>LR994553.1:14380000-19380000 GCA_905187585.1 Cyaniris semiargus
AACACTTTTATGAACATGATATTTAAGGACTAACATAGATGATGACCACTTTAATTTAGATTTTCGTTGAAGACTATTTTAATTTAGGAATTATTTTCATATTGTTTTTTTAAAGTCTACGAATAATATAAACTAAGGAAAAGTAACTGTGTCAAAAAATTTGTTCCGTTTCTACAAAATGTGACCCGAATACATGCATACTTTATACAAAAAGAGACCCGAATACATGCAATAATTTTGTGTAGTTAATAATTATAGAAGTGACAATCATTGTCAACGGCTTTATTTTGTCAATTTGAATGTAGTGTTTCGTAGATATTGCCATAAATATTATTATAGTGTGCGAAAAGAACCTTGAGAACCAAATTCAAAACGATTGAAGTATCTGAGTTACGTTTCCTTAGTTAAAAACTCTTAAACTATTCGTAGTTTAAAGTAGTAATTTTTGATCAGTTACCCAGTACTCATCAGAATGCTTTACGTTATTAATTTATCCGTAATTAATGTTATAATTATTGGGAAAGTGTGTCTGTCTGTATATGTCTGTATTCTTTTCCCGCTCAAACTGCTGAATCACTACATATTATAAAACAAAGTCGCTTTTTTTCCCTCATGTCCCTTTGTTTCCTTTAATATTTAAAATTACGCAGCGGATTTTGATGCGGTTTTCTTTAATAGATAGAGTGATTCAAGAGAATGGTTTATAAGTATAATAATAACATTTATTAAATAGTGAAGAAATACTGTTATTGTTGGGGTTTCTAATTGATGTCGTAAATGATTACATATTTTCCGCTTACATTGCAAACGCAGGCTGAACCCTACGAGATTTATCAAAATAATGTACTAAGTACACAACTACAGAATGAAAAGGTCTACAGAAAACTCCGCGATGGTATATGTCTATCTCTTATGGATATCCCACAATAACAGTTTTTCGCGTATACCCGTGCGAAGTCGGGGCGGGTCACTAGGGAATTTATATTAAATTTGGCCCTTATCTTATTCCTGAAAAATAATATGTAAGGTTCCGTTGCGATAAGCGAAATTTCTGGCAACAAAACTCTAACTCAAGCTGAAACGCTGACGGGGTTTTTGAAGTACAACGATTTATTAATAAATTGCCATGGTGTTATAGGATGTGTGTAGGTTATCAATTATCATACAATTATATGTATACAGTATACACTATACAGTTACTATACAACTTGTTGACAGTCGCTCAACAGGCGGATATAGGCACAACGTCGGTAATAGCTCTGCCCTACGCTCGACCTAATTTCTTCCCGCACACACACGATTTTATCGCTCATTCCAAAATAGACGGTTTTATGTACACCTCGGTTATGTATCGGTGGCATAAGTGGCTTACATTGCGTGGAAGCTTAATGGCTTTATGTTAATCGTGGTTAAATAAATGACAAAAGTTAGTTTTGACCATTACAATATCATTATCACAATATCCATACTATCCATACTAATCTACGAATAATAAAAACTAAATACGGAAGTGTGTCTGTCTATCAGTTACCTCTAAATACTTCACGACCAAACAGATTATTCTAAAATTTGGTATGGAGATACTTCGATTCCCGGGAAAGGACCTAGGATACTTTTTATCCCAAAAATATAAATGTACGGTTCCCGCGCGATAAACGAATTTTGGCGCAATGGAGTTGCGGGCGTCATCTAGTAACTCTATAATAATATTTATACAATTTAATGATGAATATTGACAGATGTTTCGGCTATACTTCCTCATAAGTCTAAGTAATTAATCAAAGTACATACTTAATTTCTTTTCTGCTTTTCTGAAAATGCTTGCTTCTAATCATAAAAATCTTTGTTAACATTAGACATGGGCTAGTAACAATGCGTACCTCATTGTTGGATGTTCTTTTGTAATGTGAAAAACTCTTTTCATATCCGAAAACGCACATCTGAATGTGAAAGTAAATCGTGTAGTCTGAGACCTGAGTTAATGTCTTTTTAGGGTTCCGTACCCAAAGGGTAAAAATGGGACCCTATTACTGAGACTTCGATGTCTGTCTGTCCGTCTGTCTGTCTCCAGGCTGTATCTCGGCTATAGCTAGATTTCTGAAATTTTTACAGATTGTGTATATCTGTTGCCGCTATAACAATAAATACTAAAAACAAAATAAATTAAATATTTAAGGGGCTCCCATACAATAAACGTAATTTTTTTGCTATTTTTTGCTCGATATCAATAATGGCAATAGGTAGGCACTTGAAATGTATTTATAATTTAATATTTATATATAATATAAATTAATAACAATACTCAGTTGTATTTATAATTTAATAATTAATAATAATATTTAAATAAAATAAATAATTAAGGGGGGCTCCCATACAAAAAAAACACATTTTTTTACCTATTTTTGCTCTATAATGGTACGGAACCGTTCGTGCACGAGTCCGACTTGCACTTGGCCGATTATTAAACTTCTTTTTCTCCTGTAAATTGCTGCAACATTTATTTTAAGTTAAAAATTTAGTAGCTGCGTTGTGAATATTCTGGGATGGGTAAAAATTATGTATTTTAACATAACAACCCTGATCTAATATTCATAAGACGAAGGGAGAGTAGACCGCCGGCGCAGCGTAGGAGAGGTAGTAATATCTCTCTTTCTTTCTACTACGCTGAGAAAATGTATGTTCAGGTAATTTTCTATTCTGTGGGCTGTCCCAGAGTGCAACCCTTTGTCTTCTTTTTTTAAAGGAAGTTTTAGGGTAAGGTGCACGACCTCTTGAGTAAACAAACATAAAAGCTTGAATAACACCTGTTGCTGTGTACTATCAATACGCTTCAAAGCGACCAGTGTGTGTTACGAAAGGGCTTTACGTATTTATACGAAAACTGTAACCATCATTAGACTTTTCTTGTCACTAGAATCATAGATTATGTTTTACTTTACGTCTTATCTAATTGCGAAAACTTTATAATTGGCTTTATGTTTCTAATTTAACTGTACTCTTACTGTAATTTCTGCAAGCTGTAAGTTTTCCGAATAAAATAAAATGAATAAAATAAAATAAATACCTAATAAATAAATCATAATATAGCTATTTACTAGACAATATTGCTCTTATCTGCTCCGACCTTCGCGTAATATTCCGTATTAATATTGTCAAAATATGTGTGTGTAAGCTATCACTAAGTCTCTAAAATTAAGCTTTAAAGATCACAAAATTTTAGATGTCCTTTCGTAAACGTGTCCGTATTTCGGGTGTTGACACAACAACGCCTCATTACACACAAGGCTGTACTTTTTTAGCCCCAATCTAGGTCATTAAACATTATTTAAACACCGACATTATACGGTGTCACACATCGATCATAGTCGAGAGAACTGGCTTCGCGCCAACCACTTTTTGTAGTCATATAAAACTGAAATCGCTATAACTATAAAGGTACCGTTTCGACCAATGCAACGCGGCAAGCGACCGCGACCAACAAAAATTCAAATAAAATGCCATATTTTGATCTAGATTCTAGCTAGATAAGTTTCATTTCCTACCTATATTGGTTTAGCGATCCATGCCGCCGCTGATTTGTAGTAGCGTAGAGCATAATAGATACATATTTACTGGTATGTAGAATTTGTTTAAGTTAGGGTCAGGAGAGTTAGGTCGTGTAGATTCAGAAGCTTGGCTTTACATGAGATCTCATATCTTTTTCACAGGGTAAACCTTATGTGGTCGTCTCGACAACATTTTACAAGAAATGTTTTTGGTGGGATTGTTATTATAGCTTCTAAAACTTCAGAACAGTTTATATCTATACCCAAATTTATAAAACTTTCCACGACTTCTTCACGCCAAAATCGCTCTACTGATTTTCAGGAAAAGTCCATAGCATAGTTTTTATCTTGAAAAAGAAGCTGGGCTGGGCTTTCGCCCAATTTAAAATGAAATTGCGAGCAACATTTAGTATTGAATTAAAATAATAATCTTTGTATTCACCTATGTAGCTTCTCTTACTTTGTATAAGAATTCTTCCACTCACAAAAGCCGTATATAAGAACTCGAGATACGCCATAAAAAGAGTGAGAATGTACACTGAAAGTTTAATTGTTTGCCTCGCCCGTGTCAATCGGCTTTCGTTTCGTGTCATTGTGTGTCATCATGACGTATTTGTTCACGTGGGAATTAATGTATGGGGCCATTTTTGGGATAACTATGTCAGACGTCGACCAACATGTCATGTTATGGCTGGTGTCCCCTGATTATGGACCATGAATTATTTATTTTATGTTGTATTTACCGGACATTTTGTGGGATTATGTAGTCCTATGATTGGTGCTACGGTCTATGACTATATCGATTCTATGGCTTACACGTGATAACAAAACCACAAGCACATGAGTATGACACTTAGCAATGCCATAAGTCCCATTTATTTTCGACATCTAACTTCGCAATCGAAACTGGCGAATGTATTTTGACTAAGCACTCTGGTAGCGCTCCGGTCCGCTTTTTTATTTCGACAATATGTCAATATGTCATGTCTATTACATTACCTATGCTATACCATAAAGAGCGCTAAAGCCTAGCAAGTCACAAGCCTTGTTTAATGGGGACTTAACATCTTAAACTCACATTACATCCACCGATATTTTATTCTAATCTCCCTTAAGCTATTGGCCAATAGAAGCTCACCGTTAACTTTATTCACACACCAATTTGATCAAACGAACTATTAAAGTACTATAGGTGTTGCAAAATTATAACAACAAATGTACTGTCTGTCTCTGCCTGTTACTGGTAACTGGTTCACACTTAAGCCGGTGAAATTGACGGCATCGAATTTTATAGTGATACATACATTGAGTCCCGGGAAAGGACATGGGATAGTTTTTATTACGAGAATGTACAGGAACAGGAACCCTGTTTTGTTTTGTTGTCAACAACATTTTTTTATTTAGCGCGTGTTCAGACCAAACTGACTATACGCCGCCGAATGTGAGCAGGCTCACTGTGAGCCCCAGTGTGAATGTGAAAATATACGGTATCGAATGTCCGCGCCTACGCCTAGCGTAATGGCGTATTGTCGGTTAAAGGCGTGATAGACGTACGAACTTAAAGCACGCGGGTTTTAAGTTCGCGAACTTACTGTGCTCGCGTCGGTGACACCAGAATCGCTCACACTGGATTACCATGCCCCCAGGCTCGCGGCTCGCGGCTCGCGGCCCGGGGCTCGTGGCTCTTTGCTGACACACAGGCGATTAAGATCGTCGAGCCATAAGTCCGCGTACTTACTCGCACGTCTGTCACCCCCTTTAGGTGTGAACGAAAAAGTGAATAAGTATGGAACTAAAATAAACTGCGTAACGTTCGCTCACATTCGGCGGCTCACAGTCGGTTTGGTGTGAACACGGCCTTAATTTCGATATGTACGCGTTCTTTCAATGAAATCATATCCTATCGTTCGTAACACACTAGTTTTAAGCTTGAGTTTTGCAACATATCGTATGGCAGTCACAGTTGATGCTCAGTATCAGGTTCCCCGCCGCTCATTAGCTCAACCCAATGACCTGATTCGATCGATTCCTACAACACGCAATGACAATGCGCCTTCATACATTTTAAAGCGGCCCTACCCTGGAAAGTATCAACCGTAAAATCTCTGTTACTAGGAACCACATTAATTTTTATTACTAGGTACATTGTGGTACTATTATTTACTATAGATAATAGTTACATTAACTATATTAAAATTTACAATGTATTTTTCGCCCTCGTTTCTTATTCTCAAAATTATTTATTAATATTGCCGAAATATTACCTTTTCTCTCTCTTTCAACGAAAGTTTTGGTCATGAGGACTTATTATTTAGGTTACTTTTTAAGACCTTAAATAACTTTTGTCCAATATAATACTAAATTAAGTTTTAATTCAAAAGTTTTTTGGTACAAATAAATTATTATTAACACGAATATAATGTTTGTTATGTTGAAAAACACAGTAAATAACATGAAGTAAGTCCATTAAAGAAAAAAGTTTGATACAAAATCTGACCCCCTCTTTGGTCCCCTTAGAGGGGTGGGGGTGAATTTTTTATGCACCAGATGTTACGTTAGAAAAAGACAAATTTATCTGCGAAAACCGTATGCAAATCGGATCAGTAGTTAACGTGTTAAAGAAAAAAGTTTGATACAAAATCTGACCCCCTCTTTTGTCCCCTTAGAGGGGTGGAGGGAAAAAAATTTATACTGATGTTAAGTTGGAAGAAGACAAATATATCTGCGAAAATCGCATTCAAATCGGATCAGTAGTTTTCATGTGATGCGGAAATAAACATACAGACAGACAGACAAAAAAGTAACAACAAACACAGAATTAAAACTCAATACTAACTACGCGACACCACTTTGTTATAAGCAACATTTCCAGGGGGGGAATCCCAGGTGCGGGAGTTATGATTTATATGATGCGTTACCATTTTGTTATAAGCAACATTTCCAGGGGGGGGGTCCGGGGGGAAGTCCCAGGTGCGGGACTTATGATTTATATGATGCGTTACCATTTTGTTATAAGCAACATTTCCAGGGGGGGGGGGGGGGGGTCCGGGGGGAAATCCCAGGTGCGGGAGTTATGATTTATATGATGCGTTACCATTTTGTTATAAGCAACATTTCCAGGTGGAAGGTGAGGGTTAAGTTGGAAAACAGTAAATAATATGAAGTAAGTCCATTAAATCTGACCCCCTCTTTGGTCCCCTTAGGACGGGGGGGGGGGGGGGGGTTTTTTGGGGGGGGGGGAATTTTTTTTATGCACCAGATGTTACGTTGGAAAATGACAAATTTATCTGCGAAAACCGTATGCAAATCGGATCAGTAGTTAACGTGTTAAAGAAAAAAGTTTGATACAAAATCTGACCCCCTCTTTTGTCCCCTTAGAGGGGTGGGGGGAAAAAAATTTATACACCAGATGTTAAGTTGGAAGAAGACAAATATATCTGCGAAAACCGCATTCAAATCGGATCAGTAGTTTTCGTGTGATGCGGGAACAAACATACAGACAGACAGACAGACAGACAGACAGACAAAAAAGTAACCACATTTTTGGCTTCCATAGCGATGTAGTAACACCCCCCGCTTATTATTTTTTGAATATCTTTAACGTACAGAATTTTCATTTCTACAGTTTTATTATATGTATAGATTACTGCATACCTTATACTTTGTAATGCAACGATCCTTGCATTATTGCCTTGCATTTGTAAGCATTACTAAATGACGCCCGTAACTCCATTGCGCTATAATTCGTTTAACGTGCGGGATCCGTACAAATGTACGGATCCCGCGATGTCTTTCTCGGGACTCAAATCTCAATACCTTTCAGAAAAATCGATTCAGCGTATTGGGCGTAAAGAGGTAGCAGACAGATAGACGAACACTCACTTTCGCATTTATAATATTAAGTATGGATCTACGAAGAATAAAAAACTATTTATTATACGTAGGTATGGATAATCGTCAATATATTGACTTTTTCGTCGAACTCTATCTAGCGTTTGAGTAGTGTTAGTATGGAAGCAATTATCCCATATAGAGAAGCGGATGGGACTGTCCCGGTGTTCTAGATCGTTTCTCCTCACAAAAACTTGGCTACTTTTGCTGTTTTATAATTGCTATTAAATATGATATCAAATGTTTTTGCTAAGTGATGGGTCTACTAAAACGTGTTGGCTACAGGATCTGGCCTGTCTATAGACAACATGTTTTCTTTAACGCTTCTTAATAGGATCGCCGATTCAAATGTATGGAATTGACATAAGCTATCGATAATATGAAGTCAACATTCGACACAGATAATGTCAATTCCATACATTTTGATCGGTGATTCTATAATAGGGGATGTTGAAAACGTTGCATCGGTAGCTTTGCAATCATGGTGACAATCTTTACCTAACGTGACGAAGCTTAAAACGTATTTCGAGGTGAAACAGAAACTTTTTGAACGGGCTTAGCGGCAAGTTTGTCGATATTGTTCCTATTTTGGCGTTCCTATTCTTCGTTAACAGGAATTGTCAACGTGATGGAGGTAGAATGAATAAGAGGATGGCAACATAATATTATGTCAATCAATTTATGTGTGGGAGCTGGGAGCTACAGTCAAAAGCTATTGAAACCGGCTGATACATATAAATGCCATACATTAGGTATATAATACCGAATACGATAATATTATAATGTAATGCTGCCACTTCACATGGCTATTTGTATTTGCTATTGGCTATTTGTTGTATTTGGCAACATTATTGACGAATACGCAAACAAGTAAATAAAGGCAAATACGACCTTCCACACATGGCCGTCAAATACCAAACTTTTACTCGATTTTGTTTACTTGCCTATTTCTCTTTTGATGTGCGTCAAAAACCGACAAAGGTACGGATACGTGTATTTGGTATTCATCATATTTGTCAAATAGGCAAATAAGGCCAATACTTTATCAAACATACCGTCTACACAATATGGTGATTGTTTGGCGAATACATCTAATACGCAAATACAAATAGCCATGTGAAGTGCCAGCATAATAGGTAAAATGTGTTGGATTTGCAATGGTCTCATGTTGACAGTCATTTAAATGTTTTAAAAATAACTAACAATTTAATTGCTGAAAGCTCCGTTAATGCCATGGTTTCTGATTGGCTCCTTTTCTGCCGTTAGGCAATCTATAAGAAAGGATATTATGGTGTTGCAATAAAATTTACAGCAGGAAAGAGGAACAAAATAAAAGTTGTTAGCCAATCAAAATCGCTATTAAATAGATAAAATCTTGTCAAAAACCCCAAAAACTGGGCTTTAAGGGCCTTTCCACACGACGTATTTTTTGCGCACTGACGACGCGCGTTTCTGATGCGCTCGTCTTCTGCGCGTTTTCATCGCGTTTTGGCAGATATAAAGTTTATATCGTGTCGGCTTCCTTCCGTTTGCTAAGCGTTTAACTTGCGTTTGTATAGATCACAAACGAGCGTAAAAAAACGTCGTATGGAAGGGCCTTAACAGTTCTAAACGTTTGTATAAGTTATGCCGTACTATATCGGTGGTTCTATCACGTTCACTTTCTTATCGGAAAGAGTTTTTTATAGTCACGCACCATGTCAAACATGGTCATGTTTGTATTTGGAAAAGTCAATATGGCCGAAATCGGTCATTGACCTGTGGCAATGCATAGTATTGTTTGTTTGTTTGTTTGTTGGCGCCATGATGCCATCGGACATTAGCATTCTAGAGCATGTCAAAGTCAGATAATAATAAACATTTACGATACGTACTCTCGTATGTACGTAACGTTTAAGGCGGGCTGAAACCACATTTTGTTATTTCTTGATACCCGATTTACCTAGTTCCAATATAATAACGAAATGTAAAAAAATATGAGATATAGAGCACAATATTTAAAAGGGTTTAAATCAAAAACATTTTAATAAAAAATAATACTTTCGCTGTAATTAATTTACAAACTCACCTCCGACAAAACTCTTTGTCATCGAAATATAAGTATTAACAAGAATAACTTACATTTTATTTTAATAAATTGTCAATGAATCTATTTTAAAAAGGTCTGAAACGAATAATCTTTTTTCTTAATATTTATTTCGAAAGATATTAAAAAAAAAAACACGAAAAATAAAATAGATTAGATCCGCCCGTCGTAACTAACAATTTTATGCTAAGCTAAAATGAATCTTATTGCGATGCGTATACGCTTGGCATTCGCGTTCGCAAGGTTATCGTTTTGGAATTGAGGTAAGTGCTCGCCTTAACGCATTTTCATGTACGTATAAAAGTGAATCCGTAGAAAATGGGATGTTTACTTTTATGGCCGGTCTACCTCGGTCAATGATGGACCAACGTCCAACACAAGGAATTTCGAACAAGTAGATGAGCATACTCGTCTATGATTGCCCACGATCGACTTCGATATGATAACTTCGTAATCAAGATGTAACCTAACCTAACCCAACGTGTAATAATAATCATAAAATAATAATAAAAATCTTTATTGAAACCAAATTATTTTTCCTTATTCTAATAGCCCGCCAAACTGCACAGCAGTTTGTCGGCGGGCTTAAAAGTGCAGGGTGTAAAAGTGCTTTCTGAATTCTGCTGTATATCCGTGTGATGACTGATGAGGCATTTATTAAACTAGAAATAGTTATAAATATTAAATATGTTAAAACATTAACAACAAACTGTTGAAATAATTTTACTTGTCATTGCTTTTTTAAAGGAGTAAAGGATTTTGACATTTTATTTTTTTAATTCCAGGTGCGCGTTCGCGAGTTCTACATCGCGATGCAGCGTTGCCCCTACATCCACGAGATGAAGGAGCGGCTGCTGGGCGCGCCTGTGGACAGTGTAGAGAGAATAGACAAGGACCGGCCTCTGCCGCCGGAGCCCGACACCCAGGTCCCGACCATCGTCAAGGTAAACTTTTTTAATCGACGAAAAGGACTAGGTTGAGTCAACGCCGAACGCGTATATATTTTTTAACGACATAATATTTTTGCTGGCCAGCGTTTAGGTGTGCGACTTTCAAATTTTAAAAAATTGAATTGTTTTTGTTCAGTGGAATTAATTTATTGTTCTATAATCAAGTTAAAAATAACATTAATAATAGGAATATTGCGCTAAGATTGTTGGTATAGTTATTTACCTTGTTTTCATAGTCTTAAATACATAATAATTGTTGGAGTTTGGTTGGAGTACTTAACGTCTTATATTGACTTTATTAGCACTTAGCAGACAATTATGCTGTTGGTAAGTTATCTGATATTCTGAGTTATTAAAATAAAAACAGATTTCATCCGATACAATCATAATGGATTTCATTCCGACAGTTTTTATGCAACTTTTCCAATAACTCAGTTTGTAATTAAACGCTGGCGTTTATTGCCAGCGCGAATGAATAAACTGAAAAGAAAAACTCATGTGAAATGAGAACTTTATGATACATATTTATAGTTTTTTTAATGAGATTTAATAGCTGTAACGTAATATTTTAGGGTTAATTTTCATTTAAATTAGATATTATAGCTTAAAAATTTAAAATGATTAAATGAAGGCATAATTTAATAAAAAATAACAATGACTAAATATGGCGACGAAGGCAAATATTAAGTAGACACGTAATTATTAAGTAATTACTACTTATTAGTCTGTAGCATATAAACCAAATACATACTTAAGCCGTGTCTTGTGCATTACCACATTAATCACATTTTTATAGCGGCTAAAATTCTGATAAAATTTTGGAACGACACCAAGTTTTTTGGCGAAATGATTATATATATAATAACGAAGTTCAAGGTTAATTACATAGCGAAATATACTTAAGTTCGACTCAACGTATGCTAGTTGACTACTCTTTACATGTTTTGCGAATGAATTAAAGTACACTTAACCCAAATTCCATAAAAGGTTTGTAGTACACGATACCACTTCCATACAAAGAGCCCTTAAATACTTGTAAATGAATCACTGAGATTCATCAAAGCATTTAATTTTCAAATTAAAATTAAATAAGGACCTTCTAGGCAAATTTTGATGAAGTTGTAAAAGCGTTTTCCAGAGAAATTCTTCTTTATGGGCGAGATTGCGCATGGCGAAAAGTTGACCATAAGTGTAGTTACTTTTATAAATGGTGAACTGATTTAACTTAACCTTATTTATAGTTATATTTTTATTAAGTTAAGTAGAGCCCTGACTTTGAGCGGTGCTCGCATTGCAAGCGCAAGGAACTCTGCATTCCGTAGCCAGCATCTCAAGACACAACTTATATGCTGATTTTAGTCTTACGCTGTCGGTGCTGATGGCCCGAGGTGTGTAATTGAATCGTAGGAAGCGTTTTTTAATAACGCGTAGCTGTCAGCGACTCAGTGCTGATATTTCTTAAGTTTTGGTGCCGGTGCCGATGGTCAGCGAGCGCACAGCGACGATCAAGACTGCCCAAACCGAATTGGGTTTTAAGTATATTTTTATCGGCCGATACTAAATCGTTTATTGTGCGCACCTCCTTACACCATCCAAAGGCCGACTAAAAGTCTGTAGTATGCTGGGGTTCTAATGGTGGAATCAGCAGGGCGATTCACGATTCCCGTTCTACACGAATTCGGAAACTTTACCGTACGGTGATTGCCTAGCGCGGCGAGCGTTTATTGGCCGCGCGATGAAGTTTTCGAATCCCAGTCGAACGGGAATCGTGAATCGGACTGCAGGAGTGTCATTACTTCTTATATTCTTCCATATTTGAACCATAATCCATTTGCAGCTGAATTCCGACGGGTACGGGTCCCACACCTCGCCGGCGCGCGCGCCGCTCGTCGCCGACGAGTGCGAGCCGCCGGCGGAGGAGACCGACGCGCTGACGCCCGACGTCCTGCGATACCGCGTCTGCTGCCAGCCCGAAACCAAACCCAAGAATGCCAAGTGAGTAGCCAACAACAGACAGTTCAGAGTGCGCGTTGACGCCCGACGCGACGTCCTGCGATACCGCGTTTGATGCCAGCCCAACACCAAACCCAAGAATGCCAAGTGACTACCTAGTACCATCGAAGACATTGATTCATATTAGGACGTTAACGGATCTACGTCATTAGGTCGTTTTATGTCAATGAGGGTTGTCGATATATCATTTGCCACCAGAGGGACGGTAGGGTCGTTGTTGTCAAATGTCGTATCAGACAGACATATGACAGCTATATCGTGACATGTGGAAGCTATTTCGTGGCATATGACAGCTGTTTGACACGACAATTGACACGATAGACCCTACGGCTACATAGCCCATACAACCCTCATTCAATGTTAGCTGTGCTGTGATGTGTCGGCTGGGTTTGACATAACGCGACCAAATTACGCAGGTCCGCCATGTGCCTATCAGGCTATCAATCAACTTCTCTGATAGTACCTACCCAGTGACAGACCTACAGAGCGCTGCTTCTTTTGAATTAAAAGAAAAGCCGTGGAGAATTAGAATTTGTTTGGCATTGAAACAGCGCCTCTAATGGCAAATAACTTGATTTGATATACCTACAAGTTTTAGTTACGAACTTACGGTATAAAGTGGCAACAAAACGCACTCAGTGACTCAGCTCACTAATTAAGAGGTTTTCACTTTAAGTTTTTAGTATTACATTGTCAGTAGTCAGTACCTTCCGTGAAGACGATAAAGTATGGCGTCATAAAACAGCTGCGGTGGCCAAAATGTAAACTGTGTTTATTGCTCGTCCAAGTAAGTCCCTATTCCGGTGGTCTCCTATTTTATTAGTTGTATGTTGGAGTAAAGCTGGATAGTGCCACTTTATTACTTAAAGCTCTATCGCTGTAGCACTTGAGTCTAGAAAACTTTTTACACAAGCATTCGTTACATAAACACAGGTACCTCGTTTTTATACGCTACTAGATGACCCGGTGAACTTCGCATTTTTTTTCTCCTATTAAAAAGATATAAAGCTTCCCTGGACTTCTACGAATATTTCAAGACTAAAATTAGCTAAATAAGCTAAATCGGTTGAGCAGTTTTCGAGTTTTAGCGACGCAAACTAAATTGAAAATCCATTTTAAATATTTATAATAAGGATTGTAGTTATTATTAATATCATTCAAAATATTCGCTTAAAAGTGCAATTTACAAAAGTAAAAATCTGTAGCCGTAGCCGTAGCATTTTTCAGTTTTTTTAAATGTAACTTTGAGCTGCCAGTTAGCATTTCAAGAGGCCAATTACGATCACTTTTACTGCTTGTTTTTTTTTACTTTCCTCGAGTCTAGAGCCTAGCTTTCAGACACGATTTAATGAAGATCAAATCGATCGATCGAAATAAGTCTTGTTTTTTAAAATACTTAAAACTTAATTTGAATTTTATTAACCTGTTACAAGAGCCTTGTAAAAAAAACTTCATTAATTAAGTTAAGAAACTAAGATTGAGAGATAACAAGAAAAAGTAAGAAGATAATAGTAAAGAATAAAGAAAACAACATCCACTACAAAGTCAGTCAAAATAGTGTTCACAGTCAGTTTGTTATAAATTGACGTATTAAACCATGGGGGACAAAGAAAGGACACAAAACCTCAATAGACAATTTAAAAATAAATAAAAGGAAGGAAGTGGTCATAAAGCACTTCCACTGAATGCTCGATCGATTAGACCTATTGAGTATTTACCTTTATTTAAGGCTATAACACTGAATTGGCGGTGATCATTATAGATTTATATATTGGTCCGCCAGAACGCGCGGTTTGGCGGCTACATCGCAAGATCATAAGTTAGGCTGGATTTATATGCGGCGGCGTGAACGCGCGGGTAAATAAAATAAATAAAATAAAAACATATTTATTAAACATACAAGAGACAAAACACAGCCAGAGTTTATAACAATACAAAAGAAAAACAAGCAAATTGACATGACGCACTACATATACAACATTTAACTACTTCAAATTAAAACTAAAAGGTAATCGGCGGCACAGTATCACATTATTTTGGTTATAGCTGTCCAATGCCCACACCGCATGTTTAAAGGGAAAGCAACTCAGGCATCGACCGCGGCAAGCCCTGGCGCCTGATCTTCCGTGGCCCCCTGTCAGTCTGTGATCCCACAAACGGCACTCTTTTATAATTATTTCCTGTAAACATGCAAATGAACGCCTATAAACCCAGTCTAAATGTATGGGCGGTTGCAGGGCGCCCATACATCTTGATGTTCGCCGCAAATTCGCCGCGTGTTCGCCGATATCAAACCGTCTATCATCTAGTGACCCCGGCAAAATCGCATCGTCCGCAAATTGCAAATGAATTAAGGGTGTAAATTGTAATGGACCAAGAGCCTGCGACGGCCAGACATTGCTCAGTTTAGGAAAGCTGAAAGTTTACCTGTTTGTGACCTTTATTTATTTTTTGGTCGCGTTTACTTTAGGAGATATCCAATTCTGAAGGTCTACCTGACCTTCGAGAAAGAGTAAAGCTCCATTTCATAGCTTATATCACTCTAGCACTGGAAGACGAGATTTCTCCACTTACCGCGAAGAATATCTTGTATATTTCAGCTTTTCTAAACTGAGGAAAGTCTGGCCCTCGCAGGCTCTTACTCTATAAGGCTTCCGATTGGAATGCATCGCATTCCATAGACGCGTTACGACTTACGTTACAATGTGAACTGCCCCTTAGAGTCTAGATCATTAGAAGAGACCTTTAGTGTTTATTGTCATAGATACGTGAGTGGCCTAAATAATAACGCACGTAACACGATTCCATATATATTAACAATCGTGGTAATTACAGTGTCAAGCCTTATGTCATCGCGGAGAACATTAGAATAATTATTCCATCTAATAAATATTTCATTACACATACGCAACTTGGTTCTGTATATTATTTATGCGAAAAAAAATTGATAGGTAATCTACATACATTACGCTATTTCTAATAAAAATATTGAAATAGAAAAATACAGGATAAATATTGTAGGGACTGCTCTGTCGGGCTCAAAAGTCTCACGACAGGCGAAGGCAGCGAACCTTTTATTTAGTTTAAATACGCTACCTAATATTTTTTTTGTAAGAAGGTTAAAGCATTCGTGCTTAACAGCGTCCAATTTAACACTTAGTTTTCTAGCAAGCAAACCCATAAAAAAATTACGTAGGTTATGAATGCAGTTATGTTAGGGAACAAATATAATGACCACTAGAGATGTAATTCTTTTGTTTCTCATTTTTAAATTAAAATGCAGTTCAAATTTGGTTTTTATTATTTATTATTTTCCGGTTATTTTTTTGGTTCATTTTTCTTTAATAGGATAGCAAAATGAAAACACTTTGGTTATAATTTTACATTAAAATGCTAGTATGATGTTGGTGATCATTTACTAATTTTGGTGATCGTTTACTACTTTTGGTTTAACAATGATTTATTTGGAGTCATTTTGCATAAATAGGATAGCGAGATGTTAAATCTTTGGTTATCATTTTACATTAAAATGGTGGTCTGTATTTTGGTGAACGTTTACTATTTTTGTCTGTGAAATGTTACTATTCCTGGTGATCAATTAATTATATGCCGTTATGTTAGTTTTTACTAGCTAAAAGTCGAGCTTTGTGAGGGCTCGCGTCGTCACACCTTGACTGACTGATGATGACATATAAAAAAAAAACCTTGGCTGACTGATGATAACACATCTAGATATAAATATAAATTAGTATGTTAAAGCACAAATCAATAGACGTGATAGTTTTTCCGTAAAGTGTACCACAAAACTGTACAGGTTGTGGGATATACTAGGGCTCGCTTTGCTCGCCCTGATTATTTAAATAGAACAAGACTGCATTAAAAATTTTACAAAAAAAAAATGTGGGTTAGGGCACAATTAATAAAATTATGCTTATTAACAGCGACCAAATATTACTAATGCCTGCTTTCTAAAGTTTTTTTTTTTTATGAAATAAGGGGGCAAACGAGCAAACGGGTCACCTGATGGAAAGCAACTTCCGTCGCCCATGGACACTCGCAGCATCAGAAGAGCTGCAGGTGCGTTGCCGGCCTTTTAAGAGGGAATAGGGTAATAGGGGAGGGTAGGGATGGGAAGAGAAGGGAACAGGGGAGGGAAGGGAAGGGAATAGGGTAGGGTATTGGGCCTCCGGTAAACTCACTCACTCGGCGAAACACAGCGCAAGCGCTGTTTCACGCCGGTTTTCTGTGTTTTTACTAACGCGTTTGATTGGCTGAAACCAAAACGCTAACGTCGCTAACCAATCAACAACACTATTGAAAAAATAAACTCCTCTCATAATTTTCATGGACTTCTGTCCAACTTAAAGTATGATACGGGTGGCGGTGACAAGGAAGTAATATATAATATGTTAATTCAATATTGACAAGACGATTAGGGTCACTTCCGAACAAACTCTACGAACACTTTACGAAATATTTTCAGTGATTTACAAACTTTTTTGTCGTTTGATCAATTTAATAAAATGTTGCAATATTTTAGAGCTAACAATTGTCAGGAACATTTACTCTTAAATAAATACCAAATACATATATTATCTGACCGAGCTAACGTTATTTTGTCATATAAGTTTGTTATTTTGAATAGCTGATGGAATAGATGATGTTAGACCTACTAAGCACGCAAACATTAAATATTAAAATCAGTCCAGCCGTTTTGGAGGAGTTCGGTTGACTGTCTCTCCATTCGAGAATTTAATTTATAAGATTAATATAAAGGCAAAAATCCACTTTTATCTCTTAAATGTAGGCATTAGAGTCAATTCAGACCGCAACGCGACGCGTAGGTGCATTTCGACGACCTCTGTGGCTCAATTGGTTGAGTGTGTGGCAGCTCAAGCCGGGGGTCGCGGGTTCGAATCCCGCCGACGGAACAAAAAGTTTTCAATGTTCCCGGGTCTGGATGCGATGTAATATTTTCTCAAAAAGCCAAAGTTTCCTCCTTTTGGAGGTCTGCCAAAAGCTTTTTGCACTTCGTAATTGAGCCTTGACTTTTTAATTAAGCCCGGAAACGTTTCCTAACAAAAGCCAGGCTGGGATTAGAATAAGACTCGAAATAATTATAATCCAAGCTGGAAAATATATTAATTTTTTCACCTGAACCATAATATAAATTATTATAACAGTAGAGTAACTGGGCTTGTCCTTGAAAACTTGTTCAGTTACAGCGCGTGATGTGATGGTGCATTGCTTTGCTACTTTTAGTTACTTATTTGAAATAAATTTTTGGCTAATTCGAGCGGTCATTGGTCAACTTATTTAAACATTATAGCCATTATAGGCATTCAACCTAAAAGTATTGTCAGCCACCGAATGTAAGCAACTTTACTAGCTCAATAGTATCTGTATATAACGCAATGACGTATTGTCGGTAAGGTGTGAACGAAAATTCACACCTTACCGACAATACGTCGGTAAGGTGTGAAAAAAGAGTATACTGTACTCGGCGAAACATGGTGGTAACGGTCATTGACTCCCTGTCAAAAACTTGTCATTTTCTATATAAACCGCGATTGACAATGAAGTGTCAGATGTTGTCAATCGCGGCTTTGTATAAAAATGACAAGTTTTTGACAGGGAGTCAATGACCGCTACTGCCATGTTCCGCCGAGTACAGTATAGACGCCGAACATAATTTTTAATACACATAAAAAGTACAAAAACCTTATTATTGCAAATAAAAAATGTGTCAGACCGTTAATGTTTAAAGTGCACAAACGTTCTCTGTGAAAATACAAGGCGCAAAAACTACCATTTGATCGTGATTATGTTTTGAAAATTTATTTCAGCGTCTACTCTTTCTTGATAGACTGTACACTCCTAAATAAAAGCATCTCTTTTATCACAGCAACTTTTGTATATCTTTATTCTTTGTTACAACTTTATAGGCCACTAGCTAGATGACGCCCGCAACTCCGTTTATCGCGCGGGAACCGTACATTTTCCGGGATAAAAAGTGTCCTATGTCCTTTCCCGGGACTTAAAGTATCTCCATACCAAATTTCAGCAAAATCGGTTCAGCGGTTTGGGCGTGAAGAGGTAACATAAATATACAAACTTACAAACTTTGGCATTTATTAGTGTGATAGTGTGATTAGAATTTAGAAGATTGTGTAATAAATAGGCTTGTACTTTTATTAATCTGTAACAGTTGAGGTATTAACACTCACATGAGACATAGCGTGTCATATCTAATCGTGCTAACTCCGTCAGGGGATTTTGAAACTCATAAGCCTGAGAGCTTGTTAATTTTGTCACTTTTAATGCAATGAGCATTGGGCACTCAAATATTTCAACCTTATCTCCATGGAACTAAGGTTGAAAATATATTGGAAACATGTGTATTAACATAAGAAATTTAATAATATTTTTAATTTTCTCGGGAATTCCAACTGTAGAAATATTATATTAGAAATGTGCAAAATATACTATAATTAATTATGTTTTTTGCATTGCAGAGAAATCCAGTAAATTATATATTATTGCTTAAAATGGATCTTTTTTATCATTTAGATTTTAGAGCGTTGAAAATACATCGAAAAACTAGTATTTTTAAGTATAAAATACAGTAAAAGATATCCCTGGAAAGCTTTTAACAGCAAAGCTGAAAGCCGTCCGATACCAAAAACAAAAGCTATTTTGGTCTAGTTAATGGAAATGGAAATAAGCTTCAATATTAGTATGCTGAAAAGTTTTTTGTTATGTTCAATGATATTATATGAAAAATTGGTTATGTTTTGGTTTTGTTATTTTATTTCTATGTCAAAGTATTTTATGGATAAAATACACTGACATATAAGTACTACGTACTAGACTTGACACCGCAACGCAATGCTTGGTCACATTCAACAGAATCTATATAGCCGCAGCGCACTTAGTCGGCCGCGAGCTCTTCTGCGCACTAGACGTATGACATTTATAAAAAAACAAAATAAAAGTCACAAAAATGCCTTGTGTGTCTTAAGATACTGTAAAAATAATTCCAAAAACACTTCCAAATGCGACAGAATAAGATTTCATCGGTTAGTATTCTTATTTAATTATTTTCAATTAAAATACGAACATTAAATTACTAGGCGAAGACGCGTGCCATTTCGCATTGTCATAGAGTAGTAGATTCAGAGGGGAATGTAGGCAGAATACAGATATTATGTATGATGAGACTACGATGAATGAAGTATTCACGTGGACGAGTTTGTATTTTGGTAATATAAATACGGTATTACGTGTACATTATACATGCGTATTGTATTCATTAATAAGTATGTAATTGTATTTATAAATATTTAAGTAATTTAAATAAGGTAAGTATGTAGTGGACTTTCGGTCCATACTTATTATAATATAATTATTATAAATGCGAAAGTGTATCTGTCTGTCTGTCTATCCGTCCGTCTGTCGATCTGTCCGTCCATCTGTCTGTCTGTCCGTCTGTCAGTCTGTCTGACCGTCCGTCTATCTGTCTGTCTCTCTCTGTGTCTGTTACCTCTTCACGCCCAAGCTGCTGTAGCGGTTTTGCAAAATTTTGGTACCTATGTAATATTTTGGTTTTTGACTGACTTCCAAAAAAGGAGGTAATACGTTTGGTTGTATGTATGTTTATTTTTATTATTTTTTTGTATGTTTAACGATTACTCAGCCGTTTGTGGTCCGATTTTCGAAATCCTTGGTACGGAGTTAACTCGGCCGTTTGTAGCTCCAAAACTGGGGGGTTTGTATAAGTATGGCCGCCAGGTACGGAGTTAACTCGACCGAGTTGTACTCACCTTTGACAATTTCGGAATTTTGAGGCTACGTCATATTCTATTCTCGGCAATTTGCGGAGTGTTTCTTCGGAGTGATGCCTTCGGAGTAGAGTGATGATGATGATGTTTTTTAACTGACTTCCAAAAAGGAGAAGGTTATATATTTTGTATGTTCAACGATCACTTTGCCGTGCCGCTGCCACGCTGCCTAATAAGTGCTATTGTGTATTATTGTACGAGTATTGAATTTGAACGAAGGGCCGCTCGAATTGTTGACTGCCATAGTGTTTTAAACAGGCTGGACCTCTTGGAATTGTGCCTAGATGTAGCTTCGCTCTGCATCCTCTATCAGTTGTATCACGGGGAGTGCTCTGAGGACCATCCCATCACCTTGATAAGTGGCGGTCTTCCACCGTGCATTTTTTTCGTAACTTTCTTCCGCGCACTACAAAACTGTGGAACGAACTATCGCCAGAAGCATTTTAAGAAGAAGGCATATTCCCACGCATCTGCAGCTCTTCTGACGTTACGAGTGCCCATGGGTGACGGTTGTTGCTTTCCATCAGGTGACTCGTTTGCTCATTTGCCCCGTTATTTTATATAAAAAATCTAATTAACTTCTATGTCCTTGAGAAAATCGTACTTGATGTTGATTAGTGAAAAAACCGTGTCTATATTTAGCGATTTGTTATATTATTATTTCGTCTATTTCTACATGACTTAAAAGTTGGATTTCACTTAACTATTTTTAACTGAAATACAATTCTTCAGTCATGCAGAAATAAACGAAACTTTGTTTGTATTCCCCTATCTTAGATGAGCCGCCATATTGGATGTAGGATGACATTACATTCGTTTTCGAGTTATTCTCAAAAAGTTCTTTCATTTAATATCCATACTGTTATTATAGGACGGCATAGAAAATAACTATTCCGCTATCTTGGATGGTCGGCCATTTTATATTTATAGTGATGTCATACTGTATCATGCATTTTCATTCAAAAATATATACAAAATTCCAGCTCAATTGGTTAAAATATTATATGCACATACATACTTCGAAATTGAGTTCAAAAATTCCACCCGAACTTACATAATAATATGTACTAATATATTTAATAATATGTACATAATCATATACAGAGCAAGTTAAATAAAAGCTTTTAATAATGTTTAGTAAAAATCTTTGTTTTATTTTATCCACTTACTCAAATAGAGTCTGCGTTCATTCGAGTGTAGGCACAAAACTTTGTCACTTCTGCGGTACTGATCTATAGCCATCACCGCCCCGCCTCTCACCCCGCTCATGCCTCAAATGCGACGTATTTTTTGTTTGCAATGGCGCCTCCAGTACGTAGTACATAGTATCTCTATGATAAAATACCGTTTTGATATTATCGATTTATTAATATTTATTCGTTTTGTCTTCAATATTTGAATGTTAAAATGGAAATAGAAATGTTAAAATGGCTAAAAAAGAACTGATGAATAAAAATAAATCTATAATATATTATATATTATACGCGAGCGAAAAATTTTGTATCCCTTTTGACGAAAAATGGGGAAACGTAGGTGAATGAAATTTTGCACAGCTGTTATAGTTTATATGGTGAATGAGTGCATCGAGCTAATATTATTTTGAAATTATGCGTTTATCATACATTTTTTTAACAAATAAATATTACACACACTAGAACACACACACTAGGAAAGATGACAAATTTTTGAGTGACAAGCCTATACATACGAATTATACTCTTTTATTTATGGTTGAAGTCTGTTGACAACAAGTTGACATAGTTTTTTTTTTATTGAATCTTAGATACTATTAGACAATGCTTACACGGCCAGTCTGAGATGTGAGTCCCAGAGACGAGAGTTGAAAAAAATATGATAAAGTCAATATTTTTTTATAAAATACCTATAGGTAGTAGACCTAATGTCGTTGAAACTAAGGTCGAATTTCGACCATTGGGCGATCTCTAGCTATATAAAATTTATGTTTTACATTGTTTGACCGATATATAATATATCTAATATCCGGTATGAAGTTTTTTGACAGAAGATTATGATTATTCAATAGTGCTTCTGATTGGCTTACGTCAAACAGTTAGCCAATCAATAACACTTTTGAGAATAATCTGTAATTTTTTAAAATCTTTGTAATTGGTCATATTTAATTTTAACGAGCAATTAGGACAATCAACAAAAATTCTCTTCCGCTTTTCTCGCGCACTACGGCCGTTGAAAGCTCCAAAACAGACTATTTTGGTTTGACCGCTATTTTCGGTTATTTTGGAGATTGTCTAATTGGGGTCAATGATCGTGCATGCACCGATGCATTCTATTGTACTGTATTATATTGTATTGTTGTCCAATCAGGGTTGTCACGTAAGGACGTAGTTAAGTGAATTAGGGCTGTGACACACGTATGTTTACGCGAAGGTTTTTGGGCTGTGGTCGGGCAGGGCCGGGTCAGTGGGTCGCTCGCGCAGCCTCCCGCAGCCTCCCGCGGAGCCCCGCGTCGGGGACGCGTCTCTATCGACCGCGTGCCGCCAGATTTAGGGCTGTCAAAAGTTATTGGGAGTTAATTTTTTTATTGTTATAGATAACCGATTTAGATAGTTGAGCGTTTAAATGTAATGATAATAATTTGATTTTTTAAAAAAATTAAATACATATAAGAACGTACTATATTGTGTTATTTTTTTAATAATTATGAAACGGTGAATTAAATCAAACACTGCGCCGTAACTATATCGAATCCTTTATTTATCTCTTTGCCAAAAATTGTTACGCCCTACGCTACGTCCTATGCGTAGCAACTAATAAGAAAAAATCTGAATGAACATCCACCTAAAATCAAAACAATCAAAGCCAAACTCCAACAAAAGGACACTGCACTATCGATTTTCAATTGCAATGATCCCTTGCAATAACGACCCTCATTTAGGGGGCGAAAATTCCCTCAATTAGGGAGTGGCGACCCTAACGCGAGCTGCGCAGCTTCCAGTAGCGCGCAACTCGCGGCGCACTCGGGCCGCTGACACCGTTCGGGGCCGCACCTTTACCCTTCCGGACCCTCTTTATCCCGGAAAGAAGTTCCCATGTGAAGTGATGGGGAAGGACAAGCACCCCACGGAGGCTGAAGTGAAGGTGGCGACGGTGGAAGTGGAGGTGGACAACATGGCGACCCTGCCGGTCGGCCAGCGCCAGCAGGGCTCCGATGTGGCCATCGCCGAGAAACACAATACCGCCAACAAGGAGATGGAGCTCAAGTGCGTGCAGCCGAAGCCATCCAAAAAGTATGTCTTTGGTAGATGGTCAGCTCTGTAGTGCGATAGTAGGTCCGGAATATCAGTCAGATCCTTGTGTCTTTGTTGGAGTAATAGAAAAATTGTGGTCATAATATGATTGGATCATGGTCAAGGCATTTTGGCGCCATTAGTAAAACTGTTGAAATGGGACAAAACCTTTGTTTCTGTTTCTGTCCAAAGTTTTAAGTTTCTAATGAATTACCAGAATTGGTTCTTATTTATCACATAATAAAAAAGCCATTTACTAAAATATCTACGACCGATCAGACTCTTAGAATTATTTGGGTCAACTTTTATATTTTTAAACATTCCAGTGTTTAAAATGAACCTAAATACAAAGGCTATTATGTCCTATTTCCTGGTTTCCGTCTAGCTCGTTTAGCTAAGTAGCCACTTCGCACGTTCTCTGAACAAAAGCGTCGACTTAAGTATTACTCAATGTTTCTGCACTACTTCGCGTTTCCTTAGGATACTTAAGTTTAATCCTTAAAATAAAGTTTAAAATTATGAAGATACAATGAAGAAACAATAAGTAATCTTCAATACTTATGTCACAGTAAAATTTCAAACCCTTAGATATGAGGCTAATAAAATTTAGGTATGTAGAGACATTGTAATCTGAAAGTATAAAATGCCAGATTAAGGTGAAAATAAAAAAAATAGGTCATTATAGTATCGATAATGATCTTAATAATTAATATGATGATAAAGCTGACTATGGTGAAACAATAATTTTTATCCTATCCTAGATAACTAAAATATAAATACATATATAACTGATTTTGATGAAATTTTTCAAGTAATAACCCTGGTGATAGGACCGGCTAAGCTGGAAGCCCAGCTGACTAAACACGATTACAGTAAAAAAGCGAAAAAAAAATATTTGACATAACTTTGGGACAACGTATCATAAATTGCCTAATTAATCTGTCTCTTTGTCTATTCTTCCATAAAACCGGAAATATGGACCGGTAGCTTATTATATGACCTAGGGTCTACCTAAGGCATAATAATAATAGATACAAGCGCACAACGCATGCATAATATGTCTAGTCAGAATGCGAAGAGCCTCACATTCACAATGGGGATTAAAATCGTAGACACAATGCACCCGCATCTGTCTTTGTCCCCCGTTTACAGACGAATGGGATTTGAGTACCGAAGTTAAACCAAACCAAAGGGCGAATACTCTAAAGGCTAAAAGAATGGCCAAAAGAATACAGGAATTTCAAAATCATTTAAAGCAATCAGTAGAGTCTTTTAATTGGCTTTAAAAAGTAAGGCCTGAGCACGAATGCCGTAGGCAATGTAGGAAATGTAAAAAAAGAGATTTAAAACATTGTTAAGTTACATAATGGATGCAAATACATGTTGTATCGGGTTTTTTAATTAAATTACTGCAAGATAGATATTAATCTGCATTAAAACTTACTCTTTTTGAAAGAAACAACAACAACAAATCTAGCACGGGGGTTAGATTTTTCAGATCGTATTAGCGTTTTTAGTGAGGCTTAAGAGGCCAGATTATCTGAAAACAGGTTTTTATAAACCTTAAATCTTAATGTATCTCTAGGAGTTCATTAAGAATATAGGGCGTGGCTTGCATAATGACGATCGACGATAACGAAGAGGTTTGAAGTTTCAATATCAAAATATCTGAAACGGGCAACTTGACATGTTTAAATGTTTTCAACGAAACAAATGCATGTGAAAGTGTGTCAGTAGTTTTGCATGTCTGTTGCCTCTTCACGATTAAACCAATGAATCGGTTTTGATAAAATTTTATATGAAGATACTTATAACAGGTTCCTTAGATTTTTTTTTTTTTCATTTGATTACTATCAAGCAAATTTTTCGTGAGTAGCTTTATTTTGATAAAAACAAACAACAATTTTCTCTGCGAAAATTCTCGAAAGTGGTAGTTAACAGATATAGAAAGGATTGAATATTTCGATTTGAAGGTCCTAAAATATGAATTGTTCTATTTGTAGGACAATGTTACTGTTAAATTATATAAATATTAACCTATCAATATACAAAAAATCAATTTAACAGCGTTGTTAAATTACTGTTAATGTTATAATGTCATCAAATCACAGGCGCTAGTGAGTACATAAACTCCTATTTAAAAACCTCGGATACCAGCATTACAAGAGTACTAATAATAATATGTATAATAAATACAGTAGACCCTCGCTAATCCGGCCCCTCGTTAATCCGGCCCCTCGCTAATCCGGCGCCCCTTGTAACCCGACATGCCTATCACTGGTTAATTTAGGTGCATAAACATTATTTTGGTCAATCTTTATTTGGATACGTAATTTTTTTTTTGTTACAATGCATGCAATGGTTACAGTTACAGCTCGCTGATAACTACCTAGCTTTAGGAAAATGATTTGTAGTTCAGATAAAACTTTATTATTGTGATTTTAAGGTATTGTAATGTGTAAAAAAGTAGGCAGTACTCTATAATCCGACAAATTCGCTAATCCGACACGGCCGTGCAAAACGTTTGTCGGATTAACGCGGGTCTACTGTAAAGTTTAATAATTTGTTAGAGTAAGATCGTAGAATTGTAGAGTCTTCGCAAATCTTTTTTTCCATAGCTGTAGTCTACTTATTCCACTGCGTTATATCTTCTGTTACTCATATTATGGTTAACGAAATAAAAAGCATATTATTCTTAACACTTTATTACTATTATGAGATCATCACTCTAAGATGAGACTATTTTTAGATTTAAGACTTGGATTAAAACTTATTAGGCAATTTATTGCGATAACTTAATTTTTGTATGGAATTAACTCTGGATAGGAGTGTTATTTCGATATTTATGTAATAAAGGAGACGAGTAACAACGAAGAAAATTAAAATTTCTACATAATCAGAAAAAAAATACGCATATTTTTATTAGTATCTACCCCAATTTTACTATTTATTTCCACATTTATACAGCTTAGTTTTTTGTTCGATCCTGTCTGTCTCTATCAAAATATATAATGTATCCTAATTAAATATTATACCGACAGCCTTGACATTTCATTATACTATTTTAAATCAAACAAGGAATGGAACTGCATGTCGCATTAAAATTGTTGAATCAGGGACAGTCTTAATAGTACGGGAGCCCTTGAACATTTTTTTTTTGATTACTATACTATCAAGCAAATTTTTTGTGAGTAGCTTCATTTTGATAAGACAAACAACATTTTTATTTGCGAATAATCTTGAAAGTGATAGCTAACAGAGATAGAAAGGATTTCATACTTTGAATTGATGGTCCTAAAATATGGACTGTTTTTTGTAGGACAATGTTATACTTAAATTATATAACTAATAACCTATCAATATACAAAAAATCAGCTCGTTAGGGTTCCGTTATAGAGTTCTGTAATCAACAAAACTTGGTTGACTACTGAACCCTAAAACGGAACCCTAACAAGCAGATTTTTTTGTATATTTATAGGTTATTAGTTATATATATATTTATAGGTATTTAAGTGTAACATTGTCCTACAAATAAAACAGTCCATATTTTAGGACCATCAATTCAAAGTATAAAATCCTTTCTATCTCTGTTAGCTATCACTTTCGAGATTTTTCGCAAATAAAAATGTTGTTCGTCTTATCAAAATGAAGCTACTCACAAAAATTAGCTTGATAGTAATAAAAAAAAAAATTGTTCTAGGGCTCCCGTACTATAAGTTCTCAACTCTCAAGCCCTTTTCTCACTACCTTAAGGTTACGTTTTTACGTTGTCCTCAGCGTCATTGACATAAATTTTCCCTTTTTACATATTTGAAATTTAAACATTTTAATTTCTCTTTCCGTGACCCGCCATGGCCACTTGTAACGTAAAAATTAATATTTACAAAACATGCACCCGAACTACACGAGCTTTCGTCATTGAAATAGTTTTATAGGTCTACCAGAATCTGATGGCAAATTTTGACAGCAGATTTTCAAAAAATATCCTTGATCATTGGATAAATTTTTATATTTGCATGTTTAACACACAGAATCAGCCACTATAAGAAATAAAAAGGATCAAAATGTTTTATTCCAATTACCCTGGTATTGCTACAGTCAATTTATTTTCTCACTTTTTGCCATCAAATTCTGGTAGACCCATTGACATAAGAAACCTATAATGAAAAGGATTTCGATGTTACTTTTAAAGTTTTTTGAGCCTTTTTTGGGTTTTTACTGCTACTAGTACTGTCAAAAACGTGTTTCAAATAAACGTGGTAAATTTAATAAAAGTGGCAGATGTTACCTAAAAAACATATAAGTAAGTACTACGCTAAAAAAATTAATGCTTTTTATTTTTAACAAATCATTTAGAAAATGTTCAATCTATTTTTAATGGATTAAATATCAAGCATCTAAATATTTCGAGCAGACATGCAAATATAAGGTCTGAAACATAAAAAAGCTTTCATTTCACTCGAGCTGATGGGTAAAAGCTGCCTTTATAAGCTCGCACTTTCAATACACCTTGCATGAAGGAGCTTTATAACCCGAAGCATTATATACTTTGTACGGTACATAGTAGTAGAATTTAAAAAGGAAATGCTCCTTTTTGTTTCAGCATAAATTCGCATAAGCAAATAAAAATCTTTCAATCTGAACATACGATTGCAATTTTAGCCTCTGAGTCAGTTTAAGTTTAGAGTATAATATCTAATTAACATTATTCGTCGTGATAACTATTATTATCAAATTCTGATGTTTCAATTTCTTCTTCCACAGAACATCACTCTTCATCATCTCAAGTTTCATCTACGCCAAGCTGCTGGTGGTCGTGTGTCTCGCCTACGTCATCAGTGACGTCATCACCCACAACCTACCTCTGTACTACTACGAAGGCTTCTTCACTTACCTCTATGGAATGAGTATTCTCTTCCTTCTGTACGTGTTCTGCTTCCTTCTACAAGGTATGTATTTCTCATATTATGAGGTATGCTATCTTGTGTGATTGAAATGTTTAGCTATAACGAGTGATTCAAACATACAGAAAGCGCATGCTGCAGTGGAAGTCCGCCTAAACCGAAACCCCCACCGAAGGAAAAGAAGCAGAAGAAAGAAAAAGAAAAGAAGACCAAAGATAAGGAAGGTAAAAACGCAAAGGACAAAGATGGCAAGAAAGATAAGAAAGATGGAAAATCCAAGGACAAAGAAGGAAAGGAAGCCGACAAAGATAAAGCAGCCAAAGATAATAAGAAGCAAAGTCAATTCCAGGTACATTTTTACGTATTATTTATATTTTGTTCATCAGCACATCCAGAACATTTGTTTATAATATCATACCGTTTTGTTTTCGTTACTGTGTGTTAACACGATTCACATACAATTTTAATGTGATTTTTACGTTTAGCACTAGCAAATTTAAAGCTTTCACGAAGGACACAAGTGCTTCTAGGACGTGTCTGGCGCATGATTCCCTTTTTTGTTTATGCTGCCTACTATTTTGTTTTTCCGTATCATTTGGGCAGGAGGTGTACCCCCGTAAGATGCGTGATAAAGTTCGTCAACAGCAATTACAAATGCAAATGGCGCAATTATATGCCTCCGAGCAGGTGAGGTTACGATCCTGCTTGTTCTGATTATGTTGATAGCTTTGGATGTGCTGTTTTAGTTATCATCTCATCATTAGATGCTTTTAGTTGTGCTGTAAACGTTGCTTTTAGAACCACATGCGGATATAAAAACTCGTTCACATCAAATCTTGAACACGTATCAAATATTAAAACCCCTTTCGTAGGAAATTTCGCACGCTCATGAACCTACCTTATGACCTGCTGTATTCCGAATTATTAATAAAGTACATATATCAATCTAAATCACTACTTCGAAGTAATATGCAGTGCAATGAAAAAAATCAATCCTGTACTTATTAATTAATTTCTCAACACCAACAAAATAATGAAAGGTTGCAAATTAAGGTCAATCCACTCTGTAAGTGTTTGGTTATTGTTTTTGCTTGCAACAATTCATGAAGAGTTTGCAACCTAAAACATGTATATTTTTGCTAGCAACAAGATGTGGTGGAATTGGAAGCCGGCCCTGTCGCCAGACCGAATCGTCGACGAAAAACTTCGCAAAACGACCATAGCCATGGCAGCTTCTTTTTGAGGATTGGAGCAATTGGTAAGAAATATTTTACCGACCAGATACAATACGAAGTAAATTACCAATCCATGGAGATACGTACATTATATTATGCATTTAATTATATTGTATTATTTAAACTGAGAATTGAAACAGCAACAGATGTGAACAATGCATGACTAAAACAAATACTTAAGAATTTTCGTCTTTGCAGCATTTGGCCTCGGCACGATGATATACAATGGACTGGAGTTCGGAACATTCTTTGAATTGCCACTCGACTCGCCCTGCTATTTGATTTTGAAAGGCGTGAATCCAGTGCTCCAAATGGTGTTCACTTTCATGCAGATGTACTTTATATTCATGAATTCAAGGGTGAGCTTATTAGCATTCAAATTTGTTTTCTCAAAATAAATAAAATACTGACCATTTTTATTTCCTTTCCAGTTGAACATTCACAGATTCAAGGTGATCGCTCGATTCGGATTGATGCATGTCGTGGCCACCAACATTTGTGTATGGATACGTACTCTGGTACTGGAGTCTCTTAAAGAGATCACAGATTTCCATGTGAGAAATCCTCAAGGAGTGCCTGGTGAGGGAGTGCTTGGAAGTAAGAATTTGTGTCCATTTTTCTTCTCGTGCACACGTGACTGTGTGTTTAATAAAATATTAATATTCTTACAGGAGTCATCCGGAAACATACCTTGAGACATTCGGGCAAAGTTTTTGGAGCAGCTTCAACGGCAGCAACAACGATGGGCTCTACTGCTGCTACAGCCGTTAAAGCAGCTGGCGAGCAAATCGTTAACGCAGTTACTACTACCATATCGGCACCTACTACGACAGGTAATTACAAATGACATTTCATCTGTGTGTTTTAGAATCTTTAATATTTTATCTAATCGTCGATACTAATCATTTAGCTATTCATTGCATGTTTAAATTTTAATGTCAATAATATTTCAGCATCTACTACTACTACTGCCTCGTATTATAATAGCGGTGGTGGTTTCGCTCAAAAATCAAAATTCTTAGACGCAATCAAAAGTACTATAGGGTATGATACGGGGATGGCTTACGGTCGTGAATTCAAAGATTCGTGGCCTAACGATAATCCTTTCACGACTACCACTACTGTTGCACCGATGACGGCCGAAGCTGAGAAGGGAACTCAGACTCAGACGGCCATGTTGGAAGTATTCCAGTGGCTTTATTCCACTACCATGAAACCCATTATAAGCACGATGTCGACTTTGGCATCATCCACCCCATCTGGATCCTATGTTTCTGTTAAAGACGATTGGGGCAACAGTATTGATACATACCGTGTCGATGAACCGCCACATTCACCAGGTTTGTCGAAGGAGTGTCATCATCAGTCTTGGTATTCTGCCGCTGCACTTTTTATTTGCGTCTTGTTTCAGTTTTCCTTTTATTTGTAGGTCTAGGTGCACTGTCTCCTTCCGAGTTATTTGTTATTTTTAAGCATGTAAGCTAAGTTTTACTAGATATATTTGGTTACATAGTATAATATATTTTGTAGACGTGTACGAACATTAATTATTTATAGAAAATATATTTTTATTTCAGCGAACAACTCAACCGAACTCTTTGAATCATTTGATGCTTTGAACCCGGCTGCGCTGATTGCGAATATTGATAACACGACTATCTGTGGCCGTAATCCTATAATGGGCACTATCGTCACCGACTCGGCACCTTACTTGTATCCGTTCATCATCGAATATTCCCTAATCGGAGCTGCGGTTATCTACGTTATGTGGAAACACATTGGACGATACCCCAGGTAAGATTACATGTTTTATTACGATATTAGTACGCATCCTTCGATTGCAACCAACGCATAGTAGAATATCGTTAAAAAGTAAAAATTAAACATTTAGTTTAACATCCCATTAACAATCATAATCTGCAGAATTCTTATAAACTATAAAGTTTTAACTTGACCTAACCATTGAAGCATGAACCAAATTAACGACCCCATTAGATTTCAACATTCATTTAAGCACATCATGCATCCCCACGCTAACCTTATTGACGCGTACGTACGCGTTTGGTTGCAGCGTGGCCAATGACGAAGATCTGGAAAGACGTCTGGAGGCTGTTCTGTCCCGCAGGGCAGCGGCACTAGCGGCGGCGCAGCGCGGAAACCGCGTGGACTGCGCGGGTGCGGCTAAAGGACTTTTCTGTGGACTCTTACTTCTCGTCGCCTCACTCATCTGTCTGATCCTATTCTTCGTTCTGATAAGACACCAGGAATTAAAACGGCTCTCGATCTATCTGGCTGATGTCTCCCATTGCGCTCTAATGGTGCTATCCATTTTTGCAATTCTGATTGGATTTATACGGTAAGAATCTTTGCATTACATAATTATTACTTCTAATCTTTAATATGAATAAACTGTACACTCTTGTATCTGACCTTATGTAGTTGTTATTTGGATTTGATTTATTCCATCATTAGTAGATATTAGTTATTCTATTTTTGTTAACCGTTTTGTTTAGTTCTTTAGTTTTGTGTTTACCTTGATATTTATGTTGGTTTTTGTTTTTTTACCCTGCCAAAATCCTATACATTACCCACACAATTCCTTGTATCACTCCGAATATTATTTCGAGCATTTTCGTGCTTGCCCTTGTGAACTAATCACCACTTATTGTTTGGACCTCACTACCTTCATATTTGTTACATGTTAACCATTTGCTGGTTCCATTCTAATATGTAGTGGTAGAAAGATGAAATGGAGTTCAGTTCCTCCCTCCTACACCGAACCTCTCCACAGGGTGCAATCACTGAAGTTCCGTTCTGAAGAACAATCGGACTTGAACGACATTCTGCTTCGCGTCTCCGCTTTCGGCCTCTTCATCTATGCTGTGTTCAGCGTCATTGCTGGAGGAATGGGAGCCTTCACACATGAGCCTAACTTACTGGTCATGATCACTGGATGTCTGAGTGTGCTTCAAGTGAGTATCGTTTTAGATAATACTTTGATATTGCGTTGTATTTAGCGTTTATATTTGTTTGTATTACATTTTTTTTTATCTATACTAATATTATAAAGCGGAAGAGTTTGTTAGTTAGTTTGTTTGTTTGTTTGTTTGAACGCGCTAATCTCAGGAACTACTGGTCCGATTTGAAAAATTCTTTCAGTGTTAGAAATACAAGAAATAGAAGAAAATGTGGAAAAAACGGGGGAAATTATTTGAAAGGGCTTATCTCACTCTATACTAAAGCAATTTTTCTGTTATTTGGGTCAGATAAGAAGTAGACCACGTGAAGGATCATAGGCTATTTTTTGTGGACTAATTTATCTGTGAAATATTTAATTTACGCCGGCGAAGCCGCGTGGAACGTCTAGTATTTCAATATTTTAATTTTTATGTCAATGTCAAGTCATCATCATCATCAAAAACAAAGATCGAAAGAAGAGAGCAAACCAAAATTGGCACCTGCTTATCGAGTTGCCTATCATTAAACCACAAAATTATTTGTTTTGCTTTGGATTAAGTGGTATTTTCTCGGTTTCCAGGTAATCCTGCAGCTGTTGTTCATCGCGGATGTGTCCCGTCGTCGAGTCCACCTCCCGGAGCAGGAGCGCAGCAAGCCCGCCCGCCAGGCCGTCACCTTCCTGCTCATCTGCAATGTCACCATGTGGTTCATCTACACCTTCGAGGCGCAGAAGGTTCTGGCCAACCCGGTAAGATTATTATTTCTCTTTGTAGTATTGGCTGTAGCTTCCTAATAGCAAAAAATCCTGGTATATGCTGTTGGTAGTCAATTTTGTTTATTATGATTCTTTCCACTAAAAATGTGATAAATTAGGTATTTTTATTAATTTATACGTGGGAGAGCCATACTTCGGCAAGAATGGGCCGGCTCGACCGGAGAAATACCACGTTCTCACAGAAAACCGGCGTGAAACAGCGCTTGCGCTGTGTTTCGCCGAGTGAGTGAGTTTACCGGAGGCCCAATCCCCTACCCTATTCCCTTCCTTTCCCTCCCCTATTCCCTTCTCTTCCCATCCCTACCCTCCCCTATTACCCTATTCCCTCTTAAAAGGCCGGCAACGCACCTGCAGCTCTTCTGATGCTGCGAGTGTCCATGGGTGACGGAAGTTGCTTTCCATCAGGTGACCCGTTTGCTCGTTTGCCCCCTTATTTCATAAAAAAATATATATATTTAAACTAATAAGATGGTGGACTTTGATTAGATAGTTACTAACTTCAACTTTTAAAAATTCCAGGTTCAGCTGGATTTCTACGGATTCGTCGCCTGGTCCCTGGTACAACGGTTCACCCTGCCCCTGTGCATCTTCCACCGCTTCCATTCCGCCGTCACCCTGGCCGAGATCTGGAAGACCAGCTACAAGGCGCGTCTGGAGTGAACGGACACGTATACCAACGATTGAAACTATCAGTCCAACATCATCCCTTTAGGGAATTAGCAATTTCGTCCTCATCTTGGGCAGCAATTTATAGTTAGAAGGGATACTTTATCGCATGGATAGATCAACTTTAGGTAGTAGATAATAGGTATGGGTCGATTCCGAATGTTCTTTTACGTACACTTATCGTTAGCGACGCTCTGCCGCGCAATGGAAAACTTCAGCAGTTTTAACATTCCATAGCACTCTCATTACAGTTAGGTTTTCAGAAGACTGACGAATACGTATTAATATTGCTCACAGTTGATTTTGTCGCCAATTGGGTACCCGAAAACCTGTTGTGAAAATTCCCTCCTTTGTTTAGAAATTAGAAATTTGAGTGCCACTCGTAGAGCTTAGAATTCGAGACAATATTCCTTTGGTCGAATACACAAATTGAAGCAATAGTACGTTTCGAATGCCTTAATTTACTATATCAAAATCCGTGGATCGATTGTCATAGTCGTAGCTATACCGAGTTAGATGTTTTAAACGCTATAAGTATAAAGTTTGAAAGATTTACTATGTCGACGTATTATAGAGTAGGTTATTCTACTTATTATAGATATATAGACGTGTCGAAATATCTTACTGAATGTACTTAAAGTTAAAAAGATCGATGTGTTAAGGCGCAGTCGACTGCTTGGTACGGACGATTTATTTTATGGGGCCACTACACGATTTATTGAACCGACACATTCTTGAAGTCTGTATTGATGCATGCTGAAATTTTCTGGAATTTTGTAGAATTTTTAATAAGGTTTCACTTATTTAATACTCGAAATCAGCAGGAGATAGAGTTTGAGTCGTTTATATGGGTGTTAATGGTATAAAGTACGTAGATAGGTAGGTAGATATTAAAAACTATAATATCTTCTACGGTAAGAATTTTTGGTAGAAAAAAGCGTTGTATTTGTTCGACCCGTGTATAGAGTAACCCAAGACGGATGGAGTTTTTGTTAAATAAGTGAAAATCTCTTCTTCTCTTCTTATAACCCACTTTACCGTTTCAACAAAGTTTTCTCTACGAATATTTCTGTATCGATTGGGTAGATTGTTTTGCATTGAAATTTCACGAATATTTTCGTAATGAACTTTGTGCAATCTATTTTTATAGGCTGATTTTTTTATATTATAACAAAGGGTAACGCGTCGCGAGCGCAATATCATTTCTACGTTACGAGTTTGTATAAATAGCTTATATGAAATTATTTATAATATATTTATTAATTTTATAATAAGGTTTCCGTAGTACCAGTGTGTGATGATCCGACGTTAGTTTGGCGTTTTGGCTGTTTTAATATTTATTATACTGTTAACGGTGATTTAACAAGGAAATTATTCGATTATTCGATGTCTCGTTTACGCTAACGGGCGAAGCAGCACAGAAGGGATACGTTTGGCTTGTATTGTCACTGCCGATTGTAAAATATACTAATTGTAAGTACTTTGATATAACTATACTATTTCTAAATTCAATTTTCAATTTTGTGGATGATATTTAGTGTACCTAAATGTTTGGAAAATAATATACGAATGATTGTATTAGATTTAATCGTTTGTAAAATTGAATACTCAATGTTAAATAGATACAATATACCAAAAATTTCAAAGTTTGGAAGTTCTACATTAAATTATATAGATTAATATTATAAATGTCTATTTGAATAAATCTGATAATTATTAAGTAAATTGTTCGTTTTATTTAATAAGGCCCACCTGCTTAATGATCCTGATTTGTGAGTCTTGGGCTAAAACTTAATAAGGAAAAAGAAGGCCCCACTTGTACAAATTTTGGTTAAAATTAATTCGGAGTTTGAACTACCCGGGGGTATAGGTTACTGGAAATAATATGAGCTTGTGTACCTAAGTAACTGTAAATGCCAACACAATAATAATATTTTTATACAGGGTGTAACAAAACTAAGTGATAATAATTAACTGAGGTAATTCTTGGGTTAGGATGAAAAATCAGGTTTGCGTACAAAAAGCAGTACTTTTTGTACGCAAACCCGATTTTGCAGAAAAAGGCATTTGAAATCTTTGAAAAATTTTTTGAGTTACAGGCTACAGCCATGTCCACAGCTGACAGCTACTGTAGATTACTCGACGTGGACTTTCATTAATGACTCAGTTTCGAACGCGTCGATTGGTAGAAAAAGGCATTTGAAATCTTTGAAAAAAAATTTGAGTTATAGGCTACAGCCATGTCCACAGCTGACAGAGCTACTGTTGATTACTCGACGTGGACTTTCATTAAGCGTGTCCCAGACAGACGCGGCCTGCGGTGGCGGTAGCGGTGGCGGTCAGTTGGATGACTTGAGAGTTCTAGGAACGACACAGACACACGCGGCCACGCGGCCAAGCCATTCAACTGACCGCCACCGCCACCGCCACCGCAGGCCGCGTCTGTCTGGGAGACGCTTAAATGACTCAGATTCGAACGCGTCGATTGGTCTAACGCAGGCGAATCGCGGGATCGCGTGAACCAATCAATGCGTCAAAAATTTTTCATTCAAGGCTACTATTATAGGTCTACCAGAATCTGATGGCAAATTTTGACAGCAGATTTTCAAAAAATATCATTTATCATTGGATAAATTTATATATTTGCATGTTTCACACACAGAATCAGCCGCTATAAGGAAAAAAAAGGATCAAAATGTTTTATTCCAATTAGGTACCCCGGCAACTTAGCAATAGCTAGAGCCTAGAGTCAATTTACTTTCTCACTTTTTGCCATCGCTTCGCCCACTTTTTAATTCTGTGGTTCCGCATAATTAACTTAAGGAAAATAAGATCATAAGTTTATTCTTAAAATTTTATTTTAATGTTCTTTTTTACATTATTGTTTTGCATTAATCTCTTGAATTACATTTATTACTTAATAATAAAAAATAATTATTTTGAGTACAAAATGATGTAACATATCTATCTATTACTTTTACATTATTTTAAATGAGAAATTAAATATGTAAATGTGTTACACTTTATAAATTCTAACTTATCTAATACGCTTCTCTTCGTACTCACGGCGGCTTCGATCACTTGATCGAGGTCATTGCGCTCGCGCTAGTACTAGGGTTGGCAAAAATTTTTACGACAAGGATGTTCCTAAAATTAGCAGTTCGATGTCTGTCAATACGAATATCGACGTAAAGGACATTAAAATAACATTCATATCAGCGCGCCTTGTACAGTGGCGGTTACGACGCTCGCCGCGTTCTTGATAGGGCGAAATAGGAGAAAATTATACATTTTATTTTATTTTTTTAATGACCGAATCATTTATTAAAAATCTTTTCGGTTATTTTATTATAAAAAAACTATCCTTTTTGTAAAAAAATAAGGTTTGAAAAAAATCATATCATTGTCATTGAAAATTACGACATGTTCGAATTTGAAGTGTATTTTTATGGTGATATTCAAGATTTTTTTACAGAATTACCATGCCATTTTTCAATATTCTGTTCGGTTATTTTGTTACTTTGTTCCTTTTTGAGTCTACATCAATTTTGGTGTAAGAGAATTCCACATAATTTCTTCAGACTGGAAGCATAAAAATTAGTCTTTTCGAACTGGCCTCGCCGTAAATAAAAATGTATGGAAGAAAAAAAAATGTCTTTCACCGCTGCTACTTTCACAGTGAACTCTATGTAAGGGTGTAGTGTGGTGACGTTTTTACTTATAAAAATTAGAAGCCAGTCGCCTAAACCAAATGACCTGAAATGTGCCTGAAATAGGTAATTACTAAATATTGTCCGCAACCACAGAACAATAGTAGTTACTATAGGTCTACCAGAATCTGATGGCAAAAAGTGAGAAAATAAATTGACTCTAGCAATACCGGGGTTATTGGAATAAAACATTTTGATCCTTTTTTTTTTCTTATAGCGGCTGATTATGTGTGTTAAACATGCAAATATAAAAATTTATCCAATGATCGAGGATATTTTTTGAAAATCTGCTGTCAAAAATTGCCACCAGATTCTGGTAGACCCAATAGACCTATAATTATTACTACTAAAAGTTGATTATAAGAAAGCTGGAGCCATGAAGCTTTTCCCTTGCAGATGATAAAAACAAACTCCACAAGAAGTTTCATTATAGCGTCTTATCACTTTAATGATTCGATGGACATGACTCGTTGACTTCACTGACGATTTAATAATACTTTGACTATATTTTGGACATGATTTTGAAAAATGATGAATGATGCAGAATTTTTTGAACGACAATTTTGTTTTCCCGCTTTTTAGATAATGACACTGGCAATGGTTGAATAGCTGTTTCGCTTTAATAAGAAAAAAAAAACTATCAAAAAAGTGTCACTGTCAACGCAATGTCAAAGTCAATGTCAAACCTCATCAGTCATGCTCGGTATGTCAATAATTTGTGGATTGTCAATGAGATTGAAAACGTGAATATTTTATTTTATTTATCGGAAATTATTATTCAGCGTTAAATTGATATTGAGTATTGAAAATTAGGTCATTCCGTGAAGAGTTGTTTCTCAAGATAATTAGAAATCTATAAACTAAATAGCATAAGTCTTATCAAGTTTCAGCAATATTTTGTGTTTATATTATGTGCACAAACCTATGTTAATACCTAGTTATTATTTGAATAACTATGAAAATTTAACACTATTACTGCCAGTGAGATCTTATAACCGACTACACAATGAAGATACTTGCTCAAAATATTTGGCTACTAATTTTATTTGCAAGTGTGAAATCTTATGAAATTCAGTACAAAAACACGCAGCTAGAAGATTTGGCTTCCTGGCGTCATTCCTCTGTTAAACGACAAGCTATAAAGACGAGTGAAGACACGATACAACATGAAGCTATAAAACTGCCAACAAACAGTAGTGTGATAGGTTCAAATGATATTCAGGTTAAGAAAAACGATGATTCAGAAACTGCGCCTCAGGAAAATAAAATTGTTCAACCACCTGGGATCACAAACTCTACCACAAAGTCTGAAACCAACATCGAAGCAAAAAATACTGTTACAGAAGGTCTAAAAGGTAATATTATTTTAATAACTTGTACAACATACAAAAAAATAATTTGTTACATGCTTACATAGAGTACCCCTTACAAATTTTTATGCTTGCTTGTAAAACTCAGGCATAAAATTTCATAAGAGTTTTATAATTATCATTGTTTTATTTCAGAATTTTCTCCCAACACAACGGCGCAAGTAGCACCGAGTGCTATAAAATCAGATACCGTAACTTCAAAACCAACAGACTCAGTCAACATTTTACCGCTGAACAATCCCGGAGTTGTGAAACGAGGACTGATAGTTTTTGGTGGATTTGCATTGCTCGCTGTTGCATATTTTGTATTCTACAGGTAAGTATTAAATTTTAATTTAAGAAAAGTTGCTAATTCAACTATTCATAATCTTTTGCCACTAAATCAAAACTTGGTTGTAGCAAACTGCTTTTTATTGACTTAATTTAAACTGGTAATACTGTAATTGTGGGTGTTATGAGTCAATTTCTCTACATAAAAAAAAAAAAAAAAACATCTACAAAAACATCCACATAATAATATAGTGGCCCAGTAAAATAATGCTTACATTACTATAAGTATAACTTCTATAGCGCTTTATAGAATTACAGTATTATTTATTATTGACCTTGAGACTAGTTTACATTGAGTTTGCGATAGACTTTATTTTATAGTTTTTCCTTAATTTGGAATTCCCAAATTTTGCATATCTAAATATGGGTAACCATGAATTTAAAACATATTATTTTTTCATGATGATTATCATACTAATATTGTTGTATGAGATGAAAATATTATGATGTGAATTATATGTGGAGATGGATTGATGTTTGTGAAATTATAATATACTAGATGACGCCGCAACTCCGTTGTGCCAAAATTCGTTTATCGTGCGGGAACCGTACATTTTTTCGGGATGAAAAGTATAATTTGCCCTTTCCCGGGATTCAAAGTATGTCTATACCAAACAGAAAAATCAATTTGGTGGTTTGGGGGTGACGAGGTAACAGACAGATAGATAAACACACTTTAAAATTTATAATATTAGTATAGACCTATTTGAACCTGTAAACCCTACAGCCTGAAATATTAATAAACTAGCGAACCGCCCCGGCTTCGCACGGGTATAAAATATATAGCCACTGAAAAAATGATTAAAATCGATTCAGCAGTTTTGATTTATATTCATTATATTACTAGCCGTGGCCCGCATTGGTCGGTACCGCCGCAAAAGCTACGTCTCGCAATTTTTAAATATGTAATATCTTCGGAAATATTCATTTAAATCATATGCTGTAAAGGGCCATATAGATCTACATTAAATCAACAATGTATTTAAGGTATTTAATTGGATAAGGATTAATGCTGTATTTATTAAAATTGCTTCAAAAATTAGCCATTATTTGTCGTAAAAAGTAAATGACAAAAAATGTTTGTGGGATATCTATAAGAGATAGACATATACCATCGCGGAGTTTTCTGTAGACCTTTTCAATGTGTTCAATAGTTGGTACATTATTTTGATAAATCTCGTAGGGTTCAGCCTATGTTTGCAATGTAAGCGGAAAAAATGTAATTATTTACGACATCTCATTAGAAACCCCAACAATAACAGTATTTCTCCACTATTTAATGAATGTTATTATACTTATAAACCTTCCTCTTGAATTACTCTATCTAATAAAGAAAACCGCATCAAAATCCGTTGCATAGTTTTAAAGATTAAAGGGAACAAAGGGACATGAGGGAAAAAAAAGCGACTTTGTTTTATAATATGTAGTGATGTACATATAGTATATTTTTACAAATAATAATAATTATATGTATCTTACAGAATTTCTTTATTATTTACAGGCGAAAAGGAAAGAACTACGATTCCAACAACACACACAATAATAATGACAATAACCAGTTTAGATACGGAGTGCTGCAGTCGGAAGAGGGTAGGGACAATCTAGAACTTTCTAGAATACCTTTAACAATGGAATCAGATGAAGATGATGAGGATGACCTGGAGATATTTGATTTGGAACAGAAGAAACAGTCTCTGTCGTATGTGAACTTACAAGCGAATGACGAAGATATTGTATTCCATAACAGAAAGGATGAGTCCAAAAATAATCTTCTATTAGATATAGAAGAAGGACCATCGGATATGATAAATTGGTCGAGCACTAGTAACAAATCCATTTTATAACTTGTTAATAGAGGTAACTAAACTAGTTTTAAAGTCTTGGTTTCACCAACACCTGCTAAAGTTTACTATTGATTAAAATTTGTGTTGTCACTCTTATTCTTTGATGAATAAAAGAGAAAGCATGATATTTTGACAGTAGATTAACACTCTGGTGAATATGGCGTTGGTGAAATTCGCATTAAGCCTACAGAACTCTAATTTATAAGATAAGATTAATGAAACATTCACAAATTCAAATAAAAAAACCGGCCAAGTGCGTGTCGGGTCACGCGCAATATAGGGTTCCGTAGTACCGCTAGTTTTTTTTAAATTTTTGTATGGTCAATGAATGTACATTTATAACGTGTTTTACACTACTAACATCATCATCTCAGTTACTTTCAAAGGAATTTGAACGAAAAGTTCCTTTATACTTCGCCGAATACATTTTTTTTAGTTGATCGACTATTACTTAGTAACTTATGAAGTCTTCGTAGCCGAGATAGCCTTTTAAATTCAGCATATTTCCTACTCCCGTGAATTTTTTCACATTTCCAGAAGCAATCGTTTAGCTGGTAGAAGGGGGGGACACTGGACTCCAACGATTTTTTTTTCCACTTTAAAACTTAATATTTCACAAACGGATCCCTAAATCGGAAAATGATCTATGAATACTCGTAATATTTTTAAAAAACCTATCCAACGACACCCAACACGATAGGGTGGACGCGAAAAAAAAAAAATTCATCCCCGCTTGATGTGTAGGGAAGGTACCATAAAAAAAAAAAAAATTAAGATTTCATGTACCATTTTGTCGGCATTATTAATATGTGCATTCATGCCAAATTACAGCTTTGTAGATCCTATAGTCTGAGCAAAACCGCGGACAGACAGACAGACGGACAGACAGACGGACAAACAGACGGTTAGACAGACGGACAGACAGACGGACGGACAGAACGAAACTATAAGGGTTCCATGTTGACTACGGAACCCTAAAAAAGTATTTACAAAAAATACAGTATATCGCTTGTTTAAAATATAATGACAAAGCTAAATGTGAGATAATATAGTAAGAAAATAATTTTAATATGGATTTTACTTATATCTCTACTCTGTAACCTTCTTAAGTAATATATTTTGTTAAAATCATAAACATGTCTTACCAATGTCTAATATATAACAAGTTTTATAGTTTAGTAATAATAATATTTTATCCTCGCTTTTCCTGTGCAAAACTTATCAACATACCAATTATTATTAGTCATTATAGTAGGATAAAATTGTGTACCCACTGTAAGTTGAGCGTTGAAAGCGATAAAAATATGAATTGCTACAAAATTAAAGAATGGGGATCAGTCCAGTCACTATAAACAATAATTTCCTAGAATTTATTTTCTAAAAAAACGTGCGATGTCTTATCTAACAAAGACAAACTTCAAAGAATGTAAAAAGATTAAATTTAAAGATTGGTAGAAATGGATTTTAAAAATAATTATTGTAATAGATGACAAGCCTTCTTAGATTTATTTGTACAGATCTGAAAAGTTAAGCATGGGTTGTATTTCAAGGTAAATATTTCATAAATATGAAAATTATACAGAAGACCAGTTATGACATTGAAATCAGGGCTACTCTACCTCAGATCTGTGCAAGTGTACCTTAGATTAATAAAAAATACAATGCAACAATTAGATAATTAAAAAGTAGATATTAATTTGTATGAGACTCTATGTCATAAAAAAGCTTGAATTACTCAAGCAAATGAGATACCTAAATAACATTTGAATAACTCCTCCCGACTCTAACATTAATGTTAAAAAATATATTAAGTAAAATGTAAATTATAATATAGATCTTACTCTTCTCGCTAGAAGTAAGTTTTTTCTCTAAAACTGCATTTATTTTATGAAACAAAGTAAAGATGTTATAATTACCTTTATTTTTATACAATTTGAAAAATATTTTTTTTATAAATAAAACATCTTTGAATGCGAAATTTTTGTAACCTGCATTTCTTTCTACTTTAGAACATTGGTTAAGATTATTATTATCTAGTCGCACAGGCTGTATAAAATTAAAAATGTAGATTTGGCATAAGCGTTCTGCTCTTATGAAATAAATCTTGCCTTTTCTATTATTGAAATAAGCACATAAAATGGTTGTTTAAACTTAAGGCAAAAACTTCTTTATAGTTTCTCAAATCTCTGTGTTGATAAAACATAGCACTAATTTTCTGTTCGTTCTGTTAAATTGTAATATTATAATGTAAAAGTTCTAATATTTTAAAAATATATAACATTATATTATAATTTATATCATTGATGTTGATTCTGTTTAGGTTATAGCGCCTCTCGCGGCGAAATTTTGAACTGAAAATAAAAATTGCTGCTTGTAAGCATTTCAGTTTAAGAACGTTTCACAAGATGGCGTTATTTCAAGCTTGAATATTTTTAAAAACTTAAAAAGCTGCATTTATTGTTATGAATAATAAGTTATGATAATATTATTTTATAATTTATGTAAAAAGGGCCATCTACCACAAAAAAATAAATGTATTAAGTAATTGTATTATCTACAGAAGAAACGCATTAAAGTTTTGAAGATTAGCAGGACAATAATACAAAATATAAATAAAATATGAATAGTGATATTTATATAGTAAAGCTACAAAACAACTATGATAAATTGTATTCCTTATTTGAAACCATAAAAAAAAAAAGATTTACCGCCGATGTTGCGCATTTTTCTATTTTCTAACTATCATTACATTAAAAACATATATTATCTGCCGCACTCAGAAACGAATATTAATTAGTTGACTGTAATTAAATGAAGATTTTGAAATAAATCCCATACATTATCGGTCAAACTCTTCATTAAGTGAAGTTAAATCATCAATAAATGTCTCTGAGTGCGGAAGTAAGCTTTGGACTGTGATAGTAGGCGAAATAAACTTTAAAATATGACTGTAAGTACAAAGTTTATTTTTTTATTGATTCATTTTTCAACTTCTTACTCGGTGCAACTTTTTCCTTTCATTTTCGCTTGTACTGTTACTTCTAGTTGTAAGTCTGTTTCATAATAAATAAGTATGGATAAGCAAACATTATTTAGCATTTTTATTTTTTTACCTAGTGAGTATAGGTCTACCAGAATCTGATGGCAAAAAGTGAGAAAATAAATTGTCTCTAGCAATACCGGAGTAATTGGAATAAAACATTTTGATCCTTTTTTTTCTAATAGCGGCTGATTCTGTGTGTTAAACATGCAAATATAAAAATTAATCCAATAATCAAGGATATTTTATGAAAATCTGCTGTCAAAATGCCATCAGATTCTGGTAGACCTATACAATATGTTAAGAGGCCGGGTGCCATCGAAATTCTCATACAACGTAATACCAAAATCATTTTCTCATACGAAAATATTTAACATGTTTAAGTTATTTTTCAGCTTAAAATAGTAATTACCTAGGTTCCTGCACAAAAAATATTTAAAAACAATAAATATATTTTTTAGTGTTTAGAAAATGATTTTGGTATTACGTTGTATGAGAATTTCGATGGCACCCGGCCCCTTAAAATGAGTAGCTATGTGTCAGTTTTTTTTTTAAATTTTTCGAGTAATTATGTTATTGTAAGGTTCGTACTTGCGCGAGTCTGGGTTAAAATTAATCCTAGGTTGAATATTATGCCATTTCTGTCGTTCCTTATTTTAATGAAAGAGAAGTTGATATTTTAACACATTTACTCGTGTTGGTGCAACGGACCTAAGTATATCAGACATAGAACCGGGCTAATAATATTTTCAAATATTGGTTTATGATACCAATCTTATTTCTCCAACTATAACTATCAAGTTCGCACTTGATGTGCTTGTGGTCTAAATATAAGCTTCAAGCGTTTTTATTAAGTAAGCATTATTTGTTTTACATAAGTATAAAATAAGTATTAATTTTAATGAGTATTAAAAAGTATTATTTCTTTACACGACTGAGCCATGAGTATGTATGTTTGTATGTTTGACTTGTTGTTGTATGTTTGAATTATTATGGAGGATAAAAAATCTAAACGCATGGTACAGTCGAGAGCATGAAGCGTTACTCTTTGGGAGTCTTTGCTTCGATGACGATTGTAATAAGAACCGTTCTGACATCAATATCAATGTATGAAACTTTACTACATATTTTGATCTCTACTGCGATCAACCACAACTGTTAGATGTTATTGTTTGTACAATATAAACGTCATAATAATCGGCCAAGTGCGAGTCGGACTCGCGCATCAAGGGTTCCGTACCGTTATAGAGCAAAAATACGGCAAAAATTGTGGTTTTTGTATGGGAGCCCCCCTTATTTTTTTTTTATTTAAATGTTATTATTAATTATTAAAGTACATATACAATTAAATCATTTTCTAAAATTTCAAGTGCCTACCTGTTTCCATTATTGATAACGAGCAAAAAAAGCCAAAAATCACGTTTGTTGTATGGGAGCCCCCTTAGATAACGACCATGGACCATGGAAGGCCATGCTCCTTTGAAGGCCAACTATTAAAAAGTCATAGTTATCGTCATGGTAAGACATATTATTTCTGCTACAGATTTAGATCCATCAAACTTAAAGCCATAAACGCGGCGGCGAGTCGATCGCGCCGCAATTGTGGCTGTGCGATCTCACTGTTTGTAGACTTTGGTTGTCGAGGTTACAATTGTAATTTCCACACACTGCAAAACTTAAGTTTTTAGTTAAGTACATATCTAACTCACTTTTTATTACAGTGAATTGTAGTATAAGGATATAATATGTATGGTACTAATAAAAGAAAATCTACTTATGCCTCGATTTAAGTTAAAATATTGGTAATGTTTCTAGGAAGGCCGGTGGTTCCTTATAAGGCCCAACCAAAGATTTGATGGTTAGCCTTGCTAGGGTACATGGATAACGTGACCATTTATTTTTTTTGTCAGAGCGGGTCATCTACGGATTCCCCTCCCCCCCAAATAAATTTTATTTTCATTTTATTATTAATTATGAACGTATAGAGGTAAATACAATAGGCTACTTGACCTACTTTTTCTTCATGCTAATCGCTTCTTAATCATTCATTTTCACCAAAAAAAAAAAAAAAAAAACTAATATTTAAATAGTAGAAACCCGAAACCCATAAAAATGTTGATTGCATAATATGCCTTTTAAATGGCGCCGAAAACACTGTCCTCCCTAGTGTGACGTCATATTTCTTGTATTTTATAGTTTCTTTATTGAAATTTATTTTATGTGCTAAACGTACGAGTCTAAAAGTGCCAAAAAATTAGAAAAGAATTAAATAAGAAATGAGAAATCGTTTGTAATGTCGAAAACTTTTGGAGAAAAGTTTTGGCCATTTCATTTCCCAACTACAGTACATGGAGATATACATATAAAAAGTATAAAACTGATGTTTTATTTGAATTATTCAAGAAAATATATTTTACAAATCTTTCTAGGCTTATTCTTATTATTTATGTATAAGTACAGATAAACTTACATAATGTAACGAGCGCGTTAAATAAAAAATATTAAATTACTAGTGTGATGACGTCACATCCATCGGAAGTGCCGGAAAAGCGTTTTCGTCAGTACAAATTAAAAAATATAAAATCATATTTTCAAATCGACTTTATTTATCATTTATCAATCATAAGCTTTTATTTGATGATAAGGGTGAAATACGATTTCCTAGGCCAAGTTCTACTAGAAAATATATGCATTTGTTCAATGAAATTGAATATAGGTCAAGTAGCCTATTGATTGAGTATTTTGTGAATGTCAAGTGCCTATGCATAACCACATTTATTGAATGGGAGTGCGTCACTTCCAGGCATTACACAGGCATTTAAAACATAAAAAATACTTTTAAATTATCGTTTGGTCTGTTTGCAAAAGCGGGACAATTTCGGCCTCGCGGGGAACAGCGGGACAGACTGCCTGAAAGCGGGACTGTCCCGCCCAAAGCGGGACGTAAGGTCACGTTATACCTGAACATCTTAAAATCATTAACATATAAACAGTTATTTTTTAGCTGTTATAAATGCGTACCGTAATAATTAAAAAAATGATTTTTTATATAACATCTTTACTTATTATGATTATTAAACTTATACTGTCATATTGAACATTTTGGCTTTGGACGGAACGGGCCCATAAGAAGGCCATTATAGATTAAAAAAAAATTTGATTGCATTATAAAACGCGTTGGCAATTAGTTATAGGGTGTCAATGTGATACTCATTACTACTATTTTAAAAGAATTTCCATTAATATATTCTTAGTTATAAGATGATGTTCAAGCAAAGTTCGTTAAAGTTTTTTAGATGATATAAATATATTGAGTATTTCACGTGTTGCTTAATTGAAAGAGATTATAATATCGTTTTAGTAAAAGAAGATAAATAAATACTTGTAACTCTATTTTCAAGTTAAATGACTGATGTATAATATTGGCCTTGTTTGGAGCTGTGTTCCTTGCAAGGCCATTTAGAAGAGCTTAACAAAACTTAAGTTTATTAAATGGCTATTGAAGCTAGGTTAAAAAGTGATTTATAATATGATACCTGATAAAACAGAGCATTACTTGATAATTTGTTTCCTTTATTTATTAAGTTAGTTAAGGAATAAAAAGTATTTTCCCGTTAGAGCCTTACATGGTTCAGGGTCCTTAGTAATTTTATTTTGTTTTTAGTATTTGTTGTTAAGCGGCAACAGATATACAAAATCTGTGAAAATTTCAAAAGTTTATCTATAGCGGTTCTTGAGTTACAGCCTGGAGACACACAGACGGACGGACAGACAACGAAGTCTTAGTAATAGGGTCCCGTTTTTACCCTTTGGGTACGGAACCCTAAAATGTGTGCGTGTGTATTGTGCTGCATTGCGCGTGCTCTGTCCGCACATATTGCTACAATTATTACTATTTTCGTAATAAGTTTGTGCCAAAAACCACACGACTGGCCGCTAGCTGTAGGTTCGGCGCGGAAATGAAAAATAAACATGTTCGACCGCGGCGCCGGCTGCGGGGCGCGGAGGGAGGAGCCGGACCACCAATTTCATACTCTATTTACGACATGCACTGCGAACCGGCCAATACAAGTAAGTAGACATAATTATAACAGCGAAGAAATTGATTCATAGGCAGTTGACGGACCTACGTCAATTGGTCGGATTATGTGAATTTAATGCTGTGGTAATTTGTCGGATAGGGTTGACACAACGTGACCAAATTGCGTATGTCCGCCATCTGCCTACGAATCAACTTCTCTGATAGTAGATACTAAATAGTTACATACGAGTACCAGCCATAATAGTCGCTGGTAGTTATTACCTCTACTATTTGGGATATCTACAGAAAAATAATCGGCCAAGTGCGAGTCGGACTCGCGCACGAAGTGTTCCGTACCATTATTGAGCAAAATTAGGCCATAAATTGTGTTTTTTGTATGGGACCCCCCTTTATTTTTTTTATTTTATTTTAATATTATTATTAAATATTAAAGTACTCAAACTAAGGACTTTGAGAAAAATTCAAGTACTTACCTGTTGCTATTATTGATATAGACCAAAAAATGTCAAAAAAATCAAGTTTGTTGTATGGGAGCCCCCTTTAAATATTTGTTTTATTTTGTTTTTAGTATTTGTTGTTATAGCGGCAACAGGAATACATAATCTGTGAAAATTTCAACTCTCTAGCTATCACCGTTCTTGAGATACAGCCTGCTGACAGACAGACAGACAGACGGACAGACAGACATCGAAGTCTTAGTAATAGGGTCCCGTTTTTACCCTTTGGGTACGGGACCCTAAAAATCAGCTTTTCTAAAATGAGAAAAACTTAGGTCTGGCTGTCGTTGGATCTTGGGCTATTATGAATGACAGTCAAAACCTAAGTCTGACTAAGGTCTAGTAGGGACTATAATATTATCTAACCTGCATTAGACATTACTCACTTCTAGACGTCTCTGAATTTTATGGATATTCGAGTTATCCTAACTTATTGAACTACCTATATCTACTGTAGGTATTCGGCGAAACATGGCGGTAGCGGTCATTGACTCCCTATCAAAAACTTGTCATTTTCTATACATTCGCGATTGACTATATCTGACACTTCATTGTCAATAGCGGTTTATATAGAAAATGAAAAGTTTTGACAGGGAGTCAAAACTTACTCGTAAAACTTAACCGTATAAATAACTAGAGCTTTTCAAACTTTTAAGCTTTTTAAAACCCACGTCCCACGCTAAGGTTTATCACGTACTTAGACACACACTCGTAGGTGTATGTCATAGGAAAACAAAAACATAATGAGGAATTTATCCTCGTTTCATGTTCCTGTTATGATAACGTCCAAAACCCGTCGGATAATATGAAAATTAATTACTTACAAATATTTTGTAACGTAACTTTGTACACCCGCTAGATATTCTGGTCGCGCACAAATTAATTTTGCCGGACATCGAGAGAGCCGTAACAGCTGTTTCATTTACCTAATATCAAAATATATATATAATATATAAGTAACACCTACTTATGTATTAGTTAGTAACAGAAAATAGCTTATTACGTACAAGCTATTTCTTCTAACTACTAAAACTAAGTAGAAACCAAGAGCACCATGAAAATCGATACAGCTAAGGAAGCAAATAAAAGTTACAGCCCCAAACCCATTAGTAGAGGTTTTCAAAAGTAATTCTAAAGAAATCTTTTAAAATCTTGGCCCTAAACTCTTTGCATTCGGAAAGAATAGGTCGAATAAAGCATTAATTACAGCTAAAGTTTTTGCCTTTTTGGCAAACTCCATCGCTAGGAAAGAGTAAAAAAAAATAATGGCTTCTATTCAACAGCTTGTAGATACAATGCACGAAACGTCCGCGTCGTTAGGATTTTCCGTCTCGCCATGTACTTAGGTTTCAAAAGAGACAACGTGACTGTGTCGCCAAAGTTTCCAACTTCTGACATTGGCTAGACCACTTCTGCAGTTGTGATACGTTTTTCAGTAATGTTAGGTTTACTGCCAGTAAAAATAATTCGCTCAGATTTACGTACCAAAGATTACTGTATAATTACTAGATAAGAACTTGAGACGTTAATTGAATTTTTAAGTTAATAATGTGTAGTAGTAAAAGACGTTCACAGAAAATGTTGTACCTATTTCGTCTTAAAACCTAAGTAAAACTACTATAAATGTAATCATTAAAATGTATCTGCTTTATTATTTTGTTTAAATATTGTTAAAAATATGTTTTTGATTAGGTACATACTTTGTACCCATTATGTGCTGTAATAAAAATAGCTTCCCAATACACCTGTTTGTTTAAGTACGGTAGCTCTTTTAGTTTGTTTTTCGAGTTTGATTGAACCTCTCTTTATTCTGGAAAATTGGCAAAACTTTCCCAATTGCTTTTCTTCTCATTCTGTGTACACTACGTGAACTTTAACGTGTTTTATTTCGAAAACTTCAAACCGCGGAAACGTATGGCTGACATGAAACTTCGTTGTTAGGGTGCCTGCCTACATCCGACTTTCTGTAGGATCGATTTTTATGATATTAATTTATTTTACGCTCTAATATCACTCGTTGTACATACTCGTAAATATCATTTTAAATATATATTTTCATATTACGAACTTCAATCAAAAATATGTATCAATAACAAGTATAAAAAAAATCTAAAAGTTTCAGGCAACATATTATGCCTGAAACTTAGTTGCCGAAATTATAGTTTATTGTGTTTTTTACGGCGAAACAATGTTTGCATAATGTATATCCCTGCTAAACCGGTTCCAAGCTTTTATCGGACATATACAATTTTACTCTTATAGTATTAGAAATGGAATTGATAAAATATCCCACAGTAAAACGTGTGAGTTCGCTCGACTTATTGCTTCATTACTTCCAGGCGCGGTAGCAAGTGCACCCAACAGTTTCGTATTTCTTCCACTTTTTATTTTATATGACAATTAATGCATTGCCTACCTTCATCTACGAAAACTTTACAGTGTACATGTTTACGAAAACTATTTAGATGTCTACGAAAACTGTTCAAATGTTTACTAAAACTTTGTTAATGTCTACAAAACAACACAAGTCTATGAAAACAGTACAGGGGTTTACGAAAACTGTGAAGGTGTCTACGAAAACTGTGTTGGTGCCCACGAAAACTTGTGTAGAATGAATAGTTTTTTTATTTTTAACTAAGAGATGTCTACGAATACTGTGTAGGTGTCTACGAAAACTGAGCAGATGTCTACGAAAACTGAGCAGGTGTCTACGAATACTGTGTCTACGAAAACTGTGTTGATGTCCACGAAAACTTGTGTGGATGTCTACGAATACTGTGAAGGTGACTACGAAAACTGTGCAGGTGTCTGCCCGTCATTATATTTATGGATGGGCAATACTCTCAATGCTAACTCGTACAAAGTTCATTGGCAGAAAAATACAATGATTTTTCTGCCTAAACGACTGATAAATCATTGCAAAGAACAAATTCTTAGAGCTCTTAAAAACTTAAAATTACGCATACACGTTAATCTGATAATGTAGAGGTCATGCTAAGAAATACTTGTCTAAAATTCTAATAAGGAGATCAAAATTTGTGTGCAGAGAAAGCCAAGCCTCAAGAAAAGCTAGTATTAAAATATATGAGGTTACGAAATAATTGTAGCTGTTCTCTTTGTAGCAATCCTCATTATTTTTCGTCAGTCACAGCTCGCATGTTCTTATAAATTCCTTATTTCTCCGTATTCCAAGGAATATTAAAATTAAAAGCAGATGGTACAGGATATGAATGCAGAGTAAAAAATAAATAAGATTGCTTAGAACGGGGGTTCCCAAAGTATGGCAGTAGAACCCTAGGGTTCTGTAGTGTGGTCGTAGGGGTTCTGATGAATAAGTGTAACAAATTTTTCCACGTTTTTATTATAATGGAGAAAAAGTCTTTATTGCTTTTATAACAATATTTTAAAGGAAAAGTATATCTGTCTGTCTGTTTACTCTTCACCTTTAAGCCGCTGAACCCTTTATGATGTAATTTTGATTGGATTCAAACCGCTGATCCGTTTGTGATGTAATTTAGTATGGACGTTCTTTAAGCCTTATACTTGTACATTTTTCTGGGATAAGGACTATCCTAACTTTAAACAGTTGATAATAATAATTATTATTATCAACTGTTCGATTATAATGGAATGTCGCTGCAATGAAGTTGCGGCCAAAAATTTTTTTAAGTAGTCAGCATGAACCACAGTATTTTTTTTAAGTTTAGAGTTTACAGTTTACAGTGAGTTTTTAAAGTTTCTTGTAAGGATTCTTTCACAAATCTTAGGGCTCTTTGAAGTTCTACGTAAAAGGTGTCTGGGGTTCCATTATCTTAAGAGTTTGGGAACCACTGGCTTAGAGTTTTCTGCGAACATTTTAATTATCCAACGTTAGAGGACTCGGGGAAATACGCGTTTAGTGAGCCGCACTGAGAATTATGGAAATATTATTTTATGTATTATTAATGAGAACGTGTATTTATTTTTGGATAAATATATTATTTCCTTGAAATACGTATTATTAAATAGTTGATGAGAATGAATGAAAACGAACATTCTAAGTGGAATATTATTCTACTACTACCAATAATTGATCTGAAATACAAATTGTAGAGGTTAAAAAACACACAAAACTGTATTGATATTACTTACGAGTTACAGTATGACAGAATTCTGGCAAGTTGGTAAAACATTTGCTTTACGCGTTAATATTATAGTCATAATAGCAATTAGGCAAAATATATGAAAATTATTGTCTATGTATTTAATCCCAATCTCTTGAAAATGATAAAAAATTTCCATTACAGGATCAAGCTCAACTTTAGAGCTAGGGAAGTTAGACATTCACACTCGTTAATTTCGACAGCAAAATTAGGAATCAAAAATATTATGACAAAAGGCATCACAAGCGCCATGCAGACAGCAACAGATTGTCTAATGTCTAGATACATTTTTTATTTTTAACTACGCTTTTCAAATAATCGAATAAAAAATTTTGTCCAAGTACCTTGTCTACCTGAGCCGATTTGCCTTTATTCTGCTAAGCTGGTACTCAAAATCCCTGGTGAAGGAGTAATGAGATAGTGACCATATTGAATTACCTTTTCCATTCTGGCCATAAGCCCCTTATACTAATCGCAAAAGTGCTGGGATTTTGATCTTATGAGGCATGATTTAAAATTAAATGTAAGGCTTTTTGAAGTAACATTTTAATATTGACAAATTGTGAACCGTACCATATTAAATCATAGTATACCCACAACCTTTACATTTTGTAATACTCTTTACGGAAAAACTTTCACGCCTATTAATTTGTGCTTTAACATAGTAATTTTTATTTATAAATGTAGATGTGTTTTCATCAGTCAGTCAAGTGTTTTTATATTATGTAGATGTGTTATCACCAGTCAGTCAAGGTGTGACGAGTGACGACGCGAGCCCTCACATAGCTCGGTTTTTAGCTAGTTATATGAGTATGTTTGTGTACGCGCGATTTAGCAGCGCTGCTAAAGGCTATTGCCTACATAAGAATATTTTCTTTGAATGTCTCTAATACTCGTTATCACTTTTAACCCCCGACATAAAAGAAAGGTGTACCGATTAGTTGTTTTCTATTAAAAAAAAAACATGTTCGATAATGTTCTTACCAAAAGTTCATCATCATTAGCTCGCTCAGTGCTAGAAAATTTGTGGTTTATCTATTTCTTAAAAAATTATAGAAACATTCAACGATTTGAAAGAAACTTTCAACATAAGGCTATTGTAATGGAGTTTTTTTAATTTCTTAATTTAATTTCATAACCTGATGGAAGGTTAATGTTGTTTAGTAAATACATACAAAATTACTAACTTACTAAACGTAATAATAAAATTATGCTGAATCAAGTACCAATTTGCTTTTGAAAGACTATTGTTTGTTTTAAATGTACATTTATATTATATTGTTATACTAAATAAAGTTTCTTTCTTTATTTTTTTGTGTCTAAAAATAGTATGCTCAATACAATACCCAGTAAACACTAAATATATAACGATATAATATGAGCTAAGCTTGCGGTTCGATGGGGAAATAATTATTTTGTATTGATTTTCGATTTGCCTCTAATCTCGTTCAAATTATGATAGAGCACCTGTGATTTTTTATTTATACTCTGTAATTCCAACGGGAAAATGATCGTTGAATTATTTAATAAGGAAATATTTCTTTGAATCTAATTATGCGCTCCCTATTTTAATACTTACTTTACTAGTGTAGTCCGCTATTATTTGCGCAGTATTTCTCGCACGGAAACCGTATATTTTTACACCATAAAAAGTATATAAGTAACGTCTTTTTCTAAAAAATAAAATATCTACATACCAAATCTGAATCAGTTGAATTGTTTCAGCGTGAAGAGGCAACAATATGATATATCTAGTAGATTGTTTTTATTATTAGAAGTATAATATTTTTGATTCAGAATAAAATGACTTATAGCTTTTTGTTCGATTTTCAAATTCACACATTAACTGCTGTTTTTAGAAACATTTAATGATGCTTAAAGTTGATTTATATGGGGCTTATGTCAAAATCGTCTTTTAATTTAACTGTAATTAAATGACGATTTTGACATAAGCCTCATACATTATCTGTCAAACTATCAATACTCGTCGCTGAGTGTGGGAGTAAGTATCTACAAGCTATCTGTAACCTGACTAACGTGATAGGTGATGTACTCGTAGGTATACCGTATGGGAAGGTAATCTGCCTTTTTCTTTGCCACTTCTGCCTTTCCGGGAAGGCTTCCAAAAGGATTTGCCAACAGAACCTATGAGATTTATACTTCAAATCCATAGGAAGTAATTTGCATATGCTGTCTTAGCTAATGCCTAAACGGATGTACCAAACTATTCCAAGTTCTCCGAGCTCGCTAACTTGTGTAACAATAAACATGTTTCCTAAACCGCTACTCGCAGTTTTTAAGGCGCTATATTGAAAAAACTGTCCTTTTTGACGTAATACTATAGGACCCTCATTAATGTTACAAATCTGGTAATGAGATATACATATCTTCATAGCCTTATCTAGGTTTGAGAAGTACTAGAAACACGATTAATGTATTTTGCCTCGATACATTTAATTTTCGAAATGACCTCTTAAAAATACGAAATTTGAAGATTATTTTTAAACGAAAATAGATGTATTGTAGGAAATTAGTCTAATTAATAGACACCTTTGCAACTCAAAATCGTATAGAAGCATTTTGCTTAAATGCTTCTAGTTATTTTTTAAATAATTAAAATTACGTTTTGCCGCATGTTTTCCGAGCGAGCCGATAGCTTCTGGCCGCAGCGTATTCACGACTTTATAGTCATACAAATTAAGTATAAAATTGCCCTTGCTGTATAATTTGTTTTTCGATATATCGTCTTAACGTCAAGATCGCTTCGTCTCGGGGGCTGCAGCTGTCCGTCATGTGTGCGTTGCGACTTGCGACGCAGCGCGCTGTGTGAACACCTTGGTTATTTGTATGAAAAACAACGCAACGGCAGTGCTGCGTCGACGCAACGCTGACGCAACGCGCCGTGTGGACTGGTTCTAATAGTTATCACTTTTGTGCATTTTGTGTTAATAGATTGGAACATAAAATTCATATAAATGTCAAGTAAATATATTTAATAAGTACGTGTTTGTGACGCCAATATATATTTTTAAGTAGGTAGTTTGAAAGTAAATTATAAAAATGGTAAATAAAAAAAGCATACAGTATGTAAGTATCTTTTTTTATACTTAAAGAAAATAGTACTTAATACAAATAAAAACACCTATTATTCTCCAGAAAATCTATAAATCTAGAAAATTATAGGGACCCAGACAATCATTGTTAGAACTTCTAACGAGAAACTAAAATGTATAGCTGACTCGCGTTCGGTGTGCAATTGTATGGAAGTAGTGGAAATCCGAAATAGTCTCCGTCTTTAATAAAAATAACGATCATACACGGACCATTTAGGAAATGACGTTCTTTAGAGGATATAAAAGAGATTTTTATTGATGGCTATTATGTATCGAGCACCGTTTTCCTATGAAGGTTTGCTGCCGGAAAATATACAAATAATTGCTTAAACTGATAAATTTCAAAATGTGTTTCAGAACTGTCTTGTTTTATAATACAAACGCTAAACAAAAACTAAACACTGTACGCGCCGCATTTCGTGTACTATAGGTCTATCAGAATCTGATGGCAAAAAGTGAGAAAATAAATTGACTCTAGCAATACCGGGGTGATTGGAATAAAACATTTTGATCCTTTTTTTTCTTATAGCGGCTGATTCTGTGTGTTAAACATGCAAATATAAAAATTTATCCAATGATCAAGGATATTTTATGAAAATCTGCTGTCAAAAATTGCCATCAGATTCTGGTAGACCTATATGCGATGCGTTCGACGCGTACGGCGCGTACGGTGCTGATAAATGTGCGATCAGCTTTAGTAACAGATTCCATCAGTAACAGCAATATTTTTTTTTGTAAACAAAAACTGCAAGGCAAACTGCTATAAAACTAATCCTTTCTGGCTTTATAACGTTGTTATCGAAGAATTAAATTGTGTGAGATAGTGACAAAACTTGTGCTATTACGAACAAAAATAGTTGGACGGAGTTACCAAGTTTCGACGCTCGTTATTGGTTTAGTTGAGCAATATTTTTGTTGTACAACTTATAACAATCCATTGTATGACAAATTAGTTATTATATGGATATTGTTTGACTATTTTCCTTCACAGTTAAGAGGCAATTATTTTCGTTTTCCTGAAAGTTATTACAATCGAGACAACATGGAAGCTACGTTAAATACGAGCGATGTGTTTTAGTGAGCTCTTAGTAGTAATTTTGGGTTCTGTGTTTATTTTTTATCCTATAATATTATGTATATAATATTTATAATATTATTGGTTATTTACTTAAAAATGAAATTCGGAACCACAAAAGGTAGTGAAAAATTATATCAGACTTTGAGAGATCGATTTTGATGAAAACTAAAACTACTACAGCACATTATAATTAGTTAGTCAAAATGAAAAAAATATAAGCGAAAATTTCATTGAAAAACAATGCTGAAATGTTTTCGTAATTTGGAAAAAAGAGCAAGTTCTCGATATAATACCAAAACTTTCGAGACCACTGTTAAAGCTGGACTTTAGGTATACATAACATTCGTATTAATGAAACACGTCATACAAAGGCTGTCAGCGGCAGGGGTTGCATCGAACAGGTAATTTCATCTGATGCTACACTACCTACTGAATTTCAACTCCATTATTTCATTTCGTATTTAATTTCAGTTGTTACATAGTTTGGTGTGCTCAGATTAGTGGATTGGCTTGAAAATAAGTACTTTAGTTATGACTATATAATATATACTCAGATAATGTTTGGAGTTTATATTATCAATATCTTCATGAAATTAAAAGTAAGTTATCATTAATTTTGAGAACGGTTGCAAGTGATACAAACTTTGAAAATATCACAGGTAGTTTTTGTTGAATGACCGCAGAATCTCAGGTTCACCCAAATAAATGAGATTCGTTATCCCTAAGTTCCAGTTCTTACGTAACATTACTAATGCTATCACGTAAAAAAATCAAACAAATCTAACAACGTGTATTTCAAAAAGATGTTATTATTTTACGACTCCCCTTATTCTTGTGAAGAAAATAATTCACATCGTATAACTCACCAAAAAACCGCCATACCATTGAAATCTTCGAAACCCTCAAACTCTACAAATATTCAGTTAACATTCAAAACGCCTCATTTACATCCCTTTGGTTAAAAAACGACAAAAAGTCAATCGATGCCATCAATAATTCCCTTTAAGATATGCATTAAAAATCACTCTGGCGTGTATCAAAGGGCGCTGGTGTTTTGTTAACAAAGTGAGTGCGTGATCTGCGGACGAATGAGACGATCGTCCCTTGTTTTTCTTTTAAACAACTCTCTAAAACCCGGCCAATTTGATACGACGGATTAGAGAGATTGTTTAGGATAATCGAACCGTTGGTTGTTTACCGAAAACAACTAGGTAATTAATTTTTTGATTAATCTATAGTTAATACTTACAAAATGATAATAAAGTGATTGATAAAGAAATCTAAAAAAAAAAAAAAAAACACTTGCCGGAATATAACCGTTTATCACACGATAGTCGACGTTTTTCCTGGACACTCTCCTCTGCCCTTTCTAAGACCAACATTAGAAACAGCAGCAATTCACCCTCATAAATAGTAACAAACAGACATAAAGTTACATTTCATACAACACATAACGTTAGAAATGACAACTCCATTCTCTGTCGGAAGATTTACCTTTCAGTCTCTCAAGCATATACCGATATGGCAAAACAACGTCTGCTGAGTCGACAGATTGTCGTTTTACTATAAATTTTTATTTAATTGATTCATTAATTGTTTAAAGTTTTATTGACGATTGGACAAGCCAGCGAATGATTGTAAAATCGTTGTTTTCGACACCAAATTCCCGAGTCGGCCTATTCGATATATTTCACTTATTCGAAGCTGTCTCCTTAGATTTCCTCCCTAATGGCCATAGCACGTGCTCCGCCGTCTGTTGGGCCACGAAACAAGCGGTGGTGACTGTGAATATTACCGCACCGGACAAAACGCCGTACACTAGATGTTACGTTTAATCTTAAGTTTGACTTAGAGATCAAAATGTAGTACATACATAGATATTGCCAGCATGAAATAAAATAATTTAAATAAACACTCTGTAACATATACTTACATACATGTTTACAAACTTTCGCCTTTATAATAATTTCCGAGTTAATAAATGTTGTATAACCACAACGCACAATAATATATATTTTTGTTCTACTAAACTTTATTGCGGTGTATATAATTTTATAAAATGGGAACTTTAAAACTGAATCGTAACCACTTCGCAACACATTGCAATGGTCACTTGTCCTCTTCAACAAGCAATGCTACGTCGCGCATAGCGAAGAATGCTACGCCGTAGCAGAGCTACGCGACAACAGCTACGGCCTACGTTTTAGGGTCAATTCAGACCGCAACGCGACGCGTAGATGCATTTCTAAATTTGTATGGATTTGACAGATTCGCAAGACTTCTCACGTAATTGAAATCTGTCAATTCAATACAAATTTAGAAATGCATCTACGTGTCGCGTTGCGGTCTGAATTGACCCTTATTGTTATTGACGTTTGTTACGATGCGAAGCAAGTTGCTCGACTATAATCTCGATAAAAATATATTAAGCATAAATAAAAAGAATAATGTTTTCTTTTCATTTATGCTTAATATATTTAAACAATTGCGCTCGAAAAATAAAGTTAGAATAATAATAAAAACAGAACATTTCTATGAAGCTTACCGCTGATGCCGCATCATTACGTGGCCACGTCGTAATCCTGTCAGCAGGTGTCGATCCGAACACAAATCTACACAATGAAATTTAATAAAACTTTCTACGCCATAAAATACATTGTTAAGCCTTACACGAAATGCGTTTACCGACACATTACACGATATTTGACGAATGTCAACAATCACATATAATTCACACATTTTTGATTTAAATCAGACAGACATACACAATTTCCCATTTATTATGTTGAGCTTATTATTACTAATAAATACATTGCAACATTTTCTATAGCATTTTGTAAAATTCTTGCAAAATTTAATTAATCATAAAATCTATTATCAAATCAACTCAAATTCTCAGTAGTGGTAGGTTGCATGGTCCAGACTGAGGTCCAGACCAAGAGACAGGTTATAAATTTTTTATAAAAAATATACGTAGATACAATGTAAAGAAATGTGACTCGTCTCACGTCTCGCATCACAATATGAAACATATTCTCACAATAGTCTGAAACATTCCAACAGCGAGGGAAATCGAAATCGGGAATCCATTACGTTTCTTTTTATATGAAACCCTAATGGTGGAAGTTCCTTCCGTAATTGTTGGGGCTGGGATACACCCAATGTGAATCTTATCATCACAGCAATAGAAGCGAGCGGTAACACCGGTACCACAAGTAATAAATAACGCGCTGATTGAACTTGCTAATGATGGATATTGAAGCTGAAAAATTACACAACTTTCTTACCTTTTAATTATAAGTTTCGGAAAGGTTTGCAAGAACTCCCCCAATGCAATTTCGCTGAGATGTGTGTGGGTTGCTGTTTTATACGACAGGTAGATAAGGTTTTAGGTTTGTTTTACTTGTATCTTGTGTCTTTAATTAATAATCAGTAGCGGTCGGCGAACTGCGCCCAACGGACGCCTAAAAAGGCTTCCCTTCGATCGCGGATTCTTGGAAATGCTCAAACTCAAACTCAAATTTTTTTATTCAGAATAAATTTTTGCAAATATTTTCTGAAAGTCTACATGATGCCTACCACCGGTTCTGGAACTAACCCGGCGAGAAGAACCGGCGTAAGAAACTCGCACGGGGCCCACTTTATTTATCAAAAAAAGTGAGAAAAAAATTAATCTTTTAAAATAAAGTTTACAATGCTGTAACTTAGAATTATACAATGTCAACATACATACATAATTATTGTAAGTCATAAAATAATGTAGAAGCAGCCTTGCAAGCAGCCATCCTACTCCCAAGATGTGCCATCGTTTATGAAATCATTGACCTTATAATAGGCTTTGGCACACAAACGCTCTTTGATTACTTTTTTAAATTTATTAATGGAGAGATTTTGAACGTTTTTTGGGATTTTATTGTAAAGGCGTATACATTGACCTTTAAAAGATTTACTAACTTTACTAAGTCTGATCACCGGTATTTCTAGTTTGTACTTATTTCTAGTGTTTCTTCCGTGACTGTCACTTTGGTTGTAAATTTACTAAGATTCTTTCTAACATAAAATACATTATCCAAAATATATTGAGAAGCAACAGTTACAACATTCATATTCCTCCCCCCGCGGTCTCCGTACGGTTAACATCGTCTGACGTGCGCTCCGGGAATTAAATTTATTTTTGTTGGTTAAAATCGTTAATTGCGTGCTGAGTGTGTGTAATAAGCTAGGTAACGGTATAATCTACGTTTACTGTAAGTTTTTGAAGCACATTTGTTCGTATTTTATTGGATTTAACTCGGTAAGTAATTTCTTTGTTCACTTTTTATTTGGCCGTAACGTAGGTAGGTTAATATTGTTATTGTCGGTACCGCGCGCGCTTCGCCGGGCGCCCGGCCTTGCGAACAGCTGATCGCTCAACTAAATAAGTACATAATATTAATTTCTATTGAATCTTAAATAGTGTTTTGTTTAATAAACTTCGAAAATAAGACAAAATGTCGAGCCATAATAACATTCCGCCGGATAAAAATACTAACCCATTTGCAAGAAGTGACGTAACAGTTCGTTCTCCGCCAACTTCGTCCGGCAAACGTTTACTGTCCGATCTATCGCCTTCTTCTGTGTCACCAGTTGAGAAACGTCACCAACCTTTAAGGGACGAGCTGCCATCCCCAGTTATCTCACTTTTAGACACTAGCCGCGTAGCCGATGACTACTTTAATTATTGCGAGTTAGTCCGCGAAGCGTCCTCGTACTTAGAAAAAATCAACGAATTCGCTAACGACACTGTCTCGAGGCGCAATAACTTTGCTAATAAATCGGAAATAATGAACATGACACAAAAACTGACAACCATAGTGTCCCTCCTTGCCGTTAAAAATTCGACCCTCGAAACTAAAGTCGCGAATTTGGAGCGTGATTTACTATCCGCTAAATCCATTCAGGTCACGAAACCGGTCCCCGCGGCGCCTGCGGTCTCTTATTCCGAGGCGCTCAAACTGAAACTCGCGAAATCGGTTCCCCCGGTCGAGACGCGTAAACCGCTCCCGTGCGTTATAGCCTACCCCACGCAAGAAAAATCGTCGGAATTAAAATCGGCAACTGAGACTAAGCAGGCACTTATGAAAGCCATTAACCCGGCCGACGGGTTCCAATTTCATGGCGTAAAGAAAACTGCAAATTCGGGCGTGATCTTGCGTCTCACTAGCGAGTCGCAAGTAAGCAAACTAAAGTCAGTCGAAGCGCTGAAATCGGCCGGCCTGCGTCTCGAGACACCTAAAGGCCGTAACCCGCGTATTCTAATCAAAGATGTTCCGCAACATATTACGGACGATAACTTTCTTTTGTCTCTGTATAACCAAAATATAAACGGCGAAATCAACATGTCTCAGGAGCAATTTTTGAGCTCAACAAAAATAGTAAGGCGCCGCAGTTTAAACAAAGAATACAATAACAGAAAATGGATAGGCATCGAACTAGACCCTAAAGTACGTAAACATCTGATCGAGACAAAAGAAAAACTATTTATCGACTGGGCGATGTGCCGTTTTGTAGATGACGTCGAACTCGTGCGCTGCGCTAACTGCCAACAGTACGGGCACCCCGCTAAATTCTGTCGCGACTCAAAGCCCTGCTGCAAACATTGTGCCGAAAGTCATAGCTCGGATAGCTGTCCGAAAAAAGATAAAGACGACTTTAAACCGATTTGCGGGAGTTGTTTGCGGTATAAAAGATCGACAGACCACCCCACGGGCTCCTCAGAGTGTCCAACATATAAGGCAAAAATGGAGCAACTTATTCTAACGACTCACTATGGATAGATTAAATATAGGACAGCTAAACCTACATAACAATAAGCACGCGACATTAGAATTAGAAAAGTTAGCTTCTGAACATAATTTAGACTTAGTTCTTGTTCAAGAACAATACCAACTTGCGTCGCTACGGTCGAAAATGGTACAAATAAATAACCTAGCTCGCGCGGGTATATTCACACCTCAGTCTAGATTTTCAGTTACTGCTATTTCTAACCTTTCGACGTCGCACTGTGCAGTGGCGGAGGTATCATGTCCTCAGTTTAGGTTATACGTTGTCAGCTGTTATTTTCAGTACGCGGATCCCGTAGGCCCCCATTTACATCAACTTCGCTGCGTTTTACAATCTCTCGCGGGTAATAAAATCATTATAGGCGCCGACGTCAATGCATCCTCGCCCTTATGGCACGGCCAGCTTAGGTACACGGACCGCGAACGACGTTGCGCCGTTGAAGACTTTATTGCGGAGTTTAACCTCCAAATTCACAATACCCCCGATGCACCACCTACCTACAGTAGCCCAACGGGCGAATCGTCGATTGACGTCACGCTATCTAGCGCGTACGTCCAGATTAGGCATTGGCGTGTCCTTCCCGATGCGTCATGTAGTGATCACCGCTTACTGGTGTACGAGTTCTCTCGTGCGGTCCCGAGTGATCTCGTAGTCAATTCTAACGACTATAAATACAATGTGAAAAACGGCGATTGGAAATTATTCCGCTCCCTTATCACCGCTCATGCCAAAGACTTCACTCGGCCGGAATTAAACGTCAATGAGTGCGCAGAAATAATGACAAACACTTTTGTTTACTGTGCAGACGTAGCCTTAGGTCGTAGACCTCTTAAAAAAGAAAACAACTGTAAATGGTGGAACAGTAACCTTCTTAATCTTCGACGCGAATTTAGAAGAGCTAGGCGCAAAATTAATAATCTCCGTAAATCTGGTCGCGATCGTTCGGACGACAACTACAAAATAAGTTTAAATAACCTCCGCATCTCAAGGTCACGATATCGTGCCGCCGTTATATTAGCGAAAAATAATATGTTAAGGAATGCCGCAAATAGACTGGATAAAGAGGGCCCCTGGTCCTCTTTATACCACGAGCTTAAACCCAGTAGTAGTAACGAACCACTCTTTTTCTCTAATATTAAAATAAATAACTCTTATACTTGTGGCCTAGAGGAAACGGCTAAGGCATACCTTAACGTTCTCATTCCAGACGATGATCCCGCCTTGGATGATGAACACCACCGCGACGTTAGGAGTAGAATGTTATACCCCATCCATTCACCGGTCTCAGATTTACCTACTTGTGAGGAGTTTATAAAAATCGTGAATCTTTTATCTATTAAAAAATCAGCGGGTGAGGATAAAATATCAAATATCATGATAAAACAAGCGTGTCTAGCAGCTAATTCATCGATACTACACGTTTATAATAGATGTATCGCAGAAGGCGTATTTCCGAAAATTTGGCGTATCGGTTGTTTAAAATTAATTCCTAAAGCGGGTAACAAACCTCCTGACGACCCAAAATCATATCGTCCCATAACGCTACTGCCAAGTTTAGGTAAACTACTAGAACGCCTTATCGTACCTCGCCTGCTACCCGGTGGTCCTAAATTTCATAGTCAACAGTACGGTTTCACCGCCGGGAAATCGACTGTTGACGCGGCGTTAGAAGTAAGAAAAATAGTTAATTTATCGGAAACTAAATACGTGGTCGCCATTTCATTAGATATATCCGGGGCCTTCGACCATGCTTGGTGGCCGATGGTACTATTAAAACTAAAAAATCGAGGGTGTTACTGTAATATTTATTCCATAATACATTCTTACTTTTCTAACGGTCAAACTAAGCTTCGTCTAGGACATTGTACACACGCCAAAGATTTAACGTGCGGCTGCCCTCAAGGATCGGTAATTTCGCCTAAATTATGGAACATCGGATTCGACGATTTGTTAAGTCTTCCACTTCCACCGCTTTGCATACTAGTTGGTTACGCCGATGACGGGTTTCTTATCGTTCAAGCAAACTCGCGTTCCGAAATTGAGTCTAAAGCCAACAGTAGTCTTAATTTAATATCTGACTGGGGTAAGCGTAATCGGCTGAAATTCGCCGCGCATAAAACTTACCAAATTCTTTTAAAAGGTTCCCTTATATCTTCCCCTTGCATTAAACTTGACAATATTAACGTTAAACGCAAACAGTCACTCTGTTACCTTGGTTTTCATTTGGAAAATAAATTTACATTTTTGGAACATATAATTCAAACCGGTGAGAAAGCCAAACGTAATTTTTACTCGTTTACTAGAATATCTACTTCGACATGGGGCCTCTCATTTAAAACTCTTAAATTAATTTACACCGCGACGTACCTCGGCTGTATTTGCTACAAGGCCCCCGTGTGGGCCGATAGAGCAACTATCGGCGCGGCTCGTCGAAAGTTGCTACAGAGCCAACGTCTTGCGCTTATCTTCTTATGTAAAGCTTATAGGACCACAAGCACCGAAGCTTTACCTGTTTTAGCCGGAGTCTTACCCGTTGACCTTGAGATACAGCGTCGTGCGACAATGTACTATCATAGCAAAAACATTACGAATCCCTACTTTTTAAACGCCCGCGATAAAATAAAAATCACAAGATTGTTTGAACCTTTAGAGGATTCGGTACGTAGTCTAATCTCCGAATGGCAGACGCGTTGGGACAAATCTACTAAAGGGAGACATCTTTATAACTTTTTCCCTAATATTCGTGAACGGCTGTCTAAACACTGGATAGATATTGATCACAGCGTATCTCAATTCCTGACCGGTCATGGAAATTTTAAAGCCAAACTTTACGGATTTAAATTGGTTGCATCACCTATGTGTGAGTGCTCGACCGAGGGCAGTATGTTTGAACAAACCGCCCATCATGTTCTTTGGGAGTGTAGTCTTTGGCAAGAGGAACGAACTACAATGCTGAACAACCTATATTGTAAATCTGGAGTCGCATACTACACTGATCTCGTGGACAGCGCTAGGAACTTCCGTGCCTTCAAGCGTTTTTGTCACAATTATTATTGGCGACATTCAAACACAATAAACTCCAATATTAACTTAGCTTCAGCTTAGGAGTCACAACTATTAGCCTTATTTCCGTGGTGCTCCCCCTTAAGTTCTTTGACTTTCGGTCATTGCAACTTTGTGCTGTCTCCCGCTTTGTATGGGGAGGGAAACTAGAATTCTTCCTACTCCTCCTATTCTCTTCTGATTAATTTCGTTGCGGGTCCCAAGACAGTTTTAGCATGTCCCTCGGGCTCCCTGAGATCATATCAAAGGGTTTTCGTGGTTGGATACCGCTGTCGATCCTGGTACACAGGAGATACAGTGGTGGGAATGTGTGGTGGGCCAAAGCCCGTCAAAAAAAAAAAAAAAACAGTTACAATACCAATTTCTGTAAACTTTTCTCTCAGAGATTCAAAAGCTGACATTTTATAAATTGAACATATAGCTCGCTTCTGCAGCACAAAAATCGTATTAATGTCGGCAGCGTTTCCCCATAAGAGGATGCCATACGATATTCTACTATGAAAATAACTGAAATAAACTAGTCTTGCTGTGTCTTCGTCAGAAATTTCCCGTATTTTTCTGACTGCGTATGCTGCAGAACTGAGCCTATCTGCAAGATTAGCAATATGAGGACCCCACTGTAGTTTACTATCTAGTGTAATGCCTAAGAATACAGTGGTGTCCACCAAGTCCATCTTCTCATCATTTAATAGTATATTGGTTTTAACTTGCCTAACGTTGGGCAAAGTAAATTTTACACATTTAGTTTTTTTAGAATTTAGAAGTAAATTATTAACGTTAAACCAATGTACTATTTTTGAGAGAGCACTATTTACCTCGTCGTAATTTGACTGTTGTCGCTTCACTTTAAAAATAAGTGAAGTGTCATCAGCAAAAGGTACTATATCATTATCATTATCCTTAAGAAAATAAGGTATGTCGTTTATGTAGATGAGAAAAAGAAATGGACCTAAAATGGATCCCTGTGGGACGCCTAATTCTATTTTGGTCCCATTCGACCTTTTACTATTAATGTCAACCCTTTGAGTTCTATTTTTGAGGTAAGATGTCAAAAGGTTGAGTGCTGAGTCCCTAATGCCATAGTGGTGCAATTTCCTGATCAATGTAGCATGCTCAACACAGTGATGATTATTGTGTAATAAATTATTTAAGTTAAAATGCAGGTGAGGAGTTTAAATTTTTCGTTGTTGAGACCGGAATGTCAGCAAAAAATTTTTCGAAGACCGTCGCAACCTCATGATCATTGGTAATCTTTTTATTTTCAAAATAAATTTCAAAATCAGTGCTACGACAGGTGACATTTCCAGTCTCACCAGCTATTACTTTCCAAGTAGTTTTAATTTTATTTTTCGAATTTTTAATTTGATTCCTAATGTGAATAGCCTTAGCGGCTTTGCAAACTTTTTTAAAAATCTTTGAATAATTTTTTACATATGTTTTGAATTTATCACTAGTATTCATGCATTTTTCATCATACAATTCATATAATCTTTGCCTGCTTATTTTAATTCCTGTAGTTGCCCATACTGTAAAATTATTATTTTTATGGCTGTTTCTAACTGTTATAGGAGTAAATACAGTATTAAATTGAGTTCTTATCATCTTAAACAATTTGTTAAATGCTTCATCTGAACTATTTGACTCATCCAATAATAATTGAATACTTGAACTTAAGTTATTTCTAAACTTCTCAATACGTTTTGTATTCACAGTAACAAACACACGCTTTTCTTCTAGGTAACTATCGCAATGTATATTAAATGAGGCTAGTTGCCCACAGTGATCAGAGCTAAGCTTATTTATTATTTCTTTTTTACATGGAGTAAAATTTGTAAAAATATTATCAATACAAGTTCCCGTTGTGTCACAGATTCTTGTTGGCTCATAAAACAAGTAATTAAGTTTATATGATTTAAATAGAGATGTGAATCTAACAGTAGTAGAGTTTAAGTCAAATAAATTAATATTAAAGTCGCCACAAACGATAATTTTTTTGTTAGATGCACATATCTTTGATAATATTTGTTCCATGCTTTGTTCAAAGGAGTCATATAACCCTGATGGTGGCCTGTATACGCTTACAATAATTAGTTGACTTAACTCTATGCAGGCTACTTCTATTATCCGTTCAGAAGAGAGGTTCACAATGTCTTTACGTTCTTTGAATTTTAAATTTTTTCTAATTAATATAAGTGATCCGCCTCTAATGGCATTCTCTCTGCTGAACGAGCTAGCCACCTGGTGATCATTGAGATTGAAAATGAGTTCATGTTTTCTAAACCAGTGTTCTGAAATACAAATAATAAAAATTTGAAATTGTTTTAGAAACAACTCAGTTTCAAGCTCTTTACCTACCATTCCTTTAAAATTCTGATGCACCAAGCTTATAACATTCTTGCTATTTATATTGGAGTAAGTTTTGGTAGGATTTTTCACAATTAAGCTATTAGTGCAAGAGATATCCTCCATTGTCTTATGGTCTAATTTAATTAATTGGAACATATTCCAATTCGTTACTATAACTAGAACACTGCTCAATAGAAGCAGTAGTCAAAGAAGCCAAATTCTTGGCTATCAAAGAAAATAAAAAACTTGATAGCATCTTTGCTATATGTCTCTTACAGTAATGAGATAAGTAATACTTATCTATACTTATATCATTAATAAATTTATTATCTAAATTATGTATATCGACAACCTGACATTTTGGTTGTGTGTCGCTTAGAACTATACAATTGTTGTTGACAGCACTATACAATATGCTATTCAACCTAAATCTAATTTGATTTTCATAAGCACAGCTTTTTGGCAACATTTTTATATAGGGTAAAGTGAATAATATAATGTTTATTACATTTATAATATTATATAAACATTCTAAAAGATCAGTCATCTGTTTCTTATTTACTTTACCCCTTCTCCCGACTAGTAATTTTATAGTGGTGTTAGGACAATAAGTCATAGTTGATGCCCTGTCTATTATCTCACAGTAAGTAGCTCCGGGCATACAAAAGTTAGTGACCAATTGTCCACACATTCTATAAAGATACGTACCCAAGTCTCTTCCTATTTCATCACTAAATAGGCAGATATTAGTCTGGCTTTCAGTATTTACCTTCTGGCTTTTCATATCAGGTGATATTCCTCCAGTTAAATGATTTTCTTTAATTTCTGAAATAGTATTAACTTTTAACAACGAGTTTACTCGTTCCTCATTATAATGTAACATTTCAAGCAAATCATCCATGGCAGAAATATGTCCTTGTATTTCCTTTTTAGATAATTCATATTTCTTTGTAATATTTTCTAATGAAAACAATAAACTTGAGATTTCAGCCTGAAGGCTGCATACATCGGCCTCATAATTATATTTTATATCTTCTAATTCACTAGATCATTTCAGCAATTTATCACTCAAAAACATTTTATTCTTTGTTGTTTTAGACAATTTTGTAACTATTTTTTTTATTTTTAATTGACAATTGCTGAGCTTTCTTTATAAATCTTTTAATTTTTATATATTTCTTCAGTTTTCTCTTACTGTCCATAATGCATACTGGTACTGTATCATCTGCAGTTAAATCGATGGTGCTAATATTATTACAAGATGTGTTAGAAACAGAACACTTATTGACCTTTATTAATTGGTTGAATAAAATCTGTGTTTGATTTGATCGCTGAATGTCTAATTGGTCTTCCAGTTGGAGTATATATTCCTCAGCACTTTCCAATTTTTTCTTAAGATTAGCAGAGTTCTTGAGCGTTTCTTCATATTCGTCTCTGCACTGATCAAAAGAGTCAACAATGCTTTGAAGTTCCACTTTTTGTTGGTGAATGTTTTCGTAGTCTAAACATAACTTATTAAGTTGTGGTTTTAATTCCATATTTTTCTGCAAGATAGATAACATCTCTTTTTCATTGTCATCTCTTTCCCTCAGCAGTGTTTGGCATTGATCTTTTATAGTCCATTAACTCCTCGAGGGCCACACGAAATTGTTCCTCGGTACGACGGGCCACGGCTGAACGGGTCATCATTTTGCTATATTATGTTTATTCCCAGGCACTGAAAAACAATTGTAACAGTTTAATGGCTTTATTAGCTAAATTTATCTGGTGTAAGTCACCTTTTACTTTAGAGCAATTAAGCAAAAGCCAGCCTCAATATGATATTATTAATATAATGTGAAATTACAAGTTGTAGTGGGAAAAATTTAGCAAAGTGACAAAGAAAGAGAATATTTGGTCCGGTCGCATGCGACCGGTTGGGGATTGAGTGGTTAAAGAATGAAACTGAGATTATACAAATATAGATTGGTAAAGGTTAGATATAAAAGAAAAAGACAGTAGGTATAGACAAATTATAGTGTTAGTTGTTAGTTACTATAACCTGTATATAACTGAACAATACCTAAATACATTTAATTTAGGTTTTTGAGGATGCCTCTGTGCTTGTGTAGTGCGTGCACAGTATATTAGTGTTATGTATGTGTGGGCTTTATTGTTTTTATCTGCAACTCCGCTTCCAAGACTTGTCAAGCCAAGAGAGAAATTAACTTTGCCAAGTGTGATATGGGACGTAGCTCACCAAAGTGAGCGGTGTGCAGTGGCGTTGTGATTATTATTTAGTAAAAGATGACTAATAATTAAATACAATACTCCCCGGGATTAGCAATTCATAAGAAAATACAGCTCCAATTTGAATTTTGAACTCGTCCAGTCGTTGACAGCTGGTACCGGGCTTGAACTTTTATTTGTAATAAAACACTAATATGCACAAACACTGCCGTGAGTATAAAGTTATAACAATTTCTAGAGTTATAAATTGAGTTTCTAACACATTTACAATAGTAATTACAGCTTAAAATTTAAAAAACTTAAATTATTAGTCGGGAGGTGAACCTTTAATTTTCATTTCGTTGCCAGAAGAAAGTCTATTGTATTCTATTGTTGTCGCAATTACCGGTGCTGTGCCGGACATTTTTGACGGTTGCTTCCCACTGCTAGACACCCTCAAAATCTAATGCTTTAAGAAAGTTTAAGGGTGGGAAGCAACTGTCAAAAATGTCCGGCAATGGAAGACGAGATTCCTCAACTTACCGCGCAGAATATAAGCTATGAAATTGAGCTTTACTCCTTCTCGAAGGTCAGGTTGACCTTCATAACTGGATACCTCCTAAAGTAACCGTGACCGAAACTCCATAGTTGCTGGTCGTTCTTACCTCTGTAAAGGTCACAAACAGGTAAACTTTCAGCTTTACGAAACGAAGGAAGGTCTGGCCTTCGCGGGCTTTTACTCTAGTAGAAAGGCTACTGGTATATACGGATACAAAGATACAAAACTTAAATAATTTTTATATAATACGATCAAATCAATATCATTGAATATGACGTATAAACCAATATATATTTATTTTTAATATATATTTTAAATTTTGTTACATTTTCAACAAACTTGTTGAAATTAAATTAAATTGAATTCAAATTCATGATTAATGAATAGAAATAAAAATATTTCTAACCAGCTTACATCGTACGTTCATAAATTTTCAATATTTTAATTACGATTAAAGGCAAAATCGGCCTTCGGTTTTATGATGCGGAAAATGCAGTGGTCCCAATTAGGGACGGGCTCGGGCGAGGTCAGGTTGATATACTAGCGCTGTAAATTACTTTCGAGTACCTATAGACTTTCAATAGAGTATAGAAGTCGATATCGTATTGGTATCAGTCGATATTGAAATGAAAAAGATACTTACAAGTAGATATTTCATTTCAATAATATTTTTAAGCAGGCAAGAGATGTGTAAACCCAAATAGATAAAACCTACGTGGTGATAACGTAAAATTGAAATAAAGAAATTCAAATATTTAATTTTAAATTTTGTGTAAAATACGAAATATTGATTGTAACTTCCTAGCAACGAATACGCGTCGAAATCGTTTTAGTGGTATAAGCGTCAAGAGGTAACTAACAGACAAACAGAAAGACAGGCGCAATTCAAATTAATAATGTGAGCATCATTCACATTTTCCGGAGCGTCCGTGGCCTAATGGGTAGACCTTTGGTTCGCACTCGTAGAGGGTGCAGGTTCGATCCCGGGTGGAGGCGTGTACCAATGAGACATTTTCTGATCTCAAGTACATAATACGGACGCTCGTACGGTGAATGAAAACATCGTGAGGAAACCCGCACATGATTGGTCCCAGACGTATTGACTAGCTCTTTCCTCTGGACTAGGCCGACTATGTTGCGAGAATGTCGTATGTGCTTGGGCAACCATACGGACATTTAAATCTTGTCCCAAGCACTACAGTATTTGAGGAGTGGTTACTTCGCTCTGAAAATACTGTATAAATCATCTACAACGGATGCAAAGGCCTAGTTTTTTTATTCACATTTTTATTAAGCAGAAAAAAATATTATTGGATATATTACGTTCTTAACTCGTTTAAGGCTTGAGATGAAAACGATGATATGTAAAGCAGGCTTCGTAACTAATTTAAAACATGAGGTAAGTTGATCCGACGCAGTTGTACAAACAGACTAAGTTCCCGCTTAATTTTGTACCCGCGATGCTCAAACGATTCTGCTATGAAACGAAAACAAATGTTAACTATACTACAATTTTCTTGTGTGTTTAAGTTATAATGCTGTATATTTTCAACGTTTCCTTATATTGTTTTACTATATTACGTTATAAACTGCTTTTATTTGAGTAAAGGTTAATTTATACTGATACTCGTAAAGTGTAGGCACCATTTATGTTATTAATTGATCAGAAAAGTGTAAAGCTTAATATACAATTATTTATTTGAAAAATATTATTTAAAGGTCGGAGAACAGGGGACTACTAGCACATATAGTAAACTAGATGACGCCCGCAACTCCGTTGCGCCAAAATTTGTTTATCGCGCGGGAACCAAACATTTTTCCGGGATAAAAAGTATCCTATATTCTTTCCCGGGACTCAAAGTATATCCATGCCAAATTTCAGCAAAATTGGTTCAGCGGTTTAGGCGTGAAGAGGTAACAGACAGACAGGCAGACACACTTTCGCATTTATAATATTAGTATGGACTAGATGACGCCCGCAACTCCGTTGCGCCAAAATTTGTTTATCGCGCGGGAACCGTACATTTTTCCGGGATAAAAAGTATCCTATGTTCTTTCCCGGGACTCAAAGTATATCCATGCCAAATTTCAGCATAGTCGGTTCAGTGGTTTGGGCGTAAAGAGGTAACAGACAGACAGACAGACAGACAGACAGACAGACAGACAGACGGACGGACGGACGGACGGACGGACGGACGGACGGACGGACGGACGGACGGACGGACGGACGGACGGACGGACGGACGGACGGACGGACGGACGGACGGACGGACGGACGGACGGACGGACGGACGGACGGACGGACGGACGGACGGACGGACGGACGGACGGACGGACGGACGGACGGACGGACGGACGGACGGACGGACGGACGGACGGACGGACGGACGGACGGACGGACGGACGGACGGACGGACGGACGGACGGACGGACGGACGGACGGACGGACGGACGGACGGACGGACGGACGGACGGACGGACGGACGGACGGACGGACGGACGGACGGACGGACGGACAGACAGACAGACAGACAGACAGACAGACAGACAGACAGACAGACAGACAGACAGACAGACAGACAGACAGACAGACAGACAGACAGACAGACAGACAGACAGACAGACAGACAGACAGACAGACAGACAGACAGACAGACAGACAGACAGACAGACAGACAGACAGACAGACAGACAGACAGACAGACAGACAGACAGACAGACAGACAGACAGACAGACAGACAGACAGACAGACAGACAGACAGACAGACAGACAGACAGACAGACAGACAGACAGACAGACAGACAGACAGACAGACAGACAGACAGACAGACAGACAGACAGACAGACAGACAGACAGACAGACAGACAGACAGACAGACAGACAGACAGACAGACAGACAGACAGACAGACAGACAGACAGACAGACAGACAGACAGACAGACAGACAGACAGACAGACAGACAGACAGACAGACAGACAGACAGACAGACAGACAGACAGACAGACAGACAGACAGACAGACAGACAGACAGACAGACAGACAGACAGACAGACAGACAGACAGACAGACAGACAGACAGACAGACAGACAGACAGACAGACAGACAGACAGACAGACAGACAGACAGACAGACAGACAGACAGACAGACAGACAGACAGACAGACAGACAGACAGACAGACAGACAGACAGACAGACAGACAGACAGACAGACAGACAGACAGACAGACAGACAGACAGACAGACAGACAGACAGACAGACAGACAGACAGACAGACAGACAGACAGACAGACAGACAGACAGACAGACAGACAGACAGACAGACAGACAGACAGACAGACAGACAGACAGACAGACAGACAGACAGACAGACAGACAGACAGACAGACAGACAGACAGACAGACAGACAGACAGACAGACAGACAGACAGACAGACAGACAGACAGACAGACAGACAGACAGACAGACAGACAGACAGACAGACAGACAGACAGACAGACAGACAGACAGACAGACAGACAGACAGACAGACATCTTAATAATCTGACATGTTGCACAGGCCATATCAGAATATTGACTCAAATGTTCTCAAACTTCGAACATGTTATATATTTATGTTGGTGCTGCACTCTAGCGACAACACATTGCAGTAATATATCCCATTCCGTCCGCTCTCATTGATGAAGACATTGACATAAACTGCATACTTTCTGTAAAACTGTTTATTAAAGTTAAGTAATTCTAAGATGTCTCTGAATGCAGCCGTAACATTATAGCCGAAGAATTTCTATCGAAAATTAGCAATTAAATCGAAAGGTATTCACCATAAATGCATTAAGTGTACCCATTTCATTTCCCATTCTCACTATTCACAAAGATACTACATATGTTTCCAATCCCAGGCTATTTTCAGGCTATTTGAGGCTATACTTTACAGCCATTCCCATCTGATAAGAAGGCGATAACGAAAGCTATTTACATTAAGTAGCAGATGTTCTTTTAAATACTTTTAGAGACACTATTTATTTGTTATCTGATAAAGCGTACAGATCTTTTTAACTTGTTTTTCCTTAGAATGTATTGTAAATCTGGCCCCATAATCCTTTTTAGGTTAAAAATCAAAAAAGCTAACATATGTCTACGAAAATTGTATATCGTTCCAAATACATATATTAATTATTATTAATAACCTTATAAAAATAGAAAAACAGTGAATTAATATTTGAACTACACAAGATCGGGTGTCTTTGTCTGGCACATTGGAAAAGTCAAATGACAGATAAAAAACTCGCTCCTTGACAGCTCTGGATTTATGTATAGGCATGAGTATAGGCCATGGCATATGGGCGGCAGCGTCCTATGGCGTCCTAGGATGGCGGCAGAGTTCGTACATAGGGACGGCAAAATTAAAGTGGCCTATTCTCATAAAAAATATAAATCCGGCCCTGCTCCTTGAATAGTCATACGTTGTGTAAATATTCAAGTTTTAATTAAAAAATATAATCAATTTATTTTCATAAAAAACACACAAAGCTATCAATAATTCCTCTCCATTAACCACTAAGGTTTATATGGAGTGTAATGTTGTTTTACAAAACTTTACTTAGATAATAATAAAAATCGGGCAAGTGCGAGTTGGACTCGCGCACGAAGGGTTCCGTACCATTAGAGAGCAAAAATAGGTAAAAATTGTGTTTTTTGTATGGGAACCCCCTTTAATTATTTTTTTAAATTGAATTTTATTATAAGTTATTAAATAATAAATAAATATAAGTATTTTGTGAACATTTCAGGTGTCTACCTGTTGCCATCATTGATATCGAGCAAAAAATTGCACAAAAATCACGTTTATTGTATGGGAGCCCCCCTTAAATATTTAATTTATTTTGTTTTTGTTATTATAGCGGCAACAGAAATACACAATCAGTGAAAATTTCAACTGTCTAGCTTTTACCGTTCTTGACTTACAGCCTGGTTTCAGTTTCCTACTTATTCGTAATCTATTTTTCCAAAAGAACCGAACGTGGTTCTGAAAAGCTGAGCTCCTCTTTATGCAAATTTAAAACAATCGAAAGGAACTTTTCTTTCCTTTTATATTTTAATTTCACGTTCTCCAAAATAATTTTGCATGATATTTTGGACTACAAATATTTGCTTGTATACAACCTACATTTTAAGTGGTAAGATTATAAGTTAACCAAGTATTTTAATATTCCATACTAATATTGTAAATGCGAAAGTGTGTCTGTCTGTCTGTTACCTGTTCACGCTCAAATCGCTGAACCGACTTTGCTGAAATTTGGTGTGGAGATACTTTGTGTCCCGGGAGAGGATATAGGATACATTTTATCCCGGAAAAATGTACGGTTCCCGTGTGATAAACGAGTTTTGGCGCAACGGAGTTGCGGGCGTCATCTAGTCATTTATAATTTCATTAATTCGGTTATTGTCAGCAACTTAAAATTTCTTTACGGCGAAACCGCACATTTTTTCACCGTAAAAAGTTTCCATTTCCGTATTTAACTCAATGATTGTGGTCACAAAATTAGTCCAGTAGTTTCGGAGTCTATTCGATGTAAATAACATTACATTCAAAACATTCCTCTTTATATTATTATTAATATTTGTATGTATAGACTTAACACATAACATGTTGGACCATGCTAATTAATTACCTTTGTTATCATGATTGCGAAGCTACAGCACAGCCGATTTCAATCATGGGCGTAAACGAATATGCCACTCTACACGTCCATAATCACTAGTATTGGTCTTCTAACGTGTAAAGGCCGCATTACGTATTCCAGAACATTACAATATGGTGTCCATGACACATCACACGTCGCTTTTCTCAGCGTCTGAAGATCGTCACATCATGTCAGCAGTCAGGCTGAAGTCAGGCTAGGTCATAGTGACATAATACAGGTTATATCTAAAGCTACACATTATGACGATTCGCAGCGGGGCGGTCCGCATTTTTTAAAAGGTTTCATGAGCGATTTTTGTGAAAAATGCGACCCTATTGCGCCACGTTACAATGTGCGCGAAGCTTGACAACACATTGTTATGCGCTGGCATGTACGGTCGCCAAAACTGGTGTAACAGCTGTGGACCTTATCGCCTTAGTAATAACAGAGGTCAGAGTAAATAGAACTAATAAGGTTGAGAAGTGGTTCATGACATTAGTTAAACACTAGTCTGACTCTTCGTACTGACCGTGAGATTTTTATTTGATTACTTTAGAATTTAGATCTTAAAGGCTTTCTTAAAAGTTAGAGAGTCATCTGTTACAGTAAAATTATTATGGGGTCAAATTATTATTAGTTCACACCGTAACGAAAAAAAAACATAATATTACTTGTGAACTTGGCGAATGAGAATATTAATATTTAATTTTAAAAAAATCAGCCAAGTGCGAGTTGGACTCGCGCACGAAGGGTTCTGTACTATTATAGAGCAAAAATAGGTAAAAAATGTGTTTTTTTGTATGGGAGCCCCTCTTAATTATTTATTTTATTTCAATATTATTATTAATTATTAAATTATAAATACAACTGAGTATTTTGTGAACATTTCAAGTGCCTATCTATTGCCATTACTGATATCGAGCAAAAAATAGCAAAAAAATTACGTTTGTTGTATGGAAGCCCCCCTTAAATATTTAATTTATTTTGTTTTTAGTATTTGTTGTTATAGCGGCAACAGATATACACAATCTGTAAAAATTTCAGAAATCTAGCTATAGCCGTTCTTGAGATACAGCCTGGAGACAGACAGACGGACAGACTGACAGACGGACAGACAGACGGACAGACAGACGGACAGACAGACATTGAAGTCTTAGTAATGGTAATAGGGTCCCATTTTACCCTTTAGGTACGGAACCCTAAAAACAACGGGTTATTTTCCGGAATTACCGGTAAAGAGAGGAGGATAGTAACAAGATAGTAATTTTCGGTCAGGTCACTAAATGGTTAAACAAAAAAACTAGCACACAATGAAATTAAAAAGTTTTTTTATGAAATTTCTGACCAGACTTAGTACTTTTGTCGCGTAGCGACATCTATTAGGCGTCTTCGTAACTTTTACGCCTAATCGATTACGTTCGTTTCTTTCGACAATTGGGTAAGTAGCGCATCTTTTGGTTAATGGTGCACCGTGCAACTATTATAGTTCTCTGTAGGGATATCTGTTATATTTGTGGGATATTTCCTCTTTTAATATCTTATTCGTATTTAAATAAAAAGTATTGATTTTTTTTAAGTATTTTTCCTACTCTTAACTTTTACAAAGTTAAAAAATTATATATTTTTACTAGCTGTCCCGGTAAACTTTGTTTTGCCATATAAAGTATTTCGCCCATATTATTTTATTGAAGTGACTAAATAAGTATGTCACCATGGCAACGTCCATCGCTATCCCGTCGCACAAACAATGGTCACCGTCAGTTTCGAGTTGTAATAATTTACTATTATTTATTCAACAAATGCACTTATCAATATAAAAAGTAGCCAGTAGCCGATTCTCAGACCTACTGAATATGCATATAAAATTTGGTAAAAATCAGTAAAGCCGTTTCGGAGGAGTACGGTAACTAACATTGTGACACGAGAATTTTGCATTTTTTTTTTTAATTTTTTTTTTGAAAATTATAAGATGTCCTTCCGGATTTATCCTTTGACAGTTTGCAACTGGCAACTTAAAAAAGTTCATTGACCCGGGGTATATATAAACCCCCGAATTTTGCATGTCACTCTTTTCCATTTCTACAATCGTCCCCCGTTATCGGTGAGTGACGTATGTTTTGTGTGTTTGTAGAAGATTTTAAAAGGTATTTGTTTCTAAATTTATTCCTGTTTTAATTCAGCTTTTATCCTGTATTTCGCCTTTATTGTGTAGCGAAAACGATATTTTATTTTGTCAAAATAAAATATCGTTTTTTCCATCGGCCACGTGCTTGTTAACATGAATAATTGTCTCATCTTAGTACAAAATCTGTATTTTGTAAAATTCGATTTTCTTTATAATATTAATCTGCAAAATTAGTTTTTTACCGTGTTAATATTAATTTTATGGTTTCTGATGTCATAACAAAAGTAACCCTGACCACTGACCTCCATTATACAAGGACGCTGGACCTATGATACCCACTTTTTTGTGCCTATTTGAAGCGGAATCAGCGCCCCAGTAAGAGGGAAGAGAACTAATTTTGACGTAACTTGCAAATGGCCGCTTAGTCGTTATTGGTTGTCATCACTAGTATTAGTTCCAAATACTCCCACTACTGCTATCAGCGCCAATATGGCGACTTTCAAACGTCATTTTTACGTCAAATTTAGTTCCTGTCCCTCACATTGGGGGAACTGATTCCGCTTCAAATAGGCACAAAAAATAGCTGTCATTTCAAAGGGTATCATTAGTCCAGCGTACTTGTATAATGGAGGTCAGTGATCCTGACCCAGTTATGGCTGTCAGTGTCAAAAGTTCTATAACCTTTTGTTCTAGTTTGCTTTTCAAAACTTCTGTTATATTTGTGATTTTGTGTATTTAATGTTTGTGATGGACTCTGCAATCACGTGTTTCAAGACTTCGGGTCTAGGACACGTGCTTGCGGGCCAGCAGTGAACATTCTGCTAAGACTCTGGTTCGACCAATTCCAGGCGTACCAGATTCCGGCCAACACTACCAGGTTCCGGTTGGAGCTTACCACCTTCCGGCTGGAAATATCCGGCCACTACTACCTTCCGGCAGAAGTACCGGTGTTTCGGTGCTTTGCGGCAGAGTTTGGCCGCCTGGAGTCCTCCACGTGGTTGCCGATGAAGTCGGCTGATTGACGCACCACAGAACCACACCTCTGAACTAGCCATCGCCTACGGGAGACCCGACCACCTTGGCCATCAACAGCCGGCCAATACCCCTGCGCTTGCTACGTTGGTACCACCGGAGACCTGTGGAGTTGAAGTCCCGCTCGTTGCTGATTATGCCCGAGTTAAGTGCAGTGTGCCCAAAGACCCGTAAATCAGAGAATAAGAAAGTGACTGAGACAAGGTTTCGTACCCGCGTTCCCGCTTTACCGCTGCCTAGGCTTTTAATCTTAAATAAATTTGTAATTTTGTAGTTTATCTTTTATTTATCTCTCTTCTAGTTTAATAAAATTGTCCCTGTCCGGGCTCAGGTGACACTTTTTCCCTTTAAAAATCACAGGTATACATATTTTATATAAGTGTTTTCCGTAACTGTGTCACGGGTTGAGTTATGTAGTGTGATGCGATTTACTTTGGCAAATAAACATACAAACACACCCATGTCTTGACATAGGATCTACGTCGATGTAAAAATAGTCAATAAATATAACTTTAACCTTTATAAAGGTTACTATGGTACACTATAAGAGCTCATGATATTTATCTAGCACTACTGATATGCAAAAATGGATTCATAGATATTATCTACGTCAAACATAAGATTGCAGCCAACGTGTCGTGATCACTACAAATTACTCTTTAAACTATAGATTAGATGAGCTAATATAAACTCAAAGAAGTCCTCATTTAATTTGATGTTGGATTACGAGAGCTAAAATGTCACTTTGTACATCACGAATCCTGACAAAACCCGTATCTCGGAAGTCACAAGTCACAAAAGGGTTGAAATTAAATTCAAGTTCACATTATTTTAACCTATGACTAAGTCCTTGTCCGGCCTTAATCATCCAGTCAAAGTATGACGTGCCGGGGGGGTCTTTGGGGGTGTCTAGGGGTGCCAGGGTCCTGCGGGTAAATTATTCCCGCTCACGTATAGTGCAAGGCTTCGCGCTTTGTTCTGAAATTTTAATCAACGCCGTACAGTCGACGAAAAAATTCACAATGCCATAAACTCTGTGAGCATAATGCTAGAGGCGAAATTAAAATATACCCCCGACTGTACACGTCTTTTGAGTGCGATTTTAATGTTTTCATATTCATAACACTAAAGGTGCTTATTGTTTGAGTTAAAAAGAGTTGAATTCAACTTACGTTTGAATTATTTATAGTGTTGTTATCTTCTTATATATAAAATTCTCGTGTCACAATGTTAGGCCGCGTACTCCTCCGAAACGGCTTTACTGATTTTAACCAAATTTTATATGCATATTCAGTGGGTTTGAGAATCGACTATTGGGTACTTTTTATATTGATAAGTGCATTTGTTGAAAAAATAATAGATACCTATTTTGAAAAGGTCAACTGATAAAAAAGCAATTACAATAATTATTTCAGTCAATTACTTCAGGACCTACAATATCACAGATACAGTTATGTATTTCTTAACACATCACACATACTTACCCTTTTTTACGTCGGTTAAAAACTTCAACTACTGGTTGCTGTTAACGCCAATAAAGCAAAAGTTCCGACTAAAAATATAGACCACAAGACACCCTTCTCACCCGAGCGGTTTTTCCACTAATTAGCCTAAGTTTGGCAAACTTTAAGAGTTCGTTAAACTTTTGAGTTGTGATGTGTCCTAGTTAGTAGTTTATAACTTTAAGACGGGACCGTGTTCTTGTTTTGACTTTATTATTAATAGTTTACATTATCCTACAAATGAAGCGTAGCGGGTTTTAATTAGTGAAGTTATAGTTGGTTTAAGATGTCGGTTTTTGTATAAAATCGGTTATTATAGGTCTACCAGAATCTGATGGCAATTTTTGACAGTAGAATTTCAAAAAATATCCTTGATCATTGAATAAATTTTTATATTTGCATGTTTAACACACATAATCAGCCGCTATAAGAAAAAAAAAGATCAAAATGTTTTATTCCAATTACCCCGGTATTGCTAGTCAATTTATTTTCTCACTTTTTGCCATCAGATTCTGGTAAACCTATAGTTAAGATATTGTTGAATTTAAGGTAAATCTATGTATGAAGTAACAAAATAATAAAATTGATTTTTTCTTACGAGAAAAATAAATTTTCACTGGGATTGTGCATTTTTGTGAGATAAAAAGTACAGGTGCTTGCCCTGGACTACGGTATGTCTTTGCCAACTTTTGTCAAAATCGGTATCTGAGCTGTTTACGCGTGATGCAGCAAACGGGAATTTATGTTATTATATTTGATTAGTTACAAAAGAATATTGAAATCCTACGGCCCAGGTGGTTGTTGGAGGCAATATTTTGTCTGTCACCTACTTGGGGTCCAAATGTACGTCATTAGAAATATCGAAAAAAATTCCACGTCAGCCTTACGCTGACAAATAAGAGTTTGGGAGTTCAGAATTATGCCGTTTCTCCACCGCCGCCATCATCGGGACGTCACCGACAACAAAATAAAACGCCACTTTATGACATAGGCAATAGGTTTCATTTTGCTACGACACCACAAGCAGTGGCGTGAGCCGTCATTGGTCGTTTGACCAATGTCTATCCACAAGAAAAATATACCATCCTCATCACCTTGATGAGTGGCAGTCTCCCACCGTGGGTTTTTCGCGAACTTTCTACCGCGCGCAGTAAAAGTCTGGAATGAACTGTGGCCTCAGTATTTCCGGACCAATACGACCTGCAAACCTTCAAGAAAAGAGCGTATTCCCTCTTCAAAGGCCGGCAACGCACCTGTAACACTTCTGATGTTGCAAGTGTCCATGGACGATAGTAATTCCATCAGGTAACCCGTTAACTCGTTAGCCCCCTTCTTTTACCTAGGCATATACATAAACATAAAGTGGCATTTTATCGGCTGAAAATAATCTCGTTCCCGGTGACGTCACGGTGCCGGCGGCGGTGGAACTGGCCTTACGGAATATCTGGCGCTACAATGTTGTCAATCAGTCAACGCCGTATTTCCTTTACCGCTTTTCCCTCACTTTGCTGATTTGATTGAAAACTTCTCAGCACCTGAGACTGCCGAGAGAATTTCCTTTTTGTAACGTCTTACGAATTCCCGCTTAATTCGTATTGGTTCCGAATGTAGAATGTTCGATAATTAAAAAGTGACGTTCCGATGGGCTATTCTGTGAATATCTCTTGTAAAGTCAAATGATATAATTTAAGTCTTCGCCTTAAATAAACATAATCTACAAGCTCACAGTTTTCATCCTGTAAAGGTTGTTTTGGAAGGTCGGAACGTTAGGTCTATTAATGTCCCAGCATTATAAATGCTCTTGTGAGTAAAGTTAATATATAAAAATTCCGGATACATATGTTAAATGTACGAGTAAGTATTTAATATCTTGTTTTTAAAATAAACCTTAGCTGAAAACGGATGTTGGACTCATTTTGTAAATACGACTTTATATCGTGTATTTAAATTTAAAATAAACCTTAGTCGAAAACGGATGTTGGAATATTTTATTTTGTAAATTACGACTTCATATCGTGTATTTAAATTTATAGAATTCAAATAATTCTGATTCGCAAAATTCATAAAAGAAATAACTGTTACAGTAGTAATTTTAAACTCTGTCTCGGGTCAGCTAGAGTACGTTAGGGTGAAATTGTTAAATTCGTTTATGTCGCATTTGTGAGGGAACAAATGACCCAATCGGTCCCAGGGCGACCAAACTTCAGGTTAACCCTATGCTGGTTCTAAGAAATTGGGTCATGTAATACACATATTTTGAAATGGGGTACGATTAACCTGGAACACTTGGATTAGAGTGGATAAATGGAATTAAACGTGAAGTAACGAAGTTTTCGTTTTCTCTTTGATGTTCTGTCTGTTTGGTAATTCTGATCAAAATAATATTGGTAAAATATAATTAAAAAAAAACATTAGTTAAAATTAATGAAAACGTATTTGGCTACTCAAAATAAGCCTAGGCGGCGTCTCTTGTTTATCTTTTTTAGCTATTTGTATTCGAGACAACAAGCCAAGAACAATTATAAGTGGAAATTGTTATTTATACATCTGGCTACAGTTTACAAACACTCGTTACTAAATTGTGTTTGTTTTATTCTGTTAGGGAACGCTTCTGTGGCCCGCAGACAATTCCTTGGCAGGAAGCTCCAATTTATAAAGAGGTTTTTGCACCTTTAGAAAGTTCTTCAACGGTAAACATTAAGCGGGAATGTTACCGTTTCCATTTTGTATTTTAGGTTTGGTGGAAATGACGCAAAATAAAATAGAAAATGATAAAGTAGGAAACAAAATAAACAAAGACCAGGTTACCTATTGAAACTTTCTTTAATAGGTCTTCGAATAAAAGTATTTTAAAAAGATAAAATCGAATTCAAAATTGTACGTAATTGAGAATTAAAATTCCGTATCTCAAAAACTACTGCACCGATTTTGATGAAACTTACACTATTCCCTAAGTTGAACCATACCTAGTACAACAAAAAAAGAATTACTTAAATCGGACTTGTAGTTCCAGAGATATGCGAACACAAACATAAAAACATACATACATACATACACTTTTGAAATTTGGCACATTTGCTCAGATGCTGATATAGACTAACATATACGAAAACTGAGCAGTTCTAGGAATATTACATACATACGCGTCGAATTGATAACCTCCTTTTTTTGAAGCCGGTTAAAAAGAAACGTCTTTAAGAAAGATACGCCAAGAAAAATGAATTTTAAACGTATCTTTTATAGTCACAAAAAAAGTCACCCTGGGTGACGATTGTTGGTAAGTATTTCAAAGCTATTCATCCCTTTAAAGTTCAGCCATTCCAAAATATTTTAGGAGAATTAACTCAATGGGGTGAAAAGGGAAACAATTAATTTCATAATTTTGTTACCTTAAATTAACTGAAAGAATGTCGCATGACGGCATTGTCTAACTTTGTGAAACATTGCGCCGCTCACCCGAAAACTTTTGACTATTATAACTGCGTACACACTACGGGCACATCAAGACACACATTACATATATAAGGTTGTTGACTGTAGAAAAATGTCTTGTATTCTGTAATATTGAAGCTTTCTTTGATTTACAGTTTTAGTAATTATTATTATTTATAACATTTACGTGAAAAGCGTGACTTTTTATTAAGTTTCGTGTTATGTGTTATACTGTATTTATCAAATATAGGAACTATGTTATATCCTGAGTTTTGAAATCTTTTACGGATGCCTAGAAAATATTATGTTAAAATATTGTTGAGAACTCCAGAACGTTCAAGTGTCTACGCGCTCTCCTATCTCTTTAACTACACTTTCAAAGTATTTCCGCGTTTTTCTCCCGCCCTCCAAATCGTACGCACCTCAGATCGACGCGTAACTTTTTAATAAATTCATCCATCTTACAAGCTAAACGACATTATATTTTACGGGCGGTAACAAAGACGTCGCCATTTTAAGTTTTCGCGAGAGTGACACGCAATCAAACAGTACAATAAAACTTCTCTACCGAAAAATACTTGAAAATAATTTCCCATTTAAATTCAGGAGGGAAACCTTCACAAAGAGTCGAAGGTAATGGTTGATATATCGAGCGCTGGCTGCTGGGCTTTCAATTAAGTCTTAAGTTAAAGTACAATGCTATACTTAAGATAATGAGGCGTTAAAAAGTTGTGAAAACGTTTGATTCCTCTCATTTTGTAGAGATTTTTCTTATTCGAATCAAAGCGACTTTATGTTTGATTTCAAAACATAATTTAAAAAGTTAAAATTAATGAACAAGTTTTAGAGCTTGTACACACACAGCTTAAAAGTCGAGAAGTAAGCAGCAGAATTGTTAATTTAGTATGGTTAAATTTTTCTTTACATTTAAATCGAAATGGAAACGCAGTACAGCGTATTTTTGTTTATTGTTTATGATCAGATAATTATAACACACTCATAAACATTGAAGTCCATTATTTCGATCAGAAGACTACTCACCATAAAGTTAATATACCTACCGGAATAGAGAAACAATCCCGAGCTGTCAAACGACACCAAAATTGATTTACATCTGTGTATACAATTATGTTTACGTGTGCGTGTTAGTGATGTACCTACATACATCTTGTAAATCGATAAAATATCGATCATGGAATAATAATTATAGTAAGATAGTAAAAATAATAAAATGAGATAAAATAAAACTGCATAGATATTATATAATAAAATTGTAATTTTGGAGTAAAATATGACTTTTACCATTAAAAATTTTTGTAGTGAAAAAATCGTTTATAAAATCATTGGGCCAGGCGACAACACTGCGTTGCGATGTCGCATTGCGAAAAACTACATTGCTTTTCTAAGGTTGTTTTTGCGATGCGACGCCGCAACGCAGTGTTGTGGCCTGTGACGGTGTGGTTGACTCGGAGGTCGTGGGTTCGATTCCCGCGTTGGAAACATGTTATTTCCAAGTTTGGTTAGGACAATGCAGGCTGATCACCTGATTGTTGTTATAACTTTATTTTTTGTGCGTTTATTTTATGCCCTTAGATTTCGAATAAGTAGCTGCTTCTTTTTTAATTTATCCTGTAACTTAGTGCATTTAGATATATTAAGCTTCTTTTCTCTTGATATTAATTCTAGTTGAAAGGAGGTCGATGGTGAAGACAGTTGTGGCAGCGTTGGTGAGGACGTAGAATGCGATGACGACGGTATACATGTGGCTAACTCTGGTGGTACAGTGTCTCTGTAAACGTAGGATGACACAGTGCGCCTAGGCTTTATCTTGATCTTTAACAAAAAAATGGCTATTACAGCTGTTACTTATTACTTTCTTTTTTTTAACATAATATATCATACTTTTTAAATTTAAATAAATATGCGGAGACATAAAAACTAAACTAAAAAAAAACTTTTCTAAAATTTTAAAAGATTTTTGTTTTGTAAAACCATAACTATGATTCATGGCATAGTACGATACAAGGCAAACAAATCGGTTCGTTTATTCAGTTTATACAGCCTGGAGACGGACAGACGGACGGACGGACGGACAAACGGACGGACGGACGGACGGACGGACGGACAGACGGACGGACGGACGGACGGACAGACGGACAGACAACGAAGTCTTCGTAGTAGGGTCCCGATTTTACCTTTTGGGTGCGGAAGCGTAAAAACGATAAATTATGTATGAATTATGATAGTATATTAATATAAACTAATAATAAACTACGGATAGGTTATGTTATCATGTCAACATTCTTAGATAATTAGTATAACTAAAAATATATATTCATATCGATACTACTTATCGATAACCTGATGCAGCCCTAGTGTAAAATAGATGAAAATTGTTTACACAAAATATCCTTAAATTGTGCACCATGGCTAGTCAAGTTATGTTTTCCATATAAATAAACATATAAGTATAGAAGCGAATTATCAATATCAATACCAATAACTCGTAGGGAATTGGCAAAAATAAACTTAAAATTAGGTCCTGTCGATGTAGAATAATTCACCTGCGAAATGAATATTTGTCCAGGTTTTTTCGTTGTGTTGTACCACAATCAATTACTGAACCAGTAACCATGTTTCTAGAGCAGTATTTCTCAAAATTATTCACTATTTTACTTAAAAATTACAATTTTTCTGAGAGCTCAAATTGACAACGTGCCGACATGGTCAGACAGACTGTCAAACAGATGAAAAAATAGTTCGTACACCTCAAATCACGCGTCTCTTTTTACCACGCAGTGTTACTGATAGTGACATCTCGCTTGCTCAGGCCTTTGTTTCTCTATTCCGCTAGGTATATTAACTTTATGCTACTCACTGACCATTTGACAGTTACTATGTAGTTACTATGTAGTTACTACATTATTCATTACTTAATATTCCTGACAATTTAATCAATTATAGTAAACTGTAAACTTTGGACACAGTTCTTTTTTTTAACTTAATTCCTTTTTAACTTTTTAACTTTAACATAGTCGACAGTTAAGTTAAAGTTTCTTACGGTAATTTAATTGTCGGCTAGAAACAAGATACTAAAAGTCTTTGTTTTGAGCCTATATTACTATATTTTATAAATTCTCGAGTAATTATAGGATTATTATAACTTACAAGTTATAAAAGATTCTTATTATCAAGAGAATTTAAAGTCAATAGACTATAAGAATACATTATAACGAAGCAACAGTAAGATGTAGAAGAAAGAATATGGAATGGAAAAGAATTAATTTGGACTTATCGTCCACACTAATATATTATTAAAGCCAATATCTATTAGCCATTGTCTCAGGGGAGTCCGAGGAAATTACGAGGTACCTGTAATATAAAAATCAGTAAGCGGATTACTACGTCTGATCGGTTCTGAGGGTCTAAAAATATCTTTGTTAATATTTTATTCATCAATCATTGTCTCTTTAAGATTCCGTACCCAAAGGGTAAAAACGGAACCCTATTACTAAGACTTCGTTGTTTGTCCGTCTGTCCGTCCGTCTGTCGGTCTCCAGGCTTGTATCTCAAGAACCGCTATAGCTAGACTTCTGATTTTTTTCAGATTGTGTATATCTATTGCCGCTATAACAACAAATACTAAAAACAAAATGAAATTAATATTTAAGGAAACAAACGTGTTTTTTTTGGCCTTTTTTGCTCGATATCAATAATGCCCAACTAGCAAAATTTGGTCATATAATTTTCGAGACAACGTTTTGGTTATAACTTGAGGTTAGGCCTTTTTGGTTATGTAGCATTCGTATTTCGTATTAACCTTTATATGACGCGAAATATGCGCAAAATATATAACTTTTATTTGTATAGTGATCGTGTCATGGTCGTTTTAGTGGCTAAATATTCGTATAGCAGTCGTAAAGTGATTAATTTTATAACCGTTTCGTCATATTGTGATCCAGTAGACGTTGTACAAACATTGGGAAGTAGTCATCAGCATTACCTTTTTGCGGATACTAATTATTTTACAGTTCTGTTGAAGTAAGATAAAAGAAAAAGTAGCCATCATGTTGGTAAAAGTTTGTCTGCCATATTTATTATTGAATGAATGCTATTGACTATAATGTATTTGGTGTCACGCTTGCCTGTTCTGCCAATTCAGCGGACGTACTGTGAAAAAATTATCCGTTTGATGCGAGACGTCCATTGCGTACGATACCGACCTGTGGATGCTTACTTTTAGGCGGTACGTCATAACTGGGGGCCTACCACCACCTCTAAGCGACACCGTTTGACAGATAAGCAATATTATTTTAACGTCAAGCTAGCGATTTTAAAAAATTTGATATTTCACAGCGGATTTAACAATGTTTTGCATTTTTTACTGTTTTTTAGTAAAATTATATTTAAAAAGTGAGTACGGTAATGTTATTGTAATCTTACAACAAAGTGTTCTGGAAACATGATAGTTTTAGGAAAGATCATGGTAGGCCCCCTGCAAGCGTCATAAATTGTCAACGGCTGCCGTTGACTGCCGCCGACACGTGCCGTCGACTGCCGCCGACACGTGCCGCTGACTGCCGTCGACTGCCGTCGACTGTCGCCGACTGCCGCCGACACGTGCCGCCGAAACGTGCCGTTCGTCTGTAAGAAGCCTTAGTCTATATCAGCATCTAAACAAGTGTGCAAGATTTCAAAAGTGTATGTATGTATGTATGTATGTATGTATGTATGTAATATGTATGTATGTTCTTATGTTTGTGTTCGCATATCTCCGGAACTACAAGTCCGATTTAAATAATTCTTTTTTTGTTGCACTAGGTATTGTTCAACTTAGGGGATGCTGCAAGTTTTATTAAAATCGGTTCAGTAGTTTTTGAGATAGGGAATTTAAATTCTCAATTTCGTACAATTTTAAAGTCAATTTTTTATTTTTAAAATTTAATAAGATTGAATATCCGAACGCCTCTTCATTATTTAATTACATTTTTAAATAGAGAATTAAAATCATCTAAAAATAAAGTTTCACGTAAATATCTGGCAGTACGACATATTATGTAATATTATTTTAAATGATAACATTACAAGCACAATATTTTATTTACCGTTTTGTGGCATCCCTGGCATATCTGCTTGGTACAACACCGGTGGCGGCATCGTGCGACATCAAAGGCGTTTGACTACTGTAGGGATAATATTGTAATACTGTGACTGTAAGTATATAATGACGCCCGCAACTCCGTTGCGCCTACTATAGTTGCAGACCAATACAAATTCTTTCAAGATAGATGTGCGGAATGCGGATTCGGAAGCTAGTGAGTGGGGCTACATTCTACTAAAATATGATTAATCTATTTCAACTAGAGACATCTAGTAATAATCGTATCGTAAATCATTGCGCGGAAACCGTACATTTTTTCGAGACAAAAAGAATCCTTTGTTCTTTCCCGGGACTCAAGGTATCTCCATGCCAAAATCAAAATCTGTTTAGCTGTTTTGGCGTGAAGAGGTAACATTGAGACAGACAGACACACCTTCGCATTTATAATAAGTATGAATGAAAAATCACATTGAAGTTTAATTACCATAACATTTTGCAGTTTTACCGAGACTACATCGAAACCACATCGAAGTTGGATACAACTGAATAGGGGTTTCACCGTTTTGGGAAATATGATTTCATCGCCCCACCTGTCTCTAGTGCATATTGAATATAAAACAAACGGTCGAAGGTAAAGGGTGGTTACAATGGTGAAAATGACAGCCCACTCTATTCTCCTTAGGGAAAGCATTTACTCTCTCTCTCTCTTTAATTATTTACAGCGCATTTTCGAGGAGTGTTTGCGAAGGTTTACTTTGATTTTGGAAGTGCTGAAATGAAGATAACGGTTTTACGGTGAGTGCATGTAACGTTTCTTTTAGCGTAACCCTGCGCACTAAAGAATTAAGTACCTACTATGTGTACTTTGTGTAATAGTTTTCTTTACGGCATGTAAGTATACCATTAGTATATTCTGTGTCGATCTTGTCCAAGTATTATAATAGTAATTATTTTTAATATAAATTAAGGGGAAAACGAGGAAACGGGTCATCGTACCGTAGCCCATGGACACTCGCAACATTAGAAGAGTTGCAGGTGTGTTGTCGGCCTTTAATTTATGAAATTATGATTGCGTATTTATTATCTACTTAAAACTAAAATAATATATTATTGTATATTTATTAAATGATTTTTTCGGGAACTCTGAATATATTTCCATAAAATTTAAAAAGATAATCTTAGGATAAACTTATTATGGTTTTATTGCATTCTTGCTTACCGTGCGTATTTATAAAACTCCGAGCAAATAAGTACCTAGTACTTATTTAGTACCTATAAATTATCATTAGGAATCAGTGATCCGATACAATGACACTGGCAGGCAGGCATAAAACGCTAAACATCTAATAATTGTTCTTACTAAGTTCATTTTAAACCAACGTGGCGACGCGTCATCATTTTTACTTCATTGTAATTTGACGTGGCGGCGCGTAACTCACCACAAAAACGTTCTTCAAGTTCCCCATGTTAGGCAGATTACAATCAAAAGTTATCATGCACTGAAACGTAGACGGCGGCGTACTGAAAATCTAATGTCAGGAATCATTCACTCTCCCCTACAGTACATTTTACCCCTGAGGCTTAGGGAGAAGCGAAATGGGTTTGTTTAGCAAAAACACATGAACTATCCCGTTACTTAGAAACATATTCGACTGTTGATAAGAAACATAAGGAAGGATGACTGATATTATGAAGTATTTGTGGTGAAACGTAGACTGTGCATCCTGGTGTTTTAAATATAGGTATTAAATTAGTTGATAATGTTTACTAAAAAGTTACAAGATTTTGTCCGTAACTAACATAAATTTTCGCGTATTTTATCTTTAAATTTCAGGCTGTGACCGCGCCTGCACCATACCTACTAGACCTTATAAAATATACCATAGTCCATTAGTCAATGGAAATTACAAAAAGCTGCGGTCGGTTCGCGCGACTTTTTGAAATAATGACTTTAATTTTGTCAACGTGGAAATTATTCACGTTTCAGACTGCAATTACATTCGATGTTCGTCCTTAAAAACGCTAAACTGTTAATTGCTGTAGGTTTAAAAGGGAGGGTGTTTTAAAATCATAATTACCAGGTGCGTTGACAGCTGTCAGTAAAGTGGAAAATATTACGACAATATCACGACTATGTATATTTCTGAAGATAGTTTGTTTTTAACATGATTATTTATCTGTAGCACCTCCATCGTGGGCATCGCAGACACAATAGATTTTCAATTGTTATGCGGCAGCCGGCTGCCGCTTGGCGATTAATGAGTTAATTTAAAAAGCGTCCCACTATATTAAGATCGGTAAAAACTAAAGGAGTGATCAATTTCATATCTCTTTGGTGAAGCGAGGAGTAAGGCAGGTACGCGGATCGCGCTCGTATTGTTAGTTTCATAAACAGGCAAGTCTGTGATGGCAGATCACATAATAGTTGAAATTGCCGATTGCCGCCGAGCGGACATAAAGTTTTGCATAGCCTATAAGAATATTTTCATCTATGTAGAATCCAATATACTTAATATCACTTAGGGTCATTTCAGAGCGCAATGCTACGCGTAGATGCATTTCTAAATTTGTATTGAATTGACAGATTTGCAAGACGTCTCACAATAAATGAAGTCTGTCAAATCCATACAAATTTAAAAATGCATTGCGCGTCGCATTGAGGTCTGAATTGACCCTTAAACATAATTAAAATTGAAATAAAATGTTTCGTTAATTAATTCTGTCATTGTGATCGGTGCGCGTTGATGCGACAGTAATGGGTCTACCTAAGGGAACGAACGTTTACGGGTCTACCCTATACGAGTTAAAATGTTTCAAAGTAAACCGGTTATAAATAACTGCACGATTTAACGCGTTCACTAACTCGACGCAATACGTTCAGTGAATTTCGTTACCAACTTGTGATTGTCAACAAGTTTTCGGATTAATTTCATACCTATACCTTGTTTAATATGATTGGTGCGTTCTCGTACGTAATATTTAGTAGGTATTTGTTAGTTGATATAGTTAGACATTTTTAATTTATAATATTAGAAATTAAAAAGTAAATATTCTAAGTCTATTCTAAAGTCTATTGCCCGGATTCTGATGTTTTTTTTTACAGAAGTAAATAAATAAATAAACGTTTATTCCCCTTTTTTGACCATTATACACCACAAGAAAAAAACAAGTAGAACTATTCAACAGCTTAATATTTTATTGGTTAATGTTTAAACGTTTGCCAACTAAAAGCCAATCAAAAGCACTAGTGGATAGATAACATTATATTTTGTGTTAAGAATCAATTTTTTAGGGTTACCCAAAGGGTAAAAACGGGACCCTATTATTTTGTGTTAAAAAATCTCAGAAATCGGGCACAAGACTAAGTAATCCAACCGAAGTTTTTCCAAATGTTATCACGTGAAAACGCCGTAAAATATAAAGTTCCGAATTTAAAATGCTTAACGAATTTAGAAAAACATCGTTATCTTCTTTTTAAAGCGATCCGGAATTGCGGAGGTACTCTCCTAAAGGCTATCTAATCTCGATTACGGAAACAAATGAAATTTATTGTAGATTCAAAAACAAAAGGACTGCAGAGGGAAACTTTTAAAGATTAATTCTCTCGATAAAATTTCACGCTTGAAATCTTGTAAGTACCTCCCGAAGCGGGCAGCGCACGTACTGATATCACTATGGTTTCATGAATTTGGAAAGGTTAGATAGGGACAGTACATTTTTAGTCAGTACAGTTTATCCTGTCAGTTTTGATATAAGATTTCTTAGGATGGGTTGCACCAACTTACTTTAACTATAACTGTAACTATAACTATAACTACAGTGCAAAATGTCAAATCTTTGGTTAAGGACGCCATATTTAACGATATCCATAACTGCTCAAACTTTTATCGATTTTTTTTTCGTGAAAATTTACTATGGCTCACAGTGTTGTTATAACAAAATATATTTTTCCTGTCGATTTTTACGGATAATTTAATTTTTTATACTCTCAATCCTGTAAAAAAAACTGTAGCTTAAATAAAAAAATAAACGCAACAGACATCTGTCAAATTCTGTGGTCAAAGTTAAGGGTAAAGTTAAGTTAGCCTTAACTATAACCATAACTGTAACTATAACCACGCCTCTGGTGCAACCCACTCTTAGTGGCATATTATAATATAAAATATGAAAAACTAGATAACCCGGCGAACTATATACCACTTCCATCATAATATATATAAACCTTCCATGGACTTCCATGAAAATTTGAAATTCATTCTTATTTATATAGATTTATAATAATAATAGTTCATTCTTTACTACCGTTCGTGGAAGATGTGGAAACCATGAATCTATATAAAAGTCTTTTGTAGTCCTATCTATAAACATAAGATTATGTTCATATTATGTGTATTAAAGAATTTTTTTAGGTATGTTCCTAGTAAAATATTTATATTTGTAATATAGAGAATCTTACAAAATTTATCTAGCTTAGAACTTCCAAAGTGGCATACTTTTAATGCTAATCTAAATATCTTCGCCATTTCTGCATCTCCCTACCCCTATATATTAATTTGGCTCGGCGCGGCGGGCCGACGGGCCGGCGGGCCGGGAGCGGGTCCCGGCGGGCCGCAGAACTCTGCCTTTTTATGGCTTTCTTTCAGGCAACAGCTCTTTAATGTCTGTTAAGGAACATTTTATCTTTCTTAGCCTGTCGTGTCAAAGTAAAAGGGTTTTATGTTGCATCGTATCGGATAGATAAACTACCGTCCCTTTTTTCAATCTAAACTTCAAGAGTAGACACATTTTGGGCAGTTATTTTGTTGAAACTTTCATAGCCTCCAGATGAATAATAATGAAGACATCCGTACTATCCGTCCATAGATACTTCCATACTAATATTATAAATGCAAAAGTGTGTCTGTCTGTCTGTTACCTTTTCACGTCTAAACCACTGAACCAATTTTGCTGAAATTTGGTACGGAGATACTTTTAGTCCCGGAAAAGAACATAGAATATTTTTTATCGCGGAATATACAATGTACGGTTTCCGCGTCTTAAACTAATTTTGGCGCAACGGAGTTGAGGGCGTCATCTAGTGCTTAATATTATTATTGTTCACAGTTTGGGTTACGAAGTAACCATTTAGTAATCTGTGGTTTGGGTGCTTAAATAGATTTTCTGGAAAAGTCTGTAAACTATGAACGATTTTGCGTAAAACTATTCATCCCACCAAAAACATACCTGTTAAAATGGGGCCAAGTTCCTATCGGCTACATGACAATATTTTATAACCCCCCCCCCCTCTCCTCCTCCCATCCTCCTCGTCGTATTCTCGTTGTATCACTGGTACATAAGAATTTTTATCTAAAGTTTGTAGATGAGCCGACTCACGCTTGACCGATTTCTTAAATTTCTCAATTTTTTTAAATCTAGATATAACACACGACCTGTGTGCCAAATTTAATAACGCTAGGACAATTGGAAGTGGCCTCTGAAGTTCGTAGATGAACCGGCTCACGCATGGCCGATTTCTTAAATTTCTCAATTTTTTGTTTATCTGTACATATAACACACGACCTGTGTGCCAAATTTCATAACGCTAGGACAATTGGAAGTGGCCTAGATGTTTTGATTACCGGTCAGTGAGTGAGTGAGTGCCAAAATTAGCTATTTTTACAGGGACATATTTCAGGATCTACTGAAGCTATACCTATGAAATTGGGTATACTGCTTGTCTACACTATATATATATATATATAGTGAAGTAAGAATTTTTAAAATTGGTCCAGTAGTTTTTGAGCCTATTCATTACAATTAAACCATATATATATATATGGTTTAATTATAATGAATAGGCTTAAAAACTACTGGACCGATTTTAAAAATTCTTTCACTATTCGAAAGCTACATTATCCACGAGTAACTTAGGATAAATTTTATTTTGGAAAAAAGTAGGGTACCGTAAGATATTTGGATTTTTCGGACACAAGGTGTAAAAATCAACCAGAAAAGTTACTTATTTTGCGTACGCTGCCTAAACTATAAAAGATAGAACCATAAAATGCTGTAATTATTTGTAGATCTTATAAATATCTACAAAAAAGTCCGCGACACACTATACCTATCTATGTTGAGTGAGGCACAACAACCATTTTTTTATTTAAAAATCTTGAATTTTTTTTGGACTTCATTTAAACGCGTTTATTTTACTCATGCTATTAATCCTTATCAAAATAAATTATTTCATCACCAAGCACAGTTTATGTAGATAATATTTGGTGTTTGAATGATTAAAATTGGACGTTTGATTTTGAAGTTATGGCGAAATTAAAATATACGATTTCTGCTGCACGGTCCGTTGCGATGTGGGCGTCACCAAGGCGGGGGTGCGCGTGCGGGAGGGAGTTTAGATCCATTAGTAAATGATGATTTAAATAATACTTAATTATTCACTAAATCTAAATCATACTAATATTATAAAGGCAAAAGTTTGGATGTATGTATGTATGTATGTATGGATGTATGGATGTTTGTTACTCTTTCACACAAAAAACTACAGAACGGATTTTAATGAAACTTTACAATAATATAGCTTATACATCACAATAACACATAGGCTACAATTTTAACCGACTTTAAAAACGGAGGTGTTATGTTCTTTTTTATGTTCAACGATTACTCCGCTGTTTGTGAACCGATTTTCAAAATTTTTCTTTTGGTGTATAGGTTATCATCCCAATTTGGTACTATATTTATGAAGGTGGTGACCTGATGAAGTGATCCATAAGAAATCGAGGGAACTCCTCAAAATTTATATGGGAACATGTGGTGACTTCGGTTTCGTGAGCAGTATTCTAAGCATATGCTACCAACAGGCTAGATTTTGCACCAAGGTATACCATGGTTCGGAAGGTGCTGAGAGAACTCCTGACTCTTTATAGATACAAGTTTGGGAGTGTCGACGTTGTTTTAAGAACGGAAAGCATATGCTACTATGCAAATTACATTCATCATCATCATCACTACCATAAAGCATTATAGAACCATGTATCGTCCCGTTTTGACTCATTATTGGTACTTTTCATATTCTTTTATTATATTATATCACTTAAACCGCGGGTAGCACCGCGGGGCACAGCTAGTACTAGTATACGTAGGTTTAATTTTATGTTTGCACTCGCAATGGACACTGAGCTACAGGGGGGTCAAAAGTGCGTCGAAACGGTTCGTGTAAATAGTGCATGCTGCAGTCAGTGCAGGCATGCTGGAACTTGGCCTGCGCTCTACCGTGCGCTTTGATAATATTATTGTTTTTAATATCCTTTCTATAACTTGAAAACTCCCGATTTTATGATAAACATTGGAGCCAGTATAAAATATACAAATTGATGTTTACGAAGGGAAATTGGAATGAAGGAGATTACAATATTTTATTACTGGGCAATATTGTTCCAATTAGTGGGGGGCTGCCGACGCAAGACTAAACTAACGGATAGAATAGACAAGATACATTATTATATGGTTCAAAAGTTAGCTAGCTGAATGATATTAATTATTTGCTATTTAACAAGGGGACTTTAAATATTTGGTTTTAGAAATATTGCAAAAAAAAAACAAGGTACACTCCGGGAGTGCCGGCAGAAGTGAAAACGAAATAGCAGTAGGCATACCTTTTTGCCGCGTGGTAGAAAAAGAGGAGGATAAATACTTTCTCTTCTGTCGCGTTGGGGGTCTCCTCTCCCAACGTTCTGCAAATTTTCAATCAGTTCATGTGTCCCAAGATTAATATTTTTTACCCCAAAAAGTGTGTGCTCTTTTTATAGAATGTTATAGAAGTTAATTCACGTCAAAAAACACACATTGTAAGATTGTGATTTTGTGAATGAAAAAATACATTCTATATAATATATTATGTCGTTGCTATAATTTTTTTCTACCCTCTACTCCTGCCATCAAAAACAAAAAAAAAAAAACTTTTTGTCCAAATCAGTTTAATTTCTCTGGGATCTCTTTACGATGTTTACTCAACTACTGGCGCCAGACGCGACTTATTTATTTCGTTGAAATTATCTCCGTTATTTCTGAAAGATTGGATAATATTGAACCATAGAGAATAAATATGGTAATAAAGGTTATTATCATAATTCAAGCATTGAATTTATTTAACCAATTTAGGTTTCCTTTGGTTAAATAATGTAAACAGTTTTTTTCTGTGTTTATATCTTAAGAACAAAGGAATATCAACTAATTTATGATTTGGCAGCAAAACCGTAAAAATTGTTCCAATCTAATTTAGCTTCGGTCTGAGCATCACAAAAGTCAACTTCAATACATACATCAGTGCTGTAATATTTACGATTTCGAGACTGGCGATAAAATTGGATATTTTAATTTATTGAACTTTACAAGCATCGAATACTTTTTTCAAAGTATATATTTTGGTTCATTTTAACAAAATGTAACCTAGAGTTAGAATTATTATTCCAGCAACATTAAAGTGTGTTTATAATAATAATAATATCTATGGACGCTTCACACCACGTCACTCCCCGCCCCGTGGTAAGTACCTGAAGGACTTGTGTTACGGGTACCAGACAACGGAAATATATTTAATACTTTTATACTATACATATATTTAAGATTTTTATTATATGATACACATATTTAATACACAACCATGACCCAGGAACTTTTGAAAACTTTTTGTTCCGTCGGCGGGATTAGAACCCGCGACCCCCGGCTTGAGCTACCAACGTGCTCACCAACTGAGCCACAGTCACAGTCAAATTTATTATTTAATTTATTTTATTATTAACTTATTCAATTATACTTAATTTAGAATTTGGCTAATTTATTAAGTGATAACACTTTACTAAGTGTTAAGTTAACAATAACATTGGATCATTTAAGCTGACTTCCAAAACTATGACGCAACTTTAGTACCCATCTATTTTCGAAAGTGTATCCAGTGTCTATATGTCTGTTACCTTATTACGCATGTAGAAACTTTTTTCTCGGTAAATGACATAGTATCAGGACATACAAACAAATAGACAGACATACACTTTACAATGTAGACCTATAAGATTAATACGTATTCGAATGCACGATGCACATGCGATGTCTACCCTCAAAAAGCTCCATCCAATGTTAAGTGGATCGTAACAAGTAATTACGGTTTTCATATTGATTTCAATTTAAATATCGAACAATAGTCTGTTTGTAAGCAAACGAGCTCGCGTATCACCTGAGGGCAGGTCCCGTTGATTGTAATATCCCGGACAAAGGAAGTGTTTGTGCGACAACAAACATATTCCGTTGGTTATCGTGTGTAATTGGAACGTTTTTGCGCCGCCATTTTGATAAAACTGTGATAAGACTACAACTAGGATTTAAGTTATTCTTGTTACTTTTTTATATTTAAGTTATATTTAAGATATTATTATAATTCTTAGTTATAATAAAAACAACGTGTTAAAACGAAAACAGTAGCATGTTAAAAGTCAATCCGGAGCCCCTCTAGCCAAGAGGCTTCTTTATAGAATCGCTGATCAAAATATATTATGGGATTGAAATATTAACATGAGTCGAATATCGATTTTATTTTATCGAACAATAATTTTTTATTATACCGAGCAATAATAGATTTATACGAACATAATTATTATGTCAATTTCATACATTTTGATCGGAAATTGGCCAAAGGGCCTGCACATGATTTCTCGCCAGTCGTGTCGGTCATCTTTCCACTGGGCTATGAGAATTAAGCGAGAGAGTACAGTGCTCTTGTGTACTGAGCACAAACTTGAGCACTAATAAAATCAATTCACGTACCTGCAATCTGCATATCAGCTACGTTTAAAATGAAATCGGCTACCGTCACCAGAACCGGAGGTGGAAGCATTGTTACTCAACCAACAGCAGGCTTAGCATGACCACCATAGAAAGGTTGATTCTTATGGCAAATCGGTCAGTTTGTCCGTAAAAACTGTCAGCGTTTCTATTTTTTCGCATTTCTAGTGAGGCCATGCTAAGTCTGCAGGTAAACCTGTTTCAAGGTTCAAATTCTGTCAAATAGCAGAAGTTTCATCACTAAATCGCCATTTTGCAGAACAGCCGATAATAGGAGCAATTAAAATGTACCCTGCAGTGGGTGCACTAAAATTAATTTATTACGCCAAAATAACCCCAATTTTGTGATCGTTTTACCCCTGCTTTCATAGTATCTGCTATTGCTGGGTTTAATGCTAGTGGGTCTGCTAATAAATGCCTTAATTTCTGCTTTTGGCGACCAAAATTGAAAGGGTTTATTGTAGTACCGTGGGGAGAGCCATGCTTCGGCACGAATGGGCCGGCTCGACCGGAGAAATACCACGGGCTCACAGAAAACCAGCGTGAAACAGCGCTTGCGCTGTGTTTCGCCGAGTGAGTGAGTTTACCGGAGGCCCAATCCCCTACTCTATTCCCTTTCCTACCCTCCCCTACCCTATTACCCTATTCCCTCTTAAAAGGCCGGAAACGCACCTGCAGATCGTCTGATGTTGCGAGTGTCCATGGGCGACGGAAGCTGTTTTCCATCAGATAACCCGTTTGCTCGTTTGCCCCATTTATTTTGCCCCATTATAAAAAAGAAAAAAAAAGTTTATCTTTTGTTGCAGGTAACACTATAATATGTTCCAATAAGCAATTATTAATTAATGTTTTTTATCGATTATTGTACTATTTTTTTATCAGTAATCGCAACTTCTGGGCTTCTTGTATGATGTAAATCTATCGAAATAATCTATTAATTTACAAATGACTGGTGATGTATCAAAATACTATAACACCTTGGAGTACCAAAGTAGTGAAGTCTTTTCCACGCCAAAAACTTATAACACATTATTTTAATAGGTTTATAAAAAAACAAACATTCCACAGATAAAAATGCTAAACTGACTAATTATAAACTAGGTTATGAAGGGTGACAATTACGCCGGGGCGCGGTAACGTCCGGGACACTTTGTCACGGTCAATTTGTCCCAGCAATTATCCCGTTTATGTCTCAATATGAACGTTTAAATATCAATTAACGTTTAAACTATGGGGATGTAGTATTTACGAGTAACTTGATATAGACTTACGGCCGCACTCAGAGTATAAAAGTAGTATTTTATTCAAAATGGGTATGAATGTACGCTTTTAAATGATGATTTAAACACATCATCACATTTAATGATTTTTAGGGTTCCGTACCCAAAGGGTAAAAACGGGACCCTATTACTAAGACTTCGATGTCTGTCCGTCTGTCCGTCTGGCTGTCTGTATGTCTCCAGGCTGTAAATCAAGAACCGCTATAGCTAGACTTCTGAAATTTTCACAGATTGTATATTGTATATATCTGTTGCCGCTATAACAACAAATACTAAAAACAAAATAAATTAAATATTTAAGGGGGCTCCCATACAACAAACGTGATTTTTTTGCTATTTTTTGCTCGATATCAATAACGGCAACACATAGGCACTTGAAATATTCACAAAATACTCAGTTGTATTTGTTATTTAACAATTAATAATAAAATTTAAATAAATTAAATAATTAAGGGGTGCTCCCCACAAAAAAAACACAAATTTCAGCCTATTTTTGCTCTATTGTCGTACGGAACCCTTCGTGCGCGAGCCCAACTCGCACTTGGCCGATTTTTTTTATGATTTAACTTCACTTTAACTTCAATTTTAACTAAGAATATGACAGATGATAATGTATGGGGCTCATGTCAAAATCTTCATTTAATTTAATAATTATTCGTCTACCGAATCGAGGAAGCAAACCATCGGATTCAAAGAATTATAATTAGAACTAGATGACGTCCGCAACTCCGTTGTGCCAAAATTCGTTTATCGAGACTCGAAGAATCGAGAATTTTATTTCATGCTTTTTTCTTCTTTCCTTGGAGAAGTATATCACATTCTTTCAAAAGCCAAATATTTCTATCTAGTAAGGTAATTAGGGGAAAACTGTGCCCCTGCGATAGATAGGGGCTTAACGGGCCCTACAGTAATTCTATTAAAAGATTAAATAATTCAGGCAAGTTCAAAGGAGATGTTTTCACAAGTAAAACGAACCAAACAACTTCGGAAAAAGACTGGAGGGACTAGGCGTGTTCGTTTAAACGTGGTCTAGGAATGGGAAACGTCTTTATCGACAGTTTTTATATCGATCAAATTATAATTTACTTACTGTTAATTATATAAAAATAAATAAGTTTTTTTCTAACATATTTTATGTAAATATTACTAATGTTAGTGTAACTCAAAAATCTTACTTAGTTGCTGTATTATTTTTGTTATCTTATGACTTATGATTAATAACTTAACCTTTTATTCGTAATGACTTATATTATATTTTAGTTTTAAATAAGTGTGTAAATAAATCACATTTTCAGCACCGAGTTTCATTTTATTAATGAAGCTATTACCTTTATAAATGACTGGCTATTATTTCCATTATAAATATGAGTACCAACTTGTAATAGTGATTGTAACAGCTGTTTTGTTACATTTTAAATTGTATCATATTATGTTTCTATTTTGTTACATTTCATTGTATTGTACTTTTTACTGTTTTTCACTTAGACGATGTGTTAGTTGTAGTGGAGCTATTCGAGAGACTAGCATGATTATATTATATATAAAAAAATAAATATGTAATAGTTATTTTATATTTCTATACCCATCATCAGTTCATCAGTTTACGAGTTTGAGCATGATGAGGTAACTGACCGAAACACTTTCGGGTTTCTAATAATAATATCATTATAATTAGGCCTTTTTAAAAATAAAACCCCATCTCTGTTATCGCGATATCGATATGCACATCACTAATCTGTGCAGTGGCTTACAAAAGGGACTGATGTGCAATAATGTGCACAAATTAGAGCAATTTAACTTCTGAACGTGCCATCCGACGTATGACGTCACAGGTACTGCGTTTAACGAGTGAATAACGTAAATATAAAGTCATTTTTTCTGCAGTTCAGTACCTACACGCATATTTTGTATAACTTCCATTAAGGTTTTTAAATTACGTTTCTTTTACGACTTGGATTTTAGATGTTATGTAACTGGTCTACAGTACTTTTAATAATATTATTACAATATTATTAGTTTTATACTATAGAGGCAATGAAAGCATTATATGAAGTGTAGGAGCAAAGTTAAAGCAAAAGGCAGATTACAAAAATGTTTTTAATGTGTTATAGCAGCTTTCGGCAAAAGTCAGTTTTTAATAAGCCTGTTGTATTTGAAAAAGTATTTTATTATTACCTACAGTTATGCTTAATCCTTAAATAACCTCCTTTTTTAAAGTCGGTTAAAAGTTAGCTTATATAGCATATCGTGGAAGTGCAGCGTCTTTTCATAATCTAGACGGCGTCCGAGATCTTAACTTTTCACTTAAGACGAGATTAAAAATATGGAGACATCGATGTCTGGGGCTTAACTAGAAAAAGTTTAATTCGTCTACACAATAGCAATTTTAAAGTTGGCTGTTACGCAATTCAAATGGGCATTGAATTTCTGAATTAATTCGATTTTTGCGAAAGTTTACAGACGGGGTTTTTCGAATTTAACATTTCAACTTTGAATGGTGCTTTTGTCTTGTGAAGGGTTCGACTCGTAAGTCAATTAGTGCTTCTTCTTTCTATAGTAATTTGTTTTCATAAAAAGTTAGGAATTTATCAAGTTTCAGAAAAAAATGTTTCCTTTCAGCTGTTTAAGATCGAGACAATCGCTATAAGTGATTTCAGTATTTTATTTATATATATATATATATATATATATATATATATATATATATATATATATATATATATATATATATATATACATAAATAAAATACTATATATATATATATATATATATATATATATATATATATATATATATATTTTCAAATGTATAATATCAATGTGCTTGTTTTGCTTCTTCTATGATATTTTCTTTGGCCTTTCAAATATTTTTTATTTTTCAGTGGGCAGACTATGTCCTCCTTTTAATACATAGTAAAAATATATTTTAGGATGAGTAATGATAATCCTAAAATACATCGAATATTTAATTTAATACAAGTACCAATTTAATTTGTTACAAGACTAACTAATAAGGAAATTCCGCCAAGATTAAGAAAATATAAGATTAATCAACAGCCTTCTCGAGCCCTCACTCACAGGGAAAACCGAAATTCCCAAATTCAGTTACACATGAGTGTATCAGCGCCCCCTCTGGCCCCCTCTAACCCCCTCTAGCCCCCTCTCATAAATCCACGCGTATTTAATGAGTTTCCCCTGTCGTTAAGCGTCCGTCCCCTGGCAATAATACAGCGCTATCATCGCTTGACATTATCTGAATCGCTGGAACATATGCGTTAAGACATTTCAGTAAATTTCAGAACTTTCGGGGGCTCCCAACAACACCACATTTGCTGAACAAATTGAATACTTTAATGGTTTGGTCTTGTTTTGTTTACCGCACCCTTGAGACGGTCAAACGGTTTGATTCAAAACAATGTAGTTTTAGACTGAGACTAACCATTTTTGTCGTATACATGGTTGTAATTAGGTTTTAAAAAGGTTTTGTACATTGGACTTACAATATTTGCCTATGCCTAACATAAATCAGATTTAAATTATTATGTTCAACTCTAAGTAATTTTAAGAAAATCATATTTTTTTTTATATGAAGATTTTACCTACTACAGTAACCATCAAATCGTTTTAGTTACACAACACAAAAATACAATGTTCAAAATATACAATGTAACTCGAGTCTCACGGAACTTATAAAATAAAATTTAAAATATACAATGTAAAAGAAACAAAATTTCCCCATGTCTTCCTGCTTCGTAAACTCTGAGACGTTAAACTTTAACAACTTCCTCCCAGAATTAAAAATTCAAAACTCATTTACATTAACAGCGTTCGACCACTAAACTTTATGTATTATATAAATATTTGACTTAAATATTCTTATGAAGGGAACTTTTCTTACTTTAGTGTGTTTTGCGATAGTTTTGCGAAGTTGTATGAACTTATGACGTAATAACAATTTAACCCGTCGATCGTGGGAAAACGAGACACAATAGATATTCTATTGTGTCTCGGGGCTTGATGAATTAAAAAAGACGTGTATTTAGAGACTCAATTTACATCGAAACGAGACAAAACGAGAAGCAACGCGGCGATGCACAATATAGAAATAGAAATAAAGATACGATCATAAATTTTGTTTTGTACGCGGCTTGTTTCGTTTTTTTTTTCGCCAGAGAACTAAAGTCCTCGACATCGCTCATAGAATTAGCACGCAAGTGGAAGTGGGCTGGTCATGTCTGCAGACGGGAAGATACACAGAGCAGACAAGTGTTAGAGTGGAGAACACGCTTACGTCCACGCCAGCACGGTGGACCGACGATTTAAAGAAAGTGGCTGGCAGCGGATGGATGAAGGCTGCCCAAGATCGGGATGGTTGGCGCTCATTGGGGGAGTTCAGCTCAACAACTCATCCTACGTTCAGCAGTGGACGGCAATAGGCTGATGATGATGATGATGATGATTGTTCGTTTTGGTGTGAACTAATCCTAAATCAAGAAGGCTCTATAATCACCAGATGTCATGAAATTACGGCTGAGTTATCTGCTTTATGAACATCATTATTGTATTTAGCATTTTTTTATTCAAACTTTATTATTGACTAATTCCTAATCAATGACAAAGAACGTTGTACTTGGTCGTAGTCGATATCGCGAGAAAGACAAATCTTGATGCCCTCAAAATTTCTGACAAGTCGTTTAGGTTAGAGTGCGTAAAAGAAATATACACACACTCATAAAAATATAAACTCTTTCGGCGAAGTTGGATGAATATGAAATTACTGCCTAGTCGCGTCGGGCAAGTAAAAAATTCATGAAACTTTCAAGTTTTCAACAACTTCATTGATTGACAACGCAAAGCCCAGTTCAGGCGTGTTATTACTGTCAACAGCCGCTGGCCAGGACGATTGAACTTTATGAAGCTTTGCTAAAATATTCATCCTAGCTGGGGCCGCCACTTCTATAATTTTCCACGTCTATAATATAAAAGTGAATTGCAAAATGTGCTGCTAAGCTCTAAACTTGAGCACATCTAAACCGATTTCGCTATTTATTTTATTGTTGCATTTGTTGATATCGGAGGAAGGTTTTTATGAAAGAAGAATTCAGTAAAATTATGTACAAAATTACAGAGTTAAAAAAAATTTCACCTCCGTATAGAATTAGTTCTGAATTGTGATAACGCTACCTTACTTCTTTTAACAGTTTAAGACCGAGCTGTCAAATTTTGATGTGTTTTCTAATAGGTATTACGATCCCGGAAGACGATTGACTTAAATGAAATTGAGATTTATTTAATTATTATATATTTATCTCATATTTGGCTAACCAAAAACACGATTCACTTATTTTGACTCGATAGTTTTATTTTTCGAAATTATGAATATTTCTGGGCTTTTCAACAAATATCTGTTACACTTATTGAGTTACTATCATTAAATAATTTGCACTACTACAATAACACACTTTAAAAAATAATAGCTAAAGGAAATATTAGTATTGTATTTAATTTTTAAGTAATCATCAAAAACATTTTTGGGACTAGCGAACTTTACTTTCGTGCTATAATGCGCCGGACCGTTGTTACGCGATATTGTTCACTACTAGCTGCAGCGCAAAATACAATTCATGCGGGCACGATTTATGGAATCATTGTATCACGATTGGAGGATAGCGGGGTGTGTAGGCGGGGCTAACGTGTTTAGATAATTTTGGGAGCCCGGTCTTAAAGACATTTTATAGTTAAGACGGGTTGTCCGTTGGGTCGCACCTACTTATTAAAAAAATGATATGGTAGATCATGTCTTTAGTTATGGCCGACTTTCTTTTCTTTATACTAGACTTTATTTGCAACATTTTTACGTGGGAGAGCCATGCTTCGGCACGAATGGGCCGGCTCGACCGGAGAAATACCACGGGCTCACAGAAAACCGGCGTGAAACAGCGCTTGCGCTGTGTTTCGCCGAGTGAGTGAGTTTACCGGAGGCCCAATCCCCTACCCTTTTCCCTTCCCTACCCTCCCCTATTTCCTTCCCTACCCTCCCCTAATCCCTTCCCTACCCTCCCCTACCCTATTACCCTATTCCCTCTTAAAAGGCCGGCAACGCACCTGCAGCTCTTCTGATTCTGCGAGTGTCTATGGGCGACGGAAGTTGCTTTCCATCAGGTGACCCGTTTGCTCGTTTGCCCCCTTATTTTATAAAAAAAAAAAATTCACGAGTGCCGTCTAAAAATTATGTCACGTCCAAAACTTAGAGGTCATTGAACTCAATTACAAGCTATTGGACACCAATTTGCATGCAGCATAATGGAATTATCTTGTCCGCTGAATACTAAGATGTCTTAATAAGGAATTCTTGTGATAATTATTTTGTTGTAAGAAATTTATAACAGCATTGGGTAGAGGTGGGCATGAAATTTCACTACATAATGTAATGGTTCTCGCTTTCTATACTTATGGATGCTAGGTGGCGACATCTGTGGCTCAATGGTTAAGCGTGTGGCGACTCAAGCCGGGGATTGTGGGTTCAAATCCCGCCGACCGACGGAACCCAGGGTAAGGCTGCGTTTCCACCGGAGATGCGTTGCGAGGAATGTGTTTTTGAGAACCAACAGAATCACTGTGCTTAGCGAGGTCAGGCAAATGAAGCGATTATATTGGTTCTCAAAAAACACATTCCTAGCTAGCAACGCAGCTCCGGTAGAAACGCAGCCTAACACAGGAGCGGTCTATGCGAAGCGCCGCTGCTGAGCACGGGCCAGGCCACAACACTGCGTTGCGACGTCGCATCGTATAAATTTACGACGCCGCAGAACGCATCGTGAAAATTTCCGATGTAAAGAGTGCTATGCCATATGAAAATTTGCGTTGCGACAACGCATCGCATTTTTGTGCGATGTTGTTTTTGCGATACGACGCCGCAACGCAGTGATGTGGCCTGGCCCTACGGAACGGCAACAGTGTGCGTACGTGTTTACATCGTGGTTTTAGAAATTTTAAATGACAAGGAAATAAATATAACTCTTATTTTTACTGGAATAAACGATTTTTCATTGATTTCTTTATTGATTCATTGATAACTATAGCATACTGTTGCATATAAATAAAAATGTGAAAATGATTTGCATCCACTGCTAAATTCTTAATTTACACACAAAAACATATTTTCATTTCCATGAGAATCTATGTTTAATGGCTATTACGTCTGAAACATAAAAATATTTCGTGAATCTATATTAACAACACTGTCGATGCCTGTCAATTAGTTTTAAAGGCTTTCCCCGTAAATACAATGTTGGTTGTAGCTCGCCAAATGAAAATTGACGTTTTGTCGAACGTACACGATATGTGAATGTACAGAGAAAGCGACGGATGTCGGAAGCGATAGTATTTATTGTAAAGGTAATGTTTCGATCTCTGCCGCAAGCGACCGCGACCAAAAAAAAATCAAATAAAATGCCACTTGGCGATCCATGCCGCCGCTGCTTTGTAGTGGCGTAGAGCATTTTTTTTTTTGATGAAATAAGGGGGCAAACGAGCAAACGGGTCACCTGATGGAAAGCAACTTCCGTCGCCCATGGATCGCAGCATCAGAAGAGCTGCAAGTGCGTTGCCGGCCTTTTAAGAGGGAATAGGGTAATAGGGGAGGGTAGGGATGGGAAGGGAAGTGAATAGGGGAGGGTAGGGAAGGGAATAGGGTAGGGGATTGGGCCTCCGGTAAGCATAATGAAACCTATAGCCAATGTCATAAAGTGGCATTACATTTGAAGTTTTGTCGGTCGCGGTCGTATTGCATCGCCACATCATGTTGCCATGTGAACTAACCCTGAATAATAAAAAACACAAATAATTAAGAGATAGAGATAAAAACTCGTTTAAGTACCGCTGTTTATGGTCTCAGCACACATATTAACCCCCGAGTTGGTTCTCGAACCAAGCGGTTTTCGGCTATACAGGTGACAACGACAACAAGACAGCGCGAGGACGACAAGCCGCAAGCACACCGCTGGTTTCTATGGAGCTGTATGTTAGCGACATCAGTTCTTATATAAATTCATACAAACCAGGCGTGTCGCTGCGGCAGGTCGTCTGCGGTTGCTTCATGTTGTCCGCTGCCAACCGACTCCTTAATCTTTTTTTTTTTTTAATGAGGGGGCAAACGAGCAAACGGGTCACCGGCCGTGCTAGCATACGACAACGAGAAAATTTTGTCTACACGTTTTCTCGATGTTAACTGGTTTACCTCTTCATCTCTATTGACCCTAACATGACATACATTTTTTCTCGTACGTCTGTCGTCAAAATTAGAGATAATTTTGTTTTTTTTATATTTTTATCTATGTACTAACGAACTATATACGAAAGATAAATTTATCTCTCGAGTCTCGACTTACGCATGTTAGCGAAAAAGAGATATATATTAATATCGACAATATCACTACGCTCGAGAGTAAGATATCCACGAGATATCTCGTTGGCGTATGCTAGGGGGGCTGATGGAAAGCAACTACCATCGGCCATGGACACTCGCAACATTAGAAGAGCTGCAGGTGCATTGCCGGCCTTTTAAGAGAAAATACGCCTACGCTCTCTTCTTGAAAGTTTGCAAGTTATCTCTTATCAAAATACGAATTGATCAATGTAACGTCGCTAACTGCGTACAAAGGGGAGTAATGTTGGTACAATATAATATTTTATTACTCGATCGAGCTTACATCGGATTCAGTTTAAACATAATTTATTAATTTCATAACTCCACCGAAAACACACGGGTCACATTATATTATTTGCAGATACCGCAATTTGTGTTACGGTTATCATTAATAACGTAAACGTGTAATGAGTAAATTACATATTTCATTAAACTATATTTGTATGTAAAAATGTTCATTAAAATCCAATATTATGACTAGTTTTATGTCAGTTTTTTACAAAACGGATTGTCTTTAAACAATAAAGTAGATAGGTCATACAGTTGTTGTAGTAGTTGTATCGATCATCAGTCCTAGTTCCCACAGCTGGCTTATACCTCTAGTAAAGGAAGAGAGAATGCTCTTGTATACTACGCATATATATCTGCTTAGATATAATATACAGGGTGCAATTAAACCTTCCTGCCAAATTTTGATATATTGATCCTTGTTAAAAATAAAAATACACGTATTTTTTCTTTTATAGCCACTCACTACTAAAATGTTGAGAAAAAGCTTCCGAAAGTTATCCTAAAAAACACTACAATTAATGGACACGATGCGTCGGCCGCGCGTGATGTGCCCCCGCGCGCGTGCCTCATCCCGCGTCACCCCCTCTCATTCCCCCGCACCGCGAGTGACCGTTCTGCAACGATTTTAAATGGGATAAAATAATATGTCATTGAAAAAAATAACACCCAATTTTTTTTTGGTTAAATGGACTCTCCTAATGATACCTAAGCCCTGGAAAATTTGGCAGGAAAGTTTAATTGCACCCTGTATAGTGCTTACTATAAAACCACTCTACCACGGCTACCACCACTAAAACATCCTAGAAAGCATTATTATTAATACCTCGATCGTGGTAATCGCAGACACAATAGATTTTTAATTGTTATGCGACAGCCGGGTGCCGCTTGGGGATACTATTCATACACGTAAACTATTCACATGTTGACAGTTGTACAGTTAACATGACAAGTCATAAGTCGGGCTAAGTCAACCTGTCCTCGATTTAATTATGGAGTCGGCCAGCCGTGGGATTGCCGAGTCGCTGCGACCTGCGACCTGTCTCCGAGGTACATGATCAATATTAATTAAACATAAGACGTATTAGCTTGTAAATATTATGAACTGCTTCTGAAACTAGTTGTACTTTACATAATATCACACTCGTATAGAGGCGACAGTTTGTGAGAGACTTTCATTACAGGTAAAGAAAAAAAGAAAGAAAAAAGAAAAAAAAGACATTTCAAATGATGCGTATGCGACAAACGGACTAAATAATTATTTTATGATATTATTTAAGAAAAAAACCAATTGCTTGCACTCCGAAAGTTCCGGCTAAAATAAAAAAAAACGAAGCAGTAAGAGACAAGCATATTTCGCGTATTTCACAGCGCTTACGAAGTTTCCGTCACTTTGTTTTACATCAGAGTCACGCGACTCTGACGCAAGTTTAACATATTTCCCTGTTCCCCATGTAACATCATTTGAAGGCATCTTATTGAAAATGCAAAGTTATATAATCACTTAACGGGAGTTTCATCTATTACAAGTAAATAAGAAACATAATCTCGCTTAAAGCCTTCAGCTGCCTTCATCTTGTAAACTAAACAGTTTCTCTGGAGTATTGTTGTATGGTTAATTAGTCGAGCTACCGCAAGTTTTCTTACACGTCGTGCCTCGGGCCATCGCTTGTTACTCAGATGTTTCCAACGTAAATAACGGAATATCCTTATAGTATTTAACTTGAAATGTATTTTAGTATCATCATTGTTGCGTCTTATGAATATTTTAAAAGTATTTTGCTTCAGAATTAAAATAAATTGGCGCTGTAGTTTTAAAATCTGTGTGATAGAAGCACAATAAATTTTTTAATTGCTTCAGCTATTACGCTTTTGCTACGTTGAATAATCATGATCGGTAAAATAACGATTAAGGCTGCATTGCGACCGAAGATGAAGTTGCGTTGCGAGGAATGTGTTTTACAAGCACCAATAGAATCGTTGCGCTGAACGTGGTCAGGCAAAATGCAAATGAAGCGTTTCTATTGGTTGTTAAAAACACATTCCTCGCAACGCAGCCTAAAGATCGATTTATGATGTTTTTTAATGATGTCAATTACTGACATTGTAAGTAAAAAAAAAAACAAAACTGGCTCGAGATTCACTTGCGCTTCTGATTGGCTAACGTCAAAATATAAACTAATCGACAACGCTGTTGAATAGAAAAAAAAATTATTACTGCAATTTTTTCACGCTAGACGCCAGTTTGACGAGTGCAACATGTCGGATTTTGTTCGGATTGTTTGCTGTATATCCTAGTAGCGCCCTCTGCGTAATATTCTCTATTGATATACTCCAGTTAAAAAACCTTAGAAACTGGGCAATAATAAAGTTGTCATAAACATGGTGTTATTAAACTAAGGCTCGATAAGGGAGCATCCACAGGGTGTTAACAATTTTTCAATCACGCTTGAGTTCTTACCCTCCGCTTGGGCAATATATGGCTGTCATAACTTAGTTCACACCGGGCTACGTCATACCGCGTCTGTACTAAAAACGTCACATAAATTATAACCTTGTAGTGCTTTTGTCGCTCTTTCAGATGGTGAAAACAAGTGCTTAAAATTGTAAAAGCAATAAAATTTCATGTATTTTCTTGATTTTGAAATTTGGAAAATACTACTAAAAATACACTTTATACATAAACCCTCTTACCAACATAATATTACATTTACGTAGCGTAGTATCTATTCAGGATTTTTCGTTTATATATTTTAGAGTGTGACTTTTCCAATATATGCCAAACCTAAACAAGTAGACCTTGTATAGTTAGTCGCTGTGAAAATATATTTATAACTATGAGAATATGCGAAACGACAGTAATGCCTTGAGAAAAATAAAGATTCGGCTTAATTCAAGTAAAGCAGACATTGGAAGACGTCTAGACTAGGCGTATGCAGTGGATTACGGAGTCTTCCCAATCTCGGCTTAGCCCGGGGCCGGCATGTCACACCCTGCGTGCGCCTCCGAATACTGAGACTACCTATACTCGAAACAGCGAAACGAGGCTGAAAATATATATTTTGACATTTTTTATAATGTTTTGTGCCTCGTCTTGTTAGATTGAATATTGATTATAACGCTACTGGTAATATTGTATTGTCTTACTATAGATGACTCGAAAAACGTATGGTACCACTTCACTTAAATAAGCCAAATCGAAAATTGAAAATTCATTTTTATAGATAGATATATTATGCAAAACAACATCAATCGAAACCGAAATCAGACAAAAACCTTAAAGAATGTAAGAATCATTATTACAATTATATTATAAATTCAATTAATATAATATGTATAAACAAAATATCAAGTATGATATGCTTATTAAACATCAACCCTCTTACTAATAAAAAGTAACACAGCGTGTATAGAGGGTGCATAAGATTTTTTCTACTAATAATCATTTCTTGACATAAGGCCTGTATAATGATTAACGATGTTGTCATTTCTATACAATTTCTCTGTATAGACTCTGTGTAACGTGTGTGTAACTTAAAAACTCCTGTTTAACTATTCACACGCTGAACGCTTGTTTAAGAAATTTTTATTAGTAAGAGGGCAAATATATGAAAAAAATAGGATATTGATTATTTCACACAGGTATCCAAGTCTTGATATTTGGGAATTACGTTATGTATATTTGATTAGATACGAGTAAATAAGGTGTTACTACGTTTCATAAATTATGTAAGAGCCCTACAAACTTTGTAGCATTTAAAAGAAAGCTGTTAGACCTCACTCAGAACTTTTCACAAAGATTAATGTTTATAAAAACGACTTTCAGAAAGTTTTAATTCGATTTCATTGTTTAAAATGTTCACGAAAAAAATGCCGCACCATTGACGCAATCTTATAAAACTCAGCCGCTTTGGTCATAATATATTTCCTTGTATCGAATATTTTTTTTACGTAGGAGAGTAACAAAATTGGAACTAGCGTAAGGGTACTTCGTTTTCGCTCATACGTGGTCCGCATGCGGGTGACAACATGTTTCTGGCCGCACACGTCTTGTCCGCATGGTAGGAAGAACATCTATGAAATTATAGCACATGGGCAACTTGCATGTGGACCAGATATGCACTGGGAAAAGGGCCCTAAGAAATAAAAAAAAAAAAACTTGAAACACCCGGATGGAACAAAGTTCCAGTTTATTATTTCTTATGTACAAAAAACCTGTATAGACTCCAAAAAAAAAAACGTCGCTACACCACACAACTTTTCGTCTTCATTTTTTCTGTCTAGCCCCCTTTCGCAACGCGCGATAAGGAACTTCTTTCCAATAATCATACGTTTATATCAGACCAGTGATACCATTGCAAATTAGCTATTTTACTTAGTTTTGAGTATGTATTTTCAAGTTTTGCAACTGCTATACCCCCTGAATCAACAGTAGAAACCAACCACAAAATATTATTTCAATACTCGAGAGACAAGCTAAATCTATCTTGAGACTTGCGACGAAATCAATCAGAAGATATGGGCAAAAGATATTCCAATATATCCGTAAAAAGACGTTTATGACGAAAATGTAACATTCCTATATTATAAAACTGGATGACTGGTGAAACTCCGTTGAATCAAAATTCGTTTATCGTGAGGGAACAAATTTCACGTGGAATAAAAAGTATCCTATATCCTTTCCCAGGACCCAAAGTATCTCCATACCAAATTTCAGCTAAATAAGTTCAGTTGTTTAGGCTCGAAGAGGCAACAGACAGACACACGTCTTTTACATTAATTGTAGTAATAGTATGGATTATGACGTCGTTACTTGGTTAATTATAGACACGTTGTCAAATAATAATTATTGGTAAAAATTAAAACAATTATAAATGAGACAACAAAGTATACCTACAGTAAAAAGGCCATAGATGTATCTAAGGTTAACGGTAAAAATATCCAAATATATTTTCAGATAAAAGCGTAACGCGTAACAGGTACTCAGATAATGTGAGGCAACATAGAAAGCAGCTCAATTCTCGACCTTGTCACGTATATTTTTAATGACGGAAGCGTTTTTGTCGCGTCCCCGAAGATCACGTATCGGCGCCAGCAGACGTGAGCAATTCTGATATTACATGCGACAGATGTTTTCTATTTTTCAATCTCTCCCCCTGTGTAGTCATCAACAACCTGCCGTATTGTTTGGACCCGAATATTCTCTTAAACATAAACTGATTATTTGTCGATGAAAATAACCTACTTTTGTGAGTTATTTGATATTTATTTGAATCGTAAAGATATTTTTTGTTGTTAAAAAATATCTATACGATTCTCGTAGGAATTCCTTGTTTCTGCAGGCAACGTCGCCCGCAATATCTTGTTTAATATAAAGCCATATTATTTTACCCCACTTCGTTACATGATATCTATGATATGCATTAAAGTCACCAAGGAATAGGTTTTCAGAACAAGTAGTTACTTATCTCGAAACCTACTTTAAACCTAATTAATATAATAATTATTATTATTTAAATAATTGAATTAACTATCAAAGAATACTTCTTAATCAATGCAAATCAATAAGCCCAATTAATCTGGCGATCATAAACAGAACAACAAACATCTAAACGCCATAATCGGATCGAAGTAAGCTGTTTATAATTAAACAGATGAAAGAGTATCGGTGAAATATCGTTGAATTTCAATGCTGATAGGCCGTTTATACACTGCTACCGTCGCCGGGACGTCACCGACGAAAATTAAAATAAAATGCCACTTTGTGACCTAAACTTCAGGGTGTAACAAAACTAAGTAATAAAACTTTAGGGTGTCTATGGGTCCCTAACATAGATTTTACTGTAAAGTAGCAGTGTTGAAAAAGTAACTTTTTAAATTTTGTTTGGGTAAATTTATGATGCTGGTGCGCTTGCCCAACAAACGATAAAAAAATTTGCTCATTCAGCGCTATTATTTCCACAGTGAACTCTTAGGGGACCCATACACACCCTAAAGTTTTATCACTTAGTTTTCTTACACCCTATACATATAGGTTTCATTTTCTACCAACATTGGTTTAGCGGCCCATGCCGCCGACGCTTTTTAGTGGCGTAGAGCAAAATGAAACCTATAGCCGATGTCATAGTGGCATTTTATTTGAATTTTTGTCGGTGACGTCCCGGTGACTGCGGCGGTGGACAAACGGCCTTGAATGGCACAATGCTATTAGAATGGCACAAAGAAAAGAATCCAATTAAACAAATAATAGATCGAGATCTGCCCTCCTTCTGCAACCGCCAGATCACAAAGGCATTGTTCGATGAGTGAGTTAGCGATACTTGAGTTTGTGAACGACTTGTAGTTCGCTTTTTAGAATGCCTAGTTAGGATGATGAGATTAGGATTTCAGATTTTTCAACGAATACAAGTTTTTTCATTTCGACAGGGTGAAAAAAACACTATGACAGTAGCAGTGCTGTAAGATTTACTTTTTCAACAGGATGTAACAAAAGAAAGTGATTATACTTTAGGGTGTGTATGCGTCTATTATGTAGAGTTCACAAAGTATGATCACTTTGTTTTGTTACACCCTGTATATGGGCATGACGATAAACAATTAACGAACACACCTACCAGTTTTGTTACTGCACCTGTATATTTTTTTAATAATAATTAAGGTTTCATTGAGGCAAAACCTTGTTTACCATTTACAGCAAGATTAAAGTTGGTATTTTAATAAACACCAAAATATCAACTAAATGGTTCCAATTTTCCTTGAACTGTCTATTGTTTTGGAGACGGAAAACGTACCGAGAAGGACCCATAACGATTCCTATCTCACTATAAATTATTGAGGCAGAGACAAATTGACTCCTTATCCATTGACCTATATAATTGGAGTTTATTTGATATATTGTTAAGAATCGGTCCAATATTGCCAATAATGTTATCTTTTGAGTGGTTTTTACGGTTTTCCTCTATTCGGTACTTTTTATACTTCATTTGTTTTTCGACTTATCTTTTGAAATGTGAAATTATCTTAATGTATGCTTGCTATTTCCTTTCCGTATTATGTACTTGAGATCAGAAAAATATGTCTCATTGGTACACGCCTCCACCCGGATCGAACCTGCACCCTCTACGAGTGCGAACCAAAGGTCTACCCATTAGGCCACGAACGCTCTACGGTGAAGGAAAACATCGTGAGGAAACCCGCACATAGTTGGTCCCAGACGTATTGACTGGTTCTTTCCTCTGGACTAGGCCGACTATGTTGCGAGAATGCCGTATGTGCTTGGGCAACCATACGGACATTAAAAAATCTTGTCCCAGGCACTACAGTATTTGAGGAGTGGTTACTTCGCTCTGAAAATACTGTATATCATCCACAACGGATGCAAAGGCCTAGTTTTTATTTCCTTTACGATTGCTTATGAGTTATGAGTTATTTTTGGTTTCGTTATGATTAAGGTCCATGAGATGTGTGGTTTACAAATCAAGCAATTTGAAAGAAAACGTGAGGCCCAACTGAAACTGGGGTAGAGTCGATGCGACGCGTCATGTTTTTCGTCAAAACATATTCAACTCTATTGTTCTAATAGCGTCGAAAAGCGGATGCGAGCGTTGACGCGCCCTAACATATTTTCATAGCAGAAAATTGCACTTTAATAATAGAACAATAGAGGTGAATATGCTGTACTCAAATAACATGATGCGTCACGTCGCTTCGTGTCTGCCCCAGTGTGAGTCTCACCTCACACTGGGGCAGACACGAATTAGGCTCACCTAATAGGTGCAGTACAAGCAAATTACGATACAGAATTCACTGTGAGTGTAGCCACCGGCTAAAGTTTATTTTCACTCAATTTAATGACCGTATTAAAATCGTTGATTGCATAATTAGTTAGTTACAGGTTAAAGTAAGGCTCAAACAGTGGAAATCAATAATTAACTCGTAGCGAGCGATCACAGAACAATCGTTTGTGTACCGTAGAGGGTCTGTTCACATTCCAACGCTCCGCGTAGTTGCGATGAATTATTAATTGAGCCATTTAAAACAGGCAGCCCGGCACCGCGATCGGATAGTGGCAAGTTTCTGAATTAAGAATGCACCTGACCCTAACTAGTATGTAGTCAACATACTTAAACGTAGATCTCAAAATCTATAAGGTCTAAAAAACTGATTTTTTTACACAAGAACTTCAGTTCATGAAGATTAAATGCTCAAGACGAAAACATGATTAAGTACTGAAAAAATGCTCGATAGTTTCTTTTTTACAAAAAAACCTTGTTTTAGACACATTTTTGCTTGGATCTTCGAAGTTTACTGTCTTCTCTTTAATATTTTTTAATATCTAAAAAGGCATTGAAAAAACCTAAATTTGCTGAAAATACTTTTTTCATAATCATTATAGTTCGTCTTTTATTTATAGTAAAACTAACTTGGCGATGATTCCGCGTCGTCCTTTTTCACCTGGCATATGAAAGACGGGCGTGAGTGTGAAGAGAGAAGGACGATGTTTGATTTTTTGGGTCAGTAGCACTCTTAATTGTGTATCTTCTTTTGTAGTAAATAAAGTTCAGTTTAGATTGGGTCATTTCAAAATATAATCGCATCGCTGCGTCACATTGCAATGTCAAGTGACTCTGTAAAATATTACAGAGTCACTTGACATTGCATTTGCATTGCACTTCTCGAACATCACTATTTTTCTCACATAATAATGTGAGAAAAATAGTGATGTTTGAGAAGTTTCATAAATATCTCTCTGATAAAACTTAGATGTAAGGTCGATGATGTGGAAACCAAACAACAAAATTACAAACATAATTGAAAATTAATTAAATTCGTCAATTTAGTGGTTACAGTCAGCTGACCATAGTAATTTGGTCCACGGCAATAGAATAGTCGATAGTAAATTTGGCTATTGGCTGTTGGATAGTTGGCTAGCGTAAATTTCCAATAATTTTAGCTTAAAGCTCAATTCATACAAGTATTTTAACGCAGAAATAATCTTGAATTGAGTGAATTAATTATCATGTCTGCAACATAATTAATATAAGAGAAATTTTTGATTCAGATGGCGGACCTGTGTACGTAATTTGATCGGTTTATGTCCAGCCCAGCGCCTAATATTGACTTGAAATTACCCAAATTGATAAGGTAGATTCAGACTAAGGTAGATCTGCCTATGATTTAATTTATTCGAATAAATTTTTCGTTTATAGAAAAGACTTTTCGAATATAATGATTCTTATTATATTTTACAAACGACTAACGGTTCTAATTTTATGAGGTCAGCCAGGGGCCACTTGCCTTTTGCAAAATGTAAATTTATGAAACAATAAAAGCAATAAAATCAAATTCATGCTAGTTTATTTGCGATGTTTCGTTACAACCAATCGCAAATAAGTGGCAGACTAAAGAATTTATATATCTTACTCTAACATTTTAGACTTAAAAACAGAATATATTGTATTTTTAGGGTTCTGTACCCGGGGGGAAAAAACGGGACCCTATACTGAGACATCGATGTCTGTCCGTCTGTCCGTCTGTCTCCAGGCTGTAACTCAAGAACGGTAATAGCTAGAGAGTTGAAATTTTCAAGGATTATGTATTTCTATTGCCGCTACAACAACAAATACTAAAAACAAAAAAAAAATAATATTTAAAGGGGGCTTCCATACAACAAACGTGATTTTTTTTACATTTTTTGCTCGTTATTAATGATGACAACAGGTAGCCACCTGAAATGTTCATAAATTACTCAGTTATATTTGTACTTTGATAATTCATAATAAAATTTAAATAAAATTAATAATTTAGGGAGCCCCACATACAAAAACACTCATATTTTTCTTACTTTTGCTCTATAGTGGTACGGAACCCTTCATGCGCGAGTCCAACTCGCACTTGGCCGATTTTTTAAGGTACTGATTTGTTAGAATCTGTAAGAGGCATTGGTAGCTGTGCTGCAGTTTTACACTTTTGTAGCTACCGCGATGACTTATTGTAATTATTTTAGTTAACGGCCGTTCCCAATATTTGATCTATCTCTGGTTTTGCCCTACTAGAGATAGGAATAGCTCTCATTAGACATTAGAGACATATATTTTATGTCAATTCAATGTTAGCTGCGATCGGTCGTATGTCAAACCAGAGATAGATTGAATATTGGGAACGGCCGTAAGTCATATTTGTAGTCCATGTAATTTTGTTATGTAAATTTGTTTTGTTTTAGTAAATAAACCATTAAACCAAACTATTGATATATTTCTCAACAATTTTACACTTGGCCGGGATTTTGTGCAATTATGAATAGACCTTTACTACTAATATGCTTATATTACGCACATAACTTCATGTTTATAAATGAGAACGTTACACATATATTTATTTATTAAATTCTGTTCAAGTATTTGGAATTTATTAGAACTCTATTTTGGGCTTATTGGATTTAGTTTCGCTTACACCTTTTCCGGGAGTTTAAATGTTCGGGCAGTTCGAAACCTGTTTTATAGTTTCCTTATTTTAAAAATATTTTTTGTTTTATCTTAAGTGGTGTATATTTTCCTTGTTTTATCTTTAGTAGTGTAACATTTCTTTGCTTAAGGAATTAAATTCTGGTATATTTTTTACGGTAGTACGTTGTCAGCACTTTAAAGTAAGTAGTGTTTAAAATTAAAGGTACTTAGGTATTATAAGTTTTCAGTACAACAATGATAAATATTGAAATATTGTTTTGTTGTGTGTAAAAGTTTAATAGTCAATTAATTTTGAGTATATTGACGCAAAAATTAAAGTTTTAAAAATAAATTACTAAAAGCGAAGGCTTCATTTTATTATATAATGAAGTTAACAGCAAATCAAACAGTGTAGAGTAACAGGCTGCTGAAAATTTTAAAATCTACCCGCCATTGTGTAATATAACCGGACGAACAAACAAACAAAACGACTTATACAATACATATTAAATAATACACAAAACCAAATATACAATTTATTTTCCTTTGATATTCATTATTCATGTTTGTATTGACTTTACTTCAAAGTTTGTTGATTATCTAAAAAGGACTTAAACAAATTGAGGTAGGGTTCATTTTTGTTCGTTTTGTTCCCTTTTCATATCATATTTCGCTCTCGGCAGTTTGCGAATGCCCACCGAGTGTTGTGCACTTATATTCAATTTAATCATTAATTTAAAAGCTTTTAATGCACTCGACGTATCTTTTATATTTTATTCAACCGAACAAACTGTTTCGTAAACAATAGAAGTCAGTAATTGTTTAGTAAAAAGTATTTTTAGTGGAAAATCAAATACCAAAGTATTTAACTTCAATGTAGATATGATACACACAAAGTTAATATTATCTTGAAGCACTTAAAATGAGGATGGGCTATTAAAAATACGGGAAGTATATACTAAGATAATTGTTGGTGTAAATAACTATATATATCATAATTTTTCATCAATAATACTTTCATGTTTATTTCTAAGCTACGAGTATATTTCATATTCAAAATGTCATTTCTTTAAAAATAATTTGCAGCTATGTTTTTCTCCTTCGTTTTCGTTCATTATCACTATAACATGTTTACTTTAATGCTTATATATCATATTTTTAGGGTTCCATAGCCAAATGGCAAAAAACGGAACCCTTATAGATTCGTCATGTCCGTCTGTCTGTCTGTCTGTCCGTCCGTATGTCACAGCCACATTTCTTCGAAACTATAAGAGCTATACTATTGAAACTTGGTAAGTAGATGTAGTCTGTAACCTGAATTAAGATTTTGATACAAAAATGGAAAAATTATTAAAAATTTTAAAAATATGTAGGTACAAAAGAAACAAAAAAAAAATCATCTAACCTATGCGTGTGGGGTATCTGTGGATAGGTCTTTAAAAATCATATTGAGGTTTCTTATATCTTTTTTTTCTAACCTGAATAGTTTGCGAGAGAGACTCTTCCAAAGTGGTAAAATGTGTCCCCCCCCCCCTTCTAACTTCTAAAGTAGGGGCATGATAAGTCTAAAAAAATATATGATGTACATTACTATAAAAACTACCAACAAAAATTAGTTTGAGCGAGATCTAGCAAGTAGTTTTTTTTATACGTCATAAATGGTAAACCTTAATTTGACTTTCATTAAATCTACTGAAATATAAAATTAAATCAAAAACCTTTTAATTTCATATAAATAAACCTTATTGCTGCTGCGGAACCCTTCATGGGCGAGTCCAACTCGCACTTGGCCAATTTTTTTAAGGCCTTTAAATTCAAATACATATTACAACTATACGTGCTACAAAATTTATTAGAACCAATGTGATTGCTACGACACAGTACCGCGTAGCGCAGCTACGGCGTAGCTCCGCTACGAATGAGCTACGCCGTAGCGCCAATTATTTTCATGCTTACATCCTACGTCTAGAAATCGTGCTAGCAGTCTGTTTGCTGTAAAATTGCTTTTATAAATATAATAATACGGATAATAATATTGGAGTTGTTAAAGCAATACGCTACAATTTTTGCACCGTTAAAAATGCGTATAAGTTGTAACATTTTTGTACGTTTGGTGGAAAAAAATAATGAAATACTATTCTATACTTAAAACATTCGAAAATGCTAGCAACTCGTTGCAAAATGCAATGAATTTATCCACCACATTGTTATGTCAATCAATTATGAACATTACAAATATTCACCTAAAATTGTGTTAAATGTTGCATACATTATTCAAACATAATAGCAATAGTATACAATTATTGAGCTAATTTGTGTAACACTGTTCTTAATAATAGCTACAAGTTATTTTAATAACTGTGATCAGCTAAAGTTAAAAAATCATACAATATGATATTTACTTGATGAACTTTGGACTTAATTATGACTTAATTAACTTAACTTTGACTTTATTATCCTTTGAAATATGTATATAGTGTATATATAATGTTAAATGTTAGAAAATAAAATTGACGTTATACTTTGGACTTTAATTCATATTATGTTGTGTATTATATGCTTATTTTTTAGATTATGATTTGATGTGATATGAAGGAAACAATTTAATAGTAATCTCATAATACCTTAAACAATAGGCATGATGACTATTTTTTTTTCTTATTGGTAATTGAAAGACCCTTAAAAAATAGAAACATCGCTGAAAGAATGACTCTGCAAGCTTAAAAATTCACCAAGATATGACAATTCAAACATCTCATAAAATAGACCTGCCCGAAACGCTTCATACAAAGTGCTACGAAAGAATGACGTCACTCTTTCGTAGTTTGTACGCATCGGGAGAGAACTTTGTTCGGTAGGTATATTAAATATTGCGTTTATGAAAGTGGTTTCATAACAAAAGTTGCTTTTAATTGCATAAGTTATCGAATGGTATACAAATATTAAGAAATTTAATTGAAAAAAAAATCGACTTGACTATCCAACTTTAAAGGCGCATAACAAAAAAAATACAAATGCTATCAAGCTGAAATTTGGGAACACTTATTTTTTACCGTGATTTCTTTATTTTATTAACAAAATTCGCTAATCTATGACCTTGTCATCATCCCTATTTAATGGTAACAGTTAAAACCAGAATATTTAAAATGCAGTACTATAGTGAAATGTATAAAAATGAATGCAACGTAAAAAAACTTCATAAACTTAGTATTATTATTATAGAATATCTAAAATATAGTGTTAAGTAGCAAATATCTCTATAATGCTTATATAAAAAGCGAATCTGTGTTTCGCGAGCCTTATATAAAGGTTTTTCAATAACTTTTTTATTAAAATAATATATTTTACAAATTCTCATAATAATTTATCATTTTCATTTGCAGCAAAACGCATAGATACACAGTAAAACGCAGCGCAACGCAGCGCAACGCTGCTTCGTGTGAAAGTGCACACAATATACGGTTCAATTATTCCGTACCAACTGGTAACAACGCGTACACCACGCTCGTTCCATTATTTCCACGATAATGAACCTTACCGCGTTGGAATAAAGGTCATGTGAGGGGTAAAATAACCGTGGATAAAGTATTTACTTTGTTTATTCCCGTGTACCAGTGCGGGGATGTTAGAGCGGGATTTGACCGCGGGCAAACGGAATAGAAGTAGAAACATTTAGATGTGCCATCGTGTTTGTATTGCGATGTCTAAAATATATTTTATATTTGATCCGGCACACTTTGTAACTTGTGAGGCGTGCACGCTGGGGGATTGTATTTGAGGCTGAATTTATATGCGTTCGCACGAACGCGCGTTTGGGCGGCTACATCGCGACATCACAAGCAATATTATGTAACGATTTATTTACATAGCGGCGCACGTGATAAATCGTTACATACAATTGTTGTCATTTACATACAATCGATTGTGATCTCGCGTTGTAGCCGCTAAACCGCGCGTTCGGGCGGGTGCATATAGGTCCAGCCTAAGAGCCTCAAATAATCTTCTAACCGAGCGAAAACTTGTCATTTTTGTCGCGCCAATCTCGGAAACTTAAATATAGGCGCGACTCAGGATTAATGTTTCCAAAATTACCGTTGTTTTGTGTGACTAGCTACTTAGTTAACTTCATAATTAAATAATATTATTATTTATATAAACAAAATATAAACATACGATCTGCACTTTGTGAAATCAAATATTCATATTGTTAATCAAAAATTCAAAACTTTTGCCTCCATTTTTTGTGTATATTCCTTCATTATTTTTTTTTTTCACCATGAAACATTCTAAAACCACATCCATAAATGTCTGAAATGTATTTTGTTTATAAAGTTAGGTTATTGTTATTCACAGAGCTTTTTGAATCACCTGTTTTTATATTCACTTTATTATGTAACTTTATTAAACATTTATTTTTCCTTGTTATACAAATTAAATTGTGTTTCCTTTTGATACACAATGTTCACAGATATTTATAGATTTATAGATCGAGATTAATACGTGGGAGAGCCATGCTTCGGCACGAATGGGCCGGCTCGACCGGAGAAATACCACGTTCTCACAGAAAACCGGCGTGAAACAGCAGCTGAGTTTACCGGAGGCCCAATCCCCTTCTGTATTCCCTTCCTTTTCCTTCCCTATTCCCTTCTCTTCCCATCCCTACCCTCCCCTATTACCTTATTCCCTCTTAAAAGGCCGGCAACGCACCTGCAGCTCTTCTGATGCTGCGAGTGTCCATGGGCGACGGAAGTTGCTTTCCATCAGGTGACCCGTTTGCTCGTTTGCCCCCTTATTTCATAAAAAAAAAGATACAATATATTGAAATTGTTGCAGGAAAAGTGACAAATTTTTAGTGTGATTTTGAGTCATTTATTTTAATATCTACGTTTGTATAATCATTAATATAATTTGAACATTCTAATATAAATTCTTATAACTATGGCTTTACTTGTGAAGCCAGAAGAACAAGAAGTGAAAATAATTAATTAATATTATGTCATAGCGCAGGATAGGAATTATGCTCCATTTTATAAAACTGGCTTTTACAACATTTTATTCCTTTCACAGGCTTCTTATTGAATTTTGCTTCAACTTTAGGCAAAATTAATTACTGTCACATTATGTAATAAGCTAAAAATATGAACTTTGTGAATGAATGAATGAATAACACATTCTCGATACTTTTAACCCTACGACTACGACGACTTGAAAGTGATCGCACTTTTTACTGTCCATCCGATATATCGTACTTGTAAGAAAATTAGGAAATCAGCCAGCATTGTCCTACAAAAACTTAAAAAAAAACCTGTTATTTTGTTTCAACGTTGGAATCAAATCTCAACCCAAGCCAACCCAAGCTTAGCTCTAACCCACTGTGCACAACACCTCGTTTAAAAATAAATACATTTAATCCTTCCGACATTTCTGCTTTAAATTTAAAACTGTGAATTTCTATCGATCGAAAAAAAATGGCGCATCAAAATCAGCGATAAATTGGTGTCTATCGGGCGAAATGCCCCGGAAATCACGTGTAAAATCCCCATTAGACGCACCTCGATCCGGGATGAGCTATTGGACACGGCCCATCGGCGCCGTGACCCGAATATCTACAGCGGTATGCCTCAAGTGATAAGAGACAACTCTGGATATATATACATAAATAGGTATAGTATAGGCCATGGCCTATGGGCGGCAGCATCCTATGACGTCCTAGGGGGGGCGGCAGCGTCCTAGGATGGCGGCAGAGTTCATACTTAAGGGCGGCAAAATTAAAGTGGCCCTACTACTCATGAAAAATATAAATCCAGTCCTGTTAAGAGATTATAGTCTTGTGGCACTAGGCTAGTTCCAATGTTGAATCGCGATATCGAAGTATTTTAAGTACTGAAGCTGTTATAATATAGGACATATTATAGGATATACGAGTACGACAACTAAAATCTAGTATAGGCGTCGACACGTCGGTCTGACATCACATAATGGTATCTCCTCGCTCAGTCAAAATGTCATTGTGTAAAAAAAAAATTGGGAATATAGGGTGTAACAAAACTAAGTGATAATACTTTAGGGTAGGGTGTCCATTATATAGAATCCACTGTGAAAGTAGCAGCTCTCAAAGATCAATTTTTTGTGATTTGTATGGGCAAGCGCCCCCGCGACATGAATTTTTCCATAAAAAGGCGAAAACAAAATCCTTTCAGCGCTGCTACTTTCACACTGGACTCTATATTATAAGGGACACATACACACCTTAAAGTATTATAACTAAATTTTGTTATACCCTGTAGTATTGAGGCGCCCGGTGGCTAGTCACAATCCTGCATCGCATTATCGAAATTAAGAACTGCGGTACGTATAGGACGGTTGAAATATAATTATAATGTAATACTTAATAAACTTCGCTCGGTTGGAAGTTTTTCCTTTGTGGTCCTGACTCAAATTCTCACATTGTAAAGTTTTCAGCAAGTAACCAACGTTTCAAGAATAACCATTGAACAGCTTTTGTTATGGAATGAACTTTCCTACTTGGAATAATCCATTTCCTATGAATTCTGATATTAATGGAAGCGATCTACTCACCGAAAGAACCTTCAAAATATAACCTTCGATATAAATAACCTTCAAAATAAACGTTATATTTTAAACGCCATCGGCTGCTGCTATTCATGCTCAATCTAAGCTAAGTGAAATTCACCACAAGAAAAACAAATTGATCTTACAATCGCTTCATCCTATATCTCGGACCGGCACTTTATTGGTATTCTTTTAGAAGGTTGACGGGTGATGTTTCAATGACACAGTAATCCCGTAACTTTGATGCCACTCTAGAGATAAAACGCCGAGTACCCAGAATTACTACTTAATCAGAGGTTTTGCGAAATTTTATAGCGAAAATACAAGAATTAACACGTATACAAGGTATAACAAAACAAAGTGATAATATTTATGGTGGTATTGTTACAAAACTGACTTCCTGTGATGACACTTATAATATTTTTTCCTATTAATGATTGGTTCCTGTCAATTTAAGCTAGCTTCCGGTTTTGTTCTAATCTATTATACTAATTTTAAAATCATTTAATATAATCCAAAATAATGTTATACTTATAATAATAATAATCAGAATATATTATTTACAATATTAAGGCCTGTTTCACCACTTCCTGATAAGTGCCGGATAGGCTATCCACCACTTAACTTGACAGATAGAGTATGGAGAATCTGTCAAAAAAGTTGTGGATAGCCTATCCGGCACTTTATCAGAAAGTGGTGAAACAGGCCCTTAATATTTAAAAATATAAGTAACTGTTAATAATCATAAAATGTATAAAAAGGGTGGGTGGTAACGGTAAAAAGGGGTTCACTGTGCTTGTAGAAGCTGACCAATAAAGGCGATATTTCTATGTGTATATTTTTAGGGTTCCGTACCCAAAGGGTAAAAACGGGACCCTATTACTAAGACTTCCATGTCTGTCCGTCTGTCCGTCTGTCTGTCTGTCTGTCTCCAGGCTGTGTCTCGAGAACCGCTATAGCTAGACTTCTGAAATTTTCACAGATTATGTCTTTTTGTTGCCGCAGCTATAATAACAAAAACTAAAAATCAGCCAAGTGCGAGTCGGACTCGCGCACGACGGGTTCCGTACCGTTGTAGAGCAAATATAGGCCAAAAATAATGGCTTTTGTATGGGAGCCCCTCTTAAATATTTATATTATTTTAATTTTATTATTAATAATAATTAAAGTACACATATTATAATGAAGGATTTTGTGAAAATTTCAAGTACCTACCTGTTGCCATTATTGATATCGAGCAAAAAAGGTCGAAAAAATCACGTTTATTGTATGGGAGCCCTCCTTAAATATAAATTTTATTTTGTTTTTAGGGTCCGTCCATCCGTACGACTCGCACTTGGGCGATTTTTTAAATTCTAATACTGCTGCAGCTGCTGACCTGAGTCCTGTTTCAGTATATAGAGTTCACTGTGAAAGAAGCAGCGGTCAATAAGTTACCTTTGATTAATTCTAAGTTTCAATGGAGAATGCGTCATGAGTTTGCACAGTTAATAATTAAAAAATCGGCCAAGTGTGAGTCGGACTCGCTCAGGAAGGGTTCCGTACCGTTATAGAGCAAAAATAGGCCAAAAAGTGCGTTTTTTGTATGGGAGTCTCCCTTAATTTTTTATTTTATTTTAATATTTTTATTCATTAATAAAGTACACATATAATAATCAAGGACTTTGTGAAAATTTCAAGTTCCTACCTGTTACCATTATTTATATCAAGCAAAAAACGCCAAAAAAATCACGTTTGTTGTATGGGAGCACCCCTTAAATATTTAATTTATTTTGTTTTTGGTATTTGTTGTTATAGCAGCGAAAGAAATACATAATCTGTGAAAATTTAAACTCTCTAGCTATTACCGTTCTTCAGTTACAGCCTGGATACAGACAGACAGACGGACAGACATCGAAGTCTTAGTAATAGGGTCCCGTTTTTACCCTTTGGGTACGGAACCCTAAAAAGTAACTATTTCAGCGCTGCTACTTTCATAATCAACTATAATATACATTACACACCCTAAAGTATTATCATTTTCTTTTGTTACATCCTGTATATGGTTAAGTATAACTGCCACACTCATCTAGGTCTCTATACTAACGATAACTTTACTTTAATTTACTGTAATAATTGCCTAAAATTAATAATGATTAGAAGTATTTACAATATTACTTTTCATTTACTAAGTTCTATTTCCAAGAACGCTACCAATAACTTTCTTGAAATATCAAACTGTCCAAATGTCCGTAAAAGTAACATTTGACAAATACCCAAAATAGAAATAATATTTCATAACTCCTAAAATATTTGGCTTTAGGGCCAACCCACACGTACCACAATCACACCACGTCGCAACGACAAAATGCAGTCAAGTAATGGTTACGTGTGAATGGTGTCGCTGCAGCTTATTGTAGTTGCGTTGTGGTACCGACAAAATGTCGACGTGGTTGCGTTGTCGCTAGTAGTTGCGATGTGGTTATGTACGAAAGTCAATGAAACGGAGGGGGGAAGAGCGCGGGCGGTGTGCGCGCACTGTCATTGCATAGACGCAACGTTGTGGTTGCGATGTGGTCGGCCACTAGTTCGCTTGTGGTTGCGATGTGGTTGGTATCAACAAGCGGTCGACAACGACTGCAAAATGTGGTACGTGTGAATAGTCCAGTTCATTTACAATACGAAATATACGCCCGACCACGTGGTGTGGTTGTGGTGTGGTTGTGGTTGTCGTGTGGTTTTGGTACGTGTGCGTTGGTCCTTAGTTTAAATATAATACTTCTTAAACTTATAATGACTAGGAGACTCAGAGGGATTTTTAATTATGATTATTATTGAACTTTAATTTAATATAATAAATAATGGTCGCTGTTAAGCACGAGTGTCCTAAGTTTTTTTTTTGTTAAATTTTGAATGCAGTCTTTTTCTAAATCATAATTTTTTTGTGGGTTAGTACACGAATGCTTAACAGCATGTCAATGTAAAGACTGACGAATTCTCAATTTTTCTGTCAAGTTTTTAATTTATTTAAAGTTAATTAATCATTCATGTCTGAGTGTGTCTGTAAAGGAATTATTATAGAGGTCCTAAAATACATTTTCAAGTTCCATGACGGTAATTTTTGGTTCGGAGACAATATTTTGTTTTACGGAGCGTGAACCGATCCCCTTAAGAGTAAGGATCAACCAATTGGAAGAAGCGATAGTGCCGTAATTCGAGTAATATATTGCTTTCCTTTTTTGTTTTATTACATTAGATTACGAGGCATTTTTATATTTACCTTAGCTTGGACTGCAATCTTCCTTATAATAAAAAAACATAACAAGAAATAAACACACCTTTTAATGTCTGTTTCTTGTGTGCGATAACTTTAGAAAAATGTACGGTTTTCGCACAATAAACGAGTTTCGGCGCAGAGAACCCTATATTTAACTAGATTATTCTAGTAAAATATCCATACTAATATTACAAATGCGAAAGTGTGTCTGTCTGTCTGTCTATCTGTCTATAATTTGGCAATAATCTAGTAATAAGATATACTTCAATGAGTTGAATGAACATCGAATGAAAATATCATTTTAGTTTATACGAACGAAACTTACTATTGTTACTGTTACTGTGTGAATAAATGTTCAGCTCGCATAAATGACAGTTTTGTTCAGTGATTAATTCTTCAGAGATTTCGACCCCTAGTTATCTGAGTACAATGCGAGGGGACTCTATTCTGATCACATGCAGATTTGACCCTTTGCTTGTTATGATGTATAGATCCTAGAAGTGCTTTAATAAATAACAAATCCATACAAGTATTATAAATGCGAAAGTGTGTCTGTCTGTCCCCTCCTCAAGCCCAAACCGCTGATCTGATTTTGCTGGAAATTGTTACGGAGAAACTTTTAGTCTCGGGAAAGGACATAGGATACTTTTTATCCCGAAAAAATGAACAGTTGACCTATATTAAAATATTTAAAGACAAGATGTCCCGCGCGGCTTCGCCCGCGTAAATTAGGAATTTTACGAAAACCGTTCATTTTCCCGCAAAAAATAGCTTATGTTCCATTACGTGGTCTATCTACTACTATATATGTGCCAAATAACATAAAAATTGCTCCAGTAGTTCGTGAGATAAACCCTTTCTAATAATTTTCCCCGTTTTTCCACATTTTCTTCTGTTTCTTCGGTTCTATTAGTCTTAGCGTGATAATATGCCTTCCTCGATAAATGAGCTCTGATCTGATCTAACACTGAAAGATTTTTTTAAATCGGACCAGTAGCGGATTAGCGCATTCACTCAAACAAACAAATTCTTCAGGTTTATAATAATATTAGTATAGATTTTTTTAAATCGCTTGACAAACTCGAGTCTTGATGTAAAATACTATGAAAAGTATCAATAATAGGGTCATAATAGGCTCATAATCACGGGACGATGCATGGTATGAAATGGTAGTGATGATGATGATGATGAATGTAATTTGCATAGTAGCATATGCTTTCCGTTTTTAAAACAACGCCGAAACTCCCAAACTTGTATCTATAAAGAATCAGGAGTTCTCTCAGAACCTTCCGAACCATGGTATACCTCGGTGCAAAATCTTACTTGTTGGTAGCATATGCTTAGAATACTTCTCACGAAACCGAAGTCACCACATGTTTCCATATAAATTTTGAGGAGTACCCTCGATTACTTCGTTAGGTCACCACTTTTGTGAATATACATAGGCTGCACTAAAAGTATCGGGAATGGAATATTTCCACTGTTCCTGTCGTATTAAAATCTTTTTAATTGAAAACTGCTTGGTTTTGAAAATTGAATACCATTTATTTATTTAAAAAAGATTCTCGGTCTTGGCACAAGGTCTTGTCTAACTTGTTTAGTCGTTGAGAAAATGGAATTGACTCGAGAAAATTCTAGAGCAATGATTTATTATGATTTTCGAAGTGGTTTAACACAAACACAGTGTGTTGACCGGATGATTTCTGCATTTGGTGATGAAGCCCCATCCAAAACCACAATTTATCGCTGGGTTGCTAAATTTCAACGTGGACGTGTCAAGCTCAGTGATGATCCCCGTCAAGGTAGTCCAAAAACTGCAGTCACCCAAGAAAACGTTGATGCTGTGCGTAAGCTGATTGAGGAAGATCGACATGTGACATACTGCGAAAGTCAGGCAACTGTAGACATTGGCATGAGTCAAATACAAATAATCTTGAATGAACAATTAGGTTTAAAAAAGTTGTTTTCCCGATGGATACCACATTTGCTCTGTGAAGAGCAAAAAGCGGCTCGCGTTACTTGGTGCGTCAGAACTCTCGAAAGGTTCCACGCAGGATCCTCAAATGCTGTATACAAAATCGTATCAGGTGGCGAATCCTGGATATATGCGTACGAACCCGAAATAAAAAACCAGTCAAAAGTTTGGGTGTTCGAAAATGAGTTATGAGCTAACAAAATATATATATATATATATATATATATATATATATATATATATATATATATATATATATATATATATATATATATATAAGTGTTATACGTGGGAGAGCCATGCTTCGGCACGAATGGGCTGGCTCGACTGGAGAAATACTACGTTCTCACAGAAAACCGGCGTGAAACAGCGCTTGCGCTGTGTTTCGCCGAGTGAGTGAGTTTACCGGAGGCCCAATCCCCTACCATATTCCCATCCCTTCCCATCCCTACCCTCCCCTATTACCCTATTCCCTCTTATAAGGCCGGCAACGCACCTGCAGCTCTTCTGATGCTGCGAGTGTCCATGGGCGACGGAAGTTGCTTTCCATCAGGTGACCCTTTTGCTCGTTTGCCCCCTTATTTTATTAAAAAAAAAAAAAGAAATTTGACAAATTTTTCCATACGATGGTGGTTCCATTAATGATGGTGGGTTAATTGAAGCAATCATTCCATTCGGAAGTTGGGGTCTCCAAAATGGTCGTTTTGTAGGCGTCCACAGCTTCTTCAGGTGATGAAAATCTCTGACCACGTAATTTATTCTTTATTTTAGGGAAAGTATAGAAATCATTAGGGCTTAGGTCGGGGCTGTACGACGGATGGTCTAATAATTCTATGTTTTCTTGCTCTAAAAACTCTTTTGTTCTGTGCGCGGTGTGAGAACTCGCATTGTCGTGATGGAGGATGATGCGGCGGTTGCAGTTCTCTTTACGGAGTTCAGAAACGACCTGTGGCAAACAAATGCTAGCATACCATTCTGCATTAACCGTTATTTGTCCCTCAAGAGGAATAGTCGCAACATGCAAAAAATGGTGGCCACGTTTGTCTCCAAAATCGGATGAGTCAATAGTACGGAAGTTATTTGACGAAACGCAAACGTCACAATATGGCGTTTCGACGGAGTCTAGACTGAAGTTCGTGCAATCGACGTGGTGGGGTGGTGGAAGGGGATCAGCTTGGCGTCTGACGACGAGCGACCACTTCTCTACCAGTCGTTGTGCGGCACACAAGTCTAGAAAAGTCTAGAAACTGTCTAACGTTTCGTTATAATCAGTGACTCTACTTAGTGTTCTCCAAAGTGATTATTTTATAGTGAAAGTGAATTCAATATAGTGTAAAGTGATATTTTGATTTTGTTATTAATTTTCCTAATAAACGTTTTAATCAGTAGTTCGTAATAAATTATTCTCCTTGCTGCTCGTACCATCGCCCATAAGCTATGTCGGCCAACGATTCTCGACCATCTAACACACCTGATCCGACATATATATATATATATATATATATATATATATATATATATATATATATATATATATATATATATATATATATATATATATATATATATATATATATATATATATATATATATATATATATATATATATATATATATATATATATATAGACATACACATATATATATAGAGAATACTTCGAGAAGCAATAAATACATTTTTAAATAGTAATGTTGTGTCACTTCTTTGATTCCCGAAATTTTTAGTGCCGCCCTCGTAGTACCAAATTGGGATGATACCCTATACACCAAAAGAAAAATTTGGAAAATCGGTTTACAAACGGTGGAGTAATCGTCGAATACAAAAAAACAAACATAACACCTCCCCCATTTTGAAAGTCGGTCAATTGTAGCCTATGTGTTATTCTGATGTATAAGCTATATTACTGTAAAGTTTCATTAAAATCCATTCAGCAGTTTTTGCGTGAAAGGGTAACAAACATCCATACATACAAACTTTCGCCTTTATTATATTAGTAGGACTAGTAGGATAGGATATAATGTAAGTGCATAATAATTCAGTTATTTATCAGCAAGGACAAACAGATAGACTCAAAGAGTGGATAAAAATTCGCATTACGAAATCCTAAACGTTCCAAATATAAGGTAGCGAAATTTATTCCGTGACAACTTGAATCAGGAAGACATCATTTGATAGTCACAAAGTGACACAAACATGATTAGAAAATACATTTGTCGATATTTTTTAAAACGTCATAAAATCACTACTATATGGTAGAAAACAAAGTAGTTAACGCTGAACGTAATAATGTATTCTTAGATCTTTAAAGTTACGCAACGAATTTAGATGTGTTTTTTTTAATTGAAATAGTGCTTCAAGAAAAAAAAAAAAAGCATAATCTTTGCATATCTTAGAGTGCATTATAATTTGATTGTTTTTGATTGTAGTGTTCTTTCTAGGAACTCTATGATATGTTTGAACATTGCTTGCTATGCCCTAAATCTTTTCTTTGTGAAAACGTCATAACCACTCTTAAGCCCGTCGCGACAGATATAATCTATTATGAAATGGGTTTATTACAACTTTATATTGCCACTAAATCTTAGCCATGAGTCCATGACTTCTTTATGCATAAGAAAATGTATATTATAATAATACATATTATAATAATATTGTCCTTTTGAGGCAATTTATTTTTTAGATTTTTCTGTTTATCCTTAATTATATAGTCTAAATGTTCTAAAGTTTCAGAGTAAAGTACAGTCAAGCGTATGCACCACACTTTTATGCATTTATAATATTGATGAAATGGTCTGTTTTGAGATAAGATGGATATTTATTAGATTGTAAATGAAAGCCTGAAATATTACCATGTTGACCGAAATCCGTTTGGTAGTTTTTAAATTTTCTGACTTACAAACTTTCGGTTTTATATTATTAGTGTGTGACATGATTAGTACAGATTTTATATCTCCTTGTCCCTTCTCTGTCGGTTCCCTCGTAATGATGATGATGATTAGGGAAAATCACAGCCGTATTCGGCTTTCAGGAGGCCTACGTGACTGTCCTTGGCGAGATCTGTTCCGACGCTGTCGTGTCGGCACGCACTTCGCCTAAATGGAAGATTCCTGAAGCTCATGCGATGTTAGAATTTTTATTGCAAACATTTATGCTGTTTTGGGAAGGTCGTTTCTGTGATTATAGCTTGATTAATATTGCTGTTGTCTATATGTAATACACAGCTTACAAAAACGTGTATTCAATGATTTAGAAGCACTCATTTATTAGAAAAAACTACTACTGTATAAGATAATGTTACCACGTAAGGACATGCCTATACATTCTAAAAAACTTAAAAAAATCTGCGGGGCTAAAATGGTCGCATAGCAATTCCTCTCAATCAATTCACAAAATTAATTGTCAAAACTGTCAAAGTCACGAATGTCAAATTAGTACGAATTTAGACCAATTGAATTGGTCAAACTCACGAATGTCAAATTAGTACGAATTTAGACCAATTGAATTGGTCTAAATTTGACATTCGTGCGTTTGACAGATTTGACAATTCATTTTGTGAATTGATTGAGAGGAATTGCTATGCGACCATTTTAGCCCAGTGGGGCCACTTTACAAGTCTTACATAATTACGCGAAATAATGTAATAATACAGCATTTTTGTAGGTAAGCTTAAAAATGTAAACACAAACACAAGCTCGTAAATATGGCAAAGAGATAAAATGATATTGAATGTTTTAAGAATAATAAATGGGAGGCTAAGTAAATCTACGCCTAATCTTCAAAGCTTCTTAAATCAAATATTTTATATAATTCATCAGTCTTATCTCGACTTATTAACCCTTAAATGTTATACACCTTTAATTTTCTCCAAATAGATGGGTAATCATAATCAACGAATTTTATCAAATAAAACCATCCCGCAAATTGAAAATTTAATACCTATCTGGCCCGCTGAGCATTATAAGCGTAAAATTTGGCAGCGTCACGGCAAAGGCGCTCACTGCCGTACACATTTGACAACAAAGAGAAAATACCTAAATAAATAGTATTATTATAGTATGTACTGCAGTTATTCTATGTTTTTCTTGTCGCTGTATATGTTATAATATTATACTAAGGGCCTGTTTTACCACTTCCTGATAAGAGCCGGATAGGCTATCCACCACTTAACTTGACAGATAAAGTATGGATACTCTGTCAAAAAAGTTGTGGATAGCCTATCCGGCACTTTATCAGGAAGTGGTGAAACAGGCCCTAAGGATTAAAAACGTACAGCATAATATTATGCTATGTCGCTAAGTGTGTGGTGTTTTCAGAGTTACTTCGTACTGTATGATTGTCATACGAATGTCGTCTGCATAAAAGTTATGTCAGAGGCAAAATAGTTGCTTTCGAATTTAGGCTAAGATGCAATAATGTTTTGGCTCTTGACATTAGTCTAGCTTGGTAGCTCATATATTGTAATCGTAGCTTGGGTCTGACCAGCTTCAATTAATTGAAGTGAAGTGATTTTTTACAACTGGCGTTGTTCTGAATTAGCTATACCAAAACATTGCCAGGAGTGTGAAACTTTCAAGCGATATTTTTCAATATGGCGTTCTGATCAGCCTTGGAGGTGTGTATTCGGCTGCGTAACCGTGAGCCCTCGCGTAAATGACGTTTTGCGGCCGTCGCGGATTTCTCGGCTTTATTTTTTCGGGTACAGGTGATGGATTGCCTTGTATTTTCCCGTAATTTCCGGACACTAATTGCCGTGGGCATCCGTCACGGGCAAAATGAAAAAAAACCCGCTAATGCTGAATCGGTCGGAAGATTGAAGATTTGCTACGTAATTAGAGTACAAAGGAATGATAATCTTTTGTTTTTCACAGATCCAATATTGGGGTTCTTGTGTCTTGACGATATTTTGATTATTTAGTAAATTACATCCGTGGTCCTGCGTAGACCGTAGCATTTGACTCAGAAGACGTGGATGGATTCTGTGTTAGGAAAATGTTGTTTTCAAGTTTAATAGTCTGATCACCTATGATTGTCTGATGAGAAAAATTATACTAGTTGATGTGCACATCCATAAGTTTTAGAATTTTGAATAATTGAATACTTCTGAAAATATTTGTTCCTAAAACGAATAAAATATAGCAAAGTTATTAAATTACTCATATAATAAAATACAATGGACCCTAATTACTTCATGTAATGCGATGAAAAAGACAAAGCTATGGAATTGAAAATTTAATTAGTCCTGGAATTCGAAACTCCGCTGGGGACAACTTTTGTTCTGTTATGTGAGAGTATCGAGACGTCGAAAGTACAGCCAGGGCTCCGTGTAAGTACCGTGAATATTTGGTAGCTGCTATGGAACCCCAAAAATTTTGGATTTTCCTTGGTCCGTAACTTTCTTTGTCTTATAAAAGTGAATGTTTACAGATAATATGAACGCTTGTAACTTTTTCACGAAAAAAATGGTTATACTTACCTTACGGATATCTGTTAGATAAATACTAAGAAATAGTACATTGTTTCCATGGGTAAAGTTAGTTAAAATAAATCTATATGCGAAAGTGATCGTGACCATTATACACAATAAATATCATTACGCTCAGGCCCAGTTGCGTCCATATAAAAAATTAACCCAGTATTCAAGTATCATGCCTTTTCTTTCATAAAATATATGAAAATACTTTAACCCAGAATGGTTATAGGCCAGGCCTCAACATAAGATAGTTTTACAGAATATGTCTCATATTCGGATACTATTGAATATATACTAAATATTTGGCACCCATTACTCCTATCGAGTTCGTAAAGCCCAATACGATACAATGTGATCGTAACAACCAGACGCTGGTAATGAATTCAGGACATTATATTAAAGGTCGCATTTCTATGGAAATAATTTTTACCATAATGATCTCTTTGAGCGTCGAGTTTGAAGACTCCTGAATCGATTTGAAAAGCTCTTTTATTTGCATCGAACAGAGGAATGGCGGTGGATGCGGGTTCAATCTTATATTCGAAAGGAATATTTTAATTATTATTATATCCTTTTGGTTAATATTGTCTAAACAAAATTAAAACAGCTATAACTAAGGAAGGTCTTCAGAAACAATTTTTACCTTTCCTTTGGTGAGAGGAAGTTTTTGTTTGAAATATTATATGTACCTCTTGGTAGGTAATCACTAATCATACAATAATATTATACTAAACAAAAAATCTGTGCGATTTTGTCCTGTTCTTTCGATTTATCCGATATCGGGGAAAAACATGAAAATGACGAGGTTCCTCTTAGCTCATTTGGATTAAACCGTTTTTAAGATGTTTTACTATGTATAATTATTTAAAATGATTTCAGTAAACTTACAAACAAGTACTAAGTATATTCAGTAACATGACTTTGATAAGTTATGATTAATGAGTAATTTATCAATGTAGGTTTTAATTAATCAGATACGTCGAAAGTTTGGTGTAAACAGCCAGCTCTGAGCCAACTTAGGCTTAAATATTATGAATATATATTGGCTAACTTTAGGGACGCCCAAAACCGACAACTTTAAAATTATTAACGTAATAACGACCAGAATCAAATTTCATCGAAAAAGTTTTATGCTAGTGAATACATCAAAATATTTATCAATGAAGAAAATCAAAATGTCGTTTTAATAATATCTCATCGGTTCTTCAAATAATTCCATCCTATTTCTGAAATGAAGGTGTATTGTACTCGAAAATCATAACCACAGAGATCCAACTAACTTGAATAAATACTTAAATACAAATTCAACATAAATATTAAATTTCCATTAGATTTTATAGCCAGCCAGAAAGCGAGTTTGTTGACAATAAAATTATAATAATTTAAGTGCTCGAAACAGAATTATTCGAAATTTAATTTTATCATTTGACGAAAAAGCGGTTCGTTGAAATCCGAAACAACTAACTTAATTTAATCTCCCACAAAGCCAATCTGCTACAAAATGGTTGAACCTCACTGAACGAAATTCTAGGATCATTTAGCGACATTATTCCGTTTTGGAATTATCACTTATCGTTATTGACAAAGCTCGATATTCTTTGTTGAAATAAACATTTTATTTAAGCTGATCGTATAAAACGCTATGGCTTGCATTATCCACCTATTTATAAAGTTGGAGTGTATATTATGAAGGAACATAGTAATGGTTTATAGTAAAACTAGCTGTGCCCCGCGGTGTTATCCGCGGTTTAAGTGATATATAATAAAAGACTATGAAAAGTACCAATAATTGGGTCAAAACGGGACGATACATGGTTCTATAATGGTTTATGGTAGTAATGATGACGATGATGAGTGTAATTTGCATAGTAGTATATGCTTTCCGTTCTTAAAACAACACCGAAACTTCCAAACTTGTATCTTTAAAGAGTCAGGAGTTCTCTCAGCACCTTCCGAACCATGGTATACCTTGGTGTAAAATCTTACTTGTTGGCATATGCTTAGAATACTGCTCACGAAACCGAAGTCACCACATGGTCCCATATAAATTTTGAGGAGTTCCCTCGATTTCTTATGGATCCCTTCATCAGGTCACCACGTTTATGAATATGGTACCAAATTGGGATGATAACCTATACATAGTAATCGTTGAACATAAAAAAACGAACATAACACCTCCTCCATTTTGAAAGTCGGTTAAAATTGTAGCCTATGTGTTATTCTGATGTATAAGCTATATTATTGTAAAGTTTCATTAAAATCCGTTCAGTAGTTTTTGCGTGAAAGAGTAACAAACATCCATACATACATACATCCAAACTTTCGCCTTTATAATATTAGTAGGATAGGCAGCGTCTGACTTTGAAACAAAAAAAAAAAAAACATTTTTGAGATGTTAGTACACGATGATTGTCTAGATAATAAACTTCTCATATATCTTGTCTAAAGCAGTGACTATAGGAATTTTCAGGTATACCATATTTTCCTTCTCCAAGCCTGAAAATCAGTGACTTGTCTATCAAAACTCATCTCACGCGCTTCCAATATTCCTAGACGTGTATTCGTACATTATGTGACTACCTTTGTCTCGGAATGATTGTGGGGAGTCAAATAAACCTTTATGTCTGAGTCGACGTTTCTAGAACGTGATCGGACTCGAGAAAACATAATTTAATATGGAATGAAAAAGCAGTTTTTTCATATTTTTCGTGTGATTGATCGGAAAAGTCTTCAAGCAATTTTCTTTTTTTTGAAGTGAAGGTTTTTCAGTATGGCTGCAGCCTGCAACGATGAACTGTACAAGTTTTTCTTTTAACTTCGGAGGGACAAATTTATCATCAAAGAAATTGATTCACAGGCAGATTGCGAACCTGCGTTATTTGGTCGCGTTATATCAAGGCAATGTCAGTCGTGATCTGTCGGTTGGGGTTGACTTGACCCAACCAAATTACGTAAGTAGGTCCAGCAATACACAATCAATTTCTTGCATTTAGCGCGATAAGCGATGACCTCATACAGGCGCACTACTTTAAGATTACTTGGCGAAATTGGAGAGGGCAACAGGTTCATGTGTACAATTTATACTAATAACCTACAAAACATACCAATAAACCAACAACGACCCGTTTAATCACTAATTTACCAACATTTCTGAATTAATAAGGATTATAAATTATGAATATCATCCCCGATACGTGCCATAAAAATTATACTAAGGGCATGTTTCACCACTTCCTGATAAGTGCCGAATAGGCTATCCACCACATAACTTGACAGACAAAGTATGGAGAATCTGTCAAAAAAGTTGTGAATAGCCTATTCGGCACTTTATCAGAAAGTGGTGAAACAGGCCCTAAATGTAAAAGTTGTGTGGTGGATTTATAATGCCTCCGCCCAAACGCGCGGTTTTGCAGCTACTCCGCGAAATCAATTATTGTATTAAATTGACAGCGCGATTGTGTCGCTATTTAAATAAATCGTTACGTACTATTGCTTGTGATCTCGCGTTGTAGCGGCCAAAACGCTCGTTCGCGCGGACGCATATAAATCCAGCTGATATTTTTTATGTTTTCCAAAAAAATCGTCCCTAACAAATCAAATAATTGATCAAAATATGACGTGTAAAGCGCCTGTGACCCGTGTCAGTCCATTATGGTATTAGGTACGTGTGGGTGTTGAGAAAAAGACACTCATTACTTATTTCACCCTGTACGGGTTGTTGCCAACCGTACATAAAATATATGCTTACACGTTAAGTTTCAGTAATGTCGCGGATCATATTCATTTCCATGTGAAATAAAGTCAGTTATCATTTATCCATTAAAGGGAGCGGTTTTATTTTATCATCCTCAATCGTTCTCCCTTAATTATCATTTATCTTTATCATACATCTTTTAATATAATATTGGTGTAAGGCAGGCTGCAGCAGTAGCCCCTACACCTATATTTTTTTTGGTCCTTCGAAAATAATTTTTTATCAGAACTTTTATCATAATAATATATCGGCGCGAGTGTGTGGACATAATTTTGAGCTTTCTTATTTTATTTTATCAAGACTTATATCGGTGCTTTTATCATATCAATATCAGTTTTAATTGACTTTTTGCAAAGCTCAAACTTTGGTGTACTGTACTGTGTGTGCATTGGTGGAGTGTTTGTGGGGTGCTGTCATCATTTGGCGGGCCGGGAGGTCTGCTCATCATCGCTGATCATCATCATCGTGACGTCGCAGCTCGCAGGTTTGCTGTTTCGTATCCCGAGCACAGCTGACTCAAGTAAGATTGTTCCTTTTTATCATAATATAATTTTATTTCTGATTTATCATGATGGAAAATATATTTGATCGGCAAGTTGAAATTATCAAGGCGGTTAATAGTATCAAAATAAATTTCGGAAAAGATTCCGCGAGTAGGAAAACTCCGGAATACATTCAAAGAAGACTCAGCACTCTCGAGGAGCTGTGGGTAGAATTTGAGCAGAATAACGAGCTTTTATTAGGTACTTCAGACAAAAATAATCCATATTTTACGGAAAATCATTTCGGGAAGATGGATAGCCTTTATCATACCCTTAAGCACACCTTGTTGACCTATCAGCCTAAAGAAGATAAATCTTCGACTGCTCCGCCTGAAAGGATTCAGGAATTACTATCCAAGCAGCGCACTAATTTCCGAGCATTGAGCCGCTTAATTAATAGCATCAATATTGAAGAAATCGCAGAGAAGTGGGAGATAGAAGAGGAGCTCCGAAATCTGAAAAGTCGTTGGAATGTTATTGACACGCAGCATTTAGAATTAGACAATTTTTTGCAAGGTTCTGATTTAGAATACGAAGAAGAATATAGCACCTACGAGAAGGAGTACAAGGATATCAAGCGGGCGCTCCATAGAAAATTATCATCTACGGCTCACACCCAGCAATCGACTCCGCAGCTGGAGATACCTATCTTCACCGGTAAATACTCTCAGTGGCCCACATTCTTTGATTTATTCAGTGAAGCTATACACAATAATAGCTCGCTGACGAACGCCCAGAAAATGCAGCACCTAAAAGGTAAGGTAAGAGGAGAAGCCGAGCGATTGATCCAACACCTGCATATATCATCTGAAAATTATTTAACAGCCTGGGATATTTTAGTTCATAGGTATGACAATAAGCAGCTTTTATTCACCAACCAAATTGAGACGCTGATTAATCAGCCGATTCTTCAGAAGCAGTCGGCCTATGAAATTAAAAAACTACACGACACGTCCGTCGAGTGCATCCACGCGATTCACAACCTGGGGGTGGACACAAACACCTGGGATCCCTTGCTTGTTCATCTGCTAGCGAAAAAGCTAGATGTCGAAACGTTAAAAGACTACAAGGAAGCCAGAAGGGCGCCGCGAGAATTACCTGCGTTATCAGAATTTATCACATTTTTAGAATCGAAGTTTATTGCGTTGGAACCGATGCATAAAAAAGAGCGGGAAGTTTTTACGCCTACAACATCGAAGCATGGGTTGGTTACACACCCAAGGTCATCATCATCATCGTATCAACCTGCAAGAAATTTTAGTCGCGAAAAGTATCAGGGTAAAACTTATCATACTCGTTCTACGAATTGCCCATTATGTTATTTTAATCATAATTTATTTAAATGTAGGCGATTTATTAATATGACACCAGCGTTGAAGTTACAAACAATTGCGAAATATCAAGTTTGTAGGAATTGTCTATACAAGCACTTTGATAATCCATGCATTTCTACAAAGCGTTGCAAAGAATGCCAGGGTGACCATAATTCTTTGTTGCACGAGGCTTTTGTAAATATTGGTAGTTCCAGTTCTAAATTAGTTCGCCCTAAAAGTAGTCAAAATGACATTAAGCATGTTACTAAGCAGCATAACGTTAATTTCGTCGCCGGAGAAAATGAAGAAATTTTGTTGACCACAGTTTTATTGAAAGTTGTATCAGCTGACGGCTCTCTTATCACTCTTCGAGCGCTTTTGGATCAGGGGTCTCAAATTTCTTTGATATCAGAAAATGCGGCACAGATGTTAGGACTCCGACGGCATAAATATCATGCATCAGTATCAGGTATAGGCTACGGATCAAAGCAGAGCAAAGGACTGCTTGAAATTGAATGTCACTCTATTTATGATGACTTTAGTTTTACGACACAAGCTATGATCATTTCACGTGTTGTAAATAATTTGCCAAATATCTCTTTTACTAAAAAATCATGGTCACACTTGCAGCATGTCAACTTAGCGGATCCGGATTATAATATTTCCCGTCCTATTGATTTATTATTAGATGCCAGCGTCTATTCTCAAATATTAATGAGTGGACTTATCAGAGGGCCACCTCAGGCTCCTATTGCGCAGCAGACCAGGCTAGGCTGGATTTTGTCTGGTAATGTTAGGAGATTTAACTGCCACGTGCTTATCAATAATGTATCAGATTTATCAAAGTATTGGGAGATGGAGGAGATGGAGGAGATCTCGGTCGAACAATCATCATCACTATCAGCCGGAGAACAATTTTGTGAAGACTTATATTATGCTTCGACTACAAAACGTCTGGAAAGTGGCATGTATGAAGTATGTCTTCCTATGAAACCAAATTTTGAGGAAAAACTTGGTTCATCACGTCCGAAAGCAGTTGCCCAATTTTATCAGTTAGAGCGCAAAATGGCTCAAAATCAAACATTTTCGGACAGCTACAAAAATTTCATGAGGGAATATCAAGAACTAGGAGACATGCTTCCATATACCAAGTCTGGTGAGGGTCCATCATATTATTTTCCCCATCACGGCGTACTCAATTTAAACTCCACTTCTACTAAATTGCGGGTGGTCTTTAATGGCTCATCCAAGACATCATCAGGTCTGAGTTTAAATGACGTAATGGAGCAAGGCCCGAATTTACAAGCCGACCTACAGGCTCTTATCATATCTTGGCGCCAATATAGATTTGCGATGACATCTGATGTGGAGAAGATGTTCAGAAGAATTCTGGTCCAAGAGGCTCATCAAAATCTTCAATCGGTGGTCTGGAGAAGCTCATGTGATGTACCTCTTCAAAATTATAGACTCACGACTGTGACGTACGGGACGAAGGCAGCACCGTTCCTGGCAATGAGGACGTTGAAGCAGCTGGCTATGGACGATGCTGAAAAGTACCCTTTGGGCGCGATCGCGTTAAAAGATAGATTTTATATGGATGACTATTTGGGAGGCTGTAACGATCTAGAAACGGCGAAGGAAGTGCAGAAGCAGTTGATAAACATCTTACGCGGAACTGGCATGAACCTACGCAAATGGTCAAGCAACGAGCCACAACTTCTACAAGATTTACCATGCGACCAATTAAATAATCCGTACGAGCTTCGTTGCTCGGAATCCCGTAAAACGTTGGGCCTTAAGTGGAATCCATCATCAGATACGTTTACATATGACTATCAATTTAAATCGGAACCTAAATATCATACTAAACGGGAACTATTATCAGATATTTCTAAGTTATTTGACCCGATCGGCTGGATATCACCATTATCAATTAGGGCTAAGTTATTATTTCAAAAAGCATGGGTCACGGTGGAATCATGGGATGAAAAGTTATCAAGTGATATAATTCAAGAGTGGATAGAATTAAGAACAGATTTTAAAAATATCAAGAATATAAAAATCCCACGATGCATCGGTAACCTTCAATGTACGTATCAAATACATGGTTTTAGCGACGCATCAGCAAAAGCGTACGCTTGCACCGTATATTGTGTTGCAACCGATTATAAGGGCGGGCGCACATCGCGATTAATAACTGCTAAAACAAAATTAGCGCCTTTAAGCAAGAGCTTGTCGCTACCTCGACTAGAATTATCAGGTGCACTACTTTTATCAAAGCTGATTCGGAAGGTGGAGAATACCCTGCCTAGTACGAATGTTAAAATATACGCATGGACGGATTCAATGATCGTGTTAGGGTGGATTCATGGCGATCAATCAAGATGGAAGCAATTTGTTGCAAACCGGGTTCAACAGATCAAGGAAATTGTACCATCGGCGAACTGGAATTATGTAAAATCGGAATCAAATCCGTCAGATTGTGCGACACGAGGAGAATCAGTCAAGAAGTTGGCTGACTATCGTTTGTGGTGGGAAGGGCCAGAATGGCTCACTTCCTTCGAACCTGACCAAATTCTTAGACCATCATACGCAGAACCTAATATCGAAATTAAAAAGGTTACTTGCAGTGTAAACACAGCCTTACATTGCGATAAGGTTGACTTTATATTAGAATTGTTAAATAATCACAGTTCTGTTACTTTTATTGCAAAAACCGTGGCATGGGTGTTACGTTTCATCACTCGAAGTTGGAAACCGTCCGACATAGCAAAAACATTGTCACTTGTGGAAATGAACAATGCTTATAATATTATCATTAAAACTATTCAAGCTATAGATTTTAGCGAAGATTTATCATTTATCAGGTCAAAAGTGCATGTTCATCAAAATAGCAAATTATCAAGTTTGAATCCTTTTATTGATGAAAATGGATTATTGAGAGTTGGCGGTCGTCTAAAGAACTCACATATAAATTGGACCGCAAAGCATCCTATCATACTTAGTAGCCATAGTAGATTTACTTCTCTTATCATTGATCAAGCACATATCACTACGTTACATGGTGGAGCCCGACTGACACTAGGTTATATCAGAAATACCTATTGGATTATTAGTGGAATGGCTACAGTAAAGAGGGAATTGAGGCGCTGTGTTAAGTGTCGTCGATTTAGTCAGTATAAATATCAACCAATTATGGCAGACTTACCTCAACCGAGAGTAGTTCCTTCCAGACCTTTCACTCATAGTGGCGTCGACTTCACCGGGCATGTAGACCTAAAATTGAATAAAGGTCGAGGCGTTCGAACAATCAAAGGCTACATTGCAGTTTTCATCTGCTTAGCGACGAAGGCAGTTCATCTAGAGTTAGTATCAGATTTAAGTACGCCATCATTTCTTGGTGCATTCCGGAGATTTTGTTCGCGACGAGGAGTTCCATCCCACGTCTATAGTGACAACAGAACTAATTTTATAGGCGCCAACAAGCTTCTTAAAAAAGAATATCAGGAGATTGTAGCTACCATCAATCAGGAATTTTTCGATAACATCACTGAAATGAAAGTAGAGTGGCATTTTAACGCTCCCTCTCACCCCCATGCTGGAGGTTTGTGGGAAGCGGCTGTAAAAAGCTTAAAGTATCATATCAAGCGGGTCATCGGCGAGCAGAAACTCACATACGAGGAGTTTACTACTGTTCTCCATCAAATAGAGGCTTGCCTCAACTCAAGGCCACTCTGCGCGCTCACTGAAAATCCGGAGGATCCTGTTTTAACACCGGGACATTTTTTAATTGGCGGTCCGATCATCACCAAGCCTCAAACGGAACCTGAGTCCATGTGTTTATCAAAGAGATGGCAGCTCGTTCAGTCTATCAATAAGCAGTTTTGGAAGTGTTGGTCGTCTGATTATTTGCAGCAGCTACAGGTTAGATCTAAATGGAAGAAAGAAGGAAAAGGTATCAAAATAGATGACGTTGTACTAATTAAAGATGAAAACTTACCTCCTGGAAAATGGGCTATGGGCCGTGTGCTGGAACTTTACCCTGAAAGAGACGGACAGGTCAGAGTTGTATCACTGAAAACTAAAAATAATATCATTAAGAGACCAGTTATCAAATTAGTTCCATTACTGTCTGAAGAGGTAAAAGATCAGACACCAGCATCTATCAATCAGGAGATATCTGCTCCAGAAACAAATAACACGAGGTCTCGGCGTCCGCGACGTATCAACTTTAAAAACTTTTTCATGACTATTTTCATGTTTATTATGTCATTCCTTTTATCACCGAGCTTGCAGCAAGTTCAGAAGGATTTTATGATCATGCCTGTAAACACAAATCAAAGCATTTATTTTGATAAAATCGTGGACCTGCAACATATAAGGGACGAATGGACTCTTGTTATTTTTTATAATATGTCTACATATTGGCAAGGCTTCGAAAATATTAAAAAATATGTTACGCACATAAAGGAGACTGGGTCTTCTAAAGATTATCAATCTATTACCTTGCAACTGGAACACGAGCTTGACGAAATAGATCATTTTAATCAGCTGCTGAAAAATCAATTAAACAGAAGACAGAAGAGAGGGTTAATTAATGGAGTTGGTTACATTGCTAACTCCTTATTTGGTGTCCTAGATGAAAGGTTCGCCACGCAGTATCAGCAGGACATAGAGCATATTCAGCAAAATGAGAATCATTTACAAACACTTTTACATAACCAAACTCTTATCATAGAGGCCGAGTATAACATAGTGAAGAGGCACGAGGATGTTATGCAAAAACAATTTTCTCTTATCGAAAATAATATCAAGGATTTGGCTTCTGAGGTGTATCAAGTTAAGCAATATTCATCACGTTCCACTTATATCACTTTTTCGTCGTTAGTGGCTCATATCATCATTTCCAAAATTAGACGAATTCAGGAGACTCTAATTGCCACTCTCACCGAAATTAATCAAGGTCATATCAGCACAAACTTTTTATCACCGGAACAACTGCAAAATCAAATAAATATAATATCAGGTCGTTTGCAAAGAGAGCTCGTGCTACCGACGGACGGCTCAAATATCATTCAGCTTTATAAGATACTGAGAGTTGCCGCGAGAGTCACAGACAAATATCTTATTGCTGAGGTAAAGATTCCTATCCTAAACAACGAAATTTTTGAGCTCGACAAGATCATAAGTTTACCTAAGAAGAAAGATCAGAAATACTATCAAATAACTACAAAATTTCCCTATATCGGGCTTAATATCAACAAGGATTCCCTGATCCTTTTATCAGAATCGGATCTTCGATCATGTCGGCATTTATCAAACGAGAAAGTTTTATGCTTTCTTAATAGCCCTGTTTACACTACGAATATTAAACAATCAATTTGTGATGTCAACATCGTCGATGGCGATACTGACCTACCGCTATGCAAGTCGGAGCTATCGCGTTGCAAAGAGCGCTGGATAAAATTACACGCAGATAACGAGTGGCTGTACACCTGTTGTGAACAATGCAGTGTCCGGCTAATTTGCCCAGCTGGGATTACGTCACAGGTACTGATAGGCAGCGGAGTCATACGCTTAGGTCCTATGTGCATTTTGAAGGGTGATGATTTTACAATTTATTCCCACAACTACTTTAGCAACAGATTAGATATAAATCAAAAGCTCGAAATACCCCAGTCCTCCGTCTTGAATAATATCATTAACACTTCCTCGATCGATATACCTAAGTTAGAAAACCATGAAGGTGAGTTGGAAGTTTTAAAGACGCAGATATCAGAAATAAAGGAACAATCAGCTAGTAGTATGGACTTTAGTGTGCACGATGTCCATCATTATGCTCTGGGATACATCATGGTCAGCTTGTTCATCATCATCGGCGGTGTGGTGGTGTTTCGCCGGCTTCGACGGAGGCGCCAGCTGGCGGGCGGGGAGGCGTCCCGCGGCACGCGCGACACGGACGTCGCCCCCGCCGCCCCCGCTGCCGCCCCCGCCCCTGCCGCTGGCGCGGGAGTCCAGCGCAGTGTTAGTGTTAGTGATGTGGATGTGCTAAATAAAAAGGCAATCAGTGAAGTGTTCTCGAGTGTCCCGAATGTTCGAAATATATCAGGTGAAATCAGACAATCGGTGTTAAGCCTCGATAAAAGCACTTCCCCTATGTTTAGTCGTTCTGTTAGATTAAGTGAATTGAAAGACTAAAGCTATCATACTTTTATCATAACATTAATATTGTTTTTTGCAAATAATTTACGCTTTTGTTTTACAACAATTTAATTTTACCTATTACCTTTTATATCAATTTTGTTTTTACTTCTTACATTTTTAAATACCTGCTATACAATTTTTATTGAATAGTTTATAGTGTATCATTGTATGATGTAGTTTTCAATTTATATCAACCTCGCCATCTTTCGGGGGGCGCAGGATGTACGGGTTGTTGCCAACCGTACATAAAATATATGCTTACACGTTAAGTTTCAGTAATGTCGCGGATCATATTCATTTCCATGTGAAATAAAGTCAGTTATCATTTATCCATTAAAGGGAGCGGTTTTATTTTATCATCCTCAATCGTTCTCCCTTAATTATCATTTATCTTTATCATACATCTTTTAATATAATATTGGTGTAAGGCAGGCTGCAGCAGTAGCCCCTACACACCCTCTTCATTTCGATGATGGCTTTCTAATTGTGATGTGTTTTGCGCATTCGTTTATGTCGAATAACATGTATTTTTTATTATAATACGACAAACATATTTCGGTGTTTAGGTAAAGGGCCTTCCCCTACGGATATTCCGTAATTTATTGTATTTAGAGCCTTATAAACTCATAATTTGAAAGCTACAAAGTTATAATAAAAATACAGCAATAATCTTCAGTATATCAATATTCCTTTCCCGTTTTAAATTTTCTATTTTTGTTTATTATACTCATGATATAAGCTTCCAAAGTAATACCAATTTATTAAAATTGAAGCATACTTTCAGCAACTCCCTAGTATTTACAAATTACGTTTATTTGAAACACACGACAATTATAGATAGACAATATTTTCATTAATTACATATTATTCGCCGTTTTAATTTTTTTTTAGATCAATTTTGAACTAAGATAAGTAAAAAAATAGGATTTTTGTGCGATCTCGGCAACGCGTCAAATGTATGGTCAAGGTCGTTTGTTTGGGGGATGCAGATGGCCTTAAAGAGTAAAACCAAAGTTCTATAACTAAGTCACTGTCTATCTATCTGTTGATCTCATGTCATATAGGTCTCGTGAACCGTTATAGCTAGATAACATTTTAACATGATTGTGTTTTAAATACGTAATCATTACAAATACTAAAAACAGAATAAAATAAGTTATGACGGGGCTCCCATAAACAGACGCGTATGATATCTATTTATGCAACTCGTGCTTGTTTTTTTATTTTCAATTCATCGCTATTGTTGGTATATAATTGTGGCTTACATTATCGCGAATTCGCGGCATGTTCTATCAGAGTAATTATTTCATAGGCTGATGGTGGAACTACGTTATTGGATCGGGTTAGATATCTCACTCTCGAGCGTAGTGATATTGTCGATATCGATATATATCTCTTTTTCCCTAACATGCGTACATCGAGAGACAAATTTCTCGTTCGTAGACTAGCTTCACAGATATATATCGGTATATATCGACAAACTACTCTTCTCATTTGTCAAAATCTTGACAAAACTCCATAAAAATGTGTTGTCATGTTAGGGTTCGTAGACATAAATAGCACAGATTAAGAAAAAAAAACACAATTATCTCTAATTTTGACGACAGACACGAGAAAAAAAGTATGTCATGTTAGGGTCAATAGAGATGAAGAGATAAACCAGTTAACATCGAGAAAACATGTAGACAAAATTTTCTCGTTTGCGCATCTTAGGCCGGCAGGACTTATTTACGGAAACGATTAATAATGCCGCCTAATTCATATTTGACAACCGCGGCCTCTACGTGATCTTCAACATTTTCGTCAAAAAACGGCACAAAACAGTAAATAATAAATTTTCGCGGAACCATTCATCATTTGAGTTGACGTTCAATTTACTGTATCAAATAACGTTTTCGTTTCTTTATCCTGCTCTTTTATTATTTAATCTTCGGAGAGATCCGGTAACGTGTTGGATACAATTTTATAAGTTCTACTTTTGATATTAATTCGCTATGATGCGTCTAGTTTTTTCCGTTTTGTTCCGAGAAATAGTATCAGGTTGCCAGTTTTGCCAGTTAGAAATAGTTTCTGTATTTCCAAAAGTCTTTAAATAGCACAGTTATTGTCATATATACAAAAATAAGACTCTAATTTAAAATTGTTTCTCCTTTATGACAGTTAGAATTTAAAACTTGGAATAGTCGATAAGGAAAATACTAGGATATATTTTGTTTAGTTATTAGGCGTTAATATTTTTTATACAAATTAAACATTAACGTTTGATTAGAATTTTGAAATCTTCAATACTAAAAATCATTAAACAGAAACCTTCTTAAACCTACTCCTGTTTTAAGAAGAATTTATATGGCATAATACTAAAAAACCCCACTGAACGTACACAGAATAAATCGTAACAAAAATAGGAACAATATAGAACTGCTCGATGGCTGAACATGTTGCGACGGCGCTGGCAACAGCTTGTGTTATTTAATTAAATAAAAAATAGTTTAGATATAATTCGTGGAGCTAATTGCTGTAGCCTGTGATCCATGGCTGCAATAACTTGGATTGATCGTTTCATATTGTTCTATAAACAATTACGCAAGTAACGCAAGTATGTACTATCAGAGAAGTTGATTCATAGGCAGATGGACAGACCTACTTAATTTGGTCGTGTTATGTCAAACTCAGCTGACGGGTCATCATTGAATTGACATAATCCGACCAAATAACGTCGCGTAGGTCTGTCAACTCCCTATGAATCAATTTCTTCGATGGTATAGGTCTACCAGGATCTCATGGAGGATGGGAGATTTTAAAAAAATATCCTTGATCATTGGATATTTTTTACATTTGCATGTATCACACACAGAATTAGCCGCTATAAGGAAAAAAAGTATCAAACGTTTTGCGCCGACTTCCCCAGTATTGGTAGCGTCAATTTCTTTTTCCCTTTTTTGCCATCAGATCCTGGTAGACCTATACATAACAACATATTGTGTCCCTGTCGTTTAAGTTATGTCTATTTTAGTTTACTTTCCAACTACGCGCTGCGAAGTGCGTAGGATAGTAACTAAATTTTTACGTATTTTTACACGCTACGCCTACGGCCTACCTCATAATGCAATCTATAGGACACTGCAAAAAATTTCGCAAATACGAATAAGTCAATACAGACCGCAACGCGACGAGGCGAGGCGAGGCGCGGCATGCATTTGTATGGATTTAACAGATTTCAATTGCGTGAGACGTCTTGCGAATCTATCAGATCCATATAAATTTAGAAATGCATCTACGCGTCGCATTGCGGTCTGAATCAACCCAGGGTCAATTCAGACCGCAACGCGACGAGGCGTGGCGAGGCGCGGCGCGGCATAAATTTGTATGGATTTGACAGATTTCAATTGCGTGAGACGTCTTGCGAATCTGTCAAATCCATATAAATTTAGAAATGCATCTACGCATCGCGTGGCGATCGTAATCAACCATAAGGGTCAATTCAGACCGCAACGCGACGCGTAGATGCATTTTTAAAGTATGGATTTGACAGACTTGCATGAAGTCTCACGCAATTGAAGTCTGTAAAATCCATACAAATATACAAATGCATCTCGCATTGCCGTCTGAATTGACCCTAATGGAACCTATTTCATTGCGCGCTAATTTACGATTGACGATAATTCTACCCCTATCGCGCTACGAGTATTTTGCGCGTCAATTGGGAATCGGTCTAGTGCACGAGAAAACTAAAAATTAGTGTCTACATCTTAAAAATAGTTGCAAACAAATTATATTGAATTTAATCTAATTTAATACAAATAAACAAAAGTTAAGTAAACATTATAAAATAATATTACTTTCAACCTATTTTTTCGTTATATTTAGTTTTTCAAGTTACACTTTTGAATAAAAAATACGTTACGCACGCTCGGACCAAGACATACGCGTAATAGGATTAGAGGGCTATTACGTGCATGAAATATCGTTAGGAAGGCAATTTTGGTGTCAGATATTGACTATTATCGAGCGCTCATAGAGTCATCTCGTGACGGTGAGGCTTAATATGTTAATAGTAGGCTTCGTTTTATGTTCATTGTCCTTACTATGGCGTAACTAAGTGGAGCTTAAGCGTTTTAACATCGTCGTATTTTACAATTAAGTAGATTCTGGTACTTAGTTTACAATGAAGTAGATTTTTTCATACTTTGTCGTAATCGAAACATCTCTAAGGTGTGAAGAAGGTGTGTTCCTTTATTATACCAGTTAACTGCCAGTAAGATTTGACGATATTTGATTGGTTATTGAGACGTAGATGTAATTAGCCAGTACTGGGACTAGCAAAATATTGTTTTAAAATATGAATCACGATGAAACACGATAAATCGACACTTGTGCCTTAGTTTTGCGTATGGCTACTGGAATCGCTTTTCAGGCAAACGGCTCGCATGTTTCATAATATGGAAATAATAAATAAACATTAGCATTACAAATTATAATTATTTAAAGACCGTTAGCACAAAATATAATCTGTATTACATTTTCAGAAACTTTTATAGCCTCTTAAGTCTTAGCCCAGTAGAGAGTATTTTTAAACATGATTATACATAACTAGACGTTCCGCGCGGCTTCGCCCGCGTAAATTAGATATTTCACAGACAAATTAGTCCGATAAATTTCTCGTTCATATATAGTTCGTTAGTATATAGACAAAAATATCACATATAAAAAAAAAAACTAAATTATCTCTAATTTTGACGACAGACGTACGAGAAAAAATGTATGTCATGTTAGGGTCAATAGAGATAAAGAGATAAACCAGTTAACATTGAGAAAACGTGTAGACAAAATTTTCTCGTTGGCGTATGCTAGCACGGCAGTAGTTCGTGAGATAAGCCCTTAAAAATAATTTCCCCCATTTTTTCCACATTTTCCTCTATTTCTTCGCTTCTATTGGTTTAGCGTGATAAAATAGAGCTTATAGCCTTCCCCGATAAATGGGCTATCTAACACTGAAAGAATTTTTCAAATCGGACCAGTGGTTCCTGAGATTAGCGCGTTCAAATAAGCCCTTTCAAATAATTTCCCCCCGTTTTTTCCACATTTTCCTCTATTTCTTTGCTCCTATTAGTCTTAGCGTGATAAAATATAGCCTATAGCCTTCCTCGATGAATGGGCTATCTAACACTGAAATATTTTTTCAAATCGGACCAGTAGTTCAAACTCTTCAGAATTATAATATTAGTATAGATCATGTTTTTCAAGCAATAGCTTACAACGTAAAAAATCGAATTCGTTAGTATTTAAAACGTTCGTTTTTAGGGTTCAGTACCCAAAGGGTAAAAACGGGACTACTTCGATGTCTGTCCGTCCGTCCGTCCGTCCGTCCGTCCGTCCGTCCGTCCGTCCGTCCGTCCGTCCGTCCGTCTGTCTGTCTGTCTGTCTGTCTGTCTGTCTGTCTGTCTGTCTGTCTGTCTGTCTGTCTGTCTGTATGTCTGTATGTCTGTCTGTCTGTCTGTCTCTCTGTCTGTCTGTCTGTCTGTCTGTCTGTCTGTCTGTCTGTCTGTCTGTCAGTCCGTCCGTCCGCCCGTCCGTCCGTCCGTCCGTCCGTCTGTCTGTCTGTCTGTCTGTCTGTCTGTCTGTCTGTCTGTCTGTCTGTCAGTCCGTCCGTCCGTCCGTCTGTCTGTCTGTCTGTCTGTCTGTCTGTCTGTCTGTCTGTCTCCAGGCTGTATCTCAAGAACTATAGCTAGACATCTGAAATTTTTACGGATTGTGTATTTTGTTGCCGCTAAAACAAATACTGGAAACAAAATAAAATTAATATTTAACACGTTGATGGACACTACTTATGTACTGTTGTTCCTAGTTTGACACTACTTTTTTTCATACATTGCCTATAGACGTAGTGTTACGACATGCAGGAAAATATATATGTATCACGACAGTTATATAAATAATAATATAAATAAATAAATCTTTATTTTTCAAATTATAGAAATACTTCATAGGCGTCGTGACGATAGCTGACTGACAGATGACGCCTATGGTCAGTTATACGCATAAAGTTAATATACCCAGCGGAATAGAGAAACAAAGGCCTGAGCAAGGGAGATGTCATTGTCAGTAACACTGCGTGGTAAAAAGAGACGTGTGATACATGACAACAGCACTCTTTTTTTGACGTCCAGTCGGCACGTGCCGCAACGTTGACAATTTAATCTCATAGAAATCATGTTCAATCATGCTTGTGTAAGTGTATACGTACACATATTTTTACACACAGATGTAAACCAATTTCGGTTTCGTTTAACAGCTCGAGATTGTTGCTCTATTCCGCTAGGTATATTAACTTTATGGTTATACGTCCATAGGCGTCATCTGTCAGTCAGCTATCGTCAGCAAAAGGGTTATTGCTTGATCCGGGACACGATGACGCATCAAATAAGTCCTGTAGTCTTTTTTGCTGCTGTTCATAAGAATCCCTACCCGCCATCTACAAAATATGATTTTGTTTTTATGGAAACCATTTAGCAACCCGTGATGCACCGCCGCTACGCACTATAGAGCTAAATGTATGAAAGGACGACGTCTAGGAACGTAGTGTGCGGCGTGGGACGACGAAACATTTTCAATGTGTGCGTGACCTTTAAGTGTCTGTAATTCATTACATGGTGACAGTACAAAAGTCTGATAGTTCTACGGTGACACTACAAAAAGCCTCACCTAATGCTTGTATGAGAAATCGATCGTCTTGAAGCGTACACTCTGTGGATTGACCTAAACTCATCGTATCGCTTTTTAAGTATTTACGTCTACGGGCGGTACTGTCCATCAACGTGAGGGGGGCTTCCATACCAAAAACGTGTTTTTTTCGACATTTTTTACTCGATATTAATAATGGCAATAGGTAGGCACTTGAAATTTTCACAAAATCCTCAATTATGTACTGTAATAATGAATTATAAAATTAAAATAAAATAAATATTTAAGGGGGTTTCCATACAAAAAACACAATTTTTGGCCTATTTTGCTCTATAATGGTACGGAACCCTTTGTGCGCGAGTCCAACTCGCACTTGGCCGATTATTTTAATACATAATTTACCTTTATAATTCAAACTATAATAATTATCGGAATTTTACCAAAACATCTAGTCCAAACATTCCCATTGTTGTTGCAAAACTAGTTTGCTAATATGTATCCCAAATTGGTAACGAGCCAGAAACTTTTAGGGTATTTTATACTCGTCTATTGATAAGGTCAGGATCTCATTAACTTCTTAATTAAGAACTGAACGTGATACGCTTTCTGAATCAGGTCTCCTCTTAAACGCCATTTTATATTCATATTGTGAAATGCCGTATCGATTTTAATTAGAATTGATAATTTTATTCAAGCGTCTTAATATGCTAGATGGTGTCAGACATTTGCGCCAACGTTCGTTTATTGTAGAAAGCGTATGTTTTCTGTAATATGAAAAGTCCCATGTCCGTTCTCGGGACCCAAAATATCTTCATACAAAATTTTATGAAAATCGACGAGGATATTAGTAGGGATATATTAGAAGTCTTATTTATAATGTCATAATAAAGATTTTATAATACAATTATTATTATTTTGTGGTATATTCGAACTGGCCCGGCGCTTTTTCACAATACAAGCGATAACAATAACATGTAAAGCAAAACATATTTCGTCTTTGATAGACGTCGATTGTACCATAGAAGAAATTAATTCATAAGCCGTTGACTGACCCACATCATTTGTTCGGATTATGTCCATTTAACGTTAGTCGTGATCTGTTTGACATAATGTGACCAAACTACGTAGGTCCGCCATCTGATTATAAATCAACTTCTCTGATAGTACATAACAGCTTCACAATCATGGTTTTACAATATGGATGTATAATAATGATATTTTATACATCATGTCTCGCGAAAGCCAAAATTTACTTTAACAGTGGAACGTTCCAACAATAAAACTCCACTTAACCCTCAAAAACTAAAGGCTATTGTACAGTTAAGTTTGAGTTCCCAGTAATTACACGGTGCGGAACTGTCCCGTAATTGCTGGGGGTATTTTCGGCAGTGTCCAATCAGTTATGGTAATGAAGTGATCGTATCAATGCCCCTGTTGTCTGAGGGTTAACATTGTTCAATTTGTCGTGATCAAATACTTGGATATTGGCGGAAAAATATGGAAAGTTTTTGTATATTTGGCAATAAATATGTAAATGTTTATTATGCTAAACGTCCAGTTTCTACATGTGTACATAAGTGATAATACTTTAGGATGTGAATGTGTCTTTTAAATAAAGTTCAAAGTGGAAGTAACAGCGCTGAAAGTTTCATGACGGGAAAATTCATGACGTTGGGGCCTTTAACATATTAGGAACGTAGAAGTCAGAAGCATCTAGTTAAAAGGAAAATAGAAAATCATGAATATAATAAATAATATTATTTATTATAATTACGATTTTCTATTATCTGTTAAAATATATCTTGTAACTAGTTTTTGCCCGCATTTTCGCTATGAAATAGTATATCCCTAAAATACAAACATTGATAACATTCCTATTGAACTCTCTTCGGGGTGCAATTTTGAAATGTCTTTTCTTAGTGCTTTCGCTCCCACCTACGCTTCACCCCTGCTCTAACCACCGCATCAATCATCAATGGAGAACCTTGAAGAATAAATTTTGGCCAAAAAATTTGTCCATTAATTTTAGAATAAGGGGTGGACCGGACAACCAAAATAAATGTTGTCCAATTCTCATAGCCTAAGAGTGAGTGTTCGCAGACTTACGGTAAAGTAGCACACTCCATATTAATGCCAAGTACAATGTTTCATCTGCCGTTGATGCAGTTTGCATTCGCTATTCCTGACGAGGCATTAATATGGAGTTTGCTACTTTTCTGTAATTCTGCATAACACTCGCTCTCGATCTATAAGGCCTACCAAAAATTTACACGAAATTATATCGTAGCCATAGCTATGAAAGTCAACATTACATAACCCAGTTTCCACGTAATGAATTCATCACCATCTACATGTGTTTTCCCAGGGGCGTACATAACATCACTAAAGTTATCACACGATTCGTTGGGCACCGACTAATGAAATTAGCCCCCATCCGAGTCCGACCCTGTAATGAGTTCTAATACACACGTGCTAGCCCCCGGCCGTATCCGAAACACCTTTCTGTGTTACAAGAAACCTTCTATTAGCAACTCCTTTTTGTATTGCTTACAACTTGTATTTTGCTCGCATTTGGTATTATATTGCTTTCAGGAATTAGATATTGTTTATTATATGAAAACTTATTTGTACACTGTATTTTGAGTTGTTATCTTTGAGTTAATATATCGAATAATGTAGTTTTTATTTATATATCCCTCGCAAGATGTTTAAAGCATTTTCACGGCGCAAAAAAGTATTTATATAATTCAGTCAATTAATTCATTAATTACGGCAAAATTTATATCAGGCGTTATTTCAAGCTTTATAGCTTTTTTGGGACTTATCGATACAATATGTCATTAAAATAGATTTACCAAAGGGAAAGGTTTTTATAATAATATATATTTAGTAACAGATAGGCAGACAGACACATTCGCATTTAAAATACTAGAATTTTACAACGACATTTCTGTGCATATAATAGGCAACATAATCGCGCCAAACAGTAATATCGGGCAATAAAGGTTTACATTGGCGGAAATTAGATTGTGACAAACGGGCGGTGGTAATTAGCGTGTCAGCGTGCAGGCCGCGTGTAATGGTGCCGTGACATTACATACAAAATATCGACATGGGCAGTGCAGCGGGGCTAAAATGGTCGCTTTGGAGAATCATATTATGAATCATAATATGATTCTTTTTTAAAAAACTCATATTGACACTCTGTTTGCAATTCAGATGTCTTAATTCGTACCAATTTGACATTCGTGAGTTTGACAGTTTTGACAATTCATTTTGTGAATTGATTGAGAGGAATTGCTAAATGTGACCATTTTAGCCCCGCTGGGCTGTGCAAATTCTATGGATCTATGAATTGCGTGACAAGTTTTTGAGAATTTTGACCCCCCTACCCCTATGGTAGGTTTTGTGATATCCGCATCGACTTCCTTCTTCCGTGAAATTCGTAATATGTAGCTTATGGAGTAAAAAAGTAAATAGAAACACATTACAAAAATCGTTATTCAAAACAATGAAGATAGGTACTCTTTTTCACATCGAGTTTGTAGTAAGACATCAATAAAAATGTTATAGTCGCGTCAAAACCAAAACCAATTACGCAAATTATGTTCAAAAAACATGCATCTGTGGTAGGAAACACATAGGACGTTCTGATAACATTTTATTCAGATTTATTTAGAAAGGAAACAATTTTTATTTTTAATTATTTTTATGCGTTTTCTGAGAGGGGCTCTCCTCCACATGTGATTCGGCTGGACCCTCTCCTAAATACCTTGCGTAATTTGTGGACGCCCAAGAGTTTTGGGTTTTCGTTCTGGGACCAAATGGTTTCAGAACAAAACAGGCGCAAATCCTTGACAAAATGGCATGTTAGTAACTTTGTAGGATAATATTTTTGTCAATGTATGATCCTGTAGAGGACACAATAAGGCCGTGTTCAAACCAAACTGACTGTAAGCCGCCGAATGTGAGCGAACCTTACGCAGTTTATTGTATTTCCATACATATTCACTTTTTCGTTCACACCTAACCGACAATACGTTATTAGTTTATTACGCTAGGCGTAGGCGCGGACATTCGATACCGTTTATTTTCACGTTCACACTGGGGCTCACAGCTGTGAGCCTGCTCACATTCGGCGGCTGACAGTCCGTTTGGTTTGAGCACAGCCTTACCGTTTCCATCATCTCGACCTAGCATTTCTACATTTTTTCACTTTATTTATAGGCTTGTGTCAAAAGCGACAATGCCAGCCTTAATTACATTTACATCTTTTTATATATTATAAAAATTTAAAAATACACCTACCAATCTCCATAGAACATATACATTAAATTCGTACTCATAAAAAATCTAATTACACTGCGTAATTAAAACTAAACAGCGCTTCGGCTCGGCTGCATCAGAGCTCGATTGTTGCGGCTACCGAGTAATGGACTTAATTCTCGTGCGGCTTTCGGCTTTTAGGCATTGTTTACTTCGGTCTAGCCGCACATATGTGAGCTTATGGATGGATGTAAAATGGACGTACGTTCAGAAAGACAAGTCGATGATATTTTGTAGGCTGATATTTTATACAACTATGCCTAGTGGTCAATTCAGACCACAACGCGACGCGTAAATGCATTTATAAATTTGTACTGAATTGACAGATTTATTTGCGTGAGACGTCTTGCAAATCTGTCAAATCCATAAATTTAGAAATGTATCTACGCGTCGCGTTGCGGTCTGAATTGACCCTAAAGGTGGCTTTCGGATCTTTGTCGCGAGCGACCGCGACCGATAAAAATTCAAATAAAATGCTACTCTATGACATATAATATAGGTATTATTTTCTACTGACATTTGTGTGGCGACCCATGCTGCCGACGGCGGCGGCGTAAAAGCTAGTGGCGTAGTAAAATGAAACCTATAGCCTATGTCATATTGGCATTTTGTTTGAATTTTTTCTGTCGCGGTCGCTCGCGGCAAAGATCCGAAAGCCACCTTAAGATATAATTATATAATATTATTTTGTAACAACATACACTTATGTGAATAGTGAGTAAAAAGAAATAAAGTATTGTTTTTATATTGTACGAAACGTGTGCACGAAACTGTAATTATATTCCTTTCAGTTATAAAAATAGTATTTCGAAGAAGCTTTAATTAATAGCTTGTTATAGTCTTTCCACTCATAACTTTATCTACGTTTTTCACATTTTCAACTCACGTCAATCTTCCTTTGCTATATATAGAAAAGAATATTTAGAAGTCCGCACAAAAATTAATCAGCATTGCGTCTTCCCTTTCAATTTTACGAGCGATCTTACACTTTTACGCAGCCTAAAACCTCATACATCGACAAAGTGACTCGGAGCGTAGTAAACGTCTAAACAGCAGATTGTGACGTCACGTACCCCGACCAAGTTAAATTGAAACTGGTAACCAAACCGCACCATGATTTATTCGCCACATGCGAATGCTCTGTTTTATGTTGCCTGAGGGCCCGAGTGGATTTACTGTCCTTGTCACGTAAATTTTTCGACATGACATGATTTAAGGTGGACGCAATATTGAATTTCGTTACGTGTTGGTGCCGACTGCCGAGTTATTTGTACATACTTATATAATTTTTATTAGTATGGGGAAAATCACAATAGACGCGTTATGTTTTGTCCTTGTCTATGATAGATACGATACGATAGATACGCTATGTTATGTCTAGGATAAAGCATTGTATAACGTAACCATTGTTTAAAACTTTTAATTAGTAAGGGGATATGTCTTTATTAAAAACAAATTCTTTAAATTTTAGGTATCTGCATTCCTAAAGTGTTTCTAATTTGTAAGTGGTAATTGTTCCTAAAATTTCAAGGAAAACGTTCTTAAAATAGGTAGTAAATAAACAACAAACTTTGGATCGAAAAGGACTTGTAGGTCAAAGGCAACAGTGATAAGATGTCGCAAAAGATATGGACTGGTTAATCTGTCAGAACAAAGTCCTGGTGAGCCGATGTCCCGCGGCATAGCCACGGTTTAAGCCAGGGGTTATTCTGGAAGTCATTCGATATATTAATATCGTTGACATTAGAGTCGAAAAGAAGATATTTTTATACAAAAATTCGTCTATAGGCTTTTCGCCCGTATCTTTTATCTCTTTTGTTAATTGTTTGTAGCAAGGTTTTTTACCAATTTATTTACCCAAATTTATTGAAGTCCATCGACACGCCTTAGGCCTTTTTTAAATAAATTTAATATCTTATCGCTTGTTATTATTTTAAAAAGTCATTAAACTTATTGATTTAAAAATTTGCTAATTTTAAAAAAGCATTGACGTTAAAAAGGCAGAATGATTTGACTTTACGTTCGAATCGATTCTGAATTTTATACATCCATAACTTGAGTGCTCGAGGCGATATTAAAAAAATAATAGAGATTATACTTACGTGACTTAATAATAATATTAAAATTATGACTCAAATTATGTAAAATAGAGTCGCAAACAACATAATAATATTAATTGCAACTGTAACTAGCCTGGATGCTGATACCAAAATTTATTTTCGAAATATCGCACGCTTTAAGAGTAGGAGACCGACAAAATCATGACTGGTCCGTCGGCTGTGTCTGAAACGTTATTATCTCTATTCAAAGAGCTTCACTTCCGTTTCGGTGATCCAACCGAGTGTTTCTTTTTTCTTTCAAACACACTCAAGTAGTTCTTTTGGTGTCTTTGTTACATTATTTTCCTTTATAATATCTGTGGGATTTAGTGACAATACTTTATCGTGATTAATCTAATAATACCTTTTCTTTATTATTTTCTTCCTTATTTTGTTATACAGGGTGCAATTAAACCTTCTTGTCAAATTTTTTCCAGAGCTTAGGTATCATTAGGAGAGTCCATTTAACCAAAAAAAAAATTGGGTGTTATTTTTTTAATGACATATTTTATCCCATTTAAAATCGTTGCAGAACGGTCACTCGCGGCGGTGGGGGGGGGGGTAAACTATATTTCATAGTTTTCGTTACAAACCACAATTGACTGATTGATTGATCGACGATATCGTATTTTGCATACTCAATGAGAACTGAGTATGAAGTATATCACTTTGAACTCATAGAAGTTGAAGATAATCATTCAAAGAGTTACCAAGATCTATAATAGTCTGTGTTTTAGAGTTTAAAAAAAATTCTTAAGTTAACAGTATACGCGAGTAATTTTCACATAGCTCCTAGATTAGAAATTAGTTCATTAGCTGCTAATGTCACCTTAATTCATTTTGCCCTTAACTACACTGACACCAAATATAAGCAATAAATTTAACTAAACTATGTCAGACTACAATGTAAATATTTGGTATGGAATAAATGGCTTTATTATAATCATTACCTTCCACTACGGATTATGTTCCATATTATTGGGCTTAAAATCCATATAATTGGCATGTCGATTGTTTAATGCTCACAAAAGCCTGTCGGTTAGACGTTACTATCACCGGCACACAGGCTAATTGGATCAAGTGAAGCCTCCCGGAAGATTATCTGTTATCAACTCCACGTACTTTCATGTTAAAGCTTTCATGTTATATTTAATGATTAATTATTATTAAATTTAAAATAATGGACTTGTTAGTCACAAGTTTTTTAGTTACATTTAAATCCCAGTATGTAATACTTTTTTGCATCTGTCACCTCTTCACACCGCCATCGTTTTTAGTAAAAATCGTCAATTTTGGTCCCGGGAAAGGATATGGAATAGTTTTTATCATATACAAAAAATTACACACTGAAAGCGGTCATCATTTAGAATTTTAACGACTAGTGTTAGTAAACTAATCTACCCAATTCATAAAACTAGTGATATGAAAATGTTATTATAATATTTTCACGCTGTTCTAAATGTTTTGGATAGCAAAGCGTGTCGGGCCAGAGGAAAATTTACGGTCGTGAAAAATTGTGCACGTACGTGCTGCTCCGTTACGAGATAAAAATATGTTTTCTTCTAAGATTAAACTAAAATTTCGCGTCAAGTAGCGGAGACATTTTGTTAAAAATCGCATTTGAGGAAACGAAATTTCCGAAGTGACATTTTGTTTCAGACGTTTGGGACTAAACGCTTTCGTACTAGTTGAAGATATTTGCTATTATTATGATTTTACCATATTATTTAGAACTTTACTTATTTTTTGAAGACAGATACACACATTAGGCATATTATGTAAAAAAAAAAATGACAAAAAATCCTTAATTTAGTATTTATTTATACAATGTCACTCTCACAGTAAACATAAATCTAATGACACCTCTCAAGCTAAAATCCATCAAGCCGTTCAGGCTGAAGAGCGTGTTAAATAATCATTCCTACACATTATTTACTCATGAAAAACTTACTCTCGAAGTCTAGGGATTGCAATCCGGAAAAACGGATCCGGCAACATTTCCGAACATACCCCTTGTTCTAGCGCAGTCAGGTAAAAACATAGTGTCATGTTTCTACAAAATCAATTTTTAACCGGTTACCCACGCAATTCGTTGGGGCGGCCACGTTGTATATTACCGGCAACTATTGTACACGGGAATAATTAAATATGTAATTAACGAATTAATATCCGAGTAGTGTTTGTTTTGCTTAATGGCTTTTGTAATTGCTTACGGCTAGTTAATGTATATTTGTATCTTTAAAACAGGTTTAATATAGTAATTATAGTTTGTTTTACTTGTTTGTTACAACAAATATATAAAGGTGCTCCCGGTAACATTATAGATTCGACTTTGAGTATTACATTACAATACTACCTCCCTAACTGACGAGCATTCGCGTGAATGTAACATTTGACTTTGAGCATTCCATAGCTAGTTGATTCCATAATGTCACATTGAAGTTACAAGTTGTATCAAGATAATATTACACACTGTATCATTACAAGGTGCGCATTGTAATGTTCGGCTCTCCCGGCTCGGCACTGATGTTATGCTCGACTTTGTAACGTTACGTTACAAGCGAATGCTCCCGGTGAGAGAGCACCTTAAAATAAAGTATAATACCGTAGCAAATCTGGGCCCCTGTGATATGACATATCAATTAGCGATGTCTTATGTAAAATGCCAGCTATTAATGTTTAAAAGTAATGCAAAAGGCCTTGATTCACATCACTCGAAGGGGCAGTTTACTTTAGTCCCAACGTCGCGAGGCGTAGCAATGTGTTTTAAATTCTAACCCCAAGAGAAAACTCCGCAAACTAACGAAATTCAGGAAGGTAATGGATTCGATTTCCGTAAAGAAACTTTGATCAGTTTAACTACTATTTTCTGCCTGACTTCCCAAATTTTGGGAAAATTTTGTATATTTCGATGTCAATAGCTAAGTTATTTCAATTTTGAACATAATTGTGTAACAAGACCATGTTACATTTACTACCAACAATTCTAAATCTGTACATAAATAAAAGTATTCCAACGTTTTAATGTTTACTTTTCCCAAAAATACTTCATATTATACTTTGAACGAAAAATGTCTTGCGTGACCAATAAAACATACAGAAAGGACATCGATGCATCCAAAGTTTACCCATATTGATCCACGGGTGTGTACTAAATATAAAGTTCAATAAAAGTCCCCCATGCGATAGGAAGTCTCGGATTTATCGGCCTAACCCCATGTAAATAAATAAAGTGGAAGCATGCATTTCTTATGAGAACTTAGCCCGTAGCCGTATCGATTCAGTTATTGTTTATATTGGCCGGGCATTATACAAAATGTCGGCGAAGGCGGTGCGATATTCTTTGGAATTTTAGTTTATGTTTTTTATTTAACACACCTTCTCTACAACTTGTTTATTTAATTTAGACACATAACCCTTTACTTTGACGAAAGATGGAGTAAGCTATTCTGAAAGTTTCTTGTATTCTTTGTTTTTATATAAAAGATTTTCTTTTACTTGCTACCTTAAGCTATTCCACTGCCAAGCCTTCTTGATATTCTGTTAGTCTTGTTTATGCGTCACCAATTAAATTACACTTAGCCAAGTACACATAACTTCCCTCATAATGCTATTCTTAATTTATGATTTTACAACCAGAAAATGGCGTCCCATGTTTTTGTCAACACGGCACCCGATAAACAATATCCGTAAGCGGAATCAGATTAAAACACTTTTAACAGTGGATAAAAGTTCGATTTGGGAAAAAACGGGAAAGAAATATAGCACAGGTAGCGGGGTTCCAATTCAATCAGCTCCCTTTGGTACATTTCGCCTGTGATTTGATGGGATTGTTGAAATCTGGATAGGTTGAGAAAAAACTTGCCGTAATGGAAATGGCGTGTTGGGTGAATAATAAGTTTGACATGTATTAGTCGATGATTTCGTATTAGATGACGATTTATATTTAAATAAATCGTCATAAACGTTTTGTAGACTCCTGTCTGCTGGGTCTACTGACTAGTTTTTATCAAAATTATTTATTTTCGAAACTATTATTATCTAAACAGTATCACAATATTGTAAGGTATATAAAGTATTTCGATAAAAATGTCATTACTGTCCAACTTTTTCCGTACCGTCCTTGGAGGTATTGTCGAAGATAAATTTTCGTAGCCAAGATACTTTGCGGATAAGGACAAGGAAGATCCAATACATTTTAGGAATTTCAGCTCTTTTAGACATAGTATGAAGCATGTTTTGAATATAATAATATGTTATTTACATTATTGAATTTGATCTGTGTCATTATGATTGCAATCACAACTAGGGTCAGACGTGGTTGCAATCAAATTCTTTTTTGGGTAAAGTAAAAGATTACTATACCCTATCTAGGCGCAATACGTACATTATTATGTACGTATTGCGCCTACGACGTAATAATTATTATTATTACGTCCAAGTAAAAAACTTACATGGTAATAAGTTCATTACCTAGATTCTGTAACTTTTCCTGTGATCCCATTTCTCCTGGGACTATCTGAAATGCGATATATGCCCTAATTTATCGTCTATTGTTCGTATCGAATAAAATATATCGTTGTATCGGAGAAGGCGTACAGGCGGTACAGCGAAGAGGCGGGTCTCCGCGATTTGTCAACATCATGCCGATTACGTAGACGTCTCTCAAAATAAATTGGATTTGGTTTAAAAGACACAAAAGATTTACTTTGGACATTATTGTTTCCTTTGTTGATCCGCGATTTCCGAGTGGGGGGAGACGAAAATCACACGTTCGATTTGAGAACGAAGGACAAGAAATAATATTTGATAAAAAAAATAATATTATTGTATTCCGGAAGTTCGGGCAGAAGAAGGAAGAAGGCAAACATTTTTGTCGTGCTATAGAAGAAAGAGAGGATATGTTACTGAAAAAGAAGTTACTTAGTTGCCGACGTCATTCTCCCTTCGTCTTACGAATTTTCGATCAGGTTCATGATTTCAGGTTCAGGATCAAGATCACTTTTTACACGTCCCAATAAAAGTTTACACATGGATTTTTTAAATGTAATTTTTCTGCTATATTTCTAGAAACAAACTTTTTGCCTCAGAATTTTCATACACTTCCAGTTTAAAAATAACTCTAAACTCACTCGTTATTTAAAGTTACTTAGGCTAAAACCTAACCACCGTACGACATTTTTTCTCGCTCAGACATTAATGCTCAAAGGGCTGTCGTCAATTTCCGAGAACAAACAAAGTGTGCCCGTATTTAACGCATTCCAAACACATCCCAGGCCCAGGAGGGTCGCTACGCGGTCTAAATGTTTCAGACGAATTTACATCCATATAAAACTATATACTTGATTCATTTGTCGACTGAGACCGTTACAAACTTTGTTCTACAAGGGAGAGTTTGAAATTTTGGGTTTTTCATTTGAATGCGCATGTTTTTCGAGTGACAGTGTTTATTTGAATAGTTTTATGATAAAAAAATGTCATAATATTATATATTAGTCACCGATGTGTTTTAAAAAAGGGTAGATTATATACACGCATAACAGTGAGATCTTATATTTTGTAACTAGTAGAAAATAAAAAAAAGGAATTTTATCAATTCATAACTTTTTAATTAAAAGATAATCTGCAAAAAGTCTAGTGTACCGACTACCGACAAGTATATAAAATAGAAAAATGTTTTTTCTGCAAAGTCGGAAAAGCAGGACGAAAATTAGGAAAGCCTTTCATGAAACAACAATACATGCAGTGGGCTCGCGGGGGCAATGAACTCCACACAATCGGCCATAAAGTCGGCGTATGACTGGTATGGGACGATATGATACTTAGGGACCGGACATATGAAAATATCATTTTGTCCAAAATAAGATCTGCTTATCGCGAAATTGTATGGGAAACATTGCTTGAATTATACCTACAGAAATACAAGCTAGTAGGAAGATCAAATCTTTACTTCTTTTGATTTTTTTTGTCAAGAACGAGCCATAAAATTATTAGTAGACGATCTTCGTGGCTCTACTACGTGGGTAGAGACAATATGAGCACGAGTTGCCACGAGTTGCGAGGGAACCGTACATTTTTCCGCAAAAAGTGATCTACTCTATATTTTAGCCCAATAACATAAAAATTCAATTCATCACTTATTATTATTAATAATTATTCAGAAGAATCGATTGTATGAGGTTTCATAATAAAGGTTTTGTAAATTCTATTTCTACCATATAACATAACTTATAATAATATAATTAAGATCTAAACAATATTATGTTTCTTTGTTTAAATATCCTTCAATGAAAAGAGAACAAATTTTATGACTAACGTGTGTGTTATTCTTTTGTAGATTTTTGGTTCAGTTTTCAGTTGTTGAAAGGATTTATTCAGAAAAATAAAGTTGTTGTCGAAAGTGCATTTGATCGAATCGGAACCAAATCGACCGAGTTCGAAATGAATTTTAAACTTTGTTTTAATCTACGTATTCTAGTTTTTGTGGTCAGAGTTTCAGACGCTGTTTTGCGGATAGTTATTTTGCAAGCTAAATTGGAAATTGTTTTGATACATTATAGATTTTTGAAATGAAAACATGTTTAGCGAGGTTGTGCACTTTTTGGGACGCGTAAAAAATGTTAAACTCGCATCATCATAAAGTCATAAGTCGAAGGTAGAGTAATATGCCCCTTCAGTTCAACCGCGTGGCGAAAACGTATGTCTTTTCCTGCCGTATCGTTTTCACTTCTGCTTCTTTATTTTACTTCGAACACTTGCGACTTTGCTGGTATTGTGACTGTCTAATGGCGATGGCAATCGCTTTTCGTCAGACGATTTTCCTTTAAGTACTTATATATAATATCTTTCCATATAAAAGTATTTTGTCTCATAGCTCTTTAAAATTATATTTCTACAATACAACATGAATAATTCGAACACAGAACTTTGTTCTCAGGTCATGATTAAGTTCTTAATTTCCGCGGCTTACCAGCGGAAGGGGTTACTATGTAAGTGTTAGATAATTAATTGTGAACACGAAACTGAAGTAGTGTCGCACGGTGATAAATCTCGCGTAATAGTGGGTCGCAGATGTCCCTGATATTTTAGGCCTATGTTTAATTATTCTGTGACAGATTGAGGAACTGACTAATCCTGCAAAATTAAGCACTTACCGGCCACACATTTCATGATTCATTTAATTTAATGATGATTTTAAATGAGCTCCATATATTTTTTGTCATACTCGTCTTTAAATTAAAGTTAGTTATCATAAAAAATACTTAACTTACATGACGCGCACTTTGGTTTTAGGCCGAAATTATCCACTGAGTGCGCGATTTTGTCTCTCAAGCATATTATCATCAAGTACTATACGGACCGCAAAACATGTGTTTATGGGGCTTTTCTTGACTTGTCCAAGGCATTTGATCTGGTAAGATACAATGTTCTGTGGTCTAAGATGGTAAAGTATGGCGTGCCATCTGATACAATAAAGTTATTTAATTATTTGTACGAACACCAGATAAACCAGGTCAGATGGCTTGGACAGTTGTCAGATGAGTATAGGCTGGAGTGTGGAGTAAGGCAAGGTGGATTGTCGTCGCCTACTCACGTCGTCTAAGCAAGGGGACGTAATGTAGACGCAGTACTGACTGTGACGCTAAATGGGATGGCTCTTACGAGAATATCGACTTTCAAATACCTTGGTCACATTGTGACTGAGAATTTGGAAGACGATAGTGATATAGAGAGAGAGCGGAGGGCGATGGCAGTCCGATGTAATATGTTGGCCCGCAGATTTGCACGGTGTAGTGCAGAAGTTAAAATAACTCTTTTTAAAGCTTTTTGCCAAAGTATGTATACGTGCAATATGTGGGTCAACTACACGCAGCGGGTTTACAACGCTCTCCGAATTCAATATAATAACGCACTGGGAGTGATGTTGGGGCTGCCAACCCGCTGCGTGTAGTTGACCCACATATTGCACGTATACGTACTTTGGCAAAAAGCTTTAAAAATAGTTATTTTAACTTCTGCACTACACCGTGCAAATCTGCGGGCCAACATATTACATCGAACTGCCATCGCCCTCCGCTCTCTCTCTATATCACTATCGTGCAGCGCATCAAACATGTTCGCACAAGTGCATGCTGATGGCTTCCAGGCCGTTATACGAAAGCGGAATGCCTCCTTGTTGAGCCGAGTTCGTGACAGCACCAACAACATTCTTAGTATAATTAGTGACTATACTAAGAATGTTGTTAATATAAATATTAGTGATTGTCCTGTGATTGGGTACGTATACATGTGCACGTACCTAGTGCAGCAGACAGGCTACACAGATATTTAAATTAAAGGAATTGCATTATTATGTCTACTATACTGTACTCGCCGAAACATGGCGGTAGCGGTCATTGACTCCCTGTATAAAACTTGTCATTTTCTATACAAAGCCGCGATTGACAACATCTGACACTTCATTGTCAATCGCGGTTTATATAGAAAATGACAAGTTTTTGACAGGGAATCAATGACCGCTACCACCATGTTTCGCCGAGTACAGTATAACATAGTTTTAAGTATGTATTGTAAATTACAGTAAATTACTAACAAATTATGGACTTGATCTGAAATAAATGATTTATTATTATTATTAAATTTCACTGAGTACGGCTATTAGTTAAATTGAGGCTTCAGTTTTTTGTTCCTCTCATCTTTGTTGAGTCCGAAAATCTGGAAAACATTTGTGTGGCCTAGAAGGATAGGATTTACGCATTTTGCTTTTACTTAGATATAATATTTTGGACTACAGAATACTATACATAGGTATAAATCAAAGAATAAACACTCATAGATTAACGTCTACTATTCTATTCCAAATATTATATTAATATTTTATGTAATATAATAAGTATAATGATTTGTAGTACATTTAATTACAATCCTATCCCAGAATCTAAGCTCGAGGAGTTTCCGAGAAATTTCTAACCTAATCATACCCAACCTGTAGTTTGCAATAGCTCAATTCTTTCAAAAGCCGAAGATAACCAAAATATACTAGCCTTGATACTGGCTTTCGCTTACGAGTGAAAATTCATATTAAAAATATTATGTACTTTTCCAAATCAGACATTACAAAATATCTTGCAAAAACTAATTAAAATCACAGTGGTTTTTATAAGAAAAAAATAGTTTTAATATTATGTCATGTCTGTCTGTCTATTACCTCAAGGTGAGCAGAAACTATTTGCCCTCGGGACTCAAAAGTTCCGGAAAAAGACAAAACAGTTTAAGTAACAATGTTCGTGTGCCACGCGATACAAGAATTTAAATTATTAGCACAATAAAAAAAAACATACTTATAAAATACGCTTATATCAGACTTACAACAGCCAACAAAAATATCATTAAATACGTTAGTAACAAGCAATAACATAATATATTTAATGAAGTTCCCAATAACATTTAGAAATTATTTTACAAAAAATGTGGTAAAATATACCTTTAACATTTATAAAAAAAGTTAAGGAAAGGATAATCCAGTATAACGTAGATCGGACCATCTGTCACCGAGTCCAGGACAGTAAATTACGGGCCTTCATCATCCCGGAACCGACCTGAGGCCTGTATGTGTATAATAATGTATATACTTGTATATTACTGTTTGTATACTCCGGTACATGAGGAGTAGTTGTCATTACGATTAAGATCTGTATAATATATCTGTATAATTAATATATATCTGTATAATATTGTATACACTTGTATACTACTGTTTTGTATACTCCGGTACACGAGGAATAGTTGTCATCTTGATTAAGCATACTGGCTTAATAATGTTAGAACTAGAGTTCGCCTAATGGTCGAAGTTCAACCTCAAATAAAAAATTAAATTATAAGTTTCAAATTTCAACGCTTTTCTATTGATATTCTATTGTCAAAATATTGACTTTATTATTTTTTAGACATAATTCCTGCGACAGTCTCAGATTAATAAAGTCAAATGATGACAGACTGGCCGTGTAATAATTGTCTAATAGTATTTAAGATTCAATAAAAAAATCTATTTTCAATTTGACAACGGACTTCAACCATAAATAAAAGAGTACAATTCGTGTGTATTGGCTTGTCAATCAAAATCTCCTAGTGTGTTGTAGTGTGTTTAATGTTTTAAATGTTAAAAAAATGTATGATAAAAGCATAATTTCAAAATAATATTAGCTCGATGCACTCCTTCACCATATAAACTATAACTGTGCAAAATTTCAATCACCTACGTTTCCGCATTTTTCGTCAAAAGGGATCCAAAGTTTTTCGCTCGCGTATTAATATATAGATACTTTGTGGTATTACTAGTTAGTGGACTCAGGAGGGAAGTGATACAAAGTACTCCAGGTCATCTAGTAATTAATATTATATAATTAGCCTATGACTAAATCAGTTCAGTGGTATCAGCATGAGGAGGTTACGAATGGAGAGTCAGACACACTTTCCCATTTATAATATGACGCCCGCAACTCCGTTGTGCCAAAATTCGTTTATCGCGCGGGAGCCGTACATTTACCAGGGACTCAAAGTATCTCCATACCAAATTTCAGCAAAATCGGTTCAGCGATTTGGGCGTGAAGAGGTAATAGACACTCAGACAGACACACATTTGCATTAATATTATTAGTATGGATGGATAATAATGAAGGAGTCAATTCATACCGAAACTGATATAGTTTACATTTCAATTTTGGATTCCTTAATGCATCGCCAAGGTGCGTTTTGTATCTGGTATGATACTGAACTAACAACCTAACTCGGTTCAAATCATTTTTTTAGGTTAGTAATAGCTAATGATGAGACATATAGTGACATTGTTTGCGACGCACTCAAGGTAAGTGTAAGACGCGCTGGAACTTTTCTGTTTATCTTCACTTTCAATTTTGTGAGAGCTAGGTGTTTTTAACGCTTGTATGCACAAGGCAACGTCACAGGCACGGAGGAAGAATAAAACTTGGAAGTAACACTAAAACTTAAACTGTGAGCAGGTACTTATTTTACAAAACATCAAAGGAAACACCAGTAGGAATCAAAAAACAGGTACAAAAATAACTGTCTTAGCTCTGAAAAGTGTTAATTTACATAGATAGGCTTGTATCGAGCGGACAGTTTCCTTAATTTAAAACATGATGCATAATATTTCCTTGTTCGAGTTTGACAATCATAAGTTTACTGTGAAAGTAGCAACGCTGAAAGAGTTTTTTTTTTAACTTATGTATGGGCAAAATCCTGATACCGCGCTGGGGCGCTTGCCTATGATACAAAACACAAAAAATAGCTCATTCAGCGCTGATACTCTCACATCGAATTCTATATAAGGACTGGAACACATACCTACACACCCTGAAGTAACACTTAATTTTGTTACACCTTGTAGATATACACAAAAAGCAGATGTTAATAATAAGCTTATAATACACATTATTAGTTTTACCAAAATATTAAGTAACTACAATAAAACCAAATAGTTACAATGAATAATATAATTTCCCAATACACGCATGCTCGTAAGACGGGCTCCAAAGCCGATTAAAGTTAATGTTAGAATAGCAAAGAGCATTCGCATGTAATCTGCCAATGATTGTATAATAAGGCTCCCGAGGATAAGCCCGTAATGTTTTATTTAAACTACCTTTCATAAATATGGATGGTTTTAATGCCAGATCAATTTTAAATACTCATAGATTTTTCACGTGTACATGTTTGGAAAATGATAATCATTTGATTGCAGATGCAGTTTTTTTTTACTAATAGCTAAGCCACATTATGCCACGAGGCGTCACCGCAGCAATGACGCTCCGAATTTTTACATTGTACTAAAGAAGAAATTGATTCATAGTCAGATGGTGGACCTACGTCATTTGGTCCAATTATGACAATTCCAATCGTTGGGTTTGACATAACGCAACCAAATTACGTAGGTCCGCCATGAATCAACTTCTCCGATAATACATAATATTAATATTATGTTTTATGATATACAACATTGATATTATGTTGCGTAGTCGGAAGCAGAACGACGGAAGAACGTGATTTAGAGGAGGTAGACTGACACGTGCTCTCTCAGCGTGTTATATCGCCTTGAGGAGAGCAACGAAGCTATGTAGCATACGATATTGTCATATTCCGTCCCAACAACGACGCAACGTGCGGCAGTCAGCAAAATAGCTGTAGCACGAACAGTGTAGGCCCGCTCTTATTTACAGCTGACGTTTGAATTTTTAACGACTTATGAAGGTAACGCCAGTTCTACCACACGTGTCCAGACAATATTATTACAGAAACATGTTGACATTTCGCTTTATTAATCTCCAAAAAACATATTTATTATTTTAATTCCGGTGGCGTAGATAGAGAGAATATCAATTTACACGAAGCGTTGTCGGTCCAGGACATATTAAAACAAGACTTAATCAAATGAAAACACGTATTATATCGTTTAATACATTATTCATAAGATTAATTGAAAGCCACTGTAGCGAGAATCTTCTCATTAATTTCAATATTACGTTCCGAACGAGTCTATCGATATGTTTCTATTTACATAGCAAAAGCGAGTTGTTGAATTCGATTTGACTTGCTGCTTTAATTCATTATTTTTGAAAGGCTGTCATTTAAGCTACGTCGCTACGAGCGGTAATCGTGTGTTCAGTGTTGCATTGACAATCCCTTCTATCTCTTTGGGCCACGCTTTTCAGGGAATTATCCAATAAACATAATGAAAATTTAAGCCCATAGACAGTCGCTCTCCCTGCTTAATCTGTGTAAGCGAAGCTTTTGAAATAATATGAATTTCAGAGGATTCTTATACGTATATTGACCAAGTGCAACATTCAAAACGGGAGCTCGAAATGCGTAATCCTTTTAAAATACTGAATGTTTTAATGAAAAATTATATATCAAAAAGCTGGAAAGGCAATAGGTATTTGTAACAAAAACTTTTTAATTCAGAACTATCAAATAGGTAACAGTCAGGTCGTAAACGTAAGCTAACCGCACCAAACGTCGAAAAATGAGACCGTGCCGCTTAAAATTTTATATATTTTGTATTGCATCGGTTAAAATTTTATATTACCAGATTTCGATATTATATTACCAGAGTATACTAGTCATAATGCAAGCGAATTCAGACGTCAAAAATGTAACGGATTTGATACAAATCGCTAAGGGTGGGTTGCACCAGAGGCGTAGTTAAAGTTAAAGTTAAGGTCAAATATGGCGTCCATAATGGACTTTTACTAGGGATTTGACAGTTCATTTGACTTTTTGTTATGGTTAAAGTTAAAGTTATAGTTAAAGTAAGTTGGTGCAACCCACTCTAAGCGTCATGGCGCTTGCGATACTAATATGTTCCATTCCACTTTATCCGTTTTGATATCTAACTTCGCTATCGAAACAAGCGAAGGTTTCCCTTACTTTATTCGATGTTCGAATATCCCAACGACGATTATCTCATTACCGAATAACTTGTAATTTCTTTGTATTCGATACATCGATACAGATTACCCGACAACTACAAACAACGTGACAACGTGGAGCTCGTTAGCCCAAGCGCCGCGGGAATATTAAACACCTCAGTTATTTCATTAATAGATAGTAAGATAATACTTTGATATGTTTAAATGTTCTGGTTTTCATTGTCATTAATCTATCCACACTAATATTATAAACACGAATGTGTGTCGGTCTGTATGTTACCTCTTGACGCCCAAACCGCTGAACCGATTTTGTTGAAAAGTGTTAAGATACTTCAAGTCCCGGGAAAGGACATATTATGACATTTTAACTGCAAGAAAATGTACGTTTCCCGCGCGATAAACGAATTTTGGCGCAAGTGAGCTGCCTGCGTCATTATATTATATAACTTAATATTTTAAGAACCTTTGTAACTTTGGTTAACAAGGTGTTAATTAAAATGTAGTGCCTACATAAAAAATAAAGACTTGGAAACCTACAGTCTTCCTCTGATACAAAATTTAAATACAGTAAGTATCATTATTACACAAACATAAGCCACGCTCTCAGCTGTCTATAACTTTTAGCTCCTTCACATGCACGTTATACAAAACTGTCTAAAAATTCTCTATTCTTTCCGAGTTTATATTATAAATAGTATGTTCAGTTGGGAATGCATTTCCGCGGGCTCTAATGGGAGTTCCGACCGAGAGTGCTCCAACTCGATCGGGATTTACAAAGTTTTTGTCCGATATTTTGTATTGTACAAGTTAATATTTTTACAAAAGTCTGTGCTATTCTGTACTGGTCGAATATTATACTACACAGATAGAGTGGGTTGCACCAGAGGCGTGGTTATAGTTACAGTTATGGTCAAAGTTAGGGTTATAGTTAAGGCTAACTCAACTTTAACCTTAATTTAAGTTTAAGTTAATGGGATTGAGAGTATAAAAATGAATTATCCATAAAAATCGACAGGAATAATATTTGCTATAACAACACTGTGAGTTGTGACCCATAGTAAATTTTCACGAAAAAATTTCGATATGAGTTTGAGCGGTTATGGTTATCGTTAAATATGGCGTCCATTATTGACTTTAAGTTTTAACCTTTTAAGTTTTTATAGTTAAAGTTATTGTTAAAGTTACATTTATAGTTATAAGTTGGTACAACCCACCCTTAATGTTATCAAAGTTCTTGCGAAAAACTTTGTATCCCTTTTGACGAAAAATGCGGAAACGTAGGTGACTGAAATTTTGCACAGTTATAGTTTATATGGTGCATCGAGCTAATATTTTGAAATTATGCTTTTATCATACATTTTTTTAACAAATAAAATATTACACACACTACAACACACACACTGGGAGATTTTGATTGACAAGCCTATACACACGAATTGTACTCTTTTATTTATGGTTTAAGTCTGTTGTTAAATTGAAAATAGATTTAGTTTTTTTTTATTGAATCTTAAATACTGTTAGACAATTATTACACGGCCAGTCTGTCATCATTTGACTTTATTAATCTGAGACTGTCGTAGGAATTATGTCTAAAAAAATACCTAATAAAGTCAATATTTTGAGAATAGAATATCAGTAGAAAAGCGTTGAAATTTGGAACTTATAATTTAATTTTTTATTTGAGGTCAATGATATTCTACTTATACAGATCTGTTACGTCCATACTATTTTCCGGCTTAAATCTCTTCCAAACAATTTTCAAATTCAAAATTGCAAACATTGACAAATTTGACAGATAAGTGAAACAAACGATACGAAAAACCATTTACATAAAAGAGACAGTTCCATTTTTAAACGTCGAATCGTATCGCTGTCTCTTTCTTCGCCTGAGCTATGACGAAAATTCGATTTATTCCAGATTGTTCGAAAAAATAATAGAAAATGTAAATAATCGAGGTATTTATTGCAATCAAGACATGCGGTAAGAGATTCCATGTGTTTTGTTTTCTTTTGAGTCATAATTGGTACATTTTCGAAACACGCACGACGTCATTTTCAATTTATTTAGGTAAGACAAGACGCGGCACGTTCGTGACTGCGCTCGATGCAGACTAAATAACAGACGACCCAATTGGGCCGTATTTGAATCTTCACAACGCGCGGGGTAGTAACATAACTGTTTGAGTTTTTCATCATTGTTTGAGGTTTAATTTCGACCATTGGGCGATCTCTAGTTTTAATAACTAGATCACCCGTGAACTTCGTATCACTTCCTTCCTAATATAAATTTTCTATCGACTTCCACGAATATTTCAAGACTAGAATTAGCGAAATCGATTCAGCCGTTCTCAAGTTCTTCTCGAACAGTCGAAGTATAATATTATAATATTTAAAATCATTTTTGTAAAATATACCGGATAATTTGCTTATTATTAGAAATCTATGTACTTAGTGATTATTTGTCGGATTAATGCCTGGCTTCTAAAGGTTTTCGATAAGTACTTTTCTTTTACTAGCTTTGTTGAATATATTTAAACTTTTTGAAATTAGCCAATCAAAAACCTAAGTGAATAGATACAAACCTGTAAAATACCTCAGAATCTGGGCATTAATCTGCTATATATCTTTCCTTAGGGCCCTTCCACCCGACGTTTTGTTTTTATGCTCGTGTGTATCGATACAAACGCAAGTTGAAAGTTCAGCAAACGCAAGGAAGCCGACACGTTTTAAACTTTAAATCTGAAAAAACGCGCTGAAAACGCGCAGAAGACGTGCGCATAAAAAACGCGCGTCGTCAGTGCGTAAAAAATACGTAGTGTTGAAGGGCCCTTACAAAGCTGAAAATAGCCTTATAAATGTACAGAAGTCAAGCATAACAATTACATCGCAGTATTACCAGAAGACGTAGGATAACATATGAAACTTATCACAATGGTGAAGCTATAAAAACTTGAAATTACTCCTGCCTATTGTTACCGTCTCCGAGAGCACTCTCGACTCCTACCAGACAATATGCAGATCCACCGACCCTTATATTGCACGTAAGTTTGCGTTGTTATGTACGTACGAGTATTATGCAAATTCTTGTACGCAGATTATGTTAAGGTCGTAGGCTAGGAATAGAGCATGTAGAGAGTAAAATTGTCTCTATTTTGAGTGCCCTACTGGGGCTGTTTACGTTTGAAATAATAGGCCAGTGTTGTGCTGGTTAATTAACTACGAAAGAGTTATAGAGAATAAGACAATCAAGAAAATAATATACATGACAATAAAAAATTAAACACTTACATTATTATGATGAATAGTAATGAAAGTATTGAAAACATAATGTCATAATGAAAGTAATGAAAACATAATATTATATACAACTGTTAGCAGAATAATGTACAATAATTAATTGCTATAAGGCATCGCGTAGTTACATATTGTTAAATTTTGTAGTCTTACTTTTTATTCGTTTTCTAATATCTACTGAAAACCAGGATAGAAGCATTTTCATGCCTGAAGATTTTGTGGTTGGTGTTTGACATGCCTTATCTTTATAATACACATAATATGATTCAGGTTGATTTTCTGTCGTTATTACGGGGATCTTGCTGAGGTTCAAAGGAATATAGTTGAATGTGGTAACCTCTTAAAACTCTTATGTAAAGTTTAGTAAATATGTCAAAATATATTTTTGTTGCTTTCTTCTGTCCAACTACACTTAAGGTTAAATATAGAGAAGATAAATTTTATTGGGTCGGTTGTAATCTAATTAAAATTTTCCTACGACAGTTCACCCTCATAACCTCTAATAACAAACCCTGGACCCAAAATAACAAACATTAAAATATAATGTTCCTTATCTCGTAGTAATAAAATGATAATACAAAACGTTTTCGTTCGAAATTAAATTTTCATTACTCCTGATTGGCTTATTACAAAGATATTAATTGATAAAAGTAATCAAGGCAAATTACCATAATGCCGCTTGTTATGCGTGTTGTATACGTAAGCGTGTGTGTGTGCGTGCCTGTGTGTGTACGCATTCGGGAAACGCAATAACTTACGCGTATCGTTACGGGACCTCCGTACTACTTACGCGGCATTTATATTCATACCCTGTATTTACATTTCATCCGAACTGAAGGTTTAGCTTTAAGGGCTAGGGTCTGCTAAATGTGCGTAATCAAAAATTTATACAACGCACAGTAAATGAGATGCTGAGGGTATGTACAATGTGCGGAAAGGTTTAGGGATATAAAGATTTATTTTACTTTAAGAGAAACTTATTTTGTATCCAAGTAATAACTTTATTATATACCTAACATTGAGTTTTTGGGCGTTTATTTTACTTTTTCACGACAAAACTACTGAAAGGATTTTTATCAAAGTTGTGGTAGTTTAAGCTTTATATGCTTATTGTTATCTTAACAAAATCAGCCAAGTGCGAGTCGGACTCTCGCACGAAGGGTTCCGTAACATTTATTGACTTCGAGCAATAAATAGGCAATGTTTTTTATGAATTTCTTGCTACTTTGGAAGTGTCTTTCGCGCAAACTATTCAGTTCATAAAAAATTATATTAGAAACTTCAAAATCATTAATAGAAATTTTTAACACATTGAGCTAAGGTGACTTGGGGTAATTCCGACACATTTTGTGATTAGTTGGTACGATATCTATATAAAAAAAAATGATTTAATGTGCATATGTCTACTACCAACGAATTGATAATTATATTAGAAGGAACGTATGATCTATTCATTTAAATGACCCAATGTATGCTTTTATAATTTTGGATGTGGCGGTAATATCATGAACGTTCACGGTAAAACGATAACATAGGGAAGTAAAATGTATGAAAATATATGAAGACGCTTTTAAATTTCCGTCGACGATAACTTTTTAACGTGCACGTTAGAGGCCATCACGATACTACACTCTTCTGAACCGCACAAAACGTCCGCGGTGCGTAAAATCATAAGGGCATTTAACGTACCCAACGTTTTACTGTGGAAGTCGGCGTTCACGATAACTTGACGTCCGGAATTATAAAAGCGTACAATCTCTCAAATATTGTTTTATAATTTATTTTATAAATAAATGCATTTCAATTGCAGTGTCTTTATTTTTGTGGTTAGGTGTAATGGCACTGAAAAATAGCTTTTATGATACTTGGTTTTAAATAATAAATTCGCTTTTCATTCGCATTTACCCCTGTTCATTCAAAAAATATATAAGTATAAAAATATATATTTGTTAAAGCCAAAACAAGTTTTAGATCATTTTGATTTTCGTAATCACCCCGTACGTGATCCAGAGGCTCTCAACATAATACCCATGTTTAAGTGTCATTTTATACTTAAAAAAATTATTTTTACCTAAATTTGGGTTAAAATGGATTAATTGCACTAAATAAAATAAAAAAAATACACGTAAACCCAATTAAACCCGTTATAATATTTTCAAAGTCAGTTTTACTATATAATATATTATGATCGAGTGAGAGTCCGAATGAACCACAGTTTGAGAATATCTGAAATTTTCGTAATAACCCCGCGTGGGGTAGTTATAAAATAAACATAAATTTAATAGACAGCGTGAAATAACCTACAAAACACTGAGCCAAAAACTACTGGCTATCTATCTATACATGTAAGAATCATTAAGATTACTCACCCGGTTCCGAAGCTATTATGTCTCGTGGGGTGATTACAATAAGCTGCAAATCCTTGAAAAAATGTAGAACACACCGAAAACAATATTTTAATTAGGTGCACTTGTCGTAAGCCGTCTAACGTAAATGAAGCCAGAGAGACAAACAAAATGGCGACAAGACCAATTTTACCAGAGTGAAAAATATTGCAAAAAAAAAAGTGAAAAATGGTAGAAATTAAATATTTTTTGGAATATTCCCTTTTTCGGAAATACCCTAAGTCACTATATATAGAAAATTTTCTAAAGGTTTGTGTTGTTTTTTCCAACCTATGCTATGCAAGAGAAGAAACCTTTATGATATTAGTATACAATATCTATACTCTATACTTATAATATTATAAAGCGGAAGAGTTTGTTTGTTTGTTTGAACGCGCTAATCTCAGAAACTACTAGTCCGATTTGAAAAATTATTTCAGTTTTAGATAGCTTATTTATCGAGAAAGGCTATATCATCACGCTAAGACTAATAGGAGCAAAGAAACAGAGGAAAATGTGGAAAAAACCGGGAAAATTATTTAAAAGGGCTTATCTCACGAACTACTGGAGCAATTTTTATGTTATTTGGCACAGATAAAAAGTAAACCACGTGAAGGATCATAGGATTTTTTGTGGGCTAATTTGTCTGTGAAATTCCTAATTTATGCAGGCGAAGCCGCGTGGAACGTCTGTCAAACATATTGCTGGTTAACTGAAAAAATAAGCAGGTTTCGTTTATTTATTGACAACATAACCCGTTTACGGAACCCTTAACACATTTTAAGCACGAGTTAATAGGCAATATGCGAAGCCGAAATTGCTTCCATAACGTTGTTTTCTCTAACATCGCCTTAAAGCGATTAACGCTTTACTTTTTCTTCAACTGCTATTTTCATTAAAAGCGTGTACAAAGGATTACAAAAAAAAACCCACTACGTTTGCCTACGTAAAGAATGCTTCAATTAGAAGGAATTTATATTGGCTCTTTGATAGCGGATCCAATTTCCGATGTAACATCAAAATATGCTTTTGTGCTTGTAATGCAGCTCAAGTTTGTAATGCATCCTACAATTTGCTATTAGCACCTCACATTTACATTATCTTGCTACAACCGTTGAACAGATCTTGATTTTCATGACACTAGTTAAATCTCATAGCAACATAGTTATAACTCATAGAAACATAATTAAAAATCAAAACTCAGACAAAGAACATCAAAAGCCTAACTTTCTTTTTGTTATTTTACCAAGCATCTCTCTAATTTTAATGTGTATTCCTTCAGTACAAAAACTATGATTATCTCAGTTCAAAATAATTTTCGATGACAAAGTTTCAATGACAGGACATTATTGATATCCTGTGTAGAAATTCTTGCTCCTGCTTCCATCCATTCCCACAAACGTCATCCCGCAACTGTGGCGTTAAGAAATTGAACAATAAATTTTTATACGTAGGTATTACAAGATCCGTTAGAAACTCAATTTCGCAAAAATATGAGCAGTTAGCAGATCGTCGGAGCACCTGCGCGTGAAAAACCCATACCGTTACACCCGAGATAAATCTCAAGATAAATCTTATGTTATTGGAACTTTTTTTGGCACAGGTGTATCGGTTGTCTTAGCGGTTGTTACAACTGTAAAAGAATCATGAATTATAACTTTTCTTGGTGAGATTTATTGGAAAGGTATTAGTTTGTATCAACAATTTAGTTTTATCAATTGAAAGCATAATATTATTATAAAATTAAATATGCACTCGTACACCACAAAATTAAAATATTAATAATGATTGACAGTAATTTAAAATACGTGATTCTAAAATAAACACAATGGAATATTTAATTGTGTAACATAAAGTAATCAGTTCAGGCCGATACAGTGCTGCATGTTCTCATCATTGTCAAATTTAACATTTCGCTTTATTCATTTTACAGAAAATATGTACTCAGTTAACTTGCATATGTCGCAGCCAACTGGTTTATTTAGCCGTTCAAGCCTTTTGACTGAACAACGCCATTCAATCACACGTCTAGCTTTTTAATTGAATATTTAAGTCGCTCAAAACGTTCAACACTACAGCTAATTCAAAAGCCGCCGTTTGATTGAATTAGTTCAGCGCTCAGCACCGCGGCGCTAGGTGCGTTTTGTATACAATATGGCGTCAACTAACCGGTGTTTTGTGGTTGTATTAAGTTATTTTTTGTAAATATACGTTACGAGTATTATTAAAGAGACAGAAATTAGGGGGGCACATACGAGTGAATCAAAATTTAAACTAATATTCGAGGAGAAATTACGGGATTATGAAAAGTATCATCAAGGTATTTATTGCAATTGTGTTCAAAATTAGTTAGAATACAATTAATCTGCTTGTTATCATTACGCTTGTGTAATAATAGCACTAAATTAATGGTCATCTTAGTTAATTTACCATTTAACCAGTTGGCTAAGCTTCATCTAGCTCTAGTGTTGAACGTTGCAGTCAACAAGTCGGCTAAACAACGTATAGCCGTGTGATTGAATGGCGTTGTTCAGTCAAAGGGCTAGCTGTTTGATTTAATGGCTTTTTTACCAGTCGACTGCGACACATACGTAACTTTTAACAACGAAGTCGGAAAAAAGTAGTATGTAAAATGGGATTTGACAAAACGCGTTTAAAAGACTACAAGCCTATGAAAAATATTAACCTGTGAAAATTATGATCCTACCTGAATAACGTAAAGAAGACCGTTACTGTATCTGAAAATAACTCTGAGCACTATGCTGTTATTTCTAAGCGGTTACTAATAAAATATGTTGTTGCATGTCCTGACTTCAGTGCACATAACAATAATGCTGCTTTTAGTGATTAAAACTGTTGAAATACATAACCGCATAATTTGAGAGCCTGAAACAGCCAGGTTATTATTAACGGTTGATTCTGAATAAATGATAAAGCATACTGATCGAATATTTAATGTGAAATTTAATTGAAAATATTGGTTCACCTATGCGCCTTGATTTAACTATATTATCCTGTTGACAATAGTAAACTATTCTTGGTTTATTATTGTCACAGGAAACACAATTTGGAAACAATATGCTCATACGATTCGTTATCAGGATATAACTGCTTTTCATTCATAAAAAGCTAAATTTGTACATACTGACAGATCAACGTACACGTGTTGCTCATCCTTTTTAAAAATTTGGGGTCCTACATAATAACAATAATGATGTACTTACTATGGTTTACCATTCTAAAAAATTAAAAAGAAAACGTTTTTTTTTATTCTACCTCTATGAGGATGAAATAAATGACAAAAGTTTGTGTAGGTACCAGGAATACTATTTTATGTTAGCGAGCGGGAGAAACCTAGTTATTTTCAATAATGTCCCTGATATAGCTATTTATTTATTTTATTAACAAACCTTCAATTATTAATGAATCGTCAGCGACACCAAAACCGCTATCTGCAGGCCACATGCAGACCCATCAACAAAGGCAACATTAATCAAATATCATTTTTTACTAGGGGCGATTTCAATGGCAACCCTTCCTATTGGTTTTTGCATCCAGTAAGAGCAAAGCCGTGTTTTTCCATTTACTACCGCACGCACGATATCCTAGTGCTATGACGTCATTATGCCCTGAATATAAAGTGAGGGAATGACAAAACAGGAATTAATTTCAGATATGTCGTACGCTACGTTGAGCACGCGGGGACACACGGACGATTTGGCTGACGATCATGACTGAGTTAGGAGTTTTTTTTTTTCCGATGACAGTGCTTTTAGTTAACTTAATAATAAAGCAATACTAATATTTTTGCTATTTTCTTCAAAAATAACAAAAGCTGTTTCACGCCGGTTTTCTGTGAGCCCGTGGTATTTCTCCGGTCAAGCCGGTCCATTCGTGCCGAAGCATGGCTCTCCTACGGCAAGGTTATGTTAGCTTTGATTTCTAATTAAAAGATGAAAATGAGATAGTTTGAAAAGGATAATTGAACTGGAAACTTCATTAATACGCGGAGAATCCAAATATAGCCCTTTTTGATAATTATAACGATGCAATTGAAGGTTTTTTGAAAATAATCTTGTCAACTTTTATAAAATAATTGAAAAATAGACTTTTTTAAATCTTTATTGAAATAAAGAGGATTTTTTCATACATGGCATGCCAGCCCCTGAAAAATATATGGAACACAAATAATAATTTGTTTATTATATGGCGATGGGTAATTGTTTGCCAATCGCCACGTCTGTATGTATCGCTTCTTTAACCGCACCCTTTGCGGGCTATGTGAGGAAATTCGCTCAATTATGTCTCCCCAACTATAAGCTTTTTAGCTTATTTATCAATCAATCTTCAATTACGACAGTCTTAGCACCAAAATGTCGATTCACTGCACTTAATGTGTTAATGTATTAACACTATTAAGTTTATCGTCGTAATCATTCCACTAAAGGTAAATTAGGGTTTTGTTTTTTTTTTTTTTTATTGAAATATAACTTGGTACACTATTTTAAGATATTGGATATATAACAATGAAATAGTATTGTTGAATCAATTATTTAACCATAAATGATGAAAAAACTCTTACAAGCTTCTTAATAGTATCGGATAAAATATAAAATCCAATAAAAAAAACTCACATTTATCTTGATAAAAACTATCCGATGTCTTTTCCCGCTACTCAATGTAACTCCGACCAATTTCATCGAAATCGTGAGGTAAAAAAGTAACAGATAGGCAGATTCGCTGTTGTGATGTTAATGAAATTTACGAATTAACTCAAGTCTTAAAACATCCAAGTATTAATATGTGTAATTGTGTTTGCTGAATCACATCACATGGTATGTAATCTTGAGTATGTCAGCTATACTTGAGGCAGACGTTAATTAACACGCTTAATATTTGTCTACAAATAGTGTAATCCAAACATAATTTGCTCATGTTCCTGAATTATATGAAAACCCAAGCGCCAGCGACAGCCAGACTTTCATCATTTTATAAAAGATGAAAGTGTGCCAGTATATGACCCTTATAAAGGTAAGAACGATCAGCAACTATGGAATTTCGGTCGCGGTTACTTTAGGATTTCCAGTTTCTGACTTCACTTAACCTCCGATAAAAAGTGAAGCTCAATTTTTTATCTTATTCTCTTCAGGATATCTGTATCTGGGAAACTCGTCTTCCACTGCCAGACATTTTTTATAGTTCCTTCCGATTGCCAGACACCCTTAAAGGTTTAGACTTTGAGGTGGTGGATTACAATTTAATAATGCTTCTCGATCCAATCCATTTCATATTGAGCTACGAAATGCTATTCTCATGAAGAGGAACTTCTGATTGGTCAAAACTGCAAGTCAGTCGTTTGACATTTTTTGACGTATGAATACAACTTTGCTCCCTCTACGACACGTACTGGACCGAACAAAGAACAAAGCTACATTCCTTACATCTTCGTAATAAATAACAGCTAATAAATTACATGACAAAACAGGTTGTATCATTAGAATTATTATGTTAATTGTTCGTAAAGTCAATAAAAGTAATTGACATGATCAATTCGGCGCACCGACGCCGCAAACTTTTCTTTTTAATTTATTTGCTCAAACAAGCGGCACACCGCGAGTTTTGACGTTTATTAGAATAATTAATTAAATGTGCTCCAATCGTAATTTTTATGAGCGTTTTGTGTTCTTTAATAAACACGTGTGACTTATTAAGTGCTTAGAATATAGCTCAAACTTGAATCGATCGTTCAACCTTTTTTAAAAAGTGTGTATTGCACTTTTATACTAAATAAAATATTTATAATAAAATGTATATTTTAAGTCATACAATTTAACAAATGAGGACATCTATTCATATAGTTTTTTAGGCACTCCTTACAAGAACTAAGACTCCAATTAGTACATCGGTACTTATGTATTTTGTATAATAAAATATCATCCGTACGATATGTTATTTTGATCTTTCTGCTAACGAAACAGGGATCACGGCTCAGGCACTTGGAGGTAAAATAACTCTGAACAGACTACGAAAGCGGCACGTGTTTGTCACGTGACTGTCACGTGACATGGTCATTAGCTTAGACGTCCCGGGGGAGGTGTGGTGGAGAAACTTGAAGTTACCAGTGGTTTTATATTTGTCCAGTTAATTTTTTTATCAACAGGTGTGGGAGCTTTGAAATGGTTTAGCTGGGAACCAATGAAAGTGAGATTCTGGGAAAAATCAAAGTAAATTCTAATCTAAGTCGGCAAGTTTAATTTGTAAAATAATTTTATTTCAAGATATGTCAAAGTTAGCATGTCTTTGACATGCTCTAACATCAAAAAGACTGTTTAGATTAACTAGACATTATAAAATAGTAATATTTTCTATTTAACTGCAACATGTATATTATGATTCCAGCTATAAAAACGCACGATAAAGCACATATAGGTGTATTTTATGTTGTGGTATTTTATACCCCTGATTCTTGGGTGTAATCCCTTCAACTCTAAAGTTGAAGTGATTTTGGCTGTAAAACTAAAATTAAAAAGCTTTTTCGTGTATTCTTTTTCTTGTGGTAAGTAGGTAAGTACTTATAGTAAGTAGCTACAAAAAACTTGGTTTATGGGGTGTATTCCGTGATTCCTACTCAGTTATAAGGTATAAGAAAACTCTGTTTCTATACCAGTTTTTACACGCGGCTCGGGCCGTATCCCACGGGAACCGCTCTATTTTCGACCAATAAAGGTCTTCTCCATCTTCTAATATATAAAATTCACGTGTCACAGTGTTTGTGCGCGAACTCCTCCAAAACAGTTCGACCGATTTTAATGAAATTTTGTATGTACATTCATTAGGCCTGAGAGTAGATTTTTATCTACTTTTTATATTGATACTAGAAATAATTTATATGACAAAACAACATTTGCCGGGTCAGCTAGTATTATAATATATTATGCCAAATTTAATGAAAAATTTTCCAATTCGAAGGTATTCTCTGCAAATAAACAAACCTTCCCTCTTTATAATACAAGAAAATAGAAGCAAAAAGTATAAGCAACAAGTAAATTGTTCTGTAAAACAGAATAAACTGTACAAAAGTTGAAACATAAGTATGTATCGTCATAGTATATTATAGCTATAGTATATTATGTATGTTTTCGATACTAGTTTGGTTGGTGACATTAGATAGTTTAGGAAGAAAGAGATATAATTTATATGGGAAAATGACAAAGTAAAAACAAAAACATTAACAATGTGTAGGGTATTTAAAAAAAATATTTGTCGGTGGTTGTAAATATTATATTAATTCATAATTTATCAGAGTACAACTGTTTTCTTTAAAATCAAGCTCGCTCAACACAGAGACGAATTTTACGCGCGCGTGATTATAATTTAATTAAAGTTATCTGAAATCATGCACTAGTATAAGCATTAAGCGTATTCTGTTCTCTTCAGTCTAGTATGAAGTTAGACGACTGTGTTTAATAATATATTGTTAAATAGACGTCATATCCAATATGTCATTAGCGAAATGGTTTGTAAGTCATTAATTACCAGGTATACGGTATACCTAGTTACTAATATAATTAAGCTATAATCAACCGAAATCCTATCAGTGAAGTTGATTCAAAGACTGATGGTGACCTACATAATTTGGTCGCCCATGTCAAGTCCATCGAGATTCACTTGACATAGACCGACCGAATAACGTAGGTACCGTCGAAGAAATTAATTCATATTTCATAGGCACATGACGGACCTACGTCGTTTGGTCGGGTTATATTAGTCGTGATCTGTCGGTTGGGTTTGACATAACGCTGCCAAATTACGTAGACCCCCTATCTACCTATGAATCAACTTCTCTGATAGTACATATTCTGCCTATGAATGGTACAATACAAATTTAATTTTTAGTTTCTTGATGCACATCAACAATACTAAGCCTAGAATAATTTAGTTTAATTGCAATCTATCCCAGTAATCGTGGACTTGTATAATTAATTGCACAGTCTTATGTCCTGAGACTACAATATGTTAGGATGGGGGTTGAATTAATCGCAAGGTATCAAGGTGTCGATTCCGACATCACCATCACTTACCGTAAATCAAGATAGCTTTATGCCCAAGATATAGAATACTATAGTCTAAACGGCGAATCTGGACGCAAAACTTCGTAATATAAAATGTCAAAAGTATGAAATTCTGTGCCAACTTATTCTGTTTACAGTTTTAACTCCGTTTTAATACATTTCCATCGATGTAAACAATTTCAAGTCGGCCAAAGTTAGTGTGTGAAATTTGTCTGTGTGTGTGTGTGACTTCCTAGTGGTAAAAAAGTACAAGGTACCTGGAGGCACGAACTAAAGGAATATTGGTGATATTCCTTTAGTGCGTCGAGGCTTCGCAGGCCGGCTAGCAGAACTCTTCGAAATACACTTCCATGACATATTAAGAAAGCACAATACAACAAGCACAATTCAGTAAACCAGGCAAGTTTATTAAATTTATAGTTTTTTTAGGGTTCCGTACCCAAAGGGTAAAAACGGGACCCTATTACTAAGACTTTGTTGTCTATCCGTCTGTCCGTCTGTCCGTCTGTCCGTCTGTCCGTCCGTCCGTCCGTCTGTCTGTCTGTCTCTCTGTCTGTCTCCAGGCTGTAACTCCAAAACCGCTATAGCGAGACTTCTGAAACTTTCACAGATTGTCTATATCTGTTGCCGCTATAACAATAAATAAATTAATATTTAAGGGGGGCTCCCATACAAGAAACGTGATTTTTTGGCCTTTTTTGCTCGTAATCAATAATGGTAACAGCTAGGCACTTGAAATTTTCACAAAATCTTTAGTTATATTTGTACTTTAGTAATTATGAATAATATTAAAATAAAGTAAATATTTAAGGGGGGCTCCCATACAAAAAACACATTTTTTGTCTACTTTCGCTCTATATCGATACGGAACCCTTCGTGCGCGAGTCCGACTCGCACTTGGCCGATTTTTTAAAATTATTATTTCGAAAACAAACACACGCGAGACATTTCAGGCGGACATTTTGTTTCTTCTATGCGTGCGCGTTTCTGATTGAATAGCGGGCAGATATTTATACGATCGTGTGCACGATCGTAAATATTTGAATGTGGAAGGTTTGGGAGTTGGAAAGGTACAGATTTTATCCTTGTCTGATAAGCTACCTTTTCGTGTGTATCAGACAAAGACAATTGATAGAGACGGATACATGTTTAAAAAAAACAGAAATATAATTAGAAGGCACAGTAAGCGGCTGGGTAGTAAGAAAGTATATTAAACCAAGAACAAGTAAGTATAAGTTTACTCAGTCAATAGAAGCTCAGAGGTTGGAAGGAATAGGAAGTAAATATTTAGTTAGTTGCCAACTATAATAATATAGTTGTGGGAAGAAAATATTTGTAAACCCGAATTTAACTTTTGATTGTGGATTGTTTTCTAGTTATAATATTAAAAAACTAGACAATATTAATTTAGCAAAGCAAAGTTATATTAGAGTTTAAAAATACGTTCATACTTATAATATGAATATTATATAATATATATAAAATAAGTTTGTGTACATAAACATTATGAATTATGATATAATATTAGCAATCCCTAATTTCTCCATGAACGTTGTAGAAAAAATAATATGCTTGAAAGCCTCAAATGAAGATCTTCTGACCGAGTCGGGAGTTAGTATTCCAGATGCTAAATGAAAACTCCTCTCCGAACAAACTACGATAGCATGATTTAGGATAGTGAATTTTTTGGCCCGCTACAACGTTATTATCTTTGTTATTAAATGGAATGGAAAAAGTGATTAACAATATGAAAATGTTCGATTAGCCTACTGCCGTTATCGTAGCTTGTTCGATACAATAATATTCGCATATCAAATCGCGATAAACTTCGTCGTTTAAGGTTTTTTGACGTAATAAGAGAATACCATTTTGCCTTTTAATACGATTCAGACTAGATTGAAGCGGATCGGGGTACAGACTTAACATAAATATTTATTATTTTCAATAAGAATTTTAAATTACATTAAATTAAATTAATTAAATCATCTTTATTTCAGGCATCGGGGGCCCATTTAACAAATACCTTAAATCTAACATACATATTAAATAATATAATAATATTATATTATTAATATGTATGTTAGATTTAAGGTATTTGTTATATAATTTTGCCTAGCACAATAAATTGACACTATTTATTATCAAAATAATTATTGTCACTTACGATAAAGGTCATAAATAATAAGATAAGTGGAGGGTTCATATGAAAATCTTCGGGGCGGATAGTTTTTCATGTGCAGACATAATCGAGCATTAACACTCCATAGCGGTCAGCCGGAAACGCAGACGCCATGTTGGTGGGAGATAGCGGAAATATATCGCCGGAAGTCGCCGCCATTATTCAGGAAAGGTTTCCGTTGTCAATGAACGTTTTTCTAATGTCTCACGGCCTTCGAAAGTTTTGGTTTGAAATTTAAAATCAAAACGGGTTTTATAACAATTGACTTTTACGTCAAATTAGCAGTAGGTATCTATGTTATTTATAGAAATAATTAACCCATCAATCCCCAAGCGGCAGCCGGCTGCCGCATAACAATTGAAAATCTATTGTGTCTGCGATACCCACGATGAAGATGCTACATGCATGCAGGTCAAATTTAACGTGGCCCGTCAAATTCTGGCATTGAACTTTAAGTCTCACTACAACCTAAACACTATTTTTAAATTACAATGCCATAGGATAAACATTTTTTTGCACTTTCAATAATACTAATTAGAAGATTAGGTAAATTAATTCATTTTACAACTGAATTTCTTATCTCAAACCACTCTGTTACATTATCACAGTAATTAAATTAATCAGCGCCGTAGATTTTAATTTTCATGGAAAATCTTCCATCAGTCTCGGTTCAGACGTATTGTTGTCTACTCCCTTGTCTAGCTTTTATTATTATACGGAACCTTAAACAAAGAGCATTGTCCAACAAAGATGTAATTATGAGCTGACGGTAATAAATAGCTATGGGTTGCGTAAAATTACGCAGAAAAATAACCATTGTAGATCGCTCAAAAGAAAATCCCTTATTATTTATTGGGTCAATTTATCTACAATTAAGAAAGTTATTATGTAATTTATTTCCGCTGAATAAAGTAGGACTTTTATTTAATATAATTAATATTATGTATTAGTCATCCATAATAATTGTTATAAATGCGAAAGTCTATCTGTCTGTTACCTCTTCACGATACAATCGATTACACCAAACGATAAAATTGATTTTGTTGAAATTTGTTATGAAGATACTTTGAGTCCTAGGAAGGAACATAGGATTTTATCTAGAAAAATTTACGGTTCCCGCGCGATAAACCAATTTTGGCACAACAGAGTTGCGGGCGTCATCTGGTTATTTACGCTACGTTATGTGTGTATAGTGCGGCTATTTGAAATAGGTACTCGAGTGTGGTAGCATGTGACATGATTATGTTGACACATGTAGGCCTCACAAGGCAAAGTCAACTTTGTGATACAATTTCGCATCCATACTAATTTTTTATTAGGTACCTTAACCCTTAATTAGGCGCATCAAAAAAGTCACACAAGTAGTCGCATGGGGTCTCCACTGATCCCAAATAAAAAATGAAGATTAAGTTGAAGAAATGAATAAAACGAAGTATTAATTATGCGAATTGTTAGGATGCTTTATGATAATTAATCTTAATAAGCAAAAACCTTCATTTGCCTCTATATACAACTAAAAATATCAATCAACTACTGCTCTGTCTCGAAATATCATAAATATCACTATGGTTGAGATCGAGATTTAAAAAATCTATTAATAGATGACCAGATTTTTTTTGCAGCACCGAAGGAAGCAGGTCCTGAAATAATACTGACAAATATATTTTCCTCATTTGTATGATTTGTTACGCACTTCTGGTCATCACCCCCTCATCATCATCAATATCACCATCCAGTGGTCAGTGATTATTTTAGACATCTTTGGACTCTTAAATCTTGTCTACCGACTAATGCCCATCACAAATCGGTGCATAGTTTTGAAGTTCAGAGGCTAGGCTCGCAAAATCGCTTTTATCTTCAGGAACCTTCCAGCCGCCGCAAAAATGGAAACTTGTCTTGTGACAAAAAAGTCACGTAAGTGGTCGCATGGGGTCAGCCCTCAAGAGAGTAGCGACACATGCACCATCATTAGCTAACCGGCTACCACTTATTATTACCTCAAGATCTTACCTCAATAGGAGTTAGGAAACTACCAAAAGCGTCGTTGCATTCCTGGAACTCTAGCACATTTTTTTCGGTTTGAAAGTGATTTGACTCCATGCGACCAATTAAGGGTTAAGAACTGATTATGAACAAATTTAGTATGAAGATTCTTGAAGTTTCGGAAAAGGATGAGGGAAAGTTTTTCCTCGAAAAACGGTTTCGGAATTATCCTAAACTTTTGGTAGTAAAATAGGTGGAACATAACAACATAATATTACAATTGAACAAATAAAATTGATATACCAATTTTACAATTTTTTATAGTATTAATAATATTATCTATCATAAATTCATAACAGAATTAAGCGTGAAAACACATTTTATTCTTCCCATATTTTATTCCTTGCACGAGCTATTTAAAGCTATTATAACTAAGTAAGCACATTATAAGGGTTGTTAACATGATAATACGTGGAAATCAGCTCTACTTAACGAGTTCGATGACCTATAATTCGAAGCGTGGGTACCGTTTCACTACCACCACTTGCAATCGAAGACATGAGTGGAAAAGTGGTAAGTAACTAACAATTTGAAAACTGATGCCTGCATTAATGGAGGCCGGGAAAATTATTTGAAATAAAAAAAGTGGATTCTATGTATAGCTATATTATCTAGATCAGCTATACTCAAACTGCGGCTCGCTGGAACTTTTTCAGTGGCCCGCGTGAAGTAAAACCATTTTGAAATTCACGTCCACCGGCAAAATGGTGTAGTTGTCGTGAAAGTCGTAAAAACACTCTTAAATCGCTAATTTAAAAGAACGTTATTTTTTAACCCTAAAAATTTTTGGTTGCCTCCCGCGACACCAAGACATAAACTTATTCGTGGTCCGTATAAAAAAAAGGTTGAGCACCACTGCGCTAGATGATCAATTGATCAAGTAGGTACATGTTACAAGGTTTGTTCAAATTATAAGGGGAAAAATGAGCAATTGTTGTAAAAGTAGTTACCCACTTCATCCACTCACGTCTTCATTATCATGGATAGCTAGCAATTTGCAAGCTTTCTTTCATTTTTACCGTTTTAAACTAGCTCGCAAACTGTCCTATTTTAGCGGTTTGTACTTAAATCTACGTAATAAGAAGCTTTATTTTTATCTAATTCTAGTTTCTTGAAGAGCTTAGTATACGTAAAACGCCAATTTGATGAGCCTTACAATTATTCATGTAAGTGTTCTATATTGGTCTACAGACATCATCAATGATAAAAATATTATTAGATAAACACAATCTAGCTATGTATTAACATGGTACCTTAGTCAAAAGCCCACATTTCAGTGTCGCAGTTAAATTATTAGCCATACCTAATCTCACATATTATTTTGATTTCAAACGTTAGCTATATTAACGAAAACAATATCTCTATCGAAACTCAAATAGACTGAAGTGAGCGCCTCTAGTTTTTTTGTATGTAATCTATAAAAAAAAATACATGATAATTTATACACACTCCTCTTTGATTATATTGAACTAGATCAGGGGTTCCCAAACTTATTTTGTCTACTGCCCACTTTAAGAACAAATTATTTTTAGCGCCCCCATTGTTTCACCTATTTTCCTATCTTTATTTAAATTAAGGGGCTTTTGCCGCAAATTTTAAAAATAAATGCAAAGTGCCAAATAAAAAATGCAAAATTTTACCATTACGGACTTAATTTGCATTCCCGAATATTCTCCAATCCCAGAATTCTGGAATTTATGTTTAAAACAAAATATTATATTCTAAGAAGTTGCCCCCAAACTTGCTAGCCAAAAATTAAAACTAATGTAAGGGAATAGATGCATTTAATTTGAAACGCATCCAGATGAAATTAAATTACGAATCACCCCCCAAGCCTCTACACAACTCCCCCATTTTTTTCTGGGTCTCACACCGCCCTTTAGGCCTCCAGCGCCCACAAGGGGGCGTTATCGCCCACTTTGGGAAAGGCTGAACTAGATGATTGATGCCCGCAACTACTCTGTTGCACAGAAATTAATTTATTGGTAGCGTGAATTTTTCCGAGATGTAAAGTATCCTATGTACTTTCCCGGAACTCAAAGTATCACCATACAAAATTTCAGCTAAATCAGTTCAGCGGTTTGGGCGTGAAGAGATAACAGACAGGCAGATAGACAAATAGACAAACTTTCGCATAATAATATTTTATACTATTAGTATGGATGACCACATGTAAAAAAAAATATACCTTTACAAAATAGTAACCATTTGAATGGATTCTAACGAAGTCACCACGGAAAGCTGCAAAGAGATTTTCAGGCAAGTTTGCAATCTGAAAAGCTTCATAGTGAATATTTCAGCGGTTTTCGTACACGACAAAGATATGTCGAGCATCGAAACGTGTGTACAGACAGCACGACCTATATTTTACATACGCTACCATAGACATAAAGAACGGAGTGAACAATATCATCGTGGAGTTAAAAATCTAAGTAAATTTATGTCCTAGACCTAGACAAAAACATTGAATATTGTTCCTTTGGAAGTTTGATGGTATAACTTAGGTTGGCTATGATATTTTGTTAGTTTGATGGTAAACTATAAATAATTTTAACTGTGGTACCTACTAATGTGTCCATAATGTTTTCTTTCTGACTGTTAACATTGTAGCAAAGTTCGCTTCTTTAGCCCTAGAGTGGGCGCTCTATGAGCATTTTCTCGCTCGCGCTGAAAAAACGATAATAATTCGTAAAACAATAGCTCGTTAGTCTTGCGCTTTATAGTAGCTGCCCTCCAGCTGGACGCCGTCAGAACACAAAGCTAAGGTTCTTACCATCAGGTGTCACCGGGCGGCAAATTGCTCACCACGCGCCCACTGACGTAGGTAAAAATTTTGTCATTATTTTTTTTTCAAAGTTGCACTACTGACTTTATTTTATGGCTGATTGATTGTAAAAACAATTTTAATTTTACAATTTAAAGGTATCAAGTGATAGTAACGTAGTATTTGAAAGATTTCATTCAAATACTAAATTAATTGCTATGGTGCCAGTCAAGTCACAATATAATATGACCATTGACCAGGTCTTCTTTTTTTTTAAATATATTTATTCATTTCAAAAAACTTAAAAACTAATACATTAAAACCTCGCCAAACCAAGGTTTATCGGCGAGAGTTTCTATAGACACATTTAATATTTCTTTGAGGAACCAAATTGTTCGATTTGTACTAGCAGACCTAGCATCATCTTCCAAAAAGGTGGATGGATTTTCCATCGCCTATTTTTCTTTGAAAATAAAATATCATCTTTAAAAATATGTGCACTAAAAACGTTTTATAGATGCCCAAAGTTGCTATGCAATGAACATTGCTCATACCCTTGGCCTTGTGAAGACAGTTCGACTAAAACATATCCTGCAGATTAAGAAAACATATAATTTTGTTTCTTTTTTCTTACATTTTTCAGTATTATAGGGTATTATTTGACGACCTCTGTGGCTCAATGGTTAAGAGTGTGTGGCAGCTCAAGCCGGGGGTCGCGGGTTCGAATCCCGCCGACGGAACAAAAAAGTTTTCAATGTTCCTGGATTATGGATGTGTATTAAATATGTGTATGATATAATAAAAATCTTATAATAATAATAATAAAAATCTGTTTATTTCAGGTAACAAAAGCCAAACACAATACAACAATACTAAACTTATGATTGTAATCACATGTGAGATTTTAAACATAAGTAAGGAGTTGCTTATTTTATATATAATACACTAATATATATTGTTAGTTGTGACAGCATATAATAATTAAATAACTATGATAACTAACTTACTTTTATATGTATAGTATAAAAGTATTAAATACAATATTTCCGTTGTCTGGTACACGTAACACAAGTCCTTCAGGTACTTAGCACGGGGCCAGACTGACGTGGTGTGAAGCGTCCAAAGATTAATAATAATAATTAATAATAATTTACGATAAAGTAAAAAAGTCAGTTAGAATATTTAATTTTCTAAAATGGTTTTAAGCCAAAGTCCTTAAAATAGATTTTAATAAATATGGTAAATTTTCAACAGTTATTTGTGTATTATTTAAATCGTGTCAAAAAAAAATTATGGTATTGCTTTATTCCTACTAAAATAGCCAAAAAAAGGGGCGGCGAAATGCTCCCCACGCGCCCACTGACGTTTCACGGAATATCGCGCCCGCTCTAGGGTTAATCAAATTTTTAAGTTTACAACCTGAGCGTAGATATTGAAATAATATGATATAGCTTGATTATAGACAATAGTGATACGTGGTAATACTATCTGATCGGGATTAAATAGATATTACGTATTTTAGATCATTGTTATTGAATAGAAAAATACAACGTACTCTATGATCACGTCATTACTTTCTAAAGCACTTTCTAACAAATTTATTACCATATTTAATCTGTCCAAATATAATATTATGTCCATAACCGGGAGGACTGTATGAATATTAGATAACTCAACCAGTCCAGACGTGTGAGTGATTTAACATTCCATTTGAATGCCACATCGCTTTTTTGTTGTATAATTATTATGAATTTTTGAACAGAATTAAAAATACTTCACACTTTGGATCATAATCGCTACATTATTTGATGATACGAATTTGAATTGAAATGGGAATCTAAATTAATAAAAGTGCTATCAGAGAAATTGATTCTTAGGCAAATGGCAGTCCTACGTGGCTACTGGCTATATCAAGTTCAGCTGACAGATCACAATAAGGAAGAGTAACTGTGTCAAAAAAATTGTCCATCAGACTCTACAAAATGTGACCCGAATACATGCATACTTTATGCATGTATTCGGTACACAATTTTGTGTAAATATAGAAGTGACAATTAATGTCAACAACTTTATTTCGTAAATTTGAGTGCTAGTGTTTCGTTGCTATTGCCATATTTTAGTGTGGAAAAGGAACCAAATTCAAAACGATTGAAGTATGGTAGTTACGTTTCTTTAGTTTTCACTTTTCATTAATCGTAGATATAACCCTACCAAATAACATAATATGCCATCTGTCTCAGATTGTAAAAAGCGATAAAAAATTAAAAAATTTCAAGGAAAATCAAATTCCATAGATTAAAAATTTACCAATGATTAATTATTAATAATAATAATAATTGCCAATAGCAACATAATATTAAAAAGATAGTAACTGTTCTACAAACGACGCGACGTCCCAAGTACAAGCTGTTTCCCAGTCGAGTGAGATAAAAAGTTAATCGAGTTACATCGTGTCAGTCGTTTTGTGTTCACTGTTCAGTGTTCAGGTGACGCGAGGGGTTTCCAATATTCCATTGTATTTCTAAAGTTTCCTTTTATTGAAGTTATTGCCATGTTTCATGGAGAATTTTCAAGATATCTATTTTTAAATCTAGAAAAAAGTTGAAGCCTATTTGGTCGCTGTTAAGCATTTGTGTATTAATGTGTAGTAACCCACAATAATTTTTTTGCAGTCTTGTTCTTAATTATATTAAGAACAAGACTATAATATAAAGTATAATATAAAGTACATGACTGCATTCATAACTTTATACGTAATTTTTTGGGGTATGATACACAAATGCTTAACAGTGTCCAAATCATATGATACTAATGATAATGAAGTTGAAACGTTTTTTTACGCGGCCTCTGTTATTTTTGTCTATGATTAACTATTATCGGCGTTGATTGTGCTTGCTCCATATTATAGCCTCATATTTATGGTGACAATCATAGTTATCCATCAAGACCCAAAGTAAAAAAGATTATAAGTTCTACCCTACATCACTTATGCAACGTAGATCTTTGTATTAACATGCGTCACACTTTTTCTCATAATATTATGGTACGGGAGGTAGGTAGCAACGTTTGAAAAAAAAAAGTATTTCAGGTCGGCTGATTTTGTGATATGTCGTCATTCTTGCTCTTCTGGTTACAGTCTGGGCGGTCTGGCTGCCAGTAGTCGTTGCGTTTATTAGTGCGCAACCTTTTTGTCCAGGTTATAATCCTGGATTTTAAAATAATTTTAGTATACGTCATACTGTATACTAAAATGATTTTAAATGATTTTAAGTGATTTTAAATGATTTTAAAATCATTTTAGTGAGCAAGGAGTGCTTAACACAAACGTAAAAATTATGAAAATAATAATAATAATTGTTAAAGCCTGGCCTTTAACATGACAAGAGCCAGAAGCGAGAGATTGCCATTTCTTGTTATCACACGCTCCTTACATTAATATCATCACCTGGATAAATGAAATGCGCACTAATGAACGTAACGACTATACCGCCAGACCGCCCGGACTCTAACCAGAAGAGCAAGAATGACGACATATCACAAAATCAGCCGACCTGAAATATTTTCTCGAAAACGTTGCTACATCCTATACTATTATGCCTATTGCCTACATAATGTAAAACAATCTGTCAATCCACTATACCTAATATGTCATCAATTTAAACAATATCTTCTACAAAACGTGTTCTTTCTTTCACGTAAAAAAATATGTCACGTAATAAGCGTAATATCCTCCTAGTGTATGTTTGAAAGATTTTTTTAAATATCTTTTTAAAAAGCGTGTACAATATAGGTCCCACACGAGGTACATTTTATAATGTGGTTTATTCGCTAGTCTCCGAGATGAGCTCAGAATATTGTGGGGATCTGTGGATATTGGATGTACGTTACATGTAGGTAATAAAAGCGTTAGAGGTATATTGTTCTCGAGGTGCTTATCTAGTATATTATGACCTTGCTTGGCTAATTCATATTTTAGTTTCCTATAAGGTAACTTTTTACTCGTCGCTTTATAAGTCAAGTCAAGAATACACAATTTAAGAATCGATATTTTTGTCTGTCTTATGACTTTTCCAATGTACTAGACAGATTCAAGCAGACCTTGTATATTCGTTGTGTTAATATTTTTATTAGTAAGGATCAAGTATCTAAGACTTTACAATTCAATCATTCCTACTGTTTGTTAAGATGTAACATTTATAATTCTTAATATATTTTAGCATAAGATAAGTAATAGAAACATATTTAAAATCTAGCATTAGATATCTAATAAAAAAACAATGAAAAGGATTTTAAATGAACTTAATAAAAGCTTATGTTTCACGGTACTAGTCAAGCTTATACATTCTACATTACACACCTGTGTACGCTACACCTACACTTGTATACTGTACGCTTGTTCACTCTACACTTGTCCACTGTACACTTATCTCTCTACACTTGTACACTGTACGGTGTACAGTCAACGTGCAAAAGTCCAGTAGCACCGTAACGACCATATTCGTTTGCCGGTATAGTGCGTATTTATGTGTGCGTCGTGTTACCGTGCACACACTTAAATGTCGTACAGTATCAATACAACAAAGTTTAAGCGTGTAGTGGATGAGAGACAAAGATAACATATATTTTTGTCTTCTTCATTCATTCTTCTTCATTTATGCACTGCACTGTGTCAATAAATGCAAAAATGTCGTTGGACACGTAAGACAGTTCATAGCTCCAACAGTAAATAGTTGGCCTCGCAAGGTTGAAATGGTCACGGTTCAAATCTCAGTTATCATAATAAAGTTATTTTAATGAAATGACTATTTTGAAAGCTTTTTTTTTAAGTGAGGATAATATTATTATATTTTGGTTACTTAGATAATTACTTATATTAAATTATAAATATATTATAATAAAACAACATTTACAAAAAATAAAATATATATTTATTTCAATGACATAACAATTATTGAACAATTGAATTGATTGACGGACGACGGTAAAATATTTGATCCGCAGATCTATCAATATAATAATACCTATTATATCTATTGTGTTATCAATATTTCATGCTATTGAGGTTATAGTTTAATTATTCGTTTTCCGAGGAAAAGAGGATTAAAACTTAACCTCAACCTAAAAACCTACCAATTATTGGCCAGCACGTTCCTTTGTATAATGCCCAATTGAAACTTACAAAATATAAATATTATAACAATTGACACTAATTATTGCGACATAGAAATACATTTTTAATTTAATAATAAGTATTAATGATTATTAATATTTTGTGTAACCTCCATTATTTTCGATACAACTAAGAAGACGTCTGCGCATGGAAGCCACAATATTCTTACAAATATCTGTTCCACGTAAGTCCTCCCACAACTGCATGCAATGGGATTTGAGCAGCTCCGGACATCTTTCATCGCGTGCTCGCCATCTTTGCACCATTAAACCCCATATATTTTCAATCGGGTTTAAATCTGGGGATCGTGCTGGCCACGGAATAACCTTAATATTAGAATGATCACTGAACCAATTGCGAACTACGGAGGCTCGGTGAATTGGACAATTATCATGCACAAAACTTATCAACATATTATCCTCTAACACTTCCACATAATTTGCACTGTTGGCTCGCGTAGGTATAAATTCAAGATCACCCGGCCCTTGCGCACTAATCCATCCCCACATGTTCACACTTATTCTGCCAGATTCAGTGTTTGACACCACGTTATTTTCACACCAACGGGTGTTATCTTTACGCCATAAATGTAGTCTTCCTTTTTGAGAGGATTTAAAAGTCTTTTCATCGGAAAAAATTGTTGTTTCCCAATCAAAATCTAAATACTCTCGTGCAAAGCGTAACCGTTCGTCTTTATGCCTTTGAGTCAAAAACGGTTTTTTCGCCGGCTTTCGGTGGTGCAGTCCCTCGTCATGAAGTGCACGACGAACGGTGACCAATGACGTGTTAAATTCATCGGCAAAACGTCTTGTCGGTATGAAACCACACGTTTCATACTCCGCTGCCATATAACGCCGCTGAGTCTGGTTAATAAGAAGAGGCCTTCCACTTCGTTTACGACTCTGCAAGCCACCTTCTTCCTCGAATCTTTTCACCCATCGACTCACAGTATTTCTCTAAAAAAAAAGAACAAATTGTAAAAGACGATTTTTACCAATGAAAAAATACACATCAAAATAATATAATTAATTTCTACTTACTGAGAAGCCAGTTTCGTTAGAAATTTGAGAAATATTCAGGCCATTCGAATATAGGGCCACAATATTAGCTCTTGCTTCGATAGTAATATTTGCTTGCATATTGGATAAATTGTAAATCGCAACAGTAAGAAGTAAGAACACAAACACTCGTAGCTGAGTTCACCAACCAACAACATTATTTTTAATATTTTGTTTTCTCCAAGCCTTTTTTTTAATCTACCCTCATTCTTTGCTGTGACTAGAATGTTACATTTCTAACTAAAGTTACTGTGCTTTTAGTTAGAAACGTAATTTTTATATTCTACATAGTTGTATCAATACTAATAGTTCATAATAATTTATAAATATTTCTCAAAAAGTGTTTTACGCAAACACTTGGGTCGGATTTGATCCTGCAATTTAGCTAGTAACTTAATAATTCTCAATAGACGCACTTGCTAAACCACTGGGCCACGGCAATGCTCGCGTGTTGACACGAAATTGACGATATGAATATACAGACAAACAAAGTGTATGTGTGTGTGAATTGTATTTATGGAAAAAGGTCACAAGTAACGTTAAGTGTTGACGCTATCGCTGCGTTCGATTGCTACTGGACTTTTGAACGTAACTGTACATTGAAAGCGTAGAGCCGAGCACTAGCTGTTAATTATTTAAACAGCACCTAATTTTCACGTTTAGTCCGGTCGAGCGCTCATACAACGTATGGAAATGTAGGACCCTCAAAGAGAAACCAACTTAATATTGCTCTTTATTAGGGTTCCGTACGCAAAGGGTAAAAACGGGACCCTATTACTAAGACTTCGATGTCTGTCCGTCTGTCCGTCTGTCCGTCAGTCCGTCTGTCCGTCTGTCCGTCCGTCCGTCCGTCCGTCCATCCGTCCGTCCGTCCGTCCGTCTGTCTGTCTCCAGGCTGTATCTCAAGAACGGTAATAGCTAGAGAGTTAAAATTTTCACATATTATGTATTTCTGTTGCCGCTATAACAAAAAATACTAAAAACAAAATAAATTAAATATTTAAGGGGGGATCCCATACAACAAACGTTATTTTTTTGCCATTTTTTGCTCGGTATCAATAATGGCAACAGGTACGTACTTGGAATGTTTACAAAATACTCAGTACCGTAGTATTTAAACTTTAACTGGACATGTGGACAAATATCCATACATTGCAAATTATAGAAGCACGGCTGTTAAGGGCCTTCCCGTACGGAGATTCCGTAATTTACCGTATTTAGAGCCTTAGAAACTCATAATTTGAAAGCTACAAAGTTATAATAAAAATACAGCAATAATCTTCAGTATATCAACATTCCTTTCCCCGTTTTAAATTTTCTATTTTTGTGTATTATACTCATGATATTAGCTTCCAAAGTAATACCAATTGATTAAAATTGAAGCATACTTTCAGCATCTCCCTAGTATTTACAAATTACGTTTATTTGAAACACACGAAAATAGATAGACAATTTCATTAACTACATATTCCCCGTTTTAAATTTTTTTAGATCAATTTTGAACTAAGATAAGTAAAAAAAAAAAAAGGATTTTTGTGCGATCTCGGCAACGCGTCAAATGTATGGTCAAGGTCGTTTGCTCGGGGGATGGCCTTAATAGTGAAACATCATTTTAGGTACTAAAATGGTACGGAACCTGACGTGTGTTAAGGAAGGTTTTCGAAAAGCCTGGCAACGCACTTATAACTTTTTAAATGGTTCGGGTGTCCATGGATGATAGTTTTCGCTATCCATCAGGCTATCCGCATGTTCATTTCACAAAAAAAAACAAGTTATCTATAGTTTACATAAAAAAGTACAAATTAGTGACAAACATATTTTTATTGTTATATTAGTTAGCGAGGGGAAGAGGGGATTTTGCGACTAGCTCGAGCGTGTCAGATTAAGCTTGTATAGGCTTCCGACATGTGTCTAGTTATCATGGTATAGAAATCAGATTTCTCACGTAGTGGGTTAAAAAAAAGGTATTTTCGAATATTGAAATGTCATCGGATCTGTCAGATTAAGATAAGGGATGTTTAGTATACCCCAAAGAAGCTTCCATAAAAGCATTGACGATTCAAAGGTTAGGTATTAGGTAAGCCTATAGTGACATTTTAAAATATAAAAAAATAAAGCTTCATTTTTTTCTAACTAAGCTTCGCAGATATTTTATGTTGCACTAAACTAAATAATTTAGTCCTTGTTGTCTAAAATCTTGTTATAATTTACCTAAATAAGCAATTTTCTGAATATATTTTCTTTTTCATAACTTTAAAATAGCTGCAGTTTCTAAACCCACCGCTAAAATAAAAAACGCTCTTATTATTTTTTTATTATAGTTTTACCTAATGTAAAAAACCTACTAGGTCTCCATGACGCTCGAGTGACTACACAAATAGCACTCTCCCCTCCCCTACTATATCTACATAGCTCAAATAAGCCCTGATTATAATTTTGAAACGTCATGTCATTCGTGTCAAATCAAATGTAGTTTGAAATAACGAACCGAGGAGTTTTTATATGCAATATTAGATGCAGATCACGCCCGTAATAAATTTTCATCCCTTTTTTATCCATCTAAAGGTCATATTTTAACAAACTATGAATTATATCTTCCATAAAATACATCAAATAATATTTATGCAATTTTTTTAAGGAGATCGGACTAAGGAATCGAGTAGTTCCATACTAAATTTAACCCCCCCTTTTCACCTCTTCAGGAGAGGAATTTCGAAAAATACCTTCTTATTGCACGCCTATGTCATACGGAGAATACTCCAAACTTCAAGTCTCAACATAATATAGCAGCAAATCACGCCTGTAATAACTTTTCATCCCCTTTTTATCCCTTTAAAGGGTATATTTTAACAAACTATGAATTACATCTTCCATAAACTACATGAAATAATATTTATACAAATTTTTGAGCAGATCAGACTAAATGATCGTGTTGTCCCATACTAACTTTAACCCCCCTTTTCACCCCCTTGGGAGAAGAATTTCGAAAAATCCCTTCTTATCGCACGCCTACGTCATACGTAGAACACTCCTCCCAAATTTCAAGTCTCTACGATCAGTGGTTTAGGCTGTAGCGTGATTCCATTTTCATGTCATTCAGGACAAAGCCTTTTTACTCGACTACGGCGAAGCAAAAAGGCGGGTTATGATTTTGAAAATAGTAATGGAAGTTTAAAGGATAGCCGTGGTCGTATGCCACCTACTGTAGCAAAACATATAATAATTAAATTAAAAGGGTATACTATGACCACGGCTATCCTTTAAACTTCCATTACTATTTTCTTGTTTCATACTTTTAAGAGCGCGTTTTAATAGTCGGGTTTTAGTTTTTTAAACTTTATTTTTATTGTACGTAGTACATTATATCTCTATGTTTTTATTTCAATTTTTTTGGGGCTGTGATTCGTTGGATGAATTTCTTAACCATTACAATTCCTCAAATGATCGAGGATAATTATTTATTGTTTCATATTGTATTGAACTGATTTTATGAAATCTTGCAATTATCAGGTGATTGCAGGCAAACCCGTAAGAAATAGCTAATAATGCTTACATATTTGAAATGTGATATTTGCTAACAAAGCTCTTTCATTTGATACCCCACACGACACCGTCAGGAAAAATAATTTTTTTGTTCATTCCTTTATGTCCCCTAGATGGCACTAAGGTCAATTTAACGTGAAGTCATAATATAGCCTATAACTAGCGGACGATCAAGACACCAATGACACCTCATTTGTCCAAATCGGATTAGTAGTTTTAAAGTTACGAGGGAACAGATGAACATCCATACCCACATACATACATACATAATGGTCAAAATCATAACCCGCCTTTTTGCTTCGCCGTAGTCGAGTAAAAAGGCTTTGTCCTGAATGACATGAAAATGGAATCACGCTACAGCCTAAACCACTGATCGTAGAGACTTGAAATTTGGGAGGAGTATTCTACGTATGACGTAGGCGTGCGATAAGAAGGGATTTTTCGAAATTCTTCTCCCAAGGGGGTGAAAAGGGGGGTTAAAGTTAGTATGGGACAACGCGATCATTTAGTCTGATCTGCTCAAAAATTTGTATAAATATTATTTCATGTAGTTTATGGAAGATGTAATTCATAGTTTATTAAAATATACCCTTTAAAGGGATAAAAAGGGGATGAAAGTTTAAAGGATAGCCGTGGTCGTATGCCACCTACTGTAGCAAAACATATAATAATAAAATTAAAAGGGTATACTATGACCACGGCTATCCTTTAAGCTTCCATTACTATTTTCTTGTTTCGTACTTTTTAGAGTGTGTCTTAGTAGTCGGGTTTTAGTTTTTTTTGATGATTTTAGATGACCTGTGAACTTCGTGCCACTTAAGGGGGCGACTAACCCAAAATTGTCGATTTTATAATTCATTTTTATACTTGAAAATAATCCCAGAATTATTTCATTGAAAAAATCACAAAGATGCATCTAATTTTCACGAATTTTTCATATATTGCCTTAACCGTGCATTAAACTAGTTTAATATTTTACACATAGTATAAAATTTTTATTATTGAGACTTGAGATTTTGAGATTTTTAAAATGTTGTATATTTATCGAGTTATTAAGATAAAACTAACTTGGCAATGGTTCCGCGTCGTCCTTCTTCACCTGGCATATGAAAGACGGGCGTGAGTGTGAAGAGAGAAGGACGATGTTTGATTTTTTGGGTTAGCCGCCCTCTTAACTCCTAAATTTTCTCACCGTACGATCCTTCTCTGGACTTCCACGAATATTTTCAGACTGAAATTCGACAAATCTGTTAAGCCGGTAGGTACTCGAGTTATAATGAGACTAACAAATTAAAAAAAATATTTTAATTGTTATAGATGATTAAGAAACTGAGACACAATTACTATAAAAAAATACCTTACACAGAAATGGCGGTGAAGCAGGCTTGTCCATCAATTAAGTACAGTCATTACGAGGGACGGTTGATGTACGGACAAACACAGCGCGTGGTTTATGTGTTGTCTACGAGCTTTTCATCTCAATTACAGCTATGAAGCCTACGGTAGTAACTGTATTGTGTGTACTTGTTTGAGCCACAATATGTAGCTTTCTGAAGTATTTGTTAAATTTTCATTTAGTAAATTTTGAAGACTATCTGACTAAAACTAAGACTACTTTAGAGAGAATATATTTTAATCTTTCCTCAGTTTTTTGCAACTTAAGTACCTAGGTACTTTTATGCTTACCTTTACTATTTTTATTTCACACTATGCGGGGTGTATAGTTATTTCAGTGGCCATGATTTGAGGAATACAATGAAAATATTTTCATAGAGGGTCAGTTTATTTTGGAGGCCTCACTACGCTTTCTTTGTCTCCACTATTTTCGTTTACTTATGATACAACGGTCATTAAACCACGTGGTATTTCACATAAAAACTCGTAATCGATCGCTTGTATAATATACGTCTGTATGCCCGTGTTTGGGCACGTGCGTGTTCCCAGAGGGCGCCACTGTTATTCAGCATTATGCTAATATTGTGCACACAGTGTGCTATTGTTTCAAAGTTTTGTGCGTGTTTTGCGCGTTACCTTTTACGTTTCCCACAATCGCGTAAAGTTGCGCGTTACCTCTTATGTTTTCCCTTATTGAGCGAAGTTCCCGAACGTAATAATCTGTGAAGTATTATGACATGATTTCATTGCGAAGTTCGAGAGCATTAATTAAGGTGCATGTTTCCCCGCGTGGGTCTCCCTAAGGTGTGGTTGGGTAGTCTCCTGATACGAAGTTGGTTTGAGGAAATTAAAATTAGGCGTAAGATTGTTCTGTTTAATTTTGAACAGTTATTTCAAAAGCTCAATTATTTCAGAATTATGTTATAGTTATGTTTAGCAATTTTTCTATAAAGAGCGCACTAATCTTAGAAATTCATAGACTGCATTGTTACTTTATGGGTATTTAAGGAAAGCCTTTAGGAACATTAAGTTAAGGTACTAGGAGCAAACACTTCTTCACTCTACCTGCTTACACATGATTTTTAAAATATTATACGAATATTATTATGTAAGCACCAACATTTTCAATTCAGTAAAACCTTTATCACTTCTCACTGAAGTTGTAGTGTATGGTCCATGCACCATGAATTAATATTCTAAAAGTTTATTAAACTTCAAAGGCGGAGAAGAAAATAGTTTAAAGTCCGTAAAATTTGTAATGGTTTTGTAAGTGGTGTTTTTATTTTTTCTCTAGTAAATCTACTTAAATGCCATGATTGACACTTAATAACGTGATAATAATAATAACAGTACAAAGTTTCCTATTTATGTCTGGAATTTTTTACTATTACAGTGAGTTCAATTGCTTTTTCTCACAATATATCGCTTATATTTCACATAGTAAATAGCTCTAAGAACGTTCCAAAGCAATCGCTTGCGTCTACATTTCATACCACGAGTGGAGTACCGAAGGGGCGCATCTTGGGGCCATCTCATTTGCCAGCGACAGAGAAGAGGCGGGCTGCACCTGTCACTACTCGCGATAACTGACAATTCTTCTAACGCTCTGAATAATTATTCTATTTCAATCAATGACAGGGCAACTTGCTGGGATTTACCCGAGTAAATAATAGAATATCGACGCACGGAGGCAGACAAAGTAAGAAATGATAATAATATATATGTCGCAGTCATCTGGTTTAATCTGCGATTCGATTGAATGACTAGCGCATTTATTGAATGACACCAATCAATTGAATGACTAAAGGACAACTCGTCAAGACATTGACTGTGACGTTTAACGTCTTGACTAAAAGACATATAGTGAAGTCGTTAAATGGGATGCTATAATTTTTTAAGTAGCCGTTGACGGGGTAGCTATAGGTAAATCCACGCTGTCATATTATTTTACTACAATCAATTTAATCGAAAAAGTATCAACACAGTGCTATCAGCTGTGCGAGCTGTTTGACGCCATATTTGTTTTAGTGACTACTAGCGCCGCAGTGGGAAAAGAATTAAATACGTTCAATTACCTGGCTGATTTCATGTCCGCTATCTTCAAAAGCCATTTAATCGAATCGCAAATTGAACCAGATGACTGCGACATATACATAGATACAGTTTTACTGTTACGGGACATTTAGTTACTTGAAAAAAAAATGTATCTTAAGGAGGAGAATATAAAACACTTTTGTATACTTATATTTTATGTTTAGCCTGAATAGAGATGAAAGCATGGCGTAGATTCTATTATTTCTTCAACAGTACTTTCAGAGAAATTGATGCATAGTGAGATGGCGGACTTTCCTCATTTGGTCGGGTTATCTCAATTCAATGATAGTCGTAATGATATTTGGTGAAAACACGACCAAAAACGGTTCACCATCTGTCTATGAATCAATTTCTTTGATTGTGCATTTTATTAATAATTTATAATATTGAATACCGGCTATTATAGACACAATAAAATACGGACTGAAAATACAAAGGTTAAATAAATAATATTATCTTAATGTATTCTGCGTAAACAAAAATATATATTTCGAAATGAAAATATCGTATTATTTTGTTGATTTATACTGAAACACAATAATATACTTTACATATAGTATCAGGCAAACAATGCGCAAAGTATGATTTTATAATAAGATAGTGTAAATAAATTTGTAATAATTAAAAACCTCGTATAATTTTTGAAATATAGAAAAACCTATTTTGATTGAAAGTAAATAAAATTTGTATAAAATTAAATATTAAATTTAATTGCCTGATACTATCATTAGATATTATTTCACACTTATAAATACACATTAAACGAGATCATATGAGTGTTTATATTAACGAAATACTATTAACGAAATACTAGAGGTTTGTACCATCTGCTGTCAGTATATTTATTATATTAATATTATGTGAGTACCAACAGTTTCATTTTCTTACAATTTTTAATCGCTTGACCATTTCTTGTGGCTTAATAAAATGTATAGTAGTTAATTAATAATATTTTCACTTATGTTTTTAGGTTACCTTCTAAGTCATATAATATGTGATGTGTCTCGTCAGAATTTGATGTGTAGAAGTGTTAATTTTAACTTTAACTTATTACTTATTTGCGAAAACTTGTTATTGGCATGTCGCTATTTAATATGTAACAATACCCCTATTGTTATCTGCTGTAAGTTTTCCCAATAAAATAAAATAAAATAAATATTATGTAAGTATAATCGGTTCAGCAACAGCTGTATTTTAATTATATTCAATATGTAGAAAGTTTAGCGAGGGGTAAAAATTTGCTTGGTCTTTCCATACGTTTTCTTTTTTTTATGTTTTTTTTTATCACTCTTTCTAAATTCCAGCAAAATTCCAAGTACAAAATAATTATGCTACTGGACTTTGCCCGCGTTAATAAGGTATTCCGTTGGAACCGTTTATTTTCCCCCAACAATTACTGTAGTTTACTCCATATCTGTACCAAATTACATGAAGATGGGTCTTGTAGCTAGTGAGATTAGCGCGTTCAAAATAACTCTTCAGCCCCATAAAATTAGTAAAGATTGGCAATAAAAATTATTTCGTCTACTTAATAAAGTACAGTCTCAAATAAACTGTCTTATAATTTATTACGGAACCCAAAAAGTTCCGGACACGCACCAGCAAGGTCCACCAAAATGAGCAGATTGCGTATTATTTACGGGCCGCACGCGACCCCTGCGTTACCCTTCTTGCCATATTTTTAATATAATGTTATTGAACTAATACATAAAGGAAGGAAGGTTTTTGTTGTAAATTCATCTTATAAACAATATCCGTTGTTATTGATGCTTGAAAATAATTCGGAGCTAACATTAATGATTTATGTATTCGTAAATTCAAATTTTCTTGACGCTGTCCTTGACGCTGACTTCTAACACTAAAACCTTAAGAGCCTACTGTCAAAACGCTAGCCCCGCCTAGACACAACGCTATCCTCCAATCGTGATACAATGATTCCATGAATCGTGCTCCCGGGCAATGTGCTTTACACTGCAGCTAATAGTGAACAATATCGCGTAACAGCGGTTCCCGCATTATAGCACGAAAGTAAAGGTCGTAAGTCCTAAAAATGTTTTTGATGATTACTTAAAAATTAAATCCAATACTAATATTTCCTCTAGCTATTATTTTATAAAGTGTGTGATTGTAGTAGTGCAAGTTATTTAATGATAGTAACGATAGTAAATTTTTTGAAAAGCCCAGAAAGATTCATAATTTCGAAAAATATAACAATCGAGACAAAATAAGTAAATCGTGTTTTCCGTTAGCCAAATACTAAATAAATATACAATGATTAAATAAATCTCAATTTCATTTAAGTCAATCGTCTTCCGGGATCGTAATACTTATTTAAACAATCGGAATTCAAAAAGCCCGCTCTTAATTAAACAATCGGTATAGCGCTGATTTTGTCTCTTCTGCCCCTTGGAATATTGTTTCAATCTCATAGAATTGTAGTAAACATGGAAAGATCAGGAGAAGTGACAAAAACGTTCACTTAGCACAAAATATTTATTATAATTTAATAATTAATTTATTTTTACTTCATACTACAAACAATAATTTTATAACAAGTAATGTTTTTTTCTTTAATTACTCCTGTAATAAAAATTGTTACAAGCCCCAAGAGCTTTGAGTTGCGAACAGATTATGGCACGTCTTATTCAGGTAACAATTTAAATTAAACATCGTGAAAAGTTTTACACGAAAATGCGGGCACGTGGCGAGGTGAAGGGTTATTTTTATTCAGCAGAGCCTCGGACGAATAAATTAAAATAACTGAGAAACACAGAAATATGCTCGTCGAAGAAAAAACAGAACGGAACGCATAAATTAAATTCCACAAATGTCTGTTTCGATGATATTATATTAAAATGCCGTTTATTAAATATTTTTTACTTGGCGGATTTTTTATTTGATATTCGAGATGTAAATGAAATGATAACATTGTTCTACCGTAAAACGATACGTTTGTTGCTTTTGTTTCTTTGATAACGTGAATTATGAGATAATTTAATCTTCCTGTAAAATATTTTCACGCACGTTTAGCACCGTATATAAAAATATCATCATGATTCGGTACAATCTAAGTAGCAAACTGACGATGGTAATGAACAGTTAGAAGGTGGAATTATTGTTTTTAGATAAGTGATATTGTAATAACCTATTCAAGCAGTAATATTATTACTATTCTCAAATTGCCGAATTCTGTCCGTAGCGGTCATTCGCCCCCTGTCAAAAAACTTGTCATATTATTTCATCTTATTCTATACAAACCGCGATTGACAATGAAGTAACAGATGTTTCTAGTCTAAGTGCGATATCGTATTTTGCATACTTGATGCGAACTGCATGAAGTATATCACTTCGAAGTCATAAATAGTTGGAGATTATCATTTTAAGAGTTACTAAGAGGTTTCCCGATGAATCTATGATAGTCTGTGTCATTATAGTTCATTTTTTTTTCTTAAGTTAACAGGATACCGTGCGAGCATTTTTCACATAGCTCCTAGACTAGAAACTAGAAAGGTTAATGACCGCTGGTGCCACCTTAAAATATTTTAACTATAACTATGCAGTTTTTATTTTGTAGTAGAGCACCTTACTATAGGTACCAGAATCTGATGGCAATTTTTGACAGCAGATTTTCAAAAAATATCCTTGATCATTGGATAAATTTGTATACTTGCATGTTTAACACACATAATCAGCCGCTATAAAAAAAAAGGATCAAAATGTTTTATTCCAATTACCCCGGTATTGCTAGAGTCAAATTATTTTCTCACTTTTTGCCATCAGATTCTGGTAGACCTATAATAACAATTATTTTTGTACGCTACATTGTGCTGTCATGGCCATACATTGGAAAAGTAACTCAGAAGACAGACTAAGTATGTATAGCTTAATCATTTTGTTACCTTATAAGGGTAATAAAGTAATATAGGTAAGTCTATATCAATACTTAGCCCTCACATGTTCATACGACGGTCCATAGTGAAGCTAATCTTACATATTTAAGAGAGCATCACAACCCAGGGAAGTTAAACAATAAAATCTCGTTTAAGCTGACCTGGTTCACGATTCTGCATGGACCGCATCTCAACTTAGCATCGCTTACATATTTATGAGTTTGTTTCGCTATCGTTGGAAGAAAGGCAAACATTAATGAATGCTTAAATATTCCGTACGTGTGAATAAAGAAATGGATTTTACATTATAGGAAGGTATTTGGATGGAAATTGGATGAGAGCTACCTACACTATCAGCGTTTTCACGGGAATTTTAGCACATCGGGTCCGTGTACTCGCAGGATATGGGACAAACAGTTGTTGCTTTCAAAGCATGTTTTGTAATGAGAGATTCTGCCGTAAGATCTAAGTTGGCGGTTTATTGTGTAGGCTAAGGGGTTAGTAATACTTTTTTTTAAGTATTATTAAAGATGAGAAACTCTGGGACGAACTGTCACCAGCAGTATTTCCGGACCAATACGACATGCAAACCTTCAAGAAGAGAGCGTATTCCCTCTTAAAAAGCCGGCAACGCGAAGGCCGAAGAGCTGTAGCTCTTCTAATGTTGCGAGTGTCCATGGGCGACGGTAGTTGCTTTCCATCAGGTGACCCATTTGCTCGTTTGCCCCCTTATTTTATAAAAAAAAATCATTTTTCTATCTGAAGTCGACTGTCCCCGCCATTTTTCCATCAGAAATAACAATGGCGCTGATTATCCATGATAGATGCGGTGATTAACCGGCCACGGCGGCGGTCACACCGGAACCGTCCCGCCATAATTCAAAGATGGCGCTTCCGGTCACGTGATAATGCATCGTGACTTAGCTAAATTAACTGCACAATTAAATTCGAAATAGAAACTGCTTGCTATTATTTATGCTTTAAACTAACAATGACTAGAAATACCTAGTTGCCATCATTTTGAGTATCATGTAATATCATGAAAGTGAAGAAAATATACTTTACTATAATAATTTCAAATTGTGCTAATGAAAAAAATTATAGATATTATGTACAAGACGTGTGTCATTTATTTATTTACCTTAATAATAATAACCGTGTGGTTATTTTTATTATGATAAATAAATAAATAAATTAATAAAATTAGTGTTAAATTAAAAACTATAATATTATTTTACTAGATGTCTCCCCTACTCTCACAAAAACAGTACATTTTCCAGCAACAGAACTCAGAAGTAGTTTCTAACTTTCTAGCGTTGTAGTGTACATAATACAGCACAATTAGTACTCTATAATTCTGCTGAATTTAATCGAAACAGTCAGTTGTTTTAAAGCCTATCGCAAATAAACCTTCTTAAGAAATTACAATGTAAGCGACCAATGTAATTTGTGGAGATGAATCAAATATTTATTATTATTGTTTCAATAATATTACATGGAGCTGCCGAGCCCTACCCGTATTCAAAGGTCCTCGTCAATCGTGCAACAGCTTGCTGCCTCATTTTATTTATGGCAAAAATTATTACACAAAACTTTTTTCATTTTCATTTCCGAATTTTTCGATCGCTCGTGTCTTCTTTTTTATTGCTATTCTGAATTTATAGGCGTTTTAAAATATTAAGTTTATTTGCAAGTGACTTGACAACTGTTTTCACTATACACATTATTATACCTAATTTTATAAACTGTCTAAAAATATGAGACGTTAAAAACGTAAGGAAACTAGTATGCACGTCTTATAATATAAGAGATTGACTTTTTCAATAGTGACAATATTTGGAAACTTTGGCAATGACAGTATATTGCGTTGCTCTCAATATTATTGTAGGCGTTTTGTTTTTTAGTAAAAATAAAATAAAATATTAACATAATAATATTATAAAAGCCTACGAACTAAAACTTTGTTATCTTGAAAATATAATATCAAATTAGTTATCAATGCTACTAGTATTAATTACTCATTCTAAGCGTTTTTAATTACATTATCCTGAAATGCATCGAGATCACAGCGAAGCTCTCGAAATTGCATGACTAAAGTTCATGAATTCGAACTTGGGCAAGGTAAATATTGGTGAAAGTTGGCAGAACAAAGTAACAACACGAACTATCGGAATGTTGTTTAATTGTCTAGAACAACAGTTGTAGACGAAGTTGTTGCTCGCGACAACTTAAGCAGTGTTAATATACGAGTAGTTTCCACTGTTGATTTGGCAATTTCCTTGATTGGGTTTCATTGATTGGTAATAAATAAGATTGATTTGTTTGTTCATTCGATTTGTATATAATAATAATAATAATAATGATATTATGACACGTGTGACATCAACGTTCTATGTTCCACGTAAAGGATGTAGAAAAGAAAAAAAAACCTGACCAAATAAGCAATGAAGAAGGAATCCGTAAGATGTGCCATCTGCCTGATGGCAGAATAATCGTAATATTATGCACACAATATTGAGAACGAAATTGAATGACTCACGTCTATCATTAGACTTATAATAATAATATTATTATAATTCTTATAGACAAAACTAGCTGATCCGGCAAACGTTGTTTTGCCATATAAATTATTTCTAGTATCAATATAAAAGTAGATAAAACCTATTTTCTGGCTTAACGAATGTACATACAAAATTTAATTAAAATCGGTTGAGCCGTTTTGGAGGAGTTCGCGCACAAACACTGTGTCACGAGAATTTTATATATTAAATTTTCGTATCGCAATTTTACTAACCAAAACTCTAGGAGGAACTGGATGTGAAAAATTAGGATTTTATTCACCATGTCAAAGTAATTTAGGCTGTACGATTTCATATTAATATTTTGCTTCATGCTAACAAAACAACTACAAGTTTTCAAACTCAAATTACTAAGAATGGTATAGCTATAGATATAAGTTTGCAATTTGCGTCTAAGTTCTCCCATAACTTAGCAGTTAGTATCAAATTATGTTCATTATGGCCAGCTTAATAGAAAATCATAACCTACGTAACGGGCCATGGGCCACGCTCGTTTGTGGTCTAATGATTTATTCTCTGAGAAATAATATTGAAGTATTTTGCGAGTAAGGGGCAGTAAATTTAACTGTTAGTAATTGTGTCTATAGACTATAAGTAAACCATAAAAAAATTGGTAGTATGTAACTTTAGTATTTTAATAGATTTTCCATTAAAATGAGACAGCTTTAGCAGAACCAACATATTCACCAAAACACTAGTATTATTTTGTATTTGAATACAAAATAAATATTGTTATTTCTATACTGTTAAATACGTACTTAAGTACCCATCTTTTACGTCGATTATCTTATTAAAAAGAATATCGTATCGAGCTACTTAAGCTTAAATCATTTTAAAAGCCATGTTAAAATTTAATAAGACATCGACTTTTGTTAAAGCATAAACGCTAGGAAGGCTTCGTCCCTCGAGGCTCGTAGCTGACTACGGCGTAGCGGGCTACGACGTAGCATCGCTACGCTCTATAGCTACAATCGTTTTAGACTTGATGGCTTCGAACATTTTAAGAGCAGAATTCGTGTTATAAAATCATGGAAATTTTGTTGTTGTTTATTTATATTGTAAAATGAAATTCTAATTACGTAATATATTCTTATGTATATGTATGGCTTAAGAACAGTTTCGTCGTTTTATATTCTGTCAAAATCTTGAAAGTTATAGTTCTTTGTTTTATTTTATCCTTCTTAAGATACAATAATACCTGATTTAATACACAAAAAGCTACTTTGTATTCATTTAAAAGGAGGCTCTTTTCAAATAATATCTTTGAAGTACAATTCAATAAGCTAATAAAGGTTTTTCTATAAATAATTCCGGCGTCGGCGACGTAATCACACCCCATGCCGGTAGTTGGATTTCTTGAACCGTAAAATTTTATCAAGAGAATTAATCTGGCGAAACTTTCCCCTTGGACATCGTATTTTTTTAATCAGAACGAAATCGATTTTGATTTTGAGCTTTAAGGTTGCAACGGTAATAATACTTTTTCGTTTACCCCTCGAAAATGTGAATGGTTTGATCCGAGTATATCGTTTTATTTTATTTTATTAAACAATGTTTTTAATCAAACTCAAATACGAATACTTTGAAATCGAGACGAATATTAAATTATAATTGTGTGTGATCAACAATTTTATGATTTAGTGTAACTAGTAGTGTAACTAATCTATATTAATTAACACCTATTTTGTTACTCAATGTTGTTATGAAATTAAACCTAAGTACAGTAAAATAATAATAATGTCCATAAATAAAATATACATATATATTAATAAACAATTTAAAAAGTTCTGTCAAGTTTCTTGGCAAAGTTCTGTCAAGTATGTAAAATTTACAATGGCAACACACAAAAGGTGTTAGATATTGAAGTAAGCTCCGCTTTTCTAGACACCACAATCATATCGTTATTTAATTAAAATACATTTAAAAAATAAATGCATTCTAGGAGTGCTGGCAGATGTAAAAACGAAGCACTTTCCGAAGTGTACGATGCCGTTAAAGAAGTATTCACTTCAAAATGTTAATTTTTAATATTCAATATGTACTTTTGACTGTTAAGGTGCGTTTCCACTGGAGATGAGGTAAGCTGCGTTGCGAGGAATGTGTTTTACAAGCACCAATAGAATCGTTGCGCTGAACGTGGTCAGGCAAATGAAGCGTTTCTATTGGTTCTTAAAAACACATTCCTCGCAACGCAGTTTAGCTCAGCTCTAGTGGAAACGCAGCCTTAGACACTAAAAACTAACAAGTGTGATTATAAATGGAGAGTTTCTTTTAGTAGTTTAGTAAGTATAGTAGTTTATACCATTCTATTTTATTATAAATTGTTTTATTATAAAAGTTATCATAGGAAACACAGTTTAGTCTTCTTATATAAACTTTAGTCTTGGTTATAAATGAATTTCAACTTTCAGTATCCTAAATCCTAACAACATTCTTGCAATACAAAAAATATCTTCAAATCTTCAATTCTTTTTATCTGTAACGAGTCCATAACTCGTGAAATATGAATACAATCAATTCCCTTTATTCACGAGGACGTGCTCGTGATGTTTTTGTTTTGGGCCCATGAATAGGGTCAGTGGGTGAATATTTTATAAATCTCCCGGCCTTATCGAGTAGGGTAAGATGTTTTGATTTACGAAAACTGATCGCGATCGATTTCGTAAAAACTGAAGATATTATTTCGAAGTAGGGGTCTTAAATTAAATACGGGTTGTTTTTTCGGTTCATAAACGTACCCGTATATTCTACTGTAGTTATCCTTTTTCGGAATAATAATTATTAAATATTTGATGCCCTAGTGAAATTTGTATCTCTTTCTTGAGTTTTAGCGAGACTAATGAAACTGAAAATTAATTTTAATTTATATAAATTTATATGTAAAATTCAGACAGTTGGACATATTTACTGTGGTCGAAATGGCCAAACTGTTCGCCATCAAACCCAATTCACAAATGAGAAAAAAGTTTAGGAATGGAAAATTTATTTCAATCACATATTATCACAAACTCAACTTAGAGCATATTCTATTAAATATCTAGGCGATATAACTACTAAAACTCCAAAAATTTCTACTCGTATATACTTTGATACTTATTCAACGATCAAGGCGCGTTGATCCAGGGCGCGCTATAAAACATTCATGGCCGTTTATTCATTCACGACACCTTCACAGCGAATCTCGTTCGGAAGGGTTGCTTCATCTATATCTTATGAAACCGCGTTTTAATTTCGTACTGCGATTACCGAAGCTTATAGAGGTTTTATCGTAGTTAGAGAATTCGAAAATGTGAATTCTAAACACCTGACCAACAGAGTTATAGAAATTGATTCTAGGATTCAAATGATACATATGAAATGAAAGTGCTTAAAGCGTACAAAGTTAAAATATAAGAAACAGACTAGACAGATTTACACACTTTTACATCCTAATAATATTATAAATTTACAATAATTACTACGAATTAGCTAAAAGAAACACTCGTTAATATTTGCAAGTACAAATAATACATTAAGGAACAAAAAACGTTTCAAAATGGAAATTCCTTCCCGTCTTTCGCACTTGTTTGGACGCGTTTCCTGTCGACTTCCCCTCACCTTCGACACACGACACATCCCGAACCTCTATTCATCTCGCTCATTTCACTAATGGAGCCTTTACCAAATAAATAGTTTGTCCACCGCCGCGCCGCGGTGACCGGGACGTCACCGGGACGTCACCGTGACGTCACCGACAAAAATTCAAATAAAATGCCATTTTATTACCTAGATTATGGGCGTCATTTTACTCTAGACCACTAAAAGCATTGGCGGCATAGGTTGCTAGACCAATGTTAGCAGAAAATGACCTAGGTCATAAAGTAGCATTTTTGTCGGTCGGTTTTTCTTGTTATTTATTTGAATTTTTGTCGGTGACGTCCCGGTGACGGCGGCGGTGGACAAACGGCCTAAATAGTTTTGTCAAAGCGGAGAATGCACGGCAAAGGTAAGGGAATACTAATTAATTAAAAAATTTCTCAAAGTAGGGAAGCGATTTTATCATTCGTTTATAAAAATTGCTCCTGATTATTAACGTTATGATTACAAATTCATTTTGAGAGATTTAATTAGCCAAATGGCTTTGCTGAGACAGTTTTCTGGTTTGAGGCGTCTTCTTTTGACTGTGGTTTTTGATTACCGTATTTTGCTCATAAAAAGATAGAAGTGAGAAAAAATTAAGTATTAGTAGACTTATAAAGTTTTTTCAGTGTTTTTTTCATTGGTTAAAACGTACTGCTTATTATTGCTTATGAGTTACTACTAATGAGTAATTAGTTAATACTTATTTATATGCAATATTACATCTGATTATAACAAGCAACATATTTTTATCCATCCGTTATTATATTTCCAGCAAAATGAATTCCACAAGATCCGCGTACACAAACATTTCGTATAATATTTCCTCATCATTCTACAATGTAAATAAAACTCAAAATATTCCATCGCAGTAGCCAATAAGACATTCTTGAACTCATAATCTCCCTATAGGGTATCGGATTTGCGTCTCATCCCTTTTGATAATGAAAATTCTAGACGTCTCGAAGACGATGTTATTCGAAGATTGCAATGGCGGAAGCTGTTTGGGCGAAAGAAAATAATTTACAATAGACATCCAATTGAAGGAACTGGAGAGTCGACTTGGTCTTTCCTTTGTCCAATTAATTATATTGTAAGGTTAATTGAGTTTTGAGAAATCTTTGACAATGTAATAAAGATAATATTATGAAGAAATTTTCTAATAGAGCTACACTAAAGTTATAATAATAATTATTGTAATAATTAAGACAAGTGTATAGTGAGAGTGACAGATCTTGTATGTAAAAAGTTGGGCTAGGTTAAGTGTTACATTGTATTAAAAATAGGTTTTCCTAATATATTTCACGAAAACTTACAAGCGTAACGTTTTTTATTTAATTTAGATAATATTTTGCTTGTAACTGATGGACTAGTATGGAATACACTTTTTTTGTTCATTAAATTATTGGGATCAGTTTCACATTTTAAGGGTAATGAGTGATTCGAAATGTTCCATGTTTCAAATATATTAGTATTAAAATACATATTAAACAGGAGCATTTCTAAACAATAAATTCATTGAAAGTCTGCATTGGTGCATCTCTAGTCGATTTACAAAAGATAACACTTGAAGTAATTGTTATTACAAAAGCTACATATTAACCCGTCGATCGTGGGAAAACGAGACACAATAGATATTCTATTGTGTCTCGGACGCCGATGACCGTATGGGGCTTGATGAATTAATGAGGAGTTATTAAATAATAATGTAAAAATCATCAAAATGCCATTTTGCATGCAGCCACAATTAAAAAAACGCTAGTATTATTTTCAGTGATAGCTCACGTATCCACACCCTCCACTATCCACAGTGAAAATGTCAGCCAAAAGTTAAAATATCTACACTTGACGGAAAATGATTTCCGTACATCACAATTCACACCAGAGACGAGATGGTCTTTTAAAACGAATATGCTAAAAAAATATTAAATATTTTTTTTTACTTCTGAGATAATAAAGTAATATAAAAATCCGTCTCCACACCCAGCAACAAATGCAGGGTACAATCGGGTACGGATATGCGATAACGAATGCAATTTTCCGAGTCCGTGGACAGAGTTTAGGCGGGGTTCGTTGTGATTCCGCTAACTGCCACCTGGTGCTATCGATGTAAGAGCCTTTACCAACTTTATACAACTTTCTAACTTCGATAAAAATGGTGTTGTAGTAAAATTTTAGAACCGTACTTAAAATTTATAAAATAACCTTTCTTGGAACTTAGAAATGAAGTTTTAAGTCTAGCAGAACAATCTACGATACGTACAAGTAAAGTTTTTATGCTTACTCATTATAACCTCACTAGATGTTCCGCGCGGCTTCGCCCGCGTAATTTAGGAATTTCACGGAAACTTTACATTTATCCGCAAAAATAACCCGTGTCCCTTCATGTGGTCTATTCTTCATGTATGCCAAATAACGTAAAAATTGCTCTAGTAGTTCTTAAGATAATGAGCAATTTCAAATAATTTCCCCCGTTTTTTCCACGTTTTCCTCTATTTCTTCGCTCCTATTAGTCTTAGTTACGCCAGTATTATAGTACTCTGTGGTCTTAGCATGATAAAATATAGCCTATAGCCTTCCTCGATAAATGGGCTATCTAACACTGAAATAATTTTTCAAATCGGACCAGTAGTTTCTGAGATTAGCGCGTTCAAACAAACAAAAAATCAAACAAACTCTTCCGCTTTATAATATTAGTATAGATTATAACTAGAAAATGTACATAAGATTAAAATATTTTACGTACCCGGAACTTAGAGTAACCCCATACACAATTACATAAAAATAAGTTCAGCAGTATAAACATGAAGACATACAAACAAACATGTAAACAGACAGAAAGACAGTAGACACGCTTCCGCGTTGATAATATTAGTACGAATCTTAATTACTTAGGCATGTAACAAAGCAAAACTAGCTAAACTATAAAGTAAACAATAATATAACTTAAACCTGAGGTTATATTGAAGCAATACGTCGCGTATATAAAAGTATAATACCTTCGATTAATGCCGGTAAAAGTAGTAAAAAGCAATATCTAGATTCAGAACAAAGGATTCAATTTAAAAAGGATCAATTGAAACTTTCTGGAACAAAAGAAATTATCCGTTGATTTGGCACAATATTCCTCGCAATCGTAGCTTTTATGTGGGCGGATTTCGCACAATGGCACCAATACTCCCGAGAATCACTATTTAGAAGTTAGCCCCTATAGAAAAATGAATATTCGGTTTATTATGTAAACCGAATAAAGGGGAAGTACACGCTGACGGTCTAATACACACCATCTGCTTCGAACTTGTAATAAAATTGTGAAATTGCTAATATTCCCCAACCCTGTAATCGAATTATTAAAGTTGAATTTTTTATTAGCGATCATAATAACTCGATTTGAATAATAAACTCCTTTATCTGTGTTACTTATTTACTAAAAATAATTTTATTTTATTTTATTCCACAAGAAGGAAATAACAAATTTTACATAATAAACCATTTACCTACCATAACATACGAAATTCGCAATACACACAAACAGAAAAGGTTTCGCAAATCCGTGAAGGTGAATCACGTTTTTAAAGTATATCTGGCATTAGCTTTGAAATCGATGGGGCTCCCCTAGACGCCCCGAAACTTTCTAACGACATAACCGCGTGCAATTGATATGCCCCTGGAGTAGGCCCATTGTAAAGAAAGGAAAATCCCAAAACGAAAATCTTGGGAGAGTTACAGTCCGCTCGAGCTGTTTTACCTGTAATGTCAGCTTGATGATCCTTAACTCGTTGGTGTAAAGGTTATATTGCAGGTAAAATAGCCTCGAACGGGCATAGTCTCTGGCCTTGCATCAGTATTCGTTCCGCGTGGCGGTTTCGCCCTCCCAGCCTCTGCGGTAAACTCCTTTAGTAATTTGACTTTGTTGTTATAACTCCGTTATAGTTGTCGCTTCCGGATTTATTGCTTTGACAATATGCTATTTCTTGAAGCATTGTTGCAGAAATTTTGGCTACTAAATATTGGATACTTGGTATAATACTATAAGAGAAATCGATTCATAGGCTGACGAGGCAGATCAATCACCATTCACCAGTTAATAAAACTGATTTTCATTATTGTTTCGATCTTGAATCGTTTTTGAATCGTAATTAAATCTTGATATTTATAATCGTTACGATATAAACGTAACTAACAATAAATTGATAGATTTTCAAGTCACAGTACTGTCATCAAAATCATGTCTGTTTAATTTTTCCACGGAAATTTTATGAGTATAAACACTATAAGTGTACATGTCGCCATTATTACAGTCTATAAAAACGTACTTTTATAGCTTTGACTACCTAGCTGATTTTAAAATCTTTACCTTATTACATACCTTCCTTATATTCTACGGCAAATATTCCGCAACAGTCTTTATACATGACATTATATTATATTCCATACAAAACTACCAGATTGCCAATAATCCCAACAAATCGGGGTGGAATCAATAAAATTAAATTAGCCACTAATGCATTCCCGGATACAAATCGACAACGGAGCTAATGAAATGCACGGATATTGGTGAATTTTGGATTGGTTCCATTAAATCACACCATTGTCACTGCGATCCTGTTGAGCTGAATAGCACACCGCGTTGGCTTCATCAAATTGCATTGAGCGGACGTTAGAGTACTCATCGAGCGTGCCCAGAGCGAGGGTAAAAATTTGAATGGAATATACGGGGGGGAGGCAATGACGCCCCCACTCACCGTACTTCCGACCACTCGGACCTCGGACACAAAACAGCTTCGATATTGAAATTGGATCTAATGTAAGATGCTTTTTATTCTGCGTTTTATGCCGATAGGTCGTTATCCGCATCATTATACGCTAGTAATTTCACCATTATTTTTTGTGCCACAAAACTGATTTTATAATTTTATGCGACCTATTCACGATGACCCATGATGGACCAATACAAGCCATTACGACAGTGCAGAGAGATATTCGTCTATGATTGCGCACAATCAACGCCGATTATGCACACTGCAGATTTCGCAATCCTGATGGTAATTATGGCCTAACGTGTCGAGGTGCTTTTAGCTCCTGATCATTTAAGTCGTCCCTTTTCATTAAAGTCTAATCTTCACCAATTACTTCAGATCAATGTGAAAGCATACTGATTAACGTTTCGAAAACGGCTTTTAAAAAGTCGATAGCAATTATCTGGGACGAAGCTAATGACTCCTTTTAATAGGTCCGGATAGTCCCGAAAAATCGAATACAATTTTTAAATCCAATTTCCTTTTCCCCTAAATCTGTAAACTTTTCCACTTTAAAGCAAAATTGTTAGCAATATCGTTAACACAATTTCATTTGGAACAGCAAGAATAAAAATAGGCAGCATGTAAACTTCCGACTTGTACGTGATCTGCATTAGAAGCAGCTTGTTTGTTCTGAATTTTAGACTCTGCGAAATTGTCGCCAAATTGTATTTCGGCTATGTTACAACGGCGTTTTGCATTTAGTGTAAACTGTAATGTTTATTGGGGAGATAAAATCTTTTATAATGTAAGGTAAATTAACTTTGTTTGGATGGGAAATTGATTGAATTTTTTGCAAACATCCTTTGTTCTCTAATCGGCGCAATTTAAGAAAATAAATTTTCACAATTTCCATTCTAAATAGTCCTAGCCTACTCAAAAATGCATATAAATTTTCACATTTAACTTGCAACAATTCTCAAAATTCAGAGCATAATATTATATGCAGAACTTTAGCCTCCATTAAAATGTACTAAATACTATATTTTACGCGCTTCTCTGATATAGTGTCTAAATTATGTGACGATAATAGTTCAATGCATTCATAGGAGGGTCCGTCATCCCCCGGCTTGTGACCCTCGCTGATCGGTAATGATGGAATACCTAATCCCGCGATATAATGTAGGTTACTGTGTAAACAGATCTGTGGGGTGTAGAAACTATGTCAGTTGTGCCAGTAATCTTATATCTAACTTGATGACGCTCGCAACTCCGTTGCGCCAAAATTCGTTTATAGCGCGGGAAGCGTCCATTTTGCCGGCATAAAATGTATACTATGTCCTTTTCCGGGACTCAAAGTAACCCAATACCAAATTTCTGAAAAATCGTTTCAGCGGCTTGGGCGTGAAGAGGTAACAAACAGACAGACACACTGTCGCATTTATAATATTAGTATGGAATAATACAGATTAGTAAGTCTTAAGGCCTAACAGAATAGATATTAGCAAAATATGATACACTAAGTCGGTAAAGTTTTGTATGGAAAGGTCGATTGAATCCTGATGCCATGATCACACCGACCGAGTAAAAGCGAGACAGTGACCTCGGCCGAGCACTCGATGTTTTCAGCTAACTTGATTGGCCGAGAGCACTGTCTCGCCACTCTACTCGGTAGGTATGATTATATCATGACTGATCGCAGGCCGAACTAATTGGACTCGTTTTGTGCATTCCTTTCCATTCCGATTGCTAAGGTCGGACTGGTCACAGGCCGGCCTGAACAGACTCGTTTCGACAGAATATAATTATTCGTTTAATACGCAGAAAGCTTCCATCTTTCCAGGATCAAAACTATCCTAGGACTCCTACCACCATCGCAACTCCATACCAAGTGTCTCGATGTCAAATATAAGTTCTGCGATTTAAGTGTGAAGAGGAAACATGCAGACAAACTTTTGAATTTATAATATCAGTAGTATGGATAATAGTATAGATAGATAAATTCACTCCTTGGAAGAGGGACGTATTTATGTAGGTACAAAGTAATTTTATTTGTTAGTAATAAGTACAATGTCATAAATTATAACATCCTTTTGTTATAAATGTTTAATGTTTAATTTAGTTTAATTAAACATAAAACATTTAAGTTGGTATTGACAAAAGCTTATCCTTGTACCCTTTCTTACGCACATAAATTAAACGCACTTAGAATACGCATGTCTCTACCATTAGATATCCCTTCGCAATAGATGCAAGCAACAAATCATTACAGTAGCTAAGCAGTGGAATCTAATTTAAACCTTATTCATAAATACTAAAGTTAATATTCCTCTGAATCGTACCCCTAAATTCAGATACCGGAAATTAGACTTTATGTGTTTGAAAATAAGGCATAAACAACATATATAATTGTGAAATACTGACCTACATCTCTAGAGAGACCGAGCATTAGGTATCAGTTGGGAATAATATTTATAGGGTGCATTATGCACATGACATTTTTATGTTTTCGGCGTTTGGTTGATAGTAGACTATTGTTAGATAAATTTCGTTTCATTACAGTAAAAATCTTCAAAATATTACTACTGAGTCTAATGAAATATTTGATTTATCATGTTTTGGATGTGTGGCAGGCTTGTTTATTATTCTTCATTTTGTTTTGTAAAGTCAATGTAATAGGGCTATCGCTATATCAGTCAATAAACTTTGGAAAATTTTGAGTGTGCGTCCAAATCAAAAGTTACTTTTGATTTGGACGTCCATTGTCAATAGATAATGGACGTTTAAATTAATTGAGACTCTTCGATAACTTTACTATCATGCAATAATAATAATAATAATATTGTAACTTACATTCCTTATGCAAGGTTTTTGTTAAAAACATTTTACAGTACCATCAGCGAAGTAGATTCATAGGCAGATGGTGGACCTGCGTAATTTAGTCGCGTTATGTCGAACACAGATCATACCTAACATTTTTAATTGACATAACCCGACCAAATAATGTAAGTCCGCCATCTGCCTGTGAATAAATTTCTCTTATAGTACATTCAATTCACAATAAATTCAAAGCAATAGTAACTTAATTCTTGTCCCTTCTTAAAGCACCACGCAGCTGACTCTCTATTGTCTGCCAAATTACTATTTCAATTACTATTATTTGCTCATGCAAATCAGTATTTTGTCTTCACACAGAAAAGAGATGATCGCGGCTAAAACAAAGAGGGAGGGAAGAGGCAATAAACACGAACATATTTGCATAGACATTGAGAATTAGCAGCTGAGCTAGTTCTGCCCTAGTTTCGGGAAGTAATAATAAGTCCCATATGCTTTGTAAATAGGTTATTTTACTGTTACAATTTACTGTCGTGACTAACTTACAATTAGGGGAAGTAAATCTAAGTTTTACTTTGTAATAATGTTATAATATTACTAGATGTTGCCGGCAAATTCTTTGCGTTAATATTTATTCGTTTTTGTTAAATTATCTTCTTACTTACTCGAAGTATCCTCATTATACCAAAATATGTCATGAATTCTATTCAGCCGTTAACCTATCAAGCCCCAAGCGGTCGAAATTGACCGCGATAACGATATATAAGCTATTGTGTCTCGTTTTTCCACGATCGAGGGAGAGTGAGGAAGTGAGGAACAGATAGACTCAATTTTTCAAATATTAGTAGATAAAGCAAGTACAATTCATAATTTTAGTCACAAGCCGTAACAAAAATATAAACGTTATTCTATCCATTGCAGTTTAATTTACCGCTTGGAATTTTTATTGCAAAAACACTGTTCGCTGTAAAAAAAATCCTTTTAACTCCGTCCAAACAGCGCTTGTCGCCGGTCGCGAAAATTGGTAAAATCAATAAATACGACCCCTCTAATGCAATGATGGATCGGCGTGCTATCTATCAGCGACATCGTTGACCACGCCGTTGTTTCACTAAAATTGTTTCAGCAAAAAAACACGGCTTAAAACACGAATGCCTGGTTCGATTGTTTTTCAATACGAGCATTTATATTATGCTCCTATAACAATTATTATAAAACGAAGTTACATAATCATGCTTATTGAAAAAGTTGTTTGAGAGTTTCAAAACTTTTAAATGATTAATACGAGTAGGTGTCAAGTCCTTAATTATTGCAATCCGCCTTGCCGCTTCTGAACCCATTACTTCTTGAAATAATTATATACTTATAATTTCAAGAAGCGGTAGGCCTTTTCGGCCTCTGACTGCACATAAATGGCACATAATTTGCCAAAAATTTTATTAGAAAAATAAGGATGTATGTATAAGAAAATCACTTTAAAATTCCTTCAAGTCAAGGCGGTAGCATGCAATGTAGGTAATGTTACAAGTAGTAAAAAGTAAATCAAGGTATCTAGGTATATAGCTACTTATCCATTTGAGGCAGACTCAGGGCGAGGCAGCCGATCGACCCGAGGCCGCACAAGTGGAGACGCTGCCTCAACCTGAGGCACGCCGCGCCATGCCAAGCAACCAAGCCTCGGTTTGCTTCAAGTCGAGGCTGCTCGGCCCGACGCTGCCCCAATGGATACGCAGCTTAACATTATCATATTTTCCAAGCATTACTTAGGACCCAGGTTATTATGCTTCAGGGATCTCTTACGTACTAACTTACGTAATGTAGTCACGCGATGAGAACATTAAATTAATTAAAGAGCCCTTATTTATGAAGAAATATGCCTGCCAAAATTATCTTTTAACATATTTTCGTAATATTACCGAAGAAAATTCGTTTCGCCGATATAAAATTACTGATATGGATTTTGTTTGGGAACAAAATATTTTTTGTTACTTTAAGGATAGAGCAGCCAGTGCCCTATTACTTTGTGCAAGTCATGCCACAAAGACGATACATTTGCCACTATCGATATTTCAATTTCTTTCCAGTGCGCTAGGTATAAGGTATTCAACTTTTGTGTTCAACATTGAAATTTGTCCAGTAATTTCGACTGTTTCATGACAAAAAAACTGTTTTTTAATTATAATACTAAAACAAGTGCATTAGCATTCCTTTTGATCCCCTATTTGACCTCCTTAGGGGTGGAATTTTTAAAAATCCCTACTTAGTGGATGCCCACATCATAAGCGGACACGTTTGCGAAATTACCACTTTTTATCTCTAGAAGTTTGGCCTGTTGATCAATTAGATAGAATTAGGTAAATTAGATTTGACTTTAAGTAGGTAAATATAGAAGACCCAGTTAACTTCGTATCACTTTCCTCCTAATGCCTAATACCTATATAAAACCTTATGTGGATTTCTAAAAATATTCCACGACTGAAATTTGCCAAATCGGTTCAGCCGTTCTCACGTTTTAGCGAGACTACAAATAGGAAATAATAATTAACAAAATTAAAAACCAATTCAGTATTTAGCTATATTATATAAGCATTGTTTAAGACATTCATAAAACCGAGGTGCGAGCTTTGAAAGTGTCACTTGAGAGAAGCTCGACCCATTTAACAAACTTTTTGCCGAATTTCTCAAACTTTGTTATAATTAAGGGGTAATAATTACTGAGCTTGGGATGATTAACTTTCCTAGTTTGACCCTCTGCTATATTTAAGTGTAAAAACTCTATATTATAATAATATTACAAATTAATTTTATTTGTAAGGATATTGTTTTACATCGCTAGAGGGGCAACTCCATTTCTCTGAAAATTGCGCTTGAGTTAGACATGCAAAATCACAAACATAATATGATTTAGGTATGAATCATAAAGCCGTTGACAATCGAAAGATAATTATTAGTAAATTTAAGATGGTACAGTCGGTCGCAGAATAAAGACATTCGACCATTCAAATATCGCTGCTTCTCTCTTTAAAACGCACACGAAAATATTGTTATTCCACGCATATAAATACTTATATTATATTGTGAGCTAGATGGCAATATTTCCTTGCGCATATGAAAAAAGCTACAGGTCAATCACCGAAATTCTCTGTACCCGGTGACCGTAGTATATGTTAGTGGACTTATAAACCCACTATAATAAATAGTAAATCCATTCATCCATGGACATTCAGAAAATCTGACCAATAAAATATAATGGATTCAAACGATTTTAATACTTCAGGATAGAGGACAGATAATCCTTCCACCCCATTACCCTAACTGCTCACTATCGCTCATCCACACATGGGTCTGACAGAACTGTTATTACATCATTAATAAAATTACAAAACTCCGCGGCCATGTGCCGCTCTACCAAAGGGTTTGATATAATTAAATTTGGGCAATCTTGGACGGGGTGACGATTGAGTGTATTATTTTAAATCACATATACCTATATAAATGGGATTTATAATGTTAAGTTTAATGTTTAAGTTTTCCACTTTTATCTTTTTCTAGATGTCCCGGTGAACTTCGTATCATATCCCACCTAATATAAACTTTCCCTGAACTTCCACGAAAATTTCAAAATTAAAATTGGCCAAGTCAAAATTTAAAATTAATTTTATTTTTATCGATATTTTATGCTGATCTTATGCGACGATGAGACTGAGCAGAAAGTTTTTTTTTATGAAATAAAGGGGGCAAACGAGCAAACGGGTCACTTGATGGAAAGCAACTTCCGTCGCCCATGGACACTCGCAGCATCAGAAGAGCTGCAAGTGCGTTGCCGGCCTTTTTAAGAGGGAATAGGGTAATAGGGGAGGGTAGGGAAGGGAATAGGGTAGGGGATTGGGCCTCCGGTAAACTCACTCACTCGGCGAAACACAGCGCAAGCGCTGTTTCACGCCGGTTTTCTGTGAGAACGTGGTATTTCTCCGGTCGAGCCGGCCCATTCGTGCCGAAGCATGGCTCTCCCACGTATAAAATTGCCTTTATTAAGCTATTGCATAGCTTTTATCGCGGGCTTTGAGCGCGGCGACCGAATCAAGAAGTTCTATAACGAAAATAAACCTAACGCCTTCCAATTCGACCCGCACAGAGCGGCAGCGGTGCGGCGTTGTGACGGTTTGGCACGGCGTTTGTGTGCGTGCAACTAGACGTATAGTATACGAATTATAATTGCATAAGCAGATAAAAAAAATCGGCCAAGTGCGAGTCGGACTCGCGCACGAAGGATTCCGTACCGATACAGAGCAAAAATAGGCTAAAAATTGTGTTTTTTGTATGGGACCCCCCTTAAATTTTTATTTTATTTTAATATTATTAATTAATATTAAAATACACAAATAACAAAAGAATGTGTGAAAAATTCAAGTCTACCTCTTGCCATTACTGATATAGAGCGAAAAAGGCCGAAAAATACACGTTTGTTGTATGGGAGCCCCCCTTAAATATTAATTTTATTTTATTTTCAGTATTTGTTATTATAGCGGCAACAGATATACACAATCTATAAAAATTTCAGAAGTCTAGTTATAGCAGTTCTTGAGATACAGCCTGGAGACAGACAGACGGACAGACAAAGAAGTTTTAGTAATAGGGTCCCGTTTTTACCCTTTGGGTAGGGAACCCTAAAAAATGCTATGAAATATGTTTACCATGGCAGTCCTCGAGTGCCACAAGTTTCTTTTTTTTCATTTCAGGTCTTAGCTAGTTGTTTCGAGATGCAATATTAAACATTACAGACTCAGGCAAAAAATAAAAAAAATATATAATTGGTGTTGCTTGCTGCACAAAGCAAGTGTCATATAACTATATAACCTAGAATCCGAGTGGCACTTGAAGCGAAAACTCTAACAGTTTTTCTCGCAAATGCTGTTAAGAATATAAGAGATTCGATGAAAGCCTGCCGAGGGTACGATATTAAAAGGCTTAGAAGTGTTAGGCCCGAAAAGCCTATGAACATCTACCTCGCCCACTTAAGCACAGTATTAAGGGCACTCCGGGCTAAGGGCTGCCGTATATTATCCTGCCCTTTTTCCGACATGAGGAAACTTTATATGCGTTTTACGTTTCGTTAATTAGAGGCTGCGTTAAAATTTAAGGAGGTAATTATGGATCTTTGAGGAGAGCAATAAAAAGATACGTTTTTACAACATAATTGCTGATGGGCTTCCGCAGTTAATGTTGCTGTTTTAATTTATCTTCAAGAAACAAACATTTGGCACGTAAAATGGGTGCGTTATTTTGTACACACCTAGAGTCACAACCGCGAGGCTAGTCGCAAAATGTTTTATATCAAAATTTCATAAAAAATCATTATCTGGACTATGACTATAAAATATTTTAAATATCATTTTCTTGTTATAACGGAAGACATGACTGGATAAAGTGGGTTGGTAATATTTTACAACATAAGAGCAATAAATCATTTTTTTTTCCCTTAAAATTTGAACAAATCTTGTCACTTACCTACTTCATTATCTAGCTAATATGTCTAGCTATACATAGAATCGTAATTTTTTTCTATTTCAAATCATTTTCCCAGTTCTAAAGCCTCCATTTATGCAAAAAACTACTGTTTTCATATTGTTAGTTACCCACTTTATCCAATCATGTCTTCAGCTACCAAATATATTGAAAATCTTTGGGCGCAATTTATTTCAGGACGATTCCCTAATTTTCCGTATAATGAGCTGTCAAACATAACGGCCATTATAAAAAGTGGATCGCAAAACCGCACCTACAAAATCATATTTCGAATAGAACAACACCCCTCGATGGGACAACTTAATCAAGCAATTAATTCTTAATTGAATTATATCCGTCACCGACCCTGGGTGGGGGTAGCCCCGTAAAAATACCTGTCCGCTCCACGACTATTATTACGGGGCAAATGAGCGCCGCTAAATGTACACGTATTTTACAAAGTACCTACTGTTTTATCGTACGTGCATTTTACAAATTGCTTTTTTATAGTTAAGGCCCCTTACAATAAACATATTATCAACACTAAATAGATATTTTAGTGATGATTTGTTTTGACCATGTCCGATAGGTTAGAAAACAGACTAAGGCGGGTTTTTTTATTTTTATAAGCTAGAGAAGCAACTGCATTTTCCTAAAGATTGCGCTTTAATACCCTGTAACTCTCTAGTGTAGCAAAATACAGTCACCTACCTGGAAAGGTGGAAACTGAAGGATTATCACAAACGATGGGTCTTCGCCGGCCGGCTCGCAAAACTCTTCGAAGTACATACACTTTGGTGGAACAAGAACATTTACCAGAATGTTAGCAAAGATAGATTGAGTACAATTCAGTCAGTAAACCTTTAGAAAAATTAAAATGTTACGTTAAATATTTATCTGCTACGTAATACACTACCATCCAAAAGATATTGCAGCTTAATAGCAGCGAACCAAGTTAATGGTATGCAAATTGTATTATATTTTTATCCACATCATTTTCCGTGAATATTTTCGTACAATAATGAATGGTGAAGTAATTCCGAGACACCGTACGTAATGATATTCGAAAAATCTATTCCCGCCGTGAGAACGCTGATCAGTTAACTTTTAAAGCTCATTAAAATTGATGGTTCATTCATCGTGTAAATTTCCACGCTGGCGGAAAATTAAAATGATACCCGAGGCGCGTGCATTGAAAACAACACAGTTGAAAAAACTTGAAATATTTTCATACATTCGCTGCAGTAAAAGTTTATCGCAGTATATATTCTATTTTTTCGCTATGTGTGGATTTCAGATACACGGTTTCACTATTAGCGTTCGATCACTCGAATCGTAAATCTCTTTATAAACAAAATGGCGGAATTGGGTTACATTGCTGTTATCAGGTAGTCGCAGACACACAGTTAAAAAAAAAAAAAAAAAAAAATCAAAAAATATTTATTTTACATTTACAGTTTAAACTTAACAAATTAAGCAGAGATTGGGACCACCTGGTAAGTAAGTATTATTACTTGTATTAGGCAGCCCCGCTCTTCCATAAACTATAGCATACTTAACAACATTTAACTATAAAATATAACAGGTAAGTAACTTAAAATTTTGTTTACAATTTTTGTTTATAAAAACTAATATCTAGGACTACATGCCAGTATACATATAAACTATTTTGTGTGTGTGAGTGTATGTGTGTGAGTGTATGTATGTATGTGTGTACGTGTATGTGTGTGATTAGAGCAGATATTTTTATGATTTTTTAAGGAGACAAAAAAGGTAAGTAAAAATTTGAATATTTAGGTGATATACTGCAATATTGATTCTGTCTCCTCGTACGACAGACATAATAGCCAATGTAAGATTACATTTTTACATTTATTTAGATTTAGTGGGTAAATTTTAAGATGTTTATCTAGTTTATTATATATGTGGACAGACTGTGAATAATACTGTCTTTGAGCGAATTGTGTGCGAACTTTTGGTGGTATAGCCGCTTTTTCTGGTCTTCTTTTTTTCATATTTTCATTAAATTTATACGGCAATGTTTTATGGAGTCTTAGGGTACTATTTAAAATGTAAAGTTTCCTGACTGATAACAATTGGCAAGACTTATAAAGGTCGTCAGTTGGGTAGCGGAAAGGCTTGCAGAACATGACTTTTATAAGACATCGCTGGCTTCTCTCTACTTCTAGAAATCTTGTTTTTGCTGCACCACCCCAGATCGAGACACAGTAGTTTATTAAAGATTGTACTAGAGCAATGTACACTTGTTTGATTGTTTTATTTGAAGCTACGCATCTAAATTTCCTGAATATCCATATCATTTTTCTAATCCTATCACTAGTATAATCAATTTGCCGGTGCCAATTTAGATTTTGGTCTAAGTATACTCCAAGATACCTAGTTGACATTACTTTATTTATTTCACTACATGAACAGTTCGTTACAATGTTACTTGATATTTGGCATTGGTGAATTTTTAAGTTATGGTTACTTTTAGGTTGCGTTTTATTATTTATAGAGAAACAGATATAATAGGTCTTGGCAACATTAAGAGTTAGGAGGTTGCTAGCCAACCACTGCGACACTAATATAAGACCATCTTCAGCACTTCGAAAAACTGATTCCCATGTCTTGCCTTTGAAGGTAATTGCAGTGTCGTCTGCATAGGATACCACTCGTCCATTTTTTAAACTTATATTTGTCAGTGAATTTATATATATAAGGAAGAGGGTAGGGCCAAGAACACTGCCCTGGGGAACTCCAAAATCGACTATAGTCTCGTCACTGGTATGGTTTTCAATTTTCACTTGCTGTTTCCTTCCCTCTAGATAGTTTACAAGCAGTCTTAAGGGTGTGCCTCTGACACCTATACTTTCTAGTTTACGTATGAGTTTAGGTATAGATACAGTGTCGAAGGCTTTTTTTAAGTCAAGGAAAACAGTCAAGCATTTGTTACCTTTATCTAGTTGTTGCGAAATATCTTTTGTCAGAGCCTGAACTGCATCCTCAGTGGACTTATTGCACCTAAAACCAAACTGTGAGCCCGAAAGAATGCCAAAGGTTTCCAGGTAGTTACGTAGTCTTTTATTAATTAGTTTTTCGATAATTTTAGATATTGCCGGTAGTACTGAGATAGGTCTATAATTATTTATATCTGTTTTCTTACCGGATTTGTGCACAGGGGTGATTAAAGATTTTTTTAAATATGTTGGAAATATGCCTTGTTTGAAACAGAGATTTGTCAAATGGGTTATTACAGGTACTACAAAATTCCTCGTTAATTTAAGGAAACGAGTGGGTATGCCATCCCACCCAGGTGCGCTGTCGGACTTTAGACTACTAAGGACGCTGTCTACTTCTTGAAGATCAGTATCTAACAGTACAAAAGATGACATTATATTTGATTCCGACACAGCTTGACGTCTTTCTGTATATAGATTTGTATTTACGCTCTGAATATTATTAGCTAGGTTTTTTCCAACGCTAGCAAAAAATTTATTTATATGTTCTACGGATTCTTTGGGGGTTTCTTTTATATGTAATAGTTCTGTATTTGGTATTTTATTGGTGTTAAAATTTGTAATATTTTTAATAGTTTTCCACAATCTTTTAGTATTTTTAGCTGATTTATCTATTTGTTCTCTATCGTATTTATGTTTTAATTTATTTATAAGGTTGTTACAAAAGTTCCTATAACGTTTATAGGTTATTTTCATAATTTCATTGTTAGGGTCTTGTCGTAGTTTATATTGCATTTTATTTCTGTTTTGGATACATTTTAAAATGCCAGGTGTAATCCAGGGTTTTAGAATTATTTTAGATCTTGGTTGTCTTTTCAAAATCTTACCACTGTTAAGTGATTCAATGAGGCTCTTTGTTAATTTTTTTATAATATATTCGGGGTTTTCGCTATTCAATAGTTCAGAGATATCACATTCCATAAAAGAAGCCATTGCTATATTATAATCTATAGTTTCAATCGTTTTAGTGTTATTTAGTCGTTTTATTTTTCCTATGTTTATAAATACTGTATAGTGATCGGTTATTGAAGTATTTAAAATACCTACATATGGAATATACTGACTATGGTTTTGTTTAATCATAACGTGATCTAGACAGCTATCAAGTCTAGTTGGGAAAGTGTGACCTGGGAGAAATCCATGGGTAGATAACATATTCAGATAGTTGATCCTGTTTGTATTTTCATAGGAACTTTCCGTCGGTTTGCTGATTAAATTAATATTTATGTCACCTGTTATAAAAATGTTGTGGTGTGATTTTAAGGAGTCTAAGTAAGCGCTTAATGAATCAATAAATTTAGCAGCATTACTATTCGACGGAGATCGGTAAATACTTAATATAATTTGATCTTGAAGGTCTACCTGGATACAAGTTGCTTGTTCCAGTCTAACTTCAGTCAAATTTGCTTTCAGATTACGCTTAACGTAGACCACTACACCATCGTTTTGGTTTATATTATAGTTCGTTCCTAAGGATACGTAGTTTTGTAGTATTGGTAGTGGTCTATCCGACCTGATTCTACATTCAGTAAAGGTTAAAACGTCTACTTTACTACAGTTACTCAGTAATGGTTATGATGAGTGGAGAGGGAGATTTGCTTTATGAATTCACTAGTTGATGCCCGCAATTCCGTTTCGCAGAAATTCGTTATCACGCAGGAACTCTACATTTTCCCGGTATAAAATGTATCCTATGTCCTTTCCCGGAACTCAAAGTATCTCCACAATAAATTTCAACAAAATCGGTTCAGTGATTTAAGCGTGAAGAGTTAACAGATAGAAAGACAAACTATCGAATTTACAATATTAGTATGGATAGTATGAACTATGGAGTAAGGACAGTTATATGGCCTATGGGTATACTATATTATATACTATAGCATTTATTGATACGATATCTTTTTATTTCTTCCATTGTAATGTTTTTAATTATTTAATAATATTATTTGTTTCATCCCAAACAATTTCATTATTTTTTGCAAAATACGGCGAATGTAAATATTGGAAAACAAAATTGACGTTAGTGGCTAGTGCTTACATTATAATTAATTAAATTAGGTACATAATTCAAAATACAAAATTAACAGTAGCAATTTATATATATTATACAGGTAAATGATAATAATGATAATAATGTAATGATAAAAAAAATCTTAATCAAAAAGACCACCCCGCAGCGTACCATGCTCAAATGTCCCCATCACGCTTGCCGCATTGCCGCGCTGAATGGCCAGGGAGACATGTTGGGCTAGGTCTTGTATGTATTCTGTGGCTAGGTACGCCCCGTTACCTGATTCCCACAACCGTCGTAAAAAGCTGGCGAACAAAAGCTTTTGCTTCGTTGCACCACGGACCTCCCGTTTCGACGGCAAAAGGCACAAAGAGGTTTTGTTTTTCCAAATCCGCGTACTTGTTATGCTTTTGCCGAGCAGCGTACTCGGCAGCAGATCCCGCATTTCGGGCAGTGCCAGAAATGTGCGAAGAAGCGAAGGGAAAGGCCGTCCGGGCGTTTGCCGTCGCTTCGGCTCAAGCCAGGGGGCTCAAGCACGCACGGTACGTCTGCCGACACCACGGCTCGACGGAGAATGTCGTTGAGGGCGTGGTGTCTAGCAAAACGACCGGCAGCTTTAATGCAGGCAATGCAACGCCCGTGGTGGCCGTACGCGTCAACGTCAGTACCGCAGGGGCAGCGATGAGGCTCGCACACTTCGCAGCCTAGTCTCAGGGCCACTGCTATTCTTAGGGTGTTATCATCAAGAAGGGTGCCGACCTGCGGTGACGGCAACGCCTGGAGCCAGGCACTAGATTCCATGGTGGTCTGGTTGGTTGAGTAATACCAAAAACTAGGTATTTAACTTCTAGACTGACTTTGAGAAAATGTTTTAAACATTTATAGACAGCTTTTAAGCACATTAAAGGTGCTCCCTCACCACGAGCATTCACTTGTAATGTAATATTATAGTTTCGTTTTTGAGCATTACATTAAAAGTTTAATGTAACATTAAAGATTCGACTTTGAGCATTACATTACAATACTATCTCCCGACTGACGAGCATTCGCATGTAATGTAACATTCTACTTTGAGCATTCCGTAGCCAGTTGATGTTACAAGTTGTATCAAGATATTACACACTGTACGATTACAAGGTGCGCATTGTAATGCTCGACTCTGTAACGTTTCATTACAAGCGAATGCTCCCGGTGAGGGAGCACCTTTAATTTCCTACCAAAACCTTTTCATGACTTGCCTATCATGATTCATTGTATATATTTTTATGGTACATTTTCGTTAAGTACAGTTACTCTATTAGTTTCGTTCATTATTGATAATAATCTAGACATATATTTTGTCTTAAGACCCATTGCTTACATAATATTATGCTCTGAGTTAAAAATCTATTTTATATTCTGTTAAAAAACTTATTAGAATATTAGAGCGATATCGAAAAAAAAATTGTATCAAATACCAAGGACGCAAAATTAATTATTTCTTCTGAAAAATATCATTTCGTGCACCTCATCAATGAGGCTTCGAGTCGCTCTTAAAAGTTGAGTATCATTCATTATGCTTGGATTTAAAAATGTTTTTTGCATTCAATATTTTAGACAACGTAGAAAATAATAAACTGATTTTGATGTATATATTATATGATGTTTGAAATAGAAATAGTACATAAACATGAATAAAGTACCCTAAAATATAATGTCATTACATCTAAAAACAATAAAATTGAAAAATTATATACAATATTGAGGGTATTGAGATCTAGACTAGTGGAAAGAGCCTTATATCGGTGTATAAGCGTGAAAAGCGTGTCAAGTTAGGTCCGACCTACTCGGTCATAACAAAGGATATGCATATTTCATGTAATAAAAGTATTAATAAAGGTTTTTAGTGAACATTTTATACTAGATATTCTTTAGTTCTGTGGTTCCGCTAAATAATAAACCTTAAGAAAGGCCAAAGAATGGCTCAAACTCGTGGTTTTAACATTAAATATGTAAGTTTTGAACAACGTTTTTTGGGCTTTTCATAATCCCTTATTCGTGCTTATAGGTCATTAGTACTAAAAATGTCACGACAAGTAATAATTTGGCTACAAAAATTGCATAGATATTTACGTCTGTTTATCGATATCATGAACTAAATGACTTTCTTTTTAGGATTATAATATGCTTCAAAATGATCGACAAATAGAGATATTCAAGAAAATACACACATATGACTTCTATGAAAACAAGCACAAAATGGCCACGCGCTGGCGGGCTAAGACTCTATCTATTTATAATACTTAATCTGTGATTGAAGGCGTGCCCCAAATAAAACAAATATAAATAGTTAATTTATTTTATTAAAAATAGGTAGGTATTCAAAGACCAATACAAAATTAAATTTACAATAAATAAAGATGCCATAGCTTTACAAATTCATAAAATTATAAATTAAAATATGTCATACACTCTTTAAGTGTTTGTATCTTGTTTTTATTGATAAAAATATTTTAATTTCAATTTAGTATAGAGTTTGGTATCGAGCCACAGAGTATGCTCAAAATATTTTATAAAGTTTTGTAGTCAAAATGGTCAAGTCACAACTAATTAAACTTTGATTCCAATGAAAATTTTATGAGCAACGATAGGAACTAGAAGGATAGAAGAATCAATTCTATGTTTTAGTTAATTGGAATGGCACTATAACATTACAATACTTTTAAACTAACCCTCTTACTAATAAAAAGATCTTTTTAGATTGGTTAGTTTAGATCTTTTTATTTTATGGTGGTTAATGTTTTATTGGACAGCAAAAAAATGAAATTAAAAAGATAAATACAGCGTCACATTTATGGTTGTTGGCAGTACAATTGTTATTTCAGTAATAGTAAGTTAATAATGTCTTATAAGATCATTATTGTGCAGTTATAAAATCTTATCAATTCATTGCCTTTCATAAAGTCTACCATCATAATGGACTACACATTTCTGTGAAATACTGGGGTTTTTCCTGCCTTTTGCTTACATTTGTGCGATTATATAAAAAAAAGTTAGTTCTACTACCATGAAATGTTTCTATATTTAAAAATTGCACTGTAACATACGTTTGGCGGGCTTGCTTTACGTCCCAGGACTATTCGTCCCAATGGGAAAATTGCGGCTATAATTTTATTACATAACGCGCGAAGGTGCCCAATGGAACAAACTGGCGTGGGACGAATCGCACCGCTATGATATGCAATGATAAGTGCTCTAAATAATGTATAACAAGTGGCTATATATAACTCATATCACATTAACTTACGTAGATAATACATTTCGATTTCACAACTCCGAATTCCTTAGCTTTAGACGTATATGGCACGTAAATAAACAACTACGAGATATTATTTGTCATACCAATGTTACAAATGAAACTCTAGTTTACAACAACATTATCGTAGTATTTCGATTTGAATAGTGTCAGGATTCACGATATTTATCTATATAACGTTATTTACACTACACGGTACAGTTATACAAATTATTGCCAAGCGTTCTCTCAGTTTCGCGCACTTAGACTAGTGATATAGGGTTACAAATTCGTTACCGATACTAAGTAGACGGACCACATCTGTATCGACGATACATCTCCATCAAAATTGATATAGAATTTAGAAATTTCATCAATCAGACAAACCTACTAACGACTATAATATTTACAAATATACATAAATTTACAAGGGACTAGCTAGTACAATTACACGGTTAAATCATTCGCGAATATAAATCAATCACGCCATCGAAACACTTTAACAGTCTTATTGAGATGAGAAGCCTCCGATAAACATTTTTAAATACTTTGGAAATCAATTCAGTACACAGATAGACTACTAGGAAGAACAGTGATATAAGCACAATCACTACACTCGAGTGCGAGTTTCACGTTCAAACGTCCGTTTGGCACAGGTCGCCGAAGATCGGCAGGGCGTGATACTACCGGGTGATGGAGTCCACGCGCGGGTTCGGTGCCGGGGGAGGGTGGGATGGGGCGAGGGGCACCTGACTTCCGTTCGCGCTTTGCCCGTGTCTAAACGACGTCAGCCGACCGAGGCCTCGGTCTTCGTTGTCGAAATTCAAATTAGGCCGCTCGTACTGGTGCTTAGGCCTCTGACGTTGGACCTGCATCGCTTGCAGCTCGTCGTACCCGCCGTCGTCGCCGTAGTTCTCATCCTCCGATTCCTCGTCCCCGAACGCGCGATACGTCGCTTCGGACTCAGAATTTTTCCTCGAACTCACACCGTAGCTTCGACCGATTAGCGATTGTGTGGCGTCCGCCTTCAAATCTTTATTTTTCCTCTCCTCCAAACTTTGATTATACCTTAATTGGGCCTTTTGTGTTCGTTCCAAGGAGGGTAAATCGTAAAATTTGAGAACGTTGGGATGACCTTGGAAGTATTTCTCGCTGTAAACGTTCCTGTTGTAATACCCCCCATTACTCGCAGGATAAAGCTCCTCATCTGGCGGATAACGGTTTTCAGCAGTAGTATCAACGAGTTTGCTACCAGGTGGGAACCAGCCCTAAAACAATAGAAAATTGCATAAATAACATGGTATTTACACTAAATTAATAAGTTCAATACGCATAACAGTTATTCATCAAACTAAACAACTAACTCATTTGCTTAATAGCTTGACAGGACATTTACATAAATGGAAGGGACTAAATACTCACAAGTGAGCTAACACACTGCCTGGTGTTAGCTACGAGAGTCACCGACGCGTAAGCTGCGGGCGAGGTTGCGGTTTTGCTTGTGTTCCATTCGTTCCCAGTTACTCTAGATGAGGTAACCTCTGCATATTCGGGTAAGGGATGTGTTACTTTATCGTATTCGGAATTAGCTTTCTCCTTGCTGTGGCCCGTTTGGCTACCGGACAAACACAATCCAGGCTGATTTTCCATCCACAGCAGTGATTCTGTTTTCGTCACCGTGTTCTTATTGTAGCAGCTACTCAGCGGATGGGATAGCGACACGGCCGCTTTTATATTCATCTGAGTGACTAGACTCGTTCCGTTAGAATCTAAAAAAGTACGACAATGGTAATTACGGTCACTATTAAACGTAACGATTTGCATAAAAAAGCATTATTCAAATTAACTTTAAGCCGTTTACGAGGAACAACAACAGCGGAGAACAAAAATATATATTTGCATTTCTGAGTTTTCATTTCACGGATTCGCATCATTCCTTTGTGTTTCGAACGTGAATGCAAAGTGAAAGAGATCCACTGCACTAGGAGGAGAGGGCTCATGCTACCTTTCAATTCGAAAGTAATCTAGCACCCTCTCGCCCCTCACATGCTGAAGCCTCCATCAAACAAACGCGGCACCCTCGCCACCCCAAGACACCCAAAGAATGTTTTTAATTTTCAAATTCTCGTCCTGATTTTACGTGAAAAATTCTAGCTTTTACACATAAAGTGCTACATTTTAATAATGTTTTAACGTTAAAAGATTATGTTATATGTTTACAAATATTGAGTACATACCGTAGATGTTTGGAAGAGCAGACTTTTTTGAGAAAATATTGTGTTTTCTGATATAAATTATGCCACCAATCATAATTATTTTGAAGAGTACAATGGCGGCAATCAGGAAATAGAACCACGTTTCCATTACGAAATCCCCGGCGACTATCGATACTTCCCCATTAATGGGATATCTAAAATAAAAAAGTCATTAGTAACATCGATTTGATTGCTGATAAAAGTTATTATTACCGTGTATCGCTTCAACCGACCTCAACAAAGGATCTAATCCAATCAACCTGGAGTCGATATTCAAGTAGACTTTTTGGCTGAAAGGGCCCAAGCCGACTATCGTTTCCGCTGCGATTTGGACTGAGTAGCTCACTCCGGAGGTCAAGTTGGTCATAATCAAACTCGTCGCTTGATGGACAGTCGTATTAATCGCTACCATTGATTTATTGGCCGGTATATCTAACCAATTTAGTACAACATTGTATCCAATTATAGCACCATTTTGTAAATGGGGCTCCGGTGGCTGCCATTTTAAATGAACCGTTGTTCCGTTAACGATAAACATTTCAATATTTGTAGGTGGACCGTCGGGAACTGAAAAAGAAAATAACGTTGTATTGATCTAATTTAGATATCAATTATCAATATCATTAATATTTTTAAAAACAAATTGATTTTATATTTTTTGCTCTGATTATTCAAATTAAGTCAAACAATATTATAAACATAAAATAAAAGAGAAAATTACCATCATCCAAAGTTTGTGCGGTCCGCATATTTGAAGGCTTCCCCTCGAATTTCTTGTAAAACGGTACCAAGAAGAATTCGTACTGGGTGTATTTTCTTAGCGAAGTAATTTCATAGCCGGATACATCGTTGGAGTGCAAAATAGTTTTCATCTCGTACTCGACCGTTACGTTGTCTAGCGGTCTAAAGTATATGAAGAGCCCCTCCAAATGGAAGAAGTTAAGTATTTCCCACATGAGCTTTATAGTTTTGGAATCTATGGGCGTAGCTTCGATGAGCTCGACGATATTGTCGGTCATAATATTATTTTTACGGTACTCTGTATTATTAGAGAATAGCCCGCTATCCCACACGGAGTCAGTATCTTCGCCGATCGTAATAGGATCCGATAGCGCGCTCGGACCAGACAACCCATGAGAGTTTTCCGCTCTAACTATAAACATGTAAGTTATCCCCGGAACCAGAGACTTCACTACGTAATGTGTTTGATGTACTCTTTTAGAAACCACGACCCATCCTTGTGAATTTCGAGGTGTATTGTTACCCGAGAGGCTCTCTCTCGAGAACACCTCAACTTGATATCCTAATATCGACGAGGATCCTATCTTATTGTTTTGGTTCCAACTCAGAGTGACACTAGTCTCGGTGATATTATGTATCTGCGGCTTAGTCGGCGGGCCGGGTAAAGCCGATACGTCGGCGGCTCGGAAGAAATGAATGTTCGGATTCGTCGGACTATCGACGAGCAATTTTCCGCTCCAAACGTACTTCCCGTGGTGATTAGACGCGACACACGTGTACGTGCCGCTATCAACTTTATCTAAATCTCTTAACATGAGCGTTCCGTCGCTCGAAATATTTCTTCGACTGTTTTGTATCAGCGCCTCCCCCTCGAAATACCACGCGACAATCGGTTCAGGTGTGCCTATGGCGGTGCAGGGGAAAACTGCAATCGATTTTAGAGGCAGCGTTTGATTCGAGGGCCCGCTCGTTATTATCGGCGGTGGCCGGTCGTCGTCCGACGTCACACTGAGTTTCCCTCGAACGAACGAGCTGCCCGCAAAGTTGACCGCCGAACAGACTATTGTGCTGCCGCTGTTGTTTTTGTTTGTGTCGTTTATTGTCAGGACAGTGACACCATCGACTACGGGCGAAGCTTGATATTTTCCTTTCGACGTTCCCGGCATTATGATCGTTCTGTTGCCTTCTAAACTCCAGTAGATAGTTGGCTCGGGTTTGCCAGATGCTTTACAAGTGAACGTGGCACTCGATCCGCTTTCTACTATCACTAAAGTTGGTTTTAGAATAACCCATGGTGGATCTAAAACAATATTTGAAATATGAATACCAGATTTTTTTAGGATTATTGTAGCCTATAGGTGAAAAAAAAACTGAGTGTATGGGTTCTTCAAAATTAAAATGACCAATTCAAAACAGAACACTCACCATAGATCGTCAAAAAACCGCTGCCGCTAACGGTGCCGACGGTGTTGCCGGCTTCGCAAGTGTACTCCCCCTCGTCGTCTAGAATCACGTTGTCGAGTCTCAGGCTCCTGTCGTCTAGAACTTTGACGCGCTCGAGTGGCATGTTCCGACCGCCGGCCGTCCGCCGCCAGAACACGTCGGGGAGGGGATCCCCGCCCACTCGACACTGGAACGTGACGCTGCCTCCCGTTTGAGCTATTATGTCCTCGGGGCCAGATATTAAGTACGGCTTAACTGTTGGAGAAAATTACAATATCGACTTAGGACAGCATAAATCATATCGTGAACAACCAAATTGGAACACTGGCAAGGTCAAAATTAAGAAATAATTATAAAAGACGTGTCTATGACTAGGCTGGTATATTATAATTAATAATGTAATGTAAATGTTTACCTAGTTAGCTTAAGACTTAAGATAAAATAGCGTCTAAAAAACAAGACATTGAAAATAAAAAATAAAAAAACAAAACAAGCCAGAAATCGAAGTACATAATTGAGATTATAACTACACGTGTAAGATGAAAATATACAACGAAACAAGCCAAAGTACGAAGTAGTTGAGATCTTACTGTGGATTTTGAGCGTGGCGACCGCAGATTCTCTCGTTCCGGCCGCGTTTCGCGCCACACATTGATATCGACCTGCATCAGATTGCCGCGCGTCTTGTATCACAAGACTGCCGCCATCCACCAAATGAGTCCTGGAACAAAACACCCATTCAAGCTCCCAAAATAAATAAAAACCCACTTCCATTATTAGTTTATTAATATGTTGCTAAGTCATTTGAATATAGGGCGGAATAATTGTAGAGATTAAACATCTAATAAGGGGCCCGGGGAGTAACTATTGAAATTTTTACTTGATTGCTTGTCAAGCTCTCCAAGCATTCCCTCTTATTACTTTGATGAACTCACCCCTGTTAATTTGGCTCACAATACTCGCTGTAGTGTCTGTTACCTAATACCTAACCCTACCTATTCGTAAAAATTCAAAGACATGCGCGAGACCTCTCGAGTTCTCGTTCGCTATAGAATATTCATATTCCTATAGACACTCTTAACTTTTCAATATGGGTGGGTTGCATCAGAAGCGTGGTTATAGTTACAGTCATGGTCAAAGTTATGGTTATAGTTAAGGCTAACTTAACTTTAACCTTAATTTTGATCACAGAATTTGACAGATGTCTGTTGCTGTTGTGGTTACGGTTATCGTTAAATATGGCGTCCATTATTGACTTTAACCAAAGATTTGACATTTTGCATTGTAGTTATAGTTAAAGTTATAGTTATAGTAAGTTGGTGTAACCCACCCTAAGAATTGTCGTAATTGTAGTGGCACTGAAATATAGGGGAGACCATGTTTTATTGTAAAAAGAAACCAGGCGTTCTATATTAATTATTCTAAGAACGACAATACTTTACGATGAACTATAAAGACATAATCAGAAATTTTGAATTTAAAAGGTTAGTAGCTTGTATAAGGACATCATAATACATACGGAGTTTCAAATATCTTTCCAATCGTATTGAAAAGAGCTCTCAAAACTACCGTCTACAGCACTCGAATGTCGACGATCTGAAGTATTCGTAACCCAAAACTTGGCATTTTAATATCTCTTCAGCTCAACAGAGCAGAAAGTAAATACGAGAAGGTTTAATTAAAATAGTTATTGAAACTTTATTGCATAAAGTACAGTATTATTTATTGAGAAAATAATGAAAAAACTTAGTTATAATTAGTACTTTCTAAAGTATTTTCTAAAATCTGAGGTAAACTTGTGAAAGTGCTGAGCAGTTTTTTTTTTAATATTTACTCCAAAACCATATGAAAATAGAATACCCGATTATTCTTTTAAATACAATAAATATTTCCTCACCTGGAATCGCTATCGAAATGTAGAATTTGGCCGTTTTTCTTCCAATACACCGTTGGTTCAGGAGAGCCTCTCGGCGGAGAACATTCGAGAATGACGGTCTCTCCTTGAGCCGTCTGTGTCGTCACCGGCTCTAGCCGGAATTCTTCGCGAAGAACTAAAGGAGAAGCAGAAATTTACTGCTACTCAAACGCTATTTAAATCAAGGGACTCTTAAATCTGCGCGCTATATTTCCGAGATCTTCACACACATTGCGTTGGCAACTGATTATCCATATTAATATTATAAACGTGAAAATGTGTCTGTCTGTCTGTTAGTTTTTCACGCCAAAATCGCTGAACCGATTTTGCTGAAATTTGGTATGGGGTACTTTGAATCCCGGGAAAGGACATATGATACTTTTTATTACTCAGAAATGTGCGGTTCCCTCGCGATAAACGAATTTTGAAACAACGGAACTGTGGGCGTCATCTAGTTATTTATTATAGGAGATTTTGAAGGCTCTGTATGGAAATTGGATTATAATTTTGAAAAATATCTGGATAGAATTAGTAAGAAAGAGTCGCTTATATTTATGTATTCAACTTGATATATTAGCAAATACATAATGCTTAAAACTTTTCCTATAAATAATCAGGATTGAGGATTCATGTATTCAGAATAACAAATCATGTAATGGCTCTACTGGGAACATACCCTAAACAATATCTACCTACATACGTATTCTCTGAACCTTTTCTGTGTAAATATAATGCAACATAAGTTCTGCTCAGTTTTTCCCAGCTAAGGGAAAATTACGACGAAACATATTCCGTTGTTCCAACACAAAATTACTAACGGATTACTAAAATCTTTAAAGATAAACTTTCTGTTTTCTCTACAATTTTTTAAATAGTAGTTTAGTGGTTTTTAATATTAAAAGTACCTATACAGGCTGTAACAAAACGTACTGACAATACTTTAGGGTATGTATATCTCTTGTATAGAGTTCACTGTCAAAGTAGCAGCGCTAAAAAAGTGACTTATTTAACTTTGTATGGGTTAACTCATGACGGTGCTTGCCCATACAAATTACAAAAAAAAAATTGAACGTTCAGCGCTGCTACTTTTATAGTGAATTCTACATAAGGGACACAAACACACCCTAGAGTATTATCACGCAGTATTGTTACATCCTGTATAATATGCTCACTAATAACTTATTGCTATTTTTGTTTTGCAATTCTTAAAAAACAAAAACTATTTACCTGCAACATGCAGTGTAGCGTTCCGGCTCCTGGCAGTGCCGTAGGAGTTAGTAGCTTCGCACCAGTAGACTCCCGCGTCGGAGTGAGCTCTGCCGTGCGTCGCTCTCAGGAAGAACAATCCCCCAGCTGGTAGAAGACTCCTATGGGTGTCCGATACCACCAGAACCCCGCCCTTGTACCACCTTATGGTGGGAGTGGGGGAGCCACCAGCGCGACAGTTGAGAGTGGCTGGCTGGTGGCGAGCGACCGTCACGTCGAGAGGTTGCTCGATGATGTAAGGTGCTTCGCCGCTGCCCATGTAGTCATCGCTTAGACCACCTTCGAGTGTTCCTATAACAACGAATAGTGTTGATTTAATCGATAATGGATTTTTATTCTTAGAATATAAGCTAGATGTAGCTCGAAACGTTCGCGTAGCAATTCGTTTATTGCGCGGGACTTTCTATAGAAACTATACTTTTTTCTGTGATAACTACTTTTTTTTTAATTTGAAAAAAGGCTGGCTTTGCCTAAAACTGTAAGCTGCATTATTCATCAGAAGAAAATAACACGTTATATTGACATTAACTCAAACACCAAATCACAATTTTAATTAAAAATAAAGCTTCATAAGTAGTAATTAGTAGCATTAAATTAATTAAGCATTGGTGCTTTGAGGAAGCCCATAACTTGCAAGTAATAAAATTAATTAACAGTATTTTCTACGATTCACTTTGAAATCGTAATCGTTGCACGCACGTGCATAAAATCGGACAAGGGTGGAAACACGTACTTTGAAGTTTAATTATAGCTTTTTAGTTGGGCAACAAATTTTTCGGTTCAATTTCTCGTGATGCACGCCTACATGTAAAAGTTACTTCGTTCAAAAATTGCAGATATAATAACATAATACAATTGTTACACAGCTTGTGTTTTAAAAATTCTGCTATTTCAAGGTATGGTGATTGGTGGCAGGGTTAATTAAGAGTTAAATAATAAAAGCAGATTTTTTTAAAAGCAGCTTATATGCAAAATTATTTTAACTCTGCAGTCTTTAAACATAATGAGTAAACAACCACCCAGTACAAAATATATTATACTTATTTACGTGGAGAAAGACGTAAGAAATGTATATAAAAAAATTAATAGCCAACCGGGAACTTGAGTGTAAGCATTCTTAGATATTACAAACAGCTACTAGGCTATTCAAATCTCTTATTTCTATCAACACTCTCGATACAATACTGTATTGTTAGACTGTACACAATTTAACCACAACTTTATAACCTTTGTTTATAATTGAAACAATAATGTTACAGACCTAATAAGTATTATGGAGTACTTAGCAATCATTATGTACCATAAACATAGGCTCGGTCCCCTTTCGGGCCCTCATATTTTACAGTGTTTACTATGAAAGGCGCAGATGTTAGTTTTTGACACTTCAATTGATGTACGTCCATTGTTGTCGCATAGGCTATTATTACGTAGCAAAAAAACGATCGAGAAAAAAGCTTAGGGTGTGTCCAGATTATTGGAATAGGACCATGACCGTAACAGTTCAGAAAAGTGTTTCAGTACTGTAAATATTATGGTTGCGACTTGCGCATAACTTTTGGATTGTTCGGCAAAAATGGAAGTAATTTTAGGACTCTTTGGTGGAGCGGAGCTCACGCAGTCACGCTAAAGGTAGGTCAGTTATTATAAGGGTCATTGGTAGCTATTGTACACATGCGCCTATTACCACCTCCAGTTTTGCCAACGGATCTGAAAGTTGTACGCAGCCTATATAATTATGTAATATGTTTTTTTTTCTTCAAATTTTATTTTGCTTATGTGAGTTACAAACAGGTCTTATGTACATACAGGTTTTTTTGGCATTTGTAAGTATCTGGAATGATACCAATGGTATCTGGACCAACATATTTTAGACAATTTTGAGTAGGATTTTTTTAATCAATTTTATCAAGCATTAAAAATCATTTCCTTTGTTACTGAATCTAAAAGCTCCACGAAAATTGTGTGCTTAAAGTTTCATACGATTTAATAACTGTATTTTTTCACATCAAACAAAAGTTGACACAAAACAAACAGAAACACAAAAGGACCTCATTATTTTAATCTTCTATCGTTGTCACACGTTTTTGTGTCGAATTTCGGATTACTTTGTGCAAATTGTGTTTATTTATTCACGTGTATTACACACTCTCGTGCGGTGTTCGATACAGCTAATCTATAATCGAATCTATCGCCCGTTGTTTCGCTCTTTTCCTTTTAGATCCGTACATATATACAAAACAAACAATTATCACAACCGTGAAAGGAATAAAAATATATAATATGAGGATGCTTTTTGTACCTCCATAGTTCGTATGATGCTGAATCTCGTATAGACATCTTAGGTACAAAAATCTACATTTTAAATGCTAGATAAAAATACATTATTGCTATTTACTTGTCGGTGCGATTGCAAGAAAACAAAATAATCGGCCAAGTGCGAGTCGGACTCGCGCACGAAGGGTTCCGTACCGTTATAGAGCGAAAATAAGGAAAAAAAATATGGCTTTTGTATGGGAGCTCCCCTTAATTATTTATTTTATTTTAATTTTAATTTTTAATATTAGAGTACACATATAATTGAGGATTTTGTGAAAATTTCAAGTGACTATATGTTGCTATTATGGATTACGAGCAAAAAAGACCAAAAAATAACGTTTGTTGTATGGGACTCCCCTTAAATATTAACTTTATTTTGTTTTTAGTATTTGTTGTTATAGTGGCACCAGAAATACATAATCTGTGAAAATTTCAGAAGTCTAGCTATAGCGGTTCTTGAGTTACAGCCTGAAGACAGACAGACAGACGGACAGACAGACAGACGGACAGACATCGAAGTCTCAGTAATAGGGTCCCGTTTTTACCCTTTGGGTACGGAACCCTAATAATATGTTTGTCCATAACGCTTATTATTTAGTATAAAACAGGAAAACTCAGCCATATAGGTACCTAAATAGGTTATCTACCGAACATAAAACTCAGCTTTATTCCAAAAATGATACAGGATTTAGCGGAATATGCGTCATAAAATGCACTTTATGTTGATCCCCGTTCGATATTTTATTGTTCATAAACCACGTATTGGTTCGGTTTTGTCCTAACCATTGCTTAAAGTTGCCAAACCGTTTCCAAACCTTTCTTAATAATATTGACTTATTTTACACCATAAACTGAGCTTGCAGGCTAGATCGAGTCATGTAAATATTCATTCAGCACTTACTAAGTCGTAAATGTTTCATAAAAATGCCCCATAAACTTTGCTACAACATAAAAATGAATAACATGAATCTGAAATCTACATGCACCGAGTATATTTTATGTAGAATATTTTGTGATAAAAATAATCAATATCAGTAGTTTCCATGAGATTAATGGTTCATTATGTGCCAAGGACTTCGCCAAAACTAATGCCGAAGGGAGTGATTTTTCATCTCACGCGCACGGACCCATAGTTACCGCTATTGTTCAAAAACGTTCGTTAAAAAAACTTTGCGAGGGTGCCCCTTCTCCCCCAGCTAATTTATACTTCGCGCACATGTTGACACGCGTTTGGAAAAAAAAAACTGATGTAGTGACAACGCTTTCGCATTTAAGTCGGCACGCGGCAAAGCGGCGACTTCGTCTGTAATCGGCCTTATTGATGTTCACACTAAGATAATATGGACTTACAACCAATATTGCACACATTACACAAAACCTAGCCTAGGTTTTGTGTAATGTGTGCAATATTGGTTTATAATATTAGATAAGTTGATTCATAGGCAGACCTATGTTATTAGGTCGCCTCATGTCAAATCCAGCCGACAGATTTCGATATTATACATTGAATTGACATAACCCGACCAAATAGCGTAGGTCCGTCAATTGCCTATGAATTCATTTCTTCGATGGTAGAATGAGTTATAGGTTTTTTTGAGACCATATTTTATTTTGCTCCAGGCAGCTGGTATTCTCCTATGTATGGGACATTAATTTATCCAATGAAATATGTAATATTCTCTTTTATATTTTGTCTGAAACGTTGCAAAAGCCTGTTACCGACCGATGTCCACCTGGACTATTGTAAGCCTGGAGTAACAACGTGATTATAATATTATTATTCTCTTAGGGGGTAACTATCAAAATTTGAAAGGACACTAGTGCGTACACACCTTACGGCACGCGGCGTCTTCTTCCGTTTGTAGTCGGCCTAACTTGTTTATTTTTAAGCTGAAATTTATAGCATTCACATGCAATACTCGTTTTAATTGAACTAACGATGTTAACAATGTTTTATCCTACATGTGATAATTTTCAACGGTCCTCCAACTTCAAACGGTTCTTTGATCGGGCTATAAAATTTATTAGTCGGCGTTCAGATAAGGTAAATAATTGAACGTTCCTATCTTTTGTGTAAAGTGGGCTAAATGATTTTAAAAGCTAAATAAAAAAAAATAGAAAGCAGCAACCTTTTATTGAATCTGATAGATACTTAACTTTTTAAATTATATTAAAAAATGTTCTAAAATTAAAAAAAAAATCGGCGAATCTAAGGAATAACAATCACTTTTCTCCCCAATAGTAATTCGATATAACTTCAAATATCTAATTTTAATGATCGCGATTGGTTCCCCGAGGAGGCAATCATGATTTTCGAATTTCGAACACGTGTTCACTTGGACCCTCTGCAATACGAAGCTGCTATTACGCGTTTTTATTATACATCAATGGGTAATTGGCTTCATTTTCCACTTTATAATTGACAACGCATAATATATTGTGCCATTTGGCGCCACAATAAGCAAGTTGGCTGCTCAATTTCTTAATTCAATTCTAAAATAAAATAAACTTTGAAAATAAACTTAAGGATACTTAAAAAAACTAAGTATAAATAAATATAATGTTCAGACTTAGCAAAAAACATTTTTCAAGTTTTTACCGAATAAACAATGATAAAATGTCCCACATTTTATGTCCAAAATCGTGCATTGCGACATAAACGTTTTATGGGGAGAATCCTAAACAGCCATAAGTCAAAGTTTAAGGGATGTCACGGCTAATGAAATAGCACTTAAGTTTATGACGCAAAAACTGGCGAACACATGGTAGAAATTAGCCGGCTCGGCGGATGGTCGGATTAGGCTAATATGAATTTCGTGACGGCATTTGTTTTGAGCATGAAATGGGAACAAATTGTTGACACAGTGTCATCTTACCTGCAGCATTAGTGACACTTTACTTTCGACTTTGTGACATCGTAGTAGGACTCGGCGTCTTGGCAAGTTTTTATAGTTGTACAGCATACGGAAAGCGGCGACGTTTCTCAAAGTTTGTTTTCTCAGCGATGGCGCGTGGACAGTTGAAATAACGAAACCTAACGTATCCATGATAGGGATTAGGGGTAAATGTATTTACTTTGTAAACGAGAAAGTTAGACTTTCTTTATATCCTGTCAGTCATTGCTACACAGTATACCAACATCAGTTTACTGCCGTACTCGGAGACGAATATTAATTACATACTTATCATGAAAATTTTGACATAAGCCCCATATATTATTATCTGTCAAATTCTTCATCAAATTGAAGTTTAATCATCATTAAATATGTCTCTGAGTGCGAGCATGAGTTTTTAATATAAAAACTTACACTAAGATATAAATATAATCATTATCAAGTTGTTCGTTTATATATTAATATCATCCTCATTAAATTATTTCGTGTCTTAATCTTAGGGACATCGGCAGCACAAAAGAGATACGTTGCAAAATGTTATCTGATCGAGTTCAACAAAAAAGGTGATCGCCGGCTTCGATAAACCGTCTGTTTGTACATAAATAACGGGTGCGCCAAACTTCCTTATTGAAAGCATATAATTTATGTCTCACAAAAATAAACCTTTTATATTATGTACTTCCTTCCCTAGCCTTTTATGCACTTTAAAATAGGTTGGAACTTGGAGGTATTAAAATGGGACGACTAAATAACACTGCTTGAACATAGCATACTTGAGTGACTTGAGTCGATTGTGAAAATCAAACATTTTGTTAGAATATTCATTATCTTTTACGATAAAATTTTGTAACAAAAATGATAAGAATATATTACTCAATAACATAAAAAGAACCCTTGCAAAATGTTGACTAACTACTTGAAATGTTTCATAAAACTTGGGTCAAAATGTGACAATATTCATAAAAAAATATTCATAAGTCAACGTTTTGTTCATAAGATCTGATAGGTACCCATTTTTCGGATATCATTGAACACAATACTTTATATCTATTGTGAGTACGATCGATTGAATTTTTTTTCTACATTTTACGCAGCATTCATCAATGTGACACAAAAGAGGCGTCGCTTGACATTAGCTTAACTTCTTTACGCTTTAATAACCGCCTGGGGTGATCTTTTTATACGAACCACAGACTAAAATAATCATTTAGAATAGACATAACTAACCGTGGCGCGACACAGAATCTATTGAGAGTTAATGTGCGCTATGATCGTAAAGTTAGCCAGATGCAAACGACGCATATGGGTTTTGTTAACATAATGATTTTAGTCAATAAGTTACGCTTTTTACTGCACCAAATAGTGACACTATTTGGCTCGGATAAACATCACCAGCACAATATGTTTACAATCACTTATTAAAGGGTTTTGACTGCACAATTATTTCTTAGATAAGAACAATAAATAACGTATTTTATTTTCATACCACATTTTTAGGATTCAGTACCCAAAGGATAAAAACGGGACCCTATTACTAAGACTTCGATGTCTGTCTGTCCGTCTGTCTGTCTCCAGGCTGTATCTCAAGAACCGCTATAAATTTTCACAAATTGTGTATATCTGTTGCATGATATTGAATGTACTGTCACTTCTTGGTGGAAATTCATGTTCAATTAAATAATTATTTTTTATTTTTTGGATTTTTTCGAAACCGGTCGTGAATATAATAATTTTGTAATAAATCTATTAAAATAAAGTGGAATAAGTGCAAGGAAAGTGTATAATTATTTAATTATATCTGTTGCCGCTGTAAAAAAAAATACTAAAAATAAAATAACTTGAATATTTAAGGGGGGCTCCCATACAACAAACGTAATTTTTTTTGCTATTTTTTGATTTTTCGATTCGATAATGGCAATAGGTAGGCGCTTGAAATGTTTACAAAATAATCAGTTGTATTTATACTTTAATAGTAAATAATAAAATTTAAATAAAATATATAATTAAGGGGGGGCTCCCAAAAAAAAAACACATTTTTTACCTATTTTTAGTCTATAATGGTACGGAACCCTTCGTGCGCGAGTCCAACTCGCACTTGGTCGATTTTTTTTGAGTTCTTATTTTATACGCTGCTAAGCGATATCGTATTGCGATAAAACTTCGCCGATTTATTGCAAAAAGATACCTAAAAACTCTTTGGGTCGTTACTCGTTATCAATATCACTGGTGATTATAATTTTAAAATGCTCAAATTGTTGAGGAAACTTTTACACAGCTAGCTTATTCAGCACATCCAGAGAGAGATGAAACACAAAACCTGTTATGAATAATATGAAATAAAAATTATAATTTTACTGACGGTTCTATATTATTATAGTTTATGTAAAGACTGGAATCTCCAGAAGCAATAAAGCTTAGATAAATAATAATAAATCACAGATTATTATCATTTACCTGTACGCTGAAACAAGCCGTATGCTAAGAACATCAGCTATCACATCAAACAAATCAATAACGAATAATCTACCCACAAAGTCACGACTCCCGATTCTTCACGTCAGCTAACACCTAAAATAGGACGCTTCCTGCAATTAGTTGAGTGACAAATTGGGCCAATATGGTTCAAACAACGGCAAGTTTGGCCGCGCTAAGTGGCCCCACAAATCTAAGATGGTACGGTGTGGCACTAAATATCGAATTGTGGGGGCCGTCCCCCAGGGGCGAGGTGCTATTAGCGCTGCTTGAACTTTGACTTCGCTATGAATTCTTTATACTGCACACATGGAATGTGTTTCCAACGATAGATAAATCTCGCGAAATGTCTTTATCGCATCGCTGAGTTGTAGAAAATTCTTGCGCATTTTTCTAATGTTCCTTTGATGGTGAGTTTTTTTTTTTACAAAAATAATACAAGTGGAGTTTGAGTTTTGCCGGGAATGTGAAAGAGTGATGTTGTGTTTTTGAATTATTTTCCTAAAGTTGTGTTAGTTGGGTTTTTAATGTGTAATATTGGTAGGATATTAACCATTACATATTTGTTATCGTGCACAAGTGTAGGAAAGTGATGCAATATCCAGAAACGTGCTTGCTATTTTGTGATCCCTCCAAAACTCCATCGAAAGTTTCAGTAAAGCGTCTACCACTTTACTGAATCGACCGACTTGACTTCTTGACTGTATTGACTTTTACTTAGACTTTGACTAGACTTTCGACCTGACTGATATAGAAAAACGAAGCTGAATATTGTTTTATAGAATATTGTTTTCCCGCCATATTTATATTCGACACTGGCCATGTAATGATTAAATAGCCGAACTGCCATAATAAGAAAAAAAAAAGTGGAGTAGAATACGCAAGTAATTAAAAGTTAACAATGAAGAATACAAACTTTATCTAGAATTTAGTGACACTGTAACAATCTAAATTTTTTATAACTTACCTAGACAAAAAAGTCCCAAAATCGACGTCACCACAGCTACTCTATCCATTATGGTAGCTCAATCCCACATTATGTTACTCACTATCTTCTGATCATGACTCAAGAATTTCCATCTGAAACAAAGAAAATCAAACGTTAACGGTGAATAAATACGTTAAAATAAAGTCTAGTCGTAAATAAGATAAGAGTTCCACAGGCTATCTGTTAGAAAGTCCCTAAAGCAATACGCTTAACAGCATATCTAAATCTACCACAACTCGGGAACTAGAGGCTGCCAAACGTTGCACAAACAAAATCGTTAACTTGGAAATCCCTCGAACAATAAAAGTAAATAACGCTGAAATTTACAATATCAATTCGCCGTAAACATGTCTGGTAGATATGAACGTTTAACGCTCTTTTATCGCTTTCACAATATTTTCAAATTCCTCAGTTGCTGAAATATAACCGCTATTATCTCAACCCGTTTCCTTTATTTTCGTCGCTGTGGAATCAAAAACAAGCGACGGATTAAAAACAAACCAATGAGTTTGACAGCGGTAATATATTTGAAGTGACATCCCCTTTTCGAGCGTTCAATAGACGTCAATGTCATTTGCCCAATTCCCATTTTTATATTTTTCTGAAAGGGTAATTGTACCTAAAAGTAGTTGCTTGTACTAACAAGGCTTTATGAAACATTACATAATCAAGAGTCAGGCCCCATAGGCAAAGTATCTTTCGTTAAAAACGATGACGAAAGTCGTTATCTAAATGTATGCGGTTGACATAGCTCATCGCTAAATGACATTTAGCTTGCGGAGACTAATGTCAAATCCCATACATTTTGATAACGAATTTCGTCATCGTTTTAAACGAAAGGGACTTTGTCTAAGAAGTCTGTTCGTGATCTACCTATAACGAGACTACTGATTCCTGTTCTGCAAAAGACTGTCATAATTGTGAGCTCACCTTCTCTGATTAGTACTCGTCCTACCAGTGAGATCAAAAATAAAATACCAAGCATCCTCTTTCTATTCTTACCGGGAGATCTTAAAGTTATGCGTTGTCCATAACCACAAACATTTCATTCAATTACAACAATTGATTCCAGGCTAATGAAATTTCAATATCTCAGTATCATGGCAGCTAAGAGATGTGCGGGTAATATCCACTAACCCTTGTCCAATTGGCTTATTGCTTGGAATATGACCCTGATTGAACATTTGAATGGCTCAAATTACTCCGCTTGATTATGTTTGATGTGTACTTCCGGTCACGATATTGATCCTATTGTAGACACGTGTGAATTTACTTTAGGTATTGTTTTATGAGTATATACTAATATAAATGCGAAAGTGTGTCTGTCATCTCTACACGTTTCATTCAAACTGATGCTGAAATGAAAAATTTGAGCATATAATTTGCAGTTTTAACCAATCATAACGCGTTTGACGTTTAACATTTTATAAGAAGTCATTTTGTAATTTTAACTTATCGAGGTCACTACTATATCGTAGCATCATTAATGTTGAAAACAGTAGAATCAGGGTACCAGGGTTAAAATGAACTTAGTCTGTATCGTCATTACACTCATTTGCCTGAATGCTTCTGTTATCTGCGCGGTAAAGGAACCACCAGCATTTAGTAAATGAATACCATCGAGTGAATGTTTCGCGCGTCAGCGGCAGGAGTTGAACGTGCGGTCTCTGCGGCCGATTGTGAAAATACTTAATGGTCCAGCGATGCCCAATCGCGGGTTAATTGATTCTTTCAATTGTTTATTAATTAATTAAATTAAATGAACCTAGAACTTTTATTGATTATGATAATAAAGAGTTAAACTTATGCGTTATTGTGTATTATGTGTTAAAATAATAATAGTATTTTAAAAAGATAAAACCGACTTCATAATTGTACGTACGTAATTGAGAATTAAAATTCCCTATCTCAAAAACCGATTTTGATGAAACTTGCAGCATTCCCTAAGTTGAACAATACCAAGTAAAACAAAAAAAGAATTACTTAAATCGGACTTATAGTTCCGGAGATATATGCGAACAGAAACATAAAAACATACATACATACATCCACTTTTGAAATTTGGCACACTTGTTCAGACACTGAAATATAGACTAACATATACGAAAACTGGGCAATTCAGGTTCTCCTTTTTTTAAGTCGGTTAAAAATAGAAAAAGAATGCTGCTAAAAGAGATGAAAAAGAAGAAGAAAATAAAAAGGAACAAAAGCTACTAAGTAACAACTTGTGTTCAGAGACGAAGTTTATTTAGAGACTCTAAATGCATACGACAAAAATATAGATAAAGGAAGATTAACGAAACTTGTCACCATTTTTTTACTTAAACTTTTTTCACCCACACATTTTATGAAACTGATAAAAGTCTGACTTTAATAAGGTACAGTAGGAGCGGTCGAGATAAGAAGGAACAAGTTGCAGATATAAATTATAAGGATTATGAGACAGACAATAAATTTGTTTACGACGATAAGACTTTAATTAGGTACTTATAATACTTTGCAATATGGATTTAAGAGTCAGTAACGTGGCAATTCACCATTTCATAACTCAACATAGTCAATACATAAAATAAATTATCAATCGTGCTAGTTTTAATGTAGAGTAAGCACAATCTAATCTGAAACATTTTAATGAAACCTAATAATAATTCCAAATATTGTACATTACATTAATTGCTACAATTATTAATTTATTTTATAAACATGTGCACTAAAAACAACTAACTAGTAATAAGCGCCCAAAATCAGATCGTTTATTTGGTTGTAATCAGCGTAATGCGCGGAGGCCAGTAATCCCCACTATAATATCGAAAACTTCATTAGTCCCATTCGGATTGCAAATCGATTTTCAAATACGCTAATTGGCGCTTTAAAACGCAACATTTTTTTTTTAATTAAAGAATGTTAATAAGCCAATTTGATTTTTCATTTTGATATGCCATCAGGTCATCTAGATATTTATTAATAGAAGTTTTATCTTCCACAGCTTAGCTTAACTATGCTCTATTATACAACTTGAAGCTAAAATTAGGCACTATGGTAACCAAAATCAAATTAAATAAGTTTCGTTAAAAAATATGTTTCTTAAGATCTAACCTATCGTACATGTGACCATAAAATTATTTAAAAAGTTCGAGAGTGGTGATTGAGTTGACGTAACATGGTGAGCTAGAAAAAATAAACACAGCAATTTCAAGTTTATGATTTCTCACGATGCACATGCCCGGCTAACGGTTAACCAAAACAAGCCAAGGTTAAGTTCATAATTTATGGGCACTTGTGATGACGGGTCGCCACTCGTGGTTTATAAACAATACCACTATTATGTGGGAGGCAGATATTAGGTTACATTCGAAAACCAAACACAAAAATGGCGGAATACGCATGAGGATATTAAGGTTTATGGTATTTTAGAAATTGAATGGTCTGCATCGACCATATATCCATTCAATCAATTGGCCGGTTAACACTCCAGAAACGTACTTAAAAATGTATGTACGTACGTCCGTTTGCATGGAAGCCGGCCATATTTGTATTTCATGACGTTAGAAAGTCTTCTTAACGCCGTTCCATCAAAAGCTCAAAGCACAACATTGACAGAACAGACCGATATAAATATAAATATGGAAGCTAAAGGCTATAAAAATAATAGATTGGATTGTACTATGCGTGCAATATATTTAAATCTATTGCATCAAAATGAATGCACCGTATAAATCAGAGCGTTACACATCATTAAACACAATTTGGTTATTTACATAGGCAGAGCTTGTTGTTTAATTTAGCAGTATTTTATGTATTGGTATTTTACCCGTACAAAAGCCTAAATCCCTTTTAGGAGCCTTAATTTTATGTAATCTAAAATACCAACAACCAAAAAGGTCCATGGCTCCAGAGCAAAATAAACTACATAGTATTTGCTTAATCATTTTGAGTAACTAAAAATTTCATCTCACAATATTTACACTTTCAATTTAAGGTAGGTGGTAGGTAAGGTAGGTAGGTGGGTGTGGGTTTATATAATTGTGGGGCCACATCTAAGTAACCCACAATAAGGGCCCTTAAGGCATAATGCATGTTGACAACTGAGATAACTTTAGCAAATGCACTAAGCTGTAAGTCCGATGTGTACATTTCACACAACTCCGTGTCAACAATGTTGATGCTTAGTACGGTTATTCTTCCAGAGCTCGTTGTATTTCGAAGCAATACAAGTTTCTGGGAACTCTGCTAATATTGTTTAGATATATTATGTTTATTTTACGTCACGCGACGCTTGTTTTGTTATATTGTATTGTATTGTATTACTTATGTTTTTCCACTGTTACAAATTATGCCAAACACTTGTAATTCGAAACAACATCATCAGATTTCTATGTACAAAGTAGAAAATTATTCAAACAGCTGTAGAAGAAATGTTTAAGCACATATATTTATTATTATATTTGTATAATATACAGCATATTATACAAATATAATAATAAATATGTGTATATTACGACATATGGAAATAGAATTAGTCGCGCGATGTTTGCGCACGACGCTGTGGTAAACTGTTTTAACATTTCCATATATTATTTGTTCGTCAAATATTGTATGTGATTGTTTGTGTATCGCTACCCAATCTTAGAAACACAGCGCAAGCTAATATTGTACAAGCTTAAGAATACGGTGTACCTCAATAAATAGCTGCCTCAGTTGTTAACCATTAGAAAAAAAAAACTAATGAGTAATAATTAGTTCTAAGTTTAAGTAATTATATGCTTTAGTAGGACAAAAAAGAATTTAAAAAGTTATTATATTACTTAGCAATGACTAACTATAGATTGAGGACCAAACTGTAAAGAACCATTGATTTACATTGAATGTCAAGGTTCAGAAACACATGGAGATAAGAGCTATCAGATGTTTCGATTTTAACTTGGATGCAACGAAAATAAATAAAATAATGTTTGTTTTTTACAACATGAAAGAGGGCGTCGACGTTTAGACCCACACAAAGATTCAATACATTGGCCTCGTGAAATTGTATGAAATTGATTAATTGTAGGTTATGTTCGGTCCAAATTTGGATGGGTTTGATGACAACAGTTTTTTTTTTCAACTTACCACATCGTTTGTCAAAGTGAATGAGAAATGACGTGATATGTGTTTATGTAATCGTCATGAACAAGATAAATGGAAAGATTTTATTGGTTATGTAGAGCAAAGAACAGCAAGATAATTATTGGCGAAGACAAAAACTAAGCATTCATCCTGACTAATTACCAAACATTCAATATTAATTTAAGTTATTGCAACAGGTAACAAGAAATACTATAAAATACAAATAGTGCTAAATAAAACAAGAAATACTATAAAATACAAATAGTGCTAAATAAAGTAAAAGATAATTATACTACTCATAATCTGTAATCACTGATCAACAGCCATCAAAATATAAAAAAGGAAGAAACAGGTGACTTCAACATAATAATATTTTTCTCAACAATTTCATTTGATAGAAACGTACAAACTAAAATAGTATTCGTGATAAAAGTTCCATCACATTTTTTCATTAAAGTTGAAATGTCAATTTCAAAAAGTAGATGCGTCGGTGCGTGTGCTACAGAAAATTGCACAAGTTTTTATCAAACTTTCTAACAAAGCTCGCCGTACAATAGTGTATTTTTGTTCTGCGGTCTCGGCTGACAGTTCGCGTGATGTATTAGGTAGTGGAAGAGGATTATTTTTGGCCGTTTCATGAAGTTTGCATGCATCTATTGTGAGCGCCGGAAGCGGCTCGACAAAGCTATACGAAATGTCAGTAAATTTTTGGGGGCTTATAAACGATTGAAATTCGATATTTCTGAATCGACAAGGACGATAATTATGCAAGGTTTTTGTGCGTAACCTAAATCATGTTATTAATTATTGTCTGTGACCGGTTTTGATAATTGTAATTTATTTTAACCTCATTAAGTCCTCTAAATAAAAATACCATATTCATCGTTTTAGACGTCAAAAAAAAGACAACGCATGAATAAAGTAAAAAAATGAAATACAGTAAAAATGAATTGCGTAAAAATGTTTCCGTAATCCAGCGAATAAAAACTAATCAAAAACTCGCTGGGCTTAATAAAAAAATATTAAGCCGCGCATTGTGTGGGGTGGAAAAAAGGCACTGACAAGTTAACACCTCGGCTTTATCGCGTAACACATGATATTCGCGCGAAATGAAGTGTTACAATAAAATAAACTCCAAGACCCTTTGTAACACCTGGCAAACGGGGTACAAAAATAAAGATACAGTTTTCTGGTAACACCTTCAAATGAATTGCTCCCCATTGTTGTTTCTTTTAAGCGGCCACTTATTTACTAAGTTTACCTGGCTTTTATATCCTATACTTTCAATTAAATTTTTAGGTATGAAGTTTCGAGCGCGTCGACCGTATCAAGAAATTCCGTAACGAAATAAACCTAACACCTCGCACTCCGATCGTGCGGTCGGTGCGGCGTTGCCGTGCATCGTCTGACGTCGTTTCAGTTTGAGAGACATCGGCACGGTGTTTATGTGCGTGCGACTAGACGTATGCGAATTATAATTGCATAAGTTGATAAGAAATGCTATGCAATAGGCAAGCTTTACCGCGGCAGTCACCGAGTGCCATGCGTATTTTTTATATAAATTATTAGATGAATAAAAACATGGCGATTTCAGGATGACCGAGTAAAAAGGTATCATTATACCAACATTTATGCGTTTGCAAATTTATCACCCCAGCCGCGGCATCGGTAATCAATTTCACAAAGTATCAAGATAATGGCTCCAATTTTTTAACGTTTAACGTTATTGATTGCCACTCAAACTTTTTACAGTAGAAGTGTTTTACTGTAATAACAGTTAACACCAACAAATCATGGACGAATTACCATTACATATTACCAATTTATGGTTAGATGAAATTAACTTCGTTGTTTCTAATATTTTATCGTATAAAAATGTTTTGAACACTTTGACGTAGCTTCTAAAAGATCAAAATATCCATATATAATAATCAATATCACAAAGTAGGTATCAATACGATGTTCTTATATAATTGACTTAACATTGGCATAATAATATGACACCCAAAAATTTGTAAATACTACTTGTGTTTTTCCTTGAAAATAAAATAATAATTCTTGTGACTGTTCCTTGTAAATGCGGAATACGATTCTGCTTTAGGCGAATTCAACGCTGTTTATTTTCGGCATACCGAGGTCCATAGACAATTGCGGTTACCGGTAACGCCATGTCATTGCACAATGTTTGACCACATGTGTCTATTGTATTATCATTACAAGCTATCAAAATATTGACTCTCTCATCCGCTGGCACTTTAATATTACAAGTGCGAGCTTCTATTTGCCCATCCCATTAGCACTAAGCTTGTGCTATTAAAAAAATATTTGTCTAAGAGCGAAGCCACACTGCTCCGGTGCGATGCGATGCATTGAATCGTCGGTACGGAATAACGCATTGTATGCCACATAACTGCGTTACGGCGACGCGCGACAGCACAACGCGTCATTCAGCCAAACATTTTACCTCTTGTCTGTCTTTCCATCGTAAATCCGCTTTTGACGACGTAACTCATCAATATAATATTATCTATAATACGTACGTAATCGTAGAAAGCGGTTATGTACTAACTAGGTACCACGTAAATTGTAATATTTAGAATCAACGACGACGCCGCAACAAACCTAAGCAATGTGGCTTCGCGCTAAGTGGCGTCGCGTCCCAGCCAATAAAAAACCTTATCATTATCATTGTTTATAGAGCTTCCTTTTTCGTTTTTCGGTAAAGGGTGGCCACGTAATTAAGTTAAAAAATGTCACCCTTTTAGTGCCACTTCTGCGGGTGCGATCGAAAAAATGGTCAGTTTTTTGTCACCTGAGTTGGAAGTCAGAAAGTTAATCGCCACTCGACATGTTGATTTATGTTTCCACCCTATTCAGAATCGGACCCGAACTCGAATTTATTAGATTATTTAATTGGTCATTCGTTTTAGAGATAAGTTGGGAGGTCACTGAAGTGGCAGTCGCGATAACCTAATTTTTTGTTAATCTTTCGAATTGTTTCTAAATAAATAACGTGCGTTGATTTATTTATGTCTGTTATCTGCGTTGATAGATTTTATGAATAAACTTTTTTTTTCTACAAGTGCTTACTTTTTAAATTTAATTCTTAAGTAGTAGATAGTAGTAAGCAATTGTAAGTAAAATAATTATAATACTACGGTTTATAGAAAAACCATGCTTTTTATTAGAAACAGTAACAAAAATATAATACATATTCGGAATACTCTCTAAAATTATTGTATCTCTCCAACGGGCAACGCGGCTAGTTTGCACTTGCTCATGCTCACGACTCGGTTTTACCGGCCTATTAAATTCGTTATTAAAAATGCAATCACTTTACTGTTAATCTAAGTTTAAAATTGCTAGTAATTGCTATGAACGATGTGTTATCAATAACCTCTAAGAAATATGCCCAATACATTGGAGCTAAAAGCTAATGACGACTTAAGCCCACCCGTAAAGTTAAAATTACAAACTTATCTTAAATTACCCTTAATTGAAGGGTTCGTACGGATTGAATTTCGAAGATTGATGGTCATCCGTCATAATGGTGTTGATAACGCGCCAACTTCGAACACATTCTAACTTGGCGGCGAAACGATAAAAAGTTAGACAACGCAACTTCCAATGAAATTAATTACCGAGAGTTATGGAAGCTACCCGCTCATTTGAATATGTAAAGTTTAGCCTAATAATAATTAATTTATTACCATTTTTGTTTAATGAATTACATACGTCAAATTTTAAGGGTACCTACTCATTTGTCATTATTGTCATACATCAAAATATCGTAAAGTAATTGGAAACTAAACATTCGTAGTTACTATGTAAAAGCCCCATAAAGCACGATACTTTCTCCAAAAACTGCACCACAATAACGAAAATATCGCTCGCTTCGCTTCTGGCCCCATAATATTGTGATTCATACACTGCAAATACTGAGAGACAAATTCGTCAACTTTGAGGATTAAATTATAAATAATGCTCGAACAAAACTCTCGTCATAGACCGGATAAAGATTTGTTAGAAAACACCGAAAATTATTTCAATGGTGAGAGTTAAGTCGCAATGAATGGAGCATTGTTTCCAAAAAACAACAATGAATACTCTGTAACATTCCCAATGCCGCCCAAATCCTCTAAATAGACTGGCAATCTGTGAATTAAACAAAGCTCTTAAGAAATATCGCTTTAATTGCTAACAAAAACATGTAGAAAAACTTCAACATGCGGCTCATTTAATATGGCGAGGAAAACAAAGAATCTCTTTATAAATACTCGAGTATGTCCTTGTTTTGTCTCGGCTTTTTCTTGGAAGGTATAGGAAAGGAATATGAAATATTTATATGAGCAAACTCAGCAAATAGGATCTTTTAAAATACCTTCTTTTTCCTTGCCTTTTGCCTTGTGTTTATGTATAGTATTATGCTGCAGAAATCGTATAATGGGTTATGGGAATCAGCAATAATATGACGCATACTGATTTTGTACCTTTATAATTCAATAGCATGATTTTTACATCTCAAAAGAAAGTCTCTCACTACATTAATTGTAGTATTTACACCACTCTTGAACTTAAATATTCGTACGCAATCATTTATTAGGTATAGCCCGTATAGCTAATACTTTCACTTAAATTATTAAATCACGGAAATTCACCATTGTATTTAACTGTAAGAGAAAATACCTAATCTAAATTGTCCATCGTAAAATATCGTAAGTGAGGGCATTGACGATTTCTGGATAATGTCAAAAGATGGCGGATGTGGGCGGGAGAGAGACAGTTAATTCTAATTACGGCGTATTGTGCGGCGAAATTTTATTGCTATCTCATTGGCGCCCTTATTATGGCACGTAATTCGCTCTATTGTGCGACAGCCGCATTTTTCTACGGACCGTGAGATTTTTGTAAAGGACGACCTCGTTTCTGATAACTTTGTGCAATTAGTGAGATAATTCATAATAAGTATTTATTTATGTATAATATGTATTTCTTTTGCTCGTCCATTTAAATCATATTTTAATGTTTACTTAGCATATCTTTCGGCAGCACTCGCAGAGATATGATTAAGTTTTGACATAAGCCCCATACAATTAACGTCAAATCTTTGTTAAATTATTAAAGTTAAGAAATAACTAAAAGTCTCTGATTGCGGCTGTTACACTTTTTTATCCAGAATTCTCACACTTATGTAACTATTTTAACAAAAGGCATTATGCATACCTTTAAAATCACTCACTAAAACTTTTACCATCCGTAAATAAACTTAAAAGGGTCTAATTAATCATGATCGAGGAGTATTTTGAGCACGTCTAACGGACTACCATCGTTTGTCGGAGCGATTAGCGCAGTGACAGTTAATAATTAATATATTATGTACCTACTCAACTTACCGTTCTATTCTCAGAGGGGATGTGCCATAGACTTGAAACAAATAGAACTGGTAATAATAGACTTTTTACTTAAAAACAGTTCGGGATTTTGCGTTAAACTTGAGTACTGTCCTCAATGTGTCGATAGCAGCTGCTGCAGTCGCCAGGCAAAATCCAGAAATAGTGCCTCAGTAGGTATAATTAAAAATACATCATTTAATATAGGAAATGAAGAATCCTTAACTAATTGCGATTATAAATTAGATATTTTATTATTAAAATACGAACTTAATTTAGTAACGCGCACGCTGTAATGCCAAATCAAGACAAAAACTATGACGCTAGTCAAAATACAACATTTTTGATTTCCTATCATGGCATATGCCCTGTTATTGCAAGGGATATCGGCAGCTGCTTAACACATCATTGAATCTTCCATGACATTGCATAATGCCATAAAACACGTCAAGTTAAGAAATATAAAAGTTATAATTTATTATGTACATCAGATTTTAAACTTTAGATAGGAGCCAGGGGTGTTCTTTTTGTTGCGGATTGAAAAATTGCTTTGTGTCATTTAGATTGGCTATTAAAACGCACTAAAATATAAGACAAACAGCGTAAGTAGTTACTTATTACCTACTTAGTTTTGGCCTTCTTGCTTTGTGACAATATTAAGTATATTATCTAAAATAATCATAATGCAATGACAATAATCCACATAATGAAAAATAATAATAATAACAGCTATTAAATAACAATATTGCATTAGATAGATAACGATCTAATCATTGATTGTTTTATGAGAAGATAGATATTTTCAAAGTAACGTGCCATTTAAAACTTACAACATTATATTATACAAAGTTTTAATTATTAAAATGGATACTTCAGACGTTATGTAATAAAGTTCGAAACTGAACTGCATAAACCGACTTTTCATCCGAATAAAGTTTAAAACTGGGCTTTGGCAACTGGAAAAATTTATTAAATGAAGCAAAAAACGGACTGCAAAGGAAGCTGTATTTAGCAGCCAAATTTCGGTACTGACTGTGTGACCCAAATAGAGTATTGTGTAACATTATTACATTATGCACAATGCACACGGACTTGGCAACTATGTTTCATATAAAATTTTATTGGGTAGTCTTGAGAATTCAGTTATATAGAGCAATACTAAAATTCTTTTTATCTCTATGCAAGCTACTAAGGCAGGTTTCGATAAAAATTGTATTAATTAAAACGGATGTCATTGTAAATTATATAGATGACCCGTGAACTTTATATCATTTTCCTCCTAATGTAAGCCTACCCTGGATATTTCAAGACTAAAATTGGCCAAATCGGTTCAGCTATTCTCGAGTCTTAGCGAGAGTAACAAAATTTAAAATTCATTTTAATTTATATGGATAAATACTTTATTCGATCTACTATTGAAGAATTTAAGCTTTGTATAGACTTGACGCCGCTTCTAAGCATAAACATTGTTGTTAGAGAAACAAGAGTTGCAAGAATCCTTCGAGTTTAAATGTGGATGCGATTGGAGTTTGGACTGACAAATTTTAGCGCGGAATGGGTTCGATTCCTAATACGTTAGGCAATGCATGCCTTGTATACCCAATTTTTTTTTCTGCGTGATTGGGGAAGTACTTAACACAAAAAATTGGGTCATCCCTATTATAATAATATTTTAGATTAATGAATTTACCAGTAAGATTTGCTCTTTTTTAATAAACATGGTAAAAAGTTGGATTCTTAACACTTTGAGATATAAGTAAATAAAAATAATAATTTTATATGCATATTCTTACAAAAAAAAAAAAACACTCAACTTATAATAAAAAAAAATAAACAACAGAATATCTAAATTATTAACAGCATTAGATTTCAAACTATAAAAATTTAATCACTTAATTACAATTTACAACTGTATGTTAGGACAATAATTTATGTTTCACTTTACAACTTTACAGTGATATAAATTAAAAAGGAATCGGTCCCTCGAATGTGCCATCTCCCTAAAAGCGTGTCTGCGATGCACGCTATAAATTATCAAAGGCCTGACTAAAATAGCGTGACACCCCAAAACCATGGGAAAGCGCTACCCCAAACTTTACAGATCCATCCTCAAATCAAACACACATCGACATTCGGCACGCCAGTTTGATTTATTGACATTTGTATGTGATATATTATGAAAGTAAAAAAAAATCTACAGTCGAATATAGAACCTTCTTCTTTTTTGGAAGTCGGTTAAAAATATAAAAAGGCACGTATAGTTTTGTTCGTAAGTCCAGGAGTGGGTGAATACTCCACATAACAATTTAACAAAGGGTTTAAATATTAAATTTCCTTTATTCATTTGTCAGTATTCAAACCACACCTGTCAAAATATAACATCCAAAAATATGTTATTTTTCCTACGTCCAATAGTTTAATCAAAAAACAAAATATTTTTTTTCTATTTTGCAAAACATACGTACCGTGGTGCCACTAAAAACAATGCGTGCAATATTGAAATAGCGAATTCTAAGTTATAAATATATTGTTAGGAGTTGAAATGGAGTTGAACAATACTCCCCGGAAGCGGATTTTTCCCCGGGGCAACAGTCGGCGACTGCGGGGCGCTTTTGTTTTATTAATTATCCCGGATGAAATAATTACGCTTAAATGCGCGATTCTGTCTCTTTGTGTAGTAACTTTTATTCCAGTAATAATGCCTAGATATTGTCTGGAGTCCATTATTGGGGATCCAATCACGATTCACGATATTTGTGGGCACACGTCAAGTGTAATAAATAAGGACACTTTAGTGTAACTCCTCTTTAGAATTTTCTTTATCTGGCGACATCGTGTGCCAAAAGGAAAAGATGGTACCAATAAAATATTTTGTCGTGGTATATAATAGAAAGCATTTTTCAATGCTACTACTCATCTAATAGGCTTACAAATAAAAAGAAGACAAACAGATTTTGACTTATAGGTAATAATTATTATTCATCGTGTATTTTACGTTTATGGTATCAGGGTTAAATATCGCTGATATAACCTAGTTCAAATACAAACAATTAATGATCAAAGGCAAGTTACGCTAAGCAAAACCATCGTATTTGAACTCAACAAAAGGATTATTGGCTTTTCCGGTTGTTCACCTATTCATCAATAGATAGCGGTCAGCTGTGCAAATTTTTAGACGTGTATTTTCAAATCGGCAAATTCCACTTTTTGACGTCAAAATTGTTCAAGTAAAAATAATATACTATCATGATACGGCCATAACATAAACATAATAAGCTATATTACTTCTCTGCAATATGATATCTCTAATCAATTGGCACTGAGAGTGAAACCTCATCGGTCAATCCTTGGCAGGTCCTGCGGTGGCAGACGTCTGCATATCAGCACCAGGCAATCAATCAACCGGCATTAGAAGCCGATAATACATCGTCAACTTAATTGCTGACGGATCGCCACTAGCGAAGGAACGAATGAAAACGAATGAAGCGAATGAATGAGAACGAATCGCATTTCATTCGCTTCTTGCATATCTCCCGGATTTATTATATTCATCCCCACTTACCCTCTTTAGGCTCGGAAACGATACGTAAAACGGCGGAAGATGAAGGGCGGTAATGGGGGAAAATTGTACTTTATTCGATTTTGATAGACCTGATGATGGATTTGGGTCCGCTGTCATTCAAACCCGGTTTTATTTAAACGGGTAACAATCGTTTACGTCAACAGTAAAACAACTGGTATTATATTAATTAAGAGTACATAAAACAAACATTTGAATGTTTATTGTTCTCGTCTGAAATTAAAGCTGTTATAACGTATTTATATTCCATAAAAGTTTTAATTTTTAAAACCATTTCACGTCTGTTCATATCATTCCGGTGCGCGAGTCACAAAGTTTTAGTTCCAAGTAAATGTACGACATAAAACAGCGAAACTGCATCAAAAACGATTTACAAATAACATTTTATCTCTATCATTTGAGTTGTAATATTAGGACAATTAAATTTATATCCCTAGATATCTCTGGATATTACCCACATCAACAATTACCGATGTGATAAGGTTTATTTAGGGGCTATTCGGAATTAAAATTCATTGTTTTCTCTTATCCTTGGAAATGAAAGATATAGCGAGGTCAGTATCTTTATGTTATCTGGAACAGGAATAGGCTTTTAAAGTTGAGAGAGACAGACAATTTACGTGACCTTATGGCTTTCGCGGGACTCATAGAAATGAGCCTCATTTTGATATTGGCCTCGTGAAATTATATCTATTGAGTATTATATCTATCGGGTTGACTCAATATTATAACATCTCTTAGGACAACGGGACGTGAAAATAATATTATATTTTGTATTCTATGTTTTTGACATTCAATTGTGGTACACTTATAATTGATGTACTCTTGCACGTTTCAAATTATAATAACACGTATTTTTTTTTTTAGTAAAATAAGGGGGCAAACGAGCAAACGGGTCACCTGATGGAAAGCAACTTCCGTCGCCCATGGACACTCGCAGCATCAGAAGAGCTGCTAGTGCGTTGCCGGCCTTTTAAGAGGGAATAGGGTAATAGGGGAGGGTAGGGATGGGAAGGGAAGAGAATAGGGGAGAGTAGGGAAGGGAATAAGGTAGGGGATTGGGCCTCCGGTAAACTCACTCACTCGGCGAAACACAGCGCAAGCGCTGTTTCACGCCGGTTTTCTGTGAGAACGTGGTATTTCTCCGGTCGAGCCGGCCCATTCGTGCCGAAGCATGGCTCTCCCACGTATTATCCATTTCATAAAATGCCATGGCTTTATAACGTTCTATTAACCCAATTGATTGTCAATATGGATGAAACCTAAATGTGATTTCAAATTATGTTGGCGAACCACGCGAAAGTTTCGTGTATCTCAGCCATAAAACTTCGCGAAAAAAGATAATATTTCCTATGTCTAAAATTATTCGTCGATTGTAACTTCAGTAATGTACTTTGTAACTTTTTTCCAGACAACACGGATGCACTGGTCTAGGAGTTCGGGTGTTTTGTGACCGTCCCGACTTTTGTGGCTGCATTGTCCTAACTTTTTGAACGGCACAGTTGTTTTTAAACTTTTTACTGCTAAATTATAGAAGTTTGATAGTATGTTCTTTGTTTGAGAGTAGATAAAGAATTTTTTTTTATATATTATAACCTGTTAAAACTGGCTTAAATGCGCTGTTATTGGCAAAGCTTAAAACTTGACTGGTAGATAAATTATAGTTTTATTTTATACCATATTTTTAGATATAATGCACAAAAGGCTAAAATAAGCTAGTTATATAGTTACAATATTAGTTTAAAGATCTATCAATAACACAACTTACTAAATACATAATCCTAAAGTGACGACGACATAAGCTTTGAATGGATGAAAAGTCATTGGTATTGTGTGTAAAACAACAGCATAATGTTAAACTATCGGTACCTGAGATGACCCCATCGACAGAAGCCATCTACTGACTTACTGATTCTGTGACTGTATAATGTGAGACTACAGTGTTTTTGAACCTGGTGGTCGTGACCCCCCCGTTTGCGAAGGTTCTGTAGGTCGCCAAAGGTTGAGAAAACTATTTCATTAAAGAAATCCCACCAAAAAAATTTTCATGTAAAAATGTTGCCAAGACGAGAACTTATAGTTCGTGGTGTCAAAAAGTAGTGAGATCTCATGTAGATCCAAGTTTCTAACCTTACATACTCATCCCTAAATCTAAAAACCTTAATTTTACACTTATGTCGCGGCAAAATATTTGATATAATGTGTCAGCCGCACGAGCAGAATCTAAAAACTCTACACATTATCGGTGTAGTACAGTTTCGTAGTAGGCCTACTGTTTTGAGACTCAAACAATCGGACGAGAATGCCTCGTCCTGCTCTAACAACGTCATTTCACGTTTGTTAGAGTAGGACACGGTATTCTCGTCCAATTGTTTGAGTCTCAAACAGTTTCATGGTACAAGGCCTGCATCGCGCTATCGAAGTTTCGGAGAACAATAGTTCCTGCAAAACTTACGTCGTGTGACATTTAACGACGACGTAAGTTTTGCAGGACTTAACGTAAATTCAGATTGATATAATTTCTTGTAAATGTTAAGAATTGTTAAAAATTCCAACAGAATATCATTGTAATGGCAAGATTATTTATAAGTTTAATAATTCCTTATTCCTGCTATATAAGGCATTAGTGCTAAAAATGTCACATCAATTAATAATTTGGCTACAAAAATTGCATAGCTTTTTAGGTGTGTTTACGGATTCTCATTACTTGAACTATAGTTTATCGATATCATGAACTAAATGACTTTCTCTTCTGGATTACAATGTGCTTCGAAATGATCGACAAATAGAAATATTCAAGAAAATAATAATAATAAAAATAATAATATCTATGGACGCTTCACACCACGTCAGTCTGGCCCCGTGCTAAGTACCTGAAGGACTTGTGTTACAGGTACCAGACAACGGAAATAATATATTTAATACTTTTATACTATACATATATTTAAGATTTTTATTATATCATACACATATTTAATACACATCCAGACCCGGGAACATTGAAAACTTTTGGTTCCGTCGGCGGGATTCGAACCTGCGACCCCCGGCTTGAGCTGCCACACACTCAACCAATTGAGCCACAGAGGTAGTCAAATACATGCATACTACTTGTATGAAAATAAGCACAAAATGGCCACGCGATGACGGGCTAAGGTTACATCTATACTATAATACTTAATCTATGTTATTAACTGTCAGTGTCATAGGGACCAAAGTTCGCCGCGCCGAGTATAAAAATATTGATACATTAAGGCCATCCCCCGAGCAAACGACCTTGACCATACATTTAACGCGTTGCCGAGATCGCACAAAAATCCTATTTTTTTTACTTATCTTAGTTCAAAATTGATCTAAAAAAAAATTAAAACGGGGAATATGTAGGTAGTTAATGAAATTGTCTATCTATTGTCGTGTGTTTCAAATAAACGTTATTTGTAAATACTAGGGAGATGCTGAAAGTATGCTTCAATTTTAATAAATTGGTATTACTTTGGAAGCTAATATCATGAGTATAATAAATAAAAATAGAAAATTTAAAACGGGGAAAGGAATGTTGATATACTGAAGATTATTGCTGTATTTTTATTATAACTTTGTAGCTTTCAAATTATGAGTTTATAAGGCTCTAAATACGGTAAATTACGGAATCTCCGTAGGGGAAGGCCCTTAAGTAGAAGAATTAAAACAAAAATTTATTAATAATGAACATACTTACATGATAAAAAAGCAAAGGGTCGCTAAATATTTTTTCATACCATCGCATCATAAAAAGGTTGAAAAACACTGTTATAGAGAAACAGATGGTATAAAAAGAATTATTGATTTGTGACGTGATAATAGGGCTGCCATCACCTAAATTACCTTCACCGGGCAGGCACGATAAAAATCCCGGACATTTAGCCGAAATGTGGTTATTTCTCCGAACACCTCTTAAAAAGTATTTACGATAACGTCTTGCTAATTTTCGCTAAAACATATTTCTTTACCAACAAGAATTTGTAAAAATCTGATTAATTCAAGTCCTTGAAATCGTAGGTACTTGTATTTGATTCAAAGAAGAAACTGTGTAATGCTTAGTGAGTTTTCTCTTTTATTGTTGCATGACTAAAAAGTCAAATTTCTCTCAACAAAAGTGTCCGGATTTCACCCGGACACTTTTCAAAAACCCGGCCGGACGGTCCCCGAACGCCCTTCAAACTAGGACAAATCCTGGGAAATCTGGACGGATGGCAGCCCTACGTGATGATAAAGTTTTTGACGGAATCCCTCAAAACTCACAAAAGTATTATAAACCACGGGTAGAAACTAGAACTTGGGCGAATAGCGCTTGTAATTAATTACTTTTCCTATTTTTTTTTTTATGAAATGAGGGTAAACGAGCAAACGGGTCACCTGATGGAAAGCAACTTCCGTCGCCCATGGACACTCGCAGCATCAGAAGAGCTGCAAGTGCGTTGCCAGCCTTTTAAGAGGGAATAGGGTAATAGGGGAGGGTAGGGATGGGAAGGGAAGGGAATAGGAGAGGGTAGGGAAGGGAATAGGGTAGGGGATTGGGCCTCCGGTAAACTCACTCACTCGGCGAAACACAGCGCAAGCGCTGTTTCACGCCGGTTTTCTGTGAGAACGTGGTATTTCTCCGGTCGAGCCGGCCCATTCGTGCCGAAGCATGGCTCTCCTACGTATAGCAGTCAGCAGTCGGGTTGTTATTAGAAGATTTTTTTTAATCATATTCTAATTTAACATCAAATCTAACAACACTTTCCCAAACAATAATTTTACTTGTTAATAGCCTAGGTACATATTTTTCTGACATTGTCATTTGATCTGCTTCACCCCACGTAACATTCAGATACAAAAACTGTTTCTATATGTACCTTTTAACAATGATTTTACTTGTTAATAGGTACATATTTTTCTGACATTCATCTTCTTCACCCCATGTAATATTCAGATACAAAAACTGTTGCAATATGAATTATACATCGATTTCAATAAACAATTATCTGCTGTCATCAGTTGTGTGGACGCGTCTCCGTATTTAATGCATTTCATAGTAGAGCTTTACTGTTTTATTGTTGAGCTGGTTCGGTGTATATCACACATTTTTAAACAATACTTTGAATATATATTATACTTCGCTATTTAATATTATTAGTTCTAAATTTAAATAATAATTATTTTATGGAGATATTTCTTGCAAATCGCAATGCATGGAGATTTTATAGATTGTTAACGTGTATAATAAGTTAAATATAAGTAGTTGTGTCAATAACTTCCTTAATTTTTAACAAAATATAGTTAAAAATCCTGAGCAAAAGCACGAGTACATATAAATATTTCTCAAGTTTCAGAATCATATATTAATGCATCATGATTTCTAACATTTATAACACCAAATTTAATTTGTTACATTAACTTTGCTACAAGACACATGTAACCTTTTTTACGTTAATGTACGTATCGGATGACAAGATCACGAGAACTAATGTTACCGTTCACGCTATTTCCGGCTTTTATCGGCAGTTACCGTCTCGGTTAAAACGTTCCTCGTAAGCCCGGGAAATATGACTAGGTTTTGTTTTATGTATGTTTTTGATCGACGGTGATGATAAATAAATTTATGATTTTGGCAATGCTTGTAAATTATACGACTTTCATATAGTTTATGTAAGATTGTAGATAGTAAGGTGTAATAGTAATTTGGAGTATTTAACACTTATGAAAAAACTTAGGATTAACACTTCAGCTGAAATTGTAATTATTATTGTTTGCTGTATATTGTACTTCATCTTAAATTATTTTTATGAAGTAAATAAGCAGCCGGATACAAAACTTTAGTTATTTGAAAAAATAAAGCATGTATTCACTATATAGTCCGTGACATAGCCAACTCTACATAAAACATTATTATTTCATGACAACAAAATTATTAATTAATTAGGCCTTTTTAAACATTGTCCAAAGTAAAAAGCAAATCTGGCCGTGATATTTCACCAAGTAATTTGGTTAAAACGTCGAGTGTTTTATATTAAAAGCATTTAATATCCGTTAGTGGTTCAAATAGCTGGCTGGGGATTAAAAATTAAACAATAACCGTGGAGACTTCACATTAAAACTGTGCACTTCGCCTTAATGGATCTCGAACGTTGAATATACTATTGATTTTATTTTGTTTTTGTAAAATAGTTTGTGTTACAGGGGGATGGGTGGAATGTTTTGTTTCTATAATCGTAAGGTTATATTTGTATATATTTAGTTTGTGATGGGAATAGAAATCATTACTAGACACATTTTGCAATATTAGTGGAACGAAGCGTTTATCTTAGGTACATACCATAATTATGTCTAACTTATTAGATAGGAGTGTCACTCTACCGTCTAAATACCTAGACTTAGTCGCCTGATCTAACTCTAAATTGCTTCCATTAGTGACTAACATGTCTCGTAGATCTGCCAGTCTATATCTACAAATTGCTATAATTTACAATAATTTTGACAGCTAATTTATCTAATACGTCGTTGCTTAACAATTTCGTAGGCGGGAGCAGTTTGAAATATTAAATTGGAGGATACATTACTAGGACGAGCGATGTAATAACATAAGTTGTTGGAATTGTCTCTGAATTCGCTGTCTGCTATTCAAGAGCACCATCAATCAAAAAGCTTTGCTAAGAGCTTACAGCTTTAAGATAGCTGAGCGAAAATGGAAAGGGAATGCACAGTGTTCCGTTCTTAGGTCTCTTTGGTGGGCTGGGGAGATATTGCGCTTGCACACGGGGATATGCTATTGGACCAATAGTATTGGTAGATGAGTGACCAGTCGGGTTGTTATCAGCTGATCGCGAATAGACGATTGTTCTTCATTATTAGTAGATATTTTACACATGCATTGAATCCCCCTCCAGCTTAGGCGAACGATCATAAAGTTACGCACGGGCCCAACTAACTTAAGGACAGAAATAATGACTTACGTAAACGTTCACCAATCACCATCCAGCCGACAGATCACAATTAACATTGAATCGACATGATCCGACCAAATGACGTTGGTCTGTCAACTGCCTAGGAATCAATTTCCTCGATGTTACCTTACCAAATTATCAATTAAGCTTTCAAAATATTATTTAGTCCATAAATAACAGGTAAGTATTATAAAACATGTAAAAGATTTTGTTTTAGCATTTAGTTTCAAGAATTTTTTGTGAAAAGTGTAAGGTTGTTCGTCCTGAAGAGGCTTTGTAGGCTGTCGTTGAGATAGGTTGAGTATTATTGAACGCGATTGAGTAGTGCTTCTGAAGGCTTCACTCTCAAAGTCTATACCTAGGTAGTATGTGGTAAAGTATCTAACGCTTTTTATTAAAAAGTTCAATGTAGAATTAACTTGTGACGAACAACACTTTTATAAAATTTCTAAAAAGGAAGAAGTTGACAATATTGTGTAAAATGAAATAGCTATGTTGAAATAATTATGCCAAATAAAACAATGCTTAACGATGCTTAATAATAAAAAATCTTAGCTCAAGTAAATATAAATAACTACAAAATACTTATTATTGTGCTACAATAAGAAATGTAATAGTAAGTGGTTGTTTGCGAAAAATAAGACCTCTACGATCAAAACGTTTAGAGTTTGGGTAGGATATATTTTCTAGTACTCAATATTTTGGCTCTTGTGGTCAATTATAGGACAGATCTGTCTCCCTGGCAGTTCTGGCACCTGGCCATCACTACTGGCTGAATACTAGAGCAGATAGAGCAACAAGACAAATAGATCATGCACTCAAATAAACCATTTGAAATAAAGACTATAGAAAAGCTAATAACAATTTTCTTATTTAGGTAAGTCTTAAAACTTTTGTAAGAAATGTATATTATTTTAAGGAAAATTATTGTTTAAGAAACAATTATAGTAAGGACAAAAATTTAATAAAGGTGACGGATTAAATTTAAGTCTCTTAGAGATCGCGAAATATGTAGAGGTGTTACGAGTTCAATTTTGTTAAAATCGAAGTTTTTCGGGTTTTACCCTTTTCAAAAACTTTCCCTTTTAGGTGTAATAGTGTTACAATAGTAATATGAGTATCATACTTAAAAAGAAACGTATTGAAACATGCAAAATCTGTAAAACAATACGAACGAATGGAAAAATAGATAACTTTTCCATTCGTTCGTATTGTTTTAAAAATAATAATTTCAACATTATATATCGATTAATTAATCAGTTATCATTACTAATTATGCGCAAACACAACAACATTTCTATGAATTCAGTCTCATTACTATGTAGAAAATAATGTTTTTTAAAAAATATGTTGAATTCGCTTATTCATCTGGTCCCAGTGTTAAGTGGTGAATGGGTACGGAAGTCTTTTTTTCTCTGAAGATGCGAAATGTCTTCTAAAAACGACTTGGCGTCCTTAAGTACTTTTTGACATCCCTTTTGCTCTTATTCCTTCAATGTAGCACTTAGACTGGATTTCCTATTCAGTGAAATAATGAATTCGAATTTAACTTGGCACGAAGTTTGCTTAATTTTTAACTTGGCTTTGTTGGAAACCACGTTCGTTTATGAAATTATGGTGATTTTATATACCGTTTTTGAAGGGAAATATATACGGTGATATTTTGGTTTGGGGGTCAATTTGACATGACAGTAATATTTAAAAAATATATCCCCAGTCGAACTTAGTACCTCCTCCTACTTGAAAGTCGGTTAAACATTATTATCAGTATTATACAGCCCGCCCAATTCTGCCCAATGTACTAACTTAATAACGACATTATATTTGTTATATATTTCAAAAGTATAATATTATAGCATAATAATTTTACAGTGCAGTAACTTTTTATAGGATTAAAAACATACAACCGCCGCGCCGTCTCTTCCGGAAGAGCTTTAAGCTGTACGAACAACCGTACAACCATACTGAATATAATATATTATTATTATAAACAAACTTTTGAATACTTAAAAATCATAAATATGGAAAATTCGAGTACTGAATATTTTTATAAAGCTGAAAAGTTCGCTAACATACTTACATAACTTCTAAATTGCCATTGAAAATATAATTAAAAGAATAGCATAATTCATAATTTTTCAGAGATAATAATTTTTGTTTCATTAAACTAAAAATTTGAGTTAATAAAAATACTGAAAGGTTAGGTAACCTTCTTGAAATAATCAGAAAGCTTTCATACATTAATCTTCTTAATACATAACCTAATATTATTGAAGTACTTAAAGTTATTAATTCGAAATAATATTTAAAATACAAGAAAAACAACATTTAAAAAAAATCTTACCAAAACAACACGAAAGAACTTCAGATACACAATTCCATAGCACAGAAAACAAATCCGTAGCACTGACAATCACGTATTCGAGCCAAAGCGAGTCCAACACGACCACGTCGGGCCGAACTCGGGATACAACTGACTCGTCTAGCGACTAGCCGGCCGGCGGGGCCAGGGGTTGGTTTAGGGCTGCCAACTTGACGATTTTCCTTTACTCTATCCCGCTTACTAATAAGGATGTTTGATGCCATGTTTTCAAGGTTTTTTGACAGAAGTTCATATTTATACTAGCGTTGATAATATTTTGTTAATGACGCTAACCAATGAAAAGCGCTAGTAGAAAGCTAGAAAGTCCTGTCAAAAACTCAGAAACTGGGCATAAACAAGGTACTAAGTATGACTAACTATTCAAGGACCGCTGTCTCTGTCATGTAAGTTGTGATGTTTCAAATATGCCAAAGACAAACAGTATATCCATGGGCGTACCCAGGATTTTAACTAGGGGGGGCAGCATACCTGTTTCGAGAAGATGGTCGGTCTGGTAATATTGAAACAAAAAATCATGAAAATTGACTGTTATTAATCTGACTGAAAATATATTGTTTCCAACACTCCATTTTGCGCAGAGTAGGTAACACGTTTTTAATTCCCACTTGCCAGGAAAATTAACGTTTATTTTATCTTCTAGGGGGGGGGGGGGGCAGCTGCCACCCCCTGGGCCCTGCTCCTGCCTGGGTACGCCCATGAGTATATCTACTTTTATTCCTAAGATACTAGTATAATATCCTAATTACGCCTATTATATTTTTAGTACGCTAATAATGAGTTGGCATCATCATACTATTTTTTATTATAGATCTATGGGAAAATCCTGTAATGTTCAACCCTGGATGGACTCAGCCCTAACCCGAACCGCTCTTCATACGAATAAACGATATTAAATTTCACTAAATTTCTACATAGAGGATAATTAATTTGTCTATTTTGTTCGACCACAACGAAAACTATTATCTATAAAGTATAATTAATAAGTTGTATCGTTATTATAATAATTATTTTCCTTTTAGAGTTATTTTATTCTTTGAGTCTGAACAAAGTAACTTTTATGTAAAAAAATTGAGGTTACCTAAAACAAAAGAGGAGATGACATTTTTACGTTGAACACAAAGAAAGGTCCCCAGAGGGTCGAAAGCAATATTCGAATATTTTTAATTCCTGCCACTGAAACCGGGTAAAAGCTTACAGGGTAGATACGCTTTGTTCTCTATAACATTTTGATGATAATAATATTATCTAAAGACTAACATTTACCTGCGACTTTATCCTCGCAACAGTTAACACTTTTTTTTTCGTATTTTCCACTGGCTCTTAGCTCCTATTGGCCTAAGCGTGATATTATATAGCCCAGTTCTTCCTCCAAACGCTAAAATGAGGCTTTTTGGTTCCATTTTTAGTATATTTAATATTATATACGTTTACGATATTTTCCTACGCTACTATAACGTTGCTTTCCTACATATCCTGTACGTTGTTTCGTGTTTTCGTAGCCGTTAGCGAAATCCGTATTGAAGTAAGATTTGCGAAATGAACGTAGATTTTCAGTTTTCAACAATGTATTTTACTTCTGAGCGGGCGCCCGGGGCCTATCCAAACAAAGGAATTCCATAGAAATATTTCACGCTCTCGGACACTTTAGCTGTAGTTAATTAAGTTAAGTAACTTAGTGTGCGGTGAAGGTACTTGGTCGAGTTAAAAGGGATAAATTGCCGTCGAAAGATTTTGTGCTCTGCTCTGTTAATGGAAAACGTTTTTTCTTTGACCTCAGCTTTATTTCTCGTAAAATTACAAACCAATTCATATATCATTTTAAGGGTTCCATACCCAAAGGGTAAAAACGGGACTCTATTGCTGAGACTTCGATGTCTGTCCGTCTGTCCGTCTGTCTCCAGGCTGTATCTCAAAAACCGCTATAGCTAGACTTATGAAATTTTAACAGATTATGTATATCTGTTGCCGATATAACAACAAATACTAAAAACAAAGCATTATTAATATTTAAGGGGGGCTCCCATACAACAAACGTATTTTTTTTGGCCTTTTTAGCTCGATATCAGTAATGGTAACAGGTAGGCTCTTCAAATTTTCAAATTTTCATTTTATACGTGGGAGAGCCATGCTTCGGCACGAATGGGCCGGCTCGACCGGAGAAATACCACGTTCTCACAGAAAACCGGCGTGAAACAGCGCTTTCGCTGTGTTTCGCCGAGTGAGTGAGTTTACCGGAGGCCCAATCCCCTACCCTATTCCCGTCCTTTCCCTCCCCTATTCCCTTCTCTTCCCATCCCTACCTTCCCCTATTCCCTCTTAAAAGGCCGGCAACGCACCTGCAGCTCTTCTGATGCTGCGAGTGTCGATGGGCGACGGAAGTTGCTTTCCATCAGGTGACCCGTTTGCTCGTTTGCCCCCTTATTTCATTAAAAAAAAAGTCCTTGATTATATTTGTTCTTTATTAATTAATAAAAATAATAAAATACAATTAAAAATTAAGGGGGGCAAGGGGGGCTCCCATACAAAAAACACAATTTTTTGCCTATTTTTGCTCTCTAACGGTACGGAACCCTTCGTGAGCGAGTCCAACTCGCACTTGGCCGATTATTTAAATTATCTCATACAATAACTATAAATGATATTATTAACTATTTTTGTGATGAAAATTCGCGTTTCAAAAAAATAAATCTCTTCTGTTATCCAACAATAACTCCTATTTTTGAAATGAGAATATTTTTTTACTGTTCTTCTTATTTCATCTAAATGCTAGAAGGATAGCATTCAGATCAGACCAGATTGCAGATTTTTAATTTAAAAATGTAAAAATTTATTTAATTCGTGACCTCCGTAATATATCGTTGATGTGATAACAATGACATTATACCGGAATCAGAAATAAATCATCAAAAAGTCCTTTATTTGCGCGATATCATAAATATTCAATGATCTCGATGATTGTGTACGTAACATGAATACTGAAACTGGGCTAAAATTGTCATTTTTAGGGTTCCGTAGCCAAATAGCAAAAAACAGAACCCTTATAGATTCGTCATGTCTGTCTGTCTGTCTGTCCGTGTATGTCACAGCCACTTTACTCCGAAACTATAAGAGCTATACTATTTAAATTTGGTAAGTAGATGTAGTCTGTGAACCGCATTAAGATTTTGATACAAAAATGGAAAAATTATTAAAAATTTTAGGGGTCCCCATAGGTACAACTAAATCAAAAAAATTTTTTTTTCATCTAACCTATGCGTGTGGGATATCTATGGATAGGTCTTCAAAAATCATATTGAGGTTTCTAATATCATTTTTTTCTAACCTGAATAGTTTGCGAGAGAGACTCTTCCAAAGTGCTAAATTGTGTCCCCTCCCCCCCCTCTAACTTCTAAAGTAGGGGCATGATGTCTAAAAAAAAGTTTTTTTTTTATATATAATTATATTTAAAAAATATTTTTTTTTCAACTAACCTATGCGTGTGGGGTATCTATGGATAGGTCTTCAAAAATCATATTGAGGTTTCTAACATCATTTTTTATAACCTGAATAGTTTGCGAGACAGACTCTTCCAAAGTGGTAAAATGTGTGTCCCCCCCTCTAATTTCTAAAGTAGGGGCATGATAAGTCTAAAGAAAATATATGATGTACTTTACTATAAAAACTACCAACGAAAATTGGTTTGAACGAAATCTAGCAAGTAGTTTTTTTATACGTCATAAATGGTAAACTTAATTTAATTTTCATTAAATCAACTGAAATATAAAAATATATCAAAAACCTTTTAATTTCATAAAAATAAACCTTATTGCTGCTGCGGAACCCTTCATGGGCGAGTCCAACTCGCACTTGGCCGGTTTTTTACGATATTTTTGGACGTCATCAACCTTCCTATTTGATGGAATAACTTGTTATATTATACGTTTAAGGCAACATACGAAAAGTTAAATTTCTCAAGTATCGTAAATTTTCTCGTAATAAATATACCTACTTTATACCCTTATGTACACCTGTATAGTGTATAAACATTATATATTCTGAGCCCTTCATCAAAATCGGTTCAGTCTTTACAGTTCCTATTCGATAAAGACAAACAAACCTTTTCGCTTTAGATAAATACTATGTCCAATGCACGGATTTGAATTCTTTTTAATACACAACCTTAATAATAATACACTGTAACTAACAATTTATTACCTAGTTCAGTAAATCTATTACAATAAGCAATAGTTTTTTTTTAAACTTCGTAAAATACACGCCGTTGACTAAACAAAACACCACATAACAATTTTATACATTCTCCGTGCTAGGAGAAGCATACACAGTCCTGTCTGCAGAAATCTGTATTGATCAAGCTAAATTTAGTACAGACAGAATAGACAGAGATAAAATGCAGTTTATAGCCTAAAGTTCCCCCGCCTCTGGAGGATTTGTCTAATTTTAGATACTACTGATATTGTCTACAACTTTAGTACTTCTGTTAAATGGTCGCGAGGGAGAAGTTGATTTCTGTCGTAAAATAGTTGGATTGTGTATGCTAGAGGTTAATAAGTGCTGTCAATTGCTTTAGAAACTTTATTTTTTACCAGTATTTGGATAGTTACTTAGAATTAAGGCTTATTATTCCCTACATCAAAATATTAATAACTAGCAACTAGCAAGATTAGCTTTTCTTATAAATTTGTTTTTTTTATATTTTCAGGAAAACGATATCCATCGCCAGCGACAAACATCACTGAAATTCGAAGGTATGTATAAAACACCTTATAATGTATGTAAGCCGCGCAGAACTAAAAGATTTATCTGCACAAATATCTCTTGGTGAGACGAAGAGTGAGCGGAGCGGCCTATATGGGGATGAGGACATGCTATTGGTGGTTCAGCGATCAGACGGATCGTTATTGGTAGATCGCGAACTGATGGTGACATGTTATTGGTCGCTCATGTGCTATAAGAAAAGTTAATTCATAGGCAGACGGCGGACCTACGTAGTTTTTTTTTTTTTAAATGATATAAAGGGGGCAAACGAGCAAACGGGTCACCTGATGGAAAGCAACTTCCGTCGCCCATGGACACTCGCAGCATCAGAAGAGCTGCAAGTGCGTTGCCGGCCTTTTAAGGTTTTTAGTTTGGATAACTAACGCCCCTGCGTTACGTTACGTGCCCCGACAGATCACAACATAATCCAACAAAATTATGTAGGTCCGTCAACTGCCTATGAATCAATTTTTTCGATGGTACCATCGAGGAAATTGATTTCTAGGCTGTTGACAGACCAACGTCATTTAGTCGGATCATGTCAATTCAATGTTAATTGTCGTCTGTCGGCTGGGTTTGGCGTAACGCGGCCAAACTACGTAGGTCAATTTTTTGTCAAATTTGCCAAGGAATCAACTTCTCTGATAGTACCTACTTAAGTGCCGATTGCACTTTTTGTTTTCTTCTGAGCGATCTTTAAGGGGGCGACTAACCCAAAATTGTCGATTTTATAATTTATTTTTATTCTTGAAAATAAACCCCGAACTGTTTCATTTCCTAAACATAGATATATTTCCAAGAATTTGATCTGAGCGAAAACACGATATCTTAAAATTTTCTCGATAGAAAAAAATCACAAAGATGCATCTAATTTTCACGAATTTTTCACATATTGCCATAACCGTACATTAAACTAAGTTAATATTTTAACACATTGTATGAAATTCTATTATTGAAACACTGACCTGGCGGATTTTTAAAATGTTGTATATTTATCGAGTCATTAAGAAAAAACTAACTTGGCGATGATTCCGCGTCGTTCTTTTCCACCTGGCATATGAAAGACGGGCGTGAGTGTAAAGAGAGAAGGACGATGTTTGATTTTTTGGGTTAGTCGCCCTCTTAAATAGTGCGCGCTCTATATTTATTCTTACCCCGTAAATAGATTAAGATTAATCTACATTAGACGGAATCCTAAGATAGTCGAAACATAGGATGCGGGTAGTTTGACAAATTGAAGGCGACGTGATAAACTAGTTCAACACAATCCGACCGATTGAGTGATACAGACTTGGTGATACAGGATCGACTGACATCATCACAATCATCACTACTAAATTGTGCTTTACATAGGTTTAAATGCATTATAGAGTAGATGCGTTCGAATGAAAGAGTAGAAACTAACGAAAAAAACACTTATCCGTCCAATAATACTTTTGTATGAACGAAATCAAAGCAAGCTGTATTGTTCGATAAAAATATCAGACAGGAGAAAAACTAATTTTAAAATATTTCAAAATCATTTTTTTATCACAAAATAAAATGCAATGAAATAAATACACGTAATCCCATGCTAAAAAATAACTTATGATATCTTTGGAGTGTTTTTTCAGTCCACCCCTGATTACGGCAACCAGAAAGCAGCCCAAACGTCAAGAACAAGAAAAGGGCTCCGCGACAAAATCCGTAAGTGATAAAAACATACTCGTAATACAAAATACATTTGTATCATAAAACCTAAGGCACCATTAAAAAGTATCTAACCCTAACGGTAAGATATATATTTGGCTCATTAATAGAAGTTCCTATCTATTCAGTCGAAATGCATTAGCTGTGAAATATTGTACAAGTTCTTAGCTCTATCAGAACTAATCATTCCTTGTCGTGATAATATAAGATCGAGGACGTGCAAGTTTTATAGCAATTGCAAATGCTGGCGAGCATCCAAGTTATTCTTTAGTTCCTTGAAGTTAAGCTACAGTTTGTAAGTCAGTCAATAAAATGTTATTTTGTTTACATAGCGTGAGTTCCGTACCCAGTATACTCGCCAGTGGTCATGGCATCTTGAATCCGACGTCATATTAGTATGCAATGCCCACTGGTGACACAAGTTTGACGTATTACTAGTATAATTTATGTCATACAAGATGATGCTCGCAACACCGTTGCGCGAAAATTCGTTTGTTATTTTTTCGCGATAAAAAGTATCTTAATATGTTCTTTGTAAGGACTCAAAGTATATTCATACAAAATTTTAGCAAACAAATAGACATACACACTTTCGCATATATCGACACCGGAAATATCACTTAACGTAAGGGTAAGGGACAAAACACGACTTTTCAGGAGAGCGAAAAAATTACTTTTTTTTTTACAAAGTCGTCTGTAGCTTTTTTTCATTCAGTCCGATCTTAAAGGTGTTTATGGCAAAGTTTCTTAGAATTTTGTCTGCTATATAACTATAAACAAAATATTTTCGTAAATTTACGCGTTTAGAAAAAAGCATGTCCCTTACCATTAAAAAAATTGCTTATTTGTCCCTTACGGCACTGAATTTTTCAATGTAAACTATGCCGTATTAAAGTAAGCACCAAGTTTAATATGAAACTACGACACAAATCTACTGTAAAGGACATAAAAACTATGCTTTGGAGAAAGTTAGAGGTAGATGTATGATAAACTGTTAAGAACAACTTTTATATATATATAATACTAGATGACGCCCGCAACTCCGTTGCGCCAAAACTCGTTTATCGCGCGGGAACCATACAATTTTCCAGGACTAAAAGTATCCTATGTCCTTTCCCGGGACTCAAAGTATCTCCATGCCAAATTACAGCAAAATCGGTTCAGCGATTTGGGCGTGAAGAGGTAACAGACAGACAGACAGACAGACACACTTTCCCATTTATAATATTATTAATAAATTAATAATTAATATATTAATATTAAAGTAAGTATATAGTATGGAAGTATCGATTAGTGTGGATGAATGACATACCAACAAAATCATATACATCATGAGCACTGGAACAGTATACTGGGATATATTTTAGATTTAACGCCTCCGTGGTCCAGTGGTCTAGAGCGTCGCTCTTGACTCGGAGGTCAGGGGTTCGATGCCCGCGTTGGAAACATGTTATTTCCAAGTTTGGTTAGGACAATGCAGGCTGATCACCTGATTGTCTGACAAGTAAGATGATCCATGCTTCGGATGGGCATGTAAAAAGTCGGTCCTGCGCCTGATCTCTCACCAGTCGTGTCGGTCTTCCGTCCCACTGGGTTATGAGAGTAAAGGAATAGAGAGTGCTCTTGTGTACTGCGCACACATCTGGGCACTATAAAATTACTCCTGCGTACTTGGCCTGGTTTCAATGAAACCGGCCACCGTTACCGTAACCGGAGTATTATTATTATATATTTTAGAACTGTAGTGACGTAACCCGACCAATAACGTAGATCTGCTTATGAATCAATTTCTCTGAATGCGCAATAAATCTACTCTTTTTATCTAATGTAAGGAGTCATGTCCATTATTCTATACAGAAGTCCGTCCAGAGACTACCGCGAAATTTTCATGTTAAAACTAATCTAGCTGTAATCCCTTACGTCACGTTAAGCTCTCTAAACATTCCCTACTCTGTGCGGCTCTTGTTTCCCGGCTCTATCTACAACATTTTTGCTAATATTAAATTCTTAAAATGGAGCTTTTATATTGTTATAAGTATTTAATAATGTTTAAAATTTGTGTTTATATTACATTCTTAGCTTTGTTTGAGTAGCATAAGAAGTTAATATTTTCTCAATCACGTTTCTTCTCGCGCGAATTGAGATTTTACAAACATCTTGTCCGTTGGCAGGTATATATTATTATAAACCGGCCAAGTGCGTGTCGGGTCACGTGCAATATAGGGTTCCATAGTACCTACTTTTTGTATGGTCGATGAATGTACATTTATAACGTGTTTTACACTACTAACAACATCATCTCAGTTACGTTCAAAGGAATTTGAACGAAAAATTCCTTTATACTTCGCCGAATATATTTTTTTAGTTGATCTACCATTACTCAAAACTTTATGAAGTCTTCTTAGCCGTGATAGCTTTTCTTTTAAATTCAGCATATTTCCTACTCCCGAAAATGTTTTCACATTTCCAGAAGCAACCGTTTAGCTGGTAGAAGGGGGAACACTGGACTATAACGATTTTTTTCCACTTTAAAACTTTTTATTTCACAAATGGGTGATTATTCATAGATCATTTCCCTAAATCGGAAAATGATCTATGAATAATCTTAATCACATGGTCGGGTGGACGCGAAAAAAAATCATCCCCGCTTGATGTGTAGGGGAGGTACTTACCATAAAAAAATATTTTTTTAAGAATTTATATACCATTTTGTCGGCATCATTAATATCTGCATTCATGCCGAATTACAGCCTTGTAGGTCCTATAGTCTCTGAGCAAAACCGCGGACAGACATACGGACAGACGGACCGACGGACAGACGGTCGGACAGACCGAAACTATAAGGGTTCCTTGTTGACTACGGAATCCTAAAAAGGCAGATAGATATTCGAATCCCCTATACTTTTTAGTACGTCCTGTATTATATCTTATTTTTGTATTTGACACAAATTCAAGCGTAAATTCGAATATAATATGCATAATAATAATATTATACGTAGGAAATGTTAGCCATAATACCGCAACAATATATGCTATATTGTTACGGTATAACGGCAAGCGATTGTATTATTAAATACAATAGACGTCAGTGATCGAGTATCAAAGCCAATAAATTGATACTCTATTTAACGGAGTAATAGACTTCGGGGCATACGTGAAACGCTATGCTTTGAATCGCTCCACCTCAAATCCTGGGATGTATATCAGATAAATGGCTTTCTAAGGGAACGTCTTAATACCGAAAGGTATTAAGACGTAATTCTAAGCGAATTTCAAAGATTAAAGTATTTGGTTGGCAATGTTTAGATAGAGATTTCAGATTTGGCTAGATCTCTTAGTGGTTCTCTATTTACTAATAGAGATCCACATAGAGCAGTGTTTCCCAAACTTGTCGGGACCGCGACCCATCTACAAGAAAGTTTAAAGTTCGCGGCCCACCTTGTGTCAAGTTGTGTCATGAAGACAAAAAAGCAGCGGTATGTTGCTGCCGCAGCATTTACCCGTTAATTATTATCGTAGTTCACCACCATATTGTCATCATCGTCAGCCTTACTTACTTACAATTACGTTTGCGTTCGAATGCCCCGCTCCCGTCCCGCACGCACCCACGACGACGAACGAACGAGTAAAATGACAATCGAACGAGTACGACAATTGTCCTATAGTTTCAGGGCCCACCCAAAATCTACCCGCGACCCACCAGTGGGTCGCGACCCACACTTTGGAAAATACTGACATAGAGAATTTGCTGAAGATTTAGAGCAATTTGAATGGCTTTCATGTCTTGTAAATCTTACGTAACCTTGTCGATTCTAATAGAATTGTGTTGCTCTGATATTTTTTTCCGCATAAAATATGAAACAGCGAGGTCTAAAGAGTCAAAGTTTCAGTTCCAGCTACTACTATTGATAGCTAACCGTAGTTTCTATTACTTATTATGAAATATCAATCTTTTATTGTGTGGAAAATATTGATGTAGAGAAAAATAATAAGCATTGTAGAGTTCGACGCGTTGACCGTACACTCTTAACTCTCAAGACACTCAACTGTTAAAAGTGTATTTATATAACAATAAAATCCACCCCGGTATATTGAGATATTTACGGTATTCTGGAATACATCCAAAGTTTCACTGCCTCATTATCGCGGTAGTGTTAACGGCGTAATCTTTTAGAGGGTACTCCAGCTTTTAATTCCAGCTTTATTGCTTGCTTCGTTAAAGCCGAGAGGCTGGAGGACCGTCTATTGTATCGTAATAAAATGATTTATACTCCGCTAATTTTTATAATGTCAGTTTTGAGCATTGCCAGTCTTTAAGTACAGCCTGTACTTATATTACGTGACTGTTTCAGATGCAAATAAATTGATACCTATCTAAATAGGCTTCTTTTCAAAATTTCACAGGTTTATGCAAAAATCAAGTACGGTAGATGCATAATTATAATAAAACGACAGCTGTTACCCGTAACCCGCTCCTCTGAAATCAATAAACGAAAAAAGTATTTATTAGTATATTAGTATATTAGCTATTTAAGAAAATATCCAAAAATAAAACTACATTCCTAATCTGGATGTAGACGGTGTTGTAATGTCACAAGAGCCACCTTTTCAATATATTCGGCAGGAGCTTTGTCATACATTTTTTGTTCTTCAAAAACACATTGTATTGTCCTTTACGTATCACGAAATGTATTGAAAAGATTTTGGATAATCCTATTGAAGCCGGAGAAATATTACACATTTTTATTTTTTTAAATAAAATTGTGTTTGATTTATTTAAAGTGCGAAACACGCTGTCATAACTATTTACGGACGTAGTAAAAAGTTGAGTAGTTTTAAACTAGACAAAATATCGGTCCACGGATCCTGCTGTTAAAACTAATCCAATAAAAGTTAAGTACAACTAAAATTTAATAATAAATATTCTCAAGTTTGTGATAATAATTGCAGATTTATGATAATACAAATTAAATCTGATAAATATTATCACATTTAAATTGCTTTATTAAAGTGCTTGAAATTGCCTTTTTTTAAATTATTATACAAACAAAAATAGACTAACCTGACTACTTGTCGGTTGGCGGTAACGAACTGATGAAATAATTTATAGAATGTAAAAAATCATCTGATGTTTTTTTTAACTAGGTATACAGAATAAGCAGGAACGTAGGATGAAGTAAAAAGAGCCAAAGATGCGTAACATCACAGCTACCTCCATTAATAGGTGTCAAACCTTTTATTTGTATGGAAATGTGGCAAAAACGTTTTATACAAACAGTATCATCGTATCTTTTCATTCATGTGAATAAATCTTGGTAATGAAATACAACACAAACAAAAATACGAAAACTGATGCAGGATACAAAGCTAACTCCAGACAACGATATAACATAAACTTAGATACATATTTTATGCAACGCGAGAGATATTCTGCGAGTTATTTAATCGCTTATTTTCTAAATATATATATTTATATATATAACTCAAAGGTGACTGACTGACTGACATAGTGATCTATCAACGCACAGCCCAAACCACTGGACGGATCGGGCTGAAATTTGGCATGCAGGTAGATGTTATGACGTAGGCATCCGCTAATAATGGATTTTGATATGACGTGTTAAAAAAACTAGGGTTAGGCACACGTTGTGACTGATTTATACAGTATCTTCTGAGCGAAGTAAAATCCAGTATCTTATGAGCGAAGTAAAATATAGTATTTTTTGAGCGAAGTACACCTGCAGCCTCTGCGAATGCGAACTAAAGGTCTACCCACTAGGCTAAGGACGCTCTTCTTCGTGTTAAACAGCTGTCACGAACTAAAAAACCCTGATTGCGCCATGCATCGCAGAGTAATGAAATCGATAAAACTGTTTGATGACGAGATAACTACATGAATGTAAGCAAATGGGACGTGAACTAGATAGGATGAAAATTGAATTGGTTTAGGTTGGGCGCGTTCACCGGAGATTGGTCGTTTTGGGGTTCATCTAGGTCGTATATCGCTGGAGTTATTAGGCTATTTTCTATTGGCAGTTTATCGGCATGTTTGTTAAACTAATTAAAATGTTTGTGTGTATGTTTGGTATTACACGCGAAACTGTTGAATGGATTTTGAGTGGCGTAGTAGCGGTTCTAGATTCTTAGCTATTTCTATCCCGAAAAGTACAGTCTTCCCATGAGATTTTGCCTGCAACAAGTAAAAGTTTATTTGTATATTTCCATTAAATTTTCATAAAATACTAGCTGTCCCGGCAAACGTTGTTTTGCCTGTTTTCCTGCTTTTCTCTTTAAGTTTTTTCTGTTTTTTTTTCTATAAACCTCACGGAGATTCAAAGATTCAAAGACTTTATTAGCATCCAAGTATAGTATACAATATACAAACTCAGCACCTTGTACAGGCGGTTGCTTATAAAATAAGTATCTACTTAACAAATATTTTGTATTGTAATTTCTTAACCACGTCTTATGTAACATAATATTATATTATGTATTATTTGTTTCTTGATTTCTTATATAAACAATTACAATAGTGCATGAATGAAAGTAATATATTTTATGAACTTCTTTAGACCTTAATTTTCTTTAGAAAAGAATTCTTTTAGCGAGTAGAAACATTTTTCAGTTAGGTAGCTTTTTAATTTTCTCGTAAATGATAATAGTTTTGTTTCATTTTTAATTGTATCTGGGAGGTGATTAAATATTTTAACTGACATGTAGTATGGGCTTTCGTTTAGCATTTTAATTCTGGAGTATGGTAAATGTAGTCTGTTTTTGTGTCGTGTGTTAATGTTATGTGTATCTTTAACTTTAGTAAAGTAATCTAAATTTTTGAAAAATAAGCTGATATCTAATATGTAAATGGATGTAAGTGTAAGTAATTTGTATTTAATGAAATATGGCCTGCAGCTGTCTCTATTTTTTATTTGTGCTATTATTCTTACACATTTTTTTTGTAAGATAAAGAGTTCGTGGCTGTTTACGCTGTTCCCCCACAGTATGATCCCATACCGCAGCCAGGAGTATGCATAAGCATAGTATGCTGTGAGGGAGGTTTGTGTGTCTGTGCTGCATTTAAGATGAAAAAGGGCGTATGTGAATTTTGATAATTTTGATTTGATGGTTTGAATATGTGTTTTCCAATTTAAATGAGTGTCGATGTTAATGCCGAGCAAGTTAAATGTATTTACTGTATCTAAATTAGTGTTCTCAAACGTTGTATTTATTTTTATTGCTGGTTTTTTATATGATCTGAATTGAATAGTTTTTGTTTTTTTAAAGTTAATTTCCAAATTGTGATCTCGAAGCCAATCTGTTACGTCTTTTAATATTTTTTGCAATATGTCGTCTGTTGAGTTCGTATTTTCATATTTTATTAGGATAGATATATCGTCTGCGAATAATACCGGAAGAGCTATTTGGCTATTTAAGATTTTAGGTAAATCGTTTATGTAGAGCAAAAATAGAACACAACCTATCACACTTCCCTGGGGAATAGAACATATCATCTCTCGTTCCTCTGATCTTATTTAAGTGATTTCTCGTGTTTCTTGATCGTTGTGTTCTATCTGTACAATTTGTTTTCTGTTTTCTAGAAAGGATTTGAACCATGAGTATGCTGGTCCACGTATACCGGAGCCTGACAGCTTTTCAAGAAGTATATCATGTATCACCTTGTCATAAGCCTTTGTCATGTCGAGCAGAATACCTAATACGTACTTTTGGTCATTTATGTATTGGAGAGCCGAGACCTTTCCAACGAATGCCAAACCGTGGAAATCGGTTCGTGCGTTCTGGAGTTATAGCGTCAGGAAAGAAAACCCGACTTATTTTTATATATTACATAATTACTGACCAGACTGTCTGTGTTTATATTAGTTATCTACACTAATATTATAAATACGTTTATATTAGTTATCTACACTAATATTATAAAGAGGAAAACTTTGTTTGTTTGTTTGTTTAATTGTAATGAATAGGCTCAAAAACTACTGGACCGATTTTAAAAATTCTTTCACCATTCGAAAGCTACATTATCCATGAGTAACATAGAATAAATTTTATTTTGAAAAAAAAATAGGGTTCCGTAAGATATTTTGGTTTTTCGGACACAAGGTGTAAAAATCAACCAGAAAAGTTACTTATTTTGCGTACGCTGCCTAAACTATAAAAGATAGAACCATAAAATGTTCTAATTAATTTTAGATCTTATAAATACCTACAAAAAAGTTCGCGACACACTATACCTATCTATGTCGAGTGAGGCACAACAACCATTTTTTTATTTAAAAATCTTGAATTTTTTTTGGACTTCATTTAATCGCGTTTATTTTACTCATGCTATTAATCCTTATCAAAATAAATTATTTCATCACTAAGCACAGTTTATGTTGATAATATTTGGTCTTCGAATGATTAAAATTGGACGTTTGATTTTGAAGTTATGGCGAAATTAAAATATTACGATTTCTGCTGCACGGCCCGTTGCGAAGTGGGCGTCACCAAGGCGGGGGTGCCCGTGCGGGAGGGAGTTTAGATCTATTAATAGTAAATGATGATTTAAATACTACTTTATTATCCACTAAATCTAAATAATATATAAAACTCAAAGGTTTTTTGTGCGGAACTGATTGACATAGTGATCTATCAACGCACAGCCCAAACCACTGGACGGATCGGGCTGAAATTTGGCATGCAGGTTGATGTTATGATGTAGGCATCCGCTAAGAAAGGATTTTGATCAATTCTACCTCCAAGGGATAAAATAGAGGATATACCGATCGGGCTGAGACTGATACCTAAATAATAATAATACTTCTTAACGCGGGCGAAGCCGCGGGCAAAAGCTATACTATATAAGTATTCTAATATTATGTACAATATTATACCTTATACGCGGTATCTTCTAATCTTCTCTTCGAGGTTTCTCCCTAGTATTTATATTTCTGTAAATATCCTATAAGCATATTCTTTGGCTCTATTTTATATCGTGTTTTCCAAAACATTCAGCTGCCGCACAACAAAAGCTTGTCTCTAATGGTCAACTTTTGTTCGACATCATGATTTACAATAGGACAGATCATTCGTATTTCTGTTAGTTTCATCACATTATAAATCATACACAGTAGAGCATCTTCATACTAGCTTACCCCGATTGAGCGTACGCACACATTAACTATAGTTCATATAACTTGTAATCGCAAAGCAGCGTCGCGTAGTTTCTGTACAGAGCAAGTTTGATGCCAAGCCAAGGTCATACGTTTGAGCTACTCTACTGTATGACTTTAATAAATCTAATCCACTGAAAGGATGTTTCTCGTCACACACGCGTAAAACTTGTTTGGAGAGACTTGGATATCAAGGACAAACCTGAGTTACTGTACGGTATAATATTATACTGTGTCTATTGAATAAGGTTCAAAGTTTTCGCTTCATAGGTTTTTAATTTGGCTCATTCCGCACAAAAAACCTTTTGTAGTCGTGTTATAGTTCGTAATCCGTAATTATTTTGGCAGTGTTGTTTGATGTAGGGTGATCTGTATTTTTAGATTTAATAGGATTTTAAGTTACTATAAGGGCTAGTTTATTTAGTTTATGCCCGCGGATTCGCTTGCCTGAAATTCCTGGTCTGAAAAATTCATTTATTTTTCAAAAATATTTTTCTGAAATTTTTACAGCTGAAATTTTTACACTCACAAATAACGTGACTCTTTATTGGTTAACATTTTTAGAATCGATTTAGATTATTTTTGATTTGATTGCCTCTTTATAATAACAGTACAGATTTTTAATGATAAGCTTTATAATATAGCAAAAAAATAAATATATTATTTGCTCTATGATTATAATTAAGGACTATTTCAAATCTATGTACCTACTTACAAACTAGCGACTAAAAGTTTTATAAAATTGTTTTTTGATTGATAATTTCAATACGAGTCGTATTATGATTAATATTTTTAAACAGATGTAACTTGAACTCAAACATAAAAGTGCTCTAGTGATACAAAAGTTTTAAAGACTTAAAGTTATTCCGTTGATTTATGTAAATTCGTCTTTAAGCCGTGGAGCCAATCACTCACTAGCAAAAGCCTCCAGTGACAGTGAAACAGACCTGTAATTAAGAGCAATCAGTCAACGCAATGATCCTGGACTATTTCGAGCTTAAATAAGTTTAACGGTAGCAATAATATATGTCCTTTACAGGCTACTACTTAATAAGTTAATAGTAAGTATTATTGTTATCACTCGTAGGTATAAAAGAAATTCGCGTCCCTGTAAGATATTTTAAAATACGCAACGGATTTTGATGCAGTGTTTTAGGCTGGCCGCATACATACGTTTTCCGTAAACAAACGAAAAAAACGAATGTATATATTTTCTACTGATTCTATGCATTCGGATTTCGTTTTCCGAATTCGGAAAACGAATACGGACAACGTGTGTATGCGGCCAACCTTAAGGCTTGTTTGTGAATATTATGCAGTTTGCGGTTCTTCGCGTGGGCGTTATTATTAAGCAAGGGATTACTAACGTTTAGATAAGCATGTTCGTCTTTGATTACCTATTATTATTTTCAAAATCCACTAAGCACGGTAATCGTGCAGTCGACTACAGCTTAACAATCTATAGTTATTCATCATTGCTCAACATTACAGGGGCCTTTACACCCGCCAATGGCGAATGTAAGGAGTTTTGTTTTATTTGCTGAAGTATTAATATTAAAATATAAATTATCTAGAAACATGCCATATAATACCTATAGTTACATGTAGTAAAATTGTTTGTAACTGCTGTAAACTTTCATGGTAAATAGATGATATGACATTTCATGAAACAATTTATTTGAAACATACAAACTAAAAAGTTCTACAGACAATAATATAGGTTTGTCCAACTCAACAAACATGGCTTAAATAAATCGAGTGTCAATTTTAAAACTCGTGTGATATATTTTGACAAACGCACAGCATTTTATTGATGTCCATAAAGCGATACATCACACATGCTTCCACAAAAAATCATGAATGGATGCATAGTCCGGAATCGCCGTAGCCGCAAAAAAATGGTCTCATGTCTCTGTGGATTTATTCAAACATTGGTTACGAATATTTTTTCATTATTTATACAAAAACGTAATCCATAATAATATTGTAAATGCGAAAGAGTGTCTGCCTGTCTGTCTGTTACCTCTCCACTCCCAAACCGCTAAACCGATTTTGCTGAACTTTGGTAGGAGATACTTTGAGTCCCGGGAAAGGACATAGACATTTTTTATCCCAAAAAATATACGGTTCCCGCGCGATAATCGGATTTTGGCGCAAAAGACATAGCGGCCGTCATCTAGTTAAATTATATTTTTTAATATGTTGTATAAATGATGCTATGAAGCTTTGGTCGCCTAAGTAATTGATGTGAAACAAACGATTTAGAACGATGTAAGGGGTATATCTTATGTATTTTTTCTAAGAGACAAGTTCATACCAGTTTCATTTTCAATGAGTAACGATCACTGACTTTATTTCTCGAATTGTTTTTGTAATGGGCACAATTAAATTATAGAAGTACTGTGCTATCACAGTGCTACTCTATGAAAGTGTTGTTAAAGGTTGTTTGGCAAAATATCTAAGAAGAGTTTGATGAGTCTTTCCAGAAATGCTGCTTTCTCCACCTCCCCTTTTACTCCTCTTTCTGACTGTAACTAAACTGTACGACGTTAAGTAAATTTGAACTTTTACGATGAAAAATATACCACCACTAGTAAAAGTAAATGTTCAGAATTACTTCAAATATGTTATTTTATTTAAATATCTCATAAAACTGCGTAGAGCGTGTGCCTTTACGACTGTAGTGATAGACTTGTCAAATAAAAGATTTTACGATAGAGTTGAGAACGTGTACATTAGTAAACATTTCTGAAGACCAAGTATATTTTACAGGATTTTATCTTTTGAGAATTTGTGAATGCTTCGATATTAATGATATTCTAAATACAAAAGTTTTTTTGTTACATATCTTCACGCGTAAATCGATAAACTAATAGGATGGAGAAGCCAAAAGGACTAAGAAAAGTTTTTATCTTGAAAAATGTATGGTTTCTGTGCGATAAACATTTATGGTTATTAAAAGGGTCTTGACTCTTGGACTTTTAGTGCAATTTCAAATATCAATAATAATAACTCCCACACCGGTTTCGGTGACGGTGGCTAGTTTAATTGAAACTATAGGCCTGTTACGCAGGAGTAATTTTATAGTGCCCAAGTGTGTGCGCAGTACACAAGAGCACTCTCTATTCCTTTTACTCTCATAACCCAATGGGACGGAAGACCGACACAACTGGCGAGAGATCAGGCGCAGGTCCGACTTTGCCCATCCGACGCATGGATCATCTTACTTGTCAGACAATCAGGTGATCAGCCTGCATTGTCCTAACTAAACTTGGAAATAACATGTTTCCAACGCAGGAATTGAACCCACGAGTCACGACCTCCGAGTCACGGGCCACGCTCTAAACCACTAGATCACGGAGGCGTAATTTCAAATATTAGCAAACAAATAATAGGTTTTAATTCACCCGCATAAGAATAGTGTGGTGGTGTAAATTATATATGTACATTAACACTCTTTTAAGAACTACAATGACCATTACTGTAATGTCTTTATGCAGCACTGTCCGCATTTCAAAGTACCAACATTAAATACGAACCGCAAAATAATGTCACCAATAGAAATAGATTTAAAACTGAACACTTAAAGGGCCTTAGGAGAAGATTTATCACACCTATTGTGAGTAGACCACCCGCTCGCGTACTAACGACATCGTTACTAACAATACTAGCTGTACTATTCACTGATATTGGTTCTGGCTAAACAGCCAAAAACAAAAGAGATAAATAAATCACTAACTCTGTACCCCACGGGTATCGATACAGAAAATTAAATCGAACGATATTGAACTTTATGTGATGCACATAAGGGTTATCGGAATAGATCTAACTGTTGTTAAGCATGGGGTAAACAATAGGACTCGGCACTTTACAACGTATAACATAATAATTGAACATTGTTCGGATTCTCAAAACTGCATGGACGTTAAACCGCATTCAATGCAACATTAGACAATGTTTTTACCAACGTGTGACGAATTACTTAAAGCAATTATAGCTTTTTTTTGCATGCTCGTGGCTTTAATTGCAAGAGTGTGTTTGTCTGTTTGTCTGTTACCTCTTCACGCCCAAACCGCTGAACCGATTTTGCTGAAAGGTATGGAGATACTTTGAGTTCCGGGAAGGGACATAGGATACTTTTTATCCCGAAAAAATGTACGATTCCGTGCGATAAACAAATTTTGGCAAACCGGAGTTGCGGGCGTTTTAGTAATTTTTAAACTACACGCACCTTTCAATGAGCCTAAATACTTTCAGAGAGCTTATATTGAAAGATTATGGTTATGTAGGCTGCACAAGTGTTGTAAATAAACTCTAATTAAACTGGGAAATAAAACATGGAACATAAATTTAACCACAACCCTATTGTACCGTCTGTGCCCGGAATGTGACCGGCACAGGGCTGTCACTAGTTAGTTTATGAAAAGCTTATAAAAAATGTGGTATAATATAACCATGCCAAGAAATTATTTAATGTAAAAGAATCGAGTCGATAGAATTGAAATATTTTTCGAAGATCAGAATAAACTATGAATATCAAATATACTACATATTTGATATTCATAGTTTATTCTGATATATTGATATATTGATATTTATTTTGATAGTAAAAATAATATAATGTCTAAATTTATGAAGGGACTATTATTTATAATAAACCAGGTATGGTCACAATTTCAGATAGTTTTTTCTTTTAGATCAAATAAAAAATTATAATTTAATATTGTGTTTAGAGGAGGTCACAAATGGCTTAAATTCAAAAACTCGACCAAATCCGACGTGTGCGTTAGCCGCCATATTGGTTTGAAGGTCCAATTTTTTTACCTATATCTCCTTTATTTTTTAATTAACTTGGCATTTTTATATATTTTCAAAAGAAGGCGTACATTATTTAACTTGGCATTTTGATATTTCAAAAGAAGGCGTTTTTACCATTTTTTCCCTGCTTTTCTTCAGCTGAAACTGAAAAGACGCGTTAAACCGTTTCGTCAACCCTAGTTTATATATTATATAGACACGGAAACAGGCGCTGAGGAAAAGTTAGGTAGCCCCTGGACAATTTATGGCTGAAGCATTCTAATCTAATTGCCGCTTTCACGTTCAGTTAAAGCCTTGACCTTCCCAAATGCAATTTCAAGTGAAACGTGTTATCACCTCTGATATATTGTATTTCTTCTGATTATATTATGCTTGTATACTCCGAATTACTTGTACATAGGTACTAGTTTCCTCTGCTTGTATGCTTCTACTGAATGTATATTTGTATAGGATTAGTACAGGTACAAGGGTCAATCAGGGCTAGGGCGGCGGATTGGGGAATCCGTTGCCCATTGCACGAGCCCTGCCCGGCAGAAGAGCGCCCGGTGCCTCGGGCTGCTCCCGGGAGGCTCAGCAGAGCTTAATAGCTTGCTGCGGAGGAGTCTGCTCAAGCAGATGCCGCTAACTGGGCTGCCGCAGATATTGCCCTCGTAGGCGGGTGCGGTGGCCTAGCAGCGTAGCGGAGTAAGGAGGCACCGGTGGGTTTTAGTGGGTAACCCCTGGTGCAGGGTGCTCCTCCTTACCGCAGCACCTGGGGAGTCCCACATATCCCGGCGACCATTCCCCCGGGCCGCTGGGAATGCGTAACGCATTTTCAACGGTTTAAAAAAAAGTATAAGGGTCAATTCAGACCGCAACGCGACGCGTAGATGCATTTCTTAATTAGATGGATTTGACAGATTTGCAAGACGTCTCACGTAATTGAAATCTGTCAATTCGGTACAAATTTGGAAATGCATCTGCGGTCTGATTTGACCCTTATGCAACACAATTTTTTGTTTGCATATTTATTATATTTATAATAATGAGGTGCAAACAGCAGTACCTACTGCAGTGTCACATTTTGTTTTCCAAACCATTTAAATGTTTTGATGGATACAAAGACAAAACTTAAAAGCGTGATTATAACAATAATTTACGAACTAGGATTCTAAGCAGGTAACAAACGCATTTTACAAAGGTAGAGCTTGATGGAATCGTAAAAGCTCATAAAACTAATTTACGATTCACTATACATTGTTATTTCGTTATTGTCGCCGTACGACAATTTTTATCAATCGTTACGATGAAATGAAAATATATTTCAATTCAAAGTCATTCAAATAAAGATTCTAAGTGATTTTCAATAAGCAGACAATATCTATAGCAATATCACATGATCTGTATTCCATCGACAATCGACGCATCAGATATTTTCCGGAGCAGATTGCTGGCGTCTGTATCCAATTTTCCAAACAAACCTGCCTCCCCTGTGAATTTAGGGCTGACAGTGAAGATCTAATAGCTTTTCTTTGTAGAAAAAAAGTGGAATTATATGACCCTCGCGAGGTTAAAGACTATTGCATGACAAGCGAAATTAACACATCAGATCACCCTCCGTTGTCATGTACTCATTACATCATTGTTGCCCCAGGTATGATATTCTCTTTAGTGACTGATCATCTACGGATGAGTAACACAGATGATAGGAAAGAAAATCGTAACTTAAATTATTCAAAATTATATGTCTGTCTGTTACTACTTCACGCTCAACCAATTTTTATTAAACTTGTTTAGCAGAAACTTTGAGACCTCGGAAAAAAACATAATATTGTCGGTGTTCATTGCAGAATTTACCAAGCGTTAAACAAACGAATGATAAAGTGGTAAACACCCAATGCAACTATGGAAACAAATCGCTGTAGAATACCTTAAACCTACTATGCATCATACTGCATACTACAGTTTAGTCATGATGTTAAAGAACATCGTGGCTAATGTGTTTTTCTAGAAATACAATATTACACGTGCCTACTCTAAGTGATAGAATTAGCTAGCTAAAATACAATTTCGCACAACATTTTACCACGTCTTAAGATAAATCTCGTGTGAAACCTTAATGGTTTTCCTAACACGCACCTTCAGATTTTTAGAACGTAATCCGCAAATAGGAAATTTTGTTCTCGCGTGTGAACCTCCCCGCAGACAACACGCGATCGGGGGAGGAAAGTGCTGATAATATACTGGCACGTTTTCCACTGTCTAGCGCTAGAAATGGCCCAACATTACTTATGTAACCGTTGTGAATTTAAAACAGGTTATGGTGAATCGGAGTTCTCTATCTTTCGGCTTCTTTGAAAATCTTTACATAGGTACTAAAATTGTGAATGCGAAAGTGTGTCCGTCTATCTGTCTGTTTCCTATTTCATTAAACCGATTTTGATGAGTATGGAGAGAAGGTATGAGTACTGGAAAAGGAAAAAGACGTTTATGAAAGTAAATGATCCCACCCCTTCTTAGCCGAAATTTATTGATAGCGCGGGAGGCGTATATTTATCTTGGTTAAAAACTATTTTATGTCTATTTCCAGGATTGAAAGTTCATTTTTTTTTACATGAAGAGACTTACAATATTTTATTAATTCAGCTCAGCAATTTAAGCGCGAAGTTAAACACAGACAGACAGACACATTTTCACATTTAAAACTATTGTGTAGATCAGTCATCGTGTGAATTTAACTTTTAAACGAGAAATAAGAAGGTACTGAATGTCATGCTGATAGACCGTTAAAGTCGAGACCATTACTTAGAATATTTCAACAAAACGCTGTTTCTGCGACCTACATTCTGACTACAAGAATTTATTTTACTAGGTAGGCCCAGTGTTGAGTTTTATTACGAAAGGTGAAATTTTAACAAAGTATTTTTATAGTAATGATAACAGTTTATGGGGAACGGTTAATGTTCAAAAAACCATGTACGATGTTTAATAAAATAATTAAATGTGATTTGTTCTAGATAACATTTTTGTGGGCACGCAAAAAGTAGTCGGATTGTGTTAGTTAGTTCAGTTTAGTTATAACATGGTAGAGCTGATATTTCGAAATTCTTTACTTAAGTACTTACCTATATTTTTTTGATGAAGGAAAAAAATATGGTTTACGTCTAAGTAAGTTAAATCTTATTTTAAACGTTAGGTGGAATACTATTTAATTCATCAAGCCCCAAGCGGCCACATCCGGACGCGATAATAATTATTGATAAGCTATTGTGTCTCGTTTTTCCACGATCGACGGGATTACATCACAAATAATGTACCTACATAATATTATTACCAACACAACATTAAGAATCTCATTTTTGTAAACGAAATATGAAATAATTTACTTACAACAAAAAATATGATTAATGATTAGTATTGGTTTTCCTTTATAAAATAAAATAAATGATGCAATTAAAAGAAGATACAATGAACGATTCATTTAAGTAGCTTTATGAAAAAGGCGAAACAGCAATTTTGCAAAACGTTATCATAAAAAAGCACAATATTTCTCGTGCCACCTAATAATGTGCGTTTTTCTCGAAAGATATACTTCCGTATACTCCCAAAAGTGAACCTTGTGATGTCAGAGCAGAGTTCATTTTCCCTCGTCGAGTGTAAGTTTGAGCAAAATCGTTTCAACTTGAGCACGTCCATTTCTTTCGGCGTCCATAATAATGTTGGCGATTTATCAAATTGCAATTTCGTAATAGATACCCGCCTGATGTGACGTTAGATAAGGTATATAAATTGTCCAATTGTTTCGTCCAAACAAACTAATGAAGACGTCTCTTAGTTTTATGTGATGAATGGCTAATTTTTAAAACGTGGCAATATTATAGTCACATTATAAATTAGAAAGAATATTCTTTGTTAGTCAATAATTTAATAGCAATTTATCATTATTGCAATGACCTTAAGTGACACGGATTTTTAACGTTAGCAATTAAAATTTATACCATAGGTACTATTGTTAAGTACAATTATTATAAGTACTTCACATATATTTTTTTAATTTACGTTTTTATAATTACGACTTGCAAAAAGGAAGAAGTTCTATGTTTGGCTGCATAATGCATATATATTTTAATTTTTTTAGCTTAGATGCATTATATGTATAACTCAATACTTAGTAAAATAATTGCGTATATATATTTTTTTTATTTACGTTTTTTACAACTTCCAAAGAGGAGGAGGTTCTATGTTTGGCTGTAAGTATTTTTATTTTTTTAACCTAGATACATTATACATAATTCGATATTTAGTAAAACAATTGGGATACCAATAACAAAAACCCTTTATAGATTTTAAAATGTATTTTCACTTTTTAGTACTCTTAAAACACCTGTTTCCTGCATTCAACCACGTTATTGTTTCTATTGACATGTAACAGTAAAATTAATGTATATTTGTAATTTACGACACCGGACACACCACAATGGTTTAACCATTTCAAATATCTTTTGTTCGATACTCCTATCTGTTTTATCGACAATTCTTTACCATTTAACAATAAACTATCAAACTTTTATTAAACTTTAACGCGATGGGATAAGGTTTATTTTTGGACGATTTTATTTTAACTGAGATAGAATAGGTGGAAATGTCCAGGCTGACAATGGGTTTAAATGACTTTATTTTTGATGTCTTTCTTTAGTATTGTCGTTTAAAAGTGCGTAGGAGTAATTTATGTTATAATTTCTTATTTGCCATTGATAAGGAAGTTGATTTATGAGTACAAGTAGAAATATGGCTTCTTTTTAGGTCTTTAAATCTAAACTTTCTTTAACCACAAGAAATAATTTTCACACAATAATGGTAGCAGCGCCATCTAGTGTCAAATTTTATAAATAATTGTAGTTTTTTTTATTTCACCAAAAGCATTGATAAAATAGTATAAAAAGCTGTAAAAAGGAAATTGAATATTATCCAATATCCATATTTCTATGTAATTTTGGAGAGTTTTATATACAAAAAACTAGGTACTAATTAATATGGTTAAAGTTACTTAAATATTTAAAAAAATATATTATGAAAGAGAAAGAACTATTATATTTTACAGCAATATTAGCGTAAAATACATAAATCACATAAAAGATTATAGAGAGTTCATAATAATATTTAAGCATCCTCGAAGCAGAGGTTACATCATATTTTTCAGTATAAATGTAATAGATGCTTAAGAATGCTTTATTTCCCAGCGGATTATGTTCCATTTTGTTTGTGAGCGTGTGTCATTTTTCATGTGTTTTCCTTTACTGCTGAAGTAAGCGACACAGCTGGAGCTTTCTCAAGCATTTTCCTTGCTATTTACTCCATTTCATCACCATCTTTTTTTTTTTAAATAATAAACTATATAGAAAATACAATCATAGACTTAATCTAATACAGTGTAACATAAACCATTACTGGTTTTTCCGCACACTGCCATTCGTCTTCGACAGCTCTTTTTAAACAATAATACTATGTAGTGTTTAATCTAATAGGATAATTTATTATTCTAATATATTGTCGCTTGTTAAGCATTAGTGCCCTAACCCACAATTTTTTTGTTGTTAAATTATGAACGCAGTCTTGTTCTAAATCGTCTAAAGAACATAACTGCATTGATAACTCAATAGTTAATACGTATTTTTTGTGCTGCTCGCTAAAGATTATTGTATTATACTGTAAAATTCCTTTGAAAATAGAAATGAAGTACATTATATTATAATCCATATTCATTCTAATATTATAAATGCGAAAGTGTGTCTGCCTGTTTGTCTCTCTGTATGTCTGTAACCTCTTTACGCTTAAACCGTTGAACCGATTTTGATGAAATTGGCTGTGCAGATACTTTGAGTCCCCGGAAAGGATATAGGATAGTTTTTGTTGCGGAAAAATGTACGATTCCCTTGCGATACACGGATTTCAGTGTAATGGAGTTGACGGGCGTTATCTAATACTTACTATGACGTAATTCTTATTCTATAGCAATTTTGCACTATACTAGTTATATTTAAAGTACCCTATTGGTACGCATTTCGAAAATATGCTTACTGCTTGGTTAGGCAGAAGTTCAAAGTTTAAGCTGTAAACTACGAATAATAATCGGCCAAGTGCGAGTCGGACTCGCGCACAAAGGATTCCGTACCGGTATAGAGCGAAAGTAGACAAAAAATTGTGTTATTTGTATGGGAGCCCCCGTTAAATATTTATTTTATTTTAATTTTATTATTAATTACTAAAGTACAAATATAACTAAGGATTTTGTGAAAATTTCAAGTGCCTAGCTGTTACTATTATTGATTACGAGCAAAACGCAATCAATAATAGTTATACGTGGGAGAGCCATGCTTCGGCACGAATGGGCCGGCTCGACCGGAGAAATACCACGTTCTCACAGAAAACCGGCGTGAAACAGCGCTTGCGCTGTGTTTCGCCGAGTGAGTGAGTTTACCGGAGGCCCAATCCCCTACCCTATTCCCTTCCTTTCCTTCCCCTATTCCCTTCTCTTCCCATCCCTACCCTCCCCTATTCCCTCTTAAAAGGCCGGCAACGCACCTGCAGCTCTTCTGATGCTGCGAGTGTCCATCGGCGACGGAAGTTGCTTTCCATCAGGTGACCCGTTTGCTCGTTTGCCCCCTTATTTCATTAAAAAAAAAAAGGCCAAAAAAATCACGTTTCTTGTATGGGTTAAATGTTAACTTTATTTTATTTTCAGTATTTATTGTTATAGCGGCAACAGATATACACATTTTGTGAAAGTTTCAGAAGTCTAGCTATAGCGGTTCTTGAGTTACAGCCTGGAGACAGACAGACAGACAGATGGACGGACAGACGGACAGATGGACAGACGGACAGAGGGACAGACAACGAAGTCTTAGTAATAGGGTCCCGTTTTTACCCTTTGGGTACGGAACCCTAATAAAAAATAAGGAAGTGTAACTGTGTCAAAAAATGTGTTCCACGAGTCTACAAAATGAGACCCGAATACATGCATAGTGCATACTTTATGCATGTATTCGGGTCTCAGTTTTGTGTATTAATGCAAGTGACAATTATTGTTAACCGTTTTATTTCGTAAATTTGAGTGGTGTCTCGTTGCTATTGTCATATTTTAGTGTGCGAAAAGGAACCAAATTCAAAACGGTTGAAGTATGGGAGTTACGTTTCCTTAGTTTTTATTATTCGTAGGCTGTAACAGTTATCTAAATATTATATAGTATCTGTAGTAACTTAGGTATGGCTACAGATTTCGAAAACTTCGATTACGCGATTCAGGATGGTGGCGCTAACTATCCGCCACAATAACTATTTATTTGAGGCCTTCATGCGCCTAAAATTAGGCCATTGACAGCTTTTCGTTAGTAATTAGGCTTTTCACCTTTGACATTTTTTATGGTCAAAGGGGAAAAGCAAAAAAAGGTTAGCATTTTTAGTAACTAAAAAATGTAATTCAAAGAAAATATAAGCGTTGAGTAACTCAAATAATAAGCAACATTTGGGTAGGAAATATTTAAGTTATCCTGTCCCAGGTCAGCGCTCGGCCGTAGCCCGGTTTAGCAGCTTTTTGCATACATTTTTGTCCTCTCCCTGGGAACAGTGAAAAAACTAAATAAAAACAAGTTTTGACTGTACTGCGAGGTGAGTAAAAGAAGTAAACTTAGTTGTTTAAGTATATCGTAGAATTTGTCTATATCAGCGATATTATAACATTAATCCATACTCATATCATAATAAATGCGAAAGTGTGTCTGTCTGTCTGTTACCTCTTCACGCCCAAACCGCTGAACCGATTTTGCTGAAATTTGGCATGGATATACTTCGAGTCTCGGGAAAGGACATAAGATAGTTTTTGTCCCGGAAAAATGTACTGTTCCCGCGCGATATACGAATTTTGGCGCAACGGAGTTGTGGGCGTCATCTAGTGTAGATATTATAATCCATACTTTCATACTAATATTATAAATCCGAAAGTATCTGTCTGTCTGTCTGTCTGTTGCCTCTTCACGCCCAAACCGCTGAACCATTTCATTTCCATGAAATTTGGTATGGAGGTACTTTGAGTTCCGGGAAAGGACATAGGATACATTTTATCCCGGAAAAATGTACGTTTCCCGCGCTATAAACGAATTGCGGGCGTCATCTAGTATACTATAATTTGTACCATAAAAATTATTGTGTCTACTTAGAAAATTTACGCTACGTAACGTAACGCAACAAAGCTTTACTATTACAAATGTATTTCAATTTTCATAAAATACTTATAGCTGTCCGGGCAAACGTTGTTTTGCCATATAAAGTATTTCGCCCATATTATTTTATTGAAGTGACTAAATAAGTATGTCACCATGTCAACGTCCATCGCTATCCCGTCGCACAAACAATGGTCGCCGTCAGTCTCGAGTTGTAATAATTTACTATTATTTATTCAACAAAATGCATTTATCAATATAAACAGTAGATGTTGTCCGATTCTCAACACTAGCTGATATGCTCGCTAAGATTCACGAAAATCGGTCGAGCCGTTTCAGAGGTGTTCAACCACGCACCCCGTGACACGAGAATTTTATATATTAGATATTATAATAGTGATAATGACGTTCTTAATGCATTAACAGTCGCTTCTAAGGAGTCGATCCTTAGGAGCAACTGTTAATAATGCAAATTCTTACTCTAAAATTATGCTTTACACCTATACATTTCGCGAACGAATCCCTGAACTCGAAAGCTCTTGTGTTTCAAGGCAATATTTCTGAAATACTCGGCGACCCCTCACTTGAAATAACTTGAAAAGTTTTGGGATAGCAAAAAAGTCTCCCTATATTGTACATCGTCATGATTATTATTTTCCGTAGCGACCGAAAATATAATACAAGTCATAATATATTATTCAATATTTAATATGTGGAAGATAGTATTATACCATCATCTCAATATTACTCCTTTTTGCGTAGTGAAATTGCATTAGTATAGTCAAAGAAGTCTATCAGTTACATAAGAAAATAACAGCGAGATGGTCTTATAAGATTTTTAGAATGTCTAATAAGACTATTCAAAACATTACTTAGAAAATATTATGTATTACAATATCTACTTAAATATTGTATTGTATCATTCACTTTCTGCCGTGCACTGTAAAATTCTGGAACGAACTGTCACCAGCAGTATTTCCGGACCTACACGACCTGCAAACCTTCAAGAAAAGAGCGTATTCCCTCTTAAAAGGCCGGCAACGCACCTGCAGCTCTCCTGATGTTGCGAGTGTCCATGGGCGACGGTAGTTGCTTACTATCAGGTGACCCGTTTGCTCGTTTGCCCCTTATTTAATAAAATAAAAAATAAAATTCAATGCCGCAATATTACAAACCTTTTCAGAAACTAGATGTGTTATAGTTTCTTAAAAATAATAGCGCAAAAATGTTTTAAGGTTATGAACTTGTTTAGGCTTATGTATCGATGGGTAAACATGTAATATGGTATCCCGATACCACATTACATCTTCAAGTAACTTAATAAAAAAAAAACATTAGAATATTTGATCACATACAATATCATAATAAGTACTATATAATATAGCCGGAGAAACTATATTGTAAATTTAAAAACAGACTAGAAGAAAAAACTTACGTCGTTCAACAATCTCCAAAGCAATCACATAAAGTCAATTCACAGCACATCACAGAAAGTTTGGAAATTCGGTTTCGTACGCCGATTCGGTTTTGGCACGCGTGTACCCTCCCTGGCACTCGGGAAATCACTGAGGGGAGGGCCTGGGACCTCGGAGCAGACGCGCGCATCGACAGAAGGTATTATACCCAGGTAAGAAATGTGTAACATCCCTGACTCATATCTCATGAATGTCATATATGGAAATGTGGTTATAGGGGACTGCAAGCGGAATTTTGAACAATTGGGGCATTTTGAACTTTTGGGCAGTTTGGCCCAAATTTTTATTTGAATTGTGGGGTTAAAAAGTTGAGTATTGACGACGGTGAAGGGAAACATTAATATCTTTAAGGTGTGGATCATTTTTGTTTTTGGAATTTTGTGATCATTTGGACTTAAAACTTTTAAAATGTCGCAATTTTCTTAAAACATCACTATTTTATAATTAATCTAAGTTTTCTTGATGATTTTAGCCCAAATATCGTTTCATACAAAATTCGCTCTTATTAGAAAATGAGACTAAATAAATTAAAAATTATCTTCATCCCTGGGACATCAAAAGCTAACCTCAAAATGAAAATACATTTTTATGTAAACAAATATCTGGTCTCGTTATCACTCCACGCAGCTCGAGAGTAATGAAATAGGCCCGCAGGCACGGAGCTAAGCCTAATTAATCCTACTAAGCAATTTTATGTGTTAACCTCTAGAACAGTTGTTTTGTAAGATACACAATACTTTTATTTACATGATAACAATATCAATGGTGTTGTTAGTCAAATTTGTATGATAAAAGTAATAACCTTAAAAAAATATAATATTAAAATTATATTATACTAGATGATATCCGTTGCGCCAAAATTTGTTTATCGCGCGAAAATTTGTTTTTCGGTATAAAAAGTATGCTATGTCCTTTGACGGGACTCAAAGTATCTCCATACCTTTGGACGGGAAGAGGTAATAGACAGACAGACATACACTTTCGCATTTATAATATTAGTATCTTAAATATTATGAAAAACAATAGCCTATGTATGCGGCATCATTACTAATCAATTGCCTAATTTGTTGAAATCGGACCAGTAGTTTAGGCGCTACGAGGATACATACATACTAGACTGATCATCAGTGTCACTTATAATAATAATAATCATAACTATTTTTATTCTTTCGCCGTAGTCGGGTAAAAAGTTATATGTATTATCTCGTAGCATCGTAGCTCGTAGCAAAGCTACAAATTGTGGGCTTGTAAATAGCTACGTAAGGGATCATTGACTTCTTATTTTAAAGCTAGATCCTATAGAAGATCTAAGCTAGTACCAGGAGCGAAGCGAGAGCGGAAAGGAAAGCAGAAGCGGAAGCGAAAGCGAGAGCGGAAGCGAGAGCGAGAGCGGATGCGAGAACGAGAGCGGAAGCGGGAGCAGAAGCGGTCAATAAACTTAAGAAATCGGGTAGTTACATTGTTGGCACTCGGCAGACATGAAATTATAGTATAGTTGAATATTATTCTTATTCTTCATACTAGACAACCCGAAGTGAGCGCACGCAAACAAGCTTGATTTCAAGAATCTTAAACAATTCAGTATCATAATATGGTACGCATAATATTTACATGTATGTGTAAGCTGTAAATGCACATGTGACTGTCAAAATTCTCTTCCGGTTCTGACTGTCTGATAAAAAATGTGAACAAAATATGAGTACGTATACGACGGAGGCTTATCTTCGCGTTTTAATGGGAAAGTTAAAACTGCTCCTTTTATATTAACTGTATTTTCTTTTCCTAATGAAACGTTTTTGCTTTGTGTTTTTGCGTAATGAAATCTTTTACCATAAATGTTATTCCCGGAGTAAATGATGGTGAAATTAATAATGTTTTTGTTGGAGCGCCATGTTTTTTTATTATCTCTTTTTGTGGGCTCTCAAAAAGGCTTGTTATGAAAAGATTTTTGTCCGTTTGGTAGGATTTCTGTTTGTGTTGCCCTTGTGGGAATTTTAATATCTGTTAATGATACACACAATTTTATGCCCTACTGTAGGAGCAATTTATATTTTAAATTTTTGCTTTTGTTATGAAGTTTCAATAATAGTATTTTAAAAATATACTTCAAAATTGTACGTAATTGAGAATTAAAATTCCCTATCTCAAAAACTACTGACTCGATTTTGATAAAACTTGCAGTATTCCCTAAGTAACAATACCTAGTACAAGAAAAAAAGATTTACTTAAATCGGACTTGTAGTTCCGGAGATATGTGAACACAAATATAAAAACATACATACATACACTTTTGAAATTTGGGACATTGTTTCAGACGCTGATATTATAGACTAACATAATATTATATTAAACGAAAACTAGGCAGTTCTGGAAATATTACATAGGGGGCGTCCACAAAATTACGTGAGGTGTTTAAGGGGGGGAGGGGGTCGAGTCAAATCTCATCTATACATATAATAAAATCGTAGAGGTAAAATTTTTGTACATTGAATAAAAACTAAAAAAAACAAGTCAGGGGCGTTTTACAAGAGTAATAGAACACATTTTAACTGTTTTTAAAGTTTTTGTTTCTCTGTCTGTTTGTCTGTTTGTCTGTTTGTACAGGCTAATCTCGGAATCCGCTGGACCGATTTCAATGAAATTTGGCATGGTGATACCTTACATCCCCGGTCAACATCTTAGATACTTTATTTTAACCGACTTCCAAAAAAAAGAGGAGTTAATGTTTACTTTGCTGTTTGTGGTCCGATTGTCAAAATTCTTTTTTTGTTGTATAGATTGTAAACCCGAATTAGATACCTGCATGCTTTCAAAAACGGTGACTTGATAATGATTCCCCCGATTTGTCTGTTTGTCTGTTTGTCTGTTTGTACAGGCTAATCTCGGAATCCGCTGGACCGATTTCAATGAAATTTGGCATGGTGATACCTTACATACCCGGTCAACATCTTAGATACTTTATTTTAACCGACTTCCAAAAAAAGAGGAGTTAATGTTTACTTTGCTGTTTGTGGTCCGATTGTCAAAATTCTTTTTTTGTTGTATAGATTGTAAACCCGAATTAGATACCTGCATGCTTTCAAAAACGGTGACTTGATAATGATTCCCCCGAGGGAATCATTATCAAGTCACCATCCTCGAGGTATCGACGAAACTCCTTCACAACAAAAACATTACTTTTTTAATTTTTTTAAGTAAAATTAACGTAATATGCTACCAAAAAGTAAGATTTGCACCAAGGCGTATCCCAGGGTATAGGGCTCCCGAAGGTTGCGTTGCTGAACGGGACTTCTGACTCCTTATAGATAATATATTATGTAGGGATTTTAGCGTTGTTTAAAATACTGGAAGCACATGCCACTATGTCAATTATATTAATCATCATGATCACCACCATCATTACACCATTCATAACCACATTATGACGCTTTTTATTGATTTTTCTTTTGTATTCTTTTGCATTGAAAGGATCAGAATCGAAATTAATAATTATTTCGCCGTTTCTGTGTCGATTTGGAAAATTATTTTATTAATTTAAGGCCTATAATTTTTATTTGATGGTCACGAAGGTGGAAATTTCATAATGGAATCTATGAGGTATTGAAGGAACTCCTCGAAATTTAGAAAGTGCGCCTTTCGCAGTTATGGTCGCGAAGGTGCAAATTTCATAATGGGATCTATGAGTAATGGAATTGAAGGAACTCCTCGAAATTTACAACGACACACAAAGTGATTATCAATTCGAGCAAAGGTCGACATCTTTATAACTTTTCCCTAATATTCGTGAACATTTATGCAAACACTGCGTATCTCAATTCCTTACCGGCCATGGAAATTTTAAAGTCAAACTTTACGGATCTAAATTAGTAGCATCACCTATGTGCTCGACCGAAGGCAATATATTTGAACAAAACCCTCAGGGAGAGTTTTTTCTGGCAAGACCAAAGAACTTCAATGCTAGACAACCTACATTGTAAATCTTAAGTCATATACTACGGTGATATCATGGACAGCGCTAGGAACTTCCATGCCTTCAAGCGTTTTTGTCACAATTATTATTGACAACAGACTTACACAACAAATTTCAATATTAATTTAGCTATAGCTTAGTAGTCACAATTATTATAGTTTGTTTTCGTGGTGCTCCCCCATGAGTTTTTTGGAAGGGGAATTTGAATTCTTCATATTTCTATTTTCTTCTCATTAATTTCCTTACGAGTCCTGCTTGAGCACGTCCTTCGGGCTCCCTGAGATTACATCAAAGGGTTTTCGTGGTTATAATGTAGTTTTAAGCAGCGCACAGTATGTCGAGGTGATAAGTTTTAGATGTAGGGTAATCAACAGAACTCCTGGGTCTTTAAATATAAAAGTTTTGGCATTGCTTAAAGAACTGCAAGCATATGCCAATTTTTTTACCAACAAGGCATTTATTTGGATAAGAATTAATATTTTCATATTGTCATTTGTATAGTTATTCATATAGTTAATTGTTTATTAGATTTAAAGATATGTAATGCATTTTAGGGAAGCTTCACGATTTCTGACCTATACGAGTAAACCAGAATAAAATAACGCTTGAAGTAAACTACTTCAAGTGTTATTTTACTCTGGTTTAATTGTAGGTCAGGAATCTAAGATTAAGAGGTAGGTTAAAGAGGGATAGATGCCTACATTAAATATCCCGTCTTCTGTTGTCTATCGCCCCCTGTCCTGTAGCCTCTAACCCCTGTCCATGCCAAGTGGTCTTCGAAGAAATTTTTCAAAATGATATCTGTGGTTTTTTCAAAATCTCACGAAATCTCACCAGGGGGGGGGGGGGGGGAGGGAGGGTCAAAAAATTAAAAAAAACACCCCACGTAATTTGTGGACGCCCCCATACATACAGATAGATCATTATTGATAACATATGTAATTGATTGTACTGTCGGTTCTTGATGGAAATTCATTTTAAACACAAATAAAACACAATATTACTTGCACTTTTTCCACTATATTCATTAATTACTACAATTTTTAATTAAATACGACCGGTTTCGAAATAAATCATTATCAGGTGTAGTTAACGTCGGTAGTTTTAAATAATTAAATATAACCAAAACAAATATTAGGGTTGTCAGCATCATGGTATTTTTTACAATTTGGTAGAATTTTCCTTCCAAATACGACTATTACTACTAATCTAAAAATTAATATTTAGTTAGATTTGCCCATTTTATATTGATAAATTAATAACGTTAAGTCACATATACAGATGTCAGATTCTAAAAATAAATAATAATTGTTAAATTTAAAATTTTCCGATTAAAACATGTCACAAAAATAACTATCAAATTTTTAAATGTCAAAAATAAATATACACAATGATATATAATACAGAAACCGGTCGTATTTAATTAAAAATTGTAGTAATTAATGAATATAGTGGAAAAAGTGCAAGTAATATTGTGTTTTATTTGTGTTTATTATTGATAACCTCCTTTTTTTGAAGTCGGTTAAGAAGGATACAAATTCACTAATTTATTTTTATTATATTAATGTTCTATCTGGTTCTATTGAATGAAATAGAAATCAATACTTGAATAAAATCTATAATAGACATGACATTTCGATATGATCTACAAGACGGGCTTGATAAGCCGCGCAGCTCTAATCCTATCAGAGAAAATTGCTGTGACCTACAGCCCTTTTAGAGCTTTATAACCTAGAATTTTATAATATTAAACCTTATGTTGATTGCATAAGGTTTTATTTAGAGGTAGAATAATTCTAAATGCAGTGAGCTGTTTGCCTTTCTGAAATCTCGAATTATTTTCAGTACTGATTATAAAGTTTAAATGAAAAGTTTGTTAGATAAGTGTTTATTATGTTCCCATTTAAGTTTAAGCTGATGTCAAACCACGTGTAAATTGTTAAAACACAAAATTAATATTTTTTTCACGAGTAAAATACTATGAAATAAATGTTTATTGAGATTGTAAAATTTATGGTCTGAGATATTATCGTCGTAAGTAAGCCATATTTTTGTCACTATCAAAAATCTATAAAAACAACCATCGAGCACTGAATCCTTTAAATCCAGTAGCCATTAGCTAAAATGCGCCATCAAATATACAATGACCTGTTTGGTACATCATTTTGTGCCTTCGCGCGAACAAATTGTAACAACAGAGCGGGCGGGAGAGGCCACGTTACTCTGGCCAGCCTAAGAGAGATGTATGTTCGTCGCTGAACTATTAATCATTAGGTACTAAAAGCTCGTACAAAAAATTAACGTAGGCTCTGGTAGATAGTTTATTTTCGTTGGTTTTCGCGGATTGTGTTGATGATGATCAGAAAAAATATGATAACATCAAACAGGTAGACTAGTGGTCAGTTCATACTAAAACCTGACGCTATTATTTGCACGATATTTATTACACATAAAATATTTCACTGGCGTAGCCTAATATGTCTTGTTTTGTAGAACGATGCAATGATATTAGGTATATTTTTCTGTCGTTATTCAAGGTTATATGAAAGTATGTACATGCGCCAATCGCCATGCAGCAGGTACCAGTGGTGCAGTGAACAATTAATAATGGTTTTTTCGTGTGTCGTCGCACAGCCTTAGGTTACATTTCGTCTCATTTCGGTTTGACTGCTACCTTAAGGTAACGCCGCGTTAAAGTAAAAAACAGTGTTGGATATGTTGTAGATTGCTTGTTTTCTATGAGAGGCCGGGCCGGCCTCTCATAGAAAACAAGCAATGGAACAGCAAGAAATGGAAAGGGCGTAAGCGACAAAATGGTTTTTGTCGCGTAATTTAAAAACCATAAATATATTTCATATAAGCTATGTGCAAATTGAAGTGTATGCTTGAATCAATCTATGTACAAATTTTGGAAGCATAAATCACTCTCCTCTGTTGGCAAAATTAGAATCCCTTTTTTTACAGAGGTCTTTTTGATTGATTATTCTGTGTTATGAAAGTTGACCAATCGTGTTATGCTATGGGTAATTCAAAGACAAAGATATGATTAATACTGACAATGAACTTTAATTTCTTAGCTTTAGTAATTGCTGAGAAAAATCGATATCGCTACCGCCAAATTATCAAGGCGTCGCCTTAAATTGCTAAATGCTTATTATCATATCTCTAAATTATGTAACTTTCAAAAAAGTAATTTCCATTTACAAAAGTAATAATTAAGCTTATTGTACGTTAAATTTTAATAACAGTTTACATTAACCATAATTATCTACTCATGAAATTATAACATAAATCATAATACATTGCGGCATCCTTTAAAGGTAAGTTTGCTGCTCTAAAGACAAAATAATTCCTATTATTTCCATCAAACAATATACAAAGCGTATTGACGGCATCGGAATTAGTTAATAAGATATTATAAAGGGGAAATCTGAAAGGAGTTTAACAGAAACTTCGTAAGCCTTTCAGACTGAAAAGTGTGCAGACCGTTAAAAATTCGGATTACGACCGTTCGCCGTAATAAATCGATTTGGGCCTCGGATGTACATGCCGAATTAATATTAACGAACTATAGTGAAATAAATTCTATTGTAAACATATTTTTAACTATAATGTGTTGCTTCATGTGTTGGGTTTTTTAAGGATATGAGGTATCCACCTCATCTGAGTTTATGCTATGATGAGCACACATAAAATGCTACACCTATTGTTGTACGTAAACTACAAAACTTGAAAATATTTTGCTACTTTAAGTTTATTTAGTCACTGTATGGCTTCTGCAGGCCAAAGATTTGCCCACCGCTGCACCTAGATTCTAGACTGAGACTTAATGGATTTGAGTCTACTGTATTATAATGTGCACTGGCCCTTAAGACGAATTCACATTATTGACAAAGGAACCCCAAAATGTTTTCACCAAAACGTTATAATCCTGACTTAATGTTAAATATTGAGATTGCCACTCGGAATGTCAATTATTAAAATTCTGGTTCCCCCCGTTGTATAAGACGCATACGAAAGGTGAAAATTCGAAACAAATTGTGTTAAAACGTAATAGAGGCTCGTACCCCGTAAGAGTTTCCATCAGATTACGACGCAAATTCAATATTTAAGATTGATTTGGGCAGATGGAGGGATGAGCGTTTGCATTATTCGCTTCTAGACTTTTAAGATGGCTTTACGATTAACACGGCAAGCGACCACGACCGACAAAAATCCAAATAAAATGCCACTTTATGTCATAGGCTAGGGCTATACGTTTAATTTTGCTCTACGTACTACAAAGCAGCGGCAGTTCAGGTTGCCAAATGTCGCAAAATGAAACCTTTAGCTTAATTAAAAAAATTAGCCTTTGTCATCAATTAGTGGCAGTTTATTCGAATTTTTGTCGGTCGCGATCGCTTGCCGCGTTGATCGGAACGGTACCTTTGACTACGCGGCGGCGTTTTCGAGCGAAACTCACAGTGATAGTCGAATGTAGGGTTTTTAACTATAAAGGTTTGTGATTTACCTCATTGCTTGGAGCATAGAAGCCACGTCACGTTGTTCGAACGAGACAGCCATAAATCTAAAATTTTCTTCAAAGCCTACACAAGAACGCGATTTGTCTTAGTAGCCAGGACTCTAAAACTTGTGAAAAATACTTTTTTTTTTCAAACAAACAACGACATTAGCATTACTAAAATTTTAGACCGAGGAATTCGGAACAAGAAAGCTTCCAATGTAAAATGTGAACAATTTACATAGCATTAGCGCTGATCCGCCTCCATCCAATCTGCCGTGTGAAACGGACTCTACTTAGATTATTTTTTTATGTAAATTCGTTTGTTTTTATCTAATAAATAATATTTTATAGAAGTTAATTTTTGCGATAATAATAATTATAATAATTGTGTGCCCGAGTTAAACCTACTAATGTTATATTATGCAATATGCATTGTAAAAGAGTTTTATCATGAAGTCAACAAATTATCATGACGTGGATAGTAAATCTTTACATTTCAATATTTCTACGAATTTTAAAGTAAATCGCATCAAAATCGGTTGCGTAATTATTTTACAGTCTTCTTGCACATATGACATAATATTATATAGGGACAGACAGCGGGAAGTGACTTTGTTTTATACATGTAGTAATAAAGAAAACGTTACAATAAATCCTTGCGAGGTTACAAACAGAAATGAGTAATTACTGAAATTCGTTGCAGAATGCTCCAGATTTTCCGCACAACTTTTACTGTCCAGTCCCTGGGAGACCGACGGGTCTTAACGTCCAGAGTGCCTCAGCCGACAGATCTAGGGCATCTTTAAAAGGACTTATTACGCTCGAACAGAACTAAAGTAATTTCTAAGGTGATGAGAAACTATTTATTGTGCACGCGGTTACGATTTTACATTAACGTACCTAGATTTACTACTTCGTGTTCACTCATTGCGACTAAATAGTACCATCGAAGGAATTGATCATAGGCAGAGCAGCAGACCTACGCTTGGTCAGGTTATGTCAATTTCAATGTTAATCGTAAACTATAGGATGGATTTGACAAAATGCGACCAAAATACGTAGGACCGCCATCTGCCTATGAATCAATATCTTCGATGGTACATATTATGGAACATGAAGTTTTCCAAGTACGCTGTTCCACTATTTACTTGTTTATATGTCTCCAACTCTTTCGCACATAACAATTAGGGGATCCCCCTTCCAAATAGAGCGTGGTAATCGTATGTATTTTTATATAGATGATGTCCAACCCCCTTTCTTTTAAACGGCCCGAGGCGCCCAATTTGCAGAAAAATCCCACAACTGTACGTTACCCGCTTCAGATCACACTATTTTGAATTTCCTCGGGAGGGTGGAATCAATTTAAATTTTAACTCACACTTAATACACCCTTGTTTGGTGTCTAAGTGGTATGTTTGAGTCACCCTCTGTTTGGAACGAATAATAAGTTGGCAAGACAACACGGTCGGTAATTTTGGAAGCGTCTTGTATTTGTTTAAAGGGCAGCGCCAAATTTCAGAAATAAGGGAATGGTTAATTTGTAGTACAAGCTAATCGACTTTAATTAAAAGTATTTTAGTCTTTGATGTGAAAATTATCAACCAATAGGTTAATATAGAATTTTACTAGCTGTGCCCCGCGGTTTTACCCGCGGTTTAAGTGATATATAATAAACTATGAAAAGTACCAATAATAGGGTCAAAACTGGACGATACAATATGGTTCTATAATGGTTTATGGTAGTGATGATGATGATGATGAATTTAATTTGCATGGTAGCATATGCTTTCCGTTCTTAAAACAACGTCAAAACTCCCAAACTTGTATCTATAAAGAGTCAGGAGTTCTCTCAGCACCTTCCGAACCATGGTATACCTACAAATACAAATAATACAAATACAAATAATTTATTTCCAGAAAAAATACATTTACACTTCAGTTAAGAACACTTCAGTTAAGAATGTCCCGACTGGCCCCACAGGACAGGCTATGCCTAGAGCCTGTCCTGTGGGGCCAGTCGGGACATTTACGTGAACTTTAAATTAATTAACATTAATACTTACAATATATATATATATATATATATATATATATATATATATATATATATATATATATATATATATATATATATATATATATATATATATATATATATATATATATATATATATATATATATATATATATATATATATATATATATTTAAGTTTTCAATGATATTAGAGGTCTAGTGCGTGAGTGTATGTGTGTGTGTGGGGGTGAGTACTTGTGTATGTGTGATAGCGTGCTTTTATTCGTGTATGTGTGAATATATGCGGACTTTGTACGATGGAGATCTTATGCAGTAACCTTTAGTATATTTTCAGCTTCTTCGTAAGAAGTGCTAAGAAGCATTTTTGTAATTATTTGCTTAGATTTACGTAGGGAGAACCTTTCAAGTTGGCAAAATTTGTTTAACTTATTGTAGATAAGCGGGAAGAGAAACGGCGCGAAGCGCTGGGCAAAGGAAGTTTTGACCGTGCTACAAGGTAATCTAAAGTTTCTCTTTTTAAGCAAGGTGACATGTTGTGTAGAACCAAGTACCGGTTTGTGGACAGCAAGTGCTGCCCTCAATATGTATAATTTACGAATGCTTAAAATCTGATAGTCGTGGTATAAGGCAGAGGTGGAGTATCTGCGACGTTTGTGTAATCCTACCTTGAGTACGGCCCTCTGTGCTCTTTCAGCGGAGATCAGGGTGGACGAGGATATACCTCCCCAAACTAGTATACAATAGTTGATTATCGATTGGCACAGTGCAAGATAAATCATTTTGAGCATACTAAAATCGACTGAGTTACGGATGTTTTTTATTATTGGAATTATTTTCCTAATACGAGAGCACAACAAACTAACAATAATATACGTGGGAGAGCCATGCTTCGGCACGAATGGGCCGGCTCGACCGGAGAAATACCACGTTCTCACAGAAAACCGGCGTGAAACAGCGCTTGCGCTGTGTTTCGCCGAGTGAGTGAGTTTACCGGAGGCCCAATCCCCTACCCTATTCCCTTCCTTTCCCTCCCCTATTCCCTTCTCTTCCCATCCCTACCCTCCCCTATTACCCTATTCCCTCTTAAAAGGCCGGCAACGCACCTGCAGCTCTTCTGATGCTGCGAGTGTCCATGAGCGACGGAAGTTGCTTTCCATCAGGTGACCCGTTTGCTCGGTTGCCCCCTTATTTCATATAAAAAAAAAATAAATAAAAAAAACTAACGTGCTGCTTGAAAGACAGCTTTTCGTCAAGAATTATGCCTAGATATTTTATGTCAGGTGATCTTTGTATTTGGGGACAGTCGCAGCAGACGAGCTTCGCTGAAAGACACGAGTGGGTATGCACCCTTAAGGTAGTTAGGGATGTTTCTGAGTCTGAAGCAGCAGTTTTATGAAAAAACATGAATTTAGTTTTTGATGTGTTTAAAGTTAATAAATTGGCACTTAACCAGTTCGAGACAAGTGACATTCCATCTTCCGCCTCGCGACAAACTACTTTCTCTGAAGGTCCGTGAAAAATGAGAGCCGTGTCATCCGCGTAGCAGTAAACTTCCGCACAATGCAAAGGCAGAAGAGCAATATCGTTCATATAAATAAGAAAAAGAGTCGGTCCGAGAATACTGCCCTGTGGGACGCCGTAACAGATCGATCTAGTAGTACTCAGATTGTCACCTATTTTAATGCATTGTTGTCGTCCCGTTAAGTAGCTGGTAAACCATTTATAGCCCCCGGACACCATATGCTTCGAGTTTCTTAAGTAGAATAGGTATGGAGACCGTGTCGAATGCCTTTGCTAGATCCAGGAACACGCCCAAGCAACGTTGACCTTTATCCAGATACGTAATAACTTTATTTGTGAGAGCGGAGACGGCATCCTCTGTTGATTTTCCTTTTTAGAAACCGAATTGTAGGCTATTGATTATAGCATTTTTATTTAAGAATGATACTAATCTACGGTGAATGATGCGTTTTAGTAGTTTGGAAATGGTTCCCAATAGCGAGATAGGATGAAAATTTGCAGGGTTATCCTTGGGGCCACCTTTGTGAATTGGGATCACAACAGAGGTTTTCCAAGTTTTTGGGAAAATTCCAGTTTCGAGACTCTTGTTAAAAATTATCGTGATGGGATCTACTATAATATCAGCGATAGATTTTAGTATTCTATTGTTAATACCATCTACTCCAGGGGAGCTTTTTTTGGGAAGGCCTTTGATTAATAATTTAATCTCAGAAGTGTCAGTAGGAGCTAGAAAGATGGAGTTTGAAGTGGGTGGTCCTTTACCATGAAATTTAGATGCAAGGCTCTCCTGATTTTCGTTAGTTTTAGAACATATTTCATCAGCTAAGACTTGGCCTACGGTTGAGAAATAATAATGACAATGGTCAAGAGACTCTGTGATTGAATTCTTTATCTTGGTCAGTTCATTTTCCAAAGCCGAAGAAGACTTAATTTTGTGGTGAGAGATATTATTAATTGTATCCCAGAGCTTCTTAGGACATTCTTTGTTTTTTAACAGTTCACTCTTTTCGTAATCGGTTTTAAGCTTCCTAAGAAGAGTTATATAGAAATTACGGTAGCGGGTAAAAATTAGTATTTTTGTTAGGTCATTAGGTGCTAGTTTTGACTCTAAATGTAGCTTGTATTTGTGCTTAGAGCAACGAATTAAACCAGGAGTCATCCATGGCTGGATAGCAAATTTGGAGTGACTAAGGGTAGTTGTTTTAGTGTGTTTAGAGACCAATTTTGTAAGATGTAAAGTAAAATTATGTACAATGTCGTCAAAAGAGCCAGTGCCCAGTAAATTATTCTAGTCTATTTGTCTCGCTTCTATTTGTAGGTTTTCGTAATCTATTTTAGTTATGACTCTGTGAATCCTAGTGTGTCTTAGTTCGGAGGTGTTTACACCTAGCATAATTAAATCGTGATCTGTTAAAGCGGCGGGACAAATGACCGACTCAGATCTGTTTCTTTGTGACACGAAAATGTGATCTATGCAGGTACGACCGTGTGTTGGAGCATTAATAGCTGAAATCAGACCGTGTTCAGCAAGGAGATTTAGGTATTATGATGTATTTACTTCGTTGTCATTAGTATTTAAAATGTTGATATTTAGGTCACCAACAACTGTGAGGCCTTTATTGTGTTTGAGAGAGTTCAAAGTGTGTTCCAAGGAAGTAATGAAGTAAGCTGGGTTGAGAAAGGACGGACAGTGATAAATTCCTATTGTTGTTATTACGTTTGGGATTTCAACTACCAGAGCATTTGCCTCTTCAATATTTGGCTCATGCACCTTCGGACTCCATTTTTTATTTACGTAGACTACTACACCGCCTGAGCAATTTATGTATTTGCTGGTATGATACGAAGTATAGCCGTTTAATTTTTTAATCACGGATGATTCAGTTAGCCAACACTCGCTAAGGACTATTATATCAAACATTATGCCAAGTCTTGCCATGATAATCTGGAAACTATCAAAGTTACGTTCGATACTACGGATATTGACATGTAGAAGCTTTAGATGATACTTGTTCATTACAACTCCACAGTTTTCAGGGTAAGGAATTCTGTGACATTCCACTCCTACCGAGTTATCTATATTTAACAGGAGTTCAAGTGACGGGGCCATATCGGGCGAGAATGTATAAATTGTTTGAGAGTGAGTTACAATAAATCAAAAGTAGAATGTGGCTACAATTCCATTGATTTCTGGGGTAGAATGTTTTAGGTCTGAGATTTACTGTTAAGATCGGTTTTGCGATTTATAATTTTACTTATTAGGTTACTGAAAAAAAATTTGGAACTTGTGTCTGCTATAGGTAAGTGTAGATGAATGTTGACGAAATCATGAAGGTGTGTTTTGGAGGAGTATAAGGTTGTTTTTAAATAACTAAAATAACAATTAAAACAAGGTAGCAACGCAAAAAAAATGGATTTAAGCTTATGGACTAAATTGAATAAATTATGACGATCCAGTAGTAGTCTTGTCGGCATTTGTAAGCTTCTGTAGAACATCCGTAGAAGTGATTTGAATTGCAGGCGCCTTTTCCTTTTTCCTAATGTATATAGTACCATTGCGCACCCAGCAATATTTAAAGCCGTAGTCGCGTGACCAGGTTCTGGCGGTACGAAATATCTGCCGGTTGGAGCTCGTAAGTCTTTCGTTTATGTAAACTTTCCTGTTTGGGCCGAAGCCTACAATATCCGAACTTTCAAGAGAACGACGACTTTTAGCTTGTTTGAGGAATTCTTCACGCTTTATTCGTCGTGTGAAAGATATCACAAGAGGACGTGGCAAGCTACGATATTTAGGTGTATTCCCTTCATTTGACCTAGGGCCAACTCGAGTTACTTGGTCGAGGTCCTGTTCTTCGAGGGTTATGCGTATTTTCTGAGCAAGGGTTTTGGCTAAGTGACAGGGGTTTTCGTTTGGGGTCTCGGCTAATCCTAAAACTTCTAGCTCAGTTTGAAGGGCCGACTGTGCTCGCCCGTTTAATTTTTGTTCCAGTTCTGTAACGCGTGCTTTTAACAATAGGTTTTCTTTTTGTTGTTCCTCCAGCAAACTTATGCGAGTATCATGGTCTAACAATGCTTAGGTCAAAGTGTCAAACCTCTCCGTGATTTCCGATTTTCAGGTTGCCATATCTTGTTGCAGGAGGCGAACTTCATTTATGATTGTCTGTAAGGTAACATCCGTAAATTCCGAGTCGTTGTTTTGTATAATAGGTTTATTAGTCTTCTTGCGTTGTGTAATATTATTTTCATGAGGACGACGGGGCGTGTGGGTGTTATCTCCTCCTTTTTTGGTGATTGCATGGCATGCCGGGCAAATCCAGGATTTCACCTGGTCAGTTTTTAAGCTTGTAGCTTTAGCGCACAAAAGGTGGAAAATTTTCTTGCAGCTTTTGTTTGTGCAAGTTATATTATCTTCATTTTTGCACAATTGAAGACAGCCTGAGCAGTTCATATTGCAAAAGTTATGATGCGGTATTTTGTAACCGCTATGTGTCTTTAACAGCAACTACACCTACTAGAGGGAGGCGTGTAAATAAATTTTAGTTCAGTTATATTTTATATTTTAAATATAATGTATCTCCTTCTTTTTTTTTTTGATTACGTGGAAACTAATTCTTCATCTGTGGCGCACGATCTAGTTTTAAATTTATTGTCTTTGACAGCAAACCACTTGTGTCCAGTTTTGACAGATGTAACGTAGAATGTTCAGTAATTGGTAATCAGTTGTATGTGTCAGCTGTTGACAATAGTTTCAAAATTGTTTTTTGAAATTTTGGCTGTTGCTAACCGATTTTGAGTGACCGGAAAATCAGTGTATGACTTGGTTTGATCAACACGGCTATAATGATTGTGGATGATTTTCTTTAGATGCTGAGGGGATTAAAGTACTTTTACAGTTTACTGTGGTTTCGTTTGGATTTGGTTTAGTGCATTACAATGCACAATTTTGATGTTGAAGCGCACGAATCAGTGTCTACTCACAACTTTGCTTCCATCGCACGTATTTTGTAGAAAACACTTGTGCGGGCGTATGCGGCTGATGTTGTAACTTGGTGAGATTTTCAACACAAACGATAGCTTAACTTATTTTTAAATTAATAAAGATACAGAGACGATGTTTCTAGCACATTTGACAGCTGTCAACCACCTTGCACCTTGGTGCAAAATCTTGCTTGTTGGTAGCATATGCTTAGAATACTGCTCACGAAACCGAAGTTACCACATGTTTTCATATAAATTTTGAGGAGTTCCCTCGATTTCTTATCCCTTCATCAGGTCACCACTTTTATGAATATGGTACCAAATTGGAATGATAACCTATACACCAAAAGAAAAATTTTGAAAATCGGTTCACAAAGGGCGGAGTAATCGTTGAACATAAAAAAACGAACATAACACCTCCTCCATTTTAAAAGTCGGTTAAAATTGTAGCCTATGTGTTATTCTGATGTATAAGCTATATTATTGTAGTTTGATTCAAATCCGTTCAGTAGTTTTTGCGTGAAAGAGTAACAAACATCCATACATCCATACATACATACATACATCTAAACTTTCGTCTTTATAATATTAGTAGGATTAAAAATATCTTGCCTATATTATTATGTTATCTCATATCAGAATTTAAGGGCGACCATTCGTCAGAAATTAATCATTGTTTGCTCCATTTGAAGCTATATTTGCAATCTAATAACTTAAAAAGTTATTTTGAGAATCAAAACTATAACAAATGAGTAAGCGTTCCCTCAGGGACAATATCAGTCTTTTAAAATTTAAGCTATAAAATTTCGTACCAATTTGTTGGCTCTGGAATGTAAACTAACAGAATGATGTATGATGTAGCAATTAATTTGAGGTAAACTATATTCAAATAGCGGTATAATGAGGAGAGGCATTCTTGGCTTACACCCATTCTCATTTTCTTACGGCTCCGGTGTGTAAATCTACGGGACGTAATGAAAATACCGTAATGGTACGGTTAGCAAAACTAGAGCTATATATATATAGCTACTAATGTTATAAAACTGAAGAGTTCGTATGTTTCAACGCGCTAATCTCACTAATTACAGGACCGATTTTAATCCAATTTGGCACCTTTATAGAGTAGACCACGAGAAAGGACATAGGCTACTTTTTTCGGGAAAATGGACGGTATTCTTATTAGAGAATACCGGACGGACGGAGGACGGAGAGTTTTTTTTTTACAGAAAACAACAATTTCAGTTAATCGTAGTACTTAACTTATTATTATTATTATGCATTCAAACTAGCCGGACACAGAGCTTCTTAGAATTCACTTTTTTGCATAGAAATCAGGCTGAAATGCTCAAAGTATCTTGTTATTATCTTTAAGCTAAAATTGTAATTATTTTGTGCAGACCCTACGCAGTGCAGCTAAAATGTTAACACGTGCATAATGTGATCATTACGCGTCCGACAAATGTTCTACAAATTAAGATTAAACGCCAAAATATACAAAATGGAGGCAAATTGCAGTTTAGTTACACATGGTGTGGGGTAATTAGTTTTATACAATAACCAGATCCCATAAATATTCGCCCTATTTAAAGTTTCGCTCGCCAGAAAAAAATATTCCTACCATGCAATCTTTGCTCCCCTTTTAAACCACCTTAGGAGTGAAATTTTAAAATATTTTCATATTATTATTAGCTGTATTCAAAATTTGTAGCATCTAGCTTCGAGGTTTTGTGAAAAGTTTGATCTATCTGTCAACAATCTTGATACTTTTCTTATAATATGAGCTGATTAATTATTATTATTATTGTAGTAAGAAGAGATGTCACTTATCTAAGATACAAGTATCTGAAATACAGATACAAGATACGTATTTTCATTTTGTATCTAAAATACTTTAAAAAAATTATTTTGTACCTTGTATTTAAATATATTTTGTTTAGTATCTTAGTATTTTATAAATACTTTATACATTTTTAAATAATATAATTCATTAAAATAAAATCTTGTTTTTTACAAAAGTATTTTTATCTTAAAAAGTATTTAGAAGATACCTACTTTGTATTTCAGATATTCTAGAAAGTATTTTGTATCTGGTATCTGAAATAGTTAATTTAAAAGTATCTTGCATTTTGTATTCCAGATACATTGTACAGGGTATTTTGTACATCTCTGGTAGTAAGCACCTTCATTGCAACGTCTTCATTATAGTATTATTAGTGTAACATAATATTATTACTATACAGTTTCCTGAAACTAAAGAATTAAACCGCTTGTTAGCAGTTTAACCATGTTCTTAAGTTGTTGCATAATGTTCGCGTGTTGTGGGAACTATGAAGAATTTTCACTTTAATTTATGCTCGCAACTAGGTTTTGTAGATTGTTCAATGTTTTTCATAGACTTTGCATTAGACATGTAAGTACTATCAGAGAAGTTGATTCCTAGGCAGATGGCGGACCTAAGTAATTTGGTCGCGTAAGTCAAACCCATCCGACCGATCACAGCTAACATTGAATTGACATAAGCCGACCAAACGACGTAGGTCCGTCAACTGCCTATGAATCAATTTCCTCGATGGTACATTAAATAATTAAACAACGCATGATACTTTATTTTCAGATCGTCCAAGAAACCGTCAAAATTTTACCGAAAAGTTCAAGTCCCTTCTCACAAATTCAGAATTTTCAAATTGAAAGTGATTACAGTACAAAGCAAGAAATTCAAGCTGATTAAATAGGGTTCAACGAATTAAAGAAATATTCAAGTTTCGAAACAAGACTCGAGTTACCGTTCGAAGCGAAGATTTTGAGTCTATTAAAATGCAGAAATGCAGAACTATTTGTGTCGTTAAATCATTATTGTGGACAGAGTGGGTAAACAAATTAAATTCTTAAACGCAGCCTCTCGTGCAAACGGTTCCATTGAAAATGCTGGGCTGAGGCAATTGCTTGAAGTCGTTTTGCATAATACGGTAATAGCAGGAGCACAAAAGGCATAAGAATACAGAATAGTCGAATAAGCAGACCATTTGACGTTTAGGATAATTTTGTTTTGTTTATTTTTGAAAAAGTTGAGATCGTCTTGAACAACAGCATCGCTATAAAGCTTTAGGTACGCAAATTATATTTTCCTGTATATTTCAATATAATTATCGTTTTAAGAAAAATTTTGACAATTTTTATCCAGCTTAGCAGTTCAAACAATTTTCTAGTGTACATTACAAAGAGTGCTGCAGATTGCATACAAACTATTACAGAAACGTTAATTAACCCTTATAAAAAGTTCCATCAGTCCGTTCTTAACCTATTTCTGCAAACAGCACGTGCAGTATTTATTCAGATTTATTCGTGGCTCCGTGAGCGAACAGTTGCGAATAATGTCGCCGAAGAAAATGGCGGTATTTTAGCATAATGCTCGACATCCGCTAATTTATCACTGCACATAAAAAGCTATGCAAGCGGTAAACGAGTATGAAGTTTTAGCCTTCACATCGACCATTTTCAAAGCGTGCTCCGTGGAGCCTTGGGGATTATAGGGTCTCAGTGAGCGATACATAAATTGTTTTTATTTTACAAATGCCATCAGACACCAATCATTATGGAGACAATTCATTCAAAGACAAAACATTCTTTATTTTGGGGGATCCGTCAAAAATTTCACTTCTTAAAAGGGTTCCGCCACCGAAGAAGTTTGAGAACCGCTGCTCTCCAATGGAGAGTCTCCATCATTATAGTTAGCTAGATACTAACATGTAGACTTGTTAGTTTACATTGCAATGTGATGAGGCGTTGCGATGCATATTTAAATGAACTGAACTTTATTTACTACAATACAAGAAACACGTTTAATTGATAGACTTGCCCGCAGTGTTGGGCTGCACCGCCTGCGCCATTAAATTGATATAAATCTTATATATATATTTTTTTTATGAAATAAGGGGGCAAGCGAGCAAACGGGTCACCTGATGGAAAGCAACTTCCGTCGCCCATGGACACTCGCAGCATCAGAAGAGCTGCAAGTGCGTTGCCGGCCTTTTAAGAGGGAACAGGGTAATAGGGGAGGGTAGGGATGGGAAGGGAAGGGAATAGGGGAGGGAAGGGAATAGGGGAGGGTAGGGAAGGGAATAGGGTAGGGGATTGGGCCTCCGGTAAACTCACTCACTCGGCGAAACACAGTGCAAGCGCTGTTTCACGCCGGTTTTCTGTGAGAACGTGGTATTTCTCCGGTCGAGCCGGCCCATTCGTGCCGAAGCATGGCTCTCCCACGTATATATGACTAATCTGCAATATGTACAATGCAGACCAATATAAGATTAATATTTATATATATTTTTTAATGTAAAACTGTTTGAGGCAGACTTGTAAAACGATTTTGTAGGTGAGGTATACTGCACGTTACACTTTATCATTTTACATGACATAGTAATTATCTGCAGTTTATCCCTGTGTAAGATTTTAATAGATAACCTATTACTTTGTAGGTAAAAGATTATGAAGATAGAGATTTTTAAAGTTATCTATCAGTTGTTCAAATAATCGTATAGTTTTTTATGGGCCAATTGAAATTGTTCAGCACAAAATATACCAGCTTCCACCTTCCACATACAACCTCAATATTTCCTAAAAGTTCCAGATATTAGCCGCACGTCTGTCGGAGTTTCATTAGTTCCACTTTCTTTCCGCAAACGACAAAAGTTTCCGACGCTTGAGACTTTTGAGTTTTGTCAATAAATCACGTTAATTTATTGAGACGAAAGTCAAGAAGTGCCTTAAGTGGTACTCCATTTCACTTGATGTATATTGCGGGTTCTTAAAAATATTCTGCACGAGAATTTCAGAAGTGAGTGCTTGAAAAAGAATTCGTATTAATTTTATAAAGTTACGTTTACGTTTAATTTTATACTTCTTACTGATGAGAAAATGAATTTATAAGTTGAGTTTATGGTACGTTTACATTTTTTACAGACATTTTAATATTATCATTATATTTTGTTTGGTTACTTTTAATTTATTAGGTACTATAATATTTTACATAATAACTTGTATCAGATGTTGCCGAAATTTCGTTATCCCAAAGACCGCCGTTACAAAATTTATCAAAATTGATTCAATGATTTTATAATAGGTTATAGACAGACATACTTCTGCAGCAATTATAATATTATACATAAGTGTGGAGCGTCCGTGGCCTAATGCGTAGACCTTTGGTTCGCACTCTTAGAGGGTGCAGGTTCGATCCCGGGTGGAGGCGTGTACCAATGAGACATTTTCTGATCTCAAGTACATAATACGGACACTCATACGGTGAAGGAAAACAACGTGAGGAAACCCGCACATGGTTGGTCCTAGATGTATTGACTGGTTATTTCCTCTGGACTAGGCCGACTATGTTGCGAGAATGCCGTATGTGCTTGGGCAACCATACGGACATATAAAATCTTGTCCCAGGCACTACAATATTTGAGGAGTGGTTACTTCGCTCTGAAAATACTGTATAAATCATCCACAACGGATGTAAAGGCCTAGTTTTAAGTGTGGATATGCACTAAAATGGCGTTTGAATAGAAAAAAATGTAGTTACAAAAAAAAACTGACGTCGATGAACCACGTCAAATGACAAAACACAGTAGCCCAAAAAGTTCAAGATACATTTCATTATTATGCAAATCGGAATCACTAAAACCAATTGCTTCATGTTTTATTCAAACGAAATTCATTGAAAGCAAATACTACAATGATCGCGCGTTGAAAAATGGGAAAAGTTGAGTGGAAGTGATTTTTTAAACCGGCTGCGTAATTTGTTACCTGTCTGTAATTTGTCCCATGACGTTAATTTCTTCCTCATGGAAAGTTTTGTAATACCTTTTTTAGGGTTCCGTACCTAAAGGGTAAAAACGGGACCCTATTACTAAGACTTCGTTGTCTGTCCGTCTGTCTGTCTGTCAGTCACCAGGTTGTATCTCAAGAACCGCTATAGCTAGACTTCTAAAATTTTCACAGATTGTATATATCTGTTGCCGCTATAACAACAAATACTAAAAACAAAACAAAATTTATATTTAAGGGGGGCTCCCATACAACAAACATGATTTTTTGGCCTTTTTTGCTCTATATCAATAATGGCAACAGGTAAGCACATGATATTTTCACAAAGGCCTCTGTTATATGTTTAATTCAATAATTAATAATAATATTAAAATAAAATAAAAATTTAAGGGGGGCTCCCATACAAAAAACACAATTTTTGGCCTATTTTTGCTCTAACGGTACGGAACCCTTCGTGCGCGAGTCCGACTCGCACTTGGCCGATTATTAATGTTACATATTTAATGAAAAATGCTAAGTCACTTGAACGCTTTCTCTCAGGAAATAAATTGTATGTACTAACGCTACCGCTAAAGAGTATAATTATTAAAAGGTAAATATTATTCTTTTAAGAGAACAGTAATATTTTTGCTCTGCTTTATTTTCAAAAAACTATCCCTAGCATTAATAATAATTACGAAACTGCCTGATTTTGATGAAACTTGGGATGGAGTGAGTCCCGCTGTAGGACATATTATAATATTTTTTGTAACGGAAAAATGTTACGATTTCCGCGCTATGAAAAATGAACTTGTAGGCAATATAATCAACAATCAATCAACAATCAATGCAAAGTGTGTCTGTCTATCTGTTACCTCATTACGCCCAAACCGCTGAACTGATTTTACTGAAATTTTGTATGGAAATACTTTGAGCCCGGGATATTTATACATAGGATAATTTTCTTCTCAGAAAAATTTACGGTTCCCGCACAATAAACGACAGCTTTTGTCGCATCGGAGTTGCGTCATAATTCATTTATCGTTGCGTCTATTTTATATTTTACAAGAAACCCTTCCTTAAACTAAAATAATCTAAAACTAAAGATTTTTTCTAAGTTGTTTTTATTCATACTTTTTAATTTATTTTGTACCTTCTTACAAGTTTAATTATAAACATTGACCTATTTTAACTATATTACCTATTTTAACTAGCGCAAACAAACAAACTGCAACTATAGAAAACAATTAAGACTGCGGTGACGAGGACTCCGTAAGTAGTTGGTCTGATTTGTTTGACTTTCGACACAAATTTATTGGATCGAAGAACCGTTTAGTTTGAAAAGGCACTCATAGGGGGATTTCAGGAGAATCTTGTCATTGCTTACATTATAGTCGTTTGGAAATTAAAACGGTTTCATACATTAAAATACGTTTACAGTTAGGAAATCACGTCAAGAACCGTACATTTGTACGCAATAAAAACATATAATATTATACTTACTTAACCTATCCAAAGTGCGGTAATTATACAGCTAATAGAGGCACCCCTAAACAACGATATTATATTGCTTTTAAAGTTTTAAGATATGTCTAAAAAAACCTATACCATAATATTATACAAATTACACAAAAAAAAAAAAATTGCTTACCAGCTGCCTGAAAAGTACATGTTATAGGTACCTACTTGGCTTTTTAGAGCGTTTTAGGGTGACATTACAGATATAATTTAATATTATTTATTATTATTAATGTTATTAAAAAGTAATTTTGGTAAAGGAATGCATTAAACTTATATTTTTTCAATAACATGATATTTTATCGACTAATGGTGGGTTGCACCAACTTACTTTAACTATAACTGTAACTTTAACTATAACTACAATGCAAAATGTCAAATATTTGGTTAAAATCAAAAATGGACGCCATATTTAACCGTAACCATAGAGCTCGACAAGGCTTTAAATGAACGTGGCGAAAAAAGGAACTAACGCTGTCATCATACAAAAACGCAATTTTTGACAGTTCTCATTTACCAGCAGCGCCCCCACCCACGTTCATTTAAAGCTTTGTCGGACCAGCAACTGCAGACATCTGACAAATTCTGTGGTCAAAGTTAAGGTTAAAGTTAAGTTAGCCTTAACTATAACCATAACTTTAACCACAACCCACCCTAAGGAATACATTTCTTTATTTCTACGTTCTAAAAATAGGGATAGTCATCTAGCATAATTATTATTCTGTTTTTTCGCTACGATAGTTTTATAGATCATTTTAACAGTTATTAAGTTAACGTTGATAAAGGGCGCCATGTGTCACCCCGTTTTTGCCGACCTTCCCATTTAAATCAACCATCACTGATCACAGTAATAAGTCTAACTCATTTGGAAGGACCAAGAGAGCCTTATATGTATTGTTTATGCCCGGTCCCTAAAGTTTTTTGATTGGAGTTTATCCTTTCATTAGCATTATTGATTGGTTAACTTTTGACCTTAGTCAATCATAAGCACTAGTAAAAAAACCCCTGTCGAAGATGCCTCACAAACCAGGCATTATTTATAAAAAATTGTTTGAATTTCTTCTAAGACTGTTATATTGTTAATTGGGTTTTAAATTAGTTATTCAATATAGTACGTTAACATTTCAAAAATATTAGTAATCTTGTTAGATATTTTTTTTATCTACGCAGCAACAGTAATAATATAATGTAAGAAGAGCTAGTAAGATATTTCCAAAAACAATATCGTAATAGCCTTCCGTAACACATAGATTATTACCAATTAAAAATAACATCGAGAAATTCAATCGGGAAACTATCCGACGTCAAGGAACATCATCCTCTTAATTGGTATAAGAAGTTGATTGGTTTCGTTGAAGACAAATTGAAATTTCATTAGGATCGTTATCTTGAGACTAACAACGTACCTTCAGCTCCCAGACGATGAAAAACAGCACAATACAGAAAATGATACCAAGTGTGGATCTTAGCAATAAATAAAACTAAGCAGTCATACCATTCTCGAATGTATTTGCACGATGTTAGAGTTTAAAATTGTATAATTTAGCGGGAAAATAGAAGTGTCATGAGACAAAGTTCGCTGAGATAGTGGCTTATGTCCAAAGGCTTAATTTTACATTCAACGACGAAGAATTATAAGAAATGTAAAAGCATTTCATAAATGTCGCAAAGTGCTCCTGAAGTGCTTTGTTAAATTTGTTTTCTTTTATCATAAATGTTTTTATAAAAGCAAAGGATTGTTTGTGTTTAAATATATTGTCATTATTTATTTTCTTTAAGTACGTCTTGTACTTATCGCCACTCATTTGCGATGGATCGAAACGGGCGATTGAAAAAGAGTGTTCGCTGTAACTTATATTAATCGAAATATTTAACAGATTATAAAAACACTGTTTTTTCCACTAAATGGTAGATGAAACAGACATTATTTTGCACTTAGCTTATTTCTCAATGATTTCAGTAGTAATAGCGTTGTAATAATGATTGATGTTATAGGTAATACCAGTTCCGATCAAAGCCGACAAGTTTTTAACGACACTTTTTGTATCGTTACAACTTTTGTTTCTCTCTCTGTCTCTCTCTCATAGAAAGCAAGTTATTTTCGTTTCGTCTTTCTATTTCGCATTAAACAGTGTGGACTGTGGTGTAGCGACGTTTTTTTTTTTGTTCTTTTTTTGTTGAGTGTATCTGTATACACTCAACAAAAAAAGAACAAAAACACAGGTTTTTTGTACATAAGAAATAATAAACTGGAACTTCGTTCCATCGGGGTGTCCCTTGACACCTCTCAAGTTTTTTAACACTTTATAAGTACTAATTACACTTTAATAATACTCTATAACTAAAAATAAGACATAGGAAGATAGCAAACTCTTTATATAGCCAAATGCTGCTAGTAACGTGTACATTAAGATAATTAATGTTAGTTCATGTAAAATAAGTTAATGTTAAGTTTATAGTACTTACCATCACTTAGGAGAAAATTACGAGTGTGATTATAACCAGCAGAGCGCCTGTTTACAAACCAAATGCAATGTGCAATATACATGGTACATACTCAACAGAAGCAAAGAAAGGTAACTCATAAAGTAAAATAAAATCTGTGACGCCATTTTAACGTTACTGTTAAGATTTACTTAACTTTATAAAGCAAGAGACTATTTATTATTATATTTTAAGCCTCTATTTATTTATTGCTCAGCAACCGCAAATTTCTCTGAAAATATTAAAAGACAAATACATGTCCTTTCACCGCGAAAGGATTAAAAGTAATAAGAAATCAGTTCTGCAGTTTAAGCGTTGAAGGAGTAACTTATAAACACTTTCGCATTCATAATGTTAATATGGTATTAAAACAACTAGAGATCGCCCATTGGTCGAAATTCGACCTCAAATAAAAAAATAAATTATAAGTTTCAAATTTCAACGCTTTTCTATTGATATTCTATTGTTAAAATATTGACTTTATTATTTTTTAGACATAATTCCTGCGATAGTCTCAGATTAATAAAGTTAAATGATGACAGACTAGCCGTGTAATAATTGTCTTACCTACATTATTTAAGATTCAATAAAAAAAACTAAATCTATTTTCAATTTGACATTTTATGGTTGAACCATAAATAAAAGAGTACAATTCGTGTGTATAGGCTTGTCAATCAAAATCTCCTAGTATGTGTGTTGTAGTGTGTGTAATGTTTTATTTGTTAAAAAAATGTATGATAAAAGCATAATTTAAAAATAATATTAGCTCGATGCGCTCCTTCACCATATAAACTATAACTGTACAAAATTTCAATCACCTACGTTTCCGCATTTTTCGTCAAAAAGGATCTAAAGTTTTTCGCTCGCGTATTAATATACTAGCTGTCCCGGCAAACGTTGTTTCGCCATATAAAGTATTTCTACTTCAACAGTTGATACAAAATCTTACCCCCTCTTTTGTCTCCTAAGAGGGGTGGGGGGAAAATTTTTATACACCAGATGTTAAGTTAGAAGAAGACAAATATAATATCTGCGAAAACCGCATCCAAATTGGATCAGTAGTTTTCGTGTGATGCTGGAACAAACATACAGACAGACAGACAGACAGACAAAAAACTAACCACATTTTTGGCTTCTATAGCGATGTAGTGACACCCCCCGCTTATTATTTTTTGAATATCTTTAATGTACAGAATTTTCATTTCTACAGTTTTATTATATGTATAGATAGCTGTTGCCCGCAACTTCGTCCGCGTGAATGTATGTTATTATAATCGAGATTTAAGAAATTGAATACCCATCAACAACTATTTTATTTTGGATAAGGATTAATATTATATTACACACGAAATTTTTTATTTACATCAAATACCCAGGAACATTGAAAGCTCTTAAGTAACTTTCGGCATCGGTGCTTGAACCACAGACATCGTTTTGAAAAATCCTTTCTTCGAAGACTGCTTGGCGTGGACAGGGGATAGGGGCCACAGGACAGGGGACAGGAACATGTGACGAAGATCGGGGATAGACGACAGAAGACGGTATATTTAATGTAGGCATCTATCCCTCTTTAACCTACCTCTTACTCTCAGATTCCTGACCTACACTTAAACCAGAATAAAATAACGCTTGAAGTTGTTTACTTCAGGAATCGTGATGCTTCCCTAAAATTAACTACATTTCTTTAAGTCTAATAAACAAAATGAATAACTATCTATAAAATGACAATATAAAAAATATTAGTCCTTATCCAAATAAATGCCTTGTTAATAAAGTATTTAATTTTTAAATCACGATCATATTATAATAACATAAATTGGTATATGCTTGCAGTTCTTCAAGCAATACCAAAAATTTCAAACTTTTATATTTAAAGACTCAGGAGTTCTGTTCATTGGATCCAGGATTACCCTAAATCTGAAACTCATCAACTCGACATAATATTATGCGCTACTTAAAACTACATTATAAATACATTTTCCGTACGGGCGTTGGCCCACCGGCCACCACACATTCCCACCAATGTATCTCCTGTGTCGCCAGGATCGACAGCGGTATCCAACCACGAAAACTCTTCGATATGATCTCAGGGAGCCCTATAAGGCTCCCTGAGATCATATCGAAAGAAGAAAATAGAAGTATGAAGAATTCTAATTCCCCTTCCTATTCAAAGCGGAGACAGCACAATATTGGAAATTATTGTGTTAGACTGTTGCCAATAATAATTGTGACAAAATCGCTTGAAGGCACGAAAGATCCTAGCGCTGTCCACGATATCACCGTAGTATGCGACATCAGATTTACAATGTAGGTTATCTAGCATTGTAGTTCTTTTGTCTTGCCAGATAAAACTCTCCCAGAGAACATAATCAGTGGTTTGTTCAAACATACTGCCTTCGGTCGAGCACATAGATGATCAGATGCTAATAATTTAGATCCGTAAAGTTTGACTTTAAAATTTCCATGGCCGGTAACGAATTGAGATACGCAGAGGTCAATATTCATCCAGTGTTTGGATAATCGTTCACGAATATTATGGAAAAGTTATAAAGAAGTCGAATTTTGCTGGAATTGATAGTCACTTTGTGTGCCGTTGTAAATTTCGAGCAGTTCCTTCAATTCCATTACACATAGATCCCATTATGAAATTTCCACCTTCGCGACCACAGCATTAAATACAAATTATAATAGCCCTTAAATTAACAAAATAATTCGCACAGAAGCGGCGAAATAATTATCAATTTTGAATCTGATCCATGCAAAAGAATACAAAAAAAACAATAAAAGCATCATATTGTGGTTTAAATGGATGTTGTAATCGATGATCACCACCATTGATCATGATAATTAAAATAATTGACATAGTGGCACGTGCTTCCAGTATTTTAAACAACGCTGAAACCCCTACATAAGCCCTACATAAATAAGGATTTCAGGAGTTCCGTTCAGCAACGGAACTTTCGGAAGCCCTATACCCTGGGATATGCCTTGGTGCAAATCTTACTTTTTGGTAGCATATTATGTTAATTTTACTTAAAAAAAGTGAAAATTACTGTAATGTTTTTGTTATAAAGGTGTTCCGTCGATACCTCGAGGATCCCGAGAGCATCATTATCAAGTCACCGTTTTTGTAAACATGGTATCAAATTCGGGCTTACAATCTATGCAACATAAAAAGAATTTTAACAATCGGACTACAAACAGCAAAGTAAACAATAACTCCTCCTTTTTTGGAAGTCGGTTTAAAAAAAAGTATCTAAGATGTTGACCGGGGATGTAAGGTATCACCATGCCAAATTTCACTGAAATCGGTCCAGCGGATTCAGAGATTAGCCTGTACAAACATACAAACAGACAAACAGACAGAGAAACAAAAATTTCAAAAACAGTTAAGATGTGTTCTATTACACTTCTAACATGCCACTGACTCGTTTTTTCAAGTTTATTTTCAATGTACAAAAATTTTACCTTTACGATTTTATTATATGTATAGATAGATAGATTGTGTACAATAACACAAATTTACCGAAGCGAGAGAATTTGGTATGTTAAAAAAATTCAAAATCTGACTTGCTACCCTTCTTCACACGAACGCTTCACGGAGAGTTAGACGCCCCTCTTAATGAAATGAAGACGTTGCCAGTTTACATGTTCGAGACAGTCGGCGCGGCGGTGGCTTTTGGCTAATTTACCAAACCACGTCACCCTACCACGTACTTAGGGAATTTATCATTAAGACAATTTGTTGCTTCGTTACGTTTGGAACTCGTTAGTCGCTTAATGTTTTTCGCGGAAAAGTTTTTAAATATTTTAGGCATAACATATTGTAGGTATCTGGCAATTTGTAAATACCGTTAGTTTTTAATGTTCCTGGGTTATTGATTTTTAACGATTTTAGTAAAAAAAAAAAAAAAAACAATAATGACATCTATAAAATCGATACCAAAAATTATTATGAGAATGTCCCTTCTCGTTGGCTCATGATGGACGTTAAAGGCGATACAAAATTAAAAAATGTCAAGCAGCATCACGCTATTTGACATTTTAATTTTGTACTGCTTTTATACGTTTCGTTGTGAACTGACCCTTAACTAAAAATAAAAAAAAAATCTAATAGCTGATGTCTATGATTTAAATTATCATCACTAATTTTTTTATAGCATTATCTATTATTCGATAAATTGCTTCTCGACTGCGTATACATAAAATATGTATAGAGACCCTGCAGACTGCAAACTTTCAGTAGGCCGATAGTTAAGTCCAACGCTTAATCAGTAGAGATTAGAGATGTATAATTTATTGTATAATGGAGGTGCGCACAATAAACTATTTAGTATCGGCTTCAACCCCAATTTGTTCAAACTATCGGCCAACTAAAAGTCTGCAGTCTGCGGGGACTATAAATGTGTTTAAAAAACCAATTTTTTTGTAGAAAAAAATATATATTACTTATTTAAAACAATAAAATATCGTTGTATTTTTTTAACATATTCGGAGTGGTCCGCATATGATTTAACTCCCCGATGCACGCGGCAAGCCGCCGGTAATTCCATTTCGCCGGAAAATTGTTTTGTAAACATTTTCTTTTGATGTTGTTACCGTCAAATAAAACTCGGTTTATTTAATATTTCCTGTATTATTTTAATGTTACATGCATGTTGTACAAATAAACGTACTTTTTGCTAAAACAACGAAATGTACTAGTAGATTATTTATATTTTTATGTCTATCTAGAACTTATGTGTATTGCATCAAACTCTATGTGAGAATTAATAAATATTTAAAGTTGGAAGTTAAAAATAAAACTGCAATAATTCATGATACGTTACGAAGCAGCAACGAAACTTTTGAATTAGGGTTTATCTCGTAGAAATTATTTAACAGTAAATATAATAATATTATCAGTATTTGAGGATACTTAATTTATCTATAAAAAGCGTGACATGATCGTACACGCGGCAGTGTCTAGATCATTTACAAAATTATATTGTCTTTTCATGATAATATACTTTTGAAGAGTTACAGCTACGAGCTAAGGTACGCACAGGCTATGCCGGGCCGCACCGTGTTGGGGCGGACGCAAAAATAAGCTTAAATTGCTTGAATACAATTTGTAGTATTTTTTCTTTATTTTGGCATCAAATAGTCATGTTCAAAAGCAATTGAATAGATTGATATTTGGATTTTTACAGTAGAATGCCGAAACAGATATATTGTTTGAAAAAATTTCAACGGTTCGCATTATTGCGGATCGTAATTGCGTCCATGTGATGCGGCCCGTCCCGTTTCTCTGCGCTTCGTTCAGAGTATGCTATAGCAAGCGGATATCTGGCAGTATACTGCAATCGAATTGGCCAATGCACTGCGCTCAGCTCCGACAGGCTACGGCCCGGCCCGTCAATAATGTCCGTGGTTAACATTTTGCTGCGGCCCAGTAAAGTGTGTGCGAACCTTTACAGTCTAATGCGGGTGCACCTCCACACATAGCACAATTTAAATTTCCTTAAACTCAAACTCAACGTCGAGTTATAACAAAGTTAACCCCCAAAACATCGATTCATCAGGACATAGTTAGGAAATTGTCTTTCAGTATTAGGAAATGATCTCATTAGCATGCCGCCTACAGGCGTGATTGATGCTACTTCGTTACCTATAAATTATACTTTAAATTATTACTTGGAGTTGTAAATCTCGAGAGTAACTAAGAAGGAATATAGGAAATGAATGGATATTTTATGAATCACAGGTAGGTACACCAATGCCCGGCTTGTAAGATTCTTTGACTAATATTTATTTATTTACTAGATTCCCGGGTGAGCTTCGTATCACTTTCTTACTAATATAAACCATCCCTGATCTTCTACGAATATTTCAAAACTAAAATAAGTCAAAGCCATTCTCGACTTTTAGTGAGACTCACAAAATTGAAAATTAATTTTTATTTATATAGACTAGGGCCATGATAGAAATTGAGATGCTTTCCACCAAATGAAAGGGCCACATACAAACAACGATACAGAAATTAAGCAAAGTTTTTATCTAATTGATGCTTTGAACATTATTCAAGCAGATCCTTAAAAAATAGTACCTATTTCCACTTAAACTTCTTTTAAGACTTAAAAATTAACATGAGAAAGATTTTCTGTTTCGAATTTTTTAAGTATTTGCAGTCGGGCATCAAGAAGTTTTGGTGGTAATGACGGAACTTTGCACTCACTAATTATATAACAGCGGTGAGCTTTTATAAAACTTTTCTACTTTTACAGCTTCAGCGTCAAGATTTTTATTAATTAATAATGATGAACTTATACTTTCGTACTGCGGATTAGGGTAATTATATTTGAGTTAGCTAATATTAGAAAATATGGTAATGAAAATATCTTCCAATATTGTAGGTCCTATTTTAAACAATAATTTTCTAATATTTTGGTATTTTTAATTGTAAAAAAAAGAATATGAAAACTTACAGCATCAAGGTTAACAAATTTAATTTTTAGGTATAACTCCATAATACCAAAATAAAAACTCCATAATATAAACATTTTTTAATTAATGTCACATAAAGTTACACTGATATATAGTGTTTAAATAATGTTTTAGTATAGGTCTGCACTCATTATAACTCGTTTATATTATAGATTGAATTTCAATTGTTCCATAAAAATTACATTATATGTATTAATGTTGTACGTCTTTGTATTAATATAACCAAATATGAATATTTAAATCTAAATCAAAACGTTCATTGGGCGGATCAATTTCCCGGCTAATTTTCTCAATTAAAATGTAATACACTCATAACTCAACATGTAACGACGACATGAATCACGCTCGGAAAGGATCTTTTATGTTTGTAATTTAGTAAAATTGCTCAGCACGCTATTAATATAAACGAGGGAGACTCGGTAATATGATAAAAGTCCCCTTTTCTCGAATCTAAATCATTTCCCCCAAAAATTGAATTAATTTCTGTCTAGCAATCGATACGAGCATCGATAATGATGTAAATAATACGTGTGGATGCAAATTTTTAAATGTCTTATTAAAATATGCAACAAGGGTTTGGGGAAATTAAAAATAAAATCCTAATTTTCTTAGTTGTTCCCTATCTACACCACAGGCTGAAATTTGGTTCTTATATAATATTTTTTTGTGAAATAACTAATTTTAACGTAAAATTAGTGCCTCAATAAGTATTATATTTTGTTTATTAGTTAAAGCACACATAGAATTAGCACGCGTAAGAGCCAGTCCACACTGGCTCTTACGCGTGCTAAATGCGTTGTTTTACATACAAATAACCAAGGTGTTCACAAGGCGCGCTGTGTCGTCACATCGCATACATGACGGACAGCAGCCCCCGAGACGAAGCGGGAGCGGTGTTGACGTTAAGGCTGATTCGTAATAACGCTGCGATGGCGCAGTGCCCGTGTGGCCGGATATGCGTCAAAATATTTGCGTTGCGACGACGCAACGCAACGCAAAGCGCCGTGTGAAGAATGCAATCGATAAAGGTAACTTTTCGATTCTCGCGGCAAGCGACCGCGACCGACGTCAACTCAAATGAAATGCCACTTGATGACCAAGACTATCGGTTTTATTTTCTATCCACATTGGTCTAGCGACCCATGCCGCCGCTGCTTTGTCGTAGCGTAGAGCAAAATAAAACCGATAGTCTTGGTCATCAAGTGGCATTTCATTTGAATTGACGTCGGTCGCGGTCGCTTGCCGCGTTGAACGGTATCTGATACTAAGCTAAATATCATACTCATCGAATTGCATATCGTCACGCTTGACTAATTTGTATCATAGGCAATGCAACTCTGGAAATAATGCAATCTCTAACTAGTCCCCAAGGCTAAACAATCGTTTAGTAGTGAAACTAGTGGATATCTCGTGTTATCAGACACGTGGCACGCTAATCCATCAGCCCCCTTTGATGTAGGGGCTGTTCTATTCATCTGTAAAATCGCGAGCTTTTATGTTTTTATCTGACTTTTGATGTTGGCTAGTACGTTGTCTAATATTACCAGTAGATAATAAATAGGATGTGCACCGAATCTTTATAAACAGAAATGAATTTTAAATTTTGTTAGCCTTGCTAAAACACGTGAACGGCAGAATCGATTTGGCATTTTTTTTTTTTTTTATATCTATGGACGCTTCACACCACGTCAGTCTGGCCCCGTGGTAAGTACCTGAAGGACTTGTGTTACGGGTACCAGACAACGGAAATATATTTAATACTTTTATACTATACACATATTTAAGATATTTATTATATGATACACATATTTAATACACATCCATGACCCAGGAACTTTGAAAACTTTTTTGTTCCGTCGGCGGGATTCGAACCCGCGACCCCCGGCTTGAGCTACCAACAGCCCACCAACTGAGCCACAGAGGTCGTCAAAAAATTTTAGTCTTGAAATATGGTGTCCAAGAAAGGTTTGTACGGTGAGAAGATAATATGACATATAAGTTATATGCTTGGAAGGTAATGATACGAAGTTCACCGGATTATCTAGTTTTTAGGGTTCCGTAGCCAAATGGCAAAAAACAGAACCCTTATAGATTCGTCATGTCTGTCTGTCTGTCTGTCTGTCTGCCCGTCCGTATGTCACAGCCACTTTTCTCCGAAACTATAAGAGCTATACTATTGAAACTTGGTAAGTAGACGTAGTCTGTAAATCCCATTAAGATTTTGATACAATAATGGAAAAAAATTATTAAAAATTTTAGGGGTCCCCATAGGTACAACTGAATCAAAAAAATATATTATGATACAACATATTTGGCACTTTAATTTCGTATCTATAGTTAATGCATCGTCGTGTCGTTCGTTTTGTGTGACCTGAATACTTAGTCAAATTGCATTCGCTAGTTTCGATGACTTGACGTAAAGCATCGCAAGCGCCACGACACTTGGCGATGCGTTATGTCAAATTACATACATTTTTTACTTCTAACTAAGCCATCAAAACTAGCGAATGTATTATGAATAAGCACTTTGATCTTTAAGCCAATCCTTAGAAGGACCAATCTGATCACTTACATAACATACATTTTATTTGATTTGGGGTAACAATGAGGGGTGCCGTCTGTCTTGTCCATTATGGCTCATGAACGTCAATATTTATCGTAACCGACACCCGGAGTGGCACGTGTGTGAAAATTTAACGATTATTGGACGTTGCATCTTTCTGTTGTCATCCTTGTACAATACGATATTGATATCGTAGGTATCGTATCGTATAGGTATACGATACGTTACCTTATACGATACGAGGATACGATTGTTCGGGATTCAGACTTGCAGTATCTGTATCTGTGCTTAAAACAACGAGACAGAAAATTTCAATTTTTACATTTTAATAAGTTTTGAGAATTTTATGTGAACTAGAGATCGCTCAATGGTCGAAATTTGACCTCAAATAAAAAATTAAATTATAAGTTTTAAATTTCAACGCTTTTCTATTGATATTCTATTATCAAAATATTGTAATACTTTTTTTTTAGACATAATTCCTGCGACAGTCTCAGATTAATAAAGTCAAATGATGACAGACTGGCCGTGTAATAATTGTCTAACAATATTTAAGATTCAATAAAAAAAACTAAATCAACCATAAATAAAAGAGTTCAATTCGTGTGTATAGGCTTGTCGATCAAAATCTCCTAGTGTGTGTGTTGCAGTGTGTGTAATGTTTTATTTGTTAAAAAAATGTATGATAAAAGCATAATTTCAAAATAATATTAGCTCGATGCACTCCTTCACCATATTATAAACTATAACTGTGCAAAATTTCAATCACCCACGTTTCCGCATTTTTCGTCAAAAGGGATCCAAAGTTTTTCGCTCGCGTATTATAATATACAGTGTGTAACAAAAATAAGTGATAAAACTTTAGGGTGTGTACGTGTTTCTTGTAGAGAGTTCACTGTGAAAGTAGCAGTGCTGAAAGACGATTTTTTTTTCACTTTTGTATGGGCAAGGGCCCGAGCGTCATGAGTTTCCCCATACAAAAGTGAAAAAAAAATTCTGCTACTACTTTCACAAACTGCAACTTTCACAGTGAACTCTCTACAAGGAACACGTACACACCCTAAAGTTTTATCACTTATTTTTGTTACACACTGTATAGATAGAGGCACCAAAAAAAAAGGAGAAAAAAAGGCAGATGTTATACTATCAATTGGAAGAGGACAATTCGATTAGTATAACACTAGCAGACGGTGTAATGAGGAAGAGACGTGAGCAACATGATATTACAGATTGTTAGTGAGCGCCACTACACACTTACACGGTTCGTCTAGTCCAGGGGTCACCAATTAGTTTCGCTCGGGGTCCATTTTAAGAAATTAAATGACCTTCGCAGTCCACACATTTTACAAATAACCTCCTTTTTTTGAATTCGGTTAAAAATATTTAATAAATAAAGGTAAACTTTACGGCATTATCAATAAGAAAATTGGCAATTTTTGTTGCTTGTTTGAAGTGAAATCAGTGCAAGCTATTGACATTAAATCCTGGAGATGTTCATCAATAAGTAGAGACCGAAATTTGTTTTCTGAAGTTCATCCTTGAAAAAGCTTGGTCCGAACACAATGGGTCGGCGGTCCGGATGCGGACCGCGGCCCGCCATTTGGTGACCCCTGTTCTAGTCTGTCCTTAACTAATTATGTACAGACAATAGACATACATACATTTGGACTTCATTTCTTTGTAGGTAAACGATTGGAAGAAGATTATAATTGTTATTCGCTTTTTAATAATGTGTGAAAGGTGAGTGAAAGGTTCAGATTAATTCATCAAGCCCCGAACGGTCACCGGCGTCCGAGACGCAATAGAATATCTATTGTGTCTCGTTTTCCCACGATCGACGGGTTAGTTAGAAACTCAACCGAAACATACAGAATTTGCAAAATTGTAAGTATTTTTTTTATGGTTCGAGTGTAAGTACATATTAAAATACATTCTTATTACTAGTTACAAAATTAACACTCTACTAAAGATGCAATGTTAATTGCATCACAGTGATCGGTGCATCTTCACGCATACACAATACGAGTACATTATTAATACAGTCCAATAATATATTATGTTGAATAGTGTTTCAATCTACGAATAATAAAAACTAAGGAAAAGTAACTCCGTCAAAAAACATGTTCCACAATACTTGTAAAAAATGTGTACCATTTGCATTTTGCAATATTTAGGTGGCCTTCAGCGGTATCAGGCTGACGTTACATTAAACATTAAAACGGTAATAGTATGGGAGTTACGTTTCCTTAGTTTTTATTATTCGTAGGTTTCAATAGATTTTTAAGGCAAGGATAGCGTGTGTAAAAATAATGCTCGTAAAACTATAGTCTAGCAAGAATTATGTCAATTCCTACAAAAGTAACTATCTACATAATAAAAAAAAATATACAGATAAACATACAAACTCCTTTTTGGAGGTCGGTTAAAAATGAATTGAAGAACTTACATAGAAGTCTCCCAGGTTCTCATATAGATATTACAATCATTTATATTCGAGGAAAGCGAGTTAATAGTTCTTTATCCAATTGTTTGTCTGGAGTCCGGACTCGCCGCAAGCGAATTTAGCCGGCGGTTGAGCTGTGACGGGACGGACTACTAATGCCGGGCGCTCCAGACATTTATATCACCGCACTTGACTAAATAACGTTAGGGTAAGTGCAAAGTTCTATTTCCGTATCTTTCGAAACGGTTTAATTTTTAGAACGAAAAACCCCGTATGTGAAATTGTGCATTGGTCCTGGAAAAGTTTTTATGTTGTTTCTGGTAGCTGATGAGTATAATGAGACTTACTTCTTTTGACTTTTCGTTAGCCTGCTAGGGCCTCAGTTTTCGTATCTAAAATGCCAGTAAAATTATCAGACTTTATCATCATCATGTAGAAGGCGCAATATTTGTTTTTTTATTATGATGAATAACAAGGAAATTTGTAAGTAAACTTCAAATGTGAGCTACGAAAGCCAATTTATAACAAGAAAAAAGTCGTTGCCGCAGCTAGGTATTGATCTTACAACTAAGAACAAAGTATGTGATAAGCGAGTTTTTCCAATAAAATAATGTTAGGATTCTAGAACTAGCTAAGCCTCCTTAAATCGAACTAGCTAGAGGGTAACTGAGCGACGTCACGTGAGCCGTTTTACAAACCAAGACCCCGATTCTACTATGGTCAACATCAAAACAGTATTCTCATAAATGAAGACATGAGTGGATGAACGGACAGACATCGAAGTCTTAGTAATAGGGTCCCGTTTTTACCCTCTTGTACTAATATGTATTATGTGCCTTGGGTTCGGAACCCTAAATATGTGGATTCTTTGTATAGTTAGATTAGATAGATATGATAAAGTTTGTACAAGGTTTATTCAAATTATAAGGGAAAAATTAGTAATTGCTCTTATGTTGCAAAATGTTAGTTATACCCACTTCATTCACTCATGTCTTCAGATATCAAACGGCTGATAGGATTCTGAATATGATTCTGAATAATTAGAACGTGTTTGATATTTATAAGAACCAAATGGGAAAGTAGCTATATTATACCGAGACTGCATCGAAAACTCTCGAGTATTTTTATAAGATTAGCAAGTAGAATCAACCTACAAGAATTTCTTGTCATTCCCTTTGTTATTGTGCGTTCAAAATCCCTTATGTTATTAAAAGAAGCATCGGATGCTTCAAACAACTGTTTTCAGTATTTACTGAAAACGTTAGTGAGTTATATTTTTACTAGCGAGAAAGTAAAAATATACTTTCTCGCTAGCAAAAATACAGTCTTTTACTTAGTCTTTTACAGGTTGAGAAGTTGCGTAACAGATAAAGTATACATTATAATATTAAAGCACAAATCAAGTTGTCTAACTACTGTGTATTAATTTTTTATTTTCTCTATATATTTATTAATAGTTAGCTTATTTTAAGCTCGAAATATGAACAACAAATTCAATTAGAGATTTCGTGAAAGTCGAAAGAACTACAATCTCGATAATAAATTGAAAAGCATTATTAACTTGTAATAAATAAGGCATCGAAACGTCTACGACATCTGGCTAGTTTCCAGAAACACTTTTTATAAGAAAAAACCTCCCCAAGCGAAGGAAAACTACGATTGGATATTCGATCGGAATTAATGCGATACCATTATGTAGCGGCTGTTGCCGGCTTCTTCGACTGTGGCGTTTGCTTTCAACTTTGTAACAAACAAATGATCAACAGATTCCTCGATTCGAATAGTTTTATTACAATCTCTTCACGGATCTGAGACACTTAGAACTTATACCAATATTATAAACGCGAAAGTCTGAGTGACTGAAAAACGAAGAGTTAACTCTTCGCTTTTTACGCACGTACTTTGGTAGTTTTTATTACGGCATAATGTAGGTAAAAATTACGATTCTCGCGTGAACGTTTACACTTATAAATAATAAAAATTCTGAGATAAAATTGCATTGAAAATAATATTTATTTGGACTAGAGCTACTAATATACTATAATAATTATTATAAAAGCAAAGCAAACTCAAGCTTCAAACGTCGTTAAGTCCGAAGCCCAAAAACCATTTTGTTGTCCTTTTATTAAACGGCCATTAATGGCGTCTTCATAACCTGTCATTTTTCAATTTTAAAGCATAATGTACAGCAATAAAGGCGTAGCATCAGCAGAGAGGGTTCTCACACGTCACGATCCGCGTGTCAGGCCGTCAGACGGCATCAATGGCGTGGAAAAGCCTTCGATAATGCCTTTCTCCGATCTTCAACCCGACGAAAATATGAAAAAATATTTCGCATCTGACACGTAGTAAAGCCGCTTACGCTTAGGCTAATGGTTTGCACTTTGCGAGAAGCGTCTGCTAATTTGCCATTCGTCATGTGAATCAAATCTGTGGAAACAATTAACTTTTTGCTTATCTTCTAGGAATTATGCTTCCGTAAAGAATATCGTGTTTCTTTCCCAGGGTCTAAAGTATCTTTATGCCAAAATTCAGCAGTTGAAAATGTATACAGGGCGCACACTTTCACATTTCGTTCGCACTGCGTTTGTTAACTTAAACTGCAAACTTTACTGTAAATACAGCATTCCGCTTCCAAACAGTAAAGCAAATCGCAATTTAATCAAGTAACTTTTTTAAACTCCTTACAAATCACCAGTAATGGTGGCCGTGAAATTTTATGATGCCTGCGAAAATTCCGGATTAACTCCGAGCAGATAATATGAGCCACCTATTATTTGGTTAATGTTCTAACTTCCATCCAGGCCAGCTCGAGCTGAGCTCTGTAAAGTTTTAAATTTCATAGTCTCAAGGGGCTGATTTAGAGTGGATGCTTTTTGAAATCCCTCCTTAGTTGAAGTACTAAATCTGGTGAGATCCCCATCGATTGCCAATAATGCCTGTAATTACTTCCCGGGTGCCCCCAGCTGTTAATCTTGCTTAGAACGTACCCTAACACTGCCAAGTTTAGTTAAAAATTATTGGATAAGGTACAGTAAGTATTGGCATATTGCTGAGTACTATTAAAATGCTCAATTAAAACGATTTGTCTGTTTATTTTACAAATAATATAGTAAAGAGGAAATGTTTAAAGTATTATTGTATTTTAGTTCCCGCACTACGTAAAAACTTCTAGAACAATTTTGTTATTTTTTCACAATTATGGTCAGTACTCAGTATCGGTATTACTCGATAGTTTTACTCCAAATCGAGTAAACATTATCATGTGGACCGCAAAACTCTCAACTCGAAGGCTCGCATCGAGCCGGCTCGATGGAATTAAATAAATCTAATTTCCTTCGAACTTACTCGACGCGAGCCGTCGAGCTTTACTCAAGCGTGTGAGTTTTGCGGTCCACACGATAATTTTTACTCGATTTGATTGCTCTACGTGATTGCTCGATCGAGAGTATGTGAGTACTTAGCATTAGAATGCCAATGGTCATCATCATCATAAGTAGGAATGTTTTTCAGTTTAACGATCAAAAAAATGGGCACGCAGCCGTGCAGAGCTAAAGGTAAATAGATTAATAAATAACCTCTGTTAATACCTAAATATAACAATTATAAAAGTTTATTTTAAACGTTTAGATAAAGCCGGTTTATCGAGTCGTAAATATCGAAAATATTGGTAACATGCAAAACGAAAAATCAATATTTAACTTTCCGGCACTTTATATTCCGCTTTCGCAGCTCGTAAATACTAAAATCGCGTGAAATATTTTTTCCCGAATTTCGGTAAAAGTAAATATTCCACAAGGATCGGTGCAAACGAATCACGTCACAGCTGCTTCATAAAAACCAAACTTATTTCGCAAACAAGACGTAAAGTGCTGACGTGACTTAGTCTGCGGAGGTGTTCCTTGACGAGCTTCTTTTGTTTTATTTTAAGTCTCACTCGTGTCTTCTGTGCTCGTAATAATTATTGTGAACTACGAGGATTTTTTAAGCCCTGCCCTAGTGCGTTAAGGGGGGAGGGGGTAAAGTTATATGGGAGAATATCGCACGTTCACTACCAAACCGTAAATATACAAAAGGTTTCGGATAGGAATCGGGCAAACTCAAGTCCTAGTAATTTTTATAGAATTACTAGGCCTAGAGTTTGCCCGATTTGTATCCGAAACCTGGTTTAAAATACGATATTGGTCAAGTTTTTAGAAATCAGAACCGAAACTATAACGTTTATATTGTTATTTGCTTGATAAGAAATAATTTCCACAAATTAATACTCGTAAATAGTAATAAGAAATCGTTCATATTCGTTTCAAAGCAATTTCGTTTGAAGAGCCTTCTGAATACCCACTCCACTGTAATTGTCCTAAGCCTTTGAAATGCAAGAATAATATTATATAACATGCTCGTTTTAGAGAAGAATCCTCTTAAATGTGTGGAGGTAGCAGTAAACTTAAACATAACATTTTTATGTATTTCTATTGCAAGTAAAAGTATCACAAAATATTACAGACCCAATACCTATGTCTTTTCAATGTAAGTAAAAATTAGTCTAAACTAAGCTATAACCTAATCCTATATTGACTTCTGCTTTCTTCGTAAAGTTTCAAATCATAAATAAATAGAACACTTTTTTTATCTCACTTTGTTATCATAATGTTTCCGAAACAAAAAAGAAATACGATTTTTAAATTGGCTTACGTCGGATTAAAAATAAACAATGCTTCATACACCGATAATCTCTTCAGGAGCTGTAGCTCTTAAGAGGTTAAAAATAGAGTTCATTTTGTTATACATCTCAAGCGCCTATAAATCATGATTGTAATGAAACGTCGTCCCGCCTGAAATCCACGTGTGAACACAGCCTAAACTAAATTGTGCAGTCACGGCCGTTACATGAAGATTTATGATAAACTCCTTTTGGAACTAGGACAGACGGATAACATGGAAATAATATGTGGATTAGACTGTTGGGATATAGTTTTACTAGATGACGCCCGCAACTCCGATGCGCCAAATTCGTTTATCACGCAGGAAGCGTAATTTTTTCGGGATAAAAATTATCCTAATTATGTCCTTTCCCGGGTCTCAAAATACATACGAAAATTTTATCAAAATCGGTTCAGCGGCTTGGGCGTGAAGAGGTAACAGACAGACAGACAGACAGACAGACAGACATACAGACACACTTTTGCATTTATGATATTAATTATGGAAGTACAGATGTTAAAAAAGTTACACCCTCAAGTTCAATTTCTACTTACTGTGTTTAATTATCCTGTTACGTTTCAAAAACGTGAGGTTGCACAAGTGACAACGACTCCACAGGAGTAGGCTTATATTTTCACCGAACGGTAGAAAGATAGGTAGATATTAGCTTTCTCTCCTACGCCGCACCGGCAGTCTACTTTCTCTGAGGTTATCATTTACTAGCTTTTGCCCGCGGCTTCGCCCGCGTGAAATTCTGAGAACGACCTAATTTCAGGAAAAAAATACACTCAGGAATACACCAGCTTTCTATCGGTGTTAAAATTTTTGCAATCGGACTAGTAGTTTTAGAGATTATAAACAAAAAAACAAACTTTACCTCTTTATTATTTTAAGTGTAGAAGTGTAGGCAACCGATATATTATATTAAGTGTAGAAGTGTGAGCCGTCCCAAAAAAAGTCTTTACTTAAAATGTCTTGAAACTGACGTTGATACTTGAAAGAGTAAAGTAGAGTCGATTTGACGACCTCTGTGGCTTAATTGGTGAGCGAGTTGGTAGTTCAAGCAGGGCAAATTGAAAGACCAACAATAGTATATTGCATAAATGCACTAAGGCTCTTTTTGTTTTTTTTTTTATGTTTTTGCTGCACGTATTATTGTGCTTTTAAACATTATAAACCAGTTTTAATTTTCGATAAATCAATGTCGGTGTGCATTTAACCTCTCATTTGTCTTGGTCGAGAGTTCACATTTAATGCAAATTACCGCGCGTACCGGTTATTTCATAATATCGATAAGCATACTGATTATTATTTATCGTTAATTATTGTAGGGTACTATTAGTATTAATCGTTTTCATTGTACTAATATTTACTACTGCAGACTTATAATCGGCCGATAGTTTAGTTTGGCTCTTGGATCAGTAGGAAGCTACATGGAAGTGCGCATATTACAACGATTCCGAGTCGGCCGATAATTAAGTTTAATGGGCTATACGATTGCCTTCAAACTTAAACATCGGCAAACTGGCGGCCGATGCTAAATCAGTACGACGTTCTTCCACGCGCGCACACGACGCCGATTGTTTGGTCGGCCGACTCGGCAGAAATCCGAATCATGTAAAATTTTCCATTCAAAAATCTATCGCTGTTAATGGAACCGTGCGAGAGCAATCGGTTGACTGTCTGCGCACTCACCACCAACCCAACTGTTTAGTTGGCGTAGTGTGCTCGCTAACAGCCCCACCCGACCAAACTATCGATATCGGCCGATAGAAAGTCTGCAGTCTGCGGGGTCTCTAACAACACACGGTTTTGCCATATTATTATAATATTATGGAGTGAACAATTTAATGCTTGTCTTTAGGCCTCTGTTATTATTTTAAGGATACGTTGTTTTTGTCATTCCGATCTAGGAAAAAACTTCTATAGCACTTTTTAGGACTGTTTGGCAACTAACCGAGAGACCCGACAATTTTATTTATAAGACTTCACGCGTGGTATATTTTGTTTATTAGATAAACTGTTGGCCATTCTTCACTCCGAGCGTATGTAATTCTATCAGAGCGGCGGATCGATCACTACATACAGTCGCGACGGCTCGTTAGAGGTACGTGATCACAATCGGGATTGCCTATTTATACACATTGTCGGCTCCACTCCCGCCGTGAGCCCTAACCACCGTAACATGGCCCCCCAACCCGCTCCAAACCCGAAAACACCTCAACACAATGACAGCTCAAAACCCACTGGCGGCTAGCCTAAAAAACGTGAAAATGAAGCAGCATTTCGCTAATTTGATGGAGCCAACGGAATCGAAGTTAGACGCTAACTTTAGACTGAAAAGGAAGTTTTGTTTGGACTATTTGTAAAAGAACCAGGAGTTTTCAATCAATACATGTTACACGGAACGAAAAAGCTTATAAAGGTTCCCGGTGAAGGATTAGCTAATATTTGAACGGTGTAATTAAATTAAAAGATTAAACCCGGAACTGCGTAAAGTTTGATAACGATGTAAATTTTGGAGTACGTGGTATTTTCTCTTGGTCAAAATATTTTAGTTCTTCACTGCGAAATTTAGTTAAGTTATTGTAGTAGAAACTACAATAATAATATTATAAGTGCCTGTCTTTAACCGCTTTGGCCATAAGCCATTGAACCAATTAGGTGATAGGTATAAATACTTTCTTTTATCTCAAAAAAATATGCGGTTTATTGTTGCGGATATCGGTATAAAAAAAGTTGCGGATAATCTGTCCATCATTAACAAATTCAACTTTTAACCACTGAAATTACAATCGTCGATATCCACATTGTAAACAATTTCCATTACATGAATTGTCGTTTTATTGATTTGATACATATTTCCATCTCCGTGCATTGTCCATCAGGAAGCCACATTCAAATGCGGACGATTTCAGGAAGTACGGGCATTAAACGTCGCCATAATAACAGGATAGTCCGGCTCAGACGGAGGCGGACGGACCTGAATGGAATACTAATTCCAGAAATTGGCCAATTTCAAACTATTACCGTAGAATACGTGAAAGTGACGATTTACAGGTATCGCTTTTATTGGCACTAACAGGCCTATTTCAAAAATGTTTCATTTTAATTTTATTTTTATCATTTTTCCCTGAATATAATTTATATTAAACCTAAATTAGTAGTATAACTAGGAGATATGTAATTTCTGTTTAGTGTCGTACGAAAAAAAAATATACTACTGTGGAAGAGAATTAAAAGAACATTGAAAGATTAGTTACTTACCACTACATCACATTTTCTGTCTTTCTAAAATCTGAAGCATATAATTATTCTACTGCCTCATCTGCTATCTAGATGACAGATTAAACCACCATTATGACTACGTAGCCACTGCTAGAACCTTATCTACTTTTAAAGTGTCCTCCGCACCCTAATACACAACAAATCCCTTGATAGTTCACTAGTTGCAATGTCAACTTTCACTAAGCCCATCTCTTTGCGGTTACATTATTCATCATCGAACGATTCTGTGCCATATTACCCTTGAGTTATGGGTCTAATTGTTTTGCAGTCGTCGAATATTTGATCAGGAGCCGTATAAAGGCGCGTGGCGCAGACGCATGCTCAAGCTCACTTTGATGTGAGGGCTTTTCTGTTTGTCTAAACACGGTTTTAATTATACCGTCATTAATGTTGCACGATTTACAGAACCGATACTTTAAGCTCTTTGTAATATGTTTGCGATTTCATTTCGGTGGGTACCTATTTAGAATCATAATGAGGTTTTGGTTGAAATTGATTTTAGAACTCTATATCGACAAGGGGTGGACATTGTGTTCATAATATTGTTTAAAACCTGAGTAAGTATACCTACTTTAATTTTTTTATGGTTAAAATTTATTTCCAGCAACAACTATTATCACAATAGGGCTTGAACCGTACAACATGATTAAATCGATTCCTTAAATCTCATCTTGGAGACGCCTAAGACGTTTACGAGTATCAAATTAAATTAAGACTTGGTAGATCTGAAATGCTAAATAATGCAAATACCGCGTGTTTCCTGAATGCCGGTAATTACCTCGAGATTACAACGTGGCGTCGCGTCACGTCGGGTATCCATTAAATGAGCGCTAAGAATTACATCCACCCCATCTTAAACGACATGTGACCAAGGCGCTATGAGACACTTTTAATTATAATGAGAGTAATCGAATAGATAGAAATTGAGTCAAAGTAAGATGATCTATGAGTTAAAAGGTCAGTGCTGCATAACAAAGGGACCTGTCAGTAGCAACCATATTATTATGACATAATCTGATATGCAAGAGATTTCCTGTTGATCTGAAAATAAATACTCGTATATTTTTATGAAAATTCACTAAGGTACGGGTATATCAAAATGTAATTATGAGTTTTGAAAATAAATCATCCAGACTATAACCTCGTTACGGTCAACGCAGCCGTTAAGTGCCGCATTTTTCATACAAGTTTTTTTTTAATAACATCAAACGAGCAAACGGGTCACCTGATGGAAAGCAACTACCGTCGCCCATGGACACTCGCAATATTTGAAAGCCGGCAACGCACCTGGCCTTTTAAGAGGGAATACGCTCTCTTCTTGAAGGTTTGAAGGTCGTATTGGTCCGGAAACAGTCGTTCCAGAGTTTTACTGTGCGCGGCAGAAAGTTACGCGAAAAACGCACGGTGGAAGACTGCCACTCATCAAGGTGATAAAGATGGTATATTTTTCGCGTGAAATGATGGCGGAAAGTTGCAGGAGATAAGATTCCGAACAATTCCTCAGATCATTCCCCGTGATACAACCGATAGAGAATGCAGAGTGAAGCCACATCTCGGCGTAATTCCACGGGGTCCAGCCTATTTGTGTCACGAACTAGTGCGCGTTGGGCCATAAAACTTGCATGAAAAATGCGGCCCGCTCCGATGCGCCTCGTCACAAATTGCGCGTACCATCAAAAGATACAAAATGTAAAGCATTTGACATTTCACGTAAAAGCCATTAATTGAACCAAACCGATAAATCAAGTGCAAATCTAATACCAGAATAAAATTAATTTCGCCCGTGTACAAGCCGTAAATCTAGGCGGATTCTTCTATTTTCATTGGAATTCCGCTATCTCGGTGGAGCAGGTGACAAAGTAAGAAAATAAAGTTTGCTTGAGTCCTGGACATTGGCCGCTATTACTCATGTTTATCTGGCGCGGTGGGATCCCGCAATTAGGAATGTTCGTTCTCTTTATGCACCATTTTAAATTTCCTCCAAGTTTCAGGTAAGATACGCGAATACCCTGTTTTCAGCTTTACATTCTTTAGCTTTTTACTTTTAAGATAAAAATTGCTATGGTGATTCATCACTTTTATTTTTTTATTGATCCTTATGAATCCAAAAAAACTGTTAACCTCATTTTGACACTATGTATCAACAGTTCTGTTATCAGTTTTTTTAATGGAGGAAGTTAAGTGGTTATATTGTTGGATACCTTTTTAGGTTCGGAAAAATGCCAGTTTTACTTAGTACATTTACCTCTAAAATCATAACAAACGAGTTAAGCCTCACATACTAAAATCATTAACCTTTTTTTTTTTTTTTTTTTTTTTTAACATGGGGAAATGCTTTACGCATCCCCGGCAAATTGGGGATATCTGCCGGGGTATGTGGGACTCCTGCGTAGTCTATCTACTAAAACCCCATGGTGCTCCACTCCTCGCTTAAAGCAGAGTTGCGGGTACGATAGAACCTACCGCAACTCTACCAGAAAATCATTAACCTAGCTGAACTTTTTAAAAATTATTTTACGTTATATTTAATCACTTATGGATTTTGTCGCGGGTTTTCTTATCCCCGACGTTTCAGCTGCTCTCCGGCTTAATATGTGTACAATACTCGCGTAAACCTAAGAAGTTATTACTTTACGTTATTTTACTACTTTTGACCTAATTTAAGTTTTAACAAGATGTAAAAATTAAGTCATTTCTAATTCTCAAGCAGGTAATAAGCTGGCAATTACAAACTGTATGCTGCTCGAACACATGTAGCTATTACTTTAATTTATAGCTTGCTCGCTGCTCAGTCCCAGGTGATTCAAACCGTATATAGCTAGAAAAAGCTTAAAAAACTGACGACTAATAAAACATGTTGGTGCCATGTTTAAGGTAATTTGAAGGCGGTAATGATACCCAGGAGATGTATTTATAAGATGTATTTGAAGCCAAAGAGATTAGTCGGATATAAATGTCTTTAAAGTTAACCTTTGATAATTGCGATTTAGAATTTACTCCTAGTGTACTTCGGTGGTTTTTCATCAAAAAATATTGATTAATATACAAATATTAATTTATAGGTAATAATCTTATCATTGTAATAATCATAGTATTTATAGGTAAAATTATTAACCCATATTTAAGGTAGTTTTCATAATAAATTATTTTAAGTTATGTAAATTGAATAAAAATGCTATTTACCCAAAGTCTTAAGTTCAAAATAATATAAACCATTTTTAATAACCTTGTGCACGTCACATTAATAATACACCGATTACCTTTACTAACCTAAATTTTAAAAGCGCAACACAAACCGTTAAAGAAATATTTAATTATTTTCCGACGAAACAAAAACCCAATTACACAGGTAGGTGTAAATAAAACATTCGACACACATAGAATATTAATGTTCCACGGAACGGCAGGGACTGAGGACTAATGCGCGCTGATCCCTCGCCGTGGACGGATAAACCACGGACAGGAGTCTAACTGGATTATGCGTCTTCGTTTTTGCGCCGTTGAATTATTAAATAGATGGCAAATTAAAGAGGAAATCCGTAATCGATAGAACGTTGGTGGAAGACTAATAAACATTCTGTTTATTCGTTCATTTCTATTTGTCGGTTGTAAGAAGGGCCGGATTTATATTTTTTATAAGTATAAGCCACTTTAATTTTGCCGCCCCTATATACGAACTCTGCCGCCATCCTAGGATGTTGCCGCCCATAGGCCCATAGGCCTATACTGCCTATACATAAATCCAAAGCTGATTGTAAGTAAAATTATCTAGTCTGCCATATCAGTATAAGAGTATAGTCTATACTAATGTTAAAAGCTAAAGAGTTTGTCTGTATGATCGCATTAATGTTAGGAGGTACTGGTTCGAATTAAAAAAATATTTTTGTATTGGATAGCTATTATTTAATGCATTTACCGAGAAAGGATTTAGGCTATATACACCACGAGCTAGCTTGCATGTAGCCACGCTACGAGCAATAAGGGCAAAAATCTGTGGAAAACGTTCCTTAAGGCGGGCTGAAACCCCATTTTGTTATTTCTTGATACCCGATTTACCTAGTTCCAATATAATAACGAAATGTAAAAAAATATGAGATATAGAGCACAATATTTAAAAGTGTTTAAATCAAAAACATTTTAGTAAAAAATAATACTTTCGCTGTAATTAATTTAAAAACTCACCTCCGACAAAACTCTTTTTCATCGAAATATAAGTATTAACAAGAATAACTTACATTTTATTTTAATAAATTGTTAATGAATCTATTTTAGAAAGGTCTGAAACGAATAATCTTTTTTCTTAATATTTATTTAGAAAGATATTTAAAAAATACATGAAAAATAGAGAAGATCCGCCCCTAGAGACTACAATTTTATGCTAAGCTAAAATGAATCTTATTGCGATGCGTACACGCTTGGTCTTTGGTTGTGTGCAAGGTTATCGTTTGGAATTGAGATAAGTCCTCGCCTTAAAGAAGCTTTTGGAAATTTTAACACTGATTAAAAATCGCTTTTGCAGAAAATACACGACGAGTGATATCTTTTCATCATTAAAAACAAGTACTTTACATCCGTTGTGGATGATTTATACAGTATTATCCGTATGGTATGGTCTTCATTAAATATTTAAGATATCAATGCAAGAAACCTTCAAGGTGTATGATCAATAATTTTTATTCCTATACGTGATAGACGACGATTTCATACTTATCCATTTTCGCAACTTAAATTGTATCATAAAACCTTGGAATTAAAAATGTTTACTATACAGAATATCACGGGCGTTAATGCGGATGAAAAGAATAACGCCATTCATCATGAGACGGCTAAAGGGATTTCACCCCCATTCAGGATAAAACCAAATCTTTTCATGCCTTCCTTCAGGGCGAAAAGGATGTGAATAGGTTAAGGATTCTATGTGACATTCAACCTCAATTTTTCAGAAGAGATATTGAATAGGTACAATTATTTCGAATTTTATATCTCTACCCGCATATTTCATACTTTACGAAGTCCGGGGATTATTTAATGAATACTTGGCATTCTTTTAATGAAGATACTGACTAAGGGGCTGTTTCACAACTTACTGATAAGTGCCGGATAAGCTATCCACATCTTATCCGACAGATACTCCATACTCTATCTGTCAGATAAGTTTTGGATAGCCTTATCCGGCTCTTATCAGTAAGTTGGTGGTTACATGCCCCTAATATTAAAAAAAAATTCTGTCAATCTTCAATAAATAAAAGTTCATTAAGGGTTTCCGAGTGCGACCGTAAGTCTCTTAAATGAGCGTTAAGGGTTAAATGTGTGAATCATAGAAATGGAATACTAATTGGGAATTAATGCATTGGAGGAGCAATAAGTTGCAAATACTATTAAAGTCGCATTCATTGATTTACCAGGAGGTAATTACCAAAATTATTTTCTATTTTAAGTTTGAGCCTGTAATAATCACACAATAAATATAGTTCCCTAGCTAATTTTACGTAACCTAAAGCAAGATAGACATTTATGAAGAAAAATATGTTATATAAATACATTTTATAAGCATTTTTGTGTTTGGTTTTAAAGTGTTCATTAACCTTGAAATAATGACGGGTGTACATTGCTAAATCAGGCGTGCGTCTAAATACCGACCCCTTCTGTTCAAATAAAAGGGTTGAATGTTAAATCTACGTTATTGGTACTCTACGGGGACTTGAAATCCTAAATATACGAGTATTTAGCCATATCTACTAATCCCATAGATGTAAGAAACAAAAAACATGACATACAATAAAATATTTAATAGATTTTCTCTAAGTGATGATTTTCTATTAAAGCTTAGTTTTTTAGGGTTCCGTACCCAAAGAGTAAAAACGGGACCCTATTACTGAGACTTCTATGTCTGTCCGTCTGTCTCCAGGCTGTATCTCAAGAACCGTTATAGCAAGACTTATGAAATTTTAACAGATTGTGTATATCTGTTGCCGCTCTAAACAACAAATACTAAAAACAAAACATTATTAAAATTTAAGGGGGGCTCCCATAAAACAAACGTAATTTTTTTGGCCTTTTTTGCTCGATATCAATAATGGTAATAGGCAGGCTCTTCAAATTTTCAAAAATGCATTAATTTTATCTGTAATTTATTTTTATATCCCGTGCTACACTTTTTAAAGGGGCGAATAAAGCAAAAATAAAACACCGTCTTTATTTCTATACTCTAACGCCCGTTATTCATATGCCAGGTTTTTCGTAATAACACGATAAATATATATTTTTTTATTTTCTATATTTATCGTGCTAGTCCAGTCCAGTCTAGTCCCTCGGTCATAGAATTTTAAATTCGTTTTGGAAATAAATTGAAAAAAATGTGAAAACTAGATGCATACTAATATCGTCGCGTGTCATTGCACTGTGAAATGGCCCTTATGATTTTTCATTGACACATCTATTTATTTACTTGGTCTATGTCTGATCCGCACTTTACGGTATTCGTCTAAATAATTTCGGAACACGGCGAAGGATTAATTTGGGCGGGAAAATCACAATGAGCGAGCGAACTTACTCCGTTACGTTGACGGGAAGTACCGTAGTTACGTTCACGTGAACGACCGAACTACGTTACGTGAACGTGATACCGTGAGTCTGGATTACCAACTATCACTTAATAACTTACTAGATCAAATAATATTATTTTACGTTGCCTTAGATCGCCACTTCGACGAAATATCCTTCGTAATGACGTTTCCACTTGCGTCATAAATACTAAAATAGAAAGAGTTAAATAACTATATTTTATCCACGACTAACCCATACACCGGTGCAAGTGACTATCACAAGTTTAAAGGTACAGTTACACATGCTTATTTCAAGCACGAAAACATGCTTCAACTGAGCAGTTGCTGCTTTCGAGCATGTGTGTCCAAGCACTGCTCAAAATAAGCATGCTCAAAATCGACAGGAGTGTGATTTTCGAGCATGCTACCTGCGGCGCGGATGGCGGGAGGTTTTAAGCACGTGTGGACAGTTTTGTGGTAGTATCGATCAGTTTTTCTCTTTTTTTTATGAAATAAGGGGGCAAACGAGCAAACGGGTCACCTGATGGAAAGCAACTTCCGTCGCCCATGGACACTCGCAGCATCAGAAGAGCTGCAAGTGCGTTGCCGGCCTTTTAAGAGGGAATAGGGTAATAGGGGAGGGTAGGGATGGGAAGGGAAGGGAATAGGGGAGGGTAGGGAAGGGAATAGGGTAGGGGATTGGGCCTCCGGTAAACTCACTCACTTGGCGAAACACAGCGCAAGCGCTGTTTCACGCCGGTTTTCTGTGAGAACGTGGTATTTCTCCGGTCGAGCCGGCCCATTCGTGCCGAAGCATGGCTCTCCCACGTATAAATCTTATAATAAGCATGCTTAATAGAAGCAAATGTATCGAGTTTAAACAGCATGCTTGTTTTAAGCATGATAATAAGTATGCTATTTTTGATCGTGTGTAACTGTACCTGTACTTTATTGTATTGTGGCTGCAGTTTTCGTAGACGTGCTACGAGTGTAGCAGCGTAGCACTGTCTCGTAGCGATATCGTAGCGGTGTTCCGTAGACGCTTTATGGGCACTTTTCTTGTTATGCGTATCATCTGCGCACGCAGGCCTGCATGAAAGTTGCCCGTGTTATTTCATAGATGTTTTTCCTGTCATGCGGGCAAGAGCATGTTGTCACCCAGATCCATCTTGATTTCCTGTCATGTCAGACGACACACTCGACAGGAAAAAGCGCTCTAAGCTAGATTTTATTCTAACATCTTAGCAAGGTATTAGAGCGGCCTCTCATTTACGATGAATAGTTTATTCATCGCAAATAATTAGGTTATTATACCTATATATATACAAAAAAAGCAAATCAGTTTAACACCAGTAGCTGTACATAAAGATGTTCACAAAATATTTACCTTTATCCCGTTAAAGATTAAAAGAGCGTGGAACTCTCATAAACTACTAGAGGGGGGTACAGGAAATTTACGTGCACGTTTGCATTACAATTTACCTACCGGGTGTCGAGCGAGTGGCGAATAAATCAGGGGCCGAATGTCCTTTGTCGTCTCATTCGGGGCCCACGGGGGCCGGGGACCGGGGCCTTACGTGACGGAAACTAAACTAATAGGCCCCCATATAATATACGTTTAGGCCCAGTAATAAATAACGGAAGGCTTAGATCGATAGGTTTTGAGACGATCTATCGAGAGAGCGTTAAAATTCGAAGGACAATAAAACCTTTTTTGATATTTTTTATTTGGTATTTTTGTAATTTGCGATAAAAGGGAGAAATTAGATCATGATAATTCATTTTTAATTAAGTTGGTATACAAAAACAGCTAATTATTTTATAAGACAACAAAACAAAGGTTATTATGTAGTTTCGACGCTAAGTGTTTTGTTTACTGGTAAAACACTTAGAAATTGTTTTGCATCAAAAATAAACAGTCGGAGCTTTGGCAGGCAACCAACGCAGCAATTAGTAGGGGAGCCATGTTTTTGTCTAAGTCCCTTGCTAAGTGCCATTTAATTCTGGGCAAGGAGGCACCAAATTAGTGCCACATTCTGCAGGACTGATAATGTAAACACAATTGCCGCAAGTCGCGCACTTTAACTTAACGTCTGAGAGGTTATTTGAGAAATGAGACACGTTTTAGTATAGATTCAGAATTCCCAAATTGAAAATATATAATACTAGCAATTTTCGTGGCTACGTTTGATACGTATGGTATTTTACGGGTACACTTTACCTTTTTTTGGATGAAAAATAGCCAGCAAATGAAATAAATATAAACAAATGACAAATCCAACCAAAATCCATACAGCAGTTTGTGCCATAAAATATAATAAGATATCCTTAAAAACTTTTACATTTTTATAGCAGTGGCATAATTCACACCACACAATATGGCATATGTTAGCTACAAACAATATGCCATTACGAAGTTTTGAAACTCGTTTCGTCATTTTGATGATAGCACTTTCGAATTATTAAAAAATCAAACGCTTATAAATTTTTTCCACCAACAACTTTTTACTTCAATATCAATAAAGATTTCACATTCTTTGTTTCAATGCACCCTAATAGGAAAATTAATCTATGATGCATCAATCTTGGCCCCTCCATTAACTTTTTAGTAGAAAATACTGAGCCTAATGCGACAGAACTTAAGATCGCATCGAGTGGCAAATCTCTTGAAAAATATCTTCAAATTCAACTTAGCACATCAGTGCACATCTCGCACAGCAGGTGTCGAGGGGTTCGCCCCTACGAGGGTGCATGCGACTGAATTCTGTCGATTTAGACACCGGTTATGACTTGCTGAAACTATATTTTTCGTAAGCGATTATTTCAGGGCAACGGGAGAGGAAATTTTATGCTTTATAGCTTAGTGTAACTGCTTCTGGCTGGTTATGACACGTTTGTATTATGACTCGATTTAGAAAGATTCTGACATTGGTTATTTTCTTTTAGTTAGTTAGTAAATAATATTATGGAGAAATCAGTTCATGCGTTTATGTCCTACTATTAGGATGGCTGCATACACACGTTTTCCGTATTTGATTTCCTAATGTGGAATTTCGATTTGGAATTCCGTATGACTAGCGCAACCGTTCGTTTTCCTTCACGCGCGGACGCACTGGCTTGCACTCGAAACGTACGTGCAGAATTCGTTCCGGTCGGAAAAAAGAGAACGTGTGTATCAGTTAATGTATTTTCTACTGATTCCGTGCATCGGGATGTCCGAATACGAAAAACTTATTCGTAAATCGAATACGGAAAACGTGTATATGCTGCCTACCTTTTTGTGTTAAAATTAAATCTAGAATTATGTTTTGTACATTTATTCCATAAATGAATATTTTTCAAGAAGATCTTTTTAACGCGTCTCTTTCAGTATATATTGATATATTTTAGTAAACGAAAATTCTAGGTGGGCGGTACGTATACAATATGATTATTTAGTCGGGGGTATGTAGACCCAATCAGATAATATTACGCTGCCCCTATAATACGAAGGTAGATCTTAAATACAAGATAGTATTATCTAAGGTAGTAAATCAATTAATTTGATTACGGTAGAAGTTGCCTTCATTTCTGGCGTAACTTGAAACTTTCAAAACAGGTAAGGTTATGGTATCAACCAAGAGAGCAAAGCTTAGAAACATTTATTTACACTTATTTCGCTTTATTAGTATTAGTGTTTTATGGAATTTTATTGTATTTAGATCAAAATGTTGCAGGAGCCTAGCAAATTTATGATAATTATAATATTATCATGTACATTATACTTATCTTTAGTGACAATAATAACGTCATGGTCTATACAACTTCACTCCCTTACACGAACGGTAAGAGATCAGGTGGAGGACCAACTTCTTACATGCCTATCCGACGCATGGATTAATATATTTTTTGTGAAATAATCAGATGATCAGCCAACATTTTTAACTGCACTTGAAAACAAAACCTTTTTTTTTCTCCAACGCCGCAACACAAAATCGATCCCATAACCTTCTAGTTGAGAACTTGAGAGCAAGCTCTAAGACACTAGACCACAGAGACATTAGCGGCCATCTGAATTCCGTACTTTATGGGCCCAGCCTTATAGATCTTAAATGAGCTAATATAAAATCAGTTTCGTTTGTCATACGATATGCGATAGCCGTAATTAATAGCGATTTCGATACTTTGTCGAGAGTTACATGAGAAGGTACCCTCAAGTAACATCTCACGAATTGTTATCTCAGTTTTCGAACTTCCTTGATATATTACCTGTCTGAGAAAATATTTATTAGTATACAGATAGTATATTAAATATAATCAATTGCTATCATAATATTATATTATTACACATATATTATAATTATAATATTACACATATTATGATTATAAACATTTATAAAGTACCTATTTAAGCGTAATATAAATCTTGCTGTTTTTGATGACGATTTCAATACTTTCATACAATATCTTTCCATTTATCCGTTTATCTTTCCATTTATCCGTCCTCAGTACTTCAGTTCTTCAGCAGCCGGACTGATTTTAATCATATTATTAATATATTAAAGATATGCGCCTGTTAGTCTTTCCATTTATCCGTCCTCAGCACTTCAGTACTTTAGCAGCCGGACTGATTTTAATCAATCCTTTCAGTAGAACGTAGAAGTTTTATAGCAGCAGAGTACTGTTACCGCATGACGAACGAATTTCTTCGCAAAACAAGTTCTAAATACAACATAATATTTTTTCTTGATTTAATAAATCTTATATCTCTTCGTAAACACCAGTCAATATTCTAAACGATGTAATCATATGCCCATGAGGGTATTCTTTGATGATAATAAAACGTACGTTTTGATGTTCGTTATTGCTCTGTCAATCAGCAGACGATTGGGGAGTCTCCTTCTCTTTCGCTCTCTACGTGCGGGAAAGAGACAAATAGCTTCAAACACCGGATATTTGTCCCGGAACATATTTACAGCTAACAGAGTGTCGGCGGGATTCAATTCGCATGCATATTAATGCATGCATGCACGAGTATGATTTTGACAAGCGGGTACATATTTAAAATTCTAAATTGGAATTGTTTACGTTACATGTTTGTGGACGAGTCAATTCGTGTTGGATATTTTGGCGGTTCGTGGAATGGTTGGCGGTTTTTATGGATACGCGGGAACTTTAGAGGAGGGCGGGGTATTTTTCGAAATGCGCCCACTCCTGCGTTTTCAGTATTCTCTCCGATTCCTCTTCATCTTCTCTAAGTTATACTTTAATATATTAGTTGCTATTTCATTTGTTTACTTTTAAAATAAGACAGAAAACTTGCAACGCAGGATAAGATACTGCAAAAGTGTGTGTTTACGTTTGCGATCAGTCGATATGCCAAAAGTAATGACCTCCATACGTTCTATTAATTAAAACAGTATTTCAAGACTGGTTTGACCATAACCTTAGCAATTATGATAGAAATATTATAACTATAGTTTAATACAGCTGAGAGAATATTTAGTTAGTTTTTAACAACCAAAGAAGGTGACATTTAAAACAGTCACAGAGAATAGGGTTCAAAATTCAACCCTTCAGCAAAAAGGCCCTGCAATAGCGGGTGAAAAATGGAGTTGTGTGAGGAATGCGTGGCCCATGCACATTCGACAGCGGCCAATTCCGATAGGCCGGACAGGAGACCGGGGACACATATTACTGGCCGAACGTAAAAAGAATTGTTACCTTTCAGTGTCAAAAGAAGTTAGAATTCTAAAATATGCTTACTTCTAAGTTCTAACAGCTGTTAAAAACTTTTTTGTTACTTTTTTAAATAATCGGTATCAATAAAATACAGATGTTGCTATATGACTTCGTAAGCGATAAATAAAATCTCGAGTAACCGTACATTTATTGCATACCTCTTATCGCGGGCTTTGAGCGTGGCGACCGAATCAAGAAATTCCGTAACGAAAAAAACCTAACACACCCCACTCCGACCGGCAACGCCGCACCGCTGTACCGGTGGATCCGGCGTTGCCAGATTTCGGCACGGTGTTTGTGTGCGTGCGACTAGGCGTATGCGAATTATAATTGCATAAATTGATGAAAAATGCTATGCAATAGCTTTACCGAGACAGTCCCCGAGTGCCACACGTATTTTTTTTCTTTGAATAAGAAATATCCAATCAACTGTTAAACTATGTGTCTGTACCAAATTTCATCAAAATAGGTTAAATAATTTCGGAGCATTTTTCATAAACAGTATTTATTTATGAAAAAACAAATATTATTTCCCCCTTAAGATAAAAAAGTACACGTTGAAATGGTGTACACATTTTAGAGAAATACATTTTTTTTGTACCCAAAAATGTTTCTGTAAATAAACAAATCTGGAATAATGTCCGTTTTGTCATACCGAAATTATGACGGATGTAGCCCTTGGAGGGCTATTTCTCAATTTGGACTTTCTTTGATAGGTATATCCCTTGAGGGTTCTCCTGAAAACAGAACCAAGATTTACGTAATACACCTGCAAAGAAACAAAAATATTATTCCCGGGCGATCAAAATAAAGGCCGCTTAAATGATTGAGTGTTGTGCCGAGGTCTAGTTATTATATAGATAAGGTATATTATTTTGATGTTATGAAAATCTATACTAATGTGTGTAACGCCCAAACCACTGATTCAATTTTGCTGAAATTTGTTATGGAGATACTTTTTTGCATCTCCATTAATAATTATTCTTTTTTACTCAATTTGCCATTAATAATTATAATATTAGTACAGATAATATGAAAATTGTATGTTTAACTCTATAGGTACCGTAGTAATGTAGTCTAGACATAAACGTCATGTACTCAAAATAACTCTTTATATCGTGTTTTTCTGGAACGTGTACAAGATTTTCGCGTTAAAAAGCACTTTATCACCACTAGACCATGAAGGCTTAGAAGCAAGACTTAAAGAGTGAAAGTATAGACTTAAAAAAGTCATTGACCTGCACTAGTATATAAAATAATAATATTTGAGTACGTGAATACTTGCTACGTAGGCACAAAGCTAAAATAAATTGATAAAAAATCCTTGATTTTCAATCTTACAGCAAAAGAAAAAAAAATGAGTTAAAAGTTAAAATATTTCTTGGTCCTTGTATAATTTTTATGGTAACCATACAATCCGAAGTGTTGAGGGTTAAGGAGTTAGCCTAAAGACCAGGTTAAAACCGTTGGTTAAAACTCTTTTGCCTCACTATTCCTCATGTGTAAATATAGATTTATGCAAAGGGCGTAATTTTAACAGCGTCTCCGAAATGTAACTCAAACATTTGAGTTTCATTAGATTGTGAAAAACCTAAACGTAGCGTGTTTATCTTATAAAGCGAGGACTAAATGAATAAAATAACGGCAGTGTAAGGAATATGTAAAGTAGGAACATAGACGCCAAATCAATAAACGTATGACGCAAGTTATAAGCGAATGGCAATGAAACTATATATTTCGCACCTTTCGATAGTAATAGTCCCCCTCCTGGTTCGAGAATTCCTTAGATTTACTTCTATATAAAATAAAAATTAAATTGAATGGTACTGATTGTAAAAGAATACTATTTGAAATAACATTTATTTTATCGTCTGCCGGATTCGCTACTGTTCTATGAAATCAAACTTTTAAAACACCAATTAAAATAATTAAGGAATAATCTTGGCTCATTTTAAAAAAGCGATAATATTGTTGTTTCTTTGCCATGTACGAGTAAACTTTAAAGTTTCTGATAAAGTGATCCTATTTTGTAATATAATGCCCATATTATCTGGGATATTATTTTATAATAATATGTTTTTAAAAACAGTATTGTTAACATTCTTAATAGTTTTTTTTTTATTAATTTCAGCTTCATAATATATTCGCTCTGTCTTATGACTTAACAACCAATACTAAGGTTAGTTTTGGGGCAAGGAGCAAACAGCTCCCGGGTTAGCAAATACGCTGACGAAGCCAAAAGTACACCTCCTCTGACTGGTTTTTATCTGTCACTGACAGAAGGGACAGAACCCTTTGATAATGTTGACCTGGCAGCGCCACTTCTAAAGAGACAAATATTTTTTTCCTTTCATCACTTGAATTGTCCCGGTTCGGATTTATACCTTAATTTTCGCGTTACCCTTTGAAAATATATTTTGGGGATATTTTTTAGTAATTAGTGGTTTGGGGGTGAAGCGATTGGTGTAATAAAATATTATGAAAAGTTAATTTTTGCTAGAGTAATCTCAACACATAAAAATTTGTGTCTATGCTATTCACGCTGCGCGCTGAATAAAAATAATGTATTTTATTACAAAAACAAAGGTTCTTTTAACGAAGTATCTAGACTATTTCCTATAGCCATGGTATATCCTTCAACACGTCTTCATAACGATTGTCATACAAGACATAATGAAATGACGTGTTTCTTTGGAGACTCTGTGGTGTTTGCTTATTATTAAAAAATAGCACTTACCTAGAAGTATTGTAATATTTTATAAGATGTAGTATCGGAGAAGTTGATGATAGACAGATGGCGGACTTAGAGCCAGTCCACACGGCGCGTTGCGTCAACGCAGCGCTGCCGTTGCGTTGTTTTACTTACAAATAACCAAGGTGTTCACACGGCGCGCTGCGTCGTTGCAACGCACACATGACGGACAGCAGCCCCCGAGACGAAGCGGGAGGGGGTGTTGACGTTAAGACTGCTTCGTAATAACGCTGCGATGACGCAGCGCCTGTGTGGCCGGCTATGCGTCAAACGGCAGCGCTGTGTCGACGCAACGCTAACGCAACGCGCCGTGTGGACTGGCTCTTACGCAATTTTTTTGCGTAATTGCGTCAAAGCTGCCTATGAATGATTTTCTCGATGTTACTATTTCTTGATCCTCTTAATATTGTTATCAAAATACATCTGATGGCAAAAAGTGAGAAAAGAAATTGACTCTAGCAATACCGGGGTAATTGGAATAAAACATTTTGATCCTTTTTTTTCCTTATAGCGGATTATGTGTGTGAAACATGCAAATATTAAAATTTATCCAATGATCAAGGATATTTTTTGAAAATCTGCCATCAAAATTTGCCATCAGATTCTGGTAGACCTATAGTTGATAACATCTATAAATATTTTCTTTTAATATTAAATGTGTGTTAAACGTTCACCACGATTTTAATACACGTCGCGCGTCATCATTATGTCAGCTTCGCAGGCTTCGCGGTGACACGACACTTACTGAGGATCATCTCAGAGCGTCGCGTCAGCTGGGGGAGCGAAGGGAGCATTAGTATGCAGAATGTATTATATCTGCTGCTTTTCTGAAATAAGGAATTTGTTTATAGGTAATTGTTGATAGGTTTGTTTATAGAGAATCGTAAATTTTGATGTTGATATTATACTTTGTTCTTTTCCGGGGCCTGAAAGTACATCAGCAAAATTCTTCAAAATCTGTTCAGCGGCTAATGCATCATAAGTAATAGAAAAAACAGACGTAGTTTCGTAAATTATGGATTTAAGCCGTTATAAAACTTATTTCAATCAATCTCATTATTTTCAAATCATGGTAATATTATTTAAGACTGGATTAAGATTAAAAATGCTTTATATTTGAATTAAAACGTGTGATAACATAATATTGTGATATTATAAGGTTGAAACATTTACGGATTTTTGTCGCGGAGCACTTTTATTAATCCCGACGTTTCGGCTGCTTTACAGCGGCCGTGGTCACGGCTGGATTGTTGTAAGTTGTTCGATTGTTGTAAGTTGTAAGTGTTTCAACCTTATAATATCACTAGATTTTGCCCGCGGCTTCGCTCGCGTTAAGAAGTATTATTATTTTTTGGGTATCAAAGTCAGCCCGATCGGTATATCCTCTATTTTATCCCTTGGGGGTAGAATTGATCAAAATCCTTTCTTAGCGGATGCCTACATCATAACATCTACCTGCATGCCAAATTTCAGCCCGATCCGTCCAGTGGTTTGGGCTGTGCGTTGATAGATCACTATGTCAATCAGTCACCTTTGAGTTTTATATATTATTTAGATTTAGTGAATAATTAAGTATTATTTAAATCATTATTTACTAATAGATCTAAACTCCCTGCCGCACGCGCACCCCCGCCTTGGTGACGCCCACTTCACAACGGGCAGTGCAGCAGAAATCGTAATATTTTAATTTCGCCATAACTTCAAAATCGACCGTCCAATTTTAATCATTCAAAGACCAAATATTATCTACATAAACTGTGCTTATTGATGAAATAATTTATTTTGATAAGGATTAAAAGCACGAGTAAAATAAACGCGTTTAAATGAAGTCCAAAAAAAAAATCAAGATTTTTAAATAAAAAAATGGTTGTTGTGCGTCACTCGACATAGATAAGTATAGTTTGTCGCGGACTTTTTTGTAGATATTTATAAGATCTACAATTAATTTGAACATTTAAAGGTTCTATCTTTTATAGTTTAGGCAGCGTACGCAAAATAAGTAACTTTTCTGGTTGATTTTTACACCTTGTGTCCGAAAAACCCAAATATCTTACGGAACCCTATTTTTCCAAAATAAAAATTTGCCTATGTTACTCGTGGATAATGTAACTTTCGAATAGTGAAAGAATTTTTGAAATCGGTCCAGTAGTTTTTGAGCCTATTCATTACAATTAAACAAACAAACAAACAAAGTTTTCCTCTTTATAATATAGTGTAGATGAGTGATACGTAAACTTAAGAAATCGCAATATAATAATATTATTATATTTATGATATTTATCGATAACTACCTATATCGATATTTTTCTTTTCCCCAGCTCTAAGCATTTTTGTTTTAGCAAAAACAATAATATTTTAATAGTTACGTTCGTAAAAATCAACCATTTCGAATTTTATTTGGACATTATTTTTTGTGTATTTAACTACTACTGTATTCACTTAAGTATTGTGTCTAAAATATTATAAAAGAGACTTATAATTCTAGGTTATTTGATAAGAGTTGCATTTCTTACGTTAGCTATCCGATATCCATACTAATAATATAACAAATGCTAAAGTGTGTCTGTCTATTACGTCTTCACGCCCAAATCGCTGAACTGATTTTGCTGATATTTTGTATAGAGATACTTTGCGTTCCGGGAAAGTACATAGGATACATCTTATAACAAAAAAAGCACGTGGTCACGGCTGGATTGTTGTAAGTTGTTCGATTGTTGTAAGTTGTAAGTGTTTCAACCTTATAATATCACTAGATTTTGCCCGCGGCTTCGCTCGCGTTAAGAAGTATTATTATTTTTTGGGTATCAAAGTCAGCCCGATCGGTATATCCTCTATTTTATCCCTTGGGGGTAGAATTGATCAAAATCCTTTCTTAGCGGATGCCTACATCATAACATCTACCTGCATGCCAAATTTCAGCCCGATCCGTCCAGTGGTTTGGGCTGTGCGTTGATAGATCACTATGTCAATCAGTCACCTTTGAGTTTTATATATTATTTAGATTTAGTGAATAATTAAGTATTATTTAAATCATTATTTACTAATAGATCTAAACTCCCTGCCGCACGCGCACCCCCGCCTTGGTGACGCCCACTTCACAACGGGCAGTGCAGCAGAAATCGTAATATTTTAATTTCGCCATAACTTCAAAATCGACCGTCCAATTTTAATCATTCAAAGACCAAATATTATCTACATAAACTGTGCTTATTGATGAAATAATTTATTTTGATAAGGATTAAAAGCACGAGTAAAATAAACGCGTTTAAATGAAGTCCAGAAAAAAAATCAAGATTTTTAAATAAAAAAATGGTTGTTGTGCGTCACTCGACATAGATAAGTATAGTTTGTCGCGGACTTTTTTGTAGATATTTATAAGATCTACAATTAATTTGAACATTTAATGGTTCTATCTTTTATAGTTTAGGCAGCGTACGCAAAATAAGTAACTTTTCTGGTTGATTTTTACACCTTGTGTCCGAAAAACCCAAATATCTTACGGAACCCTATTTTTCCAAAATAAAAATTTGCCTATGTTACTCGTGGATAATGTAACTTTCGAATAGTGAAAGAATTTTTGAAATCGGTCCATTAGTTTTTGAGCCTATTCATTACAATTAAACAAACAAACAAACAAAGTTTTCCTCTTTATAATATAGTGTAGATGAGTGATACGTAAACTTAAGAAATCGCAATATAATAATATTATTATATTTATGATATTTATCGATAACTACCTATATCAATATTTTTCTTTTCCCCAGCTCTAAGCACTTTTGTTTTAGCAAAAACAATAATATTTTAATAGTTACGTTCGTAAAAATCAACCATTTCGAATTTTATTTGGACATTATTTTTTGTGTATTTAACTACTACTGTATTCACTTAAGTATTGTGTCTAAAATATTATAAAAGAGACTTATAATTCTAGGTTATTTGATAAGAGTTGCATTTCTTACGTTAGCTATCCGATATCCATACTAATAATATAACAAATGCTAAAGTGTGTCTGTCTATTACGTCTTCACGCCCAAATCGCTGAACTGATTTTGCTGATATTTTGTATAGAGATACTTTGCGTCCCGGGAAAGTGCATAGGATACATCTTATAACAAAAAAAGCACGGTTCCTTCCGCGTGTTTTGTTTTTTGGCGCAACAGAGTTGCGGGCGTCATCCAGTTTATAATATATTTATACTATTTCTTACATAGGTATTAAATAAGAAACAATGTAACTGTATAAAAGCATGTTTATTTTTCGGCGCAAATGTTGCCAAATTGTAACCAATAAGTTTAAGAAGCTATTTGATAGGGAGCCAGGATTGTCTGATATCTAATTCAAAAGCTTGCAGATTTAGCACATAAAAATATTAAATACCTACTAAATGTTGCCATCTTCTTTGTGTGTATTTTAGGCAGTAACGGCCTTTTTCACGAAGTTTTCTTTCCGGACGCTACCAAAATAAAAGAAGCAATAATTGGTACAATGAATTAAAAAATCTAAGTATATATTTTTTTTCTGTACTTTGAATCAGATACTTTCAGAACTTCCAACGTGTTGTCTACCACCATATCGGGAACTAACCCGGCGAGAAAAACCGGCGTAAGAAACTCGCAAATCAACAATCACAGTAACTGTACCTAACAATTTACATAAGGCATACTCCATTACAAAGTATACAGTACCTTCGTCAAAAAGTATATTACGGTTTTTCGGGCAACCTCTACTCGTACTGTAAAGAGTTGAATTCTGTAAAGGGGGAAGACGTGTGTCCCTCGGTGCCTAATGAAAATTCTTTGCGCATACATTGGTCCACCGTACCAAATGACAGACAGGTTTTATCGATTTCGCCGAAACCCAAACTGGACTATTCGAGATATTCCTAATGTGAATTCGAATGAACAATTTGGGTTATTCGAACCTTATTCGAACTATGTATCAGTTTAATAATCGTTAACATTCCTTTCCAAATTTTAGGCTAATAAATCCTAACCTCAAAGCTTTATGGCTTGTTGGTGAGCGCGTCGTTAGCTCCAGCCGAATGTCGTGAGTTCGAATCCTGCCGAGCGGTCGAAAAGTTTTCTATGTTCCTGGGTCTTTGATATGCTTCGGCCCAAACGAGCATACCATCTTGGATGATCTTTCTTTGTGCCCTACACACGTATTTTCACAAGCCCTTAAAAATAGCTACTAAGTGATTAGGCTGCGCGACTAAGCTACGGTGCGAATGTAGATTATTCCCGCTCTGCCGACACGAACGTCCTGCGTTGCAGACGCTCCCGCTTCGCAGTCGCTTTGGTCGCGTAGGTTTGGCCGAAGCGATTACTAGTTATTTAAACAGCCAATAGAAAAACAAAAAAGATCGCAAAATCCATATCCATACTTCCATACCTCCATACTATCCATACTAATATTATAAATGCGAAAGTGTGTCTGTCTGTCTGTCTGTTACCTCTTCACGCCTAAACCGCTGAACCGATTTTGCTGAAATTTGGTATGGGTACTTTGAGTCCCGGGAAAGGACATAGGATACTTTTTATCCCGGTAAAATGTACGATTCCCGCGCGATTTAACGAATTTTGGCGCAACGAAGTTGCGGGCGTCATCTAGTATATTATAATTAATATAAAACTAGATGACGCCTGCAACTCCGTTGCGCGGTGCGCCAAAATTAGTTAATCGTGAGGGAACTGTACATTTTTCCTGGATAAAAGTATCCTTTGTCCAAATTTCAGCAAAATCGGTTCAGCGGTTTGGGCGCGATGAAAGGTAACAGACAGACAGACGAACACACTTTCGCATTTATAATATTAGTATGGCTGTTCAGAAAAAGAAAAGGCTCAAAGTCGTAACTGTTATGAGAAACATAACATAATATAATAATAGATAAACATAATAACAAAATATGTTACGTAATTTTATTAACATTGTGAGTAAGATAAATTTTCTCGAAGGTTGTGTCTGGTACAAGTAACTTCCAATCTGTAACAGCGGGGGAAATATTAACTCTCAAAGTATACAAAACCACCAAGACGAAAAACATTTGCGTTTGCAAAAATTAATATTCGGCGTTCTTTAATCTCGTCCTTTATTGTTGTATGAAATTAATTAAATTCCAAATATAAAGTTTTAATTAATTTTTAAACATACGTGAACTGAATTTGATGTGAAATTGTTACAAGTGGTCGGCTAATCAGCGATGAGAAGAATTAATAAAGGGCGGAGGTAGACCTAAATATAATATATCTATCGAAGAAGAAGAAGAAAGTTTACGAAGTTTCAAATATTATAAAGTTAAATAAAAGAACAATGGGGGAAAATGATTGTGTGTGTATACTTATATGACGACAATAAAACCAAAACTGGGGGGTGTGCCAAAATATTTTCGTTTTCGCCTCGTTATACATTCGCCGATGAAAATGTATTGAATTAACATAAGCGTTCGTTAGTATGACGTTGACGTTCGACTCGTCTTATGTCTATTCCATACATTTTGATCGGCGGTTTCAATTTCGTTATAGAATCGCCGATCAAAATGTATGGAATTGATATAGCAATTATTGCTATTTGATAGGATCTTGACTAAATATCCTCAGTTAGATTGAAATAGCGGGGTGTAATAGTCAGCCTCATTTCCATGTTCTTTAGCGGTTCAAACATTAAACGACTGGCCCAGTCGTAATCAATAATGAGTTGTACGTGCTTAATGCGTACCGGAGCCAACCTAATTGGATTTGCAGAGCAATTAATGTTGTACATCCTCCTCATTATATACACAATATTGTAAAGTCAATATGGCGCCTAATTGATTAGTTTCTCCCGATTGTTGGGGCTCGGCCATTGATTGTATTACTAGATATTGTTGGATAATCAAAGCTATTTGGAGTTGTCTAGTTGTTTCAGCTTCGTTGAGTTCTGACTCGTTTATAACATTTTCAGGCATAGTTTTCTATGTGAGTGTCTGTCTGTAACCACTTCACCTCCAGAATTCCAGATCCATCCCAAGTCCCTACTTGGGATGGGTTTTTACGGCAAAATATATTGTGTCATACAAAAATGTCGTGCAAATAAGAGTGGGTTGCAACTTGCACCAGAGGCGTTTTTATAGTTAAGGTTAAGGTTATCGTCAAATATGGCGTCCATTATTGACTTTAACCAAAGATGTGATAGTTCATTTGACATTTTGTTTTAGTTAAAGTTATAGTTAAAGTATGTTGGTGCAACCCACCCTAAATTTGCGAGTTTTATCGATTATTCTAAAGGACAAAGTTAGTCGGAAGTATTCAACGTAAACGCGAATATTGAAGTTCCGTTATAGCTGTAACTTATCGTTTACCAATTTTATAAGCTTATACCTAGTTTGGAGATCTTATCAGCTTGCACGTTTTTTTAGTTTTCAACACATGCAGTTTCTAGTTTCACAATAATTGAAAATCTAGTTGTTGTTGATCAATAATTTACTATTTTATACCGAAATTGATTTATAGGCAGTTGGCGGATTTACGCAATTTGATCTTGATATTATCCGCCTACAGATTACTTGACATACAGATTACCCGACTAAATAGCATAGCTGGTTCAGTTTCCTATTGATCAAATTATCTCATGGTAACTTTATAAAATATTGCTGAACAAAACGAAGTCATTAAACTACGAGTTTATTGGCGGTAAGGAGGCACTATAAGGCATATTGTACAAATGCATATAAGGCATATTAATTGTACTGAAGGTGTGTTCAAATCAAGTAAGCAATAATCATATCTGCATATGCACGGACATATGCGTGATCTATTCATCTGGCAAATCCACAGGTCAAACGCACAGGCTGATTCACTAATGCGTTTGCTTTGTCCGGGCACTCGCCAAGTATCAAGCAATTATCCCTTAATACTCTAAGGCCGACCGCACACTAGCTGTGTTGAAGCAATTGGCAACAAAAGTCAATTAATTTTTCAATAGAATATTATATCACTGGAATGTTTTCACACTGCTAGAGGCAGCACAAGCAAAGAAAGAAATGTGAAATAAGGTAGGGAGTAGGCACTCCAGGAAACCGTGGTGTTACTCGGCTGGATACGATTTACTTGCCTGGAAGTACCAAGTGGTGATGAGACTTTGGATGTAATATAAACTTACTACTTGTTGTCTGCATCACTAACATACTTACTTCTGCTTGACTCTGGACTAAGTATGCTTACGTTTTCAATGAAATAGTCATCCTATATAGTAAATATAGTCATCCTATATAGTACTACAGGCTACGTCTTTACTTCGTTCATCACCAAATTCTGAGTTATGATTAAATCGCTATCACTTTCCTTATCAGACAGTTCCAGGTCATCTTCACTATAAGAAGGAATGCCAAGAAAATGTTGGACCTCATCAGAATGCATGCTTTACCTTTGGCTCATCTACAAGAAATACATAATATTTTTGAAGATACCCGTTGCACGATGTACCAAATATGGGCCTTACGCAAAAACTTCCATAACTATGCACTTTGTTTCTATTGAGTTGCGATTTTTTAAATATTTTTCTAAGAAATAGAATCATATTTTGTAGAGCTAATATATTTTTTTAAACCAAAATAAAAAATCGGGCAGAGTCGAACTCGCGCACGAAGGGTTTCGTACCATTATAGAGCAAAATTTGGCCAAAAATTGTGTTTTTTTGTATGGGAGCCCCCCTTAATTTTTTTTATTTTATTTTAATATTATTATTAAATATTAAAGTACACATATTAAAACTAAGGTCTTTGGGAAAAATTCAAGTACCTACCTGTTGCCATTATTGATATAGAGCAAAAAGGCCAAAAAATCACGTTTGTTGTATGGGAGCCCCCCTTAAATATTAATTTTATTTTGTTGTTATAGCGGCAATAGATATACATAATCTGTGAAAATTACAATTCTCTAGCTATTACCGTTCTTGAGTTACAGCCTGGAGACAGACAGACAGAAAGACAGACAGACAGACAGACAGACGGACGGATAGACGGACAGACGGACAGACAACGAAGTCTTAGTAATAGGGTCCCGTTTTTATCCTTTGGGTACGGAACCCTAAAAATGATGCACTTAGGGCTAAAATTTCGTGCACGTGTTCCTTAGAATGTCATGGAAACATAATATCCAGCATGAAAGGATTTTTCGTAATTTCAACACAAGGAGATTAAATATTGATTCTATATTGCGCGGGCGGAACTGCCTGGTAAAGCTAGTATAATATATTATGCACCATCGAAGAAATTGTTTCATAGGCAGTTGACAGACCTACGTACGACCTACCTACTCATTTGGTCGCATTATGTCAATTCAATGTGAGCTATAATTTGTCGGCTGCGTTTAAACTTTAACATAACGCGACCAAATTGTCTACCTATGAATAAACTTATCTAATATAGTACCTTACTACAAATTCGAATCCTCTTCAACGAACGACATAATTTAAAGCCATTAAATAATTATAAAAATGATGATGAATGATGATGATGACTAGCAAGGTCAACGGTCGCCACTCAATCAAGGATCACATGGTACGGTAAATATTTGATACCCTCGTCTCTAGAGTGTGTTGCCGATGTAATCAGGCGGATTCCCTCTCTTTCCCACCCTGTCTGTCTCCCTCTTACTCCGTCTCGGCGCTGATTAGCACGCTAATAAACCTAATAAGGACGTCAAGGTAAGTAACTCATTAGAAATATCTTGGTGCCTTCTTAATTTGCTGAGAATTCAGCAAATTTTTCTCGGGTTATATTTTGATGACATATTATTCTTGATTAGTATTTAATTATACTTTCCTGTAAGCTTAATTGTTACAGAATAAACTTATACTTTTATTGGGGAACACGGTATTTTTTGTAGAAAGACTGTGTTAATTCAGAGCTCAAAGCACCATCCTGATAAAAAATCTGTATAGTTTGATTCACTATCTCGCTTTACAAAAGTGATATTAGAGTGATAATTATGACCTCCCGTACCATAAAGCTTAGTACAACTTCATTAATTTCCATACCCATTCGCTTACGTCGAACGTTATGCATTCTGCCTTTGGACCGTCTATAATTTAATTGGAACTTGCATCCAGCCACAAGTTTGGCGTCTTGAATGGTCTAAGTTTATCGTTAACCCACTTATACGCCTCACAAATATCTATTCATGAGAATGTAAGATATCTCAGTCTTATTTTGATGTAAATTTGTCAGTGAAGTTAGGTAAGTATGCGTTCCGCAAAATTTTCTCGTCGTTCTTTATTTTATTACGCGCCTGATTTTATAAAATAGCAAAGCTAAAATATCATCTTTTGCTTGTCTTGTAAACTAGTAAGTTATACACATACACACAACTAACATATTTTTATAAGTTATAACATAGGGACAGTTACATATTTTTACCTTATAATTTAAACTTCATTATCTGGATATACATAAAATCCACATTTTTCTGTTTTCAAATCATTTTCCCGGCCCTAAAGTCTCCATTTAAGTATGCAAATAACTGATTTTTTTACTATTACTTACCTTATACCTACCTGTTTCTTCCACTCATGTCTTCATTATTATTATTAACAATAATATAAATAAATTCGTAGGCGGTTAATTGTAAAGCGACTTTTCTAACCCATCAGACATGGACATAATATTATTACTGTACTAGTAAAACGTGGGAGAGCCATGCTTCGGCACGAATGGGCCGGCTCGACCGGAGAATTACCACGTTCTCACAGAAAACCGGCGTGAAACAGCGCTTGCGCTGTGTTTCGCCGAGTGAGTGAGTTTACCGGAGGCCCAATCCCCTACCCTATTCCCTTCCCTACCCTCCCCTATTCCCTTCCCTTCCCTACCCTCCCCTATTCCCTTCCCTTCCCATCCCTACCCTCCCCTATTACCCTATTCCCTCTTAAAAGGCTGGCAACGCACTTGCAGCTCTTCTGATGCTGCGAGTGTCCATGGGCGACGGAAGTTGCTTTCCATCAGGTGACCCGTTTGCTCGTTTGCCCCCTTATTTCATAAAAAAAAAAAAGATTTTTTTATTACTGAGGAATATTGTTAATGGCCAACACTAATAGATAACATATTATTAGAGGAAAGTAACCAAATATGGCCACCATTTTGTTTTTGCCTGATAAATAAAAAGCTATTAAAAAATATCTATTTTTTGGCGTCGAAATGATCACGCATTTATTTTTAAAGCCCTCAATAACCCTAGGTTAAGGGTAAGGCCAGATACCGAGGGGGTCATAAGTATGGCCAAAACTGGCGACAGCTCGCGAGCTGCTTACAAAAATGATTGATTGTGGTGTTAAAGAGAATAAATGCGATAGACAATCGTCGCTTTTTGCGTCTTTTGATTGTAGGTTTTCGAGAATTATCGCTAGCCCATAATAAAACACTTATAGCTCACATTTGCTCACTTAAAAAATATAAGTTCTATAATCTATTTAATTTCAATTAGAAAATGAGATAATTAATACTTAGTGAAACATCATTCACTAAAGATTACTAAATAATGATTGCACTAGATTGTACCTATAATAAGTAGGAAACAGTAGTAGTAGATAATATTATTATTATATTAAGTAGTAACAAAATTAGATTATCCCACCAAAAACATTTCATGTAAAATGTTACCTCGACGACCACAAAAGGTTTTGAAGAGTTTGAACTTTTGGAGTTTAAATGAAAACGACTTGTCTCCTCCGATGCATCTTTATTAATAATTAATCTCACTTAAAATTATTACTTAGCTTATTCTACTTGGGTGGTACAATAATTATTAAGAAGTTACGCCACAATATTCGGAACAACGTTGGACACATTGGGCAATAAGCATAAAGTTAATAACATACATTAAGCTATACCAATACTATACTATAATATATTATAGCATAGTATTAGAATATACTAAGATGTAATTATCACACTTCACCTCCGGGGGAAAAGAAAAAAAAAATACTTTTTTTTTTAAGTTATTACTAACACTAATTATTATAATTACATTTCTATAATTTTTTTTATATATTTTTATAATAATTTTGCAGACAATTTTTTTAGCTTATGAATTTTTTTGTCCTATTCTTATGTATTATGTCTACTTTATTATTCTTAATTACTTTAACATTAGGTCCCATGTCCTCTACAACAGTAAATGGACCGTGAAATAACTTATCTAGCTTTCCACTAGTTTCAGATTTCACTAAAATTAAATCACCTTTATTGTAGGATATAGGGTTTACATATTTATCATACCTTACTTTACGATCAAACTTACTATCTAATAAATTATTTCTAGCATCTTTAAAAGCAACTTGCAACCTATATTTAAGTACACTGCAATAATTTTCTGGAGTGTACAGTGGTTCTATTGCATTACTCAATCTGTTAGGAATATTACATTGCCTACCAAATACTAATTCAAACGGTTGGTATTTTGTTTCGGTATGGACTGTATTGTTAAAACTAAAACACCAGTAAGGTAACCAATAAGACCAAGATTGCACGTCTTTGTCACAGTGGATTCGTAAGAAAGAACCTAAATTTTTGTGAGCATTCTCCAATGCACCTATAGATTGATGGTGATATGCAGTTGATACTATATTTTGTACATTTAATAGCTTATATAGCTCAATAATGGTAGAAGATGTGAACTCTGCTCCTCTATCAGTTGCAATAATCTTAGGTATACCGTATCTTAAAATAAAATTATTAACTAATGCTCTAGCTACGCTAACTGTTTCCTTATTCCTAATCGGATAAGCCTCTATAAACTTACTTAGTTCACATTGAACTGTTAAAATGTATAAATTATCGTCATAATCTTTTGGTAGTGGGCCCACTATGTCCATAAATATTTTTTCAAATGCGTAAGACGCAGTTGTTGTTAGAGTCATAGGTTCTTTGACGTATTTGCAATGCTTAGAAAATTGGCACTTGGCACATTTTCTCACAAAATCCTTAACGTCAGATTCAAGTCCTGGCCAATAAAATCGTCTTTTAATATTGTTACACATTCTACGAATACCAGCATGACCGCTAGTTGGTAGTAAATGAAAATCGTTTAATATAAATGATTTGTCTTCATCATTCTCTATCCTAGTTACGCCCTTTAATATACAAAGTCGTGGTCCGGACCACATATTAGTCGACTTTATTTCATTATTCAAATCATTAATAAATCGCTCATTATTATTATTCTTTATAAGGCATATTTCTTTAATATTTAACTTTTTACAATAATTACTCAACAGTGTCACAAATTCGACTCGCGAGAATTGTGCCCGAAAGCTGAGATTAATGTAAATTATTTTTTTACTAGGACAGTAGGAGAAACATTCATATTCATTAGTTATTATATTAGCCTTTCGTAATTTATTTAGTTCACTATTTTTAACTAATTTCATTTCCACTGAATCACACGGCTTTCTTAATAACTCCACGACTCTTGGTTGATCAGGCCTTTCGTCTCTAGAGTTACTAAGGAAAGGTGTTTCTTCAGTTACGCATCCTTCACTAACTTTCTCCATTTCTCTCTTTTGTTTCCTTGTTACCACAGCCATAATCTGCTCATTCATGCCTTTCAACTCATTTGAGGTGATACATATTCTTGACAATGCATCGGCACCTACATTATCCTTACCTTTTACATATTCTACTTTAAAATCATACTCTTCTAATGTTAATCTGAATTTAATTAAACGACTAGACGGATCTTTCATACCGAACAAGTAAACTAATGGTTTATGATCAGTTTTAATAGTAAAATGTCTGCCATACAAGTACGGCCTAAAATATTTTATGCTCCAAACTATTGCCAAAAGTTCCTTTTCTATGGTCGGATAGTTCAATTCAGCTTTATTTAACGGTCTACTAGCATATGCAACAGGTTTTAAATTACTATTGCTCAAAACTGCACCAATTGCAATACCAGAAGCATCTGTGTGAAGCACAAATTCATTTTCTGGGGAAAAATCAGGATATTGAAGAATAGGGGGAGATATCATGGACTCTTTAAGAATATCAAACGATTTTTGACATTCGTCACTCCAAACAAATATTGAATTTTTCCTAGTCAATTTATTGAGAGGTATTGTTATGTTAGCAAAAGATGGTATAAACTTCCTGTAATAGTTACAAAATGCTACAAATCGTCTTACTTCATCAGAATTTTTAGGAACTGGATAATTTTGTAAAACTGAAACTTTTTCGGGGTCAGGTAATATGCCTTGAGCTGAAATGACATGTCCAAGATATAAAATTTGTTTTTTCAAAAATTGACATTTACCTGGGTTTAATTTTAAATTAACTTTTCTAAGTCTCTCAAAAATATCAATCAAATTTTTATTATGAATTTCTAAATTTCTGCCAAAAACTATTAAGTCATCTAAATAAATAAAACACTTTTCAAATGCAAGACCCGACATTGCTACAGACATAACTCTACTAAATGCACTTGGAGATATTTTTAAACCCATGGGTAGACGTTTCATTTGATACTGACCTGAATTAGTACTAAAAGCTGTATATTTACGATGTTTCGAACTAAGAGGAACTTGGTAATAACCAGAATTTAAATCGAGATGGGAAAAATATATAGAACCTGCAAGTGAATCTAAAATTTCATTAATATTTGGAAGTGGAAATTTATCGTCTTGAATATTTTCATTTAATTTTCTGTAATCAATAACCAAACGCCATTTCTTTTCTCCTGTTTTATCACTTTTCTTAGGAACTAGTAATATTGGGCTAGACCATTCACTTTTACATTCTTCTATTATATCGTCTTTAAGCATATCTTCAATTTGTTTTTGAACTTCAGGTTTTAAAGATTGGGGCATTCTATAAGGTTTTATGTAAACAGGACTAGTATTTGGCTTTAGTGTAATTTTCTGTTCATATATATCAGTCATAGTCAGTCTGTCACCCGGTAAATGAAAAATATCCGCGTACTTACTACAAATATCACTTATTGATTTTTTTTCATTGGACTCTAAATGATCTAATTTTAAAATTGATGAAAGAACATCAGCTCGTTTTGCGTTCGCCACGCTTTTATTAAAATTATAAATATTATAATCCTCTAATGCATGAACTTTAGGCACGAATGTAGGCAACTTTATGTCATCTTCACTAGTATTTAAAATTTTGATTGGAATTTTACCATCCTTCACCGTTACTATAGTACTTCCTAGAAACAAATCCTTACTTAACTCTTTCGTACACACTACACAATCACCTTCCAAACCTGGTTCAACAGCTACATAATGTATTGATTCACATCGAGCTGGTATAAATAAATAATCCGTTGTATAATCTGGTACCTCATAAATTGGTATTAGGCTCTGCTTACCATTTAAACAAAAACTTAGAGCATTTGAATTTAATAAAATATCACATTTAAATTTACTTAAAAAGTCAAGTCCTATAATACCATGAACCTTCAATGATAAATTAGTAAAAATATGAAATTTATGATGAAAACAATCACCATTTTTTGCTAGTAAATTAAGAAATACATGGCCTTCAGATCTAGCATGGCCTCCTATTCCATTAACAACAGTTTTACTTCTATAAACAACACTATTCTTTGGTAAGACTTCGCTTCTTATAACAGATAACGAAGCACCCGTATCCAGTAAAAAATAATATTTGATTTTATTAATATTAAAAATAACTATCTTTTGTTTACTATTTAAAGTGTAAATATGATTTTTAAAAACGAAAAAATTTATCTGCTAAATTGTCTACATTATCTTCATTATTATGCTCATCATTACCTATTATTGTTTGTGTTAATTGGAAACACATTATTTCTACCACGCCTAGACCTATTAAATTTACCACGATTTAAATTCTGGGATCGCTGTTGATTACCGCGGCTATAAAAATTACCACGAGAAAAATATCTATTATTATTATTAATCTGTCCTCTTGAATTATAAGAAAATCTCGGAGAAGAGAACCTCATATTAAAATTACTCCTACCTGGAAATCCACCACGTCTACCACGATGCGATGCCCTCCAGATATTCATGACATCAGCGCTAGCCGACGTCGACGGCGAGGAAACTTCCTCGTCCTTGGCAGCCTGGATAGCGTCTTTTAAGGAAGAGTAGTTCCTAGCTGCAATTATCGTACTTAACTTATTGTTTTTTAAACCATCTGAAAATCTTTTAATGGCAATTTTTTCATTTATCGGCTTAAGTACACTATAATTGGCAGAATTTCCTTCTGCTTGTGCAACTGTCAAGTCCGTAAAAAGTTTTTCGATTTCAGAACCGTATTCCTCAATTGACCTCCAACCTTGAGTTACCTGTTGAAGACGTGACTGAATAGCCGTAAAAGATTTTTTTGTCAAAAGGAGAGTTCTCATATCCTTAACCATATCTTTAACCGAAACATAATTTATTAGCATACGCAATTTGGCATTTTCGGAAAGCCTATTTTTTAAAATAAATTTAATTAATAAATTATGATCCGATTCTTGAAGCATATCCGCATACATTTCTATTCCGTCAATTAATTTTTTCGTTGTCTCTTCGTTACAGTCCATAACCGGCAACAAACTACAAGCCGTTTTTAAATCGAATTCCATTTTAATATTTTTATTTTCCGACTTACTACACAATTTTTTAATCTCTAAATAAATTATTTGTATTTTTGCTTTGACCTCAATACACTTATTAACTAAACCCACATTTTCACTATACTTTATACTTTCTAAAATAATATTACTATCTGAAACAAGAATTTCACACTCCCTTAATTTATTTTCTATAATATTTCCCGTAAACCTTTTCTGACCAGCTTTAATTAAGTATTTTTTAATTTCTACAAGGGAATTATAAATCGAAATTAACTGCTCTGTCATACTAAAATATACTAATTCAATAAAACATAATTCTAAAAATAGAACATCTTATTCATATTAAATTATATCGTATCGGGCGGCGCGTATCATATTATTCGCGCGTGTGTCAGCACCGTTTTTAATAACTCTCTATAGTTTTAACACTTATTAATTTAATAATTTAACTTGTCTTTAATTTATATTCTAATTCATTATCCACTTAAAATCATAATTAATTTATTAATTATTATTAGTAAACCCTAGCCCAGAATAGGGGGAAAAAAAAATACATATTATAATCGTAACTGCAGCTACCTGATTGTCTTCAAACCTTGGACTCGTCCAGCGCACCTTCTTGAATGTCTCGGCGACGGCGGTAGCTCAGACGGGACAGGACTCGCTCCAGGGCTTCCTTCCGCATCTGCCTCTGCATCCAGCCAGTGTGCAGCCTCTTGTACATCCAGAAGAACACGTCTTCATGATACTGTCACGAAGATGGCAGTATCATGAAGACGGCAGGGACACGAAGATGGAGGCGGCTTCAGGATCTTGATATTTGGTAGCGTCACATTTCCCAGTCGGACTTTGGTGGCAGGGTCGCCATGAAGAGTTTGAACTTTTGGAGTTTAAATGAAAACGACTTGTCTCCTCCGATGCATCTTTATTAATAATTAATCTCACTTAAAATTATTACTTAGCTTATTCTACTTGGGTGGTACAATAATTATTAAGAAGTTACGCCACAATATTCGGAACAACGTTGGACACATTGGGCAATAAGCATAAAGTTAATAACATACATTAAGCTATACCAATACTATACTATAATATATTATAGCATAGTATTAGAATATACTAAGATGTAATTATCACACTTCAGTTTGCCCTGTGAAAAAGACATCAGATCTAATGTGGAGCCAAGCTTCTGAATATACACGGCATAACTCTATCGACCCTAACTCCAACAAATTCTACATATCAGAAAGTATGTATGTAGGGGGGCGAAAATTACAAGTTTATGAATTTTTTTGTTGTTTTTATACTAAACTTAGATTACATACCAAATTTCGGCTTTCTAGCACTTCAGGAAGTAGCCAAACATATTTTTAATGACCATCAGTGTGTCAGTGACGAAATCAGCGTATTTTAGATATCTATAAAATCTAAAGTATTAGAGTTGTTCAATTAAGACTTTGTATGCTTAATAAGTCTATTGATGAAATCATATCCTGAAAATATGAACTATCTACTACAACGGAAACCAATTCTATGAAGGTTCAAAAAAACAGCGAAACACTTCGAGAAAAGGTAGGTAGTAGGTAGGTAGGTGCCCTTGCGCTTCGCTTGGCTCGTCTCGGCGGGGACACTACCGTGTCCCCAGATTATGATGTATCAAAACATACATTTATATAGATCACAATTATTACAGGCCTGCATACGGAATTACGAATAAAAAATCCAAACTAGTTAGTCAAAAGCTTTAATCTAAGGCAGACATTACAATCATACATGTAATTTAAATAATATTTTTTAATAATATCGCTTTTCTCTTTACATGCTTTTGATTCTATGATTTGTAAGTGCCCAAGTAGGCGCTACAATTAGGACAATAGTGGTCAGCGTTCCTGCAGGAATCGATGCAGTAGGGGAAACAGCAGCAGCAACTGAAAATAAATTTAAACACGCCTAATAAAAAATAACTATTATCTAGAGATTACCTAAAGATTTAAAGAAATGTTTATCTAATTTTATTTTAAGTATTGTTGTTATAGCGGCAATAGAAATACATTATCTAACAACTCTCTAACTCTAGCAGTTCTTGCGATACAGCTGACCGACGGACACACAGCGGCGAGTCTTAGTAAATAGGGTCTTGTTTTTGGGACATGGCAAAAACAAGACCCTTTGAGACCAGATTTAAAGGCGATACTTTGAGTCTGGTGGTATCTGAAATTTGAAATTTGGTGTTCACATCGATGAAGTGAATACCAAATTTCATAAAAATGGTTTTCAGTTGTCAACGGAAAGCGGTACAGACATACAGATATAATTTAGGATGGTTTATATGGATTATTAGCATTTTTTTTTTATGAAATAAGGGGGCAAACGAGCAAACGGGTCACCTGATGGAAAGCAACTTCCGTCGCCCATGGACACTCGCAGCATCAGAAGAGCTGCAAGTGCGTTGCCGGCCTTTTAAGAGGGAATAGGGTAATAGGGGAGGGTAGGGATGGGAAGGGAAGGGAATAGGGGAGGGTAGGGTAGGGAATAGGGTAGGGGATTGGGCCTCCGGTAAACTCACTCACTAGGCGAAACACAGCGCAAGCGCTGTTTCACGCCGGTTTTCTGTGAGAACGTGGTGTTTCTCCGGTCGAGCCGGTCCATTCGTGCCGAAGCATGGCTCTCCCACGTATAGATATTATAATAATATTGTATTCTTTCCAGTAACAAGGTTGAGGAAATAAATTTTATTATTAGGTTTGGTTAGGTCATAGAGGAAAATTAATAACTGTTATTATTGAAATACCCAAATACGGTTAGAAAATAATACATATTATAACGCTATTAATGAGTAGCTAGTAATAAGTAGGTATACATATTCGTCACCAGCTAAAATAACCGTACATTTTAAGACGCTCCCCCTACGGAGATGCCGTAATTTACCGTTTTTAGAGCCTTAATAACTCATAATTTGAAAGCTACAAAATTATAATCAAATACAGCAATAATATTCAGTATATGAACGTTCCTTTCATACTTATTAATTTCCTATTCTTATTTTTATACTCATGATATCAGCTTCCAAAGTAATACCAATTTATTTAAATTCAAGCATACATACAGTATCTCCCTAGTATTTACAAATTACGGTTATTTGAAACACATGCCAATACTGCCGTCAATAGCATAAACACAGTAAGTCGGGTTTTGGCCAAAAATGAGTTAGATATACAGCCGCAATCACGAAAATGAGCTCTACATTTGTGTCTTCTCCATTCGCTTATATCTCTTTTTTAACCAAAGTTACAAATTTTAAAATAACAGTAAGTCAAGATTTTTTTTAAGAATACATAGCATAATTACAGTATGTATACTTACTGCAGAGGTTTTTCTGAGAGTTACTCGGCGAAAATACAGTATGGCATCTATACTGCTAATATGTTATGTCACCTACTATATAGGAAATGAATATGAGCCTAGCAAATAAGCAGATTTTCTTTTTATAGCTATTAGCGGATATCTTGGAAAAACGTAAATGTTATTTAACTTTTACACTGTTACAGAAGAAAATTTTATGTCGTAGGCTAAATGGTTATAGCTTTTATTATTTGAGGATTTTTTAAAGTTTTTTTATAGAAGAAAAATACTCTATAGCATCGTATAAAGATATAGATTATAGAAGAAGAAAATTACAGTTTACAACAATAATAGTCATTATCTACGTTATGTATCTCATTTTTCCTTATAAGAAAATCTGTGATTTAAAGCACTTAATTAATATTGAGGAGACTGATTAATACACATTAAGTTAACATAATTCATATTCACGGCTGTGACAATTTGTAACGCTGAAGACTAAGTTAATTAAGTAAAGTGAAACTTTATTTTTTATTTGTTAAATGAGCATAAGAGCTGCTTAATAATCGTAAGAAAAAATGTGATAAAAACTAAAATATTTGTTAATTTTCGTAACTAATTTCAACTTACTGCAATTTGATAACAACATAGTTTTAAAATACATACATTTTTAATATAATTTATTATTTTATTGTAACAATTACAGCCTGATTAAATAAAACTTATAACCCATACTAGCTGTCCCGGTGAACTTAGTGTCACTTTAAAACCTTCCCTGGATTACTACGGATATTTTAAGACTAAAATCAGCCCAATCCGTTCAGCCGTTTCCGAGTTTTACACATTTGAAAATCCATTTTTATATATGAGATAAGTTAAAAAAATTGTATGATTAAAATTGTAAAATTCACACTTACTGTATTTATGCTAAGTGACCTCTACCACAGATCTGCAGCAGATACATAGCATAACTAATATTGTTTATATATCTACGTCTATATATTGCGGATTTGATTAACAAAAAAGTATTAGATAGACGCTGAAATTATCTTTCATTTAAGGTATCAACCGTCATGATCGGACCACAAATAAAAAAATTATTGATGATTTTCGCAACAAAACTTTAACCGCGTTTTTCTCGAAACCGCCTAAACCCTACTTACTGTGTTTATGCTATTGACGACAGAATAGATCGACAGTTTCATTAACTACATACTGGACGTTTGAATTTTTTTTAGATCAATTTTGAACTAAGATAAGTAAAAAAATAGGATTTTGGCGCCATCTTGGCAACGCGGCAAACGTATGGTCAAGGTGGAAAGGTCGTTTGCTCAGGGGATGGCCTTCACTTTGATACTTTAAATCTGGACTCAAGGGCCTCGTTTTTACTCTTTGGGCACGGAACCCCTAATGACGGGTTCCTATTACTAAAACTTCGCTGTGTGTCTGTCTATAATAACAGGCTGCATCTCAAGAACCGCGATAGCTAGGCAGCTGATATTTTCACAAATTGTATATTTTTATTGCCTCCTTAACAACAAATACTAAAAATAAAATATTATTAATATTTAAGTGGAGCCCCATACATAAAACGCAATTTTTGGCCCTTTTTGGTCGGTATCAATAATGGCAACAGGTAGGCACATAAATTAATATTCTTAATAATTAAAATAAAACTAATATTTTAAGGAAGCTCCTACACAATTTGCAGGGGTTAGCACTTGGCCGATTTTTTTGTGTTACTTCTGATTTACCTACGAAATTTAACTCAATGTTTGGAAAAATATCTAGATTAGATACTTACTTGAAACATAATAATATAGCATTTAGATGCGTTCTCGTCGTTGTCGTTTGTTCCACTCTGGTGACAATACTGGATTTGCACGATGGGCATATGACATTACACGGGTTTGGACCGACTGGCGGAGCACTCATGATTACTGTAAGAATTAACAAAGATAAGTTAGGAGTGATGCCGAAGGTTTCTATAGATAAAATAAAAAAAACTACTTATAAAAAATTAAAAAAAAGTATTTTATATTACTTACATTTTGAACGTCTACGAATGAATTGAAGTTCAAGCACTGTGTGCAGAGGCAAAGGTTAAAGTACTAATAAGTTAGTTGTTTTCGACGGACTAACATTTAATTTAAGGAAATACAAAACCGCAGATTACAAATATACGGAAAAAGAAAATGTCACAGCACAATTTACACAATAACGTATTTGATAGAATAACAACTAGTTAGGCCTATAAAAATAGAGTTTGGAGCGGATGATAATAAATAGTCGGATAAAAGACGTTGCAAAAGATTAAAAAGCAATAATAAGATAAAGTATATTAAAGGAATCATAAATTACCGTTGATTTAATTTTGGTAAGTTACATCATCTGAAAGTGGACATATTGAAATGCTTCTGAAAAAGTAAAAATCATCATAGTATTATGTTTTTATACTGAGGAGTTTCCTCAATTACTCACGGATCGCATCATCAGGTCACCACTTTAATGAACATTGTACAAAATTTTGAAAATCGTCACTAAAAATATACACAGACGAACATGGAAGCACCTACTTTTCATAGAAGTCTAAGCAGCCCCGGATTTATAAATAGACCGTTATGGGCGTCCTTGGGGGGCGGCAGCGTCCATAGACGTCCATTTACATGGGAGAGCCATGCTTCGGCACGAATGGGCCGGCTCGACCGGAGAAATACCACGTTCTCACACTGCCCTGATACCAGAAAAGACCGCTACGTGCAAAACGCAACTTTTGGTAATTGACAAAAATAGCGGGAAAAGAGATTTCTTGAAACGTATTATGATTAGTTAGGATTTAATTATTGATTAAAATAAGTGACCTTACGTAGAATATTTTCATGTTCTTCTTTTCTATATAATATGTTTGTAAGGTAATTTAAAATACAAAATTCTGGTTTAGCTTAGCACATAAATAACTCTTTCATTCACGCTGCTAGGGTAAAACGCAGTTACCTCGACGGTAGCCGCCATTTAGCGTATGATTTCTGTCTTAAAATTTTGATATACCAATTTTTTACATTAATCATACGAAAAATTGCCGCTATGTCGCCTTACTGCTTTATAGATTATTAAGTAACTGAGAAGAAACAGATTCATCAATCAAAAAACGCCATTATATGACGTCAACGGCATTTTTCATTAGTTTAATCAAAATTGGTTTAAAAGGTATCAGTATAATACTAAAATAGAAAACAGTTAAATGCACTGCCCACTTAGTAACTGTATTTTAACTAAGTATTCCACTTCAAATAATTCTAGTAATTAGGTGAAAAGGCCGTTAGATCAAAAATGCAACGGCAAAAAAATATTAAATTTGATCAGAAATAAAACTGTAATATCAAAACAAAATGTTTATTTGTGAAAGAAACTTAAATGCTTAATTTATTATTTGGTAATAAATTGTAAACGACATTAAACATCTTAACAATCAATGTAGCAATCAATAGAATTCTTACTGACTTCAGTTCTAATAATTTCTTGTACAGTACCGTAACTAAACATATGAAAATTATAAAAAAAGTAACTTAAAATTACACATTCAAAATAAAATATAATTATCAAACATTTATCAAAAACTTAATTGTAATGAGATCAAAAACATTACTTCTATGAGAGATTAAAAAGTAGATATATATTAAAAACTAAGTAATCATTAATCAGTCTCTTCGTTATCTGGGGACACGGTAGTATCCCCGCCGAGACGAGCCAAGCGAAGCGCAAGGGCACTACCTACCTTTTCTCGAAGTGTTTCGCTGTTTTTTGAACCTTCATAGAATTAGTTTCCGTTGTAGCAGATAGTTCATATTTTCAGGATATGATGTCATCAATAGACTTATTAAGCATACAAAGTCTCAGTTGAACAACTCTAATACCTTAGATTTTATAGATATCTAAAATACGCCGATTTCATCACTGACACACTGATGATCATCATAATGTTTGGATACTTCCTGAAGTGCTAGAAAGCCGAAATTTGGTATGTAATCTAAGTTTAGTATACAAACGACAAAAAAAATCATAAACTTGTAATTTTCGCCCCCCATCCCCTAAAATGGGGGGTGGAAGTTGACCCTCATAGAGTTGGTTTCCAATATAGCAGATAGTTCATATTCTTAGGATACGATGTCAATAATAGACTTATTAAACATACAAAGTCTCAATTGAATAGGTCTAATACTTTAAATTTTATTGATATCTAAAATACGCCGAAATTTGGTTACGCCGTAAAATAAGTTTAGTTGGGGTAACGGAAGTTTAACCAAGTTAGCCAAACTTATTCCTTCTTATAAACTTACATTCTGGAAAAGAATACCAACTAATAATATAAATCCCACCAAAAACATTTCATGTAAAATGTTACCTCGACGACCACAAAAGGTTTGCCCTGTGAAAAAGACATCAGATATAATGTGGAGCCAAGCTTCTGAATATACACGGCCTAACTCTATCGACCCTAACTCCAACAAATTCTACATATCAGTAAGTATGTATGGCTTGGCTGTTTCGTTACTTACTTTAGATCAGAAACTAAATATTCGTCTCACCTCTACGACGACGGTAGCGAAACAGCGAAGCCATACATACTTTCTGATATGTAGAATTTGTTCGAGTTAGGGTCGATAGAGTTAGGCCTTGTATATTCAGAAGCTTGACACCACATTAGAACTGATGTCTTTTTCACAGGGCAAACCTTTTGTGGTCGTCGAGGTAACATTTTACATGAAATGTTTTTGGTAGGATTTATATTATTAGTTGGTATTCTTTTCCAGAATGTAAGTTTATAAGAAGGAATAAGTTTGGCTAACTTGGTTAAAATATTCAGTTTTCTTGTTTCTGATCTTCCTCTCGCACTTTCTCTAGGCGTCAGCACTTTGGGAACAGATCCATTTTTCGGCTTAAGTTAAGTATCTTTTAAAAAACAAACTTCAATATAATCGCTGTTAAAATTGGATTTGTAAAACATGTTGTAGCTTTTTCTGTTCAAAACTAACTTGAACGATATTTTTCATGTACACTCTTGGTGTTGAAGTTTGAATTCTTCGATTAGAAGTATAGTCAGATATATCTCTTTCACAGCTACCTTTCCAGAATTTGCTTTTGCGACACAATCGACAAAATCTTGAAAGTAATAGAGCTCGCCTGACTTTTTCATTGAGAGTTCTACTTGGTGATGAAAATGATCACAGCTCATATATGTATGCCCTTTTTCGAAATAATTCAATGCTATTTTGTTAGCGTTCATCATCATTTGTCATCCGGGTTAATGAGATGAACCAAAAAGAAATAGAGGAGCCAATTTTTATTTTGTGCCGAACAATTGTCAAGCCACAAATCAAAGTATTTGATATCACGATATTTATTGAAAAAAGCTTTAAACGCGGCACATAGTATAATTATCTTTTAGTTACCTATTTTCTTTAATTTGTTTAGTATTTGAGTTTATTAATTTATTAATTTAGTATGCTCCTTGTTTCTGTTTTACCCAAACTATATTATTGTGATGTCACACTTTGGTCCCAGCAGAAAATCAGTGCAGCAATTCGCTTCTAATGCTGAGTTGGGGTCCATTTTTGGCATCACACAATATCACAGTTATAACTTCACCTGATGGTGAAGTTATAACTGTGATAGTTATATACTCTGGCGCGTCGGGCGCGTTCGTATTCCCCCCTTCAGGCCTCTCGATCAACATAAATAGCGGTCTTCTTGTTTAGTATTTTAATTAAACCGCGTTTATAAAATGCTATCATGCAAATATTTCAATAATATCTTAAGTTAAATGACGTTCATAGTTTTGTTGTGTAGTTAGTTTGATTTATTAATATTCTACTACGCTAAAAGACAGTTTACATACCATAACGTGGTTCTAGTGTATGACGATAATTTAGCCGTTTTATTGCTTATAATGGAAATGGTTCTGGGCAAAAATTTGCTACGTATTAAATTCGTTATAGTTAAATAACGGTTTTTATACTTATCATAACCATTTCACGGCATTCTTGTGTAGTAGTTCGCCAACCATGTTTTCAATCTGTACTAACATAAACATCAGTTAAGATATTATAACATGTTTATAGCTTAGCAATTTAGTTTAGCGGCTTTTTATCTTATGTCCATCTCTAAAAAATTGAAAATAGGGGTCTCATAGCGGCAACTTATCTCAGAAACTAATAAACTTAAAAATATAAGACAAATAGAACCAGAAAGCTGACAATCTGCTTAGTTTACACATAAAACATTTAAAAACGTATTTTTCACGTAGCGGTCTTTTCTGGTATCAGGGCAGCACAGAAAACCGGCGTGAAACAGCGCTTGCGCTGTGTTTCGCCCAGTGAGTGAGTTTACCGGAGGCCCAATCCCCTACCCTATAATTCTCTTCCCTACCCTCCCCTATTCCCTTCCCTTCCCATCCCTACCCTCCCCTATTACCCTATTCCCTCTTAAAAGGCCGGCAACGCACTTGCAGCTTTTCTGATGCTGCGAGTGTCCATGGGCGACGGAAGTTGCTTTCCATCAGCTGACCCGTTTGCTCGTTTGCCCCCTTGTTTAATAAAAAAAAAATAGAGGCCCATAGATTACCTACATGAGGCGGCGGAAATAAAGTGGCTTACTCTCATAAAAAATATAAATTCGGCACTGATTCTAAGTTTAAACTGAGTAGCAATGGCAGTTCTTGAGCACAGTGATAATAAACAGCGGAGCTGTTGTAATAGACTATTTACTATATTTATTTTATTATTACCTTTCGGGTACGGAATCCTCAAAAAGAAATTATCGCCTTTGAATATATAAATTGCTACAGCTGTTCCCAGGTTTCACACATATTTTGTGCTCATGGCATCGTTCCTGACTTTGAATAGTTGCCTGATTTTATATAATAGCAATACTAACAATCATGTGTTGCTAGGAATTTTAGGCCTGATATTTGGACTTAAAGTGAGTCATGATTATTATTTTTTATGAAAATAATTTTATGTTTAGATATTTTTACTGTTTATATAAAATGGAAGGACGATAAAAACTAGAGACATATTTATGTACAATTTTATTTTTAAGGCACAAAAGAAACAAAATATAACAGTCGTAAACTTATTTAATAACTGCAGTTACATAGTTTTGACAAATATTATACTTAAAACAAAACCTATCTAAGTTAGGTGCTTAAAATTACTGTGAATGCTAAGTCTACAAATCTCCATCAGAACGAGCTATTTTTTGGGGTTTTTATACTAAGTTTGTTTGTTTTTTAACTTAGAATGATAAAAAAGTAAATAATTTTAAGTTAAAAGTTCAAAAATTTGCTCCGACGACTGATGGGACTCAAAGAATAAACATTAAAATGCATAAAAAATCAAGTAAGTACGTAAAGTAAGTGATTTCCTTATATTTTATAACAAGATTTTATAAAATTATGAGTATGATGTATCAATCAATACCTTTATTTATATTTTGAAACAAATTACATAAAAATATTTTTGATGGTAACTTATTAAAAGGTAAGTGTAAAAATAATAAAATTCTGAACTTTTTAGTCAAATCTTATATAGTTGCTAGTTGCTGCTATATAACCGCTTAGTTCTCTGGTAAGTACTTATTTGTTACTTAAATAATATAATTTTTTTATAATCATGACTTTTTTCTTTATTTGTTTTTTTTTCTATGATTTATAAGAACCCAAGTAGGAGCTACAACTAGGACAGTAGTGATCAGTGTTTTTACAAGAATCCATGCAGTAGGGGACGCATACACAGGGCCAGCATCTGAAACGAAAATATATTACATGAGAATTAACATTAAAACTATTAATGTCAAACTACTATAATGTTATAGGAGGATACTCAATAACTTACTATGTCATGATTTTTGAAATTCGAATATGTACCAAGCCTGTAGTTACACTAATTAATAGATTAAAATAAATCTAAAGGTGCTCCCTCACCGCGAGCATTCACGTGTAATGTAACATTATAGATTTGTTTTTGAACATTACATTACAAAAATACCTCCCTGACCGACGAGCATTCACGTTTATAATTGTATATGTAACATTAAAGATTTGATTTTGAGCATTACATTAGAATACTACGTCCCTGACTGACGAGTGACGAGCATTCAAATGTAACATTCGACTTTGAGCATTCCTCAGTTGATATTACAAGTTGTATCAAGATATTACAGACTGTATCATTACAAGGTGCGCATTGTAATGCTCGGCTCTCCTCCCTCATATATATCATATTATAATATCACTGATGTAATGCTCGACTCTGTAACGTTACATTTATGCAAGCGAATGCTTGTGAGGGTATGAAAACAAAGATAGAAAAAATAGTGACGTTTGAATTTGTGTGATTTACGTTTTGGGGACCTTTAAATTGTAAATTAACTGTAAATGTAAAATAGTATCTACTATTACATAAGCCTAGTCACAGACAACGCACATCCGTTACATATGAAGAAGGTGAAAGTGAATTGTTTGTTTATTTATATACTAGCTGTCCCGGCAAATGTTGTTTTGCCATTTAAAGTATTTCTACTTCATCAGTTGATACAATATCTTACCCCCTCTTTTGATCCCTAAGAGGGGTGGGGGGAAAATTTTTATACCCCAGATATAAAGTTGGAAAACAGTTAATAATATTAAGTAAGTCCATTAAAGGATATTATGGATAGATTAGAGTACACAGTCTACACTTATAATATATATATATTTTTTTATCTTTATTGATACACTTATAATATAAACGGCTAAATTCTAACAGAAGTAAGAAGATAAATCCTCAGTCTTTACTTAATGTCTGTTCGTCTGTCATCTTTTCACGCTTAAACCGCTGAACCGATTTTGACCAAATTTGGTATAGAGATACAGACAAACTTTCTCATTTATAATAATTCTTATTATTAAGGATAAGTAGATAAATTTGAAATGAGTTTATATAATAGTTAAGTACCCTGCGATATTCTTTGCAATTTAAGTTACAATCAAAACTTATAGCTTGATAATATAAAACATTGGATATTTCCCTGGCTTTTGGTTTTTATTTCATCTCACTTGCTGATCTTGACCGATTATTTTGGTTACAGACGTGCCGTTATATTTTTAGCTAATGACTAATACAAAGCATGTTCGGTGGCCTAAAATCCGCTTTATAATATATCGCAGACCGCATAATTCATAATAATTCATAATTCATAATCTTTAGTTGCAAAAATATGGTTTACAGTACATTAAGATGATACATGTTAAAAAGTGTCTTACATATTTTTGTCATTTTATCGACATGCAAATGTTTAATGAACATATTTTGTCAAGTATCTCATTCATTGAATTTATATCATTCTTAGTTAAAATTAGGACAAAGTATCATAATTGTTAAGCATATTCAATTCCATAAAATCATTAATCAATTATCATAAAGCATTACTATTAGTTAAAATACATACATTTCAAAATTATGATATGATTATAATAATTTTGAAATTTATGTATTTTATATAGGAATTTTATATTAAGCAATCTTCAAGTTCGACCTATCACCTACGCTTTATAATATAACGTCGCGTTGTTATAAGTAACTACAATTACGGGTACCAAGATCATTCCCTCAAACTTTCATTAGAAAAAATAGATTATTATAATGTTAGTACATAATCCTTACTTTTTTACTAATATTATAAACGCGAAAGTATGTCTGTCTATCCGTCTGTACGTCTGTTACCACTTTACGTGCAGAGGACTGACGATTTTGCTGAAATTTGGCATGGATATAATATCAATGCCAAATTTCAGCAAAATTGTCAGTCTCTCGGTAATCGTCACTCGTAAAAGTCCCGGGAAAGGACATAGGATACTGCGTATCCCGAAAAAATCTTGAAGTAACGGAGTTACGGTAGTCGTCTAGTTTTTTTTTTTTTTTTTTTTAAATAAATAGGCAAATAAAAACTTCTTAATAGTCTCCAACTTTCCGGTTCATTTCGGTCTAACTTTGTTGAAGCTTTTGAGAAAATTTTTAAATTAGATACTCACAAAAATAAACATAGTGCTAAAGCGATGAGATGCGTTTTCGTCGTAGACGTTGATTTGACTCTGCTGATGACATTGGCATGGCACGATGGGCATATGACATTGCAAGGCTTCGGCCCGACTGGCACAGCACTCATGATTGCTGTAAACCAACAAAAATAATTGAGTATAGACAGCTACTACTGCCTACCACTACTAATAATAATAATAATTTATTTACACATTTTCAAATCGCATACATTCAGATGCTTATAAACAAGGACATGCACGTGGGAGAGCCATGCTTCGGCACGAATGGGCCGGCTCGACCGGAGAAATACCACGTTCTCACAGAAAACCGGCGTGAAACAGCGCTTGCGCTGTGTTTCGCCTAATGAGTGAGTTTACCGGAGGCCCAATCCCCTACCCTATTCCCTTCCCTACCCTCCCCTATCCCCTTCTCTTCCCATCCCTACCCTCCCCTATCACCCTATTCCCTCTTAAAAAGGCCGGCAACGCACTTGCAACTCTTCTGATGCTGCGAGTGGTGGAAGTTGCTTTCCATCAGGTGACCCGTTTGCTCGTTTGCCCCCTTTATTTCATAAAAAAGAAAAAAAAAAGGACAGTTTAAGTTAGGTTAAATAGAAATTCAGTAGTTAGCGTTGGAAGCTGGGCTAGTTAAAACTGTGACACAGCTTCCAGCAGGTGACGGACAATCAATATGGTTATAATTTAAATAGAAAATCAATAGAACATTATACATTCAGAAAAGGTAAAAAATAGGCAGTCTGCACACTACGATTTTTTTAAACGGTCAGTATTATCAAAGAAAATTAATATTGTAAGTATTAGCGAAGCACTGATTGTAAGGTTAAACGTCTATGATAAATTGATAACCAGTATTTTATCAGCTTAAGAGTTTGCATGCTACAGGTTTTCGTCAATAAAGTAAACTCAAAATTTGTCTTTAATCAAACATAGGTCATTACTCATTAGTTTTGAAACCTGTTCAGTGCAAATAAGCAATCAAAGTATAATATATAATGGAAATTTACACAAAATGATTTACAAACCAGTGCGAACGAAGTAAACAGTAACAGTTTTAGACAAAGTGTTAATTAAATATTTTCAAACAAAAAAGAAAATAATAAATGGTGGATAGTACTTAATAATTATAAAATAAGTATAGAAATTGGAAAAAAGTTGCGATATAGTTTTCATTACAGGAATCTGATCTTCCCATAGTATTTTAACTATCAATATATCAAAATCTTTGGCAAAACATTTTTTTTTATGAGAGGATGGACTCAAAAATTTAATTAATGAAAATACCGCAAGTGTGGCTATAATAATATACCTAAGCTTAAAAAGTAATTAAAAAGTAATTACTTCTTATCTTCACTGTTACTCATTAGTTCAAAGAAGTATAAAATTACAACTATCATAATATGCAAGAGGTTATTCGAAGAACAAGACCTTGAATAGAAAACAATCTCTCAGTTAGTTTTAAGTTACTTAGGGTGTATTATTTCAATAAAACATTATAGAACATTTGAAATACTTAAATCAAATTTACCTTGGCTCGATAAATGTAGAAATAAAACCAAAAAATCTACTAGAAAGCAGCAGCCGGCTAAAATAAATAAAAAAACAGTGCGCGCGGACGCGTCTGTTTGTAGCAGTCAGAACGACGCGACTCCCGAGCACAGATCAGATATTAGTATTCTGTGATATTAGTTACTAAGCTACGCAACTCCCGAGTGTGCTGTGTGTTGACTTGACTGTTGAGATTTTTTTCCTATTGACTCTTGAGTACGGTCACGTCACTACCTGGGTCTTATCAAGCCTTGCGCATTAGATTTAACGTTTTAAAAAGTTAGCTTTGTAACTATTAAGCCTCAGTCACCTATTTTGTTGATAAGTGTGATTAAAAATATTGCAACTTATCAACATTTAACCATTTTTTTTTTATATATATACAAATCTTGCAACGAACACAAAAAATATGTAAGGGAGATTATGCAATGTACCATCGAAGAAATTGATTCGTAGGCAGCCGACGGACCTACGTCATTTGGTCGTGTTATTGTTAATTCAATATTAGTCGTGATGTGTCGGCTGGGTTTGACATAACGTGACCAAATTACGTTGATCCGCCGTCTGCCCATGAATCAACATCTCTGATAGTATGCACATGTATATTTTTTATAGATGTGCCTACATTCATATAAAAACAATTATAATATATATTTTGGGCTTACAGTAAATAACAAAGACATTTTTTGCAACATTGTGTATGTAATAATAATATTATTATGTACACAACACACATTTTATAAGAACACAACTGAATAGAGATTTTTTTTTTTTTGTATTTAGCTGCGTTATGTTAATCTTTAAACTATTTTAAAGAGATAATATTTTTAACTTAATAATATAGTAAGTACCTACTTAATATTCTGTTAGCTTTATAAGTCCCAAAAATCTAACACAGTTCGAGCATAAAGTCACGGTCATGCTCATGGTCATTGGTCTGCCATTTTTTGGCGTCCGCGAAAACCGGTGTGCCACAAGGTTACATACTAGGTCCTGAGTTGTATACATAGGCTGCACTAAAAGTATCGGGAATGGAATATTTTCACTGTTCCTGTCTTATTAAAATATTTTTAATTGAAAACTCCTTGGTTTTAAAAATCGAATACCATTTATTTATTTAAAAAAAAGATTCTCGTTCTTGTCACAAGGTTTTGTCAAACTTGTTTAGTCGTTGAGAAAATGGAATTGACTCGAGAAAATTCTAGAGCGATGATTTATTATGATTTTCGGAGTTGACACAAAAACAGTGTGTTGACCCGTGACCGGATGATTTCTGCATTTGGTGATGAAGCCCCATCCAAAACCACAATTTATCACTGGTTTGCTGAATTTCAACGTGGACGTGTCAAGCTCAGTGATGATCCCCGTCAAGGTCGTCCAAAAACTGCAGTCACCCAAGAAAACGTTGATGCTTCACGTAAGCTGATTGAGGAAGATCGACATGTGACATACCGCGAAATTCAGGTAACTTTAGACATTGGCATGAGTCAAATACAAATAATCTTGCATGAACAATTAGGTTTAAAAAAGTTGTTTTCCCGATGGATACCGCATTTTGCTCTGTGAAGAGCAAAAAGTGGCTCGCGTTTCTCTCTCGAAAGATTCCACGCAGGATCCTCAAATGCTGTATACAACATCGTATCAGAATTGTTCGTTCAAGGAGTGTTGCAAAAAATGGTGGCCTCGTTTGTCTCCAAAACCGGCCATGTTGCGACTATTCCTCTTGAGGGACAAAGAACGGTTAATGCAGAATGGTATGCTAGCATTCTACATTATACATTTAGTTTCTGAACTCCGTAAAGAGAACTGCAATCGCCGCATCATCCTCCATCACGACAATGCGAGTTCTCACACCGCGCACAGAACAAAAGAGTTTTTAGAGCAAGAAAACATAGAATTATTAGACCATCCGCCGTACAGCCCCGACCTAAGCCCTAATGATTTCTATAATTTCCCTAAAATAAATAATAAATTGCGTGGTCGGAGATTTTCATCACCTGAAGAAGCTGTGGACGCCTACAAAACGGCCATTTTGGAGACGCCAACTTCCGAATGGAATGGTTGCTTCAATGATTGGTTCCATCGTATGGAAAAATGTGTCAAAATTCGCGGAGAATACTTCGAAAAGCAATAAATACATTTTTAAATAGTAATGTTGTGTCACTTCCTTGATTCCCGAAATTTTCAGTGCTGCCCTCATATCGACGAAGCATCTGTTAACACTTTAAAAAATCCTAAGCCAAATGCAACTTGCAAAACTCTTAACAAGCATAATAATATTATCATATCTGAAAATGATGTCAATATTATAATAATTTGTACATGACTAGAATAACTTAATATATTTTAGTAGTTACATAACACTTAAAAAAAACAGATATGAATCTTACTATCAAATATGGGAAAAATAAGAAAAACGTATAAAATATGTACTTTTAATAATCATTTATACGTAACTTTGTAAACTAAAACTGTTGGTACATTGTTTCACATAAATCATTCAAAAAAATTGTTTTATTTTTTGCGGAAACATAAAATCTAGAAACTTCATCATTATCTACTACTTACAGAAAGTTACCATTCCGTATTATATTATAATATTATAGTAGTCTAGGTTCTTCTTCATAGTTTGTAACGTTTTCAGACTGTAATGAGATTCAAAAATATAAAAGCTAAATTACAGTAACTAAGAATTTAAATTTACTTTAAGTACCTAAGTTAAATTATTGTAATCCTCTTAAACAAGGTAAATGCCAGGTCAAAGTTAAATGCGTTAAATGCTAAATAACTATTTTTTTTTATCAAAATCGTTGGTATTTACATACATACCTACGATTATACATATATAAATATAGGTAGGTACACAACAAATTATTTATTATATTATCATACACTCATAAGTCTTATCATAGACGTAAAGGAGCATCAAATGCAAGGCATAATATCAGTTTAAAAAATTGTATATTTAAAAGATTCTTCCTCCAATTTATTCCTGTAAATTGAGTAATCATTGAAACATTTGAAAAATACCATGTATCATTTTAAAATAATACAGTAGCTCTGTGGTAACACATTAAACAACTGCACTCGAACTCTTCACTCGTGGCATAAAACCTTTTGTGAACTTTAAACGACTCATCGTTGGGTTATAAAAAATCATTAACCTTTAAGGTCACGGGCGGGGTCTACGCAGACCCCACGCGCTGTTTTTTGACGGTATTTTTTTAAATTGGCAAGTTACGATGGCACGTTTTCGGCTAATCTCAATGCAACGCGAGGTCTTTCAGTGAGTAAAAGTCCGTCGCTCCTCTGCTAAGTGAAGTTACATTTTTGCTTATGTGGGGATACCTGCAGACCCCACCCGTGATTTAACGTTTATACTTTTTTCACATTGGTTATGTGTTTATTTGTTTGTTTTTTTGAATTGGCTATGTATAAATGGAAAAAATTGTTGCCGAATAACAGAAAATCAAATTGCACAAATCATATACAATTTTAATGACTCTGAAAGTTTTTGGAAACATTTGGGAAGAGTTAGAGGTAGCTAGACCTAGTGCATCAAAAATGAAGCGAAGATGCTATTATTATCCCAGAACTAATTACTTTTGTCCATAAGCCTTGCTATAAAACTATTTGCAAGCCTCATTCAATAAAATTATTTATTATTTACCTTGCCTACTCAAGGAATAATTTTAGTTTATGGTAGTACTTTTCAAGGATTGTTAATTTTTTTTCTGTAATGTTTAGTGTTAATTTTTCTTTTGATTACTTATTTCTAAGTCTTATTTTATTAGAAAAAAATAATAAGTTAGTCAGAAGTAGACACATTTGTTGAATTTTGGTGCAGTAAACATGTGCCCTAAAAATTCTATGCACGAGATTGGTTAGTTCATAAAAATGTTCTTTACTGTCTAAATAATGGTTAGTTTATTATTTATAAATGCTTTTCATAAATAAAATAATATCCTTTCTTATAATACAAAACGGGTTTTAAAAATTATTAAACAATTCTGAAATTAGTATATTTATATTGGGGATACTTCTAGACCCCTCGCGTGACTGAACGTTACCCAAAACAACGCGTGTACTTAAAGGTTATCATAATACTTATTATAATGAAGTATAAAGGTACAGATGTCTGAGTATTAAGATTGGTAAGTGCCGATATAGGCGTTGCAGCTTGGGCAGTAGTGGTCGGCGTTCCTGCACGAGTCAACGCAGTATGGCACGCAAACACATGGCCAGCACCTGAAGAAGAAAAAAAAGTGACATCAGTTTATATAAATGTGCAGATAAAAGTAAATATTATGACCTATTGTTAAAAATTATTAAATAGCGGACTTTCGCATTAGTAATATGATTACATTAAAATTGAAACTAATTTTGCAGCATTTGCTTGGTAAAGTAATTGAACATTCTCCTTCAAAGTACTGTAAATAATTATACTACTATCTAGATGATAAAACCTTGTTAGCCTGTTATATAAATATTTATTTTAGGAGTGTTTACTATTTACTCATCACTATCATATATCGTACAATATTATTTGTGAGTGCCTGTAATAATATTATGGCACTATCTTAATACACCATATTAGTTATATTGCTTATGCAATTACATAATATTATATTAAAATCAAAATAAAAAAATAACCAGTTTCTAATAAAATCGTCTAAATAACCTTCACTCAAGCTGTATTTACGGTAGCTGACTAGCTCAAATTGATCACTATAGATCTACCAGAATCTAATGGCAATTTTTGACAGCAAATTTTCAAAAAATATTCTTGATTATTGGATAAATTTTTATGTTTGCATATTTAATACACAGAATGAGCCGCTCTAAGAAAAAAAAAAGGATATCAAAATGTTTTATTCCAATTACCCCGGTATTGCTAGAGTCAATTTATTTTCTCACTTTTTGCCATCAGATTCTGGTAGACCTATATCTGCCTACATATTGACAACTGATGGCCTTATCATAAAAGAGGCGTTTTCAATTAATGACCACATTGTGACAAATTTTTATTTTTTTATTTATAAAGCGTGTCCCAGACAGACGCGGCCTGCGGTGGCGGTAGCGGTGGCGGTCAGTTGGATGACTTGAGATTTCTTGGAACGACACAGACACACGCGGCCACGCGGCCAAGCCATTCAACTGATCGCCACCGCTACCGCCACCGCAGGCCGCGTCTGTCTGGGAGACGCTTAATAGAGTACTTCATAGCCCATGGGTAGGCAGGTAGGCACCTTGTTGTACCCTTAAAATTATCTTTTTTTACATAATGTTTATTTTATATATAACGTTCAAGTTACACTTAAGAACTACTCGATAAAGATAAAAAACTGGCAGAGTATCAATGATTTTAGGCTACTTTTACGGTACACTAAAACTATTTTTAGGCGAGCATAATAAATAATTGATTCCGCCATCTTTTTGCGTGTTCCCAAACATTGACCTATTATTTCTGATATCTTAATAGACGTCGGCCTTCGATGTGGGGCACGTCGAAAGAAGCACATTCGTAAATAGATATCAAGGGCGATACTCATAGATACACAACACATTTAGGCAAAATAATCTATATGAGAGTAAATACTCGTAGATAGAGAACCTTTTGACGCAAGAGAACCAAACTTCGTCATGAATGGATCAGCTTGAAACACTATAATATTATTATCTCTAAATCAGCGTGTAGCAGAAGAAATTAAAGACAGATCTTTCATATCCTCACTTTGCAGCATTAGTAACTTGTAAAATTCAAAATTGATGGGCGAAAATATCATCAGGCGACTCGTCTGGTTTTTTTCGAAATAGGGTATAGAATAATAGCACTGAAACAGTACTTACAGACATAGACACAACAGCAGGGCAATTAGATGAGTCTTGGTGGTTGGCTTGTGCTTGACCTTGCTCATTATGCTGGATTTGCATGATGGGCAGGTGATCTGGGAAGGCTTGGGACCGACCACGGGAACGGAACTCATGTTGCTGTAACAGAAAAACAGAAAAGAAAAAAATAGTACGCAAACACCAAACATGCGCTATGAGATAATGTAGCCTGTGAAGTTGACAAAATTAGTAATGATGGAACAACATCTTAAATTAGGTGAAACTTCTGCTACTTAATAAAGAGCAGCAGAAGTGCACTGTTTTGTAGAGAGCCCCTTTGAGGTAGTGTTTTAGTAATCGCCTGTTATTCGCTTTTGAAAAAAAATTAACATAATAATATAAAGCAATCGAGACAAAATTTTCCAAAAGCTCAATTCAGAGCTGAAACAAATATGTATTCTGTGCCTGAAATTAATTTGACAGTTTAACAAAATCAAAATCAGGAAAAATCATGACGTGTTGTTGGTAGAGAAATACGAAAATAGGATGCTTTGTTTGAACGCCGACGCAACAGATATAACCCACACTACACTTGGCGCCATCGCCATTCACCATACTAATTAAACATAGTAAAATAACTGCCAAGTGCGAAACGGATATGTAGACGGATTCCGTATTACAATTTAGTCAGTAAGTATCTAGAATAACAATATTTTATTCTAGACACTTAACTATTTAACGGTAAACAAGTCACACATTTTCTTCAATAATATCGAAGTAATTGACGATTATGACGAATTATTTTAAAAGTAGTCTTATTATTAAGTATGTCAGTTGCGACAAAAGAACATTTAACTCATAGCAAGTATTTAACTAAAATAATATGTAGGGATGAGTCTACACAGAAGGTGTAGTAGTAAATGTAGGGATGAGTAATATGTAGGGATGAGTCTACACAGAAGGTGTAGTAGTAAATGTAGGGATGAGTAATATGTAGGGATGAGTCTACACAGAAGGTGTAGTAGTAAATAATAAGTTATTTGCTTGTTTAAAAATAATGTCAGATTACAGAACCCTAAAACAAGTTTCCTTTGTTCTCTCGATGATATTTGGTTGTGCTTTCATACTTTCTGTTTTGATGCTTGTGCTTTGCTTATGTTTGAAATAGGATTTCGTAATAAGACGGTATTATCGATGATATATATTTTTTTCTTATATTAAGGTTGGCCGGCTTTCTAGTTTCATTAGTTAAAATGACGCACAGCCAGCTGTGAGAGAACCAGATTTTAAAATAGATCAATTGTAGCTATTTTATCCTGTAAGCTTTTAGTTTTTTTTTTTTTATAAAATTACTAGATGACGCCCGCAACTCCGTTGCGCCAAAATTCGTTTATCGCGCACGGTACATTTTTTCGGGATAAAAATATCCTGTCTTTCCCGGGACTCAAAGTATCTCCATACCAAATTTCAGCAAAATCGGTTTAGTGGTTTGGGCGTGAAGAGGTAACAGACAGACACACTTCCGCATTTATAATATTAGTAAAGTTTTTTAATTAAGTATAATATTAATTAAGTTTTTAAATTGTAATAATAGAATGATATTATAATACCGTGTATTTTTTATTTTTTTTAGCGGCTAGTTTTGCTTTATGTACGCCATCAAAAGCAATATAGAGCTTCAAAGTAGGTCCATCCCATAAAAGTAAACTTCGCGTGACCTTTCCCTGACCGGTAGCCAAATAAAAATATTGATTTTCCATGATGGTGTCACTTTACTTCGTGATTGTTGTCTGTGATAATGCATACTGACCCAAAAAAAAAAACTCAAAAAACCACTCCGAATTTGAAATATAGTAAACAACTTATAAATATACTTACCTAACTAGTTTTATTACAGAAACATAAAAAAATGTTTTAGTAATAATATTAAATATTAAAGACAAAAAGTGAATTATTATTGAACTGAATATTCAAAGAACTGGTATAAACAGCTGTACTATTATATTCTTATTTCTTATTCTTTTTATTTATATTCTATGATATGTCGATAAAAAACTGTGTAAAAATATGTGCCATTAACTTACACACATGATTGTGTGTTGTGGTAGGCGAAATGGTGAGGGCCAATTATGTTTTTTGGCACCGTCACTTCGTCGCCCCCTCATTTTCATTAGGTATAGATATACATAAATAAAAATCCGCTTCACCAGGATTGTCTGGCACAGAAAAATATTATAAAAGCAAGAAATTAAAAAATATTTTTAAATAAATAAAATACTTATATAAAAATAACTAAATTAAATTAAATTTACTAATTTTTGACATTTTCTTTTTAATTACATTTTAATTTATTTCTTAGGTCTGATTAGATAGCATTATATTATTTCAGCATTTTTTAGCATTATAATACTCTAGCTACTGAAAGAACAACGATGTCGCGGTGGAAGTTTGTTAGTCGCAAATGGCGCGAACCTGAGGAAGGCGGCTTTCCATATTTTTACTGTAAAAATTTAAAAAAAGGGGAAAAAATCACAAAAAAATCATAGGTATGTTACTTTTTGTTCACTTTTTATGGTTTATAGTGTTAACAAATGACATGGATGTTATTAAAAGTGAGTTACTAATTCCCAAGCTCGCGGTTCATGTAATTAATAATTAAAAAAAGATAATAAATTAATGAAAATATTTATGCTACAATTTAGTTCCTTGAAAACTAGTTAAGTCAATATTTAGTATGCCAAATTAATTCCAGCAGCAATAGTTTAGAAAAAAAAAAAGTATCAATAAATTATAACGACAAATACAGCAAGCACGACATTTTTTATGTTATGAGAACATTAAAAAAAATATTATCGTAAAAAATATCTAAAAAATACCTTTTAATTTGGAACCGGACTAACAACCAAAGAGTCTGCCGAGCAACACGCGACTAAAACACATTTAGCATGTGTTTTTTCATAGGCGTGTTTCGTAGGGCGCCCGATACGCGGTTTACTATGAAGTATTTCTATTTTAAATATTTAGTTTATCGCTCTTGGCTAATTTAAATCAGACGCGAATTTCATTTTTCGCATCGCGTTAGAAATTGATTTAGAATTCGCGTGAATTTTCTTTTTTTTTTTTTGGAGACAAGATTTTTTTATTTTAATCGTTTCGCCTGTGATATTTTGATTACTTTATTTAATTTTTTTTAAGATTAGTTCTTACTGTGTGTCTGGATCCAAATGTGTTCACCATAATACAAAGTTTAGCATCGCAGTCAGAACAGGTAGTAAGCATGAAGGTCACTCACTCATCATACTGATCAGTCCCTAAATAATGCATTATTCATTTTGCTTAGTTAAGTCACAGGACCCAATTAAAAAAAAACTCACTCCGATTTCGAAGTTGGGGTTCTATTTACGTTGTTTATTTTTTCTTTTAAGACGCTTTAACCCTTCAACTTGTTGCACGTCATTTTGTAGAATTCAAACTCTAGGTTAGTATATATAATAATATTAAGTTAGATGATTTTTAACCTTTACCGCAATAGTTTAATAGCAGTCATTATGACAGCAACCGGTTCAAAAGTGTTTTATAATAGACGGTGCGAAGAATTGATAAAATTAATTTACTTCGCCATTTTCTTTATCACTTTCAATTTCTGTTTAAGAGTAATTTTATGCTACATTTTAACTGTTTCCTTTATCTGCTTTTTAAATAATATTTATAATTGCAAACCTAATAATGTATAAAATACGAAATACCTAAAAGCAATACACCCAGAAAAAAGAAAAATATTACTAGATAATAATTATAATATACAGTAGAATAAATTATATCGCATGTGTAAAACTTTGCGTGTAGCATAATTTTCATTTTCATGACATTTTCAGTTCAATTTTCACAATATTTAGTTGATTATACACACCTACCAAGGCTAAAAGAATATGTGCGTCAATTATTTATTGGGCATATACCCAAACCTTACTACTGCCACTAACTCAGGATAACATGGAATAAATAAAATTAAAATATTTAGAGGTCAGTGGTCAGTAACAGTTCAAAAAGTTAGTTTAAAAAGATTACTAATCTTTTTACATTTTGAATTTGTTTTAAAATTAATTGTAAATTGTAATTAGCGTTTAACTATTCAACATTTTAACAAATTATCTCCATCGTACCTACTACTTTGTCGTTTCGAAAAAGCGTAAAAACTAAGTTCGAAAGTTAACGTGATATGTGGCAACAGAACCCACAGCGGGTACACTTTTTTCAGGACTTTTAGGAAGCTCCGGCATAGTAACGAGTGCGCCCTGGTAACTGGCAGAACAATTACTTGCTTAGACACTTTTAAATTCCACTAGCATTCGGAAATGGAAACGTCGGGATGTGCCTAGCAAAGGTCTTTTTGCATACGAATTAGTGCATTTAAGTTTTTTGTTTTGGCCATGAAAATTTTACTAATTGTTTATTATTGTTATTGTTGTTATATTGTATTTCTTATCTATCTTTATCTTAAATTCAATTTATTTTCCTGGATCTTGAAATTCAGTAATACGAAAAAAATCAGTACTCTATTCAATAAAATAAGGCAACAATATGTGTCTTCAATAAAATAAGGCAAGAGTATATAATTATGTATTATAATAATATCCTTAATTTGCAAAAATTTTTTGCTTGTGTTCTTCTAGGAACCTGTCAAAGTCGTTGGGTCTTTCAATTGCGATTGGTTCCAAATTTGTTGGTATGTAGACAATGAGGCCATAACGCTTGATGTAAAATAATGGGCTTGTCCCTGAGCTGTGGGTCAGCCGTCAGCCTCATAATTTGGATGTCTTTTTAATTGGAGCGGATAATAGGAGCACACAGTCCTGATAACTACGTTCATGACCGCGAAGTCTCAAATTTTGATGTGTCTGGTCATTCTCATTAATTGTTGTTACTATTTCGTGTATGTCCTTACATTTGCAGCAATATCCCTAACAATAATATTGTCTAGAATCAAGACTAATATTCAATCATTACGGCAAGTTTCTAATTTTCAAAATTTTCAAAGGCGAATATGAGGCGGCGGCGGTGCTCTATGTTATGAGTCAAAATTTTGGTCCCCTCTGCAGGAATCAGGATATTATGATACCCGCTGTACTGTGATGGCTTACTAAAGTGCCGTTTGACCGGAATACTAAACAGATCGTTACCTGCCCAAATACTTGTATAGCAATACGTTTGCTCGATCCACTATTTTTGTTGCCACTACTTTTCGTTACAATAGACAAACTCTCGGTTAGGAATAGCAGTTAAGGTAATTTGATTATCCGTCCAACATTATAAATGCGATAGTGTGTCTGTATGTCTGTTACCTTCTTCACGCTAAAACCGTTAAAACCGATTTTGAGAAAATTTGGTATGGAGATACATTTGAAGGAAAGGATATAGAATAGTTTTTGTTGCGGAAAATATCGATTCTATTCCGAAAAAAGGTTCGGTTCCCGCGCGATAAACGAATCATCTAGTAAGTATATAAAGTTACTTTAACTTTATAAAGATTTTTAAGTATCCGACTTTTATAATAATAACTTAAGTCCCATCTCGAATCCTTTGTGCCCTATCAAAGAGGTACGTACCATTAAAAGTAAACTGTTAGAAGTGTCTCAATATTTATCTTTAATTACCGAAGCTCGTGTAAGGGCTATGCTGTTGATCTTATAAAGTTAATGGCAAGCGTTGATCTCAGGTGTTTCGGCTTGTTCGGCGGCTGTTTACCTATCGGGGGAGCTGGGGTCACTACACCGAATTGTGAAGGGTGCAAGAACAGAGCGAGCTATGGAGAATATTTTATTATTTATTTTGTGTGATACAGATCCTTCATATTATAATTTTGAAAGTATGTATGTCTGTTACTTTTTCACGCCCAAGCTGCTGAACCGATGTTGGAATTTTGCATGGAGTCCCGGGAAGGACACTTTTTATTCTGGAACTATGTATAAATAATAGGTATGTATATACGGTTCCCGAGCGATATAGGAATTTGAAAACATTATTATTACTGTTAGCAAGCTGTTCTATAAGTATTACTGTCATTTCTATTAGTATCACTGAGAATAATCTTCAGCTTGCATGCTTTTGTAAAAACCTAGATTTAGGCTGAGTTTCCACCAGATATGTGTTGCGTGGAATGTGTTTTTAAGATCCAATAGAATCGCTGCGCTGAGCGAGGTCACGTCAATAAAGCGATTCTATTGGTTCTCAAAAACACATTCCTCGCAACACATCTCTGGTGGAAACGCAGCCTTACGGTTGCTATCTACAAGCTGTGTTTTTATTTTTAATAAAATTTGTCAAGCTTGTAAATTACGTATTAGGTAATATTATAGGTTGAAATTGATAATTTCTAGCACAGCTCAACCTTGAACCAACGCATCTGCCCACGCACTAGAAAAATATTTATTATTTGGCCTGTCTTATCTTAAGTTCAAATGATAAATCAGTAAATCATATTTGTAAAAACTTAGTTTGAGATTAAAATGTTATGCCACTAAAAACGAAAATGTTAAGTATGTAATTTACGTTTTTAGTGGCTAAGTCAAAAAACTCAAATTCAGGATCTATCAAGAGTTCATAAAGTGTTTGCTAGAAAAAAATCTTTTTATAAAAAAAAAATACACCATGATCTACGTTAAAATGGTCCTTCAAAATGGTCCCAAACGCCTCTAGTCCACTGACGCTGCGAACTGCGAAACAGCGGCGAACCGATTTACTGTCTCATCCGCCACACGACAGTGCGTTATATTTTGCATCTCCATCTTTCTTCCTTCACCTTCATCTTTTATCCAACAATCCTACGTTATCTTACAAAAAAAAGCACGTGTGGCACTCGGGGACTGCCGTGGTAAAGCTATTTTTATCAGCATTTCATTTTCTATCAACTTATGCAATTATAATATTTACATAGTTACGTCTCACGCACACAAACACCGTGCCGAAGTTTGGCAACGCCGCACCGCTGTGCCGGTCGGAGAGGGGTTTGTTAGTTTTTTTTTCGTTACGGAATTTCTTCATTAGGTCGCCGCGCTCAAAGTCCGCGATAAAAGGTAAGTATGCAATAGCTTAAAAAGAAAAAAATCTTACTAATATTATAAAGGCGAAAGTTTGTATGTATGGATGTATGGATGTTTGTTACTCTTTCACGCAAAAACTACTGAATGGATTTTAATGAAACTTTACAGTAATATAACTTATACATCAGAATAGAGGAGGTGTTATGTTCGTTTTTAGGGTTCCGTACCCAAAGGGTAATTTTATGTTCAACGCGAATACTCCGCCGTTTATTGAATAAAACTGCTCCACAGTTTTGTTGTCCAATTTGGAAATTACGTAGCTACGTCAAAGATTACCGGCTGCCCTCCGGAAACTGCACAACGGGGCCCACCGCGGTTATTATCTTGCTGCAACGTCACTTCCGACTTCAGATACCTCCTGAAATTATATCGCTTTTGTTTCACGTGTAAAATCTATCTGAAATGAATTTATATGTTTCAAGAAGTTAGTTTTAGGAATCGCGAGATGTATTAGGTTATTTCGAGATAAATTAAAATAAGCTTCAGCTTTTATTTCTGGTGTAAAATCAATGTTACGAGATGAATTATTTATGTTTTCAGAAGTACCTAAGTGTTAGGAATTGCGAGAAAGTTAAATTAAAAAAAAAAAAATGTTACATTTTAAGCCTAATTTTCGTAATTTAAAATTTTGGTTAGGATGCAATCTTTAAAGGTCTTAAGGTTAAATAATAAGGTTTTAAATACTCTAAAGAACATTAACTTTATACAGAATATTTTCTCAAAAAACCTCTAAGACTAAATCCGCGAATAAATTCTTTTTTAAAAACTAAACTCACTTTAACTTTTTGTACGATTAATAATTTTACCGTAATAAATGAAATGCAATAAATAAGGCTTGTGGTTTTCTTAATTTATTATTAGCTGCCCAGAGAGAGTTGAGTACCTCACTCGTGATTAAGCCAAGAATACCTTCTAGTTCGTTATACGCTGGACGTTATACGAAACTGATCCTTAAAAAGTCGACATAAAGGTCCTATTAGAGGTAAAATACATTTAAACGGTCAGTTAGTTCACAGGTAACTCGACTTACAGAATAAACCGCTTATGGCTGGGAAGGGGTGTTTATTTGTAGCAAATGTTATTATTGTGAAATGTTCATTTTTAATTTTGTCGGTACTCTTCGATGACAAACTATTCTTCATTGTCAAAACTTTAAAAAAAGTGCATATTAATATTACTAGTAACGTGAACGCTTTACTGAGGCCTTAGTGCGAGTTTTATTCGATCATACGCATCGAGCACGTTAACGCGAATTTATATGGGATCAAAGCAGCGCCATCTACTGGCTAACGTGGATACTGCTTTGATCCCATATAAATTCGCGTTTACGCGCTCGATGCGTATGATCGAATAAAACTCGTACTAACCCCTCAGAGCTTACACTATTGACTCTTTGTTTATTAGTATAAAATAGCACGCGATTGTTCTCGTTATAATGACCAGAATTATCTATGTAATAATAAAATAAATTTTAAATTTTGTTAGTCTAGCTAAGCTCGAAAGCGGCTGAACCGATTTTACTAATTTTACTTTTAAATATTTACCCTCTTACTAATAAAAACTTCTTAAACATGCATTCAGCGTGTGAATAATTAAACAGGAGTTTTTAAGTTACACACTCGTTACACAGAGTCTATACATAAAAATTAGTATGGAAATGAAAGCATCATTATACAGGCCTTATGTCAAAAAATGATTATTAGTAGAAAACATCTTATGCACCCTATATACACGCTTTGTAACTTTTTATTAGTAAGAGGGCTAGTGTTTAAAGTTTTAACACTAGTTATAGACAGAACTCTGTTATATCACGTATAGGTCGTTCATACACAAAAAGATTTAATTCCGTAGACCTATTTGCATACAATTCTAAAACGAAATTTAAGAGTGAAGTTATAAAAATTATTAAAAAGGGATAATTAAAGAAAAAAAAATTATTTACATAAAAATGTTGTACAAACCTAATATGCGGTACCCTAGTGGTATTTTTCACTGATCCCAAGACTTCGTGTCGTAGCCCTTAGCGTGATAATATATAGCACGTTACTCGATAAATGAGCTGTCTAACACTGAATTTTTTTTTTAAATCGGACCAGTAGTTCCTACAATAAGCGCGTTCAAGCAAACAAACAAACTCGAGTCTCGATCTAAAAGACTATGAAAAGTAACAATAATAGGGTCATAATAGGCTCATAATCATAGGACGATGCATGGTATAATATGGTAGTAATCATGATGATGATGATGAATGTAATTTGCATAGTAGCATATGCTTTCCGTTCTTATAACAACGCCGAAACTCCCAAACTTGTATCTATAAAGAACCAGGAGCTCTCTTAGCACCTTCCGAACCATGGTTCGGAAGGTGCTGAGAGAGCTTCTGGTATACCTCGGTGCAAAATCTTAATTGTTGGTAGCATATGCTTAGAATACTTCTCACGAAACTAAAATCACCACATGTTTCCATATAAATTTTGAGGAGTTCCCTTGATTACTTATTGATCCCTTCATCAGGTCACCACTTTTGTGAATACAACACCAAATTGGGATAATACACTATACACCAAAAGAAAAATTTTGAAAATCGGTTCACAAACGGCGGAGTAATCGTTGAACATAAAAAAACAAACATAACACCTCCCCCATTTTGAAAGTCGGTTAAAATTGTAGCCTATGTGTTTCTGATGTATAAGCTATAATATTGTAAAGTGTGATTAAAATCCATTCAGTAGTTTTTACGTGAACGAGTAACAAATATCCATACATCCATACATACATACAAACTTTCGCCTTTATAATATTATTAGTAGAAGTTGATAAAAAATGCTATGCCGCGGCAGTGCCCGAGTACCACACGTATTTTTCTATAGGCCATTGAGAATTTAACTGTATCAAATCGTGAGCTGGCTATTTTTAAATTCTCAATTTATATCCGATCCGAAGCCTTTATTTTCGTTCACATTAACGTTAGGAAAGATTAATTAGTTGGCTCACAGAATTAACCCTTTTCATGAAGCGGAAACACAATCCCGTTTGTACCGCTTAGTTAGTCCCACGAGGGACGTCCGTGTTGTCACTCTACACGAACACTGGTATTTCCCCTGGTTATAAAATAAATAAAATTATACAAATAAACGCTTTTTCTACAAAAAATATCCATAGTAATATTATAAATGCTTAAATGTGTCTGTTTGTCTGTCTGTTTGTATGTCTGTATGTCTTTCAGTCTGTCTACCTGTCTGTCTTTCTAGTATAGTTATATCCAATTTTTCTTTATTCAACACGATGAAATTTTATAGCACCACTATGTCCACTATATATAATGTACTTTTACTTACGTTGTTAAATAATATAATATAATATATCCTTAATAATAATCAAATGAACCATTTCAGAATAAAATTAAAGTATTGTATAGTATTCATTAAATAGTAGATAGATATTCAATCGACATTTTAGTGGAATCTGCATACAATATCAGATAGAAGAGAGGTTAATACCTCGTAATTGGCGCTGAATGACATATTTTGTGTGACATATCAGTCAATAGTATATTGGCTTACATAAGGAGTATTATACGCCAAACGCTAGAATTCAGCTTCAATTAGGAGATTGCTTGCACAAGGTTGGGACACAGTCCTTTGTGGCAGACCCTTCAATTGAAATGATCATGACGGCAGATCATATCAGCACAAGCCTTTGATGTGATTTATCATATACGGAACTAATTTATTAGAATCTATTTACGAATATTGAACGCACAATGTAATGTCATACATTGAATGTACCATCAGAGAAGTTGATTCATAGGCATATAGCGGAGTTAGGTAATTTGGTCGCGTTATGTCAAACCCATCCGACAGTACAGAATACAGATGATAGAATTGACATAATCCGACCAATTGACGTAGGTGAGCTCCGTCAACTGCTTATGAATCAATTTCTTCGATGGTACTTCAAAATAAAGACGTGTTTTATTCGATCTCTATTTAAATATCTACTGCTGTTTAAAGAACTTATTCACATTTCACAGTTATCCGTTTTACCGAAATATTATAATTTATTTAAACTATATAATATGTTAAGTATAGTATGTTAATTTATACTTAATCTAAACTACTACCTATAACCATACCAAATAACAGAATCCATTCTTTAGTTTTCGCGTAAAAAGTAACAAATTTAAAACACTAACACTTTCTTCCAATTTTTTCATTATAGGATTTGTTTATTTAAATAAACAGCACCTAGATCTAAAAAAAACATAAATATTTCGCCTTTATAGTATAAATGTCATTAAAGATTATTTGGTTAATATGAACCTAATATGTATTCTGCGATATATATCACAGAAGTGCACTGTACACGTGTGTAAAGTGACGTTATTCTTATGAAACTCACTTTTTGTTTCTTTTCATGACGCACACCGTACATTTAAATATAATATTGTGACTCATCATATCCTTAAGGAAAAATATAAACAAAATTTAAGTTGTTTTTTTTATTCTGTTTTCTCTTATCGGCCAGAACGCCTGATAGCAAGTTTCACTAAATCAGCCGAGTACGAGTAAGTCGAGTGTAAATATTGATTCGTAGTCACAGTGTGTTGCTTACACAGAACGGTACAGTGGTTTTAAAAAGTAGTAAGTGTTTTTATATAAAAAAAACCCTAAAAAGTGCCATAATTGCCATGCCATAAGTGTCCAGTGTTGTTATTCTTGTGTTATTTTGTAAGAGCAAATTATTACAGGTGGTAAAATATACATGAATTTTATATGTAAAAGTAGATTTTATTTTATTTTAATATGCAAAGATATACAAAAACAATATGTTATCATCGCGATAACATTGATAAAACTTTAAATTTCGATTGATAGAGAAGTTTTAAGTACTAATTTAGTAATTATCTGTGAACTCTGTTGCATACAGTGTCGTGTCAAGATTCAACAACGCCCAATTGCCGTATTTGAATAAGTAGTGTTGTAAATATTTAAAAATAACGGTACTGTGTATATAATACTATTTTGTACACAAACATAATTTTGCTTACTATAAATACTACAGACCTATACAATATATAACAAAATTTGCTTGTCGCTGTTTGGTGCATTAGAAAAGTCTCAGGACAGACTAAGAGCGGATCTTGAACATTTACACGCTAATTTAATTATCTTTATTAGGGTTATTGTAGAAGTCCTAGTTATCAACGGCTCGTACGGTGAAGGAAAACATCGTGAGGAAACCCGCACATAGTTGGTCCCAGACGTATTGACTAGCTCTTTCCTCTGGAACAGGCCGACTATGTTGCGAGAATGTCGTATGTGCTTGGGCAACCATACGGACATTTAAATCTTGTCCCAGGCACTACAGTATTTGAGGAGTGGTTACTTCGCTCTGAAAATACTGTATAAATCATCCACAACGGATGCAAAGGCCTAGTTTTTAGTTATCAATGTCGCTTATACACCATCTGTGTTAAATGTGTGTAATGTAATGACACAATAGACAAAACGAACCAGTAGGCCGACTTCAAAGAAGCTGATAAATCGGTGCGTTGTATGATGTATCATGTGGTACCGCTGCAAGCATACTTTGAACGGCTCACTGCTCAGCAACGAATTAACAGGGCGCACAACGGCCGATATGACACACTACGTCAAACGTATAAATTTTGAGAAAACTTCTAAGTCGGCCTACTGGTTCGTTCTGTCTATTTTGGTAATGACATACGGTCACGTGAGTGTCCTATTAAGGGTCAATTCAGACCGCAACACGACGAGGCGAGGCGAGTCGCGGCGCGGCATAAATTTGTATGGATTTGATAGATTTCGATTGCGTGAGACGACTTGTGAATCTGTCAAATCCATATAAATTTAGAAATGCATCTACGCGTCGCGTTGCGGTCTGAATTGATCCTTACAGTCAAAAGCAGTTTGTGCTTTGTCCACCGCCGCTGCCGTCACCGGGACGTCGCGTCACCAACAAATTAATATCAATTCAAATGCCACTTTAAATTTCCAAAAACTATACGCGAACGCAGACGGTTCACTCAAGTGAATATTCACTCGAATTAATTTCACTTTATATTTTCAATATACTTACAAATTTGACGACCTCTGTGGCTCAATTGGTTGAGTGTGTGGCAGCTCAAGCCGGGGGTCGCGGGTTCGAATCCCGCCGACGGAACAAAAAGTTTTCAATGTTCCCGGGTCTGGATGTGTATTAAATATGTGTATAATATAATAAAAATCTTAAATATATGTAAAGTATAAAAGTATTAAATATATTTCCGTTGTCTGGTACCTGTAACACAAGTCCTTCAGGTACTTAGCACGGGGCCGACACCGACGTGGTGTGAAGCGTCCATAGATATTATTATATTATTATTATTTAGCTTAAATTTCATTTTGTGTTCAGTAAAATCATCCTAAGTAAATTAAGATGCAAGATGAAAGACGAAAATAAATACACGTCTGATATGAGTTTTGGGTGATAATAAGATATTATGATATTAAAGATATACCTACTTCTACAATACATTGTGACATTGAACCATTTAGGCATGATGATAAGAATGCTATTATTTTCGTGATTTTAAATTACATTTCGCTACTATCTTATGACTATAGGTATAGATCACGTTTTAAAATATAAACGTGATCTATACATTTTGCGTACTATAGCATAGATTGTAGAATATAGCGTAGAAACTAGACGCTATAGTCAGATAATCTTAATCGAGTTTTGATCAAAACCGGTACAATTTCCATAAACGAGCTATTTTTATTGCTTACGTCAATAACTGATAAATAGAACGCAATATATGGACATTCAAGTCTTATGAAATTATTGATATTAGCTGCCTTATCTATAGCCTATAGGTATATAAACCATAGTCTATAAAGGATTAGGATCAATGCATACCGACAAACATACAATTTTACCTTTTATGATGTAGGTATCTAAAAAACCTAGTAGCTTCCAAATGCTTGAGACCTCTACTCGGTACTGACTGCTTGTTATGACTACTATCATGGGCGTACCCAGGATTTTAGCTAGGGGGGGGGGGACAGCATACCTGTTTCGAGAAGATGGTCGGTCTGGTATATTGAAACAAAAAATCATGAAAATTGACTTATTAATCTGACTGAAAAGATATTTTGTTTCCAACACTTCATTTTGCGCAGAGTAGGTAACATGTTTTTAATTCCCACTTGCCAGGAAAATTGACGTTTATTTTATCTTCCCCCCCCCCTGCCCCTACCTGGGTACGCCCATGACTACTATAGAGCTACTCTTTTCATGACATTTCTCAAAATGTTATCCTGAGAAAAAAATATACGCTTGGGGTTTTTCTACCTCTGTAACATTAACGAAATGTTTCTAAACTGATAAAATTCTTTACAGTGAAGCAAGGCGATCCGGATATGGCTGCGCAACACCAACAAGAGAACCCTCCTCCGTACCCCGGTCCACCTCCAGCCAACTATCCACAACCGGGAAGCTATCCGCAACCAGCAAGTTATCCGCATCCGCAACCAGCAAATTATCCGCACCCGCAACCACAGCAACCACCTGTAACTGTCGTCTATCCAGCGAACACAGCATTCGTGCAGGGAGCCAGGGTGATACCAGCAGTGGTTGTCTCCAACCACATGGGCACGGATCCAAGCCACTTCGTCTGTAGGTCATGCAACCAGCATGTCATTACCAGAATCGAAAGGCGGCCAGCGGTTAGGACTCATCTGTTCGCTTTGCTGCTATGTGTTTTAGGGTAAGATATTTTTTTAATAGTTAGCCCTTCAGGCGACAAGGTTTTCGGTCGGTCGGTGTAGTCCATCATTTACATTCCATTTATAGACATAGCGCATCCTGAAAGTTGACTATGCTACCACTGCTTAGCTTTGTAATGGAATATCAGTCTTAAAGTTAGATATTCTAAATAATTTGTAATTTTTTGATATTGTTCCTGTCATTTATATTAATAGTATAAATTACGTTTCCCTTGTCACGACACAATAAAATTATTTGCATTATGATTTTATTATTCATACTAATATTTTATTTATAAATGCGAAAGTGTGTCTGTCTCTCTGTCTGTCTGTCTGTTACCTCTTCACGTCCAAACCGCTGAACAGATTTTGCTGAAAATTGGTATGGAGATACTTTGAGTCCCGGGAAAGGATTTAGGCTACTTTTTATCCCGGAAAAATGTACGGTTCCTGCGTAATAAACGAGTTTTGGCGCAACGGAGTTGCGGGCATCATCTATGATATTTTAATAAAATTAGAGCGCAGGAAACCATTGTTCAAACGATGCAGATGACGTCATTCAGTGTTTCCATTTTTAGGACGTCAGCGATAAATTGTTTGTCCTTATGTGCGTATTATACATTATAACCACTGGAGCCAGATGTAAAGTTTACATACAACATATAGTGTGCAAGATCTCCAAATAATATAATATTATTATTATGTTATTTGGAGATAGTGCGTTCGATTCCCGCATCGTTACATTGTTTTAAGTTTGGTTTGGACGCAGGCTGATCACCTGATTGTCTGCCAAAAAATATGATATTTGCGTAGGAAGGTCATATTGTAAAAAATCGGTCCTGCACCTGATTTGTCGTCATTCCTGAGTCGACTGAGGTTATCAGAAAATGCTCTTGTGTAGGTAGTACTTATATATCAATGTTGTGTAGTGTATACTGTGCATACACTTGGGCACTATAAAATAACTTATGCATAGCTGGCCTAGTTTTTATTAAATCCATTGGAAAATATTTGAATTCACAAAGAAGAGATATAATAGTAGGTTATCTATTATCACCAAGGTATTTGCCACAACAGCTATCATGTTTATGTTACGTTTTCTGTTCTTTTAACGGTGCAACGCAATATCTTCATAATTTTTCATAATAAAATATGAATTTGTAGTAAATTCATGTTCAGTCACGAAACAGAATAAATATAAACCAGTACATTGTTTCTATTTCAAAGACGTTATAAAAAGCAGATTATGTTTTTCTACTTATTTTAGGGTTTCATATTATTAACTACAATTATTTACCCTAATATTTTGCACTAGATGACGCCCGCAACTCCGTTGCGCCAAAATTCGTTAATCGCGCAGAAACTGTACATTTTTCCGGGATAAAAGCTATCCTATGAAGAGGTAACAGACAGACCGACAGACAGAAAGACAAACAGACACACTTTCGCATTTATAATATTAGTATGGAAGTATGGATTGAGATCATTCGGGATTTTATGTAATTATTATAAATACATCTTTAATTTCCAGATTCTGGCCGTGCGTCTGTCTTCCGTACTGCATGGACTCCTGCAACAATGCTGATCACTACTGCCCCAATTGTGATTCCTACATCGGCTCTTACGTTGGATAGTTACATTAAGTAATCAAGTGTGATATACAACGATCAAATTATGCTTTGTGAGCGTAAATGGATGGATCCTTTAGTCTTTTTATAGTCCTTATAAGAATATTTTGGCACTTATATGAAAGGAACATAGGTATCGCATCTTAAGTTAGGCTTTTAGAAATAGCGGAATTCTAGAGATGCGTTACAACGTTTTTAAGAACCAATAGAATCTCTGCACTTCGCAAGTCAGCTTGTGAAGTGCAGCGCTTCTATTGGATCTTAAAAACATTTTTCACGCAGCTCCAGTAGAACGCGGCTTAAATTCTGGTCAAAAGATCCTTGCAAGGCTGTCAACCACGTCCTATGTGACTTTAACTAATAACTAGGCAATAGCAATTGAAATTATTTATTACAACAATAGTTAAACACTTCAATATAACCAGAGAAAAATCGCTTCACGCAACGCTCGAATGTAATGTTGTATGCACGACGGTGTCAAACATGCCTTTTGATACGCGTGGTTCAGCAAAGCCGCATGTTTTAACGAAGCGTTTAAAAAGAGAGAAACTCATCATCATTTCTCACAGAGGTTTACAAAAGATCTCAAAACGCGTGTAAAATCTTTAATTGCTGCGAGAAATGTAAATGGAATGCGTGTGTTGTGTAATGACTAATGAGAGGTAATCTCATTGTGACTACACGACTCCTTTTAATACGGCCTTATGGCTTACTGTCTATACCACCACTTTGTATGACCGGGATAAATAATAATAATAATGCCTACTGTTTTTAGTGTACCCCGAGGTAATAACAGTAGGTTAAGTGTGAGCCCAAAATGTATTTAAAATAATAATATTATTATAGTACGCTAATGTCATTTCAATTTTACCGTTATTGTCTTGTAAAATTTTAACGTAAGACTTTTTCACCAAAAACATGTAAAAATTAATTTATTATTTCTATTTGTGTAATTGTAAAATAGGCTGTAAGTACATAAGTGTGAGAATAAAATTGTATTTTATTTGTATTATTATTTATTTTCAGACTGCCTAAAATTCAGACTAGCAAATAGCCGGCTAAAGCTAGCGTAAAGATGCCGATCGCTAGCTTTCGATGGTTCTGTGTATTTAGTGTCCCACAGTAACAATTCACGTTTTCAGAATAAAAGATAGCTTAGCTTAGATTAAGAATTAAGCGCTTAAACTTTTAGACAATTTTTTTACGTCAACTTACTAGAACCAAATCAAACATTAAAGTTAGTTCAGCAGCAGAGGAAGAGAAAGACAAAATAAAGTATGATAATTTAACCCGTCGATCGTGGGAAAACGAGACACAATAGATATTCTATTGTGTTTCGGTCACCGGTGACCGTATGGGGCTTGATGAATTAAATACGAAATTCCCAACTTTTGAGTACCCGGCACCATGGACAAACCCTTTTGGAGATTTTTGTACCATCTGAGAAATTTATTCAAGGCAGAGGGTGGACCTAGGTTATTTGGTCGGGTAACTTCAAGTCAATGTAAATTGTGATCAACTGATCATAGTCAGACACTGCATACAAAGTCCACATAAAATTTTGTTTATCGTAAAAGAGATAGATATATACACTTTAATTGCAAATATCTTACTCATTTTCAACTGAAATCAGATATTTTCCGTCATTATATACAGGATGTAACAAAATGAAGTGATAATACTTTATGGTGTCCCTTGTAAGTATAGAGTTGGTGGTCCTTTGTACAGAGTTAACTTTGAAAGTAGCAGCACTGAAAGAGTTACTTTTGACTTCAATGTTTCTATGAGAAATACGGACCCCATCATAAATTTTCCCATACTGCATAAAATTATTATTTTTTAACAAAAAATTAGAGATGTGCCGATCATGACTTTGGCCGACAAGCCGACTAACAAGCCGGCTGCAAAGAAGCCGACTAATCGGCCGACTAGTCGGCCAAGCCGATCATGGTTTCGGAAGTTTCTGTAACACTTTTTTTACTGCTGATTCGCGGGTAAGTAACACACGCCGCCTGCGAAGGTGTCGCATCGTGTTATGTTTACTTCGCGTACGTTACTTCTCATTTTAATTAAAAGCTTTTATTTAACTTGCTCTGTATGTATGTAAGTATGTGGTTACGGTGGAATTTTGGAACTCAATTTTGAAGTAGATATATTTAACCGATTGAGCTGAAATTTTGCATACGCGTTTAGTTTGGATGACAATGCACGATATGGTATGTGACATCACTTCCAATCCAATCCAATATGGCCGACCATCCAAGATGGTGAAATAATTATTTTCTATGCAGTCCTACAATATGGATATTAAATGAAAGGGCTTTTTGAGAGTAACTCGAAAACGAATGTAATTTCATTCTACATCCAACATGGCGGCTCATCCAAGATAGGGGAATAGTTATTTTTAATGCACTTCTGCAATATGAGTATCAAATGAAAGGGCTCATTGAAAGTAACTCGAAAACGAATGTAATGTCATTCTACATCCAATATGGTGGCGCATCCAAGATACGGAAATAGTTATTTTTAATGCACTTGTGCAATATGGGAATCAAATGAAAGGGCTTATTGAGAGTAACTCGGAAACGAATGTAATGTCATTCTATATCCAATATGGCAGCTTAGCCAAGATAGGGGAATAGTTTTTTTAAAGCACTTCTGCAATATGGGTATCAAATAAAAGGGCATATTGAGAGTAAATTGAAAAGTAATAGTCAAGTCGTGTCGTGTCGTGTCGTGTCGTGACGTATCATGTCGTGTTGTGTCGTGTCGTGACGTGACGTGTCGTGACATGACGTGACGTGTCGTGACCTGACGTGACGTGACGTTACGTGACGTGATGTGACGTGAAGTGACGTGTCGTGACGTGACGTGACGTGACGTGGCATGACGTGACGTGACGTTACGTGTAGTGTCGTGTCGTGACTTTACGTGACGTGAAATGACTTGACGTGACATCAAGTCAAATCCACCCGGGTTTCAGAAAATGTCCGGTTGAATCCGGTTACTTTTGTTAAATGAAATTTAACTTTTTAGACATGCAGAAATAAACGGAATATAACAACTCGCTAAATATAGATTTTTCAATTGTCAGTCGAGTACGATTTCTTAAGGACTTAAGTTAATCAGATTTTAACAAATTCTTGAAACAAAACAAATTACTATCAAACAGACTAAGAAATCTAGCCAGAGATAACTAAAAAACAAATAATAAATTATAAACAAAGAACTTTTTGAAAAAATATTTTATTTAAATAGTCTAAAAGGAAAAAAATAAATTTCTCCTTAAATTTTTTAACTATTAAGTTATAATCCTCAATATATTATACAATTTGCATGATAATAAAAGCTTGTCGCGTGATTTGTAAATAAACAAGTAAGTACCAATTTAACTGAGTAAATAGATATTATACTTTTATTCCTTTTAAATCCATCATATTGCCTACTCCCGTGAATTTTTTCACATTTCCAAAAGCAACCGTTTAGCTGGTAGAAGGGGGGGGGGGGGACACTGGACTCTAACGATTTTTTCCACTTTAAAACTTCATATTTCCCAAATGGACCCCTAAATCGTAAAATGATCTATGAAAACTCGATATATTTTTAAAAAACCTTAATCCAACGACACCCCACACGGTGAGGTGGACGCGAAAAAAAAATCACCGCCGCATTGATGTGTAGAGGAGATGCCGAAAAAAAAATTTTTTTTAAATGTTTTATATACCATTTTGTCGGCATTATTAAGATGTGCATTCATGCCGAATTACAGCTTTGTAGGCCCTATAGTCTCTGAGCAAAACCGCAGACAGACAAACGGACGGACGGACAGACCAAAACTATAAGGGTTCCTTGTTGACTACGGAACCCTAAAAACGGGACCCTATCACTAAGACCTCGATGTCTGTCCGACTGTCTGTCCGTCTGTCTGATTGTTTCCAGGCTGTATCTCAAGAACCGCCAAAGCTAGACTACTTAAATTTTCACAGATTAACTTATTTCTGTTACCGCTTTAATAACAAATACTAAAAAGAAAATAAATATTTAAGGGGGGCTCCTATATAAAAAACACAATATATGGCCTATTTTTGCTCATGTATGCGACTCGCACTTGGCTGATTTTATTTATACGCACATTTTTGCAATTAATATTAAATGTACAATATTATCATACCACTTTATCGTATATGTAATTTTTATCAACAGATTTCCGATACTGGATTTTCCAAAGTAACAGTTCTGTGAAAAATATTGACAAAACTCAATGTGTGGACCTGAAAGAAATAAAATTTTCAGTGTTCAAAAGTTGGTATTTTCTCCTGTCAGTGGAGTAAAGTGAAGTGAATTATTGAATGTAAGTATTTCATCATAGGCTAAGCATTGGTCTTTTGTTATGAAAAGATAGATTAATTACTAAGAACAAGGGTGTCGAAAAATTGAAACGCTACAGCGTTTTCTGCTGTAGCGTTTGGAAAAACACGCGAGCTGAATTCGCGCGCGCAGATAACGCGCAGACAATGCACACGTCTGAACGCACCCTTTGGGTCAGCGTAGACAAAACGAAGCGTAGCGGAGAGGATTTTATTAACGCACTTGAAAATTAACTTTAAATTTATCACACTAAAGTGCGAGAAGGGATTCTCGCGTATCTTCGAGGATGCGCGAGCATTTTCTGTAAGATTCAAGCATTTATGCACTTTAGAGTGGGTTGCACCAGAGGCGTGGTTATTGAAGGATTATGTGCATGAGAGAAACAAACTTGGAAGATGAACACGGATTTATTTAGATAAAAGTTAAGCACTACAAATCGCAATGGTGGCGGAAATCAGAAGGACAAAAGTCAAACTCGAATGACATTACAGTGACGTTCTCAACTGACATTGACATTTGACAGAATGAGTTGCGTTTACAGATTCAAGACTGGCCCTTAAACCAAAACATTCTTCAAAATAAATTGTTATTGTTTACAAAATAACAAAACATAAGTTTAAAGTATACAATGTTTTTGTAGTGTACAATTTATACTAAACATAACTGACCTGTGAACTTATTATGACTATCTTTAGACAAAGGTTTAGTCAGTACATCTGCTAACATGTCTTTTGTATTCAAATAATTAACAATAATTGTACCACTAGAAACATGTTCGCGTATAAAATGGTGCCTTATGTCTATATGCTTGGTTCTAGCATGAAATACAGAATTCTTACACAATTTTAATGCAGACTGATTATCATTAAAAATAACAACATTAAAATTATCGTTAAACAGTTCATTCAAAAATTTACGAAGGAACAAAGCTTCTTTACATGTATCAGAGAGGGACATGTATTCGGCTTCGGCGCTAGACAAGGCAACAGTACGCTGTTTCCTACTTTCCCAAGAGACCACAGATTTTCCTACCTTGAAAACAAAACCAGTATAGGAACGCCTATCACCTTCGTTCCTGCCCCAATCAGCATCAGCATAAGCAGTAATCGATAAACCACCTTTGACAAAAGCTAAATGTAAATCTTTCGTACCTTTAAGATAACGGAGGACCCGTTTTGCAGACTTCCAGTGAACCTCGGTGTAACAGTCATTGAACTGGCTCAGATAACTCACTGCATGTGAAATATCAGGTCGTGATCCTACTGCTACATACATAAGAGATCCTATTAAGCTTTGGTAGTCATATTTAACTTCACATTTTTGTCCTTTTTCCAGCTTTATGCCTGTTTCCATAGGAGTAGATGCTGGCTTGCAATCTTCCATTCCAAACTTCTTAAGAATGTTCTCTATATAATTTGTTTGATCAAGAGTAATTTTGCCCTCTGACATCGAGATTCTCATTCCCAAGATGTGACTTGCTGGCCCTAAATCTGTTATCTCAAATTCCCTTTTAAGACTCTCTTTTATTCTCTCCTTTTCTTGTGAATTAGGGGTTGAAAAGAATATTATGTCATCAACATACAAAGCTATTATTAATAGCTCATCTTTGCTTCGTTTATAAAATACACAGGGTTTTGAAGAAGATTTCATAAAGTTCAATTTCTTGCACAAAACTCCATTTATTTTCTCATACCAAGCTTTTGACGCTTGTTTCAAACCATATATGGCTTTATTGAGTTTATATACTTTATCTTCTTTCCCTTTTACTACAAAACATTCTGGTTGTTCCATATAAATTGTTTCATGAAGGTCACCGTTCAAAAATGCTGTTTTCACATCAAGGTGCTCTATGTCCATAGAGTATTCCGCTGCTACAGCGAGCAGTGTTCGAAGTGTAGAGTATCTTACAACGGGTGAAAACGTCTCTTCATAGTCAATACCTCTTTTCTGTGTATATCCTTTTGCGACTAATCGTGCTTTGTATTTCAAAAGTTCACCGTTAACTCCACGCTTCTTTCTGAATACCCATTTACATTTTACAGGCCGTTGACTCTCATTTCTCTCAGTAAGAGTCCAGCATTTGTTTATAATGAATGAATTATACTCATTTTTCATGGCTTCCTTCCATTTCTCAGCTTCAGGTCCAGACAGTGCTTCTTTGACAGACAAACATTCATCAACATTCTCATTTTTCACATTAGTGTTGAACGCTGATAAAAACGAATCAGGCTCGTCGTCCTCTGTCATTGAACTTGTAGTTGTACTTTCCTCCTCGTCTGGATCTGGAACGTAAGTATCATCCGCAGCAGTATTTGAAATAAAACTCTCGTCACTCTCAGAATCATGTACTGTGATCGTGCTCATCCTGTGTTCACCTTCATTTATTGTTGTGTCATCAGAATGAGTGTCAGCGTATGATTCTGAATGTAACGCTTCATCGTTATCATTATTGTTCAATCCACTTGAAAGTGGCATTACTGAATTGACAGAATCAATACTAGTAATATCATCATTTGACACATTAGAATTGATAAAAATATTTTCAAAAAATGCTACATCACGGGCTTTAATACATTTTCCGGGATTATCAACTTTGATCAATCTATAGCCCTTTGTCTCCTCACAATAGCCCACAAATATAAATTTCTCAGCCTTCGGATCCAACTTTGTACGAATATGCTTATGAGCATAGGCTATGCAACCAAATATTCGCAAATGTGACAAGCATACCTTTTTATTAGTCCACTTCTCCTCAGGTGTACACCCTTTCACTGCAATAGTGGGCGAGCGATTTTTGAGATAGACCGCTGTATTGACAGCTTCAGCCCAGAATTGTTTTCCGAGGCCAGCTTCTTGTAGTAAACAACGCGCCTTCTCCATAATGCTCCTATTGGCCCGTTCAGCAACACCATTTTGTTGAGGTGAGTGGGGTGTTGTGGTCTGATGCCGTATGCCGTTCGCTTTCAGGAAGTTCTGAAAATTACAATTAATATATTCACCTCCATTGTCACTTCTTATTGCTTTTAATTTTTTATTTGTTTGGTTCTCAACCAAAGCCTTCCACTCTTTAAATTTCTCAAACACTTCATTCTTTGTTTTTAAAAAATATACAAATGTTTTCCGAGAAAAATCATCGATGAATGTCAGAAAGTATCTAGATCCGCTAAAAGATTTACTAGGCATAGGTCCACATAAATCAGTATGAACCAACTCTAATATTTCAGTGGCTCTATTGAAAGATTTCTTAGGAAAAGACTTCTTCGTTTGTTTTCCTTTCACACAAACTTCACATTGCTGAAATAAATTATTATTATTAGCGAAAGAAATACCTGTAGCCATACCTTTGTTCAAAAGCTCCATGCTTTTATGGTTGAGATGACCCAAGCGACGATGCCATACCTTCTGGGAAGTCGGATCACTGCCCTCCACAGCTGCCACCATTGCCGCATTAGAATTAGCAATGTCGTCATGGCCAGCCGTCTGATAAGCTGCATCGCATAAACCTAGTGTAGAGTTTTCTACCAAACTGCATCTCATGGGAATGGATTCAACAGTATCTAGCCGATATACGCCCTCTTTGTGAGACGCTGAGGCAACCACAGCCTCCCCATCATATATATGACAGCCCTGACTACTGAAAACCACTTTGAATCCCTTTCCTACCATTGCACTAACCGATAACAAGTTCGCTGTCAAATTTGGTACATAATACACTTTACTTATTGTTTTTACATTACCATTTTTCATTCTAACTTTAATAGAACCTTGTCCAGCCGTGTACAACTTGTCACCATTGGCTACTTTCACCTCTAATTTACCATCATTTACAAAGTCACTCATCACAGTCTTGTCGCAACACATATGTCCAGAAGCACCACTATCGATGTACCAAGATTCACTATTAATGTTCGCTGATAGTGCAGTAAGCAATGCCTTTGAATTGTCCGTATTGCACTTCGGAGTCTTCTTAGCAACATTCTTGGGACAGTCCCTCATAAAGTGTCCAGTCTTCTTGCACTTGAAACACCGTGCTTGCTTCCGTCCGACCACAGCCAGCGCGCTCTCTGTCTTGTCATCCCTGCGAAGATTTTCTTGTAACAATTTTCCTTTTACCAGATCACTTGACAGCTTGAGATTGGAGTTTTCCATCGCCATGATCAAAGGGTCATAGTCCACAGAAAGGCCGCTCAACATGATGACAGCCACGAACTCATCATCCAGGGGTGATTCAATTTCACTGAGCTGCTGTGAAACTTCTGTGCTGTCTTCTGTTCTGCGCAGTGGAAGCGTGCTGGGCCCATAACCTGAAGGATTATGTGCATGAGAGAAACAAACTTGGAAGATGAACACGGATTTATTTAGATAAAAGTTAAGCACTACAAATCGCAATGGTGGCGGAAATCAGAAGGACAAAAGTCAAACTCGAATGACATTACAGTGACGTTCTCAACTGACATTGACATTTGACAGAATGAGTTGCGTTTACAGATTCAACAGTTATAGTTAAAGTTACAGTTATAGTAAGTTGGTGCAACCCACCCTTAGTATAATAATTTTAAAGTTTATTTTCAAGTGCGTTAATAAAATCCTTTCCGCTGCGCTCCGTTCTGTCTGCGCTGACCCTTAGGCGAAGAGTTCTAACAATATTATTATCAACGACTCATTTCAGCTACAAGATGGCTGAACCACCCCCAAACCCGCCTCCGTACTCCGCAACCGCAAACCCGATAACCACGCAACCTGCATACGTCACGTACCCTGGACAAACCACGGTCATACAGCGAACTGTCATCCCGGTGGTTGTGCAGAGCCCGATGGGTTACGAACCGTGCGTATACCCCTGCAAATCCTGCAACCTGCGGCTGACTACCAGGATTGAGAGGAGACCGGCTTGCAGGACGCATATGTGTGCAGGAGCTCTGTGTCTTTTTGGGTAAATAATATAATATTATAAATTTCACGATTCAGTAAGGGTCTTTACACAAACATAATATTATTATTATATGAAATATCTATGAAAGTTTTTAGTGTTTAAAGATTTTTAGTTATATCATTAAATGACGATGTTTAATTAAATGACTAAAGGACAACTAGTCAAGTCGTGGAATGTAACGTACAACGTCATAGGGTGACCATGAGTTCGCAACTTAAAAGTTACTCCTTAAAATAAAAATTAATGAATCACAATATGTCTCGCTAATAATTTGTAAACAAAAAACTTTTTAAAAAAAGCTTTTATTTAAATAGTCTAAAAAGAAAAAAATAAATTTCTCCTTAAAAATTTTAACTATTAAGTTATAATCCTCAATATATTATACAATTTGCATGATAATAAAAGCTTGTCGCGACTCGCGAGACTTAACAATATATCAGTACTTGATAAATTTATTAAAATAAAAATAAAATATCAATTTACTCAGTTAAATTGGTACTTACTAGTTTATTTACAAATCGCGCGACAAGCTTTTATTATCATGCAAAATGTATAATATATTGAGGATTATAACTTAATAGTTAAAATTTTTAAGGAGAAATTTATTTTTTTCTTTTTAGACTATTTAAATAAAAGCTTTTTTTCAAAAAGTTTTTTGTTTATAATTTATTTTTTGTTATCTCTGGCTAGATTTCTTAGTCTGTTTGATAGTAATTTGTTTTGTTTCAAGAATTTGTTAAAATCTGATTAACTTAAGTCCTTAAGAAATCGTACTCGACTTTGACCATTAAAAATCTATATTTAACGAGTTGTTATATTCCGTTTATTTCTGCATATCTAAAAAGTTAAATTTCATTTGACAAAATTGACCGGATTCAACCGGGCATTTTCTGTAACCCGGCTGGATTTGACTTGAGGTCACGTCACGTCATTTCACGTCACGTCACGTGACGTCACATAAAGTCACGACACGACACGTAACATCACGTCACGTCATGCCACGTCACGTCACGATACGTCACTTCACGTCACGTCACGTCACGTAACGTCACGTCACGACACGACACGATACAACACGACACGACACGACACGACTTGACTATTACTTTTCAATTTACTCTCAATGAGCCCTTTTATTTGATACCCATATTGCAGAGGTGCTTTAAAAAAACTATTCCCATATCTTGGCTAAGCTGCCATATTGGATATAGACTGACATTACATTCGTTTCCGATTTACTCTCAATAAGCCCTTTCATTTGATACCCATATTGCAGAAGTGCATTAAAAATAACTATTCCCCTATATTGGATGAGCCGCCATGTTGGATGTAGAATGAAATTACATTTGTTGTCGAGTTACTCTCAAAAAGCCCTTTCATTTAATATCCAATATCCATATTGTAGGACTGCATAGAAAATCATTATTTCGCCATCTTAGATGGTCGGCCATATTGGATTTAGAGTGATGTCACATACCATATCGTGCATTGTCATCCAAACTAAACGCGTATGCAAAATTTCAGCTCAATCGGTTAATTATATCTACTTCAAAACTGAGTTCCAAAATTCCACCGTAACACACATACTTACATACATACAGAGCAAGTTAAATAAAAGCCTTTAAAAAGTATTTTTACGACTTTGTAATATTTAATTAAAGTAAATATAAACGAAAAATATATCGAAATTATGTTTGTTTTGGTGACCACTAGCGCCGCAGTGAGAAATAATGATCTAAAGAATCATCTGACTGATTTGATGTGCGCTACGTTACAATCCGCTAACTATAGACGTTGAGTGACGCTTCTTTAATCAACGTTCGGCCTAGTAGTGAATTAAAGCAAATCATTTGATAAGCAGATTTAACCAGATGACTGTGACAAAAACATATTTAATTTTCCAGATTCTGGCCCTGTGTCTGTCTACCGTACTGTATGAATGCCTGCAACGATGCCGACCACTACTGCTCTAACTGCGGTTCATATATCGGCTCCTATAGAGGCTGATTATAGAAAATTGGGAATATATGAAGTTATTTACGTCATTTCATTATTTTTTGTACTAAATTAATAGTCTAAGAGCAAGTGTCCGACAGACTTACAGTAAAGTAGCAAACTCCACATTAATACCAGATATACTGTTTCTTCCGCCGTTGATGCAATGGGCATTCGCTATTCCCAACGAGGGTTCCTCCGCGGCTCCGCCCGTCCAAATAAAGAATTTCCCGAGATAATTTTTTTCCGGAAAATGTACGGTCATTTTCCGGCAAAAAAAGCATATGTCTTTCCTCGTGGTCTCCTCTTTCCCTATGCCAAATTACATAAAAATCGGTCCAGTTTTCCGTGAAATTAGCGCGTTCAAACTGTAAAACTATTCCGCCTTATAAGTATAGATAGTAGGAACCGGAAGCAACATCTTCCATTTAATTTTTATACACTTAACAATATAATTATATTTTAAGATATCAAAACAGCAGACATGCTACGATCACTTTTTGAAAGTCAATATTTATGCCATGCTCAAAGAAACCCTCGTTGGGAATAGTAAATGCCCATTGCATCAACCTCAGATGAAATATTATTATACTTGGCATTAATTAATATTAAATATGGAGTTTGCTACTTTACTGTAAGTCTACCGAACACTCGCTCTCAGTCTATAATGATAAAATCCTTGAGAAATATAAGTTGAGACGAGACTGAAAAAAATTTGACGTTGTATATTTGCTATTTAGTAATCAGTAATATGTAGTTGATTGTACTGTAAGTTCTTGGTTGAAATTCATGTTAAACTATAATAAAACACAATTTACGTGCACTTTTTCCACTGTATTATAATAATCAATAGGTATAGTGGAAAAAGTGCACGGAAAATATGTTTCATTAGATTTGTTAGTAATATCAATGTAAACTACTAAGTAAAGTGCTCAACATCTGTTCCTACCACAGACATAGATCAAGATAGTTACCGTATGTGTATGTACTTCGCGTGCCGTATCGCGTTCCCAAACGACGAGCAATGCTCGCCTTTCGAAAGTCTGTTCTTTAGTCTGCTATCGGAATCGGACGTCAATCGGAATTTTAAAACTGCCTAAATGCCTAATTAAGCCGTATTGAGCTGTAGAAATTCGAATAGAAACGTTGTCCATGATAATGGACACGTTTCTTATCATCGGTACGTCACAGTAGGTAGGAAAAAAGTGGCGCGCTCGTTTTTACACAAATGGAGGGACATGCGGTATCTATCTTGATCTATGTCTGTGGTTCCTACTTTAATAGCGAAGTTTTTCAGTTGTTCTGCTAGTCTGTTTACTATTAAGTACTGACTCACTTTCCGACTAAATAAAATACTGTCAAAACGGCTATAATTTTGTGTCCTTTTCATTGACGTACGTCACTCACGCTATTGGTAGATCAGTGATCAGAATGCTCGTTATTGGTGGATCGCGATCAGTCAGTGACATGCTATTCGCGTTTATTATGCGTTATTTTTAGAAGATATTGCACGTATTATCAACTTGGTTAACGGTTGTGATAGGTTTTCTTTACTTTTTAATTTTAACAATATATTCATAAAGCATCGATTTCTATGTATTTATATTTTATTTCTTTTTACTCCCGTCTCCTTGGTCATAGTGCGATAGTAAGGCCCAACATTGAACAAGGTTTGTTATGCATACATGTTATAACGGGTGTTACAAAACAATTGATAATACTTTAAGGTGTGAAAAAAACCCCAACATTATGAATTTGCCCACACAAGAATAAAAAAAAAAACTGTTTCGGCACTGCTACTTGCAAGTTGCACAGTGAACTCTATGCAAGGGTACACACACCCTAAAATATTATCCCTTTGTTTTGTCACACCTTGTATACGCTATAATATGCGATGATTACCGAGTGATATTTAGAAGGTAGGAGTCGGTACAAATAATATCAGCTATGTGATATGACTATAATTTTTTTAACACTTAGCATTACCTACTATGGACGCTAAGTACGTTATAAAAACAAACTTGATTGCGCCCAAGTTCAATCAATATCCTATTATGTCTTTTTCCGGAGCTCAAAGTAAATCATCCTTGCTAAATGTCATTAAAATCAATTTAGCGATATATACACGAGTTAACAGACATCAGACAAACACTTTCGCGTTTATAAAATTAGTAGGGATTTCCACATTAATAATATTATGAAGTAACCATACTAACGTTATACTGCCCCAAGTTCCCCCAACCACAATAACCGCCATAGGCATAGTGTAGCCCCAACATACATCGTATTTGATAAAGCTGCTTACGTAAAAATATTGAAATCAGCCAAGAAGTATGGTTGGAATTTTATCTATTAATACAATAGCGTTCGCGATTATTTTTAGGCGATCCCACAGGATGGCTTGTGTAGCTGTACTACGACGACCTTGACCTACAGCCAGACAGAGACGCAATGTTACCGTGTCGCCCGTCCCACTCACATGCACTTACACCTTGTCCCTTTACTTGTAATCTAAATATAGCTCCGACCTGTAAAGTGTAAATAAATATAACATTCCTATTCCGATCATTGGTGTTTCAATACGTGTCTACCTCTAAATATATACCACTATAATAAATAGTACACCACATCACTACACTTGAAAATGTAGCCGTGACCCTATATTAAAACAATTTAAGGCTATAAAATGATTATATTGTTTAGTTCGTCTATGAACCCTCATAGAGTTGGTTTCCGATTTACCACATAAAAAATATTCTCAGGATATGATGTCAATAATAGATTAATTAAATATTATACTAAGTCTCAATTGAATAGCTCTAATGCTTTAGATTTTATTGATATCTAAAATATAGCGCTTTCGTCACTGACACACTGATGATCATCAAAATGTTTGGCTACTTTCTGAAGTGATAATAAGCTGAAATTTGATACGTACTTAATCTAAGTTTAGTTAACTAACAAAAAAATCATAATTAGGACATGAAAGTTTACACGGGACTGTAGAGAAGTAACTAAAAAAACATGTTAATAAGTACTCACAAGAACCAACTTAGAAAAATAACTGAAATTCCATCAGAAACATTTCAAGTAAAAGGTTGCCAAGATGACCACATTAGGTTTGCCCTGTGAAAAAGATATCAGATATCATGTAGAGCCAAACTTCTGAATCTACACGGCCTAACTATACAGACCCTAATTTCATCAAATTCATTTCAACAATATCAGTAAATATGTATGGCTTGGCTGTTTCGTTACTAATTACTTCAGCCATCAATTCACTACACAGCCATCAAGGGGGTGAGCCAAGATCTTTTCTTTATCGCTTCTTTATAGAATCGCCGATCAAAATGTATGGAATTGACATAAGACGAGTCGAACGTCAACGTCATATTAACGAACGCTTATGTCAATTCCATACATTTTGGTTGGCGATTCTATACGAAGCGATAACGATAAAGTTTTGGCTAAATGGCCTGATCAGACACTAAATATTCGCATCACCTCCACGATGGTAGCGAAACGGCGAAGCCATAGTACCTTTACTGATATGTAGAATTACTTTTTTAGTTTTATTAGATATTGAAATACGAGACAATAAAAAGGATTTTTAAAAATACACTCCTAAATAAAATCTGAAATCTAAGTTTACTTCCCAGTAGTACCTACCAATTACGCGGGTAAAGCTGCGGTAATAAGTTTGTATAAAATAAAGAATAATAAAGTAAGCACAATAGACATCACTATCATAAGGTAAATATTCAAAAATAAATATACAGTAAGTAATCAGTATTACTTTTTGTTTTGATAAGCAATGATTGCACAATAATAATAATAATTATTATTATTAACCTATTATGATGACTCAACGTGTACCTATCAGAAATCTTGTTATCAGAAGACTATCCCATGGCTTAGTGGGTAGATTTATGAGTCATAATTAACGAGAATACGCAGGTTCAAGCCCGTGGAGTGGCCTGATTACACCTACCGAGTAGAGTTGCGAGACAGTGCCCTCTGCTGAGCACTCGGTATGTATAAACACATTAACTACCGAGTGACAGGCCGAACGCTCGGCATAGCAACAGGCCGAGACAGTCACTCGTACCCCGTTCTATTTGCTAGGTCGAGTACACATCTCCCCGCTTCACCGCACTGTCTCGCTCGGTCACTCGGTGAAACTAAACAGTACTCCAAGTGCACTCGGCGACTACTCGTCACTCGGTGCGCACACATCACTGATTTTTTTTTCGTTTATGTAATAAAACCGTAAATAGTGGCTGGGAAATGGGATTTCGACACTACAATGAAATTCATGCAACCTTACACTAACCTATATGTTTTCCTTGCACTTCTTTCTTCTAAACTGAACTGTCTAGCCAGTCGCCACAACAATCGGAAATACTTTTGTTTACACTTAGGGTCAATTCAGACCGAAACGCGGCGCGTAGATGCATTTTTAAATTTGTATGGATTTGACAGATTTCAATTGCGAGAGAGGTCATGCAAGTCTGTCAATTCAATACTTTAGTCGTGTTGCGGTCTGAATTAACCCTTACTCGACTATATCACTGTCCCTGTATCCCTAACGGCCGTTCCCAATATTTGATCTCTCTGGTTTTGCCCTACTAGAGATAGGAATAGCTCTCATTAGACATTAGAGACATATATTTTATGTCAATTCAATGTTAGCTGCGATCGGTCGTATGTCAAACCAGAGATAGATTGAATATTGGGAACGGCCGTAAGTAGAGTGGCGAGACAGCAAAATGTAACTTGGTTCTTCTTGGTTATTTTAAGAAGTGTTGACTTCTACCATGTATAACGTCATCATATCATCATTATATTATGGTCAGTGCCGGTTTTAGTACTAACAGCGCCCTGGGCGAAATTTCTTTGGCACCCAGGGTGCACAAGAATAGGAGCGCTTGAGGCGCCCCTTTTTGTCTGCATTCGGCGTCCCTCTTTATCCAGCGATGTAACAATATGTGATGTAACGCGACCAATACCCGAAGTTCCGCCATCTGCCTATGAGTCTGTGAGTCTGTGATGGTACATTTTTAATGTTTCCAACATATATATAATATTTATATATTCTTCTACTTTTCTATGCAAATATTATATGACGCTGAGGCGTCTGCCCGTACAAGTCACATAAAAAAATGCTCTTTCAGCGCTTCCACTTTTACAGTTAGTAAGGGACACATACAAAATCTAAACTTTAGAGAGAGAGAGAAACAAAGTGATAATACTTTAGATTCTAAAGTATTATCACTTTGTTTTTTGAAAAGAAATAATCTGTCTATTGATTGATACTACTTATCAGATAAGCTTTTTCCGGCGATAATTAATTTGTGACTTTGGATTATTGTAGTGTGTACTAGTGGTAGTGAGACGAAAGTCAAGCGAGTGTTTTATAACAAGAAAATAGTAAGTAGTAAGCACTACTAACTACAGTTTCATATCTGAAAGTAAGTAATTTCTGGAGATCTCTTGATTTTGAAAATGTGTAAGAGATAATATTATATTGACATTGATAAATGATAACTATGCGAGAGTATGCAACTTCGCATGCTTCTCCATATTAGCCCAACGTAGAGAGCCTTTACAATCAATAATATGTGCTACGATTTTGCATCTGATCTCATATGTCTTTATAGTCGCCTCCTCCCTTTTTTCACTTATCCCCCTTTTTCTCTGCCCATCCAGATCTCTGTCATTTCAGAATCTATTTGCAGACTTCATAATCTAATTATAAAATCCATTTTCAGAATTAAAAATGTCCAAATCCAAACAAAACGTTGACGAACAAAACTTCGACGAACGCCCAGCAGCCCCGCCTCCGTACACGATCAACCCACCGACCATACCAGTGACGAACCAACCGCAAATGTCTATGATGTACCAGTCCGGTCCTGGAGTGGTGACTGGGCAACCCGGAGGTATGACGTCCGTTGGCACGATAGGCCAACCAGGAGGTATGGCACCCGTTGGCATGGTAACGGGGCAACCGGGGACCATGTCAATGGTGGCAGGGTTTGTGGTCCTCAACCAAATGTTGTACCAGCCCACACCGTACACATGTAGAAGCTGTCACCAGCAAATCGTGACGAAAGTGAAGAGCAAGCCAACTTTCAAAACGCACGGCATAGCATTTGCATTTTGTCTGGTATGGTAAGTGTTCCTGAAATTAGCGCCTTATCCTTCTCTCGCAATATTTTGGATTGACAAGTGTAGCTCTACCCATCAGAGATCCATTAGATAGATCGTTTGTCGTCTATTTACAAACAATGATAGGTCTTGTCTTGGTCTAAGATCTAGAAATTTCAACCTTCCACAAAAACATTTGATAATATCTGGACCAGATATTATCTGGACCAGATAATTATATTTAATAGGTTTGAAGTTCAAACGTGATTTGAGTAATCGAATCCAAAAGTCAAAAGAAAGGTTAGGATTTTGTCACCTTGTTGTATGGCGTTTATAATTTTTTGTTAGATTTACCAAACGCTTAACCTAGTATAATATAGATGAGGAGACAATAGATTCTTATAGCAACGACCACTACATAGTCCTAAACCAATAATTGTTATTAATCGAGTCGAGTTACAGTCGAGTCATACTTTTAACTTTTTATTATTTTTCAGTTTAATCCCCTGCGCTATAACTCCCTACTTCGTTGATTCATGTCGGCAGGTGGACCACTACTGTCCAAACTGTGACAGTTTCATAGGATCCTATGTTCCATAGGAAAGACAGTGTCAACATCTGAACGGAGCTGAGTAACAATATTGATGACGAAGAAGCGATCAACTTGCAGCGAACCCAATAACAAAAGTGGGTGCTATAATCGCTTTACGATTAAACCCTTAGATAAAGAATTTAAAAAAATGTCCAGAAGAAACTGCATTTTAGACAGAACATAATATCTAATATAGCCTTTTTCACGTTAACCTATAATAGACAAAATATGTAGAAAACTTGTAGAGTGGCTATATTCATCTTTTATAGCCTTTTATTGAAGTCGATTTGCATCCTGGAGACAGCTGGCGTAGTTTTCAACATGACCCAAGTCCCAACTTGAATTAAATCGGCCAAGTGCGAGTCGGACTCGCGCACGAAGGGTTCCGTACCATTTAAGAGCAAAAATAGGCAAAAAATTGTATTTTTTGTATGGGAAATTTATTTATTTTATAAAAATTTTGTTATTAATTATTAAAGAACAAATACTATTAAGTATTTTGTGAATATTTTAAGTTTCTACGTGTAGCCGTTATTGATAAAAAGCAAAAAAGGCCAAAGGAAGTCACGTTTGTTGTATGAGAGCCCGCCTTAAATATTTGATTTATTTTGTTTTAAGTATGTATTGTTGTTATAGCGACAACAGAAGTACATAATCCCTGAAAATTTCAACCCTCTAGCTATCGCCGTTCTTGAGATACAGACAGACGGACAGACAGACATCGAAGTCTTAGTAATAGAACGAACGAAAGAACGGCCTAAAAAGGGCTTCGATTAATGTAAGTTTATTGAATATTTTGAATCCATACTAATATTTCAATTGCGAAAGTGTGTCTGTATGTCTGTCTGTCTGTAAGCTCTTTACGCTAAAACCGCTGAACCGATAATATTGTTAAAGAAGAAGGAATAAAGTGGTCCAAATTTCCACCACTAACGAGACCCATATTGACTTATTGTCCATTAAATATAGAGTAACTTTCATTATGAGACAAATTAAAAAGAAGCTGTCGGTAAAAAGTTATGACCATAATATGAAAAAATATTTTTTTGAGTGAAGATAATGATATTGATATTGATCTATTTCAATGAAAACCTAATAGGAAATGCCAAGCGACATGACATAACATAGATTGAGTAGTTAAAAACTGCAATGGATCATATTAATACTATTTTATGGAATAAAATGGTAGAAAAATTTTTCATTCCGTCATAACTTTTTACTTATTACAGGATATTTTTGGTTGCGGTCCAGTTATAATGATTCCGTATTTAGCAGACCATTACGTAAGTGTTATTGGTTGTGCACATTTGCACAAAACTCATCAATACATTTTTATTACATCTACAATATTTTTCATACAAAATGGTAAAAAACACGACTTTTCATTCAGCCATAACTTTTCACTGACAGGGTATTTTCGATTGAAGTCTGGTTATAATGATTCAGTATTTAGTAGACAATATTATTATATAGGTCTCGTTAGTGGTTACTCCTTTGGTATGGAGATACTATAAGTCCCGGGAAAGGACATAGGATACTTTTTATCCCGGAAAATGCATGGTTCCCACACGATAAACGAATTTTGGCGTAACAGAGTTGCGTGTAGGTACTTTATAAAATAACAAACAGCTATAGTGACAGAACGAAATAATCTGTTAACTTTTTATTAGTATGTACAACAATAATTGTAATTGATTTAAGAAACCTTTTTTTAATTTTATACTGAATCTGTTTGTACTTCTCTGCATAATCTTAGAGCTTTATTATTTTATTTATTGATAATTTTTTATCTAAATGCTGTAATTTTTACTTTGAAATGTGAAATTTTATTAAACATGTAAACTGAGGTGTTATTAACTAATTTTGTTATGTATTTTTATAGGTAATATGCTGTGTTTAGTTATTCTTATGTAATTAAAAATATGAGCAATTCAAAAATTATAAAGATAACACGTTAATCCTCGGCAATATTATTTTATGTATATTTAAATTAAAAATTAAAAATTGGCGATTGCTGAAACATTGACATCGTGATTTGTGGTGATAGTACTGTTCTATATTACGGTTAGACTGTTATAATCATTGTACTTATTTTGTGTAAATTAAAAAAAAAAAAAACTTTTTAAAGCTTTATATTTTCTTTTTCAACTTGAAACCCACGAAAGTAAATCATTTTATATAAGTGTAAAAAAAAAAACAATTAGATTAATGTCTTTTTTTTTTGCGCCGAGAAAATGCTTTTAAGCATCTTGCGGAGGATGGGGGTCCTATCCGCAAGTATGAGGGTCTCTGCTGCGTCCGAAGATGGTGGTGGACGCAGCCCCTACCCACTAAAAACTCGGCGGTACTCCACTATGCGCCTTGGGCGGGCCGCGGGATCGCGTGAGCCTGCACCACGACTCAATTAGATGAGGTAGGTATAGTCTGGAGCTGCTTAAGGTGACGCCGCGTTAAAGTAAAAAACCGTGTTGGATTTGTTTTCGTTCGCTTGTTTTCTAAGAGAGGCCGGCCCGGCCAGACAAGAAATGGAACAGCAAGAAATGGAAAGGGCGTAAGCGACAAATTAGTTTTTGTCGCGTAATTTAAAAATCATAAATATATTTCATATAAGCTATGGGCAAATTATAATGTATGCTTGAACCAATCTATGTACAAATTTTGGAAGCTTAAATCACTCTCCTCTGTTGGCAAAATTAGAATCCCTCTTTTACAGAGGTATTTTTGATTGATTATTCTGTGTTATAAAAGTTGACCAATCGTGTCATGCTATGGGTAATTCAAAGACAAATACATGATGAATACTGACAATGAACTTTAATTTCTTAGCTTTAGTCATTGCTGAGAAAAATTGATATCGCTACAGCCAATTTACCAAGGCATCGCCTTAAATAACTTACGGCCGCACTCAGAGACATTAAACTTCAATTTAATGAAGAGTTTGCCAGACAATGTATAGGGATGTACCTATATATTACTCAAAATCTTCATTTAATTACATTTAAGTAATAAATATTCGTCTCTTAGTGTAGTCAGACGTAAAAAAATAAAGTCATACCTAAAAAAAATATCTTTACTTGGTCGATTTTCTGCCTAAATATCTTTACTTCTTTATCTGTATAGTATGTAGGCCCACACAGGCAAAGACGTATAGGCATTGATCATAATAATAATATTTATTATTAAGTATAGACAAAATGTCCATACTTGATTTTTTAACACCTTATTTTGTAATTTCGACCAGACAAAATAATTATGTCTACTATGCGAATGCGAAAATGTGTCTGCTATCTCTTCACGCTGAACGATTTCGATTAAATTTGGAATAGAGATAGATACTTTGAGAGCCGAAAAAGGATGTAGGATAGTTTTTGTTGTGGAAAAATATTGTTTCAGAAAAAAAAATTAATCACCATAATCATTAAAAATTTTTTCTTAATCACCATAATTATGGTGAATAATTTTTTTTTTCTGAAGCATTTCAGACATAATATACTACCAAAAAGTAAGGTTTTGTACCAGGATATACCCTGAAGAATCTGAAAGTACCCAACAGTACTTTTAAATTCTTATAGATATACATACGTACAGGGATTTTGGCGTTGTATAAACAACTTAAAGCTTAAGCCAATGAAATGTATCAATTTCACTAATCATCATCATCATAATCATATTTATGCCATGCATCATCAGTCATCACATTACGACACAATTATTATTGGTACTCCTCTGGGTATCATTATTCCGCTATTTGTGAACCGATTTTCAAAATTCTTTAATATTTTTTCATATAAATTTCAAGGAGCCCGCTCGATTCCTTATGGATCTCATTATCAGACCACCATTTTTCTTAATATGGTACCAAATTAGGATTACACCCTATACAACAGCAAAAAATTTTTGAAAATCGGTCCACAAACGGCGAAGTGATCGTTGAATATATTATACGACGTTTTCGTACAAATGAACGCACAGCCCTTTATTGGTTTTGCTCGGTTCCGTTCTGGGAATTTCGACTTGAAAAGTGAACCTCGTGGTCGTCCGGAAACTTTGGTCAACCATAATGAATTAAAGGCGATTGTGGAAGCTGATAAAACTCAATCAACAGCTGAGCCAGCAGCTTTTGATGTTAGCAACAAAACAATATTCTCCGTTTGCGACAGATTGGCAAGGTAAAAATCGGCCAAGTGCGAGTAGCAGCAATAAGGTTTATTTTTATGAAATTAAAAGGTTTTTTATTTATTTTTATATTTCAGTTGATTTAATGAACGTTAAATTAAGGTTTACCATTTATGACGTATTAGAAAAACTACTTGCTAGATCTCGTTCAAATTAATTTTCGTTGGTAGTTTTTATAGTTGTCGGAGGAAGTCATGAGTCTAGTAGTTTTCTGATTGCTGAATTTTAGAGGAAGTCAAAAATAGTCATGAGTGTAGTTGTTTTTATGATTCCTAAATGTCAGAGGAAGTCATGAGTAGTCATGAGTCTAGTTGTTTTCTGATTGTTTGAAGTGTTGATTATTCACGATTATATTGCTTTAAAAATGATTGTAAAATTCAGTGATCATTGTAAAATTCTTAACTAAATTTAATTTAGTTTGTCATATTTTTATTAGCTCTAAATATCTTGGTTTGAATTAAATTGTAATTATTTGATTAAGGACCAATCAGAGCAGAGGGCGCGAGCGCCTTGAGTGGGGTCGAGGCGCCATCTTTACTTTAGAGGGATTGACAGTCTGGGGAGCACATTCGAGTGCGAGCAGTCGATCGAGTTGGATCGTGGCTAGTTCTAGCGTTGTGCTAACTAAAGTAAGATCGGTGCCCCGAACTCACTGCTCGTTTTGGAATTTGTGTTGTGATTTTAGAATTGTAGTAAATTGTGTGAAAGTGCTATAATAGTGTGGTGTAATTGTTTACAATAAATTTGTGAATACAAGTGACAATTATTGTTTTGTGCCCGCATTTACCCAAAATGACGCCCACTAGAATTCCTAACGCTGGCAGCAAAGATGACCAGGACAATGATTCTCCGACATCAGAAGCGGGATCGGTGCAGGCACAAAATATAAGCGAACTAACGGAAGCAACTAACGGATGGCGAGCCTTGTTTGAAGCGCAACAAACCAGCATGAGGCTACTCGTAGAGGCGCTAACTAACCCACCGAACTTGGAAGATAAGAACATAACTCTTCCTGAATTTCGACCTGAAGATTCAGAGACTGACGCCCGGGCATGGCTGGCAACAGCTGACATTTGTTTGGCGAATCAAAACCTGCAGGGAAGTAAACTAATTCTTGTACTTAGTAAGGCTATGAGAGGTTCAGCAGCAAATTGGCTTTCTCAAATAGCTTTTCCTAGTATGAAATGGGTAGATTTTAGAGAAATTTTTCTTTCTCGTTTTGATACACTCGATACATGTGCCGCAACAGTTCTAAAAATGCTTACTGGCAAGCCTCATGAAGGTGAGTGCCTTGCCGCATATGCAAGCCGTTTATTCACTCAACTCACGACGCGTTGGGCTAATTTGGGCAAAGAAGAAATGATAGTATCATTAATACTAGGACACATGGGGCAAATCGAGCCACGTTTACATCGATGCATTTTTTCCGAGGAAATTACTACCCGCATTAAAATGCAACGTGAGCTTACGGCTTATTCATATCGCAAGCGCAGTTATCAAGAGACAGGGAAGACCGCTACTAGTTCATTGCCAGAGATTAAACGGCCTAAGTTTAGTTCTATTTCAACAAAATGTTATTCTTGTGGAAAACTAGGTCATAAATCTTTTGAATGTTCCAGCCGACCACGTGACAAGCAACCAATGACTACGACTTCTGAACGCTCTAACACGGCCGTCGCGACGCGGCCACTTGTAACCTGCTTTAGATGTGGTGTTGAAGGTCATGTAGCATCACGATGTGTTAAGACACCTTCAAATGCTAACGTACAGCCCGCCACTGCATCTGGCGTTGTTAAACGAGTGGACGTATGTGGTGCGAAACCTGTCACCGGAATACTTACGCAATTTGGTGAGCAGTTTTCATTTTGTTTTGATTCCGGTGCTGATTGCTCTTTAATTAAAGAAAGCGTCTCTCGCAAGCTTGTTGGTACATTGCAGCATGCAATCGTTACTCTTACTGGTGTAGGAAAATCTAGTATTTTATGTAACTTACAAATTTTATGTAAGATTGATCTTAGTGGACACAACATTCAAATTTTATTTCACATTGTTCCCGACGACTGTCTTAGTAATGATATTTTGATTGGACGCGATTTGTTAGCCTTAGGATTGTCAGTGCACATAACCAGTGATAAGCTTACCATAGTCGAGCAACCTTTAATTAACATTTGTAGTATAGGCAACACGTTGTCAGACTTTCATAGCGTGGATACCGATATTCCTGATAACTTTAAGCCCCAACTATTAGAACTTCTTACCGACTTTCAACACTCATTTGTTAAAGGTATACCTACAAGTAGAGTTAAGACAGGTGAACTAGAAATTAATTTGGTATGTCCTAGCAAAATTGTGCAAAGAAGGCCCTATCGTTTGAGTCCCGAAGAGCGAGCAGTAGTGCGTGATATATGTACTGAACTTTTATCTGCTGGAGTTATTAGACCAAGCAAGTCACCCTTCTCCAGTCCCATACTTTTAGTAAAGAAGCGCGATGGCACGGATAGAATGTGCGTAGATTACCGAGAGTTAAACTCTAACACAATTCCCGACCGGTACCCTTTACCTTTAATTAGTGATCAAGTTCAAAGGTTGTCAGGTGCGCAATTTTACACCTGTCTCGATATGGCTAGCGGTTTTTACCAAATTCCAATAAACGAGGACTCAAATTCAATAGAAAAAACAGCTTTTACTACCCCAGATGCTCATTACGAGTTCACTGTGATGCCATTCGGTCTTCGAAATGCCCCTTCGGTATATCAGAGAGCTATTAATACAGCTTTAGGTGATCTAGCACATTCCTACGCAATTGCCTACATGGACGATTTAGTTATACCCGCGAGTAGTGTAGAGCAGGGCCTAGAGCGGTTACGAGTTGTACTTAAAACTCTTAGTGATGCTGGATTCTCCCTTAATATGAAGAAATGTGTATTTTTAAAGAAACAGGTTCAGTTTTTAGGATATGAAATATCAGAGGGTGAAATTAGGCCTAACCCTCGCAAAATAATGGCGTTGTCTAACTCTTTGCCACCCCAGACCATTACTCAGCTCAGACAATTCCTAGGCTTAGCATCGTACTTTAGGCAGTTTGTTAGTAATTTTTCATTAAAAATGGCACCCCTTTACCGTCTGTTGGCAAATAATAATTCTAAAATAATTTGGACTTCGGAATACGAAAGAATTAGGCAGGATATAATATCGGTATTGACTTCATCTCCAGTATTAATGCTTTTTGACCCTAAATTACCTATAGAATTGCACACAGACGCCAGCAGTGAGGGCTACGGAGCAATTCTCTTCCAAATGTCTTGCAAGAAATTACACCCGGTGGAATATTATAGTAAACGCACGACTCCTGCGGAATCCCGATATCACTCTTATGAGTTAGAGACGTTAGCAGTTGTTAACTCGGTTAAACACTTTCGGCATTATCTTTATGGTAGAACTTTCACGGTAGTTACTGACTGCAATTCTTTAAAGGCTTCCAGAGCTAAAACTGACTTAACTCCTAGGGTTCACAGGTGGTGGGCTTTCCTTCAAGCTTTTGACTTTGACATACAATACAGGGAAGGTAAAAGAATGGCCCACGTAGACTTTTTCTCTAGGAATCATTTGCCTGAGGTGAATGGTACTGTCATAAATCAATCGACTAGTGAAGGTAGAGGAAGTTTGATAGAGGAAAAGCGCGTTAATATAACCGAATTATCTTCAAACTGGTTACAAGCGGAACAACGTCGGGATCCTGAATATAAGGAAATTATAAGTAAACTCGAAAATGATGATTTAGACTTACAAAGTTGTCAAATCTATGAATTACGTTCTAATGTGCTCTATAGAAAAATTCAAAGAAACAATCGTAACCTTTGGTTACCAATTGTACCTAGAGCTTTTCGTTGGTCGGTTATAAATCACATTCACGAGTCCATTTTTCACTTAGGATGGGATAAAACATTAGAAAAAGCTTATCAGCATTATTGGTTCCCTAACATGTCAAAATATGTCCGAAAATTCGTTGACAACTGCATAACGTGTAAGGTAGCTAAGTCACGAAGTGGCAAGCAACAAATAGAGTTACACCCCATACCTAAGGTTAGTATACCATGGCATACCATCCACATCGACGCTACTGGTAAGCTTAGCGGCAAAAACGATCAAAAAGAATATGTTTTTGTGCTCATAGACGCTTTAACCAAATACGTGTTACTCCGGCATTCCACAAGTATTAACACTGATAGTGCTATAAGCGCTCTTAGGGCGTCTATATCTCTTTTTGGAACTCCCACGCGTGTTATCGCGGACCAAGGCAGGTGTTTCGCAAACAAACATTTTAAAAACTTTTGCTCCAATCACAATATCCAGCTACACCTAATAGCGACTGGGTCTTGTCGCGCCAATGGCCAGGTGGAACGGATTATGAGCACGCTTAAAAACATGTTAACCGTCGTAGAAGTAAGCCCAAGTAGGTCCTGGCAAGACGCGTAGATGATGTTCAGCTATCTTTAAATAGCACGATTAATAGAATAACTAAGGCAAGCCCACTGGAATTGTTGATAGGTAGAGTAGCTAGACCTTTAAATTTATTAACAGTTGATGATCATGAGATTGAAGTTAATTTGGAAGAAGTTAGAGAACAAGCTAATAGACTAATGAGGGATAGCGCGTATCTTGATAAAGCGCGGTTTGATAAAAATAAGGCGAAAGTCACATCATTTTCTGTAGGAGATTACGTTTTAATAGAGAATCACGAACGGAATCAAACAAAATTAGATCCTAAATTTAAGGGGCCTTATGAGGTCATTGAAATACTAGACGGTGACAGGTATCTTCTCAAAAGTTTGAATTGTAGTCGTACATACAAGTACGCGAGAGACCGCTTACGTCCACTTCCCCAATCATATGTGCCTACTGAATTGGATCCTTGTGTGTCAGAGGATGGTGAGTACATACATTATGTGATCGAGTGAATAAGTGAATGTTTTGGTGGCCATTTAAGGGCGAGGTGGCCAAAAAGGGCGAGGTGGCCATTGCAGGGCGAGGTGGCCCAAAATTAAGGCGAGGTGGCCTTCAGAGGGCGAGGTGGCCCAAGAATTATGGCGAGGTGGCCTAGTTCTTCTAGGTCAGGAACGGCCGAGCGCATACTAAAGACATTATTGCATTGTTTTTTTTTTCTCTTTACAGATGCTGATGATGTACGGCCTTCAACATCACACGAGGACGTGTGATACGTCAGGACGGCCGTGTCGGAGGAAGTCATGAGTCTAGTAGTTTTCTGATTGCTGAATTTTAGAGGAAGTCAAAAATAGTCATGAGTGTAGTTGTTTTTATGATTCCTAAATGTCAGAGGAAGTCATGAGTAGTCATGAGTCTAGTTGTTTTCTGATTGTTTGAAGTGTTGATTATTCACGATTATATTGCTTTAAAAATGATTGTAAAATTCAGTGATCATTGTAAAATTCTTAACTAAATTTAATTTAGTTTGTCATATTTTTATTAGCTCTAAATATCTTGGTTTGAATTAAATTGTAATTATTTGATTAAGGACCAATCAGAGCAGAGGGCGCGAGCGCCTTGAGTGGGGTCGAGGCGCCATCTTTACTTTAGAGGGATTGACAGTCTGGGGAGCACATTCGAGTGCGAGCAGTCGATCGAGTTGGATCGTGGCTAGTTCTAGCGTTGTGCTAACTAAAGTAAGATCGGTGCCCCGAACTCACTGCTCGTTTTGGAATTTGTGTTGTGATTTTAGAATTGTAGTAAATTGTGTGAAAGTGCTATAATAGTGTGGTGTAATTGTTTACAATAAATTTGTGAATACAAGTGACAATTATTGTTTTGTGCCCGCATTTACCCAAAATGACGCCCACTAGAATTCCTAACGCTGGCAGCAAAGATGACCAGGACAATGATTCTCCGACATAGTAATATACATCATGTATATTTTTTAGACTTATCATGCCCCTACTTTAGAAGTTAGACGGGGGACACACATTTTACCACTTTGCTGTATGGGGTCTCACCCCATACTGCACAACAGACCGTCTCTAAACTGCAAGATTTGGGTTTGGAAGCTCACCTGCCATACTCACCAGACCTTGCACTTACCGACTATTACTTTTTCTAAAATTTGGACAACTTTTTAGCGGGAAAAAATTCAATTCCCAAGAGGCAGTACAAAACGCCTTTGACATTTTTTTTTCAAGAAGGTCATCCAAAATCTACCACTGCGTTGGCAAAGATGCATTGATTGCAATTTGCAGGGTTGATTACTTTGAAATTAGAAATAAATAAGTTCTAAAAAAAGTGCTTTAACTTTTTTCTAACAAAACGGAATTTTTTCAAACAATTCGCCAGAATATTATTGACGACAATTGAAATTACCGGAAATTTCGATAAGATAAGATATTTTAGAACGCGACACATGACTCAGGTCGCGGGTTCGATTCCTGTGTTGGAGAAATACGATGGTTTCGAGGTTTGGTTACGACAATGCGGGATCACCAGCTGATTATTATCTCACAACGATAATCCATGAGTCGTGGCTCGTATAGGATGTAAAAAGTCGGACCTGCGCCTCATCTCTCGCCAGTCGTTCATCCTCCTACTGGGTTGCAAAGAAAGTGAGAATGCTCTTGTATACTTCGCACCTGAGCAATGTAAATGACTCTTGCGCAATCTAGTTTCAATGAAACTGTCCACTGTCACCGAAACCGATGTGGGAGGCAATATTATTTACTATACTGTACTCGGCGAAACATGGCGGTAGCGGTCATTGACTCCCTGTCAAAAACTTGTCGTTTTCTATACAAAGCCGCGATTGACAACATCTGACACTTCACTGTCAATCGCGGTTTATATAGAAAATAAAGTTTTTGACAGGGAGTCAATGACCGCTACCGCCATGTTTCGCCGAGTACAGTATAGTTGATGCCCGCAACTCCGGTGCGCCAAAATTCGTTTATTGCGCGGGAACCGTACAATTTTCTGGGCTAAAAAGTATCCTATGTCCTTTCCCGAGGTTCAAAGTATATCTCCATATCACAATTCATCTAAATCGGTTCAGACGGTTAAGCGTAAAGAGGTAAGACAGATACACTTTCGCATTTTTATAATATTGTAAAGGATTGCTATAGCCCACATTGTTACTATATTGTACTCGGCGAAATGAGGTGGTAGCGGTCATTGACCTTTTTAGTCTAGGCGCTAAATGAAAAATGCTCGCACTGTATCAAGAATATTTAAGAATAAAATTGACCTCTTACAAAGACACAGATTATTACAGATTCATCGGAAAACCTCTTGGTAACTCTTAGAATAATAATCTCCAACTTTTTATGAGTTCGAAGTGATATGCTTCATATTCAGTTCACATCGAGTATGCAAAATACGATATCGCCCTTAGACTAGGAACATCTGACACTTCATTGTCAATCGTGTTTTATATAGAAAATGACAAGTTTTTTGACAGGCTGTCAATGACCGCTACTGTCTCGATTGCCCGAGTACACCTTAAACACAATATTGATATAACACAGGCTAAACGTTGCTACAAAAATGCGACATATTCTTTTTATCTCTTTATTACAGATAAGTTTATTCATAACTTGATAAAGATAATTTCAGATCCGATAAATATATTGACCAATACAGTCGCTCCGTACTAGTTGCTGACTTCATGTCCGTGTGAAACTTCGCAAATTAAGTCGAACAATTAACATTTGTTAAGTTAGGTAAGTTTATTATTTTATTGTAACCTAATATATTATATACTGTCTTGATTATTTGTCACATGGCCATTACAAAAAGTATAATACGTAGAAACAAAAATGTGTTCAAATCAGTGGCCCAACTTCGGGGTTTGATAACTGCCATTTTGGTATTTCACATAAAATTATTATTGTTACATAGCCTACGAATAATAAAAACTACACATAGCGTTACTTTTTCTTTGAAAAAATAATATTGCGTCACGACCCCGTCACAATTTGGGTAGAAGTTTCACTTCTGAGTTTCTGACACTTGTATCTACTCTGTAAACGCGTTTTTTTTTTAACTATAAACTCTGCTATTCATACTTGCCTCATTAATACTATTTTTATTAACCTTCAAGCGGTCGCGCAATGTCGAATAGACTCCCTTCAATACATTTTTGCTGATATTATCGATATTTCTCGATGAATCCGTATCATTCTCTCAGTAGCTTGTCATAATTTATCTATCTACCAAATAAATAGCTTACACTTACTCTCCGCACCCTCTTTGTAGCAAGAAGCTCAATTTCTTTGTTCGCGGCGCGGCGCCGGCGTCGAAAAGACTCCGCGCGCCTCTAATTATTTTATATGTTGTTTTCATATAATTAAGGCAAATCATGATTATGTTATATAATTTATAAAACTAAGTCGTCGTTGACCGATAACATTGAGTGTTATTGCTATATGAAGAAAAATCTGAACTAGGATAAGAAAATTCCGATCACTTTTTCTGCCCTGTTCACACAAGATAAACTACTTTGGGTCACCGGTTTTTATAACTAAGTTTTTATTAAAAATACATTTAATTTTCTGGATGACTTTTATTATATGTTGATCTATACATATAATAAAATCGTAGAGGTAAAATTTTTGTACATTGAAAATAAACTTAAAAAACCGAGTCAGGGGCATGTTAGAAATGTAGTAGAACACATCTTAACTGTTTTTGAAATTTTTGTTTCTCTGTCTGTTTGTCTGTTTGTACAGGCTAATCTCTGAATCCGCTGGACCGATTTCAACCAAATTTGGCATGGTGATACCTTACATCCCCGGTCAACATCTTAGATACTTTTTTTAACCGACTTCCAAAAAAGGAGGAGTTAATGTTTACTTTGCTGTTTGTGGTCCGATTGTCAAAATTCTTTTTTTATTGTATAGAAGATTCTAAACCCGATCCTCAAGGTATCGACGGAACTCATTTACAACAAAAACATTACAGTTATTTTCACTTTTTTTAAGTAAAATTAACATAATATGCTACTAAAAAGTAAGATTTGCACCAAGGCATATCCCAGGGTGTAGGACTTCCAAAGGTTCCGTTGCTGAAGGGAACTCCTGACTCCTTATAGATATTATATTAAATAGGGGTTTTAGAGCATCACCTATGTGCTCGACTGAAGGCAGTATGTTTGAACAAACCACTCATCATGTTCTCTGAGAGAGTTTTTTCTGGCAAGATAAAAGAACTACAATGCTTAGACAACCTACATTGTAAATCTCCCCCATAAGTTATTTGACATTCGCATTGCAACTTTGTGCTGTCTCCGCTTTGAATGGGAAGGGGAATTGGAATTCTTCATACTTCTATTTTCTTCTGATTAATTTCGTTGCGGGTTCCAAACCAGTTTGAGAATGTCCTTCGGGCTCCCTGAGATCATATCAAAGGGTTTTCGTGGTTGGATACCGCTGTCGATCCTGGCGACACAGGAGATACAGCGGTGGGAATGTGTGGTGGTCGTTGGGCCAATGCCCGTAAAGAAAAAAGTATTTATAATGTAGTTTTAAGTAGCGCATAGTATGTCGAGTTGATAAGATTCAGATGTAGGGTAAAGTCCGGGTTCCCTAGAACATTTTTTTTATTACTATTAAGCTAATTTTTCGTGAGTAGCTTTCATTTTGATAAGACGAACAACAATTTCCTCTGCGAAAATTCTCGAAAATGGTAACAGAGATGAAAAGGATTTAATATGTGGATTTGATGGTCCTAAAATATGGATTGGTCTATTTGTAGGACAATGTTACTCCTAAATTATATAACTGATAACCTATCAATATACAAAAAATCAGGTGGTTAGGGTTCCGTTTTAGGGTTTCGTAGTCAACCAAATTTTGTTGGTTGAAAATTAGCTTTGATAGAAATCAAAAAAAAATTGTTCTAGGGAACCCTGACTATAAGAGCTTTCAATGTTCCTGGGTCTTTAATGTAAATTAAAAATTTCGTGTGTAATATAATGTTAATTCTTATCCAAATAAAATTGTTGTTGATGGGTATTCAATTTTCTAAATCTCGATTGTAACATAGACTAATTTAATAATTTATCTATGATTATAATAACATTCATTCACGCGGACGAAGTTGCGGGCAACAGCTAGTTACAAATAAAAAAAGTAATAATTAAATTTATGAAATTATAAATAATGTTGAATCAAAAGTGTTTTGTTTGTCCAATTTACATAAGACATCTTTTAGGTTACGCGCGACCACTGCCGTTACGAACGAACGCGTTACGAAGGTTAATAATAATAATAATTGAAGATTACACTACATTTATACAACCTTATTTTTAGCAAGCAATAAAGAATACCATTAAGATTTTACCTGTAGTTATATTTAGAACCCGTTTATCGCGGCGAAACCATCTACAATCTGTTGATAATAATAATCTAAACGTAGGTATGTTAACGCTAGAAGTTATAAATATAGAATTATTGACTATAGCCTAAGATAATGTAATAGTTAAAATTCATTGAGTGTAATTACAATAAACTAAGTATATTTTTTTCAGTAATTTAAAATGCATGAAAGCATTTTAACATTATTATCAAGTAGCAAAAGATATTGTATGCCAGGATTCATTTTTTTTATCAGGAGTTTCTTTATTTCCTAGCGCATTAGATTGGGTAACGTCAAAATATACAATGTGTCCCGACACCGGTGTCCGTTCCTTTAATGTCATGATGTATGGCATATTTTATTGACAAATTGGCTCTCAAATTTTTTCTCTCTCTCACGGTTGTGAAATGGCAGCCATTTTAGTTATTCTCAGGCTTTAACACTAATCTGACCAATACTTCTCATGTAAATACTAAATATCCTATGAAGATAAAAAAGATCTCATTTGATAGCTAAACGTATGGACTACGCTAACACAGGCAATATGTTATAAATTTCGTAGATTTAAACATAGAAAAACCAAAGTTTAAGGAAAAAAACATGTGTATTTTTTAATTAATGGCTTTTTGTGGAAAATCTAGCGCATTAAACTGGTTCTTTTTTATTTTAAAAAGATAGAGATAGTTCTCATCTTTAATAAATTCCTTTACTTCTATGCTCAAAGTCAGATAGTTTAGAAGTTATAACGATTTTCTTATGAAGTATTGGTCAGATTAGTATGAGACCTAGAGATTTTTTTTTCAAAAGTTAGAGAAAAAAAATTTTTGAGGGCCAATTCGTCAATATGCCATACAACATAACATTAAAGGATCGGACACCGATGTTGGGACACGTTGTATTTAAAAAAATAAAACAAAATTAATTAAAAATATATTTATTTCTGAGTTTTAAAACAAATCATTTCATGCTTGTACACAATGGCACACGATGGCCCACTGCAGGCCATCGTCAACTGTAGACAATAATCTTGGTGTTTACATCGTCCGCCATCATACACCATAACCCCGGCTACACAATGGTCCATGCTGGCCCAAAGGTAATCGCCATTGTGTAGACACACGATACTTCCCTACATGACCATCTTCCGTCATCATACACCACTACCCCGTCTACACAATAGGCCAGGATGGACCATTATGAGGAGGCGCCTTTAGAATGTCTACGTGTTGACCTACCACTATTTAACCAATCGACAACACTATATCATATATAAAATCTTGATCATATTCAGCTCACTAACATTTGCCAATCTTCTTAACATTTTATTTCAGCAATGGAAATGAAAGGACCCCCACCTCCTGCGTACAATGAAGCCCCTCCTGGACCCCCTCCTGGACCCCCCGGACCACCACCTGGTGTTCCCCCCCAGCAGGTTTTTATCGGCTCCCCCACCATCATCGTGGAGACCCCCATGGGCGCTCATCCCACACCATACACCTGCAGATCCTGCAACCAACAGATTGTCACCAGAATCGAGAGAAATAACGTGACGAAGACGCATCTCTTTGCGCTTCTGCTTTGCGTTTTCGGGTAAGTTTTTAGGACTGTGTGATGTTTTTTTGAAAATAGACGGGCAGTATGAGGGAAAAGAGCGTTTCCCATAAATTTTGACTAAATCATTTTTGCATACTGTTGAATTGATACAGTTAAAATTGATGTTATATATAATTACTTGTGGGAGAATAAGAAACATTTTTAATTTTAATTTATAAATAATTACTTCCGCAATAGTTTTTGTTGGATAGTCAGTTGTTAGTTGCTGAATAGTCAATTGATATTTGGACAGTCAGTTGACAGTTGATGGATAGTCAGTTGATACATCATAGACAAACACGCCTCTCCCCCACTCGGTTCTTTTCCCCTTCTATCCCCACAAGTTTATAAAAAGAGGATGACTTATTATCGACAGATCAGAAGTTGTCTGATTTTGGGCACGGCAAGACGTTGCTCTGAACTGTCTTTAGAATAACTTGGAAATATATCTGGTAAGCTGTTCTATGTTTATAAATAATAAATTTATAATAATAAATTGATAATGATAATAATTAATTTATGATAATGATGCTTAATGAAGTATATTATACATATTTTGTTTATTTGTGATGTAGTTATTTAAATAAATCGTTTGTTTTATATATTTTATGTTTCTTTTATTTTTCTCCTACATCAGATGTGGGATTGAAAACAAAAACTGCGCCCATTTATGTCTGATTTCAGGGAAGTTGTTACTAAATTGATATGACCAATAGTGATGTCAACCGAACCATTGCAGTCGCCAATTTTCGGACAAGAAACATCCCGTGGTCCGTCTGAAAGTGCGGCGGATACAAATAATGGAAACACTATACATGCCCATGGAAGCGCAACTCCAAATATTTCGATGGACTCCAATACCAGGACAATTACTACTAAAACTGCGAAAACAAAGTGGATGTCAACTGTTTATATTTTGGAACCCAACAATATCAAATTTAAATCGAAAGTTGACACTGGCCTTTTAACGGAAGAAGCAAGACGGTTAAGCTGAAGTATAGTACAAAATATTGAGGTGTGGATTTGAAAACTGGTGAAAATTTCAATTGGTTGAAAAGGCAGGTAAGGCCCTAAAGTGCTCTAATTTACCACTCTGATTCTACGAAATAGGTAGTTTTCTGAACATGTTTATGAAACTATTGTTTATTGGACAAGGATGTCAGGAACGGAAGCTCGAGTACATTTGAACTTGTTTACTTTGTAGTGTGTAATATGCGATGTAAATCATAGTTTGGCTATTTTAATAGATCTGTCGTTAGTGTTAATAAACAGCTTACAATCTCGTCAATTGAAAATATTCTTGAGATTATTATTTTTCTGTAAAACTTACAAGACTTACAACATATTTTCTAAGAATATAGCCATAGACCATTTACAAAGTGTTTGTATAATGTAAATTTACTTACATACTGTGTTAATTCATTTTTATTTTCTTTCACAAATGACACTCCATAATTCAATAACAAGAGAAAATTCGCAATCACTGTACAAGTGTACACGTCTTATTCACTAACTGTAAGCGTACTGAGTGTATGGGATTACGGATAATATTAAACTTGGCACAAAATATAATAAATACACTTCTCAAATAACATGTATAATCTGCTTGATAAGTACAAACAAAAATAATTTACTTTCTAACAAAAAGAAATCACAAGTACTGAGGGTAGTTAGTAAAAATTTGCGTAAATATAGAATGCCATAGATTTCGTATTACTAGATGTGGCAATCTTGTCGTATGATCTAATATTACGTTGTTATACGTAATACTCTAATTTTGGTCTTATTCGTTTGGTTTAGTTTAACAAAAGACGAAAAGTTAAACTACATATTGTCGTAATGAGATGAGTTGTGACTTGTGAATCTAATAAAAACTTGTGGTTTCAAAGTTTTGGTTTACTATTGTTTGCTTATTATTATTATTGAATAAGTCAATATTAAAATTACTGTCACTGAAATAATTTGTCGGCGCACATTTAAGATGCCAATGTCAAGAGTGACAGCTTGTCACTGTCACTCTAGCGGAGTGTCGAGTCTATGGTAGCGGGGCGGCCATCTTAGGACGACAGTTCTTATAGAGCGGTCGCAAGCGCACCACACCTTCGACAAATCGCTAAATATCGCCCTAATCAAAAGACATTATAAAGTGATTAAGTGATAAGTGAAGTTCTGGTGATTATTTTTAGACATTCTGATTGTTATTTTAAGTAAATTGCTAAAGTGTCCAAGATAACGTTAATTTTTATTTCAAACTACCCCAAATTGGACTACCCACATACCCACATACCCACGATACATGATGGATAATTCTGATGAAGGCCGTCCTGAGCTTTCATCAGAAGTGGGATACGATGGGGATCAAAATGAAGCAGGGCAATCAGATTATAAAACTGCTGAGAAGCTGTTGAGCAGTATGGAAGCGTTGCTTTCGCGGGTTATGGCAGCCCAACAAACACCGTTGCAGAGTACAAATCGCCCGATTCTTTTGAAGTTCGATCCCGAGGACCCTGATTCAGACATTGATGGATGGTGCAAATTGACTGATTTTATTGTGCAACATAAAAATCTGGAAGGTGTTAATTTATTGATGGCGTTGACGGAGGCATTAAAAGGCAGTGCAGCAGCGTGTTTAACGAAGCTTAATTTAGACACTATTTCATGGGAATCAGTTAAAGAAATCCTAATTGCAAGATTTTCAAAACCTAAACTTCTGCAAGACTATTTCGATGAAGTGTTACGGTTCCAAATAGGCGCTAAAGAGACTGCGTCTGAGTCTGCCCTACGGTTATGGAATCTCATCGAACGAATACCTGAAAGTATGATGCCTGAGAAGGTAATTACTGGATTTGTGATATCCGTCTTAAGTCAGAAGGACAACTTGATACGTCGCGAGTTAGGCGCACAAACGATAACGACTCGAGGTCAGTTATTTCGAGTACTTGGCGGGATATCGCTTAAGCGACGCATGGATACCGAAGTTCAAGAACCTGAAGCAAAACGTCCTCGTATAGCAGAGAAATTCACCGGAAAGTGTCACTATTGTGGGTTAACCGGACACCGTATCGCCGATTGTAGAAAACGTCGAGATGAAATTGGAACAAAGGCGCAAGATACTTCAAGTTCATCGCGAGCCGTAGAGAAAAAGATGTACCCTACCTGTTTCAAGTGTGGTCAACCTGGACACGTGGCAACTGTGTGTCCAGGAAAGAAGAGTGGCAGTGAAGCTGCAGTCAAGGAGGTCCATCAGTGTCAGCACCGCACCTCCAGGAGCACCTTGGAGACATCTTCTGGTGAGAGAGTTCCTTTCTTATTTGATAGTGGATCATCATGTTCTCTTGTAAAGGCAAACTTTTGTGACAAACTTATGGGTACTGTGCGTAAAAACCTCGTTTATCTGAGCGGCATAGGCGGTGAAGATATTCAATGTACCACTCAAATTCAAAGTGACGTGATCATCGATAAATTTCATGTTAAATTGACTTTTCACGTAGTTCCTGAGAGGCTTATTTCTGATCCGATTATAGTCGGGAGGGATGTTTTTGATCAAGGCTTATGTGTAAAAAATTGATAATGATAATTTAATGTTCTTTTCTAAAAAATCTAGTCATTTTTGTAATTTAAAATCAAATAAGCAGGATTTTACTCAAATTAACACGGATTTAATAGGACAGGATAGGGAAATGTTAATAACGATCTTAAACAAATATTCTGATTATTTTACCGAAGGTGTTCCTTCTCGTAGAGTAACGACAGGCGAATGTCAAATAAATTTAATAGACCCCCACAAAACCGTACAACGATGCCCCTATCGACTGGCACCAGCGGAAAAACTTATAGTCAGGGAAAAGGTTCAGGAGTTGCTTGACGCTGGGGTCATTCGCGAAAGCTCTTCCCCGTTTGCTAGTCCAATACTATTAGTTGAGAAAAAGGACAAATCGTATAGGATGTGCGTGGACTATCGGGAACTCAATTCCAATACGCAACCCGAACACTATCCCGTATTGAGGAGCAGATAGATCAGCTTTCTGGGGCTAACTTCTTTTCCTCCCTGGATATGGCATCAGGGTTTCACCAAATTTTGATGCACCCTGATTCCATTGAAAAGACCGCATTCGTTACACCCGAGGGGCAATACGAGTATCTCGCAATGCCCTTCGGTTTGCGAAATGCTCCCTCAGTGTATCAGAGATGCATAACTAGGGCTTTAAACCATTTAAAAGACAAACCTCTCATTTATATTGATGATGTTTTGTGCTATTCGACTGGCATTACTGAAGGTTTGCGGCGTCTAGATGATAGTTTAAGTGCCTTAACGGAGGCTGGATTTACATTCAACCTCCAGAAATGTAAATTTATGACCCAAAGAATAGAGTATCTAGGATATTCCCTTCAATCTGGCGAGGTAAGACCTAATTCTAGGAAAATACAAGCGCTGGTAGATGCCCCTCAACCAAAAACTGCTACTCAAGTCCGACAGTTCCTGGGGTTAGCCTCGTATTTTAGAAAATTCATTCCTAATTTCACGCGTATTGTAGGACCATTATACCCTCTAACAAATCTCAGAGGACCTATTACATGGGCTCAAAAGCATGAAGAAATACGGAACGACATAATACGCATTCTCACATCTGAACCCGTTTTAACTATTTTTGACCCGGAATTGCCAGTGGAGTTGCATACCGATGCTAGCTCTGATGGGTACGGAGCGATTCTCATACAACGGATAGGTAACACACCGCACGTCGTGGAGTATTTTAGTCGTCGAACCTCGGATGTAGAGTCTCGATACCATTCGTACGAACTGGAGACGTTGGCAGTTGTACGAGCGGTCGAGCACTTTCGCCATTACCTTTACGGCCGCCATTTCGAGGTCTATACGGATTGTAATTCGCTCAAGGCATCCAAATCAAAAAAAGATCTTACTCCTCGCGTGCACAGGTGGTGGGCAATCTTGCAAGCTTATGACTTTGACATTATTTATCGTGAAGGTCGCGGTATGGAGCACGCGGACTTTTTCTCGCGAAATCCTCTTCCTGATGATAGTTACGGTGGTAGGGCCTGCGAGAGCCCATCCACTCAAAATGTTCAGTATGTCGAGTTACATCACGATTGGCTTTCGGTCGAACAAAAGCGTGATAGCGAAATACAAGACCTTATCTCAAAGCACGAAAGCAATAGTTTCCCTGATACGGTGGCACAAACGTACGATGTAAGGGATAGTATCTTATATAGGAAAATCGTTCGTAATAAAACAGTCTCCTGGTTGCCAGTAGTTCCCCGATCTTTAATTTGGACACTAATAAATCACGTTCATAATGAGTTACAGCATTTAGGAAAAGATAAAACCTTAGATAAACTCTATGAGCAGTATTGGTTCCCCGAAATGTCAAAGTGTGTGCGCAAATTTATCGACTCGTGCATTATTTGTAAAGCATCAAAGGGTCCATCTGGAGCCCAACCCGTTCAGCTTCACCCGATCCCCAAAGCTTCATTACCATGGCATACCATACATATTGATTTTACGGGAAAGCTTAGCGGGAAAAGTAATCGCAAAGAATATTGTTCGGTGATTATCGACGGTTTTACAAAGTATATTTTACTAGAGCATACTGCTTCTCTTGATGCTAGGAGCGCTGTACACGCGTTGCAGAAAGCAGTCTATCTTTTCGGTGCGCCTAGACGGATTATAGCGGATCAGGGTCGTTGCTACGTAAGTTCCGATTTTAAGAATTTTTGTGACGAATACAAGATTGACCTTCATTTAATTGCAACTGGCTCTAGCCGAGCTAATGGCCAGGTCGAAAGGGTTATGCGAACTCTCAAAAGCCTGTTAACCATTGTTGAAAACGACCCAAATAAGACGTGGCGAGATGAAATAGGAAACATTCAACTAGCGCTTAACAGTACCCGATCATCCGTTACCAAGTATTCCCCTACAGAACTTATGTTAGGTATTCGTGCTCAGTCCTTAGGTATGTCGAAGTTAAACTCAGAAGCCCATGGTCAATCAGAACGTCTTAACCTCGATGTTGTTCGGAAAGACGCGTCTGCTAATGTCCAAAAGGCAGCAGAACTCGAAACTAAGCGATTTAATCAAGGCCGTGCAAAAATTAAAGCTTTTTCAAAAGGTGATTACGTTTTCCTTAAAAGTAGCGAACGAAACCAGACCAAATTAGACAGAAAATTTAAGGGTCCATTTGTTATAACGGCGGTATTAAATAATGATCGGTACGAATTGAAAAGATTAGGTAGTTCTCATCGAATTTATAAGTATGCCCACGAGAATTTACGTTCAGTACCTCACGGGCACGAAGGTTTGCTCGAAATAGCTTCTAACCTATTGAATTATGATGAGGCCGAGTCGGCGCCAGAAGATGTAGAAGCCGGATATGACTTGACGAATGACAGTGAAACCTTGACTGCATGCTCTGACACTATAACCGCCGGCTCTTCTACTATTACCGGTAATTCAGACACTCTTAGTGCGCACTCTGACCCCGAGACATGGGATATAGATGCCGAAATCGAAATTGGGGATGAACAGGACATTCCGTAAGCATAGGTATGTTTATGTCTTGCATGTGTCCGTTGCTTATTACGAGCATTATTCAATCTAAAGTTGCCTGACCGAGTGTCGTCCGAGCCACACCCAGTAGGGTTGGTTGAAGGGATGCACTCGTCCGATCTAGAATTTGTACCTTTGTAGTCTATCCTGGTCGGAGACTGTCGTCCGGGCCATACCCAGTGGGGTTGGTTGAAGGGATGCACTCGTCCGATCCAGAAGTAACATCTGTATAGTCTATCCTGGTCGAAAGGACAGTGTCGTCCGGGCCACACCCAATAGAGGGTTGGTTGAAGGGATGCACTCGTCCGGTCCAGATGTGTTTCTGCTGAATGATAAGTAGCAGGCTGATTGCGATTGGCTCTGTGTTTGACTGAACAATATAAACCCATGTAAAGTACTGTAGCAGGATGGACGAGCGGACTTCTTGGTGATTCAACATTGTTTGTTCCAGGAATGCAATAACGCCCGAGGACGGTCGTATGTCAGTCTGGCCGTGTCGGCGCACATTTAAGATGCCAATGTCAAGAGTGACAGCTTGTCACTGTCACTCTAGCGGAGTGTCGAGTCTATGGTATGATATAGGGCGGCCATCTTAGGACGACAGTTCTTATAGAGCGGTCGCAAGCGCACCACACCTTCGACAAATCGCTAAATATCGCCCTAATCAAAAGACATTATAAAGTGATTAAGTGATAAGTGAAGTTCTGGTGATTATTTTTAGACATTCTGATTGTTATTTTAAGTAAATTGCTGAAGTGTCCAAGATAACGTTAATTTTTATTTCAAACTACCCCAAATTGGACTACCCACATACCCACATACCCACGATACATGATGGATAATTCTGATGAAGGCCGTCCTGAGCTTTCAAATTCATTTTGAGCAATTCTAATAAGAGTTGCTTTTACAATAATTGATGAATATTTGAGTATAGATCATATTGGTGGAAAACATTATTATAGGGTTATAAAAAGAATTTATACAATTGCTATTTTACCCAGGTACACATAGTTTATTATTTATATATCTGTTACATAATACAGAAAGGACATAGATACATTTGAATAGACACAGTTAGAGGCATATTGTGTGTGTATAATTGTTTACATTAGAGGTTTTTGAGTGTTAAAACCTAAATGAATCTTTTGTAATGTGTTTGAGGAGGAATTAGATCTTAGAACGAATCCTAACATTTTATGGGCCTTAGTGTTGATTTTATACCTCTAGTTGTGTTTAGAGTCATGACCGCGAATTGTATTAGATAACACAGACAATAGTGGATTGTATTTAGAGACCACCCATCTTCTAAAGAATAGTTGAATCGGTTTACCCATAAAAGTAAATTATGTAAATAGAAAGAGACTGGTAATTCTTGCAATAATTGTAATAATTAATACAATTTTATTGCTAATAATGAACATTCTTTCTGATTAGATCAGGTATAGCAAGGAAACTTAAAAACAGTTATTGTCAATAAATAGAGAACAATTTTGAACGATAGAATATCTACCAACATATCTGTGTTTCTCTAAAGGTTATGGGGAACATCTAGATTCTAGAACCACGCCATGGTACTTGTTTAATTTGTGGACTGGAGGTTGGGCAGGCCGTGAGAGCAGCTGCTCTAGTCCATATAATGTTCTTCCAAGGGGTTCCACTTGGGTTGTCCACCCAGTGGGGCGGTGGGTGCAGTGGCCATCCGCATCCCAATACTGAGTTGGTCTTCAATATTATTTTTTGTCTTTTCTTTTCAATGTGTATAGGTTTAAGTTAGGTTAGGTTAAGTTTGGATCAGGTTAAACTAACCTGGTTTTCAGATTTTCTTCATAATGTCTATAATGTTGAGGGTCGTTGAACCCAAAATTTGCTTTTGAGTGTGTTCCAGGTTTTTAGGAAACAAAAACATGGGTTGTATAGCCAAAATATACGTCAGAAAACTATTATAAAGTAAAATGTTAATTAGTAAACAGAAATTATTAGTAATGGATTTGTTATGGCACATTAATGTTCAGGATTTTCAGAAGTTTTAAAAAACATATTTAATCAAAACTGAATTTTTCAATTCTATATGACTGTTGAAACTTAGGAAGCACTGAACCGATTTGGCTAATTTTAACCTTAAAATATTTGTGGAAGTCTAGAAGAGGTATGTGCTGACCTAATATTATGTTGGAAACCTTTATTCACTGACCCTACCAACCTTTCCCTTCTTCTTCCTGGTCACTTCCTTATTGGCCGACCGCTAACTTCGCTGCCAAGCGAGACTTCTTCTCATGCTCTAGGTCTGACGATCAACCGATACCGGCGCGTGGAGCAGTTGCGACGGCAGTTCTGGCGAAGGTGGTACATGGAGTACATCGGGGAACTTCAACAAAGAACCAAGTGAAAGGCAATAGCTCATAGTCATCTCGTCCTCATCAAAGATGGGAATCAACCTCCACTTAAATGGTGTCTGGGACCCACCCAGGTACCGATGGCGTCTCACGTGTAGCAGACATTCGGACTGCAACTGGAAGAACGAGGGCTTTCTCTAAGATCTACCCTTTGCCACTGCAGGCGCCTAACAACGAGTCCTGAAGGCGGGCGGTATGTCGCGGCCCAGCAGCGACAGTATACGGACAGTTTTGTGCCTTTAATTTTATTTTTAAGTTTAAGTACCTATATAACTTGTGGTAATGTGTCAGATTGGCCGAACGATACACTAGAATAGTATAAAAGTCGAAAGTTTAGATCCACTGAGTATGTTGTGCAAACTTAGTATAGCTATAGACAAATGTCAAACCAACAGTCAAATCTTCGTTTACTATGGTTAAAAGACGGTTAATTGGCCGTGCTTCAAAATATATATCATCAAGAAGGTTCCATTAAAAAAAATCTATTAAATTACGGAATCTCCGTAGGGAAGGCCCTTAATCTTGAGATGATTTTGTTTCTTCTTTGATACATTGAGGTTAATGTATTATTATTATTATTATTATTTTTCTCTAATACATTAAATTATTTATTATAATATCAATCGATCTGGCGTGATTATGGTCGCTTGGCCAACGATCATAATTTCGGCTAGGTTTTGATTGTATAACGTACAAGTACTCAATATTATAATAAGTGATATGTATGATTTAATTCAAAATATAACTTTTATTTATGGTCATGTGATTTGGCCAATATTATTTTATGTCATGATATTTGGTGTGTATGGTCATGTGATTTGGCCAATATTATTTTATGCCATGATATTTGGTGTGTATGGTCATGTGATTTGACCAATATTATTTTATGCCATGAGATTTGGTGTGTATGGTCATGTGATTTGGCCAATATTATTTTATGCCATGAGATTTGGTGTGTATGGTCATGTGATTTGGCCAATATTATTTTATGCCATGATATTTGGTGTGTATGGTCATGTGATTTGGCCAATATTATTTTATGCCATGAGATTTGGTGTGTATGGTCATGTGATTTGGCCAATATTATTTTATGCCATGAGATTTGGTGTGTATGGTCATGTGATTTGGCCAATATTATTTTATGCCATGAGATTTGGTGTGTATGGTCATGTGATTTGGCCAATATTATTTTATGCCATGAGATTTGGTGTGTATGGTCATGTGATTTGACCAATATTATTTTATGCCATGATATTTGGTATGTGAGGTCATGAGATTTGACCAATATTATTATATTATACCATGATATTTGGTGTTTGAGGTCATGAGACTTGGTCAATATAAGTCATTCGCGAGCTTAAACAGCTGCTCGTCAGAATGGCCGTGTGGGAGAATAAGAAACATTTTTAATTTTAATTTATAAATAATTACTTCCGCAATAGTTTTTGTTGGATAGTCAGTTGTTAGTTGCTGAATAGTCAATTGATATTTGGACAGTCAGTTGACAGTTGATGGATAGTCAGTTGATACATCATAGACAAACACGCCTCTCCCCCACTCGGTTCTTTTCCCCTTCTATCCCCACAAGTTTATAAAAAGAGGATGACTTATTATCGACAGATCAGAAGTTGTCTGATTTTGGGCACGGCAAGACGTTGCTCTGAACTGTCTTTAGAATAATAAATTTATAATAATAAATTGATAATGATAATAATTAATTTATGATAATGATGCTTAATGAAGTATATTATACATATTTTGTTTATTTGTGATGTAGTTATTTAAATAAATCGTTTGTTTTATATATTTTATGTTTCTTTTATTTTTCTCCTACATACTACTATATATTTTTAAAATTCTGTAAGCCACAGTATTATTTCACCTATTTACAGTTTTCTTTAATATTTAAAAAAAGACTCCTACTAGTGCGGTCAGGTAAAAACGTCCGCCTTTAAAAAAAATCCTCACTCTATGTAGAGCTTTCAATCTTATTGAAGAAGCTGCAGGTATTCAAAACGTGTATTGATGATAAATAATAATAAATAAAAATAAAATATAAAAATTAAATTAAATAAAAAATAAACAAGGCTTATATTTCTTGTAAATTAAAAGTACATAATATTATGTGGTATTGTTAGTTTGATATTATCCTAAGTTCAATGAGTTAGTATACAATATTTTTCAAGATAAAAGTTATGAGGATATTAACCTTATATTATTAACTTACAAAAACCCCCTCTTCAGAGGTGAAGGCCTCCCCCAGACTATTCCATCTGTCTCGATTTTGGGCTACTTTAATATAGTCTTGGCCGGCGATCTTTCTAATTTCATCATCCCAGCGTGTAACAGGCCTTCCTATACGTCTCTTGCCTTCAGGTCCTTTCCAAGATGTTACTATTGAGGTCCAGCGCTGGTCGTTTAATCTCGCAAGATGTCCTGCCCATTTCCACTTTAGTTGTTTTGCGAAGCGGAGGGCATCTATAACCTTGGTTCGAGCTCTTATAGTAGTATGCCTTATTTTTTGTAGTTTTTTTATACCGGCCATGCTGCGCTCCATTCCACGTTGGCAAGTTACAATCATTGCCTTTGCTTTGCTATTGTACTTTCACGTTTGGCACCCATACGTCAAGGATGGCAGTAGGCATGAGTTCATTACTTTTGATTTTATGTTTAAGGGCATGTTGCTTTTAAATATTTCTTTTAGTTTCCAGTACTTATTCCAGGTGTTAGCGGCTCGTCTTGCGATTTCCAGTTCGTTGTTTTTCTTATCGAAGCTTATATGTTTGCCGAGGTATATGTATTGTTTGGTGTATTTAAGGCATATATTTGTTACCATCACTGTTCTTTCTACACTGTTTGTCATTACCATTGTCTTGGAGAAATTCATTTCGAGTCCTACTTGGATGCTGGCGAACATGTCTCTGCCAATAAGACAATGTCGTCTGCAAAGCGTAAATGAGTTAGGTGTTTGCCTTTTATGTTGATGCCGTAGTTCTTCCAGTCGATCTGTCTAATAATTGACTCCAGGATAGCTATAAATATTTTTGGAGACAGAGGGTCACCTTGTCTCACACCTCTTCTGATAGGCTCGGGCCAAGGGATTCCAGTTTCATTCTACCTGTGCAGTTTGTGTAGAGGCTTTTTAAGACTTCTATGTATTGTATTTGTACTCCTTGGCTTTCGAGGGTCCCCCATATGCTTTCCTGCGAAACTGTGTCGAACGCCTTCTGGTAGTCTATATAGGCTATATAAAGTGGTCTGCGCATTTCTTCATATTTCTCAATTATTAGTTCCAGTGTGTGGATAATATGATCTATGGTTGAGAATCCTTTTCTAAATTCTGCTTGTTCCACAGGTTGGTGAAGTTCTAGGATTGGTCCAATTCTCGCATTGATAATTGTTGAGAAGAGTTTGTATATAGCCGACAAAAGGCTTATCGGTCTATAGTTTGATATCTCTTTGGGGTCTCCTTTCTTGTATAGCAGGACTATATTGGACTCGGCCCACTGAGAAAGGTATTTCTGCAGTTTTTAAGATTTGATTAACCAAATTTGCTAGAGGTAGAGCAAGAACTTTTTGGCCCGCTATTAAAGCTACGTTGGTCACGCTGTCCGAACCCGGGCTCTTGTCTTTTTTAAATTTGGTTATTGTTTCAGATACCTCTAGTTCATTTATTTCCTTGATCTTCTCTTTCCGGACAGTTTGCGTTGGCTTTGTGCTTCCTTGAGTGAGGTTATCGCTATAAAGGTTTTTGTAGAAACTGGTCGCATGCTCTATAATGTCTCTGCAATTGAGTAAGACTTTCCCTGTTGAGTTCAGTCCTTCTATCCATGTTTTTTTTTGTTGTTAAGTATTTGTAGGCTTTTCTATAGCTTCCTCTAAGCTCTATGTATTTTTTAATTGTATTATGTCTATAGCTGGTGTAGTCTTTTTTAATATATTTGTTTATTAGTTTATAAAGTGCTGTGAGTTCATTCTTTTCGCATCGAGATTTATTTTTCGTTCTGTGCAGTGTTCTTCTTTGTCCATTAACTGTATTGTGCGTGGGGATAATATATCGTGAGTTTTGTCAGTGGGGATTGATGCTTGAGTTTCTTTTAGACTTTGAAGAATTGAGCTGATTATGTTATCGTATTGTTTTTGAATACAGTTTGTTTCTTGCTCGCTCCGTTGGTTTGTTAGATAAAAATTAAGACACTGTCTATATTTTTGAAATCGATCATTATTGTTTAATGAGATTTTTTTACTATTGTTGTATTTTGCTCTACTTTTTTTAATATTACTGTTTTGTATACAAGCTCTGAGTGGTCTGTGGTCGGAAGGATAGTCAATATTGATCACTTCAACGTTTTTAAACTAACCAGGGTGATTTGACAGTATATAGTCAATCTCATTTCTGTGCACGCCGTTTGGTGATCGCCATGTCCATCTCCGTTTGGGTTTTTTCTTGTAAAATGCGTTTAATATTGAAAGTTTATTTTTCATGGCAAAATCGATAAGTTTTTGTCCCCTATCGTTTCTATCACCATATCCATAACGTTTCATGATTAAGTTTTCACCGGGTATTTTGGGATGGCCTATTTTGGCGTTAAAATCTCCCATTACGATATAATGTTTGTGTGATGCATATATGGCTCTTCTAATAGTGTTGTAGAATAGTGCAACGTCTTCCTCGTTTGCAGCTTCTGTTGGTGCGTAGACCTGTATTATTGATAGCTTGTATTCATTGAACTGGAGGTTTAGTAGAGCTACGCGGTCGGTGAAGCCAACGTAGCTTTCCATATTTTGTTTTAATTCCTTATTTAAAACGAACCCCACACCATACATGCCGGGTGTCGTTCCTGTGTAACAGAGTATATATTTTTCGTATTATTCTATGTTATTTCCTAGGCACCTGACCTCCGACAGCCCTATTATGTCGTATTGGTGATACCTTTTACAAATAAAAACATTTTGAGTTGACTATTGGCATAACCAAGTTTTTTTTCTTACAGTTGCTGGCCGTGTGTATGCATCCCGTACTGTATTGACTCGTGTAAGAGCGCCGACCACTACTGCCCCAACTGCAACGCTTACATCGGCCGCTACCAAGATTAAGTTATACAAGCTAGGCTACGCCAAGCTAGAAAGCTATGTTATAAGCTTTGAAGTATGCTAATATAAAAAATTATGCTATTTCCTGGCCCAGATGAATGAAACGAAGCGCTTCATGAGCCGCTACAAAGATAAATCATAGAAGCCATAATAGAAAATCGGCCAAGTGTGAGTTGGACTCGCGCACGAAGGGTTAAGCAAAAATAGTAAAAATTTGTGTTTTTTGTATGGGAGCCCCCTTAATTATTTATTTTATATAAATTTTATTATTATTAAAGTATAAATACAGCTGAGTATTTTGTGTACATTTCAATTGCATACCTGTTGTCATCATTGATACCGAGCAAAAAATGTTTGAAAAATCACGTTTGTTGTATGGGAGCCCCCCTTAAATATTAACAGAAATACATAATCTGTGAATAGCAAGAGTGCTTTTACCGTTCTTAAGTTAGAGCCTGGAGACAGACGGACAGATGGACAGACGGACAGACATCGAAGTCTCAGTAATAGGGTCCCGTTTTTACCCTTTGGGTACGGAACCCTAAAAACTACTATACCAAGCTAGCTATTGAAAGTAAAGTTAGAGATGATTTACAATAATACAGTAACGGGTGCCGGCATCACTGAAGTCCGACGCTTGATCAGCACTGCATCAATATTAACAATCACACGCTGGACTGGATATTGTGCGTATTGATACAAAGCTCGACCAGCACTGGAACATTATTATTATCTTTAGCTCGAAAGCTAGTCTTTAATCTTTAGCAATATTTAGCCGAATTGCTCTCCAAGGAACTTATGCTATGCTAAGCTTTAAAAACACAAGCTAAGCTATAGCCAAACTAAGCTAAAACAAGTCAAAAGGAGCATTGGTGCTCATTTAAGATCCTAGACCAACCAATAGCGTTAAAATTGTCACCGAGGGTTTTTAGCAGGCGATCTTTACTTACTCCTGGCTCTTATCCCCAAGAGCTCAGGATGACCTTGTAAAGATCCTCTCCTCCTCCGACTCCTTGAAAAAAGGCTAGCTGAGAGTTAATATGTATAACAGTAAATAGGACATAATAATATTATTACAATGTTTTCATGCTAGAGACAGCACCAGCATATTATATTACAGTAAGCAAAAAATTTTGTTCGACATTGACCAACGTTTCAGTGAATAATAATCTGACATGACGTGTGCAACATATCGGATGTTGGTCGGATTATTTACTGTATGTGCTTGTAGCGGCCTCTGCTCTGACCTTCGCGTGATACCCAAAATCGTTGTCTATATATAGGAGTAGAGCTTTCTAGTAACGTCCTGATGTAAGGGTCTGTAAAGTTTTGTAAAGTTACAAACTTTGCTTCCCTTTTTCGTGTCAGCCAGTTTTCACACAATTTCACCTTACAATGTTTTAGCTAGGGAATATATTTCTGGAAAAAAATTGCTACCTCCAGCCCTTTTTGGTAACATTTTAATTATAGTTGTTTAAAAAACCACATAAATCAATATTGTTATTCCCCCTTACTAATAAAAACTTCTTAAACATGCGTTCAACGTGTGAGTAGTTAAACAGGAGTGTTTAAGTTACACACACGTTACACAGAGTCTATTAGAAATCAGTATGGAAATGACAGCATCGTTATACAGGCCTTATGTCAAAAAATGATTATTAGTAGAAAAAATCTTATGCACCCTCTATACACGCTGTGTAACTTTTTATTAGTAAGAGGGATTGAGTTTAGCGATGGTATATCTTTAGTATTGGTCAAGACCAGCTATACTCAACCTGCAGCCCATCGGGACTATATCAGTGGCCCGCATAAAGTTAAACCATTCCGAAATTCACGGCCACCGGCAAAATAGTGCAGTCTTCGTGAAAGTCGTGAAATTTTTGCCACTTTTAGATCAATTATTTGGAAGAACGTTATTTTTTAATCCTAAAAATTTTGGTTGCGGCCCGCGACACCAAGACCAAAACGAGTTTGTGGCCCGTATAAAAAAAAGTTGAGTACCACAGGTCTAGACAGTTTTGAGACACGCCTCGTCAATAATTGTGACTTGGTACGCAAAAAACAAGGAATCGTAAGTTTTTATACGTTTAGGGTACTGTATCTAGTAATAATTATTATTGTAAATCAAAATATGTTAATAGAAACCAAATGCAATGCTAAAACATTATTTTTTTATTCTTTATAATAAAAGTAAAGATTGAAAATAATAATCTATGAGCATAAAATAAATATTGTATGATATTATTAAAACTGTTTTATTTTTCTACGTATTCCTATCCCATAACAGCTCGCTCGCGCTACAACTAAAAACTAAGCAAGAATAAATATTTGGAGCAAGACACTTCTAAACGAATTTTGATAAGAAACAGATATAAAATACACTAGAAACTGAGAAAGACATAGGTCATAATAATAACACTACAAAATGTATCTAATAGAATTTTAAAAACTTATCAATTCATTTTATCTAGAACCCGTTAAAGATTTTCTATATAGATTTTGCGTTTAACAAAAACGCGTCGTTTTTGCATGACCTCAACTGCGCTGAAGGTCACTTATTGTAGTGCCGATCATTGTTATACTGATTGATACAATATTGTATTGTTAAAAATGAATAGGAATGTTTAAACAGCAGGTTCGGTGGTCGCTTCTTATCCATATAACTAATAAAATATGTATGTGTATATTGTCTAGCTTTAGCCTCTTTATGCTAAAACTGCGGTACGAATCTTGGTATAGTGATTTAGGTACTTACTATCACAGATGTTGGTTCATAGGCAGATGGCGGACCTAAGTAATTTGTTTTGTTTGAATTGTTTGTCAAACCCAGCTTAAGCTGGGTTTGACAAACAATTCAAATTTCAATGTCGTGAACTCACGACATTGAAATTTGAATTGTCATAATCCGACCAAAATCCAAATGACGTAGGTCTGTCAACTGCCTATGAATCAATTTCTTCGATGGTACTTTACTCCAGGAAAGGACTAAGGATAGATTTTACCCTGTCAAAGACACGGTTATTGAGTTGAGATGGGTTTACTCGTGTATTGCTCACACATTTGGGCATACAAAAGACGGTCTGCAAGGTTTGGTTTCAACTCCCATCGACACTGTACCGACCGTCCCAATGGTTTGTTGGAACCATTTACTAATAAAGATCAACTCTTGGCCTTTAGAAATCCAATTAACAACTAAAAGGCGCCTTGAGTCGTAAACACAATTGTCCTTGGCGCCGAGTTCCCAAAATTCGTATTAACCAATTTATGGAACACATGCTAAAATGATATCATCCGTTAAACATTTTAATAATGACGTAGTAACAGAGTATTCAGGACCGCATTCAAACAAATTTTAAAACACAAAACTTGAAAAGTCAATGCTGCAATATTATACTTTTTATTAGAAACTACAAGTGTATTTTAAAAGATGATTTTTTCTTTCTTTTTTGGTAAAGAGTGACCCGCTAGCGTATCACGTATCTTGTGAGAGCAATGCGATAGCAATTATTGCCCGATAATTGCTCCAAAATCGCAATTTCGTATCACGTATCAGCCAAAACAATACGATTGCAATCGATCGCTTACATGATACCATTGTTTTTATACCCAGCAATCGATTGCGCGATTATTGCTAGTGGATTGTTGATCGCTATTTTTACGTGATTTTCACGGTGCGAGTTTCTTACGCCGGTTCTTCTCACCGGGTTAGTTCCCGAACCGGTGGTAAGCACCAATAGTAACGACGTTCTGAAAGTATTTGATTCAAATAAGTACATTAAGAAAAAAAACATTTTTTTTTTAATGTTTAAAGGTATGTCCGCTATATCTTTCTTCACGCTTATACCGCTATTGCAATGGAATGTAGTAAGTATGTAACTTAGATATAAAATTTTGAGTTGCGCTAGAACACACATTACTCATTAGGATAGGGTCACGAAAAATATCATACTGGTCCTGTTCCCACAGAATTTCTATGAAGTTGCGGACAAATCTAACTAGCACCACCTAGCACCCACATAAATTAATTATTTTATAACCACTCGTGTGTTGACTGTCAAAATGAAAAATATGCCCCATCTGTGGATCCCATTACAGGACTTTCAACAGACAGAGCAAAGAGACCTTTTTGAGACCTAGGTTTAGAAAAACTGTTTATTTTTAATCTAGTAGTAGTTTTGTAAAAGTACAATTAATTTTATAATTAAGATATATTTCTTTAATTTCTTACATCACTTAAACTTGACTTAGAATTGCATTGTAACTGTTTTAGGAGAAATAATATAGGTCTCCTAAAAGTTACCTTTATTCTTTCCTAAATAATAAATAAAACGATTGCTGGATATAATATTATATTTTTATATACAATGTTACACATATTATAAAATTAAAAAACAAATTGCATACATGTAGGATGGTATTAGTGATGAAACTTGTACGTGTGAAAAGCATGAAAGAGAAAGTAAGCATGTGTGTTGTATGTGTGTGAAAGAGAGGATGAATGAATTAAGAAGATGGCGAAGAGTAATATAAGACGAGTAAGACGTGTTTATTTTGAAGAAGTTAAATAAAAGTGAAACCTAAGTAAATCACATCTTTTCTTGCACCCCAATTCCCACAAAATTTGGGGGCTCGTCCGGGATAAAAGGTGCAAGTGAAAACGGTGAAAACAGTGAAAATCGGACATTGGCGTGCACGTGGTGGCGTAAATCGTGTTCGCGTGGAGTGTAAAGGTGGACATACGACGAAGAATTACTAATTTTCACTATCTAGTGTGACAAGGAACGACGAGAAAATGCCAAAAGACGTGACGGAACGGCGGAGAAGCCGACAGGAAGATTTTGAGGACGCCCATACGGATCGCTGGAATAATGGCGGCCTGTTACAAATGACTTCGGATTTAATGCCTACTTTTACCGGCACAGATCCAACATATCCTGCTGCACGATGGATTCAGGAGCTCGAAGACAATGCAGAAATATTTGGGTGGTCGCCGCTGCAACAATTATTGGTAGCTAGAAGATCATTAGCGGGAACTGCGTCGCTGTGGTTGCGAGCAGAACGGCCATTTAAATCTTGGGACGATTTGAAAGCGGCTATAAGTAAGGAATTTCCGGACAGCGTGGATGTGAAGGCAATTCACGAAACAATGAGTCGCAGAAAAAGAAAAGATAACGAAAGTTGCATAAATTACATGTTGGTAATGAAGGAGTTAGGCAAGAGAGGGAAAATGCCGGATTATGTAGCTATAAAGTACATTATTGAAGGAATACAAGACATCGAATCAAACAAAAGCATGTTATATGGCGTTACGTCATATAGTGATCTAAAAGAAAAAATAAAAATAAACGAAACTATCAAAAGCAAGATGGACACGCAGCGAAATTATTCCGAATCACCTAAGCAGTTACAGAAGAAAAAGCCAATACGATGATTTATAATTACATACTTACAATAATTGATGCTTTTACTAAATTTACATGGATATTTACTACCAAGAGTACTACAAGCAAAGAAACATTAGATAAATTAAGAATACTTCAGCAGTGTTTTGGTAACCCAAACCGTATAATTACTGATAAAGGATCTGCTTTTACGAGCAAAGACTTTAAGGATTATTGTGAGGAGGAGGAAATCCAGCATATTACTATAACCACTGGAGTACCAAGAGGGAATGGACAAGTTGAACGGGTACACTGCACTGTCATTTCAGTTCTTACAAAACTTTGTATCGAAGAACCTACTTCGTGGTATAGGCATGTAAGTCGTCTGCAAAGAGTATTGAATAGTACTTACCAGCGAAGTATAAACACTATTCCCTGTGAATTGTTGATTGGTACAAAATTAAAGCTGAAAGAAGATTTGAATATTTTGGAACTTTTACAGGAGGAAAATATAGAACAATTTAATGAAAGTAGGGAAGAGCTAAGACGAAATGCTAAAGAACAAATCCTAAAGATTCAAGAGGAAAAAAAAAACATTTAATAAAAATAGAAAACCGAGTAAAAAGTATGTTTTAGGGGATATAGTTGCTATAAAGAGAACCCAATACGGATCTGGACTGAAATTAAAACCAAAATATCTTGGACCTTATAAAATAATCAAAATCAAGAGGAATGACCGTTATGATGTAGAGAAAATTTATAAAAATCAGGAGGGTCCTATCGTTACATCTAGTTCGTCAGATCAAATGAAAAGTTGGCCAGATTTTCATGATGATGATTTTGAAAATGAGGATGAATGAAAGATAAATTTTAAAAGTATTAGGTTCTTACTTTATTTTGTTTTTTGTGTTCATTTAAGTAAGTTTTTACTTTTGTTATGTACTATAATTATAATGTTATGAAGGCTTGTAAAAAAAAAGTTTGTTATTTAAGAATAAGACTTACTATTTAAGACTGTTCAAGAATGTTTGTTTTTTTTTTTAATTTAAAAGCTGATTAAGCTGTTTGTATTTATTGAATACAAAGTTAAGATTATGTAAGATTTGTTTGTTTACTTAAGACTACTGTTTGTAAGATTACTAAGATTACGATTTGTAAGATTATACTTTTGTAAATTTAAATATGTAAAAGATGTACTGTAATTATTGGTGTGAATGATGCATGACTGGGGACAGTCATGAGTGTAGGATGGCCGAATGTAGGATGGTGATAGTGATGATACATGTGCGTGTGAAAAGCATGAAAGAGAAAGTAAGCATGTGTGTTGTATGTGTATGAAAGAGAGGATGAATGAATTAAGAAGATGGCGAAGAGTAATATAAGACGAGTAAGACGTGTTTATTTTGAAGAAGTTAAATAAAAGTGAAACCTAAGTAAATCACATCTTTTCTTGCACCCCAATTCCCACATACATTCCATAAATTTTTTTTTCATCACAATGGGATAGGCAATCGCTGACTGAAGTGACCATGAGATAAAACAATAAATTTCAACTTTTTTTGTACCATAGACGCGCTAAATTTAAATTTAGAGGGAGAAGCAGTTCATTCTAATACGATTTTTAATGTGTGCGAAAGAGTTAAAACTATATAGACGCCAAAATATGCTCAAATCTAAACAAGGTGATCGCAGCTGTGTCGAGTCCTGTGACAGGACGCTCCACAGTATCAGCAAAGTTACTAAAGTCCTGTAATGGGACGCTCCACACACGAGAGGATATTCAAATACAATTTAGATTTAAGACTCATGTTTGGTCTCTGGCGATGTTTGCTAAAGTTTAAAATATTATTATTTAAATGCCTTAAAGAGTTAAATACCTACTTTAATTTATTACTCCTTTTCCGTTACTAACCTTTTGTAAGTTTTTTCTAAAAATATTACCTCAGATTCCGGTCCTGTCGTTTCAAATCGTGAATATGGTGGGTCACGGGGTCCGCACCAGAAACTGTCATGACTGTATATTTCTATGAACGCGTTGTTTTTATTCTATTCTTTGTTGTATTAATTAGTTTACATGGATAGTTCCTCTATATAAAATATAGTTTATAAAATTATATTGACTACAAAAGAGGTTTGTACGCTAATCTAATATTATGCTATGCTATATATCATTTAAGCTCGAAAACGGACGGATCATCAATTTGACCTATTATACAGTTTGTAACGAAACAAAGTGATAATACTTTAGGGTGTGTATATTGAGATAACTGTGAAAGTATCAGCGCTGAAAGCCTTTTTTGGTGATTTGTACGGGCATATAATATGGGCACCACATAATAAAATTCGTTTTATATTAAAAGCTATACGCCTACGCGTTTTAAATAGCAATTTGAATTTAGACTTATTTTTAAAACCGAAGGCACGAGGATGCTGAGTAAACGTGCATGATTCTTAGCTATAATATCCTATTAACAAAGAGTCGTTTTTTAAAATAAAACATTCAAATCTTTGACTAGTTTTAATACAAAAATCATCTTCTATAAGTCCCGATGTAAGCGTTACATGAAGGGCAGTAGTGGTCGGAGTTGCGACAGGACTTGGTACAATACGGCACGCACACGCAGGGCCAGCATCTGGAATTAAAAATAATAGAGCTGATAATATTATTTTGTCCTGTATACCAACTGCAACGCCATCTGCCGAAATTATTTGTGAATCTAAACCAGCCATTTTCAAAGTGTGCTTCGGAGCAGTCCGTCAAAAATGTCACTTCTTGGTCAGTACAGTATTCACTATCGGTATTACTCGATAGTTTTACTCCAAATCGAGTAAAAATTTTCGTGTGGATCGCAAAACCCACAACTCGAAGGCTCGCATCGAGCCGGCTCGAGCATCGAGTCCACACGATAATTTTTACTCGATTTGGAGTAAATAAACTATCGAGTAATGCTGAATGTGTGGACGAAAGCCCAAGCCGCGGGTGTTACTCGACGTGATTGCTCGATCGAGTAAAACCGTATGTGAGTACATACTTAGCATTACACTTTTAAAAGGTGACATTTTTGACGCCACTACCACCGCCACCAAAAATTTTGAGAGCCGCTGATCTAAACCATTTGGGGCGCCTCCCAAATGCATAATATAATTAAACATTCATTCAAATCGGTCCCGCCGTTTAGGAGGAGTTAAGTGACATACATACATACAATAAAATCATATTTTATTAAAATATTCAAACATAATAAACACGCGCACGTTTATCAATAAATACACTGGCAGATAGAATGGAAATAAAATCTATAATGAAGTTGTAGATTATTTTATTATCAGAATGGAAAAAAATGTTCTTTATTTTTGAATTTATTCCTCACTTCACCTGATAGTCAAGATTGAAAAAAGGATTCATAATTTCAAGCTGTATTTGTCTGACGTTTGAGAAAATACTAGCACACGGACGGAAAAGATATTACAGTGTTTTCACTGAATTCTATTGGATATTGGCTATTTTATAAGCACCTTAAAACCTATCAGGAGTTTTTGAAGACTGTAAGTGTCTAAACACACTAGGCCGAAAAAACGCGGCTGAAGTTCGGCATGATTACGCCTGCAATGCGCTACGCATACAATATAACGCAACGTAATTTCGGCATGGTGTGTCATCAGTCATTTAAAATACATTGCAGGCGTAATTATGCCGAACTTCAGCCGCGTATTTTCAGCCTAGTGTATTTAGACACTAACGGGAATAATGATAGAATCCCTTGACTATTTTGATGTATATCTTTTGAAGTCTTTTGCATAAAATATTTTGTTTTTACTATAAACTTGATGACGACTCCTTTTCAGCAAAACTCGACGTTTATCTCGCGGAAACCGTACATTTTTCCGGGTTAGAAACTTTCCAATGTTCTTTCCCAGTAGCCCTAGCACGGCGACCAGTAGAAATGCGAAAGTATAGACAAACTGTGGACATAAACTTAAGGTGCCGTTCCGATCATTACCGCGGCTAATAGCGACCGACAAAAATTCAATTAAAATGCCACTTTATGACAGACTATATCATATGTCATAAAGTAGGATATTATTTGAATTTTTAGGACTATAGTCTGTCATAAAGTGGCATTTTAATTGAATTTTTCGGAACGAAAAAAGATCGGAACGGCACCTTAAGTTTATCTCCACAGTTTGTCAATACTTTCGCATGTCCACTAGTCGCCGTGCTAGGGCTACAGGACTCAAATTATCTGCATACCAAATTTTATGAAAATCGGTTAAGCTGTTTGGGCGTGAAGAGGCAACAGGCAAACACACTGTCGCATTTATAATATCAGTATGTATTCTATTTTTATATCTTTATTAAGCAAATAACAAAACAAACTTACAAGAATACGCATAACAATATCGCTACTATGTGTGTCTTGCGCGTCGAGACGAGATCCACTTTGGTGACAATGTTTTGCCCACAGGAGGGACAATTTATGTTGGCAGCATTGGGGCCCACTGCTAGAGAGTTCATGGTCACTGGAATATATATAAAAATAGTATTGTCGAAAACACGAGGCAGGTCACAAAAGTTTAAAATATAAAATCTGTGTGGAGATTAATTTGTTATTCCTCTCTAACGGCCATTCCCAATATTCAATCTATCTCTGGTTTGACATACGACCGATCGCAGCTAACATTGAATTGACATAAAATACATGTCTCTAATGTCTAATGAGAGCTATTCCTATCTCTAGTAGGGCAAAACCAGAGATAGATCAAATATTGGGAACGGCCGTAAGTGTAGAGTGGAGACCATAGTCAAGCATGGGTCGAGTGATAAGCTAATAATATTATATTATAAAGTTAACTTTAATTGATATCATGAGTGATGATTAAGTATAAGATCAGAGTGAAAATATCGTAAAAACAACCTTAACATATTTGATATTGTTAAACATTTCTAACCTAAAAAGCCTATATATAGCGCTGTAAAACATTGGCTTTCCAAGGCATGGCTGTATTCCCTATAGGTATTCTATCTATCTGATGGCTTATATTACTGTAATTTTCATAATATATTTATGTTTTTAAAAAATATATCAATGACATTCACAGGTTTACATCGATCTTTGTATGACTAAGAACTATGAATGAAGGTGATCAATAGATATTAGAGATTCGAGAAAACATAGTAAAATCTTCTATAGGCTTCAGTACTTCCAACATACTGAAAGTTAGTTATTGTAACTATGTAATAGTACTTACATTAAAAAATAACAAACTAAACACTTAACACTACTAATTCTGTGTATAACCGTACAAAAATGAGGACATATTTTGTTCACTATTGATAAAATTCGTGATTCACCCTGATAAGACATATCAACAAACCTTATCTAAGGAGGTTTACCTTAAGATGTAAAAGATAAAAAATTGGAAACAGTTATTATTATGGGTGATAATTTTATATCGGCCTTTGATAGCGAGCAATCTATACTAATCTATACTAATATTATAAAGAGGAAAACTTTGTTTGTTTGTTTCTTTAATTGTAATGGATAGGCTCAAAAACTACTGGACCGATTTTAAAAATTCTTTCACCATTCGAAAGCTACATTATCCACGAGTAACATAGGATACATTTATTTTTGAAAAAAATAGGGTTCCGTAAGATATTTGGGTTTTTCGGACACAAGGTGTAAAAATCAACCAGAAAAGTTACTTATTTTGCGTACGCTGCCTAAACTATAAAAGATAGAACCATAAAATGTTCTAATTAATTGTAGATCTTATAAATATCTACAAAAAAGTCTGCAACACACTATACCTATCTATTTCGAGTGAGGCACAACAACCATTTTTTTATTTAAAAATCTTGACATTTTTTTGGACTTCATTTAATCGCATTTATTTTACTCATGCTATTATTCCTTATCAAAATAAATTATTTCATCACTAAGCACAGTTTATGTAGATAATATTTGGTCTTTGAATGATTAAAATTGGACGTTTGATTTTGAAGTTATGGCGAAATTAAAATATTACGATTTCTGCTGCACGGCCCGTTGCAAAGTGGGCGTCACCAAGGCGGGGGTGCGCGTGCGGGAGGGAATTTAGATGTAAATGATGATTTAAATAATACTTAATTATTCACTAAATCTAAATCTAATCTAAATGTAAATAATATATAAAACTCAAAGGTGACTGATTGACATAGTGATCTATCAACGCACAGCCCAAACCACTGGACGGATCGGGCTGAAATTTGGCATGCAGGTAGATGTTATGATGTAGGCATCCGCTAAGAAAGGATTTTGATCAATTCTACCCCCAAGGGATAAAATAGAGGATATACCGATCGGGCTGAGACTTTGATACCTAAATAATAATAATACTTCTTAACGCGAGAGGAGCCGCGGGCAAAAGCTAGTTATAAATAAATATAATCCATATTATATATCCAATATATCCATACCAATATTATTAAATGCCACAGATAAATATTTATATACTAAGGGCTTATTTCACCACTTCCTGATAAAGTGCCGGATAGGCTATCCACAACTTTTTTGACAGATTCTCCATACTCTATCTGTCAAGTTAGGTGGTGGATAGCCTATCCGGCACTTATCAGGAAGTGGTGAAACAGGCCCTAAGAGTAAATGCGAAAGTGTGTAGTATTTTCGGTCCCGGGAAACGATATCCTAGGATACTTTTTATCTCGAAAAAATGTATGGTTCCCGCGCTAGTGAATTTTGGCGCAATGCAATTGCGGGCGTCATCTAGTTACCTTAATATATTTATAAAGACCTTTGGGTCGTAACTTTAATATAATAATTAAGGTAGCCAGTAGCGGCGTTAGGGGGGGACGCTAGGCGACCGCCCGGGGCGCCGGATAAAAAGGCGTGCTGAAGGCAAACAAAAGGGGCGCCAAATTTTTTCAGCACTACCAGCACTATGGGTGCCGAAGAAATCTCGCTAGGGCGTTGGTAGTGCTAAAACCGGCCCTGAAGGTAGCCCGGAAAGCCTCCGACAGGCAAATCACTGACAGTGACAGTCCACGACAGTATAATATACAGATCTACTAGCTGACCCGGCAAATTTTGTTTTGCCATATAAATTATTTCTAGTATCAATATAAAAAGTAGATAAAATCCTATTCTCGTGCATAAGGAATGTACATACTAAATTTCATTAAAATCGGTTGAGCCGTTTTGGAGGAGTTCGCGCACAAACACTGTGACACGAGAATTTTATATAATAGACGATCCATTTTACCCCAAAAAAATAAAAACCCGACTGCATTTTGATATACCGAGTGTCACTCTACCGTAGACACGAATCCAACGACACCTCTAGAGCTAAAATCTGCCAAGCCATTTAGGCTAAAAAGAGAAACAATTAAACAAACATACATACTCTCGAAAAATATATTCCTCCTTGTACAGTCGGGTAAAACACTACTTAGGCACTAAAAGTTTGCATCGCAAAACTCTAGCAAGTTTTCACGCCGAGTCTACTGTTTATTGCTTAAGCATAAGCTAGGGGAACCCATGTTTGTAACATGACATGATGGGATAAATCAACAAATATTACACACATTTCAAAGCGAAGTCATTAAGCTGGAGCGAGCAAACCGTTTTCAATGGGGATGTTGATGTGCTAGTTTTAATTTGCGCTTGAAACACGTTAATGTGTGATTTTTGAAAGCAGGTGGAAAGTTTATATTTGCTTCATCTTCTTTTTATTTGTACTGTAAACGAAACAATCTTGTTTATATCGGTTTGCGATTGCAGAGGGCAAAGGCTACAATTCATGAAGTAGACAAAAGAATGAATTAGCTTGGTTATATTCCTGGGAAGCCACATTTTTTTTCTTTGCTTGAACTCTATCTCTCGCCCTCAGGCTTATTCAAAAGTAATGAGAAATGAGCATCGAGTAAACATAACTATCATAATAATTAAATACCTATGAAATCAGCCAAGCCTGAGTGTCCGTTCATACTAATATTATAAATGCGAAAGTGTGACTGTCTGTCTGTTTGTTACCTCATAACGCCCAAACCGCGGAACTTCTTTTTGCTGAAATTTCATATGGGTATCCCCATACGAATCCATCCTTTGAGTCCCGGGAAAGGACATAGGATACTTTTTGTCCGGAAAAAATGTAAGGTTCCTGCGCGATAAATGAATTCTAGCCCAGCGCAAAACTTTCGAAACTTATTTAACGTATAATGTGTAACCCTCTCCGATCGTATCAAATCAATTTAGTAATGAGGCGCGCTTTGATGTCCACGCGTCTGTCTCAAAGCTGTATTTAATTGCTGGCTCGTTATTTTTGGATTATTTGCCCTCCCTTTGGGCATAACCAATATTCCACATATGCAACTGTTAATTGCCGTTTGTCTAGATAACGAACTGTGGTTTGTTTTTTGTTTACGACGCAGTTACGGCAATTTAAAATTTTGTTATTGTTTCAGTCATAGTTCTATCTATTAGTTATTGTTATCTATAAACAGGATTATTGTTATTTTCTCATTTAACGTACATTAAAAGTAACAAACAAATCCTTTTCGACGAAATTTAACTGGAGTAAAAATATTATTTCCCAATTTTTCTCATATTTTTTTTCGGCCTAATCCGAGATTTTTGACCCTTATGTATATTCGACCTCCATAATTGTCCACCTAAATTTAATCACGCTGTGACAATTTCTCTAATCTCGTTATTATCCAAGAGTTTCCTTGACATGGGTTGTACCTTTATAACGTGGGTACAATATTACATCATTTTATTTTTATGCTATAATTATAAAAAACAAAACATGTCTCAAATTTACCTACAATATTGTTGAATTTAATAAAAACAAAGCAATGTTTGTATTTGAAGTAAACTTAAATATTTAGGAACGTTAAATCAAAACCTGGTTTTATTGTTTTACTAGCGACCCACCCCGGCTTCGCACGGTTATAAAATATAGTATATGTCACTCACTGAAAAAAAAATTAAAATCGATCCAGTAGTTTTTATTTATATTCATTACTGCCCGTGGCCCGCATTGGCCGGTACCTCTGTAATATCTTCGAAAATATTCATTTGAATCATATCTATGCTATAAAGGGCCATATAATAATACTCCCACACCGGTCTCGGTGACGGTGGCCGGTTTTATTGAAACCAGGCCAGGTACGCAGGAGTAATTTTTATAGTCCCCAGCTTTGTGCGCAGTACACAAGAGCACTCTCTATTCCTTTACTCTCATGACCGACACGACTGGCGAGAGATCAGGCGCAGGACCGACTTTTTACATGTCGACGCATGGATCATCTTACTTGTCAGATAATCAGGTGATCAGCCTGCATTGTCCTAACCAAACTTGAAAAAAACATGTTTCCAACGCGGGAATCGAACCCACGATCTCCGAGTCAAGAGCGACGCTCTAGACCACTGGACCACGGAGGCGTACGACCTATATTAAATCAACAATGTATTTAAAGTATTTAATTGAATAAGGATTAATGCTGTATTGGTTAAAATCGCTTCGAAAATTAGCCATTATTTGTCATAAAAAGTTAATGACAAAAAACTGTTATTGTGGGATATCCATAAGAGATAGACATATTATACCATCGTGGAGTTTTCTGTAGACAGCTTTTCATTGTGTACAATTATACTTAGTACTTACTTTATTTTGATAAATCTCGTAGGGTTCAGCCTCCGTTTGCAATGTAAGCGGAAAAAATTGTAATTATTTACATCACATTAGAAACCTCAAAAATAACAGTATTTCTCCACTATTTATTGGATGTTATTATACTTAAAAACCGGATTTTGATGCGGTTATTTTTATTAAAAAAAACCGCATCAAAATCCGTTGTGCAGTTTTAAAGATTAAAGTATACAAAGGGATATAGGGACAGAAAAAGCGACTTTGTTTTATACTAATGGGCCAATTCCCCTACCCTATTCCCTTCCTTTCCCTCCCCTATTCCTTTCTCTTCCCATCCCTACCCTCCCCTATTACGCTATTCCCTCTTAAAAGGCCGGCAACGCACCTGCAGCTCTTCTGATGCTGCGAGTGTCCATGGGTGATGGAAGTTGCTTTCCATCAGGTGACCCGTTTTGCTCGTTACTATGTAGTGATTTTCCAACCACCAAAGATGGGTACTACATTATTAATTAAAAGGGAAATATTAAATCACAAACATTAAAATAACATTTCATCATAAAGTAGCAATGATTAAAACAAGTACTATCCTATCAAACAACTACTAGAATATGATACTAAAATATTAAATAAACAAAATAAACAATTTTATACACTCGTCTGTCTGGGCGTTAACTTGCATTCACAGTTGTAGAACCTCCAAGAATGTATAGGAATGATCCTTATACAGTTGTAATAATGGTCACGATAGGAGTAAAATAACTTTGAACGTTGTCAGTAAGGGGTGTCCCACAAGAGTATATAGTTGTATCCAGCACGTATTAAGCATAGCAAACAATTAAATTTCCCCAGCGAGTAGAAACAATTTGTTAGTTCCAGAATTTCGTTATAAACCCTGAATGTTTGTCCGATACTATATTAATGCAGTTGGTTTGGAGATGCCTCCGTGGTCCAGTGGCTAAGAGCGTGGCTCTTGACTCGGAGGTCGTGGGTTCGATTCCCGCATTGGAAACATGTTATTTCCAAGTTTGGTTAGGACAATGCAGGCTGATCACCTGATTGTCTGACAAGTAAGAGGATCCATGCGTCGGATGGGCATGTAAAAAGTCGGTCCTGCGCCTGATCTCTCGCCAGTCGTGTCGATCTTCCGTCCCACTGGGTTATGACTTATGAGAGTAAAAGGAATAGAGGGTGCTCTTGTGTACTGCGCACACACTTGGGCACTATAAAATTACTCCTGCGTAACTGGCCTGGTTTCAATGAAACCGGCCACCGTCACCGAAACCGGTGTGGGAGTTATTATTATTAATGCAGTTGGTTGAGTTGTGTTTTAAGTGTTTATAAAAAGAAAAACCTGTTGCCTATGTTTATAGAACCTGAAATACCTACCTAATGCGTACGCCAATCAAAGAAAAGGGCTAAATCTGTATCACTTTTTACAACAACAGTAACAGACACTTTCATCGAAAAATTTGTATGATAGTTATTTTAAGGCGTTGCATTGTGATATTAAATTATTGTAATCCCTAAAAGGCATTTCATACGTTTTCTCTATAAACTTTAGAATTTAAAATGATCTCACAAAACACAAAGATTCCTGCATTAAAACTGAACTCACAAACTTTATTTTGCAGTATAATACACATCCAGAGTCAAAGCTAAAAGGCCCTGTCTGGTGGAGTTATAACAAGACAAACTTAGAGCTAACAAGTCGACGGGGCTTCTCCGTGCTCGAATATTGTAATCGGCTTAGTTTGCTCCACCCTTACGGGATTAAATGATGCGGCAACGAAATATGAAGTTCATGTGTATTGATTCATTGTCTAACAAGGACAGGCGCATTTTAATTGATTGATGATGATTTTTAGGGTTCCGTATAGGTTCCGTAGCCAAATGGCAAAAAAAAAACGGAAACCCTATAGGTTCGTCGTGTCCGTCCGTCTGTCCGTCCATGTCACAGCCACTTTTTAGGGTTCCGTACCCAGTGGGTGAAAACGGGACCCTATTACTAAGACTTCGATGTCTGTCTGTCCGTCTGTCCGTCTGTCTGTCAGCAGGCTGTATCTCAAGAACGGTGATAGCTAGAGAGTTGAAATTTCACAGATTATGTATTCCTGTTGCCGCTATAACAAAAAATACTAAAAATAAAGTAAACCAAATATTTTATCCCATACAACAAACGTGATTTTTTTGCTATTTTTTGCTTGATATCAATAATGGCAACAGGTAAGTACTTACTTGAATTTTTCTCAAAGTCCTTAGTTATATGTGTAATTTAATATTTAATAATAAAATTAAAATAAAATAAAAAATAAGGGGGGTCCCATACAAAAAACACAATTTGTGGCCTAATTTTGCTCAATAATGGTACGGAACCCTTCGTGCGCGAGTCCGACTCGCACTTGGCCGATTATTTTTTAACTTGACGCAGTCGGCTACAGTGGTATAGCATCGATGCTGTTAAGCGCCCCAAGCCGGTTGCCGGTTTCATTGAAAACAGGCCAACTATGTAGGGGTGACTTTATATTGCCCAAGTATATTGTGTGCTGACAAGACGCTCTCTTCCTTTGGTCGCGAAACCTAGTGAAACGGGTGACAGCCACGACTGGCGAGAGAGGCGCAGGGCCTAGGTATATACATGCTCATGGATCACCTTTCTTCACCTTCCTTGTCACACAAGCAGGTTGCATCATGTTGGCGCTACGGCAGTACACGTGTTTAAAATAATATTATGGGTGGAATAAATCGTAATGTAAAAACGTAACTATATCTTGTGCTAATACAAGCGGACAAGAACCTTCAAAACATTTGACCGCAGTTGCCCGTGATTGGTGTCAATACGTAAAGAAACCGTAATGCAGTTTTTTCCCAAATCGCGGAGTATTTTTCACATAGCTCCTAGGCTAGAAAGGTCAATGACCGCTGGTGCCACCTTAAATTGTCCTGACTATAGTTAAATATTTGACAATGTGTTAACATAACAATGTTAATAATAATTAATTAGTATCATTATAGTGTTTATACTATAATGACGTGCACAAACTCTAACGTAAAAGCTGCATACTTTTTACTCTACAAACACGAACTTAGCTTATGTAATAACTAGCTGAAACATTGAAAAGTCATAACTCCAGACTGAAAGCTGCTATAGCTTTCCTAACTTTTAAAGAGCTTTCGTAAGATAGCTGTAAAAGTTTACTTCAGACATATTTTTTCAGCCCACCGAGCAGATAATAAACTCATAAAACAAAGAGTGCTTAAAACTCATAAAACTAAGTTAACTATAAAGTTTATATGAAAAAATTAACTTCCATAACTACTTTAATAAAATCTACAAAAATTAAATTGATTTCGTATAGTACAATAACAATATTTAACGAATATAATATATAAGTTAATTACTAATTATATTAGTTAATCGTTAAAATACGCTACGCATTCAGAAACTATAATAATTAATTGTTGATAAATCCAATTCGATTCCGAAAACCATAAAACAAACAGACAATGAATTTCATTACAATTTTGAATTTTACATAAAAAAAGTTATAGCAGACGCTGAGTGCTCGGTAATCCATTTTTCACTTTTCGAATTATAAAATTTAAACCACGTCGAGGTGCTGATCTTAAGGCTTTATGGGGTAGGGGATGTTGGGGATCCAAGTGGCGTAATAAAGGAGCACTTTTTCTCAGATCTCAGATAGGGGAGGTGAGGGTCGATATATCACGAGATTAGTCGTTTCCCGCCCGCAGGCCCTGAATGTTAAGTAGTTATGAATAGTGAAGTGATACACTCGATATTCACATAGCCTTAACATCGAAAATATTAGTGGTTGAAAGACTTGACAGAGAGAAAATTAAGTGCTTGACCAGTGGGCTTAGCCGGTTCGCGACAGGCGATTCTACGAAGAAGCGATAGAGAAAACGTGTTGGCTAATTTAGTGATTGATCAGTTTCAATCCTTAGGCAGGATTTATATGCGTCCGCGAGAATCAGCGGTTTGGCCGAAATACCGCGAGATCACAAGCAATTGTAACGATTTATTTAAAAAGTGGCGCGTTCAAGCTGTCATTTACATACATTTGCTTGTGGTCTCGCGGTGTAGCGGCCAAACCGCTCGTTCTCGCGGATGCATATAAATTGAGCCTTAGACAATATTGAAAAGTTAGTGCTTGACAATGACCAGTCGGCATAATCCAACACGTTTTCTTTATCTATTCTTCATAGAATCGCACGTCAAAACGTAATTCACATGAAATGAATCGAATATATCGAATTCAAATTATCGAACGCATATACTATTATGCCATTTAAATATTATTATTTATCGAACGCTTATGTCAATTCCATGTATTTTTTATCGGCGAATCTTTAAAGAAACGATAAAGAAAACATGTTGGCTAATTTAGTGATTGATTAGTTTTAATCCTTATCTCTGGGAAGCCGTAATTAATTTCAATATCATAAAGCGACTGCAACAACTGCAGACGTTGTTGTACTACGTAGTACGTAAGTATTTTACGTAAATAAGTGTGTGTGCGCACAATTCAACGGCGCTGTTAAGCGAATTTCCACTGGCCTAGTGTCAACTTTGTTGATAGATGGGTAGCATTGCATTCTTACAATCTAACCGCATTAGAAATGTTATCTTCTTGTAATATAATATTATTACCTCTAATCTCTATATAACCAGCTAATCCAACAAACATAGCTTTTCCAAATTCGGTGTGCTTTTTAGACATTATTATTATTAATTATATTATCAAACGAAATCTAATAAAACTTATCTGAATACTTTGTAAAATGTTTAAGCCTTTCATCATTGTCATCTTTTAACGCAGACATCACTAGAGCCGGTTCAGCGAGTATGCTAACCGCCGTAGCTTATGAAATATATGTTCGGGTTGACATATTCCAAATTCGGCATTCGCCTGTCACGATCCCCATACGTTTATTGTCCCGTTCTTGATTAATAGTTACAATAATGTTATCTTCGAGATATTATTTAAGCTTATACTTTTAAGACTTATACTTTTATTACTTTTAAGATATCCTTACTAATATAATGATGCGAAAATGTGTCTGTATATCTGTCTGTTACTGATTTAGATAGGTTTGGTGACACTTTTAGAGAAGGGAGGGATATAGGATAGTTTTCTCGCAATAAACCGATTTCGGCATATTGACTTTTCATAACGTTGTATATTTTTGTCCCCTCATTATACATTTTTCCACTTTTTATGTTAGCACCTTTATTATATTAGGTTTAATAAAATAATTACCTCTAGAAACAATTATACTAAACAATGCGTAGGCCCAGCTTACGTATGAGTACATACTTGTGCGAGTTTATAACTTCTGTACCTATAAAAGCTGTTCTTTCAAAAATAGAATACACTAATAAAAAAATTAAAAAAATGGCCTCGCTTCAGAATACCAGTGATAGACCAATGCATCTATGGAAAAACAATAATTGGGTTGGATATAGTTGAAATCAAACAAAAAGCAAATCCAATAAATGAAGAATCTCAGTGTTCAAAGGAGCAATAATAAAGAACAACAAGTAAGCTAAAGGAGGGTGATGTTCTTAAATTGTTAATACCTCACGTAACATTAGAGATTAGCTTGGGGGAGACTGCACTTAACTTTTATAGAAGGCTTGGGCGATCGATGGAGTCACGAGAAAAGGCCAGGAGTATGCTAATAAAACAACAAGGAATAGCACCTTTTGTTGAAGATTTTTGCCATAAAATAATATGCCATATAGCATGACGTGACGTCTAAAATTAATATTATTGTGCATACTATGATTTTGTGTCCCAAAAAAAAAGAAAATTAAATTCAAGATTTAAGATTTTATAATCACACTTTAAAATATAATATGATGAGAATGATAATCTGTTAGTCCGCTTGTATCACCAGAAAAAAGTAAACTCATTTAATTGGAAATGTTTAATACATGTGTCATTTAACCAACTTCCCGATCTCGCCGTATAAATAAAGTCGAAACAAATTTTCAGAAGAATAAACTGGGATACAATTCGGTTATCTCTCTTGAAGTTTGACAAAGCGTTTATTGTTAGCCGGGATCATGGCTGCCAAGATAACAACTTCCGAAGTCGCCGAGTAACAAGCACAAACAACGTACGTTTTCAAGTAACAATTTAATGGCCTACTAATATTATTTTGAGTAAAAAATGTAGTAGTATAAAGGGGGTGACAGACGTGCGAGTAAGTACGCGGACTTATGGCTCGACGATCTTAATCGCCTGTGTGTCAGGCGTCAGCAAAGAGCAGCGAGCCGCGGGCCGCGGGCCGAGAGCCGCGAGCCGCGAGCCGCGCGCCTGGGGGCATGGTCATCCAGTGTGAGCGATTCTCGTGTGTCACCGACGCGAGCCGAGTAAGTTCGCGAACTTAAAACCCGCGTGCTTTAAGTTCGTACGTCTATCAGGCCTTTAAAATCTATATTCGCATTTCGTTGCACAGAAGTTTTGTCTATTGCGGAGGACTTAACATTTTTTTTCTTAGTGCTTATAAGCCTGTAAATAACATTGATAACCTTTCGTTTTATCGGTCGGATTCAATTTTTAAGTTGATACCACCTAGATGAAGCTTGAAAACTCCGACGGCCGAAACTATTTTATCGCGAGGGAACCGTATATTTTTCCGCAACTACAACCTATGTGTTTTCTCGTCTCTTAAAGTATCTTCATACCAAAATTTATCTAAATCAGTTGAGCCGTGTGAGTGTGAAGAGGTAACAGCCAGACATAGTTTCTCATTTATAATATTATTAGTATGAATATTTGAACACACGCCTTAAAATTAGAAGTATAATAATGTTTTGAGCGATATTAGTAGAGTTTATGCAAACATGAAGCTACTCTATCAAATGGGATCGACGGGACCGGACGGTGACAATTAGCTAAGTGTGCTCACTTTTGTTTGGGCGTTTTAGTGAATTGCCAGCGCGAATAATACTTTCACTAAAATTAGTGCTGTCGTTCTTTTTTGTTTTCATCGGGTCTTGACGTTGAAACTTAAATATTAATTTGGAATTTTTCAGAATGATGGAATTACGAATACGGAATAAATTAAAGTACACCATACTAAGGTATTCAGAATGCAAAGGTGTATGTATGTTACTGCTTCACAGTTCACACGCATAAACCGATGCGATTTTAGTCATGGTGTTAAGGTCATTCAGGTCCTAAAAAAAATTAATCTCGTTTTAATTTTAGTTTAAGGCCCAATGTCACCAACGTCTGTTTGTGTTAAGAGCTTGTTAAAATGTCACGTCTTCTCTTTCATTCATATTATGAAAAACGAAAGAGGTGACGTGATACTAATTCGAGCATAAACTTTTAGGGTCAATTCAGACCGCAACGCGACGCGTAGACGCCTTTCTAAATTTGTACTGAATTGACAGATTTCAATTGCGTGAGACGTCTTGCAAATCTGTCAAATCCATACAAATTTAGAAATGCATCTACGCGTCCCCTTGCGGTCCTTATTGACCCTTAAAGTCGTTAGTGAAATTGGGCCTCAATTTTGTAAATTTTTACAGTCTTCTGCGATAACCGAATTTTGGCGCAACACCTAGCAAATATAAAAATAATAATATTTAGTCAATAAAATGTATATGCAAAACGTTAAAAGAAGGTTATAAAAATACACAGAACTGCCAAAAGAAAACACCAAAATTAATAGACGTAAATATAAAATCAGATAAAATGGACTGAACAAATAAACGGGTTCAAGTTCTGAGAACGGCGATTCCTTGCAACTGTCTTCTGATTAATCGGCGAAGACTCGCCCATAAATTCTCCAAGATAACGTTCCGATGACTAAGTGCATGCATTACGTTAAACTAAGGATTTCTTTGAAACTATCCCCGAGGGAGCTGATAGCAGATCTCATTTTTTATTTCCTCCTAAATAAGCTGAATCTAGACAGATACTATGTGAGATATTATGTTATAGAGTAGGAGCCAGTGACAGCCAGACTTTCGTCAATTTGTAAAAGCTGAAAGTTTTCCTCTTTAAACCCCTGTAAATGTGGGTACTGACCAACGTTACGAGATGTAATGTAACTTATTACACAGCGAGCATTCGTGATCGCTATGTGATAATCGTACCCATAGTACCCGTAACACAGCATGACTGCACGAATACTCTCTGTGTAATAAGTTACATTACACCTCGTAACGTTCGTCAGTACCCACCTTTATAAGAGGGAAGAAAGACCAGCAACTGTAGAGTTTCGGTAGCGCTTACCTTAAAAGATATCCAGCCCTACTAGACAAGTGGCAAGCGATTATCGTAAACGCCAACAAAATGTATGTGATTTTACATAAGTCATCGCTTCGCTAGCGAATACTAATGTCAGATTCCATACATTTTGTTGGCGTTTACGATAATCCCCACTTGTCTAGGCCCTCAGTTCTGAAGGTCTACCTTTGTATTAGCTCCGTGGTCTACCCGTCCTTCGATAAAATATTATATAGCTTAATTTTTTATTTTATGTAAGTACTGTAGAAATCTCGTCTTCCACTGCCTTATGACAGTTGCTTCGTACTGCCAGACCACCTCAAAATCTGATACTTTATGGTAGTTTAGGGGTCTGGCAGTGGGAAGTAATTGTCAAAAATAAACTGAAAAAATAAAAAAAAATAAACTTTCAGCTTTTATAAAATGACGAAAGTCTGGCTGTGGCTGGCTCTGGGCCCATTACTGAAGTTATTCTTGTCAAGTTTGTCTTTTGAATGTTGATCATTATATTTTATCCTGAAGAGATGGAGATAGGTATTTCTAATAGAGATTAAGATGTTAATCACCCGCTATACACATATTATTTTATTGTATAGGTTATTAAGCATAATATTACTTTCATGTTTTTAGATTGTACAGTAGTTAAGTAGGCAAAAATTTATATTATTACTGACGAACGAGGGGATAGTTTGTTTACATCGAAGAAGCTCCGAAAATACTGGTTCGATTAAGGGGAAATTTATCAACATATTATAATCAAACTCCTACTATAAGAGTAGAGCACGTAAAAAGACGCGGATACAATAAAGTTTCACGATAAAACAGAAAACAGGAATCAGCGAGACCGCTAAACTTCACCTAAAACTGCACTTAAAGATTTAAAATGTGCTATAAATTGCAACTAAGAAATAAAGATAGCCTATAATGGCCTTAATGGTGTTAGACCTTAGGTGATAGGGATAAGGGATTAACCAAAATCTGCATCCAAAAGTAGAATGGCTTTTGTAAATGTATCGCTGGCGCCTTCCTGTAGAATTGTAACTAACAAACAGTGCCGTATTCAGCTAACGCGGGCCCATAGCAAATTTTGATGCGGGGCGCCCTCCTGGCTTACATGATTCTCAAATCCCAAGATAAAGACCTACAGTACGGGTACCTAAAAATGTACGGTCTAAAGGTACAAGTTGAAAGCCGGCGACATGAAGCGGCAGCAGACTACTACTGGTTTCTATGTATTTCTATGAAATACCCTCCGCAGCTAGCGACTCGAAGCTAGCGACACTTAAGGTACAAGTTGAAAGCCGGCGACATGAAGCGGCAGCAGACTACTACTGGTTTCTATGTATTTCTATGAAATACCCTCCGCAGCTAGCGACTCGAAGCTAGCGACACTTAAGGTACAAGTTGAAAGCCGGCGACATGAAGCGGCAGCAGACTACTACTGGTTTCTATGTATTTCTATGAAATACCCTCCGCAGCTAGCGACTCGAAGCTAGCGACACTTAAGGTACAAGTTGAAAGCCGGCGACATGAAGCGGCAGCAGACTACTACTGGTTTCTATGTATTTCTATGAAATACCCTCCGCAGCTAGCGACTCGAAGCTAGCGACACTTAAGGTACAAGTTGAAAGCCGGCGACATGAAGCGGCAGCAGACTACTACTGGTTTCTATGTATTTCTATGAAATACCCTCCGCAGCTAGCGACTCGAAGCTAGCGACACTTAAGGTACAAGTAGAAAGCCGGCGACATGAAGCGGCAGCAGACTACTACTGGTTTCTATGTATTTCTATGAAATACCCTCCGCAGCTAGCGACTCGAAGCTAGCGACACTTAAGGTACAAGTTGGAAGCCGGCTACATGAAGCGGCAGCAGACTACTACTGGTTTCTATGTATTTCTATGAAATACCCTCCGCAGCTAGCGACTCGAAGGTAGCGACACTTAAGGTACAAGTTGAAAGCCGGCGACATGAAGCGGCGGCAGACTACTACTGGTTTCTATGTATTTCTATGAAATACCCTCCGCAGCTAGCGACTCGAAGCTAGCGACACTTAAGGTACAAGTTGGAAGCCGGCTACATGAAGCGGCAGCAGACTACTACTGGTTTCTATGTATTTCTATGAAATACCCTCCGCAGCTAGCGACTCGAAGCTAGCGACACTTAAGGTACAAGTTGGAAGCCGGCTACATGAAGCGGCAGCAGACTACTACTGGTTTCTATGTATTTCTATGAAATACCCTCCGCAGCTAGCGACTCGAAGGTAGCGACACTTAAGGTACAAGTTGAAAGCCGGCGACATGAAGCGGCAGCAGACTACTACTGGTTTCTATGTATTTCTATGAAATACCCTCCGCAGCTAGCGACTCGAAGCTAGCGACACTTAAGGTACAAGTTGGAAGCCGGCTACATGAAGCGGCAGCAGACTACTACTGGTTTCTATGTATTTCTATGAAATACCCTCCGCAGCTAGCGACTCGAAGCTAGCGACACTTAAGGTACAAGTTGGAAGCCGGCTACATGAAGCGGCAGCAGGCTACTACTGGTTTCTATGTATTTCTATGAAATACCCTCCGCAGCTAGCGACTCGAAGCTAGCGACACTTAAGGTACAAGTTGGAAGCCGGCTACATGAAGCGGCAGCAGACTACTACTGGTTTCTATGTATTTCTATGAAATACCCTCCGCAGCTAGCGACTCGAAGCTAGCGACACTTAAGGTACAAGTTGGAAGCCGGCTACATGAAGCGGCAGCAGACTACTACTGGTTTCTATGTATTTCTATGAAATATCCTCCGCAGCTAGCGACTCGAAGCTAGCGACACTTAAGGTACAAGTTGGAAGCCGGCTACATGAAGCGGCAGCAGGCTACTACTGGTTTCTATGTATTTCTATGAAATGCCCTCCGCAGCTAGCGACTCGAAGCTAGCGACACTTTCATAGAAATACATAGAAACAGAGTGTCGCGACGACACGTCGTCTGCTGCCGCTTCATGTCGCCCGCTGCGAACCGGCACCTTTACAATAAAAACTTATTTTTTTATTTCTACTATATTTTTTTAAGATTAAACTGCTCTGGAGGCAGCCGCGGACCGCGGTTAGACACTAGACGTTAATGCGGGGGCCCTAGCACGTGATACACGTGATAAAGCTTAATCCGGCCCTGCTGACAAATAAACCAAATATTCAAAACTTGTTGAAGCTATTTCAAGTTTTCAAGTTGAACTAAATTATCTTCACCTCGACGATTCTACTTCAAAATACAGTTTTACTTGAATAAAAAATGTTTTATATTTTATTTTTGTTTCAGTCAAGTTTTTCTTTAGACTCGTTTGTGGTGACCAATTAAAGAAATATAAACAAACGCCTTTTGATTTCCATATCTAAGTTTCCAACAAAATTTAACTTGGAAACTACAATTTACTCGTAGCATTTTAAATCTACCTTAAACCTTTGATGTATGCAATAGATCTGAAACGCATTTTTCGCGTAGCAAACAAATAATAACTCTAAAAAATGGTAACATTTATCAATCATAAAAGGCTCAACAACAAAAGGCAGTTTATAAGTCCATTAAATCATAATCATAATGAAGCTCGTGCCGAGGAAAATAATCGTATTGTCAGCGTAGGCCATTGTAAGATCCCGTCTGGCTGAAATCTGCTTTGTGAATCCTTTTCACGAGGACAGGAGCTTTAAACCTCATTTAGTGGGACCTCAACGCGTCTGCCGCTTAAACGTTATGGCCCGGGAAAATTGGCCCGTAATTTAAATAACTTTGTCAAGTACGAGAATCTGTATTGTCTAGTATGAGTGCATAAATCCCTCCTATTGTTGGAAGTCAAAATTCGTGTGACAGCTTAGCTTTGCCTCTTAAATGTTGTTTTGAACAAAATGTTCACGTCATCATTCGAAGTTCTATCAATTATGTGGATACAACTGAATCGTTGACTAATGGAAAAACATAATCTTTTGCATATTAAAAAATATAATTATTCAAAATTCTTGCTTTTGAACTTAAAATACAGTTCCTTAAAGTTCAATAGTAATTATTTACAACCCTAAATTCTAACCATAGTATTCGTTTCTTTGGGTGTTCGATAAGTCTCATAATCTGATATATTACGTCACTCGTCTAATATATTTTAATTCATTACTATACATAAATAAATATCTAACAAACATACAACTTAATAGAAATAATTTGAAACTAAATAAAGTCTTTGATGTAAGTTGGTCAAGCGCTGTGTACACAGTCTGGCCACAGAACACAGAGTAGAGTACACAGTAAATAAGCCGTTCGCTTTCCAATTAAGTTCCCGCTCTGTTTGTGTTCAGGTATGGTCCTCATACTCCCCGTATTCATATTGACATACGTGCGAATTATGAAAATTTACCGCAAGATATTCTGAAATGGACTAGAAGTTTTATGATATTTTCAAAAGGGTAATAAAATAAAAGTAAATAATATTAGGTATAAGTTTATTTAAGTTTTAAGTTATTCTAGTTCAAGTCAAAAATGTCCGATTCAATCACAGACGTACAAGGCTGCTTTGCTCGAGGCCTCAGAACTAAATCCGCCATTTTGGAAATGTCACTTGAAGCTTTTCCACACTCACTCTTTATATTATCCATTGCGCGTGTAGCCGCAATGGAAACGATTGCTGGCGTTATTTTGACAGCTGCTTCCATCAACGCCCCAAGACATTGTCATCGACGTGCCTAAATATCCTTGTAAGAGTGTGCATTGACGTTAAGTCCATTCAACCAAATAGCCGGATAACAGTTTAAAACTTACGTAACGTAAATCTGTTTGGACGGTAGCCGGCCATGTTTGTATAGCAATACGTTGGATATTGGAATGTCATCTAAATGGCTGTTCTGTCAATATACACCATTAGTATGTTTAAAAGCTTACTAATATTATAAATGCGAAAGTCAAATCAATACTTAATATTATGCGAAAGTGTGTCTGTCTGTCTATTACCTCTTCACGCCCAAACCGCTGAACCGATTTTACTGAAATTTTGTATGGAGAATATATTTTGAGCCCCGGGAAATCCATACTAATATTATGAATACGAAAGTGTGTATGTCTGTCTGTTACCTATTTACGCCCAAACCGCTAAATCGATTTTGCTGTAGGGGGATACTTCGATTACCGGGAAAGGATTTGTTCTTCCTATGAATCCTTTATATGCCGAAAAAAGTAGGGTTCCAACGCGATAAATGAATTTTGGGAAACAGAGTTATAATTTTTTGTCATCCCATTTCTTTACTCCAATAGCTATTTGGCTAAATGCTCACTATTAATTGCCATAATGTACCCTGAATGGCGCTCCTCGTGCCGTTATAAATGGCCCAATGAATTTGTAATGTATAAATGCAAAATCACCGAAATTTATTCACGTCTACTATTAATTGATAAACTTTGACATCGAGATTGAGGTAAAACCTCGGGGGAGAGTTCAAAGACATCAATAAGGTGAGTAAGGAGTGAAGTTGGGCAAAAGTGTTCAATGCCGCGATTAGCGGGGGCTAAGGGAATATATCTTGGGCAAGATTAACGATCTTCAGGTAGTTGGGGTGGTATAATTAAACGCAATAGGGTAGGCGCTCGCTTGAGTTATGATTTCGCTGTGATTGGCATCACCTAATGAGCCTCTTTTTCATTCGTAACACGTGTGCTTACTTCACACTCGTAATGTGTTAATCATCATAACACTACAGAATTGTGAGTACTGAGCACAAAATATTAAGTAGAGAGGAGGTGGAAAATTTCGAGATAGCTAATAATATTTTTTATAAATTATACTTAGAAATACATCAAATTAATAATAACCGAAGTTATCCGGGGTGGACGAAAGAATGGACGGACAGACGAGGCGAAGGTACCCTTATATTTGTCATTTTCATTTATATTTAGCGGCAAAAACGAGAGTTTACACTTTAAAATCATAAAAATTTAGGTGAATTTTCATTTCAAATGATAAATAAATGGTAAAAGGGACTGATCCAAACATAATATAGATACAAATATCAGTTAACCAAGATGAAGTCACGATCTAGAGAAAATGTGTAGCGATATCTTGCGAATGCAAATGTTAACCAATAATTAGCTAGGCTATTCCGAGCTAATGCCGCGTTCACAATTAAAGCTAATGTCACGTTAAACGTAATAGTCTCGCTGAGTGAAACCGTAAATACTTTTTTTTTTTTTTATGTAATATGGGGGCAAACGAGCCTACGGGTCACCTGATGGAAAGCAACTTCCGTCGCCCATGGACACTCGCAGCATCAGAAGAGCTGAAAATGCGTTGCCGGCCTTTTAAGAGGGAATAGGGTAATAGGGGAGGGTAGGGATGGGAAGGGAAGGGAATAGGGGAGGGTAGGGAAGGGAATGGGGTAGGGGATTGGGCCACCGGTAAACTCACTCACTCGGCGAAACACAGCGCAAGCGCTGTTTCACGCCGGTTTTCTGTGAGAACGTGGTATTTCTCCGATCGAGCCGGCCCATTCGTGCCGAAGCATGGCTCTCCCACGTATAAACACACATTGTGTACATTAAATTAGCTGACTGTTAACTGGTAGCTGTAAGCATTTGTGTGATAACTCACAAAATATAAGGTATTGAGTAACGAATGCGTTCTTGTTCTATAATCTATATTATGATGAAAAGAACAAGATAGAATTCATAACTCAATAGCTAAATTTAGAAAATAAAGTTCAGTTTTTAATGAGCCGTTCAAAACTGAACTTTATTTTCCAAATAAGAAGATACGATACATTGAATAATTATTGACAGGCCAGCCACCCGCTGTTTTGGTCTTGTTAAAACGAATGAAATAATTTTACAATCACTTAAAGATACACAAACTTTTACTTAGCACCTACACCATACGAAAACACAAAAATTTTGAAAACAATATTTTGTAGACCACAAAAATAAAAATTTTAAAGTCGATTTTGGCAACGAAATGACGTGTTTGTAAATGGAGTGCTTGAAGCTTTGTGGAACCACAATACCGCTGTTAGCGTGAATTATCTTGAATTTGGTTGGTTAGCGGGTGTGTTAGACCGAATTAAAAAGTGGATAAGCGTTGAGTATTTACCAGTACATTCTAAGGACTTATTTAATTTTTTAACTAAGAAACCTTATAGTTATCTGGGGGCACGGCAGTGCTCCCGCCAAGTCGAGCAAAAAAGCGGCACGGCTGTACCATCCTTTTCTCGAAGCAATTCAGGCTCTTTTTGACCCCCCTATAACTTCGTTGTGGATATAACAACAAGCCTGAATTTTCAGTTGCTAAGCAAGCATTGTATAAACACGGTATATTTAAAATTTCATTCAATTTGAACCAGTAGTTTAAGAATAATAGATAACTTGTTAAAGTTTCTCAATTTTGTCACTCACTGACTGACTGACTGACCGATTATCAAAAGTCTAAGGTACTTTTAGCAGACATGGAACCTTCAAATTTAGAATATAATTAGTGTTTAGTGTCTAAATCAAGGGAAAACCTAAATATTTCATAATTTCTGTCCAGTTTTCTAGATACACTAACTTCGTGAATAACTTTGTAATCCCATATAAATGTACGGGATTACAAAGTTACATTTGGAGTTTATAAATCATTGTACCCGTACCATCGATATCACCGGAATATCATCGGTAGGTAGATATCTAGCTAGTGTTTAATGTTTTAATCAAGGAAAAGTTTAAACATTTTATAATTTCTATCCATTTCTCTAGATACACTAACTTCGTGATAACTTTGTAATCCCATATAAATGTATAAGATTACAAAGTTACATTTGCAGTTTATGAATCATTGTACCCGTACCATCGATATCTCCCGTACGTATAATGGAAGGAATAATAGTTGTAGATAGGATCTACATATATGAGGCACTAGCTTTTGCCCGCGGTTTCGCTCGCGTGGAAATCGAAAATCGCGTAAAATACGAATATTCTTGTAAACCTCCTTTGAAAACATAATGTTTTTCCAAGAGCAAAAGTAGCCTTTGTTACTCTCCATCCTTTCAACTAAGTATATGCCAAAAATCAAGTCGATTGGTAGCTTCGTTAGATAGAGACAGGGAGTGGGCTTTGAGAAAAACTGTAGCTAAAGCTCAAGAAGTAGTACCTGAAAAGAAAAAGAGGAAGACTACCTACAAAAATAAGAAAAAATCATGAGACAGAGGATTTAAGAAAAATCTTAATTGATATTCTAGAAGTAAAAGGTACCAAAAAGAAAAAAAAAGTAGGACTTTACAAAAAGAAGTGAGATCCCATCAAAAACATGGCACTGTAAAAAAACCAAGTCTCGCAACTCAGTTTTTCTACCGTAAAAAGTTGTGAGATCCATGTAATACCAAGTCGGTTAATTTATTCAGTCCCTACTTAGGGATCTTTTGTCTTAAGTTATTACGTAAGTTATTATCATATCAATATTATGAAGATTTTTATAATATTGATAAGATACCATATTCTATCTAAGTCCACTTACACAGTCATACAAAATTTTTGTTATTACTCAATAAAGTAGATGTTATTCGAAATATTTTCTTTAACATTTTTAAATTTTATTGAAAATATTTCGAACATTTCATCCACTTAATATTTTTATTATTAAAATTAGTCAGAAATCGAAGTTTTATCAGCATGTATGCGCTCACAAACCAAAGTTTAGTCTGTGGCTCGATGAATAGCGTGTCCGGGTGTCCGGGTGTACCCGGGTACACCCGGTTATAATCCGGGACAGAAATGCGGTCCATCGCCCGATATGTCAATTAGGATAGTGCAGCTAAAATTAACCGGAGCGAGTTTAAGTCCGGCTTTCAAGTTGGTCCACTGTCCACAGTTCGGTCCGATAATATTGATTGAAAGCCATTCAGATTTAGTTGTATAAGCTCCGTTTATCAGAGTCGGTTTTGATAATTGATAGTGCATCATCATCATTTAACGTTACGAATACATCGAGTTTCAAGATTTGCAAAAAATTCCGGACGGAACACACGGAAGCCAAGCATCAAGCATGGGAAACCTTAAACAAGATAGTCGCACAGTGTACGTTTCAATACAGCGATTTATGGTGATTTAGAAAGGACTTTAACAAATTATTGTAAAAATTTAATTGTGGTAATCTATTGTGATGTAGACTGCTTGGTACATATTATATGCCATGCCATGCTTATGTTTAAATTAATAACAATATTTGTAAAACAGACTTTTTCGGACAAAGAATGAAAGGAGGTTAATTAGAAATATTAAAATGGAACAAAGAGCGGACAAAGCTAGTCGGAATTAGTATTATCTAGTACACAATTAGCCTTTCTGTTTGTTCAAAATAAGCCCAGGGCAGTAATTACAGGGTTAATATCTTTTGAAAGTGCGGGTAGAGAAACGCCGACTTGCAAACGGTAAACGACTGGACGATAAGATAATTTTATGTAAATTAATATTTTAACGTTTACAAACCTTAAGACAACGGCTGCTTAGTTCCCATAAAATGTGTTCATAGTCGGAGGTTACACGTTCAGTTTCTCATCAATGTGATCCATCAATTGGTAAAGTCGGTCGAAACCGAACGAGTCACCCACGGATTGATGGACTGATAATTTTTTTTATCATGTACTTTTTAGCCATCAATTTGGCGTCAATCTCAGATTGATGGACTGAACTGATGCCAGATTGAGCGTGTAACCTACGACTTAAGAAAATAAAATTCTATGGACTTGGCGAAATTGAGTTTTGAATATCACAAAGAATCAAAGAAGTTGATGAAGGTGGCTAATGTTTACTTTAAGCTCTATCCTACTTTTTTAACTATTTCAGTGATGATCAACTAGCAAACCAAAAACTGCCGTTAGCAGGGCCATCCTTCGAGGCAACATGCAAAATTAAAAAACAAAAGCATAGACAGCGTTCATTACAAAAAAACCGAATCTCGTTTGTGGAAGTCCCCTAATTTAATTCACCGTGTACTCAGACAGGCCAAAAAGTGCACTCATTTGAATTTCGAATGCAATGTGAACGTGACCTAAGCATATCCCCGTGGTAGGGTTGGGACAAAGTGGGATAGAGCTGGAAGGAATCAGGCGTTCGGGCCGGGGGAGTCGGTAGCCCTAGCTGCGGACGCTCGGGCCGCCTCGATTAAGTCAAGCCTTTTTAACGAAATTTCAGGTTATTGTCGGGACTTGCAAACGGGACGGTGCGCCATATTTTTTGAAATTTGTTGCCCTTCCGCCCGCTTTGAATTCGTACCGAGCTTACATTTGGCCATTACCAGTTCGCGTCTGGGAAATTACTGGAACACTAATTTGTACGTACTATTTGGATTATCGGATTTTACTTTATAAAGATAGTAAGTTACTGAACAGAAATCTCTGTGATGATGCTTTTCATTAAATATCGAAAGAATGATAATATATTATATATGATTGAATTATTGGTCTGATTATTATTAAACAATGTATGATCAGCCTAGTGTTTTCGATCTGATGATGATCTGAAAGAAAAGAAATGGTCGATTTATTATATAACACAGCATTAATAAATATAAAAATATGTTTTATTATATTTTGAGTCGGAAAGCTTTATCAACATCCAACAGTTCTCTCATTTTCAACATTCAAAATACAAGTTAGAGTAAGGCCACATTGTTCCATTGCGTAGCGGTGCATTTCCGCAGCGTTAACGCTGCAACTCGCTACGTTTTACATACGTCATATTTTAGTGATATGTCCCGATGATGCGTTGCGTCTTCAGGCTCGATGTTTTGATGAAACGCTAGGCAGATAAAGTGGGAGGGTGCATAACGTCAAATCCCATACATTTTTGACATATTATATCTTTACTATCGAAACTAGCGCATGCATTTTTACTAAGTACTCAAAGCTGTCACCGTCTTTTATTGTGATGTTGATTTGTCACGCGTCGCCGCAAAGCAAAAAAAAAAACATTATTACGCTCCGGCGACACATCGCATCGCACCGCATCGGAGCACTGTGGCGCTTTCGATGCGTTCGTTTCGACAAAATCTGACCCCCCCTTTGCTCCCCTTAGAGGGGTGGGGGGGGGTGATTTTTATACAACAGATTTTGAGTTGGAAGAAGACAAATATATCTGCGAAAACCGTATGCAAATCGGATCAGTAGTTTTCGTGTTAAAGCAAAAGTCTTATAGAAAATCTGACCCCCTCTTTCGTCCCTTTAGAGGGGTGGGAGGAAATTTTTTTATACACCAGATGTTAAGTTGGATGAAGACAAATATATCTGCGAAAACCGCATTCAAATCGGATCAGTAGTTTTCGTGTGATAGTGGAACAAACATACAGACAGACAGACAGACAGACAGACAAAAAAACTAACCACATTTTTGGCTTCTATAGCGATGTAGTAACACCCCCCGCTTATTATTTTTTGAATATCTTTAATGTACAGAATTTTCATTTCTACAGTTTTATTATATGTATAGATTACACTCCAGCAAAACAACGCACCGCACCGCAAAGAATCAATGTGGCTTCTCACTCAAATCCTATTCATTGGATCTTGAGGGCTCATTTTAATTGTGTCGTGAAAATTAACGAACAATCGAGGCTCGGAGTTTCCGTAGTCACAGCACCTTAAATCCCTTGATTTATTATGGAATGAGGAAAGCCCGTCAAACGTTCCAATGTCTGTTTGGCAATGATAAATCCCTTAAAATATCCATGGCTTTTTTATTTATTTCGAACTAGATGACGCCCGCTCTGCTGCGCCAAAATTAATTTATTGCGGGAACCGTATTTCGGAATAAAAAATGTACTATGTCCTTTCCAAACTCAAAGTATTTCCGTAGCAAAATCGGTTCAGCGATTTAGGCGTGAAGAGGTAACAGACAAACAGACAGACTGGTAGACAGACACACTTTGTATTGACTCACGACAAAATGCGTTGCATTTTTAATATTGGTTTTAATATTGACTCACGACAAATTGCTAACCAGTTGATGCTAGTATTTTTGTATCTAGTTTAAACTACATTTGTTTGAGTGCTAAAACTTAGATAACACACGTCTTAAATGCTAATATTACAAAGAATATCAAACAATTTGATCGATGCTGGTACATCCTTAAACAACTATAATTCCTCCTTTATTACAATAGGTAAAAAAAGCAAACAAAAAGTGTACAACTCCATAAACAACGCAAGCAACATAACACTATTGCTAGCGTCCGCAATATATGAATATATCGACCAATAAGTTTAGCGTGTAGTGCCAAAATTCATTTTTGTTAACTCCTTACAAGGCATGTCTGCCGCCACGTCGCGTCGTCGCCAGCCACATTGTGCCGTTCTTCCTATTGGGCACATAAGATGATGCTTTTACTGATATTAAAAGGAGATTCAATACATTTATATTGGGAAATTATGTATGTCCGTTACACGCTTAGATCGATGAATCGATTTTGATAACAGGTACCAGCAAGGATATTAGGATAGTTAATATTCAGGAAAAATGACTGACTTTGGGCAACATCTTGTGTTAAAAATATGTAAAATATATAGTTAAACAAGTTTTTTTTAAAGTGCACACTATTACTCTTATCTACGAGTAGATTTTAGATCGCCAAATTGTCTAAAAAGCTTGATGATGATGACACTACCTACAACAAGCCTAAAATGAGTTTATTATTAGCTTTTTAACTATATTTCTCCATCGAGCAGTAGCATTTTACGCCCCCGTTTAGCCAGTCAGTAATTGCCAAATTTATGGTGGGCCACACTAACGCAATTGAGGGGACTGTGGTGTGTATCAACCTTAATTAGATTGTTGTGTAAACGCTAAGTTTAGGGAAAGTGTATATATTTATTGTCATTTTACTGAACACTTTCAAAAGTGATTGTATTATTTTTAAATAGGTTTTTTTTATATTTTTTTTTGGGTCTTAAGATCTTTTTAAATCACACAATAAAATATGCTAGTATTATGTTACAAATAAGTCCAAAATTGTAACTGTTTTTAAACCCACACGAGCCGCAAGTTCTCAAAACTAACTTTAAATATTTTTACAGTGCCTCTGCATTTATGAGGTAATGATTTTATAAAAATACTAGATGACACCCGCAACTCCGTTGCACCAAAATTCGTTTATCGTGCGGGAACCGTACATTTTTCCGGGATAAAAAGTATCCTATGTCCTTTCCCAGGACTCAAACTATCATCATACCAAATTTCAGAAAAATAGATTCAATGGTTTGGGCGTAAAGATGTAATTGACATACAGACAGATATACTTCCGTATTTATAATAGCTAAATGATAGACTTTGAAATGGGAACAAAGAGTTACAGACCAACACGTCCCACTATTACAACTTCTACATCACTAGCTTATGAGTTGATAGTTCTTTTGTATTAAACAGTTTGACAGAGCGTCCTTAATATAAAACAGTTACATAATATTATAATGTGCGCTTTTATAATTCTAGACGTCACGTTATCGTGGACGCCGACTTCCACGATAAAACGTTGGACACGTTAAATGTCCCTTTAATTTTACGCACCGCGGACGTTTCGTGCGGTTCAGAAGAGTGTAGACGTCGTCATGGCCTCTAACGTGCACGTTATAACGTTATCGTCGACGGAAATTTAAAATCGTCTTCATATATAATATCCATACATTTTAGTTTCCTGTGACAGTTATCGTTTTGCTACGGACGTCCACGATATTACCGTCGCGTCCAAAAATATAAATGCGCCCAATATTTTATCCGTTAACATTGTATAAAGAAGATTTGATTGATGTCCCATCGAGGAAATTGATTCCTAGGCAGTTGACAGACCAACGTCATTTGGTCGGATAATGTCAATTCAATGTTAATTGTGATCTGTCGGTTAGGTTTGAAGTAACGCGACCAAACTACGTAGGTGGGGACATCTGCCTAAGAATCAACTTCTCTGATAGTACATTTTTTTTAATATTGGTTTTATTTTCATCTTTTCCAACTTGTCACTTTAACGGCGATATAAAAAGGCCAAACTCTGTAGTTTAGTCGAAACACGCCGTGACTCAAAATTTTAATTTCTTCAAATCATTTACGATGAATCCGTGATTGATTGAATGAATGATCCGTTGCTACTAGCAAAAAAACTTTAAATATTATAATAGACCCTAAAAAGAAATGAGGTGACACCAGTTAATTTTTCATGGATCATGCCATCATAATCATGGCTGTATAATATATTACTGTTTTGTTTTCCGGTAAAATAAAATAAATAAAAATAAATAAATAAATATAGGCATAGTTTGTTTCGTCCCGCTTCGGTGTGATAAGACGTTATCACATCAACGATTCTTGCAAATGAACAACAAAAGTAACCTGAAACAATAAAATCAGGGTAATTATGATAATTAAAAGGCAATTACTTACATAATAAGCCGTCATTAAAGTTGTCAGGTAAAGTTGAACAAAGCTCCGCTGAGCGCTTTGAAATTTTCATCTAAACAGTTTTAAACTTAAGATCTAACTGTTGGAGCTCGCTTCGGGCTACTTCTTTAATTTATTTTCAAAATTAACGTCCTGATGTGGAAGTTTCAGATAAGCTTTACAAAGCTCCCGTTTATGCAACTTTACCTTACATTTTTAAGAGAGGATAAATTTTCTGATACAGTGAAGTTTCAAGTTCGGAATTTTAACGAATTTGTGAAGAATCACAGAATATAATATGCACAAACTTCTTCAGAGTTCAGACGAACCTATTCGTAAGTGAAGAAACAAAGGATTTTATACAGTGAATTGGTAATTGGTATAGTCACAATTTTTTTTTTATATTACAAGCATTATGGTCAGTTCACGCCAAAACAAAAAAGACGAAACGTGACTTTGAGATCAACAAAAGCTACCTACATAATTAAAACGTCAGTTAATGTGACACCGCTTGACATTTTAATGCATCATCGCGTCGTGTATCGTTTTGTTGTAACCTAATAAGAGTGCTTATTATGTACACGGCGAATAGAGGCGGTAGCGGTCATTGACCACCTGCCAAAAATTTTATCATATTGAATCATTTTCTTTAAAAACCGCGATTGACAATGAAGTGTCAGATGTTCCTAGTCTTAGGGCGATATCGTATTTCGCATACTCGATGTTAACTCAGTATGCAATATATCACTACGAACTCATAAAAAGTTGGAGATTATGATCATCAAGTTACCAAGAGGTTTTCCGATGAATCTATAAAAATTTCTGTCTTTATAAGAGGTCAATGTTTTTCTGAAGTTAACTGAATACAGTGCGAGTATTTTTCATATAGCTCCTGGACTAAAAAGGCCAATGACCGCTACCGCCTCGATTCGCCGGGTAAACTTTAGTCAAAATCGATTCGCTAGTTTCGATAGCGAAATCCTATCCTACTATCCTATTAATATTATAAAGGCGAAAGTTTGGATGTATGTATGTATGTATATATGTATGTATATATGGATGTATGGATGTTTGTTACTCTTTCACGCAAAAACTACTGAACGGATTTTAATAAAACTTTACAATAATATAGCTTATACATCAGAATAACACATAGGCTACAATTTTAACCGACTTTCAAAATGGAGGAGGTCTTATGTTCGTTTATGTTCAATGATTACTCCGCCGTTTGTGAACCGATTTTCAAAATTTTTCTTTTGGTGTATAGGTTATCATTCCAATTTGGTACCATATTCATAAAAGTGGTGACCTGATGAAGGAATCCATAAGAAATAGAATAGAATAGAATAGAATAGAATAGAATAGAATAGAATAGAATAGAATAGAATAGAATAGAATAGAATAGAATAGAATAGAATAGAATAGAATAGAATAGAATAGAATAGAATAGAATAGAATAGAATAGAATAGAATAGAATAGAATAGAATAGAATAGAATAGAATAGAATAGAATAGAATAGAATAGAATAGAATAGAATAGAATAGAATAGAATAGAATAGAATAGAATAGAATAGAATAGAATAGAATAGAATAGAATAGAATAGAATAGAATAGAATAGAATAGAATAGAATAGAATAGAATAGAATAGAATAGAATAGAATAGAATAGAATAGAATAGAATAGAATAGAATAGAATAGAATAGAATAGAATAGAATAGAATAGAATAGAATAGAATAGAATAGAATAGAATAGAATAGAATAGAATAGAATAGAATAGAATAGAATAGAATAGAATAGAATAGAATAGAATAGAATAGAATAGAATAGAATAGAATAGAATAGAATAGAATAGAATAGAATAGAATAGAATAGAATAGAATAGAATAGAATAGAATAGAATAGAATAGAATAGAATAGAATAGAATAGAATAGAATAGAATAGAATAGAATAGAATAGAATAGAATAAACGTTTATTTGCAGCTAACAACTATAAAAAATACATAATAAAAAAAGCAACAAATAATAATAAAAATTACAAAATCGTTAAATTATCATATAAATATTAAATGAGTACATTAGCCGCAAATTGGACCAAGCTCGGCAGTGTTGGCACACCCAGCAGGTAACCAACGCCGGTCTTCCGCTTGACCCATTCCGTGACCTCACAGCCGTTCCATCTTCGTGACACAAGTCTTACATATGTCTTACTTTAAATCACTAATTAAATACAATAATTTACAATCAAGTTTGAGTAAACATACTTCACCAATCATAAAATATAACTAAAAAATAATAATAAAAGCAATTAAATTCATTTCAATCTTACCAACAATTATTACTGATTACAATATAAATATAAAATTGAGAGTAATTGGTTATTGTAAATATTGTTACAGTCCTTAAATTGTATTGTGGTGTAAAATAATATTGTTATTAAATAGTATATAAATTTAAAAATAAAATAAAATGATATTGCAAACATTACATTCAATAAGATAATAAATTTAAAATTATAATATAAAATTGAGAGTAATTGGTTATTGTAAATATTGTTACATTCTTGAAATTGTATTGTGGTGTAAAATAATATTATTATTAAATAGTATATAAATTCAAAAATAAAATAAAATGAATTTGCAAACATTACATTCAATAGGATAATAAATTTAAAATTATAATATGCAATTGAAAGTAATTGGTTATTATTATTGTAAATATTGTATTTTTTAAATTGTATTGTAGTGTTAATGAGAGAACAAAATATTATGTCGTTTTGGTGTCTCGTGAAGAACATTCCTAGTTCCTTTTTGCATTTAGAAAACAAATTAAAAATATCATTCGACTCGAATAGCCACCTCCATAAACAACACAAAAATATGTAACAACATTTAAAACAATAAAGGAGGCAATTTTTGTTTGATTCATAATAATACATTAGTAGTATAACATAAAGTAGAGCAGCCCACCGTTCATCAAACTGTATTAACTTTAAAAACCCGTTCTATGTCCGCAGTTGACCGGATGTGGTGCACCGGCTTGCCGTCTCCAAGGCGCGCGAAAATACGTCCTCTTTTGGTCCAGACGTATCGCCAGTTGAGACGGCGGCATTCCTCCCTGACTCTATAAAACAGCTGACGATTATGGCCCGTCAACCTCTCATTGACTTACACCCGTTGTGGTGTCCCTGCCGACCCGAGAGATCCGAGATCAGCGCTAGAGAGCGTACGGCGAACTCGTGCCGAGCGCAGCAGCTCGTCCCGGAGCTGACGGCGAGCCAACCGCACCACCAAGCGCCTTCCTCGTTTAGGCTCATTGACGCCAGGTTCTCTGCTCACCGTGCTGCGACCCACCCTTTCGGCAAAGACAATATCCGATGACGTAAGAGTAACTCCCAATTTGGAGGCCAGCACGGTGACAGTGTGCATTACATTTTCTCCTGCGACCTCCGGAACATTACTAATATCCAAGTCTGTCGATAGCGTATCCTGGTCCCTGTCATTAAGTTCGGCCTTCAACTGCTCAACCGTCTTCTCCAGCTCTACTACGGTCTGCTCCATCTCTATATTCCCCGCGCCGACGCCGCCTTTCTCGAGCACATCAAGTCTCTTCTCTACTGTGGTTAACCGCGTAGATAAGTCCACAATAGTTGTTCTCAACATAGCCATCTTCTTACGACATCCGCGCAGCTCTATAATACAGTCTGCAAACTCACGGCGAAACTCTGCCAGGCTGTTGACTACCAAATCAGTCTCATCCGTGGTAGTTGTCGATTCACCCATTTCAGGTTCAGGGCATGCAACGAGACCTCTCACAGGCGTCAGGCTGTTGTCACCACGTATTTCAGTTTTTTTGCAACTGGGACAGGCCCAGTCGTCTCCAACATTGGCCCTAGCTGGTAATGCAAGACAAATCTTGTGGAACTTTATGCAGCACGTACTACAGGCCACTGTCGGGGACCTTCCGAGGGATTTCTCGCAGGCGACACATTTTGTTTTATCCATTGGGGAAAAGATTGAAAATCCTCTGGGTTTAGTGGCTTGTTTCAGGATAGCGTAAATAGATGGCGCTATTGAGGGTTATTTTTAGTTTGTCTATTCATCAACAGATGGCGCTATTTCTACCAGGTCAGTAGTGCGTAGAGGTACAGCTACTAAACACTAGATGTCGCTACTATGCAGTAATTTAATTACTTAACGCTCAAACTCTACCCTCACACTCAAAAAAAGTAGCGTATGACCAAAACAGTCAATTGATAATTTTACTAGTTGAGAGCGAACACAACTAGACACAAACACTATCACAGCTACAACGAGTTACAAATCACACAATACACATCACAAACTGACTTAAAACATTGTTTAACAAATAAAATCAATTAAAAACACGGAGACCTGTATTCACTGTTTTGACGGTTGTCGAGTTTTTTCGAATTTTGACGGACGTCGAATCGTGGGAACTCACCAAAATTTATATGGAAACATGTGGTGACTTCGGTTTCGTGAGCAGTATTCTAAGCATATGCTACCAACAAGTAAGATTTTGCACCAAGGTATACCATGGTTCGGAAGGTGCTGAGATAACTCCTGACTCTTTATAGATAGAATTTTGGGAGTTCTGACGTTGTTTTAAGAACGGAAAGCATATGCTACTATGCAAATTACATTCATCTCCATCACTACTATAAACCATTATAGAACCATGTATCGTCCCGTTTTGATCCTATTATTGGTACTTTTCATAGTCTTTTATTATATATCACTTAAAACGCGGGTAACACCGCGGTGCACAGCTAGTTAGATATAAAAATGTATATGATTCGACATAACGCATCGCCAGTGCCATGGTGCTGACTGCTAATGCTGAAACTAACGAATGCATTTTGACTAAGCATTCAGATCACACCGAGATTATAATTGTAATAAAGTGTTCGTAATATGACTAGGTAATTTTATGTCCAAGACTAGCAACTATGTGAAGAATATACAGCCAATATATAGTAGTCGGGGCAGGAAGTTCTGACAACGTTATATGAACCCCTTACAGACTTACCACAATAATTAAGGTGGGATTTCACCAATCAAACTTCGTATTATATATAACACTTAATTCTCACTGAACGCGTTTTTGCGCCGACGTAAATCTCGTTTTGTTTTAAATGGATTTCACAAACTTCTTTTGATCGCGATTAATAAATCTAAGTTTACGTGAGGTCACGCGATGATTTTATATGTTTTTATCGTTTCGGAGCAATGTCACATTATTTTAACAACAAAATAGCAAGAAACGATGCATAAATTAACAAAACGCTTGTGTCAAAACTGTTATCTTGACATTTTTTTCGTCTATGTTTTTCGATCCGCCATGACACTACACTGACAGGACTTGAACGGGTTTTATGAAGTTAAACTTCGAACGTTGGGCGTTCAGAAGATAAAACTCAGATTTGCTGTGAACGCAATTAGTTTATGTTGGTGAAATGCCATTCGGGGTTAAAAACGCGTTTATACGTTTAGAACCGGTTCATTGTGCACTGAACGCGTTCCATTTCTTTAGTGAAATCGCCCTTTAGTAAGTATCCTGAATTTTGCTTGTTATAGAACATAGTGTGTTGTTAAATGCAAATGTATGTCCGTTAATAGCTCCTCACACTTAAATCTCTAAATCAATTTTGATGAAAGTTGGTATGGCGTTACTTTGAGTCCCTAAAGGACTCAAAGGATATAAATTGATACTCAGTTTTCCAGAATAACAACTGCAGTTATATTTATATACATTTGTTTAGTTTAACATTTAACATTCTGAGTTCTATTTTCTTAAGTAAACAATGTCACAATAGCAACTAGTCAGAAAACCTTTAACCAACAAACATCATAAATTAATTCAACAAAGCAAGTTTCAGCTAATTTACATACGGAACCTCCCGGCGGAGAGCTCGGCTCTGATGAACTCGTCGTTGTGTTGTAGACCCTAATAAAGCGTCCTATAAAAGTTGTGAAGTTTATAAGAAAGTGTAAGCCCAGGCCCTTAATATTATGTAATAAGTTCGTAGAAAGGTTCGTCAAATGACACATTGTCTTCAAGATGCATTTCAACTGGGAAAGTACGAAAACATCGTGGCTAAAGGCGCAGGTCAAAAATATCGCATCTGTCATAAACCGCCTATCGTTTGGTAAAAAAAGTCTAACGATTCATTTCACCCCGATTTAATTTAAAATTATCAATTACAGTTAGCGTTTTTATTGAATAAAAGCTATTTTCCCAAATCAAAAAATGCGGAATCAAATCTAAATTTAAATCTTTTTGTAATTAGAAACAAAATCGTTGGGGCCATAAATTTGATTACAGGTACAGCCCTACGCGTCTGTGCGTGAACTTCCCTGAGCTGAGGGCCCTTTAGAGAAACGTCAAATAAACTTTCCAAACTTTCACTCATAAAGCTCCCGAAGAGCTTATAACGAATAGAAAAGACTCCTTAAGTCAATTTCTTCAATTACTTCGCCCCGAGAATCTCAATCGCGAGCTTTTGTTTATTTTTACATACGATATAAGAAGCGTAATTTGTTTTCGGAATTTGTTTGTTTTTTACCCGACTGTGTGAGAAAAGATATAGCTATAATGTATATATATTATAAATGCGAAAGTGTGTATGTCTGTTACCTCTTCACGCCCAAACCGCTGAACCGATTTTGCTGTTTAGTATGGAGATATTTGAGTCCTCGGAAAGGATATTATCCCGGAAAAATGTACAGTTCCCGCACAAAAAAAAACGTCATATCTAGTAATGAATAAATTTTGAATTTGGGTGTTTGTATAACGTATGTAATTTTTTTGGAATGTTCTACAGCCTTGAAATATATTTTGATCTTAGAATACATCCTAAGAAGATACATTATAAGAAGACATATCTTTCAAGATTTTGAGGTTTTTTTTTTGCCCTACGTCAGCGACCAATGAAAAACTCTTTTGAGATAACTAATTAATCAAATAAGAGACAGTTTTTGTTTTTATTAGAATGTTGGCTTACTATTTGGACCTCCAATCAGTTGCAAATAATCGCATAAAGTATGGACTATAAAAGACTAAAGATTTATGGAATAGAAAAAAATTAGGAAAACAATTAATATATGTATTATACATTATTTTATTTTGAAATAAAATAATATCGGCATAGTTATGTAACCCTGCGTATTTTTTGTCTGCGTGATACAAAACATATTTACAAGATAGTAGGGAATCTAGCTTCTTGTAGCGCTACGAAATAATCGTCGTGCTACAAGATTATCGTAGCACAACGAAATAATCGTCGTGCTACAAGATTATCGTAGCACAACGAAATAATCGTCGTGCTACAAGATTATCGTAGCACTACGAAATAATCGTTGTGCTACGAAATTATCGTAGCGTTACGAAATAATCGTCGTGCTACGAGATTATCGTAGCGTTACAAATAATCATCGTGCTACGAGATTATCGTAGCTTTACGAAATCATCGTCGTGCTACGAGATTTTCGTAGCGTTACGAAACAATCGTCGTGCTACGAGATTATCGTAGCGTTACGAAATAATCGTGCTACGAGATTATCGCAGCTCTACGAAATCATCGTCGTTCTACGAGATTATCGTAGCTCTAAAAAGTCATCGTAGCGATCGTCGCGTAAGGGTCAGTTCACAAAGCAACGTAACGAGGCGATGCAATGCCTTTTAAAATTGAACTTTATTTACTACACAAAAACATGCACGTTGAATTAGCAGACTCGCTGTCTGCGGCGTTGGGATGCCTATTCCAATTTTGAATTGCTCATTTAAAAATGACCTAATCAAAATTAGAATGAGCCATTCAAAATAAGCATTGTGAACCCTAAAAAACATCACAACAAATATCGTTTTATCCTAGTGTAACCCCAGTATTACAGCTCTCATAGTAAAATTAGCTTAGTTTGAGCAAACAAAACTCAGCCACGTCTGTAGTCGGAACTAAAAGGCTGACACCGCCTACTCAACATACGTAGGCACATTGTAGTACCTAGTTATGCTAATATTATACGTAACGTTGAGAAATTATACGCTTACGTAACCGTTTTTGAGGTTTAAATTCAGCGGAATACTTTAAGGTACATAACATTATTTTACCTGCGATCTTGTATGCAAAATGTTCACACAGACAATAATGTTTTGTGTGTGCTGCGATATAATATTTTAAATCGCAGCACATATAAAACATTATTGTCTTGCCTTGATTCTTTTTTGGTCTACTCAGTACTCTACTTACCATAGGATTTGATTCTTAGGCAAATGGTGGATCTACGTTTTGGTCAAGTTATGTCAAATCAATATTAATGATTTTTAGATTGTGACCTGACAAAATATGGTTCCACCACCTTAAATAAATTTCCTTAGTGGTATTTGCTTAAAACTGGTCACTGGAATATAATCCTTTCCCCTTTATAACACTCGCATACTTTTGTAAGCTTCAAATAAACACATTGAAAACAATAAAAAGCAACTAATTCAATCATATTCCGCCATATTGCCATGCAAGAATGCATGAGAAATATCTTACTTTATGCAGGCATGCTGTTGTGTTGGCAGACATGCTAACGCCTATTCGGCACGAAAACCTGCCCTACATTCTTGAAAGATTGCCTTTTGTCAGAGCACTGAACATAGGTACATTCAAAGCTACAGCGTATTGAGTATTACCAATATTTTGGAATGCCGTTTTGAAAATATTATTACCAAAGAGTGACTCAGGCCTTGTTAAATTTAAAAAAATGAAAGCAGATCCAAAATAACTGAAATGGAAAAAAAGTTAAAAATTATTACGCGTTCATTTTTAAATCGCATATTCGAATTTCGAATCGATTAAAATGGTGTGCGAAGTGACGGTCACGGGGCCGATCGCGCGATTTACGACGGTCCTTCTGACCGAAATATTTAAATGCACGAAAACAAGTGAAATATGTATTGTATCTTTCTGTGATTGGGGTTTTGGGAAACATAAATCGCTTTTATGGCCCAATTCTTGTTTCAAATTCGAGTTATCGATATTCTTTGTATCTTCATGTATTAGACGTATAATATTATAACTCCAATTGTATTTATTTAATAACTGGTTTGATAATACGTAGCTACAAACTAAGAATAGATTGAGCTATTAGATTTAAGTACACGGTTAGTTGGGATCGATGACAAAAATATACAAAATTAAACCTCCAAAGAAATTAAACCAGGGCCCAGGGGCAAGGACAACAGAAAGATAACGCAAAAGCCGCAAACAAAAACTAGTCTAACTTTAATTGTAAGTTATGTTTATGGGTTTATGCTTCAACACGATTCGTGGCAGGTAGGTTTTGCATCGGGGTGCATTTTAATACAACATTTGAATTCAGTAAACATAACGCAGATTAGTGCGGAGCCCCTCCTAAAACACTCGAAAACAAACCGTACGTTGACCGAGCAGACGTCAAAATAGAATTTCAAGATGTCCGGCGGCGGACACAAGAAACGGTCCTGTCATGTAAATTTAATGTGTTTCGGAACAAATTACTTCCCCCATAGAGATAAAGCCTCCATTTTTGTACAGTTTTCGAACATTCTAGACGAGAGTTAGAGTTTATTCAAGGTGTAAGTTTCGTCCGCGCACGTAATAGACAAGTTTGCTGGAGTTTGGTGTTTATTATTGAGTGGAGCGTCTATCGCGAGTGTGCATTTTGATGCTCCTTCCCCGAAGACTTCGAGTCTTAAGAAGTTTCCGTTTTATTGATATAAACATATTTTTCTTTTATTTTAAACGAGACAATCATAACGTTGTGTATTTATTCATCAGGCTATAAAATCAATTCCTCGGCTTCGATATTTATGAAATTCCGTTAGTAGGTTTTGGGGGAGAGATTAAATTGATCCAAATAGGTCCTATCTTTGGCAAGCCATATTCATACTATTGTTTTTTTCTTTCTATGAACTTGTAGCAAAAATTGGTATTTTATATACGGTATAAAAAAAAATAAGCTAGGATACAATCTTAATTAGACAACTATAATTTTTAACATCATTTTAACAAACTTAGTATCTAGCATATCGACTAAGAGCTAACGACCAAATTCGTCATGTAGCTTCAGCTGTATTAAAACTCCGTTAGCTACTTCCCTGAACTACCCTTTCTGATAATCTGCGTGCTGGCAGGCCGTGGGCGGTGGGTGTGGGAGTAGTGGGGTGGGGAAAAAAAAGAAAAAATAATGTCGGTTCAGCTGTATTAAAACTCCGTTAGCTACTTCCCTGAACAACCCTTTCTGATAATCTGCGTGCTGGCAGGCCCCGGCCGTGGGCGGTGGGTGTGGGAGTAGTGGGGTGGGGAAAAAAAAGAAAAAAAAAGTAGGTTCAGCTGTATTAAAACTCCGTTAGCTACTTCCCTGAACAACCCTTTCTGATAATCTGCGTGCGGGCAAGCCGTGGCCGGTGGGTGTGGGAGTAGTGGGGTGGGGAAAAAAAGAAAAAATAATGTAGGTTCAGCTGTATTAAAACTGATAATTTGCGTGCCGGCAGGCCGTGGGCGGTGGGTATTGGTGTAGGAGGGTGGGGAAAAAATTGGAAAAAAATGTAGTTTCAGCGACTTAATAGTGTTTGCGATGATAATTTATATTTTTTTCACATGGATAATAATGAATAATCGGCCAAGTGCGAGTCGGACTCACGCACGAAGGGTTCCGTACTGGTATAATATCTATGGACGCTTCACACCACGTCAGTCTGGCCCCGTGCTAAGTACCTGAAGGACTTGTGTTACAGGTACCAGACAACGGAAATATATTTAATACTTTTATACTTACTATACATATATTTAAGATTTTTATTATATGATACACATCCAGACCCGGGAACATTGAAAACTTTTTGTTCCGTCGGCGGGATTCGAACCCGCGACCCCCGGCTTGAGCTGCCACACACTCAACCAATTGAGCCACAGAGGTCGTCAAGTGGTATTATAGACCGAAAGTAGACAAAAAATTGTGTTTTTTGTATGGGAGCCCCCCTTAAATATTAACTTTATTCTAATTTTATTATTAATTATTAAAATACAAATATAATTAAGGATTTTGTGAACATTTTAAGTGCCTAGCTATTACCATTATTGATTACGAGCAAAAAAGGCCAAAAAAATCACGTTTATTTTATGGGAGCCCCCCTTAGATATTAATTTTATTTTGTTTTAAAATTTGCTTTTATAGCGGCAACAGACATACAATATAATCTGTGAAAATTTCAGAAGTCTATCTATAGTGGTCCTTGAGATACAGCCTGGAGTCATACAGACAGACAGACAGACAGACGGACCGACGGACCAACGGACAGACGAAAAAAATCAAAGTTGCTGAACATACATTTTTTTTTTCATTTTTTCCCCACCCCACCACTCCCACACCCACCGCCCACGGCCTGCCAGCACGCAGATTGTCAGAAAGGGTTGTTCAGGGAAGTAGCTAACGGAGTTTTAATACAGCTGAAGCTACATGACCGATTTGGTCGCCAGCTCTCCGTCGAATACTTTTGCTTCTGAAGAGATTACTTTTTATGAATGTTCACTCGGGCTGCCAATTGCCATCAAAATATTATTTTAATACTTTTTTGTTCAGATTTCCAAAACAAACTCGAAAATATTCTCAACATCATATTATTTAACATTGTTTCGTTACTCATTATTCCAATTTATAGTATTGAAATCAAAAGAATTTCTTAGCAAAAACGAGTAATGCAAGTTGAAAAATGGCTTTTGTTTCTTTGGTATTGTAAAACCACTACGTTGGAATTTATTACGTTCGAGGCCGGGACATGGAAAAAGTAGCGATAACTTTAGATATTTTCAGCATAGGTACAATTAGGTCACCACTCCAGCCTGTATTGTTGTTATGTACAATGGCCGATGCTGGCTTTGTATCTGCTCTTTATCTATGCATTCAAATTCAGCTTGAAAAGAAAGTATTACGGTGCGTTCAATTCAACACATATTTTCAATATTGGCTCCGTGTCACTGAAGACTTACATTACTGTATTTTATATTTCAACTTTATTTTTCATGAACTCGATTTCGAGTGTACTACTTTCGATTTTGAATGACTGTGCCCATTCTATTTAAAATCATCGCGAGCTTTACTATTGTAACGTTGAGTTTTAAATCATTATACTGATTCTGCTTATTTAATCAAACATTTACGATGCAGTCTTTGTATAATAAAGTTAGTTTTTTATTCCACGTTATGTTAAACGTTATGGTTCATCAAAATTAAGATCCAGAATCTACCGCTATTCATTAATAACTTTATAAAAATAAATTTAACTCCGATGATGAATTTTGTACAGTAATAAAAAATAATATAATCACACGTTAAACTTCAATAACTATTCGAAATGTTCTGGAAAAGCTGTAACGTTATAATTTACACACAAAGCTAACCACATAACACAATTATTAATTAACTATTGTTTTATTAAATGTTTGTTTAATAGTAGCATTCCGATTTGTTATTTAATGAAATCCGCTGGTCGGAACTCAAAATAACCAGCATTTTCAGCGGGGAATTTAACCCAATAGTTTTTGATAAATTATTAACTGAATATTTTAACATCGGCATATTTTAGTGAATTTTCGTTGTAAGCGTAAAATGATATTTATATTTGTGGATTTATTGACTATATCGTGCATAATATGGCGACATAGTTTTAGTCCCAAACTTAGGTTTATACCTAGTTTAGCTGAAAATTATGTAGTATGTCGTAATATGTGCTATGATTTCGGCATTACTATCGAAAATACAATATGCCTGTTATTTGAGCTATGTTTGTAGTGGATCCCCAATGCAGCCGAATCTATCATATTTTGAGGGTTTTAAATTCATGCTTTATTAAAAAGTCGAACTTACGTTAATAATCTGTTTTTATTCGACGCACGGACTAACTCATTGTAGAAACTCCAAGTGAAAATGTGAAACATTGTCGAAATTTCAAGCATCCAAACCTTTGCAATGCCTCAAGTAATGCACTCATGTTGGAAATTTTACGTTCCGTTCACCAAAAATGTTAAACGAGAACACAAAATGTTATCCGGAGACATTAATTATAATTATTGAAATATATTCTGACGTTTTTATTGTAGCATTATGTGCATACCTTGTGCCTAATCCTCCCGTTCAAAAGTTATTGTATTGTAAACATTTCCATGGCCTTTTAAATTCTAAAACAAAAGTTTTAAAAACTATGTTTTTAACTTGAATTGGAGTACGTATTATTGAGATCTATAAGGTATCCGTAACATTTTCGAAAGATAATATCGATATCGAATTATGTAACTCGTTTCTAATTCGGTATGGTTGATGGTTATTGTAATAACATAAATATTTTGCATATTAACTAGATATTTTTTTTAGGGAAATAATAAAACGAGCGAATAAAAAATTACTTTGCGACTGATGATGAACATACATTTTAATAACATGAGCAGTATGAATTTGATTAAGCGAAAAATAAACTAAACTAACGAATAATATTGATTTATAATAAAATCCAGAACGAGCTTACAAAAAGTGGATTGTTATTAATCTATTTCAGATATTAAAATTCTATCCGAGCGACTGTATTACTAAGTGAGCGACTGGAAATACATAGCGGGCAACTTCAATATTAAAGATAGATTAAATTTTTCTGAGATTAAACATTACGAATTACTAAAAAGTTCACTTTGAGCAAACTTTTGTGAGCTGCTTTATTAATGATTATTGGTTACTGATAATCTATTTGAGGGTTTATATTTTATATTTTGATACGTGTTTTTAATCAAAATCTCGAAAGTGAATTACTATCAGAGATAGAAAGGATTTCATACTTTGATTTGATGGTCCTAAAATATGGATTCGCGTCAGTGGAAACGCGGCCTAAAGTCTAAGTCTAAGGAAGTCCGTGTTGGCCCAATACGACTTTATTGGGTTAGGCTTTGCTGCGCTACGCTCCCGCCTTAGCCATCGTGGTTATTTTTATAACCATATTATTTAAAAATTTATATAATAATTGAAGCCAGTGGTTTTTTTTTTTTTTTTGTATAGGTCGCCATTAAAATTTTTACCCATTTCTTAATGATTTTTATATATAAATACATATTATATTTATATATAGGTTTACACCCTCCCCCCCCCCCCCCCCTCCCCCCTAAATCGTTGGGCATGATTCTAAACTTTTACCGTTACACAGTGTGATAAAAACCTCGATTTTGTTTCACCGCGTTTTTCTTTCAAAATACTATAGTTGATAGCTATATAAACATTAAGAGTAAAACTCCTAGATCGATATTCTTTGTAGTTTTTATTTTAAAGAGTGTCGAAGTTGTCATTTTTCCGGGTCATAAATTTGCATAAAAAATTCATAAAAAAAAAAACTAATCAAGTAACATTAATTTTTTTTATACCAATTGAATAAGCACTTAATACTTTACTTTTTCTCCAAATATGGTTAACCTACTGTGATCAATCAAGTAGGGAGATATTAATTTATTTATTAATTTTAGTTTTTCATTTTTAATTTCGCGATTAGATCGAATCAGAAAAACTTTTAAGCATGAAACGATAGTGTGAGTAATCCTTTATCAATATTATTATAAATCACACTCTAATAACCTCTGTGTCAGAAGTTATATCCAATTCAATTTTTTTGTACCTAGGGTTGTCACTAAAGGTCTCTTGTTTGATTTTTTCGGTTGATATTTTATTGTCCCCGACTACATCAGAAGGTGATTACTGATTAGATATTGTTTCAGCGTATAAATTCATTAATATACGTTATATTTTTTCACTTTTTAGATTATTTTTTTATTAGACCTGCCTAAACGTGATCTTGATAATTTTCGTATAGGATATCGATTGCGAATTTGCGTATCAACCGGATAAATCAAACAACAAACCTTTAGTGACAACCCTAGGTACAAAAAATCCGACTTTTTATAAAAAAAAATTGAATCGGATTTAACTTCTGACGCAGAGATTATTAGAGTGTGAATTTTAATAATTTTGATGAAAGATTAATCACATTATCGTTTCATGCTTAAAACTTTTTCTAATTCGATCTAATCGCAAAATTAAAAATGAAAAACTAAAATTAATAAATAAATTAATATCTCCCTACTTGATCACAGTAGGTTAACCATATTTGGAGAAAAAGTAAAGTATTAAGTACTTATTCAATTGGTATAAAAAAAATTAATGTTACTTGATTAGTTTTTTTTTTTTAATTAATTTTTTATGCAAATTTATGACCCGGAAAAATGACAACTTTGACACTCTTTTAAATAAAAACTACAAAGAATATCGATCTCGGAGTTTTACTGTAATGTTTATATAGCTATCAACTATAGTATTTTGAAAGAAAAACGAGGTGAAACAAAATCGAGGTTTTTATCACACTGTGCGTTATGTAATTTAAATTCCTACAAATAGAACAATACATATTTTGGGATCATCAAATCAAAGTATGAAATCCTTTCTATCTCTGTTAGCTACCACTTTCGAGATTTTTCACAGATGAAATTTGTTGTTCCTCGTATCCAAATGAAGCTACTCACAAAAAATTTGCTTGATAGTTATCAAAAAAAATTGTTCTAGGGATCCCTGATTAATAGTGTTTCATCAAATAGTTATTTCATATTCATTTTTTTTTTAATGTGAGCTTATTATACTCTGCTCTTTAGTGTATTTTTCAAAGTGGTTTTAGTATTCGAAACACTTCATTTAAGATAAAATGCCGCTCAGTATAAAAAATCCATTTGCCAAATATTGAAAAAATACAGGACGTAACGTTGACACTCAAACAGATATTAGGTCGCTCAAATATTATGAAGCTGCTCATTTTGTATTTTAAGTAACTCTAAATAAATTATTGTAAGTTGCTGTTCTGTTAATTTCTCGTCACTCACAGTCAGTCGCTCAAATAGTAATTCTATAACCCAAATTAATTAATTTTGACACTTAAAGCTGTAATTTACAGTCACTCGATTAAATACTACCCTTTTTTTATTTTGTAAATGATGATTTAGTCTGGACTGTCTAAATTTCTTTTTTTTTCTAGCAATTTTTGTTTTAGAAATGAGAGAAAGAAGACTACTAAGTACTAGGCACAAGCACGAACTGAGAAAAGCAACGATGTTAAATTATTGTATGTTTATTAGTAGATAATATGCCACCTCAGTTATTTTACCGATAACCAAAAAAATTTATTCAACCAAACCGAACACAAAAAGCACATTTATCTTTGACAAAAATAAATTCCTTTTCATCGGAAATGACAAAGAATAAGGAAACATGAGGAGTGTAAACACAATTTGTCAAGGTGTATATTATATCGGCTCACCCACCGTGCAAATGCGGCCTCATTTTGAATTAAATAAGATAATCTTAGGTGCAACATATTCGACGAAGACAATTTCACGCCCGTCGGCGCGCAGCGTACGCGGTAGTAGGCCTCCTGTGTAATCAGGGACGGAGCGTGAGTTTAGGGGCCCTTTTTTTAATCGCAGGGGAAGCGATGCGCGCCCCAGAGCGTGAGTTTAGGAGCCTTTTTTTATCCGCAGGGGAAACGCTTTATGCGGTTAGGGATTTGATTTAGATCTGAAGCAACGAGGGGGTATGTTGGACTGGCAACTAGCCGATCCACTACAACCACCTGCGGTTTGCCATCAGCCGTTGAACGGATTCTCCGTTCAACGGCTGATAGCAAGGTCTGTCTAACACAAGACACCCTGAGTTAAGGGGCCCGGCTACTACTCAGGGCTATAACATTTTTAACCAACTTAAGTAGGAGGACTTTTCGCAATTCGACCCTATAATATTATATGTTTTTATGATTGTTCGCGGAAAAGTCTTGGTTTATAAACCGATTTTGATTGAATTCTTTTTTTGTTGGAAATAAGATGTTTCAAAGAAAGGCCCATGATAAGAAAATACTGTTTGAAGGGTTTTTTTTCGTTAATTTTATAATTTTCAGTTCAAAGTACCTATACCAATACGTAGACTTGAATTCAATGAATTGAAAGGTTGTCATTGATCGTCTAAAATCCTTTTGTGGAGCTACAAACCAAACGATTTGTTTTAATTTAATAAAATTATGGATTCTTTCGCATTATCGCCTATTTTTGACTTAGCTGGGGTCCCTTGAATTTACGGAACCATGGACTGAAGCCCAAAAAGCCATTTGTTAGATCCGACCCTGTGTGTAATTATTCTTCGAACAAACATGGCGGCTACGCGGCTGAATTTGTAACTTTATTTACATTATTTTTTACATTTTTCCTAACGTTATTTGCATTACATTTTTCGCTACTTTATTTGCATCACATTTTTACAATTCCGCAATTTTGTTTACTTTAAGGTGCTCCCTCACCGGGAGCATTCGCTTGTAATGTAACGTTACAGAGTCGAGCATTACAATGCGCACCTTGTTATGATACAGTGTGTATAATATCTTGATACAACTTGTAACATCAACTAGCTATGGAATGCTCAAAGTTGAATGTTACATTACACGTGTAATGTAATGCTCAAAAACGAATCTATAATGTTACATTACAAGTGAATTCTCGCGGTGAGGGAGCACCTTTAGATATTCTATGATAAGAAGTGTGCTGAAATATCTAGCACATTTCATGTCATTTCATTAACGATTAATGGTTGGTCTTGTATGACACTTGATAATATAAAATATATTTTTAAGCCTGATTATGTGCGTAAGCTATCATAGAAAAAATCTACGTCTACTCTGGTCCGGAGTCCGGACCGTATTTTTACGGATACGAATCGGATTCGGATTGGACATAGCATGAAGACTATGAAGATGCTATTGAAGCGTTAAAATGGACACACATTTTTTGTAGGTCTACTTAACTTTTTTTGACCACAGATAAGGTACCAATAATTTTATTATACTTCTTCACATTTTTTCTTTCACAATTCCGAAATAAACAAAACAAATGAGAATCCAAATAATAAAGACCTAAGAAAGTCTACGTCAAATATTACAGCCACCTTTATTTGAAATCCGTTGGAATACAAAAGCAAGCTAAACAAAGCATCAGTCCTTGCCAATATCACGCTAAACACCACTTAAACAACAATTAATAGTATTGATAGAGCAGCCACGAAATGTAATATTACAGCTTCATTTTGCCCATTTCCACTCAGTTAGATGAGTATACTCCACTCGTTCAGGCATCCTGTATATAAATTAGCCTTGTTAAAAGCGTTGCAGGAATTTAATCCTCATATTTCGTCTGCGTTGGGGTTTAGCATATCTCCTCGATTCCGAAACATATGGACGTAGAACGAAAATGTATGCTTCCTACGGTCATACACATAAGGATTTATTTCAAATATCCTGAAAATTGGCCTTACAACCTTTTGAATATCAAATCGTAATGGGGAAACGGTATTTGAAACCTTGCTGGGCTGGGTATGGATCGATAGTTTAATGAACATATTTTATATTAAGTATCTTGTTCGAATTCCTAATTACTGGGGAAAATCAGGCTTCATTTTTACATTACGTAACGTGGTTTTGGCTTTATACTGTATTGTTAAATAGCTAAGAGAGAAGAATATCTTTAATTAATTGCTAACTACTACAAGTTTTTACCGTCACAAAGAATATGTTTTGCTACTAAGGCACTATTTTATTTCCTCTGAAACAACCTTATTATTATAATTTATGTCTTCCTTTTAGAAGTCAAGTAAGCAAGGTAGACTTGTGCTAGTTTGTGCTTCCGGAACAGCAATTTTTTTCGAAAAGAAAACAATCATATGTCCTTTCCCAGGACGCAATTTTCTATAATATGAAACAAAATTGGTTAAGCGGTGTAAGCGTGAAGGAGCAAGAGACAGATAGACAGACACATAGACTTTCTGATCTATAAAGATTATACAAATAAAGTTTTAGCCGTCATTTCCAGATATCAAGTGCCTAACTACAAAGTTAAAAGTTAAAACTACAAAGTTTCAAGACTTCATCAACAAACTATATTTATGCTACAGTTGAAAGACATAAGACTCATCCAATTCAAGACATTTTTACATAAACTAGCAGGAGGTTCAGCCTTTGTATTGTCGCTGTAATTTTCTCGAGACGAGCCTGCGACAATCCCGTCTTATCTTTGTTCCTAGACTATACTTTCCCCCTGGATTCGCACTGTTTTACAAAAGTTGTGCGCCCAATATCACCTCTCTACCATTCATATAGAGTTCAATTTGCTTCGCGTAGAGCTTAGGTAATGTTTGTTAAGGCGAAGCATGATTTATGATGCAACTTTTCAACTTCTGTAGTCGCTTTCATTTGACACAACACTATGTACAATGCGAGGTTTGTTTGGTCCTAGCAAACGTAGCTTTTCTTGAGCATTTATTTAAAACTAGACGTTCCGCGCGGCTTCGCCCGCGTAAATTAGATATTTCACAGACAAATCAGTCTACAAAAATAGCCTATGATCCTTCACGTGGTCTACTTCTTATCTGACCCAAATAACAGAAAAATTGCTCTAGTAGTTCGTGAGATAAGCCCTTGCAAATCATTTCCCCCGTTTTTTTTCACATTTCACTTGGCCGATTTTTTTTTCATATAGAGCAATAATAATCGGCCAAGTGTGAGTCGGACGCGCGCACGAAGGGTTCCGTACCGTTATAGAGGAAAAATTGTCCAAAAATTGTGATTTTGTATGGCAGCCCCATTAAGTGTTTTTTTTTTTTTTTTTTTTTTATTATGAAATAAGGGGGCAAACGAGCAAACGGGTCACCTGATGGAAAGCAACTTCCGTCGCCCATGGACACTCGCAGCATCAAAAGAGCTGCAGGTGCGTTGCCGGCCTTTTAAGAGGGAATAGGGTAATAGGGGAGGGTAGGGATGGGAAGAGAAGGGAATAGGGGAGGGAAAGGAAGGGAATAGGGTAGGGGATTGGGCCTCCGGTAAACTCACTCACTCGGCGAAACACAGCGCAAGCGCTGTTTCACGCCGGTTTTCTGTGAGAACGTGGTATTTCTCCGGTCGAGCCGGCCCATTCGTGCCAAAGCATGGCTCTCCCACGTATTTAAATATTATTATAAATTATTAAAGTAAACATATTATAACCAAGGACTTTATAAAAATTTCAAGTGCCTAGCAGTTGCCATTATTGAGTACCAGCAAAAAAGGCCAAAAAAAATCACGTTTGTTGTACGGGAATTTTTTCCAAACAAATAAGTATCTACTATAAACAAAATAAATTTAATATTTGATGGGGCAAACAAGAGTTTATTGGCCTTTTTTAGGGTTGCGTACCCAAAGGGTAAAAACGAGACCCTATTACTAAGAATTCGATGTCTGTGTGTCCGTCTGTCTGTCTCCAGGCTGTAACTCAAGAACGGTAATACTCGTAGCTAGAGAGTTGGAATTTTCACAGATTGTGAATTTCTGTTGCCGCTATAACAACAAATACTTACTAAAAACAAAATAAAATAAAAATTCAAGGGGGGCTCCCATACAAAATACACAATTTTTGGTCTATTTTTGCTCTATATTGGTACGGAACCCTTCGCTCTTGACCGATTATTATTTGCAATTACGAGTACTTCCGTAAAAATGTACATAAGAATCAAACTTGTAGAGAATTAATTATGCAACAATCTTATAATTTTAGTAAAAAAATGAAAAATAAAGAAGAAGTGGTCAAAAATAGACACCTTCAAACCAATATGGCGGCTAAGGCGCCTACCACACGTGCATGCTTGACCACAGTTTTGCTCGCGCATGCCGGCTTGTACACTGAACATTGTACGTGTAGTTGGTAAAACGGTAGTATGAACAAGCCCCAAAGTTTGGCTTGACGGTTTTTAAACTTGCTTGAAATTCTGCATGCAAGCCTTCGTGTACCAACTTGTCTGCGCGTGTGACGTTCACGTTCAGTTCAGTGTTCAAGCCAAGTTGTTTATACGCCAACGATCTCGGCAAGAATGTGGCTTGCGCATGCATAACTGCGCCGTAGGGTAGATAAGCCAGTCTTCCGTCTTTTCATGCGAGAAGCATGCGCCAGCAAAACTGTGGTCAAGCATGCATGTGTGGTAGGCACCTAACGCACCCGTTTGCACCCGTCGGATTTGGTCGAGCTTTTGAAATTGAACTATTTATGACCTCTTCTAAACACTAGGGCAAATAAAAAACTTTCTATAATTATTAATTTCAGAAAAAATCTAACGCGACTATAGTAATCACAGATCTAGCAAGGTTCGCGCTCTGCGCTTACGTAGTAGAGCTCGACAAGGCTTTAAATGAACGTGGCGAAAAAAGGAACTCACGCTGCAATCATACAAAAACTCCATATTTGAGATGTTTTTGACAGTTCTCCTTTACCAGCAGCGCCCCGTCCACGTTCATTTAAAGCCTTGTAGCACTTTAATACCGGTGATGAACGCTATAATCTTAGCGGCCCCTACTAGACGAGCAATTTTATTGCGCCATATCACGTATTGCGTAATATATTATTGACCGTCTAGGGTTGATATTTAACATCGCGCGCCTTCAATCTAATTGTCAAATAAACTGTTCAATAAAATTGAAGCGTGATATTGCACAATACAATTGATCGTCTAGGGGCCGGCTTATGCAACAAATCATAGAAATTTTCAAGAAAAATAATAAATAAAGCCTTAAAATGTTATCCCGTAGTTACTTTCTAATCTTGGTTGACATTTCAATTTGGAAAAATATTTGAAAAATTGGAAAAATATATTGGAAATTTTCTTTTTTCTTTTTCTTCATTTCGGAAATTTTTCCATTACCCATCTGTACTTATAACTCAGAAACCTCATGTAATTAAATGTCGATATATTTTATTATTGGATAAAACTTGAAATGATAATTAAGTTCATTAATTTTTATTATAATAACTGTATATTAATTTCTTTATGTGTTTCTTCACTTGGTAGATACCCATATAATATTATCCTACATAGGTAAATAATTATAGCGCCCATAAAAAAATAATTATTAATTATTTTTATTTATTTATTATGTTAACAAACAGTCATAATATATATACATAAAATTTACATTAAATTTACAATTATTAAGATGAAAGACCTACAGTGCCCAAGATTTTTTTTTTTTTTATTATTTCTTATCCCCCTAACAGTGTCAGGGCTTGTTGTTATCTATTAACTTTTAAATTATCTACATTTCAAATTCAAATTCCAATTTACATTAAAAGGTCCTAAACATAAAATTCTTATAAAATAACTCCAAGTAAAAAGTAACTAAGTGACGATCAACAATTCAATTAAGTTCAAAAAATTATAAATATTCAATTCAATTCTACTGAATATGCATATAATAAAATTTGGTAAAAATTAGTAAAGCCGTTTCGGAGGAGTACGGTAACTAACATTGTAATACGAGAATTTTATATATAAGACTAGCTGTCCCGGCAACATTGTTTTGCCATGTAAAGTATTTCGCCCATATTATTTTATTGAAGTGACTAAATAAGTATAGCACCATGGCAACGTCCATCGCTATCCCGTCGCACAAACAATGGTCGCCGTCAGTCTCGAGTTGTAATAATTTGTTATTTTTTATTCAACAAAATATGCACTTATCAATATAAAAAGTAGATGTTGTCCGATTCTCAACCCTAGCCGATAATATGCTTGCTAAGATTCACGAAAATCGGTCGAGCCGTTTCAGAGGTATTCAATTACGCACACCGTGATACCAGAATTTTATATATTAGATAATAGCCCTTATCCCCAAAGGCTCATTAGTAAAATTCTAAAAACGTTTCTTCCCTCACTAAGTACAGAATCATAATAATAACAAGACGAAATAACAAGAACAATACAAATTTAATCGTGACAAACAATAATTACTTAAATTAAACATTTTCGACATCTGCTTTTCTCAAATTTAATGAGAGAGTCGCGAGGCGAGATAAAATAAATTCGGAACATCCGCCATTAGAGGTAATGGGGCGGTGCATAAGATACGCCTATTGCGAGCTCTATGTCTGCGAGTCCCCCTACACTCTACAGCCGTGGTCGTCAAAATGCGGCCAGCGGGCCGCATGCGGCCCGAGGCCGTTATTCGTGCGGCCCGCGACAAAGTAAATTCAATGGTCAACTATACTACACAATGGTTAAAATTACGCCAATTTAATGATAAACGTAACCGGGCAACCGGACAATTATGGCCGGTTATCGTTTAATTAACAAAATATGTCATAATAATATCCTTATCCAGTTGTTTTATGGTGTGGTACAAGTTACAACTCGGTACTCGGTAGGGCCTGATTACACCTACCGAGTAGAGTGGCGAGATAATGTTCTCTACCATTAAACTTGGCACTCGGCAAGTGTAAAAAAAGCATTAGTGTGGAACCGCTCGTATCTAATTTAGTAAGGATTAATGCTGTATTGGTTAAAACCGCTTCGAAAATTAGCCATTATAATGCGTTATAATGATATTAGCGTATAAAGTAAAACAAAAAATGTTATTGTGGGATAACCATAAGAGATAGATATATACCATCGCGGAGTTTTCTTGTGTACAATACTTAGTACATTATTTTGATAAATCTCGTAGGGTTCAGACTTCAGCCTGCGTTTGCAATATAAGCGGAAAATAATTTATGACATCACATTAGAAACCTCAAAAATAACAGTATTTCTCCACTATTTAATGGATGTTATTATACTTATAAACCTTCCTCTTCAATCACTCTATCTATTAAAAAAACCGCATCAAAATCCGTTGCGTAGTTTTAAAGATTGAAGCATACAAAGGGACATACGGACAGAAAAAGCTACTTTGTTTTATACAATGTAGTGATGATGCCAAAGTGTATCCCGAAAAAACATACGGTCCTCGATGAACTTTAATGATTTGTGCTTAAATCGCTAAACCGATTTTACTAAAATTTGGTTTGCAGATATTTTGTGGGACGGGATAGGACATAGAATAAATAGCTTTTGTTGTGGAAAACGTACGGTTCCTGCGCGATAAACAAATGTTATATAACTCAAAAATTCAGGTTCCTAATATAGCGTATCGTATCTAAGAGCGCTTTTAAAGCATGATAAACTCTATCACAAAATCTTATTCGATATATTTAATTTCTATATATATGTTCCGTTATCACCTTTTTTTTACATGGGGAAAAACTTTACGCATCCCCGGCGGATTCTGGACATCGGCCGGGGTATATGGGACTCTCCGAGGAACTACTCACTAAAACCCCATGGTGCTCCACTTCTCGCTTAATCATAGTTCCGGGCACGATTAACCCACCACAGCTCTACCAATGTTCCGTTATCACCACTGACCTCCATTATACAAGTACGCTGGACTAATGATACCCTTTGAAATGACAGCTATTTTTTGTGCCTATTTGAAGCGGAATCAGCTCCCCCAATGTGAGTGATAGGAACTAAATTTGACGTAAAAATGACGTTTGAAAGTAGCCATATTGGCGCTGATAGCAGTAGTGGGAGTATTTGGAACTAATAATAGTGATGACAACCAATAACGATTAAGCGGCCATTTGCAAGTTACGTCAAATTTAGTTCTCTTCCCTCTCACCGGGGGCGCTGATTCCGCTTCAAATAGGCACAAAAAAAAGTGGGTATCATAGGTCCAGCGTACTTGTTTATTGGAGGTCAGTGGTTATCACCTACAGTAAATTTAGATAACCATATCAATTTATTTCCGATAGAAACATAATATTATGACAAAGCTGCATACTGCGAATTCGGCATTTCACGAATAGCAATTGTAAAATCCATTCACAACCATAACTGAATGTTAAATGAAAAATTAAATGACCACCTTTTCGAATCCAACCTGGCGTTTAAATTAAAAATGTTGAAAATTGACGGGCGCACTGAAAACATATAAATCTGCAAGCTAGCGGAAAATTAAAAAGCTCCGCAGGCGAGGTGGGACAGTTTTACCCATTATGGCGCTGCACGGTTAGCTCCCGCCGAAAATATAGCCTATCTACCTGTAGACGATCCATATTAATATTTTAATTGAAAAGTATGTCTGTCTGTTACCTCTTCACTCCCAAACCGCTGACACTATTTTGCTGAATATGGAGATACTTTGAGTCTCGGGAAAGTATTCCGCAAAAAACGAATTTTGGCGCAACGAGTTACGGGCGTCATCTAGAATTAATATATGTAATTGATTGTACTGTCGGTTCTTGATGGAAATTCATTTTAAACACAAATAAAACACAATATTACTTGCACTTTTTCCACTATATTCATTAATTACTACAATTTTTAATTAAATACGACCGGTTTCGAAATAAATGATGACACCTGATGATGATTTATTTCGAAACCGGTCGTATTTAATTAAAAATTGTAGTAATTAATGAATATAGTGGAAAAAGTGCAAGTAATATTGTGTTTTATTTGTGTTTATCTAGAATTAAATTAAATAAACCATTGCCCTTTGTAAATGTTAAGATAGCTAACAGAAGCAATAATGTATCCTCCAAGAAAGTTTTAATGGACCATACGAATGTGCTTACAAATTGGTGAATAAAATATTCAAGTTCACTGTTTTATGACTCAACCAACGAGGTTTTGCTACGGTCGAAACTATTTGATTTGGGTTCTGTTTGAGTGGAAAAGGTCGAAATGACTTTTTATGTAAACATGATTTATTTTACTCACGTTAGTTTTAATTTCTTGTCTGAATATCACGCCTTCTCTTCCATTAATATATAAAAAGATATAATGTTTAATCAACGATAAACTTAAGAGGTTTTAGTAAAATTGGTACTGAATTAACTAAAGCTTGACATCGTGTCTGTCTACTGTAACTAAAAGGCTCGTAGTCCATGGTTATACGATGTCTCTTATATGTAAGCATTTTCCAGCATTAGGTTAATTGTGTGGGTAGGTACCAAAATTATTTATGATCCAAGGATAAAAAAATAGGCTATAGCATAATATATAACGTATCATAGCAATGATTTTTTGCAAGGGGCAGTAGCCCACCATACGTTCCCACCTGCAGTCCAACCCGCAACAAAATTAATTAGAAAAAACGTAGGAGTAGAACTAGAAAGAGCAATTAATATATCATGTGATCAAATCCCATTACTTCGATCTTGCAAGCGAGATTATTAAACGTATACTAGTTTCCAATAAATATTTCACAATATGGTCAATACCCACACATTTTCGAACTTAGCGAGACTTGCAAACGTTATAGTCAAAATATACAATAACTACAAGCTTCTAATGTTGCGAGTGTCCATGTGCGACGGTAGTTGCTTTCCATCAGGTGACCCGTTTGCTTGTTTTCCCCCTTATTTTATAAAAAAAAAATTAAACAAGGAAGTCAATAAGAAAACAATATTCCGTAATAGAAGCCATAGTCGTTTTCCTTAATGATGTGGTAATGCTTTTGCAGTGTTGCTGTGCCGTGGGGAGGCAGGCAAACGGCTCATTACAACTCTATTAACATTAAGTACTGGGCCGTGGTTGCCTTTTTTGTTGGAAACCAGTAGCCAGTGCACTTAAGTAGCAGGAAAACATTTTTGTTTGAGTAGTCCTCATATCAGCAAAAGCGTAAAAATAGTACAGTACACCGCAAATTCGTAAGCGTAGTAATTCGTATAATATGGCACAGGAACTTTGTTTTTCTTACATCTCAATAATCTTTTGCGCTAGTAATATATAAGTCAATGCTTTTACCGGTACTCAGAGTATTCACATCAAATTTTATCAAAATCGGTTCTGTATGCTATTTAAGCGTGAAGAGGCAATAAACCACTACCGAATTTGTTTACGAGATGAAATCTTTGTAGACTCTTAATTAAAAATTTAAGAATGTTGGGGAAATTTTCATATATACAACACAGTAGGGTAAATAAGGTTTCGCGGGCAAAAGCTTGTACGGAGGCTTAGAACTGCAAAAACATCCAATGAGTGTCGAATAGCTAATCCGAAAGTTTTCTCTCTAACAAGTATAAAGAATAATTGGTGTCTATAGTATTAAGGTACTGCTCACCCAACGCCTGAAACGAACCCAAAACAACACACTAATTAAGATATTATCATCACTCGTCCATGTTGCTTTCTTTGACGGATACAACAGGAAAGTCAGACAACATACATCAATATTATCATGAATTAGTATAAACATGGAGTGATAATCCATACTAATATAATATTATAAATGCGAATGTCTGTCTGTCTGTCTGTCTGTCTGTCTGTCTGTTACCTCTTCACGCCCAAACCGCTGAACCGATACCATAGGATATGCTATGTCCTTTCCCGGGAATCAAAGTATCTCCATACCAAATTTCAGCAAAATCGGTTCAGCGGTTTGGGCGTGAAGAGGTAACAGACAGACAAACAGACAGAAAGACACACTTTCGCATTTATAATATTAAGCACGGAAGTATGGATGAAGTATGGATAATGTTAAGCTCACAAAAGGTTGTCTTACAACTGTTTCCACGTTTTGATTTGCATATAATATTATACCAGCTTATTTATAGCAATTTTCTCCCGAACTAAGTATAAAGGCTTCTCTGAGACCACACTGTATTTTCTGTACAAATGTTAAAATGAATTGAGATAACACCACAGTGCACGCCTCGGGCTAGATCCTCTAGACGACTTTATTTGAACAAGCCATTACGGAGATTTTTCCATTCTAAAGATATAGTTATCCAATTGTTTCATAAAATTGTAGAATTTTTAATTCATTATTCGAAAAACATTCTGGTAATTGTTAATAAATACTAATTGTAAGTCTTTAAAAAAATCTGGTGTCCCGATGTTGCCAAACTCCTCCAAAACTGAACCGATTGTGTTCAAATTTTGTGTGTTGCTTGTTCTGTGTGCCGGAGAATCGGTGAACATAAATTTTTAATTCTCTAAATAACGTTGTAGGCTACAACTACAACTTGTAGCGTACCAAACGGCGCACAGTCCTAAACCGCGCTATCAAAGTTTTGTTTAGACCGGCCGCGACGTGACATAATAACAACGTCTGAAATAATAACAGTGTGGACTCAAGCATAATATTGTAATCAACACAATATAATATGGCAAAAATGTTTTTTTTTTATATGAAATAAGGGGGCAAACGAGCAAACGGGTCACCTGATGGAAAGCAATTTCCTTCGCCCATGGACACTCGCAGCATCAGAAGAGCTGCAGGTGCGTTGCCAGCCTTTTAAGAGGGAATAGGGATGGGAAGAGAAGGGAATAGGGGAGGGAAAGGAAGGGAATAGGGTAGGGGATTGGGCCTCCGGTAAACTCACTCACTCGGCGAAACACAGCGCAAGCGCTGTTTCACGCCGGTTTTCTGTGAGAACATGGTATTTCTCCGGTCGAGCCGGCCCATTCGTGCCGAAGCATGGCTCTCCCACGTATATGTTTGCTGGATCAGCTTGTATCACACTATCATCACACTAATATTATAACTGCGAAAGTTTGTGAGTTTTTACTTTTTATGTTTGTTACTTCTTCACGTCTAAACGGCTGAAGCGATTTGAATAAAATTTGGTGTGGAGTTATAAGTTTATACTCTGTATTAACAAATAGGCTACTTTTTACTGCGGAAAAATATCACAATTTATTTTCCCTAATAAACCGCGGGGCACAGCTAGTGTTTCATTAAAACGGTACAAACATTTGGCTGTTCAATCATACTAATATCGAAGTAAATTGAAATCGAAAATGTTTGTTTCTAAATACAAACAGAACTTGTTATTGCCATCCCTTCATAACGGATTCCAGTCGTGCGTCGGCCATTTTAGATTTATGACTTCCCGCGGTCCGCCATATTGCTTCAAATTTAAAAATATTTATTTGTTTCGCCGTTATATCAGGATTCAGGGCTGGTGAGAATTTTTCAAAGTTACGTTTTGAAGCCTTTCAAAAATCCCCAAAAGATTCTAAATAACAGAGATTCTAAAGACAAAATAATGCATGTTCATAGTCTTTAAATATAGGCATATTAAAAGCATATTTAATTTAAAATTAAATTTCAGCAAATCTTCAGTTTGGCCACAGAGAAGAAGACAATGTGTAAATATTTTCATTAGAAAAGGGGTTATTGAGATATATAATTAAGATAAGCGTTTGTTTCTTTATAATTTTTATAGCAATGTAACGTTTATTCTCCAGTACTTTAATATTACAAGAAAGGTAAGATAAAGTATACGAGCGGTACGTGGCAACCCTACGCAAGGCCGCAGTTGGACGATCGGAGGACCGCGGGGACTTTCCTTCTCAGGTTTTATGTGTTTCGTCGTGAATATTGGACGTCTGTCGTGATTTTATTGAGGAGGTACCCACTTATTTACAAACTACTTCACGGAGTTGCGCCGAAATTCGTTAATCGCGCGAGAACTGGACATTTTTCCGCAACCAAAACTATTTTATGTCTTTTTTCGGCTCTTCAAGTATCTCCATACCAAAGTTTATTAAAATTGCTTCAGTTGTTTATGTAACATCATCATCATGACGTGTCAAATGTAACCGACAGACACAATCAGTAAGGATTGATATGCGTTTGCGTTATAGACGTTTGGATAAGAAAAACGTTTAAGATAGGTCTAAGGCTTGGTTCACACAGCACAATCCTGCACGTTTCCTGCGCGTTTTTTTGCAGTATACGCTTTAACGAATAAATAGTGGCGCATACAATGTATATAGAACCATTCACACGTCGATTGTACTGCAACAAATCGTGCAGTACAATCGACGTGTGAATGTTTCTAATTAAATATTACATTGTATGCGCCACTATTTATTCGTTAAGACGTATACTGCAAAAAAACGTGCAGGAAACGTGCAGGATTGTGCCGTGTGAACCAAGCCTTATTCCACAGAGTTCGCGCATATTTGGCTATTTCATTTATCATCGATTTTTTATTTACTATAATAAGAAACTTGCATAGATAGTTTTTAGTGTTGCAATTACTAAGTTCTGAGTTCGAACCTGGCCCGACCAAACGATTTTTTCCTACTATTTTTTATTTATGTTCTTGTACTCCGCCCGCAACTCCGTTCAAAATTTATTTAGTGCGCGTGAACTGTACGTTTTTCAGTATAAACATTGTGACTTTTTCCGGGACTCAAAGTATATCCATACCAAATTTCAGCAAAATCGGTTCAGCGGTTTGGGCGTGAAGAGATAACAGACAGATACACTTTCGCATTTATAATATTAGTAATTTACTAAAACACCGAACAACGTTTCCAAGTACTGCTACTTATGATAATACTTATTAAATAAGCTCAGAGAGAATACTAATTAAGTGAAATTCGCAGAACGTGAAGAGCCATGATTCTTAAACCGTATAAATATAGAGGAAGGCGGAAAATTAAAATGGCACCCGCGGCGGCCGTCACAATGTGACACGGAACAATGGAGAGTAAATGATAAATAAACTTCGCGTACCCTTGGAAGAGGTGTAGCATTAAGGTGCAAAAAAATACGTCTGTCATTCGGGGACTGCGGCGGTAAAGCTATGGCATAGCATTTTCTATCAACTTAGGAAATAATAATTATACGTTTAGCCGCACGCACACAAACACCATGCCGAATGAAATGAAACGACGTTAGACGATGCACGGCTTTCAACGTCGCACCGCTGTATCGGTCGGAGTCAGGTTTACTTTCATAACGGAACTTCTTGATTCGGTCGCCGCGCTCAAAGCCCGCGATAAAATTTTTTACGTGGGAGAGCCATGCTTCGGCACGAATGGGCCGGCTCGACCGGAGAAATACCACGTTCTCATAGAAAACCGGCGTGAAACAGCGCTTACGCTGTGTTTCGCCGAGTGAGTGAGTTTACCGGAGGCCCAATCCCCTACTCTATTCTCTTCCTTTCCCTCCCCTATCCCCTTCTCTTCCCATCCCTACTCTCCCCTATAACCCTATTCCCTCTTAAAAGGCCGGCAACGCACCTGCAGCTCTTCTGATGCTGCGAGTGTCCATGGGCGACGGAAGTTGCTTTCCATCAGGTGACCCGTTTGCTCGTTTGCCCCCTTATTTCATAAAAAAAAAAAAGCTATGCAATACAACTACATACAGATATAATTTTGTTTATGATCTAATGCTTACTTAAAGACGTTTGACTGAAAGATCATAGTCACACTAGAAAAAAATCTTCTATTATTATAATATATACGAGTCAACTATACCTCTACATAATATTATGACAAAATGTTAATTTTGAGAGCGACTTTAATTTTTATCTAGTAGATCATAATATTAAACAGCCCTCACGATCACTTTATGCTTCATTCATATTAACGTCCATTTTTTTAGATGAACACAATGGACTCAATGTGTCATTACAAAAATATTCAAATTATGTTAGCGGTTTGTTTCATGTCTGCTACGGAAAACCTTGAAAACCAGGCACAATCACTACTTGGTAGAATTGCGGTGGGTTGATCGTGCCCGGAACTATGCCTAAGCGGGGAGTGGAGCACCATGGGGTTTTAGCGGGTAGTTCCTCGGAGGGTCCCACATACCCCGGCCGATGTCCCCAATCCCCGGCGGGATGCGCAAAGAATTTCCCCAATTTTTTCAATATTCATAAACAGAAAACTTTAAAAAAGAACTTTAATTCACTTTAAAATATATAGTTTTCGTATAAATATTGAAGACGGCTGGGCGCGGAGAATGGAGCGCGGTAAAAGCTACATTAACATTTTATCTCGTATTCGCTTCTTATTGAAATACGAAATTAATTTCATTGAAAAATTTATATCATATTTTGCATAATAGTATGCATTAAATGAGAATTCTCCCCACCTGGCCTGTAGAGACAATTAATAGTACGTGCAGAGAAATGGGCACTATTCCGGAATACGAAATATCCTAGACAATTCATTTTGTACCATTAGTATTTCACTCCGAGTATAATTGTAAAGTATATTAATTGCTCCAACATTAATGTACTTTGGACTGGGTAAATGCTCTGATTCGTTAGGGTATAGTTTTGTAGGTTGTACTATAATGGCGGTACATTGTTTGGTCTATATTGTGTGTATCTGAACTCAAAACTATCCTATATATGTGCATTACTATACATCCTAATACCGTACTTAAATATTTATTTTACTATGAATGATTCATTTGACAGTTTTTCATATTTAATTAACGTTACGAAATTGTTTTTAAAATATAAGCTTTTTTCTGTGGCTACGCTCCTGTAAAATAGTACAGGCACACAAACTTACTAAGTTACTTTTTAATTCACTCCCGCTTCGCGTCACAATGGCGTCATTATAGCGGCATAATGGCATCACAATGGCGTCATAGTGGTGAGATAATTGTATCATAATTGTGTTAAAATTACACCGCAATATTTTCATCAAAAATTAAAACTTGTCAAAAAAAACTGTCCCTAGCCTCGCGTCAAAAAAGGTAGGTAAGTAGGAATATAATAATATATATTGTTATTTCGTTGAGTTATATAGACACAAATAAAGACGAAAATATCAGGTACTTGATCAGTTTTTCTCATCTGCTTTTATTTTCCTTACATAATAGAATGATCAAGCAAAAAATACAGAAGCGAAAAATAAATACTAAATAAAAACATAGACTACGAATTTTAATAAGAAGAGCTTCTAATGCAGGCGTCTAATGCAGGTAGAGAATCTAAAGTATGATTTGTATGCAAAAAACTTTATAAACAACGAAGAAAGAAATACGTGAGAAGAATTCACGTTGAAGATAACCTGACGTCAATTTCTTGATTGCTGAAAAAAGTGTAAAGTTTCGTGCCGAGGCGCGACGCAACGCGACGATGCTTAAAGACATATTTTAACGGTGGCCAGTCATTGAAACTAGATACATAATATAAGTAAATATTATGGTGTCCCAGTGTGTGTGCAATACATAGGTACATATCTCCTCCTTTTTCTTAGCACGATGTTACAGATGACACAGCGAGTGAAGGATCAGGCACAGGAGTCAGGACTGACTTTTGACATTACTTTTTTGTCAAACATCAGGTAATCATCCTGTATTGTAATAATTGTGCCAATCCGGAAACAACAAACAAAATACTTAACTTACAACAAATAAAACACATAAAGCAGGCATCGTCTAATCCAATGCTAAGCTAAACTTGTATTTATGTATTGTTATTTTTCTAACGCCTGAACCTAAATGTGCCTTTTAGATCCTTGCCACAAGCGACCGTAACCATAGAAAATGATACACATAATAACCTCTGTCATAAAGTGGCATATTTTATTTGTATTCTTGTCGGTCGCAGTCGCTTGCCGCGTTAATCCAACGGTACCTTAAGACCTCGCAAGTTGCATGAGTTAAGAGGGCTACTAACCCAAAAAATCAAATATCGTCCTTCTCTCTTCACACTCACGCCCGTCTTTTATATGCCAGGTGAAAAAGGACGACGCGGAATCATCGCCAAGTTTGTTTTACTATGAATAAAAGACGAACTATAATGATTATGAAAAAAGTATTTTGAGCAAATTTAGGTTTTATCATTGCCTTTTTAGATATTAAAAAATATTAAAGAAAAGACAGCAAACTTCGAAGATCCAAGCAAAAATGTGTCTAAAACAAGGTTTTTTTGTAAAAAAAAAACTATCGAGCCTTTTTTTCAGTAATAGTGTTTTCGTCTTGAGCATTTAATTTTCATGAACTGATGTTACTTGTGTAAAAAAATCAATTTTCTAGACCTTACAGATTTTGAGATCTAGGTTTAAGTATGTAGTCAAGTTAGGGTCAGGTGCATTCTTAAGAATCAGGCTCTAAGGCTCAATTTACAAAATTACACCGCCGCGGAATGGAATGGAAGCGACTTCTTTCAATGAAACTGTACAATAGGGTGTGTCGTTTTTTCCAACTGACTTATAGTTCAATTGTATAGCTTGTCAAAAAAGAGTACACGCCGAACATAATTTTTAAATCACATAAAAATGAGGAAATTAAAAAAAAAACCCCGCCAAACAACTTTAAACAGTAATGAAATAATATTTACTGCCTTTAAGTTCAAATAATTCCTAACTTGTGTAAAGTAATATTTTAGTCCATAATTGTTGTCACGGTGTGTCGAGGGACCGCCAAGTAAACTACAACCTAAAACCGCCAAGTCGCTGATTAGCTCGATTCGGTTCGCTGTAGTAAATGTTCGCGGCAGTAAATAATATTATTTCATTACTTTTTTAAGTTGTTTGGCGGGATTCTTTTTTAATTTCTTAATTTAATCTTATTTCATACCTTTTAAACTTGTGTTGGTTATAGTGCAGAATAATTCCTATTAACAGAATCATATTCTCATGATTACCATCTATCAAATATGTCCTTTTCGATGAAGCTATATGAGCCTTTTTGGGTCCATACGAAGCTCGGTTTCTATAGAATCCAGGTGATGCTGCAGCAGCAGCATGTAAATATTTACTGATTATCTACTTCTTACTGGTTGTCGCAATTAAAATGAGCCCAAACACGAAACCTCTACTCTAAGTTGGCGAGGAGTTGGATATCCTATTGATTACCAGGTGATGCTGCAGCACCAGGCCAACTTTCCATTAATATGTGTATACGTATATTGTATATTCACAAAATATGTCACGAACTAGAATGAAATATAAAACCCATCAAACGACTACAAGTTGCTAACGGCCTTTCATGAACCAGATAAACCCTGATTGTCCAGCACTGAGCAGGCTGATGATGATGAATTATAGCTAAGAACACTCTCGATCATGTCAGCTTTCAAAAGAAAAACTAGATCAAAATCGGCCCACCGGTTTGGATGCTACGATGCCACGGACAGATACACACACAGACAAACAGACAGACAGACAGACACGTCAAACTTATAACACCCCTATTTTTTGTCGGGGGTTAAAAAGTAACAAAAACCTTATTATTGCAAATAAAAAATGTGTCATAGCGTTAATATTTAAAGTGTACAAACGTTCTCTGTGAAAATATTAGGCGCAAATCTACCATTCGATCGTGATTATGTTTGGAAAATTTACTTCAGCGTCTACTCTTTCTTGACAGACTGTACTAACTATGTACAGTGTACATAGTACAATGAACTATAAGTCAACACTCAACATTATAACATACAAATTAAATACGAGCCAAAAAATTGGACGTGCGTCTTTTGGCGGAATTATTCTCTCCGGTGGCAATTCCCGCGTCATGAGGGAAATTGACGGTTCCATTCCGTTCCATTCCGCGGCGCTATAAATTGAGCCTAAGCCACTGGACTATGGAAACATTAGAACAACCAATTACATTATCGATGTCACCTTGGATATTTTTGACCGAAAGCGTTAGCACCTTTCACACCACTACTGAGGAAAATAATGTGCGAATGTTGCGTCCTTGAGAGAAAGGGTAAAACGATCTAATCGAATCTGGAGACGTTTTCTCGAACATAACCATTGCGTTGATCTTTATTACGATTCCCCGACGACCCTTTAGGTAAATGGACACCGAGAATGGTTGGCTATTCTTTCGACTGGCACTTTGCTAATCATTTCGATACTTGTAAGGGTTTACATAATATTATGAGTAACGGACGCGTCTATGCAATGCATTTTGAGGGCGCTTTTCCTGTCATGCGCCTCATCACTCGCACGCGAATCTGGTCTGCATGCAAGTTGCCCGCATCCTATCATTCCATAGATGTTTTCCTGTCATGCGGGCAATACGCGCACCAGAAAATGACAGAAAAGGGCCTAAAAATAAAAATGCCAAATCCAATAAAAACTGCAATGAGATTATGAAACAAATTTAACCTACTTTGATTATCCGCGTGAAACGTTTTCGACAATAACGGTGAAATATTATCTCGAAGTCCATAATTTCATATTTCGGCGATGCTCTCATTGCCCATTTTTTTAAGACAAGAGATCTCTTGTCGCCCTGGCTGTCTTCCGGAATTAAATTATGTCTTTCCATGAATATTATACTCGACGTCGTATTTTCTGCTTTATTTGAAGTTTGAAATACGGCGACATCTTTATACGGATCGGAGGCAATTGTTGGTATCTAATTTTATTTATTGTTTACGATATTGTCAGGCTCATTAGTACTCACTGCTACTAAGGTCGGCTACTCGAAAACTGTCTTGAAACTAATGAACAGATTAAAGAAAAGAGTGTGAACTGGTTTCTTACAGTTGCTTTCTGAAAAACCTGTTTATAAATTAAGTTTATTCGCAAATGAGTGGCCATCCTAACAGGTAGCAGTAGGTTGTGACTTGTTTAAAATAAGTTATTACATTAATCTAGTCTAGATTGTAACAGCTTATTTCAAATTACTTAAATTTAAATAGTTGTATAGTAAAATATCTACAGGACAACTAAGAAAACCACAATGGGTATAGGTATATTGGTTCGCAACGCTTATTTTTCGTGAACACCAATGAAAGAAGAATTAAAAAAAAATTAAGACCCTATACGCATACAATATACATGAATAATGAGCTTATGATTGGTTACAAACTCTGCAAATAAAAGCATGTAGTTTTATTGAAACTGAAACTGTTCTCCACAATAATTGCGCGGCACGATTTGGCTACGCACCCCTATTACACATCTCTTTTTTTTTTTAATTAGGGGCAAACGAGCAAACGGGTCACCTGATGGAAAGCATAACACACAAATTAAGTACGTCGCCCAGGGACACTTGGAACATCTGAAGAGTTGCAGGTGCGTTTTAGTCCAGCCTTATTCCTAAAATCTGTTGCTATAACTATAAAACTAAACTCATAAACTTTTATCCATAAATTCATAGCATACAAAACATAACTCCGCCGTACCCTTTTTAAACCTTTAGCATAAATCAATCTTAAAGGATACATTCCGGTGAAAAATTCCCAATATTTAATAACATTGATCAGGCTCGTCCCTTTCAGTTTTTCCCGGATAAATGTCCGGTTGTCCGGGTGCCCGGGTGTCCGGGCCGGTTGATTTATCTGCCGGGCATTACGAGGCTCGGATGTAAATCACCAGTCAATACCCTACTAGCTTTTTAATAAAAACACCGTTTATCGGTTACTACTGAACCCAGGAAGTGCCTAGTTATATTATATTGAACCCTGACAGAATCTGATTAGTAATTAGTAGTAATTACAGGATACATAATATATAGACCCTAAAGTATAATGACTTTGTTTTGTGACACCCTGTGCAATATTTTTATCAGAAGTCTATGGGTCATTTTTTAGATAAATTTATTTTAATTGGAACAGGTGCCCCAATACCGCGGGCGGCTAGTATATCAATATGTACCTTCTGTAGTAGTAGATAAAGTTCAAAATTCCAGACTTCAACTGAGCCCGTAGCGGGGTAAGATTTTATCGTAGCTCACGCGTAGCACCGTGCTACGAGAAAGCTACGAGTATGTAGAGAGTATAAGAGCCCCCGCAGACTGCAGACTTTTCTATCGGCCGATAGTTTGACCAAATTGGGGTTTCAGTATATTATTATCGGCCGATACAAATCGTTTAGAGTGCGCACCTTCATACATCTTCGTACTGATTAAGCTTTTGATCAAACTATCGGCCAACTAAAAGTCTGAACTACAACGATTTAGTATCGGCCGATAATTAAGTTTGATGGGCTATACGATTGCCTTCAAACTTAACCAACGGCAAACTGTCGGCCTATGCTTAATCAGTACGACGTTTTTCCACGCGCGCAACGGCGCCGATTGTTTGGTCGGCCGACTCGGCAGAAATCCGAATCGTGTAAAAATTTCCATTTAAAAATCTATCGCTGTAAATGGAACCGTGCGAAAACAATCGGCCGACTATTGTCTAGTCTGCACACTCACCACCAACCCAACTGTTTAGTTGGCGTAGTGTGCGCTATCAGGCCAACCCGACCAAATTATCGGCCGATAGAAAGTCTGCAGTCTGCGGGGGCTCTAAAGGTTACGTTCCATTTATCGCAGTACGGCATAAATAAAATAAAATGACACTTTATGAACTAAGCTATAAGTAGGTTTAATTTTGATCTATGCGACTACAAATCAGTGGCTGTTTCGGAATGTCACCTCAACTTCTGTAGAACTCCAATTAATACCGGTCCTCAGCCCACCGTTTGTAGAGACTTTGGCACGTGGTCAAATTAAAATAACACCATTTTGTGAAGTGTCCCTTGAGAGACAATTTCACTCAAGGTGTAATATGAATCAAAACAGACACAACCTGCTGTAAAAGAATAAATTTGCTTAATGAATATACTTCATAAGAATGAAAACACAAAAAAATACGTGTGGTACTCGGGGTCTTTGGCCCACCACACATTCCCACCACTGTATCTCCTGTGTCGCCAGGATCGACAGCGGTATCCAACCACGAAAACCCTTTGATATGATCTCAGGGAGCCCGAGGGACATGCTAAAGCTGTCTTGGAACCCGCAACGAATTTTATCAGAATAAGATAGGAGTAGGAAGTATACAGTTTTCCCTCCCCATAAAAAGCGGGAGACAGCACAAAGTTGCAATGACCGAAGGTCAAAGAACTAAAGGGAGAGCACCACGGGAACAATTAATGTTAATTATGACTACTAAGCTAGATCTAAATTAATGTTGGAATTTGTTGTGTTACACTGTTTCCAGTAATAATTATGACAAAAACGCTTAAAGGCAGGGAAGTTCCTTGCGATGTCCACGAGATCATCGTAATATTCAGTACTCGGGGTCTGCCGCGGTAAAGCTATTGCATAGCATTTTTTATCAACTTATACAATAATAATTCGTATACCGCAACGCACGCAAACAAACACCGTACCAAAGTCTGGCAACGTCGCACCAACCGGCACCACACCCCGAGCCACACCAAAGTCTGTCGAACTGAAACTACGTTAGACGAATGTTAGGTGTTTTTCGTTACGGAATTTCTTGATAAAAGCTATGCAATAGCTTAATAAAACACTCTACATAACCTCCTCTTGTATCTTGCTAGCCACAGTTTAAATAAGCTGCCACATTATAAACTCGAACAAGTTTATTTGTACTGATATTTGGGCAGCCATATTTAAAGACATAACTCAAGAGAGATAAATCAACTTTGCAGCGGACGTTTACGAGTTGCGAACTTATAAAGAACCAACTGCGGACCGAATTTTACGGTTTTTAACTTCAAATTCTGCACTGAATAAATATGCCAATGTAACTGTTATAAATGTTAAAGTTCGTGAGGGTGAATGTATGTTACGCTATAAATGTTTCATTTATTTCATAAATATAAAATATATGGTCTATAGCTGAACAAAGAACCTCCTCTTTTTTGGAAGTAGGTTAAAAAGCCATGCCGCTCGCGCTATCGACGTTTTAACAAAATTTTAATTATTATTATCATTATACCAGGACAGGAAAGGCCCAGGTCACGAAAAATTCAAAATTTTACAATGTCTCAACTCTCAGGAATCCAATGCAAAGGGGTAATTATTCAGTCTTCAGTCTCCATCCTTTCATCCTTCAGGGACCTGATTTTCAGAACTCGAATGTCTCAATTCGATCTTAAGAGGAAACGCTTACACTGTTTTTCCATACAAACGTATTCCCCTGTTTTCTCCCTGCAGCCCTAGCACGGCGACCAGTGGAAATGCGAAAGTATAGACAAACTGTGGAGATAAACTTAAGGTGCCGTTCCGATCTTTTTTCGTTCCGAAAAATTCAATTAAAATGCCACTTTATGACAGACTATAGTCCTAAAAAATTCAAATAATATCCTACTTTATGACATATACTATAGTCTGTCATAAAGTGGTATTTTAATTGAATTTTTGTCGGTCGCGATTAGCCGCGGTAAAGATCGGAACGGCACCTTAAGTTTATGTCCACAGTTTGTCTATACTTTCGCATTTCTACTGGTCGCCGTGCTAGGGCTGCTGGACAATGCATCTAGACAAATGATTTTTTTTTGCACAATATTGGGATCTCTTATTTTTTTTAAATTTACTGATAAATAAAAAAATATGACCATTCGAAAATCGCCAAAAACGAATGCCGCGTACCCCACCAATCGACCGACCATAAAACAAATTTAAAAGATGTTTACGATAAAATAAAAACGTAGAGGCATAGACTCATTCTTCCTGAAGATATTTAAAAAGAATAAGCTTAGATAAGATCAATTTTGAAGGAGGAATCACGAGAATGCGTTACCTCGATTTACGCGAAAAATTTGCGGTAGAATAGGCCTGAGCTGCATGTCTCTATCACAATCTGCGGGGGAAGGTTGGAGGTGAGGGGGGTATTGTCAATCGCTACAGTGTTTTGTATACATGTATACTTATATACAATATATACATCGCTGCATACTACGGTCTGGCGCGGGTTTGCTTGTCGATTATTGAAAATTTATTTATTTTCCGGATTTTTCAGATTTCGAAGTATCCGGTTTGCAATCCCCAATCTAATCCAAGCAGTCTAAAACGTAAAGGTGAGAATTAAGTCCATAAAATAGCCAGGATCAAATACTAATAGGACGAGAAAAGTTAAAAATTCCTATTTGCAAACGAAACACTGCACTACGCTATCGACAATATTCACAATATCTTCAAGCAGACTGCATGGGAACGAGGAGCCCACCGGGGAGAGGCGAGTAGGTAGCGGCGCACGCACATAGACATAGAATATTCGCACACATATACACGGGCCGGCGCAGCGTGAAGCACGACGGCAATAGTTTCTTCAAATACCTATTTTTTAAATTCTCCTGCATCCGCGTTCCCTCCTAAGAGCGGGCTGTCAAATTTTGCTGTGTTTTCTAATAAGTATTACGATCCCGGAAGACGATCGACTCAAATGAAATTGAGATTTATTTAATCATTGTATATTTATCTGATATTTGGCTAACCAAAAACACGATTCACTTATTTTGACTCGATAGTTTTATTTTTTAAAATTATGAATCTTTCTGGGCTTTTCAACAAATACCTGTTACACTTATAATTGAGTTACTATAATTAAATAACTTGCACTACTACAATCACACACTTTATAAAATAATAGCTAAAGGAAATAAATTAGTATTTTACTTAATTTTTTAATTATCATAAACATTTTTAGAACTTACGACCTTTACTTTCGTGCTATAATGCGGGAACCGTTGTTACGCGATATTGTTCACTATTAGCTGCAGCGTAAAACATATTGCCCGGGAGCACGATTCATGGAATCATTGTATCACGATTGGAGGATAGCGGTGTGTGTAGGTGGGGCTAGCGTTTTGATAGTAGGCTCTTCAGCCGGCCAGCTATCGAAGCTACATTCAAGGTCCCCCTGCATTGCCAAAATTCTAACAATTACGAGACGAGTTCGAGACGAATAAAAATCTACAAAACTTTTCATTCACCATGCTTTATACATATACACGTTAAAAAACAAAGAAACGTTAAGGGAGTCGTTTGAAAAGAATTTTGTACATTAAATTTAACGATCGATAAAAATTGTCCCCAAACACGACAGACGGAACCCAAATAAAAAGAGAATATAAAACAGACGTCTGGCTAATGTTTATTGCGGGTGTCAAAACTTTTCCAAGGTGCAGTCGTAAAACACGATCAGGTGGATTAAAAAGGGGGTGAAATTTTTAGGGGCGATGACGGGAATTTTTTTAATTCTCGCTTTATGGCTCCGCAAATTGAAACCATGTTTAACGTGTGCATAAACAATTTTAAAAACATAGCTGAAATTATTATAACATTTTGCTGCCTTATTGAGGCTTGGTGTATCTGCGATTTTTTTTATGAAATAAGCAAACGGGTCACCTGATGGAGAGCAACTTCCGTCGCCCATGGACACTCGCAGCATCAGAAGAGCTGCAGGTGCGTTGCCGGCCTTTTAAGAGGGAATAGGGTGATAGGGGAGGGTGGGGATGGGAAGAGAAGGGAATAGGGGAGGGAAGGGAATAGGGTAGGGGATTGGGCCTCCGGTAAACTCACTCACTCGGCGAATCACAGCGCAAGCGCTGTTTCACGCTGGTTTTCTGTGAGAACGTGGTATTTCTCCGGTCGAGCCAGCCCATTCGTGCCGAAGCATGGCTCTCCCACGTATAAAGCTAGCTTTTATCAGAATTAAAATGTTCAATAACTTTATGAAATGACTGTTGTAATGAAAACTGGCCAAGTTATATTATCTAATCTACTTTAAGATCCCACATTATTTAAATAACAGCAATTGTTATAGATATTCAATAAAGCAAAGAAATAGACTTTGTTGTTTGTTCATAAAATAAATTTGGTTCCTATAAATATATATTTAAGTTCTATGGAACAACTTGGCACTCATTTAGATCTCTATTATTTTTACGGCGAAGTCCATAGACAAGCATAATGTTTGTATTGAACTTGGCTCTCCTTTTTACATTTATGTTTTTGGTGGGATATCACTACTTTTTGTAAAGAAATTTTTTTCCGAGCAGATGTAGACACCTAAATCTTCCCAGTTCAAACTTAAATATTCGACTGTAGGCGCTCACAACCTTAAGGGGTTGTTTCACCACTTCCTGATAAGTGTCGGATATGCTATCCACAATTTACGAGTATATGACAGATACTCCATACTTCATATGTCAGATAAGTTGTGGATAGCCTATCCGAAACATATCAGGAAGTGGAGAAACAACCCCAGGCTTGTTGAGTATCAATCGAATTAAACAAAGAAAATTCAAGCGAATGGAATATGCAGCTGCCATCATGAGGCATTGGAATAATACGGTGTACCGTGTAACACAAGTGTATTTCCAACTATTAACTCTATCGTACAACTTATTGTGCGAAAGTTAAGTAGCTATTAAAATACAGTAATACTGACAAATACAGAGTACAGACTACAGTCAGATGCCAATCGCAACTCTATTGCCCCTAATTCGTCCATCCGGCGGTAACCGTACATTTTTCTGGGATTAAAAGAATTATATTATGTCCTTTCCCGGGACTCTAACTATATCTCCATACCACTTTTCAGAACAATCGGTACAAGCAGTTTGGGCGTGAAGGGCTAACAGACAGACATACACACTTTTGCATTTATAATATTGGTATTTAGTATGAAATTGTAGTGTGAATTAAAGTATGAAATTATTGTGTGTTACTATTGTGTGTTACTTAAATATTTAAGGGGGGCTCCCATACAAAAAACACAATTTTCGCTCTGTCCGACTCACACTTGGCCGATTTTTTTCATTTTTGGATTTTTCCCTGAGTTTTCACACAATTACCGAGGTGGATTCCAAATTTCAGCCTTCTAGGTCATCTGGAAGTGGGTTAGAATTTTGATCTATAGGTCAGTGGGTTAGAATTTTGATCACTGACAGTCAGTCAGTGATAAAAAATACGATTTATCGGACGTTATTATCTAAATAACCGTTTGAGATTTGTTTATGAAATTTAGAGTATATGATTACCTCGCAAGTCTTATTATATGAGCCAAATTTGAAGCGTTTATGTTAAATAGTTTTTTAATTATGAGGGGGTCAAATGTGGCTCGAAATGGTTCGTGTAATATTACACACAGTGCTGCTCGCCAGTTCTGTTTTACTTGAACTTGGCTTGACACGCTACCGCGTGTCTAGATTTACGTAATCAGAATTTGATATAAAAAATTAATGAAGCGAGTTTCCTACGATGATAGGAGTCCTACAACTTAAGATAAACTAAGACTTACAGAATCCACCAAAATTCATACTAACCGTAAAGAGAAACAGTTTGTTTGTTTGCATCGAACACATTCCGAAACTACTGAGCTGATTATGATAAAAATTTACATAGACATAGAGTAGACCAAGGGGACATAGGATACTTTATATCGCGGGATAATGTACTATCACGGAATTTGATTTATAGGCAGATGGCGGACCTACGTAATTTGGTTGCGGTCAAACCCAGCTGTCACAAGTAACATTGAATTGACATAACCCTAACAAATGACATAGGTCTGTCGTCTGCCTATGAATCAATTTCTTCGAGGGTACAATAATGTTTTTAATTAGACGGAGCCACGCGCTACTTCTAGCATCAAATAATTGTTACAATCTTTATAGTACCTACAATAATAATAAGCTGAACGTCGAGTCAGATCAGCAAGTTTAAATATAAACTTTCCTTCGTTGATCAATCTTTTAGTAGTAATAATAAACCTTTGAAACCGTATATTTTCGAAGTCTTAACAAGTTTTGGGTTAAAGAGCCTTATTTTATGTTAATATTGCCGGCGTACTGCACTTGACTAACTTTGAGCATTGTTTTCTCGTGGCAGACGAGCTCAAATGGGTTTATTGTTTCAAGTAACTTGCAGTCGACTTCCGAGATCTTATAAACTTTGAACGCTCCTTGGAGGTTTTACGTTAGTTACCTACTAACAAAATCGAAATTTTACAGTTCGGTATAATGCTAATTTAACAATATTTAGTTGTACTATCGAATCCTTACCTACCAGTTAACGTAAAGCCCGCAGTACACATTGGACCAACATTGGGCCAACGCATTGAGGCAGCGCAGTGGCGGTGTAAGGCGTAGGCGACTTGGGCGACCACCCACGGCCTCGTGGTCCTAGAACCCTCGCGCCCCTTGGACCATGAAACATTTTTTAGGATTTACGAGATTTGAGACTCATTTTTATGAATAAAAATTTGAGTATATAAAAACTTCTTTCTCTCAACAAAATCCATCCTCTTGTGCCGATCAGGGAGCCTCGCAAACCATATCTTCAATAATCCGCCGCCCACATCAAATTTTTGTCTTGCCCCGCCACTGAGGCAGAGCATTGGGCCAACGTGTGGTGGAGTATGGAATGTCGCGCCCAACTTATGAACAAGTAGGCCTCTACACCATGGCCCAATGCGCTGGCTCAATGCGTTGGCCCAATGTTGGTACAATGTGGAGGTACAGCGGGCTTAAAGGATCGAGGCAAAATTAGGAGATTGATATAAGTAGGTACCTACTTTCATAAAAATCTGTAACAAAATTCACATCAACGGGTTTTAATATTACGATTTACCAGTATAATAATTGGCTTGCATTGTCGATCTTTAATCTTTAAGTATACAAAATAGCAATGATGGAAACGATTAGGTGGTAGGTGGCCGTAAAAGTAATCATACAAAGTCAAAGACTTATGAATTATTATAAACAAATCAACTTAACTTTGTCTTGATAATACAAAGTACAAGAAAGTTTGACCAATCAATGTTTTGAGCATTTTATGAGAAGCAATATACAGGTGTAACAAAACAAAGTAATAATACTTTAAGGTGCGAATGTGTCCCTTATATGGAGTTTACTGTGAAAGTAGCAGCGCTGAAAGAGCAAATCTTTTTTTCTAATTTGTATGAGCAAGAGCCCCAGCGTCATCAAAATCGTCGATCGAATCGACGTCAGTAAAATTTTTGTACATGGAAAATAAACTTAAAAAATCGGCCAAGTGCGAGTTGGACTCGCGCACGAAGGGTTCCGTACCATTATAGAGCAAAAATAGGTAAAAAATGTAGTTTTTTTGTATGGGAGCCCCCCTTAATTATTTATTTTATAAAAAAATTATTATTAATTATTAAAGCATAAATACAACTGAGTATTTTGTGAACATTTCAAGTGCCTGCCTATTGCCATTATTCATATCGAGCAAAAATAAGCAAAAAAATTACGTTTGTTGTATGGGAGCCTCCCTTAAATATTTAATTTATTTTGTTTTTAGTATTTGTTGTTATAGCGGCAACAGATATACACAATCTGTGAAAATTTTAGAAGTCTAACTATAGCGGTTCTTGAGATACAGCCTGGAGACAGACGGACAGACACACATCGAAGTCTTAGTAATAGGATCCCGTTTTTACCCTTTGGGTACGGAACCCTAAAAACGAGTCAGGGGCTTGTTAGAAGTGTAGTAGAACACATCTTGACTGTTTTTGAAATTTTTGTTTCTCTGTCTGTTTGTCTGTTTGTACAGGCTAATCTCTGAATCCGCTGAACCGATTTCAATGAAATTTGGCATGATGTTACCTTACATCCCCGATCAACATCTTAGATACTTTTTTTAACCGACTTCCAAAAAAGAGGAGTTTATGTTTACTTTGCTGTTTGTGGTCCGATTCTAAAAATTATTTTTTGTCGTATAGGTTATAAACCCGAATTTGATACCATGTTTACAAAAACAGTGACTAGATAATGATCCTCTCGGGATCCTCGAAGTATCGAAGAAACTCCCTCATTTATAATAAGGGAACACATTATAGTAATTTTGAATTTTTTTATGTAAAATGAACATAATACGCTACCAAAAACTAAGATTTTGCACCAGTGTATACCTTACCCCAGGTGGGGTTTCCGTAGGTGCTGAACGGAACTCTTTAACTCCCTATACTTCCTACTAATATTATAAAGGCGAAAGTTTGGATGTATGTATGTATGGATGATGTATGGATGTTTGTTACTCTTTCACGCAAAAACTACTGAACGGATTTTAATTAAACTTTACAATAATATAGCTTATACATCAGAATAACATATAGGCTACAATTTTAACCGACTTTCAAAATGGAGGAGGTGTTAGTTTTTTTATGTTCAACGATTACTCCGCCGTTTGTGAACCGATTTTTAATTTTTTTCTTTTGGTGTATAGGTTATCATCCCAATTTGGTACCATATTCATAAAAGTGGTGACCTGATGAAGGGATCCATAAGAAATCGAGGGAACTCCTCAAAATGTATATGGAAACATGTGGTGACTTCGGTTTCGTGAGCAGTATTCTAAGCATATGCTACCCTCAAGCAAGATTTTGCACCAAGGTATACCATGGTTCGGAAGGTGCTCAGAGAACTCCTGACTCTTTATAGATACAAGTTTGGGAGTTTCGACGTTGTTTTAAGAACGGAAAGCATATGCTACTATGCAAATTACATTCATCATCATCATCATCACTACCGTAAACCATTATAGAACCATGTATATTGTCCCGTTTTGACCCTATTATTGGTACTTTTAACTTTTCATAGTATTTTATTATACAGTGTGTAACAAAAATAATTGATAATACTTTAGGGTGTGTACGTGTTTCTTGTAGAGAGTTCACTGTGAGAGTAGCAGCGCTGAAAGACGATTTTTTTTTTCACTTTTGCATGGGCAAGGGCCCGAGCGTCACGAGTTTCCCCATACAAAAGTGAAAAAAAAATTTTGGTCTTTCAGCGCTGCTACTTTCACAGTGAACTCTCTACAAGGAACACGTACACACCCTAAAGTATTATGACTTATTTTTGTTACACCCTGTATATCACTTAAACCGCGGGTAACACCGCGGGGCACAGCTAGTAGATAATATATGTATAAGGTTTCGGCGTTGTTCAAGATACTGGAAGCACATGCCACTATGTCAATTATATTAATCATCTGCATGATCACCACCATCTTTACACCATCCATTACCACATTATGACCCTTTTATTGGTTCTTTGGTATTCCTTTACATCGAAAGGACCAGGATCGAAAATGATAACTATTTCGTCGTTTCTGTGCCGATTTCGAAAATTCTTTTATTAATTTAAGGGCTATAATTTGTATTTGATGCTAATGGTCGCAAATGTACTATACCTACTACTAATTACATAATGGGCTCCATGAGGCATTGAAGGACGTCCTCGAAATTTAGAGATTGTATTTTTCGCAGTTATGGTCGCGAATGTGGAAATTTCATTATGAATGGATGGAACTCCTCGAAATTTAAAAAGACACACACACAGATTATCAATTTCACCAAAGGTTTTTAATAACTTTTTAAGTTTTTTCCTAATATTCGTGAACGACTATCTAAACAGTGGATGAATATTTATCACTGCGTATTTTAATTCCTGGTCGGTCATGAAAATTTTAAAGCCAAACTTTATGGATTGCAATTACATACTAGCATCACCTATGTGCAATAAGCGAGTGCTTGACCGAAGGCAGTATGTTAGAACAAACCGCTCATCGTGTTATCTAGGAGTGTTAATGTCTCTGGAAAGACGAAAGTACTTCAACACATTTATATAGACAACCTAAATGTGATGTCACATACTACAGTGAATTATAAAAACACACATTTAATCTAGAAACAAATTATCGGACGCATCCGTAAGTCGCGGCTGATGGATGCGGCTTAACAATGTGCACGGTTCATCCGCGGACGTCAAAGACCTAACCTATATGTCAATGGCAGACGTCCGCGGATGCAAAAACATTAACACCAGGCAGATTCTGTTCGGACGTCCGAACGCTCAAGGTCGCGTCCGCGACTTATGCCAGACAATGTACACAGTTTAGTGTATTTTGTATTGATCAGATAGAAACAAGCCGCATCCGATGAAAACGTCCGCGGACGCTCGTCCGATAATTTGCTCCCAGCTTAACGCGGACGAAGTTGCGGGCAACAGCTAGTAGTATAATATAATAATATACTATAGTATAATATTAGTTATAGATTTGAACATAATTTAAACAATAACACGGTACAAAACCTAAAACTACCTTCAAATATCCACCCAATAATAAAACCTTTGCCAATTTCGATAATGTTTACTCTCTCGCAGCAGATGTAAAAATCCAGGTGGGGTAGGAGATTGGTGTACTTCCGGTCGCGAATGACGTCCGGCGCAACCGGATGTTGACCGGAGAGCTTATCAGGTTTTTACATATCTACATACTTGTGTTTGGCTTGACATTTTATTTTTTAATCTGTAGCATGATTAGCTACTGACGTTATTTTACATTATTCAGTTTCTACAAGGTGTAACAAAACCAATAACAAAACTAAGTGATAATATTTTAGGGGGTGCATATTGTGTTCTTGACACAGAGTTCACTGTCAAAGTAGCAGCGCTGAAAGAGTCACTTTTTTTTTAACTTTTATATGGGTACAAGTTGTTGCCCGCAACTTCGTCCGCGTAAATGTGTGTTTTTATAATTCACTGTAGTATGTGACATCACATTTAGGTTGTCTATATAAATGTGTTGAAGTTCTTTCGTCTTTCCAGAGACAACACTCCTAGATAACATGATGAGCGGTTTGTTCTAACATACTGCCTTCGGTCAAGCACTCGCACAATGCACATAGGTGATGCTAGTATGTAATTGAAATCCATAAAGTTTGGCTTTAAAATTTTCATGACCGACCAGGAATTAAAATACGCAGTGATAAATATTCATCCACTGTTTAGATAGTCGTTCATGAATATTAGGGAAAAACTTAAAAAGTTATTAAAAACCTTTGGTGGAATTGATAATCTGTGTGTCTTTCTTTTCGAGGAGTTCCATCCATTCATAATGAAATTTCCACATTCGCGACCATAACTGCGAAAGATACAATCTCTAAAATATTTCGAGGACGTCCTTCAATGCCTCATGGAGCCCATTATGTAATTAGTAGTAGGTATAGTAGGTACATTTGCGACCATTAGCATCAAATACAAATTATAGCCCTTAAATTAATAAAAAAAAAATCGAAATCGGCACAGAAACGACGAAATAGTTATCAATTTCGATCCTGATCCTTTCGATGTAAAGGAATACCAAAGAACCAATAAAAGGGTCATAATGTGGTAATGGATGGTGTAAAGATGGTGGTGATCATGCAGATGATTAATATAATTGACATAGTGGCATGTGCTTCCAGTATCTTGAACAACGCCGAAACCTTATACATATATTATCTACTAGCTGTGCCCCGCGGTGTTACCCGCGGTTTAAGTGATATACAGGGTGTAACAAAAATAAGTCATAATACTTTAGGGTGTGTACGTGTTCCTTGTAGAGAGTTCACTGTGAAAGTAGCAGCGCTGAAAGACCAAAATTTTTTTTCACTTTTGTATGGGGAAACTCGTGACGCTCGGGCCCTTGCCCATGCAAAAGTGAAAAAAAATCGTCTTTCAGCGCTGCTACTTTCACAGTGAACTCTCTACAAGAAACACGTACACACCCTAAAGTATTATCTTTTATTTTTGTTACACACTGTATAATAAAATACTATGAAAAGTTAAAAGTACCAATAATAGGGTCAAAACGGCACAATATACATGGTTCTATAATGGTTTACGGTAGTGATGATGATGATGATGAATGTAATTTGCATAGTAGCATATGCTTTCCGTTTTTAAAACAACGTCGAAACTCCCAAACTTGTATCTATAAAGAATCAGGAGTTCTCTCAGCACCTTCCGAACCATGGTATACCTTGGTGCAAAATCTTGCTTGTTGGTAGCATATGCTTAGAATACTGCTCACGAAACCGAAGTCACCACATGTTTCCATATACATTTTGAGGAGTTCCCTAGATTTCTTATGGATCCCTTCATCAGGTCACCACTTTTATGAATATGGTACCAAATTGGGATGATAACCTATATACCAAAAGAAAAATGTTGAAAATCGGTTCACAAACGGCGGAGTAATCGTTGAACATAAAAAAACTATCATAACACCTCCTCCATTTTGAAAGTCGGTTAAAATTGTAGCCTATATGTTATTCTGATGTATAAGCTATATTATTGTAAAGTTTAATTAAAATCCGTTCAGTAGTTTTTGCGTGAAAGAGTAACAAACATCCATACATCCATACATACATACATACATACATACATCCAAACTTTCGCCTTTATAATATTAGTAGGAAGTATATGGAGTTAAAGAGTTCCGTTCAGCACCTACGGAAACCCCACCTGGGGTAAGGTATACACTGGTGCAAAATCTTAGTTTTTGGTAGCGTATTATGTTCATTTTACATTAAAAAAATAAAAATTACTATAATGTGTTTTCATATAAATGAGGGTGTTTCTTCGATACTTCGAGGATCCCGAGAGGATCATTATCTAGTCACTGCTTTTGTAAAAATGGTATCAAATTCGGGTTTATAACAAAAAAAGAATTTTTAGAATGACAAATTCTAAAAATTCAAATTTATGACAAAAAAAGAATTTTTAGAATCGGACCACAAACAGCAAAGTAAACATAAACTCCTCTTTTTTGGAAGTCGGTTAAAAAAAGTAGGTATCTAAGGCCCGTATTTTTGGTCAGTACTTAAGATGCGACCCGGTCTCAAGACGCGGTTCGGCTCTGTGATTGGTCCAAATTTTGACAGCCAACCAATCACAGAGCCTGAATCGTGTCTTGACTCTTGAGACCGAGATGCATCTTGAGTACTGACCAAAAATACGGGCCTAATATTATGTTGATCGGGGACGTAAGGTATCATCAGACATCATGCCAAATTTCATTGAAATCGGTTCAGCGGATTTTGAGATTAGCATTAGCCTGTACAAACAGACAAACAGACAGAAACAAAAATTTCAAAAACAGTCAAGATGTGTTCTACTACACTTCTAACATGCCCCTGACTCGTTTTTTTAAGTTTATTTTCCATGTAAGTACAAAAATTTTACCTCTACGATTTTATTACCTTGTCCTTGACTGAATACTGACCGATGATAACACATCTAAGTACCTACATATACATAAAAAATTATATGTTAAAGCACAAATCAACAGGCGTGATAGTTTTATAGGTCTTTGTTTTCCGTAAAGTGTACCACAAAAGTGCTCAGGTTGTGGGATACCGCTCCCTAGTTATAACATAATAATTAATAATATTATGCCCCCATCTAATCAATAATTGATCCCAAAATTCTGTTGGAAGTCCCTGGTAAAGAGGTATTATAAAAAATTATAGATATAATAATATTATGTTAAGTAATACAGTTTATATTTTAAAACAAACAAAACGGCTATAAGTAGATAGTTTGTAATTTACCCTGGACACAGTTTGATTAGCAGTCTTTGAAACACTAAAAAGTGACATCTATTGGGATGAGATACAACTAAAATGCAAATCTGAACCCAAAAACTTCTCTAGTCTCTTCACAATGACATTTAGTTTCATAACTATTACAGAGGTGCTGAAAGTTACAAAAATTTTAGATCATAAATTGGTATTGAAACTCACTTTCAAAATAGGAGCAGTTACTTAATACCTCGATCATGGGAATCGCAGACACAATAGATTTTCAATTGTTATGCGACAGCCGGGTGCCGCTTGGGGATTGATGGGTTAAGCTGTATCATGTCTAGTATTTAATTTACTAGATAGAAATTAGTTTATGGTCTGATCACTTTATATTTTCCCATAATAAAAACTTATTTTATACAAAATTTCATCATATTCTGGTCAGCAGTTAACTGTGAAGAGGTAATAGAAACACGGATGAATACACTTATGATAACATTGGGATTTAAAACAAAATAAATAAAACAAATAATAACACTTACATAATATACACTTTATTGCCTAATATTTCTACACTGATAATACATCTGGTTACACTTCATCAACTAATTTAAATCTGTTATGTTGTGGATCAGGAATGACGTTAAAATACTTTTTATAGATCTTTTGCTGCTCCCGACCTCCATAGTGCCTTTGGACCCAAGTGTGCTCCCAGTCAGGGTCAAATTGTTCACAGGTCACAACAACTCTCCCACTTTCCATCGCAAATAAAGTACCATTACGACCAAAACCGACCTGGAATTTTAAAATTTATTTATAAGACACAGCATACTAGTATTTTTTTTTTAGTTTTCTTTTCTGGAGTGATACCTAGTTAACCAGTGGCGGCGCAAGACCTAAATTTTATGTAGGCAAAATATATTTTGCGAGGCCCCCTGGTGGATGATGCAAGAAGACGGATTTTGTTGAAAGATTTTTTTGATACTCGTAAATCCTAAAAAAAAAACGCCCGCACCGCCCACGCCTTACGCCTACTCTGTAGTTAATCAAACTACTAATTTTATAGTAATTTTATCCTACAAATTTAATTTCAATTTAAGCGTTATTCTATGTACTTAATAATATGTTTGTTTTTTGAATTTAATATTACTCTATTTAATATGTATTTTTATGTTTATCTATAATATTTACTGCCCACAACTTCAGTCATTTCTGCACAGAAATGCTTCAATCATCAGTCATCACCATAAAAAATATCATACCTATTAATAATATTATGACCTTTTCCGAGTAACTCTTTACCTATCTGAATGAATAATCATTCATTCATCAATTAGCATGAAGAAGTTTAATATTTTAAGATGGACTTAGAAGCTAATAAGAGCATAAAATTGACATTACATTCAAACCTGGATGAAACCTAGTGGTCCGTTGGGTGGCCAGCATATGACCTGAGTGCACATAGTGCCCGTCTTGCACCTTCCATCCTCTGCGTTTAGGTTTCACTTTGCAGTTGGTATTTTGTGTACTTCCACCAGTTTTTTTACTGGCATATCGTACAAAGCCTGTAAAATAAGAAGAGTTAGGTTAGGTTAGTAGGCTCATAGATTACATTCATGCACTTGTTGTTGCGGTACGTATTTAGTTGTTACCTAATAGCGATGACGCAGTCTTTAATTTTATTGTTTGCCAAGACATTGCTTTATTTTATAATTTAATTGAAAAAAAAATTATAATATTGTTTTGATATTTGACAGATTTTTTTTTTTGTTAATTCGTCCCGGTCGGGACAGGCAAAGGGAGCGTTGCCCATACAGCCATTTCTATGTTTTCTCTATTTATAGAATGATAGTGAAGGCCGAAGCCAATTCTTTTATATTAGCCATCTGAAATAGAGTTTTCATCAGGCCGAAGCCAATTCTTTGATATCAATAATATGAAATAAGTTTTTTCATCAAGCCGAAGCCATTCTCATGTTTTGATAGTATTTTACTGTCCCTTCTTCAATTTGACATATTGTCGTCATTGGTCATTGTGTTCATCTTGACGTGGTCTTGACTCTTGACTCTTGACAGATGCCTAAAAAGTCTGCTAATAAACAGTTCAAAGTACATTAGATATTTGACAGATTTAAATAGTTAAATCCTTAGAGTATACATTAGCAAGCTATAGAGTGCGCGCATCGCTCGTTCCCAAACGTAAACGTTGCGCCAAACGTAAGCAGAAGTTCTATAGATACTTGTCTATACGTATAACGCAAGTCTAGTGATGTTCCATGCGCCATCGTAAGACGCTTATAGGAAAATATCGATAGTTGCCGTATGTATAGGTTTATGGGGTTTAGTGATAGATAATAAATAAAACAAATAATTTAATAATAATCATACTTTTATTTTAAAAATTAAATAGTATTTAGCAGTTTAATATGTACAAAATATAAAATATGTTTATGTCTTAGTATTTATGGAAATACAGTAGAATTTTATCATAATTAAGTTTTGAATGTTTGTATATGTCTTAAAATGAACATACCCTTTTTTACATGTTTATTGAGAATACCTAACTTAACACATAATAATAGCATGTTTGAAGATCATCTTATTATGCTTTACTGCCCCTTAAAAAGTCTTAATTTATTGTACAATTGTCTTTTTGTTTCCACGATATTACTTTTGCGTACGAGATATTTTATTCTTATGTCTACATATTTTTGAATCACTGCACGTAACAAATGAACTGAGTGATTGTTGCTGGGTGACTGTTCAAATATGTGTTCATGTAGACATTTAAATTTAAAAACGTCTCTTCCTATAAACAATTTCATAGTTTCATTTACTACGCTGAGAGCTGTTAAATTGACATTGTTTTTGGTGCTACAGTTTTTTTGATAACTGTTTCTGTCTGCACACAAATGTCTATGACGTCATTAGAGGGGTATTTGAGTCCACCTCTGTCTTTTAATATAATAAATTTATGATAATGACTACTGTTATCTCTAGATAACAGTGCGCTCTGATATTCTTCGCAAATCATTTTTCTAAGCAAATGCCTAACCACATAGCCAGCTATATAGGAAATAACATGCTTTGATGCTACAGACAAAAAAATCGTGGCTTGTGATTTTTCTGTCTGAAGCATGATATCTTTACAGTAATTGTGATCTGCCAAGAATTGTGAATCTTTCATTTTGCTTACATCAGTTTGGGATCTATAACCCCTTGTTGTTAAATAATTGATGTGGTCAGTGGACGATGAGCAGTACAACAAATTTATGTTCTCTAAAGGAAAGCAATTACCCCTCCCAGTTTGTCTTAACTCCATATTAGTAAGGAGTTTTTTATATATTGATTTGAACTGCAGAGCAGATGGGTTATTATTAAACCCACCGTGAGACCTGATTGTAGAAAACAATAATTCAATGTGATCTTGGCTAATCTTGTACATAGGGATGAATTTTAAACTTTTATCTTTTTCTATAAGTCTCTTAAAACGCGCTTTCATGCTAGCAATACAAATGCAAAGACCTAAGAAGCCAACTTTATTTCTACTACTTATGAGTTTGTTGTCATCTAACGTAGTTAAATTTTGTATATATTCGAACGCTGAATCTAAAAACGAAAAATATTTGAATTTTTTTTTTCATTTATTGGCTGTTTGAAGTCTCTACCGGGGAATTTATGTGAGTTAAGTACATCGAATAAGTTGTTCATTAAGTGTGTGAATTGAACAGTGGCCTCTGAATTTTCGAAGTGCATGATATTTAATTCTTGGTCACAAAATTCTATTGCTTTAGCTACACTGTAACTGAATAGTTGTACCGCAAGTTTAACTTTCATTTTTTGGTCTTTAAATTCTATGTGCCTTGACGTCAATTTATTAGCAAAATAAAATGTTTCCTGCTCCTGTATAGCTTGTAGGTCTGAAAAATGCTGCCATTTTATTTGACCGCCCTCGCCATCATTAAAGACTTTTTTACTCTCCAGAGTATTACGTTATACGTACAAGCTTTACCATATGACATGGATCCAAGAAAATTACAACTTCATTGCCTGTAGATGGATGTGCAAATGATGTCTTAAAATTTTCCTCTTCAAAGCAGCATCCAAGCAATTTGGCCATAGCAATATTCGATGGACATCCATCAAAAGTGACTGACACAATATCAATATTTGCTTCGTGACAATTCGCTAAGCACATATTAACTAAATTTGCCTTTTGTTGTGCTGAAACTCCATTAACAAGGAAGTATCCTACTGGTAACTTCCAATTTTCATTTATTGCAACCAGTAAAAAGCCTGTGTTGCTAACTCAGTTGAGTTTTCAGAAGTTTCTCCTGCACCATGATCAACGTAACCGTGTACACAGGTTCCGTCAAATTCTTCTAGTTGCCGTATTGACATTTCATCAAAAACAAGGCTGCAAATTATTTTTCTTTCACTCTTCTGAGATTTCTCTTTTAAAACTCTAAATGCTTCTTCGGTGAAACCTGGCAAGGCATTAACAGTGCTGTACCATTTTCTGATTGTGCTGGGATGAGGGAGACATGTATTAAATGAATCTCGCACGTAAGCATATGCCTTGGGTGAATAAAAGTGCAAGTTCAAGGCAAATGCTCGCAGCTCTGGAGAATATGTTTTACCTTTGTGACGTATCCTTTGGAAAAGCTCTGCTGCACTTACACCACATACTTCCAGGATATCATTATGCTCTTGTGTAATTAATTCCTTTTTCCGAAGCTCAGAAAGCATTTCCGTCAGGGACTCAATTTTTTGATCAAGCGATTTCGTTGCCCGTATAATGCATTACAACGCAATCGACGTCGTTTTGCGACTTTATCTAAATAAAGGAGTCGACGTTTTAGTTTTAGCTTTCGTGGAGTGTCAGTTGGGTTCGGGGTATAATCGTCAGGTAACAACATTGATGATGGTGTCTCGCCACTTGATGTAGATGGCGGTGCTTGTTGTACTAAATTTGAATTGGTCTAAAACAAACAAAATAGTAATGTCACATTTTTAGTAGGTAGGTATAAGTGGTAGGTAGGTACACGTATTTCTATGATAGCTGATAACATTTTAGATAGACTTAACCTTAGATTGTACAAAAGTATCATTTAATTTAGTATTTTAAATAAAATGCTAGCAATACCATCATATTCTTAAATAAAAACTTACTTTGAAGTCCAAAGTGCCACCTTCAGCTACTGCCATCAATTCACCCGTAGGTGGAACCACGTTCACAGAATTATTTGCTTCGTTCTAAAATAATACAAAAGAATAATAAAATTAATGAGAACACTTTAGATTGACTCATTGTTCTTTTACAATTATGATAAGATCATACCTCTAGGTGAAGCTCTGGTATAGCACCTTCAACCAGCTTGCGGAGCCCATGTTTTGTTTCTGATATAAATGAAGATTTAAAATGAACGGAGCAAACGAAGCTTCGTATATTCGGTTTCCAATTGGGCCTTTTTATGGCTTTAACCCAAGCATTTATTACATCACGGGATTTCGGAAATCTAAAACATAAATATAATAATTAGGTACAGCTTGGCAAAGAAGAGTCTGACGCGGTGACAGCTGGTACTAAATGTTATTATTTATGACAACACTACATTACTTGTCAACTCTAATATATATTTTATACGTGGGAAAGCCATGCTTCGGCACGAATGGGCCGGCTCGACCGGAGAAATACCACGTTCTCACAGAAAACCGGCGTGAAACAGCGCTTGCGCTGTGTTTCGCCGAGTGAGTGAGTTTATCGGAGGCCCAATCCCCTACCCTATTCCCATCCCTACCCTCCCCTATTCCCTTCCCTACCCTCCCCTATTACCTCTTCAAAGGCCGGCAACGCACTTGCAGCTCTTCTGATGCTGCGAGTGTCCATGGGCGACGGAAGTTGCTTTCCATCAGGTGACCCGTTTGCTCGTTTGCCCCCTTATTTCATTTAAAAAAAAATTGTGTCAAAAGCGAAGCGTAGGGTTGCCTGTATTTAAAGAAAAGCGCCCTCATTTAATCCACACTCTTCTTTGCCAAGCTGTAGGTGAATTCTTCAAAAAAAAAAAACACTTTTGATAATACAACATACTAAACCTACAGCTTGGCAAAGAAGAGTGTGGATTAAATGAGGGCGCTTTTCTTTAAATACAGGCAACCCTACGCTTCGCTTTTGACACAATATATACTAGAGTTGACAAGTAATGTAGTGTTGTCATAAATAAAAACTCTTAGTTCCAGCTGTCACCGCGTCAGACTCTTCTTTGCCAAGCTGTACATAGTCTTATAGGATACCTAATATACTTGTTACAATATTTTTTTTATTTAGAGAACTGAGATCCATATTTTTAAATAACTAACATTTATAATCAAATACCAACACAAATATACTACAAACATATTTTATTTATTACGCGATTGACTTGCTTGATCTGTTTTAAATACCTACACATACATAAAAAATCTTAATCGTAACAGATGCCTTGAAACGACGCATAAGCATTACGATACTACCCCAACACTAGCTCATTGCGGAGAGAACGGGGCTGGAGGGGACGTGCAGCGGCCCCCGCCGCGCGCCCTCCCGCCACCCCGCTAGCCCCTACAGAATTTTGTTGATTATCGTTTATATAACTAAAAATACTACTTACCGGTGAAAGGAAATATTTTTTTTGTTTTGTTTCCTTGAATCATTTTTACAGCATGGCACTGCACATTTCACGATTATTACGAAATATTTTACCAAATATTGCTCTTCGAAACTACCACGGCACGCTTTGCACTGCGTCTAAATTGACGTAACCTTGAAATCTCACATTGTTCACACTCGTGCTTACGGTTCATACCTTGTTAGAAGCACTCTATAGCTTGCTAATGTATACTCTAAGGTTAAATCTTAATCTTTCTTTTTCTTTTTTTTTCTTATTATGGCACTTCGGCTATTTAACCATGGCCAGTGTCGATTATAAATATGGCGGGAAAACAATATTCTATAATACAATTTTCAGCTTCGTTTTTCTAAATTGTCAGGTCGAAAGTCTAGTCAAAGTCTAAGTAAAAGTTAATACAGTTAAGAAGTCAAGTCGGTCGATCAGTAAAGTGGTAGACGCTTTACTGAAACTTTCGATGGAGTTTTGGAGGGAACACAAAATAGCACGTTTCTGGATATATTATTGCATCACTTTCCTACACAACTTGTGCACGATAACGAATATCTAATGGTTAATATCCTACCAATATTACACATTAAAAACCCAATTAACACAATTTTAGGAAAAAAAATACAAAAACACAACATCACTCTTTCACATTCCCGGCAAAACTCTTTCTTTTTCTTCTTTTTTGGCAACTTGACACACTAATGATGTTGTATGTTGTGCCACAGACAAATTGAGTATGTTGTGCCACAGACAAAATAAGTTAGACCTGAATACCAATAAATGCTACGCGATAACGTTTAGTCGGGCTGATAAGAACGTAAAGAACCTCTCCTATTCACTGCGTGAACAGTCTTTAAAGCAAGTGTCAGAGATTCGTGACCTAGGCGTCATTCTCGACTCGAAACTCTCATACTCCAAGTATCTGGATCATATCATTTCGAAGGCCAACATGTCGCTTGGGTTTGTAATCAGAATGAGCTCCCGATTCAAAAACATAAAAATCCTAAAAATACTGTACTGCTCGTATGTAGGTGCGTAGTGTCCTTGAATACTGCTCCCAAATTTGGAACCCTCAGTACATTACCTATATTAACAGGCTGGAATATATCCAAAAACTGGAATATAGCTGGAATATATCAGATTTGTAAGATTTTTACAGTACAACTTACAAGTGCGGAACATCTGACACTGACTACGAGTCGAGATGCAAAAGGTATCACTCTACTATATTATATACCCTAATCTGTGGGTATCACATACTACCCCTGCATCTCAGACGTCAAGTAGCTGACACTTGCACATTTCTAAATATTGCCCAAAACAAAATTGATTCCTCCCTTCTTATTTCTAAAATTAATCTAAGAGTCCCTTCACGCTCACCCAGAATATGCTCCTACAACTCCTTTTATATTCCTTTCTCCCACTCAAATTATAGGAAGAATTCCTTCTTCGTTAAAACACCTTGCATGAATGACTTGAGTAAACACCATGACATTGACATTTTTAATTCCTCTACCTACTTATGCTATCAGAAAGTCAATTAATAAAAATTGGTTTGAGGCTGGTCACTGATTGTTGGCTTCCTTACTTTTGGATTATAGTTAACGTATAATGCTTTTGTAACGTGTTTTATTGTATCAATTCCAAATACCTAAATGTAAAGCAAATTTGTTAATGTTTAGACTTCTAATTGTAGAAACATGTTAATAGTGCATACTATGATATTATCATTGAGTGCATAGAAATTAATCAGCTTTAATTTTAATTTATGTTTATCACTGTATGTTTTCCGTGCAAATAAAAAATTAAAATAAAAAAAGTAATCTTCTTCCTCGATTACGCACGTAGGACGTAAGTTGACTTCATGCAATCGTCTTCTCAAAGTTTGACCGCTTACGCGTAATGCGTTGAGGTCCTCGGTGCCGTTCCGCCACTTCCCCCGTGACAAGATAACGTGACCAAAGCCTGGATATAACGCTCTGACTGGTCCTCAATCCTCATGGCTTCAGAAACCGCAATTTGGGTAGCGCCAGCTTGAATCATGCCCACTGCTCTTAAGAGCGTTTACGCATAATATCAAGTTTCCAGCAAGGCTCGTGGACATCACGGCGGACTATTTGAATTGCTTTGCGCGCAGCGTTTTAAAATATTTATAGGAAAAAAATAACAAAAGATTTGTTGATATTTAAAAACTATGTTTTAAATTAAAGTGTTCTTCTATGATATAAAGCTATTATTATAATGAATCACTTAAGTTAGATAAATAGGTAAAAAAAAGTTTTAATTCCTTGATATTTCTCATTCTTTGAATTTAAATTACTTGTACTTAGTTAAATGAAATTGAGATTTATTTAATCATTCTATATTTATCTGATATTTGCCTAACGGAAAACACGATTCACTTATTTTGACTCGATAGTTATATTTTTCGAAATTATGAATCTTTCTGGGCTTTTCAACAAATATCTTTTACACTTATTGAGTTACTATTATTAAATAACTTGCACTAGTACAATCACACACTTTATAAAATAATGGCTAAAGAAAATATAAGTATTGTATTTAATTTTTAAGTAATCATCAAAAACAGTTTTGGGACTTACGACCTTTACTTTCGTGCTATAATGCGAGAACCGTTGTTACGCGATATTGTTCACTATTAGCTGCAGCGCAAAGCACGTTGCTCGGGGGCACGATTCATGGAATCATTATATCACGATTGGAGGATAGCGGGGTGTATAGGCGGGGCTAGCGTGCTTTGATATTTTTGACAGCAGGCTCTTATGCCAAATTGAGCGTGAACGCCGTAAACGCTCTTAACATTAATTCGTTCCTGGTCAAGTGTCTACGTGGCATGATTAAATGAACACCGGAGATGCGTTTGACAACAATTTTTATAAAAAATAATAAACGGCCAAGTGTGAGTTGTGAGGTTCCGTACCATTACAAAGGAAAAATAGACAAAAATTGTAATCTATACTAATATTATAAAGCGGAAGAGTTTGTTAGTTTGTTTGTTTGTTTGAACGCGCTAATCTCAGGAACTACTGATCCGATTTGAAAAATTCTTTCAGTGTTAGATAGTCCATTTATCGAGGAAGGCTATGGGCTATATTTTATCACGCTAAGACTAATAGGAGCGAAGAAATAGAGGAAAATGTGGAAAAACGGGAGGAAATTATTTGAAAGGGCTTATTTGAACGCGCTAATCTTAGGAACTACTGGTCCGATTTGAAAAATTCTTTCAGTGTGATAGCCTATTCATCGAGGAAGGCTATAGGCTATATTTTATCACGCTAAGATTAATAGGAGCGAAGAAATAGAAGAAAATGTGGAAAAAACGGGGGAAATTATTTGAAAGGGCTTATCTCACGAACTACTAGAGCAATTTTTCTGTTATTTGGGTCAGATAAAAAGTAGACCACGTGAAGGATCATAGGCTATTTTTTGTAGACTGATTTGTCTGTGAAATATCTAATTTAAGCGGGCGAAGCCGCGCAGAACGTCTAGTTAAATTTAATAATTTATTGTATAAAAATTTTATTATTAGATATTAAAGTTTAAATACTAAAGCTGTGTATTTTGTAAACATTTCAAGTACCTACCTGTTGCCATTATTGACATGAGTGAAATGGCAAAAAAATAACGTTTGTTGCATGGGAGCCCCCTTAAATATTTAATTTATATTTTGTTTTTAGTATTTGTTGTTATAGCGGCAACAGAAGTACATAATCTGTGAAAATTTCAACACTCTAGCTATTACTGTTCTTGAGATACAGCCTGGAGACAGACAGACGGATGGACGGACGGACGGACAGACGGACAGACGGACAGACGGACGGACGGACAGACGGACAGATGGACAGACGGACAGACATCGAGGTCTTAGTAATAGGGTCCCGTTTTTACTCCTTGGGTACGGAACCTTAAAAATACTTAAATGTTTTGTTTAGGTTTTGATGTTTCCAAAATAAAGTTATGATTGAAATTTTGTCTGAGTTTTTCCTCTTCTTCTAAGTTTTTTTTTAGATTTACTTTATCTAAAAGTTTTTTATCAGAATAGGCAGGCCGTTTCGGAATACTAAAAAAACCTGATGGAATCTTTTTCCCACCAAAATATTTGAATAATTTATAATTTTGCGACATTCTTTCGGTCTCACATTTTTAAAATTAATTAGGAATTTAAACATTTTTGTAAAACGTAGTACCTACCTGTATCTACATTCTACATATTACATAATATTACATGACACACGTCCTTCGAAAATGATTTGCACAATACTTAATACTTATTAGCAACTAGACGTTCCGCGCGGCTTTGCCCGCGTAAATTAGATATTTCACAGACAAATTAGTCCACAAAAAATAGCCTATGATCCTTTACGTGGTCTACTTCTTATTTGTGCCAAATAACAGAAAAATTGCTCCAGTAGTTCGTCAGATAAGCCCTTTCAAATAATTTCCCCCGTTTTTTCCACATTTTCCTCTATTTCTTCGCTTCTATTAGTCGTAGCGTGATAATATAAATCCTATAGCCTTCCTCGATAAATGGGCTATCTAACATTGAAAGAATTTTTCAAATCGGACCAGCAGTTCCTGAGATTAGCGCGTTCAAATAAGCCCTTTCAAATAATTTCCCCCCGTTTTTTCCACATTTTCCTCTATTTCTTCGCTCCTATTAGTCTTAGCGTGATAAATATAGCCTATAGCCTTCCTAGATAAATGGGCTATTTAACACCGAAAGAATTTTTAAATCGGACCAGTAGTTCCTGAGATTAGCGGGTTCAAACAAACAAACTCTTCCGCTTTATAATATTAGTATAGATTTAGCAACTGAAGCAAATCTCTTCACAAATTCCTATGAGAAGGTAAGATAAAAAAAGGCTTTTTTTTATTTAATACAACGAATTGCGAAAACAAAACTAAAAATAAACAAAACCGGCCAAGTGCGAGTCGGACTCGCGCATGAAGGGTTCCGTACCGCTATAGAGGAAAAATAGTTCAAAAAATATTCTGTTTTTGTATGGGACCCTCCTTTTATATTTTATTTAAATTTTAATATCAGTTAATTAGTTAAAGTACAAATCGATGGTCCCTAGGTAAGTTATCGAATCTGAAAAATGGCATTTTTTTATTACTGTTTTGGGCTCTTTTTTAAGGATATTTTTTAATACAGCTTTAAAAATTTTGAAAACTCTAGGTTTCCTATATTTAGAGACGTATATTATCGAAACGTAATAGTCTTTCCCTACCCTATTCCCTTCTCTTCCCATCCCTACCCTCCCCTATTACCCTATTCCCTCTTAAAAGGCCGACAACACACCTGCAGCTCTTCTGATGCTGCGAGTGTCCATGAGCAACGGAATTTGCTTTCCATCAGGTGACCCGTTTGCTCGTTTGCCCCCTTATTTCATAAAAAAAGACATTCTATTACAAAAATATTTGGCACACGTATTAATAACACGTTATACATATTATACATATTACACGTATAACATATTATTCAAATATTATCAATATATCAGAGACATCGACTTTTTTCTTGTCCGCTTGGCGTGGAAACATATTTTCAGAATAGGGGCGCTATTCTGAAAATATGTTTCCGACAGAAGAGCAAATACTGGCTCATAATAAGCAACTAGAGAATGTGACGCTAGCTAGAGAGATAAAGAATAATGTATGTAGTATAATATTAGACTATCAAAAATGTTAAATTATCCACATGGAGACGTTGGTTTATTTTATTAATAACGAAAACTTTCTGTGTTTAACTTTACCGTTTTTAAATTAGCCTTATAAGAAGGCACATGCTACATGTGGAATATGGTCAGACTGGTGAAAGGGGAGCCTAAGAAGTAAGATAGCTGTTTGATGTTTTTTGAGAACGCAAATATATCATTTGAAGATGCTAAGAAATTCTCATTTTGGTCCGATATTTGTGCTGGCCAAAATAGAGATAGAGTCGTATGTTTGTTATGTAATATTTACAGATGTTTTATATATATTTTTTTTGTTGTTATTGATAGTTGATACTATCACAAAATACTGGCAAGTACAAGCAATGTACGCAAAAATAAATCGAAAGTGACACTTTTAATAAAACATTCCTAACATTATCCAAAGTAGCATATCGAATTAGGCAGATACAATAAATTTTTGATAAAGATAAAGTAGACTATTGTAAGTCAATTTTCTCGAAAACTGCTCATAATTTAATTTTTTTGCTTTCATGTAATAATTTGTAAGGCCAACATAACTAACTGTTCATCCTAATTTTTATAAATATTCAATCACCCCTTACAAAATTATGCAAAAAATAAACTTTAAATCGCTCTCTTTTTGCAGTTTCATTACTTTATATTATATAGGGACCATCGAAATACAATTATTAAGTATTTTGTGAATATTTGACATGCTTACGTATGTATAGCCATTGTTACTATTTTTATGGTTCCGTAGTCAACAAGGAACCCTTATAGTTTCGGTCTGTCCGTCCGTATGTCTGTCTGTCTGTTCGTTTGTCTGTCCGTCTGTCTGTCCGTTCGTCTATCTGTCTGTCCGTCTGTCTGTCCGTCTGTCTGGCTGTCTGTCCGTCTGTCTGTCCGTCTGTCTGTCCGCGGTTTTACTCAGAGACTATAGGACCTGCAAAGCTGTAATTCGGCATGTATGTGTGTATACTACATATTAATGATGCCGACAAAATAGTACATAAAATCTTTAAAAAATATTTTTTTTATGGTACCTCCTCTACATATCAAGCGGGGATGATATATTTTTTCGCGTCCACCCCACCGTGTGAGATGTCGTTGGATAGGTTTTTTTAAAAATATTACGAGTATTCATAGATTATTTTCCGATTTAGGGATCCATAAATTGTGAAATATGAAGTTTTAAAGCAATGATATTCTACTTATACAGATCTGTTACGTCCATACTATTTTCCGGCTTAAATCTCTTCCGAACAATTTACAAATTCAAAATTGCAAACATTGACAAACACAGATAAGTGAAACAAAAGATACGAAAAACCATTTACATAAAAGAGACAGTTCTATTTTTAAACGTCGAATCGTATCGCTGTCTTTTTCTTCGCCTGAGCTGACGAAAATTCGATTTTTTCCAGATTGTTCGAAAAAATAATTGAAAATGTAAATAATCGAGGTTTTTATTGCAATCAAGACATGTGGTAAGAGATTCCATGTGTTTTTTTTTTTCTTTGAGTCATAATTGGTACATTTTCGAAACACGCACGACGGCATTTTCAATTTATTTAGGTAAGACAAGACGCGGAATAGAAATGTGAAAAATTCACGAGAGTAGGAAATATGCTGAATTTAAAAGGAAAACTATCACGGCTAACGGCCGTTCCCAATATTTGATCTCTCTGGTTTTGCCCTACTAGAGATAGGAATAGCTCTCATTAGACATTAGAGACATATATTTTATGTCAATTCAATGTTATCTGAGATCGGTCGTATGTCAAACCAGAGATAGATTGAATATTGGGAACGGCCGTTAGAAGACTTCATAAGTTATTGAGTAATAGTCGATCAACTAAAAAAATGTATTCGGCGAAGTATAAAGGAACTTTTCGTTCAAATTCCTTTAAACGTAACTGAGATGATGTTATAGTAGTGTAAACTGTAAAACATATTATAATTAATGTCCTGTCATGATTGACCAATCAAAAATTAGTAGTACCTACGGAACCCTATATTGCGCGTGGCCCGATACGCACTAGGTCGGTTTTTACTTATTGCAACCAGTTTTTGTCGCCAAACAAGTTTTTGTCGCATTAATAGCTATTATTGTCACATGCAATAACTATACAATAACATCCGGTGCCTCCGAAAATTTAAACAAGATGTGTTTTGTGGTAGTACGTCCATGGTATTCAAACAAAGTAGACGCTTATAATCAATAATGTTTTTTTATTTGTTATTGGCGGTTTTATTTATTTCGTGGTGGAAGTTAAACGCGGCAAAAAGAAGTCATAACCTGCCGGGACCGAGCCCCCTACCGCTTTTAGGGGACACCCTCTACTTTTGCACCACAAGATCAAGTGAGTACGAAATACTAAATAGTAAGTTTAGCAAGTTTTTGCCAAGAAATTGTTTAGTCAAAAGTGTGCTTCAGTCGATTCGAGTCTTTGCACGATTTATTCCTTGTTATCACTTATCTGAGGTCACTAAGGGGCACTTAAATAGTCATATTGTTATCAATAATTACAATAATTGAGTAGTTACTACATATACTAAATACTTGTACTACTTACTAGCTATTGCTGAAAAGTGAGAGCATACTAATAGAGATTAAAATTATAAAATTGGTTAATTAATCCAACGAAAACCCTGCCATTTTTTGGGTTAAAAACTAGTAAATGTGTTTATCTAAATTCTAAAGGTTAAACTAACATGCTAAAATTTAATATTAGTACAACATTAGGTAGGTATAATATTAGTGTGATGATATAATTGTATATATAATTATAATAATAATAATAAGTTTATTTATTTGCAACTACATACATGGTGCAGATTTACATAAAATATAATAATACAACTCCAATTAGCAGCCGCAAATTGGCTCATGCTCGGCATGTGCTGGTATACCCAGAGGCATATTCAGCGCCGGTCTTCCGCAAGAGCCATTTGTGACGACATGGATGTCATTATCAACTAATTAAGTACAACTAAAATAACATATTTAAACATACAACAACAATAATTGGCGAGACAGCCCACGACTGATTCTGTCGCGCGCCGTCGCCACAGGTGATTATATTGGCAACACACAAGATGTCTTATCTATGGTTTAGAATTCCGTCACTTGTCAAAAATAATTAACTGTGACAATTGACAAAAATAAATTAATGTTTTTAATGTTTTTACAAAAATAAATTAATGTTTTTGTTTTACTGTACCTACATACATTCGGAAATTAAGATGATATCAAATACTAGCTGACCCGACAGAACCCGTCAGTCCTGTCTTAACGGTGATTATTTAATTCGAATTGGTATAATTGAGAAAAAAAAAGATTAAAATGCCAAATTTCATCAATATAGATACAATAGTTTAGGGGAAAATCATAAAAGTTTATTGTTCGGGAACCATACATTTTCCGGGACAAAAAGTATCCCTTGTCCTTTCCCGAGACTCAAAATATCTCCATATCAAATTTCATCAAAATAGATTGAATAGTTTAGGGGAAAATCATAAAAGTTTATTGTGCGGGAACCGTACATTTTCCGGGACCAAAAGTATCCCTTGTCCTTTCCCAAGACTCAAAGTATCTCCATACCAAATTTCATCAAAATAGACTGAATAGTTTAGGCGAAAATCATAAAAGTTTGTTGTGCGGGAACCGAACATTTTCCGAGACAAAAAGTATCCCTTGTCCTTTCCCGAGACTCAAAATATCTCCATATCAAATTTCATCAAAATAGATTAAATAGTTTAGGGGAAAATCATAAAAGTTTATTGTGCGGGAACCGTACATTTTCCGGAACCAAAAGTATCCCTTGTCCTTTCCCAAGACTCAAAGTATCTCCATACCAAAATTCATCAAAATCGATTGAATAGTTTACGCGCAAATCATAAAAGTATATTGTGCGGTAACCGTACATTTTTCCGGAATAAAATGTATCCTATGTCCTTTTCCGGGACTCAAAGTATCTCGATACCAAATTTCGGCAAAATCGGTCCAACCGTTTACGCTTGATGTCGTAACCAAGGGATATTTTATATGTATATAGATAAGGTAAGTTGTGTTTTGACATAGGTATCTAGGTATGTACCTATTAGCCAAACTTTAATAATTCATACTAATAATTATTATTATAAACTGAAGGGTGTGTACGTTGGTTTGTTTGTTCCTTTAAAAAACTCAGGAAGTTCTGGTTCGAATAAAAAAAATTGTCGTCACGAATCACGATGCGACAAGTAGGAGCAATCAGATGAAAATGTGGCAAAAAAATTATGTTTTGACGCGTAGGAAGTCGCGGACAATATAGGTAGTTAGCTTATAATAACAAGTGTTAGCAAAATATAGAATTACACACAGACTGATGAATATAACTTTAAATAAGTAAATAAGTATTGAAGTTAAGTTAAAGTTTTAAAAAATATGATTTTTTTAACTCTGCATAATAATATACACGATTTTACGACATAATTTTATTATTTGATATGAAATTATAAAGAATATAAATTATAATTAACCCAGAGATAAGTAACCACGTAAATATGTTGATATTATGTTAAGACTTAAAAGGGAAAATGTAATAGTTTCAGAAATTTAAAACTAATTATGCCCAACTTAACCTTGGAAGGGTAAAATATCTTGTTCCAAAAAGTCATCTTATTGATATTTTAACCTACTTAAGAAAGTAACGTTTAGTTAATCATTTTTAATTAGATACTCATCGCTTAAAGATTCCTGATCCTGAAGAACCTGATCAAAATCAGAAACAGATGTAGCCGTCCTAAAGTTTTACCGAGACATTAAAATTGCATTAGTTTTTTAACCGACTTCAAAAAAAGGAGGTTATCAATTCGACACATATATGTATTAATTTAATATATTATGTATATATAATATTTCCAGAACTGCCGTCTGCCCAGTTTTCGTATAATAATTATGTTAGTCTATATTATCAGCGTTTGAACAAATGTGCCAAATTTCAAAAGTGTATGTAGGTATGTATGTATGTATGTTTGTTTTTTTGTTTGTGTTCGCATATCTCCGGAACTACAAGTCCGATTTAAGTGATTCTTTTTTTTTGTACTAGGTATTGTTCAACTTAGGGAATTCTGCAAGTTTCATCAAAATCTTTTCAGTAGTTTCTAAAATAGGGAAATTTAATTCTTATATACGTACAATATGGAAATCAGTTTTATCTTTTTAAAATATTATTATATTATAATTTGTCTTTTTTAAAAATTAAATTAATTTTAACTTTTTCATGTTATTTCTTAAATTTATAATTATTTAATTACAAAATTATAATGAAATAAAGAGCGAACAATTTAATAATTCTAAGCGAACCGTGACATAATTTATCGAATATATTTCCTGTATTTGGGCCTATCCACCATAAAAAGACGCTACCACAAAACAATTACGGTATCGTTTATTAGCAATAGATGAATGAATGTAAATATAAGTAGTAATTTATTACAACCATGTTCAAATTCTCGGCCAAAGGTTTCAAAACTCTTGCTAGGCCAGTGCCGCATGAATTTATCTTTACTTATAATATTATTATAAAGTTACTTATAATATTTTTAAGCTGAAGACTTTGTTTGAATACGCTAATTTCAGAAACTACTGGTTTGAATTAAAAAGTATATTTCTTTGTTAGATAGTCCATTTATCGAGGAAAGCTATGTACTATCAAGGTGCGACCAGCATGTCTGACGAATCAGACAAAAAGTGGAAAAACTGGGAAAATTATTATTTGAACGCGCTAATCTCACGAACTACTGGACCGAATTTTATGCAATTTAGCACAATTAGACCAAGCAGAGCAAGAGGAAGGACATAGGCTACATTTTGTTTAAAAATGTACAGTTCTCGTGAAAAAGCTAATAATTTACGCAGGCAACGCCGCGCATGACGTCTAGTAGTAGTATAGGAGGTAGCAACGTTTTCGAGAAAGTATTTGTTGGCTGATTTTGTGTAATGTGATATGTCGTCATTCTTGATCTTTTGGTTAGAGTCTGGGCGGTCTGGCTACCGGTAGTGGTTGCGTTCATTAGTGCGCAACCTTCTTGTCCAGGTAATAATCCTGGATTTTAAAATTATTTTAGTATGTATAAAATTTTAAAATAAATAGATAAAATAAAATATGTTTAATTCAGATAACTCAGATCCATTAAATTGTTAGTAAAGAAACTTATCGCTATGTTAGTATTCTATTCTAAAAAGAGATTTAGTCCTATTTATCATAAAGTCGATCAGAGGTTAATCCCCGCTGTCGACTATCTCTTTCAGAACACTGTGGCTGCTGCCGCTCTCTTTCGAGGTCTACATCGTCTCGAAGGCCGTCAGTCATGTCCAAGATATTTAAAAGTGTACACTCTTTCTAAAGGTTCATTATTGAGGTGTATAGGGGGAACAATATTGGTACATTGGTTGCCGGCCTTAAAGACCATATACTGTGATTTTTTGGCGTTGTAAAGCAAACCATGTGAGACAGCATATTTTTCACAAACACCGAGTAAAGTTCTTAATGCACCGACAGAGGGCGCCAGCAGTACCATGTCGTCCGCGTACCTAGGTAGGGGCAGGGACCCCATCATGGAGACTACAATGTTGTTCTAATATGGAGCTAAGCACACTGTCAAATATTTTAGCTATAGTTGTTGCTAAAGATTGACCTGGCCTATAATTAGATCTGTCAGAAACGTCACCACTGCGATTTTTAGGTACTGGCACAACTGTAGTCCTTAATAAATCAGCTGGTAAGTAGCTATGGACAATGCACATATTAAAATATAGTAATGCCAGAACTCTTGACATATGTTTGCCCGCGAATCTTAGGTGCTCAATACTGAGACCATCGTGACCTGGCGATTTCCCTGTAGCCAGGCTTTTTTTTTTTTTTTATGAAATAAGGGGGCAAACGAGCAAACGGGTCACCTGATGGAAAGCAACTTCCGTCGCCCATGGACACTCGCAGCATCAGAAGAGCTGCAGGTGCGTTGCGGGCCTTTTAAGAGGGAATAGGGTAATAGGGGAGGGTAGGGATGGGAAGAGAAGGGAATAGGGGAGGGAAGAGAAGGGAATAGGGGAGGGAAGGGATGGGAATAGGGTAGGGGATTGGGCCTCCGGTAAACTCACTCACTCGGCGAAACACAGCGCAAGCGCTCTTTCACGCCGGTTTTCTGTGAGAACGTGGTATTTCTCCGGTCGAGCCCGTTCGTGCCGAAGCATGGCTCTCCCACGTATAAAAAATTTAACAACGCTTGTTGTTAATGTTGGTAACACATAATAGGACGAATGATGGCTTTCCTTAGCCGGCCGTGGATGTCATACTCACTGCGGAATTATATCCATAGATATTATAATTATCAGCACCAGCGCCAGAGACAATTTCTTGTGTGTAACACCATACCACCATGGTTAATATTCCAAACTCATTAAAAGCAACCTTCCGCATTTTCCACGTGGTCTGTTCTGATCAATTACATGGTTATCTGACATGAATGCTGTCTATTGTGACTAGAACTAATAACTACAAAATAATAATAATATCTATAGACGCTTCACACGACGTCAGTCTGGCCCCGTGATAAGTACCTGATGGACTTGTGTTACAGGTACCAGACAACGGAAATATATTTAATACTTTTATAATATACATAAATTTAAGGTTTTTATTATATTATACACATATTTAATACACATCCATGACCCAGGAACTTTGAAAACTTTTGTTCCATCGGCGGGATTCGAACCCGCGACCCCCGGCTTGAGCTACCAACAGCCCACCAACTAAGCCACAGAGGTCGCGAAAAAAGCTTTGAGGTGTAGTGTAATGTAAGATTTTTCAGTAATGTAAGATTTTCCAGTAAGTTAGATGACAGAGAAAAGTTACCTTAAATTGCAAAGAACATTCGGCTTCATACCGTAGCAAGACAGACAAAAAGCAATTTCAGGTAAAAAGTAGGCACAAAAATTTAATTACAGGTATAAAGTATGCCAACATCAATTAGGACTAAATAATTATTAATAATTTGACAATCAGCAATAAAAATGTAAAAGATTAAATCAAGATTTGTTGGCATACGTTTTATATTTAAGGTTATTCTTCCATTTAATGTCTTCAAAAATTCTGAATAGATTTTTATTATATATTTCATAAAATACAAATAGGTACATTAAATAATATATGTAATTTAGAGGTGAAGCTTGTTGTAATACTTAATCTTGGCCCGAAAATCTTAATCCCTAGCTTTTGATAAGATCCAAAATATAGGAGAGGTAAAATAGTCGCTTCGATAAAAGTTTTACGGCCGTGCCAGCTTACTCGAGAATTGGTTGGGCACTGCTGCGGCCTGCGACCCCAGACAATGGTATTTAAATAGTATTTTACTGGATAGGTGATGGCAATCGCAGAAAATCATGTGTAAAGTATTTTCGCATTGTTAATTTTCGAATTGTTAAAAAACCCGAAAAAACTCGAAAAACCCGGGTACCCGGTTTTCATCAAACAAAAAACCCGAAACCCGGGTTTTGAAAATTGGGTCCGGGTTTCGATGCCCTATGTCTATACCTGCAGCTATATAATACTCAACCTGCGGCCCGCGGGACTTTTTCAGTGGCCCGCGTGAAGTTTACCCTTTTGAATTTCACGCCCACCGTGTATAATAGTGCTGTCATCATAGTGATATTAAACCACGCTGTCATCGTAAAAGTCGTGAAAATGTTTCCACTTTTATATCGGTAATAGTTATTATTTTAAACCTAAAAATTTTTGGTGGCGGACTGTGAGGCCGACTAAAACGTGGCTGGGGCCCGTATAAGGAAAAGATTGATTACCACTGGTCTAGACAGTGGGTAAAACGAGCAGGCATGATAAAGTTCTATTTAGATTTTTATTTAAGTTTTGTGTCGCCCAGTGTAGTCTGACCTTAAACCTACATTTTTAAGCTACAGGCGCTACAGCCTTACAGACAAAGAGATAAGCTGACAAATCTTGTACTTGTTACCCTTCGAGAGTAGTATTAAATTTAAAAATAAGTTTTTTCTTCCTGATTACAACATAATCTAAAAATAGAACGGCAATTAAATGTGTGCATATTAAAATTAAACATATTTATTATTATCTAAAGCAGTTTTATAGCTATTTACAGAATGTGTACTTAGGTAGGTATATTATATTTATAGTTTCAAGAAACAGACATACAAAGAGTGAACTACGTGGCTATGTCAATGTATTAATTCACGAATTAGGAGAATAGTTTCTATAGGTTTCAAGTTACAATAATTGAAATTTGTATTTTTAGTATTTACTATTTATTTATATAAGTACCTCATAATGTAGATACATGTAGGTATTGTTTTTTAATTTTTTTATGAATAAACTAGCTGTCCCGGCAAACGTTGTTTTGCCATATAAAGTATTTCGCCCATATATTATTTTATTGAAGTGACTAAATAAGTATGTCACCATGGCAACGTGAAACGTCCATCGCGCTATCCCATCGCACTTGAAACAATGGTCGCCGTCAGTCTCAAGTTGTAATAATTTACTATTATTTATTCAACAAATGCACTTATCAATATAAAAAGTACCCAGTAGCCGATTCTCAGACCTACTGAATATACACATAAAATTTAGTAAAAATCAGTTAAGCCGATTCGGAGGAGTACGGTAACTAACATTGTGACACGAGAATTTTATGTATAAGGTAAATAAATAAATATCAAGTGTTGACGACACGACAGCTCTGCGGGGTCGTGGTTGTCACAGGAGGAGCAGTGGACTGTATCTTGAGGATTTTTTCTCCCAGAAGAGCGAGCGGTTTGTCGAAGATTAAAACACCAGATTGTAGCTTGGAACTGCAAGGCGCGGAGTGTTGGTGGGGCAGAGTAACGTCTTGTTCTGATGCGTTAGCGAATATGTCGATTTGTCGAAGCACCGGGATAGTGCTTATTATAAGTGTTTTTTGTGCAAACAAAACGATAGAGCCCATGGGGGTCTATCGGATGTGTCGCGCATGCGCAGTCCGTTTATGGAAAAAATACAATTACATGTACTATCAGAGAAGTTGATTCCTAGGCAGATGGGGGACCTACGTAGTTTGGTCGCGTTATGTCAAACCCAGCCGACAGATCACAAATAACATTGAATTGACATGATCCGACCAAATAACGTTGGTCTGTCAACTGCCTAGGAATCAAATTCCTCGATGGTACAAAACACATTACATGACATTCTTATAAGACAAAACAAGAGTAATTAGATAATCTTATAAGAAAAAACAATATTTTAAAATTAATAACAAATTATAACAATAACATTTGTGTGAGACACACTACAATTCTGCGAGAAAGAATAAATCAATAACATTTGTATGAGACACACTACAATTCTGTGCGAAAGGGACAGCAATAACATTTGTATGAGAAAAAACGTTTCTAATAAGAAAGAGCTAACACGAATTTTAATATGAAGTCTAATGATACAACAGCATAACTTTAAACTATCGAGAACTATGCAATTAAAATCTACTAAAACTTGCTATTCTTAGCGAAATGTCTATATTTACAATATTATTATCAAAGGAATAACACTAAGCTATTATTTACAATCAAGATTATGGCGAATGTAAATGTGGAAACTGCTAATGTGTGAATTTATATAAAATATGTGGCTATTGTGAAAACAAGTGCAGTTTATAACAACTAAGTAACTATCTGGGAATTAGTTTAACATTACAAAAATGCTGCAAAAAGTTTAAGAACCAAGAATTGCGTCCTTTCAAAAGGTTTCATCTGAAACAAAGAAACAATCACTGTATTCGGAATAAACAGAAAAAATAATTCTTTAAAACAATAAAGCAAAATCATCTTTAATTTTTATAAAAATAACGTTGACAGACAATTATCGACGGAAAGCTGGCGACCAAATCGGTCATGTGGCTTCAGCTGTATTAAAACTCCGTTAGCTACTTCCCTGAACAACCTTTCCTGATAATCTGCGTGCTGGCAGGCTGTGGACGGTGGGTGTGGGTGTAGTGGGGTGGGGAAAAATTGAAAAAAATGTAGGTTCAGCGACTTTAATTTTTTTTCCAAACAGTTGATCTCAGGTACTTCCTGTGCACCCAAAAAAAAATTAAATCGATCGGGGAAGGGGTTGCAAGCGTTAATTAAAAGTAGGAAAATTATTATTATTTTCATGTGGGCTCAGCTGTGTTGGCTTTTTTTCTGAGAGATTAGTTAGTATGTAATGCCAAAAAAAATAGCCAGACAAAAATATCGATGGGAAAGTACCGAAAACAATTCTTGAAAACGTTGAATTTGTACGAAAATTCGCCGATTTCAACAATTGAGAGCGTATTTAGGATTGCACAAAATGGTTTTGATACTGTGTCAGAATGGTTACGGAGTAACCTTCTCACCCTTAACGCCGAAAAAACAAAATACCTATATACCTTTCTATATACGCAATCCCCCCCTACGTCTCCCTCTCAGTTCTTCAGGAGCACTGCTTAGCGGGCGAACAGGACCGCCCGCTAAGCAGTGTTCTTGCAGAACATTAGAGAAAACTGCCTCTACTTCATACAGATCGGTCTATACGGAGCGATCCGTACCGACGGTCCGCGTGACACTAAAACCAGCCTTACATCCAGAATTCGTAAAATGATTCCCACCTTTAAAAACCCACGGCATGTGGCGGATGAAGCTATCAGAAAGACACTCTGCCAATCCCTGCTCACCTACTGCATATCAACGTGGGGTGGCACCCACAAATCCACTCTTCTACAACTAGAGCGAGCCCAAAGAGCCGTCCTCAAAGTCCTGTATGGCCTACCTTATCTATATCCCACCGAAGACATTTATAGGAAGACTAAGGTATTAACTGTGCGACAACTGTTCATACTCCATACAGTTATCAAGCAGCATGGTCTTCTAACATATGACCCTTCCTCTCACCTCGGAAAGAGAAGACAAAAGCCCGTAGGCAATAGCAACAACCTTTTTCGTTTCTTCTGTTTTATTGGGGGCTACCTCTACAATAAAATCAACCTCCATGAACACATATATAACGTCACAAAATCTGTCTGCAAAAGTAGAGTAACAAACTGGCTTATAAAACTGAATTACGAAAAATTAATTGCAATACCAGAATAGTATACCAAACATACATCCATACAAACACACACACACACGCACACGCACACGCACGCACACACTAACTAACTAACCCGACTTCACCAGTTAATACCAAGATGTTGTTCTGTAACCGTACTGTAACCAAGACTGTGTAAAGTGTATATTAATTGGGATTGAGGCCTGGGGAGTGTGCCAAAATCTTTTCGTTTTCGCTTCGTTATAGAATCGCCGATGAAAATGTATGGAATTGACATATTAAGCGTTCGTTAGTATGACGTTGACGTTCGACTCGTCTTATGTCAATTCCATACATTTTGATCGCGATTCTATAACGAAGCGAAAACGAAAAAGTTTCGGCTAAATGGCCGTGTCCAGAAATACACGCTCACGCCCAGTTTAGGCACCAGTCTCCCACAACTACCTAAGATTATTATACAGTGTGTAACAAAAATAGGTGATAATACTTTAGGGTGTGTACGTGTTCCTTGTAGAGAGTTCACTGTGAAAGTAGCAGCTCTGAAAGACGAATTTTTTTTCACTTTTGTATGGGCAAGGGCCCGAGCGTCACGAGTTTCCCCATACATAAGTGAAAAAAAATTTGGTCTTTCAGCGCTGCTACTTTCACAGTGAACTTTCTACAAGGAACACGTACACACCCTAAAGTATTATCACTTATTTTTGTTACACCCTGTATAGTCTAAGTTAATTATTGTAATTGATATTCTATTGTGGTGAGTAAATAAATCATTATTATTATTATTGTTTCGTATCATTTCTGATACCGGTCGGAGCGACTGCACACATAATTATCGCGGTCAGTCTCGTCTGTGATACACTCTTAAGTGGCTTGAATTATATAGAAAAATGTTTTTTATTCTGTTGCTCATATTTTTAATAGTTATAGCCGTGAGATCGGTTATTTATTTCAAAAATAATAGATCGTTGCCGGGACCGAACCCTTTGCCTATAATAGGCAACATACTATACGTTTTATGGATGAAACCTAATGGTAAGATATTTTTTGGTCTGGATTTGACAATTACGTAGCATGGTTGCAGTGCACAGAGAAATACGAAAGTATAGACAAACAGCGGAGATAAACTGAAGGTGCCGTTCCGATCTTTACCGCGGCTAGCCGCGATCGACAAATATGGTGTACAAGTATGGTGTAGTAATTGTCATTTTTTTAAATATATTTTGTCTTAAGTACTTGTAAATAAAAATACTAAAAATATTACATTGCAGTTTATAGATAGGAAATCTATTTTATTATCATTTGTTGTCTAATTTTTCTTTTAATATTAAACTTTCTTCTTCTCTAGTTTATCAATGATGATCCGGGTTCCCTAGAACATTTTTTTTTTTGATTACTATCAAGCTAATTTTTGTGAGTAGCTTCATTTTGATAAGACGAACAACAATTTTATCTGCGAAAAATCACGAAAGTGGTAGCTAACAGAGGTAGCTTAAAGGATTTAATACTTTGATTTGATGTACTCGGTTAACTAAGGAACCCTAAAACGGAACCCTAACCAGCAGATTTTTTGTATATTGATAGATTAATAGTTATATTATTTAAGAGTAACATTGTCCTACAAATAGAACAATCAATATTTTAGGACCATCAAATCAAAGTATTAAATCCTTTGTATCTCGGTTAGCTAGCACTTTCGAGATTTTTCGCAGATAAAATTGTTTTTCGTCTTATCAAAATGAAGCTACTCACATTAAATTACTAGGCCTTTACATCCGTTGTGGATGATTTATACAGTATTTTCAGAGCGAAGTAACCACTCCTCAAGTACTGTAGTGCCTGGGACAAGATTTTTAAATGTCCGTATGGTTGCCCAAGCACATACGGCATTCTCGCAACATAGTCGGCCTAGTCCAGAGGAAAGAACTAGTCAATACGCCTGGGACCAACTATGTGTGGGTTTCCTCACGATGTTTTCCTTCACCGTATGAGTGTCCGTATTATGGACTTGAGATCAGAAAATGTCTCATTGGTACACGCCTCCACCCGGGATCGAACCTGCACCCTCGACGAGTGCAAACCAAAGGTCTACCCATTGGGCCACGGACGCTCACTCGCACTAAACTAGCTTGATAGTAATAAAAAAAAATTGTTTTAGGGAACCCGGACATGAAAAGTACGATACGTAGTACATTAACTCATGAAAGCGTAACAAACATCAAAAATTCGCATATTTATAATGTATCTTGAAATTATGTGGTTTCGATGGTGATTATAATATTTTATATTTGATAGACTTTTTTCTATCAAATATAAAATATTTGATAGACAAAAAGTCAACATAGCAAACATTATATTCAACTTTGTCCTTTTTTATATTAGCTGTTACAAAAAGGTGTTGAATTGAGTTAAAGTTTTTGTCTACACATGCAAATTAAAAACTTTAAAGTGTTTAAAATATGAATTTGATATTCTAATAATAATTATCTGAGCTATTCAAATTTTAATGAGCAAAAAAGTTTTACATACTATTTACTGAGAGTTTAAAAAAATGTTTAATATTAAACAGCGTACGCGAGATTTTTGGTTCCGAATGAATTGACTAGGTTTTGTGTAAGTACATCAATAATAATTATACTTAGTCGCGCGTCATTGGTAGGATATAGTATCGTTCTACATGAAATAGCTACACCTAAACCTAAAAATTTGGAAAAAGGAAAAAAAAATACCATTAGGAAAGAAATAGGATCGGATATCGAATATTATATTATAAGATCAATGAGTAATTTTCCGGTTTTCAATATTCTCCCTACATAAGTATTGTAATCGATATAACTTTTTAGAGTTCCGTTTCCAAATGTCAAAAAACGGAACCCATACGGATTCGTCATGTTATGTCATGTCTGTCTGTCTGTCCAGCAGGACAGCAGGTATGTCACAGCCTCTTTCTTCCGAAAGTATAAGAACAATACTGTTGAAATAGATAAAGTAGATGTTTTCTGTAAAACATTCAGAGACTCGAACATTAATTACTTAAAATATGTAAAATTTCATTCAAAATTTTGACATAAGCGTCATACATTATCTGTTAAACTCTTAATTAAATTGAAGGTTAATCATAATTGAATGTCTCTGAGTACGGCAGTAAGAGTTTCAAACAAAAAAAAATAGAAAAATAACAATAAATAGAGGCTCCCCATACTTTGAACTGAAGCTTAAACGTTTTATTTTTATCAACTAAAATATAAAAATAAAATATTTATAATGGTAGTACGATACAACCGACTCGCATTTGACCGATATGACGGGACGTCAGGTCAATGTTAAAATAATCGGCCAAGTGCGAGTCTGACTCGCGCACGAAGGGTTCCGTACCGTTATAGAGAACAAACAGGCCAAAAACTGTGTTTTTTGTATGGGAGCCCCCTGTACTTTTTTATTTTATTTTAATATTATTATTAATTATTGAAGTACACATCTAAATAAGGCTTTTGTGAAAATTTCAAGTGCCTGCCTGTTGCCATTATTGATAACGAGCAGAAAAGGCCAAAAAAATCACGTTTTTTGTATGGGAGCCTCCCTTAAATATTAATATTATTTTGTTTTTAGTATTTGATTCAGATATACACAATCTGTGAAAAATTCAAAATTCTAGCTATAGCGGTTCTTGAGATACAGCCTGAAGACATACAGACAGACAGACGGACAGACGGACAGACGGACAGACAACGAAGTCTTAGTAACAAGGTCCCGTTTTTACCCTTTGGGTACGGAACCCTAAAAACAACGAATAAAACGTACCTAACGTGCGTGTTTACAATAACAATAACATGAATATAAAACAATAATATTATAGCTCCATTAATTAACTTTATTAAGTACCTAGCCATTATAGACGCATTTATATCAAGAAAGAAAAAAGCAATGATTAAAATTATTATCAAGATGATTTATAAACAACTCCTAAAGAACCAAAAAAGATCAACTCAGTTTAGATATACTTAAGACATAGTTTGCACCTTTCCTCAGTGGTCCTACTTTTCCATTTTTTTTTTTAAGTTGGCCATTTCTTATTAATTATTTAGACTCTTAAGTCTTATATCAATAACTATAATATTATATATACGTAAAGTCTGATGTCCTCTTAATAAAACAAATGAATACTAAGAGCTATCTAAAATACCTACCAATACCCAAAAGTATACACACGAGGGTGGCACTGAAAATTTCGGGAATCAAGGAAGTGATACAACATTACTATTTAAAAATGTATTTATTGCTTTTCGAAGTATTCTCCGCGAAATTTGACACATTTTTCCATACGATGGAACCAATCATTGCAGCAACCATTCCATTCGGAAGTTGGGGTCTTCAATATAGCCGTTTTGTAGGCGTCCACAGCTTCTTCAGGTGATGAAAATCTCTGACCACGCAATTTATTCTTTATTTTAGGGAAAGTATAGAAATCATTACGGCTTAGGTCGGGGCTTTACGACGGATGGTCTAATAATTCTATGTTTTCTTGCTCTAAAAACTTTTTTGTTCTGTGCGCGGTGTGAGAACTTACGCATTGTCGTGATGGAGGATGATGCGGCGGTTGCAGTTCTCTTTACGGAGTTCAGAAACGACCTGTGGCAAACAAAATATGCTAGCATACCATTCTGCATTAACCGTTCTTTGTCCCTCAGAGGAATAGTCGCAACATGGCCGGTTTTGGAGACAAACGTGGCCACCATTATTTTTTTCAACACTCCGTGAACGAACAATTTTTGTTGGCTTTAGCTCATTTTCGAACACCCAAACTCGTGACGTTTTTTGTTTCGGGTTCGTACGCGTATATCCTGGACTCGTCACCTGATACAATGTTGTATACAGCATTTGAGGATCCTGCGTGGAATCTTTCAAGAGTTCTGACGCACCAAGTAACGCGAGCCGCTTTTTGCTCTTCACAGAGCAAATGCGGTATCCATCGGGAAAACAACTTTTTTAAACCTAATTGTTCATGCAAGATTATTTGTATTTGACTCATGCCAATGCCTAAAGTTGCCTGAATTTCGCGGTATGTCACATGTCAATCTTCCTCAATCAGCTTACGCACAGCATCAACGTTTTCTTGGGTGACTGCAGTTTTTGGACGACCTTGACGGGGATCATCACTGAGCTTGACACGTCCACGTTGAAATTCAGCAAACCAGCGATAAATTGGGCTTCATCACCAAATGCAGAAATCATCCGGTCAACACACTGTTTTTGTGTTAAACCACTTCGAAAGTCATAATAAATCATCGCTCTAGAATTTTCTCGAGTCAATTCCATTTTCTCAACGACTAAACAAGTTTGACAAGACCTTGTGATAAGACCGAGAATCTTTTTTTAAATAAATAAATGGTATTTGATTTTCAAAATCAAGGAGTTTTCAATTAAACGATTTTAATATGACAGGATCAGTGGAAATATTCCATTCCCGATACTTTTAGTGCAGCCTATGTATTACTACAACTACTACTAATATCATTTATAAAATCTATTTTCTTTTTCAGAATTTCTGCCACTGCTACGCTATTTCAAAGACACGTATGGTGATACCTGCTTGATACATCTGTTCCATCAGCCTTACGCGCTAATATACCATCCTAAATATGCTGAGGTATGTCATACTATATTAATCTTCACCGTTCATCAATAAAATAAAACATATTCGATGCGTAACGAAAGCACGCGACTTGTGGTACCCCGTGAGATTTACGGGGTACCACAAGGCGCGCCTTTAGGTACTTACAGTTTTTTACAATTAGAGTATTACTAAAGGCTAAAGCGTTTATTTTTGTTAAACAATAGCACACTGAAAAGTTATAAGAATTATTGTTTTAGTCATCTTAGTAAATAAATTATAATATTACCTTCTAATAAGTATTACTTAAATACGAATAGGATATAATATTACGTTTGAGAACGTTTCTGTCAATATTTTTTTTAAAGGACGTGTGCAACATGTCAGATTTTGGTCGGATTATTTACTGTAGCGCCCTCTGCTCCGATCTTTGCATTATATTTCCTATTGTAATAAGCCATATTTTTTATAGTTGCATTTCGCACTTATAAATTAATACAAACTAAACTCAAACAGATCATAGGTCTATTTTGTTTCTATATACCTATATAAAATGTTGGTGTGTCATAATAATTATTGCCTGTTTTAGGAATTGTTATCCAGTATAGAATACATTAAGAAGGGGAGATCCTACCAATACTTATACCCTTGGCTGGGAGACGGTCTCTTGACATCAACTGGTAAGTCTATATTTTTTAAAGCATATCTAATTAAAATAATGTTTGTGCAAACTAACCTTTGTGTTCTCTTTTTATCTGTATTCGTTTATAATGAGTGATAAGAATCATATCACCAAAATAGTAACTAGCTATTTACCTAATTATTGGAAAATTTATTTAATTATTGGACATCATAATTAGCAATTAGAATTCGCTGATATCTATACTATTTCACTAGCTTTTTTCACGACTTTTCCGTTAAATAGTAGGTATTCTCGTAATACAAACTTTGATAGGTTTTGATTTTGTATCCTTTCTTAGTAAATTCCAGAACGTTTCTCCTGTTTTTATATTATTTTTGAAACCTACTTGCAACGACCATCATAATCTCCACATTGTCCAATTTAGGAAAGCTATGTTGACGCATGATTATTTTTCTTCTTGTTATAATAAAGAAATTCGTCGAATAGCCTCAGTAGCGAACGCCCAGTACGCCGAATAAAAAGGTGTACCACAGGGATCAGTCATTTCACATTTCACCTATTAAAATAATAAAGTTAACTAGTCTGGTCTTTCGCAATATAGCGGTAACAATATTAAGTGGAGGAATCAGCTAGTAAAAAGAGCGATTAACAGTAACCACACATCTCATTCAAGGTCATATCACTTATTGCTTATTGTGTTTTTATCATACTACGTAATATGTAAATTACATAGTATGATAAAAGCAGTATCTAATTATTATTACCGAAGTAGGTCCGACAAAGAAATCTCCACAATACAATGACTTGTTATTAATTCATAGAGTGCCTATTCTATATAGCAGAATGATGGGCGCAACGACATATTAATACCAACTCTTCATTATTTTCAAGCAAAACTGTTCTGATGTTGTTATGATCAATTTAAATGAATACTATTGTTTTCACTCATTTCAAAATCAAAAATCAAAATCAAAAATATTTATTTCTAAATAGGTTAACAAAGTTAACACTTTTAGAACGTCGTGTCTACATGAGGCCTACCACCGGTTCGGGAACTAACCCGGCGAGAAGAACCGGCGTAAGAAACTCGCTCGGGGCCATCTTTTACAAAAAAGATGGAAAATTACAAAAGTAACTTATACTAATTTACAAAAAGTATGTAAAAATATGTTATATTTATATAGAAGCAGCTGACAGTCAGTCAGCTCATTTTTCCCAGGGTGTGCTATCATTGAGAAAATCAGTTATCTTATAATAAGCCCTAGCACACAAACGTTCTTTAACAACCTTTTTAAATTTATTAACTGAATAACTGAAATTTCGCATGCTACACTTATTCCAATATTCTATCTTCTATCTTCTTCTTCTATATATATAAAACGCAAAGGTGACTGACTGACATGGTGATAAATCAACATGCAGGTAGATGATGTGACGTAGGCATCCGCCAAGAAAGGATTTTGATCAATTATACCTCCAAGGGGATAAAATAGGGGATGAAAGTTTGTATGAAACTTTGTCAATTTTAAGCCTATCGGGCTGAAATTTTGCATGCATAATGACTATGACGTAAGCATTCCCTAGGAAAGGATTTTGATAAATTCTACCCCTAAGGGGATAAAATAAGGGATGGAAGTTTGTATAAATCTTCTTAGATTTTTGACTGATTGAACTGAAATTAAAGATTGGCGCTGCTATCATGAAGACGTTCGCTTAAATAGGGTCCCGTTTTTACCGTATAGAAAGGTATAAGGAACCACATAAAGGGGAAAACTATCCATCTTTATTATTATACTATGTTAACGCGGACGAAGTCGCGGGCAACAGCTAGTGCTTTATAAAAATCCATCAAAATATTCAGATTTATTACATAGCCATTCCATTGTTTACCTTACTTTAGGAGCAAACAAATTAAAATCTTCTACAAAATAAATCAACTAAATATTCAGAAAATCGTGATCCAACCAAAAACATAAATGTAAAAATGGAGAGCCAAGTTCCATACGAATATTATTCTTGTCTATGGACTTCGCCGTAAAAAGAATGGAGATCTAAATGAATGCCAAGTTCTATGGAAAATCGAAATATGTATGTATAGGAACCAAATAATATTATGAACAAATAATAGAGTCTATTTCTTTGCTTTATTGAATATCTATAACAATTGATGTTATTCAAATAATGTGAGATCTTTAAGTAGATTAGATCTAACTTGGCCAGTTTTCATTACATCAGTCATTTCATAAAGTTATTGAACATTTTAATTCTGATGAAAACTAGCCAAGTCAAATCTAATCTAGTTTAAGATCTCACATTGTTTAAATAACATCAATTGTTAATTGTTATATATATTCAATTTTTTGAATATATATAACAATTAACAATTGATACTAAATAGTATATAAAGTTTATGTGAAATATTTTCTGAAGTATGAGGGGGTTAAAAGTAGCTGCAAATGGTTTCTGTAATATTACACACGGTGCTGCTCGCCAGTTCTATTATGCTGGAACTTGGCTTGACACGCTACCGCGTGTCTAGATAGTTCATTTTTAGGGTTTCGTAGTCAACAAGAAACCCTTATAGTTTCGGTCTGTCCGTCCGTCTGTCCGTCTGTCTGTCTGTCCGTCTGTCCATCTGTCCGTCTGTCTGTCTGTCCGTCTGTCTGTCTGTCCGTCTGTCTGTCTGTCTGTCTGTCCGCGGTTTTACTCAGAGACCATAGGACCTACAAAGCTTTAATTCGGCATGAATGCACATATTAATGATGCCGACGAAATGGTATATAATTTCTTTAAAAAATATTTTTTAATGGTAGGTACCACGGTACAAAAAATATCATCCCCGATTGATGTATCAAGCGGGGATGATATTTTTTGCGTCCACCCCACCGTGTGGGGTGTCGTTGGCACTCGTTGAATAGGTTTTATAAAAATACTAGACGTTCCGCGCGGCTTCGCCCGCGTAAATTAGATATTTCACAGACAAATCAGTCTACAAAAAATAGCCTATGATCCTTCACGTGGTCTACTTCTTATCTGATCCAAATAACAGAAAAATTGCTCTAGTAGTTCGTGAGATAAGCCCTTTCAAATAATTTCCCCCGTTTTTTCCACATTTTTTTCTATTTCTTCGCTCCTGTTAGTCTTAGCGTGATAAAATATAGCCTATAGCCTTCCTCGATAAATGGGCTATCTAACACTGAAATAATTTTTCAAATCGGACCAGTAGTTCCTGAGATTAGCGCGTTCAAATAGGCCCTTCCAAATAATTTCCCCCCATTTTTTCCACATTTTCCTCTATTTCTTCGCTCCTATTAGTCTTAACGGGATAAAATATAGCCTATAGCCTTCCTCGATAAATGAACTATCTAACACTGAAAGAATTTTTCAAATCGGACCAGTAGTTCCTGAGATTAGCGCGTTCAAACAAACAAACAAACAAACTAACTAACAAACTCTTCCGCTTTATAATATTAGTATAGATTACGAGTATTCATAGATCATTTACCGATTTAGGGATCCATTTGTGAAATATGAAGTTTCAAAGCGGAAAAAATCGTTAGAGTCCAGTGTTGTCCCTTCTACCAGCTAAACGGTTGCTTATGGAAATGTGAAAAAATTCACGTGAGTAGGAAATATGCTGAATTTAAAAGAAAAACTATCTCGGCTACGAAGACTTCATAAGTTATTGAGTAATAGTCTATCAACTAAAAAAAATGTATTCGGCGAAGTATAAAGGAACTTTTCGTTCAAATTCCTTTGAACGTAACTGAAATGATGTTGTTAGTAGTGTAAAACACGTTATAAATGTACATAATATTTTATTGAACATACAAAAATTACAAAAACTAGCGGTACTACGGAACCCTATATTGCGCGTGGCCCGACACGCACTTGGCTGGGTTTTTTTTTTTCATCTAAATGACCATAATATAAAATTGCAAATTAAATTTAGTTTTAATGCTTGCAGTTAATTAAAATGATCAACTATCTGACTCACTCAGACAACAGCTGTAGGTTGATTCTGCTAATTAATCTGGCAAATACAGTTTTGATGTAATCTCGATATTATTATTAAATTTCAAAATGCTATTGCCATAACTTTCAAAGCACCGTCAAACCGTTTGTCTCCAAAACTCTAAAAAAAAATGTTTTTAATATCGCCTCTAGTCCACCGACGCGACGCGACGCTGCGAACAAGACGATCGGTCGATCAAGACGGTTGGTTTATAACTTAAAACTCGCCAATAAGAGAAATAGGGTTCGAGTCTTATTTGTATGTTGTTATGTGTATACGAATTTTAAGATAATATAGAATGATTAAAAACAATAGTATTACTTTAACCATGCATATAATGTATGTCACGTGCCAATTATAAACAGGTTATTCACGTGAATAGTGATGAATCAGAAGATAATTGTCTTAGACATGCAAGAATCATAACAAGTATCATTACTCAGTCCTACCACTGATACAAATGAGGGTATTTGATATTTGCATCTGCACCTGGTGGCAAATACCACCAGGTGCCGCTATGTAGCCTTAGGGTCTATCGTGTCAAACTACTGTCATTTGTTAAGATATAGCTGTCATGTGTCACGATATGTGACTATTTGATACGATAGTCCCTAAGGGCCGGGACACAAAAACACGATACGACGTCGTGTCGTGTTTTTGTGGCCCGGCCCTAAGGGTCAAATCAGACCTCAACGCGACGTGTAGATGAATTTCTAAATTAGTACTGAATTGATAGATCTCAGTTGCGTGAGGCGTCTTGCGAATCTGTCAAATCCATATAAATTTAGATATGCATCTACGGGTCGCGTTGCGGTCTAAATCAATCCTTAGGGTCAATTCAGACCGCAACGCGACGAGGCGAGGCGAGGCGCGGTGCGGCATAAATTTGGATGGATTTGATAGGTTCAATTGCGTGAGACGTCTTGCAAATCTGTCAAATCCATATAAAATATTTAGAAATGCATCTACGCGTCTCGTTGCGGTCTGAATCAACCCTGACTACATAGCGGCACCTAGAATTTCAAACATCCTCATTTAGTAAAATTGGTCCTACTATCATGAATGTTTTGCTGTCAAAGACTGATAGATCATAGAAGTTGTCGAAGTCAAAGATCGATTACGTAACTTGCCACAGATAAGCGACAGCCGTTTGACAGGAGATATTGCAGAATATCTGCCGGCTGTCAGGAACTTTGTGTACGAAAATTTTGACAGAAATTATAGTGCAATATCTTCTGAAAAACTGGTTGCGCATAACTGTTGCAAGATAAGTAATCGCTCAGTCAATTTTCCTCTTTAAAACCTTAGAGTACGGTTACACGGTCAGTCTAGCGTCAGTTCAGTCCATCACTCTGAGACTAACGCTAGAATGATGGCAGGAAAGTCCATAATCAAAAAATGATCAGTCCGTCAATCAAACGGTTACACGATCACTCTTTTGTCGATCTGGATCAGACTGCCAGAGGCCAGACTGACCGTGTAACCATAGTCTAACCTAGACATAAGGCTTAAGAGAGGCGAACCGCATAATATGTCTTGAACCATGCATTAGGTTATTTAAATTGATAAAGCAATCACAGTCGCTAATTTAATTACCTATATATAGGTAAAGATATTTCGGTCGCAAAAAAAACTACTTAGGTTGAAACCAAACGATTGTAATTTTGTGAGTCGTGACTCGTGAGTCGCAGAATTTTGGTCGCGTAAATTTTCATTCTAATCATGACTTACAAAATTACGCTCTCGTGAATGAAGTAGGAATTTTCTATGAAACTGAATGCAGCAGAATTTCTGCCAACCGAAATTCTGTGAATCACGACTCACAAAATTACGCTCGTTTGGCTTCACCATTACTGCTAATTATGACACTGAAAAAGTCGTTGACATGATACAGCTAATTTTAATTGATTCATGTTCGTTATTCAAATTAATCCGCGATTCATTGTTTTTGACCTTACATGTGTCGAAAAGAACGCAATGTAATTATATTATACAAGGTGTAACAAAACTAAGTAATAATACTTTAGGGTGTGTATATGGGTGTGTCCCCTACATAGAGTTCACTGTGAATGCAGTAGCAGCGCTAAAAGACTAACTTTTTTTCATCTTAGTATAACGTGACCATTTATTTTTTTGTCAGAGCGGGACTTAGATACGGAATTCCCCAAATTAAATTTTATTTTAATATTATTTTTTGAAAGTATCAAAGTGTAGAAGTATAAATTTATACAATTGAGTAATTTGTGAATATTTCCAATGCCTGTTGTTGTATTATCTACTATTATTAATGTCGAGCAAAATAGGGCAGAATAACCACATATTATGTTGTATGGGAGTGCGTTACTTCCAGGCATTGCACAGGCATTACAAACATAAAAATACTTTTACAATAAATTGTCGTTTGGTCTCTTTGTAAAAGCGGGACGATTTCGGCCTCGCGGGGGTACAGCGGGACAGTCTGCCTGAAAGCGGGACTGTCCCGCCTAAAGCGGGACGTATGGTCACGTTATCTTTGTATGAAAAAATCGGCCAAGTGCGAGTCGGACTCGCGCACGAAGCGTTCCGTACCGCTATAGAGCGAAAGTAGGCAAAAATTGTGTTTTTGTATGAGAGCCCCCCTTAAATATTTTAATAGTAATAATAATAATAAACATTTATTCAAGAACTTTGGGCATTACACCACGCTACATTACAAAAATAAAACGTTAACACACAGTTAAAAAGAAGTTGACATGAAAATACCAAGCAGTATGAAATGTTACTAGCCTATCTAAGAATTAACAACAAACAAACAAACAAAAAAAAAAAAGGAATAAGTAACAGGTAACAAACAGGTAAAAAAATTTAGTTAGCAAGAGTATCATGGGAAGGCAGGAGGTGTAATGCTCAAGCCACTGAAATGGAGTCCACTCAGGTAAAACGACTATGGATAAACCACAGTCCCTGATATTCTGTGGATCCAAAATTTTCTTATTTTTATTTTATTATTAATTATTAAAGTTTGTTAGTTTGTTAGTTAGGGAACCCTAAAATATCATGCCGCGCGGGCTCTTGCCCATACAAATCACAAAAAAAAATTAGGCATCTTCTTTTTCACAGGTCTGAGATGGAAGCTGCACAGAAAATTTTTGACGCCAGCTTTCCATTTTAACATCCTACAGAATTTTCTTCAAGTGTTTTTGAAAAACGAAAAGATTCTAGTGAAAAAGTTGAGCGAACATGCGAACGGGGAACCGGTCAATCTATTCCCAATCATTGCTTTGACGGCACTTGATAATGTTACTGGTAATAAGCTTTTGTTAATGTCAGTACTGAATATTTAACGTGTAGTTTATGTCAAAATATTTTTATTAAGTTAAAGTCAAGTGATCATTTATCATTATACCGCACCTAAATACGTGCGGCAGTAAGAGTCTACATTGGCATTTTAATAATTGCAATTTGCAAATTGCGTATCTAAAGCTGGTGCAGCATTACGAATAAATTACAATACTTAAATATATTTTCAGAGTCAATAATGGGGGTACCAGCAAACGCTCAACTCAATTCTGATTCTGAATATGTGAAATCAATTGAAACGTAAGTAATTTATATTTTTAAATCTGATTATTTTCTAATGTTATATAGGTATCTAATTTTGTTTTCAAACCTGACTTTTCTATTTTAATTTTATTCTGGATAATCTATCTGCATTACCCGTACAACAAAAAATACAAAGAGGATATAAACTACGTAACAAAAAAATACTTACGTTTTTGTCTTTCGTTGTTACGTGCAAGTCAAAGATGTCAGGTATCAAAGTCCCTGTTCATATTATGAATATTTTAAATTTTATCATGTATTGTTTTCTGTATTGTTTTCATGTATTTTTATCACGTTCAAGACATTACAAATACTGGTTCTCTAGCATAGTGAAACTTATTTGTTGCAGAATTTCCCAAATAATAGCGATGAAAATGAGAAATCCTATAATCGCATCGAATCTTATTTTTAATTTATCACCGTACAAAAAAATGCAAGATGATGCACTCAGGGTTCTTCATGAGCAGAGTATGAGTGTGATAGAGAAAAGGAGCAACGAATTAAAGAATAAAAACTTAAAAAAGGCTGATCCCAACGATATCGGTAAGCAGCAATTCAAAATCAGTACTTTATTTATTCTCAAATTATCTCTAACATCAAAATTCAAAGTGAATGAATTGGCCCTTGAACAAAATTTGCCAGTAGGTAATATTATAAAACACCATGTTTAAAAAGGAATAGGAGCCAGGAGCCAAGAATAGGAAAAGGAACATAAGAAATTGTTAAAAACATTATTTTATGCATCCGAAAGTAACAAAACTTCTAAAGAATATTGAATTAAAATTTTCCATTCAATCAGTAATCTGTAATTGAAAATTGGTTGGATGCATAATCGTTACAATGTATTGGTCGATTTCCGTTTCTTTAATTATCCGATGTATTATCCTTATTTTGTTTTGAGAAACGTAGCGTGCTCTCTTAGTATTTTGAATAGCTACTTATATTCTTCTTGCAATTATTATTATTGAAGTTATCATAATATATCTTGGTTCCGTGTTAATATATGAATCCTCTTTAAGATTATTTATGATAATCTATAAGTATATTATTTTATATATCCTCCAAAACTATTTTTTGTTTTGTTTTAGGTATAAAAAATAAGCACGCGTTCTTAGATTTATTACTTCTATCGGAGGTGGAGGGGGAAAAAATGAATATTGAGCACGTGCGAGAGGAGGTCGACACCTTCATGTTTGAGGTTGGTCAAAACTTGATTATTACCCGATTACGACGAAATCGGAATTAGGTATAATTATTTTGACAGTATGTGTATAATTAACCCCCGATTGAGTTAGGCTAAAATTTGGGTTGTTAGCTTTTAACTTTTGATTACCTTATGAAAAATATTAAAGGTAGGCTTGCGGTCTTGCAGTCTTGGTCTTAGACTACCCTAAGACTAGCAAGACCAAGACCAAGACTAGGTGTGCAAGAACAAGACCAAGACCAAGACTGACTATGCAATAGTCTTGCTCCATGCAAGATACTTGCATGGAGATTGTCCGTCCGTCCGTCTGTCTGTCTGTCTGCATTAATATTTTGATACAATAATGGAAAAATTATTAAAAATTTTAGGGGTCTCCATAGGTACAACTGAATCAAATGGGGACCCCTACAATTTTTAATATTTTTTTTCTATTTTTGTATCAAAATCTTAATGCGGTTTACAGACTACACCTACTTACCAAGTTTCAATTGTATAGCTCTTATAGTTTCGGAGAAAAGTGGCTGTGACATACGGATGGACAGACAATCAGACAGACATGATGAATCTATAAGGGTTCCGTTTTTTGCCATTTAACTACGGAATCCTAAAAATACTCTAGAAGAAATCCGAGGGAAGTTCTTATTTTTCAAAATTTTCATTTTTAACCCCCGACAAAAAAGAGGGGTGTTATAAGTTTGACGTGTCTGTCTGTCTGTGTGTCTGTCTGTGGCATCGTAGCATCCAAACGGGTGGACCGATTTTGATCTAATTTTTTTTTTTGTTTGAAAGCTGACATGATCGAGAGTGTTCTTAGCCATAGTTCATCATCATCAGCCTGCTCAGTGCTGGAAAATCACGGTTTATCTGGTTCTCGAAAGGCCGATTAGCAACTTGCAGTCGTTTGATGGGTTTTATATTTTGCATGCTTCATAGTTCGTGACATTTATGAATATATACACATTAATGGAAAGTTGATCTGGTGCTGCAGCATCACCTGGTAATCAATAGGATACCCAACTCCTCACCAACTTAGAGCAGAGGTTTCGTGTTTGGGCTCATTTTAATTAAGACAACTAGTAAGACGTAGATAAACAGTAAATATTTGAATGCTGCTGCTGCAGCATCACCTGGATCCTATAGGAGCCGAGCTCCGTATATGAACACAAAGTGGTGGTTTCATGTTTGCGCTCATATTGACGGCCTTATCCAAGAGGACATTCGTGGCTGGTATTCATTGGGATATGATCCTGTTGATAGGATTTATTCTGAACTATAACCAACACAAGTTTAAAAAGCATTGAATAAAATTAAATTAAGAAATTAAAAAAAAAAACCCCGCCAAACAACTTTAAAAAGTAATGAAATGATATTTACTGACTTTAAGTTTAAATAATTCCTAAGTATTTCCTTAGTATAAAGTTATATTTTAGTCCATAATTGTTGTCACGGTGTGTCGGGGGACCGCGCATATAGTTTAAGGGTCAGTTCACAATGGACCGAATCGAGACAATCAGCGACTTGTCGATACAATATGCAAAAGTCGCTGTTGTCGTAGTTTACTTGGCGGTCCCCCGACAGACCGTGACAGCAATTATGGACTAAAATATTACTTTATACTAAGGAAATACTCAGGAATTATTAAAACTTAAAGTCAGTAAATATAATTTCATTACTTTTTAAAGTTATTTGGTGGGTTTTTTTTTTTTTTAATTTCTTAATTTAACTTAAGGACTTATTTCCGCTAAAAGATCAGCCTATGCTGAGTTGGCTCTCGACTTTTCATTAGTATTTTCAATTCAAGAATCATTATCTCAACAAGTTAAGATAAGATCATGTAGCTAGTCTAATAATTTAGGTTTCAAAATGTTTTTTCGAGAAAATTAAAACGTTTACAAAAAGTTTTGAAAAATGTTTGCAAGACCAAGACTTTTTCAAAGACCAAGACCAAGACTAGGCGTGCAAGACCAAGACCAAGACCAGACAGATTTGAGCACGACCAAGACCAAGACTGCACAAGCAAGACCAAGACCAAGACCAAGACTGGTCGAGTCTTGGTCTTAGAGGTCTTGCTTTGCTCATCACTAATTATTATGCTTAATGATACTTTTTATTTATATTATTATGCTTAATGATAATTTTACTTTCTTAGTTATTGTGAATGCTTTATTCGTGTTCCGAATACATTTTTGTGTTAGTTGTTGTAATAAAATCAATCCTTGAGGGGTGAATTTTCAACGAATTTTGAAATGTTCACCCCTAACATAAAATTAAGTAGTAGTAGTAGTGTTTGACTACAATACTATTTGCAATTTTAAATACTCTAGGCATAGTTTTATTAATAGGTTCTTAAGCCAGAAATGGTAGCTAGTTCTATTACAATATATTATAATGGACCAAGAGCCCGCGGGGGCCAGACCTTCCTTCGTTTCGTAAAGCTGAAAATTTACCTGTTTGTGACCTTTACAGAAGTAAGAACGACCAGCAACTATGGAGTTTCGGTCGGGGTTACTTTAGGAGATATCCAGTTCTGAAGGTCTACCTGACCTTCGAGAAAGAGTAAAGCTTAATTTCATAGCTTATATTCCTTGCGGTAAGTGGAGGAATCTCGTCTTCCAGTGCCGGACATTTTTGACAGTTGCTTCCCACTACTAGACACCCTCAAAGTCTAATACTTTAAGAAAGTTTAAAAGTGGGAACCGCGACTGAAACACCATAGTTTCTGGTCGTTCTTAGCTCTGTAAAGGTCTTAAACAGGTAAACTTTCAGCTTTACGAAACGAAGTGAGGTCTGGCCCTCGTGGGCTCTTGCTCTATAATAATTCAGTGCTATAAAACATTGTGAAATATGCACACACTAAACAAGATTTTAATTTATTTTAATGTTAAAACGTAACTTTACGACAATATGAATTCACAAAAACATACACTTCTTTAACGGAATGCTAAGAATTGATCATTGGTGCTAAAACGTCGCAATTAAAATTGTAAACCGCAAAAGCCTGAGGCAAATGCCTCATGCAAAAGGCACTTTAATGGCCACAACTTGAGTAGATTAACATCTTATAAGAGTCATTAAAATGTGCAGACGTTACTTATTCAAACGTAACCAAAAGATGACCAAACCTGTTCAAAATAAAAAATAATACGGTCTATATAATATTTCTTCGTGCCACAAATTAAATTAATAAAACCCAAAAAGGGAGTATAGATTTTATTTACATACCCTTTATAGTTATGAAAACAATAAATATAAACCTAATGATTAGTATTATCAAAGAAATCAATGGCAATGAAATTTTAACTGTAGATCGCTTCTAAAAGCAATTTTGTAATGGTTCCTAATAAGCTTTTAATATTATTTTTATCTTTTAAATGTTTTTCAGGGTCACGACACAACTACATCAGGAATAGCATTCACGTTATACTGTATTTCAAAGAGCGAAGAGATACAGCAGAAAATATTAGATGAACAGAGAAGTATACTTGGAGATGATTTAGGCAGAGATCCTACATACATGTGAGATTATTTGCCTTTCTACATCCTACTAATATTATAAAGGCGAAAGTTTGGATGTGTGTATGTATGGATGTATGGATGTTTGTTACTCTTTCACGCAAAAACTACTGAACGGATTTTAATGAAACTTTACAATAATATAGCTTATACATCAGAATAACACATAGGCTACAATTTTAACCGAGTTTCAAAATGGAGGAGGTGTTATGTTCATTTTTTTATGTTCAACGATTACTCCGCCGTTTGTGAACCGATTTTCAAAATTTTTCTTTTGGTGTATAGGTTATCATCCTAATTTGGTACCGTATTCATGAAAGTGGTGACCTGATGAAGGGATCCATAAGAAATCGAGGGAACTCCTCAAAATTTATATGGAAACATGTAGTGACTTCGGTTTCGTGAGCAGTATATTCTAAGCATATGCTACCAACAAGCAAGATTTTCCACCAAGGTATACCATGGTTCGAAAGGTGCTCAGAGAACTCCTGATTATTTATAGATACAAGTTTGGGAGTTTCGACGTTGTTTTAAGAACGGAAAGCGTATGCCACTATGCAAATTACATTCATCATCATCATTATCACTACCATAAACCATTATAGAACCATTTATCGTCCCGTTTTGACCCTATTATTGGTACTTTTCATAGTCTTTTATTATATATCACTTAAACCGCGGGTAAGACCGCGGGGCACAGCTAGTTGAAGTAATAATGCTTTAAATACGAGAATGTTTTAATGAAAAGAAGAATCATGATAAATTTACAATGCATAAAATGAATAATTTTAATAAAAACAGCCGTTATTATGATAATTATGCTAACAAAGATAAATATGAAATAATACTTAAATGCAACTTTTTATGTTTTCAGCGAGATACAACAGATGAAATATTTGGATATGGTTATCAGAGAGGGCCTTAGATTGTACCCATCAGTTCCTCTTATAGAAAGGATGATAACCAAAGATTCTGGTACGTAGTTCGTCAGTTGTATATTCTAGTTAGTATAAGCTACATTGATTTCATTATCCTCTTTAATAACAAAAGATGCCAATCAGTACAAAGATGTCATTATCTATCAAGACACTTTTCTCACGCATTGCTCAAACACAAAACATCGTTAACTATAACGCCTGTATATACCGTGCGGATCTCTTAGGCCCGCGACAGACGCGCGCGGCCTACGACTGTCGTAGGCCGCGCGCGACCGTGTCTTGAATTTATGACAGACGCGCGCGGCTGACGACTGTCGTAGGCCGCGCGCGACCGTGTCTTAAATTTATGACAGACGCGCGCGGCTGACGACTGTCGTAGGCCGCGCGCGACCGTGTCTTGAATTTATGACAGACGCGCGCGGCTGACGACTGTCGTAGGCCGCGCGCGACTGTCAAGACACGTATTGAACTTCAAGACACGGCCGCGCGCGGCTTACGACAGTCGTCTGCCGCGCGCGTCTGTCGCGAGCCTCGGAAGCGGTGCCATACATTTTCATACAACGACGACAGTCGTAGGCCGCGCGCGGCTTACGACGGTCGCGATGCACGAAATTGTACCTTAATTCTAACCTATCAGTCATGTCAACAGGTTACTAATTGTCTTCTATAGATTTAATTTTGTTACGCCAATTCTTCTCGTCAGGCAAGTTCACTTATTTATGATTTATCAATATACCACATCAATACTCATTTATATCAATAAGCACAATTGTAACTGTAAAAAACGTATCTAATCAACGGCTTAGGGTAAATTCAGACCGCAACGCGACACGTAGATGCATTTCTAAATTTGTATGGATTTGACAGATTTGCAAGACGTCTCACGCTCACGAAATCTGTAAATTCAGTACTTGAAATTAAGAAATTGCGTCGCATTGCGGTCTGAATTGATCCTTAAACGTGAAAAAGCAACAGACATACACACTTTCGCATTTATAACTTTCTTTTTTTTTTCAGAGATATCAGGACTCACAATCAAAAAGGGATCATCGGTGATAGTCAATATCTTGGAAATACAAAGACATCCTGATCTCTACGACAATCCCCTGGAATTCCGACCTGAGAGATTCGAAGCGGGCAGCTCAGGGAATAACGCTTTCAACTGGCTGGCTTTCAGTGCTGGTCCCAGAAATTGTATAGGTGAGAGCAAAAAAGGCAAACCCTCTTCTTAATGTCTTACACGATGAAAATAAGAATAATGGAAATAATGAGACAGACAATTTTTAAAAATTGTACGGACGGCGCTTTCCGCAATGAGGAGTTAAAAACTTTAAGAGAAATTGTAAGATTTTTTGTAAGTTAAAATAGATTCGCGTTATTCCTGTAAAAAAGTTAACAATATTCCACCAGAAGAAGAGTTATGTTTAATTTTTTTTATGAGAGACTGATTTTTAGGGTTCCGAAGCCAAATGGCAAAAATCGGAACCCTTATAGATTCGTCATGTCTGTCTGTCTGTCTGTCTGTCTGTCTGTCCGTCCGTATGTCACAGCCACTTTTCTCCGAAACCATAAGAGCTATTGAAATTTGGTAAGTAGATGTAGTCTGTGAACCGCATTAAGATTTTGATACAATAATGGAAAAATTATTAAAAGTTTTAGGGGTCCCCATAGGTACAACTAAATCAAAAACAAAAATTTTTCATCTAACCTATGCGTGTGGGATATCTACGGATAGGTCTTTAAAAATCATATTGAGGTTTCTAATATCATTTTTTTCTAACCTGAATAGTTTGCGAGAGAGACTCTTCCAAAGTGCTAAAATGTGTGCCCCTCTAACTTCTAAAGTAAATAGTAGTAGTAGTAAAAAGTAATAGTAAAAGTCATGATAAGTCTAAAAAAATATATGATGTACTTTACTATAAAAACTACCAACGAAAATTAGTTTGAACGAAATCCAGCAAGTAGTTTTTTTTTTTATATTATTGTATTAAAAAAAAAATTTTTTTTCATCTTACCTATGCGTGTGGGGTATCTATGGATAGGTCTTCAAAAATTATATTGAGATTTCTAATATCATTTTTTTCTAACCTGAATAGTTTGCGAGAGAGACTCTTCTAAAGTGGTAAAATGTGTGTCTCCCCCCCCCCTCTAACTTCTAGAGTAGGGGCATGATAAGTCTAAAAATATATATGATGTACTTTACTATAAAAACTACCAACGAAAACTGGTTTGAACGAAATCTAGCAAGTAGTTTTTTTTATACGTCATAAATGGTAAACTTAATTTAACTTTCATTAAATCAACTGAAATATAAAAATAAATCAAAAATCTTTTAATTTTATAAAAATAAACCTTATTGCTGCTGCGGAACCCTTCATGGGCGAGTCCAACTCGCACTTGGCCTGTTTTTTGGAATTTAAAATTGGTTCGGTTTATTCCTGCAAAAAATGGTCCGCCTTATTCTACCATAAAGAAAATTATGTTTTTCTAGAATTTGTCTTTCTATACTAATATTATAAATGCGAAAGTGTGTCTGTTTGTCTGTCTGTCTGTTTGTCTGTTACCTTTTCACGCTCAAACCGCTGAACCGATTTAGCTGAAATTTGGCATGGAGATCCTTTGAGTCCCGGGAAAGGACATAGGATACTTTTATCTCGGAAATACGTACGGTTCCCGCCGATAAACGAATTTTGGTGCAACGGAAATGTGTGCGTCATCCAGTACATATAATATATAATTATTTGGCGAACGCACCCGGTAAGGAAGCGCCTTTACAGGTTATTATTTGTTCTAGAAAATACGATGAGCATATTCAATTTCAGGTCAAAAATTCGCCATGATGGAGATGAAGGTGATAATATCAGCGGTGGTGAAGAGTTTCAAGTTGCTCCCCGCGAGCGAGCAGCCGGTCTTGTGCGCCGACCTTGTACTCAGATCCGAAAACGGCATCAAAGTTGCCTTCACCAAAAGAGATTAAACGCCAATTTGTCTAATCATTGTGAATAATAAAATATGTGAATTATATTTAGCTAGACATAGGTACTTTCAGGGTTCCGTAGCAAATGGCAAAAAACGGAACCCTTATAGATTCGTCATATCTGTCTGTCTGTCTGTCAGTCCGTCCGTATGTCACAGCCATTTTTCTCCGAAACTATAAGAGCTATACTATTGAATCTTGGTAAGTAGATGTAGTCTGTGAACCGCATTAAGATTTTGATACAATAATGAAAAAAATATTTAAAAATTTAGGTGCCCCATAGGTACAACTGAATCAAAAAAAATTTTTTTTTCATCTAACCTATGCGTGTGGGGTATCTATGGATAGGTCTTCAAAAATCATATTGAGATTTCAAAAATCATTTTTTCTAACCTGAATAATTTGCGAGAGAGACTCTTCCAAAGTGGTAAAATGTGTCGTCGTCGTCGTCGTCCCCCCCCCCTCTAACTTCTAAAGTAGGGGCATGACAAGTCTAAAAAAATATATGATGTACAATACAATCTACCAACGAAAATTGGTTTGAACGAGATCTAGCAAGTAGTTTTTTTTTATACGTCATAAATGGTAAACCTTAATTTTACTTTCATTAAATCAACTGAAATATAAAAATAAATCAAAAACCTTTTAATTTCATAAAAATAAACCTTATTGCTGCTGCGGAACCCTTCATGGGCGTGTCCAACTCGCACTTGGCTGGTTTTTGTTATCTTAATTATATACAGTGGGTGGCCAAATTATTATACTCAGTGTGAAATTTTTACGTAGATTCGTATTGGTTGATTGTTTACGCATTTATGTTGTTTGTTTTACTATTTTTATTTATTTTTTGTTACTTTAGGCTGTCTTCTACATTTTGTGAGCTAGTAACATTTATATTCAATTATAATTTTGTAAATAGTAACACCATTTAGCACCAAAGTGATTTTAGCCATATTTTCCTGTGCTTAAGGGCAGGTTCTTCCTAAATTAGCAGGTCGATGTCTGTCAGTGCGAATATCGACGTAAATGACATTAAAATAACATTCATATCAGCGCGCCTTGTACGGTGGCGGTTACGACGCTCGCCGCGTCATTGATAGGGCGAAATAGGAGAAAAAACCTTTTTACTTAGATAAAATATATTATAACTAAACATGTATCCATTAATTTCCCTGTAAAATTTTAATAGTAATCGAACTGTCCAAATTATTTTTTGATTGAGTCACTGTAAGTCCTATAAAACTCAAAATGTTTTTAAAATCGAGGTTGTTTTGGATTTTTTTTTTATCGAGTAAAATTATCTGTATTGTGTTTCTAACCATAAAAGTCACTAGTTAAAAGATGTATCTATACATGTATATATTTTTCAGTTTTTTTGAATAGCGCTTTCTTTAAAAATTACTCATTCTAGAAACGTGAATTTGGAATAACGTGGCCTTAATGCATGATTAGGGAGTTAGACAAAGTTGCTAGAAATTTATTTGGCGTGAAACCTGTTATTAATACCAATACCTCAGTCTTATCTGTTTTATTATAATTTATAAATAATAGGTATTAACACAAATTTCTGGTGTTTCTTGGTTATTTTTTGTAATTATGTAATTTTCAGCTAAAATAATGAATGTTTTAGCCATGGGAAAGAATTCGGACATTTCAGCTAGAAAAAAATCTGAAATTTTGACATCTTATGAGTCATACCAATCATTCCCAGAGAGAAATTGCGAAATTAGTAGGCGTTTCCCAGTCTACACTTTGAAATATAAAAAAGTGATGGACCTAAAAAAATCTTTGTCACCATAACAAGTTGATAAATGTGGTAGAAAACGTCTTACCACTGCATACAAGGCGTTTTACTGTTGAGAACAGGAAAAAGCTCCAAAAAGTCATAAAAGTTTTGTTACATGATGCTGGCGTAGCTTTGTCTAACAGAACAAAGATATTGAATTTTAGTTGTTGCCGACTGCCGTACTTTGAAAAACCAAAGTTTACCCAGACAATGCGTGCTAAACGATTGGCGTTTGCTAGAATGTATAAGCATTGAACTGAGGAATACTGGAAGGAGGAAAACAAGTTATTTTAATTGTATTTTTTTTAATTATGAGGTTAATGGCGCGACCTTAATATGACCCAATTGATTCAGATCCTTCAGATCACTTCCCAATTTGTTCACCGCAGGCGACTTGAAAATTTTGATGAAAGCTGTGTTGTTGAACGAGTAAAACCTCCTTCGTCGGTTACGATATGGGGCGGGATTAGTTCAAAGGTGAATGGTGGTTGAAGGAACCATGCGTCAAGACCAATACCTGCGAGTTTTACAAACTCCTCTCCATCACCAGATGGCTGAATAGTAGCCAGACGGCACCTGCATAATTATGCAGGATTCTACACCTTACCATAAGGATAAAAAAATTAACTTTTTTAAAGAAAACAATGCAATGTTACTTTATAAGACACAAAAATGGGTTTGTATTTCAAGTCAGTATAATAATTTGGCCACCGACGGTATTTGTTATTTTTATTATCTAATTATAAAATAGTATGTATATTTTGTTACCAAATACCTTAAGAGGATACACCAAGGGCTAGAGAAATGAAAAACAAGTATTTGTAAAATCTATTGCTATCTCCCTAACCTCAAGCCTCCCCCGCAGAGCGCGATAGACAACTGCAGCTTGATCTAATAAAAGAACAGAAAATCAACGATTCGTTGTCCCCTGATTTCTTCTCCAAAACTTAACCGATTTAAGTACTTTTTTCATTAAAAATTAAAGCAAGGCTTGAGCTGTGTTCCTATGTTTTTTTTTTTTTTTTTTTTTGTATAATCTAGCCAAATTTGTTTTCTGTATATTTGAACACAGCGGAAAATCTGGAAAAAAATTATAACTACCGGCATTATCCAGGGAGGAAACAGGGGACAACGTTTGTATGGAAAAATGGCCCTAGTGTCTCCTCTTAACCGCCAACGAACTGTCATACAGTTGGTCGATGTATGGGTTATTTTTAATGATATTTTATGATAATAAATTCATTATTAATGTTAAAATAAGGCATTAATACACTAGCCCCGATCTAAAATTTTGATAAGTGTTAGGAATCACAGTACAAAATATTGAATCTATGAAATCACTGGAATTGCTTACAGACTTCACGAAGTGGTTAAACCCAAATTTTCCAGCACTGTGTAAGCTTATGATAATGTACTATAATAGCCATGAACACTCTCGGTTATGTCAGCTTAAATAAAACTAGATCAAAATCAATCCGCCCGTTTAGATGCTACGCCCAGACAATGCCACGGACACCGGAGAGCGTCACAATATATTATGATACCTGCGACAGCTTAGTTTTTTTACCGACTTCAAAAAAAGAAGGTTATCAATTCGACCCGTATGCACGTAATATTAGAACTGTCCAGTTTTCGTATTATATTATGTTAGTCTATATCAGAGTCTGAACAAATGTGCCAAATTTCAAAAGTGTATGTATATATGTATGTATGTTTTTGTTCGCATATCTTCGGAACTACAAGTTTGATTTAAGTGTTTTTTTTTGTTGTACTAGGTATTATTCAACTTAGAGCATACTGCAAATTTCATCAAAATTGGCTCAGTAGTTTTTGAGATAGGGAATTTAAGTAATCAGCACTGGCCGCGACGCGGTACGCATTATTAAAAATGCTTCCTAGACTTCCACACACTGTATTTTAAATTCAAATTCTTTATTAAACACACAATAATATACAATAGTAAAAACTAGGCAGTGTACATCACGTCGTCTAATCCCATGCTAAGTAAAAACTAGGCAGTGTACATCACATCGTCTAATCCCATGCTAAGTAAAAACTAGGCAGTGTACATCACGTCGTCTAATCCCATGCTAAGTAAAAACTAGGCAGTGTACATCACGTCGTCTAATCCCATGCTAAGTAAAAACTAGGCAGTGTACATCACGTCGTCTAATCCCATGCTAAGTAAAAACTAGGCAGTGTACATCACGTCGTCTAATCCCATGCTAAGTAAAAACTAGGCAGTGTACATCACATCGTCTAATCCCATGCTAAGTAAAAACTTGTGGTTATGGCAGTCAGACAACGGATGCACGCCGAACAATTTTACCCTACTATATTATTCACACAGCACCCACACATACACAAAGACACTACAGTTTATCACGTAAAGTATCTTTCGGCGACATGATGCGCGTGTGAGATATTATCCGACATTGCATATATAATTGATGTATATAAATGAATAGTATTCAAAATCAAAATCAAAATCAAAAGTATTTATTTCTAAATAGGTTAACAAAGTTAACACTTTTAGAACGTCGTGTCTACATGAGGCCTACCACCGGTTCGGGAACTAACCCGGCGAGAAGAACCGGCGTAAGAAACTCGCTCGGGGCCATCTTTTACTAAAAAGATTGTAAGAGTAAAGATTGTATTGGAATGTAATTATTATAAATAATTATTGCATGATATTTGGACAGCAAATATAATATTATAACATTGTTTTTAAATATGCCAATTTATCTTCAAACCATGAAGTTAATATACCTAGCGGAATAGAGCAACAATCTCGAGCTGTCAAACGAAACCGAAATTGATTTACATCTGTGTGTAAAAATATGTGTACGTATACACTTACACAAGCATGATTGAACATGAATTCTATGAGATTAAATTGTCAACGTGCCGATAAGTGCCGACTGGACGTCAAAAAAAGAGTGCTGCTGTCATGTTTATCGTTACACAACTCGGTTACGGGTTAAAGAGAATATTTTGTCAGAACTGTAAACTTTACATGTAATGAAATAAAATAAATAAATAATAATAAAATAAATGTATCACACGTCTCTTTTTACCACGCAGTGTTACTGATAGTGACATCTCGCTTGCTCAGGCCTTTGTTTCTCTATTCCGCTAGGTATATTAACTTTATGCTTCAAACAGACAAATATTGTTATGTTTCTGGTTTGGATACTGTGGCGGTACCCACAATTCGCCTAACATTCCTGCATCGCGCTATCGAAGTTTTCTAAGCGCGTCGGTATATATACGACAGCTGAAATGTATCACGTAGGCTCCGGCCTGACCGAGCATAACACCTCGCTCGGTCGGAAGATCTTCCTTTGAGGCCTCCACGCATTATTCCCACAATACTTTTGTTACAAAAGATACAGACATAGATTAATATAAAAGTGTTATAATTAAATACATACCTAATTTATAATAATTAGATTCCAATACTATTCATTTATATACATCAATTATATATACAATGTCGGATAATATCTCACACGCGCTTTATTCGGGAGCCTCCCGTGGAACCTCCGGTAAACTACACCGGCGGGCCAGAACTCCTTCACCTCGAAGGTGTGACAAGTGTTACTTCGGTACTCTTGCACCGCAAATGAACGCGACGCTTTTCACGAAAGAGAAGATGCTTTATGCTAAAGACTTGAAAGAACAGTTGTAGCGCGCTCAGGGTAAGTGAACATGAATATGTATTGTTGAGAGCAGAGTCGCTGAGTTGAGACTTGACCCTACTTATGCAAAATGGGACCAATCCACACTTTTTCCAAAATCGAGTTAATAATGCAGAAGCATTCCAAAATAACCCCTATCGACCCTATGAAGATCACACTGATCAGAAAATTTTCACAGAACAAAACATTTTCTCAACAATGTTACCAACCCACATTCCAAGAGATGTTTATTATGCAAACACGAACCAAGCTGCATGATCACCTAATGATTTAAAAATAGATTTTTTTTTTTAAAGATCCATGTAGCAATGGTCCCTAGCATTATTTTTTAAATAAAACGTAATAGAACCATGCAGATTGGTTCTTTGTTGATATTATAATACTGTTTAAAACATTTAGACCTTCATATAAGCAGTGATTATTTTGATGATAATAAATTATTATAATTATTGATATAATATTATTGCATTCATTGTTCGTTATTGAAACATGTATACTTGTTTATATTGATAATAACGAATTGCTTTAACATAAAGTAGCAGATAAAAGGACAATAATAATTTATTATAATAATATTTTTGTACTGAAATGGTTCCTTTAAAACGATGAAAAACCACAATAACATAATGAACGTCCAAAATATGGGTGTGTAATGGAAAAGAGTTAAACGCGAGCGAGGTCACGAATTAAAATTTAAGCCCACTCATAATATGAGTTTTTTCTTTTTATATCTTTTGTTTCTTTTTATATCCTTTTTAGGGTTCCGTAGCCAAATGGTAAAAAACGGAACCCTTATAGATTCGTCATGTCTGTCTGTCTGTCTGTCCGTCCGTATGTCACAGCCATTTTTCTCCGAAACTATAAGAGCTATACTATTGAAAATTGGTAAGTAGATGTAGTCTGTGAACCGCATTAAGATTTTGATACAAAATTGGAAAAAAAATTAAAAATTTTAGGGGTCCCCATAGGTACAACTGAAACAAAAAAATTTTTTTTCATCTAACCTATACGTGTGGGGTATCTATGGATAGTTCTTCAAAAATCATAAAATAAATAAATAAATAATAAAAAAGCCTTTATTTCATAGACGATTATTACACTAAGAATAAAAAACTAAGTATGTAAGAGTTTAACTAATTATTAATCATCCAGAACCCCTCCGCGGGTGAAGGCCTCCTCCAGAGATGCCCACTTTTCTTTATCTTGGGCTACGTTTGTCCATCGTGGACCGGCTATTTTATGTCGTCTGCCCATCTTTTAAGCGGTCTGCCTCTGTTACGTTTACTGAGCGGGCCATTCCAACGTGTTGCTCTTATGGTCCAACGTTCATCCGACAATCTGGCTACATGGCCGGCCCACTTCCATTTCAATTTATGAGCGTAGCACAAAGCGTCCGTTGCATTTGTTTCCTCTCTTATTTTCGTGTGTCTAATTCTTTCAATTCTTCTTATCTTTAACATGCTTCTTTCCATGCCTCGTTGGCACGTAATAATTCTTCTTTTTACTTTAGCCGTGTATTTCCATGTCTGGCAACCGTAAGTTAGACACGGTAGCAGGCAGCTCGTCATGGTTTTTGTTTTTATGCTAACTGGTAAGTTGCTTTTAAAAATCTCTTTGAGACTCCAGTATTTATTCCATGTCAGTTGAATGCGTCGCTCTATTTCTGAATAGTTGCTGTCTTTTCCGAAACTTATCTGTTTTCCTAAGTAAACATATTTATTTGTGTACTTGAGTGCTTCGTTGTCTATTATTATTATTTTCTCCAGGCTGTTAGTCATAATCATTGTTTTGGATAGATTCATCTCTAAGCCCACATCTCTACCCACCACATTAAGAGATTCTATCAGGCCCTGTAGTTCAGATACTGACTCAGATAGAAGAGCCAAATCATCGGCAAAGCGGAGGTGGCTTAGGTATTTTCCGTATATATAGAGTCCTGTAGTTTTTCAATCCAACTATCTTATGACCGACTCTAGGATGGATATAAACAATTTGGGAGAGATTGGATCGCCTTGTCTTACGCCGCGCTTTATAGCTCTGACCGACTCTATCCAGTTTTACACTGCCAATGTTGTTGTCATATAAACTTTTTATAACCTTTATGTATCCTACTAGAGGTTCCTTGCTCTATCAGTGCTTTCCAGATACTTCTAACTGTGTCAAAAGCTTTTTTGTAGTCAATAAAAGCTACATATAGAGTTCTCTGTCTCTCTTGGTATTTTTCAATTATTTGCTCCAGGGTGTGTATGTGGTCGATAGTAGAAAAACTCTTTCTAAAACCTGCCTGTTCCACGGGTTGTTCACTTTCAAGGGTAGCGCTTATTCTTTGGTTGAGGAAAGAAGAGAACAGCTTGTATAAGCAAGTAGGCTTATAGGACGATAGTTAAGTAGTGTGATGTCTTTAGAATATGCGCTAGACCAGTCTATGTCGTCCGGATCGTAGATTACGCGTTCTTGGGTGCTGTAGAGTTCTTTGTAGAAATCTGTTGCAATTTTAATAACATCTCTGCGACTGTTTAGCACTCTACCCCCGCTTTTCAGTCCGTCTATCCAATTTTTATTAGTTTTCAGCTCTTTAAAGGCTTTCCTAGAGCTTCCTGTCTGGGAGAGGTGTTTCTCAATATTTTCCAGTCTGTACTTTGTGTAGTCGTATTTAATTCGTTTGCTAACTAGTTTGTATAGTGCTGTAAGCTCATTTTTCATTGATCTTGTCTTATGTTTAGTATTTTGAAGTGTGTGCCTTCTTTCCATGAGCGCTAGAGTATTGTTACGTGCTAGGGTTCGAGGATTCGGAGAGAAAGACCTGGTGACTCTCTTGAAGACTTTATTCACTGACATGGCTCACACAAATCACTAAGTCCAAACACTAAGCACTACATTCAAATCACTGAGCACTATCACTGTCCTAGGTCGTAGCCGAGTCGTAGGTTCACTGGTTCACTCACTATTGATCACTTGTTTTCACTTCGAAGTCGCCTTGATGATAGCTCGTATCGAACTGAATTGCCAGGCCGTCTACCTGCGGCTATTTATATGGCGAGACGAATTCCAGAAAGTTCCCTCGCCCGATTCACGTAAACAAGTAAACAAGTGTGGGAACTTTCTAGAAAATACGCGTAAGTAAACTTACAACTAACGCCATCTAGTATTGAGTAGGGGATTTATGTTTTCTGTGTTTCCCTGATCAGTTTCGCTGATTTGACGCTAGATGGCACTAAGTGTCCGTATCAGTATTATCTGATAGTATTTTGTGTCTTTTATGTTTATTTTCTTCCGGTGGCAGAGCGGACTGGAGGCTTTGAGTGATAGCGTATTGTATGAGGTTGTAGCACGTTTGAATAGGGATATTTTCTTGTCGATCTATTGAGTTGTTTGAAAAGTAGGTTTTAATACACTCTTTGTATTCTGTTATCCCCTGCAAGGTATTTAATGTAGATTACTGGGTGTTATTAAAACTAGAGCGACTCTTTTTTTGTTTTGACAGAATTATGGTTGCTCTAACAGGCCTGTGATCCGATGAGTAATTTAGGTTTATTACTTCAGAGTTTTGAACGATGTTAGGTTTGTTTATCAGGATATAATCGATTTCGTTTTTATATTTTCCGTCTGGTGAGCGCCATGTCCACCTCTGTTTTGGTTTTTTTTTCAAACTTAAACTCAAAATTTTTTATTCAGAATATTTTTTTTCAAATATTCTCTGAACGTCGGGACTATACTGGTGCCTTTTATAAAATACTAGCTGACCCGACAGACGTCGTCCTGTCTTAACGATGATTATTTAATTCGAATTGGTATAATTAGGAAAAAAAGTAGATTAAAATTAGTATCTCTATGCCAAACATCAAAATAGATTAAATAGTTTAGGCAAAAATCATAAAAGTTTATTGTGCGGGAATCGTACATTTTCCAGGATAAATAGTTTCCCTTGTTCTTTCCCGAGACTCAAAGTATCTCCATAACAAATTTAATCAAAATAGATTGAATAGTTTAGGCGAAAATCATAAAAGTTTATTGCGCGGGAACCGTACATTTTCCGGAACAAAAAGTATCCCTTGTCCTTTCCGGAGACTCAAAGTATCTCCATACCAAATTTCATCAAAATAGATTGAATAGTTTAGGCGAAAATCATAAAAGTTTATTGTGCGGGAACCGTACATTTTCCGGGACAAAAAGTATCCCTTGTCCTTTCCCAAGTCTCAAAGTATCTCCATACCAAATTTCATCAAAATATATTGAATAGCTTACGCTCAAATCATAAAAGTATGTTGTGCAGTAACCGTACATTTTTCCGGGACAAAATGTATCCTATGTTCTTTTCCAGGACTCAAAGTTTCTCTCCACCAATTTTCAGCCAAATCTGTTCTGCCGTTCTTGAGTTATAAGTGGTGTAACTAACACGACTTTCTTTTATATATATAGAAGATGTATTGATAATTGCCATTTTGTTCTCGAGAGCGAAGTTTACCAGTCTTTGGCCTCTTGTGTTTCGGAGTAACCGTAACCATTTGGCTTCATTATTAAATATTCGTCGACTCTAGGTATAGGTACCTATTTTTGCGTTAAAGTCGCCCATGATTATCAAAGTGTTATATGAGATTTCCATAGCTCTGTACAAGTTCTCATAAAATAGTTCAATGTCGTTTTCACTTGCTATTTCAGTTGGAGCATACACCTGGGTAAGTGTCATTTTTTTACCATTTACCACTATGTTTAGTAATGCGACTCTATCTGATATGCCTGTGAAGCTCTCTATTATATTTTTATGGCATTTTCTTATAAGAAAACCAACTCCATACTGTCCTTGAATGAGTCCTGTGTGGCAAAGTATATAGTTCTCGTACTCTAATATTTTTGTGCCCAAGTGACGTATTTCTGATAAACCTATTATATCAAAATTTATATTTTTAGCGATTCCGTCTGTTCTATCAGACGTGCTTCGGAAGAAAGCGATCTAACATTGTATGTAAGTATAAAGAATTTATTTTTTGTGCTACTATTCTCTGAAGGGTTGTGGTCGTAATCTTCCAGGGTGACCAGCCGTCTTGGAAGATGTTGTTTATTTTCTATACTCAAATTTTTTACATTATTTGTTGCAGAGGGGGGCGATAGTTGCTAGAACGTTTTGGCTGACTTTTTGTTGTCTGAAGATCTGGGAGAGTTGTTCTGGTCTTTGTTGACTAAGAAGTTGAGCATGCTTGGTTTTCCGATTCCTTCACACTGGCTTAATTTTTTACGCGTTTGGGCGTGTTGTTTATTTTTGTTATTGGCCTGTGTATGTATTGCAGAGTCTAATGGTGATTCAGGAGATTGGGTAAGTAGTCAAAAATCATATTGAGGTTTTAAATATCATTTTTTTTTCTAACCTGAATAGTTTGCGAGAAAGACTCTTCCAAAGTGGTAAAATGTGTGTCCCCCCCCCCCCCCTCTCTAACTTCTAAAGTAGGGTATGATAAGTCTAAAAAAAATATATGATGTACATTGCTATAAAAACTACCAACGAAAATTGGTTTGAACGAGATCTAGCAAGCAGTTTTTTTATACGTCATAAATGGTAAGCCTTAAGTGTGGGGTATCTATGGATGGGTCTTCAAAAATCATATTAAGGTTTCTAATATCATTTTTTTCTAACCTGAATAGTTTGCGAGAGAGACTCTTACAAAGTGCTAAAATGTGTGTGTGTGTGTGTGTGTGTGTGTGCGTGTGTGTGTCCTCTAACTTCTAAAGTAGGGGCATGTACTTTACTATAAAAACTACCAACGAAAATTGGTTTGAACGAAATCTAGCAAGTAGTTTTTTTTATATATTTTTATATTTAAATATATATATTTTTTTCATCTAACCTATACGAGTGGGGTATCTATGGATAGGTCTTCAAAAATTTAGTTTGCAAGAGAGACTCTTCCAAAGTTGTAAAATGTGTGCTGCTGCGGAACCGTTCATGGGCGTGTCCAACTCGCACTTGGCCGGTTTTATTTATAGTTTTCTGGAAGAAACCGCTTAATGTGGTTAGACCGCCGATTTACGCTCTTCTAATTTTTTTTTCTTACTTTGTATTTTTTTATGTATGCAAATAAAGAATGTATTATAATTATTAATATTAAGGTTATGAACTCCTTTATATTTTACTATTTTTTCTGATTCACATTGTTCTGTTGCATATTTTTAAATAATAATATAATGCTTATATTTTGTAAATTTTGTTAAAAAAAATTACCCAATTAAGTAAAACGTTTCTTGAACTGATGCGAATTGCGATTATTTTGGGGCCATAATAAGCCAAATCAGAGCTATTTTCGAGTTTCAGAGACACAAAAAAATTGTAACTATATTTTTAATGTATTAACAAAAGGCATAAAAAGTACATTAACTTTAATTGTCTTTACCTCCAACAAATTTATACTGTACTAGCTGTGCCCCGCGATGTTATCCGTGGTTTTATAAGACATTGTTCCGCAGTAAAATGTAGCCTATATGTTAATTCAGGATGTCAGCTAACTCCATGCCAAATTTTATCAAAATCGCTCCAGCCGTTTAAGGTGACGCCGCGTTAAAATAAAAAATCGTTTTGGATATGTTTTAGATCGCTTGTTTTCTATGAGAGGCCGGCCCGGCCTCAAAACAAGAAATGGAACAGCAAGAAATGGAAAGGGCGTAAGCGACAAAATGGTTTTTGTCGCATAATTTAAAAACCATAAATATTTTTCATATAAGCTATGGGCAAATTATAGTGTATGCTTGAACTAATCTATGTACAAATTTTGGAAGCTTAAATCACTCTCCTCTGTTGGCAAAATTAGAATCCCTGTTTTTATAGAGGTCTATCTATTAAATAAAACCGCATCAAAATCCGTTGCGTAGTTTTAAAGTTTAAAGTTAACAAAGGGACATAGGGAAAAAAGTGACTTTGTTTTATACTAGGTATGTAGTGATTATATTATATTACTAGCTTTACCAGCAAACGTTGTTTGTTATAAAATGTTATAAAGTTGTTATAAAGTATTTTACCCTATGATATTATATTATAAAAAAGGATTTTACCCATATTATTTTATTGAAGTGACTAAATATGTATGGCACCATGGCAACGTCCATCGCTATCCCGTCGCACAAACAATGGTCGCCGTCAGTCTCGAGTTGTAATAATTTACTATTATTAAATCAAACAAATGCACTTATCAATATAAAAAGTAGCCAGTAGCCGATTCTCAGACCTACTGAATAGGCATATAAAATTTGGTAATAATCAGTATTTACCCGTTTCGGAGGAGTACGGTAACTAATATTGTGACACGAGAATTTTATTTAGAAGAAGATATAGTATGGATATAATATAAGTATGATAGCGTAGCGAACTCAGTTAAATCATTTTATGTAAACACAATACTTAAGTTTAATTAAAAAAATCGGCCAAGTGCGAGTTGGACTCGCGCACGAAGGGTTCCGTACCATTATAGAGCAAAAATTGTAAAAAATGTGTTTTTTGTATGGGAGCCCCCCTTAATTATTTTTTTAAATTTTATTTGTAATTATTAAAGTATAAATACAGCTGAGTATTTTGTGAACATTTCAGGTACCTACCTGTTGTCATCATTGATACTGAGCAAAAAATGTTTGAAAAATCACGTTTTTTGTATAGGACCCTTAAATATTTAATTTATTTTGTTTTTAGTATTTGTTGTTATAGCGGCAACAGAAATACATAATCTGTGAAAATTTCAACTCTCTAGCTATTACAGTTCTTGAGTTACAGTCTGGAGACAGACAGACAGACGGACAGACATCCAAGTCTCAGTAATAGGGTCCCATTTTTACCCTTTGGGTACGGAACCCTAAAAATACTAACGTTTTATTATTTGAGTCAGACATCCTGTTACACTTTAAAGCCTCTTGGTTGAGTTCACTGGAAAAACATCATACGATAAACGTATATAAATACCAATAATTGAATCTTTGTTTTAGAAGTTTTTTTGTACAATCGTGAAGACAGTGAAGTACTAAAATATTTTTTTATTAAAAATGTATCTGCTCGTATTGATATTAATATTAATTGTACGCTCTATAATATATTTTGTGAAAAGTGATAAGCTGCCTGGGCCTGTCCCGATACCGATCATAGGACATTTACATTATCTAATGCTTATGATTAGATCAAAAGGTACGTAGGTTTTTATTAGATTGTATCACTGTTACCGTAGTCTGTCCGTTGATCTATTTATTAGCTTTGGAAAAAATCAAGTCATAATCGAGTTAAGTAGAGCACCTGATACAAATTTAAGCCTATAGTCGTATGAAAAATAAATTAAATTTGGGCATTAAATTATGTGAAAATATTTTCTTTTTTCTTTCTATAAATCCATACTTTACTAATATTATAAATGCGAAAGTATGTCTGCCTATCTGTCAGACTGTTACCTCTTCACGCCTTTGGTATGGTGATAGTCTAAGCCCGGGAAAGGACATAGATACTTTTTATCCCGGAAAAATGTACGCTTCCCCCGCGATAAACGAATTTTGGCGCAACGGAGTTGCGGGCGTCATCTAGTCTTAGTATAAGGGTGCGTTTCCACTGACGCGGAGCGGGGCGGAGAGGAGCTTAGCGGTGCCCGAATTGATCAATCGTGCTGTTCCATTGAAGCGGAGCGAAGATTTCGAGCATGGTGATTGGTCAATTCGGCACCGCTAAGCTCCTCTCCGAGCTCCGCCCCGCTCCACGTCAGTGGAAACGCACCCTTAAGCTATGGTACCAGCTTGGTAGTATTATTCTCCAGGGCTTCCATTATAAAAGAAAAGTCCGCCTGAGCGTTATTTTTTATTATTGACATGCGCCAAAACGATTTTACACCACACTTTTTCAGGGTCTAGTAGTTAGGAAGAGCATCATATCTCTATGCGGCGTCGATTCTTGCCTTACCACCGCACTCAGAGAGATTTAATAATGATTAATTTTCAATTTAATTATGTATGGAGCTTATGTCAAAATCTTCATTTAATTGCAGTTAAGTAATTAATGTTCGTCTCTGAGTGCAGCAGTCCCTAAATCCACATTTCATACATCCACACCTTACGAATAATAAATAGTTCTTATTATTCGTAGATCCACACACACAATTAATGACACTGCCCTAAAGTGTAAGGGTCCCCTGAATATTACAGTCCCCAGTATTACACTACACTGAATGCAGTGTAGTGTAATACTGGGTTAGGTAGTCTAATTTATTGTCAATACATTTCAGATTGCCTCCCTTTATTTCGGCGATTCAAAGATGTATACGGAGACTATTTCTTGGTGTACGTGTTTCACCAACCGTACCTTATTCTTAACCATCCCAAACATTTAGAGGTAATGTTTTTTACTACTTAGAATTTATTATGCAAAAGTAGGTATGCTTAGGTGCACTTAATAAAATTAAAAACATTTTGAATCAATGAATTGGTTTCGTTATAATAAATAAAAATAGTTTAATTTCTGAATAAATTTGAAACAAATATTTTCACTACGTCCTATATTATGTGTTGCCACTTGCCTACCACCGGTTCGGGAACTAGCCCGACGAGAAGAACCGGCGTAAGAAACTTGCACGGGGCCACTTTCTACCAAAACAGTGGGAAACATTCATCTCATTACAATAATATAATTTGTTGTTATTTTTCTAGTCTTAAAATAACGCCTTAAAGCAAGAAATCGCAAAGATTTGCCATCCATAACTATCTTAGAATCTAACGACTTTGTTACCATACATAGATAATATTATGTATGCTGCAATTTGTAATGTAACTTCTGACCAAAATTCCCTTACACAGCGATTTCAATCTTACAGCCTTTACTATCAAGTATGGATTTTATTAAGAAAGGCAGGAACTATCTCCACCTTCAATCTTGGCTGGGAGACGGACTTCTGACTTCGACAGGTATATTACTTCTATTCTTTATTTTAATGACTCTTCTGTATTAATTCTTAAGTAAGCCTATTGTGCTGTGGACATGGAATATTATTGGTTCTATTCAAAGCTTAATATAATATGTTTTAAAGTGTTCCTAGGAATATTTGGCAGTTTCTTTCTAATATGTAGCAATCGTTGAAATGAAATGAAAACTAATATTTTTCTTTCAGGAGAAAGATGGAAAATGCACAGGAAATTTCTTACGCCGGCTTTTCACTTTAATATACTACAGAATTTCCTACCAGTCTTCTTAAAAAACGAGAAGATTCTTATTAGAAAATTAAAAGAAATAGCGGATGGGAGGCCTGTCAACCTGTTTCCGATTATTGCTCTAACGGCTCTCGATAATGTTACAGGTGATATTACACAAACTGCCGCACTCAGAGACTGTATAGATATAGACAGATAATATACGGGGATTTTGTCAAAATCTTCGTTTATTTACAGTTGAGAGCAGTTGAGTAATAATATTCGTCCATGAGCGCGGTAGTTAGGGTCAGTTCACATTGCATCGTGACAAGACGACGCGATGCATATCAATCGAGCCATTCGGAACCTTGCCACTTGCGCAAGTATGGGTTAAAATAACTCTGGATTTATTAATTATTTTTTGGATTATGTTTTTTACTTATTTGATGAGTACCTGAGATTAAATGAAAATAACAAGACAGTGAAGACAGACAAGACAAAGACAATGCATAGAATACCTTACATATATTTTTAAATGTCGTATGAGGATTTAAGTTCTTTGCTATACTGTATTTGGCGAAACATGGCGGTAGCGGTCATTGACTCCCTGTCAAAAACTTTTTCTATACAAAGCCGCGATTGACAACATCTGACACTTCATTGTCAATCGCGGTTTATATATAACCAGCGACGCGTCCCGGCTTCGCATGGGTATAAAATATATAGCCTATCTCACTCACTGAAAAAATGATTAAAATCGATTCAGTAGTTTTGATATTTTATATTCATTAGTACCCGTGGCCCGCATTGGTCGGTACCGCCCCCCGCGCCGCAAAAGCTACGTCCCGCAATTTTTAAATCTGTAATATCTTCTAAAATATTCATTTAAATCATATGCTGTAAAGAGCCATATACTTCTACATTAAATCAACAAAATGACAAGTTTTTGACAGGGAGTCAATGACCGCTACCGCCATGTTTCGCCGAGTACAGTATAGTCGTTTGAACTTTAGGTCAATGTTGTAGGTAGGTGATGTTTAAAAATTACGTTTCTAACCGTGAATAAGGCATTTGTTTAAATATTTTAAATAAAATGTTTTATTAATTAATGAATTATAATGAATTATTGTTCGATTAAATGAATTGTATGTAGTAGCCAGTAGCTACTTTATCTCAAGTTGATTGTCCTAGCAACGAATTTTTTACAGAATAACATGAAATATTCATGTAATGCTATAAGAATATACAATAACTGTTATAATGAAAACTCAAACAACAATTTATGAATTATACGTTAGGATAATTTAAATGGATATATTATAATTTCAGAGTCAATTATGGGAGTATCTGTGAATGCTCAAATGCAGTCAGAATCAGAATATGTGAAATCGATAGAGACGTAAGTTTAAAATACCTGTCAAGCATAAATCCTGTAAATAATAACAATTATTAATAATAATTAATACAGAGTAGACAGAACCAAGGAGTATCTCGACTTCAAACAAACGGGCGAATATTATACGCGAGTTGGGCGTGACTGTAACTTTCAACATGTTTCACAATGCTAAGGGTCAAATCTTTATCACAACGCAAAATGTCAAATCTTTGGTTAAAGTCAATAATGGACGCCATATTTAACGATAACCATAACCGCCCAAACTTATATCGAAATTTTTTCGTAAAAATAATTGTAACCCCATGGTTACAATTATTTTTACGAAAAAATTTCAACACAGTGAGCCATAGTTACGATTATTATTCCGTAATAATAATCGTAACTATGGCTCACTGTGTTGTTATAACAAATATTTTTCCTGTCGATTTTTACGGATAATTCATTTTTATACTCTCAACCCCATTAACTGTAGCTTTAACAAAAAAATAAACAACAGACATCTGTCAAATTCTGTGGTGAACACTGACCTCCATTATACAAGTACGCTGGACCTGATACCTACTTTTTTTTGTACCTATTTGAAGCGGAATCAGCGCCCCCAGTGAGAGGGAAGAGAACTAAATTTGACGTAACTTGCAAATGGCCGCTTAGTCGTTATTGGTTGTCATCACTATTATTAGTTCCAAATACTCCCACTACTGCTATCAGCGCCAATATGGCGACTTTCATACGTCATTTTTACGTCAAATTTAGTTCCTATCACTCACATTGGGGGAGCTGATTCCGCTTCAAATAGGCAAAAAAACTGTCATTTCATAGGGTATCATTAGTCCAGCGTACTTGTTTAATGGAGGTCAGTGGTGGTGAAAGTTAAGGTTAAAGTTAAGTTAGCCTTAACTATAACCATAACTTTGACCATAACTGTAACTATAACAACGCCTCTGGTGCAACTCACCCTTAGTAACGCATTAGTACTGCGCGCGCTATATGACATACTATGTCAAACGTATTTTCGAGATTTCTTCTGAGTCGGCCTTTATGTTTTTACTCCGTGGTCGGCCTACTCGTTAGTTCTATTTACTCTGTCTGTTTACTCCACTGACCTCCATTATACAAGTACGCTGGACTAATGATACCCTTTGAAATGACAGCTATTTTTTGTGACTATTTGAAGCGGAATCAGCTCCCCCAATGTGAGTGATAGGAACTAAATTTGACGTAAAAACACAGAATACAAATTACTCACGGACGTAAAAATGACGTTTGAAAGTCGCCATATTGGCGCTGATAGCAGTAGTGGGAGTATTTGGAACTAATACTAGTGATGACAACCAATAACGATTAAGCGGCCATTTGCAAGTTACGTCAAATTTAGTTCCTATTCCCTCTCACTAGGGTCGCTGATTCCGCTTCAAATAAGCACAAAAAAAGTGGGTATCATAGGTCCAGCGTACTTGTATAATGAAGGTCAGTGGTTTACTCTGATTAATACTTGTCTGAAGCGTTGGGAAAGCCAATTGAAAGACAATGACAGCCATAATTTTATTCAGCTAGTTTAAAAATAATAAAAGCGAATGGATGTAACTAGTTATTTATGGATATAAAATGTTCTCTTCATGCAAAAACTACCGAGCGGACTGGGATTAAATTTTTTATGCTAGTAGTTCAAATTATTATTAAGTATATTACATTAGTGGGCATAGACGTATTCAAATACTTGGCTTATCGCATTCCAAATAAAGCAAAAACTAAATTCAAAGTCAGAATACCTTTCAACATCCATTAGGTATCTAAAAACTAAGATTTTTAAGAAATAACAATATTTTTTGCCGCAGCAACAAAATAATTTTCTTGAATGTTTTTGCTCACTGCTAGTTGTAATTTTTTATTATTAGTAAGTTAAGTTTTTTGTTCTAAACATGGCCTTGATAAAATGGCTAGCGTTAAAAACTTGCTATAGGTTTTCTTATATAAATATTCCCTCTTACTAATAAAAAGTTACACATATTGTATCGAGGGTGCATAAGTTTTTTTCTACTAATAATTATTTTTTGACATAAGGCCTGTATAACGATGCTGTCATTTCCATACTAATTTCTCTGTATAGACTCTGTGCAACGTGTGTGTAACTTAAAAACTCCTGCTTAACTATTCACACGTTGAAGTCATGTTTAAGAAGTTTTTATTAGTAAGAGGGATTGTGTTTATAGTTTGGGTACCTAAAAAATATATAAATTTATAACCAAGTATATGTAGTTGGTTATAAATGTACAGTATTATATGATATTGTACAGTAATTTCATGTACTTAGTTGTTATCAACGCATGCACTTATTTTTATAAACGTCAAATCCCTGAGGAAATTTTCGTTTCTACATCGCTATCCAATTTTCTTCTTACAGAATATCATCTTTAGTATCTAAAAAGATGCGGATACCTATTTTGGGCTGGAGTATAATTTTCAATTTGACTCCCTATAAGAAAATGGAAAAGAAAGCATTAAAAGTGCTCCACGACCAAAGTTTACAGGTGATAGAGAAGAGAATGGAGGAACTGAAGAATAAAAATGCGCTACAAACGGAGTCTACAGAACTAGGTAAGTATCCATACTTACTTAATATTATAAATTCGAAAGTGTGTCTGTCGGTCTGTCTGTCTGTCTGTTATATCTTCACGCTCAAACCGCAAAACCGATATAGGTGAAATTTGACATGGAGATGCTTAGAGTCCCGGCAAAGGACATAGGATAGTTTTTATCCCGGAAAAATGTACTATGTTCCCGCACGGTAAATGAATTTTGGCGCAACGGAGTCGCAGGCGTCATTTAGTATTCCAGGCGGATATCTATTTCCGCACTGCTGCAGTGAAGGAAAGAAAGGTACGGGTGCCATCAGATCAGTCAGCCTGATGGCGTCGCCAGGCGCGAATGATGATCATGCACACCTGGCAGGACCAAATGGCATCGCCAAGTGCCGGTCACAGACTACAGAGTCGTTGCAGCAATCCGACCAGTACTGGAGGATTGGGTGGCGCAGCGTAACGGCACCCTCTCTTACCGGATGGCGCAGATGCTGACAGGACATGGGTGTTTCGGCCACTACCTGTACCATACGGCCAGACGGGAGCCAACGCCTCAGTGCCATCATTGCACGGACGAGGACGACACGGCGCAGCACACGCTCGTTGCCTGCCCAGCCTGGGCCGCACAACGGGCAGAGCTCTGTGCTATTATAGGACCTGACCTGACTCTCTCGGACATAATAAGAACATTAGTCCGGTAGAGAAGCCTGGCAGGCGGTCTCCACTTTCTGCGAGTCCATAATGACGCAGAAGGAGGCCGCTGAGAGAAATCGGGAGGCTGATGAAGCAGCTGACCCGATAAGGAGAAGGCGGGGGGACGAAGGCGCGCTCAAGATTTTTTTTTTTTATGAAAAAAGGGGGCAAACGAGCAAACGGGTCACCTGATGGAAAGCAACTTCCGTCGCCCATGGACACTCGCAGCATCAGAAGAGCTGCAGGTGCGTTGCCGGCCTTTTAAGAGGGAATAGGGTAATAGGGGAGGGTAGGGATGGGAAGAGAAGGGAATAGGGGAGGGAAAGGAAGGGAATAGGGTAGGGGATTGGGCCTCCGGTAAACTCACTCACTCGGCGAAACACAGCGCAAGCGCTGTTTCACGCCAGTTTTCTGTGAGAACGTGGTATTTCTCCGGTCAAGCCGGCCCATTCGTGCCGAAGCATGGCTCTCCCACGTATAAGATGAGCGTCAACTCCCGCCATAATAGGGCTCGGGCGACGAATTGGGGAATCCGTCGCCTATCGCACGAGCTCTGCCGGTAGAAGAGCGTCCGGTGCCTCGGATCGCTCTCCCGGAGAAAGCGGCAGAAGCCGCGTGGATGGTTCAGCTAGTAGAGCAGATGCCGCTGACTGGGCCGCTGCAGTTATCGCCTCAGGCGGGTCCAGCGGCCCAGCGACTCGCGAAGAGGAGGCACCGTTGGGTTTTAGTGGGTAACCATGGGTGCTTCTCCTTACCACAGCACCTGTGGAGTCCCACATATCCAGGCAGTCCCCCAGGCTGTCGGGAATGCATTAAGCATTTCCCAACCGAAAAAAAGGCGTCATCTATACTAATATTATAAAGCTGAAGAGTTTGTTTGTTTGTTTAAACGCGCTAATCTCAGGAAGTACTGGTCCGATTTTAAAAATTATTTCAGTGTTAGATAGCCCATTTATCGAGGAAGGCTGGCTATATATTATTAAGCTAAGACCAATTGGAGCGAAGAAACGGAGGAAAATGTGGGAAAAACGGGGAAAATTATATGAAATTGCTTATTATCTTAAGAACTACTGGAGCAATTTTTATGTTATTTGGCACACATGAAGAATAGACCACGTGAAGGGACATAGGCTATTTTTTTTCCGGAAAAATGTACGGTTTCCTTGAAATTCCTAAATTACGCGGGCGAAGCCGCGCGGAACATCTCGTTTAGTATAATATTATAATAATTTGATTTCGCAGTTTTCGACAATGCTTAGACTTTTATTATTAAAGATTCAGTTTGGTTTATTTTTTGTTCAATTTTCAACCCATTCATTTTAAGGACAGGGGTTGAAAATACAGGTATAGAATTAGACAATAAAAGTTTCAAGTAAGTCAATTGATACAATTTCAGGTATTAAAAATAAACACGCATTTCTGGATCTCCTACTCCTTTCGGAAATAAATGGACAGAAAATAAACATTCAACACATCAGGGAAGAAGTGGACACTTTTATGTTTGCGGTATAAAATTACTTTTTAAAATACTTTTACTTTTTTATAATATTGTATATTTTAATAATAATACATAGGTTTTTAACATACATTAAAAATATATAAACCGGCCAAGTGCGTGTCGGGCCACGCGCAATATAGGGTTCCATAGTACCGCTAGTTTTTGATAATTTTTGTATGGTCAATGAATGTACATTTATAACGTGTTCTACACTACTACCAACATCATTTCAGTTACGTTCAAAGGAATTTGAACGAAAAGTTCCTTTATACTTCGCCCAATATTTTTTTTTTTAGTTGATCGACTATTACTCAACAACTTATGAAGTCTTCTTAGCCGTGATAATTTTCCTTTTAAATTCAGCATATTTCCTACTCCCGTGAATTTTTCACATTTCCAGAAGCAACCGTTTAGCTGGTAGAAGGGGGGGACACTGGACTCTAACGATTTTTTCCGCTTTGAAACTTAATATTTCACAAATGAATCCTTAAATCGGAAAAAGTATCTATGAATACTCGTAATATTTTTAAAAAACCTATCCAACGACACCCCATACGGTGGGGTGGACGCGAAACAAAAATCATCCCCGCTTGATGTGTAGGGGAGGTACCATAAAAAAAAATTTTTTAGGGTTCCGTACCCAAAGGGTAAAAACGGGACCCTAATTTTGCTCAATATTGGTACGGAACCCTTCGTGCGCGAGTCCGACTCGCACTTGGCCGATTATTTAAGATTTTATATACCATTTTGTCGGCATCATTAATATGTGCAATCATGCCGAATTGCAGCTTTGTAGGTCCTATAGTCTCTGAGTAAAACCGTGGACAGACCGACGGACAGACAGACAGACGGACAGTCAGACAGACGGATAGAGAGACAGACGGACAAACGGACGGACAGACCGAAACTATAAGGGTGCCTTGTTGACTACGGAACCCCAAAAAAAGGAAGCTAAAATACGCAGACAGTACAAGGAAAAAAATTTGAAAAAACCTCAGGGTGTGTATGTGAGATATATTATAGAGTTCACTGAGAAAGTAGCAGCGCTGAATTAGTTACTTTATTTGACTATTGTATGGGCGATTTTAGGAGGTGTTGGCACATTTTTCATAGGATGGTAAAAAGTAACTCTAGTCTTAAGTATTATGTATCCATACTAATATTATTATAAATGAGAAAGTGTGTCTGTCTGTTTGTCTGTCTGTCTGTCTCTTCTAGCCCAAACCGTTGAACCGATATTGTTGAAATTTGGTATAGAGATACATTGAGTCCCGGGAATTAGGAAAGGACATAGGATACTTTTTATCCCGGAAAAATGTACGGTTCCCGCGCTATAAACGAATTTTGGTGTAATGGAGTTGCGGACGTCATCTAGTATATGACATATGAGGGGCGTGTGCTTCGCAATATGCTAGTGTTACAAGGTGACATTCAAACAATGGTACTGGGATGATACCACTGGTTAGAATTTAGATAATAGACATAATAATATATAGTTATTCTCATTTCATTGTTAGTAAACAATGATATCTACGACTTCTACGAAAACAATTACTAATTATTTTGGTATTCTTTACATAAAAAATAATTGCTCTAATAAAGCAGATGCGTGTAATTATACGAATATTTTTATAATAATAATAATAATACTAATAAATACAATATTCGGTCCTTAAATTGTAACATTTCAATGGACTAGTCAAATCAAATCAAATCAAATCATTTATTTCGGGCATCAGAGGCCCATTTAACAAATACCTTAAAATCTAACATACATATAATTATATAATAAATACCTTAAAACTAACATACATATTTTATATAAACTTAAAAAACTAACACTGTCACGATTTGCCGGCGACGTGACTCGCTTCGTTCCGGAGTCTCCCCCGGAACCTCCGATAGACTACATCCATCGGCCAGAACTCCGGCGCCTCGAAAGTCGACAGAAGATTCGTCGGTACTCTCACCACAAAGGAGCTAAAGTTAACCTTGTGGCGAGACTGCAGACGCTCGACCCTCAAGCGCAGTGTCGTCTTCTTCTGGATGTAGTCCACGACGTCCTCGACCTCCATGGACCAGTGCAGGCGGGATATGTACAGGGGCGTCGCGGGGACCTCGCTCCGCAGACGCAGCTCAGGTACATATGGTGCGGTGCCGCGATGATTGTGGGAGGCGGGCTTCTTCCTCCTCTTCACCAGTATGAAGCCCTCCTCATCGCACCTCCTGTTCTCGTCCTTGTCAGGCCGAGAAGACTCCACCTTGCGGCTCTTCGTAGCCTTGCGGCTCTCCTTAGTCTCGCGACTCTTCGGAGCCTTGCGGCTCTCTTTCCCTCCATTACTTTTCGCCCGCGGGGGATTTGCGGGGCGACCAGCAACAGTCGCGTAGTTTTGCTGAGTCGCCTGTGTACTCGGGCGGCAGCACCCGTCCGATAATGCTGACGGGCTAAACGTGCTTGCCTGCGCGCCACGACGAATGGTGACGTATGCGGCATCAGGTGACCTACATATTGAATTGCCGCTTTTTAATTGCGATAATTCAATATGTAAGTCACTGATCGTTGACTCTGATGCCTGCAATCTACCCTGAACTCCGGCCAGCTCTTCCTTCAGGAACCTGATGTCCTTCAGTAGGCTGACGACGTCGACGTGGTCCAGCGAGACGGGCGGCAGCTTGTGCAGCTCCTTTGCCACAAAAGCCGGCACCTCATCAGGATCCGTCAGCTTCAGCAGGGAGATGATGTCCTGCACGCTCCTTTCCGTTCCGTCTCTTCGTCGCGACGGCATATTCGCGCTCTCATATTCTATCTCTCATATTCATGGTGCTACGAGGCAGCTACGAAACTCTTGGCGTAGCAGCGTAGCACGGATGGATTACACAACAAAAAATGTAATTAGGTGCAAATTATATTTTAAATTACACCTCACCACCTTAGCGTGTTTACACACGCGCCGCATTGGCAGCGGCACCGCCACCGCGGCGGTGCCGGCGAGCGGTGCCGCAGTTTTCAACAAACATACGAGACTAGTCGGACCCATGATCACGCCACGGCGGCCAAAAACGCTGCCGCTGCGGCGCCGTGTGTAAACAGCCTTAAACAATCTTAATAAAATTTACCAAATATTTGTATTGTGACGTAGGTAACATAATATTTTATGTTAATAATTAGGTCCAACATTCAACAATAAAACATGGGAAAGATGCAGTATTTTATTATGACATAAAATAAATAAATTTCGTGTAAGAAAAGATAAAATTTAAATGTATTTAAAAAATGTTTTCTATAAATATTTCGAATCCATCCATACTAATATTATAAATGCGAAAGTGTGTCTGTCTGTCTGTCTGTTACCTCTTTACGTCCAAACCGCTAAACCAATTTAGCTGAAATTTTATATGGAAATACTTTGAGGCCCGGGAAAGGACATAGGATATTTTTTATCCCGGAAAAATTTACGGTTCCTGCGCAATAAACGACTTTTGGCGCAACGGGGTTGCGGGCGTCATATCTAGTAAAGAATATTTTATCTTCCCTAAAATGCACTACCAAAACTAGTTAAAGTGACGTCACGCCTTCGTGTTTTAAAAAACGTTCCGATCCACGTTTTTTTTTTTCAATAAATGTAAAACTTATTTCTTTAATCAATGTATAATTTCTTTTTTATCTGTATCTATTTATGAGTAACTAAAATACAATATGTCGTAGGCACACGACACAACGACTTCTGCCATTAGTTTCGGACTATACTGCGTTTCAAAGAGTGATGAAATCCAGCAGAAAATATTGGACGAACAAAAAATTATATTACGAGATGACTTAAGCAGAAATCCTACTTACACGTAAGTGCTTAAATGGAATCAAATAAAATTGTTTTGTTTTTAAACAAAAAGAGTTTAGTTTTGTAGTGTTAGTGTTTAGTTTTCGGAAAATTTGGTAAACACTTAACAGTGAATGGAAAATCTAAATTACATTTACAAGAAAAATATACAACCATTGTTTTAAGAATTAAGGTTTCTGCAAATTAAATCAAATGACTAACACATAGGCTACATTTTACTGCAGAAAAACATCTTATTGGAATTCATACCAATTTATTTTCACTTCAAACAGCGGGTAGCACCGTGGGGCACAGCTAGTATTATTTAAATCTCAAATAGCGTGACACGTCGCTTGACTTTTCAGCTTATATGCGTCGCTCAAAATCAATCAATCAAAATCTTGTTTCTGTGTGAAAAAATTTCTTCGCGGATAACTTCGCCGTTTGTTCGATATGGGTATTTTTGTTAAAATTATTTGACATCTAACTTCGCTATCGAAACTGGCGAATGTATTTTGACTAAGCACTCAGGATGGCTTCAAATTCGAGGTACTAGAATTGGGCTTAATAATATTTCCTTCACGAAATAGAACTGTATGTTTTTTTTTCTATTTTACAGCGAATTACAGCAAATGAAGTATTTAGAGATGGTTATCAAAGAAACTCTTCGACTATATCCTTCTGTACCATTGATCGAAAGAACTATTACTAAGGATTGTCGTAAGTATTCAAAATTAAATGTTCCCAGTATTGTAAAGTGTGCAAGTGTGTGTGTGTGTGTGTGTGTGTGTGTGTGTGTGTGTGTGTGTGTGTGTGTGTGTGTGTGTGTGTGTGTGTGTGTGTGTGTGTGTGTGTGTGTGTGTGTGTGTGTGTGTGTGTGTGTATGTACATACAATAACACACATAATTAACAGAATTACATATAATGTAAATATCCAGCGATAATACAAAATACTAACAATATGCTATTATAAGAAGGCTATTATAATATTTATGTCAGACTCCTAGAGATAATAATAAATAAATATAATTTATACGCAAAGCGTCGTTACTTGTAATAATGATGTATTATTATGGTAAAGTAGCCTTAAAGTCCACATCTTAAACATTTTCTTACTATTTTTACATATTTGAGTTATTTAAATGTTGCTGGACTGGAATAAAACATGTTTACATTGATACAGTGCGCCAGCGCTGGGTTTCAGTCATACTGTATCAATGTGAATGTACTATCGAAGAAATTAATTCATAGGCATATGGCGGACCTACGTCATTTGGTCCGATTATGTCAATTCAATGCTGATTTTGACATAACGCAACTAAATTACTTGGGTCCGGCCTATGAATCAACTTCTCTGATAGTATAGGTCTACCAGAATCTGATGGCAATTTATGACAGCAGATTTTCATAAAATATCCTTGATCATTGGATAAATTTTTATATTTGCATGTTTAACACACAGAATCAGCCGCTATAAAAAAAAGGATCAAAATATTTTATTCCAATTACCCCGGTATTGCTAGAGTCGATTTATTTTCTCACTTTTTGCCATCAGATTCTGGTAGACCTATAATTAAGGTAATATAATAGTCGGGACTCGGGACGCGTATGACGCAGAAATTCGGTCGATATCTATCGCTTGTCTCTTTCATTTACATGAAAATATCGTCCTTCTCATATCGCATTTCTATGGAAAAGATAGCAATAGCGAAAGTGAGAAACAAGTAACGGTAACTCAATGGACGAATTTCTACTAGTTCGGTAATACCGTATCATTTGGGGTAGTATAGGACTATTTGGACGGCTAAGACGCTAGGCTTGACATGACCCGACTGAATTACGCAAGCCTGCCTTCTACCTATGCATCAGTTTCTCTGATGGTACCTACTATCAGAGAAAATAATTCATAGGCAGTTGGCGGGCCTACTTGATTTAGTCGGGTTATGTTAAACCCGGGCGTCAGATCACAACTATTAATAACTGAATACAACCCGATCAAACAACTACCACTATTGCCTATTATTTTATTTCTCTGGACGTACAACACAGTAACTAAACGGAATTCAAAAAAGGAGGTTAACAAATTTGATTATAATATTTCCAGAACTGCCCAGTTTTTGTATATGTTAGTCTATCCTCTATAATATATCCTCTATAATATATTATGTATATGATTATGTATGTTTTTATGTTTGTGTTCGCATATCTCCGGAACTACAAGTTCGATTTAAGTGGTTCTTTTTTTTTTGTACTAGGTATTGTTAAACTTAGGGAATACTGCAAGTTTCATCAAAATCGGTTCGGTAGTTTTTGAGATAGAGAATTTTAATTCTTAATTACGTACAATTTTTAAGTCGGTTGTTTTTTTTGAAATTGTCTTGCGATCAGTAGAAAATGTGGAAAAATAGAGGATTATTTTCATTCTATTACAGAGTTATCAGGGCTACCAATCAAAAAGGGTACCTCAGTGATTGTCAACATCTTCGAGGTGCAGCGTCATCCGGATCTGTTCGAGGACCCTCTCATATTCAAGCCGGAGAGGTTCGCTGGCACCAGCAACAACGCTTTCAGCTGGATCGCCTTCAGCGCTGGTCCCAGGAACTGTATTGGTGAGACAAGGGCGTTTCACAATGCGAAATTAGACTTGAAACATCCTTTCAGGACGGCTGATTTTGTGATATGTCGTCATTCTTGCTCTTCTGGCTAGAGTCCGGATGGTCTGGCTGCCGGTAGTGGTTGCGTTCATTAGTGCGTATTTCATTTATCCGGGTGATGCTATTAATATAAGGAGCACCTGATAAAAAGAAATGGCAATCTCTCGCTTCTGGCTCTGGTCATGTTAACGGCCAGACTTTAACAATTATTATTATTGTCGTAATTATTACGTTTGTGTTAAGCACTCCTTGCTCGCTAAAATGATTTTAAAATCCAGGATTATAACCTGGAAAAAAAGGTTGCGCACTAATGAACGCAACTACTACCAGCAGCCAGACCGCCCAGACTGTCACCAGAAGAGCAAGAATGACGACATATCACAAAATCAGCCGACCTGAAATACTTTTTTTTCAAACGTTGCTACCTTCCCTACAATGCTTTATCCATAATAATTAAACACTCGCTGTACATAATAAACGTTGACTTTCATTGATCACAGGAAAAAAAATGTAATGAAAACTGAAGATGGTTCAATAGGTAACCTCCTTTTTTCAGGTCAAAAATTCGCCATGATGGAGATGAAGGTGATAATATCAGCGGTGGTGAAGAGTTTCAAGTTGCTCCCCGTGAGCGAGCAGCCGGTCTTGTGCGCCGACCTCACACTCAGATCTGAAAACGGCATCAAAGTTGCCTTCACCAAAAGAGATTAGTGCCCAGTTTTTTGGGGCTTTTGTCAGCTGGAGTTTATGTATAATTCGCTAGCGCTTTTGAATGCAATCAAAACTAATATTTTGACATCAACCAATATTAAATAAAAAATCGACAAGTGCGAGTTGGACTCGCGCACGAAGGGTTCTGTATCGTTATTGAGTGAAAGTTGGCAAAAATTGTATTCTTTGTATGGGAGCCCCCCTAAAATATTTATTTTATTTTAATTTCTTGATTAATTATTAAATATAGCGTGACTAACACAATTAAAAATTCATTTTTATATACATAGATTATAATACTTTACATAGATTAGATTTTTTCTTATAATATCGTAAATTAAACACACACTATAACTACATCATAATTATTTAAAATTTTCTTAACTACATAATATTATACATATACGTAGCGCGTCACGAAACCGTCAACACGTGACAAAGTGTAGTTTTTAAGTATATAATAATAACATGTATGTTAGTCCTTAAGGTATTTATTATAATATGAATATGTATGTTAGTCTGTAAGGTATTTGTATTATGGGCCTATGCCTGAAATAAATGGTAAAATAAAAAAATAAAAATAAATATAAATCATAATACTTACAACGCGTTTTTTAAACTTTATTTAATATAAAGGTATCAAAATCTTTTATAGTGACTGGATACAGTGTGGCCATAAGAGGCCACACCGGAAACAAGTGGCGACTCTATTATTGTCGTCTCCACGTCTCTTTTTTTAAGGACTATACGTCAATGATTTAAAAATAATTTGATTCTGTAGTCGCCATATTTTATTAATAGTCGTGTGATTATGTACACACCATATTTCTGATTTTTATTATCTATATTTTTTGGTGATGTGAAAGAGACTTAAAATTTAAATGACATAAACTTCTTAGCAAAGCGACTTACATCGCTTCCATATAGCAAAAGCCTACTTATACGGTAATGTCACAGCAATAAGCTGTATTAAGTGTGCCCAATTTGGTCATGTAGATGTTGAGTAAATGCTTATATTATAGCAATTTTTCAAAGCCAATGGCGATGTTAAAACCGTGCCAATGGCGATGTAAAAAAAATCACAAAAAAGCTACTCTTTCAGCGCTGCTATTCTCACAATGAACTCTATTTATGAGACACACACACATCCTAAATTATTATTCCTTAGTTTTGTTACACCCTGTATAGATAACACGTTTAATTTTTACTTAAAAGTACACGTACACTTCTTGCAAACTATTTTAAGCTGCCTTTTATTTAAGGCTAATAAGTTATCGTCTTTTATTTTATTATTACTAATTTTTATTTATTTCGGTTGTAAACTTTCCAATTATAATATGTAAATTTCTTGTAAGTTATATAATTATAATCACATCCATATTTTTACTCAAAATACAATTTATATTATAATCAATTAGATATAGTAGGTATAGAGGTAATAAAAAATACAGTATAGAGTAATAAAATCACGAGTTTTCGTCACCAGATTTCTTATTATAGATTTTGTCATTGTTAGGTTGTCAAAATTATAAAGTTTGCGCCTTTCCTTCCGGTTTAAGCCATGAGTACCATCGAAGATGGCACATGGCGAACCCACGTCATTTACGGCCGTTCCCAATATTTGATCTATCTCTGGTTTTGCCCTACTAGAGATAGGAATAGCTCTCATTAGACATTAGAGACATATATTTTATGTCAATTCAATGTTAGCTGCGATCGGTCGTATGTCAAACCAGAGATAGATTGAATATTGGGAACGGCCGTTAGTCGGGCTACGCCCGCGCCAATCCAATATCAGTCATGATCTGTCGGCTAGATTTTTGACTGCGTCCACATAACGTAGGTTCGCCATCTGCTTATGAATAAAATCTGATTGTACATTTTGATTTGCATCATTTTGTAGAATTTGTTCATTATTAGTAATTTACCAACTATCTAGAATGAAATTGGTACATACAGAATGTGTCACATGTGAAAATCTAAATTTCTTCATAACGATTTCTGGCTAAGTAGATTGATTAATAAACCACTAATTAGCCACCTTAATTTTCATAAATACTGAAACTGAATCATTATACTTTAATCATTGCCTAGCCGGGAATAGAATCTACTGATTTTATCTAAATGACAACCTAACCTATTAATTATTATCCATACTAAGTAATATTATAAATGCGAAAGTATGTCTGTCTATCTGTCTTTTATCTCCTACGCCTAAGCCGCTGAACCGATTTTGCTGAAATTTGGTATGGAGATACTTTGAGTCCCGGGAAAGGACATAGGATACTTTTTATCCCGGAAAAATGAACGGTTTCCGTGCGATAAACGAATTTTAGCGCAACTGAGTTACGGGCGTCATCTAGTTCTCCTATAAACTATGGTGTGTAATAGTTATATTGTATTTTCTACAACCAATTTTAATTTCTTTGAGATCTCACAACAACGAAAATTGAAACAAATGATTGGTTTGTCATAATTTAATAATATTATTATTTTACATTTAAATAATGTCATTAATTTAGAACAGACTATTATAATAATATACCTCAATAGGCTCTTTTGTCTCTGTGCCTTAGTCACAGTATTATAATATTTACTTAGTCCTAATTATAAAAATATTTACACAAGTTCGGAAGAAATAAAAGTCAGTGCAAGAGATTTATTTATGTATTTTATTGTTTTATGTACATATTAACTTATTAAGTAAAGAAAGTGAGTACCAACGTGCCTATTTATATAAGTATGTAAAAAGTGACCCACCCACTAAATACTTCACTTTCTTATCAGATAAGGAATGTGCTACAAAATATTGCATACATTAAATAATATTGTTACACTCAGTACCTGAATTCTGAAGATAAAAATAAATAAATATAGAGACAAGTTACATACTTATCTGAGTATATCAGACATTTTGGCACTACTGTGCATAACATGATAACATTTACAAATAATTTGATTTTCTACAAAAAAGCCTACGCTAATAAAATTTAAAGTTGACATTTGTCAGTGACAAGTTGTCACGGATATAGATAATATGTTTACCTAATCCATACTAACTATTATAAATGCGAAAGTATGTCTGTCTGTCCATTCACGCCCACGCCAGAACCGCTGAACCGATTTTGTTGAAATTTGGTATGAAGATACTTTGAGTCCCAGGAAAAATAGAATCGTGTCGTCGTGGTCTACATCATGGAGCAAGACCCACTTCGTCTTGAGAGTCGAGCGATTGGAGTCCCGCCACGAAGTAAATTTTAGCTCCTTTGTGGTGAGAGTCCCGACGCATCATCTACCGACCTTCGAGGAGGAGTTCTGGCCGATTGGAGTCGTCTACAGGAGGTTCCGAGGACGACTTCCGAACACGTCGCGCCCCACGTCGCAGACAATACGTGTTTAGTGTTAGTGTTAGTTTTAGTATAAATATATTATGTATGTTAATCTTTAAGGTATTTATAATATGGGCCAAGATTTGCCCTGATTTAAATAAATAAATAAAAATAGAATACTTTTTATCCCGGAAAAATGTACGGCTCACACGGTATAAACGACTTTTGGCGTAACGAAGTTGCGGGCGTCGTCTAGTAGCAAAAAAAAATAACAGTTTTTGGTTTATGGTCTACAATCTACATAGTTATGTCTTACTTGCGGTGACAAATTACAATGGATTTTTTTATAATTGTGAGGAGCAAAACTAGCAAACAAAAATATTTGCAAATGAGGTCCGTCCCGTCTGCACAAAAAGTTGATCTTAATATTATAATATATGTCCCGCGCGGTTTCGCCCCCGTAAATTAGGAATTTTACGGGAACCGTACATTTTTCCGCAAAATATAGCTTATGTCCCTTCACGTGGTCTACTCTATATCTGTGCCACTATCATATCCACATGTACACTGAAATAATTTTTTAAATCGGACCGGTAGTTCCTGAATCCTGAGATTATAGCGCGTCCAAGCAAACGAACAAACAAACTCTTCATGTTTATAATATTATTAGTATATATATTTTTTAAGTTGATTGACAAACTCGAGTCTCGATCTAAGAGACTGAAAAGTACCAATAAAAGGGTCATAAAATGCTCAAAATCATGGGACGAAGCATGGTATACTATGGTAGTGATGATGATGATGAATATAATTTGCATAGTAGCATATGCTTTCCATTCTTAAAACAACGCCGAAACTCCCAAACTTGTATCTATAAAGAATCAGGAGTTCTCTCAGCACCTTCCGAACCAGGTATACCTCGGTGCAAAATCTTACTTGTTGGTACCATATGCTTAGAATACTTCTCACGAAACCGAAGTCACCACATGTTTCCATATAAATTTTGAGGAGTTCCCTCAATTACTTATGGATCCCTTCATCAGGTCACCACTTTTGTGAATATAATACCAAATTGGGATGATATCCTATACAGTATACACCAAAAGAAAAATTTTGAAAATCTGTTCACAAACGGCGGAGTAATCGTTGAACATAAAAAAACAAAAAATGTTTGTTACTCTTTCACGCAAAAACTACTGAACGGATTTTAATGAAACTTTACCATAATATAGCTTATACATCAGAATAACACATAGGCTACTATTTAACCGACTTTCAAAATGGAGGATGTGTTATGTTCGTTTTTTAGGGTTCCGTGCCCAAAGGGTAAAAACGGGACCCTATTACTGAGACTTCGATGTCTGTCCGTCTGTCTGTCTGTCTCCAGGCTGTATCTCAAGAACCGCTATAGATAGACTTCTGAAATTTTCACAGATTGTGTATATCTGTTGCCGCTATAAGAACAATTAATACTAAAAACAAAGTTAATATTAAAGGGGGGCTCCCATACAACAAACGTGGTTTTTTGGCTTTTTTTGCTCGTATTCCGTATGGCAACAGGTAGGCACTTTAAATATTCACAAATCCTTAATTATATTATTAATTTAATATATTTAAATAAAATAAATAATTAGGGGGGGGCTCCCATACAAAAAACACTATTTTTTCGCTCTATAACCTTGGCTGATTATTTATGTTCAACGATTACTCCGCCGTTTGTGAACCGATTTTCAAAATTTTTCTTTCGGTGTACAGGTTATCATCCCAATTTGGTACCATATTCATAAAAGTGGTGACCTGATGAAGGGATCCATAAGAAATCGAGGGAACTCCTCAAAATTTATATGGAAACATGTGGTGACTTCGGTTTCGTGAGCAGTATTCTAAGCATATGCTACTAACAAGTAAGATTTTATACCAAGGTATACCATGGTTCGGAAGGTGCTGAGAGAACTCCTGACTCTTTAAAGATACAAGTTTGGGAGTTTCGGTGTTGTTTTAAGAACGGAAAGCATATGCTACTATGCAAATTACATTCATCATCGTCATCATCACTACCATAAACCATTATAGAACCATGTATCGTCCCATTTTGACCCAATTATTGGTACTTTTGATAGTCTTTTATTATATATCACTTAAACCGCGGGTAACATCGCGGGGCACAGCTAGTAATATTATAGTAGGATAAAGGTATACGGTATACCTTGCAACGCCTCCGTGGTCCAGTAGTTTGGAGCGCGGCTCTTGACTTGGAGGTCGTGGGTTCGATTCCCGCGTTGAAAACATATTGTTATTTCCAAGTTTGGTTAGGACAATGCAGGCTGATCACCTGATTGTCTGATAAGTGATAAATAAGATGATCCATGCGTCGGATGGGCATGTAAGAAGTCGGTCCTGCGCCTGATCTCTCGCCAGTCGTGTCGGTCTTCCGTCCCACTGAGTTATGAGAGTAAAGGAATAGAGAGTGCTGCGCACACACTTGGGCACTATATAAAATTACCCCTGGGTAACTGGCCTGATTTCAATGAAACCGGCCACCGTCACCGAAACCGGTGTGGGAGTTTATTATTATACCTTTCAATTTATAAATAATGTTAGTTTGTAAGAAGACCTAGATAAATAGGTATTGTCTAATTGGTTTTATCTCTGTACGAATCAGCAAAAGGACAGATTTCCGCGGTTTCCGCCATAAGATGGCCAAGGTCGATAGTAAATGTAAACACATAATAGCAGCAAATAAAGCGGAGAACAACTTATCACATCTGATAAGCAGCTGATGGAAAACACTAGAACAGTATAAATATCACGCAGTAGAGTAGGTACACTCGGCAGTGTTCACAATGAATTTTTTTATTGTGATAGTCGAAATGAATTAAGATGGCACCAGCGGTAAATGACTCTACTCGTCTAGGAGCAATGTGAAAAAACTCACACCGTATTCTATTAGCTTTTACCATAGAGAAATCATACACTTTTACGATAAAATGAACTATTATACAGACACAGACTTTATTAAAGATTTATCTGAAAACATCGTAACTAATACTTATAATTATTAGTACTTTAACTGCCGCACTCAGAGTGGAACATCAATTACTTAAATGTAATTAATTTAAAATTTTGACATAAGCCTCATACATTATCTGTCAAACGATTCATTCAATTGAAGGTTAATCATAATTAAATATCTCTGAGTGCGGCAGTGAGAGACGATGTTTTAGTAGTAGTATTTATAATCTCCAACTTTTTGAGTTCAAAGCTATTTACTGATAGGATCCGGGTTGGATCGAAGCTATTGATGAAGAATCACAATAGCATAATCATTAATCAGCGTTGATCACGCTGCTTGCACGCCGATTCGGTGTAGTTTATCTGCTGTATACGTTTATAATATTATGACACTCGAACGAAACGAGTTATAATCTACACGTTTTACGAATTCACATCATAGTGACTACTACGCGCGTATCGGCCGCACGATGATTGCTGTACCGCTTCTGCTATTTCTGGTGTTCGTTTTCGCGGTTTACGTATACTTCTCGCAGGATGAAAGTATACCTGGACCTATGCGTATACCCCTCCTGGGCTGCGTTCGCCTGTGGATGACCAAACCTTCAGGTGAGTTGGACCCATACTTAGATAAAAAGCGTGTTAGCTCAACCAATTTTGCTGAAAATGATGAACCTATTTTATAAAAAAACGTGCTTCGAGGATATACAAAAAGATGCCGGAAATATATCTGAGTAATTATAGGTTTACCAGAATCTGATGGCAATTTTTGACAGCAGATTTTCAAAAAATATCCTTGATCATTGGATAAATTTTTATATTTGCATGTTTAGCACACAGAATCAGCCGCTATAAGAAAAAAAAACCGGCCAAGTGCGAGTCGGACTCGCGCACCGAGGGTTCCGTACAAACCTGCAAGGTTTACAAAGTTTGATTTTGTTACAGCTTAAAGGTATTATAGACCTGAGTATTTGGTATGAATTTCAATTTAATACCTCTACGCGTTTATGAGGAAATGGGTAGTAAGTTTAAAATTATTAAAAAAAAATATATTATGTGATGTAACTAAAAATTTATGGTTTTCGTAATTTTTCCTTTATCTATGCTATAAGACGTTGCTTCGTACCAAATTTCAAGATTCTGAGTTCACGGGAAGCACCCTGTAGGTTTTGATTCCCTTGCAAGTGTCGAAAATTTGCGGCATAAACGGCTGTATCTTTTGATTGCGTTGGCTTAGAAGTTTGATTTTTTCACAGCTTCAAGGGACAGTAGACCTGAGTAATTGATATAAATTTCAGCTTCATACCTCCACGCGTTCCTGAGAAAAAGGGTCTTGACAGACGGACGGACGGACAGACGGACAACAAAGTGATCCTATAAGGGTTCTGTTTTTTCCTTTTGAGGTACGGAACCCTAAAAAGGATCAAAACAAAATGTTTTATTCCAATTACCCCGGTATTGTTAGAGTCAATTTATTTTCTCACTTTTTGCCATCAGATTCTGGTAGACCTATAAGCTTAAATATTGATAATTGAGATTAGTGTAAAGCCAGTAGGTATGCAAATTAAGTTTTAAGTGTAAAACTTGACTTGATTAATTAATACGTAATAAATAAATAATAAAATCATTATAAATTTCTAAAATAACTTTATCTAGGACATTTAAAGAATCAATTTAAAGAAAGTTGAAAACATAATATTTTGTTTAACGTAGCATGTGCTCGCGTTTGTTTGGCAAACAAAATATAATATTTATGAAGTCAAGGCCTATGAACTTTCCAGTTTTGGCGCAACAGAGTTACTGGCGTTATTTTGTGTAATTACAAATTATTATTATAATAGTCAGTCAAATTTAGTTATTTAGTTCAGTCCGTCCACCCGCCCGCTCGTTTCTATGAATTTTTTTGCCTGACTACCTGCCAGTCCGTCCGTCCGTCTGTTTGTATGAAATTTTTTTTGTACTACATAGTAAAACAAATAATTCTGTTTGGGACTTTTCTATCCACAAAATATATTCGTTGACTAGGCTATCAGTGTCGCAGCTGCTATGCAATATCCTCATTTATCGCACGTAACAATGCGTGCTTCTTTTCTCTTGCGCTTCCTAACCATGGGAGAGGGAGAGCCATGTTTCGGCACGAATGGGCCGGCTCGACCGGAGAAATACCACGTTCTCACAGAAAACCGGCGTGAAACAGCGCTTGCGCTGTGTTTCGCCGAGTGAGTGAGTTTACCGGAGGCCCAATCCCCTACCCTATTCCCTTCCTTTCCCTCCCCTATTCCCTTCTCTTCTCATCCCTACCCTCCCCTATTACCCTATTCCCTCTTAAAAGGCCGGCAACGCACCTGCAGCTCTTCTGATGCTGCGAGTGTCCATGGGCGACGGAAGTTGCTTTCCATCAGGTGACCCGTTTGCTCGTTTGCCCCCTTATTTCATAAAAAAAAAAAAAAAAACCTCACGCGATGTCGTATACAAAAGTGATGGCAACCCCAGTTTGCGGCTATCGTGCAACTGGCAACCATGGATATTCATGTACAAAATGCATAAAACTTTAATTTTGTATCAAAATTATTAAAAAAATTGATGCTTCAATTTTGACGAAGAACTATGTCTGTTTACGGGCTGGCAACCCTAGGTTGCGGCTGACTTAGAGCTGGCAACCATTTATACCTTATTTTGTTATTTTCTTTCAAATGATGTAAAATTTATTGAAAAAAAATATACATGCAAATTATGCATTTATCTCATGAACATTAAACTCAATTAGAGGTACTTGCGGCTACTTTTGACAAGGCAACCCAACAATAATCCATTCCATACATTCTAAAGATTACTTTAAAATATATTTCATGGGAAAAACGATTCATGCAGGATTTCACGGTCGGATCCCATACTATAAGTGTCTTTGAACTATGAAGTCTAAATACTAAATAGTAATTTAAAAAATCAATAACTAGATAACCTCATGAACTTCGTATCACTTCCCTCCTAAAATAAAGACCTTCTTTGTATACAAGGTGTTACAAAACTAAGTGACAATACTTTAGGGTGTGTATGTGCTCCTTGTAGAGAGTTCACTGTGAAAGTAGTAGCGCTGAAAGACCAATTTTTTTTCCCTTTTGTATGGGCAAGCGCCCTAGCGTCACGAGTTTCCCCATACAAAAGTGAAAAAAAAATTGGTCTATCAGCGCTGCTACTTTCACAGTGAACTCTCTACGAGGAACACATACACACCCTAAAGTATTTTCAGTTAGTTTTGTTACATCCTGTATATGTATATTACAGGGCTAAAATTAGCGAAATCGGTTCATCCGTTGTCCAGTTTTATTTGAATTTTACATTCATTTTTATTTAGATAGATAACTTGCAAGACAAAGACTACCTCAAAGTACTCTTTTTGTAACTTTCAAGAATAACATTATAAGATAATAATTATTTATTTATTATTCATTTTAATGCTTTCGCCTAAGTCGTTTTAGCTTATATACGTATTTTTTTTTTCAGAATTCATAGAACTCACTCGGTACTTCAAAGACGTATACGGGGACGCCTACCTCATGTACATGTTTGATAAGCCACACGTGGTCTTATCACATCCAAAATACATAGCGGTGAGTCGCTTTGATCATACGTAACGAACTAGTTATTATTAAAATATTTTTAATGGCATAAATATTTTCTCCGTAACGATTTTCCTCTGCCATTAACAAACACAACAAAAAAGAATTAGCGAAATGGGTTCAGCGCTAATCTATCGAAAATCGAGACTAGCGATTTGTGTAAGCGATTCATTTTTAGGTTTAGGGTTCCGTACCCAAAGGATAAACGGGACCCTATTGCTGAGACTTCGATGTCTGTCCGTATGTCTGTCCGTCCGTCTATCTGTCTATCTCCAGGCTGTATCTCAAGAACCGCTATATTATAACGGTACGGAACCCTTCATGCGTGAGTCCGACTCTCACTTGGATGATTTTCATATTACAGATAGGATTATACCTTGAATATTCTCTAAATGTAAAAAAAAAAGTTTTGAAAATGTAGAGCTGAAAATGTACCGGTGTCCCTAGTATTAGGAACTTACTCACTTTATAATAAAAACTTGAGAGGTGTCAAGGGACACCCCAATGGAACGAAGTTATTTCTTATGTTCAAAACACCTGTATTACATATATAATACGCTCAAAAAAAATATAAAAAAAACGCCATCTATTGACACACAGGAATACTATCAACGCCCTCTGTCCCTACTATGCAGGTACTAATAAAAAAGTGTCGAGGTCAAAATATTATATCGTTCTGTCTAGCCTCCTTTCGCAACGCCGAACGCGCCATAAGGAACTTCGTTCCAATAATATTATATTTTAGTGAACACATTATGTTCAGTAAATAATAATACTTCTAATATACCTCTAATGATGTAGTGATTGATGACACAATATTATAGTGTTGGCTGTTCATCTGTTGAGCTAGGTACACACATTAAACTAACAAGCAAATTAAAAATTACATGAGTTTTCTTGTTAGTTTAGTACAAACAAGATGATTTAAAGCCTTTATAAAGTATTTTCCTATCATGTAACATATTCTATCATTTGTTTAAAATAATAATTTAGTCGAGAATCTTTAGTAATCCATACTAATTCACACCTAAACCGCTGAACTGATTTTGATGAAAATTAGTTTGGAAATACTTTAAGTCCCGGTAAAGGACATCTATAATGTACGGTTCGACGAATTTCTGCGCAACGCGACGAAGTTACGGGCGTCATCTAGTTAGCTGATAAAATAGAATTTTCTCCGCAGAAATGTGAATATATCAAGCTATGAGATGAGACTTTTCTCCGTAGTTATGCGGTGTCCTACGGATACAATGTGTCCAGTATTTCCAGTATTTTTTCATACAATGTGTCCAGACACCAGTGTCCGAGCTTTCAATGTTATGATGTATGGCATATGTCATAGACAATTTGGAGTCCGTTGAAATGATAGGCAGATATTTCGAAATGAAACTACTACATATTAAACTCCACTAAAATATAATATTTAAAAATGCATGTTCACAAAATCTACATCTAGCTGAATCCCCAATAATGAGGCATTTTCTTATTTTTTTTAATTTGATTGTCAAACAGTTTTCTTTTTAGTAACTAGATGGCGTATGGGTAAACAACTATCGGTAATACCATCAATAATTGCTACAAAACTGGGCAAAAGAATGTCAAACTTGATACATTTCAATTTGAAAAAGACACAATGATATTCCAACGAATAGAATAATAAAGTTATTATAACGATGTTTTAGTTAAAACTCACGGAATAAATAGCCCTATTTATCGTTATTCACACCAAATGTCACAGGAATTATAAATTTTGGTTTTTACAACATCTTATCTGCACTTGCGCACGATAACGGATATTCAATGGTCAATATTTTACCAATAATGAATATCAAAAACCCAAATAACACAATTTGGGAAAAAATAATAAAAACCACACCAACAATAAAAATTAGAAGAAGTTTCAAAGTAACATGGCCGCCAAAACTTTTTCAGTTGTCAGTTTTCAGTTTGACAAGTTTTTATTATGTCAGCGTGTTCCTAAACTATTACCAGTATACTGGCTTAATCGCTTAGGCCAATGATCGCTTAGGTTTAAGATATTTTTATTTATGTCACACTTGACAGTACACTGAAATTTTTAGAAACACAACCAATATGTAGTCAGTAATGCCAACCTGCAGATAATTTCAGATCAGTGGGGAACCAATAGGAAATCTAGAAGTGTCTACCGTCGCGCCGTCTGGTGGAGATTTAAAAAAGAAAACAACCCATACTTTTTTCCTATCTAATTTTTACAGCTATCTGTCAACCAATTGTCTTTCGAATCATTTTTTTCCTCTCCAGCCTTAAAATAGAATATAAGCGACATTGACATAAACTATAAACAAAATTGATAATTAAAATTAACAAACATTAATATTAATTAACATTAAGCTAACAGGTGCGACAGAGACGCCACACCACCCCCCCACGGAGAAAGCAAACCCCGGGGGCAAACTAATCAAAAGTTCTGAAACGCACTCGTCTGCCAGATCTTGTTGTATAAGGTTGTTTGGGCAGATCAGTAGAAGGTGAGGGCTGAGGAGATGAATAAGGAATTGTAGACGGAGGAATGACAGGGTCAGGAAAAGGTAGATTTGAAGCTACTGAAGGAGGAGGATCATCCTGAACTATGTACGCTGGTTTTATTCGGTCGACGCTAACAGTGACTGATTTTCCCTTGATAGAGACTGTAAGGGTCTTACCGTCGGCGGACCTATCCAAAATTTTAAATGGGCCGGGGGTCGACGAACAGCATCATCTCGTAAGTAGATGTGCGAGGCTAAAGCTAGATCCTTGAAAATAAAATTGGATTTATTCCCGTGACGAGAAGCAGGTGTCGGTCGAATTGAAGACATATGCCGGCAAAGCCGCGTCACGAAATCAGCAGGATCGCTGGAGGCAACAGGATGAAGAGGGGGAACTACTAATTCGCCCGGGAGACACAGAGTTTCACCATAAAGCATCTCCGCGGCAGATGATCCAATGTCCTCCTTAAAAGCAGAACGGATGCCCAACAGTGCCAGGGGCAAGGCAGTAACCCAGTCGCCCCCGTGACACATGATGGAAGCCTTTAGTTATCGATGAAACCTTTCGATCATTCCATTCGCTTGTGGATGATAGGCGGTGGTTCTGATGCGCTTAGTGGCAAAACTCTGCATCAACCTACGAAACAAGTCCGACACAAACTGAGTACCTTGGTCTGTCGTAATGGTCGATGGTATACCGCGCGAAACCCACTCACGAACAAAAGTTTCCGCTACTTGGTCCACTGTTATACCTTGCATTGGCCAGACTTCGGGCCATCTAGATACCCGGTCAATGGCAGTCAGGCAATAACGCCAGCCTTTGCAAGGAGGAAGTGGACCAACTATGTCGATATGCACATGCATAAATCGGCCAGTCGGAGTGTCAAATTGACCAAGTGGAGACGAATTGTGTCTCGACACCTTACTGCGTTGACATGCATCGCACGTACGAGCCCACTGCCTGCAATCTTTGTTAAGAGACGGCCAGACATAGCGATCGGCTATGAGGCGAGCCGAACATTTAATGCCGGGGTGGCTCAAGTTATGCATTTTATTAAACACCAAGCGACGTAGATCCACTGGAACATAAGGACGAGGCTTGCCAGTCGAGTATTGTGTCGGTATTGTGCTTAATGACCCTGGGCAAACCAGGCGGCCGGGTGATATCCGGAAATTCAGCGAGTATCGACACATAGATGGAATTACCGGCAACGATGGCTTTGACACTGGGCTGCTCGACAGACGCGTAGGATGCAGGGCAAGATAAGCCGGTGATACCGTCTATCAATGTCTTATTGCGACAATCAGGCAACAGGCGGTAATGTGCTAGGAAGTCCGCACCTATTATCGCCCGCTGTACGTCAGCAACGACAAACAGCCACACAAAGTCTCATCGTAACCCTAAATTGAGCCGGAGATTAACTGTGCCAAAAGTTTTGACATTACTTCCGTTTGCAGCTGTTAGCACGTAGTCAGATGATTCTGCCCGTCTAGGAAGCCAGCTATGGGGGAAGCAACATAAATCCGACCCGGTGTCAATTAAAAATTGGCGTTTAGTGACCTGGTCAGTAACGAAGAGACGGCGGCTAACTGATGAACAATCAGTCTCTGCCACTACTGATTGCCTCTGGAGTTTTCCGGGGGCGCGGTCCAGGTGCACGGCTTTATGCATTTGGCACCATTGACCCCGAAACGCCGGTGGTACCAGCAAAGTGTACTTGGAGCTGGTGAGTTCGCGCTGGAGTTCCTAGATCTCGACCTGTTCCGGTTGCGGCCACGGGACTGAGATCGGTCACGTAAGGAGAGGGCATTGACCTGTTTGATAAGTTCCTCGACTTTACCCATCAAACTAACCAAAAGATCCTGGGAAGGAGGAAGAGAGGGAGAAACGCTGGCTGATGGCGCAGATGTGGAAAAAACTGCCGGTGGTCCTGTCAGCTCGGTGATTTTATCAGCCAGATTCGCTAGCTGCTCGAGTGACAAATCCGGCTGAGATGCTAAAATAACCTGCACATTTTGAGGCAGCCGACCTAGCCATAACTGCTTTAAAATGTTCTGGTCAGAGAAGGAAACGCCTGCCAGGGATCTCAAGTGGCGAAGGAATTGGGACGGTTTCCTGTCACCCACCTCTTCGCCACTGAGGAGTTGTCTAACCTTTTGCTCCTCCGACAGTGACAATCTTTTAATAAGCTCAGCTTTGAGAGTTTCATATTGTTTTCCTTTCTCCGGAGGCCGCACTAAAATGTCCTCAATTTCACCTGCATATTTATGGTTGATCTGACCAACAATGTAGCTATATTTGGTGGAATCAGCCACAATTCCCGCAATGTCAAACTGAGCCTCCACCTGCGCAAACCAGACTGCTGGCTTGTTGGGCCAAAATGGGGGTAATTTTACTGAAACCTTACACGTCTCAGACTTCAGCTGAGATGTTTCACCTTTACCCTCACCATCTGCCATATTAAGAAAAAGAAATAACTATAACCGCGAGAAAAAAAAAATGTACCAAATATGTTCCAAGTTAACGTATAAATGGTAACTTAAAAACTAATGACTTATTAATAAAAATAAAAATTAAGTTTTGTACAAACAAATATTTACAAAGGAAAGGTTATTTCCCAAAGCAGCATTCAAACACACACAGAAATGCAGAAATTCAAAGAAATGTACAACTAAAGGTAATAATGTTGTAAAAATAAAAGTTAGGTTGTTTAAATAAACATTCAGAAGTTACAGGCAAAAACACATAAAATTAGTGCAAAAAAAAACCTTAATTGCGTAAAATAAATGCAGTGCCTGGCATGAATTGACAATACTATTGGTAGTTATTAGCATAAATACCGAATGTATATTGTATAACGTTAAGTAACTTAAGTTAAAACTGGTAAGACAACAGAATTAGACTATGTTAATGCAAAATCCCAAAAATGTTAGTTAACTCTACATAAAACATGCCAAAAACTTACCAGAATACGTTTATACACATTATAACTACTCACTAAATTGTCCTATAAAGAAAACCTAACTAACTTACTGTTAAAAGTTCAAAGAAAACGACATTAAACACTTTTCCCGTTGTCACCAAAGTTTGTTTACGTTTTTCTCACTTGACAGATATTGACGTACCACAAGTGTCAAAAAACCGTTCCGAGCATAGATAATATTATACAATATTATGTTCCGAGGTGTAAAAGTCACAGCCATCGAGTCGGAAACGAATGACAAAATATTATGTCACTAGTAAGTACAGCCAACACTATAAACGAATGAAGTGAAAGCTTCAAGTAGACAACTGTAGGGCCACACCACCGAATTGATCGTCAGGGAAAAGTTCCGATTGTCGAAAATAGATGTGGCGAATGGCTTGATCGAAGCTTCTCAAGGGAGATTTTCTCTTGATGGAGACTTCTTTCAATGCCGCGATGAACCGGTTATGATGAATTTCAGCTAGAAGTATGCAGACAAGTTGATTTCCACCCGAAATCCAGCGAAATGGTCGCGGAACGGCAGCCGGGGTGTTAAGATAAACAGATTTGTACTTGTTAGCGGCGAAGATAGCGGCCGAGATAGAAAATCTCAAGGCAGCCAGCGTAGGAACCAGGAACGTGACGGCGGGGAATGTAGTCCTCGTCTCCGAAGTCCTATGGCATGCGTCGTAGGCGTAGCACGACAGCAGCACCAAAATGTTCACCGACGATAGAAATCCGACTTGAACGTACGGCGTCACCACTTTGGAGTCCGTTGAAATGATAGGCAGATATTTCGAAATGAAACTACCACATATTAAACTCCACTAAAATATAATATTTAAAAATGCGTGTTCACAAAATCTACATCTAGCTGAATCCCCAATAATACTTTTTTCCTATCTAATTTTTACAGCCATCTGTCAACCAATTGTCTTTCGAATCATTTTTTTCCTCTCCAGCCTTAAAATAGAATATAAGCGACATTGACATAAACTATAAACAAAATTGATGATTAAAATTAACAAACATTAATATTAATTAACATTAAGCTAACAGGTGCGACAGAGACGCCACAACAAATTGGCTATCTTTTTTTTTCTCTAACGTTTGTAATTTATAGTTTTTTTTTCGAGCTTTCATACTAATCTTTATCAGCAAATCATTATCTATATTCTATACTAATATTATAAAGCTGAAGAGTTTGTTTGTTTGTTTGAACGCGCTAATCTCAGGAACTACTGGTCCGATTTGAAAAAATCTTTCAGTGTTAGATAGCTCATTTATCGAGGAAGGATATAGGCTACATATTATTACGCTAAAACTAATACGAGCGAAGAAAATGAGGAAAATGTGGAAAAAACGGGAAAAATTACTTGAAAGGGGTTATCTCACCAACGACTGGAGCAATTTTTATGTTATTTGGCACAGATAAAAAGTAGACCACGTGAAGGATCATAGGCTAATGTTTGTGGGTTAATTTGTCTGTAAAATTTCTAATTTACGCGGGCGAAGCCGCGCGGAACGTCTAGTAACTTATAAACAATCTGACTGAGTCCTGAGAGCATAGAAGTCCACGAATTTATTTTAGATAAAAACCTCAGGACTGCATCTTTTTAAAATAAAAAGAACCAGTTTAATGCACTAGATTTTTCACAAAAAGCCACATTAAAAGATACACAAACTTGTTTCCTAAAACTATGTTTTAAGCAGCGTGTCTCTCTAAATTCTACATCCTATATCTGAATATAATATATGTCGCAGTCATCTGGTTTAATCTGCGATTCGATTGAATGACTAGCGCATTAATTGAATGATACCATTCAATTGAATGACTAAAGGACAACTCGTCAAGACGTTGACTGTGACGTTTAACGTCTTGATTAAAATTCATATAGTGAAGTCGTTAAATGGGATGTTATATTTTTTTTAAGTAGCCGTTGGCGGCGTAATAATAGATAAATCCACGCTGTCATATTATTTTATTATAAATAACGCACTTCAAAGCAAATTTAATCGAAAAAATGTCAACACAGTGTTATCAGCTGTGCGAGCTGTTTGACGCCATATTTGTTTTCAATCAAATTAAATCAAATTTGTCAATTTTGATTACTACTAGCGCCGCAGTGGGAAAAAATGAAATACATTCAATAACCTGACTGATTTCATGTCCGGTTTTTTCAAAGAGCTATGTTACAAATCGCTAACTAGTTGGACGTTGAGTGACGATTGTTGAACGTTCGGCCGAGTCATTTTATTGAATGGTGTCATTCAATGAATGCGCTAGTCATTCAATGGAATCGTAGATTAAACCAGATGACTGCGACATATATAATTCAAAGGTGACTGACTGACTGACTGATTGACATAGTGATCTATCAACGCTGAACGCACAGCCTAAACCACTAGACGGATCGGGCTGAAATTTGGCATGCAGGTAGATGTTATGACTTAGGCATCCGCTAAGAAAGAATTTTGATAAATTCTACCCCCAACGAGTTAAAATAGGGGATGAAAGTTTGTATGAAAATTTGTTAAAAATATATATAAAAGAATTTTGATAAAATATATAAAACTCAAAGGTGACTGACTGACTGACTGACTGACATAGTGATTTATCAACGCACAGCCCAAACCACTGGACGGATCGGGCTGAAATTTGGTGTGCAGGTAGATGTTATGACGTAGGCATCCGCTATGAAAGGATTTTGATCAATTCTACCCCCAAGGGGTTAAAATAGGGGATGAAAGTTTGTATGAAACTTTGTCAATTTTAAACTGATCGGGCTGAGACTTTGGGTGCATAAAGCTACTATGACGTAGGCATCCACTAAGAAAGGATTTTGATAAATTCCACCCCTAAGGGGATAAAATAGGGGATGAAAGATTGTATATAATAACTAGCTGTTCCGGCAAACGTTGTTTTTCCATAAAAAGTATTTCGCCCATATTATTTTATTGAAGTGACTAAATAAGTATGTCACCATGGCAACGTCCATCGCTATGGTAATGGTCGCCGTCAATCTCGAGTTGTAATAATTTACTATTATTTATTCAACAAATGCACAGTTTATCAATATAAAAAGTAGATGTTGTCCGATTCTCAACCCTAGCCGATATGCTCGCTAAGATTCACGAAAATCGGTCGAGCCGTTTCAGAGGAGTTCAATTACGCACACCGTGACACGAGAATTTTATATATTAGATACTTCTTAACGCGAGCGAAGCCGCGGGCGAAAGCTAGTTATTCATAATATTATAAAGACCAGAGTTTGTGAGGATGTTTGTTGCTCTTACACGCAGAAGCTACTGAATGGATTATGATGAAACTTTATCATATTTAAGCTTACATAATATCTGAATTATTATTATTAATATAGATGATGCGGTACTATCACAACACGGGTGAAAACAGTATATATACTATATATATAATATAATATAATATAATATAATATATATATATATATATATATATATATATATATATATATATATATATATATATATATATATATATATATATATATATATATATATATATATATATATATATATATATATATATATATATATATATATATATATATATAATAGTATATACACCTATCACGAAAACCATGTTGTAATGTTCCACGACGTTTTTTCTATGAAAATGAGACGAGCGATGTAAGGAAATCGACAATTTCCGAAAGCAATTAGAAACAAGGTTCAACTTAATATGGGGCTAATTACTTTTTTTTACAAGAAATAAAGTAGTTACACAGGGTGCCATTAAACCTTCCGGCCAAACTTCGATATATTGATCCTTGTTAAAAATAAAAATACACGTTTTTTTACTTTTATAATCATTAGTCACTCAGTACTAAAATGTTGAGAAATAGCTTCTGAAAGTTTTCCTAAAAAACACCACAATAATTGATGGACACTACGCGCCGCCTGCGCGTGAGGGCAGGGCGCAGGCACGCGCCTCCCTGGCCCCACTCCCCCGCGTCACCCCCGCTCTACCCACCGCCGCGAAGTGACCGTTCTGCAACGATTTTAAGTGGGATAAAATATGTTATTGTAAAAAAATTAACACCCTATTTTATTTTTTTTTTTGTTAAATAGACTCCTACTGATACCTAAGCCCAAAAAAAATTTGACCGGAAGGCTTAATTGCACCATGTATTCAAGTCTATGAAAATTATTAAACAGTATTTTAAAAAACTAACAGTATTTTCCACAGGGAAAAAATCGTTAGAGTCCAGTGTCGTCCCCCCCTACAAATATATATCAGCCACGACACGATTTCGCTTTTTTGTCTTTTTGTGATTGCCAGAACGCGTCGTGGCCGTTTTCATTAGAGCCACAATGCGAATTTCGCGTCGTGGCTGTTTCACTGCTGCACTGTGACCACAACGCGTTGTGAGCTATTTTTCCGCTCACTGAGCGTTTTCGGTCTTTGAACAAAAAATAGTAAACATTAAAATCAAACAAGAAAACCTACTTTTGACTGTTAAAAAGCAATGAGGGCTCCTGACAACGTTATCGTCAAGTGCTGGCTGAAGCAATGCTGGGAGAAGCATTCAGACTTACAAGATACGTTTTTCTCTCTTAGCACCCATCCCCATATTCCGTATAGTTTCGCTGTTATTGAGCAGTCACAACCGTACCTAGTCTCCTAGTTGGCAACACTACATACCACACACATAGCTCGATTAAGAATCTTGCTGCGTCGAGACTATAATAAAAAATAAGTGTGTAATCTAAATGTAGATAATTATTTTAAACTTTATTTAAAAAACAATTAAGTAGGCATTTAACGAAGAGTATGACCTGTTACGCATTCACTTAAGTAGGTATATTACCATATCATTTTGTTTAAAATACTACAAAAATGTTGTACTTAATTATTAATTAACATAAATAATAATTATTATTATTATGTTGTGTATCGTGTGTAATATAATATTATGGTAATCACTAGACACTTTTGTACCCTAATAAGTAAAAACACAATAATTAAATTCAAAGTCCTTAAAGTCGTGGTGGACTAAAATTCAATTAAGATGAATTTTATTACCTTTAGTATTATAATTAATTATTTTTTTAGTAGGGACACAAAAGCCTATAGTCTAATGGACGTCTTACGGCCGTTCCCAATATTTGATCTATCTCTGGTTTTGCCCTACTAGAGATAGGAATAGCTCTCATTAGACATTAGAGACATATATTTTATGTCAATTCAATGTTAGCTGCGATCGGTCGTATGTCAAACCAGAGATAGATTGAATATTGGGATCGGCCGTAAAATGTTTATTAGAAAAAAATCAACTACCGAGTAGTAATTATAATACATAGGTAATTTTTAACAAAAATATATCAAGCCAGCTGTACGGGTATGAATATAATATGTATCTATATCCATACTAAATACTAATATTATAAATGCGAAAGTATCTCTGTCCGTCTTTCTGCCTGTCTGTCTGTCTCGTTTTCACGCCAAAACTACTGAACCGATTGTAATGAAATTTTGTACACGGATAGTCTAGAGCCTGAGAAAGGACATAGGCTCCTTTTTAAATGGAAAAAAGGGTTGTAACGGGGGGTAAGGAGGGGTCAAATTTTATGATATATTTTTTTTTTGGGATGGGCTACGGCTTTGAAATTTGGCTAATATTTCGCTTATCTCTAAGAGTAAAAGACATGAAAACATTAATGAGCATAATATAAAACTGATAAAATCTACTTACCATTTATTTTATTAAAACATATTCATTAAATCATATTATTATGTAATAAATATCGATTTTTAAAATCTTGTCCCAGGCACTACAGTATTTGAGGACTGGTTACTTCGCTATGAAAATACTGTATAAATCATCCACAACGGATGCAAAGGCCTTGTTTTAACACGCTTATATTAGATTCACTTGTAACTATATAAAAAAATCTTGGAATCTTAATTTGACCCACTTCCCGGTCTTCGATTAGGATGAAATTTAGCACACGCTCTGAGTTCTGATGACAATACATGACTAGCTAATAAACGTTGTGGCGGTACCCACAATTAGCCTAACATTCCTGCATCGCGCTATCGAAGTTTTCTAAGCGCGTCGCGCGTCGGCCTGACCGAGCATAACACCTCGCTCGGTCGGAAGATCTTCCTTTGCGGCCACCACGCACATTTTCCCACATTGGTGACCCTCGACCAGCCAGCATCGCCTCATCGGGTACCTCGTCCACTAGCCGCAAAGTACCGCGGCCTGGGCGACTCCGCATCGGCATCATCGGGCTTTCTCACTACACCGACCGGTCAGCAAGCAGAGCACATCTCTCCTGGTCAGCACGTAGCATCGGCCCCGCACGGCAGCTATCCGACTAACTGGATCCCGTGCAGTAGCATCACAGTCCGACTCACTGGGACTTCACTGCAACAGTTCCGACTCACTGGAACTCTCTGGCACTGGCGACTCAAGCGACAAGACTTCAAGATTCGACCTCCGGTCTTCGGGGGGGAGTGATGTGGCGGTACCCACAATTAGCCTAATCGCTATCGAAGTTTTCTAAGCGCGTCGGTATGTATATACCGACGAGGTGGTATGCTCGGTCAGGCCGGAACCCACGTGATACATTTCAGCTGTCGTATGTGTATGTATACATACGACAGCTGAAATGTATCACGTGGGTTCCGGCCTGACCGAGCATAACACCTCGCTCGGTCGGAAGATCTTCCTTTGTGGCCACCACACATATTTCCACAACGTCATTACAAATCCAATATGGCGGCCTCCCCAAGATGGCGGACAGGCTATTTGAAATGCACCCCCATGATAATATATATGGGTATCAAATGAAAGGGTTTGCTGTCAGGAATAAGAAAAAATGACATGACTTAATTCCAACATGGCGGACATCCAAGATGGCGGATTGGCTTAGTGCGTGCTAAAAGTGTGTTTTTTAGTATTAATTGTCTTTGTGTCTCATGAGACTTTTCCATTTAGCCAGACAAAGATTAACAGACCTTGTATAAGTTTTCGCTGTGTAAATAGGCGGGTTAGTATAAATTAATTATCATAGGTAAGTATTTATCTATCTCTGGTATGTCCTAAGCTATTTATAATATATTAATACGCGAGAGAAAAACTTTGTATCCCTTTTGACGAAAAATGGGGCAACGTAGGTGAATGAAATTTTGCACAATTATAGTTTATATTATGGTGAAGGAGTGCATCGAGCTAATATTATTTTGAAACATACATTTTTTTAACAAATAAAACATTAGTACACACTACAACACACACACACACTTTTTTACGTGGGCCGGCTCGACCGGAGAAATACCACGTTCTCACAGAAAACCGGCGTGAAACAGCGCTTGCGCTGTGTTTCGCCGAGTGAGTAAGTTTACCGAAGGCCCTAAAGGAATCCCCTACCCTATTCCCATCCCTACCCTCCCCTATTCCCTTCCCTACCCTCCCCTATTACCCTATTCCCTCTTAAAAGGCCGGCAACGCACTTGCAGCTCTTCTGATGCTGCGAGTGTCCATGGGCGACGGATGTCGCTTTCCATCAGGTGACCCGTTTGCTCGTTTGCCCCCTTATTTCACAAAAAAAAAAACTAGCAAAGATGACAGATTTTTGAGTGACAATTTTTTTTTTCTTATTATGGCACTTCGGCTATACAACCATGGCCAGTGTCGAGTATAAATATGGCGGGAAAACAATTGTTTTTCTATATTGTCAGGTCTAAAGTCTAGTCAAAGTCTAAGTAAAAGTCAATACATACAGTCAAGAAGTCAAGTCGGTCGATTCAGTAAAGCTTTACTGAAACTTTCGATGAAGTTTTGGAGGGAACACAAAATAGCACGTTTCTGGATATTGCATCACTTTCCCACACTTGTGCACGATAACGAATATCTAATGGTTAATATCCTACCAATATTACACATTAAAAACCCATCTAACACAATTTTAGGAAAATAATACAAAAACACAACATCACTCTTTCACATTCCCAGCAAAACTACGAGTGACAAAATTGAAAATGGATTATAGTTTTTTTTTTTTTTTTATTGAATCTTAAATACTATTAGACAATGCTTACACGGCCAGTCTGAGATCAGCTGAGTCCCAGAGACAAGAGTTGAAAAAAAAATGATAAAGTCAATATTTTTTTACAAAATATAGGTACTTAGTAGTCCTAATGTCGATGTCGGTGAAACTAAGGTCGAATTTCGACCATTGGGCGATCTCTAGTAGTTGTAATTTCAAGTCAAGTCTTTCAAAATTAATGATTGTTTTGTGACTTGTCTCCTTGCTTGGACTATACTTGCAAAATGCTGACCAAACGATGACAACTATTCTTAGACACTGCACAGTAGTAATTGGTTTGTCAAGCACGATCCAAAATGGTAATTTACCTATTACGTTGACTAGTACCAGCAAATTATAATAATATGTAGTTATGTATTATGTATCTAATTAGTAATTACATAATGTACTAGTTTGAGGACAGTTTCATACCTGTCACGTAATGCGTATCCTTCGAAAATTATTGAATACGTAGGCGTTATGCGCAGTTATTGTTTCACACAATACAATAATATGTTCACTATGATAGTAGCGAGCGCATTGGCGCAATGAAATTGATCATTATTCATTACACCTCGATTCTACTAGTTTAAGCCATCAATAAAACTTTGATCTAATCGAAATTTGTTTCAGCTGTATATGCCTACTATTGCGTTAGATTTTACTTAAACTGTAGTAGATTGAAGTTGACAAGTTGGAATTCCACTACATGAAGCGGCAGCAGACGACGACGTGTTGTCGCGACACTACTGGTTTCTATAATATTGTATTTCTATGAATAAGTGTCGCTAGCTTCGTGAATCGTGTCACTAGCTGCGGAGGGTATTTCATAGAAATACATAGAAACCAGTTAGTTGTGTCGCGACGACACGTCGTCTGCAGTTGTCGCGTGTCGCTCGGTTCCAACTTGTACCGTAAGGGTCAATTCAGACCGCAACGCGACGCGTAAATGCATTTCTAAATTTGTATGGATTTGAGTTTTGACAGATTTGCAAGACGTCTGACGCAATTGAGATCTGTCAAATCAGTAAAAATTTAGAAATGCATCTACGCGTCTTGTTGCGGTCTGAATTGACCCTTAAGTTACAAAAGTTGCCGCAATATGTTGTTGATCTTTAATAAATAAATAAATAATTATAAATGAAATCTCTTTTAAACGTAACTCTTTTAGCTGACAATTTCACAGTGAATACGATAATAATATATTATGCCAGTTAACTGTTTCAGTAAAAAAAGACAATAAAGATTAAGAATATTCATGTATTGGGTGAGAGTAGTAACAAAAGGCTATATTCATAAACATACATACAGTATGATAATATAAAAGCATGGAGGGTCGCGAAAATTTTTTTATTATACGAATGCAATGGTTGAAAAACCCTGATGTAAGTAAGGGACACGCGTAGGCACCATAATATTGTTTTGTTAGGTATAGGTCTACCAGAATCTGATGGCAATTTTTGACAGCAGATTTTCAAAAAATATCCCTGATCATTGGATATATTTTTATATTTACATGTTTAACACACAGAATCAGCCGCTATAAGAAAAAAAAGGATCCAAATGTTTTATTCCAATTACCCCCGTATTGCTAGAGTCAATTTATTTTCTCACTTTTTGCCATCAGATTCTGGTAGACCTATAGTTAATAATATATGTAAAATGTAAATCATTAATTATTACTATAATTTTGTTGTCAGCCCCTGCTTTCAAGTTCGGAACACATCGTGAAAGGCCGCTCGTACCTGCCCCTGAAGGATTGGCTGGGCAGAGGACTTCTCACAGACGCAGGTATGTTTTCATCAGGTCCCTGTTTAACAATACGCAATAGGGTCACGCAAAGGTCGGAGCAGAAGCCGCTACTAGCACATACAGTAAATAATCCGACCAAAATCTAACACGTTGCACACATCATAATATCAGAATATTGAGAGAAACGTTGTCAAACGTCAATAACTTTTTGTTTATAAAAATGTCATGTTAATTATAGCCAGGACCATTTAAGGTGGCACCGGCGGTCATTGACCTTTCTAGTCTAGGAGCTACGTGAAAAATACTCGCACTGCATTCTGTTAACTTAAGAATAAAATTGAATTCTTGTAAAGAAACATACTATTATTAAGTTTCATCGGAAAACGTCTCGGTTACCTCGTCGTATGATAATCTCCAACTATTTATGAGTTTTGAAGTGATATAATTCATACTGTGTTCACATCGTGTATGCAAAATACGATATCACCCTTAGACTAGAAACATTTGTCACTTCATTGTCTTGCGTCAATCGCGGCTTGTATAAAAAATGACAAGGTTTTTGATAGCGAGTCAGTGACCGCTATAGATAGACAGAATTCCGCGATTCGAGAATAGCTATTGTTAAAACTACCTACTGCCTGCTGCTTGGTGCTTACTACTAATATATATTCTGTGCTGCTGCCAAAATCCTGAAATAGTTCTAACTACCTGGTGGTACTTCTACTTGTGCGTTGCTTTGATTGACCAAATCGTCAAATTTGAAATTACTAAACTTGACAATTTGGTCAAAGATGGTTAGTTTAAATTCTCAACCTGATTTAAAATATGTTATAAATACAAAATAACACAGTTTTCCCTTGGTTTTTCCACAAAATGCAAAAGATTATTATGTTTTGTTGCATGAGTGTCCTGGTAAATAAAAATGATACGTGTATTCAGGATACACTTAAGTAGTAACATAAATTATAATCATTTTATTTGGAAACAAAATATAAAACTATAAAACTTCTTAAACAATGGAAATATTTACAGAAATAGGTAACTACTATAGGTATAAAATGCAGTAGTTTTAACCGACTTCAAAAAAGGAGGTTATCAATTCGACCCGTATGTACGTAATATTTCCAGAACTGCGTCTAGTTTTCGTATATGTTAGTCTAGCGTCTGAACAAATGTGCCAAATTTCAAGTGTGTGTATGTATGTATGTTTTTGTTTGTGTTCGCATACCTTCGGAATTACAAGTCCGATTTAAGTGATTCTTTTTTGTTGTACTAGGTATTGTTCAACTTAGGGAATACTGCAAGTTTCAACTTTCATCAAAATAGGTTCAGTAGTTTTTGAAATAGGGAATTTTAATTCATAATTACGTACAATTTAGAAGTCGGTTTTATCTTTTTGCAATACTATTTTAAATATTTAAAGAGAATTCGATCAAGATGATTCGTTGATAACTTAAAATTCTCCAATAAGAGAATTAAACTCTATGGGGGTTCGATTGTTATATAATACGAATTTTAAGTTATAGAATGATTAAAAACAATAGTATTACTGTTTACTTTAACCTTGCAATACAATGTATGACACGTGCCAACCATACAAGGGTTGTTAATGATGAATCAGATGATAATAATTATTGTCTTCAGACACGCAAGGATCATAGCGAGCATCATTGCTCAGTCCTATTGAGTAATAGTCAGATTGTTCAACTTAGGGAATACTGCAAGTTTCATCAAAATCGGTACAGTAGTTTTTGAGATAGATAATTTTAATTCTTAATTACTATAATATAACTTGCAGTATCCCAAAGGCAGCCCCTAAACCTTCAATAATATTGAACAATTTATATATTTTGTAGAGCTGTAGCAAACCGTATGTATTCGGTACTGAGTAACGGGTACGCCATCTTGTACCGAGTAACGAAACGTTACTCACGAATGCGTTTTGTTACTCGCATTTTTCGTAGTTCCCATTTTTTATTTTTTATTTAATATGTTTTTTTTTACTAAAATGTCGCGACGAGCTTATCGCATACCAGCTGATGATAAGCGTTAACGCTTGCAGTATTCTAGGTTTAATTTATTTTTTTTAGAAAAAAGCGTTTATAGTCGGGAACCCCGACTATAAACGCTTTTTTCTAAAAAAATAGAACATTTTTTTAAATTATTATCAAGCAAATTTTTCGTGAGTAGCTCCATTTTGATAAGACGAACAACAATTTCCTCTGCGAAATTTTTTCAAAGTGGTAGCTAACAGAGATAGAAAGGATTTAAAATTTCGTTTTGATGGTCCTAAAATATGGATTGTTCTTTTTGTAGGACAATGTTACTCTTAAATTAAATATCTATTAACCTATCAAATATATAAAAAATCGGCCAAGTGCGAGTCGGACTCACACACGAAGGGTTCCGTACTGTGATAGAGTAAAAGTAGGAAAAAAAAGTGTTTTTTGTATGAGAACCCCCCTTAATTATTTATTTTATTTTAAGTTTATTATTAAATATTAAAGTATATAATATATAACTCAGGATTTTGTCAAAATTTCAAGTGTCTACATGTTGCCATTATAGATTACGAGCGAAAAGGCCAAAAAAAACACACAAACACACAATCTGTGAAAATTTCAGAAGTCTAGCTATAGCGGTTCTTGAGATACAGCCTGGAGACAGACAGACAGACAAACGGACAGACATCGAAGTCTCAGTAATAGGGTCCCGTTTTTAACCTTTGGGTACGGAACCCAATAATCAACAAAACTTGGTTGTTATCTTTCGTTACTTTTACAGCTCTAATATTTTGCCAATAAGATTGAAAGGCGTTAAATATTAACCCTAGACGGTCAATAATATTGTACATTAAAATTGATCGTCTAGGGCAGCGGTCGGCAACACGCGGCCCGTGAATATTTTGTGAGTTAAAGTTATATGTATCAAAAACAATGTTTTCTAATATTGCCAGTAGTTATCGCCATTCGCCACTTAAGAACCTAGCTGTTTGTTTCATTTTATAACAAACACTTATTTCCCCTCATTATGTGTAGGTATATTGAGCTTCTAGGGCTAATACGAGTACCTATGTGGTCTGCGGCCCGCCTTTGGGTTATTTTGTCACCTTGTGGCCCTTCCCTGCAAAAAGGTTGCCGACCGCTGGTCTAGGGGCCCGCTAAGTTGAACAATACATAGTACAACAAAAAACGAATCACTTAAATCGGACTTGTAGTCCCGGAGATATGCGAATTGCGAACACAAACATACATACATACAAACAATTTTGAAATTTGGCATATTTCTTCAGACGCTGATATAAACTAATATATTATTTAAAGGTAAGTACATATTAGCCCTTTGAAGATAGCGGACATGAAATCAGTCAGGTAATTGAACGTATTTCACTTTTTTCCCACTGCGGCGCTCGTAGTCACCAAAATAATTCTTAGGTAATTGATAGTAATGTAAATTACTCCGTGTTGGCCCAATACGACTTCATTGGGTTAGGTTAGATGGCTAAGGCGGGAGCGTAGCGCAAAGAAGCGGAGCCTTAGCCATCGTGGTTATTTTTTTGTAAACCACCCAGAAGTAGAACCTCATAATTGAAGCCAGTTTCTAGATTAACCTATTATTACGCCACCAACAAATACTTTAAAAAATCATAAAATTCCATTTAACGACTTCACTATGATGACGTTTAGTCAAGACGTTAAATGTTACAGTCAACGTCTTGACTAGTTGTCCTTCAGTCATTCAATGAAATGGTGTCATTCAATGAATACGCTAGACAATCGAATCACAGATTGAACTAGATGACTGCGACATGCATACAATATTTCATACATACGGGTCGAATGATAACCTCCTTTTTTTGAAATCGGTTAAAAACAAGTCTCAAGTTAGTCCTAAAGAACTTGAGACTTGTCTTTTTAACCGACGACGTGATTTGGAAGTATAAATTAAAAAAAAAATCAAATTTCAAGGCCACCGATGGAAATCATTCAGAAGACTGCTAACACCAGCGTTCCACTTCAACATACTGCAGACGATATTACAAGTGTTCTTGAAGAACGAGGAGACGTTTATAAAGAAACTGAAGAAATATGCCGACAGCGGAGAAGCCTTCAATCTCTTCCCAATTGTTGCTTTACTGTCGCTGGATAATGTCACAGGTACGAATTACTCACTTTTAGTACACCAGTAGCCCTAGCACGGCGACGATGACAGACTATGACTATAGCTATAGTCACAAACTGTGGAGATAAACTTAAGGTGCCGTTCTGATCTTTTTTCGTTCCGAAAAATTCAATTAAAATGCCACTTTATGACAGACTATAGTCCTAAAAATTCAAATAATATCCTACTTCATGGGAGTACCCAGGGGGGCAGGGGGGGGGGGGGGCTGCCCCCCCCTGGATCATGTTGACGTCCCTACTAAGTATCTTATCTAGTACTTTTATCTATAAAAATTAAAAATTAAGAAAACGAATATTTGCCATTTCTTTGCAATACAATATTTTTACAGCTAAAAATTTATTAATTTTTTATTCTTTAAAATCACCTAGTTTATAAAAAATCTGATTTGCCCCCCGTGGCCCAGAACCTGGGTACCTACGCCCATGTTCTACTTTATGACATATACTATAGTCTGTCATAAAGTGGCATTTTAATTGAATTTTTGTCGGTCGCGATTAGCCGCGGTAAAGATCGGAACGGCACCTTAAGTTTATGTCCACAGTTTGTCTATACTTTCGCATTTCTACTGGTCGCCGTGCTAGGGCTACAGCTCCTTTATTCATTAAGATAACGTCATACACAGCGCATATAGTGCGATTTCTTTAGACATTTGAATTAACGAAAATTCCTGGAAACCTGAAAATTGGTGCCATTTTCACCAACATAACGCTAAGCGCGTTAGGTTGGTGAAAATGGCACGTTTTAGTGGGCGGTTGGTATGAAAACGGGCGTTACGAGAATAGAGGGCCGGCGCGGGGCACCGATTAAAAAGTATTATTGTTCTTCACAGAGTCTATAATGGGTGTAGAAATGGACTCCCAAAACGATTCCGGTTCAGAATACGTCAAAGCTGTTACCGAGTAAGTGGTTTTTGTTTATTTTAATCAAGCATCCTCTTCCAAAGTAACATTTCATTTTTACGGTCGGTAAAAGTACCTAATTCTAATTATAAAGTAGTTTCTGTATTTATGCAAAATTTTAATGCATTGTTATAAAATGTTAGTTAAATGGAAAATATTTAATTTTTACCTGGCTTCAAAAGGAAGTAAGTATAATATTATCGTTGCATGCTTAATTTCTACTGGTTATCTAATATTATTATGATTAATGATAGCTTAATAATGATGAATCGACTAATAACTAATAATTATCATTTAACAGTGTATACTCGTATTATTGTTAGATAGTCAAAGAGATCGCTCCGAAAAGGTTATCAGAAAGAAAATAGCGGGCAAGGCTTAGTGATAAAACAAACTATAAAATATTAGAAAAACATATTGATAAAATTTGATAATAATATTTTTCAGTAACGTATTTAATTTCTAAAACGGACAAAGTTCAAATAAAATTTACTTTTTCACCATTATTAATTATAACAAAAACATAAAGTACTTACTATTTTCCTTAATTCGTTATGCGGGCGTATGCCTCCTTTAAGATTTTCTGTTTGTACCTACATAATTATACTCCTTAATAACTAAAATATCAACGTTATCTATATCATTATATTAAAAGGCTTTTTCCTAAATGACATGAAAATGGAATCACGCTACGGCCTAAACCACCGATCGTAGAGACTTGAAATTTGGGGGGAGTATTCTCCGTATAGCTAAGTACTCACATACGGTTTTACTCGATCGAGCAATCACGTCGAGCAAAACCCGCGGCTTGGGCTTTTGTCCACAATTAATTCAGCATTGCTCGATAGTTTTACTCCAGTTCGAAGAAAATTAGACATATTTAATTCCATCAAGCCGGCTCGATGCGTCGTCGAGCCTTCGAGCTGTGAGTTTTGCGGTCCACACGGTGGTTTTTGCTCGATTTCGAGTAAAAGTATCGAGCAAAACCGTATGTGAGTACTTACTTAGCATATGACGTAGGCGTGCGATAAGAAGGGATTTTTTGAAATTCGTCTCCCAAGAGGGTGAAAAGGGGGGTTAAAGTTAGTATGGGACAACACGATTCCTTCGCCCGATCTACTCCAAAATTTGCATAAACATTATTTGATATATTTTATGGAAGATTTAATTCATAGTTTGTTGAACTTTAACCTAAAAAATGGTTAAAAAGCATAAACAGTTATTGTGGGACCGATATAGTTTTAATTTGATTAAATACTCTACTGCTTATGAAATAAAGCCCCCATTCACAATAAAGCGATTGTTACATTATGTTTGAAAATTATATGGATTTGTACATTTAGATGAAGTTATTTACCTTCACAAGTTTATTAATTCTCAAAAGTCCTAAAATTGAATAAGTTATACTTACTATAACTTTGCATACTTAATAATAAAATTATCATGTTTTATGAGTGAATGATCGAAATTGAAACTTATGTAGCCAAGGCCATGTTGAATGTAAAAATTAACTATTTATTTGCAACGATTCATTGTTATAATAGTATTATTATTTTGGCTCTATAACGGTACGGAACCCTTCGCAAGTCCGACTCGCACTTGGCCGATTTTTTAAATTTTATGTACAACAATTTTAATTACGATTTTCAAAATAAAATTTAGTGTTTAGGGTATCATCCCTATTTGATATCATGTTCACAAAAAATCGGCCAAGTGCGAGTTGTACTCGCACACGAAGGGTACCACTACAGAGCAAAAATAGGCTAAAAATTGAATTTTTTGTATGGGAGCCCCCCTCAATTATTTAATTTATTTAAATTTGAAGCAGCTAGGAGCTACCTAGCTACTTACGATTATATTATTTAATTAGAAAATTCTATTGACTTTAATTTAATTACTATTAGGAAAACTGCCAAAACTCAAAATTAACTATTTAAAATTTTAAAGGAAATAAATAAAAGATGCCGAAAAACAATCACTCGATTTATTCGCTATTTTACAATTAATCGCGGTACGGACACAAAATTAATTAGCAAACCTAAAATTAGCGAATGTCCAAAATACATTTTCAAATTCGGCTATTTATAGTAAAAAATAATTAATAATAATTACAACTCCCGCTTGAACATTCCTACACACTGGCGGGGGTGCGTACCAACATGGCGTCTGCGCGTAGACAAATAGGCAATCGATACGAATACGGCCATATTGACGTGGGCGGAGCTAACGCAATGCGTAGTGTCATCCCCTGAAATCAGGTGATCGTGACGTCAGGTGGCGTGATTTTTGTGCTGCGTTTACATGCAAGTTGCAGCTTGCCTCGCAACTTGCACGACGACTCGCCACACTACTCCCCCGCTGAGACCGTGACTACGGGCGGAAAAAATCGGGAAACCGGACCGTGCGTCCACTCCTCGTCTTCTTGACCGCAGTCTGGTTTTCGGCTGGTGGATTGTCCAAGGTTAATGTTGGCGTCTCGCTTGCGACGAAGGCTGGCTTGACGCGGTCTATCGTGACCTTCTGAGCCTTCCCTTTGACCTCCAAGTCCATCGTCTTCTTGTCTCGCTGGAGCACCTTGTATGGTCCAAGATACGGGGCTTTAAGTGGTCTTCGTGCAGGACCCTGGCGGAGGAAGACGTGTGATGCCTTGTCCAGGTCTTTTGGCACATAGAACGGACGACTGGAGCTAGTGTGCCAAGACGTGGGTTGAGGTGTCAGCTTCTGCATATGGGAACGAAGTCTGCTCACCAAGCTGCTCATGTCTACCGGCTCGTTGACAGTGGAAGAGAAGAACTGCCCAGGTAGACGTAGCGGTTCACCGAAGACAAGTTCTGCTGCCGATGTCTGGAGGTCTTCTTTCCATGCGCTGCGGATGCCAAGGAGCACCCAGGGCAGCACCTCAGTCCAGCTCGTGGTAGCGTGGCAGGTGATGGCGGCCTTGGGCTGGCGATGCAAACGCTTAACCAGGCCGTTGGCAGCGGGATGGTAAGAGGTGGTCAGGTGATGAGAGGCCCCGACCAGGGCAGCGAGTTCCTTGAAGGTGTGGGACTGGAACTGCCTGCCACGGTCGGTGGTGATGTGCTCGGGGCAGCCGAACCGGTTAGGGCGGCTGCGCAGGTCTCGGCAGTGATGTCCTGGAGCGGGTACGCCTCAGGCCAACGGGTGACGCGATCGACGACTGTGAGGCAGTACCTGAAGCCAGAAAAAGAAGACAAAGGCAAGGGACCAACAATATCAAGGTGGATGTGGCGAAAGCGTGCTGATGGAGTCTTAAATTCTGACAAAGGCGCAGTCGTATGCCTAGTCACTTTGCTTCTCTGGCATGCTTGACACTCCTTAGCCCATTGTCGACATTCCCTGCGTATTCCAGGCCAGACGAACCTCTCTGTTACAAGGCGAACTGTTCCCTTCATGCCTGGATGGCTCAGGCCATGAAGAGAATCGAAAACTTGCCTGCGAAAAGATTTCGTTATAAAAGGGCGTGTACCTGCAGCGGTGTCGCAATATACCTCGACACCTGACTCTGGTATCCTCAGCTTCTCCAACTTGAGACTCGAGCCATTTTGGAGCAAATCCTGCAATTCGGAGTCCGTTGCTTGTTCGCGGGCCAGGGAATGGTAATCTAGGGGCAAACAAACTTCATTAATACGTGACAAGGTATCAGCCACAACGTTGTCCTTACCAGCCACGAATCTAATGTCAGTGGTGAACTGGCTGATGAAGTCCAGATATCGGAACTGACGAGGAGAACAATTCTCTCTAGGTGAGGCAAAAGCAAATGTTAATGGCTTGTGGTCAGTAATTACCGAGAAGGTTCTTGCTTCAACCATGTATCGGAAATACCTGATGGCTTCGTAAATAGCCAGGAGCTCTCGATCATAAGGGCTGTACTTCCTCTGAGAAGGTCTGAGCTTCCTGGAGAAGAAAGCGAGCGGCTGCCAGTCTTTATCCTTCCTCTGCTGCAGAACAGCTCCGATCGCTGAGTCAGAAGCATCGGTCTGGATCGCAAGCTCGGCCTGAGGGTCTGGGTGGACCAAGAGTACTGCCTGTGAAAGACTCTGCTTACATTTATTAAAAGCTTCTTGCAGCTCCGGCGTCATGGTGACTGGATGAGAACCTTTGACTTTCGGTCCTGCCAAAAGTTTGTTGAGGGGTGCCTGCAAGGAAGCTGCGGAAGGTAAAAAACGACGATAGAAATTAATCATTCCCAGGAAACGCCTTAAATCCTTAATTGTCTTGGGTGTTGGGAAGTCCAGGATTGCTTGCACTTTGGTCTCAAGAGGTCGAATACCTGCGGCAGAAACTCTGTAACCCAGAAACTTCACCTCAGACTGACCGAAATTGCATTTGTTGGTATTGATCAGAACTCCGTACTCTGCTAGCCTTCTGAAAAGAGTCTTTAAGTGCTCCTGATGCTCCTAATCATCACGGTTGAAGACCAGAATATCATCCAGGTACCCGTACCAAAAGTCCAACCCTCGGAGAACCTCGTCCATGAAACGCTGGAAGGTTTGCGCAGCGTTGCGAAGCCCGAATGTCATATACGGGAATTCGTATAATCCGAAGGGTGTCGTGATTGCGGTCTTGGGTATATCCTCTTCAGCGACGGGGATCTGGTTGTAGGCCTTGATCAAGTCCACGGTGGAAAACATTGTGCTACCTACTAGCTGGTCTGCGAAATCCTGAACATGCCTGATGGGGTATCGGTCAGGAACTGTGCGGGCGTTTAGCGCTCTGTAGTCCCCACAGGGTCTCCAGCTGTCATCCTTCTTGCGGACTAGATAAAGAGGCGAAGACCAAGCACTCTCTGATCTGCGCGCTGTACCACTCAGCAGCATCTCGTCGAATTCCTGTTTTGCGATTTTCATCCGCGCAGGATCGAGACGACGGGGGCGGCTGGACGTTGGTGGACCTGGAGTAGTGCGAATATGATTCACTGTATTGTGCTTAGGAGTACCTGGTCTACCAGCAGGACGCGTGATTTCAGGGAACTCTCTCAGCAGTCGATCGTAGTCCGTATTCTCCAGGGTTGTGCGGACTGATGAAATATTCTCAGCAGCCTTGCTGACGAGGTGCAGCAATTGTGATGGATGTGACACCATCGATCAAACGTTGGTTGCGGCAGTCGACAAGTAGGTTGTAGAAACCTAGAAAATCGACGCTGATGATGGGCTTGGAGACGTCTGCAACTATAAATCGCCAAGTGAATGCGCGACGCAGGCCTAAGTCCAAAGTAAGCGGCAAATAACCATATGTGGCGATAACTGTCCCATTTGCAGCGAATAGCTCGTACTTAGTCTTGATGCGTGGCTCCCGTACAGCGGATCGCGGAAAAACACACAGGTTTGAACCCGTATCTACTAAGTATTGTACTTTAGTTTTGCGGTCCGTAATGAACAGGCGGCTCGAAATAGGCAGTCGTTCGCCGCCACTAATGGCTGCCCATGGTGTTTCCCGAACTACCAGGCTTCTTCTTGTAGCTGCAGGGCTGGATACATTTTAGAGCGTGGTTGCCAAACCGGTGGTGGTACCAGCAAAAGGGGCGATCTCTGGACTGGGAACGAGAGCGGGAACGAAAACGGGATCTCCATGGACCTCTGGATCGGGAGCGATGGCGTTCACGGAGCTCCATGCTCATTGTCTCCAACCTTCTGCTCAAGTCGGCTACTGTCCGGGTCAACATTTCAATAGATTGATTGGTAGAAGTCGAAGCAGGTGAAAAATCAACCATCGGGGGCATCGGGGGTGCACTGACGCCAGCTACTTGCCCGTTTACTGTAACGATGTCGTTGATCCTGTCCACCAATTCAGCTACGTTCTCGAGGTTCATATTCACCTGCGATGCGACTACGGTTTGCAAGTTGGTTGGTAGTCTACTGGACCATATCGTACGTATGAGATCCTCAGGTACTGTGGGACCGGCCAATTGCTGCAGGTAGCGGAGAAACTGCGAGGGTTTTCTATCGCCCAACTCCTCATGCAAGACGAACTGCTTTAATTTCCGCTCCTGTGACGCTGAGAGTCTCTTGATCAGCTCGGTCTTAAGCTTCTCGTACTTGCCTGAAGCTGGTGGAGAAACGACCAGGTCCCGAACTGCCATGGTATGCTGGGGGTCTAACTTCGCAACTTGCACGACGACTCGCCACAAATTTTATAATTGATTATTAAAGTACAAATACAATTAGGTAGGTAAGTATTTTGAGAACATTTCAATTGCCTATGTATTGCCGTTATTGATTAAGAGCAAAAAATAGCAAAAAAAAATCACGTTTGTTGTATGGGAGCCCCCCTTAAATGTTTAATTTATTCTATTTTTAGTATTTGTTGTTATAGCGGCAACACATACCTATACAGAATCTGTGAAAATTTCAGAAGTCTAGCTATAGCGGTTCTTGAGTTACAGCCTGGTGACAGACAGACGGACAGACGGATAGACATCGAAGTCTTAGTAATAGGGTCCCGTTTTTAACCTTTGGGTACGGAACCCTAAAAATCGTGATCTGATGAAGGAATTCATGAGTAATCGAGGAAACTTTTAAAAATTGATATGGAAATTTATGTTAATTTCGGTTTCATGAGAAGTATTCAAAACATAATATTATTAATTAATTATTATCCTACCAAAAAGTAAGATTTCGCACCAAGGTAGACCATGGTTCGGAAGGTGCTGACTGCTGAGAGAAGTCGACTCCTTATAGATACAAGTTTAGGGGTTTCGGCGTTGTTTTAAGAACGGAAAGTATATTATTATGCTACTATTCAAATTACATTCATCATCATCATCTTATGATCCTAATTCCTATTATTATTGGTACTTTTCATCATAGTCTATATTTCACTTAAAAATCGCGGGTAACACCGCGGGGAACAGCTAGTCGTTAATACAATCCTTATCTTATAGAAAAGTACCTTGGCAGTTACAATACAATTACAATACAAAATGTTCGCACTAAAAAAGCTATTTGTCACCCAATCATCTGTGGTACCACCACTCCCACCACACATTCCCACTTCTGTAATCCAGGGTCTACAGTCGTAAGTCGTAACCGACCACGATAACCCTTTATCCTTCAACTAGACGTTCCGCGCGGCTTCGCCCGCGTAAATTAGGAATTCCACGGAACAGTGGCGGAGCAAGACCTAAATTTTATGTGGCCCCCTAAAATATATGTATTCTGCGAGGTCCCCTGGTGGATGACGCAAGAGGACGGATTTGTTGAGAGAAAGAATTTTTTGATACTTACTCAAACTTTTATGTAAGTACTTATATAAAACTTTTTATTTGTGAATATTTTTGAGTATCAAAACTCGTAAAACAAAATACAACATAACACTTAAAAAAACCTCGTGGTCCAAGGGGTGCGAGGCCCCTTAGACCGCGAGGCGGTCGCCCACGTCGCCTACGCCTTACGCCGCCTCTGCGACCGTACATTTATCCACAAAAAAAAGTGAAGGGGCATAGCCCTTCACCTCCTCGTGGTCCTCTCTATATAATTATTATGTGCCAAATAACATAAAAATTGCTCCAGTCGTTCGTAAGATAAGCACTAGTCTATACTAATATTATAAATGCGAAAGTATCTCTGTCTATCTGTCTGTCCGCTTTCACGCCAAAACTACTGAACCCATTGTATCTAATGATGTACATAGATAGTCTAAAGCCTGAGAAAGGACATAGGCTACTTTTTAACTGGAAAAGTGGGTTGTAAGTTTATGCGTAAATTTGTTCAAATTAAGTTAGTTTCAAAAATTCATAATAGATGGCGCTGTACGTCACCTACATCGCGCAAGCGCTAACTCAAACGTGTTTCTATAAGAGGTGGTAAGGATAAAGAATCCTTCACGTTTTATTTTTGAAGTTATAAGAAGAGTTGATGTTCAAATTTCGACCCCAGTTTTTAACCCTCGACGCAAAGACAGGCGTTTTAAGTGTAACGTGTCTGTCTGTCTGTAAACATTGAAGTTTGAAGTTAGCGCACCGCGGAAGCAAGTCTGACGTGGAAATTTTGCAGTAATGTAGCCTACATGGAAACGGGAACTACCACGCGCTATAAGCTGAAGTCCACGCGGACGGAGTCGCGGGCAACAGCTAGTTTCAAATAATTTTCCCCGTTTTTTCCACATTTTCCACTGTTTCTATGGTCCTATTTGTCTTATAATATAATATATTATATAGCCTTCCTCGATAAATGAGCTATTTAAAACTGAAAGAATTTTTCAAATCGGACCTGTAGATCCTGAGAATAGTGCGTTCAAACACAAACTCTTCAGCTTTATAATAAAAATGTATTACTAGGTAATATAGATAAGTTGGAATAGTCGCCAGTCGCCACTGACCTCAAGCATCTACTACAAACACAATTATTATTATTACAGAGTTGTTGGATTATATAATTAAGAATTTTATACTTTTTGTTTTTATGCCATTTCGAAATTTTGTTTATCTTATTCTAGAATCTAGAAAAAAGTCTCTAAAATTCTCTAATCCATAAAGTACGTTACACGATTTTCATGATTTTTTAGACCTTGTCACAGATGGTCACATATTTTGTGAGACCCTCTAAACTCTAAAGTGACGTCACAAATTTTCAATTCTACATCAAAAAATTAAAACCACATCAACATAATAAATTAAAAAAAAAAACACAAAACTGGGGAGCCTTGCCCCCTCCTTGTCCCACCATGTCACACTTCGACCTCCCTCTCTTTAGGTGTGAGTTGTGACAATCTTTATGGATGGCCCCAAGATGGCCCCTTATGTATATAATTTGGTAATATTGCCCACAGAATGACAAGAATCATAGCGTACCGGATCCAGAATCCTCTCGCCGGCAACGACACCCTCTTCTCGTTCATGAGCGAGAAGAAGGTCTACGACAGGTCCCTGGAGATCCTGCACGAGACCACCAGAAAGGTGATCAAGCTGCGGAGACAAGCGCTCATCGACCAGAACATCACCAGCTTGGGCAACGAGTCGGAATTTGGTAAGTGACGAAGATAGGAAGCGTTGAAAACTTGTTGAAATGACGTCGAGAAGGTGTTGAAATGCGAAGGTTTTTCTTTGAAGGGTGGAATTTTTTATTTGATGACAATATACCTAAGGCAGTATAAAACAGTATTCAAATACAAAGTAACTAGAGAAGCTAATCCTAATAAGTATATAACTATAGGTCTACCAGGATCTGATGGCAAATTTTGATGGCAGATTTTCAAAAAATATCCTTGATCATTTGATAATTTTTTATATTTGCATGTTTCACACACAGAATCAGCTGCTATAATGAAAAAAAAGAATCAAAATGTTTTATTCCAATTACCCCGGTATCGCTAGAGTCAATTTCTTTTCTCAGTTTTTGCCATCAGATTCTGCAGGTCTACCTATATAAACTACTTATTAAGAGTGTGCTAGCTTTACTCGCATTAATTGATGAAGGTCGTTTCGCAATTTTCTGATTGCCAATTTCTGTGATTGTGCACAATAAAGTATATTTCATTCATTCATTCATTCAACAATCCCTTGTTAGTCAAGACATTGTTGGAATTGGCACTGTCTAAATAAGATTTTTCCCTACGAATAATAAAAACTAAGGAAGAGTAAGTAATTGTGTCAAAAAAAATGTTCTGATTCTACAAAATGTGACCCGAATACATGCATACTTTATGCAAAAAGAGACCCAAATACATGCAAGAATTTTGTGTAATTAATAATTATAGAAGTGACAATTATAGTCAACGGCTTTATTTTGTCAATTTGAATGTACCTACCTAGTGTTTCGTAGCTATTGCCATATTATTTTAGTGTGTGAAAAGAACCTTGAGAATTTTATTATTCGTAGATTTTTCCGTAACTTTACACGAGACGTGTAATTTTGATAACTACCTAATACCTATACGATCTCAAAAGGAAAAGATAATTCGAATTCCAAATTTTATAAAATTTCCCAGAAATGAGGCAATTTTATTCAAATTATACAAATACATTTCAGGAATTAAAAATAAAAATGCCTTTTTGGACCTACTGCTGCTGTCTGAGGTGGATGGCGCGAAAATTGACGATGAAACCATCCGGGAACAAGTCGACACTTTCATGTTTGAGGTTAGTTAAAATCGTTTGATAGAACTTATATTATATTACTGGTTACCTCTTCACCTCCAAACCACTCGACCGATTTTGATGTTTGGTATGGAGATACTTTGAGTCCGACATACGATACTTTTTATTCCGAAAAAATGGACGGTTCCCACGTGATGAACGTTGAATTTTGGCGCAGAGTTGGGGGCTTCATCTAGTGATTATATAAAGTATTATATTATGTAGAAGAAATCTTATACATCCTCTTTACGTGACGTGACGACGTGACGTCCTAGGTGTAACTTTTTGTTAGTTAGAAACAATATGTATTTCTTGGACACGCTGTAGACTCTAAACTGCTCATTTAAGCTTGAGAGGTTTAAGGTTAGCATAACATTATAGTAGTCAGTTCACATTTTTGACGAGATGCGATGCAAAAGCAATACAAAATTTAAATTCCTATTTTGTAATTTTTACTATGCAGTTTGATCAATGAATCGTGATGGACAAATACAGCTCCTATTAGGGGAGAGTCGGTTATATCGTACCAATTTTTACCTTAACTTAAATATTTGGACTATGACAATACTTACAATAATTAATGGATATGCAAAATAAAGTTGCATATTTTACCTTGCTAATACAGAGAAATCAGTTCCATACGCTTACTCTAACATCCTTGAAAATGCTTTTTTATGAATGCCTGCCATCGGTACAATTTAGCCGACTCGTCGTTTTAATCGTACCACCGAGTTTTTAAATCGTACCATAGATGTTTAAGTCGTACCACTCAATTAAAGACAGTAAAATTTTCAACAAAATTATTTATTTTTAATTCTTAGGTAATATTGAAACATTATAAACTACCTCTTAGGTAATAGGAACATTATATTCAACTCTTAGGTGACAAACAAATGTTGTCAACACATCTATAAGCTTTCTTAATACAATAAAATGATTGGACTATAGTATTGAGATCAATCAACATTTAACAATAATAATAAAGAGAAAAAAATACAGTATAAACTATATTAATAACGTAACTTAAAAATATAATGATTGTGCATAGTTCTTATCGGAAACAATCATCGCAAATGTCTGGATTGGAAGTACATGTTTCATGTAACCACCGCTGACAGCGAACGCATTGAATCCAATCAACCTTTGGACCCTTTTTATCATAGTAAGAACGATTGCACTTTCCACATATATTTTCGAGATCATCATCGCTGTCATCATCGTCATCTAATTCCATAACAAGTGTTTCTTCTGAGTCATCGCTACTAGTGATGGAAGGGGATCGTTTCTTCTTAAAACTTTTGCATTTACCCTTGGATATAGCTGTTATCTTATTTTCTTTTTTCACTGTTTGGTAATTCTTTGGTTTACAAACCTTTTCTTTCTTTACTTTAACTTTCTTCTGCTTTATCTTGTCTTCTAGTTGATTTTTATATGGGCTTGATGTAATTTCAATAGCTTTTTGTATAGTGTTCTTCTTTTTCAATGTATTTTTTGGTAGTGGTGATAAAACTTTTATGGTTTTTTTAATATCAGCAGGCGTAGTTTTCAGTTGAATATATTTATTTTTCGACGTCGATGGCTGTGCATATATTTCAGTAAGGGAAGAATTTAAATGCTCCTTTTCTTGTTTTTTCTTTTCGTTATTGCCCTTTTCTTGATTGTAATTTTCTTTGTCATCATTTCCTTCTACCTTTTTTTCTTTCTTTAGGTCATCTTTTTTTTCTAATTCCGTAAAATTTTGCAAAACTGATACGCTTTCGTTGCTCGAATTGGCTGTTTCAGCGGTTAGCAAATTGTCAGCAGCCTCAAACATATGCTCTGGAAAAACATGTCTGTTTATAGTCCAAATTCCACTAGCTCTGAATCCATTCACAATATTGCCAATCACTGCTGCTCTTTCGTAAGCTTCTCCAAATAATTGAGCAACTTGGTATTGTGTTACTTGTCGCCCAGGATTGGTTCTCAACCATTTTTCTGTGCTTTGGATGTAATAAGTACTCAGTGGTTTGAAAAACAAAACGTCAAGAGGCTGAATTCGATTTGTGGTGTGACCTGGTAGTTGTAACAGTATTATTCCATTATCTCTCGCTAAACACAAAGCTTCCAAATTTTTTGAATGTGTTGTATGTCCATCCAAAAGCAGCAGAACTTTGTTTTCAAGTGTGGGCTTTACTATTTTAATAAAGTGCTTTAACCATTCAACAAAGAGCGCAGAGTTAATGTAACCGCTTTCAGAAACAGTAACAACGCTCCCTAAAGGAGCACCATTTGCTAGTTCTGGGTTTTGTCTCATCCTTTTAAATATTAGCATTGGAGGGATAAATTGGCCAGATACGCTAGCGCAGCATACGGCAGTGGTATTGACACCTCGTTCTCCACTAGTGGCAGCGCCAATTTGCTTCTTTCCCTTTAATCCTACAATTTTTTGAGGTTTCTTTTGCACGGTTGAAAATCCACTTTCGTCTACATTGAAGATATTGGTAGGTTCTATACCATTTTCATCTACAATCTTCTCTAACAAATCAAAAAAGTGAAAAACATTTTCTTTATTGAATCCTTTAATTCTATTCAAAGATGTGTTTTCAGGTTGTCGAACACTTAGTTGTGGGTGCCTTTTCATAAATTTGTAGAACCATGCTTTGCCAGCTATGCGTTTTTCTTTATTAAAATTATTCTGAATATTATGGATTTCAGCAATTTCAAATGCAAGACGTCGAATATCGCTTATTGTTAGACCAAACATGTGTGTTTCGAGATAAAGAATATGCTCAGCCAACTTGTTTTCAGTTTCAACATCGAAGATAACCGGTCTCCCTTTTTGGATTTTTGTATCAACAGCAATCTTATTTTTCTTTTTTACATGCCGTAGAATTGTAGGTTTTGGTATAGAATAAGTGTTTGAAATTTGGTTCAAACTTAATTCTTTATTTTCGTAAGCCGCAACAGCCCTTTCTAGGTCCTCTATATTCCAATTGTAATATTTAATTTTAGCTTTAGGGTCCGTCATCTATAACAATATAAACACAGTCAGTAAAATATAAGTGCCTTTAGACTAGTCGGCTAAATCGTACCAGTACAATTTACCCAACTACCAAGTGGTACGATTTAACGAACAAGGTCATTAAAAATAAAAAGCAACAGCCCGGCATAACCTCAAACGTTAGCCACGCAATAAAAACCACTAATAATCTAGTATAAAATTGGATTAGAATAAAGAAAACTGTGTATCTATATCTTACCTTGTTTACGAGTTATACCCTTACGAATTTGCGACAATATTTGCATTAACATTGACAAAAAAATGTTTTTTTCACTCACGCCTACAGTTGTCAACTCACATCAATTGCAAATGGCGGGTGGCGGGGGATTGCCTAGGGCCACGATTTGGTGTTGCCAGTGTAGAAAAAAAATGCTATTAAGTGGGAAATTTAGAAGTGGTACGATTAAAATGGCAGTACGATATAACCAACTCTCCCCTATGTACTATCAGAGAAGTTGATTCCCAGGTAGATGGAGGACCTAAGTAATCTGGTCGCGTTACGTCAAACCCAGCCGACCGATCACAGCTTAAAGTTTAAACCATAAAGTTAATATAGGTACCTAGCGGAATAGAGCAACAATCTCGAGCTGTCAAACGAAACCGAAATTGATTTACGTCTGTGTGTAAAAATTTTGTTACCTACGTATACACTTACACAAGCATCTTTCTAAAAGATTAAATTGTCAACGTGCCGATAAATGCCGACTGGACGTCAAAAAAAGAGTTCTGCTGTCATGTATCACACGTCTCTTTTTACCACGCAGTGTTACTGATAGTGGCCTTTGTTTCTCTATTCCGCTAGGGATATTAACTCTTTTTTTGACGTCCAGTCGGCACTTATCGGCACGTTGACAATTTAATCTCATAGAATTCATGTGCAATCATGCTTGTGTAAGTGTATAGGTACACATATTTTTACTCACAGATGTAAACCAATTTCGGTTTCGTTTGATAGCTCGACATTGTTTCTCTATTCCGCTAGGTATATTTTTTCAACTTTATGGTTCAAACATTGAATTGACATAAGCCGGCCAAATGACGTAGGTCGGTCTGCCTGCTCGTCCGCCTGGGAATCAATTTCTTCGTTGGTACATAAAGAAGTAAACCAAGTCGATTTCGCATCCAACTGCCATACGTGGTTATCCAATAACGATTAATATGTGAGAATTGAAGAGTGTCCTTTATCACGGTAATAGGGGATCTTGTCACGGCGTGGTCTAACCATTAATCGTCAAAATTATGAGTGCCACGAGTATAAAGCAGCTGCACCTTTTTTTGTATGGCTAGGTCAGTTTTTTTTATAATTTGATGACTTTATCGACTTACCCCCTTACTAATAAACGTTGTATAAGCTTTGAATAGTTATACAGTGTTTTGTTCCTGTCACACAAGTGACATTTTATTTGGATTGAATAAGACAAAACACTGTATAACTATTCAAAGCTTATAATACAACGTAAGGGGGTATATATTTTGACCTTTTATTTCAGGGTCACGACACCACATCGTCAGCTGTGGTATACACGTTATTCTGTCTGTCGAAGCACCCGGATTTACAGCAAAAAGTATTAGACGAACAAAAAGAGATACTGCGAGATGATGTTTACAGAGACCCCACGTTTACGTAAGTATATATAAATCAAGGTCGAACGTTTCTTACAAACCAAGAATCTATGTTTTATTTCCTTGTTTAATGTGTGGTAATGAATCATGGTTACGACCTGTACCAGTTTTTTAGTTAACAAAAACTAGTGTGTGACTTGATCTATGTAGCTGTGATGCGCAGTCGAAGGTTTAAGCGTGGTAAGCCGGATCTGTCTTTGACTGTGCACTGCTAAAACTTCAGCGTATTTCTAGGGTTTTGGATAGCAACTACAAGTAAGATTTGCATATAATACATACTGACTTGTTTTGCATTTTGCCTTGACAAAAAATCCATACATTTTATGTAAAACTCTGCCGCATGCAGAGACATTAATTAATGATGATTTTGTCTGATTTAACTTCACTTTAAGACGCTGACAACTGCCAATGACCTTGATCTCGCATCACTCTCGCACCACTGTCAATTTTCATGCCAGAGAGACAGAGATGTGAAGTGTTCACTCGGTAGCGTGGATACATTTTTTTCGTTTGTTAGAGGAAAAAATAAATATTATGGGAAATCTAGATGTCAGAACCGAAAATTAAATCTGGCAATCTTTGGATTTTTGTAAAAGGTATCAAATAAACAATTTTTTAAAGCATAGATTGTATTATTACTTTAGTTAGAACTGTTTAAAGTTCCTGAAAGATGTGACTTTGGTATTTTTTTTTTCATCCAGTAGGAGTACATTATTTTATTATTTAAATTAGACAAGCTTTTCCAAATATAATCAAAAATCACACTTTTTTTTTTGTGCCAATCAATGAAATACATACGTCTAGAAAACTGCACAAAGATGTCGAATTGACAGATGTCTTCGCCTTAAGAAAGAGTTTGGCAGATAATGTATGGGGCTTATGTCAAAATCTTCATATTTTAATTACAGTTAAGTAATTAATATTTGTCTCTGCGGCATTTCAAGTAATAGGTAAACTAATTTCCTGTATTATGTGTTTGCAGGGAAGTGAATCAGATGAGATATCTGGAAATGGTGATCAAAGAGAGTCTGAGGATATTCCCCAGTGTGCCCGTCATAGAGAGGATAATCAACAAAGATGTAGGTGAGTGAACCGACAAAACTATTTTATTAATTAACCATTAAAAAAAATCTATAACCGACTACGGCGTAAAGAAAACAAAATGTTTGAAAAAAATACGTATGGCACGAGGGGACTGCCGCGGTTAAGCTTTTGCATAGCATATTTTTTTATCAACTTGTGCAATTATAATTCGCATACGTCTAGTCGCACGCACACAAACACCGTGCCAAAGTATGGAAATACCGCACCGCTATACCGGTCGGAGTGGGGGGGGGGGTTAGGTTTTTTCTGTTACGGAATTTCTTGTTTCGGTCGCCGCGCTCAAAGCCCGCGATAAAAGCTATGCAATAGCTTAAAAAAAATGGAACTCGCGGTTTCGTTACTAATCTATAATACCTCGTGTCTTGAAATCACGTTGTAATATTATTATGCACAAATCAAATTGCATCGTGTAACGTGACCGGCGACGAAGCGATGATGATACTTTTAAATGTCCCACTAAAAAGTGAACTTTATTTACCACACAAAACGATACACATTGAATAGGGAATATTACGCAAAGGTCGGAGCAGAGGGCACTTCTAGCAGATAGATACAGTAGATAATCCGACCAAAATCCAACCAAAATCTGAATACTGACAGAAACGTTGTCAAACGTCGAACTGTCTGCACTGGTGCTGCCGTCTAGCGTGAAAACATTGCAGTAATATATCCAATTGAAGAATTCCGCGGTGTTGTGGTGTTCTAAATTTGAACGACCATTTAAAAATGCAACTTCTCGGTTTGCAATATGAACTGACCCTTGCTCTTCTCTATTGATATTGCGCAGAGATTCTATAAATTGCATGTTGTTACTGTGATTGCTAGACTGACATGGGCCTTGACTGCCACTTTATTTGAATACCCCCTATAGTTACTATTAAAAATATTTACACAGCGAATATAATCTGTTTGCCTTTGTCTGGCATATTGGAAACGTCACAAAACACATAATAATAATATGTATAAAGTAGATACCCCGCAAACGATCAAGTTTGACAAACATGTTTGATGTAATTTACGTTTTCATCAAACAGCAGCGCAGACGATCAAACGTGCATCAAACAAGTTTGTCAAACAATTAGCTAGAATCGGTTTGAGATCATGAGATCTTGTTTGACAAATACAGCGGAACACGTTCAAACACGTTTGTCAAACGCTACGCAAATCCAAATTTTCTTCAAACAGGTCAAACACGTAGTTTGTTTGACAAACGCTTCAAACAAAGCTGTACACTATCAAACTGTTCAACAAACACGTAAAATTTGACAAACAATAATTAGATCGTTTGCGGGGTACTTTATAGACAACGGACCTTAAACAGGCACAAAAATAATTTTAGGGCGTTTTCCCACGAGACACGACACGACAGGATTTAAGAACTACACGACACCGGAACTTGCTAGTTGCTACTAAATTTTGTGTTTACTACTACTACTGTGCGCAAAATGAAGTGTTGGGACTTGGGAACAAATATCTTATCTTTCAGTCAGATATTTTGTTTTTTTGTTTCAATATACCAGACCACGATATTCCACACTAAATATTCCACAAAAGTCCACACAAAAAAAATCTTAATTTAAAATTGTTCCAGATTTGAACGGACTGAAAATCAAAGCGAACACGTCGATAATGATAAATATCCTGGAAGTGCACCGGCACCCGGAACTGCACGAGGACCCGCTGGTCTTCCGGCCCGAGCGCTTCGACCTGGCCAACCAGACGGATAAAAACACCTTCAACTGGATTGCCTTCAGCGCCGGACCTAGGAATTGTATTGGTAAATGTTTATTTATACGGGGTGTAACAAAACTAAGTAATAATACTTTAGGGTGTGTACATGTGTTCTTTATAATATAGAGTTTACTGTGAAAGTAGCAGCGCTGAAAGAGCACATTTTTTGTGATATGTGTATTTTGTAGGCAAGCGCCCCAGCGTCATGAGTTTCCCATACAAAAGGTAATAAAAGTTCCTCTTTCAACGCTGCTTCTTTCACAGTGAACTCTATACAGGGTACTCATACATACTAAAGTACTTATTATCACTTATTTTTGTTACATCTTGTATTATCCGGCTACGTGGAAGTAAAGACAATAAGGGTAAAGGGGGTACCTTTTAAAGAACCTCTGCCAACTGACGCGGACGGAAAGTTTCTATCTTTTAATGTATTTTTACCCGACTACGGCAAAGCAAAAGGAGGGTTATGATGTTGACAGGCTATGTATGTATGTATGTATGTATGTATGTATGTATGTATGTATGTATGTATGTATGTTCATCTGTTCCCTCGTAACTTCTAAACTATATTACTAGCATTTGCTTGTGACTTTACCTGTATTCATGGGCTGATTGCATATAATTCACATCTTTTCGTTCATAGCTTCTTTACTACTAATCAGAATAAGACCACTGCAGCAGTACCATTAGAAGGGCCTTGATATTCTGTTGGTTATGAGCTATAAAGCTTGTCACCAAATTTAGTATTGCGCCCTCTAGCGGACAAAAAAAGTTCTATGTTAATATAAAATAAATATACCGTGTTTGGTATCACTTGAAAGAGCTTCACGAGTACTTTATGCTTGTACATAATTACAAGAATGCTTAAATGATGTTAAATATGAGCGATAAGAGTAAAGCGCGGATCACGGGAACTGTGAATCGCTTTATGCAATGTAGAGCAGTGTGAACGTTAATCCATACTAATATTATAAATGCGAAAGTGTGTCTGTCTGTTACCTCTTCACGCCCATACCGCTGAACCGATTTTGCTGAAATTTGGTATGGAGATACCTTGAGTCCCGGGAAAGGACATAGGATACATTTTGTCCCGGAAAAATTTACGGTTCCCGCACAAAAAAACTATTATGATTTACGCCTAAACCATTCAATCGATTTCGATGAAATTTAGTATACAGATACATTTTGTCCCAAAAAAGGACATAAAATAGTTTTTATCCCGGAAAAATGTACGGTTCCCGCACAATAAACTTTTATGATTTGCGCGTAAACTATTCACACGATTTTGATAAAATTTGGTGCATAGGTAGAATTTGCCCCGGAAAAGGATATAAAACAGCTTTTATCCCGGAAAAATGTACCGTATCTACGCAATAAACTTTTATAATTTGCGCGTAAACTGTTCAATCGATTTTGATTAAATTTGGTACATAGGTACATTTTGTCCCGGAAAAGGACATAAAACAGTTTTTATCCCGGAAAAATTGCGCCCCCTTCCCCCTCCTGAAAATGTAGCTTTTATTAAAATGGTGTTGCGTCGTTAGTGTTGAGTTTTAATGCTCCTCTTTAGGAATAAACTAAGTTAATAATTAAAAGTGCAATTATTATTCTAACCTAAACTAAATATACAGTTTTCGAGTGTCTTTTGATTTATATGCGGGGGACTTTGCCCCGGCCCATACTTGGGGGACCTGCGCCCCCCCAAACCCCCTCCCCCCAATCCTGGATATTTAGCTTAAAACAAAATGGTGTCGCAGCGTTAGTGTTGAGTTTTAATTCTCCTTTTTAGGAACAAAGTAAGTTATTAATTAGAAGTGAATTTATTCTAACCTAAACTAAACATAAACTTTTTGAGTGTCATTTAATTACCATGTGAGGGGCGCTACCACTTGGGGTCTGCGCCCCGGTCTTTGTAATCGGGTCTCATTTTCACCCTTTGAGTAAGGGACCATAAAAAGGAGAACATTGTCCATTTCCGTTATATTATGCTAACGCGGACGGAGTCGCAGGCAACAGCTATATTATAATAATACTTTTTAACGTGAGCGAAGCTGCGGGCAAAAGCTAGTAGAATATATAATGCACTAATGAAAACGACATAAGCTGGGAGTACCTCCACGCGGTGAAGGCGGAAACTTTTTAGTTCATCAATTTAACTTTTGTAATATTATGCGCCACAAATACACTTTAACACCAAAATAGTACAAATAATAAAAAGTAAAAAAACTAAAACCCAACTACGGCAAAAAACGACGCTGAAAAAGTATAAAACAAGATTTTCAGAATATTGAACTAAACAAAGTTGCTAATGTAGTTGCGAGTAAATGGACACAGTAGACTCTACCAAGATGCCTTCGTTGTAAATTGACAATAATGTCATACAATACTATTCTGAAGTATGCAATATTCACTATGTAGAGATAAATTTTCATGTTTGGAAAGGCGTAGTCACACGTTACATATACCTACCTACCGTAGCACTTTGACAACGTGTGACTGCGGTTTTTAAAAATGAAAATTTATCTCTACATAGTGAATATTGCATACTTTAGAATAGTATTGTATGACATTATTGTCAATTTACAACGAAGGCATCTTGGTAGAGTCTACTGTGTCCATTTACTCGCAATTACATTAGCAACTTTGTTCAGTTCAGTATTCTGAAAATCTTGTTTTATACTTTTTCAGCGTCGTTTTTTGTCGTAGTTGGGTTTTAGTTTTTTTACTTTTTATATTATATCGTACTTACTTATAACTAAAAATTGTGTGAAAAACTTATATAGGTCTACCAGAATCTGATGGCAAAAAATGAGAAAATAAATTGACTCTAGCAATACCGGGGTGATTGGAATAAAACATTTTGATCCTTTTTTTTTTTTATAGCGGCTGATTCTCTGTGTTAAACATGCAAATATAAAAATTTATCCAATGATCAAGGATATTTTTTGAAAATATGCTGTCAAAAATTGCCATCAGATTCTGGTAGACCTATAGTTACTTACTAACGGACCTTTAGTTGCTTAAGTAAAGGTATTTAAGGTACCTGCCAATCTTAGATAGTTACGAGGTACCTACATACTGTATAATATGTGTACAACAATCGCAGAAAATATGTTAGGGTCCAATAAGCATTTTAGATTTTTCATTATCAGATATATAAAATCGATCTACAGCTATAGACGCTTAAAAATTTGAGCATGCTTTTAAACTCTTCACTTACCTACATTCTATTGAATTTTTTCAGGCCAAAAATTCGCCATGATGGAAATCAAAGTGATGGTAGCGAGCGTGTTGAAGCATTACAAGCTGCTACCGGTGGATGAGGAACCCAAATTGTGCTCCGAGCTGGTGCTGAGGTCACAGAACGGAGTCAAGATAAGACTGGCACACCGCGAGAAAGTTAAATAAAATGCATACCTGTCATAGGGAGCAGTGCCGGTTTTAGCACTACCAGCGCCCTGGGCGAGAATTCTGCGGCGTCCAGGGTGCTGGTAGAGCCAAAAAATGGGGCGCGCCGCTGGCGCTCCTCTTTATCCGGCGCCCTGGGAGGTCGCCCAGCGTCCCCCCTCTAACGCCGCTACTGAAGATACCTAAAAATCGAACACAGCGCCTTCCCCTCACATTTTTTCCAAGCGATTTAAATAAGTAGTCGTTTTCAGATGCAATATGTCAAAGTAATAAGTACCTGTTTTAACTGTAGAGCTTAATAACTTATATTATTAATGTCTAATATATTATGTTTGTTACCTTTAATAAATAAATTTTATCATAATAATTACAAGTCGTATCGATTTATTTAATTCTTCAAAAAAAATTCTGACGTGTCAAAATGTATGAGCGTCCGAATTTTGCTGATCAGAAATTCGGATAATGTGCGGCCGGGCTTTTTAGAAGTAAACTTTTAAGAAAATAAAGTAGTAATATTGGGAGTCCATATTATTCTATATTATTTAAGACTTTCAAGTTCTCGCAATTTTTTTTAAAACAATTATGTAGAAATATACTTGCGTTGACATCAAAGTATTACCATAGTTATTACTCGATATATAATTATTATTTTTAACAAAAAATTAAAACCGACTTCCAAGATAAAAACAATAATAACATCCTTATAATATGAACTAAAAAGTATTAAATAATGTTTCCTATCTAATAGTGCCTTTCTCCGAATTCGGCTAAACCTCAACTATTTCTGTACTCAATCTTCATCATTTTGAAGTCGGTACCAGATATAGCTGAATCTTCAGTTCTCTGACAGAATAGGCATTTGAAACTTTTGGAACTGGCACCGACTTCAAAATTATGAAGATTGAGTACAGAAATAGTTGAGGTTTAGCCGAATTCGGAAAAAGGCACTATTAGATAGGAAACATTATTTAATACTTTTTAGTTCATATTATAAGGATGTTATTATTGTTTTTACCTTGGAAGTCGGTTTTAATTTTTTGTTAAAAATAATAATTTCACTCTTTTTAGTTACCTAGTAAACCATCGCGTATATTCTACGTATCTTATTACAATTTGTTAAGAGTCACACTCAATGCGATTGTGTTTCTTATTTCTATTACGATGTAGATTGTTTTCCTATGTAAGTATTTTCATAGTAAGGGTTCAATTTATTACCTCGATCGTGGGAATCGCAGACACAATAGATTTTTAATTGTTATGCGGCAGCCGGGTGCCGCTTGGGGATTGATGGGTTAATAGTTAAACTAGTGTTGTACCTATCGAAGTAACTTACTTCTCTTTTTTCTTTCGAATCTCTAAAGTAATGTCAAATGTGTGCCTTACGCTCTGGAGTTAAGGTTGACTTTGTTATGTTCAGTTTTGTGGTACATAAGTCGCTTAGAACTTGAATCATTTATTTTGAAACAACATTATATTTATTAAAATCGCTATAAAAAGTACCAATTATTATAAGGACATAACGTGATGATATAATTATGGTGTTGTGGGGGCATAATTTTGTATCCATATACAACCATGTGACACTGGTGACCCTGACGTGGTAATGATGATGATGATGAATGTAATTTGCATAATAGCATATCGACGCCCCCACCGAATAATCGAACAATGTGCTATTGTGGAGTTTTTCGTGTTATGCGATTTTTGGCATCTAGAAGTCAAAATACATCATGTGATTTTTTTTAGAATTTTTCTGTGGATATTTACAAAGATATAAAAAATTATGTGTTTATTCCATAACAATACATAAAATTGTATTTTACACCAAAAACTGGGCAATAGACTATTGCGAAAAAATATGTCAAAACGATTTGACGATAAACGACTATTGCATGGTTATTCGGGGATATACATTGCTCCCTACTGCACACTTCCACTCCTGCACATTTCACACACCCGCCTCAGGTTCCCCAGGCACACTTCAGCTAACCGAACCTTTACAGCTGGCCACCAAGCATTGTCGAAGGCCCCCTCTGTGTCCAGCGATACCACAACAGAAATTTTCTCCTCCTCTCTCTTCTTTCTGATGTGGTTAACTAACCTATAGAGGGCGTCTTCAGTGCTCCTTTGGGGCATGAAGGCATATTGGTTGGGGTTTATTTTGGGCAACTTGTAGAATCTGAGACGGACGACCATCATATCGCGATGATCATCTCAGTCCACTCACCTCCAGTCTCCAATCTCAGACCAGCATCAGATCAGTCATCGCAGAGGTATTTACACAGGACCCAAGAGTCAGGAATAGTCAGACTTTCTTCATTTAAAAAAAAATAAGAATGTCTGACTGTCTCTGGCTAGCTTTTTTGGATGTCTTAAGTCATCATAGATGTAAGAACGACCAGCGACTGGAGGTTTGGTTGCGGTCACTTTGCGAGACATCAAGTGGTTAAGTTCTTCCTAATATTCGTTAAATTATATACGTTGCTCATATTTTTATTTTATGCTTCACAGTAATTGTAGGAATCTCGTCTTCTTGTGCAGTTTTCAGGATATATCATAATCTGTTTCGATTTTTGTAATCCACAAGCGGGTTTTCTCACAAACAAGAATGTATGGGCAATACTTGCTACAAAATAAACTAAACGTGACCGATAAGCAGCGAGATCTGTTACAAATTAATGAGAACGTATTTAGATATGTTCTTCTTTCACAAATACTCCTACGAAGCGCTTAAAACTGTCACGACAGCACATGTTACAGTTTCACGCCTGCAAGCAGCTGTCAGACAGTCAAACATTATTCGTGGAGGTTGTCCTGCAGGTCGAAATGCGACCCAATTCAGTATTTAATTAAGAATGCGATTGCTAGCTACCATAAGATGTGCTGTTATAGTGTGTTGTGAGAGGTTATAGTGTATTTGTTGTATTGTAATGTGAGAAGTTTTTAACATAGTTTTGGTCAGGATTACATTGAACTGTATTACGATGCAGATAGAAGTCGACGCTTAAAACACCGTCATATTAGAAAGGCCTACGATGCTCTCGGAAGTCTGTCTAAAGCAATTTTCTGCCATTTTCATTAATTTTATTAGAACATAATACGATATTGTGACACCAACACAGGCGGCGATGAGTGTTATGAATTATGATTAATATTTAAATTAACCACAATGATTATAAGTACTATTAAAATGATAGGGCTAGTCTCCAGAGTGTATTTTTTCAAACCTAGAGCTGTTTCGATTGCAAGAATGTCATTTATGACATCCAATAATGAATGTATTGAAACAAAAATACATACTATTTTTATCTTACCCATAGTAGAAAATCATTGGAATAAACGACAATGACTTTAATTATAAAGTGTACAATACTTTTTAATCACCGAATAGTAAAGTAATAGCTGTTTACCAATGTTCTTATCCTAAACAATTTCCCCGAATAACATTGCAATGGGATATTATACGTGCATTTTATTGCAGTCGAAAACATAAATTACCCGAATAATCATGCAATAGACATTAATGATCTGAGCTTGACTTACTCCAGAACGATAAGTTGCATTTTGCTTTATTTAAAAAAAACCTTTGGTAGTAATTAAATACTGTTAAGATAGCAAGATAGGTAAAAAAATTTGCTTTCATTTGAGATATAAAAAGTCTTTGATGATTTTTTTTTTGACGGAGTTATTAACAAAAATCAGTTTTTTTGGCTCTCCTGAACATTTTCATTTTTACGATTGTCCGGTTATTCGGTGGGGGCGTCGATATGCTTTCAGTTCTTAAAACAGCGCCTAAACCCCCAAACTTGTATCTCTTAGTATCTTCGGAACCATAGTATACCTTGGTGCAAAATCTTGCGTTTTGGTAGCATATGCTTAGGATACTTCTCATAAAACCAAAATCACCATATGTTTCCATATAAATTTTGAGGAGTTCCCTCGATTACTCATGGATCCCATCATCAGATCACCACTTTTGTGAAAATGGGACCAAATTGGAGGGAAACCTAATAGAACAAAACAAAAATTTTGAAAATCGGTTCACAAACGGCGGAGTAATCGTTGAACATACAAAAAAAAATCCACAGCCGAACATATAACCTCCTCCTTTTTGGAAGTCGTTAAAAATATAAATATGATGATAAGAAAACTTAGTTTTTATGTATGGAATAGGCTAGTTCATATATTCTTTTTATTAATTTATTAAAAAGTTCCTGCTTAGATAAGCCTCGCCGTCGCCGTGTAAAAAGAAACCTTGTGCTTTGGCAATGCGGTTAATTTTTGCTTTCATCAATTGATTCATTTTGATAAACAATCAAAGTGCATAAAAAATGGTGAGCGCTAGTTGAGGGCCGGGAAACAATAGACGTTCTATTTAATATACTCATTTTTCTAACTTTTAAACCTACAAAAGGTTTGCAACATCTGAATAAAAAAATCGCTTACCTGCCATTTTCAGGTTAACACTTAGTAAAACTACTCGAAATCAACTCAAAACAACGTTGCCTTCCGTTAACATCAATGGTTTGGGCTCAACTAAATAAATCAAGTTAATACACGCGTAAAAACCAAGAAAAACAATAAACCTTTTTGAACGTGGCGGGTGACACGGTCGCCGTGTCATCTACTCATTGACATAAGAATAGGTTTAGAGGTCTTTGCATCTACTTCTATGGCGTATGGTACAATGAAAAAGGAACAGATGGAAGCGACATAACTACAAAAAAAGCGTGGCCGGCGCCATATTGCCAAGAACTAAACATGGCGGTCTATAGTGATGGGACACTCGGTTGATATTTGTTGAGGATATCGATAAACTAAGATGTTATATTATGTGAGCGTCCTGTTATATGTGAGCAACTACGAATAATAAAAACTAAGGAAGAGTAACTGTGTCAAAAATTGTGTCCGCGAGTGACCTACAAAATGTAACAGCTGGAATACATGCATACTTTATGCATGTATTCGGTACACAATATAGAAGTGACAATAATTATTGTCAACGGCTTTCTTTCGTAAATTTGAGTGTTAGTGTTTCGTAGCTATTGTCATATTTTAGTGTGCGAAAAGAAACCAAATTCAAAACGGTTGAAGTATGGGAGTTACGTTTCCTTAGTTTTTATTATTCGTAGGTGAGCAATAAACCATTTGAAGTTGCTCACATATTACAATAATATAGTCAAACCAAGTGCGACTTGGACTCACGCACGAAGATTGCTGTACAATAATAAATAGACAAAAATATAGGCGAATATAGTTTTTTATATAGGAGCCCCCCTTAATTTTAATAAAATTATTTAACTTATTTTAAGTTTATTATTAATTATTTAAGTTGCCATTATTAATATCGGGTAAAAATTGCTAAAAAAGTCGGTCAACTGCGAGTTGCACTCGCGCACGAAGGGTTTATAGTTTATTTTAGTTTTACCATCAATTATTAAAGTATGTATACAACTGAGTACTTTGTGAACATTTCAAGTGCCTACCTTTTGCCATTATTGATATCAAGCAAAAAATAGCAAAAAAAAAATCACGTTTGTTTTGGGGCTCCCTTAAATATTTATTTTGTTTTTAGTATTTTTTGTTATAGCGGGAACAGATAAATACAATCTGTGAACATTTCAGAAGTCTAGCTATAGTGGTTAATAAGATACAGCCTGGAGACAGACAGACGGACAGACAACGAAGTCAGTAATAGGGTCCCGTTTTACCCGTTTTTATGTGGAGATAAATAAAAGATAAATTAAAAAAATACAAATTTATTGCTATCTTCTTCTTCTTCTTCTTTTTATTATGGCGATTTATTGCTATTTTTTTCTTTTGCCCGCAAACTTTTTCATTCCGTGTCCTTACTGTCACACTTTTGCTCCAACTTCTTGATTTGAGTTCGTTTCTGTAAACAAGATTTTTATGAATTTTTATTCTGCATTCAAAGTGGTGAAGTTACGAGTAACATGAAGCCCCACCTATAAATAAATAAACAATACAATATTCCATTTGCTATATTTTATTTGTTTGACCTATTAATTGGCCTATTCGGGAACTATCCTGATTTTTAAGCTGCTAAAGGGTTTAAAATTTAATAAGGCTATTTATTTTCGTGATGAGTACAGATATTTATTTGCACCTGCGTCAAGAGTGTTCCCTATATTTTTAATATTTTATATACATATTCTTGTTTGAGAGCTGACATTGTCAGGTTGTCAATGTTGTTATATACGAGTTCATACCTCTTAGCTGACAAGGGGAACTCCAGAAGTACTAGGCACTGGCTGAGCCTTAATCAAAGTGATTTTATATTATCATTAGCTCTAAAATCAAACACACAAAAATGCAACATTTATCGTTGTAAAAAGTTCTTCATTCGATACATTCTTTCCAACTTATATGTATATTATTAAAATTGTTTTTCTACAAGAGAAGCTAGGAGGTTATGAAATGTGGAATAAAATTTATGGAATACATACTTACCAAATTTAAAACCCTCTCTGCTAAAGGAGTTTTCTCTGGAATATTATTTTCTTCTTGTTTTATTTCTTTCAATAAATCAGATTCACATTGACCGGTACTTGGCTGAAAAGTAATAAATAATAATTAACATCAAACACTATAGTACAACGATGCTTTAAATAAACTGCTGTATCACTTTTAATTTAGGTTATAGAAGTTTGATGTTTACATAATGAGTAAAATTATTATTAGAATGAAAACAGGACAATATGTACAAAGTAACTATCGAAATGACATTGATTTTGTTATGATTATGTGTTACTGTATTTTGTGTATATTTAAAGGCTAAGAAACAATATTTTGCTTTATATTTGCTTGTTCTGGTTTTTTCTGTTCTAATCTTGTATTTGCATGGTCGCATGAAGTCATTACTTATCCGTGCCCAGTGCATGGCAATCAGTTTGCGTTTTATGTTATATAAGTTATAATTACTGTACATTTTTTTTTTCTTTTCGCCTCAACTCTGACGCTGGCAACTCCTAAAACGGGGAGGCTTACGCCAAATGAAGAAGAAGAAGATGTGTTGTCAAACAGATTACGAGGCGGATTAAGGTTAAAATCTTTCAAATATATGATCAGATTCTTCACCATAAATTTGTTAAATTCGATAAAAAAGTACATCACTAAACGTCAAATCTCCTAATTTCTATATTATATAAATATCGAAAATCAAGCCATGTTATATTATATTCTATCACAAATATTATTTATTGTGTAATTATTAACTAAATCAGCACATACGAAGTCAAGTCATCAGTAAAATAACAAATGTTTTAGTAAAAATATAAACATACCGATGCAAGGACAAACTTTTCTGGTTTTCCTTTTTTCTTGAGCCACATTCAACAACACTGCACTTAGGTATTAAGTCTTTTATAATTAAACCGAAGTATCCATGAAATTTCCAATTATCCTCTATTTTAATTTAACAATACGACACTTTGACACTTTATGTACCTCGGAGAACTGGAACATAAAATGGCGGACCGGCCACGGTAGGTATTTTGAAGGCACGTTAAATCAAAAATGTTGCCATAGCAGCAAACACTGAAGTGTTGTTATCTTTTTCTACATATGGAAAACGATGTAAGTTAGAAAATGACAGCATGATGTTTACTTATTCCGCATCAAAATGCATGGTATTTGTGTAACTGATTGTATGTATAGAACAATATGCCGAGTCCACTCTTTATAGGTCTGTGGTATGGTATGACACGGCTAACGTGTCACGAGAAAATTGTATGCCGCCACGACTGAAAGTCTTCAAAATTGTGCGCCGCATTGAATCGGTTAAATATCTACTGAACCGATTTACTTAAATAGGGTGTCAAACGAAAGGTTATTAAATAAACATCATTTTATTTAAAAATAACTACTTATCAATGTGAATTAAGTACCAAGGGAAATCTTTCAAAAAACGTAATTTAAAAAAATCCTTCTTATGTAGGTATTCAATCTTCATAATTTTGAAGTCGGTGCCAGTTCCAAAAGTTTCAAATATTCTGTCAGAGAACTGAAGATTCAGCTATCTGGTACCGACTTCAAAATGATGAAGATTGAATACAGAAATAGTTGAGGTTTAGCCGAATTCGGAAAATGGCACTACTAGATACGAAAAATTATTTAAAACTTTTTAGTTCATATTATAAGGATGTTATTATTGTTTTTACCTTGGAAGTCTGTTTTAATTTTTTGTTAATTATATTGATAAGTGCATTTGTTGAATAAATAATAGTAAATTATTACAACTCGAGACTGACGCGGACGGCGACCATTGTTTGTGCGACGGGATAGCGATGGACGTTGCCATGGTGCCATACAAGTGCCATACTTATTTAGCCACTTCAATAAAATAATATGGGCGAAATATACTTTATATGGCAAAACAACTTTTGCCGGGACAGCTAGTATGTTTTGTATATTTTCAAAAATAGGTCAATTGTTACAACTTGAAAGGTCCTCTTAACCAAAATATAAACAAACAAGTTGGCTTTCTTGACAATGTTGGCAATGTGTTGATCCCATTTTACCAGATCTGCTTGTGAGTTAGTACAGGTCAAAGGACGGCCGTCGATGGTGTACTGTAATTTTGGGTTGTTGTTTCCCAAGTGTAAAACACAACACTTTGTTAAGTTCAAACTTAATAACCAGTTTTTGGTCTAAGTAAGTATCCGATCAAGGTCTTCCTGTATTTGGGTCTTCCTTTTAGAGCTTACTAGAGGGTTAGCAAAAAATTTTCCATCATCGGCAAAGAAGGCTGATTGAGATCTTATCGAAGCAATTAGATCAATTACATACATACCGAACAGGCCCGCTGCGAGCACCGAGCCCTGTGGAACACCGCTTGTCACTGTTTTACAATTAGAAAGAGTTACCTATTCGAACTTGGAATGTTCTGTTTTTCAAGTAGTTACCAGTAGTTACTAATCCAGTTTAAAAGCCGTCCTCTTATTATTTATACATAAACACCTTCTTTTGTATTTCAAAAGAAGGTGTTTATGGGAAACTTTATCGAAGCGTAAGCACGTTCAAAATCCAGGTATATGAATTATGATATCAACTGGGTGTTTATTTTCAAGTTCGTTGCCCCAGGAACGTACACATGTCAGTAGGTTCGTTATGGTTGATCTTCTTCTGACAAATCCTTTAGGAATTTCACAGACAAAAAACAAAGCCCACAAAAATAAGACTCACGTGGTCTACTTTTATCTGTGCCAAATAACATTATTTATCCAGTAGTTCGTGAGATAAGCCCTTTCAAATAATATATTTCCCGTTTTTTCCACATTTTCCTCTATTTCTTCGTTTCTATTCATCTAAGGGTCAATTCAGACTGCAACGCGACGAGGCGAGGCGAGGCGCGGCGCGGCATAAATTTGTATGGATTTGACAGATTTCAATTGCGCGAGACGTCTTGCGAATCTGTCAAATCCATATAAATTTAGAAATGGGTGCATCTACGCGTCGCGTTGCGGTCTGAATCAACCTTTAGCGTGATAATATTATATAGCTTATATAGTACGAGACCCATTTGCAAAAAAAACTGATCACATTAAAAAAAACTGTACCTAAATACAACCTATGAATATGTAAGAGCATACTTTTATACATTTTTTATTACTAACATTCATGCTTTTTGTGCAAAATTCTATTATCATTCTATAGAAAACTAGCCTAGTAGCTTAGCTACTGCTATGGGTTCAGCGCTACCGAGGCTCATTCAAACGGCTACTGCAGTTCCGATGTTTATAGCTTTATTGGAATGATTTAAAGTTCGTTAGAAAGCTGATAAAAGTTGCCAAATATTTTATAATAACCTATATTTCCATAATCCTAACGGTTACCAAGTAATATAGGTATTATAAATAGTTGAGGTTTAGCCGAATTCGGAAAAAGGCACTACTAGATACATACTAGATACGAAAAATTATTTAATACTTTTTAGTTCATATTATAAGGATGTTATTATTGTTTTTACCTTGGAAGTCGGTTTTAATTTTTTGTTAAAAATAATAATTTCACTCTTTTTAGTTACCTAGTAAACCATCGCGTATATTCTACGTATCTTATTACAATTTGTATGCATATACAACCATGTGACATTGAGATACAACCATGTGACATTGAGATACAACCATGTGACATTGGTGACCCTAACGTGGTAATGATGTTGATGATGATGAATGTAATTTGCATAGTAGCTTAAGCTTTCAGTTCTTAAAACAGCGCCTTAACCTCCAAACTTGTATCTATAAGGAATCCGGAGTTCTCTTAGTATCTTCGGAACCATAGTATACCTTGGTGCAAAATCTTGCGTTTTGGTAGCATATGCTTAGAATACTTCTCATAAAACCAAAATCACCATATGTTTCCATATAAATTTTGAGGAGTTCCCTCGATTACTCATGGATCCCATCATCAGATCACCACTTTTGTGAAAATGGGACAAATTGGAGGAAAACCTAATAGAACAAAACAAAAATTTTGAAAATCAGTTCACAAACGGCGGAGTAATCGTTGAAAATACAAAAAAAAACCACAGCCAAACATATAACCTTCCTCCTTTTTGGAAGTCGGTTAAAAAGTAGCCAGTAGCCGATTCTCAGACCTACTGAATATGCATATAAACTTAATTTTCTAATTTATTATATTGTAATTTTGTTTTATTACTTTATTAATCTTGTATTCTTTATTTCGGGGGGGAGGGGGGAGGGGTGGGGGGAACGTCCCTGACCCCTCCCTGAAGTTTATTAAACAACCTTTTTATATTTTATATACATGATTTATTGCCTTAAGGGGCCGGGTGCCATCGAAATTTTCATACATACGTAGTACCAAAATAATTTTCTCATACAAAAATATTTAACATTTTTTAGTTATTTTTCAGCTTAAAATAGTAATTACCTAGGTTCCTGCACAAAAATTTACTACAAAATAATTAAACACAAAAAAAAATTTTTTAGTGTTTAAATATTTTGTAGTAAAACTACTAAATATTGAAACACTTAAAAAATATAGTAAAACACTAAAAAATATATAAATAAATAGTAAATTTACTACAAAATATTTAAACTTTAAAAAATATTTTTTAGTATTAAATAATTTTGTGTATATTGTCTTTATAAAAAAATCGCTTCACCACCCGCCACTGGGACTCTATACGTTGAGTATGAGTCCCATCAGCAACCACAAAGGGATTGTCTGGATCACTATGGTTAACTTTTTTATGTATGTAACCATACTGATCCAGACAATCATAGGCCCGCCAATAATCTGTGTGTATGGTCGTTCCCGGTTTCACATGTTTTTGAATTAAAGGTGACGGAGACCTCTGCTGATCTTATATTCTCTGGGCACACTTCTAGACGCAGGTCCTCACTGCCATCTTCTATTAATTCCAGGACCCAGTGGCCCTCAACTCTGCGTTCTTAAACAAAATAATTCAATTTATAATACAAATACTGATAAAAATTTTATTTATAAAAATTACAATATAAATTGAACTATTCATATTCTAATTACCTTTATTGTACTTCCGTTTCCCAAATTTTGATTCGTCTATTTGCACAACTTTCCCCGGGCCACCTATTTTTTCACTTTCCTCTTGCTTTTCTAATTGGTAGGCCACAACAACTTCTCTACAGTAGGAATACCAATGCATGATGGTGACCCGGGAAAGACAGCGGCCAAATCCATTTCTGTAGGGGTCCTCATGTATTGCTGTGTCGTGACTGTACCGATGAGCAAAGCAATACATCAGATAGTAAACATGGACCAGGTAAATCTTCATGTTGTCAAACCAAGTTCCGTTTGTCCGCGATCTTCTCGATTTCCCTTGGCAAGATTTTTTTCCACAGTAATATTGTCCGACTGTATTGTTAGTCTTTAGGTCGATGTTCATGTTTACCCGATGAATGGGACAAAGCTTTTTACCACAGACAAGGCCTTGTTCCACGGCAAATGCGATCCCTTGCTCCCTAGTTCCAAACTGCCGAATCACTTGTGCTAGATTCCACATAGCCTGAACCTCCTCCGAATATAACCTACGTTTTTCAGGGGGTCCCCTATCATCTCCAGATGACTCCTCATCACCACCTACAAAATAATAACCATTAATAATTATCTTAAATCGACGGAGCCCCGCTACGCGGGGCTCCTATTTCTGGGTGGTTCACAAAAAAATAACCACGATTCGCTTCGCTGCGCTACGCTCCCGCCTTAGCCATCTAACCTAACCAAATCAAGTCGTATTGGGCCAACATTGCCGTTTCGGGTTGTATTTCGACAGGCGTTAATTTTTGACAAAAGTTGATTCGAGCATTTTCGCTTGCCTTGGCACCTTCTTTCGATTGGTGTATTAAAAAGGGGTGGTCGTCAGAGGATGAATTTTTTCATCAAAATTTTTCTAAGTGTTTTCTCCAAAAAATCTGACCGGAGGTTGATTTTTGAGAAAAGTTTATTTGAGCTCTTTTGCTCCCCTTGGCGCCCCCTATCGATTGGTGTATTCAAATGGGATTATAAGAAGTAAAAAATTTGACGCAAAATTTTTCAGTCTTTTTCCCATAGTGCCCCGTTTCCTCCAGTCCAACTGTCCAACCATTGCCTCAAAGATTTTAAAATACTACGTGGTCTTATTTCACTTACCATGACTCTCCGCCAGGGTGTGCCAACTACAAGAAGGCTGGTCCATTTCGTACACCAAATCAAAATTGCAGCCAATGTCCACAAAACACGCCAAAGTCAATATATCTCGAGGGTCCAGAAAGAAAAGCCAGGTCAAAACGGAAAAACAGGTATCAGAGTCCAGTATCAAAGTCAAGGTCGTAAAAAATCCACAAAACGTACTTAAAAAGACAGGGGAGCACATTCACGCAACTACGGATAGAAACGGAATGCAAAATAGCAGCGCTCGCTGAGCTAACCGAAACTTATTTCTGTCTACCGCCCACTTGAAGAAAAAACCAAAATCCACCCTGATGCAATAAATCACTCCCCAGCCTATACACAACGCCCTCATTTTTTTTCTGGGTCCCACACCGCCCCCTTCAGATCTTCAGCGCCCACTAGGACTTTTTTTTTTCTTCTTTTTTCCTATTGTTCATATTTTATGACACCTAAAATAATTTTACAACAAATTACGTGTAAAACAATACATAACTATAGTGAAATTTGAAAAATTAATTTCAACGACACGTTAACAAAAAATAACGTACCGTCATACCGTAACCTCAAACACGTATAAAAAAAACTACACATCTACTAGACCCAAATCGGGTGTCATTTGAAAGGGGTAACTAATCCCTATAAAATGCCATCCTTCCCCCCCACCCTCTCCCTATAATGCGTGATTCAAATGCCAACCCAGTGTGGATGTTAATGAGGCTTTGCAGATCTTGATGGTACAAGATGATCGGCTCAATCACTGATATATAAATAGTTCTAATTATTTCTCCGTTTAACCCCCACGTCACCTTGGCGGAGTGTGCAATCTGCTTGTAGATGAGATGTTTGCAGACTGCCGCCACGTGCGAGGTGGAGGTGAGAGTGCGGTTGATCGTGACGCCTAGAAGCTTGATTTCGTCCACGAGGTTGATATTGGTTCCGGACATCTCTATTTGGGGGGCGGTCAGTTTCAGCTTTCGGGTGAGCAGCATCGCGTTGGTTTTATGAGCTGCAAACCTTAGCTTGTTCTGCTCTCCCCATCTTTCGACGATCCGGAGCGCGCGGTACGCTTTTTCTTCTATGGCGTCAGTGCTCTCTTCGGAGAAAATCAGTGTTATGTTGTCGGCAAAGGCTTTAAAGTCTACTTGACATCTGGATAGTTGGTAAAGCAGTGGGTTCAGTAAGATGTTCCAGAAGGTTGGTCCACATGTTGATCCTTGGACGCATCCTTTGTTTGTCCCCTTTGCACTCTTCTTGCCGGCGTTGTACGGGTTGTTGCCAACCGTACATAAAATATATGCTTACACGTTAAGTTTCAGTAATGTCGCGGATCATATTCATTTCCATGTGAAATAAAGTCAGTTATCATTTATCCATTAAAGGGAGCGGTTTTATTTTATCATCCTCAATCGTTCTCCCTTAATTATCATTTATCTTTATCATACATCTTTTAATATAATATTGGTGTAAGGCAGGCTGCAGCAGTAGCCCCTACACCTATATTTTTTTTTGGTCCTTCGAAAATAATTTTTTATCAGAACTTTTATCATAATAATATATCGGCGCGAGTGTGTGGACATAATTTTGAGCTTTCTTATTTTATTTTATCAAGACTTATATCGGTGCTTTTATCATATCAATATCAGTTTTAATTGACTTTTTGCAAAGCTCAAACTTTGGTGTACTGTACTGTGTGTGCATTGGTGGAGTGTTTGTGGGGTGCTGTCATCATTTGGCGGGCCGGGAGGTCTGCTCATCATCGCTGATCATCATCATCGTGACGTCGCAGCTCGCAGGTTTGCTGTTTCGTATCCCGAGCACAGCTGACTCAAGTAAGATTGTTCCTTTTTATCATAATATAATTTTATTTCTGATTTATCATGATGGAAAATATATTTGATCGGCAAGTTGAAATTATCAAGGCGGTTAATAGTATCAAAATAAATTTCGTAAAAGATTCCGCGAGTAGGAAAACTCCGGAATACATTCAAAGAAGACTCAGCACTCTCGAGGAGCTGTGGGTAGAATTTGAGCAGAATAACGAGCTTTTATTAGGTAGTTCAGACAAAAATAATCCATATTTTACGGAAAATCATTTCGGGAAGATGGATAGCCTTTATCATACCCTTAAGCACACCTTGTTGACCTATCAGCCTAAAGAAGATAAATCTTCGACTGCTCCACCTGAAAGGATTCAGGAATTATTATCAAAGCAGCGCACTAATTTCCGAGCATTGAGCCGCTTAATTAATAGCATCAATATTGAAGAAATCGCAGAGAAGTGGGAGATAGAAGAGGAGCTCCGAAATCTGAAAAGTCGTTGGAATGTTATTGACACGCAGCATTTAGAATTAGACGATTTTTTGCAAGGTTCTGATTTAGAATACGAAGAAGAATATAGCACCTACGAGAAGGAGTACAAGGATATCAAGCGGGCGCTCCATAGAAAATTATCATCTACGGCTCACACCCAGCAATCGACTCCGCAGCTGGAGATACCTATCTTCACCGGTAAATACTCTCAGTGGCCCACATTCTTTGATTTATTCAGTGAAGCTATACACAATAATAGCTCGCTGACGAACGCCCAGAAAATGCAGCACCTAAAAGGTAAGGTAAGAGGAGAAGCCGAGCGATTGATCCAACACCTGCATATATCATCTGAAAATTATTTAACAGCCTGGGATATTTTAGTTCATAGGTATGACAATAAGCAGCTTTTATTCACCAACCAAATTGAGACGCTGATTAATCAGCCGAGTCTTCAGAAGCAGTCGGCCTATGAAATTAAAAAACTACACGACACGTCCGTCGAGTGCATCCACGCGATTCACAACCTGGGGGTGGACACAAACACCTGGGATCCCTTGCTTGTTCATCTGCTAGCGAAAAAGTTAGATGTCGAAACGTTAAAAGACTACAAGGAAGCCAGAAGGGCGCCGCGAGAATTACCTGAGTTATCAGAATTTATCACATTTTTAGAATCGAAGTTTATTGCGTTGGAACCGATGCATAAAAAAGAGCGGGAAGTTTTTACGCCTACAACATCGAAGCATGGGTTGGTTACACACCCAAGGTCATCATCATCATCGTATCAACCTGCAAGAAAATTTAGTCGCGAAAAGTATCAGGGTAAAACTTATCATACTCGTTCTACGAAATGCCCATTATGTTATTTTAATCATGATTTATTTAAATGCAGGCGATTTATTAATATGACACCAGCGTTGAAGTTACAAACAATTGCGAAATATCAAGTTTGTAGGAATTGTCTATACAAGCACTTTGATAATCCATGCATTTCTACAAAGCGTTGCAAAGAATGCCAGGGTGACCATAATTCTTTGTTGCACGAGGCTTTTGTAAATACTGGTAGTTCCAGTTCTAAATTAGTTCGCCCTAAAAGTAGTCAAAATGACATTAAGCATGTTACTAAGCAGCATAATGTTAATTTCGTCGCCGGAGAAAATGAAGAAATTTTGTTGACCACAGTTTTATTGAAAGTTGTATCAGCTGACGGCTCTCTTATCACTCTTCGAGCGCTTTTGGATCAGGGGTCTCAAATTTCTTTGATATCAGAAAATGCGGCACAGATGTTAGGACTCCGACGGCATAAATATCATGCATCAGTATCAGGTATAGGCTACGGATCAAAGCAGAGCAAAGGACTGCTGGAAATTGAATGTCACTCTATTTATGATGACTTTAGTTTTACGACACAAGCTATGATCATTTCACGTGTTGTAAATAATTTGCCAAATATCTCTTTTACTAAAAAATCATGGTCACACTTGCAGCATGTCAACTTAGCGGATCCGGATTATAATATTTCCCGTCCTATTGATTTATTATTAGATGCCAGCGTCTATTCTCAAATATTAATGAGTGGACTTATCAGAGGGCCACCTCAGGCTCCTATTGCGCAGCAGACCAGGCTAGGCTGGATTTTGTCTGGTAATGTTAGGAGATTTAACTGCCACGTGCTTATCAATAATGTATCAGATTTATCAAAGTATTGGGAGATGGAGGAGATCTCGGTCGAACAATCATCATCACTATCAGCCGGAGAACAATTTTGTGAAGACTTATATGCTTCGACTACAAAACGTCTGGAAAGTGGCATGTATGAAGTATGTCTTCCTATGAAACCAAATTTTGAGGAAAAACTTGGTTCATCACGTCCGAAAGCAGTTGCCCAATTTTATCAGTTAGAGCGCAAAATGGCTCAAAATCAAACATTTTCGGACAGCTACAAAAATTTCATGAGGGAATATCAAGAACTAGGAGACATGCTTCCATATACCAAGTCTGGTGAGGGTCCATCATATTATTTTCCCCATCACGGCGTACTCAATTTAAACTCCACTTCTACTAAATTGCGGGTGGTCTTTAATGGCTCATCCAAGACATCATCAGGTCTGAGTTTAAATGACGTAATGGAGCAAGGCCCGAATTTACAAGCCGACCTACAGGATCTTATCATATCTTGGCGCCAATATAGATTTGCGATGACATCTGATGTGGAGAAGATGTTCAGAAGAATTCTGGTCCAAGAGGCTCATCAAAATCTTCAATCGGTGGTCTGGAGAAGCTCATGTGATGTACCTCTTCAAAATTATAGACTCACGACTGTGACGTACGGGACGAAGGCAGCACCGTTCCTGGCAATGAGGATGTTGAAGCAGCTGGCTATGGACGATGCTGAAAAGTACCCTTTGGGCGCGATCGCGTTAAAATATAGATTTTATATGGATGACTATTTGGGAGGCTGTAACGATCTAGAAACGGCGAAGGAAGTGCAGAAGCAGTTGATAAACATCTTACGCGGAACTAGCATGAACCTACGCAAATGGTCAAGCAACGAGCCACAACTTCTACAAGATTTACCATGCGACCAATTAAATAATCCATACGAGTTTCGTTGCTCGGAATCCCGTAAAACGTTAGGCCTTAAGTGGAATCCATCATCAGATACGTTTACATATGACTATCAATTTGAATCGGAACCTAAATATCATACTAAACGGGAACTATTATCAGATATTTCTAAGTTATTTGACCCGATCGGTTGGATATCACCATTATCAATTAGGGCTAAGTTATTATTTCAAAAAGCATGGGTCACGGTGGAATCATGGGATGAAAAGTTATCAAGTGATATAATTCAAGAGTGGATAGAATTAAGAACAGATTTTAAAAATATCAAGAATATAAAAATCCCACGATGCATCGGTAACCTTCAATGTACGTATCAAATACATGGTTTTAGCGACGCATCAGCAAAAGCGTACGCTTGCACCGTATATTGTGTTGCAACCGATTATAAGGGCGGGCGCACATCGCGGTTAATAACTGCTAAAACAAAATTAGCGCCTTTAAGCAAGAGCTTGTCGCTACCTCGACTAGAATTATCAGGTGCACTACTTTTATCAAAGCTGATTCGGAAGGTGGAGAATACCCTGCCTAGTACGAATGTTAAAATATACGCATGGACGGATTCAATGATCGTGTTAGGGTGGATTCATGGCGATCAATCAAGATGGAAGCAATTTGTTGCAAACCGGGTTCAACAGATCAAGGAAATTGTACCATCGGCGAACTGGAATTATGTAAAATCGGAATCAAATCCGTCAGATTGTGCGACACGAGGAGAATCAGTCAAGAAGTTGGCTGACTATCGTTTGTGGTGGGAAGGGCCAGAATGGCTCACTTCCTTCGAACCTGACCAAATTTTTAGACCATCATACGCAGAACCTAATATCGAAATTAAAAAGGTTACTTGCAGTGTAAACACAGCCTTACATTGCAATAAGGTTGACTTTATATTAGAATTGTTAAATAATCACAGTTCTGTTACTTTTATTGCGAAAACCGTGGCATGGGTGTTACGTTTCATCACTCGAAGTCGGAAACCGTCTGACATAGCAAAAACATTGTCACTTGTGGAAATGAACAATGCTTATAATATTATCATTAAAACTATTCAAGCTATAGATTTTAGCGAAGATTTATCATTTATCAGGTCAAAAGTGCATGTTCATCAAAATAGCAAATTATCAAGTTTGAATCCTTTTATTGATGAAAATGGACTATTGAGAGTTGGCGGTCGTCTGAAGAACTCACATATAAATTGGACCGCAAAGCATCCTATCATACTTAGTAGCCATAGTAGATTTACTTCTCTTATCATTGATCAAGCACATATCACTACGTTACATGGTGGAGCCCGACTGACACTAGGTTATATCAGAAATAACTATTGGATTATTAGTGGAATGTCTACAGTGAAGAGGGAATTGAGGCGCTGTGTTAAGTGTCGTCGATTTAGTCAGTATAAATATCAACCAATTATGGCAGACTTACCTAAACCGAGAGTAGTTCCTTCCAGACCTTTCACTCATAGTGGCGTCGACTTCACCGGGCATGTAGACCTAAAATTGAATAAAGGTCTAGGCGTTCGAACAATCAAAGGCTACATTGCAGTTTTCATCTGCGCAGCAACGAAGGCAGTTCATCTAGAGTTAGTATCAGATTTAAGTACGCCATCATTTCTTGGTGCATTCCGGAGATTTTGTTCGCGACGAGGAGTTCCATCCCACGTCTATAGTGACAACGGAACTAATTTTATAGGCGCCAACAAGCTTCTTAAAAAAGAATATCAGGAGATTGTAGCTACCATCAATCAGGAATTTTTCGATAACATCACTGAAATGAAAGTAGAGTGGCATTTTAACGCTCCCTCTCACCCCCATGCTGGAGGTTTGTGGGAAGCGGCTGTAAAAAGCTTAAAGTATCATATCAAGCGGGTCATCGGCGAGCAGAAACTCACATACGAGGAGTTTACTACTGTTCTCCATCAAATAGAGGCTTGCCTCAACTCAAGGCCACTCTGCGCGCTCACTGAAAATCCGGAGGATCCTGTTTTAACACCGGGACATTTTTTAATTGGCGGTCCGATCATCACCAAGCCTCAAACGGAACCTGAGTCCATGTGTTTATCAAAGAGATGGCAGCTCGTTCAGTCTATCAATAAGCAGTTTTGGAAGTGTTGGTCGTCTGATTATTTGCAGCAGCTACAGGTTAGATCTAAATGGAAGAAAGAAGGAAAAAGTATTAAAATAGATGACGTTGTACTAATTAAAGATGAAAACTTACCTCCTGGAAAATGGGCTATGGGCCGTGTGCTGGAACTTTACCCTGGAAGAGACGGACAGGTCAGAGTTGTATCACTGAAAACTAAAAATAATATCATTAAGAGACCAGTTATCAAATTAGTTCCATTACTGTCTGAAGATATAAAAGATCAGACACCAGCATCTATCAATCAGGAGATATCTGCTCCAGAAACAAATAACACGAGGTCTCGGCGTCCGCGACGTATCAACTTTAAAAACTTTTTCATGACTATTTTCATGTTTATTATGTCATTCCTTTTATCACCGAGCTTGCAGCAAGTTCAGAAGGATTTTATGATCATGCCTGTAAACACAAATCAAAGCATTTATTTTGATAAAATCGTGGATCTGCAACATATAAGGGACGAATGGACTCTTGTTATTTTTTATAATATGTCTACATATTGGCAAGGCTTCGAAAATATTAAAAAATATGTTACGCACATAAAGGAGACTGGGTCTTCTAAAGATTATCAATCTATTACCTTGCAACTAGAACACGAGCTTGACGAAATAGATCATTTTAATCAGCTGCTGAAAAATCAATTAAACAGAAGACAGAAGAGAGGGTTAATTAATAGAGTTGGTTACATTGCTAACTCCTTATTTGGTGTCCTAGATGAAAGGTTCGCCACGCAGTATCAGCAGGACATAGAGCATATTCAGCAAAATGAGAATCATTTACAAACACTTTTACATAACCAAACTCTTATCATAGAGGCCGAGTATAACATAGTGAAGAGGCACGAGGATGTTATGCAAAAACAATTTTCTCTTATCGAAAATAATATCAAGGATTTGGCTTCTGAGGTGTATCAAGTTAAGCAATATTCATCACGTTCCACTTATATCACTTTTTCGTCGTTAGTGGCTCATATCATCATTTCCAAAATTAGACGTATTCAGGAGACTCTAATTGCCACTCTCACCGAAATTAATCAAGGTCATATCAGCACAAACTTTTTATCACCGGAACAACTGCAAAATCAAATAAATATAATATCAGGTCGTTTGCAAAGAGAGCTCGTGCTACCGACGGACGGCTCAAATATCATTCAGCTTTATAAGATACTGAGAGTTGCCGCGAGAGTCACAGACAAATATCTTATTGCTGAGGTAAAGATTCCTATCCTAAACAACGAAATTTTTGAGCTCGACAAGATCATAAGTTTACCTAAGAAGAAAGATCAGAAATACTATCAATTAACTACAAAATTTCCCTATATCGGGTTTAATATCAACAAGGATTCCCTGATCCTTTTATCAGAATCGGATCTTCGATCATGTCGGCATTTATCAAACGAGAAAGTTTTATGCTTTCTTAATAGCCCTGTTTACACTACGAAGATTAAACAATCAATTTGTGATGTCAACATCGTCGATGGCGATACTGACCTACCGCTATGCAAGTCGGAGCTATCGCGTTGCAAAGAGCGCTGGATAAAATTACACGCAGATAACGAGTGGCTGTACACCTGTTGCGAACAATGCAGTGTCCGGCTAATTTGCCCAGCTGGGATTACGTCACAGGTACTGATAGGCAGCGGAGTCATACGCTTAGGTCCTATGTGCATTTTGAAGGGTGATGATTTTACAATTTATTCCCACAACTACTTTAGCAATAGATTAGATATAAATCAAAAGCTCGAAATACCCCAGTCCTCCGTCTTGAATAATATCATTAACACTTCCTCAATCGATATACCTAAGTTAGAAAACCATGAAGGTGAGTTGGAAGTTTTAAAGACGCAGATATCAGAAATAAAGGAACAATCAGCTAATAGTATGGACTTTAGTGTGCACGATGTCCATCATTATGCTCTGGGATACATCATGGTCAGCTTGTTCATCATCATCGGCGGTGTGGTGGTGTTTCGCCGGCTTCGACGGAGGCGCCAGCTGGCGGGCGGGGAGGCGTCCCGCGGCACGCGCGACACGGACGTCGCCCCCGCCGCCCCCGCTGCCGCCCCCGCCCCTGCCGCTGGCGCGGGAGTCCAGCGCAGTGTTAGTGTTAGTGATGTGAATGTGCTAAATAAAAAGGCAATCAGTGAAGTGTTCTCGAGTGTCCCGAATGTTCGAAATATATCAGGTGAAATCAGACAATCGGTGTTAAGCCTCGATAAAAGCACTTCCCCTATGTTTAGTCGTTCTGTTAGATTAAGTGAATTGAAAGACTAAAGCTATCATACTTTTATCATAACATTAATATTGTTTTTTTTTGCAAATAATTTACGCTTTTGTTTTACAACAATTTAATTTTACCTATTACCTTTTATATCAATTTTGTTTTTACTTCTTACATTTTTAAATACCTTCTATACAATTTTTATTGAATAGTTTATAGTGTATCATTGTATGATGTAGTTTTCAATTTATATCAACCTCGCCATCTTTCGGGGGGCGCAGGATGTACGGGTTGTTGCCAACCGTACATAAAATATATGCTTACACGTTAAGTTTCAGTAATGTCGCGGATCATATTCATTTCCATGTGAAATAAAGTCAGTTATCATTTATCCATTAAAGGGAGCGGTTTTATTTTATCATCCTCAATCGTTCTCCCTTAATTATCATTTATCTTTATCATACATCTTTTAATATAATATTGGTGTAAGGCAGGCTGCAGCAGTAGCCCCTACAGGCGTAGTTAACCTCGATACCGCGACCTTGGAGGTATGAGCAGATCATCTTGTATATTTTGGAGAGGCATTCTTTTCTCATCACTGGTGCTTCAACGCTGGCCACCACGCATTGTCGAATGCGCCTTCTATGTCCAGTGAGACTAGGAGGACGATCTACTTCTTCTGTACCTCCTCCTTGACTTGGTCCACTAGATTGAATAGCGCATCCTCTGTGCTTCTTTGCGGGATGAAGCCGAACTGGTTCTTGTTTAGCGCAGGGAGTATGTGCCATTGGACTCTGGTGATCATAAGTTTTTCCACAATCTTTCTCAGGATGGATAGTAGTCCAATGGGTCTGTACGACTTGGGGTGAGTGTAGTCTTCTTTACCCGGTTTTTTGAGAATGACCACGTGTGCCTTTTTCATTGTGATGGGAAGTGTCCTAATTCTAGGCATTTGTTCGCCATTTTTAAGAACACCTCCGGTGCACACATGATGGCCTCGCTGCAGATGTCCGATGTGAGGCCGTCGGGGCCTGGAGCCTTCCCTGGATTTAGTGACGACAGGTTGACTCCAGTTCTGCCATAGTGAATGGTGGGTCATCGTCTGCCAGTTGTTCGACCGGGTAGTGTGCCCTTATGTTTTTGTGGTATTGGGAATGGGTTTCTTCGGAGTCATCGGGGTAAAATGTTGGAACCGTGGTCCGCGGAACTTTGCGGACTTAGCGTGTTACCTTCTGTGTCTCTTAGTAACACGCTCTCCTGGTTTCTTGCTGTTTTCCCGATGATTCTGTAAATTCCGTCCCGCATTCTTTCCTTCGTTTGGGGCGCACAGAACTCCTTCCAGTTGTTTGAGCCTCCTCCATTTTCTTTCTATACTCCTGTCTAGTGGCTCTGTATTCCTCGATGACGTGATCTTTCCTCGATGGTGCCGCATTTCGGATGCGTCTCTTTTTCCTTAAGACGTCCTTCTTAAGACGTTCTAGAGACTTATCCCACCACGGTGGCACTGGTTTGCCTTTATAGGTACCTAATACCTATCTTCGGAATAGTTTCTTCACATGCTTCCTGGATGTTGTTTATATAGGTACCTATAATTCCTTCCAAGTCTTCTGTCGTCCGGATGGATTCGACTGCATCCTTACTGATCTTGCTGTCCACCAGAGAGTTGTTAAACTTTTCCCGAAACGCCGACCACTTATTTATTTATTATTATTATATCGGCAGGCTGCACGCTGTCACGTCGACTATGCTCGTGTACATCCTGCCGTTCCTCTCCGTCTCGAAGGTGGGTGTGTCTCCGGTGTTAAGGGTGTAGAAGTTTATTTCATCGAGGAACGTGGAGTAGGCCTGGCCCGTCTGGTCTTCTGTGGCGCTTCCCCACCAATGACTCCACGCGTTCACGTCACCTGCTACTATGACATCTGCTACTTGGGGTTGTCTTGTTGTAAGCTCGTGCATGTTTTCACTACCTAAGTAAATAATAATAAAACACATTTTTTTAAATTATTATGAAGAGGTTAATAAGATAATTCATAATATGTATTTACCTTCAACTGTATCATTTTCTTGTGCAGGAAGTGGTATTTGTAGAGTGAGAACAGGTGGCGAGCTTACATCGCCGTGTGATGTACTGGGTTGGTCCCAAATTTCAACATCTAAAATTAACCAAGTTAAATAACAATTTAACTAGGCAATATTACCTGTTTTGACTTTTGATAAAACATTAAGTTTATGATAAGTGGTACTCAAATTATTTATGTACTTGCGGTATTTAACTGATTCTTATCTAAAAGTTTTTAATAAACAAAAATATTATGTTTACACACGTGTTTTACTAATTTGAAACCAAATTAGATGCCATACCTACTTTTAATTATTTATCAGTCTTAAGTTCCTAGGCGAATAATTATTTGCAAACAAAAAATGTTAAGAATTATTCTCCTTTAAAATTTCCAATATTTCCTTCATCTTATTATATCGCATATTTCCATGAAACTTTGACAATTCTAACGCTACCATCCTTCCGAAAAAATCGTTACATTGATATTCGTTTTCTTCACTTATGCTGCAACCTACGGTGCAACCTTTGGGGTCGTATTTATCAGTTTCTTTACAATAAGTTATATTATCATCATAAGGCTGAGAATCAGGGAATTCTTCTTGCGAGTCACAGAAAGTTTTCTGGAAATCAGTTGACAACTTGGTTTTCTTTGGCAAAGGTTCTTCCGTAAAGATAGTCTGAGATTCGGGACTAGAATTTTCAGTTTCGCAGATCAAGTAATTGTCACGTTTTGTAAAATTGAGTTGGTCTGAAAAGAATAAAACGAATGAAAAAACTGAACCTATATGAGTTCAAAGCACTACTAATATTATGTATTACTTACAAAAAAACTTAACAACAAACTTCTTTAAATTTATCTACAAACGTTATTTACATCGGAAACCCAGATCTATTTAATATACTCATTTTTCTAACTTTGAAACCTACAAAAGGTTTGCAACATCTGAATAAAAAAATCGCTTACCTGCCATTTTCAGGTTAACACTTATCGACTAAGAGCTGACGACCAAATTCGTCATGTAGCTTCAGCTGTATTAAAACGTCGTTAGCTACTTCCCTGAACAACCCTTTCTGATAATCTGCGTGCTGGCAGGCCGTGGGCGGTGGGTGTGGGAGAAGTGGGGCGGGGAAAAAAAAGAAAAAAAATTTAGCTTCAGCTGTATTAAAACTCCGTTAGCTACTTCCCTGAACAACCCTTTCTGATAATCTGCGTGCTGGCAGGCCCCGGCCGTGGCCGGTGGGTGTGGGAGTAGTGGGGTGGGTAAAAAAAAGAAAAAAAAATTAGCTTCAGCTGCATTAAAACTCCGTTAGCTACTTCCCTGAACAACCCTTTCTGATAATCTGCGTGCTGGCAGGCCGTGGGCGGTAGGTGTGGGTGTAGTAGGGTTGGGAAAAAATTGGAAGAAAAAAATGTAGTTTCAGCGACTTAATAGTGTTTGCGATGATAATTTATAATTTTTTCACATGGATAATAATGAATAATCGGCCAAGTGCGAGTCGGACTCACGCACGACGGGTTCCGTACTGGTATAGACCGAAAGTAGACAAAAAATAGTGTTTTTTGTATGGGAGCCCCCCTTAAATATTAACTTAATTTTAATTTTATTATTAACTAGACGTTCCGCGCGGCTTCGCCCGCGTAAATTAGATATTTCACAGATAAATCAGTCTACAAAAAAATAGCCTATAATCCGTCACGTGGTCTACTTCTTATCTGACCCAAATGACAGAAAAATTGCTCTAGTAGTTCGTGAGATAAGCCCTTTCAAATAATTTCCCCCGTTTTTTCCACATTTTCTTCTATTTCTTCGCTCCTATTAGTCTTAGCGTGATAAATATAGCCTGTAGCCTTCCTCGATAAATGGGCTATCTAACACTGAAAGAATTTTCCAAATCGGACAAGTAGTTCCCGAGATTAGCGCGTTCAAATAAGCCCTTTCAAATAATTTCCCCCCGTTTTTTCCACATTTTCCTCTATTTCTTCGCTCTTATTAGTCTTAGCGTGATAAAATATAGCCTATAGCCTTCCTCGATAAATGGACTATCTAACACTGAAAGAATTTTTCAAATCGGATCAGTAGTTCCTGAGATTAGCGCGTTCAAACAAACAAACAAACAAACAAACAAACAAACAAACTAACAAACTCTTCCGCTTTATAATATTAGTATAGATTATTAAAATACAAATTACGAGCAAAAAAGGCCAAAAAAACGCGTTTATTGTAGGGAGCCCCCCTTAGATATTAATTTTATTTTGCTTTTAGTATTTGTTGTTATAGCGGCAACAGACATACACAATCTGTGAAAATTTCAGAAGTCTATCTATAGCGGTCCTTGAGACACACCTGGAGTCATACAGACAGACAGACAGACAGACAGACGGACAGACGGACTGACGGACCGACGGACCGACGGACAGACGGACAGACGGACCGACGGACCGACGGACCGACGGACCGACGGACCGACGGACCGACGGACCGACGGACAGACGGACAGACGGACCGACAGACCGACGGACCGACGGACAGACGGACAGACGAAAAAAATCAAAGTTGCTGAATATAATTTTTCTTTTTTCATTTTTTCCCCACCCCACCACTGCCACGCCCACCGCCCACGGCCTGCCAGCACGCAGATTATCAGAAAGGGTTGTTCAGGGAAGTAGCTAACGGAGTTTTAATACAGCTGAAGCTACATGACGAATTTGGTCGCCAGCTCTCCGTCGATTAGTAAAACTACTCGAAATCAACTCAAAACAATGTAACCTTCCGTTAACATCAATGGTTTGGGTTCAACTAAATAAATCAAGTTAATACACGTCCGTGTCATCTACTTCTATGGCGTATGACACGGCTAACGTGTCACAAGAAAATTGTATGCCGCCACTACTAAAAGTTTTCAAAATGAATCGGTAATACAGATTCGTTTTAACTGCTTCCAATTTAATACTTTTTTGTTATAAAAATGCACACAACTTTCTTTGTTTACCCAATTTAATAATAGATAATATCTGATTATGGTTATAACTAGCCGATTGCAGATGTTCAAGGGGAGAAAAAAAAAAAAACTTACTTTGTTCTACCTGAGAGTCTTCAAGATCAATGCATGCATCAACAATGTTCACTGTAGGATTATCCTGTAATAAATCAAGGATGAGTCTATTTTGCACACCACAACACAAATAAAAAAAATTATTTAGAAAGAAATAAGACATAGGGCCTGTTTCACCACTTCCTGATAAAGTGCCGGATAGGCTATCCACAACTTTTATGACAGATTCTCCATACTCTATCTGTTAAGTGATCTGTTAAGTGATGGATAGCCTATCCGGCACTTATCAGGAAGTGGTGAAACAGGCCCTTAGTAGTTAACCTGTGAAAACCCAGCCTCCTCCAATGCCAAGCCTGTTGCTACTTGGAGCCCAATCAGATTTAGAACCCTTTGTTCTAAATCTGTGATCTTTGAGTAAACTGCATGTCCACCACCAGTGCCGCTGGCTGCCTTGTGAAGCCGAACAGCCTTCTTCTTGGTATTATTTTTTAAGTCACTCCACACCTTAAACATGCAGCGTAATAAACCCATAAATAGAATACTGTCTAGCACCATTACCGACCTCTGTGGCTCAATTGGTTGAGTGTGTGGCAGCTCAAGCCGGGGGCCGCGGGTTTGAATCCCGCCAACGGAACAAAAAGTTTTCAATGTTTCCGGGTCTGGATGTATATTAAATATGTGTATGATATAATAAAAAATCTTAAATTTAAGTATAGTATAAAAGTATTAAATATATTTCCCTTGTCTGGTACCTGTAAGTTGTAACACAAGTCCTACAGGTACTTAGCACAGGGCCAGACTAACATGGTGTGAAGCATCCATAGATATTATTATATTAATTTTTGCTGATTCGGTAATATTTTTTCTCTGCCCTTGGTATTTTAAAAATTATTGTGTTTATCTTATGTTCGAAAACTGATTCTAACGAAGAAAAAAAAGCACTCAAGAATGCATTAGAATTATTTCGGTTCAAATCATAGTCTAAAAATATATTTAGAATTAAACATAAAAAAAGGTAAGAAAATAGCTTAAAATATGCCATCTGCCGTGGAAGAGGTGCACTTCAACTGTCGCTGTAGCAGTAAGTATGACAGATTTGAAGATAAATCGGATATGTTATGAATACTTATATAAATGGCTATTACCTCATCAAATTTTTATAGTATTTTAAGATAACTTTCTTCATAAACTTTTTAAAATCAAATGAATCGTTAGAAACATCAATTCTACCCCAATTTCTAAACGTCACCAATAAAACCCTTTTATTATTATCGTTAAGTGTTAGGGAAGGTAAAATAGGAAGGTGGCAATGCTGAGTTTTTACGTACTTTATAAAAAATCTCGTAATATCCGCCATTTTTCGACAGTTCACATTTGAACCTCAGACGGACTGTGTACACAGTTTTTTAAAAGGAAGTGTTTTTGTGACAGAAATGTAAGTATTACTGTTTCACATAAAACTATCAATGCATTATGTGAATAGTCAAAAGGGCCATGTTTGGGACTATAATACAAACCACATTGAGTATTATTTACAGAGATAAGTTTGATTTTCTCAACGCTACGGTAGCGTATATAGAGTAGCATAGACACTTTTTCTTGTAGTAAAAGTATCTACGCTACCAACGCAATAATTCAGTGCCAAATCAGCAAAAATTGACAGCCTCACCCACCTAATTAAATAACTATCCATTTCCTCATCTACAAATAAATTACATACTTAATGATGACTTACCTTTTTCCATTTTTCTGTGGGTTTTGAGTCGCCGGTGCCATTACTATTTAATAGAGAAGTTAATTGTTCCCATCTTCTCAACGTTTCTATTTTACCCTTGGCAGTATTTGTGGGTTTACAGAGATCCCCGTGCCTGAAATAAATAATTATGAATCCTATTGAACTTCATTACTTAACGTCACAATTAACGCTTTAGAATTTATGTTCGATAAAACTTACTCTTCCATGAAAGTGACCATCGTCTCCAACTGTAGAGGACTTGACTTTTTCATTATACTTCGATCGTGAGAGTCGCAGACACAATAGATTTTCAATTGTTATGCGACAGCCGGGTGCCGCTTGGGGATTGATGGGTTATATATTATATAACTTATAATAGAAAAACGAAAACGCAAACAATAAAAATCAAGTTGATTTAAAAGCGTCTATCTCTGACACAGATTACTAGTAGGTATATATTGTAGAATCTCTGACGTTAGGAACTTTGTTAGGAACAATGAAATGTGAAATGTCCATGGAAATTGGTACACAGCAAGGGTGGGTTGCAACTTGCACCAGAGGCGTGGTTAAAGTTAAAGTTAAGGTTAAAGTTATGGTTATAGTTATGGGTAACTTTGACCGGAGAAATTGACAGATGACAGCTGGTCCAACAAGGTTATAAATGAACGTGGGCGGGGGCGCTGCTGGTATAGGAGAACTGTCAAAAATGGCGTTTTTGTATGATGACAGCGTTAGTTCCTTTTTTCGCCACATGCATTTAAAACCTTGTCGAGCTCTATGGTTATGGTTAAATATGGCATCTTGATGGCGTCCATTTTTAACTTTAACCAAAGATCTGACATTTTGCACTGTGGTTAAAATTAAAGTTACAGTTAAAGTTAAAGTTAGTTGGTGCAACCCACTCGTGGTACCAGTGTTGCCAGATGGTCTCGGCGACGTACCCCTGAACTAATTTGATTTCCCCCCATAAATCCCCTACAATACCCTCACCAAGCGGATGGTGGCATGCCTTGATATTACAAAAAGTATTTATAATAGAACATTGATTGACAGGTGTAAGTTAAGTTAAGGAAAATGATACATGCTCAATAGAGGGGCTTGATATATCATATAACTATTCAGTTTTCCTGATTAGGACGCCGCGACTACTTTTTCTTTAATTATTCAACAAAAATATATTACTAAACTTTATTATTGCTGCATTTTGTTACTTATGGCTAAATTTATTCCTCATCTTTTCAACATCTCGAATCTCGACCTCGATTAGCTGTTGTTGTGGCGCTCAAGTAATTTAAAGATAGTAAAAAAACATAAGGAACGTGATATATGGCAAAAAACTGTATTTGACGTGTTTTTTGAATTTCCCCTAAAAAATCCCCCAAATATTTTTTCCCTCTATTTTGCCCCCTATCTTGGTCGAAAACCCCCTAAATCTAGGGGGAAATCCCCTGATCTGGCAACACTGACTGGTACATCTCGACAAGGCTATGAACGTGGGTGACATTGACGGGAACGCTGCTGGTAAAGGAGAACTGTCAAACATATGTCAAAAATGAAGTTTTTTTTTTTGTTTTGGCTTTTGGCACTGACACCAGGGGTGTACTTTGCCACATACAAAGGTATAATAATAATTTTCATCAACGTTTTACTATATCGTCATGTCTAAAGTCAAGTCAAAGTCTAAGTAAAAGTCAATACAGTCAAGAAGTCAAGTCGGTCGATTCAGTAAAGTGGTAGACGCTTTACTGAAACTTTCGATGGAGTTTTGGAGGGAACACAAAATAGCACGTTTCTGGATATTGCATCACTTTCCTACACTTGTGCACGATAACGAATATCTAATGGTTAATATCCTACCAATATTACACATTAAAAACCCAACTTATAGCGTTTTACATAAACTACGTATTGCACTAGTACTATGCAATACGTAGTTTATGTTCTTAATTTAAACTTCGGATGTTTCCGTATCCTGTCGGCCCACCCTGCCCCGGGGCAGTTCAGATGCCGAAAACGATATAAAACAATTTTAGGAAAATAATACAAAAACACAACATCACTCTTTCACATTCCCGGCAAAACTCCAAAAAATGAAGTTTTTGTATGATAGAAGCATTGACATAAGAAACTAATATGGACACGAAATGACCACGAAAGAAACGAGCCTGCCTTCAATATTTGTAAAACAAAAATGGCGGATTTTACTAGAGATGTCACTGAATAATAAAAAAAATCGATATCGATACTTTTCCAAATAATAGTAAAGACATAACATATAATATAAATTATAAAAAATCTGGTGACCTCTGCTCATTTTTATAAAAGTAAAGACTCGCATAAAATAGTAGATGGTTTATTAGGGTTCCGTCAAACCCAAAGGGTAAAAACGGGACCCTATGGGAGCGAACTCACGGCGCGGTTGCGGGCCCGCGCAAATAAGCGGTTTTATTTCAGAATTCACGAGACCGCTGATTTGTGCGGGCCCGCAGCCGCCGTGGTCGCGGTCAGCGCCCGCAAACGCGGCGGGCGATAATCGCAAGACGGGCGGTTGCAAGGCGGGCAGAAACTAGAAACGATCAGTTGAGAATTTGAGATCCAGATTCCAGACCGCCATGGACACACACCAAAAAACCGGCCAAGTGCGAGATGCACTCGCCCATGAAGGGTTCCGCAGCAGCAATAAGGTTTATTTTTATGAAATTAAAAGGTTTTTGATTTATTTTAATATTTCAGTTGATTTAATGAAAGTTAAATTAAGTTTACCATTTATGACGTATAAAAAAAACTACTTGCTAGATTTCGTTCAAACCAATTTTCGTTGGTAGTTTTTATAGTAAAGTACAGCTTGGCAAAGAAGAGTGTGGATTAAATGAGGGCGCTTTTCTTTAAATACAGACAACCCTACGCTTCACTTTTGACGCAATATATAAGAGTTGACAAGTAATGTAGTGTTGTCATAAATAAAAGCTCTTAGTTCCAGCTGTCACCGCGTCAGACTCTTCTTTGCCAAGCTGTACATCATATATTTTTTTTTTTTACTTATCGTGCCCCTACTTTAGAAGTTAGAGGGGGGGACACACATTTTACCACTTTGGAATAGTCTCGCTCGCAAACTATTCCAGGTTAGAAAAAAATAATATTAGAAACCTCAATATGATTTTTTCGTTGGTAGTTTTTATAGTATAGTACATCATATATTTTTTTTAGACTTATCATGCCCCTACTTTAGAAGTTAGAGGGGGGGGGTGACACATTTTACCACTTTGGAAGAGTCTCTATCGCAAACTATTCAGGTTAGCAAAAAATGATATTAAAAACCACAATATGATTTTTGAAGACCTATCCATAGATACCCCACACGCATAGGTTAGATGATTTTTTTTTAATATAATAATATTTAAAAAAAAACTACTTACTAGATTTCGTTCAAACCAATTTTCGTTGGTAGTTTTTATAGTAAAGTACATCATATACCCCTACTTTAGAAGTTAGAGGGGGGGGACACACATTTTAGCACTTTGGAAGAGTCTCTCTCGCAAACTATTTAGGTTAGAAAAAAATGATATTAGAAACCTCAATATGATTTTTTAAGACCTTTTCAAATATACCACACACGCATAGGTTAGATGAAAAAATTATTTTTTTGATTTAGTTGTACCTATGGGGACCCCTAAAATTTTTAATAATTTTTCCATTATTATATCAAAATCTTAATGCGGTTCACAGATTACATCTACTTACCAAATTTCAATAATATATCTCTTATAGTTTCGGAGAAAAGTGGCTGTGACATACGGACAGACAGACAGACATGACGAATCTATAAGTGTTCCGTTATTTGCCATTTGGCTACGGAACCCTAAAAACGAGCTGTTGCGGTATACTTACTTTACAGTTTACAGAAGAATACAGAAAAACAAACCCAAAAGGACGGGCGGTTTCTACTACGGTCGCCTACTATGGGTACTGCGATCGCCCGCTAAACTATCGCAGAGCGCGCGGGCGCAAACCGCCGAGGCTGCGGGCGACCGCCGCCCGCCGGTGCAGCGGGAGCCGCAAACAACCGCGCGGGCCGCGGGCGGAAAACGTGCCGTGAGTTTTGCTTTCGTTTTTTAAATACAAAACTGGATCCTACGAAGGCAGCGGGCCCGCAACCGCGGCGGGCGCGGGAAAAAACCGCGCCGTGAGTTCGCTCCCTATTACTGAGACTTCGATGTCTGTCCGTCTGTCCATCTATGTCTCCAGACCAGACTATAACGTAACTTACGTAACTCAAGAACCCCTATAGCTAGACTTCCGAAATTTTCACACAGTGTGTATTTCTGTTGCCGCTATAACAACAAATACTAAAAACAAAATAAATATTAAAGGGGTCTCCCATACAACAAACGTGATTTTTTTTGGCCTTTTTTACTCGTAATCAATAATGGTAGCAGGTAGGCAATAGGCACTTGAAATACTCACAATATTCTTAATTATATTTGTAAGTAAATAAAATAAATAAATAAAATCTTTTTCTAATTTTTTTAACATTACACAACCACAAAAGAAAAAAAATATTAAGAGAAAAGACTTTAAACTTTAATAATTAATAATAAAGTAAAATTAAAATAAATATTTAAGAAGGGTTCCCATACAAAAAACTCAATTTTTTGCCAACTTTCGCTTAATAACGGTACGGAGTGAGTTTTTACTGTTTTTTAGTAAAATTATATTCAAAAAGTGCGTACGGTAATGTTATTTTTAATCTTACAACAAAGTGTTCTGGAAACATGATAGTTTTAGGAAAGGTCGTGGTAGGCCCCCTGCAAGCGTTATAAACTGTCAACGGCTGCCGTCGGCTGCCGTCGACTGCCGCCGACACGTGCCGTTTGTCTGTAAGAAGCCTTAGGCCGTGTTCACACCAAACTGACTATACGCCGCTGAATGTGAGTGAGCGTTACGCAGTTTATTGTATTTCCATACAAATTCACTTTTTCGTTCACACCTAACTGACTATACGCCATTACGCTAGGCGTAGGCGCGGACATTCGATACCGTATATTTTCACGTTCACTTACGTTCACACTGGGGCTGACAGTGAGCCTGCTTACACTCAGCGGCGTATAGTCAGTTTGGTCTGAACACGCGCTTAAGGTCCAACAAATAAATAGAGAGAAATTCAATTGAGAAATCTCCTTTCCGTTTTATGGTTTTAGTGTTATCTGGAACTATGGTAGTATTTCTTTCTTTCAATAACCCTGCTAGTCTGGCTGAAGGCTGAAAAATAAATAAAATGATTTAATAATCAAACAAAAACCAAATCGTCGTTATACATCATACTTATCTATGTAATTTCGTGCAATTTGCACAATTTGCCTGAAGTAAAATAACTTCACCAATAACATTTTTGATAGTACAGCATCATCTTTAAGTCTCAATTTGTCCAATGTTCTATTGAAGCACCAATCTTCAAAATGGATTGAGCAGACAAATATCCTTGTTTTTGTCATGTCAATATTTTGTTCACCAATAATATTCATGATTTTCTTTTTTCTTTATCATTCGGTAATCTAAAAGTATAAATAAACACATACATTCTAAAAGTGATGAAAATTATCAGGTAAAAAAAAACTTTAAATAAAATTTATCGATAAAGCCACATCACTATTGTTCATACAATAGTACTACCACGTATTTTATACGGAAAACATCAAAAATATAAGGAACCAGGCGGTGAAATTAATAAAACCTTTTGTAATAGATCATTTTTAGAAAACACAGTCGTCTGGATTTAAAAATTTGATGTATTTTGTAAAATACTAAACTTACATATGTAAATACAAATCTGGTTGTTTCTTTCGGATTTTAGTACGGCATCCAATAATGCTGCACGCGGTCATATTTCGGCACTCCAAATCTCACTTCCTAAAACAATTTTTACCGAAAAGAACTAGAATAATGTCGAAATTGTTTAACCCCGTTTGTTTATGTACGTTGACAGGTCAACTACCACTCAAATTGTAAAACAAAAATGGCGATTTGGTCGCAAAGAGGCATTTTGGCAAATATTTTTTTCAAAATGGTAAACACTCAAACTTACAGTTATCTTTTTTTACTTACGTAAAAACGCATAAGCAAAAGGGAGATAGTTATATGATTATAAATTTATCGACGAATGAGGCATTTTCTAATTTTTTTACTTTGATTGTCAAACAGTTTTCATTTTAGTAACTAGATGGCGTATGCGTAGACAACTATCTGTAATTTTTTTTTCTTACTTTGATTTTTGATTTTGATTTAGTAACTAGATGGCGTATGCGTAGACAACTATCTGTAATTTTTTTTTTCTTACTATGGCGCTCGGCTTTTTAACCATGGCCAGTCTCAAGTATATAAAATATGGCGGGAAAACAATTTTCTTGTGTACAATTTTCGGCATCGTTTCTCTACATCGTCAGGTCAAAAGTCTAGTCACAGTCGGAGTAAAAGTCAATACAGTCAAGGAGTCATGTCGGTCGATTCAGTAAAGTGGTAGGCGCTTTACTGAAACTTTCGTTGGAGTTTTGGAGGGAACACAAAATAGCACGTTTCTGGATGTTGTATCACTTTCCGGCACTTGCATGATAACGAATATGTTTAATGGTTAATATCCTACCAATATTACACATTAAAAACCCAGTCAACACAATTTTAGGAAAATAATACAAAAACACAACATCACTCTTTCACATTCCCGGCAAATTAATGTGGCATTTTCTTATTTTTTTAATTTGATTATCAAACAGTTTTCATTTTAGTAACTAGATGGCGTATGGGTAGACAACTATCGGTAATACCATCATTAATTGCTACAAAACTGGGCAAAAGAATGTAAAAGTTGATACATTTCAATTTGAAAAAGACGCAATAATATTCCAACGAATAGGATAATAAAGTTATTATAACGATGTTTTAGTTAAAACTCACGGAAGAAATAGCCCTATTTACCGTTATGCATACCAAATGTCACAGGAATTATACATTTTGGTTTTGACAACATCTCACCTGTACTTGTGCAAGATAACGGATATTTAATGGCTAATATTTTACCAATAGTGAACATCAAAAACCCAAATAACACAATTTGGGAAAAAATAATGGAAATATATAAATACATACAGTTTTATGTAAATATTATGCTAACGGAAACTAGGTTCAAGATATTTTGATATATTATGTCACATTTGACAGGACATTGAGATTTTTTAGAAACACAACCCATATGTAGTCAGTGATGCCAACCTGCAGATAATTTCAGATCGGTGGGGAACCAATAGAAAATCTAGAAGTGTCTATCGTCGCGCCGTCTGGTGGAGATCAAAAAAAAGAAAACAACCCATTGCTACAAAACTGGGCAAAAGAATGTAAAACTTGATACATTTCAATTTGAAAAAGACGCAATAATATTCCAACGCATAGGATAGTAAAGTTATTATAACGATGTTTTACTTAAAACTCACGGAAGAAATAGCCCTATTTACCGTTATTCACACCAAATGTCACAGGAATTATACATTTTGGTTTTAACAACATCTTACCTGCACTTGTGCAAGATAACGGATATTTAATGGCTAATAGTAAAATACCAATAATGAACATCGAAAACCCAAATAACACAATTTGGGAAAAAATAATAAAAACCTCACCAACAATAAAAAGTAGAAGAAGTGTCAAAGTAACATGCCTGCCAAAACTCTTTCAGTTGTCAGTTTTCAGTTTGACAAGTATTATATTATGTCAGCGTGTTCCTAAACTATTACCAGTATACTGGCCTAATCGCTTAGGCCAATGATCGCTTAGGCGTATGTTCTTCGTGAAATTTAAACTAGAGGGACGAAGCAAAAAAAATATAGCAATATATATGGAAATATATAAATACATACAGTTTTATGTCAATATTATGCTAACGGAAACTAGGTTTAAGATATTTTGATTTATGTCACACTTGACAGGACTCTGAGATTTTTTAGAAACACAACCCATATGTAGTCAGTGATGTCAACCTGCAGATAATTTCAGATAGGTGGGGAACCAATAGAAAATCTAGAAGTGTCTATCGTCGCGCCGTGTTGTGGAGATAAAAAAAAAAGAAAACAACCCATTGACGTAATCAATTCTATACATAGACAATTGCTTCGGATCCATAGGTTTCGACTTTCGAGGTCTTTGGATAGAAGGGTTTAGTTCCTTTTCTCGCCACGTTCATATAAAGCTTTGTCGAACTGTAGGTATGTAATTGTAGGTATGGTAGGAAGACAGGATACTAGAAATGGCAGGACCCCGGACTGGTCAATGGGATCGACAGAGCCTCGCCCTTCCCAAGAATGCACCTATTGCAGCGTTAGGAAGGACACGGTCCTGGCGATTCCACTGGCTGGCATCTGGTAGATTCGACACAGAACGATATCTCTTCAACACCCTAGAAACTCCACCCAGCTTGAGTGACCCCTCTCCACCAAGCCAATGTCACAACATCTAAAGGCAAAGGGTGGAGCAGCATAAAATTTAAGGAAATCGAAAAATGTCGGATCTACTGGCCGCCACACTGGGACCACACCGTTCGAAACATTAATATTATAATAGAGCATTTTTTGTTTATCAAAATATAATATAAAAACTTGAAAATTTTTATTATTATGTTGTTATTAAAGTACTAAATTTTCATATTATAATTATGTAATTTATAAAACAATAAATATATATTTATTTATCATATGTATATATTATAATCTATTCTATTATATATAAAAAAAAAATTCAATTATCCTTGGTGCGAAAAATCTAAATAATAAAATAACAAAAAAAGGATATTATGGGCGAACAGCCCATAGACGTTTTTTTTTTTTTTTGTTAATTCGTCCCGGTCGGGACAGGCAAAGGGAGCGTTGCCCATACAGCCATCAGCCCATAGACGGCCCCAATTTTATTAATTAAAAAAAAAAAACTGTAGGTATGTAACCGTAGGTATAGTATGTCAAAAAAGTGAAGAAATTAAAAAGTGGCAACATCGTATTGTCATCCCTTTCAAATCAATTTAAGAAAAATCGGCCAAGTGCGAGTTGTACTCGCGCACGAAGGGTTCCGTACCACTACAGAGCAAAAATAGGCTAAAAATTGAATTTTTTGTATGGGAGCCCCCCGCAATTATTAAATTTATTTAAATTTTATAATTAATTATTAAAGTACAAATACAATTAAGTATTTTAAGAACATTTCAATTGCCTATGTGTTGCCATTATTGATTAAGAGCAAAAAATAGTAAAAAAATCACCTTTGTTGTATGGGAGCCCCCCTTAAATATTTTATTTATTTTATTTTTAGTATTTGTTGTTATAGCGGCAACACATATACACAATCTGTGAAAATTTCAGAAGTCTAGCTATAGTGGTTCTTGAGTTACAGCCTGGTGACAGACAGACGGACAGACATCGAAGTCTTAGTAATTGGGTCCCGTTTTTACCCTTTGGGTACGGAACCTTAAAAAGGTATGAGACTACGATGTTGCCACTTTTTAATTTCTTCACTTTCTTGACGGACAATATAATAATAATAATAATAATAATATCTATGGACGCTTCACACCACGTCAGTCTGGCCCCGTGCTAAGTACCTGAAGGACTTATGTTACGGGTACCAAACAACGGATATATATTTAATACTTTTATACTATAGGTACATATATTTAAAATTTTTATTATATGATACACATATTTAATACACATCCATTACCCAGGAACTTTGAAAAACTTTTTTTCCGTTGGCGGGATTCGAACCCGTGACCCCCGGCTTGAGCTGCCACACACTCTTAACCATTGAGCCACAGAGGTCGTCAATATATACTATATATTTATATGAAAATGTCAAAACCACGTCATAACTCAAAACTCTCTGTAGAGTTTTGCCGGGAATGTGAAAGAGTAATGTTGTGTTTTTGTATTATTTTCCTAAAATTGTGTTGACTGGGTTTTTAATGTGTAATATTGGTAGGATATTAACCATTAAACGTATTCGTTATCATGCAAGTGCCGGAAAGTGATACAACATCCAGAAACGTGCTATTTTGTGTTCCCTCCAAAACTCCAACGAAAGTTTCAGTAAAGCGCCTACCACTTTACTGAATCGACCGACATGACTCCTTGTCTGTATTGACTTTTACTCCGACTTTGATTAGACTTTTGACCTGACGATGTAGAGAAACGATGCCGAAAATTGTACACAAGAAAATTGTTTTCCCGCCATATTTTATATACTTGACACTGGCCATGGTTAAAAAGCCGAGCGCCATAGTAAGAAAAAAAAAAAAACTCTCTGTATGTGGGATATAATAATATGTTACGCTCAAAGACCGAAAACGCTCAGTGAGCGAAAAAATAGCTCACAAGTCACAACGCGTTGTGGATTGTGGTCATAGTGAAACGGCCACGACGCGTTCTGGTAATCACAGAAATACCACATAGCGAAATTCGTGTCGTGGCTGACGTGCTATTCGACCACAACGCGTTCTGGTAATCGAGAAAAGCCATGACGTGAGCATTTAAAAACAGCCACGACGCAAATTCGTGTTGTGGCCCTAATGAAAACAGCCACGACGCGTTCTGAAACCAGGCCAGTTACGCAGGAGTCATTTTATAGCGCCAAAGTGTGTGCGCAATACACAAGAGCACTCGAGCATGCGAGTTGCCATATATTTTTTTATTTAATATGTTTTTTTTTTTTACTAAAATGTCGCGACGAGCATATCGCATACCAGCTGATAATAAGCGTTAACGCTTATTATTCTAGGTTTAATTTATTTTTTTAGAAAAATGATTTTATAGTCCGGGTTTCCTAGAACAATTTTTTAAAATTATTATCAAGCAAAATTTTCGTGAGTAGCTTCATTTTGATAAGACAAACAATTATTTCCTCAGCGAAAATTCTTAAAAGTGGTAGCTAACAGAGATAGAAAGGATTTAAAATTTCGTTTTGATGGTTCTAAAATATAGATTGTTCTTTTTGTAGGACAATGTTTCTCTTAAATTAAATAACTATTACCCTATCAAATATACCAAAAATCGGCCAAGTATGAGTCGGACTCGCGCACGAAGGGTTCCGTACTGTGATAGAGTGAAAGTATGGAAAAATAGTGTTTTTTGTTGTTATAGCGGCACCAGAAACACACAATTTGTGAAAATTTCAGTAGTATAGCTATAGCGGTTCTTGAGGTACAGCCTGGAGACAGACAGACAGACGGACAGACATCGAAATCTCAGTAATAGAGTCCCGTTTTTAACCTTTGGGTACGGAACCCAATAATCAACAAAACTTGGTTGTTATGTATGATGTATCAAAATTCAAAAGTATCGAGTAACGATACGATAGCAGGCCTGTCTCACTTCCATACAAACGGCGCAAAATTGCCGAGATATTTACCTACTATTCTGTAAAACAACCTAATTTCAACCTTTTACATTGCGTTTAGCGTTCATAGTACACTAACTGTCTGCCGTCTCGCTTCAATCTGCCAGGGCTGTCAAGCGAGCGGCGCGGCGGGGCGCAGGGCCGGGTACTATTACTTTTGTATCGCGGATGCGTGCGTTGCGTGTGCCACAAGTCGGGCGAGTGCCAGCCTATCGAGACTAGTCCGGTGACCGGACGCTTGCGTTTATCATACCTAAACTCGGGAGTGAGACTTCTGTACCGTACGGTACTAATTATGTATTCTGTGACGATAGTAACGAGTACTAACAATTATAGTAACGAATACATACGGGTACAGCTTGGCAAAAAAGAGTCTGACGCGGTGACAGCTGGAATAAAAAAAAATATTTATGGCAACCTTACAGTCCGACAAGGCTTTATATGAATGTGTCAAACTGTCAATGGGCGCTGCTGCTGGTAAGGAGAACTGCCAAAAATGACGTTTTTGTATGATAGAAGCGTTAGTTCCTTTTCTCGCCGCGTTCATAAACAGCCTTGTCGAACTGCACAGTACTTGTCAACACCAGTACATTAAGTGTCAAAAGTGCGTTCAAGCCATTGAGATACAGTTCGACAAGGCTGTTTATGAACGTGGCGAGAAAAGGAACTAACGCTTCTATCATACAAAAACGTCATTTTTGACAGTTCTCCTAACCAGCAGCAGCGCCCATTGACAGTTTGACACATTCATATAAAGCCTTGTCGGACTGTAGACTAAATACTTTATCTATGGTTTAAACGTAGCGTAGGGTTGCCTGCAATATAAGAAAAGCGCCCTCATTTAATCCACACTCTTTTTTGCAAGCTTGTACGCTTTTTTTCGTTTTTTTTGTTGTACGCTTTTTTCGTTTTCTTAATTTTTATAGATAAAAGTAATAGATAAGATACTTATAGGTCTACCAGAATCTGATGGCAAATTTTGACAGCAGATTTTCAAAAAATATCCTTGATCATTAGATAAATTTATATATTTGCATGTTTCACACACAGAATCAGCCGTTATAAGGACAAAAAAGGAACAAAATGTTTTATTCCAATTACCCCGGTATTGCTAGAGTCAATTTACTTTCTCACTTTTTGCCATCAGATTCTGGTAGACCTATAGTAGGGACGTCAACATGATCCAGGGAATTAATAATTTATTATTATTAAATTATTTTATAAAAAACAAGCTAATTATTAAATAAATTGCAAATGTATTGAAATGTGTACCTAAGGTACACTTTTTTGACAAGTATTGTGGAGCATGTTTTTTGACGGAGTTACTTTCCTTAGTTTTTATTATTCGTAGGTACTATACTAGAACATTGTTTCCCGCCATTTACTCGACACTGGCCATGGTTTTATAGCCGAAGTGCCATAATAAGAAAAAAAAAAGAAGAAGATGTTTTTCTGAAGTTATGAAGTTATTAGGCAAAGAGGATATAAACTACGTAACAAGAGGTCGGACCACAGACTAAGAAGAGATACTACGTATCAGACCGCCAACTGCCGAACATTTTTTGTAACCATAGGATTTCTGGAGTCAACTGACATTACTTTTTTTTTTAATGGACAGATATCCGGCAAAAAGGTCTACCGTCCTATGCCCTAGTAACCAAAAATAAGCACCTTTAAAAGAACCTTATATTTTATTGGCAGGTATTACGTACGCATTAATATTATCATATTAATACCTGCCATTGAAGATTTGATTTAATTAAATAAAAGAATATGTTATTTATTAAATGATTTATTTTTTAATTTCTTCAAAAACTTTTCATATGCCATTTTTTGAAAATATGGTAGGTCCGACTTGTTTTTAATTCTATAAATGTCCACGCCCCTCAAAATTTTGTTGATGTTGTTACACCAATTAAATATTGTGAACCTCACTGCAACATTCATGAAGTATTGCTTCACTATGTTTTGGTGTATGGTACAGTCTACCAAATCTGTGAATACTTCTGCTTCAATATTTTTAATTATTTCTTTGTATACATTTTTTGCATATGCTTTTTTTTCTAAATATTGATTTGCTCTATCCATGACTGTACCAAAGCACCGAACGGCTTTTCCGGATGGGTAACTCAGTTTTCTTTTATTTGTACAGCTTTTATATTCTTTTTGGCTGATCCAATTGTGAATAGTTTCATTCTCGGACGTTGTTAATTGCCTTTTACAAATAGAACAAGAATTTTTTTCCAAAATTTTTTTTATTACCCATCCGGTTACATATGCCTTGGAATGCACCAACAATCTTTCTTTTCGTGCTTTTTCTAATACTCCCTGAATGTTTTGAGCTTCTGACGGACCTGGCAGAACATTACAAGTTGTCTCATTTGGGGCAGTTGAAGCTTCTGTGATATTTTTTTCATTGTTGTCAAATAAAGATGACAAATTTAACAATTGTTCTGCCGGGTCCTCTTCACAATTCATTCCGTCAGAGTGGAATTTTATGACACCAGTTATCGTAAGTGATTTAAAAGTATTTATGAAATTGTGGCAGGTTGGATCAGTGTTCCTGTAGTTATACGCCCGTACCTGACCAAAATAATTTTCTATTGGGTCAGTATTAAAGTATCTCGGGCGCATTATTTTTAAATCTTTCGTCTGAAACACCTGCCACAATCTCATGTAACTTTTTAAAGTTACAACAAAATTTTTGAGCGTAGGCACAGTCTTTTCCTGACCATTTTCAATGAATTTTAAGTCTTCTAAATTTTTTATTGCCTCTTGCCAGAACGCGTGATGCTTGCTGGTCTCTCTCACCGCGGTGCGCAGAGTTTTGCCTCCTGCCTTTTTTGCAGACACTGTTGCCCCATTAATACTATCAAAAAGGTCGTCAAAAAATGACACCGTCTCAGCCGTATTCTTCAATGTCTCGCTCACTGGCGTCCCATCAACATAGGTGGCTGTTAAAAAAAATTCAAAGTAAAACTTTGTAACAAGCAATTTAAATAGTGGTTTAAGATCATAGGTCTTTCCTTAATATTTAGTCTGTCCATGTCTATAGTGGGAACTGACTGAGAATCATGTACTTCTGTTGTTTCATTTATTTGGTAACAAATTAGCCTTTTTGTTCGAAATAAGTAACTAATCAAGTTAAGAAATTTTGTAAAGATCTCCATAAATATATAATTATATAATTTATAATATATAACTAATTATATAAATAACACCCAGACATAGAAAAACAATTGTGTTCTTCACACGAATGCTTGTCCTATTGTCCTGGGCGAGAATCGAACCCGTGACCTTTGGCAAACTAGTTAGTACCAAAAGGGCCAACCAGGCTGTCATAAAAATAGTTGGTTTAGAACACAAAATAAAAAGCAAAAAAATTATAACAAAATATATGTAAAGGAACCCAACTTACCAAACTGAGACGTGTATGATAGTGCAGCAGCTACTGACTTGCTTAGTACACGGACACAGTTTTTCACCTAAACAAAAAAGTAATTATTAATTTCAAGACCCTTTTATTGCAAATTAATTTATATTTTTAAATTTTATGATAATAATCTGGACAAGGACTTCTTATTCCACATGAATCAAGGTAATAGGGTAGTCAAATGATAAACATACAATTCAAATTAGATAAATTATTACACCCAAACACAGCACAAACTATCAACAGCATATTTTTGTACCCAGTGAGATTGACAATGCTCTGCTCTGAAATATATTCACAAATATATACTCATAAAATTACCTTCATTTTTTTTATCTTATTGGGAACAACATGCTCATCGTTTAATTTGTGCAAAATTCTTGTTTGCGTATGGCTGCAGTCTGTGGTGTATACATCTATGATGTCTTTCCACTGTGAAATCTTGCCCTTCCATATAATATTCTTGGTCAGAAAATTATTTCTGATCCCTTTGATGAGGTGAGATGGGTCAAAGATTACACTCAGCTTATTTTCATTTATGATGATTGTGTCATCTGAAACCATTAATGAATTATAATAAGTCATAGAATAGTAAACATAACTCGTTTTTTAAACAATATAATTTGGACACTTCACACATGGTAATCTGATCCCAGAGAAAGTTAAATGTAGCTTGAAATATGAAAACCAGAGACTGGTAAACATTAATTATAATTACTCACACCCAGACACAGCAAAAACAATTGTGCTCATCACATAAATGTCTTTCCTGAGTGGGAATCGAACCTGCGACCTACTAATATACTAACCTGGATGCTCATTATTTAAGAGTTGTTCCCTCCTTGTTTCTGCTTGCAATTGCTTAATTGCAGATTGAAATGAGGTGCCTTGATCACACCCAAGCACTAAAGGCTTTAACCCAGCCTCTGCAACGGCCGTGACAACCAATTTAATTATTTGCTTTAATTCTGGCCCAGAGGTAGCACCCTCACAAAAGTAGTATGCAAGAGGCTGTTGCCACTTATGGACTGCCCCGCGTGCCATAAATACTAATACATGGTCTGCGAATTTATCTTTTCTTTCCCTTAGATCAATAAAACCGTCTATTTTATCCATTTTTGGGTCATAGGACAACCCCATTCCCAATGCCATCTCATCAAAAATAATTGAGCAGTATTTCTTGGAATCTTTCCAACCTGATACCTGCAATATGAACAATAGTATAATTAAACTTAGCAGTTTGATGTTTGATGTATAAATGTTGTATCTATCAACCTTATAACAATTGATTTTTGAGAGAGTAAATAGTATTACTTAGTTAAAAATAAACACATGCAAAAAATGTATTACTTCTTTTTTTATGAGGCCAAAAAATCCAGGGTTGATGCCAGCCTCAATTTTTAGCCTGGAGACCATTTTATTTAATGTTGATGACGATGGCAAGATAAAAATTTTATGTAGAAATTTGTAACATTTCGGGCTTTGCTTCATTATAGCTAATGCTACTAATTTCTCTTGCAATGTGAATCTGCGTCCTTTTTTCTTTTTTGTGCACAGATTTAACTGCATCTCTATAATTTTCTTCCCATAAGGGTTCATGCCATCAATCATTTTTTGGAATGCATTTCCTTCATTTAACTTCTGGGCTCTTTTTGCACGGCGATAGAAGTTTTTAAAGTGACACGAAGTTCACCAGGACAGCTAGTATTATTATAATTATATGCATTTTTAGACTTTTTTATTCATAAATTTTGTTAGCTTACCTGCAAGTGGAAGAGCATCTTTAGAATAAGTGTGATCGTAGTGTCGTTTCCTGCTGTAATTATGATCAATAGCAGGATTGACATTTTCTGAAAAAAAAGTAACAATAATTATTATAACATACAAAATTAAACCTTAAAATATTATTTATATGTGCCGAAAGATACCTTTTTAAAGTATATTAAAAGCAGCAGTTAAAAAATATCAAGTACCGGACTTTGTTCGGTCGTAAGTCTGATGTTTTGATAAACCTTGTCTAATTTACTGTACCATATAAATTAGACAAGGTTTATCAAAACATCAGACTTACGATTAGCAAAGCTTAAACGTTTTTAGGTCAAAAAATATTAAATTACAAATTAAACACGGAACCCTAAAAGTGCATCCCTGCACATGGTATTTATTCCAGTTTGTAAATGAATATGGACATAAAATTTGGGTTTCTAAAAGCTGTATTTTACTTAGAAACAAAAAAAATAGTTACCTGCAAAACCAGGAACGCCGTTTGAAATTTCAGCAGGCGTAAACAGCGTTGGATACGCGTTTGTCAGTAAACGAGAGTTTGCTCCAACAAATTTTTTGGCAAAATGTTTTTGGCAAACGAAAAGGTTTCGTACATTTGCTGATGGCCTAATATTGTCATCATTGAGGCACTCGAACCACTTATTCAGGCGTTTTTCATCGGTTGGAAACTTGTGAAGCATAGCGTCCTTTCGCGTACTGTTACAACCACGAACACAACACCTAAAGTACATTTTAAACAGTGTCACACTTAACTTACACTAATTAAGCGTCCAATTTCGCGTATTTTTTCGTACCAGAACAATACAACTGCAGTTGCATGATTACAGCTAAAGTGGAGAGGATAAGCTCAAAGACTTCACTCGATCGACACAATAACAGTAATGGCGGACTGCGGAAGCCAGTCGGCAAACGTCAACGCAAGAAGTCGGGAGCGGGGGCCGGGGGGTCGGGAGGAACTGTCAGTTTCTCTCAGAAATTTCAAAATGGCGTCGTTCTATCCCAAGTTTTTTTTCTATGAAGATTGAGGGCCGTGGGTCGGACTTAGAAGAAAAAAAAGAAACATCCGTTATTTTTTTAATTTGAAGCTTAAGTAGAAATTTTTAAGTGCAAAAACTTTCACTCTGAACAGACCAAAAATTAAAAAAATTAAAATAAAAAAAGAAATGAGCTCAAATAAAAGTTTATTTTAATAAAAAAATTATTATACATAGCGTAATAAGGTTAATTAAACAATAAAACAGATATAATCCACAAGCTTTTGATAATTTTTATAATATTCAATATTATAATATTATTACAGTATAGTTTTATTTTATTTATATAATAATAGTATAGCTGTCTATGCTACTCTACTCGATTGGCTTATACAGTAAAATCTATATAGGGAGGGGATTTAAGCTGCGCATCCACCGGGTCGGAATCGGGACGTACGGTGCGGACGGCGCGTCGCGTTGTCATATTATATAATTTGTCAGGCGCAGAAATGACGTTCCAGTGCACGACAGTACCATACATATCAATATAAAGCAACAAATTCCGATTCCGATCAAGTGGACGTGCACCTTTATACATACACACTTAAGTATTATTACTTTGTTTTGTTACATCCTGTATACGATTGCTGAAATCTATCGCGTGGGCTCAGGCCAGCTGCATACCACCTCACTTGATCAGAGGATTTTCCCCTGGTGGCCGCACCACTTATAATCCCATACCTTCCTTCTCCTAAAATCTCCTTAACAGCTATTGCCTGCTGACTAAAATGTTGCAAACTAGTATAGGGACCTAAAAATCTGAAATTAATGAAACATTTTTCATTCACTACATTTCCATACATAAATTATTAAGTATAGTAATTAATAACCTTATGTATTATTACAATAAAACAATAGACACATTTGAACATTTCCCAAATTAACTGCATACTGATATACATAATACATTATAATATTTTCTATGAAATAATAATCTATCTTTTTCATATTAATATAGTTTAAGTTGTAAATTATTGTACAAATATGCTAATAATACTACTACTTTGTATTAGAACATGGTATGACATAGTTATGTTTTGCTTCAATTTATCAATTTACGGTTATATTTACATTTTACAATGGCTTACCTTTCGTTTTTCAATAGTTAATCCACTTAATTTACAATTTTTGTAGTAGTTGCTACAAAATAATTTTCACAAAATGAAAATCGAACTTTGAGTTTTAAACTTCTTCTTCGTCTTTTTTCTCATGTAGTTTATATTCTCTATGGTCTTTTTTATCAGCCAATCACAGTCGACCTTACTTAAAAATGGTACAGATTACCACCACTACTTAAGGTGCGACGTTTAAATTTGGAACCCAATTTTTTTTTCGTTCGGAAGTTTCACCCACCTGTTATTAGGTACTTATTATCATTTTGATTATCATGTGAATATCTACCAAGATTTGAACTATTTTCTATGATTATAAAATAAAACAATTGCAAATGCTATGTCGTCTGATGCTCTTAATATTTGTCGTCGTAGGCTCAATGAAGCCTTAGGTGAGAAATCGACTAAATATTTCAATCACATGAAACAATGGTTTCGAATGAAATTAACTAAAGAAGAGTTCGATACCGAAGCTCGTGCTTTACTACATTCTGATCAGGTTCGATATCACAACGAATTCCTGTTGGCTCTATTAAACAAAGTTGAAGGGTTGGCTGAAGCGTCAATAAACATAGCGCATGAGAAATCGAGTTCACACAACAGAAGTAGAAGACACAAGAGAAGCTCGCGAATGTCCGAGAAATCAATCTTCGAACCGGCAGATTTATTGGAATATTTGCCGCCTAACTCGCCGCCCGGGGCTGGAAGCGATGGTGTGAAATATGCAGCACAGGTTAGCCTTTACGTATTTACGATAACAATAATTGGGTCTGTCAACTCTTAACATATTGTAATAAGATACGTAGACGGTAGAATATACGCGATGGTTTACTAGGTAACTAAAAAGAGTGAAATTATTATTTTTAACAAAAAATTAAAACCGACTTCCAAGGTAAAAACAATAATAAAAGCCTTATAATATGAACTAAAAAGTATTAAATAATGTTTCCTATCTAATAGTGCCTTTTTCCGAATTCGGCTAAACCTCAACTATTTCTGTACTGAATCTTCATCATTTTGAAGTCAGTACCAGATATAGCTGAATCTTCAGTTCTCTGACAGAATAGGTATTTGAAACTTTTGGAACTGGCACCAACTTCAAAATTATGAAGATTGAGTACAGAAATAGTTGAGGTTTAGCCGAATTCGGAAAAAGGCACTATTAGATAGGAAACATTATTTAATACTTTTTACTTCATATTATAAGGATTTTATTATTGTTTTTACCTGGGAAGTCGGTTTTTATTTTTTGTTAAAAATAATAATTTCACTCTTCTTAGTTACCTTGTAAACCATCACGTATATTCTACTATTCTCTTCTCTCAATCTTCTTATCTTATTACAATTTGTTAAGAGTCACACTCAATGCGATTGTGTTTCTTATTCCTATTACGATGTAGATTGTTTTCCTATGTAAGTATTTTCATACTAAGGGTTCAATTTATTACCTCGATCGTGGGAATCGCAGACACAATAGATTTTAATTGTTATGCGGCAGCCGGGTGCCGCTTGGGTTTGATGGGTTAATAGTAAAACTAGTGTAGTACCTATCGATGCAACTTACTTCTCTTTTTTCTTTCGAATCTCAAAAGTAATGTCAAATGTGTGCCTTACGCTCTGGAGTTAAGGTTGACTTTGTTATGTTCAATTTTGTGGTACATAAGTCGCTTAGAACTTGAATCATTTATTTTGAAAGAATATTATATTTTTATTAAAATCGCTATGAAAAGTACCAATTATTATAAGGACATAACGTGATGATATAATTATGGTGTTGTGGGGGCATATTGTATCCATATACAACCATGTGACACTGGTGACCCTGACGTGGTAATGATGATGATGATGATGATGATAAATGTAATTTGCATAGTAGCATATGCTTTCAGTTCTTAAAACAGCACCTAAACCCCCAAACTTGTATCTATAAGGAATCCGGAGTTCTCTTAGTATCCACGTTGTATACATTATAACGTTATATAACCATAGTATACCTCAGTGCAAAATCTTGCGTTTTGGTAGCATATGCTTAGGATACTTCTCATAAAACCAAAATCACCATAATATGTTTCCATATAAATTTTGAGGAGTTCCCTCGATTACTCATGGATCCCATCATCAGATCACCACTTTTGTAAAAATGGGACCAAATTGGAGGGAAACTTAATAGAACAAAACAAAAATTTTGCAAATCGGTTCACAAACGGCGGAGTAATCGTTGAATATAAAAAAAAAAACCACAGCCGAACATATAACCTCCTCCTTTTTGGAAGTCGGTTAACTGTCCCACTCACTCCGCCGGCACCTGCGGTAGCGACGCGACTGACGCGAGGGCGGGTAGTACCAACTACCGAGAAATATTTTAGGAATTATTTTACCTACATACTCACAATTAGACATGTTTTCAATGTACCTAGGCAGTTTCGTTTTAAAAAAATATTTGTTGATTTGCCATTTAATAAGTAATTAATAGGCTACTTGACCTATATTCAATTTCATTGAACAAATGCATATTTTTAGTAGAACTTGGCCTAGGAAACCGTATTTCACCCTTATCGTCAAATAAAAGCTTATGATTGATAAATAAAGTCGATTTGAAAATATGATTTTTATTTTTTAATTTGTACTGACGAAAACGCTTTTGCGGTACTTCCGATTTAGATGTGACGTCATCACACTAGTAATTTAATATCTTTTATTTATCGCGCTCGTTATATGTAAGTTTATTTGTACATAAATAATAAGAATAAGCCTAGAAAGATTTGTAAAATATATTTTCTTGAATAATTCAAACAAAACATCAGTTTTATATATTATCTCCATTTATTGTAGTTGGGAAATGAAATGGCCAAAACTTTTCTCTAAAAGTTTTCAACATTACAAATGATTTCTAAATTCTTTTCTAATTGTTTGGCACTGTTAGACTCGTACGTTTAGCACATAATTTTTTTTTCAATAAAGAAAGTATAAAATACAAATAATATGACGTCACACTATGGCGGACAATGTTTTCGGCGCCATTTAAAAGGCATATTTTTCAATCAATATTTTTATGGGTTTCTACTGTTTGAAATAATAAATTATTAGTTTTTTTTGGTGAAAATGAATGATTAAGAAGCGATTAGCATGAAGAAAAAAAGTAGGTCAAGTAGCCTATTATCAAGTATTTTTACGTAAGTAGTAGATCCTTTTTGATTCGTTAATTTAATAGTACCTACCTACTTAAGACTTGTCTGTTGTTATTAATTATTTACTTACATTAAAATTAGTTGTTTTATTTCATTTTAAATATGCAAAATTAAATTCACTGCACTTAATTTTACAAGAACGATCCACACCTCATGAATCGTTATTGCAATGATGTAAAGAAGTATTAGCAAAAAAAACGTAACTGTTCCAGACAGCTTGGATCATTACAACAAAATACAAATTTGTATATGCTAGGGCAACCAAGAAATTGCTAAAATATTTCAAATGACATGGAACACTTTTGCATTTCAAAAAGAGTCTTTGACATGACTACTGTGGGTTGGATTACTGCGTTTTTCGCTCATTTGTCAACATAGAGTAATGAGTCTTTGATATGTTAAAATATACCTTATTTGGAGTACATACGTGTCAAAATCTAAAAAAGGAGGAGGTTGTGGTTTGGATCGTTTTTGCTTAAATTGGTCCAATTATAAAAGCTACATATTTCTCAAAACTTTAACTATCTGCAGGTGTAATTTAAAAATGTTTCAGGAAATATTTCTACCAGATCATGCACTTGTTGTTGGTAGATTTATGTTATCCGCATGGGAACTTGGACTGGAAGGTGCAGATGATGACGCAGCAGATCTCATAGTGGTTGCTGTTCAGAAGTTCCTAAAGAACATCATCAGTACTGTGATAGCACAACGCAAAGGGTACAAGCTACGAAACAACCGGTTTATGTATGATATTGGGGCCGATATGCCAAACATGTGGCTAAGGAATTGCAATAAGTTGTACGATCCACAGAGCGAAGGGAGAGTGGGGTTGGATGATAGCGGAGAAGCATTGGGACCTCGTTGCCCACCTACTCTTGATGAAGTTGAACATTCAGCTGCGTTTGAAATTGCCTGCAGGTACTATTTTATTTTATGCCTATTAAAAAATTGATGATAAATTGAAAGTATTCACTATTTTCTGATGCTTGATTAACTTTTCTCAAACATGTATTGATTGAAATGCCATAATATTGAAAAAATCAGAAATCTTGGTAAGTAGAAAATTGCTGCTACTTAAATTAGTATTTTTTTTCAGTGCAAACAAAGAGCCTAATGATGATAGGCTGACATTAGATGAATTCTACACCACACTTCTGTCGCATAAGAACATTATTGCGTGTCACTCAATCTATGCAATTAACATGGAAAGGCTGGCGGTAATGTTGAATCATCCTAGTTACTAAAGATCAAGTAGTAAATGGGACTTTAAAGGGGTATGAAGATTTTTATATGGAGCCTGGCCGACCTACTGTCCGCCATTTTTTTTTTTTTTTTTAATTGCGTTCACGAATAATTCTTTGAAAAAATCGATAGATAACATCAATACAAACAAAAAAATAATCTTGGCCAAATTGCGTAAAGTGTCACATTTCGAAGATATGAGCTGCCAAAGTTTTACCATTGGAAATAAATATTTAAGATATTGTAATGCAATCTAGCTCAAACAATATTTTATCAACTACCTAATAAGAAACTAGTACTGCAAAGTCTCAGTTTTGACGATTCAGTGCTTCCGATATTTTTATAATAAAACAAAATCTATATATATATATATATATATATATATATATATATATATATATATATATATACACAGGGTGTCCCGTAAATCGACGATAAGCCTTAAACCAGTGATAGGCCAGGTTACAACAGTTCTCAAAAAAAATAAAAAAAAAAAGTCCAAGTAATGTGTCCCAAAAAATACAAAGCTTTTAAAAAAAATCGAAAAATCGACATCTTGTGGCGGTTTTTTAGTTCCCGGCACTACAAATTTCTACTTTTTTTGTTTTTTTTTTGTATGTAATCCTGAATAATGCTTTAGTAAACTGGTACCTAAGATTTAAATCAAACGACTCCGACTTGAAAGGAAATGAGGCTTTTTGCCCAAAACAATTATTCGAATTAAATAGTTTGTCGACTTTAACCGACTGTACTGAAAAAAAAATGTACCACGCTTGTTTGGCAAGTAATTTTAAAAGTTGGCGCAGTTAATAAGGATTCCAAAATGGTATGACACTTGCTAGATTGTTTCTTAAATTTTGGACAATATTGATTTTTGTAAAGGAACTCAGTTTTCGACAATTTTTTCTTACTTACTTAAAATGATTCAAGTGTACCCAGGACTTTCTTCTAAGTGATATTATGATTTGTATGAGACGGAGAGAAACATTCAATGAGTGTAAGAGAGACAGATAGTGACGCCACAAGTACGCGAGACGGGTAGACACAATGCTACTAGTGTGAGCGAGACAGATAGTGACGCCACAAGTACGTGAGATGGGTAGATACAATGCTACTAGTGTGAGCGAGACAATGTCACTATTGTCCATGGTCCCGACGTACAGCACACAAAGTACAATAGATCAGTACGTTACTCTACTTCGTTTACTGCGCACACCGTATTCGTTCGTCTTGATTTCGTACATACCCCTTTTTGCTTTGTTTATTGGACTCGATTGCTTGTGATTTGGTTTTGGACTGCTTAGTTTCTCTTTCAAGGACCTTTGCTTTCTCCTGGACTAGCGTTGATCGTGTGATTGTGTAGTACCACCATGTCAGTGTACACCGCACAGGAATATGCCAACATGCATCTCATTTATGGTGAATGCCGATGCAATGCCAATGCTGCAGCTAGGCTTTACCGCCAAAGATACCCAAACGCTGCTCGTCATCCCGATTATCGAGTTTTTTTGAATTTGCACCGTTCACTCTCAGAGGGACGGTTCCCAAGCCAAGTACACAGTGAAGGAAGAAGTCGCTTGCCTTACGATGACATCGTACTACGAACAGTCGCAGAAGATCCAAGTACTTCAGTACGACAAATCGAAGAAAGCACAGGAGTGCCCAAAAGTGTTGCCCATCGAATCATGAAAAGTCATGAGCTCCACCCATACCACGTCACGCGAGTACAAACTTTACTACCCCGGGACTATCTCCCAAGAGTTACGTTTTGTGAAACGATGTTACAAAGACACTGGGAAGATCCACAATGGGGATCCACACTGCCAGTTTATCCCTGCAGAGGGCGCATCATCGATGCGGCCAAGCTGAACTGTCATTTTCGTACAAATTGTTGTGTTTTTTATGGTCATCGATAAATTTTCGTTACATTTCTAAAGATATGCCTCTTTGTACCGTACCAGGTTGTAATAACAATGGTGTTCACTTATTCCCCAAAAACCCCGGCCTGAAAAAACAATGGGAAATAGCGATAAGGCGGAAGAACTTTGTTGCCACAAAACACTCACGGATATGCAGAGATCATTTTAAAGAATCTGATTATGTAGGAGAATCTGCATATACAGGTAAGCTTTAGCCTTTTATAAAGACATACCGTCTTTAAAATAACAAAAAAAATCTAACCTTTACCACCCAGTGATAAACTAAAATAAGTACCTACTTACCTATTATGTGTTGCAGGGTATCAACAGCAGCATCGCTTTTTAAAACAAGGCATTGTGCCTAGTGTTTTTCCTTGGACTAAACTGACAACACCCACATCAAGAGCACTTAGATACGAGCAGAGATTAAGAAAAAGACGTCTTGATTATTCTGTTGCACAAGAAAGTACATCTGAATCCAGTTGTCAAGTTCCTCCATCAGCCAATGAAGTGGAAATAGCCACATCAAGTCAGCCAGATGACACTGTATCATCAAACAAGCATGAAGCGTCTACACAAACTGCTCACAGTTGTGGTATATTGTCATTAAATGCCATCAGTAATGATAATAACATAATTCACTTTTATACTGGAATGGAGACATATGATAAGTTTATGCTTTTATTTGATACATTGTGCCCAATGTGTTATGATCTGACCTACCGGGAGAGCAGAGTCATGAATGTTTCTCCACAGGAGCAACTACTGATCACAATGATCAAGCTACGAAGAAATTTGCCAGATGTAGAGTTAGCATTTTTATTTGGTATATCCAGTGTTAATGTGAGTAATATATTTATTACATGGGTCAATTTCATGTATGAAATATGGTCAACTATTAATATTTGGCCCAATAAAGATCTGGTGAAATTCTACATGCCAGAACAATTTAAAAAAGATTTTCCAAACACAAGAGTCATAATTGACACAACAGAGATCCCTATCATGAAACCATCAAACCCAATATCTCAACAAGCCACATTCAGTAGCTACAAACATAAAAACACTTTGAAGGCAATGATAGGGGCCACACCGGGAGGTCTTATTTCATATGTTTCAGACTGTTATGGAGGCTCTGTGAGCGACCGACAAATAATGGAAAGAAGCAACATTGACAAGTTATGTGAAAGTGGTGATTCCATAATGGCAGACAGGGGATTTAATGTTCAGGATCTTTTGATACCAAGAAATGTAACGATCAACATACCAATGTTTCTGAAAGGACGTACACAAATTCCTGGTGTTCAGGTATTAAAAGATCGAAATCTGGCCAGTAAAAGGGTGCATATAGAAAGAATTATAGGTTTGGCGAAAACATACAAAATATTAAAATCTGAATTGTCTCCTTACTTCACTCCTTTAGGCTCAAGAATTTTGTTTGTTTGTGCAATGGCTTGTAATTTTAGGGAAAATATAATGAAATAAAATAAAATGTACAAAGCACTCATGTTTTTTATTACATTTTTATTCTAATCATCATTAAATTAGCACTTAAAATTTTAATGGTTCAAAATCAAAATATTCTTTATTCAGAGTAATTTTTTTTACAAAAACATTTCCAAACGTTGATACTAAGGTGCCTACCACCGGTTCGGGAACTAACCCAGCGAGAAGAACCGGCGTAAGAAACTCGCACGGAGCCATCTTTTACTAAAAAGATGGAAAATTACAATTTATAACATATAATATAGTGCACCAAGGCTTAAATGAATGTCTATGGGCGCTGCTGGTAAAGAACTGTCAATTGACATTTTTATATGAAAACAGTGTTAGTTCCTTTTCTCGCCACGTTCATTGAAAGCCTTGTCGAACTGTAACAATATTTCAGTTCAGTTCAGATACATAATAATATTATGTAAAGTCAAGTACAATATATATACAATACAAAAACACTTTATTGCACACCAAAAAATACAAAATGAAACAATATAATACAAAATGAATATTCTAGAATCTCGATGATGCACAAAAGGCGAATTTATTGCTAACAAGCAATCTCTTCCAGTCAACCTTTTGTTTATCGGATTGTCTATATAAGAGATAGAATACATTGTGTAGGTATACAAACCTAATTAACAGAGAAAAGGTTACCTATTAACAATTAACTTGTAAAAATAAATAATAATGTAGAAACAAATACCTAGTTAAAACAAAAATATATCAATTTTGGTTAATTATACTATAATAGTCTTTATACAAATATTTATTAATAAGAGCTTGTTTGAAAAACCTATTATAGAAGAAATCAAGCTTTTGTAGCATCTCCTGGATAAATGTATCATCTCGGTCTATAAACACTACCTTCATATCTTTAAAGGTAAATACAATGAAATTGCAAACTTTCTTTTTGTCACGTATAACAGCCCTTGTACCTGATAATAATAAATATTTTTTATTTTCAAAGATAGTTGCCCATTTTCATTATAATTTAAATAAGGCACAGTTTCTGGAGTAATCATGCTGTATCTTGAAGCATATGGGCATTTTACTTCTATAATTGTATCCAATCCAAGTAGACCATCCGGGGAAGCACCTAAATAAGGGCGTTCTTTTGATAAAAATAACCCACATTCCATAACTTCCAGTTCATACAGCTCAATATATTTCTTTAATGCTACTTTTTCATTTATTAATCCATGAGCCATTGCTTTTGTCTTTATATTTTTTTTGTATAATATTTGCTGTGCATATTTCTGTTTGGTTTCATCTGTTAAGTGGCACACAGTATGAAATATACTTGCAGTTATGTGACTTTTTCTAAGATCATGCCACATTTTACAGGTACTTTGGCCTCTGGTCTTGGTCTCAATTTCAAGAATTTTTTCTTCGGAGACATTTTCTAAATACATTGTTTCTAAAAACTCATTTATTAGACTTTTCTCCCTGTAGTCATGATCAACACTTATGGCATGTTGGTTAGCTGGTGGATATACCTGCCTCAAGGGCATCAAAGCTGGAAAATTTAAAATCAGGCTTTGGAATCGGCTTTGATATGCTGCTTTGTCAAAGTCTGGATGTTTTTTCAAGTATGGTGAAAATACTGTCTTTTTAACATCTCGCTTTGACGGTAATCTTGAAGCTTTCAGTGGTGTAGCATAATATTTCTTTGCCGGCTGGTGGAATGTTTGTAATTTTGAAGTTGACACTTCGTTTAGTAATATTATTTTCTGTTGAGCCATACTTTCTGCACCCAGAAGAACTACAGCAATATGTTTGCAGTGAGCCTCATTGCCTTGACCTGCTGCACATTCACAGTTTGCCTCTTCTGGCACCCCTTCTTGGCTAATTTTGATATTTACTTCATATTGAAGTTGTTTCATAGATGCCTTGCAAAAACCTATAAAAAAAGAAAGTATGATACCAATATCCAAACTGTTTTCATTTATAATGAAGGTGTTTTAGCTGTTGTATAAAGCCTTAATTAACATTCATACATACAAAGTATACAAACACCAGATTGCTCAAGATGAATCGGAGAGTTTGTGCAGAGAGAGCTAACTGGTTTTATGTGGGAGCTGTTACAACATGGCCTGCTTCAGTGTGATAAGTGATATATTATATTAAATGTGATGAGCATAAATAAATACAATTGAAATACCTTTCAAAAATGTATCTTGTCCTTGTTGACTCAACCTCAAAACATACAGGTACCTTGATTCATACAGTTTTATTGCATCACCAATATTTTTATTGAACCTGTAAGAAACAACACAGATTTAATATAATTCTGTATTTTTATTTCAATAGAATTGAGGATTACCCATTTTTAAACAAAATACTTTCAGAAAATGTAAGAGCTAACCTGTCAAAGTAGCTTTGTATGTGCTGTTTCGTGATTTTGGGCAGAACAACTGAGCTATTGATATCCCGAAATGTTTCTGCAGCTGGAACATCCATATTCTGTCCATGTTGAGAACTTTCAGGGCTTTGATTGCCACACTGAAGATTCTGGTCATAGAATTCTAACCTAAAATATTAAGAAACAATTTAGGATTAAAAACATATTCAAGCTCAACAATTTTAGAAATTCAGACCTTATTAGTGTAATAAATACTTCAAGACAACGAGAAAAACACTAGAAGCATTGAATACAACTTAGTTTTGTGTATTCCACCGACACAACCTACCTTTTTACGAGATCAGCTTTCTTTCCAGTTACTTTTGCCCCGCGTTTATTGAGTTCTTCTTTGAGTTCTCTTAGCTTCCATGATGAGTACATTTTGATAAACAAGATGTTGGACGCTTCTATAACCAAAAAAACAACACAACCTGTTCCTGATAAATCACAACAAAGTTTGACATGGCCGGATCGCTACTAGCGCCATCTGCTATTCGTTTTGCGTGTGGATCCCCATTCATAGATAAAATTTTATGGTCCGATGAGTCCACTTTTAAAAAAGATGGGTACATGAATCTACACAACTTACATGAGTGGCATGTAGATAATCCACATTTGATGAGAGAGGATAAATCCCAGTATCGATTCAAAATAAACATGTGGACCGGGATTCTAAACGGGAGAATCATCGGACCTTTTGAGCTGCCAGAAACCTTGAATGGCGTCATTTATTTGGACTTTTTAAGAAATCATTTACCAAATTTATTAGAAGACGTACCTCTGCACATTTACAGAGACATGTGGTTCCAGCAAGACGGCTGTCCGGCGCACTATGCCCGTCCAGTGCGAGATTATTTAGATACTGAATATCCAGAAAGGTGGATAGGGCGGTCTGGTACCATTTCGTGGCCAGCCCGTTCACCTGATTTAAATCCGCTAGATTTTTTTTACTGGGGAGCTGTGAAAGAAAAAGTGTATACAAAGCCAATTGAAAATCTAGTTGAACTGCGACAACAATTAACGCGAGCAGCTGAATTAGTTAATAACGGCAGATTTGCCCGTCTGATAAAGCGGTCTTTTTTAAAAAGATGTCGAGCTTGCATTCATGCTGGTGGGAGGCAGTTTGAACATTTGTTATAATGTAATAAAATATTTTAGACTCCAAAAATTTGTTTCAATTAAAAGCTTCCTAAATCCTAAAACACCTTTCCTAAAGTTAAAAGTAATGAGACACTATGGCCCCCGTGGCCCGTGATATTCTTTTACTTCTTAGATTTTATCTCCCTTACACTCGTTGAATGTTTCTCTCCGTCCCATACAAATCATAATATCACTTAGAAGAAAGTCTTGGGTGCACTTGAATAATTTTAAGTAAGTAAGAAAAAATTGTCGAAAACTGACTGAGTCCACCCGTGACCACGGCAGCTGTAAAGCAGCCGAAACGTCGGGATTAGAAAAAGTGCTCCGCGAAGTAAATCCGTAAGTGTTTCCTTGTTATATCATGAGTGATACTCGCGTAAACTTAAGAAATCATTATGAAAACTGAGTTCCTTTAAAAAAATCAATATTGTCCAAAATTTAAGAAATGATCTAGCAAGTGTCATACCATTTTGAAATCCTTATTAACTGCGCCAACTTTTAAAATTACTTGCCAAACAAGCGTGGTACATTTTTTTTTCAGTACAGTCGGTTAAAATCGAGCAAACTATTTAATTCGAATAATTGTTTTGGGCAAAAAGCCTCATTTCCTTTCAAGTCGGAGTCGTTTGATTTAAATCTTAGGTACGAGTTTACTAAAGAATTATTCAGGATTACATACAAAAAAAAAAAAAACAAAAAAAGTAGAAATTTGTAGTGCCGGGAACTAAAAAACCGCCACAAGATGTCGATTTTCCGATTTTTTTTTAAAGCTTTGTATTTTTTGGGACACATTACTTGGACTTTTTTTTAATTTTTTTGAGAACTGTTGTAACCTGGCCTATGACTGGTTTAAGGCTTATCGTCGATTTACGGGACACCCTGTATATATATATATATATATATATCTCTACGTCTTACTAGTTGTCGCAATAGTATAGTTTAAGGGTCAGTTCACAGTGGACCGAATCGAGACAATCAGCGACTTGTCGATACAATATGCAAAAGTCGCTGTTGTCATAGTTTACTTGGCCGTCCCCCGACAGACCGTGACAACAATTACGACTAAAATATTACTTTATACTAAGGAAATACTTAGGAATTATTTAAACTTTAAAGTCAGTAAATATTATTTCATTACTTTTTAAAGTTGTTTGGTGGGGGTTCTGGACGAGCCAAGCGAAGCGCAAGGGCACTACCTACCTTTTCTCGAAGTGTTTCGCTGTTTTTTTGAACCTTCATAGAATTGGTTTCCGTTGTAGCAGATAGTTCATATTTTCAGGATATGATGTCATCAAAGACATCAATAGACTTATTAAGCATACAAAGTCTCAATTGAACAACTCTAATACTTATTTCCCCCCCCCCCCCCCCCCCCCCCCCCATCCCCTAAAATGGAGGGGTGGAAGTTGACCCTCATAGAGTTGGTTTCAATATAGCAGATAGTTCATATTCTCAGGATATGATGTCAATAATAGACTTATTAAACATACAAAGTCTCAATTGAATAGGTCTAATACTTTAGATTTTATTGATATCTAAAATACTTCGCCGAAATTTGGTTACGCCGTAAAATAAGTTTAGTAGGGGTAGGTAATGGAAGTTTAAATATGATACTTTCACCAGTCTTATGAATTAGGACATAAAAGTTTACACGGGATAGACATTAACTAAAAACCTCTTAATTAAAAAAAAACTAAAAAGACTGCCTAGCAAGTAGCAACTTACAAAAAGGACTGAAATCCCACCAAAAACATTTCATGTAAAATGTTACCTCGACGACCTCAAAAGGTTTGCCCTGTGAAAAAGACATCAGATCAAATGTGGAGCCAAGCTTCTGAATATACACGGCCTAACTCTATCGACCCTAACTCCAACAAATTCTACATATCAGTAAGTATGTATGGCTTGGCTGTTTCATTGCTTTAGATCAGAAACTAAATATTCGTCTCACCTCCACGACGACGGTAGCGAAACAGCGAAGCCATACATACTTTCTGATATGTAGAATTTGTTGGAGTTAGGGTCGATAGAGTTAGGCCGTGTATATTCAGAAGCTTGGCTCCACATTAGATCTGATGTCTTTTTCACAGGGCATACCTTTTGTGGTCGTCGAGGTCACATTTTACATGAAATGTTTTTGGTGGGATTTTTAAATTTCTTAATTTAATATTTTATAAAATATATAGTAAATTATCTGAAACTGCTTTAGGGAAGTAAAAGAAAAGACATAAACTAGGAGTCAAAACAATTTAATCTAATAAAAGTTAAGAGTTTTTTTTATAATATACTAGATGTTCCGCGCGGCTCCGCCCGCGTAATTTAGAAATGTCATTGAAACCGTACATTTTTCCGCAAAAAAGAAACCTATGTCCTTTCACATGGTCTATTCTTCATGTGTGCCAAATAACATAAAAATTGCTCCAGTAGTTTAAGATAATAAGCAATTTTAAATAATTTCCTCCGTGTTTTCCACATTTTCCTCTATTTCTTCGCTCCTATTAGTCTTAGCGTGATAAAATATAGCTTATAGCCTTCCTCGATAAATGGGCTATCTAACACTGACAGATTCAAATTCCTTAGAACGTAACTGAGATGATGTTGTAAGTACTGTAAAACACGTTATAAAATATGTAATACATTCATTGACCATACAAAAATTTTAAAAAGAACCCTATATTGTGCGTGGCCCGACACGCACTCGGCCGGTTTTTATTTAAATTCTCTTTTCTCTTAAGTGTCAAGAGCAGACTATTTAAATACGGCCCAGAGTTGCAATTTCTTAAATTATTTATTTCCAATAGTAAAAGTTTGGTAGCTTATATCTTCGAAATGTGACAGTTTACGCGGTTTTGTCTAAGATTATTTTTTGTTTGTATTGATGTTAGCTATCTATTTTTGAAAGAATTAGTCGTGAACGCGATTTAAAAAAAAGGAAATGGCGGACAAGTAGTTCGGCCAAAATCTTCGTACCCCTTTATATGAATAATAGCCATATTGTTTAGTAAATGGAAATGTAGCTTTAAGTTTAAAATAAATACTATTTAAAATTCAAATTTTTATTATAATTCAATAATAAAACCGAACTTAGTAATAGGAACATTTCATTTGATATTTACTATTTCATATAATATAATAATAATATCTATGGACGCTTCACACCACGTCAGTCTGGTCCCGTGGTAAGTACCTGATGGACTTGTGTTACAGGTACCAGACAACGGAAATATATTTAATACTTTTATACTATACATATATTTAAGATTTTTATTATATTATACACATATTTAATACACATCCATGACCCAGGAACTTTGAAAACTTTTTGTTCCGTCGGCGGGATTCGAACCCGCGACCCCCGGCTTGAGCTACCAATAGCCCACCAACTGAGCCACAGAGGTCGTCGAATTGATCTATTTATTCATTAACATTATTAAATTATTAGTAATTCTACTTTTTGGTACATAATTTAGTTTTTTAAAGTATCAATAAAACATTGAAATTAAATTATAAAACATGCTATATCCAGCAATAGCACAATAAAAATAAATGAACACTTTAAAATACTTAAAGGCAAGTCAAGGCAAAGTAAAAGAATTATTTTAATAAAAAAAGTAAAAACCCAAATAGGAACAATTTAAAACATGAAATAAGATTAAGTAATTCATGAAGATAACTAGTTGAAAGATAGCTAATAAAAATTCCTTGCTTTGCCTATGCCTTCATAGACGAGTAAGAGCAGAAAACAGTTCAAAGTGAAAAAACCTTTTGCTGTCTCCTTCATTACTGCCAGTGGCGACCTTACCCATTACGAGGCTCCGGGCGGAAGGTCTTTGCGAGGCCCTGGGCGGCTATTATATATTTGTCTTCCAAAATAAACACCTTGCGAGGCCCCTGTAAGCACGAGGCCCCAGGCGATTGCCCTATTCGCTATCCCCAAGGGCCGCCACTGATTACTGCCCACTTGCGCCAGGCTAATAGGAATGATGATTGATGACAAGATCAAAGATTAGTGAATTTTGTTAATAAAATAAAGAAATGACGGTAAAAAATAAGGGTGGGTTGCACCAGAGACGTGGTTAAAGTTACAGTTATGTTCAAAGTTATGGTTATAGTTAAGGCTAACTTTAACCTTGACCACAGATGTCTGTTGCTGGTCCGACAAGGCTTTAAATGAACGTGGGCGGGGGCGCTGCTGGTAAAGGAGAACTGTCAAAAATGGCGTTTTTGTATGATGACAGCGTTAGTTCCTTTTTTCGCCACGTGCATTTAAAGCTTTGTCGAGCTCTATGGTTATGGTTAAATATGGCGTCCATTTTTGACTTTAACCAAAGATTTGACAGATCTAGTTATGATGCATATTATCGGTACATTCACAACATTTTTCACTCACCCTGCGTTCCGAAATGCGATCAAATTTAATAACAATATAGGTGCCGGTTGGCAGCGGGCGACATGAAGCAACCGAAGACGACGTGTCGTCGCGACGCTACTGGTTTCCATGTATTTCTATAAATAAGTGTCGCTAGCTTCGTGTCGCTAGCTGCGAAGGGTATTTCATAGAAATACATAGAAACCACTAGTGTCGTTGCGACTCGTCGTCTGTGGTTGCTTCATGTCGCCCGCTGCCAATCGGCACCTTTACTGTTACAAAACATAAGAGCTATAATTATTGAGTAATAGTTGTCACTTTTTACTGCATTTCGAATGCAGTCAGTAGCCGTGCGCGTCTTTTGTTTTGACAGTTACGAATTACGATAGTAAAATGAAAGAGATACAAGAACGTCGCTCTCGCCTACTACAAAGTCGTTCCAAACATTTATAAATTACAAAAATATTCTAAATGATCGTAGACACAATCTTACCACTGAGAATTTAGAAAAATATTTGATTGCTTACGTTTACGAAAATTTAAAATAATTTTGTCATATTATAATATATGTTACTGCACGTATAACTATGCTACGTATTTTGAAATAAAAAACCGGCCAAGTGCGAGTTGGACTCGCCCATGAAGGGTTCCGCAGCAGCAATAAGGTTTATTTTTATGAAATTAAAAGGTTTTTGATTTATTTTTATATTCCAGTTGATTTAATGAAAGTTAAATTAAGTTTACCATTTATGACGTATAAAAAAACTACTTGTTAGATTTCGTTCAAACCAATTTTCGTTGGTAGTTTTTATAGTAAAGTACATCATATTTTTTTTTGTCAGTTTGGAAGTCTCTCGCAAATCATTCCGGTTAGAAAAAAATTATATTAGAAACCTCAATATGATTTTTGAAGACCTATCCATAGATAGAACGCATAGGTTCGATGAATTTTTATTTTTTTTTAATTTAAATATAAAAGTATAAAAAAACAACTACTTGCTAGATTTCGTTCAAACCAATTTTCGTTGGTAGTTTTTATAGTAAAGTACATCATATATTTTTTTTAGACTTATCATGCCCCTACTTTAGAAGTTAGAGGGGGGGGGACACACATTTTAGCACTTTGGAAGAGTCTCTCTCGCAAACTATTCAGGTTAGAAAAATATGATATCTGAAACCTTAATATGATTTCTGGAGACCTATCCATAGATACCCCACACGCATAGGTTAGATGAAAAAAATTTTTTTTTTTATTTAGTTGTACCTATGGGGACCCCTAAAATTTTTAATAATTTTTCCATTATTGTATCAAAATCTTAATGCGGTTCACAGACTACATCTACTTACCAAATTTCAATAGTATAGATCTTATAGTTTCGGAGAAAAGTGGCTGTGACATACGGACAGACAGACAGACAGACAGACATGACGAATCTATAACGGTTCCGTTTTTTGCCATTTGGATACGGAACCCTAAAAATGAATACTTACTTTTTTTCTTTTTTGAGGATTCCTAAAATTTGTTATTTAATTTTGCATATTCTGCTAATTTTCGTGCATATTTTAGGAATCCCCAAAAAAGAAAGAAGGTACTTATTCATTTTTTATTCCAAAATCTGCGCACAATTAGCTAATTATTTTTTGATAGGCGATAACAGGTACAGTAACATTATCTATACTAATATTATAAAGCGTAAGAGTTTGTTAGTTTGTTTGTTTGTTTGAACGCGCTAATCTCAGGAACTACTGGTCCGATTTGAAAAATTCTTTCAGTATTAGATATCCCAGTTATCGAAGAAGGCTATAGGCTATATTTTATCACGTTAAGACTAATAGGAGCGAAGAAATAGAGGAAAATGTGGAAAAACGGGGGAAATTATTTGAAAGGGCTTATTTGAACAGGCTAATCTCAGGAACTACTGGTCCGATTTGAAAAATTCTTTCAGTGTTAGATAGCCCAGTTATCGAGGAAGGCTATATTTAATCACGCTAAGACTAATAGGAGCGAAGAAATAGAGGAAAATGTAGAAAAAACGGGGGAAATTATTTGAAAGGGCTTATCTCACGAACTACTAGAGCATTTTTTCTGTTGTTTGGATCAGATAAGAAGTAGACCACGTGTGACGTGAAGGATCATAGGATTTTTTTTTGTGGACTAATTTGTCTGTGAAATATCTAATTTACGCGGGCGAAGCCGCGCGGAACGTCTAGTATGATAATAAAATTATTAAATTTTTTTGTAAACGTAAGCAATCAAATATTTTTCTAAATTTTCAGTGGTAAGATTGTGTCTACGATCATTTATAATATTTTTGTGATTAAATAAAAGGTTCGCTCCACATTCACTGAGGTAACTGGGCAGAATCTGAACTTGGGTGCTATGTTAGCACTTACAGTTTCTGGCAATTTTTGTAGTTGGCAAGCGCGTCGTTCTTCTCTCTTTCATTTTACTATCGTAACTGTCAAAACAAAATACGCGCACGGCTTCTTCGAAATGCAGTAAAAAGTCACAACTATTACTCAATAACCCTTATGTTTTGTAACTGTTATTGTTATTAAATTTGGTCGCATTTCGGATCGCAGGGTGAGTGAGAAAAATCATGTAAATGTACTGATAGTATGCATCATAACTAGATCTTAGGTCAAATATGCTATTACCGCTGAGAATGGCTAAAATATGCAAATGCATATGCGAATATGCAAATGCATATAATCCGGTCTCTATTTATGAGATATTTTAATTGTCATATTTTGGTGAATTTTTAAGCTATCGGAGTCATTATTTCACCTATGTTTCTATTTTTGAAAGGTCTTTAAATTGCCAATAAGAAAAAAAATTGTCAGCATGCCTATTGCTAATCACGTCTTGTCAAAATGTATTATTCCCTGATTGACTTTACCCTAGCAAGTGGGCTTAGAACTTAAATAAAGAATAGAATAAGTTATAAGAGTAACTGCTGAAAATATGTGTTTGTCCCAGCCACCTAGTTGACCTTAGTAATTGACTGTTGAAGAGTTTCATAACCAAGAAACTGTGAAAGTAGCAACGCTAAACGTAATAAATGCATGACTGTACAATAATTTTAAAACTCGTTTTATGAACAGGCCTAGGAAAATTGGCTGGTCAATTCAACTAAATAGCTGCAACATAATAGCTTATCAAAAAAAAAAAAAGAAGACGACGAACACAAATGTTTTTAAGTGACATAAAAGCATAATTATATTAAATCATATTTACGTGTACAAACACTATCTGTGGAAATATACAAGGCGAAACAAAAACACCAATGCATCGTGATATGATAACGTTAGAGTGCGCGCACGATAACTCTGCGCGCGACAGGTGGCGTGCCAGCGTAGGGATTCATTAAAAAATGGGTACTTAATCCCAATGATATTTTTTTAAATAACATTGGTAGTTTTACTTTAATATCTTTATTTACTTATTTAAATTATGTATAGGAATAGGCGTATCGATTATCATGTAAACGTGGCGGCCCGACAATTAGTTCCGATTTCAGCCGCGCGCAGTTATCGTGCACGCACTATAAGAGTCTACTCTTGACAGTATTTTTTTCACTCAAGTATCTATGAGGCACTAGGTAATAACGGTGAGGAACTAGGTTCAGACGGTGACTGTACTCTCACACTGGGTATGACATGTGCAGGTCGTTCCAACTCTTGTATTTCCACAGACTCCTGCGGTACTCCGGCTAGCACGCGTCGTCTCTTCCACGCTAGGTACCCTAGGGCGACTACACTGCCCACTATCAGTACCACTGCGAAGGTCACTCCTGTAGCCGAAGCGGTCGACATAGCGTACATACCTGAAATATTAATAAAAAAGATTAATAAGAACATTTTATAATAGCCTATAATCTATATTATTAACTTTTGACTATTAGGCTGCGTTTCCACTGAAGCGGAGCGGAGCTTAGCGGTGCCGAATTGACCAATCACCATGCTCGAAATCTTCGCTCCGCTTCGCTGTCATTCCGCTGGAATAGCACGATTGGTCAATTCGGGCACCGCTAAGCTCCGCTCCGCTTCAGTGGAAACGCAGCCTTAATGGTTTTTAAGTTCGTAAAAGTTTTAAGTGGTAGGCCTCATGTAGACGTTCTAAAAGTGTTAACTTTGTTAACCTATTTAGAAATAAATATTTTGATTTTGTAACATGTGATAGCTATTTGACACAAGAAAGCAGCTGGTGGCAAGTGGAAGTGGCATGCGGGTGACAACATACTCCTGGCCGCGCGCGTGTTGCCCGCATGACAGGAAAAACATCTATTAAGAGCCTGCTGTCAAAAATATCAAAACACGCTAGCCCCGCCTACACACCCCGCTATCCTCCAATCGTGATATAATGATTCCATGAATCGTGCCTTAGAGCAATGTGCTTTGCGCTGCAGCTAATAGTGAACAATATCGCGTAACAACGGTTCCCGCATTATAGCACGAAAGTAAAGGTCGTAAGTCCCAAAACTTTCTTTGATGATTACTTAAAAATTAAATACAATATTAATATTTCCTTTAGCCTTTATTCTATGAAGTGTGTGATTGTAGTAGTGCAAGTTATTTAATGATAGTAACTCAATACGTGTAACAGATATTTGTTGAAAAGCCCAGAAAGATTCATAACTATCGAGTCAAAATAAGTGAATCGTGTTTTCCGTTAGGCAAATATCAGATAAATATACAATGATTAAATAAATCTCAATTTCATTTAAGTCAGTAGTCTTCCGGGATCGTAATACTTATTAGAAAACAGCAAAATTTGGCAGCCCGCTCTTAGGGATGTAAGTATATAAGGTCAAATTTCGTAGTACATCCAATTAAATTATGAAAGTACTAAATATGTATAAAATTGGACACCCAGACACTTATTTTTAATTATAATGATTATTTATAATAGATTTTAAGGAATTATTCGAAATTCGATTTAATTATTATTGAAAAAAATTAAGATGTAATTTGACCACCGCTATTAGGTATATTACAAACTCAATGGTCGTGTTCGTTTCGCATGCGCAAAGTTAAAAAAACCGGCCAAGTGCGAGTTGGACTCGCCCATGAAGGGTTCCGCAGCAGCAATAAGGTTTATTTTTATGAAATTAAAAGGTTTTTGATTTATTTTTATATTTCAGTTGATTTAATAGTTAAATTAAGTTTACCATTTATGACGTATAAAAAAAAACTACTTGCTAGATTTCGTTCAAAGCAATTTTCGTTGGTAGTTTTTATAGTAAAATACATCATATATTTTTTTTAGACTTATCATGCCCCTACTTTAGAAGTTAGAGGGGGGGACGACACACATTTTAGCACTTTGAAAGAGTCTCTCTCGCAAACTATTCAGGTTAGAAAAAAATGATATAAGAAATCTCAATATGATTTTTGAAGACCTATCCATAGATACCCCACACGCATAGGTTAGATAAAAAAAAATTTTTTTTGATTCAGTTGTACCTATGGGGACCCCTAAAATTTTTAATAATTTTTCCATTATTGTATCAAAATCTTAATGCGGTACACAGACTACATCTACTAACCAAATTTCAATAGTATAACTCTTATAGGTTCGGAGAAAAGTGGCTGTGACATACACGGACAGACAGACAGACAGACAGACATGACGAATCTATAAGGGTTCCGTTTTTTGCCATTTGGCTACGGAACCCTAATTAGTGTCGGTGTTAGTGTCATGTGCCAAAATCTGACAAAAATTGATGTTAATTTCTATCATTGCACATGCGCGAAAGCTGCACATGCGCATTGAAAATTAAAGAAATATGTCTAATCTAACAGCTGTATCGCCATTACTTTTCGAAGGAAAGTTTTTATCAATTTCAATTTGAAATATTCCCGCAGAATTACCGGTGAACCCACTTTTTTTTTGGGCTTAAAAAATCGCAAATCTTACAAAGAAACTGATAGTAGTTTTTTAGCCGTTTATCTTTGGTACAAAGTTCCCAATTCTGACGAATTCTCAAAAATTGTAATACTTCCGGCAAAAATTACGTTGGTACATGGAAATTTTAAAATGAATAATTCGAACTCGCGACCCCCGGCTTGAGCTACTAACGCGCTCATCCACTGAGCCACAGACTACAGAGGATGCGGGTAACTTGCATGCAGACTATCTACGCACGGGCGATGACACGCACGACAGGAAAAGGGTCCTTAACTACCTTCGACCTCCAGCATGATGACGTCCACGCCCTCATTGCCGTCAAATCCGGCGCCGCACGTCCACAGCCCGCCGTCCTCGTACTTCGCCCGGGCGAGCGTCACGGCGCAGTCCCCGCGGTCCAGGCTGCGGTTCGCCGGGAAATAGTATTTGCCGAGGATGGCACTGGAAAAAAAAAGTTTTTTAAAACCTCCCCGGTATTCTGTCTAGCTAGCTTTGTATAATAATAGGCGAGGCGAGACCCAGACTGTTCCAGAGAGTTCGTTTCTAGAACGTACCTGACTCGCGTAAACATGGGTTGAACGTTTCTAGAAAATCCGCGCATGTAATCACACCTAACGCCATCTAGTATCGAGTAGGGGATTTATGTTGTCTGTGTTCCCCAAGTGGTTCCGCTGGTTGACGGTAGATGGCACTGTGTGTCGTAAGTTCGTAACAATACATGACTTCAATATATGACGTCCAGTCAAGATGTTGAACGTCCGTCACGTCAACAAGTTGATGAATTGTCCTCAATCCTTTAGTCATTCAATGAACGCGCTAGTCATTCAATCAAATATCAGATTCAACAAGATGACTGCGGCATTTAGATCATAATATCAAAGGGTTTACGCGGTTGGATATCAGTATCGATATCGAGTAGTGGGCCAAAGCCCATGAATAAATATTCACGTTTTCTGACTTACGTATTTGCTATGAACAAGTAAAAAGTGTGGATACCAAAAATGGTCAAGCTAATAAAATAAGTAGAGAAAATCGTAATATTTTGAATTAGAATAGTCGTTAAATAAAATGTAAGGAAGCAGTCGTGAGTTTCTAAGCAATAACAACTGATAATAATCTGTCGTTGGTTACAACTTTATTATTACTCTGTCTACTTACTGCTTACTATCATCAGATAGGTAAAGTGCATGGGCGCCTACTTGTAATTTTCTAAAAATATACTGGATGACGTCTGCAACTTCGTTGCGCATAAATTCGTTTATCGCGCGGGAACCGTACATTATTCCGGGATAAAAAGTATCAATTATGCCCTTCGCCGGGATTCAAACTATATCCATACCAAATTTCACGAAAATCGGTTCAGCGATATAAGCGTGTAGAGGTAACAGACAGACAGATTTTCGCATTTATAACAGTTATAGTAGGTATGGAATATGGATATACCTAATGATTAATATCACTATGGATACTAAATTAAACTTAAGTATCTAATTATTAACTGAGTGCGGCCATAAGTACGTACCTACCTACTGGTTTTTAATGGAACTTACTTAGAAGCATTCACAGTGGAATCGATACTAAACGATTGGCCGTTGGGTGGTTCGAATCTACAGTAGTTCAGAGGAATATAGCCTTTAGTAGTCGCACAGGATATAGTCACCGGCTTGTTATGCTTCACCGTAATATTCGGTTGTATCGCCGCTAACTGGTCTACTATGCGGACTTTTATTTTTTTAATTATCTCCAGCCGCACAGATTTGAGCCCAATGTGACACTTCCATTCCCCACTGTCGGTCGGCTTTGCTCTTATTTTGTGGATGCATTTTCCGTCGTTAACTGAGCTTTCTGTGAACCTGCAAATTAAATATAGATTATTAGGTATAATAAAACAGTGACAGTATGAAGATGCGTTGGGGGACTCAAGTTTACGGTCTACCGTAGTAGCTGTAGCCTGTAAGCTGGGACACTTACCTAGAACGAATTATCTGTCTTTAGTTTTAGTAGGTAAGATTGTATTTTTTCACTGAAAACGTGTTGGTTGTTGCACAATCTTATAGCCATAATACATTATATTATACAATTCTCGTGAGTCGTGTCACAGTGTTTGTGCGCGAACTCCTCCAAAACGGCTCAACCGATTTTATGAAATTTTGTATGTACATTCGTTAGGCCTGAGAATAGGTTTTTTATCTACTTTTTATATTGATATTTGATAGGTACTAGAAATAATTTATATGGCAAAACATCGTTGCCGGGTCAGCTAGTTAGTACCCAGCCATATAAATTCCTCGTAATCTATAGTGCCTAGATTCTTACCCAGAGGTCTTATTTTGCAAATAGGACATCTGAGTAGGAAATAAGGGATTAAAAACAAAACGATTGACTAAGCGTAAGCGTATCTACCATTCCTCCTACCTACTCGATGCAGTAGGTATATAAGGCAGGTACATACAAGTTTTGTGAAGTATGTTCCGGCTTAGAAGCTAATCTAGGTATTTATAGGTCTACCAGAATCTGATGGCAAAAGGTGAGAAAATAAATTGACTAGCAATACCGGGGTAGTTGGAATAAAACATTTTGATCCTTTTTTTTTCTTATAGCGGCTGATTCTGTGTGCATGATGCAAATATAAAAATTTATCCAATGATCAAGGATATTTTATGAAAATCTGCTGTCAAAAATTGCCATCACATTCTGGTAGACCTATAATTAGACCATAAATAGGGTTTAATTAAGAAACTAAGAAATACTTACGACGATCGGTTCCCACTTGGATTTACAAAGCCACAGTAGTTTATTGGGAGATCAGACTTGCATTCGATTTGGATGTTTTCATTCTCGAAAGCCAGTATCGTTTCATCACCATCGAAATTAAACACTCGTAATGCTAAAACAAATTGTTTGAGGCAGTATATTTACCTATCTTTTGACTTGGGTAGCAAAAATAAAAAAAAGGTTGTTCCAAATTCAATTTGAAACAAATTCGCATTCACGGAAGCAGAATCTTGATTTTAACTTTATACTTCTTTACTTTTAAGATTTATTATAAGTACTCATTAAAACCAACATTTTTTACCATTTGTATGAATAAACAATATCGATGTAATGTAAATAACTAGCCGCGTCCGAACAGTTAACATTTTGAACCCACACTGATTTGAATCCACTACCCTCATAAAATTTATCTCAAAAGTCATTAGGTTAATATTCGTATGGTTATCTACAGCTATTACAAATTTCGTTAATGATACCGTAAATAATCTGTGAAAAATAAGACGATGTTTTGTTAACTAATGATAACAATTTAGATTAAATAATAATATAAAAATAATAGAAATTAATGTTTATTAATCATTACCGATTAGGTACTTCATCAAACCCCAAACGGTCACCGGCGTCCGAGACACAATAGAATATCTATTGTGTCTCGTTTTTCCACGATCGACAGGTTAAAGAAAATTAAGGGTCGTTTATCGCGCGGAAACCGTACATTTTTCCGGGATAAAAAGTATCCTATGTCCTTTCCCGGGACTCAAAGTATCTCCATACCAAATTTCAGCAAAATCGGTTCAGCGGTTTAAGAGGTAACAGACAGACATACAGACAGACACACTTTCTAATTTATAATATTAGTAAGTTAGTATGGATATGGATGTTTATATTCAGTATATACTTTCTAAGTTAAAAACTTTCCAATTAAGTAATAGAAAATAATTTACCTAGTACATATTATACATTATTTTTCAATGTACGGTTGTGTTCGGTTTCCTCGCGATTAACGCATTTCGGCGAAATGGGTTAGCGGGCCTCGTTTAATAAGAAATAACGTTAAACCCGTCGATCGTGGGAAAACGAGAAACAATAGATATTCTATTGTGTCTCGGACGCCGGTGACCGTTTGGGGCTTGATGAATTAATAACAAAATCAGTCCACCCGTTTGGATACTACGATGCCACGGCAGAGACACACACACAGACGGACACATCCAAGTAATAACACCTCTCTTCGAAGTCTTTTATAAGCTATTGCATAGCTTTTATTGCGGGCTTTGAGCGCGGCGACCGAATAAAGAAATTCCGTAACTAAAAACACCTAACATTCGTCTAACGTCGTTTCAGTTCGGCAGACTTCGGCTCGGTGTGGCTCGGGGTGAGGTGCTCGCCGCACCGACCGGCACAGCGGTGCGGCAACACCGCATCGTTTGTGTGCGTGCGACTGGACATATTATTATGTGAAGTATAATGAAGCGCGCGTCACGTCGCCGTTAAGTCGTGATTAAGTGTAGTTGTTAAGTATATATAATTTTTATGTATGTTAGTCAGGTATATATATATAGTATGGGCCTACGTAGCCTGATTTAAATAAATAAATAAATAAAATATACCTATTGCGTTGATAAAAAATGCTTTACCGTGGCAGTCGAGTGCCACATTGTTTTTTTTTTTTTTGTCGGGGTTTAATAAAAATGTAAATGTAAATAACTACTAACAATTTATTCAGCATTCATTCAACACATTCACATAATATAACACACTATACAGTAGAATCACTTCTTTCTCCCCCTCGAGCCCTTCCGACTCCTCGGACTTAAGTCCCCTTTTTCCGATGTCAACTCCTGTTGCAGTTTTTTCAGCATCTGCGGTGTGATGAGACCCTGAAATAAAATTAAACGTTTAACATCTTATGTCGTAATTACGGCGTGAGAATTATGAGAATAATGTAATTTTGTTACACTTTGCACTCCGTTCCACGTTGACGACGTCGTAACGTGGACATGTGGACAGGCCCTTAGAGTCTAAATAATTGCTACCACAGGAAATTTAATAATTGTAAACTTCAATAAACCTATGCAATATTCAAGCTATAGCATTTAAATATTCGGTCTCACTTTGAAATAATCTAAACTTTTTCGTGAAGCCGAAGAGTTCCTCTGATTGATTTGAGGCCTGGGGCCAGATTCTCAGGCCTCGAATGTAATTTCGATCGCAGTCTGTCTTATCCGCGCGCGCAAAAACTGTCTATCTTGCGGTAAGGCAGTTTATTAACCAACTCACCCTGGCCACGAGCATGTCTGACAGTTTCCCTCTGGCCTCATCTCTCCCGGGCGAGAGAGTTTTGCCTCTCACGGTTCGCGCCTCACCGTTCTCTTCCTTCATAACCTCCTCCGAGTTTCTTAGTAACCTGCGAAAAAATAGTTTAGTTTTAATATGTATCCGTTTACTAAACAATTTATTTTAATATACAGATGTTATAGTCTGTTTGACTATAATAATATGTTTTGTCCTTGTCTTGTACTCTCAAAGTCACTCGACAGGAAAAAACATTGTATAATAATAATTACTGTATTGACTATGTACTATCAGAGAAGTTGATTTCTAGGCAGATGGGGGACCTACGTAGTTTGGTCGCGTTACGTCAAACCCAGCCGACAAATCACAATTAACATTGAATTGACATGATCCGACCAAATGACGTTGGTCTGTCAACTGCCTAGGAATCAATTTCCTTGATGGTATCTATATTCTCAGATCGAAAAAAGTAAAGCCCAGTTTAATTATATTATAATATGGTTTAGATAAGGGGTAGTTTCGTTGCTTTACTTTTTTGCTGAAAGCAGCGGTCCGAAATTTTTTGGATGGCTGCGCCCTTTTTAAAAGCCAAATTTTTGACGGAACCTCAAAACCAAAAGAATTTTTTTTACGTTTTTGTAGCAAGTGGATATTCACGGATTGTGCACTTAAAATCATTGCGTGGCATTGTTTTGTATAGGCTACCCCCCTAGGCCCCTACAAAGGCTTTACGGAGCCCCAGGGTTCCGCAAATAATACTAAAATTGTAACTTAGTAGGCGATACCAAAATATTATACCTACCTAGTATTAATAAAACATTTCTACTTTTTTAGGATTATAAGTATTCAGTGGCATTCATTTCACGAAGAGGCAGTGTGAAAATTACCGGGCCATAGTATAACAATGTTTGAGAAACACTAAAGTAATGTAATACCTTGTTATCTGGAATATGCCCTGCTGTATGAGGCTGTCCAGCTCCGTCTCCATCTCCCGCACCAGCCGCACCTCCGGGAACATGTCGGGGAATCTGTAGCTGTAATATACAAGACATTAGCGTGACTTGAATGATTGCACCGATTTTGATGAAGTTTTGTGTGCTTGTGTAGGTTCGAGATTTGGCCAACATTTTAAATCCCCGACCAGAGAAGGGGTATAAGTTGGACGTGTCTGTCTGCCCATGTGTATGTGTAAGTCTGTCCATGGCATCGTAGCTTCCGAAAGGTGGACTGATTTTAATCTAATACTTTCTTGCTTTGAAAGCTGACATAATCGCGAGTGTTCATTATCATCAGCTCGCTCGGTGCTCGAAATTTTGGGATTTATCTATTTCATGAATGAAGGTTGTAAGAAAGAGCATTGGACATTTTAGTATGAAGCCTGGTATACCTACAAATTCACGATTTAAAAAAAGTCATTTTGGCGGCAAGAGATGAAACATGTGTCAATCGATAGTACCATCGAGGAAATTGATTCCTAGGCAGTTGACAGACCAACGTCATGTGGTCGGATCGTGTCAATTCAATGTTAATTGTGATCTGTCGGCTGGGTTTGACGTAACGCGACCAAACTACGTAGGTCCCCCATCTGCCTAGGAATCAACTTCTCTGATAGTACATCAAAATATAAATAGGAAATACTCTTTGGTAAAATGTCGTAACTGATACGGTTTCGGAATAAATAAGAGCATTTTTTTAACTCTTATTTATTCCGAAACCGTATCAGTTACGACATTTTACCAAAGAGTATTTCCTATTTGTATTTTGATGTACTATCGATTGGCACATATTCATATCTTGCCGCCAAAATGAGTTTTTTTTACAAATTTTTCAACTTTAGGTAAACCAATTAGGTTCCTTGCTCTTTAAGCGATTCACTTTTTTGCATTCTGATTCCTGAGACGTGTTACAGTTTTGAATCAGAGGTTGTTTTTTATTTTCTTAATTTAAAATTATTCGTAAACCGTTCGTAAACCGAAATAACGTTTATGACAAAACAACGTTTGTGGGGTCAGCTAGTATTTTAACCTACATAATAACTAAACTAACTAAGAAAAAACAAGTTTGCTAGGTATTTTGTATTTACCTCAACCACAAATACAGCTCTAGAACGTCGAACACGGCCTCCAAGTGCACGAGGTCCATGATAGTCTTCGGCGAGGGTAGCGGCCAGTCCACCACGTTGCACATCCAGCTCTTGGTGATCGGCTCGTTACGACTGTATTGTCGGACCATCTGAAATGATAGGTGATGATGATGAGTGTTGACTATACATAACAAGTTTTGGAAGCAGAAAAGTAAAGTGTTGGGCTTGTGCCTCCTTCTGTTTAAACATCTTTAAAAAATATATTACTCGATAATAAATGCAGCACGAGAAACCAAGAAGCAGTGTCTGTGAATGACGAAATTATTGACGAATTTAACGACAATAACCTAATTAGGTTATATTCATACCATATTATACCATAACCTGTTATTATTTAGATCATTTTTGAGGTGCTGTTTTTTTTTTTTTTTTTTTTTTTTTCTTTATTTAAAGGCCTTACATCTTAAGATTAAGTCGGCCTTATAACAGTAATAATTACAAAAAACTTAGATCTAAATCCCTTAAATACAATGAGTGGATTACATAACTTAAAAATATGTCACTGCATTCAGCCTTAAAATTAGATGACATAATGTTATGAACAAAGAAGAACAAATTGATACATTTAGTATGCTATACAATTTCACGCCTGATGCCTTCGTTCCTCCTACATTCCATGAGCATATGATAAAGGTCCTCGTATCGGTCACAAGCGGTACAGTTGGGATTGTCCGTTTTCCCCATAAGATGAATAAAATTATTCAATGGAAGGTGGTTTGAACGGAGGCGGAAGCAGATAGTTAAATCTCTTTTATTGAGGTTGGCGTCTGCGAACCAAGGACGTTTCGGTGGTTTGTCTACTAAAGTCCTATACCAAATACCCGAATTTACAGATTTTTGTTGAAAATATTGGTTCCACATGGCAAAACATTTTTTCTTAATAGTTCCTAAATAATCATAATAATAAGGTGTCACAACAGTAGACGTACCGACGGATCGTGCCGCACTCGCCAAAGCGTCGACAATCTCGTTTCCGGAGATACCTACGTGAGAGGGCACCCACTGCAGGCGAACATTAACCCCATTACGTATTAGATTATAAATACATTTAATAACGAGGAAAGCTTCGGGCCTACCCATGTTACCTTTACTACAAGACATCAGGTGTAAAAGTCCACTCTTAGAATCAGTAACGATGACGACACGTCGATAGGTAGTATTTTCTATATATTGCAATGCTTTAAGTATGCCTATTATTTCTACACTCATGATCGGAACGTTATTATTGTCAATTAAAAATTGACCTTTGGTCTTAGAATTAGAATCGTAAAACGCACAACCTGCGAAGTCGGAAGATTTCGAACCGTCCGTGTAAATGAGTACGTAGTTACTGTATTTAGTGGAGAGTAATTCAACACTAGCCGCTCTAAGTTCTATCGGGGACATTAACTTTTTAGCCCTATGTACGAGCGGAACTTCGGTAAAACATACGTCCTGAAATGGAATATCGTAACTATGTATATCGAGTTCGTATGGAGGCCAAATGTCATATCTCGACATTAATAAGTGATTAAGATTCTTGTAACTTTCTACGATCACAGGAAGACCGTTCCTGTTCCAATAATGAGTTCCAGAATCAATCTCACTAATAAAATCGACCACGAGTTCCATCAAATAATCGTCGCGGCGCGAAAAAGTTTTAATAAAAAATTTGTCAGATAAAAATTGTCTTCGAATTTTTAAAGGAGGTATGCAAAGTTCGTTTTCTAATACGTGAACAGGCGTGGTCTTGATAAAACCACCGCATTGCCTCAGTGACTGGTTTTGAATGAGATCTAATTTGCTAAGAACGGTCCGATTGGCGTTGGCGAATACGACACTTCCATATTCTAATCGACTCCTGATAAGACTTATGTACAATTTTCTTAGATTAATGGGATGAACACCCCATTTGAAGCCACTGACACAACTTAAAATATTATTGTACTTTAGACATTTTTGGTGCGTCTCGTTAATATGTTTTTTCCAATTCAATCTATGGTCGAACCAAATACCTAAAAATTTTACAAACTTAACAATCTCTAAGGTAACATTATATAGTTTAATTTCGACAGAGGGAACGCGATATTTTCGGGTGAAGATGCATATTTTAGTTTTACTGAGTGACAACTGTAAACCGATTTCGTTTAAGAGTTTTTCAAAACTATTTAGAGTCTCCTGCATAAGTGAAGCACATTCGGTGATTTCTTTACTACTGCAATATAAAACAAAATCATCCGCATACTGGCCAATTCTTAATTTTGGGGAAGCCAAAACTTTAATTTTAAGTGATCCAATATTAAATAAAATCGGGGACATGGGGTCCCCCTGTGCCAAACCGTCGCGACAAATTCTCACGATCACCTCACCGTTCATCAATTTATAGATAATAAACCTACGACTGAGAAATTCTCGTACATAATTGCAAATATGGACATCGACACCGAATTCGTCGAGACGCTCGGTGAGCACCTCGACCGATACACAGTTGTAGGCATCCGCGATGTCCGTAAATGCACACAAAAGGAATTCTTTTTTATTAAAACTGAGTTCCACATCCATGGCGAACCGCGCGAGGCCGTCCAAACAGGAGCGTCCTCGACGAAAGCCTATCATATAATCGGGAAAAAATTTATTTCTTTCGAAAAACTGTTCCAGTCTTTTGGTAATAATTTTATTAAAAATTTTGCAAAGACAATTAATCAGCGATATCGGACGATACTTTAAATCGGTACCAGTGCGTTTAGGTATAGCGATGACTTTAATGTTTCGCCATTGATGAGGAATCGTCGAAGTGGTGTAAATCGAATTATAAATTTTTAACAGAATATGTTTAGCGTTACCTGGGAGGTGATATATCATAGAATACAGCACACCGTCTAAACCGGCAGAAGTATCTTTTCGTTTGATTACAGAAACCAGCTCGGCCATTGTGATATGATAAAACGTTTGATCCCGGAAATTATTAAAAAATTTATTACGCGGCGGGGGAGCCGCGCCGTCGGGAGTCAGATTTCTCACGAACTGTTGCGCCTTCTCCTCCGTTAACGTGTTCGTTCTACTCGGATATCCCTTTATCCATCGAAGTTTACGCCACATATCGGTGCAATTCGTTTTATAATTGATATTTTCACAGAATTTCTGCCACGAATCTAATTTGGCCTGCCGTATTAGTTTGCGGGCTACGACCACCTTCTCTTTGAAAGCTAAATAATTTTCTGTCGTACGGTTTTTGCGAAGTGTTTTAAGAGCGAGCCTCCTTTCCGCTATCGCTCTCGACAGATTTTGATTCCACCACGGCTTCGGTTTGAATTTAGAAAGGGGACCTGCGCTAATTCGTGTAGAAGGTATGAAAGCGTCTGCTGCGCTACTAATGATACCGAAAAGGTTATCGTAATTTTCCTGAACACTATCACTAAAAATAAACGTGTTACATTTCGATTCAATGTCCGATTCGTACCCTTCCCAATCTGCTCGTTTAACATTACGTTTTGAAAAATTGTCACATAGCGAATGGTTTTTAATTTTGATCATAATAAGTAAATGGTCGCTACCAAAATTTTCGTTAGTGACGGCCCAAGAACACGCCAGTACCAAATCGGAGCTGGCGAAGGAAATATCCGGAGAAGAACAAACTATTCTGTCGTGTACTTTTGAAATACGGGTTGGGCTCCTATCATTTAGGAAGGAAAAGTTATGATCCGAGCAAGATTCTGCAATCATACGACCTCTGCCATCTGTAGTGTAGGACCAGGAAACATGGTGAGCATTGAAGTCACCTCCTATTAGGGTTTTACGGCTAAAGAGAGAGAACAATTCGTCAAAATCTCTCTTCCTTATCCGAACATTACTCGGTGAATACACACCTAATACGTATTGAAGTGAGCTTTGATTAATCAATTCTACACACAGCATATCGAGTTTATTCGATGGTAAATTTAATTCTTTTACTCTAGCTGGAAGTGAGACATGCACTAAAATAATCAAACCACCGAACCCGTCATTTCGATCCTGTCTGAAACAGCAGTAGCCCGATACATTGAAATTTCTATCGCCAGAAAGCCACGTTTCTGAACAAATACATATATGAACACTTTCCCTGCTCAGAAACGTCTCCAATTCTGCTTTCTTCGGTAAAATACTACGGCTGTTCCATTGTACAATTTTAAGATTCATGGTGTTAATATGTGCTAAGTTTTTTTATCATACGAGTAATCCGATTTTTAACTTTTCTTGCCGAAATTTCTTTTATAACTTCTTTTAAAATTTTAACTAATTGTCCTATATCATCCGTGTACGTTAAGCTTATCTGTAGAATATTTTCTTTACCGTACGATTCATCTAAGAAACTCATAAAGTCTTTAATCGACATGGGGTAATCGCCGCTTTCCAAAATCTTTTCAATTTCTGTAATCTCCGAGGGTTGTATATCGATCGTCCTTTTTTGTTTTTTAACAATTTTCTTAGCCGGGTCAGTGTCGTCGATGGAAACTTCGCTCGAGTCGGACTCACTCATAGCCTCGCTATCTGACAATAATATTTCTGTAGGAGCAGGCGCGCTTTGCGACGATTCGGTCGTAGTAGGCGGGTGCGGTCTTTTGAAACTTACGGGCGGACGGAAATTAGGGACATTCAAAATATCACTAACATTGTTAGCGGGATTCGAATTCTCATTCGACTGTGTATTTCCTGGACACTTATTAGCGACATGACCTTCTTTTTTGCATAAAAAGCACGTCATCGAGTCTGTAGACACGTAAATCCAGTAGGTTGTACCGTCAAAGTCTACCTGAATGCGGTCCGGCAAAGTATTAATGACTTCCGGTGGAACATAAGCCTGCCGACGAAAACTGAGTATGTGATTAAATCCGGGCTCAGTGATACCGGCTCGGATAAAAGATACCGGTGAGGCCAATTCAATCTTCATCTCCGCTAACTTCGCTTCGATTACATTGTGCGGTATTATCGGACATACGTTAGACAATATGATGCGTTTATTCTTCGTTATCAGTGGACGAATCGGTACTTTCATATTGTTTAATACGATACACTGATGGACGTCTGTTAATTCTTCAGCGACTTCCTTAGTTGAAACGAATAGACAGACACGATTATTAGACATCCTACTGAGGAATCTAATTTTTGTGGGATCGATGATTTTACCGAAGGCGTAGGCATAGTCTTTTATTTGCATATCCTCTATCGCGTCTACGATCACTGCTTGCTCTTTTGTCGGGAAAACGAACGATTGGGTAACGGAGGAATAACTTTTAGGCTCCATCGTTCCCGTAGTCAGAAACGATGTAAACACTCGGACCGATAAGCGCGGGCGCCGGGCGCGGTGCGGCGCGCTCGTAGGTAACACGCGTAAATGTAATTGCTAACAATAAGCGCACGTGCAGTCTCAGCGACGTATCGAAAGCAACTGTAAGGTGCTGTTTTTATTTATAAATTATAGATCACATTATTAGACATGTGTAACGTATCAACTAAGTGCGATCGTATTGATAAAATAAATTTAACTGTGCTGTCAAACTTTTCACTTCAAGCTTCTTCTTGAGAGTGTGTGCCAACCCTTGACTACGAGTATAAAGGCTGCACGCTCTTCATAACAAACTGATAAAAATAATAATTAGAGACTATCTTAAAACGCTGAGAGCGTTTTAGCCAAGACTGACTTTAGTAAGAGTGTGAGAGCGGTTTATTAATACGGTCCTAATAAATCTTATGCCAAGCGACCTTATTACCTTCAGGAACGTAGCACAGACAAAGGGCAGTTTATTATTTATGGGTGCGCAGCAGAAGACATATCTTGCTCGGAGCGGCAGAGGCACATGTTGTATCATTTCGGCGAGGAATTTGAAAGCCGACGTGTTGCACATGAAGTATAACGAGGCATCAACGGTGCAGAGGTGAACGAATATATCCTGAAATTGAGAGGAAATGTATATATAAGATTGTCTCGCATAAATTATAAGATACTAGATTACGCCCGTATCTCCGTGGCGCCTAAATGCATGTATTGCTTTGGAACCGTACATTTTTCCGTGATAAAAAGTATCTTATGTCCTTTCTCGGGACTCAAAGTATCCCCATACCAAATTTCATCAAAATCGGTTAAGCGTTTTGGCGTGAAGAGGTAACAGACAGACAGATACACCTTATAATATTAGTATGGATGGATAACTGTTAACTTATGCTAAAACTGACCATGAGACTACTCAGGCTGGCATGCGGCAGGTGGTACGCGTACAGCTCCATCTGCTCCGCCGTGGGGTGCAGGCCGGCCTGCGCCACCGGGTCGGGGCTCCGCCCCAGCAGCCCCTTGAGCGTGCCCAGCTCGTCCGCCCTGAAGGTGGTCACGTAGCCCGTTTCCCACGCGCTGCCGTAGCGACCCGCCCTGCCTGTTTAGGTAATAGTTGGTTTATTTTAAAAAAAAGTCATTAATGGGGAGTAGAAAGCTGCATTGACTCATTAGCTAAGTGTAGAAGGTTGTTTGTCCATAAACTGTTATTGCAATGTATTTTCGTTCGCATTAAAGATGATACTGCTACGCGACACTACGCGGCAGTGACGCGACGTTTGTAAAACGTCCATAGAACTGATGTTTGTAAAACGTCAGTTTCACGTTTGTATAAGTACCAGAGGTACCACAACCACACCACGTCGCAACGACAAAATACCGTCAAGCAGTGGTTACGTGTGAATGGTGTCGCTGCAGATTTTTGTAGTTGCGTTGTGGTACCGACAAAATATCGACGTGGTTGCGTTGTCGCCAGTAGTTGCGATGTGGTTACGTACGAAAGTCAATAAAACGGAGGGGGAGAAGAGCGCGGGCGGTGTGCGCGCACTGTCATTGCATCGACGCAACGTTGTGGTTGCGATGTGGTCGGTATCACACAAGTGGTCGACAACGACTGCAAAATGTGGTACGTGTGAATGGTCCAGTTCATTTACAATACGAAATATACGCCCAACCACGTGGTGTGGTTGTGGTGTGGTTGTGGTACGTGTGGGTTGGCCCTAAAACGTCAGTTCTATGGAACGTGAAGTTACGCCTAGAGCGGTCTCACCTTTAATGAGAATATCAAATTACAAGACATCTATCAAAACATAAAGTCAAAAAATCATAAATTAAAGAGGTACAACTTTGATGGTAAATTGATAACTAAACAGTCCCTGGGTCACAACTTGGTCACAACAATAAAGTAATCTACATTAGCTTAGTGACAAATCCGAAACTAGTAAAATATTATTTACTTGACATGTGCTGCCACTAACTAACTAACCAGCAATCTGTAGAGCCTGTGATACACTGATGACGTCCATTTCCTTGTCACCATCTTCATTTATTACCGGTTTGACTAAGGAATAAAATATTATCCTTCGTATGCTCCTAAAACAAAAAAAATGTTTATGTCGCTTTGTAATCTGTCGAACTCTGTGGCTCAGTGGTTGAGCGCGTTGTGCTCAAGCCGGGAGCACGGGTTTGAATCCGAATAATTGAGATTATATTGTGAGTATAGTGAATAATTGCGTGAATATCGGCTCAGGTACTGCAAACACCGCTTCATAATAACTTCTCCTTATTGTGTTCTGTGACAACATTAAAGCGACACTGCACTGCAGCGGAGCGACGCGACACGTCACGGCCAAATATTATTTCTACAAAATCGTATGAGGGAAGCCGCACTACGCGACAGCGACGCTTCGCGATACAAAACGTCAGTTCTATGTAACATTAAAGCGTCTCCCAGACAGACGCGGCCTGCGGTGGCGGTGGCGGTGGCGGTCAGTTGAATGGCTTGGCCGCGTGGCCGCGTGTCTGTGTCGTACCTAGAACTCTTAAGTCATCCAACTGACCGCCACCGCAGGCCGCCGGCCGCGTCTGTCTGGGAGACGCTTAAAGGTGGCGGTTGGTAGCGGGCGACATGAAGCAACCGCAGACGACGTGTCGCAGCGACACTACTGGTTTGTATGTATTTCTATGAAATACCCTCCGCAGCTAGCGACACTTATTGATTGAAATACATAGAAACCAGGGCGCTGTGCCAAAATCTTTTCGTTTTCGCTTCGTTATAGAATCACCGATGAAAATGTATGGAATTGACATAAGCGTTCGTTAGTATGACGTTAACGTTCGACTCGTCTTATGTCAATTCCATACATTTTGATCGGCGATTCTATAACGAAGCGAAAACGAAAAAGTTTCGGCTAAATGGCCAGTAGTGTTGCGAGTGCCGGATTTATATTTTATATGAGTGAAGGCCACTTTATTACCGCCGCCTGCAGGCTTAGCATCGTCACCATAGAAACGGTTTCTTCCTACGGAAGAATAGACAGTGACATATTGCCACAGGTAATCCGCCATTCCGTCACTAAAACCTGTCAGTATGTCCATTCTTTCCCGTTTCTAATGTTGTTATGCTAAGCCTGCTGAGTGTCGCTTAGTGCGGCTCACCTTTATACTTACAAGTTAATTCCTAGGCCTATAGCGTCTGTGGCGACCATGACTTTACATGAGCTGTCGGGATCATTGAACTTGTTGGCTTGAGCGAGTTTAGTCCCGGGCGGTAGACTACCGTATATCACCGCTACCTCGTGACCCCTGCAACAATATGAGAGATACCTTAGACGTTAGTATAGAAATAAAGAAAAATATAGGCCGCACAAAACTTTAAGATCGCTCGATGGAACTGGAGGGGGTAGTCGGCGTATAATATCAGAGAAGTTGTTTCATATGCACATGGCGGACCAACGTGAATTGGTCGCATTATATTAAATGCTGCCGACAGATCACGCCTAACATTGATTTGACATAACCCGATAAAATAGGTCTGACATCTGCCTATGAATCAATTTCTTCGATCTTACACATAAAGCATAATATGGTAGCATTAGCAAAATAATATTCCCATATACATAAACAAACAATATATAACAGAATTGCGGAGTTTTGACCGATCAAAAATCGAAACACTTGACGTTGGTTCAAAATTTTTAAATAACGTATCTCCACAACTAAGAGCCAGTCTACACGGCGCGTTGCGTCAGCGTTGCGTCGACGCAGCGCTGCCGTTGCGTTGTTTTATATACAAATAACCAAGATGTTCACACGGCGCGCTGCGTCGTCGCAACGCACACATGACGGACAGCAGCCCCTGAGACGAAGCGGGAGGATCGTAATAATGCTGCGATGACGCAGCGCCCGTATGGTCGGCTATGCGTCAAACGGCAGCGCTGCGTCGACGCAATGCTGACGGAACGTGCCGTGTGGACTGGCTCTAAGGGTCAATTCAGACCGCAACGCGACGCATGGATTCATTTCTAAATTTGTATCGATTTGACAGATTTCAATTGCGTGAGACGTCTACAAGTCTGTCAATTCAATACAAATTTAGAAACGCAACGCAAATATTTTAACGCATAGGTGGCCACACGGGCGCTGCGCCATCGCAGCGTTATTACGAAGCAGTTTTAAAGTCAACACCCCCTCGGGAGGGGGCTCCCGCTTCGTCTCGGGGGCTGCTGTCCGTCATGTGTGCGTTGCGACGACGCAGCGCGCCGTGTGAACACCTTGGTTATTTGTATGTAAAACAACGCAACGGCAGCGCTGCGTCGACGCAACGCGCCGTGTGGACTGGCTCTAAGAGGGCTAGAGCGATGGAATTCAAAATTTGTAAACATGTTTTAGGTTTACAAATTAGCCTAGAACACCAACGGAAACATTACTAATCCACTGACTTTTTTTTTTTAATCATACGAGTAGTAAGTCATACGACATACATATTCTGCCAAAATCATAACCCTTCCTTTCGGCTTCGCCGCAGTCGGGTAAAAATTACTTTCGAGGTGTTAGAACTAAAGCAACGAAATATTCATGTAAAACGTCAGTGGTAACAAAACGCAACAATGTGATTTCGTTCTTATTCAGAACTCTCTAGATAGAGACACTAGTGGACTGTGAAGTCCCCCTATCGCGCGAACCGTACATTTCTTCGGGATAAAAATATCATATTATGACCTTTCCTGGGTTTAAAAGTATCTCCATGTACAATTTCATCTAAATTGTTTGAAGCGGTTTAAACATGCACAGACTGACACACTTTCGCATTGATAATATTAGTATAGATCAGCCTTTTCCAAAGTGGGCGATAACGCCCCCTTATGGACGCTGAAGGTCTAAAGGGGGGCGGTGTGGGACCCGGAAAAAAATGGGGGCGTTGTTTAGAGGCTTAGGGGGTAATTTGTAATTTCATTTCATCTGGATGCATTTTAAATTGAAACAATGGGGGGCGCTAAAACATAATTTGTTCTCAAAGTGGGCAGTAGACAAAATAAGTTTGGGAACCCCTGGTATAGATAAAGTTGTTTATAGTTGATACCTGCCTCAGGGACTGACCTCTGTTCTATCGCTCGACTTACACTGTAAATGTCATTCTTATTGAAACAAACAATACAATCCCCCGCTCGTACTTTGTCCAGTGAACCCAAAGCAGTGTCCTCCACTTTCAACTCAGTTAGCCTTTTGTATGTTCTCACCTGTAAGTAAATTGTTAAAAGTTAACAACTACAGTCCGTTTCAATTTATTCTGATCTTAATAAAAAGCTTAAAGTATACCAAGTGCAACTATGTTTTTTTATGACATTAAAATAATTAATAACATAATTTGATGCCATTTGCGTTATTCTAGGCAAATTAAGTGCTGCATCTATGCAAATCGGAACTGGTATTTTTTTTTTGTGTTTAATGCATTCTTTACATAATAATTTAGTTCGTTACATAATTCAATACGTCATTATAGTTTAATAAATTTACCTCTAATTCTTCACCGGTGGTATTACATATTTCTTCTATTAAATTAATGGCACCCGCTTCACCACATAAATGTATCTCTTCAGCTTGTAGACCTGCAAAAAGACAATTTAAGATGGTTGTAGTATCAGAGAACTTAATTCATAGACAGATATTGGGCCTTCATAATTCAGTGGGGTTAATATAATAATATCAAGCCTTGATTGTATGGGAGCCCCCTTAAATATTAATTTATTTAGTTAAACGATTTTGGTGCTAAATATTATAGTACTAATATAATTGAGTATTTTATCAAGTCATCCATTCAAATATATTGGTCTACACTAATTTATAAAGAGGAAAGATTTGATTTTTTGTTTGTTTGTTTGAATTGAATAGGCTCCGAAACTACTGGACCGATTTGAAAAATTCTTTCACCATTCGAAAGCTACATTATCCACGAGTAACATAGCCTAAATTTTATTCTGGAAAAAATAGGGTTCCGTAACATATTTGGGTTTTTCGGACACAAGGTGTAAAAAATCAACCAGAAAAGTTACTTATTTTGCGTACGCAGCCTAAACTATAAAAGATAGAACCATAAAATGTTCTAATTAATTGTAGATCTTATAAATATCTACAAAAAAGTCCGCAACATACTATACCTATCTATGTCGAGTGAGGCACAACAACCTTTTTTTTTATTTAAAAATCTTAAATTTTTTTGGAGTACATTTAAACGTGTTTATTTTACTCATGCTATTAATCCTTATCAAAATTAATTATTTCATCACTAAGTACAGTTTATGTAGATAAAATTTGGTCTTCGAATGATTAAAATTGGACGTTTGGTTTTGAAGTTATGACGAAATTAAAATATTACGATTTCTGCTCACCGTTGCGAAGTGGGCATCACCAAGGCGGGGGTGCGCGTGCGGGAGCCGGGAGGGGAGATCATTTTTTATTTATTTAAGTCAGGCATCTTGGCCCATATTATAAAGATTTAGATCTTTAGAGGTTTAGATCTATGAGCAAGGTACCCGCAAGGCTCAGACGCGAGGTCGGCTTCTTTAACATCCACAGAAAGACAATCTGTGCAGCCTGCGGATAATGACTGCGTCGTCGATGTTGGTGTCGGTGTCTGTGAATTGACCTGGGAATCATTTTGCTGACCATGTCTTTCCTGGGTAGGCTTTTTGCAGCGGTAACCGACATCCACGCGGGCGGAGCCGCGGGCGACCGCTAGTATTGAATAAAAGAGGACAAAAAATCTGGACTTTGTTATAATATGGAAGTGTAGTTTGCACTGGGAGTTAAAGCATTTACTGTTGAAAACTTACCTAATATGGCTCTAGTCCAGGCCCATCCCCGGCCTCTGTCACCAATCATTTGTATTTCGTCTATAATCGCTACATCATCTGGAAAGAGCCAAAATAAACATTTGTTAGGTTGTAGATTCATAGTATATTTTATGAAAGATTATTTATCTGAGTATCCAACAAAACTATTAGATAATGCACGGCCTCTGTTAAAAATAAAAAAGGCCGATTTTTTATTCATAAGAGTAGTGTACTCTATGGCCATTTACCTATTCCAGGATTTTTTAATTTCAGAATCTAATTAGTAATTCTCAACCAACTTACAAATATCATTTAATGATGTCATTTCGACGGTGCATGCAACATGTTTAGAGGGAGTCAGTTCTGGTTCATTCAGTATCATTGATTTTATTTCTGAGGTAGTTTCATCATCATTTTCTTCTTCTAGATTTTCCGCTATCGTGTTATACTGTGACGCATGTCTCCTTTCTTCTCCAGTTATCAAATCGCATGGGGTTCCCTGTAATTGTTTTTATAATAAATTTTTCGCCTCAGGATACAGTTAGAGATTTTTTAATAAACAGAATACAATGGCATTGTTTACAAAATATTTTAACGTTTTGTCTCAGTTATACTATTAAAACACATTGTAAAGAAAAATGAAAAAATTGGCCAAGTACGAGTAGGACTCGCGCACGAAGGGTTCCGTACCATTATAGAGCAAAATTAGGCAGAAAATTGTGTGTTTTGTATGGGAGCCCCCCTTAATTTTTTATTTTATTTTAATATTATTATTAAATATTAAAGTATGTACACATATAACTAAGTACTTTGAGAAAAATTCAAGTACCTACCTGTACCATTATTGATATAGAGCAAAAAAGGCCAAAAAAATCACGTTATTTGTATGGGAGCCCCCCTTAAATATTTATTTTATTTTTAGTATTTGTTGTTATAGCGGCAACAGATATACAAAATCTGTGAAAATTTCAACTCTATAGCTATTACCGTTCTTGAGTTACAGCCTGGAGACAGACAGACGGATGGACAGACAGACAGACCCACAGACAATGAAGTCTTAGTAATAGGGTCCCGTTTTTACCCTTTGGGTACGGAACCCTAAAAACCAGCCAAGTGCGTGTCGGGCCACGCGCAATATAGGGTTCCATAGTACCGCTAGTTTTTTTTAGGGTTCCGTACTCAAAGGGTAAAAACGGGACCCTATTATTGAGACTTCGATGTCTGTCCGTCTGTCTCCAGGCTGTAACTCAAGAACCACTATAGCTAGACTTCTGAAATTTTCACAGATGATGTATTTCTGTTGCCGCTATAACAACAAATACTAAAAATAAAATAAAATTAATATTTAAGGCCCCCTTTAAATATTAATTTTATTTTATTTTTATTTTATCCCATACAACAAACGTGATTTTTTTTTTATTTTTTCGCTCGTAATCAATAATGGTAACAGCGTAACATAACGTGTTTTACACTACTAACAACATCATCTCAGTTACGTTTAAAGGAATTTGAACGAAAAGTTCCTTTATACTTCGCCCAATACCTTTTTTTTAGTTTTTTTTTTAATGGAATAAGGGGGCAAACGAGCAAACGGGTCACCTGATGGAAAGCAACTTCCGTCGCTCATGGACATTTGCAGCATCAGAAGAGCTGCAGGTGCGTTGCCGACCTTTTAAGAGGGAATAGGGGAGGGTAGGGATGGGAAGAGAAGGGAATAGGGGAGGGAAAGGAAGGGAATAGGGTAGGGGATTGGGTCTCCGGTAAACTCACTCATTCGGCGAAACACAGCGCAAGCGCTGTTTCACGCCGGTTTTCTGTGAGAACGTGGTATTTCTCCGGTCGAGCCGGCCCATTCGTGCCGAAGCATGGCTCTCCCACGTATTAGTTGATCGACTATTACTCAATAACTTATGAAGTCTTCTTAGCCGTGATAGTTTTCCTTTTAAATTCAGCATATTTCCTACTCCCGTGAATTTTTTCACATTTCCAGTAGCAACCTTTTAGCTGGTAGAAGGGGGGGGACATTGGACTCTTAACGATTTTTTCCACTTTAAAACTTCATATTTCACAAATGGATCCCCAAATCGGAAATTGATCTTTGAATACTAGTAATATTTTAAAAAAACCTATTCAACAACACCCCACACGGTGAGGTGGACGCGAAAAAAAATATTCATCCCCACTTGATGTGTAGGGGAGGTACTTTAAAAAAAAATTTTTTAAAGACCTTACATACCATTTTGTCGGCATCATTAATATGTGCATTCATGCCGAATTACAGCTTTGCAGGTCCTATACTCTCTGAGCAAAACCGCAGTCAGACGGACGGACAGACAGACGGAAACTATAAGTATAAGGGTTCCTTGTTGACTACGGAACCCTAAAAAGAGGACTTCTAAATTGAATACCACCAAAATATTTTTGGCTATATAGTTACAGAGTATTTTTGGCAAAAGTTTATATTATTCTCAAAAATGTTGTTGGATGGCATAAGTATATTTTAATACTATCCTATTAAATTATTTTTAAATGATACATACTTTGCTGTTGGACTTGTGGTAAATTTCAGTTGCTAATAACTTTAAAGGCCCACAATATACACCAGATTTTGCAGAGAGAAATTTCTCCATTGCATGGTAAGTCTTGCCCGAGTTAGTTGGCCCAGCATGGAAAATGATCTTTCTATTTATATTTCTTGCTTGAGGATACCTAGAATAAATAACTGTATTTTAAAAAGATAAAACCGACTTCGAAATTGTATGTATATAATTGATAATTAAAACTCCAAAACTACTGAACCGATTTTGATGAAACTTGCACTATTTCCTAAGTTGAACAATACCTAGTACAACATAAAAAGAATTACTGAAATCGGAATGGTAGTTCCAGAGATATGCGAACACAAACATAAAAACATACATACATACATACACTTTTGAAATTTGGCACATTTGTTCAGATGCTGATATAGACTAACATATACGAAAACTGGGCAGTTCTGGAAATATTACATACATACGCGTCGAATTGATAACCTCCTTTTTTGAAGTAGGTTAAAAAACAGATGCGTAATTTATATACTTTTTACATACATAACCAACCCTAATTATATTCTTGAATATTCTTGAAATCAAAAAAGGATAGTATAGGTACATAAAATAGGAACAGGAGGCAGGAACTGTACATTTTTCCGGGATAAAAGGTGTCATATGTCCTTTCCCGGGACCCAAAGTATCTACATACCAAATTTCAGCAAAATTGGTTCAGCGATTTGGGTGTGAAGAGGTAACACACAGACAGACACACTTTCACATTTATATTTTTAAGTATGGATATATAGTGTTTTGCATTTATCTGTCAAGCTGTGTACAACTTTTTTAAGCTTTCAGACAAGGACAATCTTTATTGGAAAGAGGTTTATAATTACCAATTGGCAGGAGTTCTTAAGTCTGAGATTTTCTTTAAATCATCTAAGCAGTCTAAATGAGGGAAAGCCAGTCTGGCATGCCTGAGGAAGTATGGAAACAAGTCATCAACATGGCCAGCACCTGAAATAATTTGAGAACTTATTCAATGAAACCTAAAAAAATAATATAAGAAACATTTAATAGGAGTTAAGACCGGGCTCCCAAAATTATCTAAACATGCTAGCCCCGCCTACACACCCCGCCATCCTCCAATCGTGATACAATGATTCCATGAATCGTGCCCGCATGAATTGTATTTTGCGCTGCAGCTAATAATGAACAATATCGCGTAACAACCGACCGGCGCATTATAGCACAAAAGTAAAGTCGCTAGTCCCAAAAATGTTTTTGATGATTACTTAAAAATTAAATACAATACTAATATTTCCTTTAGCTATTATTTTATAAAGTGTGTTATTGAAGTCGTGCAAATTATTTATTGATAGTAACTCAATAAGTGCAACAGATATTTGTTGAAAAGCCCAGAAATATTCATAATTTCGAAAAATAAAACTATCGAGTCAAAATAAGTGAATCGTGTTTTTAGTTAGCCAAATATGAGATAAATATACAATGATTAAATAAATCTCAATTTCATTTATGTCAATCGTCTTCCGGGATCGTAATACCTATTAGAAAACACAGCAAAATTTGACAGCGCGGTCTTAAATTTTAGATTACATAAAAAGTAAATGTAACAAATTACTTTTTATGTAATCTAAAATTTAACTTTTAGTTTATTTACTTTTTAATTTGCTATTAAAATTTAAAACTAGTTTATAAAAGTGTGCAGCAGTTTATGCAAATATAATATTGTCTTACCTGCTAGTATGTCACTAATAGTTATGTGTAAATCTGGAGGTAGATCATGTTCTAAACAATGTCTCCGAAAAGATAAAAAGGCTTGATGTAATAATTGATCGTCTAAACCATTTTCTGCCGAAAGTACTCTAACCTCTGGCTTTTGGTAGAACTTGTTCAAAATCTTAAGTAAATCTTGTTTTTTAAGTCGACCTGTGAATTCTTCACCTACGTTGATATCGTCAGAGTTTGGCTTTACTGGAACAGGCACAAAGAGAGCAGAAGGATTCCCTTTATCATGTTTCTTGCCTCTTTTAAAAACATAACCTAACTCTCCTATTTTAGCATTTCTCACTCGAATAAAAGAACTTGTATAAGGTACAGTACTAGTTTGTAGCCTATCTATACAATACACGGTCCATATTCGCGAAAAACCTTTGTACATTTTGTTAAATTAAAACCAAAAATTATAAAATTTACACAAATAACACATCGCTGAAATTTATCAAATGGTGATAATAAAGTACTCTGTGGGTGATTGTCACTGGTTGTCACCAGTGTTGCCAGATGGTCTCAGCGACGTACCCCTGAACTAATTTGATTTCCCCCTAGAAATCCCCTAGAATACTCTCACTCTCGATTTTTTGAAGAGGCGGTCATGTTGAGAAATGATGGGGATATTACAAAAAGTATTTATAATAGAACATTGATTGACAGGTGTAAGTTTAATTTGCTTTTTGGTTACAGAAGACTTTGGTTATAGATTATATTTCGACATCAATTCTAAATGACAGGCTCAAAGCTCTCAGCTTCCCAAAGTTTAACTCTAATTATCCGGGAAAACATCGAGGGTTCCGATGCCGCTGTCGTTGATATTATTATAAATGCTCTCGGAATTAAAAAGCTTAAACATACGAACTGTCGGCTTAAAATCGCAGCAATCGACGCTGAGCGTAAGTCGAACATGCATTATGGCTTCGACCATGGCAACCTACATTTTTGTACTGTACCGACTGTATTTGACGTGTTTTTTGAATTTCCCCTAAAATACCCCAAATATTTTTTCCCCCTATTTTGCCCCTATCTTGGTCGAAAACCCCCTAAATCTAGGGGGAAATCCCCTGATCTGGCAACACTGGTTGTCACTTGTCACAATAAATTTTTTTTTTTTTCTTATTATGGCGCTCGGCTTTTTAACCATGGCCAGTGTCAAGTAAAATATGGCGGGGAGAAAAAAAAAAAAATTCGTAAAAAGTTTACAAAATTTAAAGTAGTTTTTCCAGATTATCGTCAAGTCGAAAGTCTAGTAAAAGTCTAAAAAAGTAGTCAGTAAAGTCAACGAGTCAAGTCAGTTGTTTTAGTAAAGTGGTAGACCCTTTACTAAAACATTCGATGGAGTTTTGGAGGGAACACAAAATTGCACGTTTCTTGAAGTTGTATCACTTGCCCACACTTGTGCACGACATCGAATATTTAATGGTTAATATTCTACCAACATTACACATTAAAAACCGAAATAACACAATTTTAGGAAAATAATACAAAAACACAACGTCACTCTTTCGTATTCCCGAATCCCGACAAAACTCTCCACAATAAAATTGACAGTTGACATCAATGACATTGACAAAAACTTTTTTTTTATCTTTTTATGATACTTCGGCTATAAAACCATGGCCCAGTGTGGAGTAAATGGCGGGAAATAATGTTCTAGTATAGTACAATTTTTAGCATCGTTTTCATAATATTATATCGTCATCTAAAGTCTAGTCAGTCTAAGTAAAAGTCAATACAGTCAAGGAGTCAAGTTGGTTGATTTATTTAAGTGGTAGCGGCTTTACTGAAACTTTCGATGGAGTTTTGGAGGAAACACAAAATATAACGTTTCTGGATATTATATATCACCTTCCTACACTTGTGCATGAGAACGAATATCTAATGGTTAATATCCAACCAATATTACACTTAAAAAACCCAGATAACACAATTTTAGGAAAATAATACAAAAACACAACATCACTCTTTCACATTCCCGGCAAAACTCGACAAAAACTGATTACTTATTGACTTTTACTTCAGAAGTTACGCATAAGTACTATCAGAGAAGTTAATTCCTAGGCAGATGGCGAACCTAACTAATTTGGTCGCGTTACATCAAACCACTGACCTCCATTATACAAGTGCATCAAACCCATCCGACCGATCACAGCTAACATTGAATTGACATAAGCCGACCAGCTGACTTAGGTTCGTCAACTGCCTAGGAATCAATTTCCTCGATGGTACATTGTGAGTTCTGATTTCTGAAATTCTGACCGTCAATGAATCGAAAGCTTGGACTTTAAGGCTCCCGCACACAGCTGCGTTTTTATCGTCCGATATTTCTTACGAGAGAGCACCGCGCCGCGACGGCACTATTATACCATCTCTCTCAGGTATGCAAGAAAAGTCAATATCGCATGCGTTATTGTGATATACTTCCATTGCGGCGTTAATATTATCGCAGCAGTGTGTAACTACTTACTATATGACCATCCTAATACAAAATGTACTGAAAACAGATATCGCAATAACGCGCCTGTGTGCGGGAGCCTTTAATCTCCTTGTAGCATGGACAGGCCTGTCGCACTCGCGCGTGTAGGTATCGAAATGTAAGTACCCCTTTAAAGGGGCAGATCACTAGGGAGTAGGGACTCACAAGCGACCGGTGACGCACGCGCAAGATTTTTTCGTCGCATATAATATCTACTTACTGATTTAACCGCTGTGACAGAATCGTTATTAATCTGATAAATATGAACAATTGAAAAAAACGACCCTAACGTAAAATAGCGGCCAAGTGCGAGTTGGACTCACCTATGAAGGGTTCCGCAGCAGCAAATAGGTAAGGTGTTTAGGAAATCACAAGTATTTTTTAAAATTTGAGTATGTTGAATATATTTAAAAAAAGTAATAAACGTTAAACTTTAACGTTCTTCTACGTTTTATTGCTAATTGATTAATAATTTCTTCGGAATCAAGCTGCGCCACCAGATCTCGGTGTACGCTCATTAAAGCCAGTCCAGTGAGTCTTTCATCGCTCATTTTATTTCTTAAGTAAGTTTTTAACCTCTTTAAGGTAGAGAAAGATCTTTCAGGGGTTTCAGTGGACACTGGAAGTGTGCCTAAAATTATTATATACTGCACATTGCACATTTTCCCGCGCCCCTGCGACGAACTACGAACGCATTGCGGTACCTACTCTGCCTACGGACACGCTCCACAGTATAATAATAATAATTATACTGTGAATAGAAAAAAAATACATACTTTAAATACCTCGCCGATTAAAATCGGTGCGGTACATTATATTATTGTCGATTGGACAAGTAAAATGGATAGTAATGGGGGGGGTCCGGACCACCAGGAACTCTAAGTCAGATAGTTTAGAAGCACTGATCTCCATTATATAATGGAGGTCAGTGTTTAGAAGTGATAACGATTTTCTTGTGAAGTACAGCTGCAAGTTAGTATGAGAGCCAAAAAAAAAATAGTTTTTTCAAAAGTTGGAGAAAAAAAATATTTTATAGCCAATTTGTGAATAAAATATGCCATACATCATCACTGGTGTCGACTGTCGGGACACATTGTATACATTTTACACATTTTATTTGCAATGGCGGGCGTTGGCTTTCTAGCTATTACAAGCTAAGTCTACAACCACTTGAAAGGTTGAAAGAAAACTCTTTGTCAATTTTGACGTTTGCTAATGTCATTTTGCAAAAAGGACACGACGTCGACGGCTGAGGATAACTCCGAAATCGGCTCAATTTTTGCATCTTTTTCCTTTCACATGATAGAAATTACTAAATATTCTGAAATAAAACACTGTTTTATAGGCATTGTGACTTAATATAGTCCTGTTACAAGATGGGTAAAGCTAAAAAAGGGAAGAAGGGTCAAGCTATTGAGGATGGGTAATCTTATTTTAGCATAATATGTTAATATTAGCTTTGCATTATTGTTCCTATTAAAACTGTGTATTCTTTCAGTGATAGTGATGTAGAAACCACTAACATTGAGAGCATAAAACCGGCTCCACAAAAGGGAAAGAAGTAAGTCAGTTTTAGGTTATAAGTTCAAGACTACCTATTTGTAGACCTACAAAGGTCTAGAAAACTTACAAAACAATAATCAAACGCCAAGATTTCCAAAATCAGACTGCTTATTCCCTTCTATGTACATTTTCAATAAAGGTTGATAAGTTTTAAGTTCTGTTGTTGTAGTCTATATACAGTCAGATACCTTTTATGTTAAAATGAGAATGTGTGTAATGTAAGCCATTCTCCACTTTTTGCTGATGTGGTTCATTTCATTACAATTCAAGACGTGAGTGGAAGAATAAGGTAAGTAACATGAAAAAACTTCCCGTTTTTTGCTTAAATGGAGGATTTAGGACTGGAAAAATTATTTGAAATAGAAAAACTGTGGATTATATGTGTAGCCAGATATATTAGCTAGGTTATGAAGTAGATAAGTTACAAGTTTTATGAAAATAATAAGGGAAAAATGAGTTATTGGCCGTATGTTACGAAATGTTACTTGTTCGATTCTTCCACTCACGTCTTCAATTACAATATTTCTGTAATTAAATATTCTCATTTTAACATAAAAGGTATCTTAGATTTCTAACTGTATTTAATTACTAATAACTGATATGTATGATTTTCATTATTTCAGAACTGTCATTGATACGGATGAAAGTGAAGACGAAAAGATAAAATCAAAATCTAAGAAAAAATCTGCTGATTCAGATATCAAAATATCAAATAAGTCTCAAAAGAAAAAACAGGAAAGCAGTGAAGGTAACACAATTTGGTTGTATACAGCAAAATAAGCTTGCGTTTTATTTATTATTTAGTTGAAACTATTAAATATTATTGAACCTAACTCATTAACTACTGTTCGAAGAAATTAAATTATCATGCTAGCTCACATATATGCCCTTTCTGGGAACACTGAGTATAACAGTAAAGATAGAAAAGCATCAAAGTTCATCCAAATTGGTTCAGCAGTCAAATATAAAGAATTAACAGAGAGACACACACTGCATGTTTTATTATAGTACTTATTCTACTCCTATTCATGAAAATAAGTACAAATTTTAATCATATTATATGTGTAAGTGATTGTGCTATATGCATATATATTTAAAATATTTTTTTATTAGTATGATTGATTTCTTGTTTATAATAATTATCTTACTCATAAAAATGTTCTAGATGAGTCAGAAGATGATGAACCTAAGAAGAATTCAAAGAAAAACAAGAAAAAAGAGGAAAAAAGTGCCTTTTCTCTTTTAACAGTAGAATCTGGGGATTCTGCACCTGAAGCACCTCCATCATCAGATGATGAAAGACCAGTCCAAAAAAATCAAAAGAAACCTAGTCAAGAAAAAAAAGAGCCAGCCGGTAAGAAGGGAAAGAAAGCCAGGAGAAAGAAGGATGAAAGTGATGAGGATATAGAAAAAGTTTTAGCTGAATTAGAAATGGAAATGTTGGGTGTGAAAAAAGAAGTGCCAGTAACATCTGAGGTTGAAAAGCCACAGGAGGAAGATGAAAGTAAAGATGAAAAGAAGCCTAAGAAAAATAAGAAAAAGAATGAGGAAAAACCAGAGCAAGTAGATGTTGATGGTGGTGAAAAGGGAAGTGATGAAAATGATATAACCATTAAAACTGCAGCTCAAAAGAAGAAAGAGAAGAAGGAACGTGAAAAGTTAAAAAAACTAGAAGCTAAAAAAAAAGAAAAGGAACAGGAGCCGAAAAAGGAGGACTCTGAACCTAAAACTTCTGCCAAACCAGTTGAGAAAAAGACTGAAACGAAACCTAAAGAAGTGAAAAATGAAGAAATTAAAGCTCCATCTGAAGAAAAAGACGGAGAGAATGAAGCTCCATCAACTGAGGGCAAGAAAAAGAAAAAAGGAGAGAAGGGTGAAAAAGAAGATAAAACAAAGAAAGGCCCAACAAAAAAACATATTGCTGCTATGCAGGAGGCATTAAAGAAAGTAAAGGAAGAAGAGGAACGATTACAACGCGAGGAAGAAGAAAGAATAAGGCAAGAAGAAGAAAGGGAGCGTCAAAGACTAGAAGCTATAAGGCTAGAAAAGGAGCGTAAAGACAAAAAGAAGCAGAAGGAAAAGGAAAGAAAAGAGAGACTTAAAGCAGAAGGAAAACTTTTAACACCAAAACAAAAAGCTGAGAAGGCTAGAGCTCAAGCTATGCTTGAATCATTAAAAGCTCAAGGAATTGAAATTGGTTCAACAGAAAAGAAACCTCCACGTCCTGGCACAAGGATCAAGCCTACGAAACTAAAGACGCAAATATCACAGGAAGCTCCAGCTACACCAGTAGAAGAGAGCAAACCAGAGATCAGTGCTACAGAAAAGAGTGTAAGTTATTTATATTTTTTAAATGACAAGATCATCTTCTAGAGTCCCATTTAAAATTAAAAATACCTACTTAAACAATTTAAAGGCAAGTTTATAATGTTAAACATGTTTTATATAATATTAAGTATTAAGTATAGCATTACTTTTTTAATACAGGAACCTGAGAAAGTTGAGGAAAAAAAAGAGTCAGATACAGAATCTGTAAAAGATGCTTGGGATGCTGAGTCATCTGAGGATGATGAACCCGAAAAACCAGAACCTGTTAAAGAACAAGTTAAGGTGCAGGAAAAACCGAAGCAAGAAGAGGTAAGTAGTTTAATAATATGGATGTAATAGGATAATTGTGACATAGAGTTGTGAAATACACTTTGTCATATGATAAGACTGTTGCTTAGATAAATCTTTATTTTTTATTTTTATGAATATGAATTTAAAGTCAGTTGAAGGTATCAGACCCTGCCAATGTATAACTTTTCTTTATCTTAACAGAAGGAGGAAGAAGAGAGTTCTGAAGAGGAAGACAGCAGCTCAGAGGAGGACTCCAGTTCGGAAGAGGATTCTGATGATGAAGGAATGACAGATGCTCAGAAGAAGAGGGAATTGGTACTGAAACGGCTGGAGGTAATTTTAAAACAATTTTTAGAAAATAGAGAGGTGTTAAAAAAGAAATAAATTGTAGTTTTTGGAGTATTCTGGAAACAAATTAACATTTTTTGATGATCTTTATTTAAATATTGTTTGACACTGACAAACATGATTTTGTCTTTTTTTGCTGCACATAAAATACTAATTTTTGCGTTTAGGTTATCTCTTGATGTAGTGACTATAATATTTTTACTTTATCCCTAACCCTCCTTGTCGACATCCATACTGCTACTTCCCCTTACTTTCTTACTCAAGAAACCTTTAATTTCTATTTAGAAACGTAAAGAAGAAAATGAAAATAACAAAGCCAACAATCCACTGCGAGCGGCCGTTGTGTGTGTACTCGGCCACGTCGACACTGGCAAGACCAAGATATTGGACAAACTGCGACGCACAAACGTACAAGATGGCGAAGCCGGCGGTATTACGCAGCAGATCGGAGCTACTAATGTGCCTATTGAGAATATCAAGGAGCAAACTAAACATGTTAAAGGGGTGAGTTCTTTAATTATGTCTCGTTGGTGCTTATGGATGTGAGATTTGAAAAAAACTAAGTGTATGCGTAGGATTGAGTGGGTATTCGTGCGATTGAATGTGTGCGTACAAATTTATGTGCATGCGTGCTAATTTACGTGCATGCGTGTATTATCTACGTGTACGATGCGCATTCTAATGTGTGTTACATACAAATCCGAATGTGTGCTTTTTTATTATGATATTCTTTTTGTCCTTCCTAATTAATTTTTTTTAATATATCTTTTTTAGGTTAACGAAATCGCCTTCAAGCTACCAGGTTTGCTCATCATTGACACACCTGGCCACGAGTCCTTCAGTAATTTGAGAAATCGAGGATCTTCACTTTGTGATATTGCTATTCTTGTAAGTCAAAATTTTACAATAAAAAATTTTGACAGTTTTATAACAGCAGTCATATTGTTAGTAACAAATAAAAATATTTACATTTTCAGGTAGTTGATATTATGCACGGTCTAGAACCACAGACAATCGAATCTATCAATCTGCTAAAACAGAAGAAGACACCTTTTATTGTGGCTCTCAACAAAATCGACAGACTGTACGACTGGCAAAGTGCTCAGCGTAAAGACGTCAGGGATATCCTGAAGATGCAACAACAGAATACTCAGCTTGAGTTCGAGAAACGCAGCAAGGATATTATCATACAGTTTGCTGAGCAGGTAAATATTTTCTTCATATTTTTGCCTCAAAAACAATAGTATACTACGGTATCTATCTGACATATTAATGTGGCCAGGTTCTTGGGTCATATTTTTAATAGTGTTGTAGTTTTGTTAATGTGTTTGACATTAGCCAATCAAAAGCACTATCAAAAACAAAGCATTACAGAATGCATTCCACTTTTATTTAATCAGCAATTGAATAACTATAACCCATGGACATATTTTCTCTCAGATCATATTATGGATATCAAGGCAAACTTCCCAATTTTTTTAAATTATTTGTTAAAAGTTGTGATCACTCTTTTCATTTCAGGGTCTAAACGCAGCGTTGTTCTACAACAACCCGGACCCTCGCACCTATGTTTCCCTGGTGCCCACATCAGCTGTGACTGGTGAGGGTATGGGTAACCTCTTGGCTATGATTGTCCAAGCGTGCGAGGGACCGCTTCACAAACGACTGATATTCTCCAATCAGCTGCTCGCTACTGTGCTTGAGGTGAGCTTAAATTGTAGAGAATATTGAAAAGTGATAAGATTTTTAGTGAAAATTGTCCATACATATTCTAACCCCCTTACTATAAAATAAGTTTTACAATGTGCCATAGAAAGTTTTGAACCTATCAAACGGCATTTCCATCATATAAGACAAGGACTAAACCTAGCTCATCCATTGTACAAATATTTTTATTAGTAAGGGAGAAAATATAGCCTATGAACCTTACTCAATGGCGTTAATAGTGACATGTGGTCGTTGTGCGAGTATGTTTCGAATGGCAATTACAGACAAATTTTAATTATTGTTTATTAAAAACAATACGAAAGCAGTCTGAACTCGAAAACTTACCAAATTAAGTACATCTTTGAAATTTCTTGTTGCACTTCTGCATAAACCATCCCCGTGTTTCCCCCAGGTGAAAGCCATCCCCGGTCTCGGCACGACCATAGATTGTATCCTCATAAACGGCACGCTACACGAGGGTGACACGGCGGTGCTGGCGGGCACTGACGGGCCGATTGTGACGCAGATCCGATCGCTGCTGATGCCGCAGCCTATGAAGGAACTGCGTGTCAAGGTAAGTTCTAATTTAAAACTATAATAAACTAGATGATGCCCGCAACTCCGTTGCGCCAAGATTCGTTTATCGCGCGGGAACCGAATATTTTTCCGGTATAAAAAGTATCCTATGTCCTTTCTCGGGAACCAAAGTATCTCCATACCAAATTTCAGCAAAATCGGTTCAGCGGTTTGGGCGTGAAGTGGTAACAGACAGTCAGACACACTTTCGCATTTATAATATTAGTATGGATAATAGAACTTCTAAACGTCATCTTATTATTTATTAGTTGATGACGGTGGAGCTATGTGATTTGGTCGCGTTATGTCAAACCCAGCCGACAGATCGCGACCAATATTTAATTGACATAACCCAACAAAATGACGAAGGTCCGCCGGCTACCTATATATCAATTTCTTTGATGGTACTTTTTCTATTTTTGCTGATTACACAGTATGCCATGTTTAAACTCAGGCTTGTCTTTGTAATCAGATTACACACTACAACAACATAATATTATGACATACTTTAATTTCAAAGACACAAACCGTACAGGTAGATCAAATCGTACACAATGAAAAAGCTATTTTACAATGGTCCATCTTTGTCTTTCGGGCGACTTTTCCGATGTTTTAGTCAAGACAGAAACATCATATCGTATCCATATTATGTCTTGTTTCAATTTTTTTTTTTAAGTATGTAAATGTTTATTCACAGAACGCATACATAGAACACAAGGAAGTGGTCGGCGCTCAGGGAGTGAAGATAGCCGCCAAGGAGTTAGAGAAAGCAATAGCTGGCTTGAATCTACTCGTGGCGCAGAAACCTGATGAAGTTGATGTCTTGAAGTAAGTATCATGTTTACATTACCTTGTTTCACTGGTGTTAATATCACTGTTTTATTCCACGAAATTTATAACATATTGTTTGTATAAGCGTAGTCCACAAGTTTAGCTATCAAATGATACCTTTTTTATGTTCATAGGATATTTACATGAGAAGTATTGGTCAGATTAGAAAGAAAGAAACATTTTCTCGAAATGGCTGCCATTTTACAACCGTGAGAGAGAAAAAAAAAATTAAGAGCCAATTTGTCGATAAAATTTGCCATACATCATCACATTAAAGGATCGGACACCGATGTCGGCACGCATGTTCGATATTTTGTGAAAGATAAAGAACTTTTTACACAGCTTTGCTTCAAAACCGCTATTACAACAACATTGCATAGCAATACTTGCAGCCGTTTCCTAGTAACGATTATGTAATATACAACTTCTCTTTTTAACTGTAGGGTAAGGCCGAGTATTTTCCCACTATTCGAAAGTAAAAATTGTCCCATTTTTTGACTGCATATTAAAAAAAAAAACTAACCAGTAATTTTTAATTAAAGAACTCTTATTTTATTTTTTAGGACTCTAAGGGCCTGTTTCACCACTTCCTGATAAGTGCAGAATAGGCTATCTACCACTGGACTTGACAGATAAAGTATGGAGAATCTGTCAAAAAAGTTGTGAATAGCCTATTCGGCACTTTATCAGAAAATGGTGAAACAGGCCCTAAATCATACAATTTTATATCAAAGTTAAAATACTCTTTATGGTTTAATAACTACAGTGAGTTCAATTCGTCCGTTACCCCAAATCCCAGTATTATAGTACTCTGTGCCCAAATATTGCAAAAAAACTCGCTGTCTTTTTCATGCATCGAAATACTTGGAACTAAAAATTTGTATTTCTTTCCATTGAAAGACAAATTCACAAGAACTGACTTAAATAAACTGAAACTTAGCAATTTAATCGTAATTTTGATCTTTTTAAATAAGCAGATTTCATGACTTTATCGAAATTTAAATGTTTGTCCCCGTATTTTCACTTCTACGTTACAATTTTGTATGTTACCATAAATCTTTTGTGGTACTATTTTATATTGACACTGGCAATACTAAGTATCTATGCGAATAATAATAAAAAAGACGCTTGTTTGTTGTCTGTGGAGTCGAGCAAAAGTGAAGTGTTTCGTCGGAGTTTTTTTTAAGTGAATTTAGACGATTTCAAAGGTAAATAACAGTTTTTATTACACCTGTTTCGAATAGAAATATGAATAAGCGGAGAAGCAATGCGTGACGTGTTTTTCGTCCAAATTGAGCTCAAATTATCGATTAATGGTAAATTATAACCTAAAAAATCTCGCTTCTATGTTACTTCTATGTTACCGGTAACGTTCATTGTATGTTACGTAACGTTGAAGTGTTGTAAGGATTTGTTCATATCGTCATATCGTGCTAATTTTAGCTTTTTTTGGTAACACTTCAAAATATTCTCAAGGCGCGTGAGGCTTTTGTGTGCTGTTGATTGACTTTGTTGATAACATTTAATTTATATTGAAATCATTAATTCATCAGGACTTTTTGGCGGGAACTCAGCGGGAGTGCATCAAATTATTCATTGAATTTTTGATATAATAATTACTATTATTATTGTTTTTTTATTATTACTATTGTTTTTTGTTTGATTAGTTTTTTATGAAAAGCTAATTTGATTATTATCTGTGTACTGGAAGATTTAGAGGAACAATAACAATGTTATGTTTTTGTTTACTTAGTTTTGATAAAAGTCTAATTTTATAGTATTTTAGTACTAAAGATTTTAAATAACAATTTTATTTAATTATTTGGTACTTAGTTATGTACTTACTCAAAATAAAAGACATGATTTGATAAAAGAATTGGTTTTATATTTTTTTTGTTATCCATGCACATCATATACTGGGTGTAAGGGACAGCGTCCCGCAAACTGGTAGGGGTTGCTCACTAAACGATACTGTACAACTATCACCAGGATTTTTTTTCAGGAAATGAAAAAAAAAAATATTTTTCCATACAAATTGTCTGATCGAGGTGGTCATTTTGTATGAAAAATGTTTTTTTTTTCATTTCCTGAAAAAATTCCTGGTGGTAGTTGTTCAGTTTCGTTAACTGAGCAACCCCTTTAAGTTGGCGGGACTCTGTCCCTTACACCCCGTATAAGGCATAAAGTTTTACATCAAAAAGGTGCACTATGAAATCGGCCTTACATACTATACTCGTTACTTTTTTTTTTATGAATTAAAGGGGGCAAACGAGCAAACGGGTCACCTGATGGAAAGCAACTTCCGTCGCCCATGGACACTCGCAGCATCAGAAGAGCTGCAGTGCGTTGCCGGCCTTTTTAAGAGGGAATAGGGTAATAGGGGAGGGTAGGGATTGGAAGAGAAGGGAATAGGGGAGGGTAGGGAAGGGAATAGGGTAGGGGATTGGGCCTCCGGTAAACTCACTCACTCGGCGAAACACAGCGCAAGCGCTGTTTCACGCCGGTTTTCTGTGAGAACGTGGTATTTCCCCGGTCGAGCCGGCCCATTCGTGCCGAAGCATGGCTCTCCCACGTATAATACGTGTTACTTTTACGTTACCGTAACATAGAAGTATCTATGTTACTCTATGTTACTAAGTGGGAAAATTCTCGGCCTTACCCTGTAACATTTATGATTCCAGAGAGGAGGTGGCAAGGGAGTTGAAGTCTGCGTTGTCATCTATCCATCTGTCGGAGCGCGGTGTGTACGTGCAGGCGTCTACGCTCGGCTCGCTCGAGGCGCTGCTGGACTTCTTGAGGACGAGCAAAATACCTGTGAGTGACCTTAAAGATTTAAATTCTTCTAAGTAATGTAAATTATATTACGATCTTTGTGACTTCATTCTGACTGACAGACAGACGGTGGGACCGTCTGTCTGGTTCTACAGGGTTCCGTATTAATTTACATACAGATTTTTTAATTCTGGCAATAATTTTTTTTTTTCAATTTCCAGTACTCGGCGATCAGGATAGGCCCCGTGGTGAAGCGCGACGTGATGAAGGCGTCGGCCATGTTGGAGCACGACTCGCAGTACGCCACCATACTGGCGTTTGATGTTAAGGTTTGTTTGTCTATAATGTATATTATACTTAAGTTATAAAGAAGTCTGCGACGGATGTATTAAAGCGATTTCTATAATTATATCACATGCTAATATTATAAATCCGAAAGTGTGTCTGTCTATTACCTCGTTACGCTTAAACTGCTGGGCCGGTGTAACCCGTCGATCGTGGGAAAACGAGACACAATAGATATTATATTGTGTCTCGGACGCCGGTGACCGTATGGGGCTTGATGAATTAAATAAAAATTTGTATGCAGATACTTTGAGTCTCGGGAAAGGACTATCAGAGAGGTTGATTCCTAGGCAGATGCGGGACCTACGTAGTTCGGTGATCACAATTAACATGATCCGACCAAATGACATTGGTCTGTCAACTGCCTAGGAATCAATTTTCTCGATGGGACATAGAATACTTTTTTCCCGGAAAAATAAAGGTTCCCGCGCGATAAACGAAATTGTTGCAGCGGAATTTCGGGCAACATCCAGTACCTTATAAAACTATTCCAGATCGAGCGCGACGCCCAGGAGTTGGCAGACCAGCTCGGCGTAAAGATATTCGCGGCGGACATCATATACCACCTGTTCGACAAGTTCACCGCATACCGCGAGGAGCTGAAGCAGAGGAAGCGGGAGGAGTTCAAGCATATCGCCGTCTTCCCCTGCAAACTTAAGGTCGGTTTGTGCGAATGATGTCAGACAGAACCTTATGGCCAGCCAGTGAAGTCAGACAGAACTTCATAGCGGATATCACTCACAGGATACAGCGATGGTAATGTGTGGTGGGCCAAAGCCCGTTAAAATAAAAGACAGAAGAATTTATGGTATTTGCGCTGGATTGATACTGAAAAAACCGGCCAAGTGCGTGTCGGGCCACGCGCAATATAGAGTTCCGTAGTACCGCTAGTTTTTGATAATTTTTGTTTAGTTAATGAATGTACATTTCTATAACGTGTTTTACACTACTAACAACATCATCTCAGTTACGTTCGAAGGAATTCGAACGAAAATTTCCTTTATACTTCTCCGAATACAATTTTTTTAGTTGATCGACTATTACTGAATAACTTATGAAGTCTTCTTAGCCGTGATAGTTTTCCTTTTAAATTCAGCTACCCCCGTGATTTTTTTTACATTTCCAGAAGCAATCGTTTAGCTGGTAGAAGGGGGGGGACATTGGACTCTAACGATTTTTTCCACTTTAAAACTTCATATTTCACAAATGGATCCCTAAATCGAAAAATGGTCTTTGAATACTTATAATATTTTTAAAAAACCTATCCAACAATACCCCACACGGTGGGGTGGACGCGGAAAAAATAAATCACCCCCACTTGATGTGTACCGCAGGGAGGTATGTATACATTAAAAAAAAAATTAAAGATTTTATACTTACACCATTTTGTCGGCGTCATTAAGATGTACATTCATGCCGAATTAAAGCTTTGTAGGCCTTATAGTTTCTGAGAAAAACCGCGGACAGACAGACGGACAGACAGACAGACGGACGGACAGACCGAATCTATAAGGTTCCTTGTTGACTACGGAACCCTAAAAATGTAAACGGGCACTTGAATGCATTTGAATGAAATTTTGTCCATTCCAATGCATTCCAGAACCCGTTTGCATTATTCCAATATATATATTACGTCACAATTTAAAAGGGTGGGGGGTTTCATACCATAATATGTGACAATACGACATTTTAAAGGTATTAAGAGCCAATAATGAAGGTGGGGTTAGGTTGGGTTAGATCAGTCTTCTTCAACCTGTGGGTAGCAACCCTCCTACTGTCTTTCAAAGAACGTTTATGGTTATATTTTAATATCCATCATGATTCATGGCCCAAAATGGAGCCTTTATTGTGATTGCGTTTCCCAATCAATAGTTTGTTATATTTGAAAATATAAATTGTTGTTAATATAATAACCTATTTGCTTGTTAACAGATTCTGCCTCAATTCGTGTTCAACTCTCGAGACCCCATTGTAGCTGGTGTGATGGTTGAAGCCGGCATCGTGAAGGAGGGTACTCCTATCTGCGTACCCAGCAAGGAGGTAAGGATTGCACACACACACTCACCACATTGATGCTATATTCTTGCTATTTTTTTAGTGCTACAGATTTGATGTAGTCTTGATACTATCAAACGAGAGAATAATTATTCTACTAGTAAAACAATTATTGTTCTTAGGATTACATACCCAAAGTTTAAAAACTGGTTCAATATTTTATATAACTAATACTTCGGTGTCTGTCTGTAACCCAGCTGTGTCCTTGAGACAGCGTGATAGCTAAAATAGTTAAAATTTTAACAGCTAATAAATCTACGTGGCCTCCTTTACAACAAACATGATTTTTTCCTCTTTTATTGTTGTTAATAATGGTAAGGCAGTCACTTCAAATTTTCACAAAATACTCAGTTGTATTGCTACTTTAGGGCGAAGCCAAACGAGCGTAATTTGTGAGTTGTGAGTTGCAGAATTTCGGTTCGGCAGAATTCTGCTGCATTCAGTTTCATACAAAAGTCCTGTTTGATTCATACGAGCGTAATTTTGTGAGTCGTGATTTGCATGAAAAGATAATTACGCGGCAGAAATTCTGCGACTCACAACTCACAAATTACGCTCCGTTGGCTTCACCCTTAATCATAATAAAATAAAAACAAATATTTAAGAGGGGCTCTCATACAAAAATTGCCATTCATGTTTCAGAACCCTTCGCACTTGACCGATTTTTTTGATTAAAACACATCTCCCAACAGTTCGTGGAGCTGGGTGTGGTCACGTCGATCGAGATCAACCACAAACAAGTGGAGACGGCTCGCAAGGGACAGGAGGTGTGCATCAAGATCGAGCCCATACCGGGCGAGTCGCCCAAGATGTTCGGACGACACTTCGACGAGACGGACTTCCTCGTCAGCAAGGTATGGCCTATCTTTAGTGATGAGCAAAATTAGTCTCAGGGGCTGTTTCACCACTTCCAGAGAAGTCCCGGATAGATTATCTGCAACTTATCTGACAGATTGAGAATGGAGTATCTGTCAGATAAGTTGTGGATAGCCTATACGGGACTTGTCAGGAGGTGGTGAAACAGGCCCTTAGTCTTACAGTCTTAAGGTACCGTTCCGATCTTTGCCGCGGCTAACAGCGACCGACAAAAATTCAAATAAAAGACCACTTTATGACAATATAGCTATATGTTTCATTTTACTCTACGTCACTAGCTTTTACGCCATAAGCGGCGGCAGTTGGGTTGGGTCGCTTCACAAATGTCAGTAGAAAATGATACCTATAGTCTATGTCATAAAGTGGCATTTTATTTGACTTTTTGTCGGTCGCGGCTAGCCGCGTAAAAGATCGGAAAGTCACTTTTAGTCTTGTTCTTGGTCTTGCGAAATAACTAGATCAAGACCATCCTTCGACTGGCGAGACCAAGACGAATACAGAATGAACCAAGACAAATATCAAGACCGATTATGTAAGACCAAGACATAACGGTTTCACACATTGCGCTATGTTGCATCTCTATCTATCCCTTTTCACAATGAATTCTATATCAGAATACATACACAACCTAAATAATTATTATCACTTAGTTTTTTTACACCCTGTATAGTAGAGTTACACAACGTATAACTAACTATACAGGGTCTTCTTGTCTTTATCCGGCACATTGGAAATGTCACATGACAGTAAGACAACGTACCTAGAATAGGTATACGCATAACGTGAACATTTATTTTTTTTGTCAGTGCAGGACATCTACGGATCCCCCCCGCAAATCAATTTTATTTTCAATTTATTATTAAATAAGAAAGTATAGATGTATAAATATAATTGATTGAGTATTTTGTGAACGTCTAATCTCTATAAGCAAAATATGGCAGAATAACCACATTTCTTGAATGGGAGTGCGTTACTTCCTGGCATTACACAGGCATTTTAAACATAAACATACTTTTAAATTGTCGTTTGGTCTGTTTGCAAAAGCGGGACAATTTCGGCCTCCCGGGGGACAGCGGGACAGACTGCCTGAAAGCGGGACTGTCCCGCCCAAAGCGGGACGTATGGTCACGTTATATACGCATCAAAATTAGTAGATATGTAACGGAAGGTATACTTCTGTAAAATAGAGTCGTTTAGCCGAGCCCACTGCAGCAAACTGCTAGTGCAAATATTCGCAGGACACGCGTTATTTGTGTATTGTACGCAAACACAGTATTGTGTGCGCACTGCTCGCTCGTGCGCTCTGTTATGTAAGAAGGGGCTCACATATCTATGTATATTTTATACCTAGCATTATCGACCGAATACTCAAACGATATTTGAATTAGGAGCTTCTCAAGTCACTGCTTATTCCTGTGTTTATGCTTAGGAAAAACGATGGCAGCCATTAAAAAATTGTTTTTGAGAAATTACTAGTAGAAGTTAGTGGCAAAGTTGAATGTGTACTCGATCCTATGAAAGTCGTGCACACAGCACAACATTAAGATCGCTTGTCGAAACTGGAGGGGACAATAACTACAAATAACGAGCCACGGTCTGATCGCTGATCAACGTAACTCCGTAGAGCGTGTACTCTTCCAAAAGCACTGCGCAATCTACCATTTTAGCCAGGGCCGGATCTACCATATGGCTATTTGGGCTTAAGCCCAGGGCCCCATGAGTTCAAGCCAGCTATGTCAAAGTCAAAAATAGACGATAATGCGAAAGAATTCATAATTTTATTAAATTAAACAAATCGTGTGGTTTGTACTTTGTATCCCTGCAAATCCTACGATCAAGGTTTATTATGCAATTTCGGTGTTGGTACTGCGACTACTACGAACTGACAGCTAAAATGTTGTAGCCCTAAGTAGTTTCAGCCCAGGGCCCCCTAAGCTCAAGCTAAAGAATCTTAATGTTGTGCGCGACCTACTGTTTTTACTATATACTTTGGTGACTAACATGACACCTCCTAATACTAGTAGTTAGTAACAATTTTAGTCTGACTGACTTCAGAAAACATTTAGCCAAACTATAAAGTGACTGGTAACATTTGTGCTGGCTGTACTCGGCACTCGACAGCACAGTTCCGTCGGCGGATCTAGCCACTTACCGCGTGTGACGTCACACGGGTACGTTCAAAGTTAATTTACCTCCGACTGAGTCTGAAGTTGACTACATAAAGGTCACTTTTAGGAGCTCAATGATTGACTATTACGTTAGTTTCAAGTTCGGCCAAACTGCTAAGGATATTGTTGATGTCGGTTTCCTGGATTTTTTCGTCATCGTTTGAGCGCATTTACGGTTGTTACAGAACTAGGCAAGTAATATTATGTGTACTAGATTGTATAAAATTTTCTGATTCTGTTATTTCGCTCGCGTTGTTGGGATTGGCTTTTTCAAGTAGTAAAGTGAAGTACCTATGCAAAACGAAAAGCACTTGTGTAGTCGATAAGTAACTTATTTTTATTAACTTAGCGATAGCGATTTCCTACGTCATTCTGAACTGCCTTAGAATATGAGAATCCCATCAAAAACATGGTGTAAAAATTAAATTAAGAAATTTAAAAAAACCCCCGCCAAAAACTTTAAAAAGTAATGAAATAATATTTACTGACTTTAAGTTTAAATATGTAATTCCTAAGTGTAAAGTGATATTTTAATCCATAATTGTTGTCACGGTGTGTCGAGGGACCGCTAACAGCGACTTTTGCATTTTGTATCGTCAAGTCACTGATTGTCTCGATTCGGCTCGCTGTGAACTGACCCTCAAACTATAATGTTATGTGAAATCAAAAATCTATATTAGCGGTCTCCCGAGTCCCGACACAACTTGACAACAATTATGGATTAAAATATCACAATATACTTAGGAAATACATATTTAAACTTAAAGTCTGTAAATATTATTTCATTACTTTTTAAAGTTGTTTGGAAGGGTTTTTTTTTTAATTTCTTAATTTAATTTTATTTCATGCTTTTTAAACTTGTGTTGGTTATAGTGCAGAATAATTCCTATCAACAGGATCATATTGTCGGTGGGTGGTTCGTTGTTTTGACGTGTGACTTAACACCGGTGCGACATAATAACTTTTGATCGGTTGTATCATGTATTTAAAGATCATAATATAAATAGCGGACTCTGGTCATAAAATCTTCCCCATTGCAGTGACATGGACGACACTTCCTTTTAATGTGGCCCGACAGTAAAGTTTTACGATATAATTTATAATGACCTAATTATTTCACCATACTCCTTGCTTCGTACATAGACTTAGTAGGACGGGAAGCGCACAAGCGGCACAAGTCACAACACATGTGCGCTAAGTAAACACTTCGAGAAATTTCGACGCTTCGAACTCTAATTTAACCCTTAATTCACTTCCTGAGTCCCAGGGACTCACATCAAAATTTTAAACGGCCATAATTCAAAGGTCTTAGCAGCTATAGGTCTACCAGAATCTGATGGCAATTTTTGACAGCATATTTTCAAAAAATATCCTTGATCATTGAATAAATTTTTATATTTGCATGTTTAACACACAAAATCAGCCGCTATAAGAAAAAAAAAAGGATCAAAATGTTTTATTCCAATTACCCCGGTATTGCTAGAGTCAAATTATTTTCTCACTTTTTGCCATCAGATTCTGGTAGACCTATAGTTTCCCCCACGTCTCAGTACCTTCATGTAGTGACGCGGGGCATGGTGCCGAGAGGATGAGTGCGTACATACCATATTTGGTGAGATATTACTCCGAGTGAGTCCCAGGGACTCAAACTAGTGAATTTATGTTATGATTATTTTTATTTATTAAAGTTTTGAAATGTTAATTTTTCACCGTTATTGTAATTTAAATTATGTATGCTTTATTTTTCTGTTGTAGAATTGTAAAATGGTTTTAAAAAACATAACTTTATCAATCTAAAAGAAGAAGGAGCAGATTCCATTCTCGAAGCCTGGCTTCAAGAAGATTTGAACGAAAAAATGACATTCCTGAAGATGTGAGCCACCCTGAAACAAGTTAGCTAGGAGGAAAGTATTACTATTTATGCCACTACAAAAAGAGAACAAAGACTGCTCATCTGTGCACAAAATGTCTGAATCCGATATGTTTTACTTGCCTTTTAAGATATGCCGACGTAGCTTTTAGATAGTGGTAGAAAACCACTGCACGTTTTTTTTTTCTTTGTATAGAAGCATACATTAATGTTTATTTTATTTTATTTTGTGTATCTTTATTGGTTTAAAAACGTTAAGTTCTTTTTAATTTTTAGAACATTTGTTAGTTTAGAAAAACCTTAAAAATATCATGGTTTTAAAATACTGATAAGTGCCTTTTCTTTAATTTTCAAGAGGATCTCAAAAGTTTGTTTAGTTTTGTTATTTATTCTTATAATTTACTAAGTACTTAAGAAGATTGTTAAACAAAATGTTGATGAAATTTGTTTTATTTCATAAAAACATACATTTAAAATATTTGAGTCCCAGGGGGCAGGGACTCATAGAATGTAATAGAAGGTATTTACGTGAGTACATTTCACCTAGTGAATTGAGGGTTAAGGGGTTTATGGTTTTCGTGTTTTTGACACAAGTTTTACATTGCCGGACATATTATCCTTCTTTTAAGAGATCGGTTAAGAATAGTGCGAAATATTGGGTTGATAACAATTCGCTGTTAAACATATTATTATAGTCATCACAAATTTCGCCAAGTTTTTAGTATCGCTACTGTCTTGACTGATTTCTATTTATTTTCTTATTCTCTTGTTCATCTTAAATCTTAATCTCTAGCAACCATAACTCAGAAACGAAAAGGATCAGTACTGTATCGCCGTCAACTCGGCTACGGCCTGGCGACACCGCGCTTACGACTGTGTGAATCGTGCGTTTCAATAGGGAGTTTCATACAAAGAATACTGACCGGCTCGGAGCAATACGGTGCCGATGTAAGCCTAAATCAATGCTTACATTGTAAGCTATAGCCGGCACCTTTCTCATCGCAAGTCTAGCCGTAGCTTAGATACAGCATTAGCTATTCCTGATCGCAAGTCTAGCTGCAGCATAGATATAGCATGAGCTATTATAGCTCGTATGTCTACGTGACTCCGTCTGCGCCGAAGGCCGCCTATATTTAGCCCCCTCGTCACCACTTTCCATACGTGACGTAATAGTTTTTTGGCTGCGCATATCAAACAGCAAACATCTCAGGATATATTTGGCTCCGTGATTATCGATTTCCGCTTTCCGTGTCTAGACGTTTAGGTCTTGAGTTTTGTGCCTACTTTTTTTTAAGACTGTACTTATGTTAAATATGGGCCATATACCGATTTTTCGGATGTCATAAGGTCGTAGCGTCTAGGTTTCTATGCTGCTTGACTTATATAAGGAACTAGATGACGCCCGCAACTTCGTTGCGCCAAAATTCGTTTATCGCGCGGGAACCGTACATTTTTCCGGGATCCACAGGACAATCCTATGTCCTTTCCCGGGACTCAAAGTATCCCCATAGCAAATTTCAGCAAAATCGGTTCAGCGGTTTGGGCGTGAAGAGGTAACAGACAGACAGACAGACTTTCGCATTTATAATATTAGTATGGATTAGTATTGAAGTATGGATATGGGTATGGATGTGCGCAATAAAGGTGCTTCGACCAATCCGAATCTTGTACTTGACATAATATGCGACCACGTATGGTTCCTGCACTTCCTCTTATACGAAGACAGTGCTGCCTACTGGCGCCAAAAAGTCGAAACTTGTCCTATATTATTTACTTGACATGTGCTGCCTATAGTTTCTGCACGTTACCTATAAGTCCTATAACTGATGACCAAATAAGCCATAATATTCATTCCTTTCACATTCGTTAAGAGGCCGGGTGCCATCGAAATTCTCATACAACGTAATACCAAAATCATTTTCTCATACGAAAATATTTAACATGTTTGAGTTATTTTTCAGCTTAAAATAGTAATTACATAGGTTCCTGCACAAAAATTAAATACAAAATATTTAGATACAAAAAAATATTTTTTAGTGTTTAAATATTTTGTAGTTAATTTTTGTGCAGGAACCTAGGTAATTGCTATTTTAAGCTGAAAAATAACTCAAACATGTTAAATATTTTCGTATGAGAAAATGATTTTGGTATTACGTTGTATGAGAATTTCGATGGCACCCGGCCCCTTAATACGGAATTTTGTGTCCCGTGTTGAACCTAATTACTGATAAATAAATTCATACGTTATTTGGTCGTGTTACGCCAAGGCCAGCCTAAAAATAACTTGACAACTTAATAGCTTATGATTATGTTCTACTTGCATCGTATCCATGTATATTCCCCGTACCCCTCCGACCTACTGACCGGGTACTGGGGATCAATGAAGCGATGGGGGAGTGGGGTCACCCCACACCCCACACCACCCCGCTAGCGATGAATGAATGCAAGGTATATACTGCTAGTTGCTAGTTGCAACGCCCTTTAATTTTAAGTTAGGAATAAAAGTGTTGCATTTTTTCTTGAACATAGAACACTAGCTGATCTAAACTTTACTTTGTCATGATTAATCAGTAATCAGTTCTTTATTTGCAGTAGAAGTGGTGGTTACAAAAGATGTTTACAATATTAGTAGTTTTGACACTCTTAGCTATAAAATAGCATGCAAATATTATTTCTAGTACTTAAATTTTAATTATATGTCACATAGTCTATATATTAGAATACAATATTAAGAAAAGCTAGTTCATTATTACATTAATCACGTCATTAAGAATTTTTAGAACAAACAATATACCAATATAATATGCATGATCTTATTTATATATTTTATATATTGGTCGAGTAAATTTACATAGGGGTTACAATATTATTATATGTCAATTTTTTAGTCTGTTTCAATACATAGTAAAAATAATTTCAGGTTTGCAGAAGTTCATTTGTAGAATAAAATGTTTTAGATTTAAGCCACTTTATTAGTTATTTTTTAAATTTAATATAAGCTAGCTCTTTAATTTTTTTGGTATGGCATTGTATACTTTGATGCACATAGGGTAGTATTGTTTTTGATACAAGGTTATTCGTGGTATAGTGTCGAGTACCAATCTGTCAGCATTTCTATTGCTTCGTGAGTATATTTCATGTGCTTCTGTAAATTGTTCATAATTCTGCTTTACAAAATTGGCTAGCTCAAATATGTATAGGCTAGGCAATGTCATAAGTCCTAGTCTTTTAAATAATGGTCTACATAATTCATAGGGGGGTCTACCACAGATGGCTCTTACACATTTCTTTTGTACTATGAATACCTTATTAATTTCTGTCTAGTTTCCCCAGAGCATTAGACCATATCTGAGAACAGATGCTACGTAAGCATGGTACATCGCGAGAAATGTAGGTAGTGCACATATTTTTCTCAATCTGTAACGAGCATAAACAAATCGGTTCAGCTTACAGCATACATGAATACTGTTAATGTCGTACTTCATAGCAGATCATAATATTTTATACCACTACATATTATGTTATACCGCTTTCTACCACTATATTATAATTAAATCTTTAAAACTACGCAACGCAACGTATTTTCATGCGATATTTTGGTGATTCAATTAGAGATTTATATTATATGTAGAATCTAGCGTCATCTAGTAATTAGATGACTCGGTGAACTTTGTATCGATTCCCTCCTAACATAAGCCCTGGACTTTCCCAAATATTTCAAGACTAAAATTTGCTAAATCGGTTCAGACTTCAGCCGTTCTCGAGTTGCGAGAGTAACAAAATTGAAAATTAATTTTTATTTATGTAGATAACACATGCATAATGTACTTCGTATATGGCAATTGGCAAAACAGCGTCTGCCGGGTCAGGTAGTTTCACTATATTTTTTTATCTCCAAACAGGGTCGCTCGAGTCATTCATTGGGTTTCATTAAGCATTTCGCCCCAGTCCTTGACTCATCTTGGACGTATGCCGAGAGAAACGTTAAAAATAACATAAAATCGATTTGTTTCTTCTCTCACTTCCCCACATAAGATGTTGTGCTTTCTTTTTTAAACTAGATGACGTCCGCAGCTCCGTTGCGCCAAAATTCGTTTACCGCGTGAGAACCGTATATTTTTCCGGGATAAAAAGTATCCTATGTCCTTTCCCGGGACTCGAAGTATCTCCATAACAATTTTCAGCTAAATCGGTTTAGCGGTTTGGGCGTGAAGAGGTAACAGACAGTCAGATAAACAGATAGACAGACAGACCAATTTTCGCATTTTTAATATTAGTATAGATGTGTAGAAAATTAATGAATATAGTTTACTTCTCAACGTTGGTCTATGATGGAACAATTAATACAGGCGATTACGATAGATGCCCATATTCGTCAATGATTGTCCATGTTTGACGTCGATTTTGCACGCTATAGACACAGCATCGGGACCATGGCTATCCATTATTTTATAGCTAAACGCAACGTCGAGAAAGGTTTTATAGTCGAAGTTTTGTAACTGCACGTAGCTTTGTCTGAAATCGCTTCATAAATAATAAAACCAGTATATTGCACAGAAATAAAATTCTCAGCCGCAGAATCTAGATCTTGTTCTCGGCCACACTCACGAGAGATTTAAGGACTACTTAACTTTAATTAACCTATCAAGCCCCATAATAACACCGGTAATCGCGACAACAATAGATTTCCAAGAATCCACGATCGAAGGATGAAATGATGATTTCGACTAATTAACTTTAATATAATGAAGATTTTGACACAAACATTTTCTGTTGGACTCACTTCCTTCCCTAAACCCTTCATTAAATCAAAGTTAGGTAATAGTTAGTCTCTGACAACGGCAGCTCTTTATAGAAACTTGTTTTGCATGGGTGTAAAGGTATTTTAGTTTGGATATTCGTAGCCTACTTTGTAACCTATTGATAGTATTTTGTTATGCTAATCGTGACCAAAAGATGCGTGGGTTGCCTTTATTTGGGAAAAGAAATTCGGATCGTATGGCAAAAGAGCAGAGCTCTCCAATGTTTAAAAAGTAAAATACGTCAAAAAATCTGCCAAATTCGAGTTGGACTCGCGCACAAAGGGTTTCGTACCATTATAGAGCAGTAATAGGCAAAACATTGTGGTGTTGTACGCTGTATCGCCCCTCGCCAGTATGGGAGAGCCCCCCTTATGAAAAACAAAATTAGTGTTCGTTGTTATAGCGGCAACAGATATGCGTAATTTGTGAACATTTCAACTGTCCAGCTCTACTGCTCTAGCGGTTCTTGAGACACATCCTGGTGACAGACGGACAGACAGTAAAGGCCTAATAATAGGGTGCCGTTTTGGCCCTTTGGTACGGAACCCTAAAAAGTAAATGACAAAAATGGCTACAAATAAATCAGCCCAAAATGGTAATCCTCTGACTCGCGAGTTTTTAGCTATCTCACATCTAACGCGCTATGACGTCATCCGCCATTCATCTCGCCAGAATATTCTCTGCTGCCAAACTAGCTCGTATCCACTCGTCTTAAGGTGCATAATCCGATGCTTAACACTCACACAGACGAGCCACACACACAAAGTGACCGGGTCACATTCGCCCGCTCCATTGATATTTATTTTGCAGCGCATTTTCATTGATACAGCTTTTGTAAGAGTTGTATAAGAAGCTATTTTATTCACGTTCGCTAGTAGTAACCTCCTTAATGCAATAGTACTTACTTATAAGTTATATGGCATTAGTATAGTACTATAGTAAGTAGTTCTATATGAAATTGCTCTAAATGATAATATATTATAATGTTATGTCATGGAGAGCAATTCTCAGCAAGAAGATAATATATTAACCTTTAACTATGGACATCTAAAAATTGTAACAAACTTATGGACATAGGGTCTGACAGATATTTTCATCTGTTTTTTTTAAAGTAATTATAATTTTTTTGTATTATTTTCGCTTAAATGGCTTAACACAACAGATTTAGGGAATATATGGGTTAAATACCCAAAATTATACATTTTGTTGTAAAATTAAGCATTTAAAGCAATAAAAGTCACTTTTTAGACTTCCATTCACCTGTGACGAAAAAATTAAATTTTTAAATAAGAAACATGAGTTTCAAAACTTTTTGCCTTAATTGTATCTGTTAATATAAGCCATAGTAAATATAAAAATTGAAGTTTTTACTTCTGAGCTTTTACCTTAAAAATTCTGACATAGTTCAAAGATGGATAAAATTATTGGCAGTCATTTCACATGGTTAAGGCCACTGTAAACATAATTATAGCTTAAATGTAACTAATAAAATTGTGGTTAGTTGTTATTTTACTTATTTTATTTATTTATTTATTTTTGACCGATTCCAAGTTTTTCACGTATTAATTACAACGAAGGATTTTGCTAAAAAAGTAAAAACATAAGTAGAAGCTATTAATTCAAGACATTTCATTTAGACATTTAATGTGTACTACCAAACACACAAACAATGGAAATCATATTTTTTATTATTTATACTTTGTATGGGAAGTACGGACACGCGGTCTCATAGACCGCGCTCGAAGTTCAAAACGAAATATCTAAACAAACTTGCCATCAGCATCGATTTTTTTTGCATTAGAAGACGTTTTTTCACTAATACTGAGCGCTGCAAGAGTGAAGCTTACGGGGAAGTAGGATAGATACGATTCTGGCAGGGTAAGAGCGGTCTGTGAGACCGCGCGTCCATAGTTCATTAAGATATAATCTTTAAAAAATTTAATCTTTTTACTATCTTTCGAATGGTAGAGCTAAATTGCGTAGTCAGAATCATAAATCATCTATGAAATTACTAAAGTGTGTCTGTTTGTCTGTTACCTCGTCAGTCTTCACGTTTAAATCGCCTAAACGATTTATGTTTTTTATAAGGAGATACTTTGAGTCTCGAGAAAGAACATAGGATCATTTTTATCCCATAAAGTATACGTTTTGATTTAAAGCTAATTTCTGCACTATGCTCCTACTCTACTTTTCCTTTTAATCAAACATTTGAATATAACAGTGTTCCACAGTACATTAAGGCAAACAGCTCGTTCTAGCTCTACAGTCCTTTATGCCCACCACGTAAGGTTCAATCTCTTGCAAACGGAGGCAAAATGTCTCCGAACGAGTGCCCCATTCAAACCTTGTCCTAGAAATGACGAGGACGGTACCTACTCACTACTGTAGAACAACTATTTCCTCATTGACTCCAGCAATAGCTGCGCGGAGTGCCCATTTCCTTTTGCTAAATTTTCGTAATCGCTGAGCCACTGAGGTCTCGAGGTTGTATAGGTACTGATTTTGCTTGCTACAGAAATTGGCCTACAGCGCTGGTTAAGATGGCTGACTGTTCACTCAAATGAACGTTTAATTTTACTTAAAACAAATCCATACTCTCATACTAATATTATAAATGCGAAAGTGTGTCTGTCTGTCTGTCTGTTACCTCTTCACGCCCAAACCGCTGAACCGATTTTGCTGAAATTTGGCATAGAGATACTTTGAGTCCCGGGAAAGGACATATGATACTTTTTATCCCGGAAAAATGTATGGTTCCCGCGCGATAAACGAATTTTGGCGCAACGGAGTTGCGGGCGTCATGTAGTACATAATAAAATACATATTTATAAACTAAACGACCCGGTGAACTTCGTACCATTCCCTCCTATTGTAAACCTTCCCCGGACTGTCGCGAATATTGTAAACCTTCCCCGGACTGTCGCGAATATTGTAAACCTTCCCCGGACTGTCGCGAATATTTCAAGTTTTAAATTAGCCAAATCGGTTCAGGCGTTCTCGAGTTTTAGCGAGACTAACAAAATATTTAATTAATTTTTGATTATATTATAGATTCGGCACTGTTTAATTTTTTGTTCATGCTTTGAATGAAAAATGTGGAATGAAAGAAATTGAGCATAAAATCATTCATATCGGTTCAGCTGCTAGGACAGCTACGCGTGACAAGCAAAAACACATGCATAAATCTTAAAAAATTTCAATTCCTCAGCACTTCAGCTCTCTTTGTTATCTAACCATAGTAAATAATATGTCCTTCCCGGAAAATCTAAATCGGGAACACCAGGTAATGACGTTATTCAAGGGGTGGTGCATCGAGGTCATACGACCCCCTCGCGAGGTCATACGACCCCCTGACCTGGTTGCCCGACCTGTCCCACTTCCACTGACGTCATACCCATTGAGCCCCGGGAATCGATAAGTGGTTCAATGGGCCACTCAGCTATTTATAGAACATTTTTAACATGACTCTTACATACTAACGGTCGTATGAATAAAAACTTAGCGAGGGTTTATATTAGCTTTAAAAGCCTGTTCTAAAATTTATTATGAATAAAGGTTCCCGAACAGTGCTCTAACGCCTTTTTAAGGTGACAGCTGTCAAAAAATAGCGTGCCTGTTATAAACCTATTTTAAGAACATTTTAAGCATAATCGATATGAATAAACGTTTGCTAACAGTTGTTTAGGCTCGAAACGTCAAATAGGAGTTCGCAAACTTTAGTGAAGCCTCGGACCTACTTTAAGACCATTTTAAGAGATTGAAATGAACGAAATATCGAGTATTATCGCGATTTCTGACATTATTGCAATTTCTGAAGGAATTTCTAGCCACCCTCGTCGATAAAAAGTATATAAGATAAGAATAAATCCATTTGATTTAACAGAGGACGACTTTAGAAAAAAATAGATTTACAAAAGAATCAGTACGATACATTTGTGTCATTAGTGTCTGAAGAAGTACAAAAAGATAGACGAGGCAGCGGCATCACACCTGAACTTTATCCTCATCGAGCCAGTTTTCACTTCGGATGCGTTTTATTTTATCACTTTGCATTTTGGATAATATATAACGTAGTTTGTTTAAAAATAAATTGAAGGCCTCAAAAGTAAACTACACAGAATAAAATTGTATCAACCCATCAAGCCCCGCACGAGCACCGGTGATCGCGACAACAATAGAATAGGCTAAAGTTTAGAATCATGCCCAACGATTTTGGTGGTGAGATGGGTTGAGGAGGGGTTGGATCAAGAAAACCCCCCCGTACCACTTCCATCCTCAGGAGACCCTCCATTTATGAGAAATTCGCATTTAAAATTTTCGTAATTTCGAGGTTAGGTCTTCTATTCTCTGGTATTTACGAAGTGTTTTCAAGGCATTGCAGGGCTGTGGTGAGTGGGGGACGAATATTCCGTCATTCCAAAACTATATAATCCAAGGTTTCTTGATAAAAATTAGGTAAAATTATCAAAATTCACTACTACAGTTCGACAAGGCTGTATGCGAACGTGGCGAGAAAAGGAACTAACGCTTCTATCATACACAAACGTAATTTTTGACAGTTCTCCTTACCAGCAGCAGCGCCCATTGACAGTTTGACACATTCATATAAAGCCTTGTCGGACTGTATATAGTAATTGTATGGGTTTGGCTAATAAATATTTGGCTTCTTCTTCTTCTTCTTTTTCTTTTGTTGGCTTTTGGCACTGATACTGAGGGTGTACTTTGCCACTTCGACATTCCAATTTGCATTGTTTTCGTAATTTTTTTTAAGGATTATTTATATTTTACGTAGTGTAATATTTCAATATTGATTCATAAATAAATATACTTAGGTAATATTATTTATTTTTTATCACAATAAAATGAATATTTTAAATAAGAAATGTGTCTTTGATACAATGTATAAAAATATTTCTTGAAGTGTGGCCGATTACTTGAGCCTTTTATTTTATTTTATCTGAAAATATGCTTATGAAATCAATTATAACTGAGAAACAAATCTGTCAACCCCGACTCCACGTAGTCACCCCCTAGAGTGTAATTCCTAAGCCGGAGGCGCGGAGGGAGAGCAGCCTCCGCCCGCCGTAACGAAACGAGGAACCAGGACTCGCCGTGGCGGCGGAGGCTGGTCGCCGAAGGCGACCAAAAAGCCGGAGCTGCCTAAGGCGAGTCCTGGTTTCTTTGTTTCGTTACGCAAGGGCGAAGGGGCTGCATTTCCCGCAGCGCCGGAGACGTGACAAACGGACATGGTCTCAAAAACGAATTTGCCAACCCCTAGAGTACAATTCCTAAGCAGAAGGCTGCATTATGGTAAAAAAAAAAACGTCAAATTAATGTCAAGTGATAACACGGTAGATTTTATTTGTAGTTTGTAGGTAGTGAATTTTGTTAATTTTACTTAATTTTTATCAACAAAACTTGGATTATATCGTGAAACAAAATTGAAATATACATCCTTCACTCAACCACAGCCTTGTGATGCTTCAAAAACACTTCGTAAACACCCGAGAACAGATGACCTAACCTCAATATTAGCAAAATTTCAAAGGTAAGTAGCTCCAAAACGGGGGGGCTCCTGAGTGTGGAGTTGGTACTGGGGGTTCAACCCCCCCCCCTCCCCCCTCCTCCCCCCTCCCCCCTAAATCGTTGGGCATGATTCTAAACTTTTACCATAGAATACAATAGCGTTTCCAAGAATCCCCGATCGAAGGAATTTAGTCATTCTTCTTCTTCTTCTTTTTATTATGGCGGCCTCAGTAGTCAGCATAAAGTTAATATACCTAGCTGAATTCCGCTAGGTATATTAACTTTATGGTAGTCAGCAAGTGAGTTGCCAATGTCAAAGTCTACTTTGCTCTATTATGACGTAATTTATGAAATCAATAAAGTATATTTACTTTTTTTACAAAATACTCATTATTTTTGACACATTGAACACAATAAATTGGCAGACTACCAACATTCACAAAAAAAAAAACTTTAAAACGTCATCTAAAAGTATTTTACTTAACGAAGGCTTAGTAAGCGTTTATTCATATGGAGTGTTATAAGACGGTTTTTAACTTTAGCGAACATTCAAGTTAGAAAACTGTTAAAACCTTCACTAAGATTTTTTTATTCATACCACCGTAAGGGTATATTAGAATATTCTTTACCGAGAACAAAATATTTGCCGTTAAATTTTGTAATTTTTAAACAACTAACGCCGCCCAAATAACTGAAAAATCAAATCATTTTAAAAATGATTTGACTTTTCCTGTGTTCAGGAGAATTATTGCACTCCTGAACACAACAAAATTTTCTGTTTTATGAAAACATTTTCAATGGCATCATGTGATCTTTTTAGGGTTCCCTACCCAAAAGGAAAAACGGAACCCTATTGTATATAACCCTATTATAAGTCTTAGTAGACTTCGATGTCTGTCCGTCTGTCAGTCTGTCTGTCTCCTGGCTGTTTCCACAGTTTGTGTATTTCTGTTGCCGTTATAACAATAAATACTAAAAACAAGATAAAATTAATATTTGAGGCCAATACAAAAAAAAAAAAACATTGTTTGCCTACTTTCGCTCTATAACGGTACGGAACCCTTCGTGCGTGAGTCCAACTCGCACTTGGCCGTATTTTATTTAACAATATGCCAAACAAGCAGGCCTTGCATAGTTTGTGTGTAGATATATTTTCATTCTAATTAGTATTCATTGAAGGGGGTTTAAACCTTAAAGGTACAAAACCCATTGACAAGATAAGATATCCCAAGAACATAAACAATAAATTTTCTATGATTTGTTAAGTGCATCCGTTTGTTCCAGATATCCCGTGCGAGTATAGACGCGTGCAAGGACTACTTCCGCGACGACCTGGTCAAGACAGACTGGCAGCTGATGGTGGAACTGAAGAAACTCTTCCAGATTCTCTAAAACACTCACTTCCGAAAGGTTTTGTACTAAGTTTTAGCCGATATTACACCACACTTCAGGCAGTGCCGGTTTTAGCAATACCAGCGCCCTGGGCAAGATTTTTTTAGCGCCCAGGGTGCTGGTAGAGCTGAAAGGCGCCCCTTTTTGTCTGTTGTCGCTTTTTTGTAGTTTGTTTTTGTTGGGCGTCGATACTTACTTCTGTTGTTTTAAGAAGTAAGTATCGACGCCCTTGCAAGGGTCATGCCTCTAAGTCTCTGAAAAAGTGTGTCGTGATACCGGTTTTATAAGCTCTCGTCGAAGCTATTCTATGGTGCGCTAGGCCTTTCTATTTGATTGTATCATAGAATCTCATCAATCCGACCAGTTTTCGACCATACCTTTGGTTAGGTCGAAAAATTGTAGCATCGGCAATTTTGCGTTGGACTATCAAGAAAGTTGAAGGTCCATACTATTATGATTTAAATGCTAGGCTAATTACAATAATAGACTCTAAACGACATGGTGTCACTCTTCTAAGTAAAGACAGTATCATCATGATTCAGGACAGGATTAACATTTTTTTAGTTTTGGAAAATTCATGATTTGAAGGCAAATTTACTATACATAGTAGGTACATTGTACATTTTTTCACAATCGTCAAATTTCTTGGTTGTCTCTCCGCAAAATCAAAGTCGGCATTCCTCAGCTTACATCTTTGTCTAAATCATTTGTGTCAGAAGCCGCCAAAATGCGTGTCTGAAAGGTCCTTGGCTCGTTGACGGAGCAGAAAAAAACTATGAAATTGCCCTTACAAAAACGCTGGATCGACCTCACTTCTGAGAAGTAGATTCGACACGGGTAATAGTCCGACTCGAGACTGGCCGACGCCGCGGCCGTCAGCGCAAAGTAGCCTATACATGGTGTAATAAAACTAAGCGATAATACTTTAGTCCCCTATTTAGAGTTCACTGTGAAAATAGTAGCGCTGAAAGAGCATTTTTTTGTGATTTGTATGGGAAAGACCACCATTTACCATACAAAAGTAAAAAAAGTTACTCTTTCAGCGCTGCTACTTTCACAGGGGCCTCTAAACCCATACACAACCTAAAGTTTTATCACTTAGTTTTGTTACACCCTGAATTACTTTAAAAATTGTTGCAGTGTCGAATCAAATGTTGAAATTGGATGCCGGTACATCAATTTAGTTTTCGTATTTCCATAATGATTATTCGAAATAATGCAAAGATAAAAACTATGCCAAATGTGTCATTACATTTTCTGCAATTATTTCTGTACACTAAAAAAAGGTATTTAAGTTACTTTTGCTCTGACGGCCTGATGCTGCGATTATTTTAATTTTGCCATCAAATATTTAAATCACTTTGTTCTCAAATTAAAATAACCCAAGTCCATAAACGTACATTGATTTTGTATTTGTCATTTTAATTTCATACAGTGAAAGGATGCACTGGAAAATTAACAAAATATCGAGTTATTTTTCCTAAGAAATGTAATACTAGAAACATTTAACCCGCTTTCATACACCTAGGACAAACCTATGTAGCTATACAGTATACAATGTGTATATAGTCCATTACAGTTTTATTTATTGATTCCATGATTTTGTCAACCTTTCGTATCTTTGTTTAATCCCCTAGGACACCTAGGTCACACCTATAGGTGTGAATATATCGGAGTGTAAAAAAGATTGTAAATAAACATAACTATTTACTGTATTTTGTGTTATGTATATAAAAATAATTTTACCAACGTCTAGCTGGCCTGAATGTAGAATGCCTAGAATTTTACCGCTTACTTGAAACCAGAAAGAAGAATATGAAATATTAATCTAACAATTCCTCGAAATTTTATTTAAAATCCAATAGTTCAAATCCACTTTGTTTCAGGCTAGCGAATAATACTTTATGTAGGTGTGCAATAAAATGTTTTAACTAATGAACAAAGAGCATGTGTCGTTCAGTAAGAAATTAATTTTAAATGTGAATGCAGCCTAAAGTGTAATGACGACCTGATGAGGGGCCAACCAGCAATAAGGTCTCGGCTAATCTGATTGGTCAATTTCAAAACCGCCTTTGAAATGTTCTACAATGAATTGTGATCACACGACTAGATGACTAAAATATAAAACTTGTATGTTAAAATAAACTTTCGACATTTTCATCCTAAAGCTAGCCAAAATAACGAAGATTCAAGCTTCGTAGAAATCGCAATAATCTGCCTTCATTTTTATAAATGTTTATCGATTTTCGAATATTTTTAGCGATTTAAAACTAGAGGGTAGAATTAAAATGGCGTCTTCTATAATCATGGTACAAAAGAAGGAGAAGAATTTGTCGATGGTTCTATTTTCGAAATTCGAATCGAAACGGGGAACGTTCTTTGAAGATACAGAAGGTTGTTTATTTAGGTGTTGTCCTTTTTTGAGCGCTTTGTATTATATAGAATGGAATCGGACATATTCTTATATTGAGAAATTTTAAATAAACTGTAAAATATGATCATATTTTGTTTTATTTTATGACTCCTTATACCTATTTGTCTAGAAAAAGAAGTTTCTGAAGGATAGATTGAAACTAGTAACTACGTAAAAGAATTAAAAGAACTCTAGAGATTGACATGGAATCTAAACCTAGATGATGATTGAAAGATATTGCAGTAAGATAATAATAGTCTACTTGATCCATATCAGAATGAAAACTAGATCAATTCGGTAATGACTCGAGTTAGACGAGTCTGGAACCATGTATATGTGTCGAATCAACGGTGCTTTTGTAGGGTTTTGTAGAGCCGTGTTGAAAAAAGTACAGTAGCTATGGTTAACTTGCAATAGCCGCAAAAAATCAACGCGAGAATTGAAGAAGAAATCTCTTAGCATATCTCAGAATGAAAGACGAATTATTTTTAATGCTTTGTGCGCACTGCGCAAGCAACGCACTACAATTTCACTGGACAAACATATTTATTATGCTTTTCTGTTTTACTTTTGGTCTACAGATTTTGCTTGTAAGACTACTTTTACCACTGTACCTTGTACCATCGAGGAAATTGATTTCTAGGCAGTTGACAGACCAACGTCGTTTGTTCGGATCATGTCAATTTAATGTTAATAATTGTGATCTGTCGACTGGGTTTAACGTAATGCGACCAAACTACATTGGTCCCCCATCTGCCTAGGAATCAACTTCTCTGATAGTACACTGACTATAGGTCGAAGATAAAGGGACTAAATATTCGATTTAAAGTCGTTTTGTCTTCAATTTGAGTGCAAGTTGTATGGCAGTTTACAATTATTTACATCGTCTCTAAATTGAGAAAAATTGTAATTACAGTTTAGATAGAAATTGATATCGAAGCCGATGCCGGAACTACGTTATTTGGTCGGTTTATGTTAAGACAATGTTAGTCATAAATCATAATCTGTCGGATTACCCAATTAAATTACATGGGCCAGAAATTTGTTTATCTGATAATAGGTAGGTACAGTTTGCTTTCTGAAGATAATATCTCGGCGGTTTAGCAGACGGACGTATCTATTCCTTAATTCATCAAGCCCCAAGCGGCCACATCCGGCCGCGATAACAATAGATAAGCTATTGTGTCTCGTTTTTCCACGATCGAAGGGTAAAAGTTAAATTGTTACCCCATTTAACTACTGATATGAATAACTTTATAACTATTTTTCATGATCAACAAAGGCTCTTTAATATTGGATGATACAGAGCGTCTCATAATGCAGTTCAGTTGGCGCACTCCATCAATTATTCAGGGTACCTAGTTGCCTCGTGCCGTGCTGACGTCAATGTTGGCTCCACACCACCTTTCCTGCACCAATACCGGCCAGGGGCAGACCATTAGATGGTAGGCGGGACTTAGACACTTCCGCAATAAAAATATTCCAAATACAAAAATTAAGTACACCAAAATACCTGCAAGCGAAAAGAGTAGTCCAAAGGTGTTTTTCACCTGAATTTCTAGTATTTTTTTTGGACAAACAAGGTTTTTGGGGGGTAAATTTTGAGGGAATAATCTCGGTAACCATGGTAACGAGGTTTGTGTGGGCGAGGGGGTGTTATTTTCAGGGTCTAGGTCACGCCCAGGCAGGGATGGCGCATGCGCGAGCGAGCCATCAGGAACTCATCCAGAACTCAGTACCTCCTGCTGCGAAGGCTGTCGTGGGACGTGGTCCGTGCCAGGGTTTTTTTATCCATTTGTTTGCCAAAGTGAAGAGTGCAAGAAAAAGAACTAAAGAGTTCCAGAGTTTTCTTTGTGGCCGCTTCCTTTCTCTACATTTCTCAAAGGGTAAGTTTTTAATTAATTATGGATTCTTTTAACTTACTTAGGTGACCAAAATTTTATGGCTTACGTTAGCAGCTTACAATGAAAAAAGGTAAACATTTTGGATGTGCAAAACCAACGCTACAATATGTAACATGCACATTTCTGTTCAAAGAATGGAATTGATATTTTTTATTGCTTAAACATAATTTAAAATACCAACTGTTTAATTATAACAGAACAATCTTAACTTAACTCTTCGTTTTGTCTAATTTTAACAGTTTATTACATAAAGGTTGAACCACCGCGTGCGGATCCTTATAAAAGTTACAGTTATGTTCTGGGAACGGCTATTGGCAGGAAATTAAAAGTTGTCTATAGGGCCGAGCTAACAGTAGCCGAGTTTACCGTTCGACGGCTTACTGCTGATTATAGAACCTTTACAATAGAAGTGAGACAATATAGTCGGAAGCTAAAAATTGTGTTTAATTGTAAGGGTAGTAATACACATTTTTTTTGAAAAATATAATATATTATAATCATTACAAATGTTTTTTTTTAATGTTTATATAAAAATATATTATTATACGTAGGTACCTCTATTATAAAAACAGCCTTATTTGGTATTAATCATAGAATAGGAACATAAGAGTAGTAGTAGTGTACTTTGGTTCTTTGGCACTACACACACTAAAATTTCTTTCACGGCAATTATATTTACCACCAGCTGTTGCCCGCGACTTCATCCGCGTCAACATAGTATAATAACAAAGATGGATAGTCCGCAAACAAATATGAAAAAAGTAAAATATAACCTCCTCCTTTTTGGAAGTCGGTTAAAAAGTAGCCTTACTGTAAGTATCAGCTATCTACAAAAAAAGTCCCGGCAAAATAGCTCCAGTCGTTTCAGAGATTAGCCGGAAGAAACAGACAGACATACAGACAAAAATTGTAAAAAATGTTGTTTTGGTGTATGTATCGTATATAAAAACGGTTCTTTCAATATTACAAATTACAATTCAATAATATGTAAGTATTAACTTTAATACTTACTTCACCTATACATAATGTGATAAATATTTATAGCACCATTTTTTTATATATATTTAGGTATTTACAATATTACATCTTCTATTACTTTAAAATGTAAGTGAATACTAACCCTAATTTTGGTAGCGGTGTGGAGGTGGCGAATATCTGCGCCACCGGTGGCGATGAAGCACAAATTTGGTGGCGTTTGTTCAATCTAACGCCACCGTCGCGTTGATAATTCACAAGATATCTCTGGAAATAACGCACAATTTGAGTTGAATGATAACTTAAAAGATGGCTATTACTTTTTCTCACATGGTGCATTGAAAGTGGTTTGTTTAAAAGTTGTACTTACATTTTTATACTCAAAAATCTTGTCTCGAAAATTCTGTGTACACGCGCCGACACTCACGTTGACATAACATTAGCATTCAAAATGGCGTCCAGCAAGGCGCTGGCCATATACAATAGAAGCTCAATGTTGCCACCTCTCAATTTTTAATGTCCCCGACTTCCAACTTTAAAAAGATAGGCGAATATTAATGGCGTTGACAAAGTGGCGCAGAATTTTAAGATTTCGCGACAAAAATGTTTTTTAAAAGTTTTCAATAAAATTCTTTATCAAATGTTATGCACGTAGCTGCACTAATAACCAAACATATAACAATTCATAATATGTACGCCGTGTTTCAATAGTTCTCATAGTTTTTGCTACAGAGACAGTCAAAGTGCACCCTTACCTCGGCGGATTGCCGTTTTTGGGTCATTTCAGCATCTCTCGTCAAGGTTTTTCCGAAAAAACTTTTAGGTTTATAATTTAAACCAAATCATTGTGTATGTTCTTCAATTTCTTGCTGAATCCGACATTATAGTCAAAAATTTGATAGAGCTGCAACACTTTTAAAAATATCGAAGGCGGAGAGTTTTTTTTATGAAATCAGCAAAAAACGGCGGCCTCACCCGTATATCCATACCAAATTTTATCAAAATCGGTTCAGTGGTTTAAGCGTGAAGAGGTTATAGACACACAGACACGCATTCGCATTTAATATTAAGTATGGATTAAAAAAATCTACTTTTGGCTGACTGGATTTCCCAAACCGCTTTTTTGCGCGGCAAGGCTGAAAACTATCCTATTTTTTTAAGATAAGATTTTCATTTTTGATTTTTAAAGTAAAACATAATGCTTATAATTTGGCCCCGTCGTTATTTTTTAAAAATAATTATTATTTTCCGAGATAATAAACATAAATAGGTGATTTCCAATTTTGGTGGCTTGTCGTCGACATATTTTACTCAATATCTAGACCGATTTACAAAAAACTTGATACTGGATTGGATTTTTATCTTTATGTAGTCGTTTAATATAGTTGACTCTTGAATATATATGAATTTTATTGTACTAAGTTCTGTGGTTGAGTTTTTATGACACAGTTTAGGTCTGTCGCGGAGATTTTACCAATTTTGGTGTCATTTACGAAACGTTGTTTCTACAAAATACCATTGATCCCTTAAGCATAAAAAATACGCCATTTACTTCATTCAGCCACACGCTAATCCGTTAAGGAGGTGGCTGTGGGCTGGATCGTACCAGTTTCCAGCCAGAAATGAAAGAAAACCGTTTTATCACAAAACCCCCGATTTTATGCAATTTTGGTGTACTTAAATTATCCTACTTGTGGCAATAATATCATGTTGTTATTTTGAATATCGGTAGAGTTTTGGTTTGTTTATAGATAAGTTAATGTGTTATTACTTAGTTTTTTTTTTAAAGATTATTTTTCTCGCAAATTCCAATTTTGGTGGGTAAAAGGGTGTGTAAAACATAAATTTTACAAAATACCATTGATTCTTGAAGCATAAAAAATACGCCATTCACTTCATTCTGTCTCAAGCTAACTCGTCTAGGTGGTGGTTGTCGTACCAGTTTCCCGTAAACACCTAATCTCCAATTTTGGTGGAAACAAAAATTTCCACCAAAATTATATAAAAAATGCAAGTTGTTGAAATCCACTCGGCTATGGCATTGACCATAGCTGTTAAAAGTTAGGTAAACTTTATTCTAAAGTCCCTCTAAATTAGATAATAAGATCTCTAGATAGGTACCTTGGTAGGTATGTAATTTTAAGTACCTATAATTTCTACTTTAAATACCTATGTATAGAATTTGTACTTAGAACTCGTGTTATTCTTAATTATGTGGTCACACAGCTAGGAATGTTAACGCGTGCCAAATTGCATTCACAAAAACTCCTCCCTAGATAAAATCAGAAGGGTCATCCGTCCATTATACACTTAACATAACCGAACTAAAAAGTTATCAGTGGCGCCATTACTTTTTTGGCTACTCGAAAGTGGAGGTTTCGAGTTTGAGTCATCCATGACTGGTACGGTGGTCCCTACTCCCCGTTCTTATGACAGGAAATAAAGCAGTAGTAATACTTTAGGGAATGTAGGATATATGTCCGTTATAATGTAGAGTTGACTATCAAAAACACATATTATAGAGTGACTTTTTAAATTTTTATGTGGCAAATTCATGATGTTGGTGCATTTTTCAAAGACACATGAAGTCAAATGTAACTCTTTCAGCGCTGTTATTTTCACATTAAACTGTGCAAAAGGAACAACATACACACCCTATTATCACATTGTTATGTTACATCTTGTATAGTAACTTTGGAATTTCTGATGTATCTCTACTTTGTGAAAATAAAATATAGAATATGAAACTGACAGATAACACAGCTTTCTAGTAGTAAATTTTTTTTTTTTAAACAGTTCAGTAGATCCAAAGATATAATAGGGGTATATACAATATTATATACCCCTCACAACATGACTTTAGAGTTTAGACTATGATATTAGTTATACACAAAAAGGCAACCATTAATTATTATTATTATCACATTATACTAGAGTTTGCATCGCCTGAACAAGGCAACGGATAAAATAAGATAAAAAAAGATAAGAGAGTAGGAAGCTAGTCAACCATTGATCATTAGTACACTGAAATAGCGAATTAAATTATTCTTTTTAAAGCTCATTCATTATTGCTTTTATTGGTCACTGCTTTGATGATTGTCTTAGCGAGAATAGACTATAGGAGAGGACTGTCCTCAAGTCAGGGGCGTAGCTACCGCCGTATCTGGCGTATCGAGGCTTTCCCGAGGGTCCTCGAACAATCCACACTAATATTATAAATGCGAAAGTATGTCTGTTTGTCTGTATGTCTGTCTGTTACCTCATCACGCCCAAACCGCTTAACCGATTTTTCAGAAATTTGCTATGTAGATACTTTGAGTCCCGGGAAAGGACATAGGATACTTTTCATCCCGGAAAAATGTGCGGTCCCGCGCGCGAATAAATGAATTATAAAGAAAGTGGCCATCCCAACACTACGCTTCTGCCTCAAGTACTGACGATTTGGGGCATGAATGAACGATTGACGGACTCGCGTTATCTCGCGACCTCACCGCCGAGAATGAGATAGCACTATCAATGAGAGATAAGGAGAGGAAGCGACGTCGACCAAAACTATCAAATTATTAACATGCGGTGAAGACTTTCTTTGAAAATCTGTAGCGTCAAGTTTAAAGTACTTACTATTTTTGTAATTTTCTTTGTAAAACGTTATAAGCGCGGAATGTTAAAAAAAACCTAAGTATCTTATAAATCGTGAGGTAAGAGAGGATAGTAGTAGTAGAATACTGAATACCTTTATATATAATAATAACAATATAGCGTCCATAGGGACGCTTCACACCACGTCAGTCTGGCCCCGTGCTAAGTACCTGAAGGACTTGTGTTACAGGTACCAGACAACGGAAATATATTTAATACTTTTATACTATACCTACATATATTTAAGATTTTTATTATATCATACACATATTTAATACACATCCAGACCCGGGAACATTGAAAACTTTTTGTTCCGTCGCGTCGGCGGGATTCGAACCCGCGACCCCCGGCTTGAGCTGCCACACACTCAACCAATTGAGCCACAGAGGTCGTCAAGCATTAGCATGATATTTTTGTCCCCTTACCAACAGGGTAGGTACTTGTGATCTGCAGTTCCAATATTATAATAATTAAGTGTACACTACATTGTACCCGGGGTAGTTTGTACTTTGTAGTAAGCACATAATATTATTATCCATAGTCCATAGTGTATAGTGGTAGGTGTAAAATATGTCTGGTAGAGTTGTGATAAGTTCTAACTTCTATCGTACCCGCAACTCTGCTTTAAGCGGGTGCGGAGAACCATGGGTGTTTAGTGGGTAGACCAGGGGTTCACACACTTATTTTGTCTACTGCCCACTTTGAGAACAAATTTTGTTTTAGCGCCCCCCCCCCCCCCCCCCATTGTTTCAATTTAAAATGCATTCAGATGAAATGAAATTACAAATCACCCCCCAAGCCGCTACACAACGCCTCAATTTTTTCTGAGTCCCAACCCCCCCCTTTAGACCTTCAGCGCCCATAAGGGGGCGTTATCACCCACTTTGGGAAAGGCTAGGGTAGACACTATGGGAAGTGCCACATACCCCGGCCGATGTACCCAATCCGCCGGGGAAGCATGAAGCATTTCCCCGGGATGCGTAAAGCATTTCCCGTAAAAAAATGTGTAAAATACTCGTATGTAGATGTCTGTGTTGGGTGCGTTCAATATATTTATTCCATCCTTTAAGACAGAGTCTGTCTGGCCAAGCTAGCTATAGAGCTATAGTTCAAACGGCGAAACGAGGCACAAAAACTTCATATAAAATAGCAATTATGAAATTCTGTGCCACGTATATTCATTATAAGTACCTTTATATTATAAAACATCAACATAATATTATTATGTTGTGTCAGTGTTTCTTGCTATCATAGCCGGAAGTGAGGTTGGCAGCGCACCAAGCATCGCTAAGCACATTGTATCATGTATGCTATGTAGATAGATCATGGAATGTTATGCTTAGTATTGAAAATTATATAAAGAGTGTTACAAACACAGAAATAAATCAAGATAGAACGGTGACGCGCGTGCGTTGCTAAGGAATCGCTCGTGTCAATTTTTGCTTTGCTTTTAGTTAGAACAAATAACTTACCCGTGGAAAGAAATACCTTCTTTTGACCGGTTCACTTTCGTACTTCTGTTCTTACAATTAGACACTGCACAATGAGGCATTTTTGCATAACCGCTCCGGTGTAATCAAGTCGAAACGTGCGCGCTGACTGAATGAACGTTCAACGAATCTTGCACACTTGTGCAAGATTGAAACACGCGTACTCCACCCGCTTAGCCGTTCTATCTTGATTTCTTTCTGTGGTTACAAAACATAGTGATAACACTTTAGGATGTGCATGTGTCCCATAGTAAACTCTCTAAGTTCACTGCATTCACTGTCATAGTATAGCAATTTTTGGTTCTTTCGGTAACTTTTCGAATCCGAATTGAATAGATTGTGAATTAGCCCGCAGTTGTTCACGACTTTATCCGCGTAAAGTATTCCTGGCATACTAATACTTTGATCCCATATTCAACCTTTGAAAAAGGCTTTTATCTTAATTTTAAATATTTTTGAGCCTCTCACAGAATAAATTTTTAGGGTTCCGTTGTCAACAAGGAACCCTAATATAGTTTCGATCTGTCCGTCCGTCTGTCCGTCTGTCTGTCCGTCTGTCCGTCTGTACCTATGTCCGCGGTTTTGCTCAGAGACTATAGGACCTACAAAGCTGTAATTTGGCATGAATGCACATAATATGTATTAATGATGTCATAACGACAAAATGGTAGGTACATAAAATCTTTAAAAAAAAATTGTATGGTTAGTACCTCCCCTACACATCAAACGGGGATGATTTTTTTTTCGCGTCCACCCCATCGTGTGGGGTGTCGTTGGATAGGTTTTTTAAAAATATTATGAGTATTCAACGATAATTTTCCGATTTAGGGATCCATTTGTGAAATATGAAGTTTTAAAGTGGAAAAAATGGTTAGAGTCCAGTGTCCCCCCTTCTACCAGCTAAACGGTTGCTTAGACAGACACACTTTCGCATTTCGTCGCTTAGGTAACAATACCTTATACCGCGTAAGTCAAATTTTAATTTTTAGGAGAGACAAAAATCTTTGTATTTCATAAGCTATCATTTCATTTAAATTTATTTCTTTTTCATTACCTCGATCGTGGGAATCGCAGACACAATATATTGATGGGTTAAAATCGTTTCATATAAAATAAAATTTCTTATGAAAAAAGAAGTTTTTTTTTATCTCTCCTGAAAACTTTAAAAATTCGACTTACGCGGTATTGTTACCTAAGCGACGATTTATAATATTAGTATGGATAGATTTGTCATGTACTCTCGAACTTGAGTGACAAGGTCAAAAAAAAATCGAAATTCCTCCATACTTTCCACATGGGCATAAGGACAATAATGTCACAACGGTCATGGTCATACAAACTATTTTCGTCAGTTGGTCAAAATCGCGACCTACGTATCAACGTTCCCTCATAATGTGGGTTTATAACGTGCTTATCACGACGACCATATTTGTATATGAGGTCAGATGTAGGTTTGAAGGACCAATAATATTACAAGTGGGTAGGTTTAAATTAAATTCAAACCTTTTTTGAAATTTAAAAAAAGAACACCTACCTAGGCATTTTTATTTATAATGTAATGTGTTTAGATGAAATTCGGTATACTTTGAGTCTCAGTGAAGGATATAGGATTTAGGAAAGTTTTTATCCCGTACAAATTTTGCGCGTTAAACGTATTTTCACGGTACGAAGATGCGCTAACATCTAACTCATGGATATTAAGCTCTAGATTTTAACCAAATTTAACCAGAATGAAATTATAAAGCAGTGGCCCCCAACCTTTTTTTCATACGGGCCACAAACATGTCTTGGACTTGGTGTCGTGGGCCGCATCAAAAAATTTTTAGGGTAAAAAATAACGTTCTTCAAAATTAACGATTTAAAAGTGGAAAATTTTTTACGACTTTCACAATGACTACATTATTTGCCGGTGTGCGTGAATTTCAAAATGGTTTCACGCGGGCCACAGATAAAGTCCCGGCTGGCCGCGGGTTGGGGATAGCTGTTATAAAGCCTTTTACTTATTACATAACTAGATGGCACCAAAATTCGCCAAAATTCGTTTTTTTCGTGGGAATCGTACATTTTTTTCGGGATAAAAAGTATCCTATGTCCTTTCCCGGGACTCAAAGTATCTCCTTACCAAATTTCTGCAAAATCAGTTCAGCGGTTTGGGCGTGAAGAGCTAACAGACAGACAGGCAGACCGACAGACCGACTTTCGCATTTATAATATTAGTCAGTATGGATTTCATCGTTGTTGATGTCTTTTTATAAATGACTAGATGTTCCGCGCGGCTTCGCCCGCGTAAATTAGATATTTCACAGACAAATCAGTCTATAAAAAATAGCCTATGATCCTTCACGTGGTCTACTTCTTATCTGACCCAAATAACAGAAAAATTGCTCTAGTAGTTCGTGAGATAAGCCCTTTCAAATAATTTTCCCCGTTTTTTCCACATTTTCTTCTATTTCTTCGCTTCTATTGGTCTCAGCGTGATAAAATATAGCCTATAGCCTTCCTAGATAAATGGGCTATCTAACACTGAAAGAATTTTTCAAATCGGACCAGTAGTTCCTGAGATTAGCGCGTTCAAATAAGCCCTTTCAAATAATTTCCCCCCTTTTTTTCACACATTTTCCTCTATTTCCTCGCTCCTATTAGTCTTAGCGTGATAAAATATAGCCTATAGCCTTCCTCGATAAATGGACTATCTAACACTGAAAGAATTTTTCAAATCGGACCAGTAGTTCCTGAGATTAGCGCGTTCAAATAAACAAACAAACTAACTAACAAACTCTTCCGCTTTATAATATCAGTATAGATTCCTATTTCCGCTGAGTATTTTACCCTATCTACAAGCGAAAATTTGGATGTAGTCTGATAAGGATAATTTACGTTTAAACAAATTCCGTCCTGGGCTTTCCGATTACAAAATATTCTATTTTTTACTTTTTAACTACTATTAAATAAAATGTGACATCTGCCCACAGAATGCCCTCTATATTAAATTCGAGTTAAATAAGATAAGATAAGAGAAATTTTTATTGTTCAATTTCGTTACAATTTTTTACAATGCCAGGAATGAATTACATTAATACAAAGTACACTGATATGGGAAACATTGGCAGCCGTACTAGTATGAACTGTGTCACAGCTGCCTTAAATATTATAATCATTAAATGTCTCTTAGTGCTGCCGGTAGTAAGATTCGGGTGGAAATTTGCATTCCTCACATAGTTTCGGGACGTTCCCTAGCTTAGGGAACGTGGACTTATTAACAGACAAGTGATGAGCAAGATTTCATTTGTATTGGCAATAGGCCGGTGTGTAAAGCGTGGCCCACGTCCCTCCGTAGGCGACTTTCGCAGCTGAGTCGACATTGATATAAAATATTCAGTAGATTAAGGGCCTGTTTCACCACTTCCTGATAAGTGCCGGATAGGCTATCCACAACTTATCTGACAGATACTCCATACTCTATCTGTCAAGTTAAGTTGTAGATAGCCTAACCGGCACTTATCAGGAAGTGGTAAAACAGCCCCTTATTATTACAAAATTAATAGATAATGCGCGCGGCTCCGTCCGCGTACAAGCAGTATCCCGCCGTAATGGTACATTTTCCTGCGATATAAAGACGTATCCCATGTGCTACACGTGGTCCACACTAGTCAATATTATGGGAATTCATTCTTTATTTTTTATTGCTTAAATTTAAAATGTATCAAATTATAATATCTAATACTTATTCGTAAATCGTAACTACATAGTAATAGGTAACAGACACAATTATTTTGGCGCCAGCAATCAGATCAGCATCGAGCATGTCAGTTGCCTTGTCCCAACCAAATCTAGAAAAGTTTGCTCTAACACGAAACACGAACCCACAACCTCCGGAGTCTTGAACGCTTGAGCCATCTAACCACTGCATCTAGTATACTACATCGTGGAGCGACCAATATCTTGCATAAGTGGTGCTGGTTTTCACCTACCCACGGCCGTTGGTTCGGTACACGTTGCGAAACCCGGCGCCCGTGGGACGTACATCGACACCATTTTGGGACGCCCGTTTTAGATTTACTCAATTATAATTAAGTTTCACAAGCCGATTGTGCAAAGTTATAATAAGTTACGACTTATAACGCGTATAGCAAAATCCCGACGAAAATGTTTTGGCACGTAAAAAAGTATCCTTACATTCTCGGAACTTGAAGTATCTCCATACTAAATTTCAGCGAAATCTGTTGAGCGGTTCAAGCGTTAAGCAGTAGTCAGTACTAATAGATGGATGAGGTAGAGCATATTAATTATATTATGTGTGTATCGGATCTAGTTTTAATAGATTGAGCCAAATCCATAATATGCGTCAATGAGTTTTGAAAATAATGTCATTTTCATTGAATAATTACTTAGTTCTGAGTTCTCTAAACTTTACAAATAAAAGCGATCTCTACATTTCAATGGCTCAATCAGCGCTTGGTCGCTAGTTTTTAATATTATATTGTTATGGCATAAAAAGACTTTGCAAACACTTCCTGACTACATCCATCATGATTATTGAATTACCTAGTCGTCTTTACCTAAACATAATATTCACCACGTCCGCATCTTCGTAACGATAATACACGATAAAAATAATAACCACAAAACTTTTTTTCAACCGCAAACCTTGTAATGAGTGAGTACAAACTATAAAGCTATGGTAGTTGCTAATCTGAAATTATCTCCAGCCTACAGCCACGTACGTCATTACATAACATCTAATAACAAATGCAAACCGAAACGGGACGTGTTAGAGAGCAATTAAACAGTCACACCCCCGTTATCGCAAAGAAGTTTCAATATTTCGGCACAGAATACGTCATATTAGTACAAATTTCGGTGAAGCAGGGAGCAGGCAAGGTCAATGACCGCTGCCGCGTGCTATTTCGAGGAGCCGAGCCGCTCCGAGCGCGCCCGATTGCGCCCGACTGCGCCCGAGCGTGCCCGACGGCCGGGTAAACATAGCGAACTGTCATTCAATAATTCATTCATAAATGATCAGTGTTTTTGACAAATTGACAAACGAATACTATTTTTGGTATGATTATACTAAATATCTCATATATAAAATTCTCGTGTCACGGTGTGCGTAATTGAACTCCTCTGAAACGGCTCGACCGATTTTCATGAATCTTAGCGAGCATATCGGCTAGGGTTGAGAATCGGACAACATCTACTTTTTATATTGATAAGTGCATTTGTTGAATAAATGTTAGTAAATTATTACAACTCGAGACTGACGGTGACCATTGTTTGTGCGACGGGATAGCGATGGACGTTGCCATGGTGACATACTTATTTAGTCACTTCAATAAAATAATATGGGCGAAATACTTTATATGGCAAAACAACGTTTGCCGGAACAGCTAGTTATATGTATAGATTGCATAATCTCTAATTTTAAACTTAAAATTAGCATGTGCGGATATTTGCAAACAACATCAGCTGTTGGTTATTAGAATAATAATTACTGACTACCAAATTTTCTTCTGCGTACAGCGTATTCAATGTTTCAATGAGAGGTAAAGGATAATAATTAATAATATATTTAAAATAGTATAGTTTATTAGTTATTACACTATAACACAATATTTAAGTCGAATATTAAATGAGTTAAGGTTTCTTTCAGTGTTTCGCTCATTATGATTTATTTGTCCGTAACTAAAGCGTCCGTCGATTAGAAATGTAACGGAAACGAAAACAAAGCAGTTTATTGTCCTGTCAACCCATGAGCACATCTGTAGAGCATATTTCTTGCCTTTTGTTCCTGACCATGTGCCTACATTCACTCGTTTTTTTCCCAATGTGTTTTTCAAGCCGTAAATGATGAAATTCTAATACGCGCTGTATCCGGTCACTCGTAGTTTTAAATTTGGAATGCTTTGTTTTTTTTAGCCAAGATAGTTTTGTAACGTCTATGACGTAAAATGTTTAAGTTGCAAAATAATTTGTTTCAGAAATGGAGCCTGCATTTTCTTGTACAATGCCGTTATTTATGCAAAAAGGTCTAGCTACCAGTAGAGAGAAGGCTGGCTATTTTTTTTTTCTTAGTGAAGCCCTAGCCAAGGGAGCAATTTGGATGAAGCATCATGCCACTGCCATCTTCTTTAAAAATGTATGGTAGTATTATAAAATGAAACATCATTCTTCTTGTAGCTGTGAGTTGTCCGAAAAAATGTGGGTATTATTAAATTTTTACTTCATAGGTCAGTAATTTGGTTATTCAAGGTTGAGCAGAGGAAAACTTCTGTAAACTAAAAAATGTAGAGTGGCCCAGGTATTCCAGACGGAAGTCAGTAAAATATTTGGCTGGGTTTCCATAAAACTTACTCCAGTGTAAGTAGTGAAGGCGTGTATCCTGCACTCGCTCGTCTATCGTTGAAATGCTGCCAACTAGCTGACATGCTTCCTGTTTACTCCGATATAGGGTTACCAACACAGGTTACCAACATAACAGGAATGTAGTTTTTTAATTTTAAATTCGGATGGTAATAGAGATACTCATAGACGTAATATAGTCAGTGTAAATCAGTAAATAACGCCTTGATACTAAACCTATCTAAGACTAAGTACCTGATTTTGGGCACAAAAGTACAAGTACACGTGAAGTTGTTGCTAATGAAATCACTAATCAGCCTAAAATTTGTATTAATGACGTAAGTAGGTAAGTACTTATCGAAAATTCGAATTTGAGAAGCACGTCACTAAGGTCGTCAGCCGTTCTGCCGTGCAGACACTAAAGCGCAGTAAGGCGCATTTTTGTGATTTTCCGTTTTTGATATATTCTAAATCTACATTTTTTTATCTTTATTTCTGGCTTACTCACATTGTCCTACGTTAAATGGAAGTATTTTATCTTTAACCATAAAGTTTTTTGAAAATGCAGTAACTGCCCCATTTTACCGCCAAAAAGACATTATTGCTATATAAATCGCAGTAAAATCACTTGCTGCATGGATTTTTTTGTGATTTCAGATTAAAACGCAGTAATTACAAAAAAAAACTGTTTTTTAAAAAGTTCCGTATAGACACACAGTCACGTGAAAACCTAATTAAAACGCAGTATATGTTAACTCCATACAAACAGTTTTTACTGCAGTTGAATCAGTGCTAGTGACTACTAATTAAACTGCAGTAAATTCAGGTATAATACTGCATTTTAAAAAGTTAATTGCTATATTGATATAATCTATACTACTTACTAAAATGCAGTATTTGTATAGTATTATAGGTCTACCAGAATCTGATGGCAATTTTTGACAGCAGATTTTCATAAAATATCATTGGATAAATTTTTATATAAATTGCATGTTTAACACACAGAATCAGCCGCTATAAGAAAAAAACCGGCCAAGTGCGAGTTGAACTCGCCCATGAAGGGTTCCGCAGCAGCAATAAGGTTTATTTTTTTGAAATTAAAATGTTTTTGATTTATTTTTATATTTCAGTTGATTTAATGAAAGTTAAATTAAGTTTACCATTTATAACGTATAAAAAAAAACTACTTGCTAGATTTCGTTCAAACCAATTTTCGTTGGTAGTTTTTATAGTAAAGTACATCATATATTTTTTTTAGACTTATCATGCCCCTACTTTAAAAGTTAGAGGACACACATTTTACCACTTTGGAAGAGTCTCTCTCGCAAACTATTCAGGTTAGGAAAAAATGATATTAGAAACCTCAATATGATTTTTGAATACCTATCCATAGATAGGAACGCATAGGTTAGATAATTTTTTTTTTTTTAATATAATAATATTAAAAAAAATACTTGCTAGATTTCGTTCACACTAACTTTCGTTGGTAGTTTTTATAGTAAAGTACATCATATATTTTTTTTAGACTTGTCATGCCCCTACTTTAGAAATTAGAGGGGGGGGGGGGGGGGGGGCACACATTTTAGCACTTTGGAAGAGTCTCTCTCGCAACCTATTCAGGTTAGAAAAAAATGATATTAGAAACTTCAATATGATTTTTAAATACCTATCCATAGATACCCCACACGCATAGGTTAGATGAAAAAAATTTTTTTTTTATTTAGTTGTACCTATGGGGACCCCTAAAATTTTTAATATTTTTTCCATTATTGTATCAAAATCTTAATGCGGTTCACAGACTACATCTACTTACCAAATTTCAATAGTATAGCTCTTATAGTTTCGGAGAAAAGTGGCTGTGACATACGGACGGACAGACAAACAGACAGCATGACGAATCTATAAGGGTTCCGATTTTTGCCATTTAGCTACGGAACCCTAAAAAGGATCGAAATGTTTTATTCCAATTATCCCGGTATTGCTAGAGTCAATTTATTTTCTCACTTTTTGCCATCAGATTCTGGTAGACCTTATAGTCTTTGAAAGAGTTGTAAGTATGCAATTCTCACATCTAACTTTTACAAAAAGATAAGTACTTGCAGGCTATTGTGAATCGTATTTTAATATTTAATTATAGTGATTATTATTGCATGGTGAGGTCAATATTAGATTTTACTACATCAACAATGGTTAAAATGACGCCATATTAATTGACAATAAGTGTAATCGCTTAGTTTTGGCCGGCTTTAATTTTTATTAATGATAATTGATAAATGATAAGTTAAAAAAATTCTTTATTGCTTGACATCTTATAGAAAATATGTCGTTGTATTGAGCAGGAGTTCTTGGATAGATTTTAAAGTAAAAAGAGACGCTGAACTTGAAGGCAATCAAAAGGGGCGCCAAATGCCCAAAGTTCTTGAATAAATGTTTATTATTATTATTATTAATAAGCACGTTATGTCATTACAAGGTTTGATTTTACAAGTCTGCGCTCCGTCAAAAATGTTATTTCAAGTTCCTGGGATGTGGCGGATCCCGATTTTCTCACATCCGCGGATGCTAATGCGGATACGGATTCTTAGAGGTTCACATCCGCGGATGCAGATGCGGATGCGAATGTTTCGGATCCTATATAAATATAGTATATAAAGGAAGAATAAAAACAATGAAAAAGTATTATTTTCGTTTTTATTAATGTGTTACAAAATATAATGTATACAGGTTCCCTAAAACAAATTTTTTGATTACTATCGAGCTATTTTTTCGTGAGTAGCTTCATTTTGAAACGCATTTTGAATAGAATAATCCATATTTTAGGACCATCAAATCGAAATATTAAATCCTTTTTATCTCTGTTAGTGGTAGCACTTTCGAGAATTTTCGCAGGGGAAATTGTTGTTCGTCTTATCAAAATGAAGCTGCTTATGAAAAATTAGGCTTGATAGTAATAAAAAAAATGTTCTGAATCTGTTCTGAATGAATGAAATGAAATCTTGAATCTGTACTATTAAAAAACAATTTTTCGTGAACTTCTTCCACTATATTAAGAAATTATTATAAATTTTAACAAATTACACGACCGGTTTCGAAATAAGTCATCATCAGGTGTTATTTCCAAACCGGTCGTGTAATTTGTTAAAATTTATAATAATTTCAACATGAATTTCTACCAAGAACCAACAGTATAATCAATTACATAAATCTGTACCAAAATACTTTTGTATTAAAGAAATAATAATTTGTAAATGAAAATTACATTAATTCGCCTGTTTTAACTTCACCCACTTTTTTGATAGTACACGAAGTTAAAAATAGGAGCATTATATGTCTGCGGTTTTGCTCAGAGACTAGCCTACAAAGCCGTAATTCGGCATGAATGCACATTTAAACGATGTCGACAAAATGGTATATAAAATCTTTAAAAAAAATTATGGTACCTCCCTTACATATCGAGCGGGGATAATTCTTTTTTTTTCACGTCCACTCCACCGTGTGGGGTGTCGTTGGATAGGTTTTTTAAAAATATTACAAGTATTCAAAAATAATTTTCCGATTTATAGATCCACTTGTGAAATATGAAGTTTTAAAGTGGAAAAAATCGTTAGAGTCCAGTCATAATAAAAGGAGGGGAATTGTAGGTTAACTCCGGCCCAAACTGCGATAAATAATTACCTACTGTCTTAGGGTTGTCAATTTTAGGCGGCGGCGACGGCGGGGTGGTGTGGGAGCGGTTGTCCGCGCTTCGTTCGCAACCGCATGAACAGCGGCAACGTCGCCATATAGTAAAAGGAGGGGAAGTAGGATAACTCCGGCCCAATCCGCGATATAATTGCCTACAGTCTAAGGGTTGTCAATTTTAGCAATATAACACGTCGTCAATAAAGTTCAACAATGGTTTTCCTATCAAATATAGAAAAATATATTTTAAGATACAGAGCAGCATTATTTATATAAAAAAATCGGCCAAGTGCGAGTCGGGCTCGCTCACTAAGGGTTCCGTACCGTTATAGAGAGAAAGTATGCATAAAATTGTGTTTTTTGTATTGAAGCCCCCCAAATATTTAAATATTTATTTTATTTAAATTTTATTATTAATAATTAAATTACAAATAAAATTAAGGGTTTTGTGAAAATTTAAAGTGTCTAGCTGTTAAAAAAATCACGTTTGTTGTATGGGAGCCCCCTTAAATACTGATTTTATTTTGATTTTAGTATTTGTTGTTATAGCGGCAACCACATAAATAAATCAAGATAGAACGGCTAAGCGGGTGGAGTACGCGTGTTTCAATCTTGCACAAGTGTGCAAGATTTATTAAACGTTCATTCAGTCAGCGCGCACGTCTCGACTTGATTACATCAGAGCGGTTGTGTAAAAATGCCTCATAGTGCAGTGTCTAATTGTAAAAACAGAAGTACGAAAGTGAATCGGTCAAAAGGAGGTATTTCCTTCCACGGGTAAGTTATTTGTTCTAACTAAAAGCAAAGCAAAAATTGACACGAGCGATTCCTTAGCAACGCACGCGCGTCATCGTTATATCTTGATTTATTTCTGTGGCGGCAACGGAAATACACAATCTGTGAAAATTTCAGAACTCTAGCTACAGCAGTTTCTTAGATACACCCTGAAGACAGACAGACGGACAGATAGACATCGAAGTATCATGAATAGGGTCCCGTTTTTACCCTTTGGGTACGGAACCCTAAAAAATGATAAAATAAGCCGACCGGCGGCGGCGAGGTGGTGTGGGCGCAGCTGTCCGCGCTTCGTTCGCAACCGCATGAATAGCGGCAACGTCACGGTCCCGACTCTCCGGTCATGTGTTAGCCCCGACTGGCGCAGTCGGAAACGGGCTGAGATTTTGTTAAGTGTGCGTGCGGAGACGCATAGATACTATGGTGCACACATACAAGCCGCACGCGGTGCGTTTGTATTAGGATAACTTACTTCCCCTCCTTATACTATGGCAATAGCGGCAAATTAGTTGACAGAACAAAGGTACCTAAAACATTCTCTTATTTATACCTATGTTTATACTATGTTCTATTGGGAAAGTAGACCTACCTACCTACCTACTTCCTCTGTGTGAATTGTGATAGAAAACTAATACTTAAAACAAAAAAGAAGTAAGTTGTCTACTAATTATCATCAAGTAAAAATTATATTCTAGAATAAGTGAGTAGCTTACCTTTCCTGTTAAATAAGTAATCTGAACAGAGACAATTCTGGAATTGATGAATTATTAAGACACCAAAACACACAGCAATAGTTTCTGCTGCGATTATCAGACATTTTTGATTCGTTTAGCGGCGCCGAAAAGCCGTGACGCGCGAACCTCGTGCAGTGTTAGCCCCGACTGGCGCACAGCGAAACCATGCTGAGATTTTGTTAAGTGTGCGTGCGGCGACGCATAAATATTATGGCGCACACATTCAAGCCGCGCGCGGTGCGTTTGTATGAAGTTATCTTACTTCCCGTCCTTTTACTATGGTCCAGTGTCTCCCCCTTCTACCATCTAAACGGTTGATTCTGAAAATGTGGAAAAATATCACGGGAGTAGGAAATATGCTAAACTTAAAAGAAAAAAATTATCACGGCTAAGCAGACTTCATAAGTTATTGAGAAGTACAAAGGAACTTTTCGATCAAATTCCTTTGAATGTTACTGAAATGATGTTGTTAGTAGTGTAAAACACGTTATAATTGTACATTCATTGACCATACAAAACTTATCAAAAACTGTACTGTACTACGGAACCCTCTACTGTGCGTGGCCGATACGCACTTGGCCGGCTTTTTCGCTCCCATTGGTCATTGTCACGCGCAAACGGCACGCGCCATTCACAAGCCCCGCCGCTTTTTTTATTGTCGCAACTCGTATGACATTCGCATCCGCATAAAAATCCGCATTGATTTATTGCGGATGCGGATGCGAATATTCGCAACATCCCTGATTTTGACAACGTCGGCAAAACAATGATGCCGGGTCAGCTAGTGAAAATATAAATACTTTACACTCCTCGTGTAATTTATTTACAATCGTAAAACATATATCCCCAACGATCGAGTAGATTCATCCGCTAGATACATAAATCTTTTGGCAAGATTACAATGTATTATGTACACGGTGTTATCGTGCGCCGCATTTTCAATATTATGTTAATGTGTACCTTGTTGACTTGTTACTACACGTCCTTAGAGTGACCCCAGTCACTTATTTGACATTGTCAAACTGCCATAGGCCATAGAGTAAGTAGCGGTAGTAGAAGGAACTTAACCGATGAATACCCGGTTTCTCAGGTTATTTGACATGAGTTAAAGGCGGGCTGAAACCCCATTTTGTTATTTCTTGATACCCGATTTACCTAGTTCCAATATAATAACGAAATGTAAAAAATATGAGATATAGAGCACAATATTTAAAAGGGTTTAACTCAAAAACATTTTAATAAAAAATAATACTTTCGCTGTAATTAATTTACAAACTCACCTCCGACAAAACTCTTTGTCATCGAAATGTAAGTATTAATAAGAATAACTTTCATTTTATTTTAATAAATTGTTAATGAATCTATTTTAAAAAGGTCTGAAACGAATAATCTTTTTTCTTAATATTTATTTAGAAAGATATTTAAAAAACACAGTCATGAAAAATAGAGAAGATCCGCCCCTAGAAACTACAATTTTATGCTAAGCTAAAATGAATCTTATTGCGATGCGTACACGCTTGGTCTTTGGTTGTGTGCAAGGTTATCGTTTGGAATTGAGATAAGTCCTCGCCTTAAGTGCCGTTTTTGATTAGTAAGAAGTTAATCTCCCGTCAAAAAACTTGAGAAACCTTATTTTCACCCTTCAAATGCATTTTACTATAGTATTTGATAACTATTAAGTTAGCAATAGATGTAGGGTAAACACCTACCTAACTATAATAGTGGTAGAGGCAATACCTTTCTATATAGAAGAGAATCCCGTTCCTAGAGATTCAGTGTGTGGTTTCTATGAAAGAAAAGACGACGACAGGTGTAGAGTTTTTTCTGGCATATTGGAAACGTCAGATGAGAGACAAAGATGGTATCCTAAATCCTTGTTATACTGCGAAAATATTTCTATTAAGGACTATGAACCATGTAAGGCCACTCTAACGGGAAAATGCTTGTTATTCGTTTATTAACTAAATAAATTAATAAAACAAATTATCAAGTAATGATCTGTTAAATAAGGTATCATATTATAAATCTCTTTTTAACCTAGCTTCAATAGCCATTTTATAAACTTAAGTTTTGTTAAGCTCTTCCAAATGGCCTTGTGAGGAACACGGCTCCAAACAAGGCCAATATTATACATTAGTCGTTTAACTTGAAAATAGAGTTACAAGTATTTATTTGTCTGCTTTTACTACAACGATATTATAATCTCTTTCAATTAAGCAACACGTGAAATGCTCAATATATTTATATCATCTAAAAAAACTTTAACTAACATTGCTTGAACATCATCTTATAACCAAGAATATATTAATGGAAATTCTTTAAAAATAGTAGTAATGAGTATCACATTGACACTTTATAACTAAATACTAACGCGTTTTATAATGCAATCAAAAATTTTATAAATCTAAAATGGCCCTCTTATGGGCCCGTTCTTTATAAGGCCAAAATGTTCAATACGCGTGTATAAGTTTAATAATCCTAATAAGTAAAGATGTTATATAAAAAAAACATTATTTTAATTGTTAAGGTACGCATTTATAACTAAAAATAACTGTTTATATTATGTTAATGATTTTTAGATTTCCTTGTAAATTTCATGTTCCCTAGCAAGGCCAACTATCAAATCTTTGGTTGGGCCTTATAAGGAACCACCGGCCTTCCTAGGAACATTACCAATATTTTAACTTAAATCGAGGCATATGTAGATTTTCTTTTATTAGCACCATACACATATCCCTATGAGACAATGCCCTGTAATAAAATGTGAGATAAATATAGGCTATGTAACTAAAAACTTAAGTTTTTCAGGGTGCGGAAATTACAATTGTAGCCTCGACAACCAAAGTCTACAAACAGTGAGATCTCACTGCCACAATTGCGGCGCGATCGACTCGCCGCCGCGTTTGTGGCCTTAAGTTTGATGGATCTAAGTGTGTAGTAGAAGGAATATGTCTTTTCATGACGATAACTACGACTTTTTAATAGTTGGCCTTCAAAGGAACGTGGCCTTCTATGGTGCATGGTCGTTAGTAAAGAAGTTTTTGCCAGACCACAAAGCGTCATTTTCGCGACACGTCTTCTCTATTAGTATAACTACTCTTGTTATGCGTATTTTTGTATCGACAACATTGTTCTGAAGTGTGCAGTTCCGCGTGGCCTTGGCCAATGTTTTTTTCACGTCGCTCGGCGAACAGATAACGCATTGTAGTTTTATCGACGGGTCCAAGTTGCGATATTTTGCTGCCCAAACGGTGAATTACTTTTTATTTCCCGAAAATATAGAGGTTATGATATTTAAGGGGTTTAAACCAGTAGCAAATCTCGTGAAAAAAGATTCAAAATTCAAAAATGTTATACCTTCCTCGCTAAATTCGCTAAGCACAGGCACCATAACAAATTCATGTTTGTTAGGTAGAGCATTTTAATTTCAAAATGTTGCTCGAAACTTTACTGTCTCAATATGAATTATGACTTATGACAAACATAATCAGGGCGAGCGAAGCGAGCCCTAGTATATCCCACAACCTGAACATTTTGTGGTACACTTTACGGAAAAACTATCACGCCTATTGATTTATGCTTTAGCATAGTAATTTTTATTTATATGTATTATGTAGATGTGTTATCATCAGTCAGTCAAGGTGTGTGTGACGACGCGAGCCCCCACAAAGCTCAGCTTTTAGCTAGTGTTATAATATTTTCAGCCTCTTTTATCCCTTATTAGCTAAATAGCTACGATTTATTAACACAACGGTCAACGGGTAAAACCTAGTAATGACACGGGAACACTGTACTTTTTAGGCATAATGTGGTATTATTTTTTATTAAAATGTTTTTGATTTTAAACCCTTTTAAATATTGTGCTCTATATCTCATATTTTTTTACATTTCGTTATTATATTGGAACTAGGTAAATCGGGTATCAAGAAATTACAAAATGGGGTTTCAGCCCGCCTTAAGCGTAATGTCCACAGAACGCGCGGGCAGTCGAGAACTAGTTCTGTAATCATCATAATTGCGTCCTCCGTTATTAGGGCATCGAAACCCGGACCCAATTTTCAAAACCCGGGTTTTCGGGTTTTTGTTAAATAAAAACCGGGTACCCGGGTTTTTCGGGTTTTTTCGGGTTTTTTACAATTCAAATATTAACAATGCGAAAATACGTTACATATGATTTTCTGCGATTGCCAGCACCTACCCAGTTAAATACTATTTAAATACCATAGTTTCGGGTCACAGCAGTGCCCAACCAAGTCTCGGGTAAACGGGCACGGCCGTATCATACTTTTATTCAAGCGACTATTTTACCTCTTCTGTATTTTGGATCTTATCAAAGCTTAAAAATTTTGATTTTCGGGCCAAAATTACGTGTTAGAACAAGCTTCACCCCAAATATACATGTATTATTAAAATGTATTTGCATTTTATGAAATCTATATATATAAAAGAAAGTGGTGTTAGTTACACTACTTATAACTCAAGAACGGATGAACCGATTTGGCTGAAAATTGGTTGAGAGGTAGCTAAGAACCAGGAGACGGATATAGGATATATTTTATCCCGTTCGACCGCGTTTCCGTGAAGTCAGTATAAAACGTGGTATAACAAAAACGCATCTGACATAGAATAACAAAACAAAAATGACAGCTAAACGTAATTTTGTCTATGTTGTCTATGGTTAAGTATGGTAAAAAATTTGACATGAAGCTAAACGTAATTGATATGGGCGAAATACTTTATCTGGCAAAACAACGTTTGCCGGGACAGCTAGTATATGTATAAAAATCTATCACGAATTTTTGAATACAGTAAATTGAAAAATAAACCTTAATATAAAACGTATGCCAGCAAATCTTTTACATTTTTACTATTGATTGTCAAATTATTAATAATTATTTAGTCCTAATTGATGTTTGGCATACTTGTAACAAAATTTTTGTGCCATAGTTTTTACCTTAAATTGATTTTTTCTGCTTCGCTACGGTATGAGGTCGATTCTTCTTCTTGCAATTTAAGTTAATTTTCTAACTTACTGGAAAATCCCTCAAAGAATTTGTCGTTATTTGTTCTAGTATATTGTGACAGAATTCATGTCAGATAACCATTATTTGACCAGACCAGACCACTCGGCAAATGCGAAAGGTTTTTTTTTTATGAGTTTGGAAGATAAACCATGGTGTCATGGTACAACACACAAGAAATAGTCTCTGGCGCTGGTGCTGATAACAACCCCGGCTTGTATTTCATCTGGGTTCACTAAAATCACTGTATTAATAATTCCGCAGTGAGTATGCCATCCACGATCGGCTATGGAAAGATCATTCGACCTATTATGTGTTACCATCATCAGTCTCCGAAGCCCATGAAAAGCAATCTGCCGCATTTACCAGACTGTAATTATGGAATATAAAATGATTTCACATCATACGAACAAACTTGATGGAAACTCCTCTGGATGGTTTTATCGGTTTCTAGGGGCTGCTTTCCTGGAGCCTTTTTACTGGTTGTATTGTCTTAATATTGGGTTAATTTAACCAGATTATTTTAACTTAGGGCTAGTTCACAGTTATCTGATATGATTGACTATTGTGAATATATATCAAATAACGACAAAAAGCTTTAAGAGGTTTTTTAGTAAGTTAGACGAGTGTAAAAAAAGATTTTAAATTGCAATAAAGACTGGGCCCCATACCACAGCAAGGCACAAAAATGTATTTTTAGGTAAACATCAATTATTATTAGTACTAACTAAAAGCCGAGCTTTGTGGCTCGCGTCGTTTTTTTCCGTGGTAATAATCTTTAAAGCAGTTTTTTTTATATATTTTAATAGTTACCAAACCTTGACTAATCGATGATAACACATCTAAATCAATAGGCGTGGTACTTTTTCCGTGTTTTTTCGGGTTTCGGTAAAGTGTACCACAAAAATGCTCAGGTTGTGGGATATACTAGGGCTCGCTTCGCTCGCCCTGATTAATTATTATAATAAATTTGACAATCAGCAATAAAAATATCCCATTCGAATTAAATTTCCAGTTTATAAAACGAAATAATGATTTGTTGACATATCATTGATTTTTTAGAAAGCCTTAGAAAAATCTGTGATTGTTTTAGAAACAATAAAATTCGGAAAAGTGTTTTAATAAACACAATAAAACATTATTAGAGACCAAAACATAAGCTATCATTCTTCCATTTACTGTCTTCAAAAATTCCTGACTGGTTTTTAGATATTCTTTCATAGAGACTTTGTTGATGGGTGTATTTTATCAGCAACGGTCGATCCAAGTTACAACGTTTTGTTACCAACTAGCGGCTGACTTGCCCACTATCAAAAGTCTAAGGTACTATCAGAGAAGTTGATTCCTAGGCAGATGGAGGACCTACATAGGTTGGTCGCGTTACGTCAAACCTAGCCGACAGATCACAATCAACATTGAATTGACATGATCCGACCAAATGACGTTGATCTGTCGACTGCCTAGGAATCAATTTCCTCAGTGGTACTTTCAGCAGACTTAACACCCTTTGAAGCTGTTTTCTTCTGACATTGTTTTCTTTATTTCGTAAGCCTTTGATCACAAAATGAAGAAAACTGTGGTCAGTCACTGAATGTTGATTGAAAACTTTTTGCGATGGATAGATTGCTTGAAGAGACTTTGCTTTTTTACATTGAATAGTTTTGGTAGGATGTTCAAAATATTAATAAATATTTTTGTGACAATTAATCTGTGACGCTCTAAAAACGAAACTTTTACTTTAAAATATTATAGTTTGTTTCATCATCATCATCATCATATCAGCCTATATTCGTCCACTGCTGGACATAGGCCTCTCTCAATGAACGCCAAGATGACCGATCGACCGATAGCTTGTTTAATTATGAATAATAGAAATAATTAAATCTATACTTATGTTATAAAGATAAAGAATTTGTATGTTAGTTTATTATAAATACCTTAAATCAGGTCTTGCCTTTAATAATAATCAAAAAAATGAAAAACCCGAAAAGCTCGAAAAACCCGGGTTCCATTTTTGAAACCCGGGTTTTTTCGTGATCCCAAAAACCCGGGTTTTCCCGGGTTTTCGAGTTTCGGGAAAACCCGGTCTCGATGCCCTATCCGTTATGCCTAGCTATCCCGTGCGCGAACGCATTTGTTACACAGTGTTGCCATCATTAAAATTTCCCCAATTAATCGCAAATGTGCGAATATGTGATATTTCTGAAAATCCTTCCTACTAATATTAAAAAGGCGAAAGTTTGTATGTATGTATGGATGTATGTATGGATGTATGGATGTTTGTTACTCTTTCACGCAAAAACTACTGAATGGATTTTAATGAAACTTTACAATAATATAGCTTATACATCAGAATAACACATAGGCTACAATTTTAACCGATTTTCAAAATGGGGGAGGTGTTATTTTCGTTCTTTTATGTTCAACGATTACTCCGCTGTTTGTGAACCGATTTTCAAAATTTTTCTTTTGGTGTATAGGGTATCATCTCAATTTGGTATTATATTCACAAAAGTCGTGACCTGATGAAGAGATCCATAAGTAATCGAGGGAACTCCTTAAAATTTATATGGAAACATGTGGTGACTTCGGTTTCGTGAGAAGTATTCTGAACATAATATGCTACCAACAAGTAAGATTTTGCACCGAGGTGATTCTTTATAGATACAAGTTTGGGAATTTCGGGGTTGTTTTAAGAACGAAAGGCAATATGCTACTATGCAAATTACATTCATCATCATCATCATCATCACTACCATATTATACCATGCATCGCCCCATGATTATGAGCCTATTATGACCCTATTATTGGTACTTTTCATAGTCTTTTAGATCGAGACTCGAGTTTGTCAAGCGATTTAATAATATCTATACTAATATTATAAACCTGAAGAGTTTGTTTGCTTGAACGCGCTAATCTCAGGACCTACTGGTCCGATTAAAAAAAAATCAGTGTTAGACAGCTCATTTATCGAGTATATATTATCACGCTAAGACTAATAGGACCGAGGAAACAGAGGAAAATGTGGAAAAAACGGGGAAAAATATTGGAAAGGGTTTATTTTATTTCACGAACTCCTGGAGCAATTTTTATGGCAATATTTGGCACAAATATAGAGTAGATCACGTGAAGGGATATAAGCTATTTTTTTGCGGGAAAATGTACGGTTTTCGTAAAATTCATAATTTACGCGTGCGAATCCGCGCGGGACATCTAGTCAGCTATATTATGTCGTGAATGTGTCGCAGTCGACTGGTTAAAAAAGCCATTCAATCAAACAGCTAGCCATTTGACTGAACAACGCCATTCAATCACACGGCTATACGTCGTTTAGCCGACTTGTTGACTGCAACGTTCAACACTACAGCTAGATGACGCTTAGCTAACTGGTTAAATGGTAAAATTAACTAAGGTGACCATTAGTTTAGTGCTATTTATTATTATACAAGCGTAATGATAACAAGCAGATTAATTGTATTCTAACTCATTTTGAACACAATTGCAATAAATACAAATACCTTGGTGATGCATTTCATAATCCCGTACTTTCTCCTCGAATATTAGTTTAAATTTTGATTCACTCGTATGTGCCCTCATAATTTGTCTCTTTAATAATACTTGTAATGTATATTACAAAAATAACCTAATACGACCACAAAACACCGGTTAGTTGACGCCATATTATTGTAAACAAAACGCACCTAGCGCCGCGGTGGTGAGCGCTGTACTAATTCAATCCACCATTTAAGATGAGAAACACCCAGGACCATAAATGTAAATTTATTAAGAATATGTAGTACCTTACCTATCACGCGCACCTCTAAGTCAAGCGATAAACGAATCATTGTATGGGATGGAATAGCTCAATAATTTTATATTTATCGTTTTTATATCCAAAAATCTGTTCAAATGTTGTTTATTATTATGATTTACGCATTCACATTCCACTGACATTATTTTTCTTTTGTCTTCTTCTTCTTCTCCTTTGTTATTTGTCATGTCGCGGTCGTTTGTTTTTTTGTTTTTTTTTTATTAATTTTTATTTTAATTTTGACATATTGTAAGAGTGAAATTAGTATGCATTTATTAATAAATAATATGACTTAAAATTATATTTAAGAATGGCATGTTAACAATTACTTATAGATATATGACTGAAACTTAAACCAATAATATTAATAATTCAAATGAGTTATGAAAATAATAGAATTATGTATCATAAATTAACATTTGCACGTCGAGAAAATTGACAAAATATGTGAAACACTGTTAGAATAGTAACACCTTATTGTACCATATTTATGCAAATAAAGATTATTATTATTATTATTAATCAAACGGCGGCTTTTGAATCAGCTGTAGTGTTGAATGTTTTGAGCGACTTAAATATTGAATTAAAAAGCTAGACGTGTGATTGAATGGCGTTGTTCAGTCAAAGGGCTAGCTGTTTGATTGAACGGCTATTTAAACCAGTTGGCTGCGTCAGATGCACACCGACAAAAGAAAAAACCGGCCAAGTGCGAGTTGGACTCGCGCACGAAGGGTTCCGTAACACTATAGAGAAAAATAAGAAAAAGAAAATGTGTTTTTTGTACGGGATATTTCCTTAATTTTTAATTTTATTATGAATTATTAAAGTATAAATAAAACTGAGTATTTTGTGAACATTTCAGGTTACCTGTTGTCATCATTGATACCGAGCAAAAAATGTCCCTTAAATATTAAAGAACAAGGGGCATTTTTGTATGGAAGCCGTACCCAAGCTGTAGCACACTGCACATCCACACATATTTATCAAATGAAAGAGCTTGAAATACTGAACATTTTATTGTAAAACGTAAAATCTCTAAACCATGGGACAAAAAAGGTAACGAGGATAGAATGTAAAAAAAAAATCAATCAATTTATTGTGTTGCTGATAAGCAATTATTTCTGGAAAGTAATTGTATATGGAAAACTTGAGGAAAGAGTTGTATTTTAGCAAATGGTTTCATATTTAAAGAAATGTATAAGAAAACAATAAAACCTTAAAAATCTAACCTTTCCTGGATTTTATCGTATATAATCACTTTGGAGAAATTGTTTTTAATTAGCAATACTAGCGAACGGTGTAATGATACAGGTGTTTTATTTTTCCAAAAAATAAAATAAAAAAACAATCTGTGTTATTGAATTAATTTATAGTATTGCCAGTAAGGAATTATTTCTGAAAAGTAATAATATATGGTAAACTCAAGAAAAGTGTTGTATTTCAATATACATATTGCTTCATATTTCAAAGAAATGTATGAGAAAACAATAAAATGCTGAATGTCGAACCTTTGTCTGATTTTTTCGATTACTATCACTTTGGGAAAATTGTTTATAATTAGCAATACCAGCGAATGGTGCAATAATAAAGGATGTTTTTCTTTTATTTCTTGGGAAAAATAAAACCTGTATTATTGCACCATTCGCTAGTATTGCTAATTATAAACAATTTCTCCAAGGTGATAATATACGGTAAAATCCAGGAAAGGTTAGATTTTTAAGGTTTCATTGTTTTCTCATTTATTTTAAATACGAAACCATTTACTAAAATACAACACTTTCCTCAAGTTTGCCATATACATTTACTTTCCAGAAATGATTGCTTATCAGCAACACTTTAAATTGATGCAATAATACAGGCTGCTTTTTTGTAATTTTTTTTTTACCTTCTACCCTCGTTAACTTTTTTCTCCCATGGTTTAGAGATTTTACGTCTTACAATAAAATGCTCAGCTTTTCAAGCCCTTTTATATGGTATATGTCTCAAAGTGCTACATTAGTGGGTACGAAATGCCCCTCCTTCTTTATTTTGTTTTTAGTATTTGTTGTTAAAGCGGCAACAGAAATACATAATCTGTGAAAATTTCAACTCTCTAGCTATTACCGTTCTTGCGTTACAGCCTGGAGACAGACGGACAGACGGATAGACATCGAAGTCTCAGTAATAGGGTCCCGTTTTTACCCTTTGGGTACGGAACCCTAAAAAGAAGACTTCAAGACTAGCCTTTAATTTTTTATAGTAATTTTGGTTGATTTCTTGCTATTATTTTGTATGTTTTCATTGGCCGATGTTGTGATCACTTTTACCATTTTTTTATCGTTTTATGTTAAGCTAATGGTACTTCGCTTACATCACCGATGTACTTTCTAATTCACATCAATGATGTATTTTCTAATTCAATTCAATTTAATTCATAGCAGGTAATATTCTGCATCAAAATCTTTGCAGAATACTTACAGAATAATACATAGTTTGATATAAAATATATTTAGTAGGTATATTTAGCTCTACTGAAATGAAGATTTTCACATAAACTCCATACATTTTCTGTCAAACTATTCATTAAATCAAACTTAAGTAATCATTAAGTAATATATTATCTAAGTGCGACTGTAGAGTCTGTAGATCTCTACATTCGGGACTATGATTGTCTGTCTTTGATCACTCTACTTCGGCCCATGATTGACTACTACTCCTTGTATTGGTATTAAGAAAGTAGGTAAGTAGGAAGTGTAGAGGTGTATTTCTCTATCACTTAGAGTTTCCACAGCTGCGTAATCACGGTGATAAACATGGTGATCAGTGATTACTCTAACTGATCACTAATCACTGTAAGGGTGAAGCCAAACGAATTACGCTCGTTTGGCTTCACCCTAAGGCAACGGTAACGAGCTGAAGCAAGGGCCCTTTTTATTTGTGCTCTAATATTTAAATCTCCTTTGTACCTAAAAATGTATCATACTATCATGTATATCTTGAACTTTAACTAAGTACTTATTATAATAGTAATAAGCCTGAATAAAATGCCCTTTTTATTTGTACCCTAAATAAAGTATATTATACTTAAGTATTCAATTAAGTACTTATTATAATAACAATAACAATGTTATAATTAAGTTTCAAAGTCGTAAACACCGGTGACCGGTATCGAGTTATAGTGAAGCTGCAATGAAAATAAATGTGAAGCCCTCCCACAGAAATAGTCGTTTTAAGAATAGAATTCGCATTACCGTCTCAAAATAAATGTTGCGTTCGGTTGTAAAACTATTAATTCTACAGATTTCATATTCAATATTTACATAAATAATAAATATATTTCTTGATATATATTACATACTGTAATAAGTAGTTTAAAAAGGTTGAATAAAATGACCTTTAGTGTAACTAATCTTTGAATGTGTGGCATTTTTGAATGATCTTCTTCTTCTTATATATAAAATTCTCGTGTCACAATGTTAGTTACCGTACTCCTCCGACACGGCTTTACAGATTTTTTCCAAATTTTATATGCATATTCATATGCATATTCAGTAGGTCTGAGAATCGGCTACTGGCTACTTTTTATATTGATAAGTGCATTTGTTGAATAAATAATAAGTAGTAAATTATTACAACTCGATACCGGCGCAACGGCGACCATTGTTTTTGCGACGGGATAGCGATGGACGTTGTCATGGTGCCATACTTATATTTTAGTCACTTCAATAAAATAATATGGGCGAAATACTTTATATGGCAAAACAACGTTTGCCGGGACAGCTAGTAATGTTATAAAAATCAACAAAAAACTCAATAAAAAGATGATAGAGATAAAATCTAAATGACCTCAGAATGACAGGCGGCCATCTTGTAATTTAATCCACCAGAATTTTATTTAATTCTAATTTCAAATTTACGCCGTAATAAGCAAATTTATTCATTAGTGATTATAATATGAAAATTATGCATTTTTATTGCATTTAATAGTACAAATATATGCTAATCGATAAAAATGATATAAAATTAGTATGTTTGTAGATTAGTCACTACTACTTAATAATAATTTCTTTTTTTAAGTAGTTTCGGTCTGTCCGTCCGTCTGTCTGTCCGCTTGTTTGCTCAGAGACTATAGGACCTACAAAGCTGTAATTCGGCATGAATGCACATATTAATGATGCCGACAAAATGGTATGTAAGATCTTTAAAATATATTTTTTTAAGGTACCTCCCCTACACATCAAGCGGGGATGATTTTTTTTTCGCGACCACCCCACCGTCTGGGGTGTCGTTGGATAGGTTTTTAGGGTTCCGTAGTCAACAAGGAACTCTTATGGTTTCGGTCTGTCCGTCCGTCTGTCTGTCCGTCTGTCTGTCCGTCTGTCTGTCCGTCTGTCTGTCCGTCTGTCTGTCCGTCTGTCTGTCCGTCTGTCTGTCCGTCTGTCTGTCCGTCTGTCTGTCCGTCTGTCTGTCCGTCTGTCTGTATCCGTCTGTCTGTCCGTCTGTCTGTCCGTCTGTCTGTCCGCGGTTTTACTCAGAGACTATAGGACCTACAAAGCTGTAATTCGGCATGAATGCACATATTAATGAAGCCGACAAAATGGTATATAAAATCTTAAAAAAATATTATATATATAATGATCAAGGATATTTTTTGAAAATCTGCCATCCAAATTTGCCATCACATCCTGCAGGCTAAGGATGGTCGCTATAGAAACGGATTCTTTCTACGGAAGAATCGAGATACTGACAGATTTTATCCACAAAATGGCGGATTTCCATTGTCTAACTGTCACTTTGTCTATTTTTCCGTAGAAAGCAACCGTTTCTATGGTGACCATGCTACGCCTGCTGGTAGACCTATAATACATGAGCTATTTTTAACCAACAATATTCAAATTTCAAACATACTCATGAAAAGTTTCAAATAACATTAATGACATATTATAATTGAAATAATTCTGCAAAAATTTTTTTGCAACTCTACATTCAGAACACACCTAGTGTTCTGAATGTAGAGTTGCAAAAAAAATTATATTTTTATAAATTAAAATAACAGTTCTAGCCTTGTTCCAGCAATAAATATATTTTTTTAATTCTACAATGTGTTGGAAGTTTTGTTGTAAAAAAAAAAACAAATTCAAATATCGAATTCGTCGAATCGTTTCAGGGATGGCATTATCGCGGCGTTATCAACGGTACGGTACCGAGAACACAGACCTAATGGAAGATATATGTTATACAGGGCGTTGTGTCGACCGTTTCCGGTGGTTGTTTACAAAAAAATAATATATAAACTCGTCCTATATAATACTGGCCATCCGAGATACTCGGCGCGATTAAAAATCGTTACAACTTCCGTTCGGCTTCGAGCGAGACACAGATAAAAAAGATAAAAAAAAAAAAAACATAAAGATCGATACGGCGCGGCGCTACCTGTTTTTTACTGAGTGCCCGAGGTGACTGTGATGTCTATAATATTATATGAGAGAATATTCGTATAATATGTGAGCCTGCAGCTACACTCATGTTTATTACGATTTACCGAACTTCTTGGAAGCAAATTGTTGTGACTGTCATTTGTCAATGTTATTACGCTAAAATGTTAAGATAGAGCTAAACAATAGATCGGCCTACAGATATTACAAGTTACAACATAAATGATATAATATTTTTATTACTATTTTAGGATAGTGTTTTTTAGTGTTTTAACTTTTAACTAACCCTAATTTTTTTAAGTTTGTAATACTAACCAATTGACCATTGTAGTCTGAATTCTGATATAAAGATATTTGTATTTTTGCTTTACATTAGAAAATTCTGAAAAGACGTACTCTACCTTACATTAGGAGTAAAATTGTCAGTTACTTACTGTACATTTTAGAAATAGATCTACAGCCGCACTCAGAGGGACTTTAATTTAATAAACATTTTAACGTTAGCTCCATAAATTTTTAATTTATTTAAAATTAATTAAGCATAAAATCTCTCTGAAGGCGGTCGTTACTGTAAGGTTTTGTAGTCTGCCTCTACATTTTTACTGGTATCATTAAAATTTCAGTTCTAGTAACAACACTTTTGTGGACAAATGAAGTGAACGCAATGTATGTCGAACATAGAACCTCCTTCTTTTTTAGAAGTCGGTTAAAATACGTCATTTGTTTCAAACTTCTTTATTCTGTCGGATGCTCCTCACAATATTTACGCTTTACCACTTCGCTCGAGGCAGCTGTTTCTCTGAATCGAACCTCGATATTTTATTGCTCAGAATATCTTATAAATTAAACGTACCTACAGGTTTATAGCGATGATTTTATCAATGTTATTTGATATGTCAATGGACGAGCCACAATAAAACACATAAGAATTTTTGTCGCGCTCGTTGCCGATTCGTAATATTCGTATTGAATTCCTTTTAGACGGAGCAGGAACTCACAATATATGCTTAAATCGCCATTAGATATTATCTTACAAATGATATCGACGAGAGCAGAACAATTTTACGAACTCCATAATAATTAAGTGTTGGCGGCGCTGTGGCGAGCGCGGGCGGGTGCGGGGCGCGCGGGGCGCGGGGTGCGGTAACTATGCGGCGTAACTCCGGTAGCCCGTAGCAGTGCAACAGGTCTATGGCGCGGGCGGGGAGCGGGCGGCGCGCGGGGGGAGGTAGGAAATCCTTTGCCGCCTAGTATTACCAACATACAGGTTTTTCCCTAAGAGACGGTAGAGTTTTTTTGATGATTTTAATGTGGTGTTGTCTATTATGGGACGTTTCTTTAGTTTAGGTAAATGTTGGTCATTTTATTTTTAAAATTTGGCATGACATTCTGTCTGTATGATCTTATTTAGCACAATATAGTAAGTCAACAAGTGGTCCCTGCAGCTATCAGTATCGTCAAAATATTTGATCTATGCAATCATGCAAACAAAATATGAGTCGAAATCATTGTCAATCATTATAACAATTTAATATTTCCAGTTCCAGAAACCATTTTATTAAGGGCGAAATGTGGTCCGAAGTTGGCCACACCGACCGGCACGCACCCACACAGACGCGCGCGCGTGTGCGCCATCCGGTTTGGTACGGCTATGTAGTCGATCGATCAATGGGCTCCGACTGCATGCAACTCATTGATTAACGCTATGAGCGTTGTTTATTCATTCATGATAAATAAGAATAATATTTTAAATTGAACGCAATTCTAGGCGATCGAGTAAGATTCAGTTGGCTTCTACACGCTTGTAAAGTTGGCAGCATTGCTTTGATGTTTTCGGAGTCGGTACTCGGTATAACCGGTAGCAGGATCTAAATATTTACACTTTATAAGAATGCACATTGCGCAATTCATTGCTTATTTTAATTTCTACGTTTCCTTAAAAACTAAACAAAAATAAAATGTGTCAAAATTGTTACTAACCAAAGAATAATAAAACTGCGTTACAAATGACAAACTATTTTTAGTACCCGGTTTAAAATGTCGTTTTTTTAACCCACTTAACCAACTTCCAAAAAGGAGGAGGTTTCTCAATTCGACCGTATATATTATGTTCTTTTTTTATGTTTATTCGCGGATACCTCCGTCATTTGTGGACCTATTTCCAAAATTCTTTTGCTGTTGTAAAGGATATCGTTGGAATTTGGTACCACGTTCACAAAAGTGGTGATCTGATGATGAGATCCATGAAGAATCAATGGAACTCCTTAAAATTTATATGGAAACATAATATAGTAATTTTAACTTTTTCTGAAGGATTTCGAGTAGATATATGCTACGAAAAAGTAAGATTTTGTACCAATGTATACAGGTTCCGAAGGTGCTGTACAGAACTCTTGACTCCTTATAGATAGAATATGTTCGGGGATTTCGGAGTTATTTCAACAACTAAAAGCAAATGCCAATACATCAACTTCATCAATCATCATCATCACCATAAGTATGCCACGCACCATCACATTAAGACCCTATTATTGGTACCTACTTCTCATGGTATTTTACATCAAAACGTTAACTTTGATTACTATCCCGCCGTTTCTTGTTTGATTTTGAAAATTCTATTGTTGTTGTTCAAGATGTAATCTTAATTTGGTACCATGTGTCCGAAGGTCATAAATCATAATAATACAATTCATATCAATGCAGCAATGATCGATATCATAATTGATAGAGGGATATGAAATTTAATAGAAAACACATAGTAATTGTGACGTTATTTCAAATAACTCAAGCATAATAATATTTTGCCAATAAGTAGAATCCCATACGAAGGTGTACCCTTAATCCATTGGCACAGCACAGACTTCCGGAGCCTTTAAAGATATAAGTTTAGAAATTTGATGATTACTTTTTAGCTTATTCACCGGAATATTAATATTGTTTTTAGTGTGGAAGTCGGTTTCAATTTTCTGTTATTAGATAAGCACGTTCAAATATTTTATGATTTCTCCTTTTTAGGGTTCCGTAGCCAAATGGCAAAAAACGGAACCCTTATAGATTCGTCATTTTCCATACATTCTCTCTCTTTCATTTCTGATTCTTCATTTCTTTTGGCAGCAGTGTACGTTATATAGCTTTATGCCTTCCTCGGTAAAAGGACTATCACATGTATAATTTTTTTTTCAATTCAAACAAGTATTTAATGATATAAACGCGTACAAACAAATTTGCCATCAAAACAACGAAAAACTTTAACTTTTTCTTTCCCGCTTTAAAAATTTTCTTTTTTTAAACGCCAATTATATTCATGGCTTATCTTAAGTAATAGCACGTCCAAATCTCTAATTTGGACGTGCTATTAACAACACGAAATAACAAAACAAAATAAAAAATACAATATATCGAAAATGGTAACTGTTTCTTTTACGTTCAAACTTACTACTTAGTACACTTAGTACTGGAAATAATAACTGGCATGTACCTCGAAAACTAGACGTGATGGATACCACAATATATGCTTGGGACATCTCTGACTCATCACTCATCCCCTATTCATTCCACCTAACAGTTAAGTGGGTACCAAAATCGTGTAACGCAGTGTAATAAGTGTTGCCATAATGTAGTCAGTAAAATTTTTATCAGCCGTTTGAAATAATCGAAACCGTATTTTATTCATTTCTCAAAGTTATACTCAAATACACTACAAAATCCCCTGCAAATTAGGAAAATACTTATCTTTTATAGAAATAGAGTAATGATATTATTAGATACTGATGGAAAATTGGGTCTGATTATTATGATATCATTTTAAATTGTTGGCCAGCTTCCTGACTTTCACTCAAACTCGTATACAGCCTATTCAATGGCGTTTGGACTCGGATTGGCTACTGTGAAAGTTCTGATGGATCGATATATGGTGGCTTGTAAATCAAAGTTGTAATTTTTTAACGTTGGCAACCATGGTACCTAGCTAATTGAAATTCGAAAATTTAAAAAGTCAGGAAACCGATGAATATTATTCTTTGATATAAGAAAACACAGCAAGGTTATTTGATAGAAAAAGGAATCATCCAAAAAAATTACGTCAATTTCAAACCCCAAATGTCTCAAAGTCATTTAAAATTATATAAAAAAAAATTTTTTTTTATTTGTTTGTTCGTGTGTGTGTCTGTCCGTGGCATCGTATAGCATCCTAACGGGTGGACCGATTTTGATCTAGTTCCTTTTGTTTAGTGTCCTAATAAGACGCGTATCTACTTCCTATATCAGACACCGAATTTGATACCATGCTTACGAAAGTGATCTGATAATGGAATAAGTGCGATATTGACAGACAGACAGACACGTCTAACTTCACGCCCCCTTTTTTGTCGGTGGTTAAAAATGCAACGTTGCAATATGAAATTTACTCCACGTCGCAACTAGTGATAACTAGTTAATAGTGGTGGGCGGCGGAATTCGCGTGAGCCGTGGCCGTGGGCGCTGCCCGTCCGCCCACGGCCACCGCACCTAGCCGCCAACATGGCTCAGTGGATTTGGGTCCACACTTTTCTATAGAGAAAAACGTCAATCGAAATCTGAAAGGAGCTAGAAAGTATGCTATTACAAGTCCCATAAATCTTCCCTCAGTATAGAGAAAAACGTCATCGAAATCTTTTGGTACTCGGTAGGTAGTAAATATTAATAGGAGCTGCAAATGCAATACGTCCTGAAGCTTCATTATCATCTTGGAAACATACCTTTAGGCTTTTGCTGTTATAAAATCTTATATCCTTTAAACGGGACTCTATAGTATCTACATGCCCATAGTCCATCGTCCATTAATTAGTTCAGTGATTTAAATGGACACAAAATTTTTAAAGTATCAAAATTAGTAGGAAATTACTGCCGCACTCAGAGATAAATATTAATTTTACTTAACTCTAATTAAATGAAGATTTTGACAAAAGTCCCATTACATTATCTGTCAAACTCTTCATTTAATTTAAGTTTAATCATCATGAAATGTTTCTAAGTGCGGCCGTTACACTAACCTCTTGGTTTAAAGTTTGGACTATAGCAGCCACTGACCTCCATTATACAAGTACGCTGGACTAATGATACCCTTTGAAATGACAGCTATTTTTTATGCCTATTTGAAGCGGAATCAGCTCCCCCGATGGGAGGGATAGGAACTAAATTTGATCATTGACCAAATATATTTGTCTATGATTTGACGTAAAAATGACGTTTGAAAGTCGCCATATTGGCGCTGATAGCAGTAGTGGGAGTATTTGGAACTAATACTAGTGATGACAACCAATAACGATTAAGCGGCCATTTGCAAGTTACGTCAAATTTAGTTCTCTTCCCGCTCACTGGGAGCGCTGATTCCGCTTCAAATAGGCACAAAAAAGTGGGTATCATAGGTCCAGCGTACTTGTATATTGGAGGTCAGTGATAGCAGCTGTACTCTTTGAAAAAATACATCACCATCGATATGCCAAAACACTGCATGACAATTACCTCCCGAAATATACCTTATCCCGCCATGATAGAGTTTAATATCGGTATGGCGATAGAGTGATGTCATTGGCCGTGCGCTCTCTACTTTTGCTTTTGAACATCCTGGATGACACGTCACTCGCCCGGTATTCTATAATCACGTGAAAATTCCTAGAACTACTCTATATTGTCCTTTGTTTATCAACTATTAGACGGTAGAGGAGCTTGTTTTGACTGTCCGATACGATATTATATCGGACCGTTAATGGACATGAGAAATTGACAAAATGTTACGTGTTTCAAAATGAACTACAACTGTTTTGAGGTGCATAATGCATGACATACTGCATAAGTATAAACGACTGAAACATAATTGTGATACTCGAAAAATCTTCTATTTTGAGCGTTTGCATAGAATGTAGAGTCACCCGTAAAATGAGAGGATGTTTTTACTTTGAGTTCCACAAATTAAAGTATTGTAAAAACGCAGCTATGTTCAAGCTAATACGATATGTAGGATATTTGAATTGCATAATATAAAACGCTTTAAAATATCATGTAATTTAAAAAGCGTTAAAAGCTGTAAGTAATCGCTAGCGAGGCGCTGGTTTCTATACGATTTTGACATTTTATATGAAGTTTTGTTCCTGGATTCACCGTTTGATTTCAGTCAAATGAATGAATTCATTTTTTTGTTTCTTACATATACGTGGTAGCTTACTGTCGTACTCAGAGACATTTAATGATGATTAAACTTCAATTTAATGAATAGTTTCACAGATAATTTATGGAGTTAATGTCAAAATCTTCATTTAATTACAGTAATTAAGTAATTAATGTTCGCCTCTGAGTGCGGCCGCAGTAAGTCTATTTAATAAGCCATTAGCTAACTAGATAATATTATTGTTTATGCCATTCTCCGTAAACTTGTTTTAAGAGTTTCCTATTTTGGCTTTGTTGCTAAGTGTTTATTTAGTTTCGGCTGGAAGATTAATGGTGACATATAAAACGAAACTGCTAGCTTTATTTATTACGTGACAAACCCATAAAGTTATCATCTGAAACTAAAATAATGTTATCACAGGTTTAATTTGGAATTTAAATTATGGAGGAAAAAATAATTTAATGGATTATATTAAAATTATTTTTGTTTTATCGCAATAAATACAGCCAAAACTGAATAATTATATCCCTTTGCCTTAATGTGATTTGTAGTCCACCTATTTTAGGTATTGTCTCAGACAGCAGACTACAAACTCCATCAAAATTATTTTAGCCGATCTTATGAATGTCATCTTAAGAACAACGTAATGATCTTATGAAGTGACATAATACGTTGTAATACTTAAATGAAACTTTGTCGATATTTTTGGAACGAAGTTACTTATCGCGCGTTGTGCCTTGCGGGGGCTAGACGGAAAAAGTTGTAACGACAGTTTTTTACTAGTACCTGCATAGTAGGGCGATGATAGTTTAGTTTTTTTTTTTAATATTGAATCTTAAATACTGTTTGACAAATAATAATACACGGCCAGTCTGTCATCATTTGACTTAATTAATCTGAGACTGTCGCAGGAATTATGTCTAAAAATAATAAAGTCAATATTTTGACAATAGAATATCAATGCTTATAATTTAATTTTTTATTTGAGGTCGAATTTCGACCATTGGGCGATCTCTAGTATTGAGAAATAGACTCCTATTTATAACTTCGTTCCATCCTGGTGTCCCTTGACACCTCTCAAGCTTTTTCTGTTTTAAACTACATACTTTAATAATATGATGGTCCCCTATTCACGTTGTACCATTATGGATAGCCACGATTGCGTTGCGAATCCAAATGTAAGAACATGTTAAGAAATTGATTAGCTTGGATAAAATGGATATACAGTATATAACGTTTTTCTCGTCTATGTTGTATAAGTACATAGGTATGTTATATAGTATGTCGACATAACACATCTACCTACACAACACGTTACATAATCAAGAAGTATTGAATGGGCAGTTTCATTCATTCGTTGTCGACCTTCGGTTCATTTTGCAATAGTCAATGTAACTCGTTCAGAACTAATTTGCCTGATGTTGAACTTTATGCAAAGGACATAAGGGACAATATAGAAGCCACGAGGTAGAACTGAATATATATGTCCAATTGGACGTGTCACGAGTTCGCTTGCTATCGGCAGAGTAGACAGAACTAAGGAGTAACTCGACTTCAAACAAACGGGCGAATATACGCGAGTTGGGCGCGAGTGTCACTTTCGACATGTTTCACAATGCTGGGGCCTGGGTAACGCATTAATACGGCGCGCGCCGGCCGATCTGACATACTACGTCAAACGTATAAACGAGATCTCTTCCGAGTCGGCCTACTCGTTAGTTCTTTACTGTGCTATCACTTGCTGACGACTATTTTAATGGCACTTCTTCATCTACGCGATCATAGATGATAGAACCATGATTCCCACTATGTTGTCTATATCCAGTGCCGAATTTATGTTTTTAGGGTTCCGTATCCAAAGGGTAAAATCGGGTCCCTATTACTAAAACTTCGATGTCTGTCCGTCTGTCTGTCACCAGGCTGTAACTCAAGAACCGCTATAGCTAGACTTCTGAAATTTTCACAGATTGTGTATATGTGTTGCCGCTATAACAACAAATACTAAAAATAAAATAAATTAAATATTTAAGGGGGGCTCCCATACAACAAACGTGATTTTTTTTGCTATTTTTTGCTCTTAATCAATAACGGCAACACATAAGCAATTGAAATGTTCTCAAAACACTTAATTGTATTTGTACTTTAATAATTAATTATAAAATTGAAATAAATTAAATAATTGAGGGGGGCTCCCATACAAAAAAATCAATTTTTAGCCTATTTTTGCTCTGTAGTGGTACGGAACCCTTCGTGCACGAGTACAACTCGCACTTGGCAGATTTTTATTTATGAGAGTAGGCCACTTTATTTCCGCCGCCGCCCGCCCCATGTACGAAATTTGTAAGGCCTCTATGGACGCTGCCGCCGCGCCCCCCTACGACCTTGCCGCCCCTAGGCCGTAGCCTATAACGGCCCATTTATAAATCCCGGGCTGTCTATAACAAGTACAATCAACGTCAATTATGATTTAAGTCCATCAAATACGATGCTCCTTGTCGGTCGCAATCGCTTGTTTATCAAGCGAATGTGAAAAATCACTCGATACTACGACATAGTCGGTCTAAATTCTGGTCAAGTAAAACCTATAACCGTTTATTAGGGTTCCGTACCTAAAGGGTAAAAACGGGACCCTATTACTAAGACTTCGATGTCTGTCCGTCTGTCCGTCTGTCTGTCACCAGGCCGTAACTCAAGAACCGCTATAGCTAGACTTCTGAAATTTTCACAGATTGTGTATATGTGTTGTCGCTATAACAACAAATACTAAAAACAAAATAAATTAAATATTTAAGGGGGGCTCCCATACAAAAACCGTGATTTTTTTGCTATTTTTTACTCTTAATCAATAACGGCAACACATACGCAATTGAAATATTCTCAAAATACTTAATTATATTTGTACTTTAATAATTAATTATAAAAATTAAATAAATTAAATAATTGAGGGGTGCTCCCATACAAAAAATTTAATTTTTAGCCTATTTTTGCTCTGTAGTGGTACGGAACCCTTCGTGCGCGAGTACAACTCGCACTTATTATTAGCAATAAGTTTAAGATATTCTTTACTTTTTTTACTTATGTATACTGAGTGTGGCAAAGCGCGCCTACCCGGCAAGTGCGCCATTAGCTGTAATTCCATATTATAACTTCTGAGTTCTGATTGGAGATTTCCAATCAGCAGTATGGAATATATTATTATAACGTTTCCAGACAGCAAATCCATTCAATCTCTACATTAGATTGCCGTATGCCGAACGAACGGACATAATATAAGTAACAAAAATTCTAGTTTTAATTGAAGTCAATTATATAAATTCCGTGTAGCGGTTGTATGGGGGACGAACGAGCGGCGCGGGAGGGGGGCGGGGGCGACCTTCCGTGAGGCCGTTCGTCTTGCCATACCAGTGGTACCACTACTTGTGACGCTGCAAGCGGGATTTAACCGTATGTATGGAGAATAGAGTGCATATTCGCATACCACGCGGTCGCCAGGTTTCAAACAGTTCCATTTTCGAATGAATTTAAATTCATAAAAGTGTGATCAAGTATGAATAGTGTGATAACTCGTTGAATGCCATGCTCTAAAGACATGGCGTTAGGCGTATTAGGGCAAAAAGTATTGTCAAACTAGATGACGCCCGCAACTCCGTTGCGCCAAAATTGGTTTAGCGCGCGGGAACCGTGCATTTTTCCGGGGTAAAAAGTATCCTATGTCCTTTCCCGGGACTCAAAGTATCGCCATGCCAAATTTCAACAAAATCGGTTCAGCGGTTTGGGCGTGAAGAGGTAACAGACAGACAGACAGACAGACAGACAGACAGACTGACGGACAGACAGACAGACACACTTTCGCATTTATAATATTAGTATGGAAGTATGAAAGTATGGAATATTGATATGGAAGTATGACTAGGATGTACAGGCTACTCTATTGACCATTTCTGTTTGTTGAAATTCATTTGTCAATATTAAATAGCGCCTAGGCTGTTCTGGGTTTCATTCCGAAACCCATCCGAAATGAAACCCAGAACACTGACCAGTTCTCAAGTCGTCATATTGTATCCGACGCCATATTTCACTGGTGGGCCACTAAGCTGCCAGCTGATGAGACAAGTGTGACGTATAATTGACATCTCTACAAAATCATACGTCAATGCACTGGCGTAAATTTCGGAACGTATAAAAAAATCAACAGTAGACGCCGATTCTAGACGTCCGCGTCATGACTACGGGCCAATATACTGGGTCAAACTTCAGAACATACCTTAAATGTACCTTTAAATACCTACACATAATTTTGAAATATTTTCTAATCATATTGTTATTAAAATAATCCTACATTAATGGGTTCACACTTTACATAATCCTGGGTGGATTTAAAATAGTTTTAAACACCAACTTTGCATTATTTTATATTTCCTACAAAATATATTCATTATAATATTGTACTAGATGACGCACGCAACTCCGTTGCGCCGAAATTGGTTATTATCGCGCGGCAACCGTACATTTTTCCGGGATAAAATGTATCCTATGTCCTTTTCCAGGACTCAAAGTATCTCCATACCAAATTTCAGCAAAATCGGATGAGCGGTTTGGGCGTGAACAGTTAACAGACAGACAGACACACTTTCGCATTCATAATATTATACTAGATGACGCCCGCAACTCCGTTGCGCCAAAATTCGTTTATCGCGTACATTTTCGGGGATGAAAAATATCCTATGTCCATTCCCGGGACCCAAAAAACTCAAATTTTAGCAAAATCAGTTCAGTGTCTATCTGACAGACGGACAGACAGACAGACAGACAGACACACTTTCGCATTTATTATATTAGTATGGAGGAATGGATATTATGTATCATCCTTTTTGGTACAAAAGTAAGAGATGAATAGAATTCGAAAGAGACTCTACCAGTTTTAATTTTATGATTCAAAATTGGTTGAATAAATATTTTGTAGACGCGTGTTCCTTGACCAGTCTTTTTTAAGTTTTATTGTTATTGCAACTATCACTCAATTAACAACCTTTAAAAATTTCAAAAACATACAGCCAAGTACGCGACTTCAGATGGACAGAGTCCAGAGAGAACGTAAACAGACAACGAAGCCTGCATGATGCATCACTGATAATATTATTAGGTGATTTTTCTGTTTTCGTTTCTGCCCTTTGGGTATATGGAGCCCTAAAAAGATTCTTTGCCAAAAAAAAAAAAAACAGTTCTCAACTTTGTCGAAATTAGGCTGGCATCCGTTGGAGTTATTTTTTCTTGTTTCCTGACTCCATCAATTTGTTACCAGACTTACCACATGGCACATGTCGGAGAAAAAAAAATTACATCCGAGAAAAAACGCGCTTTCGGCGAAATACCGTTTCGGCCGCGCCAAAATTTGCGGCAAAAAAACTATGGAGTTCATACTTTTCCTTATTGTGATTATCATAGTTTATTTGAATCTTATTGTAAACACTTCCTAGAAATCATTATGAAATTTTAGAACAAAAAACTTATTACATATAATTATTTCCCAGTAGTGTATTTTAATTTAAGCCTGACTCTACATTATAAAGTATTATTAACGATAAATGATAATATAGTTGATTATTTTTTGTTAAGCGTGGCGGATAAGTTATTTTGTACAAAATAATTATCTGTTATAAATCACATAGATTATTATATTAACAGAAGTTATACACCAATAACTCTACCTAGCGTAAAAGCTTACAATAACGTGTCTAACACCATTCTGACGAACACTCAAACAGGGCCCCTAAACCTCCCAAAATACATGCTATTTCACTCTTACCGCCGTACTCAGGGACATTTAATTATGATTAACCTTCAATTTAATTAAGAGTTTGACAGATAAATGATAATGTATGCGGCTTAAATATGTCAAAATTTTGAATTAATTACAATTAAGTAATTAATTCTCCACTCTGAGTGCGGCAGTTAGAGGAACAGGCTAACTTCAATTTAGGGATCTTTAATGTAATTTTAGGTAAATATCAAGAATTTGGTCTATAGAGAATTTTAACGTCACTGCAACACTGACTGTCACTATGATTTAGATTTTAGGAGACCCGAGACAATAGCAATCGAGAACCTAAGTTCGTGGAGACAGACCAATTGCTTTAAGTGGGCTTAGCAGAAACAATTCAAGACATGAGTGAAAGAATAAGGTAAGTAACATGAAAAAACTTCCCGTTTTTTTGCTTAAATGGAGGCTTTAGGGCCGGAAAAATTATTTGAAATAGAAAAACTGAAGATTATAGCCAGATATATTAGCTAGGTTATGAAGTAGATAAGATACAAGTTTTATGAAAATAATAAGGGAAAAAATGAGTTATTGTCCGTATGTTATGAAATGTTACTTGTTCGATTCTTCCACTCACGTCTTCAATTATTATTGTTGACTACGAATCCGTAACATTATCAAAAGAGAATCAAAGCATTATCAGAGAAATTGATTCATAGGGGGTGGACTTACGTAATTTGATGGCATTATGTCAAACCCAGCCGGCAGATCAGGACTAACATTGAATTGACATAACCGGACCGTAGGTCCGCCATCTGTCTATGAATCAATTTATGTTTGGTACATAAACATTTTGCATTCGATAAAGTTTAAAGTACGTTTTCGATAAAGTTTAAAATGTGGCTTCGCTCTGCATCCTTTATCGGTTGTATCACGGAGAGTGCTCCGAGGAATTTTTCAGAATCATACCTCCTACAACTTTCCGCCATCGTTCCACGCGAAAAGTATACCATCCTCATCACCTTGATGAGTGGCAGTCTTCCACCGTGCGTTTTTCGCGTTACTTCTGCCGCGCACAGTAGAACTCTGGAACTGTCGCCAGCAGTATTCCCTCTTAAAAGGCCGGCTGGGCACCTGCAAATCTTCTGAAGTTGCGAGTGTCCATGGGCGACGGTGCCTTTCCATCAGGTGATCCGTTTGCTCGTTTGCCCCCTAATTTATAAAAGAAACGTAGCTATCAATTCCTGCTAGCACATTATTAAGTAAGAGTTTCGTAACAGCAATTACCGCTGTCGATAACAGTTTGACTCCGAAAGGAAGTTTACTGATAAGATAGCGCAATCTCAGTTGTAGATTCAACATTTCAACTTTTAATGAAATAGCTCTTCGGCCAACAAGAATCCATAGAAAGAAAAAAGACAGGAAATATGAAAAAATAACTTTTAGCATCCTTTTAATTACGCCACAGCGGAGTCAAAGTGAAAAGTTTAACTTATTAGTTTATTACACTGTATTATGTAACTTTTAATCTTCATAAATGTAATACTATTAGGGTTCCGTACCCAAAGGATAAAAACGGGACCCTATTACTGAGACTTCGATGTCTGTCTGTCTGTCTGTCTCCAAGAAAACGGCCACTGAAGCCTATGTTGCTTTTTTCACCGGGGAATTTAAGAGCTAACAAATGTGGCATTTTTAAAAATATAATTTACTGGTTATTAAAATTAACTTTTTATTATTTTTTACACTGAAGGTTATAGATAATGAGCTGCCGATTTCGATTTTGCAATAAAAATAAAAAGCCATAGTGACCAGGGCGCCCTTATTCCTAGGATACGACGATATATAATACGAGCACTCGGTGCTCTCTGCTAAGTTTGACGGGCGCTGTCTCGCCACTGTCTCGACTCTCTAGTTCTCTACTCGGTACGAGTCCGTGGTCCAGTGGTTCAGAGCGTGGCTCTTGACTCGGAGGTCGTGGGTTCGATTCCCGCGTTCGAAACATGTTATTTCCAAGTTTGGTTAGGTAAGGACAAAATATGACAATGCAGGCTGATCACCTAGTCTGACAAGTAAGATGATCCATGCGTCGGATAGGCATGAAAAAAGTTCGTCCTTCGCCTGATCTCTCGCTAGTCATGTCGTTCTTCCGTCCCACTGGGTTATGAGAGTAAAGGAATGGAGAGTGCTCTTGTGTACTGCGCACACACTTGGGCCCTATAAAATTACTCCTGTGCAACTGGTCTGGTTTTAATGAAACCGGCCACCGTCACCGAAACAGGTGCGGGGGTTTATTATTTACTATACTCGGTAGGTGTAATCATGGCATAAGCTGGTACTGGTAGTGATTCAGTCAGCAGCGTCGGCCCACTCGTAGAAATCAGGTTCCGTAATCCGTTTGATATTCAGGAGGCGGAGGCGCGGGGCGGAGGGCGGCGGGGGCGGAAATCGCTTTCCATCCGCCGCGCTGTACCCCGCGGCCGCAACGCACATGCATACAATATGTATCATAGAATCTAATCTTGTAAGTTGTAGGTGATCCGGCAAACGTTGTTTTGTTAAGTACGGGGCTGAGCGAGTGGTCATTACTGATGTGAGATATCAAAATTCGTTTATCGCAGTCGAACCGTACATTTTTAGGGTTCCGTACCCAAAGGGCAAAAACGGGACCCTATTACTGAGACTTCGATGTCTGTCCGTCTGTCTCCAGGCTGTATCTCAAGAACCGCTATAGCTAGACTTCTGAAAATTTCACACATTATGTATTTCTGTTGCCGCTATAACAAAAAATAGTGAAAACAAAATAAAATTAATATTTAAGGGGGGCCCCCATACAAGATCCGTGATTTTTGTGGCCTTTTTTGCTCGTAATCAATAACGGCAACAGATAGTCACTTGAAATACTCACAGAATCCTTAATTATGTTTGTACTTTAATTATTGGTAATAAAATTAAAATAAAATAAATATTTAAGGGGGGCTCCCATACAAAAAACACAATTTTTTGCCAACTTCCGCTTTATAACGGTACGGAACCCTTCGTGCGCGAGTCCGTCTCGCACTTGACCGATTTTTCCTTGACAACAGAGACAGAACGATATTTTACTCGGCTGCGGTGGAGCCAAAAGAGGGTATGATTTGTAAAAACTCTACCGTATTATGGTAGAGTTCATACAAGCTTTAAACTAACTAAAAAGAAGTTTTATCGTTTTATTTCTTCATAAAAGAAACAAACCCAACGTCTTGATAACTAATCATGAAACAATAAGACATTATTGAATCTTGTCACATGACTCTCAATGAGTTTCACGAAAAGCGAAACTCGATTCATCTTTTGTTAATTTTCCAGAATAGTGATGCTTACAAATCGAGAGCCATCTTACACCCATACTAATTGATCTCAGTTACTCTAACTAGTGATTAAAGATTATGCTTAATCATTAGAGTAATTTAGACGCATGTAATTTCTCAGAGGTTGTGCACTTCATTGTTTGTATTCTGAATTTGTTTTATATATTATGTTACGCTCAAAGACCGAAAACGCTCATTGAGCGGAAAAATAGCTCACATCGCGTTGTGGTCACAGTAAAACAGCCACAACGCGAAATTCGTATTGTGGCTCTAATGAAAACGGCCACAAAGCGTTGTGGCAATCACAAAACCACCAAATAGCGTGTCGTGGCTGACATGCTATTCGATCTCGACGCGTTGTGGCCATGATGAAAAGCCATGACGCTTATGGAATATTAGTATAATATATTTGATAACAACGCACATTACTTTTCGATATTGAGCCTAGACCGGAAACGTTTTGGTAGATGTCCTTATAAAACATTTTTTATTATTTTATTAAATACTAGATGACGCCCGTAACTTCGTTGCGCCAAAATTCGTTTATCGCGCGAAAACCGTAAATTTCGCTATTTGGTCGTTCTGTGATTGCTACAACGCGTCGTGGCACTCGTGGCCGTTTTCATTAAAGCCAAAACACGAATTTCGCGTTGCGGCTGTTTTACTGTGAACACAACGCGATGTGAGCTATTTTTTCGCTCAATGAGCGATTTCGATCTTTGAGCGTAACATATACATCTTGATCAGTGTTAGTTAAAAACTTAGAGCGTAAATCATGACCGGTGCAACCGAATGGATATTCGGTTGCACCGTTTCTACCATTTTGAATTTCAGTTCCGTGATGTGACTACTTTCAATTGTTATTATTCATATTATAATTACTCTCTGTTGAGTTACATATAATAATTAGAAATCATCTTAATATGGCGCTCAACCCAAGTTTACGTTTAACATTTAAACTCGTTTAAATAAATCGCTGTGTAACGTTCTCGCAATATCGATTCATTGTTCTCAATTGGTATCGGATAACAAGACTCCTCCGTTCGATAAACAGGAATCACATTTATGACTTCTTGGTATACGTCTGAATTTGGCTCATAATTGTTTTAATACAATTAAACCTGATTAGTAGTGACTCTGATTCTGCAATTTATTCAAGAATCGATCCAGTCCGAATTCTATCAAGCTGCTTATTAGTAATATACTAACCGTTCATTCTATGATTATATATATAGATTATATATTGTCTCTACAATCTACAAAGTAGTAAGTATGTACAATTAGAAATTTTAAAAATATATAATAAAATTGCTTTTTAATAATGCATAATTATTCTCCTTTTAAGTCATAAAGTTATAATTTCTTTAGAAATATTAATGAATGCACCAAGTTTTTAATTGAATTGTTTTTCTCAAGGGTGATGACGTCATTTCATTGAAATCGTCCATAGACAATACCGGTGCACACGGTGTTTTCTTCTTTGAAAGTTCAGGTAATATTTTTTGTTCCATATTCGACCATTCACTACGTAGAGTCGAATACCTCATCCGTATAAAATTCGTTCAAAATGATGTATTTAAATTCAAAATTATCTCCCGAGACTCGATTTTCGGTCGAAATGTGGCTATTTAAAATGCTAGATGTATAATAAACCGGCTCTGCAGTTGGGCACACAGTATCACGGCGACGTCTACCGCCCCGTACGACGGCGTTATCGCTTGTCCTTGACACAGAGACGTCGCGTACACAACGCGCCTCGTTGTCGCCGCAACCTTGCGGAATCACACATCGCTCATATTGTACTCCTATTCGCCGCGCGTGACAAAATACACGAAAGCCGACCACGGAATGCGGGACCGTTGACGGTTTCGAAATCTCCCGGAGCCGGGGGCGGCGACGTCCCGACAGGACGAAAGTGGGCGACGGGAGGTACCTCCACTCTCGCCGACCGGAAACCTAATTCCCGGATGCGGCCGCGCGGGGATCTCGCCGGAAGCTCGATAAACGAGTACATCCGCTGCCGTCGCCCGCGCCGCAAAATTTGGCACCGCGAGCGCTCGCAGCCCGCTTCCGGCCCCCGCCCCCCCTGGCCCCGTTCGCCTGCGAAAATAGCGGCCGACCGCTTCGTGTACGCGATTCATTCAGTATGGCCGCCTTCCATTCATAAAAAGGCAGCGCGCGCGCGGGGGGAGCCGCGGCGGCGGGGGGTGGCCCTCCGCCGGCCCGCGCCCGCCGCCGACGCCAGTGCGGAATGTGCCAACGAACGGAACGGTCGTTTCGTCGGAGCGTACGCCTGACGCTCCCGGTTTTCCATTAAAATGTGTATAAGAATAAGTGCAGTGAAACCACACGTGTTCGGAACGGTTGCGGAAATCGCCGTCGTCGAGATCAGAATTAGAAATCAACGAAGAACTTCACCGAGGAAGTGAGTAGCGGCCATATTGCAGTGATAACCGCGCGGCGGGCGGACGAGAATCGAGGCCGGTGCGTGGGCCGCCCCCCGCCCGCGCCAGGTGCCGCTCCGGACCGCGCCGGTCTCGACTCCTCCCGTGGATTCGCGCGCCCGAAATTCGGTGAATCCGGCGTGATTTAGTGTGACAGTGAGCCGGCCGGCGCGGTTTCGGTGCGGCACGAGCGAGGAGCTCAGTGTTGTGTGTGGGGCCCGTCGAGGCCCGAGTGCCCTTGTGTGATGTGTGTGGGACCGGGGATCGACCGCCTCGTAAGTACTGACACCACGTCGCTCCGCATCCGGGACGCGCCGAGTCGCGGTGGCTAGGACCGGCTAGGTTTTACGGCTCGCGATCGACGTAGGCAGGCGGGCTAGGTCGAAACGACGAAACCGAGTAAACATGAATGACAAGACGAGACGCTCTCGTCGCGGAGCGCGGCGCTCGCGGCCGGTCGTTGGTCACACCGCAGTCCGCACACGTGTGCGACAGCGCCGCGCCGCCAGCGCGCCCGCGCCATCCCGCGCCGTCCGGCCCCATACCAGAAACTTCTCAGCCCACGATCAAAATGTTATTCGCGACGTCGTTCTAAACGCAATTCGCGAACTGAATAAACCGATATCCTCCTAATCTATTCACGATTAATAAAATACCGATCCATTAAAATGATCAAAATGACTCTACCCCGCAATTTATATCCTAATTGAGCTCCTCCATTACCACTAGCGAAGAAGAGACTGATAAATTCGCAGATATTTTTTAAAATAACTGTAAATAGCGATAAGAAAGATTGTCAACAATACAATAATTTTTGTTATCAATAAACGGACATTTCGTTGGGTGAAAATTTTAAATGTTCACATTCTACAGAATGTAAAAGTCACACTGTATTCAAACATAGACAAGTAGAAAAGGACGGACGACTCATTCTGAATTATTCGCAAGTGATTAATGAAAACAGTAGAATGAAAGCGTAGTAGGCGATAATAAACTGATTTGAAACGTAATTTACCTTATGTTTTGGCGGTATTTTACATAGAAAAACATACATAAATCCTATGAAATTTTACAATACAAATAACAAGGAACAGAATATTATTTTGGTGACATTTTAAATGATAATTTATCCTAATTGCAACGTATTAGTTAATTAGCATTTAAATTAATTTTTTAATATTCAGAATAAGATAATTACGCAAATAACTTGAATATTTTATGGGGGCGGTAGTATTATTTAGTAATCTAAGGTAGTGGACCTTCTACAAACTTAATAATGACAATAAAGCGAATCAAGTTTACATAAATAACAATTCGAAATTATCCTCGAGCAAACTTCCGCCAGGGTAGAGCTAAGATTCTTATAAGTTTTTCAAAGACAAAATCAGCTAATTAAGCTAATTAATTGTGTATCTAATAAAAAAGAAAATGCAAACCCTATAAACAGTAAAGCAAAAGGGTCGATTTTTAAATATTTTTATCCTAAATCGTGCTTAAATCTAAATAAATTAGAAAACGTGATGTTGACATCTTACCAAATTAAAAACTTCCTAGAAATAATTAAATAATTGCGGTCGACATAAAAATTAATATTCTAAAATGCTTAAGAAGAAACGGGTTTAAAGAATTCAGATTTTTACATCGCTTTGACACTCTTTTAATGGCTATTTAAAATCTCCTAAGAAAACTAAAATTGCTGATATTTCTTAAATTATTCAATAATTTGACACGTTCATTACGTTAAATTCATTCATCTTGTAACTTTGAGATACCTACTATAAATTATACATACTTCAATAGTAGAAATAATAATAATTAATTCATTATACAAACCAGGAAATTGCAATGAAGTTAATAATTGTATCATTTTGGAATAATCCATATTATTTTGTAGATCACAAAATATATTATATTATTACATAAATAACATTAAATTTATTCTTGTTTAATTTATTTTAGTATTAATTATGACACAGATAAACTATTCTAATGTTAATAATACACAGATAATGAATAACAACTTAGTCTCATCATTATCTCTTCATTGAGTATCAACATGAATGAATAAAGTTATTTAATTTAAACAATTATTTTATTCTAAAGTTTCCCGTTAGCCACATAAACGTGAAGATTGTAAATTAAAAAAAAAAAAATGATCATCACATCCACAATTATAGTACAAAATATATTATGTATAACCTAAAGAGCGGTCTATATCGCGTATACTTTTAATTATTAATACATCAACATGCTTTCTTGTACATTTTATATATATACATTTAACAGTTACAATATGTTTCGTACGCGCAAAAGTGATGCTAAATATTTTATAGAAAGAAGCGTGTATTCTTCCCCTTTATCCCCTCAAACTGTCACAATTCATCATAATCGGTACACTATTTTGGAGTCTATTCGTATCAATGAAACAAATATTTCCTTTTATAATATTTAAAAGCAGTAATATATATTATGTCAAAAGATTTTTCTAGTAGTTGCTGCATAAATAATGCATACTATAATAGTCGCATTTGTTTTTTTATTCGATTCTAAGCATTGCTTGATTAACTGGACTTTGTCTCAACTACATTTACGGTATATGGTATTTTTTAAAATATCTAAAAACTTATTGAATATTAGGAAACTTCCCAACTTTTACGTAGTATATTAGTTATTTGTATACGTAGTTTATCAGCAATAAATGTATAATAACACATCATAATACACCTTTCAAACCGAAACTATCAATACACCTGATTTCGTTTAAGTATTTCGGTAAAGAGAAATTGCAAAATTTAAACCACTATTATTCCAGCTTCTATAAGTTAAATTGTTTTAAAACTTCTTAACAGTATATTTATGTAGGTACCTAACGTAGATACTATAAGATTTTGGTGGAATAATTACGTAAGGAAATTGTTCCACTTAATCTTATAGTATTTTTATGTAGATGATTTTTTCAAAATTTACTACAATATCATTTTAGGTTACGTAGATGGCTATGCTATGAATATAATAATGTTTTATTGTGGTTGGTAACCTTAATTAATCAATTAAGAGTTAATACCTATTTTAATTAAGATAAGCAAACACCAGGATGAGTGATGTCATTGAAGTGTAGATAATAAATCATTCATTCACTTATGAATGAATGGTTGTCGTACTGACATATTATTCATGAAACCTACATCAAATACTAGAGATAGTTAACACAAAATATTTTTTTAATGCTCTACAAAACATCAATTCAGTTTTTTTTAGATTTTTAATTTACTATTTAAAAAGTTACTTTACTGTTTTTAGTTTTTCTCTACATTGAAATATTAAAATACTTATTTAGGGTACATAAATACTAACGATGCAATTTAAAGCATTGGTTGTAAATATGTTACAATATTTTTGTAATAAAATACAATATACAACCTCGTAAATTCCATGACATCATATTTTTCTTAAATTTTCTAAAAAAAACGATTCCAACAGGAATCGAAAGGACAACAGTCCTCGTCCAACGGACCTATCTACTTTCCTTTAATAATTTTAAAGACTTGCTCGAAAAGTCAAAATCTTGATACCAAATTGTAATAAAAATCTTTATCATTTATTTTCATTTCTAATAATGTTAGTTACATAAAAGATTTAAATTATAGCCTGTGACTAATTTTAGACATTCTTAGTGCCAATTTTACTATACTAGCTAAAAGCCGAGCTTTGTGAGAGCTCGCGACGTCACACCTTGACTGACTGATGATAACACCTCCACATATAAATAAAAATTACTATGTTAAAGCACAAATCAATAGGCGTGATAGTTTTTCCGTAAATTGTACCACAAAATGTTCAGGTTGTGGGATATACTAGAATATTTTAATCGTCCGCGTCGTATCAATAGATGAAAAGGCATGATATTTTGACAAATGATTGACATTAACAGCTGATACTTAACAAATGTCAAAATGTTATCTAGGGCATGATATTTTCACAATTGACATTATGAGAAAAGACTACTTAAGCTTGTGGAATTATTTCTGTAAACTATTTCTGAAAGGAATATTCCAACACAATTATGCCATCTAAAGTTGTGCTAAGAAGAGGTTATTGTCAAAAAGTTATCAGATAGTTACTGAGTTAACCTTGTGAGTTGTGACCATTGACATAAGAATTGTGACTACTTACTACAGGGCTTAGGCTGGAACAGATTGTCAACTTCCTTTCGAATAATTTTGATATAATATAAACAAAGCTTAGTTTTGACCATAAATGTTACCCACTCAAATTACGTGTTTTATAACTGACACAAATAAAAAAAAAATGAAACACAATTAGCACATTAATTTTGTCAATTTTTTTTTTGTTTCCATCTAGATCAAAATGTAAAAACGTATGATTCTCTAAAAGACAGTCCAAGTGCAAACTAGGCATATCAATTATGGATAGACTAATACACTTTTAATAGCCAATATTATGTTTTTTAATATGGCGTATCCCAAAATAAGCAAATATTTAGAATTCATTGTTCCGGTTTGAAACTTGCGTCGATTCCTTAAACGTTATTTAAATCACTTGTAGTCGTAAAACAGCCTATAAATATTTAAAATATAAATATTTTGTTGTAAAATGTACTTTTTCTCATTATTTATGCCTAACATTTTATTTCAGTTTTTAATCAAACTAAAGTAGTTTTTTTAAAGTTGCATTATAACTTATAATTTATAATAACAAGGTCATGAACCCTAAACTCTGTCTAGTATTTTGAATACGGTACAATATCTTCTATCGTAATTTACTATTAAGTTTTTTATCTACATTGTTTTATCATATGGCAAAATGTTGCACTACCATCAATGTGTTCATTTTAGATTAACTCAAACTTTACTGGCCAAGCTCCCGTGTTTCCAAATTTTTTAATTTTAAATATTCAGAGAATCCAAATATTATAATAGGAGCCACTCACTATAATAATATTGTGTACTAGATGACACTTCCCTCCTAATATAAACCTTCCCTGGACTTCCACGAATATTTCAAGCCTAAAATCAGCCAAATCGGTTCAGCCTTTCTCGAGTTTTAGCGAGATTAACAAAAAAATTCATTTTTAGCGTTTTATCTTATTTCAATTGTTAATATCTATTATCTACCATTCATGCGAAACTTATTTAATAGTCTCTACCTACAGGCTACTCACGTAGGTTACTTGATAACAGTTACTCTTATCACTTCATAGTTATTTATCAACACAAACAAAATATTCCCTAACTAGATGACGCCCGCAACTTCGTAGCGCCAAAATTCGTTTAGCGCGGGGGAACCGTACATTTTGCCGGGATAAAAAGTATCCTATGTCCTTTCCCGGGACTCAAAGTATCCCCATACCAAATTTCAGCAAAATCGGTTCAGCGGTTTAGGCGTGAAGAGGTAACAGACAGACAGACAGACAGACACACTTTCGCATTTATAATATTAAGTATGGAAGTATGTAGGTATGGATATGGATTTAGTGTAGATTTATCGATTGATTTCAGTAAAACCAATTAGATATAGTCAAAATCACCCTACCACAAAGTTTTAATATGCTTCAAATATTTAAAAGAAACATACTATTCTGATTTTAAAAATAAGTTTTTTGAACTGGCATATATTAAACAAACCGTTTTTAACTCAACTAACAAATTTTTGCATTTGTTACATATTATCTTATATATAAAATTCTCGTGTCACAATGTTAGTTACCGTACTCCTCCGAAACGGCTTTACTGATTTTTACCAAATTTTATATGCATATTCAGTAGGTCTGAGAATCGGCTACTGTCTACTTTTTATATTGATAAGTGCAATTCTTGAATAAATAATAGTAAATTATTACAACTCGAGACTGACGGCGACCATTACAATAGCGATGGACGTTGCCATGGTGATATACTTATTTAGTCACTTCAATAAAATAATATGGGCGAAATACTTTATATGGCAAAACAACGTTTGCTGGGATAGCTAGTTATGATCTAAAATCAGTTAAAATACGTTAGTACGAGAATAGAGATGTTAAAAGTGACATAATAATATATGTGTAATTGTGTATAATATATATAAAAAAACTAATTATTTTGATTCATTAAAAGAAAGTTTTTTGACTGGCATTATAATAAACAAACCATAGTAGTTTTCAACAATATTTATTTCTGAATTCAAACAATTCACAACATATTACAAACCATAATTACTAATTAGGTATTATGCATATTACTACTTCAAATATTGTTAAAGACTACAAACACAATATTGTTATTATTCTAAATCCGATAAAATACGTTAGGAACAGAATAAATTCGAGAAAATTAGCTTATAGTTATTAGATAGGTATACTTTAAAAGAGGCTAAGGATTTCCTACCTTAGACTAAAAGAAAACCATTCAACACTTTTCCAGCCTTATGTAAAAACTTTTTAGATTATTTAAGATAAGCAAAGACTTTTTACAACTTTTTAAATTTTCAGCTTTTCTTTAGGACCTATCCTAAAGAAAAGCTGAAAATTTAAAAAGATAGCTTTTTCACCCTAAGTTTCAAAAAAGCTCTTATATTATTGAAGACAAACGTAAAGGTAGAGTTTTATAAACTTCGCTCTAAATAATTTTTCTCAGTACTTACTAAAGTTTGTGACATAGCTTTTAATCACAAATCAGAACTCTTAAACTAATAAAATAAATAAAGTGTTTTTTAACCCAAGTCCTAGGTAAAATCTCTCAAAATAGTTTGGAAGTCTATATAAGAGAGCATATTGACGTAGTACCATTAATTGTTAATAAATAAAATGACACATTATATTCTTAAGGAAAAACTCTCAGAATTTAGAAGTAAAATCTGAGAGATTTTATCAAAAAATCGGCCAAGTGCGAGTCGACTCGCACACGAAGGGTTCCGTACAGAGCAAAGGTAGGGCAAAAATAGTGTTTGTTTTATGGGAGCCTCCCTTACTTATTTATTTTATTTTAATTTTATTATTAAATATCAAAGGTTCCTTGTTGACTACGGAACCCTAAAAATCGTGTTGACTAGTGTTATTATAAAGCTTGTGGCGTTATAGATGTAGGGGATAATCTCTGTATCTACTAACGTCTAAACCGACTATAAAAATTCTATCAACAATAGAAACACACGTTATCCGTGACTGTCAGAGGCTAAAAAGAAGTAAAAATTTTGAAAAATATGATTAAATTTTGTACCAGGAATACTATATCTTGCAGGTGAATCCTCGGCTAAAGCTAGTTTCAATACACTTTTAAAATAATATTTAATATCTTAAACTTATAAGCAGTAACAAACAAAAAATCCAATTATTCAAAAAAATATTAATTACAATAATTATAATAGGCAATAATTAGTAGGCAATTCATTCAAATTTAATATTCTTGTTTACATAAATTAGGAATAAACAAGAGTACAAATGTGTCAATAATATTTGTTATTATATATTATAATACATGAAATAGTAAATAATATGTACATATTATAAGGTATACCTTATATTTATTATTAAAATATAAAGTGATTAAAAAGTCTGGTTCTAGAGACAAAACTACTCCTAGATAAAAATCATAAACAATATTCAAATTTAAGATCGTTATCTTTATTGTTAATTTGTTAGATATATACCTACTTAACATAGGTTATAAGATAATACTATCTCAATATATTATACAAGGCAATAGATATGAAATGAAGTGATAAAAAGTTGATTGATTATGATGTATGATAATCGAATTTAAATCAGAATTAACATGACTCTACATTTTTAGGACAAATCAGTAGGTAAGTTATGCATAACGCGAAAATTATTTTTTTTGTAATGGCAAATCGGCAACTTTTACTTTAAAACTTTTAGAAATAGGTATCTACTCCATCTTTAAATAGACTTTTTATAACATTACTAATAACTGGTATAAATCTGATGGCATTGACCTAATTTTACTTTAATGTTTACCCGATTGTATTAGAAGGAGAGTTACATTTTTGAAGTGTATTATACTATTATATATTAACTACTTATATGTTGCCCGCAACATAGTCGAAATTCGTTTACTGCGCGAAAAACTTAATTTTTTCCGGGTCTAAAACTGTCCTATCCCTGAAATCAAAGCCATATAGAGCATGAAGTGATAACAGACATACTCACTTTTACATATTTTATGTTAGTGTCATAATTAGTATCCAATGGATTTCCAAATAACAAACTACTTTTTGGTACACATAATACATTTCAGTGAATTTTTCCTTCCTGTTCATAATAAAATTGTATCTCTAAGTAAAATAGTTAAATTTTTGACCAAATAATGTGCTTTTCATGCTCCTTAAGTTTAGAAATCCGGAAAAATAAATATGATAAAACACCTAAGGAGATTAATCTTCTTAAACTTAAAACGAACTCACTATTTAATGTTACATAACTGTAAAAACCTGTAAATGGCAATTTTTTTTACTGCTGTAAGTTTTGCTGTACAAATAAAATAAATTAATTTAAGTAATGGCAAATATAGCCTTTATTACTTAAGGATGTAAACTTATATGTCGCAGTCATCTGGTTCAATCTACGATTCGATTGAATGCCTAGCGCATTCATTAAATGACACCATTCTATTAAATGACTCGGCCGAACGCCGATTGAACGATCGTCATTCAACGTCCAACTAGTTAGCGTTTTGTAACATAGCCCTTTGAAGATAGCGGATATGAAATCAGTCAGGTAATTGAACGAATTTCATTTTTTCCCACTGCGGCGCTCTTAGTAGTCACTCAAAGAAATATGGCGTCAAACAGCTCGCACAGCTGATAGTTGATATCTTGTAGATTTAATTTACTTTAAAGTTCATTATTTGTAATAAAATAATATGACAGCGTGGATTTACCTATAGCTACGACTACGACTACGACTACTTAAAAAAATTATAGCATCCCATTTAACGACTTCACTATAATGACTTTTAGTCAAGACGTTAAACGTCACAGTCAACCTCTTGACGAGTTGTCCTTTAGTCATTCAATTGAATGGTATAATTCAATAAATGCGCTAGTCATTCAATCGAATATACCAGATGACTGCGACATATATATATATATATATATATATATATATATATATATATATATATATATATATATATATATATATATATATATATATATATATATATATATATATATATATATATATATATATATATATATATATATAAAGTCAAATTCCGTAGTGCATGATCTAATTAAATTATCAAAGTACTAAATGTGTAAAAAATTGGTCACCCAGACACTTATTATTAATTATAATGATTTTTCATAATACGTTTTTAAGGTGTTAATTGCAAAAAATTTGATATTTGGCTACACGCATTAAAGCTATGGTATTTTTTAAGTTATTATGATATTATTTTGGATTCAATCATATAAAAATCGTCGAAATTAGAGCAAAAATCGTCATGTATTCGTTTTCTTTAGATTGCAAAGTACTTATGTAACTCTACCTACTTCATTTACTAATACTAATACTAATTGAAATTGTAATTTATGAACCTAAAGGTATTTTTAATGGTAAACTTATATGTAACAGTGCTTTATCATATGACTGTATGTGTTCTAAGTAAAGAAGAAAAAAAAAATACATGTACTATTACCTAAATCACGTATGATGATCTTGACGAAAAAAAACTATACGAAATAAAAAAAAAAGTAAAGCATTTTGATAGTGCAAAAGTTACTAAATCGATTATGTTTGGTTTACAAACATAATATCGCATCTATGATAATACTATCTACTACAAATTAGCATGTAAGTCGCTCTATCAAAAAATGTTATTAAATAGTTACTAGCGGACCAGGTAGACGTTGTTTTGCCATAAATGGTGAGGGAATATGCTTAAGAGCGGGCTGTCAAATTTTGCTGTGTTGTCTAATAAGTATTACAATCCCGGAAGACGATTGACTCAAATGAAATTGAGATTTATATAATCATTGTATATTAATCTGATATTTGGCTAACCAACAGGATTCACTTATTTTGACTCGATAGTATTATTTTTTGAAATTATGAATCTTTCTAGGCCTTTCAACAAATACCTGTTACACTTATTGAGTTACTATCATTAAATAACTTGCACTACTACAATCACACACTTTATAAAAGAATAGCTAAAGGAAATATTAGTATTGTATTTAATTTTTAAGTTATCATCAAAAAACATTTTTAGGACTTACGACCTTTACTTTCGTGCTATAATGCGGGAACCGTTGTTACGCGATATTGTTCACTATTAGCTGCAACGTAAAGCACATTGCTTGGGAGCACGATTTATGGAATCATTGTATCACGATTGGAGGATAACGGTGTGTGTAGGCGGGGCTAGCGTTTTGACAGTAGGCTCTTAAGGCCGGCTATAGACGGACCGCATCTTGCAGTCAAAACCGACTGCAAAATGCGGTTGCCGCACGGCGATCTGCAGTTTTCATACTAAATTCATATTCGCAATACACGGACCGCTCGAGTAGTTCTTGAGCGGTCGGTGCAAATTTCAACGCGACCGCTCTAGAGCAGTCGGTCCCGACTGCAACTTATGGTCCGTCTATGGCCACTCTAAGGAAGATCATAATAACAGAAAAATAATTATCAGCTTGTTTTATTTCTGAATAAATTTGAAGCAAATGTTTTCAGAATGTTGAACTACATGTTGCATACCACCGGTTCGGGAACTAAACCGGCGAGAAGAACCGGCGTCAGAAACTCGCACGGGGCCACTTTTTAGTAAATAAGTGGAAAATTTGTCTTTTAAAAATAAAATTTACAATGTAAATAACTTAATCTATACATTATAGAAAGTCAACATGAATAAACAATGAATACATTATTGTAAGTCACATATATAATAAATGTAGAAGTGGCATTGCAAGCAGCCATCCTACTCCCAAGATGTGCCATCGTTTAGGAAATCATTGACCTTAAGTAGGCTTTGGCACACAAACGTTCTTTAATTACTTTTTAAAATTTATTAATTGAAAGATTTTGAACGTTTTCCGGGATTTTATTGTAAAGACGTATACATTGACCTTTAAAAGATTTACTTATTTTGCTAAGTGTGATCACTGGTATTTACAGCTTGTGCTTATTTCTAGTGTTTCTACCGTGACTATCACTTTTAGTTTTAAATTTAGTTAGATTATTTCTAACATACAATACATTATCCAAAATTTATTGAGAAGCAACAGTTAGAATACCAATTTCTTTAAACTTTTCTCTCAGAGATTCAAAAGCTGACATTTTTTCTGCAGCACAAAAATTGTATTGATGTCGGCAGCGTTTCCCCTTAAAAGGATACCATAAGACATTCTACTGTGAAAATAACTAAAATAAACTAGTCTTGCCGTGTCTTCATCAGAAATTTCCCTAATTTTTCTGACTGCAGCTGCAGAACTGAGCTTACCTGCAAGATTAGCAATATGAGGACCCCACTGTAATTTACTATCTAGTGTAATGCCTAAGAATACAGTGGTATCCACCAAATTCATCTCATCATTTAATAGTAAATTGGTTTGAACTTGCCTAACATTGGGCATAGTAAATATTAAACATTTTGTTTCCTTAGAATTCAAAAGTATGTACTATTTTTGAGAGAGCACTGTTTACCTCGTCGTAGTTCGACTCTTGTCGCTTCACTTTAAAAATAAGTGAAGTGTCATCAGCAAAGCACTATCTCATTATCCTTATCTAGATAAGGTAAGTCATTAATGTAGATATGAGAAAAAGAAATGGTCCTAAAAATTAAAATGGATATGAGATTTCTATTTTGTAACGTTTTTATAAATGACAAGAAGCTTTTAGCAACTTTACAAAAATGTTATAGGTATCGCTTACTATAATAAATGTATTAAATTATGATTATTGTAACTAAGGTATTACATACTCCGTAACGTAAACTCTAGGTAGAGTAATACATATTACGCTGTGATTCTTTAAGCCTTAAAGCTCATTAAGATCTGCGAAATCTAAAAGGTTATGAAATGTTAAAAAAGTAATTCAAATAAGAGACTTGCTGGCACCCGATGGATACAATCTCTTGACCATAATAACTAGCTAAAAGCCGAACTTTGTGAGGGCTCGTGTCGTTTTTCTGCGTGGTAATAATCTTTAAGGCAGTTTTTTAATATTTTAATAGTAACCAAACCCTGACTGACCGATGATAACACATCTACATATTATAAATCAAAATTACTATGTTAAAGCACAAATCAATAGGCGTGATAGATTTTCCGTAAAGTCCACAAAAGTGCTCAGGTTGTGGGATATACTAGGGTTCGCTTCGCTCGCGCTGATTATAATCCCTCATTTATTGATTACTAGATGTTCCGCGCAGCTCTGAACCGTACACTATCCCGCAAAAAGTAGCCTACGTCATTCTCCTACTCTATATCTTTGCCAAATAACAAAAAAATCGCTCCAGTAGTTCACGAGATGAGTGCGTTCAAATAATTTTCACCGGTTTTTTCCACATTTTCTCTGATTCTTCGATCCTATTAGACGAAGCGTGATGTATATATATAATAGCGTGTTCAAACAAACAAACTCTTCAGATTTATAATATAACTATCTGACCCGGCAAACGTTGTTTTGTCTAAAAGTAGATAAAAAAAACCTATCCTCTTCTCTTACAGACAATTTAATTGTTATAAATTAGCTGAATATGGCTTTAAACCAGTGTTGATAATATTATAATAAAGCTACCAAATTTTATTCCCAATATCACACCAACGCCAAAAGCGTTCGGATTGGTCAAAACTCCAAAACTGTTTATGGTGTTAAAACGATTATCTTATAAATAGAATGTAATTTAAAAAATTTAAGTGAGAGAATTTTGCTTCCGGTGGCACGACAGCGCTAAGGCCAAGTTCAAAGTAATGCACAAACTGGGAGAAATCCCCAACTTCGTCATTTGGCCTTGACCTAAATTTAGAAATATTTCGATAATTATCATGAAAATGTAATCTAAAGGTCACGTTTGTGACCTAGACATTGTGTCGTGAGGTCTAATTTTAGAACGGTGTTCGGTGATGATGATGCTAGACTCCCCGTCTGACATTAGGATGAAATATCATTATTTATCAACAAATAGTGCCACGTAATACGGTCCCAGACGCCCTAAGAGCCTGTCCACACGGGCGCGGCGTTGCGTCAGCGTTGCGTCGACGCAGCGCTGCCGTTTGACGCATAGCCGGCCACACGGGCGCTGCGTCATCGCAGCGTTAAATACGAAGAAGTCTTAACGTCAACACCCCCTCCCGCTTCGTCTCGGAGGCTGCTGTCCGTCATGTGTGCGTTGCGCGCTGCTGTCACTACGCAGCGCGCCGTGTATGCAACGATCAGAGCAATTTTTTGGCGGTTAAGGCAAATAGATTTGGCCCAGTTTTTACATTGGGCTACTACCTCAAGCGACACAAAAATATGGCTTTTTTGTAACGTGGATGACTTAAGCCACGTTATGATACCTAGGTAGTTACTTGAGTCTTTTATCCTTTTTCACCTTGGTTATTTGTATGTAAAACAACGCAACGGCAGCGCTGCGTCGACGCAACGCTGACGCAACGCACCGTGTGGACTGGCTCTAAGGTCGTCTATAAGTGTTTTATTTTTAAACCTTCACGTTATCTACTGTTTATATTAGTGCTCGTTTTATTGAGGTAATAACACCTCACTCTACATGTTTGTTTGAATCACCTCACTTGTAATTCTCTTATCGCGAATTACATTATTATTAAAAACAAACTTAAGTATTTGCAGTATACCGCGGCTTTTCAGTTTTTATTTGCCTATTAAGTTTCAAAGAACTATATTTTACTTCGTCAATTGGGTTGGAAAAACGTGAATAACAATGAATGCGAAGTAGATTTTTACAATTAAGCTATTTTAACCGTAGGATGGATAGTAATTAGATTCCGGGTGACAGTTTACTAATAAACGTAGATTTCGTGAATCGTCGGGAGTACATTGAATATTTTATAATTTATCGAATAGATAATTTAACGCACACACAAGCTGGCACACAAACACAGGCTCCTCGCATAATTATTCAACCACTGTACAGACTGGCAGTCCGACATACTGATAACGACCTCTGAAATTGAGTAACTAATAATATGGTCGTTAATACTAGTCTCGGCTCCTGCAGCTGCTTCTATTAGTGCTTGGCGCTTGCCGATTGTCGTTAGTAGCGTCATTCCTAACGAGTGTTTCTCCTGTTACAGGTGGGGACGATGAGGGAACAGGAAGGCGACGGCCCCGAGAGCCGTTAGCCGGACTCGATGGACGAGTATGGCGGGCCGGCGGCGCCGCCCCGGCCGCCCAAGCCGGCGGCGCGCGTGCACCGAGCGGGCGCGCGCCAGCCGGCCGTCTCCTTGCTGCAGCCTCGCCCGGAGGCCGAGCGCGAGCGGAACGCCTACGTGGAGACCCCCCACGCGCCGCACGCGCCGCCGCCGCCGCAGCCACTGCACCGGCACGCCGCACTGCCTCTCAAGCCGGTGACGGCGCAGCCTGGCGGCGACAAGCGGCGCGCGCCCCAGCCCGACTCGATCGTGTGCGAGCGCTGCGGGCGCTGCCGCTGCGACGAGTGCGCGCGGCCGCGGCCGCTGCCGTCGCGCTGGCTGTGCGGCTCGTGTCTGTGCAGCGCGGAGGCGTGCGTGGACTACGCGTCGTGCATGTGCTGCGCCAAAGCGCTATTCTACCACTGCGGGAGCGGCGAGGAGGAGGCGGCGGCGCCGTGCGCGTGCGGGCCGCGGCTGGCGTGCGTGGCGGCGCTGGCGGTGCCGCTGCCGTGCCTGTGGCTGTACTGGCCGCTGCGCGCGTGCGCGGCGGCGGGCGCGGCCGCGTACGCGCGCCTCAGCCGCGCCGGCTGCCGCTGCGCCCGGCCGCCGCTGCCCAGTATTATCTAGTCCCGCGCCCGCGATGTACAAATATTTATTGGCGAGCGGAGAGGCTCGAGTGTGTGCCGTGAGTGGCGCGCGGGGCCCGGACCCCGCCCCGCGCCGAGTGATCGTCTCGTTGTAAATATAGTCGTATAGTGTGAATGTACGTGAACGTGTCGCCCGAACGCCGAAAGTCTCAAATTTTCTTGAGACCGAAACGTGTCATAAAACGCTAACGTTAGTATTTTGGATTCCGCGCGAGTCCGGAGAAGATTAAGAAATGAGATATAAAACATACTTATTAAGATGTAGATAATTTACCATTTATTTATTAACTGAATTTGTATTTATTTGTAAATAAAACGACAACAACATTATATTATAAATACGAATGTTTACTACAATGCTGGTTTTTCTTTTAAGTTTTATCCCCAATGAAAACTACTCAAACGTGCTCAAGGCACAAATCATTTGCATCGCAATCCTTGCTGCATTGCTCTCTCAGAAATTACTCTGTTAAGAGTGTTCCGATGTAAAGTCAACTCATAACTCATAAGACTCTACATCGGAAAATTCGGTGACTCTATAATTTGATTATATCAAAGGGAATGTTATATTAATATGTATATTCATTATTAATATAACATTCCCTATGATAGAATCAAATTATAGTGTCACCGAATTCTCCGATGTAGAGTCTTATGACTTTACATCGGGACACTTTTAACAGAGTGATTTCTGTAAGAGCAATTATGTTATAATATGTATATTACGAATATTTTTAAAGAAATATTCGATTCATATATTGGATTATAATAACATTCCCTACTCTATCGTATTCTAGGAAGTCAGAAGTTAAAAGACAAATCTTACACTGGTTTATCAGTACAAGAAATCTAAGGTTTTTGAGAAGCAAGACATAGCGACTGCCAATGATAATTATTCTGAAACAAAATTTAGATTAGAAATAAAATGTAAAATAAGGTCACTTCAACCATCACAATAAAATAATTTACAAAAACGTAATAGTCGGTGTAAGCGCGAGTGTATAAATAGTTTACGAAAGGAAGTGAGGTTTCCTCTGTCGGACGCCATGTTTTTGACGACGAGCCCAAAATATTTTAACGGTCTCGAATGAATTAACAAGAGGAAGTCGTTTTTGTGGGCGTATTCGAATGGAATAAAAGTTATAAGTATATAGAAGAATGATATTATAACGATTAATCTTACGTTACATTATTATGTTATACTTTTTTTGTAAATGTAACCTCAACTTTTCACTGCACTACCGTGCGACCAATACAATTACATATTTAACTAGAACAACAAGAAATTAGATCTTTCGTATTAACGAGTAATTCATACTTTTCGTCACCCTAGCTACGTGTTTACTTCTGTAACTGGATCCATATTTGCGCAGTCCAATGTACAAATCATCTTTCTACTAGATGACGCTCGTAACTCCGTTGCGCCAAAACTCGTTTATCGCGCGGGAACCTTACATTTTTTCAGGATAAAAATATCCTATGTCCATTCACGGGATTCAGAGCATCTTCATACCAAATTTCAGCCAAATCGGTACAGCGGTTTGAACGTGAAGAGGTTACAGACAGACAGACACTTTCGCATTTATATTATATTAGTAAGTATGGATAGGATGGTATTTCGATGAGATATATACAGTTTTAACTAGTAGGGCTGCAGGGAGTAGAATAAGATCCCTGCGCGTGTATTTATATCGGTGTATTGTTAGCGATAACACACATCGCTGTCATGCGCGACGATAAGTCTGGTATCGAGGACCAACATACAATGTACCTATAAACATTGCCTACATATACATTGTCATGTTCCAAAAGACTATATTAAACATTTTAGTTACTAAAGTACTCTCAATAAATGAACGTATTGTAGAGTCTCCGTGGTGGTCGTATATGTCATAGTAATTTTACAATCATTTTTAAAAACCTTTTTAATACAATATCCTGAATACCAGTTAACAGTTTTCTATGTAGAGTCTTAAAGTATCAATGACTCCTCATTCATACTTTAAAAGTTTAAATACTCTAGACTGAAGAGATTGATAATTTCAAAGAGTATAACATTATAAGAATTAGGAGTAGGTATTCTGGTTCCTAGAAGCAAAAAATATCACGTCAAAAAAACGATGACAGACAACAAAACAAAAAGCTGTGATGGATAATTCTTTCGCAGTCTATTGAGAGAACTTGAAGCAATCTACTGGCCTCCAGTAGTGGCAGTAGTCAGTAGAGTAATTTTATCAGTCCGTTAAGAGAACTTGAAGCAAGCTACTGGCCTCCAGTAGTGGCAGTAGTCAGTATAGAATATTGAATAATTAATTTGGCAGCAGTGCAGTCGGCCCTTCGATAAGGCAGGTCATCTCTCAGGAAGCGGCACATCAAACGATAACGCTTGCTACCCTACTTGGAAGACTCTAGATCAAATCTATGTATGTTATGTATCAAGATCTATGTATATAAGTATACTATTTATTCTCTATCCCCTTTACTTATAAAAACATATATGATATAATACTTTAAGGTGTATGTGTCCCATAAACAGAGTTCACTATCATGGTAGCAGCAGTGCTAAAAGAGTTGATTTCAATTTCAATGTCAAAAGTAAGGACCATGCCACACGATGCAGTGCGGCGGCGGTACGGCGCCTGACCGGTGCCGCCCCGGTGTCCTACATAGAAAAATGGATGATATGGCACACGGCGCCGTCCGGTGCGCTCCGGCGCTGCACCGCAGGCGCACCCGAATCGAGACGAGGCGGGGATGCGGGGAGCTCGAGTCCGTCGCTGCTACAGTACTGCAAAACGTTGCGGTGCCGCACTCACCGTGTGGCCGGTAGTCCGGTGAGACGGACACCGGTGCGATGCCGCACCGCGTCATGTGGCATGGCCGTAACTCATTCAGCGCTACTACTTTGCAGTGACAAAACACCCAAGGGACTCAATACACACTCCATGTTGATTTATTTCATACAATAAACAAATAAAAACACAACAACACATGATATACAAAGACAGCGGAACCTAATACCTCCCACACCGGTTTCGATGACGGTGGCCGGTTTCATTGAAACCAGGCCAGTTACGCAGGAGTAATTTTATTGTGCCCAAGTGTGTGTGCAGTATACAAGAGCACTCTCTCTTCCTTTACTCGCATAACCCAGTGGGACGAAGGACCGACACGACTGGCGAGAGATCAGCCGCAGGACCCACTTTTTACATGCTCATCCGACGCATGGATCATCTTACTTGCTGCCTCAAGAGCCGCGCTCTAAACCACTGGACCACGAAGGAGCGGAACCTGCCTATATCATAACCCTTCCTTTGGCTTTTCTGTTGGGTAACGATCTATATTTGTTCAACGGTTCGCATCTGCCTCACGTGATAAGTTTTTTGCTTTGGACATAATTGGTGTGAGCGTTACGCAGCAAGCAATTAAAGTGGTGTCTACTAGTTCAGTTAGGTCAATGATACACTCATTGATATAAGCTGATGACGTGAGCGAGCGTGGTAACACCTGGCAGTGTCAAGAGATCATAGCCGCGCATAAGTTTAAAGACAACGGATACACGGTCAGTCTGGCATCAGTTCAGCCCATCAGTTTGGTCAGGATGAATGATGGGAAAATGATCGTTTAAACTCTAACCGGTTGATTGACGGACTGATCATTTTTTATTATGTACTTTTCAGCCATCACTCTGACATCAGTCTCAACTCTCAGACTGATGGACTGAACTGATGCCAGGGTCCAGACCGAGCGTCTGTAACCGTAGTCTAAGATCCCTCGGCAATAATATTAAATTTAGAAATTTTAAAACAACCGTGTGTCAGAAAGAAGTAGCTTAATACCTTTCATTAAATAGATAAACCCAAACAAGCACTGAGCGGTCTGATGATGATGGACTATAGCTATGGACACTTTCGGTCGAGTGACGAGTCAGCTGTTAAACAAAAAACTAGATCAAAATCGGTACACCTGCTTGGATGCTAAATACACTCACAGGTTAAACTTAAAACACCCTACTTTTTGGTCGGGGGTTAAGATGGGGCGTTTTTTCTTTTTAGGTCTCTTTGGAAAGGCGAGGAGTGAGCGGCGCGCTATTGGTACATAGCGATTAGACAGCGACATATTATAGACTTTTATTGCATTAGATATTGTTCTATCAAAGAAGTTGATTCATAGGCAGATGAGAGAGACCTACGTATTTTGGTCGCGTTTAGTCAAATCTATCCGACAGCTCACAGCTAACATTGAATTGACACAATCCGACCAAATGATGTAGGTCGGTCAACTGCCGGTCAATATCGGTGCAATTGTTGTACCATCGAAGAAATTGATTCATACAATTTATTCGATGTTACAAATGCAGCCATTTGCCTGTCGTATCATAAGATTGCTAAGCATGAAGAGGTCACAAATAAACAGGCACACTTTCGAATTTATGACATTAGTGTGGATGATGCTTTGGTATATTGGATAAAAAATACATAGAACAATCAAGCAAACGCACGTTACCAAAATGAGTGAAAAGTTAGCTTGAATTATGAATCGTTGGATGTTGGAGCAAACTGCTTGACCGTAACATCATAGTCATTCATGAAATCATTAATATTATGTACTTTAAGTGGAGGAATTAAACAATTTGTCTCGGTTCTTTAAGGCTATTGTAATCAATTATGGTAGGTATCTGATGATTCAAACTTTTTAAAGATATGTCCGTTCTTAAAGTATCCTTATACCAAGACAGACAGATACACTTAAGCGAGTTGCGCATCTATATTAGTAAGGATTCTTGTGTCGCGATGCTTGTTTTCAAACTCCTCGTAAACGGCTGGACCGATTGTGTTTAAACTTTGTTTGTTTATTCTGCAGATATGGACCTTCCCTTACGGAGATTCCGTAATTTACCGTATTTAGAGCCTTATAAAATCATAATTAGAAAGCTACAAAGTTATAATAAAAATACAGCAATAATCTTCAGTATATCAACATTCCTTTCCCCGTTTTAAATTTTCTATTTTTGTTTATTATACTCATGATATTAGCTTCCAAAGTAACACCAATTTATTAAAATTGAAGCATACTTTCAGCATCTATCTCCCTAGTATTTACAAATTACGTTTATTTGAAACACACGACAATATATAGACAATTTCATTAACTACATATTCCCCGTTTTAATTTTTTTTAGATCAATTTTGAACTAAGATAAGTAAAAAAATAAGATTTTTGTGCGATCTCGGCAACGCGTCAAATGTATGGTCAAGGTCGTTTGTTCGGGGGATGGCCTCGGCCAACATCTTTCTTTTTTATTCTCGAAATTAAAATAAATAAAAATAAAAAAGTAGTACCTATTCTTATATTTTTTAAAGTGCGTTATTTCACAGTAGCTGACTTCCGCGACTCTGTTGCGCATAAATTCGTTTATCACGCGGGAACCGTACATTTTTCCGGGATAAAAACTATTCAACGTCCTTTCCCGGGACTCAAACTATCTCCGAACCTTTCGTTTAAATCGCTTCAGTGGTTTAAGCGTGAAGAGGTAACAGACAGATAGACAGAGACACTTTCGCATCTATAATATAATAGTATAGATTGTCTCTACGAGAATAATCCCCTAGCATAAAGATCGTGTCAGAGATAAAATACCTATGAGAACGGACTGTCGAATGATAAATGGTTGTTATTTTTACCTGACGTCAAGTCGCTGTAAACAGCAGGTCAGAATTCATTGATGCTGGCTCATCAATCAGATTATACATCCCGTGACGTCATGGCGGTGGCGGGAAAGGTTCTGCTTAACAATGAGCATGAGATCGATCATCTCGCTCAAGGTATATTCTGTATAAATGTATAATATTTTACCTTTACTTTGTAAGTTGTAAGTAAAATAAGTGGTTAGGTACCAATAAGTGTAATATATTTGACCTTTACCTCGTAAGCTGTTAAGCACCGAAAGAAATGGGCAATAATAATAATGTGAATCTACGTAGGTACGGAACTTGTAGGAACTGAAATACAGAATCGAGATTTTTAAAATAATTATAGATTTTAGCAATTTATAAACTTTTCACAATAATTATCAAAATCAAGATAGTATTTCATACAATATCTGAGGACATGTACCTATCTCTCCTAAAAGCGCTAGCGCTCACGGCCCACCGGAGACACGAGGCCACGACAGTCCTATAGCCTAGTACAAAACACACGAAGAATCGAATATACATACTCCAGTTACGCAGGAGAATTTTTATTGTGCCCAAGTGTGTGCGCAATACACAATTCGCAGCACTCTTTCTTCCTTTACTCTCATAACCCACTCAGACGGACGACCGCCACGACTGACGAGAGATCAGGCGCAGGACCGACTTTTTATAATATGCCCATGGATCATCTTACTTGTCAGACTAGGTTATCAGCCTGTTTTGTCCTATATTCCTAACCAAACTGGGAAATATCACTTTTTTAACGCGGGAATCGAACCCACGACTTCCGAGTCAAGAGTCGCGCTCTAAACCACTGGACCACGGAGTTGCCTAGTCTTAAGACTTTCAACGAAGAATATTGTAAGTGATGTGCTGAAAGGCGCGATAGTGACTCGCAATCAGGTTTGGTGTGACCTTTACAGCCGATCAACGACCGCCTCTTACGTCACAGTACTCGTTGAAAATTTTATGATGAAAAGCGGTACGCGGGAGCGGATAAAATATTTATTTATGGTCAGTTATTTGACGTTGTTACTTGGGGAATGGGGGCCCAGGCATGTCACCGAATCTTATGTGGGGTAGGGGGAATGGGTCTAAGAAACGTGTTTGGGATTCCCAAAAGGAAAAAACTGGACTCTAATACTAAGACTTCGTTGTGTATCCGTCTCCAGGTTGTATCTAAATAACCGGTATAGCTATATACAGCTGATTTTTTTGGAACGAAGTTCCTTATCGCGCGTTGCGAAAGGGGGCTAGACAGAAAAAATTAAGACGAAAAGTTGTAACGACACCTTTTGTGTCGTTAGTTGTAAGCCGTGCGGTAGCGCGTGTTTCTCTCTCTGTCTCTCTCTCTCTCTCTCATAGAAAGCAAGTTATTTTCGTTTCGCATTGAACAGTGTGGTGTAGCGACAATTTGTGTTTTTTTTTTTTGTGTATCTGTATACACGCTTCGCTTTTTTGTACATAAGAAATAATAAACTGGAACTTCGTTCCATCCGGGTGTCCCTTGACACCTCTCAAGTTGTTAATTTTTTACATAACAATTAGAGATGTGCCGACTATCCGGCCACTGTCGTAGTCGGCGAATAGTCGGCAAAAAGCGCCGACTATCCGGCTTTTTTTTAATTTTACTATTATTGATATTACATTTAAGAAAAGCCTTGATTATTTTGAAATTAACTAGATTCGGTCGCCGCGCTCCAAGCCCGCGATAAAAGCTATGCAATAGCTTATAATTTTTTCTTATTTAAATAAAATACTCGGATTTTGTATTAAAAATTAGTTTATTATCTTACACATGATGTACAGTAAAAAATATATCCTGAAAACCATCAACTGTACTTATCATGATTCATGACGTTAACAATATACTTAACCAAAACACGATCCGACACGTTCGCAGGCGGCGTATGCCACTGACCCGCGAATCAGCAATAAATGAAGCGTTATGGAAACATCCGAAACCATGAGCCGATTAGTCGGCTTCTTTGCAACCGACTAATCGGCTAGTCGGCCAAAGTCATGATCGGAACATCTCTAATAACAATCTGCATCTGTCAAGTGTCAACATCTAGGCAAATTTTTAGTTATTACTTGTCAGTACAGTACTACATAAATGGCCAAATGGGTAAAAGGCTAAACTATCTAAGAATACAATAATTACCCTAGGGGGAATAATAGTATTTTAAAAAGATAAAACCGACTTCGAAATTGTACGTAATTGAGAATTAAAATTCTCTATCTCAAAAACTAGGTACTGAACCGATTTTGATGAAACTTACAGTGTTCCCTAAGTTAAACAATACCTAGTATAACAAAAAAAAAAGAATTACTCAAATCGGACTTGTAGTTCCGGAGATATGCGAACAAAAAACATAAAAAACATACATACATACACTTTTGAAATTTGGCTCATTTGTTCAGACGCTGATATAGACTAACTACGAAAATTTGGCAATTCTGGAAATATTACATACATACGGGTCGATTTGATAACCTCCTTTTTTGAAGTCGGTTAATGAAGTCGGTTAAAAACAGATGCAAACTCTATGCAATACATCAACCATTGAAAATATGACGTGAAATTTGGACGTTCCTATCTCCTGAGTCCTGACGCGAGAACGGTGCACATGAAATCAATTTAAAATACTGTCACATTCACCTTCGAAGCCATCAGACCTTAGGCCCTATTTACACCGCCGCGGAATAGAACGGAATAGAAGCATCAATTTCGCCTCATGCGAGCAAATTGGCACCGGAGAATTCCGCGGAAGGCGCGTGTCCAATTTTTAACCCCCGACAAAAAAGAGGGGTGTTATAAGTTTGACGTGTCTGTCTGTCTTTGCAGGTATCATAGCATCCAAACGGGTGGACCGATTTTGATCTAGTTTTTTTGTTTGAAAGCTGACATGATCGAGAGTGTTCTTAGCTATAGTTCATCATCATCAGACTGCTCAGTGCTGGAAAATTCATCTGGTTCGTGAAGGGTCGATTAGCAACTTGCAGTCCTTTGGTGGACTTTGTTTTTTGCATTATAAACATGCGTGCAAAAAAATCGGCCCACCCCGCCCGTTTGTGTTCAGTTCGCTATATCTCAAAAAATAATAGTTATTAATCTTCTTTTTTATATGATATAAATATGATTAGGTATGTGTACATATACTCTACATTTTTCTACAACAACGTGCTTGACCACAAACGACACAAATCACTAAGCACTCACATCACTCAGTTCTTTAATTGCTAATTGATCGGTTTTGTCCTGTGGATAAAATTGGTCAAATTTTATCGTTCCTAATTTGTCTTGATTTTTATTGATTTATTGTTTGTTTAACTTCATTTTGAACGTAATTTCTTTGTGACAAAATGAAAAGGACTCCAAATAAAGCCTCTCAAGTAGTAGCTTTGCTAAGTGCTGGATTTAGTCAACGAGCTGGGTCTAGAAGTCTTAATTTAAGTCGATCTTCGGTTAGAAGAGTATACCGAAGTTTTTTAGAGACTAAACTTTACCAGGCGACCAGGTTCAGGATGACATCGGACTACATCTTAACGTGATGACCGTTTTAAGGTGTCAACGTCCTTGCGGAATCGACATCTTATTGGAGTTCAGTTCAGTAAGTGAGTGGACTGTACGACGAAGACTTGAAGACAGCTGATGAGAAGTTAACTTCACAAAAAATCGTTAACGGCCCAAAATTAGCCCCAGGACACCGTCAAGCGCAGCTTAGTTACGCTCGTTCTCGCGTTGATTGGTAATTGGAGCAATGGCGGGTCGTATTCTTCTCTGATGATTAAAAATTCAATCTTTATGGTAGCAATAGTCGCAGGAAAGTATACCTTAGACAATGAGAATGACTTGTGGGGGTGTGCATTGACGAAATGGCGACACACCGTGACAACAATTATAGACTAAAATATCACTTTACGCTTAGGAATTATTTAAACTTAAAGTCAGTATATATTATTTCATTACTTTTTAAAGTTGTTTGGCGGGGGATTTTTTTTTAATTTCCTAATTTTGGTTCGTATTTAATTTGTGTGACTGTTTACATAAAGTTCATTTGTGTACAGTTTCGTTGAAAAAAGTCGCTTCCATTCCATTCCGCGCCGGTAGGTATAAATTGAGCCTTAGGGTGAAGCCAAACGAGCGTAATTTGTGAGTCGCAGAATTTCTGCCGCGTAAATATATTTTCATACAAATCATGACTCACAAAATTACGCTCGTGTGAATCAAACAGGACTTTTGTATGAAACTGAATGCAGCAGAATTATGCCGAACCGAAATTCTGCGACTCACAACTCACACATTACGCTCGTTTGGCTTCGCCCTTAGGGTGAAGACAAACGAGCGTAATTTTGTGAGTCGTGACTCGTGAGTCGCAGAATTTCGGTCGCGTAAATTATTTTTCATACAAATCATGACTCACAAAATTACGCTCGTGTGAATCAAACAGGACTTTTATATGAAACTGAATGCAGCAGAATTTCTGCCAGCCGAAATTCTGCGACTCATAGTTCACAAATTACGCTCGTTTGGCTTCACCCTTAGGGTCAACAAAATCAGGATGTTTGTGACCGTCGGCTGTAGACACAACACGACTCAGAGTTATCTCTGTACTGAATAAGTAATAGTAAAAATAGTGGCGCGATGTGGAGCGCCAGACGATGACACCAATACCGCAGACGAATTGGTGACCTATAGTACAGGGTGATGCGATATCTGCAGTATGTGTAATCCATACTAATATTATAAATGCGAAAGTGTGTCTGTCTGTTACCTCTTCACGCTCAAACCGCTGAACCGATTTTGCTTAAATTTGGTAAGTATAGAGATATAGTCTCAGGAAAGGTACATATTTTGAGGTGTCCTTGTTTAAGCTTGTAGGGACTGACCGAGCAGGTATTTTGTCAATATCAATTCCTATATAAAGTCCTGGATCCTGATTTGAAAATTCGTCCTACTTATAAATATATTATGTCTTAATAAAGATGATCGGCTTGATCGCACATTTATCAGCATTTTAGAATTCGTTGTATGAAATGATGTGAAACCTCGCACATTCGTCCGCACTCCGCACCGAACGCGCCGCATTTCGTGACTATGCGGTGCGTTCGACGCGTACGGCGCGTACGGTGCTGACAAATGTGCGATCAACCTAAAAAAACATACCATTGTTATAATAATGCTGCACCTGAATTTCGTGATTTTTGACACACTCGGACCGTGCATGACGAGAACAAATATCGTGACTTTCGTTCTATATTGGAACACTCTGTATACAGTTATCAGTGTTTTTATAGTATTTACGAGTGCAGAGCCTTGCTGATAAGGCGGTAGTGGAATTGCACATAATATAGTGCTTATTATGCTCGCGCCTAGCAACTAACACTGACTGTTTAAGGCGCTCCCCCTACGGAGCATCTCCGTAATTTACCGTATTTAGAGCCTTATAAACTCATAATTTGAAAGCTACAAAGTTATAATAAAAATACAGCAATAATCTTCAATATATCAATATTCCTTTCCCCGTTATTAATTTCCTATTTTCGTTTATTATACTCATGATATCAGCTTCCAAAATAATACCAATTTATTAAAATTCAAGCATACTTTCAGCATCTCCCTAGTATTTACAAATTACGTTTATTTGAAACACACCACAATAGATAGACAATTTCATTAACTACATATTCCCCGTTTGAATTGTTTTTAAATCAATTTTGAACTAAGATAAGTAAAAAAATAGGATTTTTGTGCGATCTCGGCAACGCGTCAAATTAATGTATGGTCAAGGTCGTTTGCTCAGGGGATGGCCTTAAGGAGGAATTTAATATTATTTTTAAATTAGAGACATTGCATGAGAGGCAAGAGGCATGATTTAGTGCTTGTTTGGGGCTATTTCGACATTTTAGGTGTTACACCTAAAATATGTGAAAGTAACTACAAACTAGTACAAACTATTAGGAAATAACATAAGATAGTTTTTATCACGTTTCGAACCCGTAAAAAACGAACAAAACACACAAAATAAATGAAAAACCTCAAATAAAATACCCCTAATAAAAATATCCACACATGACATAGGATATACTGACGTTATAGTTTTCAATATTTTTTACATGTCTGATACGTTGGAAAAGTGACTTGATGGAATAGAAAAAAAACTTTGCATTACTATAACGCGACACACGGTGTGAATTTTATTATAAATACTCTATCACACGGTGTAAATCCTTTTATAAGTGACATTGTAACATTTTATTTATTTATCTTGTAAGTACAGTGTAAACTCTATATAACGTCACTGAAGGGACTGTGCATTTTATGACGTTATAGAGAGTTGTCGTTAAATGGAGAGAAGTAAAATCAAAGAATTTCCATCAATATACAGTGATTTTTTTCCCTAACCGTATTTACTGTTTGGAAATTTATGAGCACTGAGAATATGATAACGTTTAGATACTTTTTATGTTCAAAAACGAAAAAAATAACGAATTTCTTAGAAAGTTCGGTATGCATGATGCCGAAAGTCAAGTTCATTGCGGGCTAGGATAGTAAAGAGTGATTCTTCGGAAAACGATTCTTCGTCTCATTACCATGGTCAATTTTAAACGTTACTTTTTTGACTGGAATTCATATTTTTATGATAATATAAAGGTCAAATAACCTACTTTTACTTAAGGGACTCGTTTTCATAGAGAAGATTTAGTAATATCGAAGTTAAAAAAAATTGTGGCTAGGGTAATGATAATTGCATACATGGTAATTATAAAAGTAACAAAAAAATTAAAAAATATCTAAGTAAAATATTTTTATTTAAAAATAATCGTCTTCTGACAAAAACTATAACATTTGTTTTTGTAGCATAACATTTGTTTTATATGTTTCAAAACGACTTACATTCCTTGTATCATCCTAAAAAATAATTAAGTAACTCGTGATTATAGTACTCTTAGAAACCAGTCTTAGTTCAGTCTTGATAATTTAAAATTCATTTGCATACAAAACGTTTGATTTAAATTCATACAAAGTGATTTTTTCTTCTATACGAATATTATAAAATGGAAAGTATGTCTGTCTGTTACTACTTCTCGCCCAAATCACTGAGCTGATTTTTTTTGAAATTCGGTATGGAGCTACTTTGAGTCCTGGGAAAGTACGCAGGATAGTTTTTATCCCGAAAAAAATGTACGGTTCCCACGATATAAACAGATTTTGGCGCAATAGCTTTATGGGCGTCATCTAGTAGTAAAATAGCACGATTATCAAAAGAAAAATCAAAAGAAGTATTTGTTTGGTTTTGTACAAGAAGTTGAGTTTAAGTAATTCTCAAAATTATTTTTTGTTCTCATGGTCTTTTTTTACTGAAATAGAAGTCAATAGCAAACATTGGCAACTTGAATTTTTTTTTTCTTCTTTTTTTATTCTGAGACTTCTTAAAGTAAAAGATATCATATGACTCCGAGTCTGAATGGCCAGATAGAATTGTTTTGTGTGGAGAAAAAAATGTAGAACCTTAAAATCTTCACAATCATTTTTTTTCTATAGGAAGAAAAATCCTTTCTGTAGATCGATGTTTTTTCCTACAGAAGAAACACTTTTTTCAAATATTTTCTCCTTTTCTTCAGAATACATATATTTTATTTCTCCGTTAGCCATATTATATACACTGCATGCTTTTCCTGATCTTGCTTAGTTTTTTCTATTCTTTTTTTATTTTTTTCTCTTCTGTAATTTGTGACATCGTTTTTACGTTATTCTAATATCTGTAATCATAAGTTACAAACAAGTTTTTATAAGGAAATTTAAGAGTCTTAAGAATTAAAAAATACTTTATGCAAGGATATTCAATAGTCGTAGTACTCTACAGAACTCGTGAATCGCACATAAAACTGCATATTTCAGGACAAAATTAATATATTTTATCATTACCCTGGTCTTTTGACCAGGGTAATGAGACCCACGGAAATGAAAATTATGCCATGGTAATCCATCGCATATCGCGCCATCCCATACAAAAAAACACATTTTTTACCTATTTTTGCTCTATAATGGTACGGAACCCTTCGTGCGCGAGTCCAACTCGCACTTAGCTGATTTTTTTATTTTCATGTAGCAAGTGCAAAAATCGCTTTCCCAGAGTCCTCACCGCGTTGAATATTCACGGCGCGGCGGCCGACGAGGCGGTGCGTTCTCGGAACCTCGACGACAGATGCTTTCCCGGATATTAGCGAGCTCATTTATAACCTGTGTCTGTGTGTACTTCATATATTATAAGATATACTATATACATTTTCTCTTACATTAATAAGAGGAAATGTATATAGCATAGTTGGTAGAAAAAGGGCTTCGAAAATACCGTATTAAAACTCAAATAGATAACAGCTTCTAGCTTTGTCCTATGCTATTAAAATCGCCTGCTGCCTTAAGGGCAATGGACGGTTCCTGCTGGCTTCTATCTTACGTATAATAATGTAGGTCCGCCATCGGTCTAAGAATTTATTTCTTGATGGTGTATGCGATAAAGCAGGATACTCTAACGTGTGACTGAAAGAAAGAAATAAGTAGAGTATGAAAGAGACAGGAAAGAATGACAGAAAATCAACGTATTCAGTGACCATACGTAATTTAAATTTAAAACCTTCTTCAACCAATAGGTTGTGCAACAAGGTTGTGTAGGTTGTGCAGGTTGTAGGCAGATTCGTGGGAGACGGGGCTTGCGCCGTATCCGGTTCATCCCACAACCGGCTTTCATACCAGCGGATACTGAGTTTCAACAGAGTTAAAACATATTATTGAGTGCTGCTTAAGATGGTGGATACGGCAGTAAAATTCCCTGGGACCCTACAATCCATACTATAATATAATATTATAAATGCGTAAGTGTGTCTGTCTATCTGTTAACTCTTCACGCTTATACCCGCTGAACCGTTTTTGCTGAAAGGATACTTTTTATCACGGGAAATTCTTGCGGGCGTCATCTAGCATATAATCATGTTTTAATTTACCGACATTCCGTAACAGGATTTTAGAAACTCAAATTTTCACATTTCATTAAGTTAGTCTTTAAATTGCATAGTATCAGTGTCGTATCATAATATTTTACTGAAGTCTTCTTCTTGTTTTCTAACAAGCAAATAATGTCTATTCTTAGTAGCCCTAGAACAATTTTTTTTTTTTTTGATTACTATCAAGCTAATTTTTTGTGAGTAGCTTCATTTTGATAAGACGAACAACATTTTATGTGCGAAAAATCTTGAAAGTGGTAGCTAACAGAAATAGAAAGGATTTCATACTTTGACTTGATGGTCCTAAAATATGGATGGTTCTAATTTGTAGGACAATGTTTCTCTTAAATTATATAACTATTAACCTATCAATATACAAAAAATCAGCTTGTTAGGGTTCCGTTTTAGGGTTCAGTAGTCAACCAAGTTTTGTTGATTACAGAACCCTATAACGCAACCCTAACGAGCTGATTTTTGTATATTAATAGATTAATAGTCATATAATTTAAGAGTAACAGTGTCCTACAAATAAACCAGTCCATATTTTCAATAAAAAAAAATGTTCTAGGGCTCCCATACTATTATCTAGACATAAATAAATCAGTCAGTCAGTCACACTTAAATGAGGTGAAGAGACGCTATGCGAGTTGCGACAATACGACGTGGCAAAACCGGTCAAGTGCGTGTCGGGCCACGCGCAATATAGGGTTCCATAGTACCGCTAGTTTTTGATAATTTTTGTATGGTCAATGAATGTACATTTATAACGTGTTTTACACTACTAACAACATCATCTCAGTAACGCGCGTTCAAAGTAATTTGATCGAAAAGTTCCTTAATTTTTATTTTTTTTATTTTACCATTTATTTCAGGCATAGGCCCATAATACAAATACCTTAAGGACTAAAATACATATTATTATTATATACTTAAAAAGTACACTTTGTCACGTGTTGACGGCTACGTGACGCGCTTCGTTCTGGAGTCTCCCCCGGAACCTCCGGTAGACCACATCCATTGGCCAGAACTCCCGCGCCTTAAAGGTCGAAAGAAGATTCGTCGGTACTCTCACCACAAAGGAACTAAAGTTAATTTTGTGGCGAGACTGCAGACGCTCGACCCTCAGGCGCAGTGTCGTCTTCTTCTGGATGTAGTCCACGACGTCTTCGACCTCCATGGACCAGTGCAGGCGGGATATGTACAGGGGCGTCGCGGGGACCTCGCTCCGCAGACGCAGCTCCGGTACATAGGGCGCGGTGCCGCGATGGTTGCGGGCGGCGGGCGTCTTCTTCCTTCTCTCCACCAGTGTGAAGCCCTCCTCATCGCACCCCCTGCTCTCGTCCTTGCCAGGTCGAGAAGACTCCACCTTGCGGCTCTTCGTAGCCTTGCAGCGGCTCTCCTTAGTCTTGCGACTCTCCGGAGCCTTGCGGCTCACATTCTCCCCATTTGTTTTCGCCGATTATTTTTTTTAGTTGATCGACTATTAGGGCGAAGCCAAACGAGCGTAATTTGTGAGTTGTGAGTCGTAGAATTTCGGTTCGGCAGAATTCTGCTGCATTCAGTTTCATACAAAAGCTGTTTGATTCACACGAGCGTAATTTTGTGTCATGATTTGTATGAAAAGATATTTACGCGGCAGAAATTCTGCGACTCACAACTCACAAATTACGCTCGTTTGGCTTCACCCTTAACTCAATAACTTATGAAGTCTTCTTAGCCGTGATAATTTTCCTTTTAAATTCAGCATATTTCCTACACCCGTGACTTTTTTCACATTTCCAGAAGCAACCGTTTAGCTAGTAGAAGGGGGGAGACTGGACTCTTAACGATTTTTTCCGCTTTGAAACTTCATATTTCTCAAATGGATCCCTAAATCGGAAAATTATCTTATGAATACTCGTAATATTTCTAAAAAAACCTATCCAACGACACCCCATACGGTGGGGTGGACGCGAAAAAAATATATCATCCCCGCTTGATGTGTAGGGGAGGTACCATAAAAAAATATTTTTTAAAGATTTTATACACCATTTTGTCGGCCTCATTAATATGAACATTCATGAATCATGCCGAATTACAACTTTGCAATTTGCAGGTTCTATAGTCTCTGAGTAAAACCGCGGACAGACAGACGGATAGACAGACAGACAGACGGACAGACGGACGGACAGACCAAATCTATAAGGGTTCCTTGTTAACTACGGAACCCTAAAAACAGTGGCAGTTCTCTCCATCGCAGGTATGAAGGTAGTTGCTACGTCCTGTCAAGGTGCACTTTATACGAGGCGTTCTCGGAGAAGCGTTTCATAGTGTATGTTATTTTTAAAATAATAATTAGAGACGTGAGTGGAAGAACCAGATAACTAACATTTTATAACTTAGGCCTCTGCCTCGAAATCAGCGGGCAGCGGGGCGGTGGCGGCGGCGGCGTGGGAGCGGCGCGTCCAATGTATAGATTTATGGTGAAGCCAAACGAGCGTAATTTGTGAGTTGTGAGTCGCAGTATTTCTGCCACGTAAATACCTTTTCATACAAACCATGACTCACAAAATTTCGCTCGTGTGAATCAAACAGGACTTTGTATGAAACTGAATGCAACAGAATTCTGCCGAACCGAAATTCTGCGACTCACAACTCACAAATTACGCTCGTTTGGCTTCACCCTTATATGGACGAAAACAGCGGCGCGGCGAGCAGCGCGCTGCGTACTAGACGGCTACCCGCGCCGCGCCGCCACCGCTTCCGCCCCGCTGCCCACAAAATTCGAGGCTGAGGCCTTATGGACAATTATTCATAACTTAAACCTTGTAACTAATTACCTACATCATCATCTGGCTAATATATCTGGCAAATACATAAAATCCACATTTATTTCAAATCATTTCACACTTTTTTAACTTTTACTTACCTGGTTCTTCCACTCACGTCTACAATTATCTTCTTGTGTTTTTGAATATCGTAATTATTATTTGAAATGGTTAACCATTAAATAATGCTTCGCAAAGTTCCGTTTCGTTTCCGTTCTGTACGCACCTGCGGCTCTTCTAATGATGCGAGTGTCCATGGGCGTCGGTAGTTGCTTTCGATCACGTTTGCTCGTTTTCCCCCTTATTTTATAAAAGAGACCTACCATAAAGGTACTCCACCTTTGAGAGTTCAAACTTGAAAAGCCAAGTATTGATATCCCATAACTTCAATATCAACCGCACTTGTGGTTCCCCGGGTCGGTTACCGTGGTGTCGACTGTCGACTGTCCACGTACAGGAAGAGTTCGTGTTGCTATTCACACCATTGTAGCTCTAAATGTGGTAGATATGGCATAGAATACACTAGTGTTTTGTAATCTGGCCTTGTACCATGAAACTGTTTTGAGACTCAAACAATCGGACGAGAATGCCGCGTCCTACTCTAACAAACGTGAAATGACGTTGTTAGAGTAGGACGCGGCATTCTCGTCCGATTGTTTGAGTCTCAAAACAGTTTCATGGTACAAGGCCTGTTTAGTGTTTTCTTCGAATAAAAATGCATATAATGAATGTTCTACGTGTTCTTTTGTTTCATTCTATTGGCTATGAGTTATGACGTCACACGATGGTAGGCCGCGCTTTTCTTAGGTTTCCATATGTGTAAATTAGATGACGATATTTTGGATGAAATAAGAGCGAGACAGTTGAAATCTATTATCATAGTCATCATCAAGCTGGAGATAATAATATAGCTTATTGATATAATTTATTGTCTGACATGACATATTTTCCTTAGTCTATGGTTCAAGCTAGATTTTTGTGAATCTAAAATTACTACAAAGACAAGACGTGAAGAACGTGCGAAAAAGCTTAATGTGCTGCTACTCACAAAAATCTACTAATTTTCAAATTTTTTTCATAGGACATGAAATTTTACAAAAGATGATGCCGAAGATAGCCATTAATTTATTAAGAACAGTGGCGGTGAAGGACCTAAATTTTATGTAGGCAAAATATATTTTGCGAGGCCTGATGGGTGATGCAAGAAGACGGATTTTGTTGAAAGATTTTTTTGATACTCGTAAATCCAAAAAAAAAACGCGCTGTCCAAGGGGCGCGAGGCCGTGGGCGGTCGCCCACACCGCCCACGCCTTACGCCGCCTCTGATTTAGAATGAATAAATAATAACCTTAGAGTACAACAGGAGCGTCCGTGGCCTAATGGGTCGACCTTTGGTTCGCACTCGTAGAGGGTGCAGGTTCGATCCCGGGTGGAGGCGTGTACCAATGAGACATTTTCTGATCTCAATACATAATACGGACACTCATACGGTGAAGGAAAACATCGTGAGGAAACCCGCACATAGTTGGTCCCAGACGTATTGACTAGTTCTTTCCTCTGGACTAGGCCGACTATGTTGCGAGAATGCCGTATGTGCTTGGGCAACCATACGGACATTTAAAAATCATGTCCCAGGCACTACAGTATTTGAGGAGTGGTAACTTCGCTCTGAAAATACTGTATAAATCATCCACAACGGATGTAAAGGCCTAGTTTTTTTTTTTAGAGTACAACATACTGTCGCGTCGTCTTCTGTGTAGCAGACATTTTGTGCTCTCTACCGTTTTGTAATCAAGTTTGAGATTAAATTTTAACCACTTTCTGCCGTTTCCTGCTCTCTACCTGCTATCGATATCTTACACTTGAAGCTTGGCCTTCAAGTGTGAGATTAAGTTGTAACCACTTTCGACCTGGCATATCTTTATAATCTTTACTCTATGGTCTTCACGCATGATCAAATCAACTCGTGTTCTTTTACACGATTCATCAGCTGGCTCTATGCTATTTTATTAACTACGAAATTATAAATAAACTAGCTAATGCCCGCAACTCCGATGCGAAAATATTGTTTGTCCTTTCCCGGGACTCAAAGTATCTTCATACCAAATTTCAACAAAATCGGTTCAGTGGTTTGGGCATGAAGAGACAGTAACAGACGGATAGACAGACACACTTTCGCATTTATAATATTGGTATGATACGATACGAGGATTACTAATAGGTCTTTAACCCGAAACGAAAAGAAAAAGAGGGATTATAAGTTTGACCTGTCCGTATGCCTGTCTGTATGTCTGTCTCTGTGTGTTGCTCGTGTCTTCTAGTTTCTAGAAGATACGAAAAAGAAAACTAATTCCCCCTTCTTCTTTCCTTGTAGATCTAACGTAGATAATAATTATATAGGTAACGTAGCGTAGATCTAAAGGTACTTTAAAGTCCCCTGAGCACGTATTGTGCTCATAACAAGAACAAGCAGACAGAATCAAATAGAATATTGTAACGTGTCACCTGTCATGCTCAGTGATTGAGCAGGTGGTGCGAAAGGTCGCAGGTTCGAGATAACATCCGTTATGCACGTCCAATAGCGTTTGGGACTTGGGTTCTAGCTGTGAAATGTTGAATATTATTAGTAGGTGGTTAGAAAACATATTACCTATATTGTGTCAGATAAATTATAATAACTTTAATTAGCTGAAGAAATAACTTAATATTAATAATAATTAAATCACGTGCGTAAGAACAACAATTCCAAAGAATTCTGACGCAGTCACAGCCATTTAATGATTACTTTACTTTAATCTAATGAAGATTTTGACATCATTTACATAGTACATTTTCGTTCAAACTCTACATTTAAATAAAGTTGAGTAAATGTCTCTGAGTGCAGCCGTTTTATGAGTTGGGCTTGGGCCTAATAATAAAAAAGTAAGAACTTTGAAAAAATAACGTATACGATCGAATCGAGAAACCGTCGGTTTTTTTTAATTCAAAGTACGAACTTTGAATTAAAAAAAAACTTAGGACACGTAGTTTTAATTTAAAAAAACTATAAGAACACGTATTTTGAATTCAGAATCCGTAGCGTAATTGGCACACAGGTGGCGGACGTTCCGGCGGCACCGGACGTCCGGCGATAATGCCGGCGTCCGCTCCGTTCCCGCCTTGTTCCCGTGACGTCACCGCGTAGCTATTGTAGCGTAGGGTCAGCAAAAACCACAGTATCATAAAAATAATAAACGCAGGCAGTACAAAAGATTAAACATACGAGTATACAGGTTGTAACAAAAGTAAGTGAGTTTGTGTGTGTTGTGTGTGCGGCTACTTTCACAGTGAACTCTATACAAGGGACTCACTTGTATAGAGTTCACTGTGAAAATAGCCGCGCTGAAAGAGAAACTTTATTTCACTTTTGTATGGGAAAATTCATAACGCTGCGCTGGGGTCCTTGCCCATTCGAATCACAAAAAAAAAGATCTTTCGGCGCTGCTACTATCACAGTAAACTATACAAAGGACACATACAAACCCTAAAGTATTATCACTTATAGGTCTACCAGAATCTGATGGCAAAAAGTGAGAAAATAAATTGACTCTAGCAATACCGGGGTAATTGGAATAAAACATTTTGACCCCTTTTTTTCCTTATAACGGCTGATTCTGTGTGTGAAACATACAAATATAAAAATTTATCCAATGATCAAGGATATTTTTTGAAAATATGCCATCAAAATTTGCCATCAGATCCTGGTAGACCTATAGTTTTGGTACACCTTGTTTAATGTTTATACGGAATATTAAAATATTTTTACCCGACTACGGCAAAGCCAAAAGGAAGTGTATGTTACATAATATGTATGCCCTCGTAAACTGCTGGTTGGATTTTAATTTTTAACAATTAATGAGACTTGTCTTTTAAGAGTTTGTATTTTACAAAATCGTGGAGGGAGAAATGATGGAAATCGATAATGATTGCTTGCCACCATGATTGTCCGACGACTGTGTAGCTTGTCTACGAGGTACAAGGTACGTACCATCGAAGAAATTGATTCATAGGTATTAAGGCAGTTGACGGACCTACGTTAATTGTCGGATGGGTTTGACATAATGTGACCAAATTACGTAGGTCCATCATCTGCCTAGGAATCAACTTCTCTGATAGTACAATCGAAGGTCGAACATAGGCAATCATAGACGACTATTCATTACTACACTACCTAATTGTATCAACTTGGCCATCGTGTTGAGGCGGCATTATAGTGATTACGGTGAACTGATTTAAAGGATATTCCGTGGAAACAGGTTTGAAATCAATTGGTTTGGAGCTCACCCACGACACTTTCTATTGTAGAAGCGTTTTTACAGTGGGCGATACGACATCGGATATCGCACCGATTGACACAAATGTAAATAAGACAAAGCTATGTGTTAATAAATATAATATAATAAAATGCTGTAAAAGCGAGACAAGATATTATAATTATATTTAATATAATGTAACATTACAAGGAAAGTGTTATAGCGGTTTCGCACTACGTCCAATCCGAACATGTTAAAATACGGTCCGGATTAGACGTTAGAACAATTTTTAAGTTACCTTACCTTCGTTTTATTTCTTTAAATTTTTATGTTAGTTTCTCGTCATCCATGAATCTTCGAATCGGATTCGGATCGGACGTAGAGTGAAACCGCTCTACTGGTGCGATATGCGATAACTGTCCGGATATATTAAAGTCATTAATTGCAGTTTTCTATACAGGTTGGAGGTCGGAGGTTACACGTTCAGTTTTTCATCAATCTGGTAAGATTGACGCGGAACTGATCGTCTAACACCCGGATTGATGGACTGATGGATCGGATTGACGGATTTTTAAATATTTTGGTAATTTTTATCAATATTGATAAGATCGATGCCAGATTGACGCCAGATTGACGGTGTAACCGCGTTCATCAGTTTTTCGTCAGTCAATCAGGCGGCCGCGGCAGGCGGTCGATCGGTAAATCTGTTTTATTGTTTAATTTACCTGATTAAGATATTATTTTTGGGTGAAATTAAACATTTATTTTAGCTTATTTCTTTTTAGGGTTCCGTACCCAAAGGGTAAAAACGGGACCCTATTATAGCCTGTCAAAAATAGTAGACGCTGAACACAATTTTGAAATCACATAAAAAGTATGAAAACATTATTAAATCGAGATAAAAATGTGTCAAGGTGATAATATTTAAAGACTTGTATAAGTCTTCGATGTCTGTCCGTCTGTCTGTCTGTCTCCAGGCTGTATCTCAAGAATCGATTTAGCTAGACTTCTCAAATTTTCACAGATTGTGTATTTCTGTTGCCGCTATAACAACAAATACTAAAAAAAATTTAAGGGGGGCTCCCATACAACAAACGTGATTTTTTGGCCTTTTTTGCTCGTAATCAATAATGGCTAAAGGTAAGCACTTGAAATACTCAGAAAATCCTTAATTAAGTATATTTGTATTTTAATAAAAATAAAATTGAAATTATAAAAATGTTTAAGGGGGCCTCCAATACAAAAATCGTTTCCTTCGGCATCGGCACTTTTTTTGTTGTTAAAGCTATGATTATAGCGACACAAGCCTTTTTTTATCCATTCTGCAAAACACGTCTGCTCCTTGAAACTTGTCATCTCTGACTGAGATGCCAGATTGATGGTAAACTGACAGTCCGGATTGATCGTGTAACATCGTGCTATGGTCTATCAATTTACCATCAGTCTGATTATTACCAGATTGACGGATCAGATTGATGAGAAACTGAACGTGTTAACCTCCGACTATCGGATCTCAATGTCGCGTGATGTGAAAGCGCTTATAAGCTAGGGTTGACACAAACCGTAATCGTTACCAAAAACACCAGCCCTGGAATTTCCATAATTTGTGGCACCGCTCCCACTACCACCCACTATATCGAAATGTTCCATAAATGTAGTATATTGACGCCTTAACTTGTAATGTTACTCTGTTCTATAAAGAGTGATTCTTGTATGTAAATAATTGCTAAAGTTTAAAACTTTGGCCATAAAACGATAGTAAATGTTTAAGTTGAATTATGTTTCCTACCAAAATTGGCGAAACTTTGAGATGAACAAGATTGAATAGTATTTGTGTTACTAAAATTGTTAGTATCCACGTGGCCGAATATGTAGGATGAAAACGCAAAACTATTTCTAAATTGTACGAGGTATCAAGACGTAGAATAACGCTACCATAGAAAGAGTTTCTTTCTAAAGAATGGATAAAGTGACTGACAAAAAGAATATGTAATTTTATCCCTGGTGAGTATTTTTGGTGTGTCGCATTTCTACTGTGTTCACGGCATGAACTAAGCCTGAAGACATGAGAATTAAGAGATATCAAGAAGAAACGAAGCAGAGATAAGAGAAAGAGACAGACACTAGGAAAGTAGTCCACATCTTATTACTATAGAGTCATCACTTGTGAAAGTCCCTGTCTTTATGTCTTAATTCGTTTAAGTACACGTACACCAAGAGCCTCAACCACGAAACCGATACAAAAATACTTTGTTCTACAAATTAAAATAAAATTAAATATGTAATTTATTTTTCCAAATCGGTTAAAAATTAACGCTACATAACGAAAATCAGACGTTTGCAAGCTGCCAACCGATTTAGGGGATACCCAACTTTAAGTGGTGTTTGACGGAGATATTGAACACGAATTAGCCGAAGCGTATCTGCAAACATTGGAGCCTACGCCGCTAGGGCGGGGGCAGCGTGGGCGGCCCAGTAGGCGACATGACAGCCTAGGGTTGCCACTTGCCATTTACCATTAAAATACGGTAAAACACCCAATTATTACCACCTAAAGAGTACTCTGTACAGACAGTCTTTTTATTGGTACTAGTATTTTCAAACTAAAATCTAAGGTGCCAATAATAGGAGGGCTACCAACGATTTGATAGATTTTCATATTTTAGATAAATGGAGAGAAGAGAAAGCGAGTTAAATGAATTCCTTGGTTACAAGTTTTCATTTACAACAAGATTAAGATAGTTAAAGAGAGTTGTCCGATAGAGAATGCAAAGTGTTAAAAATATTAGCAATTAATTATTATTAATTAATACTGACGAAAGCAAAAGATACGAAACTTGATTTGCCTAAAAATGTTGAAAGAATGAAAATAATTTACCTTCATTTTTGCATTTCTGGCCAAAAAAGGATAAGTAACAACTAACAAGTAAGGATTATATAACGTAATCCATACTAATTTTGTAAATGCAAAAGTGTGTCTATCTGTCTGTCTGTTATCTCTTCACGCTTAAACCACTGAACCGATTTTGATTAAATTTGGTATGGAGATACCTTGAGTAAAGTCCTGGAAAAGGACATAGGATAGTTTTTATCCCGAAAAAATGTACGGTTCCTACGCGATAAATAAATTTTACGCAACGGGGTTGCGAGCGTCATCTAGTATTAAATATATACATATTATATACAAAACTAGCTGTCCCGGCAAACATTGTTTTGACATATAAATTATTTCGACCATATTATTAATATTGAAGTGACTAAATAAGTATGTCACCATGGCAACGTCCATCGCTATCCCGTCGCACAAACAATGGTCGCCGTCAGTCTCGAGTTGTAATAATTTACTATTATTTATTCAACAAATGCACTTATCAATATAAAAAGTAGATGTTGTCCGATTCTCCACCCTAGCCGATATGCTCGCTAAGATTCACGAAAATCGGTAGAGCCGTTTCAGAGGAATTCAACCACGCACACCGTGATACGAGAATTTTATATAATATTAGATATTAAAGTTTCATTTTTTTGGCAGCCCTATCGAGATGTATAACGAAATATTCCTATTTGGATAATTAGTATGTATGGCACGAGAGTATGACGTCACCTTGTCTTTCGTGTTATAAATGGAAAGGCTATTTTTACCAGAACATTTGAAACGTATCCCCCATTTTATATATGCCTACGCAACACCTACACTACACTAACTTAAGTTAAAGGATCAATTATTGAATGGAGAACGAATGAATGAAAGTTTTTGTTGTATATTTTGTTTACGACATTTTTTGTGTTAAAGGTGAACTCTAACTGCTCAGTAAATTACTACATTGTGTAAAATGGCTTCTAATTTTCACCAATAAGAAAAAAATCAAATAGTGAAAAGCTCATTATTAATTATTGATACCCGAAATTTCGTTTCTCGGGAACCATACATTTTTCCCGGATAACCTTCCCTGATCTCAAGTTATTTTCACACCTGTTGGAAGTTGAGCGCGCTGCGCGACCGAACACCGTCCTCATAATTCGTTAGTTTTGAGGAGTTGAGTGAGTCTTTTCATGACTATATTTTCCCGCATTACCTTGTCCTTCGTACTTCTGACACCCATATTCTTAATCGTTTCCTTACGATTTTCTCCACTCGACTTAACCTCAATCCAAAAAATTGTATCATTAGTTCAATAAAACTTCCTTGACTTGAGGGATTTTCTTATTAGAGGTGACGAACGAACTGTCAAACCTGAGGCAGTTCAGGATGTACCTTAAGGCTTCCTTGTGTGTCTTCACTGTCTATTTCCAACCATTAATTTACCAGAAATCGTGTTTAGCATGAAAAGCTTTAATAAGTTTTGGATTATGTCCATGAAAATTCACATAATTTTCCTTGGCGCAGATATTTGCGTGACGCTCAAAACTAATTAGGGCGGTATAGTGATAAGGACTTCAAGAAACAATTTAGGTTTAGAAACTTAACAAAACAAGCATTAATATGCAACACGCTAAACTAAAAGTTGAAAAAACAACACGAGTTTGCAAACAATTAAATCGCAACAACAGCTGATCACATAAACACATATTCTTCTTCTTGTTTTTTTTTTTTTCTTAATATGGCACTCAGCTTTTTAAACATGGCCAGTGTCAAGTAAAATATGGCGAGAAAAATGTTTTCATGAAAAGTTAACAAATTTAAAGTCGTTTTTCCAGATTATCGGCAAGTCGATAGTCTAGTAAAAGTCTAAAAAAGTAGTCAGTAAAGTCAATGAGTCAAGTCAGTTGTTTTAGTAAAGTGATAGGCCCCTTTACTAAAACTTCCGATGGAGTTTTGAAGGGAACACAAAATGGCACGTTTCTGGAAGTTGTATCACTTGCCCACACTTATGCACGACATCGAATATTTAATGGTATTCTACCAACATTACATATTAAAAACCAAAATAACACAATTTTAGGAAAATAATACAAAAACACAACGCAAAACTCCTTCTTCTTCTTTAATTATGGCGGCCTGTGATATGTCATATAACAAAAGATATACGTAACAATGTGACATTTGACAATGGCACTGACATTATATTTTTTTAAAACGAGGAGTTCATAGACAATATGTCAAATTGGGGTCGATTTCCGTCGGTGTTGACACTAAAAAAATAATTTCTGTGACGTCATACCTCCACCTCCACTCAAGGAGTAATTCGTTAAGGTAGAAGTTACGTTTAAGAATACGAAATTTGAGGAATTCATTAAGGACACCTTCGTTGAGATTGAATCAAAGCGGGTTTGAGGAAACAACTGAATACGGGTGTAAGACTTTTTAGAAATACCGTGTCCTCAAAAACCTCCTGGTAAGTTAAGTTGTCTAAAGTGTCTAGTAAACAAGCTTGGAATCGCTAGGCGACAAAGATCTCATCATCTCGCTCTTTATGTCTGTGAGTATCGTTTGATACTCGTCCCTCGTGTGACGTGTTGGTCATGTTATCAAATTAATATAAAAAAGTAATGATTTGTACCCGCTGGCCGCGTGTTGGGGATAGCTGATCTACAGCTATCCCCAACACGCGGCCCGCCGGGACTTTATTTGTGGCCTGCGTGATGTTAAACCATTTTTAAATTCACGCCCATCGGCAAAATAATGTAAAGTCATGAAGTAAAGTACTTAACGTGAAGGTCGTGATTTTTTTTTTTACTTTTAAATCGTTAATTTTGAAGAACGTTATTTTTTAAACTTAAAAATATTTGTTGCGGCCCGCGACGCGACACCAAGACCAAAACATGTTTGTGGCCCGCATGAAAAAAAGGTTGGGGACCACTGACCTAAATGATACCTTAAGTCTCTGTCTCATTTGTTTATGAATGTGTCATTTGTGAAAAAGACATGTAAATAAGACCGATAGGTATAATATGTATGATACTTATGTCACTGGTAGAAGAAGTGTATAATATGAGTCCAACAGTAATAAAGCAGATGAAAAGGAATTCCGGACATTATGACAATGAAAAATATGTCAGATTTACTTTTCAGAAGTTTGGAGAGGCTGGTCGAATACCTAAGGGTGTGCACACCGAGAATGTGTCTGCCGGTGCACAATGCTAACTCCTTCCTGACTCAAGACTGCGCGCCGCTGCTAAGGGCTCGCGCTCAAGGGGAGGGTGTTGGAAGTTGAGCGCGACCAGCGACCTTCTGTGATTAAGGAGAGAATATCTTTAGTTGACACTTGTCAAGAAAACATTCGTCCACTGACTTACAAGTTACAACATAATTTACTGAGTAATTTACAACATTGTAATTTGTGTAATTCTTTCAATAATATATTGTATCGTTTAGTCCTCGCATCATTTCGTCAACACCTCATTCACTTCACAACAGACAAACAGACTTTCATATTTGTAACATTAGTATGGATTCACTACCTATAGTCTATTATACTATTTTATATTAGTTTATAACATCGCATAAGTATGATGTATGTTATTACGGCTGATCGTTTTGTAATCATACGATGCATCAGCAACATTGTTGAAGGCACAGACTAGACAGAATGTTGGCTGTCGTTGATAAATGCCACGTTGTCTGCCAGACATTTGGCACCAGATCTGGCAGCATACATCAATATCGATTAGCGAGACGTATGAATCAACTGAGTATCATCTTGCCGAAATAGCTTTTGATACAACCGTTACATAAGCGGATTTCAAAATCTCTACTACTTATAACTATACAATAGTTGTGTTTAAAATAAGTTACGTACGAAAATCGTTGACTTACTTTTTAAAGGAACTTTAAATGTTTTTTTTTTGGGTTAAATAAACATATTTTGTTAATGTCAGGATAATTTTATTGAATTATTTTAGAGTTATCTAAGTTGTGCATCCGCGCCAAAACAGACTCCATTTTGTTTATCACGTCGGCTATGTTCGGCTGCGCTCGGGCATGCTCGGCTCGGGCCCGTTTGGCCCCGCTCGGATGCGCGTGCTCGACCCCGCAGGAAACAGGAAGTGGACTAACCGCGGGTTTCCGCTCCCATTCGCTCGCCGGACGCACTGTTTCATTCACTCCTAGGGCTGCCACACCCCATTTTGTTTACTTTTTATGAATGAATGGAACACCTCCGGTGCAGTTCGAAATTAAATTTCCTGTCTTCCGCTCCCATAACTTTGTTGAAGTAAACGTTTGAAAACGGAAATCAAGATCCGTCTGTAGGATTTTTTTGCATTTTTAACTCAGCTTTATTGCTATTTCAATTATTTTTGAGAGTACATACGTCATAATATTATTATTTAATGCAGAGTGCAGACAATTATTTATGTTGTTAATGAATTATAATAGCTTATATTTTGAACTTGTGACTTTGTGCTGTATGACTATTGAGTAGAGCTATTAAGTATCAGTAAGCGCTGCATGGATATCAAAACCAAATTTTTTTTCACTTTTGTATGGGCCCTAGCATCACGAGTTTCCCCATACAAAGGTGAAAAAAAAAATTAGTCCTTCAGCGCTGCTACTTTCACAGTGAACTCTCTACAAGGAACACGTACACACCCTAAAGTATTATCACTTAGTTTTGTTACACATTGTATAATTCAAGTTATGATTATTATAAAGTATAAACGTGGCAACTGGCCTTAGAATACTTACAATTAATTTACTTTAATTTTAGAATAAGTAATTAAAATTAAATTAGTGTAATTATTCTAAGCAACTGGCACTAAGTAAAATAAAAATAAAAGTAAATAAAAATTGTTTTATTTCTGATATTATAATGTAAGTACTCAGATTCAGTTTGAAAAAGCCGTGATTCTCCAATTGAAGTCAAACTGGACGTAATCGACACAGACAAATGACGTCTGCGTTTTGTGCTGCTGCCTGAGCGAACAGTCTGTAGGAAAAAGTTTTTAAAATGAACGCCACTATTTCAGATTTTTCTTATTATCAGGTAATTCGTCTGCTCGTTTTCCGGTTTGTAAAAACAGGTTGGCAGCCCTGGGTATATGCCATTGATGTAATATTATCTAGTTGTAGATGCTGCAGGCGCGGCGCGGCGGCGCAGCGTGCGGCGGAAACGCCCAGAACGTCCACAATTATTTCACCTCCACCAGAGCCTTTATTCCAACGACATAAGAGTGATAATAGAAACTCGAATGTAGTAACGGTGTGTAACGCGAGACTGTTTATCTCAACTGTACTTTTATTTTGATTGCACTCTCTTGATCTTCCTTCATAGCGAAGAGTGGAAGATTTTTCACTTAGAAATGGATGTGTGAGTAGAATATCATAGAAGTGTTATCCATCCATACTAATATTATATTATATTATATTTAAATGCTAAATTGACGTGCATGTCTGTCTGTCTGTCTGTTACCCCTTCGCGCTCAAACCGCTGAACCGATTTTGATGAAATTTGGTACAAAGATACTTTGAGTCCCAGGAAAGGTCATAGGATATTTATTATCCTGGAAAAATGTACTGTTCCCGCGCGATAAACGAATTTTGGCGCAAAGGAGTTGTGGGCGTCATCTAGTTAAGTATTAATTGAGGCTTGAGGATTCAATGATGTGGGCCCTCCACGCTGGCCCATAAGCCGTATAGAATAATAATAATAATATCTATGGACGCTTCACACCACGTCAGTCTGGCCCCGTGCTAAGTACCTGAAGGACTTGTGTTACGGGTACCAGACAACGGAAATATATTTAATACTTTTATACTATACATTTATTTAAGATTTTTATTATATTATACACATATTTAATACACATCCATGACCCAGGAACTTTGAAAACTTTTTGTTCCGTCGGCGGGATTCGAACCCGCGACCCCCGGCTTGAGCTACCAACAGCCCACCAACTAAGCCACAGAGGTCGTCAGCATAGTAGAAGCATAAGCATATTCGCCTATCCCCAGTATCCACGCCAAGTCACACACTGTAGAAATTAGCTTCAACATCTTGATACCAATCGTGGTTATCAAAATTCAAATAAAATATCAAAAATCATAGACCATCGTGACATGTGAGTTGTGACTTATTCATGTATCAAGATTCAAGATGGGCCAAACCTCAAAGATTATTATTTGCCCATATATTCGGCCACACTTTTTACTTCGACATGCTACGGGTCTGTTATATTATTAATATATTGTAACTATATTATACTTGTATACTTAAACATAAACTGACTGTTGACAATTTGACATACCTATGTATTATTAAACTTTTTAAAGTCAAATCAAAAATATATTATGTAATTGATTGTACTGTCGGTTCTTGGTGGAAATTCATGTAACATGTTGAACACTAATAATTTTATAAGTTTAAGTATATAAGTTTATTAGTAAAGTATTCAAATCAAAAATAACATGTCAGTACATAGTACTGCAGAAAGAAGCAAGATGGGAATATTTTATTAAGACACAGAGATTGTTTTCGTCACCCCCTATTTAACCCGTGAGAAGGCGCGCTATGAGCAATTTGCTCATACAAAAATTAAATTCAATAATTTTTAGTGATACCAACGTCATAACGTTCTAAGTGTCTAGGTACCTTCCTAACTATTCATCCTCCCCCCCTGACGCAAATCTCGTGTTGGTCAGTTCCGTTGCGATCGCTCAGCGAGGCGTTTGTGGTGACCACGTACCATCGTGCGGCAATTTGCTCATCGCGCGCCCATCCGAATAAGTATTTATTTTTCGAATAAAATACATTATTATTGTATTTTCTTACGTACTGTGTTATTGATATGTATTATAATGTTTAAATAATAGGTAAATGTTCTGTAGTGATATGTACATAACATTTTTTTTTTATTTTAGCTTCAATACAGAAATAAAATGAACGATCAGCGCTCCAGCTTGTAAAGCCAAATATTTCACGCCGGATTTGCATGACAAACATATCATCCCATCTCAAGTTCCTTATGAAACGTTTTGTTCCAACTCCTGAACCCATTGCACAGCCTACGTCAAGCAGATTTTGTTCTATATTATGTCCCAGGCGTAAGAATATACGCTCGAAAAAAGCATGCACTTTGTGCAAGCAATAACTCTGCACGGAACATGTTATATATATGTGTACAATGAGTTTTGATAGTCACACCCGTGGACATCTTATGGAAGAGTAATTTTTTTAAGTATATTTTAAGTAAGATTTTTAATGTGATTTTTATGCAGACTGATAAAAATAAGAAAGTATTATTAAGTTGTTTTGTAATTTGCCTAAGAAGTTGATTTATGTTTTAAATGTTCAATTAAAAGTCTTAATTTCTTGTTGATTAAACCTTGTTTTATTAATTTACATCAATTATAAGCCAATAACTACTGCAGCACTAGCCTCTCAATCCCCAAGCGGCCGGATCCGGCCGCCACAGATTATACTGCAGCTATTCCGTGTAGCCCCAAGCGGCCGGATCTGGCCGCGCTCTTTCATTCGATCGAGTTACGTATTTCGTCGACTTAGAGACTACTTTTGCATGAAGAAGTTTGGTTACTTACGATCTATGATACATTTGCCACATTCTGAATGCAAAATATTATACAATCTGTGGTCGACGAATATTTTTCAGTCATTAGAAAATCGTGAGTTTTTACGTGTGTGTTCTGCCATTTTGTGTGATTTAACGAATATAAGTAGTAAAATAGTTTTATTTACTAATTCTATATACTTTTAGATAATCATTTGCAAGAAATACATCGTAATAATTTCTAGTGTGATTTATGTCATTTGAACGCAATTTGCTTCATATATTTGTAAATTAATTACGTAAAACGCTTATAGAAGTTATTACACAACGTCTACAAGACGATTTATATCGATAGTATGCATTACGTTACTAAAACAATTGAGATAAAAGTTCGCAGGTAACGGCCATATTCTGCCGGCCGCTGCCATTTTGAACTTTATTTGTAAAGCCCTAATGACAAAGTTTGCTTGTGGGTAATACGAAACCCATTTTTTTCGGATCATATTTATGACCTGTTTTTATAAACATCTCAAGTTGTTACGATGCATTGTTTATATAAGGGTTTAAAACAGGGTTCCGTCGTGTAGATTATAACAAAATATTAACTTATTTCATGTGAAACAGTCAGAAAAATATTTTTCAAAATATATACTTGTGAGAAGAATATTAAATCAGACTAAATACTATATTATGATGCCTTGATAGATAGAAAATTTAACATTGCTGATAATGTTTTTCACACAAACATAAAATATTGTTTGGATGTAAAAATATTATACTATTTGTAAAAAGGGGGTAAGGCCGGGCGCCATTTTTTTTTTGCGATGTTGGATTCCTATTTTTGACAGATTTTTTCCATGATCCAAGGGCTAGATTAATAAGTATTTAAATTAACGTGAGCTATTTGCTCGCGCGCGCCTGTCTGTGTAATAAAATAAGGCGCGTCTTCTCACGGGTTAAACCCATAACCTTCAGCAACAACTGAATCAAATTCACAACCATGATCAATGAAAACGTCGCATTCACGCCAGTCCCCTTCAACATGCAGCCATCTCGCTTACTCGTAAGTAAAATCCAGTGTGCGATAAGGACAGACGCAGGAAACACAGAATGGCGGTTCATTGATGTAACGCCGCGACCGTGACGCCAACTTTATATTCACCTACTTAGGGGAAACATCTTTATGAATGAAAATTGCTTACAAGGCGCGACGTAATGCAAGAACAATTCTCTGTAACCAATTAAGCAATCAAATGCAAGTTTTCTTTATTTAAATTTTGAATTTTAACCGAATTTAATATTTATTAGTAAATTGTTAGGTAGGTACTAGGGGTCAAAGAGGATAATAATTATAAACTACGTAACAGTGCTAGGGGTCAAACGGCGAATCAAGGCACAAAACTGAAGTTTACATAAAAATGTCAAAATCTGTGTCAAATTCTGTGCCCAGTTTCGTCATTTTATTTATAGTCACTACAGCAGGGTAAGTCACAAAACCCCTGTTTCTCAGGGGTAAAACACATGGCATTTACTTAGCACGTTCTAATTAAAGCCCCCAAAGGAAGCACTAAGTAGGAAACTATAATTGGCGGCGGATGCGCGGGGCGCGGGGAGAGGAAGCGGGCCCCTTTCTTTCCTGCTGGCCAACCGTGGGAGTGACAGGGCTGACGGGAGAATTTTGAATTTAGAACTTTTGTTTTTTTTACTATTTTTTTTCTCGTTTCTCGACCATGGACACAAGTCCTTCAGTCGTATACATTTTTTTTTATGTTCCCAGCACAGTAATGAAATTTAGTGCTAATTTTTACGAAAGTTAAGCTAAAGGTAAAGTATGCACGGTGACCTCTTTTTAAAATAATTTGAAAAATTATCCTTATTTTTAAACAATTTCCGTATGCTGTTGTAATCATGGAATCAAAAAAAATTTTGCCTATTGACGTCATCAACGCTCGCATTATTATAAAATTTTGATGAAATATAATATTTAAAAAAAAATGTTTTTGCTACACCTTCAAAATTAAGTAAAACTTTATCAAATCTAGCAGAATTATTGTTATTGCAAGTAGAGCGCAGATGGTACAAGATTCACGCTTGGAAAGTGTAAGTAAATAACATTTTTATTTTTTTACTTTGTTTGGAACTTTATATGAAAAAAGCATAGAAAAAAGTACCTATACTTTTATTAGTGTTATGTTATTACTTAATAGTATGAAAAATATTTGTTTAAAAACTATTTTTCCTAGTATCGACAACCCTATTGGTCTAATTCATGAATGAAAGTAAAGAGTCAAGTTTAAAATACATAAAATTAAATGTGTTCTTTTACAGACGAACTCACCTTGAACGAACGAACGTGAATGGAGGAGATATTTTCGTCAGAGCTTTCTACACATGGCTATTGGCGGGATTATCTAAAATGAACTTTTTACGCGAATGATACTTGGCTCATTTACAGATTCTGTGACGCGTATTTTTGGGGACGTTTTGAATACTGTGTTTTATATAGCCAGGAAAAAGAAGTGAAAACAACTAGCTGAATTCTAAACTCTACATAATGTTTGGCGGGAATATGTTATACCTAATATAAAACGACGTACTTTTCACAAAAATGTTACTTGCGTATTTTAAAGTTTTAGTACCGTGTATTTTTGGAGACATTTTTATGCTCTATGTCTCATAGGCTCTAGTAAATAATAATAAAAATACTAGAAGTACAAGTTTTAGGCCCTATTTAAACTATAAAGACTCTAAATCAGATTTTCTACTTAGATACTTAATTTTTAGGCTTTATTATTTTTAAATAAAAGAGGTATGTTCTTTATATTTAATATTTATATAAAAAACATACCTCTTATATTTATAAATGAATGTTACCTGGGTCATTTAAGTGTATTTTTAAGAAACTTCTTCATTACCGTCGCAATGCTCGCGTACTTTCACTCCTTTACAACATCCTTTTTGATCCCAACAAATCCTTCAGATTTCGCCCTCCCGACAGGCAAGAGCTGAGGTCGTCGACCAATCTCTTACTGGATATCCCAACTTACCGCACAAAGTTTTTCCACTCGTTGGACACCGTTTTTCCACACACACCACACACAAAATTACCCCTGCTTAAATGGCCTGGTTTACCTGGACCAGAGTGCTCTTGTGTATTGCGCACACACTTGGGCACTACAAAATTACTCCTGCGTAACTGGCCTGGTTTCATTGAAACCAGAGTGTTCTTGTGTATTGCGCACACACTTGGGCACTATAAAATAACTTCTGCGTAACTGGCCTGGTTTCATTGAAACCAGAGTGCTCTTGTGTATTGCGCACACACTTGGGCGCTATAAAATTACTCCTTCGTAATGGCCTGGTTTCAGAACGCGTCGTGGACGTTTTCATTAGGGCCACAACACGAATTCGCGTCGTGGCTGTTTTTAAATGCTCAGAACGCGTCATGGCTTTTCTCGATTAACAGAACGCGCCGTGACTCGTGGCCGTTTCACTATTACCACAACGCGTTGTGAGCCATTTTTTCGCTCACTGAGCGTTTTCGGTCTTTGAGCGTAACATGTACACATTATTTTTAAGCAGACAATAAAGAGATTTGGACTAATAGTTTCGTGCTAATTTGAAACAAGTTTCAACCAATAAAACAGGTATCGATTTGTAATATTCCTACTAGATGGCTAAGTATTCAGGATATTATACAGGAAATGTTGACATTCAATTAAATATAATATTATCGTTATTGATTTACAGCATAATATTTCAAACATCAATTAATACTGGTCAAATGTTATTTTAAGCTCAAATCCGGGTACATCTTAGTCATATTTGTAAAATTTATAATCTGTAATTTGAAATTATTTATTTAAATTTAGATAATAATTTTACTTATTATGTGTACGCATTTGGGGACGTCCGTATTTTAAGCTCTTGTGTGTGATTTTTTACCCTTCCTCCCACTATGGTAAGATAAAGTAAGGTTTGCCTAGACTGCTTTCCATACCATCCCATGGGACACGACCGTGGGAGAGCCATGCTTCGGCACGAATGGGCCGGCTCGACCGGAGAAATACCACGGGCTCACAGAAAACCGGCGTGAAACAGCGCTTGCGCTGTGTTTCGCCGAGTGAGTGAGTTTACCGGAGGCCCAATCTCCTACCCTATTCCCTTCCTTACCCTCCCCTACCCTATTTCCTACCCCACCCTCCCCTGACCCCTACCCTATTACCCTATTCCCTCTTAAAAGGCCGGCAACGCACCTGCAGCTCTTCTGATGTTGCGAGTGTCCATGGGCGACGGTAGTTGATTACCATCGGGTGACCCTTATTTTGTAAAAAAAAATACCTACACATAATCTTATATAAGATTTAGAAAAAAATAAGTATGCATTAAAAATAATTATAATACAAATCCTGCCGCACTCGGAGACAAAATAATATATAAAACTAGATGTCCATTGTCCCGCGCGGCTTCGCCCGCGTAAATGAGGAATTTTACGGAAACCGTACATTTTCCCGCAAAAAAATAGCTTATGTCCCTTCACGTTGTCTATTCTATATCAACCCCCTTTTATCCGCTGAGCCATCACGGCTAGAGCGACGCCTCGTGTGCAGCAAGATGCGCGTTAAGTTAAAATGGGTCATTATAACCCGGCGTCATAGCCGGTGTAGTATTTTTGTGACTAACTTTTATATGTGTTAAAATGTGGGTTTGTCTTATTTTTTACGTTTTGAAGAAGAATATCATTGACTAACAGCCCAGAAAGGATTGTAGTGTTATTGCAAGAGTTAGACTTTGACCATGACGAGTCTCAGACTGCTTTGGACATTGAACTTGAAGACAACGTATTTAGATAAAAGAGAAAATATTTCTGGAACTTACAAAAGATGTTGTGGCGGTACCCACAATTCGCCTAACATTCCTGCATCGCGCTATCGAAGTTTTCTAAGTGCGTCGGTATATATACGACAGCTGAAATATATCACGTGGGCTCCGGCCTGACCGAGCATAACACCTCGCTCGGTCGGAAGATCTTCCTTTGCGGCCTCCACACACATATCCCACATTGGTGACCCTCGACAGAACACGCCTCCTTCATCATCATCACTCCCTGCCCCTCCGCACCGCGCCAGCCAGCATCGCCTCATCGGGTACCTCGTCCACTAGCCGCAAAGTACCGCGGCCTGGGCGACTCCGCATCGGCATCAACGGGCTTTCTCACTACACCGACCGGTCAGCAAGCAGAGCACATCTCTCCTGGTCAGCACGTAGCATCGGCCCCGCACGGCAGCTATCCGACTCACTGGATCCCGTGCAGCAGCATCACAGTTTCGACTCACTGGAACTCTCTGGCACTGGCGACTCAAGCGACAAGACTTTAAGATTCGACCTCCGGTCTTCGGGGGGGAGTGATGTGGCGGTACCCACAAGGCACAATTCGCATAACATTCCTGCATCGCGCTATCAAAGTTTTCTAAATGCGTCGGTATATATACGACAGCTGAAATGTATCACGTGGGCTCCGGCCTGACCGAGCATAACACCTCGCTCGGTCGGAAGATCTTCCTTTGCGGCCACCACGCATTATTCCCACAATGTGAAGTCTATCCATCTAAAAAAGATAAGAAAACGTCTCACACTTGCACAGCATGTCACATTTTTACATGCCCGGACTTGGTTACATATAGTAATAACTATAGTAGTTCTATAACTCGGAATGAGGAAGTAGAAGACTGATTTCTTTTTATTTTTATATTAGTGAGTAATTCAACCCCTTTTTTATTTCATAAGTAAGTTTTTTCCAACAAAGATAAGGAAATTTTGCAAAAATATAAAATTAACGTTCACATTAAGTTTTCAAGGTTGATTTTGCATGTGCCATGAGAAAGCCAATAAAAAAATTTATTTAATAGTATTGTATTTTATTTTATTTTGACGCATAATTAAAGACCCCTTTTAAATAAATAATAAACAAAATTGTGGTATCTTACTTTCATCAAAATTTATCTACAAAATTCGGGTCAAAATGACCCGACGTCAAAGTTCACGTAATTATTTTCACGTCATTGACGCCGGGTTAAGTATAGAATTTTTTTTAATCGCTTGACAAACTCGAGTCTCAATCTAAAAAAGACTATGAAAAGTACCAATAATAGGGTCATAATAGGCTCGACATAATCATGGGACGATGAATGATATAATATGGTAGTGATGATGATGATGATGATGATCATCATCATCATCACTACCATATCATCATTGATGATGAATGTAATTGGCATAGTAGCACATGCTTTCCGTTCTTAAAACAACGCCGAAACTCCCAAACTTGTATCTACATAATATTTAAAAGAATCATGAGTTCTCTCAGCACCTTCCGAACCATGGTATACCTCTGTGCAAAATCTTACTTGTTGGTAGCATAATATGCTTAGAATTAATTCTTCTCACGAAACCGAAGTCACCACATTTTTCCATATAAATTTTGAGGAGTTACCTCGATTACTTATGGATCCCTTCATCAGATCACTAGTTTTGTGAATAGAGTACCAAATTGGGATTATTATATACAGCAAAAGAAAAATTTTGAAAATCGGTTTACAAACGTCGGAGTCATCGTTGAACGTAAAAAAACGAACATAACACCTCCCCCATTTTAAAAGTCGGTTAAAATTGTAGCCTATGTGTTATTCTGATGTATAGGCTATATTATTGTAAAGTTTCATTAAAATCCATTCAGTAGTTTTTGCGTGAAAGAGTAACAAACATCCATACATACATCCATACAAACTTTCGCCTTTATAAATTACTAGCTGTGCCCCGCGGTGTTACCCGCAGTTTAAGTGATATATATAATAAAATGAAATGAAAAGTGACCATATGAAAAGTACCAATAATAGAGTCAAAACGGGCGATACATGGCTCTATAATGGTTTATGGTAGTGATGATGATGATGATGAATGTAATTTGCATAGTAGCATATGCTTTCCGTTCTTAAAACAACGTCGAAACTCCCAAACTTGTATCTATAAAGAGTCAGGAGTTCTCTCAGCACCTTCCGAACCATGGTATTGGTGCAAAATCTTGCTTGTTGGTAGCATATGCTCAGAACACTGCTCACGAAACCGAAGTCACCACATGTTTCCATATAAATTTTGAGGAGTTCCATCGATTTCTTATGGATCCCTTCATCAGGTCATCACTTTTATGAATATGGTACCAAATTGGGATGATAACCTATACACCAAAAAAAAATTTTTGAAAATCGGTTCACAAACGGCGGAGTAATCGTTGAACATAAAAAACGAACATAACACCTCCTCCATTTTGAAAGTCGATTAAAATTGTAGCCTATGTGTTATTCTATAAGCTATATTATTGTAAAGTTTCATTAAAATCCGTTCAGTACTTTTTTCGTGAAAGAGTAACAAACATCCATACATACATCCATACAAACCTTCGCCTTTATAATATTAGTAGGAAGTAGGATACTTAAGTGTAATTAAATGAAGATTTTGACAGATAATGTATGGGGCATACGTCAAAATATTCATTTAAATTACAGTTATAAGTAGGTAACTCATATTCGTCTCTGAGTGCGGCAGTGAAAGCACTCATTGTTGTGTATCCGCACCATAAGATTCGGAAAGATTTGGAAAGACGGCCTCTACTCGTTACTACTTACCTACCTACTACCACTAGGTAGAGGTTATCGTGTAGTGCCAATAATTGGGTGTCTTATCAGTTATCACTTATGTGTTTTTAGGGTTCCGTAGCCAAATGGCAAAAAACGGACCCCTAATAGATTCGTCATGTCTGTCTGTCTGTCCGTCCGTATGTCACAACTCACAGCCACTTTTCTCCAAAACTATAAGAGCTATACTATTGAAATTTGGTAAATAGATGAAGTTTGTGAACCGCATTAATATTTTGATACAAAAATGGTAAAATTATTAAAAAATTTAGGGGTCCCTATAGGTACAACTGAAACAAAAAAAAATTTTTTCACTTAACCTATGCGTGTGGGGTATCTATGGATAGGTCTTCAAAATCATAATGATAGTAGAAACTGCAATAGGTTTCTAATATCATTTTTTTCTAACCTGAATAGTTTGCGAGAGAGACTCTTCCAAAGTGCTAAAAAGTGTGTGTCGTCGTCCCCCCTCCTCGTCTAACTTCAAAAGTAGGGGCACGATAAGTCTAAAAAAAATATATGATGTACTTTACTATAAAAACTACCAACGAAAATTGGTTTGAACGAATTGTAGCAAGTAGTTTTTTTTTTAACGTCATAAATGGTAAACTTAATTTAACTTTCATTAAATCCACTGAGATATAAAAATAAATCAAAAACCTTTTAATTTCATAAAAATAAACCTTATTGCTGCTGCGGAACCCTTCATGGGCGTTTCCAACTCGCACTTGGCCGGTTTTTTAAATAATTTGATGTCAAGCTGATATCGATCCTTAATATACATTTAGCTACTTGCAGCCCCAACATCTTTTAACCAAATACCGAATAGACATTACTCGAAATAAACGCCTCAGTAGTTGATAACAGTTGTTTTTAAACACATTAAATCACATGTTTAAACATAAATGTCAAACGTCGTGTTATCGTTTATGAATGAAGTGTCGGTGATAAGGCGAACCGTTGGTGGGTGTATTCGAATTGGCCAACCGGATAGCTGGGAGGATCAAAGGTCCCCGATATACTCTATTGTCATAAGCCACACTATCATCATTACTTACTTTAAGTGGCCACTATTGAGGTTAACCGAAAATTGTCCTAAACTATATTATATTCAATTAAGGACCGTAATAATTACAATAATACCAGTACTCTCGGAGCCAATTTTATGCAAAGAAACGAACTTATAATTCATTTTCGCAAGATGTTTCCGTAATACACTCAGCATGTATATTTATGTGACTAGAGTGTGTACTAGCATTACATAACATTACAATATGCCCGTACATTGTAAGACCCACGGTAAGACCAATTGACACTACATAATACGAATGAACCTAAGAGTGAATGAATTGAATAGCGCGCCTCGCATCTGTCGGGCCAGGTGTGCTTTTATCCAGGGCTACCATATGCCGGCAATAAAAAGAGTTTGCCTGTGTTTCTAATGCGAGAAAGATTTTGGCTAAGGTAGAGTTCGCACTAAGCAACAAAATAATATTATGTTTGTATCGTTTATAAGCGTTCTTAAGGTTCAATTCAAATTGCAATGTCGCGAATCGCAATGCGTTTTTAAATGAGACAAATATGGAACGGGCACCGCGGGCGGCAAGTCTGATAATAATTCAATGTGTCTCCTTTTCTAGTAACTAAAGTTCAGTTTTGAATGGCTCATTTAAAAATGCATCTCTGCATTTCAATGTGAACGGCGCGGCCCTAACTTCTACCTTGTAGAGTTCTTAACTGTACAAGTAACAAAAACAAATTATAACGAATTTTAACACATGTTTATGGGCAAAATTTTAATTAACCCGAAAACAAGCAAATCGATCACCTGTAAGGTTTTAGGGAAGAAAAGACCCCCACAGCACCAGTGAAGTGCAGGCATAACTTCTGTAGATTCTTGGATTATATTATAGTTAACTACATTTTTCAGTCATTAAAATATTATGTAAAATATTAAGTACCATCAGAGAAATTGAAGACCTATGTAATTAGGTGGGAATGGGTTATGTCAAACCAATGTTATACTGTATGTATCTAACAGCTGGGCTTTATATAACGCAACCAAATTGTACGTAGTTCCGCCTATGAATCGATTTCTCTGATAGTACCTATAATTTTTATCAATTTTTTTTCAGTCAGCGGCAGCCCTGACTTCTGAATGAATCCTTTTTGATAAGGATCTAAACTTAAATCGTTCCAACAGATTCATCAAGATCGCAGATAAGCTCCCTCGATCTTGTAAACGGGGGATTTAAAAGTTATAAGCATATATTGTTCCCGACTCTACATAATTATTATTTACATCAATAAGTATCTATTACTTTTGATTTAACCCCTATAGGATATTGGGTAGTAGTGGGGACACAAAGATACCCACTAGTACTTTTCTGAAGAAATAATAATATTGTTATAGTAAATACAGGCAAAACATTAATAGGGAGTATACTCCCTATTAATGTTTTCCCTGTCTCTACTTTTTATTCCACTTTTCTCTAATAGTGGTACAGTCGGACAAATGAAGACGTCAGGGTCTTTAGCCAAACACCTTAATTAATTTAACTGTCGAATTTCCAAATTAAATCTGTGTACGACATACCTGTTAAAATGGGGCCAAGTTCCTATCGGCTAATTTTTGGCCTGAAAAAAGAGTTGAAATCCAATCCAATGCTAATTTTAGATGCACTTCATCGATCGAATCAGGCTGTTGATGAAGATGATTACGATCGATGAAGTGTATCTAAACTTGGCATTGGATTGGATTTCAACTCTTTTTTTAGGCCAAAAATTAGCCGATAGGAACTTGGCCCCATTTTAACAGCTATGTTTTTGGTGGGATTTCAATACTTTTTTCCAAGAAATTATACTTATTTTTTTCTTTTTGTACCACGCCCGATATAAACAATACTTTCGATAGATGGCGCTAGTGGTATTTGTTGCCACTGTGGTGTCATACACCACTGTGGTACACCACAGTGGTGTATGAGCCGACTCAAGCTTGACTGATTTATTAAATTTCTAAATTTTTGTTAATCTACATAATGTAACACACGACCTGTGTGCCGAATTTCATAATGCTAGGACAATTGGAAGTGACCTAGAGGTTTTGGTCAGTGAGTGAGTGCCAAAATTAGCTATTTTTACAGGGACATATTTCAGGATCTACCGAAGCTATACCTATGAAATTTGGTATACTGAGTAAGTACTAGTATATAATCACGTAGGTTTAATTTTATGTTTGCACTCGCAATGGACACTGGGCTACAGGGGGGTCAAAATAGCGTCGAAACGGTTCGTGTAAGTAGTGCACAGCATGCGCGAGGCCTGCTGGAACTTGGCATGCGCACTTCCGTGCGCTTTGATTCGACATAAGACTTAAAGACATGTCCTATCAAATTCCATATTTTGATGTCTAACTTCGACAGTAAAATCATCGAAAGCGTCTTAGCTAAAGGCCCTGATCGTATCTAACGCAATAGATTGCAATAATTGCAGACTGCAGTTCCCACGACGAGCGAACAAACGTGTATAACGGCTTCTGGCGACAGTCACAATATCGCAAGAGAAACTTATCAACACTTTTACATGGATTTTGTAAATAGTTTATCAGGTATCAGTAACTCTACCAGTTTACTCTAAGTAACATAATCCATACCTACTTATACATATTCCATAATCCAAATACTAATGTTATAAATGCGAAAGTGTGTCTGGTACCTCTACAGTCTTCACGCCAAACTGTTGAACCAATTTTGCTAAAATTTGGTATGGCGATACTATGAGTCCCGGTAAAGGACACTTTTTATCCTAGAAAATTTTCCGGTTCCCGCGCGATTTCATCATTTATCAATTATTAATAATCCATAGGTCAAAATTGCAAGCGATAGTTTCGACAGAAAATAATCATATTTTCCGTCAAGAAGAAATAACGCATCACAAAATTCACAAATGCCATGTTTCATACATTTTTGATATCTACTTCACTGTCGGATCCAATTTGACTCAGAGAAAAGCAAAGCGCACGGAAGTGCGCAGGCCTAGCTCCAGCAGGCCGCGCGCATGCCGTGCACGAACCGTTTCGACGCACTTTTGACCCCCCTGTAGCTCAGTGCCTATTGCGAGTGAAAAGATAAAATTATACCTACGTAATTATATACTAGTACTTAAGCAGTATACCCAATTTCATAGATATAGCTTCGGTAGATCCTGAAATATCTCCCTGTAAAAATAGCTAATTTTGGCACTGACTCACTCACTGACCGGTAATCAAAACCCCTAGGCCACTTCCAATTGTCCTAGCGTTATAAAATTTGGCACACAGGTCGTGTGTTATATATAGATTAACAAAAAATTAAGAAATTTGAGAAATCGGTCAAGCATGAGTCGGCCCATCTACGAACTTTAGAGGCCACTTTTAATTGTCCTAGCGTTATGAAATTTGGCATACAGGTCGTGTGTTATATGTAGATTAACGAAAAATTAAAAAATTTAAGAAATCGGTCAAGCGTGAGTCGGCTCACCTACGAACTTTAGAGGCCACTTCCAATTGTCCTAGCGTTATGAAATTTGGCACACAGGTCGTGTGTTATATGTAAATTAACAAAAAATTAAGAAATTTAAGAAATCGGTCAAGCGTGAGTCGGCTCATCTACGAACTTTAGATAAAAATTCTTATGTACCAGTGATGATACAATGAGAATACGATGAAGAGGGTGGGAGCAGGAGAGGGGGTATAAAATATTGTCATGTATAATGCACACTGTAAAGCTTATTACATAAATACTGTTTACTTAAAAATTTTACTTCTATTGATAGTTTAACAAATACCACTAGCGCCATCTATCGAAAGTATTGTTTATGTCGGGCGTGGCACTAAAAAAAAAATAGGTATGATTTCTTGAAAAAAAGTATTGAAATCCCAACAAAAACATGCCTGTTAAAATAGGGCCGAGTTCCTATCGGCTAACTTTTGGCCTAAAAAAAGAGTTGAAATCCAATCCAATGCCAAGTTCAGATGCACTTCATCGATCATAATCATCTTCATCAACAGCCTGATCCATAATACTTCTAAATTTGAACTTGGCAGGTTAATTTAATTCTATAAATATTATCTAATTATTCAATTAATCAAGTGTTACGTATAGCACGAAAACCTGCTAAGTTCAAGTTAGATAGAGTATTATGGATCAGGCTGTTGATGAAGATGATTATGATCGATGAAGTGCATCTGAACTTAGCATTGGATTGGATTTCAACTCTTTTTTTAGGCCAAAAGTTAGCCGATAGGAACTCGGCCCCATTTTAACAGGTATGTTTTTGGTGGGATAATTAATACTTAGTATCGTTTTCTATAAATAAAAAAAAGAAAATTCCATAATAACACAGAAATTCACAGAACTCTACATTTTCATGTCTTACGAAAAGTATATAATAAGATATATAAAGTATATTCATGTGCCTCCAAACATTTTAAACGCATACTTATACTTATGCGGACGTCAGTTTTTACGTACAGTATGAAATTAATTAGGAGCGGGCAAGTAGGTGGGTTCCCACGCCGCGCCGGAAACTGCCCCCCCTCTCGCCCCCCTGGCCCCACCGCCCCCTTCCTTCGCCTCTAGGGGGGAAGTGGGGGGAACTAAGCCGAACGTCGTTCGCTCACGCACGCTTCCTACGAAAACTATCACGTTAGACGGGGCTCTTCAATAAAGGGATGAGGAAATTTAAATCGTGTTTGCAGGTGGTAGAGTTGTTTTTCGTTTGAGCGTGTATGTAGTACAAGTGATGATACTCATTGGATGGGTAAGGAATTTTAAACTTTAATTGCATAGGGGAGGGCTGATTTTTGCTTGCGATCGTTATCAGGATGTCGGAATATCAAGAGTGATCAAGCTATTAGCAGCAAAACGAATTCAGAAGCACGTTTCTACGCGAAACCCATTTTGTGACTGTTTCCGCCCCGGGAAGGGCCGGATTTTTTAAATGACAAATGCTACTCGAAACCGGAAACGCTCTGTGTCTAATTCCGCACTTCCGGTTTCCGGTTTGAATTTGGCTTTATGATACTGGCATGGACAAACATGGCTTTATTATAGTTACAAAAAATATGAGGACGGGTCGCACAAAGCTAAAGCGAAATAAAGTTTTTTTAGAATATTTTTGTGTTTTAAAGAAAAATTATAAGTAATCCTATTATAGGATATTTATGGCAACTGGCAAGTCGTATGCGTTATGTCATTGATATTTTGGTTAAAATATACCTATAGGGTATAACCTGAGGGTATAACAGAACAAAGAGATAATACTTTAGAATGTGTAATGTGTGTGTGTCCCTTATGAGAGTTCACTTTACAAACTTTTTTTTTTTTAATATTTTGTGTGGGTAAAATCATGACTTAGATGACAGAATTAAAAAGTAACTCAGCTCTTCTACTTACCTGGTAAACTGTATTGTAAGTTATAACTTAGGGACACAAACACACCCTAAAGTATTATCACTTTGTTTTTCACATCCTGTAGAATCCTCCTCTTCTAAACCTATTAAACATTTCAAATGGCTGTTACATTATGTACATTCTGATTCCAAAAAAGGTTAAAAAACTTTATCAACAAAATTTTGACTTGATTAAAAATCAATTTTGCGAATGAAGAAAAACCAAAATGGATAAGATTTGGTGTGTGGGTAGAGACGGTTGAGAAGCCCTGGAAAGGACGGAATGTACCGGCAGGTGTTCCGAACTATGGCCGATAGGACAATATGGATACGCCCAATAACACCTAAGGCTGGCCGTATACATACATTTTCTGTAGTCGATTTCCTGATGTGGAATTTCGATTTGAAATTCCGTGAGACGTTCGGTTTTCTTCACTCGCTAACGCGTTGGATTGCACTCGAAGCGTACGTGCGGAATTCGTCCCGTTCGGAAAAAAGCGAACGTGTGCGTCAGTTAATGTAGTTTCTTCTAATTCCATGCATTCGGATTTCCGAATATGGAAAACGAATTCGGAAATCGAATACGGAAAACGTGTGTATGCGGTCAGCCTAAGTGTCGCACTCAGAGACGAACATTAATTACTTAACTATAATTAAATGAAGATTTCGATATAAGCCTCATATTAATCATCATTAAAATATGTTTCTGAGTGAGGGCCGTAAGGGCTTAGTATAACTTTTGAGATAAATAACTTATGGGCTATGAACACACCTTTAGTTAAAGGCTTCTGGTCTAAACCTGATTTTCTAAACCTGAGTGACTTTATAAAAATATTCAAATACCAAATTGCAGCAAAATTGGTTTAACGGTTTGGGCGTGAAGAGGTAATAACATACAGACAGATAGATAAACACTTTCACATTTATAATATTAGTATGGATATAATAATTATTTTATTATGATTAGAAGGCTTTTGCTGTGTTTTTTGGTTTCATAGATTTGAATTTAAGCCAGACTTTCGTCATTTTATAATGAAAGCTGTATATTATGACCCCTATAGAGAAGAACGACCAGCAACTATGGAGTTTCTGTCGCGGCTTCTTTAGGAGGGAGTTCTGAAGAACTGGATACATCTACTAGGTCCGGCTAGCTGGCTCTTACTCTAAACTCTAAAGTAAAAAAGTGTAAATTCAATAAGTCATCGTCTTATCCTCATCTCCTTTCGTACCAGATTTCGGGTACCACATGTCGTTTCCTGCAGCCATGTGCGGGGTAGGGCCAAGGGGTGATTCGCAAAAAATACACCCGCACCTTGCCCGGCCCATTGTCTCAGCTCGCCATTATCATTTTCATCATCATTATCATCAATATCAATATCATCATCATTGCGGCGTTGCAGCTGCAGGATTTTGAGACGCTGTCAGATTGCGCTATAATATTATAATCCATACTAATATTATAAATGCGAAAGTGTGTCTGTCTGTCTGTCTGTTACCTCTTCACACTCAAACCACTGAACCGATTTTGCTGAAATTTGGTATGAAGACACATTTATATCTCGTGAAAGGATATAGGATACTTTTTATCCCGGAATAAAATGTACGGTTACTGCGCGATAAACGAATTTGTCCATACAAATTGTGAATTGTATTAAAAGAAAAAGTTACTCTTTCAGCGCCGTTACTTGCATGAGATCATGGCGCTGCACGGCCCAACGATCGCACACCTCGAGGGTGTGCTGGGCCGGGTCCTCCGCAGCGCCACATTCATGGCAGGCTGGCGAAGGCTCCCTCCTGGCGACCTTACACAGTCACGCACCGAAGCATCCGTGCCCGGTGAGCACCTGTGTAAGGCGGAAGGAACTGGGCGCAGAGCCTGAGCAGTAGCGCCAGGTCCTCACCCCACTCTCCTAGCCTTCGGACCCGCCGGAGCTCCTCCCATTGCAGGCCTTCGCCCCGCAACCTCCTCTCTGAAACGAGGAGCAAGCTGCAACCAGCTCCCACGGCGGGTCTCCCGCCAGGGCAGTAGCTATTATCTGTCAAACTCTTCATTAAATTGAAGGTTAATCATAATTAAATGTCTCTGGGTACGGCGGTCAGACTATTATAACGACTAGATACGTATAAAATTATTACTTTATACTTGGGAATAGGGAATATTAAGCAAAGGTCTGAGCAGAGGGCGCTACTAGCACATACAGTAAATAATTATTATAATCCGACCTAAATCCGACATGTTGTATAGTGTACACGTCATATAATATATAAAACAAAACTTTTTGTTTACTGTCTAGGCTGGTGCTGCCTCTAGCGTGAAAAATTGCAGTAATATTAAAATATCCCATCCTACTAATATTATAAAGGGGAAAGTTTGGATGTATGATGTATGGATGTATGGATGTTTGTTACTCTTTCACGCAAAAACTACTGAACGGATTTTAATGAAACTTTACAATAATATAGCTTATACATCAGAATAACACATAGGCTACAATTTTAAAATGGAGGAGGTGTTATGTTCGTTTTTTTATGTTCAACGATTACTCCACCGTTTATGAACCGATTTTCAAAATTTTTCTTTTGGTGTATAGGTTATCATCCCAATTCATCAGGTCACCACTTTCATGAATATGGTACCACATATTCATGAAAGTGGTGACCTGATGAAGGGATCCATAAGAAATCGAGGGAACTCCTCAAAATTGATATGGGAACATGTGGTGACTTTGGTTTCGTGAGCAGTATTCTAAGCATTTATTCTTGGTAGAAGCAAGATTTTGCATCAAGGTATACCATGGTTCGAAAGGTGCTGAGAGAACTCCTTTATAGATACAAGTTTGGGAGTTTCGACGTTGTTTTAAGAACGGAAAGCATATGCTACTATGCAAATTACATTCATTATCATTATCATCACTACCATAAACCATTATAGAACCATGTATCGTTTCGTTTTGACTCATTATTGGTACTTTTCATAGTCTTTTATTAAATATCACGTAAACCGCGGGTAACACCGCGGGGCACAGCTAGTTATCCATAGATTTAGAATGGTTCGCGCGCTACGCTTACATCCTATATCTATGATTGAAACTTTAAAATTAAATAAATATAGTTAGTCTTTTTTTAGTTTAGTATATCTTTTTTTTATGTTTCAAAGGGTCTTTGGGGTATATTTTTTGTTTTGATTTAGGATAAACAGAGATTCAAATGCTGAGCGCGGAAAACAACCGGCAAAACAGCAATTATAATAATTAGCATTTTATTATTATAAAGGTGTTCTTATATTATTATAATAATATTTATTATTTTTACAAGCCACTCATGCTGCGTTATGAACTAGTTTGGTATTAAATGGCTACTAGTATTAATTGACTTGACAGTCTTGTTTTATAATTACAGACCTAATAAAATGCCCTAGATATAGATCTTAATATTAATTATTATTAACTACTAACATAATAACAATTCTTGATTATGATTATTGATTTATATGATAGTCCACATCCAGCTATAATCGTGACGACTTAACGTCGTTACTACGCGACATTTAAGTTAGTAGCATTATAGCCATACAGCCTACTGAACTTTCTTCACATTTATATCAAAACTAGTTGTGCCGCGGTTTTTTAGTGAAAAAAAAACATATTAACGGTAGATGATTTTCATTGATTTTCCCATAGGAATAATTTTTAGAAGTAAAATGTATCCTATGTGTTAACTCAATATATCAGCTAATTCCTTGCCAAATTTTATTTTTTGCGCTCCAGTCATTTTAGCGTGAAGAAGTAACAAACATACAAACTCACAAATTTTTACCTTTATAATATTAGTATAATGAAGTATGACTGATATGTTTAGTATGATGAAATGAATTCTTAACCCTTTTATAAGTCGTGGGTGCTACTGAGTATCCATTGCTAATCACGAAACGGGACGAACAGGACACAATCGTCATTATCATGCGGCGCGCGCGCATGCCGGAAGTCGCGCAAGATGGCCGCTCAAAATGGCCGACCAACATGGCGCACAATGAATCGATAATTACAAACGATTTCATATCCTATAATCGGAGATGTGATGTAACCAGCGCCTTATGGAATATCCTTGAGCCTCCATAAGGACCTCAAAACTGTGCCTGCATCTTTATTATCGGGCGTAGGGTTGCGACATAGGTACTAATTAGTAATTTATATTCAAAACTAGATGACGCTCCCAACTCTGCGTTGAAAATTGAAATTCATTTACCGCTCAGAAACCGCACATTTTTCTGGAACAAAAACTATATCCTTTCCCGTCTCCCAAAGCATCTCCATACCAAATTTTATTTAAATCGGTTCAGTCGTTTAAGCGTGAATAATTAACACACTGACACAGACTCACATATTTTATAATATTAGTAAAGATATAGGTGAGGAACGCCTATTCATCTTATTATAGGCTGTACCCTGTAGGGTTGCATAAGCATTAATATTCAAACATGCGTCTTCAATACAACCTCGCATACTTACATGACAACATTACAAGGAAAGTGTTTCGTAATGATAGAGACATCAATCAGCAATAGAATGTAACAATTCACGTATACGAAATTAGTACTCCAATTCTACTATATTTAACCCCCAACAAACAAGAGGGGTGTTATGAGTTTAACGTGTCTGTTGCGTGTGTATGTGTGTGTTTGTGCGTCTATCTGTTGCATCGTAGCATCTAAACGGGTGGACAGATTTCGATCTAGTTTTCTTTTGTTTGGAAGCTGAATTGATGACAGCAGCTGGATGACGCCCGCAACACCGTTGCGCCAAAATCGGTTGTCACGCGGGAACCGTACATTTTTCCGGGATAAAAAGTATCTATGTCCTTTCCCGGGACTGAAAGTATCTCTATACCAAAATACTTCAGCAAAATCAGTTCAGCCGTTTGGGCGTAAAGGGGTAACAAACAGACGACAGATAGAAGGACATACACACACACTTACGTATTTATAATATTAGAATGGAAATGTAACTAAATTTTAATTTATATGTACAACCCTATTTACTGTAGGCAGTGTCCTACCGTCCTACGTGCGTGTAGGTTTTTATATCCGATTGTCTCGATTCAATGAAACACTTACCGACTTTACCGAGAAAACATTTGCATAAACATCGATATCCTTCCATATCACCGACCATTGTCCGACTGCGCGACAGAAAAGGAGGGTAATGTGTTTATTCAATATGATATGAAGTCATCAATGAGAGCCTAGCTTGGAAGATATTTTTACAGTACTATGCAGTTGAAGATCTACATTCTGTAGAATAAAATGTAGATCAAATAGGCACTAACATAATACAGTGTGTAACAAACCAATTTGATAATACTTTAGGGTGCGTACTGTGTAGTGTGTTGAGTGTGTATGTGTTATACATAATATTATATACAGGACAAAACAAAATAAAGTTATAAGCATTTAGGGTGTGTATACCTACTGTATATGTCCCCTGTATAGAATTCACCATGAAAGTAGCAGTTTTTTTTTTTTTAACTTTGGCATGGGCAAACTCATAACGCTGGGGCGCTTGCTTACATAAATTATAAAAAAATATTGAAAAAAATGTAGACTTTCAGCGCTGCAGACTGCTACTTCCACAGTGAACTCCATATAAGCGACACATGTACATTGTACACCCATGAGGATACAACATGTTTTTATAGTTCTCTGTATGTAAAAGTTCGTAGTTCGTACCCTGTATTTATTTAGTAACTTAGATTTTTCACAGAAAAATTAGTCCACAAAAAATAGCCTACGATCCTCCACGTGGTCTACTTCTTATCTGTGCCAAATAACAGAAAAATTGCTCCAGTAGTTCGTGAGATAGGCGCTTTCAAAAAATTTCCCCCGTTTTTTCCACATTTTCTTCTATTTCTTCGCTCCTTTTAGTCGTAGCGTGATAACATATAGCCTATAGCCTTCCTCGATAAATGGGCTATCTAACACTGAAAGAATTTTTCAAATCGGACCAGTAGTTCCTGAGATTAGCGCGTTCAAATAAGCCCTTTCTCCGTTTTTTCCACATTTTCCTCTATTTCTTCGCTCCTATTAGTCTTAGCGTGATAAAATATAGCCTATAGCCTTCCTCGATAAATGGAATATGTAACACTGAAAGAATTTTTCAAATCGGACCAGTAGTTCCTGAGATTAGCCCGTTCAAACAAACAAACAAACAATCAAACAAACTAACAAACTCTTCCGCTTTATAATATTAGTATAGATTAGTAATTACCTTTACTACTTCGATTTGTAAAATATAGTTGTAACCTCGCGCTCTCGGTTAGTTGACATTTGATAAGTGAAGCGCGTCGACTTTTTACGTCTACCGGGTGACGGTCGGCTGGCCGTCACGACAACCAGACCTCAAAGCTTCATCGTTTTTGTCACCGCTTTTTATCCACGTTCCGCATCAACGGTTTGGGCTAAATGCCCACCTGGGATCGTTTATCACGTCCAAATAAATGTAGAGATGATTCCTGCCCCCTCCTAAAGGTTTGGTTTTTACTTTGAGTCTTGATTATTATAGTTTGAGACACACCATACATATTTTCGGGATTAAAGTATTCTATACCCTTTCTCGGAACTCACGAGTATCTCCATAGTCCCATACCTTAAATGAAAATTGGTTCAGCGGTTTAATCGTGAAGAAGTGACAGACTTACACATTTTCGCATAATAATATATAATACTAGCTGTCCCGGCAAACATTGTTTTGCCATATAAAGTATTTCCGATTTCGCCCATATTATTTTATTTAAGTGACTAAATAAGTATGGCACTATGGCAACATAAAGTTAATATACCTATGGATATATTAACTTTATGCATGGCAATGTCCATCGCTATGCCGTCGCACAAAAAATGCATTCTGTCAATTATATGTCAAATGTCATAATGTTACATTAAAAAAGTTTATACATATTGTCCAAAGCGCTAAAGTTAGAGTAGAAATAAGAATTTTTAAATTTTCTAATTTTCCGCGCAATTTTTTTAATTTTTTCATTCAATCATATTCTTTTTCTCCGGACAATAAAGGTGAACGCACACTTAGCCGAACCGAACGAACCGAACGAATCGAATTCCCAGAAGGCCTTTCTGGGGTCCTGCCAGATTCGACCGATTCGACGCGGGCAAATGTGCGAGGTTTCATAGGATTTCATATAAAGAATTCTAAAATTCGTTTCTTTCGGCTCGTTCCATTCTTTCGGCTCCGTTATGGGTGCGTTCACCTTAACAAACACATCAAAAAAAGAAATAGTGAAATCGGTCCAGCCGTTCAGATGTGATGTCATGTCCACGCGAATATGGATTCATTTTTATATAATATTATGTATTATGTATAATATATATTAGTAGGGAATATGGAATAACGATAGGATAATTCCTATCGTTATTCCATATTCCATCCATTCCATCATATTGAAATTTGCGATAATATACCCTAATGGGTACCTATATTGTATATTATCGCAAATTGCAATGTTTTCACACTAGACGGCAGCACCATACAGACAGTAAACAAAAAGTATTGTTCGACGTTTCCCAACGTTTCTGTCAATATTCTGATATGAGAAGCGTGGCTAATGGGTAGACCTTTGGTTCGCACTCCTAGAGGGTGCAGGTTCGATCCCGGGTGGAGGCGTGTACCAATGAGACATTTTCTGATCTTCAAGTACATAATACGGACACTCATAAGTTACGGTGAAGGAAAACATCGTGAGGAAACCCGCACATGGTTGGTCCCAGACGTATTGACTAGTTCTTTCCTCTGGACTAGGCCGACTATGTTGAGAGAATGCCGTATGTGCTTGGGCAATCATACGGACATTTAAATCATGTCCCAGGCACTACAGTATTTGAGGAGTGGTTACTTCGCTCTGAAAATACTGTATAAATCACCCACAACGGATGCAAAGGCCTAGTTTTTTTCTGATATGACGTGTGCAACATGTCGGATTTCGATCGGATTATTATTTAGTGAATGTGCTAGTAGCGCCCCCTGCTCCGATCTTTACGTAATATTGTATTAACCTACAATACCAATTTTTTTAAGATAAGCTATTTCCGGTCTGCTCTAAACTATGATGACTACGGTCACTTTGTCACGAAACTCGTATCGATGACGCAGCGGTCGTGACGTGAGAGAGAGGGGCGATGATAGAGGGAGAGGGGGGATGCAGGCCGATGACCCCGGACGGCCGAGCAAGTTTTTAGCGCACTTTATAGCAAACCATTTATCTACTAATAGTGTTTATCTATGTCTACTCAGGTATGGCGAATAGTTGGATACTAGTCAATAATTATTAAGTATATTACCAAATTATAATATTAACAGTGCAAGTGGTGCCAAAAAACCTTAGGTTATTTGTACTATTATCTATTCTGTGCTTAGATGGAAAGTTGGAATTATTTGCCGTTAGTCTACATTTTTTCTCGTGATGAAGAAGTTTGATATGGGATCAATCATAATAATTAATTATTATCTGTGTTACGTGATGGTAAGCTTCACTTCACGCTTAAACTGCTGAACCGATTTTAATGATTGTTGCTATTCAAATACTGTGTGTCAGAAAGACATACAAAACAAACATAAACAGTCTTTAAATGAAGTAAGTTTTTAAGGTTTGTGTGCACGATTCACTGGCCACTGCAAAAAGACGCGATGGGAGAATTCCTCCCTCTAACCTAAAGTGGAGTCCGAATCCTGATCTGTAATGTCTACCATCAATACAACTTGAATCTATTCCAGCCCCTTTAGCATGGGCACAGTAGAAATGCGAAAGTATAGAAACACTGTGGAGATAAACTGAAGGTACCGTTCCGATCTTTACCGCGGCTGACCGCGACCGACAAAAATTCAAATAAAATTTTATGACATAGAGTGACTATAGTCTAAAAATCCAAATAAAATCCTACTTTATGATATAAGCTATAGTCTATGTCAGGGCTTCCCAAACTGTGCGTCGCGATGCCCCGGGGCGTCGCGACATTGTCCCAGGGGCGTCGCATGTCAACACAACCAAATCGAGTGAGCGCCGCGCGCATTATGTCAATCATTCATCCCGGGATTCCCGGGCAGACTAAATCCCCGGTTTTAGAAGCTATGCTCAGAAAAGCAAGCGCAGCCTTCACATTACCCAGCCTTCCTGGCTTTAATATCTTTCATAAATATCTCTTTTAATTTTTATGCTTATGTTTTGATTTGGTCAGTATTTCCTAATAAAAATATAAATGTCCAAATAGTGTTTATGAAAACCTATGTAGATTGTAGACTGGCTCTAAAATTAGAAAGTATTTTTGGGGGCTGGGTTAAGGGGCGTCGTAACGAAATGGCAAAGTCCCAAGGGCGTCACAGTACAAATAAGTTTGGGAAGCCCTGGGGGCTGTGCCAAAATCTTTTCGTTTTCGCTTCGTTATAGAATCGCTAATGAAAATGTATGGAATTGACATAAGCGTTCGTTAGTATGACGTTGACGTTCGACTCGTCTTATGTCAATTCCATACATTTTGATCGGCGATTCTATAACGAAGCGAAAACGAAAAAGTTTCGGCTAAATGGCCAGGTCTATGTCATATATAGTGGCATTTTATTTGAATTTTTGTCGGTCGCTGTTAGCCGCGGTAAAGATCGGAACGGTACCTTTAGTTTATCTCCACAGTGTTTCTATACTTTCGCATTTCTACTGTGGCTATGCTAAAGGGGCAGATCCTATCGAACAATAAAGTTGTTCTTTAACTAAGGCTAAACTACTGGTAAGGTAGTATTCTCAAGAAGATGTTGAAATACCGTTTTTTGAGTTTTAGCCAATCAGAACGCGTTAGACGTTGAAATATTTTTATGAAAAAATATAAAACTACAAGATGTTACATGAGTTATGAGAACTTATGTAACATTTTGTAGTTTTAATCGTCATCCGAAAATGAGGCGGCTCTATACGATTGTATGTTCAACGACAACTTCGCAGTTTTTGACTTTCCGACTTCTAACTGCATCGAAACCAAATTATTATAAGACTATTAATAATCAACAGATCACAACATTGACTTGACACAACACGACCAAAAACGTATCCTATGAATCAATTTCTCCGATGGTACATTGTACAGACATTACCGAAAGTGACGATAACAGGGTACAGAAATTAATTAGTGAGGTTCGGGCGGAAACAGGAAGCCCGGCGACGCGACGCCGCGCGGCTAAATATACCCCATCCGGCGCGGGGAGCGCGTCTACTCAACGATGTTCCTTCGCCGTTTACATTTTAATCTGAAGCCCGCTGTACACATTGGGCTAACGCTTTGAGCAACGACTACTATACTCACAAGGAGGCTTTGAGCGCTTTAGGTTAATGTGTAAACTGTAGAGGTTTCCTTAGCCATAAGCTGGCTGTACATATTGGGCCAACGTTTTGAGCTAGCGCATTGGACCAACGTATATATACACTGTACAGGCCTCCTTGGTAATAACTTGGGAGCGACATTCCATACTCTACGTATGTTGGCACAATGCGCTGGCGCAATACGTTAGCCCAATGTTGGTCGAATATGTACAGCGGGCTTTAGACTACTGTTACACGCTCAGTCTGACATCAGTTCAGTCCATCAATCTGAAACTGACGCCATGGCTCAAAAGTGAAAGTACTTAATCCACCGGTTAGTTAGACGATAACCCTACCGTCATTCCTAACTAAACTGATGGACTGAAATGATGCTAGACTTAAGCGTGTAACCCTTGTCTTGAGGTAAGAGCGCACTACGCTATATTATGCTTTAGCGAAGCGACGCGACGCTACATTTCAGTTTCCATAGAACTGACATTTTGTGTCGCGTTGCGGCGCTGCCGCGTAGTGCAACTTATGACCTAAGTGCCAGCGACAGCCAGATCTTCGTCATTTTATAAAAGCTTAAAGTTTTCCTCTATATGACCCCTATAGATGTAAGAATGACAGCACTTCACAGTTAAGAGCCTGCGAATCGACATTCGAGGTATGAAAATCGAGCTCCTGGAACCGAGCACTTTCTGTGGAATGCCATTATGATTCCAATCGAGTAGTTCGCCGGACACTATTATATAATTTCTATTATTTATATGCGCGGGGCACGAGGGGGGAGCGGGGAGGGGAGCGGGCTTCCTTCTTACGAAGAAATCGGCCGGTACGAGCTAAAAAGGATGTCGGTACAAGCAGTTCCTGTCGCCCCGCGCTTCCTCCATGGTAAAACGTGTCGCTATATTACGTGACTTGTGTCCGATATTAATAGGATATATTACTGCAATGTGTTCACGCTAGACGGCAGCACCAGCACAGATAGTAAGCAAAAAGTTTCGTTCGACGTTTTCTTTTCTTCTTTTATTCTTCTTCTATTATTATTCTGATATGTCGTGTACAACATATTTACCGTAAAATTTGGCAACATTACCAAACCCGTGGCAAGATTACCATATTGTAGGTATTTCACTTAAATGTGCCTACCTTAGAAAACTGCAATTAAATAAACGGGATTTAACTAGTAGTATTTTTTCAATAGCGTAGGGTAACATTTATTATAATTTTCTTATTGGCAACACTGACGATTATTTCAATATGGCTGTTTATTGTGTGCTTCTGTGAAAGCGTCGTCCAACAATTGTGGTGAACTCGTGTCTTCAGAGCATAAACTACTTGTGAGAGGTGAGTGCAATTTTGATATTTTATGTAGAAAATAGTCGGGATTGCAGCTGTTATATTTGAATCGCTACTACTTTCTTTTTTCATTAAGTATCGGTAGAGGTAATGTTGTTTGAGGTTAGGTAAAGTTGACACCGCCTGCTTTGTGGTAACTTTACCTACAGCTAGGGTTGGCATAAAATAAGTATTTCATGTATGTGTGCATGCTTTGTTTAATACGTGTGAATGTTTTGTTTTTATATAGTTATGTGTATAATATGAACATCCTACAATCGAATCGAATCGAATGATACAGCAAAACAGCAAATACAGCAGAATAAAATTCAGACCGGTCTAGAAAAATATAATAATGATAAAGAAGACAAGATAATCACAGAAAATGAGACAGACCTGGAGGATAAACAAGAGAAACAAGAAAACAAAGAAAATAAGACTGCGAAAAAGAAACAAAAAGACACAAAAAAGAAAAAGATAATCACAGAGAATGATTTTCAAGAGAATGAAATTAAGAAAGAAAAACAAAAGGACACAGAACAAGATGACAATCCCTTAGAGGAACAGAAAGAAACAGAAAATGAGTTTGAGACGGAACAACAGAAAAGTACAAAAAAGAAAAACACACAAAATGAAACTAAGACTAAGAATAAAATGAATAAAAAGGAATTTCTAAAGAAAAAAAACGATGAATCCGAAGAAAAACAGATAAAAATGTAGTACAGAAAGAGATTAAGAATGATGGAGTTAGCTGGGATGAAGGAGATACAATCTTAGTGAAATATTATTCACGAAAATGGAAGTATTTCGTCGGCATTATTAAGCATGTTAACAGACACAAAAATAATTATTCAGTTTCGTACTATAAATTAACACGCAAGAAGAATGGTATTGAGTTTGTCATGCCTAAAAAAGTGGATGAAGATAATAATCTACCAAAAGATTATATAGTAAAATCTGTTCAATTATTGCAAATATCAGAATATCCTGAGAAATATGTTCTTATGAACGAGGAAGATTATATTTATTTTGAGTAAATTTTAATTCGTTTTGTCCCTTGTAATCCATACCATTTATACTTCGAGTTCTATAGTTTTGAAGATTAATTTTTATTAAGGCCATTCGTTTTATTTTTAATGTTGAAGTAAATTTTTTCAGAAAAAAATATTAGTAATTTTTAAGTAAAAGTGATCAAGACTGTTTTTACTAGTTCCTACTACTATGTACCTGCCTATTTAGTTTAAAAAATAAGTCTGACCTAGGAACTTTGAGTATTTAACCTCTAGGAAGAACAAAAATGTGCCATTTTTATATTCACTTTTAACTTAATATAATAAAGAAACATAAGTTTTTTTTGTTTTGCATTTTAATATTTTTTCCCCTTTTTTCAATATCTTATGTATTAATTACCTACATTAGGTATATTGCAAGAAATCTGTTTGTTGTACGGTGTACCCGTTTTTTGACAACCCTATGAGTCAAATCATATTTGTATGTAAATTGCAATAAATCCTTTGGCAACTTTACCTATTGATGGTGTTGCCAGTTTTTAACCTACTCTTCTTCTTTTTTCTGTTTGATAAAAAAACTAAAGGCCGTGTGTTTTGTCATCTTGACCTAATAAATTATTTTGTACGCTTTAATAACGGAATACAATGCATAGGTAAAGTTACCAAAAATGTGTCAATTTTACCCACGTTCTTAATTTACGGCTACAGCTTAAATTAATGAGTTTTGTGTAAATTAAACAGCAAAAACCGTAAGACAAACGTATAATAAATGTATTACAAAAGTTTAATATTCTTGGGTCTAATAGATAAAGAAGTACGTAGATTTCTTTTTAAAAATATGGTAATGTTGCCAAATTTTACAGTACATATACACATATAGGATTATTTACTGTATGTACTGCATGATAATCATGGTTATGCATCATTGCCCAAGTAAAGAAATGCTTTTAAATGATAAGGTCAGCCTAATATAATCACGAGCAATGAAAAGGAACGAAATAACTAATCCAACAGTTCGGTAGCTATGGAAATACCAGCAGAAGCTCAATTTATATGCTAAGCAGCACCATTTACATACATCTGAATATATACTTTCTATGAATAAAATATCCCCCAATTAATATTCGTTGCGTATTATTGATTTTGATTTAGGCCATAGAGCTACTAGTGTGTTAGATATGCCAACGTCGTTAGATTCTATTGTACCCGCAACTTTGCCGTAGTGGAGCACCGAGCACCATGGGGTTTAGTGGGTAGACTCTACTGGGGAGTCCCACATACCCCGGCCGATGTCCCCAATTCGCCGGGGATGAGCTAAGCATTTCCCCATGTAAATTAAAAAAAAAAGATCAGTGCCACTGACCCCAGTGGCTAGTGCCATACATTATTTTGCTCTGAATTAATAAACTTTACCTCCGGGCAAGGTACCTTAGATAGTTTTTTATCCAGTTAAAAACCATTCTAAAAAAATAAACAAGTTATATTTTGGACAAGCAAAGGAACAATAACCGTAATTTTGTGATCGTATACAACAGCTAACGCGTTCTAACTTCTAACGCACCTATCTAAAAATTCTTATCTCTGTATTTAAAATTTTTAACCTAGCATAAGTTGTAGTCGATATATTTACAAGTGATAAACAGATAATTACTTCCTCAATTACATCCTAACTGCCTATATTATATCGTAAAGTCAAACAGAGCCATATTTATATACTATACCAGCCATTCTCAAAGTGTGCTCCGCGGAGTCCTGGGGTCACCAGACAGAGCATGGACCCAAAATCCGTGATGAATATCCACTTCTTGCCACAGTCGCTCAAATTTTTCTTTAATTTTGGGGTTCTGTCAAAAATTTTGCTTTTCAAAAGGTTTCCGCCACCAAAAAAGTTTGAGAACCGCTGTTCTATACTTTAGAACTGCCTTGCCTGGTGGGAACAGAATTTTGTTTCATTGGAACTTACCTCCTTAATTTCAACCTTTGTTGCCAGTAATAAATATACCTACTGAAATACCAATTATTTTTATCTATTATTATTATCAAAAAATAATCAGGGCGGGCGAAGCGAGCCCTAGTATATCCCACAATGTTTACATTTTGTAATACACTTTATGGAAAAACTATCACGCCTATTGATTTGTGCTTTAACATAGTAATTTTTATTTATAATAATATTATGTAGATGTGTTATCATCAGTCAGTCAAGGTGTGACGACGCGAGCCCTCTCAAAGCTCGGCTTTTAGCTAGTACCTATTTACTCCACTTTTACACTGATTCGTAGGGTCTTTGTTTGTCAAATGACTTTTCCTACGTATCAGACAAAGACTACACACCAGAGTGTGTAGTTTGGAAGAATAACATTTTTATTAATATTTTGGCAAACGTAATAAAGTGTTAAGGATAATATTATATTCTTAATTTAATAATAATATTAAAATACGTTTGTCAGATTGTTTATTACCATTAGACATTTTTGCTATTTATTTATAATAGGCGTTTTTATTAAATTGCGATACATAATAAAATATGACTTACCGGTTCAAAACTAAAAACACATAAAATACAGGGTGTAACAAAACTAAGTGATAAAACTTCAGAACGTGTTGATGTCCCTTGCATAGAGTTCATCGTGAAAGAGCAGCACAGTAAAAGTTACTTTTCTGTTAGTCATGACCTGTCGGCTGAGGTTGACATAACCCGACTAAACTACGTAGGTCTGCCATCTGCCTATGAATCAACAACTCTGTTAGTACATAATATAATGAAGTACTAATTTCGTACTAGATAATATTATAGAAACCTTCTTTTTTTCAGACGGTGTGCAACAGCTACTCCCTGATTATTATAAGAAAATAATATATTGAAAAATATATTTCTAATTCCTTTATGGAATGAAGGAAACAAACAAAATACAAACTACTTAAAGCCATTTATTTTTACAATAAATAAATTATTTATAAGTATAACTAACTACTAATATTACACATTAATAATCATATTTTTCCGTGATACAACCATGAAACATAATTGAATAAAAAAAATGCTGAAATATGGAATACCATCCGGTAACTTTGTTGTACAATAATTCGTATGTACCATGCGAGCACTGTACATTTTTTCGCGATAAAAACTATCACATATCCTTGCCCGGAAACAAAAGTACCTATCCTTTACAAATTTCATCTAAATTGGGTCATGAAGCGTGAACGTGAAGAGGCGACAGCCACTTTCGCGTTGATATTAGTAATTTATTATGTAGTAATAAAAAAAAATGTTTCTTACACATGTTTCATGGTTCTACTTAAATCACATTCACGCTAAAATTATACCTAACAACATCACAACTGCAACTATAAATAAATGCTTATAATGTATAAAAATGATTAGTGCATTATTTTTTACATTTATACGATAAAATGTTATGTTCATTCAAAAAATATACCCAATTAAATTTTAAAGTAAGATTGTAATTTTATATGTAAGTACATAGTTATTTAAAATATACACTTTGACTGAGACCAATAAAATAGTTACATGAGAGGCAAATACAGCAGAACTTGAATACGCTGCGTAAATAACTTTACAAACTGGATAGAATCTATTTTATAGCAATGATCATTCGATCACATAATATAATATATGTGATTGTGATCGAAGCAATGATCTTACAAAATTGCACATATGATTGTGTCTTTACCTTAGCGGGCCCCTAGACGATCAATATTAATGTTCAATATCATGTATTGTCTAATATTATTGACCGTCTAGGGTTGATATTTAACACGCCCGCCTTTCAATCTTATTGTCAAAGAAATTGTTCAATAATATTGCACAATAAAATTGATCGTCTAGGGGCCCACAACAAAAAAAGGCTATGCATAACTATAGGATCGCTCGGCCAAACAGCAGGGGGCAATCCGCGTATGTGTACAGCGCATACCCTCGCTCACTCCTCGCCGCACCGAAGAGACCTAAAATCGAACACTGCGTATTCCCCTTCCATTTTCGCTTAGCAATCTTAAAGCTACGCGCAACCTTTATTTTTAATTCGAATGCCGTGGAATGGATGCAAAGATTTTACAATACCGAATGGATGTTAGAATATCGTGCATTATTATATTAATGAATGTCTAGACTAGATCATTATAAAACTTATTTAAAAATCAATCTTGAAGTAGAATGCTTGAAAATGCATTTAAGAATGTAGTCAAACTGGAAACTCGGGTGATGTTTTTATAAATAGGTTTACTGCTTTTACATACTGGCTCTGGTTGTGCTTGTATTTTCAAACAGCATTAACTTTACTCGCGTTAAGTTTGCAATGAATCATCATCAAACATCTTCAAACGTCGTTCATACTGATTGATCCAAGATTGGTCAGAATTTTGCTTTAACAGGCATTCATCAGTGCTCTAACTCGCTTAAAAATCGAGTCTCAAAGACTTCGATTTTCATTATGTATTTGACAAAATCAGTTTGGCTACAATTCTATATAACTTTTTATAAATGCCTTAAACATAGAACAAACGAACTCTCGATGTAGTTATCAGCAGGTCACCATCAAAGAATTTTGTTTCTATCACCACATTGCCACTGAAAATAAAAATAATGATATATTTTTTATAATATATAAATATTATTATTATGTAACACATAACATAACACAGCATATTAAATAGCCATTTATAAATGATGTCACACAAATTTTATAATTATCAAACAACCATACTTGAAATTTGGAAATAGCATTCATTTTTTAAGAATTATTATTATTATTATGTGCAATTATTCCTGAGCGCTAATGTATGTCAACTGGACGAAAATAAAAAAATCGTTTACGCGTTTTACGTAAAAAATAGTATGCGCATGTGATTTGCATTAGCACCACCTTCATCAGAGAAGTTGATTCATAGGCAGATGGCGGACCTACGAATTTGGTGCCGTTCGCGTTACGTCAAACCTATCCGTCACTCGTCAGATCGCAGCTATCTTACTCCGACCAAATAGGTTGGAGGTCTGTCAACTGCCTATGAATCAATTTCTTTGATGGTTCTTTATTTCACATATATTTTTAGCCTAATGGTAAACAATATAGATCCATTACAATCTGACTTCCGCTTCGGGCATAGCACATCCACAGCCCTGTTAAAGATTTCTGATGACATTCAGCTTGGTATCAGCAATATCTAATCATACTCACTCTACTCGACTTTAGTAATGCCTTTAACTCTGTAGATCATGACATTTTATTACTTCTCCTTAGCTCACTTAACCTATCCCCTAACGTTCGTAACTGATTTCGTAGTTTCCTTAGAGGACGCCGGCAGCGTCTCTTTGATAACTTATTCTCCTCTTGGCGTGACATTTTTGCTGGCGTGCCTCAAGGCAGTGTGTTGTCTCCTCTCTTATTTTCCATTTTCATTAATTCTGTTTCTCGCCACATCTCTTCTTCGTATCATTTGTATGCTGACGACCTTCAGATTTATAGACATGTCTTGCTACCATTACTTCTCCATGGAATTACTTTAAATAATGCCGATTTAGATAATATACTGAAATGGAGCCAGGCTTATGGCTTAGACCTTAATCCTAAGAAAACTCAGTGTATAATTATTGGCAGTAGACAACTTATTTCTAAAGTAGACTGGAACAACCTACCTAACATCACTCTTAATGGATCCTTAATTCCTTATAGTTCTTCCGTACGCAATTTGGGTGTCTACTTTGATCGCACTTTTTCATGGAATGTCCAAGTCGAGGAACTACGTAAAAAGATGTCTACTGCTACTGCTTCCATCAGACGCCTAAGTAATTTTCTACCACTTGAGACCAAAATCACTCTTACCCAATCCTTACTCTTTCCCATTCTTGATTATGCTGATGTCTGTTACTGTGATCTTAACGATAACCTTCTCTCTTCCCTCCAATGTCTTCAAAATTTATGCATTCGGTTCATATTTGGCCTCCGTAAATTTGATCATATCTCAGAATATAAGGTGTAAGCTAAATTGGCTTCCTATTAAATTACGCCGAAATTCTCATATACTTCACCTACTCTATAATATTCTCTTTAATCCTACAACTCCTAACTACCTTAAAGAAAAATTTACTTTCCTTGGCCATAACCATCCTACTCTTCGCTCAGCTAACAAACTCACTCTTGCTTTTCCTTTTCATAAAACCTCTTTCTATGATTCTTCTTTCACCATTTCCGCTATTCGCCTCTGGAACTCACTACCCGAAATCACCCAAAAATCTAAATCAATCAATATTTTCAAAAAACAGCTGAAAGAATACTACTTAAACCTTGCCCCCTTCAATGTAATTCTTTTATTTTTGTCTCCGTCTCAGTGGATTTTATTTCTATTAATTGTTCTGTTTATAGTGTGTATGTATATGTTGTGTACTTTATATTATGTTATATATTATGTATTATAATATAGTATTGTTTGTAAGAAATTAATATCTTTAAGTATTATAGAATTATTTTATTTTATTTATTTATTATAGAATTATAAGGTTATTTTTTAGTTTTAAGTGCAGTATAACACTTCCTATCCTGTCATAATATTATGTCAGAATTTCTTCTCAGTTGGTTGTCTGGAAGAAACCGCTTGAAGCGGTAGAATAGAATAGAATAATATTTATTGCATGAATTGTGGTATAAAAAGGTAAGACCGCCAATTTGCACATATCCTTTCTTGTTGTACTGTTTGTATGATGTTTTATTGTGCAAATAAAGAATTTATTATTATTATTATTAATATAAACTAGTATGAAAATTGAAGTTATCAGAACCGTAACAGGAACTTACTTTAACACATTAGCAGGCATCATTTGAGATTCAGGTGCCGATTCAATAATAGACTGCCAGGTGTTGGTGGAGTTAGGTATTACGTAACCAAACTCGAAGAACCATTCCTCCAAACAACGTCCTTTGAACAGCACTTTCTGAAAAAGAAATAGCCTTTACAGTACATTCAAACGGGTGTAGTTTACGACGTCTTCGACCGTCATGGACCAGTGCAGGCGCGACACGTAGAGCAGGACCAGTGCAGGCGCGACACGTAGAGCGGCGTCGCGGGCACCTTGCTGCGCAGGCGCAGCTCGGGCACATAAGGTGCGGTGCCGCGGTGGTTGCGGACGGTGGGCTTCCTCTTCTTCCTACTCTCCACCAGAACGAAGCCTTCCTCATCACACCTCCTGCTCTCGTCCCTGTCGACTCGAAGATGTTCAGCCTTGCGGCCCTCCTTTGCACCCCTCGCCTTTACCCGCGGGGGCGGTGCGGGGCAAGCAGCGACGCTTGCATAATTTTTCCGTTGAGTCGATGGCCTCAATTTAGTGTCGACGTCACGCGATGGCGGCGAGCTGACGGCGGCGGCTGTTGCTGACCCACTCGATTTCGCTGACGTGCAAAACGGCGAGTCGCGCTGAGCTCCGCGACTCATATTTATCGAGTCGATCGGATGCTCGGGTGATCTACATAATGAATTATTACTTTTTAATTGTAATAATTCACCACATAACTCACTGATGGTGGATTCCGAGGCATCCAATCTACCTCGCAGTTGCAGCAACATTCTAACCTCACCTTAAATTATTCATGATATCTTTAACTATAATCTATAACTTTCATCAGTTCAGCAATTAACCCGTCGATCGTGGGAAAACGAGACACAATAGATATTCTATTGTGTCTCGGACGCCGGTGACCGCTTGGGGCTTGATGAATTAAGATGAGGTGAGGACAGAAAAAGACAAACTATAAGATGTATTAATATTAATAAGGTTGTCCTATTCTTTATAGTATGTACCACTGGTTTAGCTCACCTGCTCCAATCGAAACTTGTCCATACTCTCGACAGAGCTGAAATTCATCTCACGAGAGACACTCCGACATTTGAGGATCCGTTTCGGTACCCTAGCCTCGTGTTCCACGTCTGGACTGGACATGTCTTCATTGTTCTGCCAGAGAATTTTACCTGGAATGTAAATTAAACTGTGTGAGGAGTAAAAACGAGTCTGACCAAAGGTTAGGCATTTGAAAATTTGGCAGATATTTAATTTGGTTAGGTAAAAAGTAGTGGTTAGTGATTGCTATCTGCCCGCTTAGCATACCAATCTCATGTCTATTCTACAAAGAAATAGACCTAGGAAAATTTACATCCTAACACAATTGGTAGCAAAATAGTTCTTATTGTAAGGCAGGAAGGCTGAAGTACCGTCTTTATGATAATCAACATTTCTTCAACATCTCTTTACTTCCCGAGCACGATGTAATGAAATGGCCACTAAGATGGCCACTTATATGTCGAAAGTTTCTTCTTTTAAATTCCGATATGTCCACATCCCGATGGTCCTAGACAAAGGGCTTTAAGATTTGTTTGTATTGGCATAGAATATTTCCTGGAAAGCAATAAAAAACATGGCCGCCTAAAATTCGAACTTTGTTTTGACGACCTTGTTACGTTTGATAAAGAACTATTTTGCTACGAAATATTTTAGAACAAGAATCGAAAGAAAGGTTTCTTCAGCTGATGTTAAGAAAAGAAAAGCTATTTTAACCAACCCTATTAATTTTCTGTTTATTGTTAAAGAATCATATATAAATAAACCCTTTCAAAGGCTATGTATGCATATAATTTTGCTTTAAATAAGATGTAAAATACAATATAATATATCAATTTAAAACCCTACCTGTGTCAGCATCCCGTAAGTTCATCCAATTTCTGTACAAATTATTATATTAAGGAATTTAAGTAAAATGCAATTATTGACAACATTATTTGCTAAAATGGTTAACTGTTATACAGAATTTAAAAACAAATATACTGAGATAGACTCACATGGAGAGTCATGTATCATTCATTATTCATACAAAAAAATTTTTGAAGGTATGGAATATGGAAATGGAACCGTAGAAAAGTGAGGTAGGTTTGTAAACCTTAGCCAAAGAATGTTTATTTAGTTTGATCATGGGTGTAGGTATTCCTAATCTAACTCAGTAACACTGGCTTGTTCGATCTGACGTTTCCAGTATACTTTAAGTTGTTTCATCATAATAAAAGGATACAATTGGAACCCTTTTAAAATAGTTTCCACACGATCTTGCTTAGTCTCTTCCATTGACAGAACTTCAGTCATCTTCTCGTTGATTATTAAATGCTGCTTTCAATATGCTACTGTAATAATTGTAAGTTTTTGTGCTGTTGACTGCCTTTTAATTATCGAAGGTATTCAATTTTTTAAACATCATCAGAAACTTTATAAGGCTTTTGTAAACTATACCTACTGAGACACCAAAAAATAGTATACTCTAGGCATACACTTTAGTTTATTTGATAAAATCTAACTACAAAATTTTTACCATAATTGAATTTGTCAATAATTGACGTTTGACGTGACAATTTTTTTTTTCTTATAATGGCACTTCGGCTATTTAACCATGGCCAGTGTCGAGTATAAAATATAAATATGGCGGGAAAACAATATTCTATAATACAATTTTCTGCTTCGTTTTTCTATATTGTCAGGTCGAAAGTCTAGTCAAAGTCTAATTAGTAAAAGTCAATACAGTCAAGAAGTCAAGTCGTTGATTCAGTAAAGTTGTAGACGCTTTACTGAAACTTTCGATGGAGTTTTGGAGGGAACACAAAATAGCACGTTTCTGGATATTGCATCACTTTCCTACACTTGTGCACGATAACGAATATCTAATGGTTAATATCCTACCAATATTACACATTAAAAACACAATTAAATTAGGGGAGATAATATTATGTTATCACAAAATACTTTTAATAATTCCCTAAAGAAAATTTCATATAATTGTAACTTTCGCCCGCGGCTCTGCCTGCGTTAACGGCTATCGCTCGGGAACCGTCCTTCATACCCCAGACAATGTGTACCTATGAAAGTTTCATGATGATCCGCTTAGTACTTTATGCGTTAAGGCGTAACTAACAAACAAAGTCACTTTCGCATTTACTACCTAAAATCCGAGCTTTGTGAATTGTGAGGGCTCGAGTCCTCACACCTTGACTGACTGATGATAACACATCTACATAGTTTTTCCGTAAAGTGTACCACAAAATGTACAGACTGACGGCTGTGTCATGTGTGATATAACTGATATACTAGGGCTCGCTTCGCTCGCCCTGATAATATTATTATACTAGCTTTTAGCCCGCGACTTCGTTCGCGTTTATGTAGTTTTCGTCACTAGAAGTGCGTTGCATCAAATAGTTATTTTGCCTACATGTTGGCATTCCTGTATGTTAATAACGTAAACATGGTAGACACGCTCTGCGAATATTCACAAGTTTTACTGTGTTTAAGGGTGATTAAACTGATGCTGGTAACCCTATTTCACTAAGCTGTAATGGCGGCAACCCGAGCTTGTACACATCTTAATGGAATTATTGGGGCCTCGTTACGTTTTTCACGTTCACAAAACTCTTTCACTCTTAGCACCATCATTCTTTCACCACTCTTTAATGTTTTCGGCATGATTTTCTCACGAAATCACAGTAAACCTTAGGAATACTTGCAGAGCGTGTATACCGTGTTTACGTTATTGACAGACAGGAATGCCAAAATGACGGCAAAGGAACTATTCGATGAAACGCACTATACTAAATGTTTTATACTCAGTAATATGTGCTCTATCTACACAGCCGAATGCTATGCTATAATATATATGGCATTACAATATATAAAAACTTTGATCTATGTAAATAATTTTCTTATAATATCAGATAGTAAAAGTGTTTTATTAGCTTTAGATAATAGTAATTTAAGTTTCAAATGTAATTATTTAATTTTTAAGATCAAAAACATATAACATGAATTAGTCTGTAATAACATTAATATCGAGCTTCTATGGGTTCCCTCCCACAGAGGAATTGCTGGGAATGAAAGGGCGGATACAGCTTCCAGAGGACCACCAGACGAGGACCATAAGAACATGTTAAAAGTGCCATTCACAGACCTCTTTGCGATGGTCAAAGATGAAACGCTTGAGTTATGGAGAATAATCTGGAATAAAGTAAAGGATAATAAGGGCAAATGGTACAGTGACATACGGAAAGAATTTTCAATCCCATGGTTTAATTCTGTAAAGTTTGAATCAAGAAAATTTACATCTGTAATTACTAGAACGAGATTTGGACACTGCTTAGTCCCCTCCCACCTCGATAAATTAAGAATATTAGAAGATGCAAAATGCCCCAAATGCTTAGAAAATGATGCTGACCTCAAACATATAATCTTTGATTGCAAAGCACTAGGTCTAGACAGAATTTTACTCGGCTCTGAAATCGATAATATTTGTAAAGATAAAGACATAAGTGTACCCCGCCGCCCAGAAGATTTACTATCTAATTACGATTTTTTCAAATGTTTATACCGATTTATATGTTCAACGATGAAAAAACTGTGAAAATTGTAAATAGTGTTTTTTTTTGTTCTGTAAATAGTGATTAGTGAGAAGAAAGAAGAAGGAAATTTTTTTAATGTTAGTTACATTACATATTGTATTTTTTTTTTGATGTTACATAATTGTATTTTTTTTGGAGCAAAGGGCTCGTTTCCAGCTCCCAATAAATAATAAAAAAAAAAAAAAATAAGAAAAAAAATATTTCAAAATGGTTGACCTATTGACAGACAATATTGTAGAATCATCAAATGAATAAGACAATTTTTTGTATTTTTCGTTAACTTTTCTCTACAACTAATATTTTCCAACCATTGAACAAGTTGAAAATACACTTTGAGAAATCGTGCATCACAAATGCAAAAGGTGTAAAAAAAAAAAAAAAATACACAGCTATTTCTATGAACCCGAACAGCAAAACTGACGAAGCTTCCAGGTAATTTTGTGTTTGTATTTAATTTTTAAATCATTTTTAAACCTTTCTACAAAATTTTGCACTTTTATGTGTAAGTTATAATATTATTTTGACAGTTACAACAAAGGTAGAGGTTAGGCATTACTTGCAAAATAATAACAAAATTACTGGATTGCTTGCAATTGCGCAATTTGTTATGTCTATAACTTTAATAATTTTATTTCCTACAAAAGGGGTAGTGAAGAAGCATCGTCAAATAACAATACCACCCCAACCATACCGAAGGGTCACGCAAGTATATGTCCAGCGGCAAGTCCAAACTCATCACGAGATATAATGAAGCGAGCCGCTGCTAGAGGGCTTATTGAAAAATATTTTTATCAGTTGTTAGATGGCTGTGGTAATCCAACTTGTGATAATGAGTATTGTGCTTCTAGCGGAGAGGTAAGGCCTTAAAAATTAACTTTTTTAATAATTGATATACTTATTTAATAATTTTCTACAATATTATTATCCTTATTTTATGTGTCGCTATTTCTGTATTAGATAATAAAAATAATTTTAATATTGTTGCTATTATTTAACTCATCAAGCCCCATACGGGCACCGGTGGTCGCGACAACAATAGAATACAATAGCATTTCCAAGAATCCGCGATCGAAGGGTTAAATACAATGAAAGTAAATTAAAAAACAAAAAATACACAGACTTCATTTTTTCATGTTCATAGAAAACACTTATTTTCAGGCCAGAAATCTAACTCCAAATGAAGCAGCAGCAGAGGCCATAAAGTTATTTTATAAGGATGCCAGATTGTGTGATATTCAGCCACCCAAAGTTGCCCGAACTGAAGCTAACTCACATGGCCCCAGTGAAGGGTATGTGCTTAGTTCTGTTTGGAACAGTCTTTATTCAAAATAATAATTATTATAAAAATATTTTTATTTACTTTATTTATAGTCAACTATATTGTACTCGGCGAAACATGGCGGTAGCAGTCATTGACTCCCTGTCAAAAACTTGGCATTTTCTATATAAACCGTGATTGACAATGAAGTGTCAGATGTTGTCAATCGCGGCTTTGTATAGAAAATGACAAGTTTTTGACTGGGAGTCAATGACCACTACCGCCATGTTTCGCGGAGTACAGTATAGTTGATGCCGCAACTCAGTTGCACCAAAATTCGTTTTTTAAGTTTCCAGGATGAAAAGTATCCTATGTTCCTTCCTGGGACTCAAAGACTCTCCATACCAATTTTCAGAAAAATCAGTTCAGCGGTTTAGGTGTGATGTAATAGACAAACAGACACTTTCACATTTATAATCTATACTAATATTATAAAGCGGAAGAGTTAGTTTGTTTGTTTGTTTAAATGCGCTGGTCCGATTTGAAAAATTCTCTCAGTGTTAGATAGTCCGTTTATTGAGGAAGGCTATAGGCTATATTTTATCACGCTAAGACTAATAGGAGCGAATAAATAGAAGAAAATGTGGAAAAAACGGGGGAAATTATTTATATCTCACGAACTACTAGAGCAATTTTTCTGTTATTTGGGTCAGATAAGAAGTAGACCACGTGAAGGATCATAGGGTATTTTTTGTAGACTGATTTGTCTGAAATATCTAATTTACGCGGGCGGAGCCGCGCGGAACGTCTAGTATTAGATATTATGGATGCACAAAATAATTGGTACATGGGCAGACATAATTTCATATTATGGTTTCTTTACCAGTTAGTCTTTAGGTGTTCAGAAGCCAAATTGTGAAGGTGCCAATAATGACATATGAAAAGGAAAATAAACAAAGTGTGTTCCAAATTCTAGCTAAATAACAATAATATTTAACAATTATTTCACGAGCTTATAAAAATTAGTAATGCTTTAAAAATATTTTTTTACATGACAATTTTTATTTCACAGATCAACCTGTACTTGTAATGGCAATGCCACAGATGAGTCTAGTGATAGTGAGAAAAAGATAGAATCAATGTCTGCAAGCACGTCCGGTAATAAAGAGAGTAAAGAAAAAGACAAACCGGATACTAGTCAAAATATATCTCTTCAGAATGATCACAAATCTCTAAGTCATGACAGTAAGATTTTTTTTAATGAATTTTAATGGAAATATTGCAAATGAATTTTTGGTTACATTTTTTTTTTAACAGCTACAAGTACTACACTTTCTTTATAATTACAAACTGCAACTTTCATTGGTTTAATGATATTATATCATGTTGATAAACTTTTATGTATAGTTTTAACTTAAAATTTCAGATGGTGCACTATTAACAGAGGAACGTATGTATGAGTTGTGTCAAGAGTGTATAGAAAATAAGAGACCCGAGCCCCTCATACGAGCACTGGGGGAGGTCTTCATTGATCCCATTATACTCTCCAAATGTTTCCGAAGTAAAACTAATGTTGAACAAAATGTTGATACGAGGCAAAGTAAGTAAACAATTAATGGTGCAATAAATACAATAATGTTTTATGCTGTAGCCAGCTTGTTATCCATACTAATATAAATGTGAAAGTGTGTCTGTCCATCTGTTATCCCTTCAAGCCCAAACTGCTGAACCGATTTCGCTGAATTTAGTATGGGGATACTTTGAATCCTGGGAAAAGACAGGATACTTTTCATCCCGAAAAATGTACGGTTTCTACGCGATAAACGAATTTTGGCACAACAGAGTTGCGGATATCGTCTAGTAATTTTATAAGCTTGTCCTTTATACAACCAAGATTCCTTGTTTTAATTCATCAAGCCCCAAGCGGCCACATGCGGCCGCGATAACAATAGATAAGCTATTGTGTCTTGTTTTTCCACAATTGACAGGTTAATAATAATCTCCATATTACACCTTGCATTGTTACAAAAATGTCTGCATCTAATTGACTATAAACTATGCATAAAGTGTATGCATGTCAGAAACTTGAAAGTTATACTATCAAGTTTCAGACATGCTTACTTTATAGAAGTATAAAGTGTATAATGTAATTTTGTATTTGCAGAAGATAAAGAGTCAAAAGCCATGTGTTCGAGGGATCCAGACAAAGATGTAGATAGTGTTTCTGGTCCGGGATTAGATATAGCATCATGTCAGCGAGCCTTTAAGTGTCTTGCCAAAGTAGGTTTTAACTCAATATAGAAGCAAATTCATCATATGATGTTTGCCTTACATACATATTGTATTTATCTTCAGTAGTTTTTTATGAATTAAACCCTTATAAATAAAAAAGTTACACAATGAATATGCTATATAATGGTTGGTTCTTGCCAATAAAAATTTTCTAATGTATTATATATTTTTATATGTAAGGCCGTAACAGCTGCATGTTTTTGTGTCTAAATTTATTCTATGGGTAGCATATAATAGTAATTTCCTATTAATAATATTTTTATTACAACATCACTGAGTAGCTCCTGAAATTCTTAAAAATCAATGCTCTTTTTCAGGTGCCATCAGATTACTACAGTTCAGCGCTAGTCACAGCATTGACGACGCTGGGCAAAAATGTAGCGATGCAATTAAGGTTTATTCGTTTCTACGGAATGACTCTTGAGGATTTACTGAACTGTATAATCATAGCATTCGAAATACCCGATCTGGGGTGCAGTGATTACTTGGAAGTGGCTCTGCCTGCTTTGTGTGATGCCGTGGATAATCTACCCATTGAAGGTATGTTGTAATAATATTTATTTGCCACGTCTGGGATCAATGAGAATAGTAAGCACTCTATGAGCACTCTTATTTTAAAGAGATAAAAATAAACTTCTTCTAAAATGATAAGTAATAAGATACGAGTGTTTTACAGAGCACTCCAAAAATGCTGGGTCCCTTATTTCGAGTGAAGAATCGTTCTTTTTATTATCGTTATAATTTTTTACCTTATATTTCATCTTAAGTAACGTTAGGCTGCGGACTGTGTGCCATTGGATACTTTGCTACACTAGCTTAACAAGAAATATTAATGAAACATGTTACATTGTTTTCTATCGGTTGATATTTGTCATCAGGTCAGGCTAAATTAGCACGAATATGGGCACAACACTGCAAGGAGACGCTGAGAACTGTACTAGACAACTTGCAGCAGCTTATCACGCTGCGAGTGATGTCTACTAGCTACTCTGTGGGGTACCTGGTGCAAGACGATGAATCTGTTACGATGGCTACCAAACTTATGAAGGTATAGGGCTTTGCCCCATCCATACTAGATTCAATATCATAAATACGAAAGGTTGTTAGTTGAAAACTGCTAAACTTTTTTTATAAAATTTGATGTAGAGGATATTTCGGAAAATGTATGGTTCCTGCACGATAAATTTAATAAGCTACAACGCGAGTGTATACTATTCAGATGGCTTCAAAGAAATTGACGTTGTTTTGTTTAATCAGCTATTATAAGTATACTTGATATAGTATATTACGAAGAGACTAGTATTTGAATTTTTAAAACGGTCTTTTAGCCTATTTTCGTCTCTGATACTTCATATAAAGTAAGATGAATTCAAAACATAGACATTAAATTGATCAACAGAAATTTTTAATAAAAGTCTTAAATTTTTGATTTAGAAGTACTAGTTAATTCATAATATGTAAGCCTTTGTTATTGAAATATTTATAGGGACCTATGTTTTAAATTTCCAGGTAATTTACTATGCGAACATGTTAGCCGGTGTTATGGAACCCAATACGTTGCGGGAGGAACTGGTTGTGATACCCAATCATGATCCGTTGGGAGATGCATTAGACCACCTGTATCCACCGCTGAAAAACTCCAAACAGTCACAGCCTGAAGATCCTTTGGGTAAGTTATTTATGCAACTTTTTTTACGGTTCCCTACCCAAAGGGTAAAAACGTGACCCTATTACTAAGACTTCATTGTCTGTACATTTGTCTGTCTGTCTCCAGGCTGTATCTCAAGAACCGCTATAGCTAGAGTTTTGAAATTTTCACAGATTGTGTATTTCTGTTGCCGTCATAACAACAAATTAATACTAAAAACAAAATAAAAATAATATTTAAGGTGGCTCCAATACAAAAAAACACAATTTTTGATCTATTTTTGCTCTATAACGGTACGGTGTCCCTTCTTGTGCATGTCCGACTCGCACTTGGCCGATTTTTTTTAATTTACAAATAAGTACTTTTTTTTGTACTAATTATTTCTTAAAGTAGCTGCATAAATAAAATATAGCATTCAAACATTAGATCTAGATAGTCCACTTAACAAAGCAGGTGTAGAGTGTGTGAGCTAGTACCTAAGCAATTTCTTCAGATTTTTAGTATGTTTACCTTCCGGGCATCCTGAACATATTTCTGAAAAAATTGCTTAGGTTTTAGCTCACATACTCTACACCTTCTTTTGGACTATTCTTTGAGCGAACTAAGCAGTTTTATAAAATAATTATTACCGTTAAAGAAATTTTGGTTTAAATCTTAATTTGGTTTAAAATTAATCTATTTATTATACTCTCCCCTACGAATAATAAAAACTAAGGAAGAGTAACTGTGTCAAACAATTTGTCCATGAGTCTACAAAATGTGACTCGAATACATGCATACTTTATGCATGTATTCGGTACACAATTTTGTGTAAATATAGAAGTGACAATGTCAACGGCTTTATTTCGTAAATTTGAGTGTTAGTGTGTCGTTGCTATTGCCATATTTTAGTGTGCGAAAAGGAACCAAATTCAAAATGGTTGAAGTATGGGAGTTACGTTTCCTTAGTTTTTATTATTTGTAGACTCTCCCTTTATATGAAAACCCTTTTATAATTATGAGGCCTGATTAATATTATATAAGGCTGACCGCATACACACGTTTTCCGTATTCGATTTCTGGATTTATTTTTCGTATTCGGAATTCCGTGAGACTAGTGCAAAGGTTCGTTTTTTCACGCGCGTACGCGCCGGCTTGCACTTGAAACGTATGTACGTGCGAAATTCGTTCCGTTCAGAAAAAAAAAAACGCACGGGTACGCCAGTTAATGTATTTTCTACTGATTCTAGCGAAATAAAAAAAAAGCGAAGCGAAAACGAATTCGGAAATCGTATGCGGGAAACGTGTATATGCGGCCAGTCTTAAAATCAGCTAAGTCCTTAAATTGCTGTACATCTAAAGGTGCTCCCTCACCGAGCATTCGCTTGTAATGTAACGTTATAGAGTCGAGCATTACATCAGTGAGGGAGGACCGAGCATTACAATGCACAGTGTGATAAAAACCTCGATTTTGTTTCACCGCGTTTTTCTTTCAAAATACTGTAGTTAATAGCTATATAAACATTAGAGTAAAACTCCGAGATCGATATTCTTTGTAGTTTTTATTTTAAAGAGTGTCAAAGTTGTCATTTTTTCGGGTCATAAATTTGCATAAACAAATTAATTTAAAAAAAACTAATCAAGTAACATTATTTTTTTTATACCAATTGAATAAGCACTTAATACTTTACTTTTTCTCCAAATATGGTTAACCTACTGTGATCAAGTAGGGAGATATTAATTTATTTATTAATTTTAGTTTTTCATTTTTAATTTCGCGATTAGATCGAATTAGAAAAAATTTAAGCATGAAACGATAGTGTGAGAGAATTGAATTGGATATAACCTCTGTGTCAGAAGTTATATCCAATTCAATTTTTTTGTACCTAGGGTTGTCACTAAAGGTCTCTTGTTTGATTTTTTCGGTTGATATTTTACTGTCCCTGACTACATCAGATCAGAAGGTGATTATTGATTAGATATTGTCTCAGCGTATAAATTCATTAATATACGTTATATTTTTTCACTTTTTAGATTATTTTTTTATTAGACCTGCCTAAACGTGATCTTGATAATTTTCGTATAGGATATCGATTGCGAATTTGCGTATCAACCGGATAAATCAAACAACAGACCTTTAGTGACAACCCTAGGTACAAAAAATTTGACTTTTTATAAAAAAAATTTAAACGGATATAACTTCTGACACAGAGGTTATTAGAGTGTGATTTTTAATAATATTGATAAAGGATTACTCACACTATCGTTTCATGCTTAAAACTTTTTCTAATTCGATCTAATCGCAAAATTAAAAATGAAAAACTAAGATTAATAAATAAATTAATATCTCCCTACTTGATCACAGTAGGTTAACCATATTTGGAGAAAAAGTAAAGTATTAAGTGTTTTTTCAATTGGTATAAAAAAAATTAATGTTACTTGATTAGTTTTTTTTTTTAATTAATTTTTTATGCAAATTTATGACCCGGAAAAATAACAACTTTGACACTCTTTAAAATAAAAACTACAAAGAATATCGATCTCGGAGTTTTACTGTAATGTTTATATAGCTATCAACTATAGTATTTTGAAAGAAAAACGAGGTGAAACAAAATCGAGGCTTTTATCACACTGTGCAATGCACCTTGCACCTTGCACCGTGCACCTTGTAATGACACAATGTGTAATATCTTGATACAACTTGTAACATCAATGCTACGTGACAGTGAATTCAACTTGCTATGGAATGCAATGCTCAAAGAATCTATAATGTTACAGTACACGTGAATGCTCCCGCTAAGGAGCACCTTAAAGTATTAATATTTTGACGTCACGTCAAACTAATAATAATTTGATATTCCAGCTATAGAATTAGATATAAACGTATTAGACGCTCGGAAACCGTTGATACCTTTTGAGGATTTCTACAACGAACCGCTGAGTGATACCATAGAGATGGACATAGACCTGGCTAATTGCAAAACTGATGTTAGTAAGTATCGTCAATTAAGTGAATGTAAATAAGCAGTAAGTAAGGTACAATAACTTATAATATTTATAACTTATTTTATCCTGTACCCTTATTTTTCTATGTTAATCAGAGTACCGCTTCAATCCAGTCCTGATCATAAAATAGTTTTCTCATTTACATCTAGAATAACATGTTGTAGTTTTGTTATAATGAGATTGCATCGAAACCTATTAGTTTAGTTACTTTGTTTAGTTACACCACAGACATATATCAAGATAGATACCGCATTTATACGTGGGAGAGCCATGCTTCGGCACGAATGGGCCGACTCGACCGGAGAAATACCACGTTCTCACAGAAAACCGGCGTTAAACAGCGCTTGCGCTGTGTTTCGCCGAGTGAGTGAGTTTACCGGAGGCCCAATCCCCTACCCTATTCCCTTCCTTTCCCTCCCCTATTCCCTTCTCAAACCATCCCTACCCTCCACTATTACCCTATTCCCTCTTAAAAGGCCGGCAACGCACCTGCAGCTCTTCTGATGCTGCGAGTGTCCATGGGCGACGGAAGTTGCTTTCCATCAGGTGACCCGTTTGCTCGTTTGCCCCCTTATTTCATAAAAAAAAAATGTGTATGTACTTCGCGTGCCATATCGCGTTCCCAAACGACGAGCAATGCTCGTCTTTCGAAAGTCTGTTTAGTCTGCTATCGGAATCGGACGTTAATCGGAATTTTGAAAATGCCTAAATGCCTAATTGTGCTGTATTGAGCTGTAGAAATTCGAATAGAAACGTTGGCCTAGATAATGGACACGTTTCTTATCATCGGTACGTCACAGTAGGTAGGAAAAAAGTGGCACGCTCGTTTTCATACAAATGGAGGGACATGCGGTATCTATCTTGATCTATGTCTGTGAGTTACATCCTGTATAACCAACGTTTGGCGGATCAGCCTGTATTATATTGCCTATTACAATTATTTTTTGTTTCGTTCGTTTTAGTTTTAGTTCGGAAGTTCTCGTTTCTCCGCTACCCGTTCATCCTTACGCCGGCGACTAAATCCCTGGGTCTGTACTACGAGAACCGGATCCGGATGTACTCGGAGCGACGCGTGTCGCTTCTACACGCTGTGGTGGGGGCCGCGCCCGCCGCGCCCTACCTGCGCCTGCGCGTGCGCCGCTCGCATCTTATTGATGATGCGCTCGTTGAGGTACACATTCTTTACTAAGCCTCACACTACCCGCCCCTAGACGATCAATTGTATTGTCAATATCACGCTTCAATTTATTTAACAGTAAAGAATTTATATATGACAATTAGATTAAAGGCGGGCGATGTTCAATATCAACCCTAGACGGTCAATAATATTTACGCAATACGTGATATTGCGCCATAAAATTGCTCGTCTAGGGGCCCGCTTACACCTCGATTGACAGACTCGACTCCAACCCAACTCACAGAATTCAATGCCTGAATAGAGATGTTGGCATGGTCAAAGATTATCAGATTTTTAAAATAAAATAAAGATATAACATTAAAAAATAAGTATATCCAAAATTTGAGCTTGATAACTTATGTATTTTTTTTATGTTATCAGCATTCAAAGTTAAATAGACAAGTCGATTTTAAAAAATATAATATTATATATTTTTTAAATATTTATATTCGACAAAATTAACTCTTTCAACGCTGCTACTTTACACCCTAAAGTATGATAAATTATTTTTTATTTCAGCTGGAAATGATAGCAATGGAGAGTGCCTCGGACCTCAAGAAGCAGTTGGTTGTGGAGTTCGAGGGCGAACAGGGGGTTGACGAGGGTGGGGTCAGCAAGGAGTTTTTCCAGCTGATAGTGGAAGAGATCTTCAACCCGGACTATGGCATGTTCACCCAGCAGCCTGACTCGCATACTGTGTGGTGAGTGTCATTGAAAATCATCACATTTTTTACCCCAAAGGCAGGTCATTATAGCCCTAACGTAACTGCGACCCTTGAGGATTTATTGTGCCTCCTTCGCATAATATAAGAATCATCGTCATCATAATATTATTATTATTATACAATTTGAAACGCAGCTTGGCCATGCAGTGAGGTCTTTGCCCGCAGCCGACATAGATTTAGTTACTAAATAAACTTAAATATTACTATCTCTTTCTCATACGAACGAAACTAGCTTAGATGTCTTTTGTTGCTCCGATCTTTGGAGTAAACATTAGTGCACAAACGAAACAGACAAGTAGTTAGACCAAACATTTCTTCCTGTGACCGGACTTTTCAATATTTCAGGTTCAATCCCACGTCGTTTGAAACGGAGGCACAATTCACACTCATCGGCATAGTTCTCGGTTTAGCGATATACAACAACATAATACTGCCCGTCAACTTCCCTATGGTTGTGTATAGAAAGCTCATGGGAAAGAAAGGCTCCTTCGAGGATTTAGCGGATTGGAATATGGTATGTTTTTTAATTATTCTTTCCTGCAGGCTTAGCATGATAACCCAAGCTAGTTTCTTTCTATGTAGAATAGACAAAGCGACAAAGGAAATCTGTAATTTTTTTACCCAAGTCTGTCTGTAATAATTATATCCTTTCGCTTTCCTACTATTGCCAGTAGATGCTAAATCTGCTGTGATTGTTTTTTGTTTCTGTACCCTATTTCTATGTAAAAGTAATTTTCAATTATGAATGTATAAGCTTAAAAGTTTCACCTTCAAAGATTTTTTATTTTGTAAGTCGAGATGTTGCGCAGAAACCGTACATTTTTCCGCGATATAAATCATCCTAACTCGGGCTTAAAGTATCTCCATACAAATTGTCATAAAAACTGACAGACAGACAAAAAGACAGATCCACTTTTGAAATTTATAATATTAGTATATTTTTAGTATTTCACATTATTTTGTATATTTTTTATGTTACAGACACTATACAACGGTTTGAAAGATTTACTAGAGTATGAGGGGGATGATGTAGAGGAGGTATACTGCCAGACTTTCAGAATATGCTATCAAGATGTGTTCGGTAATAACATATTCCACGACCTGAAACCTGACGGCGATAGTATTTTTGTTACAAAGGAAAACAAGGAGGTAAGATTTTGTTAAGTTATATTTTTTATGAGTATAGGCCACTTTAATTCTTCCGCCTCTATGTACGAACTCTGCCGCCTGCCGCCCCCAAGGACACCATGGGATGCTGCCGCACGTAGGCCATTGCCTATACTGCCCATACATAAATCCAGAGCTGTTATCAAGATATATTACAATAGGGTTATGGACATAACGTACGTCACACGAATTTCATGATTTTTAGACCCTCTCTGTGTTGTAAGAGAATAATCCTGATTCAGTTTCTTAAGGACTAATTTAATTAAACGTGTATGTTACGCACGAACAACGGCAACGATGAATACTAAGAACTCGTTTAAAGATTAGTAAACAAGCGGGCATTTATGTACCATCGAAGAAATTGATTAATAGGCAGTTGACGGACCTACGTCATTTGATCAGATTGAGTCAACTTAATGTTATGTAAGCCATACACGCTACGTGTCAAAGTAAGTAAGTCTACCGGAGAGGTCTACCTGTGCAGGTATGCCTGCGCAGGTAGACCGGAATGTGTGTGGGAATAGATTTTGCGCCGGTCGCCTGTGCAGGTCCAAAAAACGGCACGGGTCTATTCCCACACACATTCCGGTCTACCTGCGCAGGCATACCTGCACAGGCAGACCTCTCCGGTAGACCGTAGCGTGTATGGCGGCCATAAGACATCATCTGTCGGCTGGGTTTGACAAAACGCGACCAAAATAAGTAGGTCCGTCATCTGCCTATGAATCAACTTCTCTGATAGTATATCAAATGATGAGAAGATGTCCAGGCTGGGGGGAAGGGGGAAGAGTGCGCGCACTGTCGTTGCATCGACGCAACGTTGTGGTTGCGATGTGGTCGGCCGTGGTTGCGATGTGGTCGATATCACACAAGTGGTCGACAACGACTGCAAAATGTGGTACGTGTGAATGGTCCAGTTCATTTACAATACGAAATATACGCCCAACCACGTGGTGTGGTTGTGGTTGTCGTGTGGTTGTGGCACGTGTGGGTTGGCCCTTAGGCTAACACATTACATGAACATTTCTAGGAATTCGTGAACATGTACGCGGACTTCCTCCTCAACTCGTCGGTGGACAGTCAGTTCCGGGCGTTCCGGCGTGGCTTCGTGATGGTGACCGGCGAAAGCCAGCTCGCCGCGCTGTTCCGCCCGGAGGAGGTGGAGACCCTGGTGTGCGGGAGCAAGGTAACATACAGCATAACATACCTTTGCGACCAACTTTGCGACCGCTAACAGTTCACCTTGCGACGAGCACCATAGACAACGGCGCACTCTAAAAGTCTCCGCGCTCGTACCTTTGAGGAAATTGATTCCTACATTGTTGACGGACCTACGTCATGTGGTCGGCTCATGTCAATTCAATGTTAGCTGTGATCGGTCGGATGAGTTTGACTTAACGCGACCAAATTACTTAGGTCCCCCATCTACCTATGAATTAGGGATGTCGGAAATGCAATAAAGTATCGATATATATTGTATCGATAATTTTTGAATATATCAATATCGATATTGATATTTTTATTTAAAAATATCGATATATCGATATATCGGTGTGATAGGAAAAAAAAATTATTTGGCCTAATCTACCTCAATCATCTTACATTACTAGATAAATACTAATCAATAGACATCATTTTTAAATTTTTTAAATCAAGGACAACAATAAAAAATATTAATTATTTATTAATCAAACCAATATTTATCTGATACAGACATAAGAAAAACTCTTTGATTTACATGCTCGGCTGTAAGCCGACTTCTGTTATTGGGTACTGCGAGATTTACAGCAGATGCCACTCTCTCTGAGGAAACCGAGGACGCAGGCGATATCAAATACTTTAGAGCTATGTCGGAAAGGACTGGAGTAAAATGACGACAATCAAACCAGAATTTTGTAGGATTCTCTTTTCTGGGTATTATAGGCTGATCTAGATATTGCTTTAGTTCGCTAGGCATACCATCACTGGTTGAAAGTAAACTGGAGGTTGCTGCAGCAATATCTATCATAATTTTTTCATGTCCGGACCACAACGACGGCGAAGAATTTTCTGAATTTGGAATTATGGTAGTGGTTGTGGGTCTGAGTTCAGGCGAAAGTTGTCCTCTACGTCTATGTTCTAAACGTATTTCTTTTGATAATGCGGTTATTGCAGTGGAAACAGCTAGTGCTGAATTAAAATGAATACGCTTAAAGCGAGGGTCTAAAATTGTTGCTATAGCAAGATGTAAATGTCGCTCTAGTGGTTCTAGTTTGGCAATAACTAAGTTTAGCAAACTCTTCTGAACAGCAACACCAAATTCAGTGAAAGGTTTTACTTCTTCAAGTCCTTTCTGAAGTAAGTTTGCAATGGGAATCGCCAAACTAGAAGTCACGTACTGATCGCCGCTAATTTCTTCAGTAGCTTGCTTAAATGGGGTAAGCAATATTATCAGATCTCGTATGACACTTAACTCTGAAGAAGTTATCATATCAGGTGCATTCCGCCTAGTTGCTAAAATCTTAGCCACAATAGCTGATAATGTATTGAATCTTTCCAACATATCAAGACAAGAATTCCACCTTGTGCTTACTGATTGTATAAGTGTTAATACTTCTCCCTCTTTCTTTTGTCCCTCTTGTTCTGCTCGCAAATCGTCCATTGCGTTCACAGATTGTTTAAAATATGTAACAATGGCTTTGACACGATTGGCAATTTCAAGAACTGGTGCATTATCTCTTGTTGCGCCATCCACTATTAAATTCAGCAAATGCGCCATGCAAGGAATTCTTTTTCCATCTTCCAAAAATTTCTTCACTGCAGCAACCATGTTAGCACCACCATCAGTGGTAATTGATAAGATGCAATCCTTTTCTATTGTAAACTCGTCGGTAATATTTTCAAAGCATTCTTTTATATAATCAGCTGTGTGCGCCTGCAGGAAAGAAGACCAATATTAGTCCACTTTATTAAATTTATTATAATTAACTATTTATTTTATTTTTTATAATTTGATGCATTTATTTTATACTTTACTTACCTGATACATTCTTCGTGCTGTCAATGTCACCATCTCATGCTCAGGAGTGCAGTTATTAGCTGTGTTAAGAAAATGTGCTGTCACTACGATGAAACTTCGTGTCGAGTTAGTAAGAGTTAATATATCACTTGTTAAAGCAATATTATTTATCTCACTTAATTTTTGTTTTAAAATGGCTTTGGTAGTGGCGTATCGTTGTTCCATGAGGCCAGTTATCTGGAATGAGAAATGAATAATAAAATAACATTTAAAAATAAAAAGGATAAGATAATAATTTAATATTATAGTTCGCTTACAGTAGTTCGTGATGGAATTTTATAGCGTGGACAAATGACGCTCATAAATCTTTTCAATCCTGATTTTTCTACACAAGATAGAGGCATGTTGTCTTTGCAAATCATGTAGATCAAAGCTTGATTTATTTGCCTAGTTTTATGACCCCCTGCTAAATTGAGAAAAATAATAAAATTAGAACATCCTCATAGAACTAAAATGTAAACAATACAGTAATCTAATATAAAAAAAAAATACCTTCATAGCTTGAACTTCTTTCAAACATATCTATGAGTGTAGTCTGTTTCCACAAGTCTTTACTCTGACCATCTTTGGAGGATTCAGTCTGAAAAAAATTATTGGATATTTTGTATATATTTAATTACACTTGTCGTCATAAATAGTATTAAGGTTAAGTGAAAACACCAAAATTTTAATTTATCGATATCGATACTTTTAGTAATTACACATCATTAGTTGACTGGTTATTGGTTATGAACAATTGATATTTAGATTCTAAAGCTACGTTTGATCTTTCACAAATAAAATACTTACACCAGTATCATCGTAAATCGCAATTTCAGACAATTCCATGAAGTTATTTTCTATCTCAGCAGGTTTATTAGTATTGGTAATAGTTGAATTAGTAGACGAAACAGGTGAACTAGTTCTTGTTATTGGTGTAATATTCACTTCACTTGACCTTGAGTTTTTATTTTTAAGTTGCAAAAACGCATGGTGATGCTTATTTTTAAGATGTGTAGATAAATTCGTCGTATTGCCACTGGTTTTATATATTTTCCCACACACATTACATGAAACGTTTTGTCTGTCTATTTTTTTGAAAAACTTCCATACAACACTAGACATGACTGGAATGCTCGAATTATTTTGTTCACATACGTGAATTAATTATTGATTTAATTAGTTAGATTGTTTGAGAACTATAATCAACTCAAATGCAGGCAGAAATACGCTCGCGTTGAGGTTATAATACGGATAACAGACGCCAGACGGACGGATAGTTGAAGCACAGACACTGACACTGAAATGACATTGACAGACAGAGTTGCCAACTTAAAAGCCAACTTAAGTACCAAATTAAAACGCAGTAAATCAAGTCGACCAAAGACAAAAAAAATGTAATTTGTTAAAAAATGTTAGTATAAAAAAAGTATTCTTTTTTAGGATTTTTTAATTATAAAAAATATCGATTTTTCAATACTTGTAATTTTATATCGATACCTCGATACATCGAAACATTAAATATCGCTCAAAAATATCGATACATTGAAAAAATAATATCGATATATCGATGTATCGATATTTTTTCGACGAGCCTACTATGAATCAACTTCTCTGATAGTACATACCCTAATGCCTGGGTTACACTGCGAGCTGACGTGCGAGCTGGCCTAGTCAGTTACTGAGGTGCAGCTACTTGCACTGTGTGACCGCACCATACGAGTTACTTTCATGTGCGGGTCAGTTGCTCGCGTGCGAGTTACTACAATATTTTTTGTTTTCACTCGCCACTCGCCTTCCCCACCACAGATACAACTCGACTAGGCGAATTCACAGGGGCAGTACCTGTCTACTGCGACATCAGCAGTTTGCATGGTGTAACCCAGGCAGGCGAGTCGAGCTGCTCTAGTGCGAGTACACAGGCTCACTTTCTGCCTACTGTCACTTTAGCTGATCGCACTGTGTAACCTATCCTTAAGACAATACCCCCTTAAATAACCCTGGAAATGCATACGCTATGTTTTGTCCCTTACTAGCGCCTGGAAATGTCGAAAGACGAAAAAAATATCTGTATTGCGTATTCATTTGTGCTATTTTTTTTTCTGTACATGTCACATACAGAAGGACCAATTTAGCAGATAGAGTTGTCAGAACTAAGCGATTGCAAGTAATATTCGCCGCGCAAAACCTTAAAAGTTAAAATCACTCCGAAAAATGGAACAAACTCCCTAAATTAGCATTAAAATAAAATTTTAGGACTTACCCTGTTTACCCATATATCGGTTGTATATTGATAAACACTTTCTCGATTACAGAATTTCGATTTCAACGAACTACAAAAATCAACAGACTACGATGGTGGTTACACTTCGAGTTCGGAAACGATCAAGGACTTTTGGAATATAGTGCACAGTTTATCGTTGGAAGACAAGCGGAAACTCCTCCAGTTCACCACCGGGTCAGACAGGGTGCCAGTGGGAGGACTGAGTCACCTGAAGCTGGTCATCGCTCGGAACGGTCCGGACAGTGACCGCTTGCCAACCGCTCACACTTGCTTCAACGTGCTGCTGCTACCCGAATACGAGAATAAAGAGAAACTACAGGACAGACTGTTGAAAGCCATCAGCTACTCCAAAGGCTTCGGTATGCTTTAATCATTAGCTTATTTAATTTTAAGTTCACACCGGTTGAGTCATATTCGATATGCTCGAAGGAATGAAAAGTTTTTAACCAAAAAAATATTGTATTCGATGGGAAGTCAGTCATAATGGTATATTACGTATTTATACTACATTTTATACAGTATTATTACTAAAGGGCTTCATAGTTTTTGGATATGACTCAGTCGGGTGTGAATCGCAAGGAATATGTGATTGTTGAGCCTGGAATTTCGTTCGATTTACTGTGACAAGCACTAACTTGTAAATGCGAGTTTCATAAAATTGTAAACAATGTATGAAGAGGAATCTATATCTATCTATAATCTATATAAATAGGTTTAGGTTTAAAGATCTTTATTCTCAGAAAATTACAAAAATAAATGTTGATACATTGCGTTCGTCAGTTAGCAACTAGACATTCACTCAGTGTTTAATTTAATATTTATAATTAATGAAATAAGAGAGTCTAAATATTATTTCCAAAATAAAAATTGGCAAAGCGCCACGTCACTTGACGACGCGTAAATGCCGAGTCCCATACTTTTTCGATTCATAACTTTGGTGTCGAGCTTCGATACAAGTTGTAAGTACTCTGTTCTGCTTACATATTTATGAATTTTTATTGATTGATATATTTTAGTGCTCGTCACTGTTCGTGTACAGAGAATTTGTTTATTGATATTGAATTATTTGAGTTTTGTGAAATCAAAGACGATTATTTTAGGTTTTTATACGATTCCTTATTAGGTAAATTAAGATGATGTTTTCTACTTGCGTTGTGAATTCGTTTTGTTTAAAATTTTGGCTAATCTTTATAATACATCGAGTCGATATAAAACGATCAATTTTCTATCATTTGTTATAAAATTGTTGATCCAAAAAGTCGGTTCGTTAAAAGTAGTTTTATTTATTTGGTAGTCGTCTTTGGTGTTTCAGAAGTCACATGTTGTATTCTCATAATATTGCATAAATTACAAAAAAATGGATTTTAGAAAAAATAAAAGATCAACCGCAACGCTACTCTTTTATTTAAATGCCATCCATCCATGCGGTATACGGGCCTAAGTTATCATTTGGATTTTCCAAACGGCCTACCATATACCGCTCTTAGGCCCGTGTAAATAGTCTGCTCTTGACACTTAAGAGCAAAGGGAATTTAAAAAGAGGTCGGACTTAGAAAAAAAAATTACGTCGGTTATTGAAGTTTAAGTTAAAGACCACAGATTAAATTTTAATTCGTCCGTTTTTAACAGCCAATCACTGTCGATCTTGCTTTAAAATTAGCCAATCACAGTCGATCTTGCTTAAAAATTAACCAATCACAGTCGATCTTGAATCGAATCAAATCGAATTGTATTTTTGTCTTCTGTGTCTAAACACACTAGGCTGAAAATACGCGGCCGAAGTTCGGCATGATTACGCCAGCAATGCGCTACGCATACAATATAATGCGACGTAATTTCGGCATGGTGTGTCATCAGTAAATTAAAATACATTGCAGGCGTAATCATGCCGAACTTCGGCCGCGTTTTTTCGGCCAAGTGCAGGGGTCACCAAATGGCGGACCGCGGTCCGCATCCGGACCGCCGCCGACCCATTGTGTGCGGACCAAGCATGTTCGAAGATGAACTTCGTTAAAGATTAATTTCGGTCTCGACATACTGATGAACATGTAGCAACAAAAATTGACACTTTTCTCATTGATTCATACAAATACCTTTGTAATTTCCGTAATTACATATTTTGTTTAATAATTTTTTTTTTGAAATGTGTGGACCGCGAACGTCATTTTATTTCTTAAAACGGACCCCGAGCGAAACTAATCGGTGACCCCGGGCCTAGTGTGTTTAGACACTTAGTCCCACTTCTTGTTACGTAGTTTATATTCTCTTTGCTCTTATGTCGGCGGTTTATACGGGCCTTAATTTCCTACTCAATAACAATCTTGGCTGATACGCTCTCAGCGTCTTAAGATAGTCTTTGATAATTATTATATAACATAATTTGATATCGACTTTGACAGCACTTAAGTTAAGGTTTGACTACACTTACGAAACAGCCTCTTAAGTATCAGTTTGACATCACAATTGAGTGCCGAGTTTCGTGTACGTACTTAGTTATACGCCACACACAAGTTCAGTACTTAAGTACGATCTTTATTCGGATTTTGGCGAATTTCATTAGTAAGGTGTTCGTTGTCAATTTTAGCAGGGGTTTGTAGAGCCGAAAGTTAGAGAAGCCCTGCTCTAAGTAATTATTATTCCAAATAATTTCTATTCTGTATTAAATATATATGAAAAGTAAAAGACGACGGAATTTCGTAAATAATAATTTATTCAAAAAGAGTATATGTCTTTATTGTTCGATAACAATTATTTATATTTTTTTAAATTTAAAAGTTCGGTTTTATTCATTCAAGTTAGAAAACAATATTCTGTTAAATGACCATCTGGGCCCTGATTAACGACTCGAATTCGGAGTGCAATTCGACTCGAATTCGGAGCGCAATTCGACTCGAATTTGGAGCGCAATTTGACTCGAATTCGGAAACTTCACACCGCGCGACATGTAATCATTAATCAACGATCGCCGCACTGAGTTTTGACTGATGATCGCACGTAAAATTTCCGAATCCGAGTCGAACGGAAATCGTGAATCAGCCCGCTGGAAGGAGGTTGTTGAAATTCTATTTGCCACCTGCACCCGTAGCATGGCTACAGTAGAAATACGAAAGTATAGACAAACAGCGGAGATAAACTGAAGGTGCCGTTCCGATCTTTAAAGGCCGCGGTAAAGATCGGAACGGCACCTTTAGTTTATCTTCGCTGTTTGTCTATACTTTCGTATTTCTACTGTACCCATGCTACGGGTGCAGGTGCCGCGATGTAGCCTTAGGGTCTACCGTCTATCGTGTTAAACTGCTGTCATGTGTCACGATACACGATTGACCCTAAAGGTGCCGGTTGGCAGCGGGCGACATGAAGCAACCGCAGACGACGTGTCGTCGCGACACTACTGGTTTCTATGTATTTCTATGAAATACCCTGCGCAGCTAGCGATACGAAGCTAGCGACACTTTTCATAGAAATACATAGAAACCAGTAGTGTCGCGACGACACGTCGTCTGCTGCCGCTTCATGTAGCCGGATTCCAACTTGTTCCTTAAGGCTACATCGCGGCCACTGGTGACAAATAGAATTTCAACAACCCTCATTACTAGGGCTCGGAATCACAATGCATGATTCTATCAGCTAGCCCTGTTCGCTTTTGAGCTGAAGACTTTGGATGGCCACTGACATAGAAGTGATATATTTTAGTATGAGTCTTTGTTATGTACGGGATATCGCGCAAAGTTTAATAGAGCGGTACTCTAAAGTCCAAGGAATAAGGATGTTTTTTACCCTTTCGCGTAAGGTGTCTTAGGCCCATATTTATGGTCAGTACTTAAGATGCGACCCGGTCTCAAGACGCGGCTCGGCTCTGTGATTGGTCCAAATTTTGACAGCCAACCAATCACAGAGCCTGAACCGTGTCTTGAGACCGAGATGCATCTTGAGTACTGACCAAAAATACGGGCCTTACACGACGATGTTGTATCTCACTCGCTTGAGCCGCAGATCGTGGACGGCGACTGGATACAGCTGGCGACACGCCGGCGACTCGTCCGTTGACGCGCGACGCTCGCGCTGCTGGGGCCTACAGGATTCAGAGTAAATTGACTTAATTGGAAGAAGTCAATTAACAAATATTGAATTAGGCTATGTTATTTTATGAAGAGGGTAAATCAACTTTTTTGGGGCCTAAAACATTTGTCAAGTATTAAGTACGTGACACTGTGTCACCACAAGGATGAAATTAAGGGCAATACCATACCTCACCGGGACGCCATCGCGACGTGGCCAGTGACGTTACCTCACCATTGCAACGTCCAAGCAACGTCTGGCGCCTCTACGTCGCCGCAAAGCGGTGTTTTTCTTAAAGTTAAGTTTAAAAACACCGCTTTACGGCGACGTAGAATAGAAGTGACATGGTAATGTCACTGGCTACGTCGCGATGGCGTCCCGCTGAGCTATGGCTTTAAGTGCCTGTCCAGATGAGGCGTTTTACGCGCGAAGTCCGCGCGTTTCAATTTCTATTGCATCCAGATACCGCGTTTTACGCGCGTTTTTAGGGCCAACCCACACGTACCACATCCACACGACAACCACAACCAGACGACAACCACAACCACACGACAACCACAACCACACGACAACCACAACCACACTACGTGGTCGGGCGTATATTTCGTATTGTAAATGAACTGGACTATTCACACGTACCACATTTTGCAGTCGTTGTCGACCACTTGTGTGATACCGAATACATCGCAACCACAAGCGAACTAGTGGCCGACCACATCGCAACCACAACGTTGCGTCGATGCAATAACAGTGCGCGCACACCGCCCGCACTCTTCTCCCCCTCCGTTTTATTGACTTTCGTACGTAACCACATCGCAACTACTGGCGACAACGCAACCACGTCGACATTTTGTCGGTACCACAACGCAACTACAAAAAGCTGCAGCGACACCATTCACACGTAACCACTGCTTGACGGCATTTTGTCGTTGCGACGTGGTGTGGTTGTGGTATGTGTGGGTTGGCCCTTACGCTACAAACATGGACTCAAAGTTATCACGCTCCAATCAAATACGTCCATTCGCAACGGACTCGCGCGTAGTACTGGACGCTGCAATGGCACCCAAGTATCTCGCCTCGCGCGTCGCTTGCGCGTTTTATGGGCGAGTTGAGAGTCCCTCTCATTGCAAGCGTATTACGCGCGAGTAAGAAAACGCGCGTAGGCATCTGGACGCGATATATGTAGCTCTAGTATCTCGAGTACGCGCCTAAAACGCCTCATCTGGATAGGCTCTAAGGCTTCAGTCTCGAAATCAGCGGGCAGCGGTGCGGGAGCGGCGCTCGTACTAGACGGCTTATCAATATAAATCTATACATTGACACGCGCCGCTGCCGCTCCCGCCCCGCTGCCCGCTGATTTCGAGAATGAATCCTTAAGCCAACCAAACCGACCTTGTGCATCTGCTTATACATACGTTTAAATTAAGTCGCACAACATACATACTCATACTTACATTCCAAAATATGTAAAATACAGGGTGCACTTAAACCTTCTGGCCAACTATCGATATATTGATCCTTGTTAAAAATGAAAATACACGTATTTTTTCTTTAATAACCGTACTGCAACGATTTTAAGTGGGAAAAAATATGTTATTGTAAAAAAATTAACATCCTATTTTTTTTGGTTAAATGGACTCCCCTAAAAAAAATTGGCCGGTAGGTTTAATTGCATCCTGTATAATGGACCTCATTACCTGTGTTTTGCAATACACGCGCACACCGCGTGCGTATTAGCAGCGGCCCAACGGCGCTCGTGGCGCGAGCACACGCGCGTCACGCTCCCGCCTCCGCCACCGCTCCCGCCTCCGCTCCCGCTCCCGCTCCCGCCACCGCTATCGCCTCCGCTGTCGCTCATGCCCGCGTCCGTGTATCGTGCGGGGGCGCTGCCGCGGCGGTGAGCCCGCCATAGCGACGCGTACGTCGGAGCCGCTACCCGTTCCACCTGGTAACAGACGGTAAAAGTAAGTTTTAGTGGCATCCTAGGAGAGGTTAAGGAATCGAAAATTAATGAAACCGCTAGGGGCTTAGGAATAAGAGGCTCTCATATACAGGATGTAATAAAACAAATTGATAATACTTTAGTGTGTGTATGTCCCGTCTATAGAGTTTACTGTAAAAGAAGCAGCGCTGAAAGAGCAATTTTTTTTTACTTTTGTATGCGGAAACTCGCTTGCCCATACAAATTACAAAAAAAAATGGTCTTCTAGCGTTGCTACTTTCACAGTGAACTCTATACAAGGAACACATACACACTATTACACACCCTAAAATATTATCACTTAGGGTCAATTTATACTAGCGCAGAGTCGAAGCGCATCGAAGCGAATTACAAAAACTGAACATAACAAATTCAACCTTAACTCCAAAGCATTAACGTACACATTACTTCTGAGAATTTAATAAAAAGGCGCGCGATTTCGGGAAAATGCGCCCGACCAACGCTGATTGGTCTCGCAGTAGTAATGCGTGCGTTACGCTCTGAAGTTAGGGTTGAATTTTCTATGTTCAGTTTTTTGGAATTCGCTTCGGTGCGCTTCTACTCTGCGCTAGTATAAATTGACTCTTAGTTTTGTTACACTCTGTATAACAAATCGGTTCATACCTCGAAGGTCTGTTTGCGTCGTTTCTGCTTGGGTTTGTCTGTCTCGTGTCGCTTGCGTCGCGGCGCTGGCGAGCCCGCACCGAACAGCCCACGTTCCTCCGCCACTCGTATCATGTATTTCGCGTCCAGACGAGTTATCTCCTGAATAATTATTGTATTATATTACATGAAGAGACTAAACCACTCAATGATTTATTTTATTACGTTATGATATATCGACTATCCGATCCGAAAACTACTGATCCGATTTGAATGCGGTTTTCGCAGATATATTTGTCTTCTTCCAACTTAACATCTGGTGTATAAAAAAATTCCCCCCACCCCTCTAAAGGGACGAAAGAGGGGATCAGATTTTGTATAAGACTTGCTTTAACACGAAAACTACTGATCCGATTTGCATACGGTTTTCGCAGATATATTTGTCTTCTTCCAACTCAAAATCTGGTGTATAAAAATCACCCCCCCCCCACCCCTCTAAGGGGAGCAAAGAGGGGGTCAGATTTTGTATCAAACTTTTTTCTTTAATGGACTTACTTCATATTATTAACTGTTTTTTCCAACTTAACATCTGGTGTATAAAAATTTTCTCCCCACCCCTCTTAGGGGACAAAAGAGGGGGTAAGATTTTATAAACTGACCTTCCTCTGTATCAAGCCGAGGTAGCAGCCGTCTTTATCCAGTATATTGTGTATGTCAATGCCGTTATTGAGTTGAGGCAACTGATGAATCTCAAACAAATCTGTATCTGGCACCTGAAATTAATGTACGGAACTGGTAAATGGTAATACATCATTAAAACATTAAGGCTTCGGCCAAAACTACGCGACCAAAGCGACTACGAAGCGGGAGCGTCTGCAACGCAGGACGTTCGCGTCGGCAGAGCGGGAATAATATATGGTTCGCACCGTAGTCGCGCAGGTGTGCACACCAGTTTCGTGCCAGTTTCGCGTTGCAGACGCTCCCGTCCCGCGTCCCGCTTTACTGACGCGCAGGCTTGGCCGAAGCTTAATTTATAAGCAGATGACCAATGTTACCTCGATTTGCCATTCGGACTTGATCAGACATGGTCAGACATAACATAGTTATGAATTATGATAAATGTTTCTAAGGAACCTACGGAATACGAAAGTTGATGTAATGGATTCTGGCAAAGAGCTGAGATCAGATACAGATCCAGATGCGTTTACAATTTAATATAAACTTAACGTAACTTGACCACCTCTGTGGCTATTTGGTGGTTGGTTGGGCGTGGTAGCTCTAGCTGGGGCATTGGGGCTCGCGGGTTCGAATCGCGCCGACAAAACAAAAAGTTTTTAATGTTCCTGGGTCATGGTCCATGGAAACTAAAAAACGGGAACATAACTACTTATACGTAATTCTAACATTTTCTGCTAGTTATGAACATGTTGAGATAATGATGATTGATAATGTTTGACGTGGATTTGGTGACGAAGGATATAAAACGTGAATGAACTTGTACTCACAAAAACATTAGGGCAGTCCTTATCCGGATCATGCGGTATTGGGTCATCAGCATGCATCTCTGGTATGGGCCTGGCTTTGTTCGGCCTGGCATCATTAGCACTCTCCGTCCGTTTCTTGACCACAGTGGCTTCCGTCCTGGCGGTAGCTGGTGGTGATGACATTGGTCTTGTCCGCGGAGTTGTGACGTCATCGTCCTCCTTGTCGAGGTCGGAGCGGGAGAGGTCTAAAGTCGTGGTCGAGGATGTCTCTTTCATTTGGGATACCTGAAAAGAGGATCGTAATCATTATATTTTAACTAGTTGATCCTCGCAATTCCGTTGCGTAGAAAACCACCTATCGCGCGAGAAACGTACATTTTTCCATAATGAAAACTATCCTACGTCCTTTCGAGGGGATCCAAAGTATCTCAGTACCAAATTTCTGAGATTTTTCCGAGAAAAATCCAGAGGTGGGGGAATCTAGAAAAATATTAAAAAGGTCTTGACGTATGGAAAAGATTGTGTGGTTTTATGAAACCGTTAATAGATAAACTTTACTCCAAATCCGAGGCCAGTCATCACGCGACATGCAATAGAATATAGACGGACGAAAAGCGATGTAATAAACGATTCATTTTAAAATCTCAAAAAGCAAAAAGTATTTCTCACACTAGAATGGTCTTTATGTTTTTTCTTCAAGGCGTGTTTCTCTCTCGCCAGTCTGTTCGCCTCGGCCACGGCGCGTGTCACCTGGACAGTGTTCTCCGCATCCAGAGACGAGTGGGTCTCGTATAAGATTAACTGGATCTAGATGAATGAGACAAATAGCTGATGGTAATCTCTAATATATAAAATTCTCGCGTCACAGTGTTTGTGCGCGAACTCCTCCAAAACGGCTCAACTGATTTTAATGAAATTATATACTATGTAGGTCTATTGTACATTCGTTAGGCCTGAGAATAAGTTTTTATGTACTTTTTATATTGATACTAAAAATAATTTATATGACAAAATAACGTTTGCCGGGTCAGCCAGTATTATTATAAAAAACATGTGTGGTTTAATAGTGATGAACCCATAAGAAACTTGCAGAGCAGGTTGAAGTTTCAGGTTTCGGAATTGTTGTAACTTTGTATTGAATTTTCTCCTGTAGGAGCTATAGTGACAGCGCTACAATTTAAGTTTCTTCACACGTTCCTTATGGTCAATATCCAATCTACATTGGAAGTCTACTGTGCTTTTAGAGGTCTCTTGAAAACTTGATACCACTCACACCATATAATGCTGCAAGGATTAAAATGTTTCTTATATTATGAGCTGCAAGTTTAGTTTAGTTGGCATCTCTTTAGTTTACAGTAACACTAGAATAGAAGACTCACCTGTGGTTTAGACATTAGTGTTTTTAATGTCTTCTTCTGTTCTTCAAGTACGTTCTGCACACGTGCTCTGCTTTCGCTGTCTATTTCAGATTCTGTTAGGATCTGCAGCAAATAAATACTTGACAGAAGGCAAAATACTCACAAAAAACTTCCGTTTGCGAAAAGAAACTACATATTTTGTCTAGGTACACAAAACTATACTGTACTCGGCGAAACATGGCGGTAGCGGTCATTGACTCTCTGTCAAAAACTTGTCTTTTTCTATATAAACCGCGATTGACAATGAAGTGTCAGATGTTGTTAATCGCGGCTTTGTATAAAAAATGACAAGTTTTTGACTGGGAGTCAGTGACCGCTCCCGCCATGTTTCGCCGAGTACAGTATAGTGACATTAATACTTTAGGGATAGAGGTCACTGTAAAAGTAGCAGCGCTCTGCATGCGCTGAAAGAGCAAAATTTTTTTGTGATAATTTGTATTGGCAAGCGCCCGCGCACCGCCCGCGGGTCATGAATTTTTCCATACAAAGGTGAAAGAAAGTAACCTTTTCAGCGCTCTACTTTCACAGCGAACTCTATATAGGGGACCCATACACACCCTAAAGTATTATCGCTTAGTTTTGTTACACTAACTTAGACTCAAGTCTCAACTCACACTGGGGCCGAGTCGAAGCGTCGCGACGCGTAATTTTTTTCGACTACAGGAAATTCACCTCTATTGTTCTATTCTTTAAGCACAAATTTCAAATTCATACAAAGTGCCCCAGTGTGAGTTGAGCCTTATGTAAAAGACGAGTCTATTTTAGTACAATGCTCAGTTATGTGGAATTCAATAATTGTCTCGGTTGCTTTATTGAATCAAGTAACATAGCTGCCAATACGCGTAGGTACCAATAGATTACCCACCTCAAGCATAGCCAAATCACCGCCGCGGCCGCACACCAAGTCTATAGGATCCGTGACAGCAGAATAGGAGTTGGGTGGTGTAGCTATAGCCGCTACCACTCCCGTCAGAGCACCAGTGACCGTAGGACAGTCGCAATGTATGGCCTCCCTCAACACGCACACTGATGCGTCGGATTGCGACCAATCGGACGCCTCAACGCCTAGCTCCTGTAAGGCGCTTACGTAGCTCTCTAGCCTGTTGAGAGAAAGGGGCTTCAATTATAGAAATCGATTTATTGGCAGATGGCGGGCGTACGTAATTCGATTGCGTTCTTCAAGCCCTACGACGTACGACTAACATTGAACAGACATAACTCGGCCAAATGACGTAGGTCCGCCATCTGCAAAGAATCAATTTCTTCGATGATACATACGTAACAATGATTGTCTAAATTCTAATCTAAAGCATTCCAGCTTTCTAAGCTATGTCTAGCCGGTGGTTTTAGAGCACAGAGAGATAATTCAGTAACATGGCAAATTGACAATAGGGAGAATTAAAGTGTTCAGACTTCAGTACCACGAATAATAAAAACTACTTATTATTCGTAGGTTCAGTAACATAGCTAATAGGCAATAATATGCACAACAACCATCTACTTTTCAGCTTTTTACCCACCTATCTCCAGCTCCGAACACAACCAATCTGCCCAGTTCGGGCGTGACCGGCGCTGGCGGTTTCTGAGCTCGGACGACCGCAGCCAGCTCCTTCAGTAACGCAGCCAAGTAGGCGGAACAGCGCGGAGAAGACGCGTGGGTCTGTGCGACCACCCCACATAGGGAGTTGGCCTGCAGCGCCCGGCAGAGAGTTGAGGCGCCTTCGCAGAACTCTCGCTCCTGTAATATAATATGGACTGTACATGTTGGGTCGTGGGTGATTGACAATAGAGAATACGATCATGTTGATTGTAGAATGTGTATAATTATTATATTCGTTTATGAACGCCCATGATTGGTGTCAATTGTGCGTACTTGTAATGAATTATATCGGGCGAAAATATTATGGGGTATTCTAAGATTCAACGTGTAAGAGGCAGGCAGTATAAGCAAGCACAACTAAAAAACTTTAACGTACCTGTAGCACGATAACACCATTCTTGATTAAATCCAGTTGACCAATGCTTTGGTTAGCCGGCGGCCGCAGCGTTATAAATCTGAAATGGGGATGTAAAAATTTTAAAATTACATGTACGACGTATTTTGTAATAAATATCAAAATTGCACTAAATGCAAGCTTATTTCTGCTTAGTGCTTATTATTGCATTGAAGCGCTGAGAGTGCTTTTTAAAAACAGGCTAAATAATAATGGACAAAAATAAATTGCCACTGATTTAAGTTGCGTTTGGTTATAAGTAGTGTCCGACCGAAACTGATTTTTCAGCTGAAACCGAAACTGAAACCGAACTTTCAGCTTTACTCTCAGTTTCGGCCGAAACCGAAACGGAAACCGAAACTTGATAAAACATTTAAAGTTACGATTATTTACTAAAGTTTACTATTTTTAACATTTATTAACACATAAGTGCCTAATTGGATTTTTTTCCTTTTTGTGACATTTCTCAAAATTAATGTTATCAATATTAGACTCGAGCTCCCTAAAAACTTTTCAGTACCGTAATCCGTTTTTTTATTCGATTCCAAGTTTTTAATACATTACAACGAAGGCTTACCCTAAAAACATGAGCAAGTTGCATGAGTTATTTCAAGACACTTTATTTAGATATTAAAGACGTACTACTGAAAACAAAATCAATTGCAGTCATATTATTTGTCATGAACATGCACTCTCACAAACCGTGGTCAAAGTGCAAAACGAAATTACTAAGCAAACTTGCAGTTGGCACATTTTTTTGCTTCAGAAGACGTTTTGCCACTAAACCTGAAGGTACTGAGGGCCGCAAGAGTGAAGCTTACGGAGAAGTGGGGTAGATAATATTCTAGCAGAGTAGGAACGGTCTGTGAGACTGTGCGTCCCTAGTTAAAGGTTAATCTCTACTATTATAAAAAGAGAAAAAGTTTGTTTGTTTCAATGTATGTATTGAATAGGCTCAAAAATAATGAACTAATTTTAAAAATTCTTTCAACTACGGAAAGCTACATCCTTTTGTGATAAACAAAGGCTATGTTTTATTTCAAAAACTTTAGGGATCCTTCCAAAAATTGCAAAAAAGTGTCAAAAACTTGCCATAAAAATACATTATTTCGCATGCGCTGCAGAAAGTATTGATGATACATAAAAATAATGTTCTACATATTTATAGTATTCAACATTATCTATAAAAAAGTCTGGGACAGCATTATGCCTTATCTTTTATGTTTAACATTGTGCGTTGACCATTTCTTTCGTTAAAAATTTAATTTCAAATCATCTTCTACTTGCGAGGCTTTTTTTGCTTATTCATTAACTAGCTATGCCCCACGGTGTTTCCCGCGGTTTAAGTGATATATAATAAAAGACTATGAAAAGTACCAATAATAGGGTCAAAACGGGACGATACATGGTTCTATAATGGTTTATGGTAGTGATGATGACGATGATGAATGTAATTTGCATAGTAGCATATGCTTTCCGTTTTTAAAACAACGTCGAAACTCCCAAACTTGTATCTATAAAGAGTCAGGAGTTCTCTCAGCACCTTCCGAAACATGGTATACCTCGATGCAAAATCTTACTTGTTGGTAGCATATTATGCTTAGAATACTTCTTACGAAACCGAAGTCACTACATGTTTACATATTAATTTTGAGGAGTTCCCTCGATTACTTATGGATCCCTTCATCAAGAATATAATACCAAATTGAGATGATACCCTATAGAACAAAAGAAAAATTTTGAAAATCGGTTCACAAACGTTGGAGTAATCGTTGAACATAAAAAAACGAACATAACACCTCCCCCATTTTGAAAGTCGGTTAAAATTGTAGCCTATGTGTTATATTATTATAAATTTTCATTAAAATCCATTCAGTAGTTTTTGCGTGAAAGAGTAACAAACATCCATACATCCATACATACATACATACATCCAAACTTTCGCCCTTATAATATTAGTAGGACTAGTAGGATAATCCTTAACTAAATTAATGTCAAAATATTAATTGGCATTATGTAAAGAATAGAATTGTCTTTTACAGTATTTCAAACGGACAAATATTTTATAAGTTAGTGAAGTTTGATTGAAACTCAAAACAACGCGCCGACGGCGGCGGCTACCGCGAATGTGTAATGATAATATTTTCCAAGTCAAACGAACGGCTACCGATCTCATCGAGTTCTTCCAAATAAGCTGGAGAGATGAAAGTTCCAATATGTGTGCGCAATTTACAGAATGCACTCTCTATTCCATCACTCTCTCCCATCAGGTGGGACGGCTGATCGACACGAGTGAGAGGAATGGCAAAGTACTGACTGCTTTGCCGAAACTAGATTTTTTGGCCGAAACCGAAATCGAAATTTCTAGTTATAAGTAACATAATAATGTAATGAGTAATGACCTATTAATATTTACTAATTAATGTTGCTCGCAATTTCGTTGTGTCGATTTATTGCTCGGGGACTATCCGTGCCTACATTTTGATACTATGGAAACTATCCTATGTTCTTTACTTACTTTGTTTAACTGTAAAAGAGGTTACAGACAGGCCAATAGACAGATACAGTTTCGTATTTATAGGTGTTCAAACATAGAAATAAATCAAGATAGAACGGTGACGCGCGTGCGTTGCTAAGGAATCGCTCGTGTCAATTTTTGCTTTGCTTTTAGTTAGAACAAATAACTTACCCGTGGAAAGAAATACCCTCCTTTTGACCGATTCACTTTCGTACTTCTGTTTTTACAATTAGACACTGCACAATGAGGCTTTTTTGCACAACCGCTCCGGTGTAATCAAGTCGAGACGTGAGCGCAGACTGAATGAACGTTTAACGAATCTTGCACACTTGTGCAAGATTGAAACACGCGTACTCCACCCGCTTAGCCGTTCTATCTTGATTTATTTCTGTGTGTTCAAATCATTATTCTAGTACCTGGGACAGACGCGATCGAAGCGGAATTCGCCGGCGCACAGCTGTCTGGAAGTGCTGTAAGTGTAGCCCTGTTGCCTTAAGTCTTCCACCAGAAGGGACAATTTCCTGAGCCACAGACACAAAGTAAGATGCCTTTAAGATTTATTAACATTTGCATGAGTTGCTGCCTTCAGAGTTCAGTCTTTCTAACAGTTACGTTGGAAGAGTCACTATACAAACTACAACAACCTTGTATAACTTATCCGCTACGCAAATACTATTTATATACCCGAGGGGATATAATTATCCAAAGGGTATGTGGTTAATAACAAATAGATAAAGTAGGCATGCTTACTTGGCTTTGAAAGTATTGACCCATCCCGTCAATGTAGTCCTGTTCAGTGTAGCAGACACTCGCTCCTCGCGCAAATGTGGGGGCAGCAACTCGGACAGTCTACAAGAAGAAGTAGGTAAGTAGTTGATATTTTTAGGGTTCCGTACCCAAAGGGTTAAAACGGGACCCTCTTACTGAGACTTCGATGTCTTTCCGTCTGGCTGTCCGTCTGTCTGTCCGTCTGTCTGTCCGTCTGTCTGTCTGTCTGTCTGTCTATCTGTCTGTCTCCCTCCATGCTGTATCTCAAGAACCGCTATAGCAAGACTTCTGAAATTTTTACAGATCGTGTATTTCTGCTGCCACTATCACAACAAATACTAAAATTAAATAAAATTAGTTTTTAATATACAACAAACGTGATTTATTGGCGTTTTTTGCTCGTAATCAATAATGGCAACAGGTAGGCACTTGAAATATTCACAAAATACTCAGTTGTATTTACATTTTAATAATTAATAATAAAATTGAAATTAAATAAATAATAAAGGGGGCTCCCATACAAAAAAAAACACCATTTTCGCCTATTTTTGCTCTATAATGCAATACGGAACCCTTCGTGCGAGAGTCCAACTCGCATTTGGCCGATTTTTTTTTACAAGACAACGCGCAGAAGAGTGCCTGATGGTATCGCCTATGTAAGATCAAATCCGTCCACCAATCTACTTCAGACACCAGGTAAACTGGTAGTGGCTATAAGGACCGATAAATCGGAATATCCTGGGTCCTCATGAAAGATCAGCCGTCCTAGCATACGCCAACGAGATATCTCGTGGATATCTCACTCTCGAGCGTAGTGATATTGTCGATATCAATATATATCTCTTTTTCCCTAACATGCGTACGTCGAGAGATAAATTTCTCGTTCGTAGACTAGCTTCACAGATAATATGTATATATCGACAAACTACTCTTCTCATTTGTCAAAATCTTAACAAAACTCAATAAAAATGTGTTGTCATGTTAGGGGTTCGTAGACAAAAATAACACAGATTAAGAAAAAAAAAACACAAAATATTATCTCTAATTTTGACACGACACGAGAAAAATAATATGTCATGTTAGGGTCAATAGAGATGAAGAGATAAACCAGTTAACATCGAGAAAACATGTAGACAAAATTTTCTCGTTTGCGCATCTTCTGCCGGCTGAGAACAATCAACTTACATTGTTTTAGGCTCCCGGTATTCTGAATTTATATTTTACAGAAACAACGCCTTAATGATTCCGGAATCCCCATGAAGCTCGGGCCCTTTCATACTTAGTTCGTAATTAACAAAATCCCAAAGCATATCCTCTCATGGTTTTAAGAACTTAGAACCTACGAGAAAGCTTTATTCTTGATCCGTATTCTCGCGATGGCAGCAGCGAAGTGGACCCTTTCATCCCAAATGGCTGTCTCCACTGCCAGAAACGGCTCACCAGCTGCCGCCAGGAGACGCTTGGCTGATTCCACCTCCTCCTGGCTGCGGGCCACCCAGCGGCGGCGGGCTAGCTCCATGATGAACAACCAGGTTATGTGACGGTGGCTCCTGAACTGTAAACGTTGGTTGATTGAGAGACAATTTCTTGCAGGTCATTCTTGGATTATTCTTGGGTCTCCCTGAAATTGTTTTGTCGATTCTGACTAAGGAGTTGCAGTCGTGTTGCAACTTGCAGCATATGAGCAAAGTGTTAAAAATGTAATCAAGAAATTACAACACAAAAACAGCTATTGTTATGTTTCTATGGAGAGTTCCGATATTACCTAATTACCTACATTCAAAGGAATTAATTAACTTGCATTTGTTTGAGTCTGGTTTTTTTCAGTAACGGAAAAATCTTTAGCAGTGTCCGAGTTGAGCGTTATTTTATTTGTGTTATAAAACTCCTGAGTTTAATGGCATTGTGGGGATAATGCGTAGTGGCCGCAAAGGAAGATCTTCCGACCGAGCGAGGTGTTGTGCTCGGTCAGGCCGGAGCCCACGTGATACATTTCAGCTGTCGTATATATACCGACGCACTCAGAAAACTTCGATAGCGCGATGCAGGAATGTTAGGCGAATTGTGGGTACCGCCACATCACTCCCCCCCGAAGACCGGAGGTCGAATCTTGAATCTTGTCGCTTGAGTCGCCAGTGCCAGAGAGTTCCAGTGAGTCGGAACTGTTGCAGTGAAGTCCCAGTGAGTCGGAACTGTGAAGCTGCTGCACGGGATCCAGTGAGTCGGATAGCTGCCGTGCGGGGCCGATGCTACGTGCTGACCAGGAGAGATGTGCTCTGCTTGCTGACCGGTCGGTGTAGTGAGAAAGCCCGATGATGCCGATGCGGAGTCGCCCAGGCCGCGGACCGCGGTACATTGCGGCTAGTGGACGAGGTACCCGATGAGGCGATATGCTGGCTGGCGCGGTGCGGAGGGGCGGGGAGTGATGATGATGAAGGAGGCGTGTTCTGTCGAGGGTCACCAATGTGGGATAAATGCGTGGTGGCCACAAAGGAAGATCTTCCGACCGAGCGAGGTGGTATGCTCGGTCAGGCCGGAGCCCACGTGATACATTTCAGCTGTCGTATATATATACCGACGCACTAAGAAAACTTCGATAGCGCGATGCAGGAATGTTAGGCGAATTGTGGGTACCGCCACAGCATTCTTATTAATACTGCTTAAATATTTAAAAAAATGGGAACAAATTTAATGACCACCATAAATTAATGCAATGATACCCTAAGCTACGATAGCCAAAAATAATTACTTAACACCAAAAAAATAAAGTCTAAAATTACAATACTACCAGCTATTTCTGTCACGACTACACCTCAAATTGTAATCGAACGCCAAATATAGTAAATGATCACCAAATCCTAGCAAGCAAATCAATGCGATATTTCATTCGAAATAATACTACGATTGACAAAAATGTAAGCATATTAACAAAAAAAGTATTATAATTCCTTATTATGTTAGGTATAATAGCGCCGAGCATGCCCGGACACGCACGTCCCACGTGTAAAATCGGTTCAGCAGTTTGGACGTGAAGTGGTAACAGACAGACCCTTTCCAATTTAAAATATTGATATGGATGATTAGAGTTTTTTACTTTAATCTAATAACGAGATGTAATTCTTTCGTTTCTCATTTTAAATCAAAATGTAGTTCAAATTTGGTTTTTTTTTTTTTTTAGTTAGCAACTATTTTTTGGGTCATTTTGCTTTAACAGGATAGCAAGATGAAAATTGTATACTTTGGTTATAATTTTACATTAAAATGCTAGTATAATGTTGGTGATCATTAACTAATTTTGGTGATCATTTACTACTTTTGGTTTAACAATGATTTATTTGGAGTCATTTTGCATAAATAGGATAGCAAAATGTTAAATCTTTGGTTATCATTTAACATTAAAATGCTAGTATAATGTTGGTGATCATTTACTAATTTTGGTTTAACAATGATTTATTTGGAGTTATTTTGCATAAATAGGATAGCGAGATGTTAAATCTTTGGTTATCATTTTACATTAAAATGGTGGTCTGTATTTTGGTGATTGTTTACTATTTTTGTCTGTGAAATGTTACTATTTCTGGTAGTCAGTTAATTATAAGCCAGCCTTTAAAAATAAATCAATTTACAACAGCGTTCGAAATTTTACTGTTTTTAAGTATTTCAATGTGTCTTATCAAAGTCGATATATTTTATTCGATAACTTTAATCACGAAAGTCAATCGGCCTTATTCGATTGTAAGTAATCGGAATACATTTTCGTGAGTTTTTTCACAAAAAAATGTATCACGTGATCGTAAAGTAGGGTAGGACGGTCGTATTTTCGATTGTCATCCACTAACCGAACATGTGATGGTAAAAAGTTCGATTTAACCTTGGCTTCGATTTGATAGATCGTAAAGTTCAAGAGCAATATTTGCGTACTATCCTTAGCCTGAAGGTGAAAAAAGAAAAATAGGATGCCAGCATCAATACTTGTGCTAATAAACAAACAAAAACGGTGATCTAGCGGGTACAGATTTATTTATTAACAACTAGCTGTACCGGTGAACTTCGTGTCACTTAAAAACCTTCCCTGGACTTCAAGGATTATTTTAAGACTAAAGTTAGCAGAATCGGTTCAGCGGTTATCGAGTTTTAGCGTTACTTATCACAATTGGAAATCTATTTTTATATAATATATAGATATAATACTGGATTTACCTGTGGATAGTCGCCGAAGAAATTAACATCATCGATAGCTTGATCCAATATCGATTTATCTGAAAGGAAAAAGTTTTATGAGCAAAATTAATAATCATAAGAGGGTCGTCTTCAAACGGCAATAAAACGAAAAAGTATTTTTTATTGATGACAAAATATTCAAACGGTCGCGTGATGGTGATGGGGTACCTATAAAATAGGTGGTGGTAAGTAGGTTAAAAGGTGTCACCACAACGCTGTCACCACACGTCACCACTTCTGCCCCATTTGTCTTCACACAATCGAAAGATGGTAGATAATTCGCTAGACAGTGAACAAGTAGAAATAGCTGGTGTCTAGTTATAGGTGGAATTCCTATCAGTAGGTACCTACATTATTAAATCCATACTTAATATTATAAATGCGTCTGTATGTCTGTCTGTATGTCTGGTACCTCTTCACTCAATTGATTTTGCTGAAATTTAGTATTGAGATACTTTGAGTACCGGGAAGGGACATATACTTATATCCAGAAAAATGTACGGTTCCAGCGCGATAAACTTTGGCGCAACGGAGTTGCGGGCGTCATCTAGTCCATAATAATCCTTTTGCTGAAATTTGGTATGGAGATACTTACAAGCCCCATACTTATACGTCCTACTCTTCATTGAATTGAAGTGCGACCGAGAGACGCATCGTGCATTCAGAATTTTGTCTCTGTCGCTCAGCATAAAAAAAGCAGACCCTAAAAAAATTACACAAAACTAGACCTTACCTAACTTAATCTACCTTACAAGGTTACAACTAATCTAAGGCATCTACTACGAACGAGCTAATTTAACTTTCTGATTGGCCTAAAAACGTATTAACTCTATCACTCTATCACTATATGCGAATTTCTATTTAGGTTCAGAGCACGCAAGCTGTAAAATTAACACGAACCAGCCTGTAACGATAACAGCGGGCGTCAAGTTATTTTAACCGTTTACAACTTCAAGACAGTTCCATTTCCAATTTGTAATATGTGACACGCGAGTTGCAAATAGCAGAAACTGAATTTTTTTAAACTGTTCTTGGCTGTACCTATTTAAACACATGACAGGGTACAAGACTATTTTCTAATAATACTAGAGTAATTTCCAGCTACGAAAACTTAGCTTAATCTAAGCAAGGAGCAGTCTTCGTGTTAGCGTATATGGATGTGCATTAAAGATACGTCCATTCAACCAAACGGCCGGTAAACACTTAAAAAGACGTACGTAAAAATGTACCTTCGAAGAAATTGAGTTATAGGCAGATGGCGGCCCTATGTCATTTGGTCGGGTATGTCAATTTAATTTTAGTCATGAACTCATGACTCATTCTGATATGGGTTTGACATAAAGAGACTAAATTACGTAGGTCCACCATTTGCCTATGATCATTAGAATGAACATATGAATCAATTTCTCTGATATTACGTTTTTTTTTTTTTTATGAAATAAAGGGGGCATACGAGCAAACGGGTCACCCGATGGAAAGCAACTTCCGTCGCCCATGGACACTCGCAGCATCAGAAGAGCTGCAAGTGCGTTGCCGGCCTTTTTAAGAGGGAAAGGGTAATAGGGGAGGGTAGGGATGGGAAGAGAAGGGAATAGGGGAGGGGATTGGGCCTCCGGTAAACTCACTCACCCGGCGAAACACAGCGCAAGCGCTGTTTCACGCCGGTTTTCTGTGAGAACGTGGTATTTCTCCGGTCGAGCCGGCCCATTCGTGCCGAAGCATGGCTCGCCCACGTTACGTATGTCAGTTTGGATGGAAGCCGGTCATGTTCGTAATCTATTGCGTCTTCTAAACGTACGTTCCGTCAGTCATTAATTCACATCTAAGGTTGTGAGCACTATTTGAAAGTTTGGCCTTCGATTAAATATTTGTTTGTTAATTGTGAATTATAAATAGTGGCTACTCACATCTGAACACCTCGTAGATAAGTGCGTAGACGGCTCGCATTTCTTGCTCGTCTTCGAAGTTGACTGTCAATGGTGGTTTGCTGAGGAGGCGTGCTGCTTTTAGAACCTACAGAAATAATTAAAAGCATAATAATATAATTTTTACAGTCACTCGGTGGCTACATAATCAAAAGAAAAACCGGCCAAGTGCGTGTCGGGCCACGCGCAATATAGGGTTCCGTAGTACCGCTAGTTTTTGATAATTTTTGTATGGTCAGTGAATGTACATTTATAACGTGTTTTACACTACTAACAACATCATCTCAGTTTCGTTCAAAGGAATTTGAACGAAAAGTTCCTTTATACTTCGCCGAATACATTTTTTTTTAGTTGATCGACTATTACTCAATAACTTATGAAGTCTTCTTAGCCGTGATAGTTTTCCTTTTAAGTTGAGCATATTTTCTACTCTCGTGAATTTTTTCACATTTCTAGAAGCAACCGTTTAGCTGGTAGTAGGGGGGGGGGGGGACACTGGACTCTAACGATTTTTTCCACTTTAAAACTTCATATTTCACAAATGGATCCCTAAATCGGAAAAGATCTATAAATACTAATAATAGATCGTAATATTTTTAAAAAACCTATCCAACGACACCCCACACGGTGGGGTGGGCGCAAGAAAAAAATTCATCCCCGCTTGATGTGTAGTGCCCATAAAAAAAAATATTTTTTTAAGATTTTATATACCATTTTGTCGGCACCATTAATATGTGCATTCATGCCGAATTACAGCTTTTCAGGTCCTATAGTCTCTGAGCAAAACCGCGGACAGACAGACAGACGGACAGACAGACCGAAACTATAAGGGTTACTGTTGATTACGGAAAACTAAAATAATCGGCCAAGTGCGAGTTGGACTCGCGCACGAAGGGTTCCGTACCATTATTGAGCAAAATTAGGCCACAAATAGTGTTTTTTGTATGGGACCCCCCCTTATTTTTTATTTTATTTTAATATTATAATTAAATATTAAAGTAAGCATATAACTAAGGACTTTGAGAAAAATTCAAGTACTTACCTGTTGCCATTATTGATATAGACCAAAAATGCCAAAAAAATCAAGTGTGTTGTATAGGAGCCCCCCCTAAAATATTTGTTTTATTTTGTTTTTAGTATTTGTTGTTATAGCGGCAACAGGAATACATAATCTGTGAAAATTTCAACTCTCTAGCTATCACCGTTCTTGAGATACAGCCTGCTGACAGACAGACGGACAGACAGACATCAAAGTCTTAGTAATAGGGTCCCGTTTTTACCCTTTGGGTACGGAACCCTAAAAAAAGAAAGATAGTTATAGTTCCAGTACCTATAAAGCCATCGAAGCTAGTAAAGCCATAGATAATGATTAGCTTTTCGTGATCGATACTGGTTAGCTCTTTTTACTTAAGTTGGTCTTTTCATACCAGTTTGGCGCGATGCCGTCCCTTCTTACCCACTAATCTTTTCCTATGTTTTCGACGTCACCAGTCCCCTCTTAGCATTTCGTATATTTTCGACATTGTTTGTCCCTTCTATTTTGGTCCTTTTATACCTGTTTTTTGTTTGTTCTCTGGTATTTTACCTGATCGATGTCCCAGGCCGGGCCGGCGGCGGTTCGCACGTGGACTGGAGGCGGCGCCTTAGGGCTCTTGGCGGGCATGGCGATGGTCCAGGGCGCCCATACCTCCACCTCGTCAGGGGGTTGAGGGGTGACGTCATCCGGACTGGTGGGAAATGATAATATAAGTTACTATCAGAGAAGTCGATTCATAGGCAGATGGCAGACCTACGTAAATTGGTCGCGTTATGTTAAGTTCAGCCTCGATCACGATTAATTTGTGGGTTAAGAGCGGGCTGTCAAATTTTGCTGTGGTTTCTAATAAATATTACGATCCCGGAAACCGATTGACTCAAATGAAATTGAGATTTATCTAATCATTGTATATTTATCTGATATTTGGCTAACCAAAAACACGATTCACTTATTTTGATTCGATAGTTTTATTTTTTGAAATTATGAATCTTTCTGGGCTTTTCAACAAATACCTGTTACAATTATTGAGTTACTATCATTAAATAACTTGCACTACTACAATCACACACTTTATAAAATAATAGCTAAAGGAAATATTAGTATTGTATTTAATTTTTAAGTAATCATCAAAAACATTTTTAGGACTTACGACCTTTACTTTCATGCTATAATGCGGGAACCGTTGTTACGCGATATTGTTCACTATTAGCTGCAGCATATTGCCCAGGAGCACGATTCATGGAATCATTGTATCACGATTGGAGGATAGTGGTGTGTGTAGGCGGGGCTAGCGTCTTGACAGTAGGCTCTTAAGTTAATTCATTGAATCAACATAACCCGACAAAATGACGTAGGTTCGCCAATCGCCATCTGCCTATGAATCAATTTTTCGATGGTGTACCTTAATACCTACTTCTAGTATGTGCACCGACTTCCGATAGGAGGTACGTAGAAAGTTACAAATAGTACTAGACTTTGCATAGTCTCGCCTTGTAGAGTCATGACCCTAAAAGTTTAGATACTAAATGCAGTGTATATATACACGCGAGTTCCGAGAAATTTAAGGAATTTTGCGGTATAACATTTTGTCATAATCGAACGTTCCAAATCATCCAGAGTACTTCTAAACTGAGGTGAAGATGTTTAATGTAAGTCATCCAAGTTCCAAGTTCCTCCCAATCCTATAGGAGCTTGCGCGTCGTGTGTATATCATCTAATAATAATGTTTTTAGCAAAATATCAAAATGTTATAGATATTTACAAGTGCACATCTTTATTCAATGTTGCGTCCATTTTCCTTAAATTTAGAAATCATTTTAAATTATTTATTATATTTTTTAAAAGAAAAGTAAAGTAAAAATATTATAACAAATTTTATAAATCAAAAATCAAAAGCACGTCAGTTGAAGAAGTATGAAAATATCTGTCATGCTCTGACAAAATAAGTTTTTTACTTCTTTTAACCAAGTGCATACAAACGTTACAATTTGTATGACACTTTGATGATGTAGGTAGCGTCGCGTCGTATTTACAACCCCAAAAGCTGTAACAGTGGGGAGTCCCGTAAAAGACAGTAAAAGACAGTACAGCTAGAAACAAATTATCGGACGCATCCATAAGTCGCGGCTGATGGATGCGGCTTAACAATGTGCACGGTTCATCCGCGGACGTCAAAGACCTAACCTATATCTATGTCAATGGCAAACGTCCGCGGATACAAAAACATCCGGCCAGCCAGATTCTGTTCGGACGTCCGAACGCTCAAGGTCGCGTCCGCGACTTATGTCAGACAATGTGCACAGTTTAGTGTATTTTGTATTGATCAGATAGAAACAAGCCACATCCGATGAAAACGTCCGCGGACGTTCGTCCGATAATTTGTTCCCAGCTGTAAACTCAGTTAAGTTGATACTTGGCAGCCGCATAGTATTTTTAGTCTTATTTTGGTACTGTATGAAAATTGGCATAATAGGTTCCTAATGTAACTAAACTATCTGCCGAGAGAAAATCTGCGGTCTCCAGTTGACTAAAACTGATCATAAATAATATGAGCTTTCTCTTAATCCAAAAGGAAAGTCAAAAAATTACTTTTGTATAATCCACGCGCGATCAGAATGGGATCGGAATGACAAGTTTTGTTTGCTTATGAAGTACCGTTAGCAAAAATATTCTGAACATTTATTTATAGGTTTATAACTTTATACATAACATGTTACATGGTGCACTCGGGAAATCGAGACAGTAGCGGTCATTGACTCCCTGTCAAAAAACTTGTCATTTTCTATTGATATAAACTGCGATTGACAATGTAGTGTCAGATGTCTAGTCTAAAGGCGATATCGTATTTTGCATACTCGATGTGAACTGAATATGAAGCATATCACTTCGAACTCATAAAAAGTTGGAGATTATTATTCTAAGAGTTACCAAGAGGTTTTTCGATAAATCTGTAATAATCTGTGTCTTTATGAGAGGTCAATTTTATTCTTAAATATTCTAAATACAGTGCGAGCATTTTTCATTTAGCGCCTAGACTAAAAGATCAATATGACCGCTACCGCCTCGTTTCGCCGAGTACAGTATAGTTAATAATAAAATACGTAATCGACCGATTCTGTATATTAAATATATTTTTGGTCAACCCTTTGGCAGCTACAACTCTTTCAGTTACTATTTTATTTTCTTATTTTTGAGCAAACCCAAAATTTTCATGAAAAAGATTTCTTGGAATATTTCATAAACTTCGTTCTTCATCGAAATATTTATCAATTGCCAGAATTATTTGGCGTGAATCGTGATTGACCATTCAATATCTTACCCCTTTTTCCACTCATTATTAACAAATTACTATAATAATATAATTTATTACCTATTATTATCACAAAAAAATTAAAACAAAACTTGAAAGAAATGTACGCAAACAGAAACGTCATTTTGTTTGCCGACTCTACGGCTGGCCTGTCAGCGCGCGTCTCAGTTCCAAAAGGACGAATCCCAATCTCATAGCGTGCGAATAAAAAGCCCAGAAAGATTCATAATTTCGAAAAATATAACTATCAGATAAATATACAATGATTACATAATATAATAATCTTAATTTCATTTAAGTCAATCGTCTTCCGGGATCGTAATACTTATTAGAAAACACGGCAAAATTGGGCAGTCCGCTCTTAAGGTGCTTCCACACAGCAGTTATATGACGTTATAAAACATTGTGTAACACGATAACATTTTAAAACAGCGTGTAACATACGCTACAACATGTCAAGAAATAAACGTGTCCTTTGTTATAATTTGAGAAAAAACGTTAGACAACAAATGTCATCTAACGTTATATAACTGCTGTGTGGGAGCACCTTTACGCCAAAATTTGTTTATCGCGCGGGAACCGTATATTTTACCGGAATAAAAAGTATCCTATGTCCTTTCCCGGGACTCAAAGTATCTCCATACCCAGACAAATTTTTAAGCGGTTTGGGCGTGAAGAGGTAACAGACAGACAAACACACCTTTGTATTTATAATATTAGTATGGATTACTTGCTTATACGGGTGCCCTAGATTAACTCTGTAAATTAGAACATACACATAATATTATAACAGAGTACTTTAGATAGAGTTAGAGGACCTACTCTACAAAATCACAGCAATGCCTCAAATCACTGTTATTACTTTCAAAATAAAAATAACGAACTATAACCCATTACATAAGTAATCATTACTCTATTATGGTACTATCGCATGCCAACTGACAGTATTGGCATAGATAGCTTGTAAAATCTTGATCCAACCGTTTAAGGGGCGATTTCACCAAAGAAATGGAACGCGTTCAATGCACACTGAACCGGTTCAAAACGTATAAACGCGCTTATAACATCGAATTGCATTTCACCAACATAAACTGAACGCGTTTACAGTAAATCTGAGTTTTATCTTCTGAACAGCGGAACGAAAAACATAGACAAAAGAAATTTCAAAATGACAGTTTTGACAAAATATGCGTTTGGTTAGTTTATGTATTGTTGCTATTTTGTAGTTAAATTAATGTGAAAAGGCTTTAAAAACATCACTTAAACTTAGATTTAATAATCGCGATCAAAAGAAGTTTGTGAAATCCATTTGAAACAGAACGAGATTTATGTCACCGCGTGAACACGTTCAATGAGAACTAAGTTTTATAACACGAAGTTTTGAGTGTACCTGGTGAAATCCCACCTAAATATTTCTCGCATATAACTATACAAGTGATAAGTGATAACCTGCATATTATGAGTTTCAAGCAAGTTTCAAGAAGTGCTCTAACTAAATTTATAAATACTGACAAATACGACATTATCCTCTTTTTCTAAGTCAGATAAAATACATCTATAGCAGAGTATACAGAAGATGACGTCGATCGGTAGCAGTTCAAATGTTTCTGATCAGAAAATCGGATCGCGCTCTCTCTTACATTTTGTACTGAGCCGAGTGAGCTCGAACTCGCCGGAAGGAAATTTCGGATAGTGTGCGGAGTGGCGGTCCGGCGAACGTTCAAATGTTTCTGATCAGAAATTCGGACAATATGCGGCCGGGCTTAGATGATTAAACTTCAATGTGAAGAGTTTGTCAAGGCTTATGTCTATGTAAATCTTCATTTAATTACAGTTAAGTAATTATTAATATTAGTCTCTGTCAGTCGCACTCAGAGACATAAATTGATGATTTTTAATTTTAATAAGTTTGACAGATAACATATGGGGCTTATGTCAAAATCTTCATTTATTTACAATTAAGTAATTATTAATATTAGTCTCTGAGTGCGGCAGAAAGAGTGTTTCGTAGCACAATCGTAGCGTCGTCGTAACCGCAGCTACGAAAATTCCTTTTCGTAGAGATGCGTAGCGTGGTTTATCTTCTACTTTAGACCCTCAACGCGTGCTATATAAAAATTAAAGGTTGAAGATTTTTACTTTTCATTACTTATTTAAAAACGCAATTTACAAAAATACTAGCTAAAAGCCGAGCTTTGTGAGGGCTCGCGTCGTCACACCTTGAATGACTGATGATAACACGTCATCTACATATAAAAACCTTGAGTGTCTGATGATAACACATCTACATATAAATAAAAATTACTATGTTAAAGCACAAATCAATAAGCGTGATAGTTTTTCCTTAAAGTGTACCACAAAATGTACAGGTTGTGGGATATACTAGGGCTCGCTTCGCTCGCCCTGATAATATTATGTCAAATAAGTATTAATTAAACTGCTTTCTCAGAGCTCATTAATACGATTTAATCAAAGCAAGAAATTGAGAAAAATATACAAACGTTGACCCGGCGACGCTGTTTTGCCATATTTAAATTATTTCTAGTATCAATATAAAAAGTAGACAAAAACCTATTCTCAGGCCTAAAGAATGTAAGTACATACAAAATTTCATTAAAATCTGTTGAGCCGTTTTGGAGGAGTTCACGCACAAACACTTGTGACACGAGAATTTTATATATTAGAAGATGTCAAATAAGTAATAACTAACTAGCTTTCTCGGAGTTCATTATACGGTTTAATCAAAGCAGGAAGTTGAGAAAAATATAATAACTAATTATTATTTATTTATTTATAATAATTGATATTATAAGGTGGCAAATAGAAATAATGTAAAACACCCATTAGAACTCCGGCCGTTCCCAATATTCAATCTATCTCTGGTTTGACATACGACCGATCGCAGCTAGCATTGAATTGACATAAAATATATGTCTCTAATGTCTAATGAGAGCTATTCCTATCTCTAGTAGGGCAAAACCAGAGATAGATCAAATATTGGGAACGGCCGTTAGAGATTATACTACAAAAATTCCTATTAGTGGTGTTCGTGGTATATATTTTCGAACAAAAATCTATGGTGCCAATAATGGGACGTCAACAACGGGGTAGTTCCCCTATCATGAATCAATATTCACGTAATCACGTATCGGCGTGACAAGGTGGTCTATATACGTTCACGGTCACGTAAATCATCAACCATGTGTGACCTTCGGAGGCTTTCTTTATTGCAAAACAAAATGGTTTTCTATAGCAGGAATCCAACGGTAGTTCTGGTTCAAAGTCTTTGGGAAGTTCTCGCACAAACACTGTGACACGAGAATTTTATATAATATTAGACTGGGCAGTTCTGGAAATATTACATACACACGGGTCGAATTGATAACCTCCTTTTTTGAAGTTGATTAAAAATACCTATCACCAATCTTCTGCATCTCAACCAGTTTGAAGTACTGCATCAGTCTCCACTCCCTGTCGCTGGGGAGGAGCAGGATGTCCAGCTCCCGGGTGTCCTCCAGCCGCGCCTGGTCGTCCTGCCGCAGCAGCTCCGACAGAACCCGAGGGTAGATGCTGAAGAGGTCCCCGTGCTGGCTTAATGCCGCCAGGAGGGCGTTCGCGTTGTACGTCATCACCATTTTTAACCACCAAAAAAATCTATTTTCGGCATATATTTTGTTTTAGAGAATTACATTACTGGGTCAACGACCGACGATAGAGTACTTTCTTAATTAGTACATTACATTTTGCGATTGAATGCGCCTGATGGTAGGTAACTACCTCACACTAAATGTACTTCATGACAATTGTCTCACTTCCAACAATACTTGCGTGATTAATTAAGAGAATATTATTCCTATCAGTACTAATTTTTGAGAGTTTTAATTATTATCATAAAAAAAAGTCTTTATCACAATAATTTCAAATTTGTAAGTGCCTATGTCTACATAAAAACTAACAACTTAATATTAATAATATAGTTGCGCGTTTTTTTTCTCGATATTTCATTTCTCGACGGAAAATATAACGTACGGTTCGGTTCGCGGCCACACACTGAGTCAAGCTTTCAGACTCTATGATGTAAGTTTACTCCAACTTGTTGCTACAGTTTGCGTGATAAGCGTTTCTCTCTTTTAACTGCACCGATATGAAATGTTTTTGATAAAAATGGTTTAATCATTATTTAAAAATGAAAAAAATGGCATGGTTACTCCTACAAGCATGTCTTTTAAAGACCTTGTGAAGTATCAAATACAGCGGGCGTCTATCTGGTCGTCGGCAGACACGTCTGAGTGAGGGTGTTCAGATACCCCCCAGGCCGAACAGAGACCCTACTAGGGCTTGTCTAGGCCATTCCTCTGCGTTTACGTCGCGATGCACTGGAACACATAGCGCATCGCGACCCGCTCGGGGGCTCTGTGCAATGGACATCGGCGTCCCCACACCGATGCCCCAAGCTCCCAGGCTATGGCGGAATGTTTACCCTACGTCGCCTTGGCCGGCTGCGTCTTCGGGGGTCGAGCGCCTCCCGCTCGCGTATGCGCTCGGCATCCTCTTTGGCGGCCATTACTTGCTCAGCAAAGTCTTCGACGGTCGACCGCCCACAATCCTTAAATGCTGCCAAGCATCGAGCGAACCAATGCTGGGAGCGAGGTGTCATATCCGATGGCAGCCGCGAGGGCCGCACGTTGTCCATTCCAAGAGGGACAGACCGACACAGTGTGCTCGGTCGTGTCCCTGTCTTCGTCACAATGGTGGCATCTTGGGGTCTCTTCCCTTCCGACGATCTCGCACAGGTACCGACCGAAGCACCAGTGCCCGGTCAGCACCTGTGTGAGGCGAAATGAGAGGGTGCCTTCCTTGCGATCGAGCCACTGTCTGAGAACTGGGCGGATGGCCAGAACTAAGTCCACGCTGGCCCATCAAATACCTATCCAGGTATCACCTACAACTATACCGGCTGTAAAAAAACAAAGTGATAATACTTCAGGGTGATTATGAATCCCTAAATGTAGAGTTCACTGTGAAAGTACCAGTGGAGTGCTGATCATTATGTTAGGTGCTATTGCCGTAGTAAGTGCTACCTAAATAGGTAAGTTTTTTTATCGACTTCCAAAAAGGAGGAGGTAATAATATGTTTAACATTAGAATAACAAAAAATTAAAACCGACTTCCAAGGTAAAAATTATAATAACATCCTTATAATATGAACTAAAAAGTATTAATTAATTTTTCCTATCTAATAGTGCCTTTTTCCGAATTCGGCTAAACCTCAACTATTTCTGTACTCAATCTTCATCATTTTGAAGTCGGTGCCAGTTCCACTTACTTCTCTTTTTTCTTTCGAATCTCAAAAGTAATGTCAAATGTGTGCCTTACGCTCTGGAGTTAAGGTTGACTTTGTTATGTTCAATTTTGTGGTACATAAGTCGCTTAGAACTTGAATCATTTATTTTGAAACAACATTATATTTTTATTAAAATCGCTATGAAAAGTACCAATTATTATAAGGACATAACGTGATGATATAATTATGGTGTTGTGGGGGCATATTGTATCCATATACAACCATGTGACACTGGTGACCCTGACGTGGTAATGATGATGATGATGATGATGATGAATGTAATTTGCATAGTAGCATATGCTTTCAGTTCTTAAAACAGCGCCTAAACCCCAAACTTGTATCTGTAAGGAATCCGGAGTTCTCTTAATATCTTCGGAACCATAGTATACCTTGGTGCAAAATCTTGCGTTTTGGTAGCATATGCTTAGGATACTTCTCATAAAACCAAAATCACCATATGTTTCCATATAAATTTTGAAGAGTTCCCTCGATTACTCATGGATCCCATCATCAGATCACCACTTTTGTGAAAATGGGACCAAATTGGAGGGAAACCTAATAGAACAAAACAAAAATTTTGAAAATCGGTTCACAAACGGCGGAGTAATCGTTGAACATACAAAAAAAAAATAAAAAAAATATCCACAGCCGAACATATAACCTCCTCCTTTATGGAAATCGGTTAAAAATAGCTTTACATCTGATAATTATCAATAAAAAAGTAGAGTTGCCAAAAATAATGAAGTTTTATGACAAGTACCTATTTTTTGCAAATTTTTTGCATGTATTATTTTTCTCTATGATTTTTTGTGTCAACAAATTCAAGCGACGCGGTACACCGTGCACGATGCATCTTGGATGCATTGGACATTGGATGCATCAAATAATGGATAAATTTTATTAATCTATAATTATTTACAATAATATAATATCATGTCAACAAAAATTAAACATTCTCCACGATCTTTTCAGTAACCTGTGGAATGTCCTGTAGCAACAAGCTAACTTCTACTAAATATTCTCCACGATCTTTTCAGTAACCTAACCTGTGGAGTGTCCTTAATTTGCAATAAGTTACTTTCCAGATAAATCAAAATGTACTTAAAATCAATGTTTTTATCATACACAAGTTATAAGCAGGTATTTACCGCACACATTTAAATCAGAACTTGAGAAAAATATTCATGATGAACAGGCCTATGTCAAAAGAAGAAAGCTTTGCCCAAAGACGTAAACTGTTCAAAGAAGTATGGACAACAGCTATTGAGGCAGATGATAAAAATAGTAACAGACCTAAAGTTGTAAAGTATGTTGGATATTATTTCCATTTATTTTTAACGACCTCTGTGGCTCAATTGGTTGAGTGTGTGGCAGCTCAAGCCGGGGGTCGCGGGTTCGAATCCCGCCGACGGAACAAAAAGTTTTCAATGTTCCCGGGTCTGGATGTGTATTAAATATGTGTATGATATAATAAAAATCTTAAATATATGTATAGTATAAAAGTATTAAATATATTTCCGTTGTCTGGTACCTGTAACACAAGTCCTTTAGGTACTTAGCACGGGGCCAGACTGACGTGGTGTGAAGCGTCCATATATATTATTATTATTATTATTATTATTATTTTTAACAACTTAGAATTTAGATGTAACTCGTAACTTCGTTTGCGCAGGTTAATCCACAGATTAGGTTAATCGAACAGGCTAAGTACATTTTTGTAACTACTGATTATAACTCATCATGTCTTTAATACAGACTAACGGTACCCTAAACGATCAGAGTATCTGCTTTATGAAAATAATCTTCACCAAAAACCGGCGCAAAGTTAGTCCTGGGAGTACCAAGGGTGCGAGGGTGGCTTTCGATTGAATATTTATATGGTGTTGCAGTGGTCAAGGACGGCGGTGAACGATCCGTCTGCTCGATACACCGCCATTCTGTTCTTTGTTGTTTTTAATGGAATCTTCTATAAAAAAAATCACGTTTTAAGGTACAAGTTGGAAGCCGGCTACATGAAGTTGCAGCAGACGACGTGTCGTCGCGACACGTCATTTCTATGTAGGTATTTCTATGAATGTGTCGCTAGCTTCATGTCGCTAGCTGCGCAGGGTATTTCATAGAATGATAAATACAAACCAGTAGTGTCGCGACGACACGTCGTCTGCGGTTTCTTCATGTCGTCTGCTACCAACCGGCACCTTCAAGCGTAATTTTAATATGTAGGACATTGAACCTGAATGACATAGAGCGGTCGACTGGTAAAAGAAAGAAGCAGAATATACGAAACTTGAGAACCGTTTGTCAGGATCTGCTTGAGTACTGCGATCGTCAAGAAGCTAATTTTTCGTCAGCAAGGGTGGGTAATGAATAAAGAGTCCAAGAAATATAAACATAAAAATAAATAAGTATATTTTGTTTTATGTACTATTAAAGAAGTCGATTCCTAGGCAGATGGCGGACATAAGTAATTTGGTCGCGTTAAGTCAAACCCATCCGACCGATCACAGCTAACATTGTAGGTCCGTCAACTGCCTAGGAAACAATTTCCTCGATAGTACATCTAAGGTAATAAGCCCTGTACCTACCTATTATTTTTTGGATCTTGTTATTGTAGTAATTATACCTACTAATCTGCATTTTTACAGTCTCCAGGACCTAAAAATCGCGAAGAATCCCGTGCAGAACATAGTAGGGATGGTAAAGTGAAACCGAAGACTAAAAATAGAAGTAAATCTAGAAGCTTGAAGCTACCAAAATCTGATGCTTGAAATGATTTATTAATACTTATAATAGGTATATAATATATAAGTAGTAAAAATTAGTTTAAAGATTTTAAATTTTATAAATATTTGAACATTCCTGGATATCCATTACTTTATACTTAGTAGGTATAGGTCTACCAGAATCTGATGGCAAATTTTGACGGCAGATTTTCAAAAAATATCCTTGATCATTGGATAAATTTATATATTTGTATGTTTCACACACAGAATCAGCCGCTGTAAGGACTAAAAAGGATCGAAATGTTTTATTCCAATGGGTTGATTTCTTTTTTTTTATCTCCACCAGACGGCGCGACGATAGACACTTCTAGATTTTCTATTGGTTCCCCACCTGATCTGAAATTATCTGCAGGTTGGCATCACTGACTACATGTGGGTTGTGTTTCTAAAAAATCTCAGTGTCCTGTCAAGTGTGACATAAATCAAAATATCTTGAACCTAGTTTCCGTTAGCATAATATTAACATAAAACTGTATGTATTTATATATTTCCATATATTACTATATTTTTTTGCTTCGTCCCTCTAGTTTAAATTTCACGAAGAACAACGCCTAAGCGATCATTGGCCTAAGCGATTAGGGCAGTATACTGGTAACAGTTTAGGAACACGCTGACATAATATAATACTTGTCAAACTGAAAACTGACAACTGAAAGAGTTTTGGCGGGCATGTTACTTTGACACTTCTTCTACTTTTTATTGTTGGTGTGGTTTTTATTATTATTTCCCAAATTGTGTTATTTGGGTTTTTGATGTTCATTATTGGTAAAATATTAGCCATTAAATATCCGTTATCTTGCACAAGTGCAGGTAAGATGTTGTCAAAACCAAAATGTATAATTCCTGTGACATTTGGTGTGAAAAACGGTAAATAGGGCTATTTCTTCCGTGAGTTTTTACTAAAACATCGTTATAATAACTTTACTATCCTATTCGTTGGAATATTATTGCGTCTTTTTCAAATTGAAATGTATTAAGTTTTAAATTATTTTGCCCAGTTTTGTAGCAATTAATGATGGTATTACCGATAGTTGTCTACCCATACGCCATCTAGTTACTAAAATAAAAACTGTTTGACAATCAAATTAAAAAAATAAGAAAATGCCTCATTACCCCGGTATTGCTAGTCAATTTACTTTCTCACTTTTTGACATCAGATTCTGGTAGACCTATATCTAGGTACTTAGATATTATATTACGTTCATGTTCTTACTTCTACACTAATACATATTTATACTAATATTATAAAACGGAAGAGTCTGTTAGTTTGTTTGAACGCACTAATCTCAGGAACTACTGGTCCGATTTGAAAAATTCTTTCAGTGTTAGATAGCCCAGTTATCAAGGAAGGCTATAGGATATATAATATTATCACGCTAAAACTAATAGAAGCGAAGAAATAGAGGAAAATATGGAAAAAACGGTTGAAATTATTTGAAAGGGCTTATTTGAACGCGCTAATCTCAGGAACTACTGGTCCGATTTATAAAATTCTTTCAGTATTAGATAGCCCAGTTATTGAGAAAGGCTATAGGCTATATTTTATCACGCTAAAACTAACAGGAGCGAAGAAATAGAGGAAAATGTGGAAAAAACGGGGTAAATTATTTGAAAGGGCTTATTTGAATGCGCTAATCTCAGGAACTACTGGTCCGATTTGAAAAATTATTTCAGTGTTAGATAGCCCAGTTATCGACGAAGGCTATAGGCTATATTTTATCACGCTGAGACTTATATAAGTGAAGAAATAGAGGAAAACGTGGAAAAAACGGGGGAAATTATTTGAAAGGGCTTATCTCGCGAACTACTAGAGCATTTTTTCTGTTATTTGGATCAGATAAGAAGTAGACCACGTGAAGGATCATAGGCTTTTTTTTGTGGACTAATTTTTCCGTGAAATATCTAAATTACGCGGGCGAAGCCGCGCGGAACGTCTAGTTATATTATATTAATGCGAAAATATTATTTCTGTCTGTTTGTCTGTTACTTCTTCACGCTTAATCTTAAACGGCTAAACCAATTTAAATAAAGTATGGTATGGATACTTTGAGAAACGGAAAAGGACATAGGATAGTTTTTGTTCCGAAAAAAATTACGGTGTCTGCTTGTTAAACGAATCTGTGCGCAATACGCTCGGTATTTGTAAGGTATTTGGAATTTCAGGATAAGGAATCGAGCGGTCTGTTAGCTGTACAGACTTATGTTGTATAACGATTTGGATATAATATTGTTCTCACATACGTCTTAACACATTCTCTCCGAAACATTTTTTATAATTTCTCGGAACTTATAATAAAAATATAAGGTATTATTGATTTTATGATAAGATTATAATGTAATGTTATTACCAAATAAAGGAAGTCTTTTTTTGGATTGCAAACAGCAAGTCCAAAGTCCAAACATCCAAACCTAACCTGATAATTAGTATATAAAAAACTTGTCTCTGGTATTCATATGACATTGACAATAGTAACACAGAGATAGTTCTCTGTAACGGTTATGTGTTGTAAATTTCCTAATTATATATAAGTACTTTGTGGTTGTAAATAATTCTCTTTTATATTTGCTTTTCATCTCGTTTTTCTTACTTTTAGTAATAAAATATTATTTAATGTACATAACTTTGAACTGTTTATTAGCAGACTTTTTAGGCATCTGTCAAGAGTCAAGAGTCAAGACCACGTCAAGATGAACACAATGACCCATGACGACAATATGTCAAATTGGAGAAGGGACAGTAAAATACTATCAAAACATGAGAAATGGCTTCGGCCTGATGAAAAAACTTATTTCATATTATTGATATCAAAGAATTGGCTTCGGCCTGATGAAAACTCTATTTCAGATGGTTAATATAAAAGAATTGGCTTCGGCCTTCACTATCATTCATTAAATAGAGAAAACATAGAAATGGCTGTATGGGCAACGCTCCCTTTGCCTGTCCCGACCGGGACGAATTAAAAAAAAAATGATATTGACAAATGACATCTGACGTATTAGTATTTGTCTTGACATCTGTCATATTTATAAAACGTACACCCATGGTGGTTTTTTAGTTTTTGTAAATTTATAATAAAATGTACGCAAACGTACTTTGTGAGTAAAGTAATTAAGATCTAAATATATTGTTAAATACGTAAGAGACGCACACGAAAAATGTTGTATAGTATTTAAAGGTAAATGAATTACATCCAGCTAAAGTTACGAACTTGTCATGAGTTCGAGTTTGTTTGTTTAGTATCAACTTTTGTGTGAGATTCGGATAAAATGTAAATAACAAACAACTATTTCACTGTGTTATAGATTAGTTTGCGATCACCAAAATGTCTGATTACGATCAACAATTCCAAGAAGATTTGGAGAAGGCGCAGGCGTTGAGTTTGGAAAGTCTAGCATTAGAGCAGTTTCGAAGACAGAAGCTACTGTCTAATTCAGGTACATCTTTAACGCTTGCTGTTGATTAGATTTATATTTAATATTCAATAGTTTATACCAAGGTTACTTCTTATTGAAGCTTGTCTTAAATGTGGGATTCTGTTTAATTTTATTCTCTTTAGATCAGCTTTAGTAATCTTCCTTTGTGTTTTCACTTTTAGTGTTTTTCATTAGTTCTGTCTATTGAAATAAAATAAAATACACAATGTTTGTTGAATATAGATGTTCAATTAACATTGTGCATCCAAATCTCATAAACTTTAAATTAGACAATCTCATAATTAGTTTATTTATAATACATTTCTCGGCTACAGCATCAAGTATGTCTTTGACATATTTTGTTATACAAGGGGTGTTGAGAGAGAAAAAAGTTTATTACTAGGTGTTATCCCTGAAAAGCCTTGCACTTTTAAAGTATATCTCTTTTCTTACTTAGACCTTCAAGCAACTTTTCTATCAAAGTAACTAACTTTAAGTACATTGTGTCAATTAAACAGCTGGATTTCTTAATAGTGTGGCTAACATGCGACATTTAAATTGGAAGTTTTATAGCCGCTTATACCGAGCATTTTGTATGATTAGACTTTAATGAAAAAATGAAAATGAAAAGGTGAAAATGAATTAAAATGTAGTAAAATTGGTTACTTTTTAAATGCTATAAGACTACTGAAAATACTTACTGGAAACATTGAAGAACAGGCCACAAACTCCAAACACTTTCATTCATGTATTTTACTATTAAAACCGGTTATTTATAGGCAGCTGGCAGACCTACGCAATTTGATTGCATTATCTCTAACCCAGCCTATCAGTTGATCACAACTTATATTTTGAGTCTTCAATAATGCTTATGCAAAAATTGTTTTACTAAAAGCATTATTGTTTTTTGATTAAAATATGCTAGAACGGAAATTTAACAAGAATAAAATTGTTTTGTAGTAGCCTTGCATAACAGGAAGTATATTTTCCTTTTACAACAGTGATCATATTTGTGACTGTACAATTGAGAGAGGTAGATGTTTAGCAGATGTAAACCTGTAATAATTGGTATAATATTATACAGGTTGTAAAAAAATCGGCCAAGTGCGAGTCGGACTCGCGCACGAAGGGTTCCGTACCGTTATAAAGCGAAAGTAGGCAAAGTAGTGCGTTTTTTGTATGGCAGCCCCCCTTAAATATTTATTTTATTTTAATTTCATTATTTATTATTGAAGTACAAATATAATTAAATATTTTATGAAAATTTCAAGTGCCTAGCTATTGCCATTATTGATTACGAGCAAAAAAGGCCAAAACAATCACGTTTCTTGTATGGGGGCCCCCCTTAAATATTAATTTTATTTTGTTTTTAGTATTTGTTGTTATAGTGGCAACAGAAATACACAATCTGTGAAAATTTGAGAAGTCTAGCTATAGCGGTTCTTGAGATACAGCCTGGAGACAGACAGACGGACAGACAGACATCGAATTCTTAGTAATAAGGTCCCGTTTTTACCCTTTGGGTACGGAACCCTAAAAACTAAGTGACTTAGGGTACGTAAATTTAGGGTTAGAATAGGTTCCCTATACATAGTTCGCTGTGAAAGTAGCAGCACTGAAAGAGTAATGTTTTTTAAAATTTTGTATGGAAAACAACAACAAAAAAAAATTCTCAACTATACATGGTGAACCCATACACACCCTAAAGTATTATCACTTAGTTCTGTTACACCCTGTATAAATGAGCTTAAAATAACCTTTCCCAGGACATTTGAAGTGTGGTTACTTTGAAGAACACTGTGTGATTATTATCCACAATGTAGGCAAAAAATATGTTTAACATGTGAATTGTGGGCTCTTCTTTAAAAATTGCTCAACATTAATATTTTATTATATTTTGATATAGGGGAATTCCCTATACCAAAATATCAACTGAACAATATCTTTACCGCACGCGATCCGAGGAGGAAGGTAAGGGGTAAATATTATATCCATATTCCATACTAATATTATAAATGCGAAAGTGTGTCTTTGCGGAGATACTTCATGTCCCGGGAAAGGACATAGGATACTTTTTTCCCGGAAAAATGTACGGTCCTCACGCAATAAACGAATTCTAGGTCAACGGAGTTGTGGGCGTCAGTATTTTGCAATATCTCAAGTGATATAAGGAGGTAGTGGGGAGAGTTAACGCAAATCTTACAATGCTATCTATAGGATGTCAAAAAATCGTCAAAATTGGCTCACGCAATTTATGGACGCCCCCTAACTAATAAAAAGAGGAGGTTTAATATTCGGCTGTGTGTTTACAATGCTTTGTTCATCTCCTGTCAGCGAACAAAACAAGTGCATCTGTCACTAATTTAAGGAACGAGATGAAATTGCATTGTTCCAGGCCAATTGAGTGCGTATCAAATCTGGTAGGAAGTGGGGTCATTAACTCCAAGCCGCTCGGAATTGGGTCACAGTGTTGATATAGCCTAAGTCGCGAGACGAGTCACTTTATATTAAATGTGTATATGTTAGCATCGCGGTTCGGACCATAGCCTTGTACTATTATCTATTCTGTGCCGTAGCACTAAAGTGCTATTTTACATAAAAGCCTGGCGCACATTATGAAAAACAATAGGGGTTCGCGCGGCTTTTGAAAAACTATGTGCTGGTTTTATGTGCGCGTACCTTACAGATGTTTTTGGCCTCTAAATAATATTAGTCGAATTTTTTTGACATTCGTGCGACGTAATCCCCACAACTGTACTTATGTATTATCTGCTCCATGTACGATACATAGTTATATTATTATGAAAGAAAACAAGTTTCACGGTTTTTAGGTACAAAGTTTCTGTTTGACTAGTTTTGATTCCTCGATCGTGGGAATCGCATACACAATAGATTTTCAATTGTTATGCGACACCCGGGTGCCGCTTGGGGATTGATGGGTTAAAATGTTGCCTCTACGTAGCCTCTACCCTACGCCTTAAAATATTTACAAAGTGACAGCAACGTCTGCTTCGTACGTGTGGGTCCATGCGCACGATTTACCGGCGCTGCAAAGCTGTTTTATCTCACGACATCGCTAGATTTTGTAGGCGTGTATGTAACTGATAATAATTTTGATTGAAGAGTTAGCGAGTGAGAGCGTCACTGAAGCGCTACAAACTACAGCTATACGAGACTTGGCTGTCACACCGCGCGACCTGTTTTACGAAACGAGCAGACATAACACTTGATGGTAGACACCACGTAAAACAGTTGATAAAGATAAAAAATCGGTTACTTATAAAATGCCAGCTCACAGTTACTTTAGTCCATATAATAAATGCGAAAGTGTGTCTGTCTGTTACGTCTTCACGCCAAAGCCGCTGAACTGATTTTGCTGAAATTTCGTATGGAGATACTTTGAGTCCCGGGAAAAGACATAGGATACTTTTTATTCCGAAAAAGGTACAGTTTCCGCCCGATAAACAAATCTGGTTTATTATAATGCATAATTGAAAACATTAATGGATGAAGTAGGTAAGGCTTTTGGGAATTTAAGTTGCGAGCATCATCAGGTATCTAATATATTTGTTTACAATCAGTACAATCATTTACACAATATTTGATCTATCTCTGGTTTTGCCCTACTAGAGATAGGAATAGCTCTCATTAGACATTAGAGATATATATTTTATGTCAATTCAATGTTAGCTGCGATCGGTCGTATGTCAAACCAGAGATAAGATTGAATATTGGGAACGGCCGTTAGTGATGTCATATAAACAGTAGATATAAAAGATAGTATTTGTGTTGTGATGATTCGCTCTTGCAATTGAAAGTCATTTAGTACAATTTAGAGATCTTATTGTTTGTGTCTGTCAATTTATATTGATAAACTAGCTTTTGCCCGCGGCTTCGCTCGCGTTAAGAAGTATAATTATTTTTAATGAGGGTAGCAAGGTCTCAGCCGGATCGGTTTGAAATTGACAAAGTTTCATACAAATTTTCATCCCCTATTTTATCCCCTTGGCGGTAGAATTGATCAAAATCCTTTCTTAGCGGATGCCTACGTCACAACATCTACCTGCATGCCAAATTTCAGCCCGATCCGTCCAGTGGTTTGGGCTGTACGTTGATTGATCACTATGTCAGTCAGTCAGTCAGTCACCTTTTGAGTTATATATTAATTATATTTAGATATCAAGAATCAAGATGGTTTATTTTTTAAATTATGAAATCTTTTAAATAGATATAATTTTTTTGTATAATTATGTATGTTTGTCTATATCCATAGGGAGATGACTGATTAATGCTCAGTTTTTGAGATTATTTGGCTTTAGTTTATCTATTCAACAGCTTTGATGATTGGTTAATATTTTAGGCTTAGCCAATCAAAAGCGCTAGTTAGTAAAAAACTGTCAAAATACCGAGAAATTGGGCATGAAACATTCTCGAAGCAAGCTAAGGTTGTCAAACCTAAAATGTTTTTTTCGGCAGTCCTAGATTACACGTACAGCTTGGTAAAAAAGAGTGCGTTTTAAATGAGTGCGCTTTTCCTTTATTATAGGCAACCCTACGCTTTGCTCAAACGCACTTTTGACACAAAATGCACAAGTGTTGACAACTACTGTAATGCCATGAATAAAAACTTTTAGTTTCAGCTGTCACCGCGCCATACTCAATTTTGCCAAGCTGTACAAGATAAAATGTCAATATTCAACCCCAGAAAGTGGGCTTGAAACATTCTTGGCGCAAGCTGAGAGTCGAAACGAACTTGTGTCTAAGGTGGAGAATTCATTGGAGAAGGTCTCTGAATGGGGCAGACGTAACTTGGTCCAATTCAACCCCGCTAAGACACAAGTCTGCGCGTTCACCACTAAAAAGTCACCAATGGTCGTATATCCTCGTTTCGAGGGCACATCATTAACCATCTCCCCTAGCATTGAGATACTTGGCGTCAACATATCGAGCGAAGTCCAGTTCCGATATCATCTAGAGGGTAAGGCCAAATTAGCCTCGAAGAAGCTTGGTGTTCTTAACAGAGCGAGACAGTACTTCAGTCCGGACCAACGCCTACAACTCTACAAGGCGCAGGTTCGGCCTCATATGGAATATTGTTCTCATCTCTGGGCAGGGGCGCCAAAATACCAACTGCTCACTCTGGATCGTATCCAACGAAGGGCTGCTCGAATTGCTGACTGCCATAGTGTTTCAAACAGCTTGGACCCCTTGGAATTACGCCGAGATGTAGCTTCACTCTGCATCCTCTATCGGTTGTATCACGGGGAGTGCTCTGAGGAATTGTTCGGAATCATACCACCTGCAACTTTTCGCCATCGTCCCACGCTAAAAATATAGCATCCTCATCACCTTGATGAGTGGCAGTCTTCTACAGTGCGTTTTTCGCGTAACTTTCTGCCGCGCACTGTAAAACTCTGGAACGAACTGTCACCAGCAGTATTTCCGGACCTATACGACCTGCAAACCTTCAAGAAAAGAGCGTATTCCCTCTTAAAAGGCCGGCAACGCACCTGCAGCTCTTCTGATGTTGCGAGTGTCCATGGGCGACGGTAGTTGCTTACCATCAGGTGACCCGTTTGCTCGTTTGCCCCCTTATTTAATAAAAAAAAAAAAAAAAAGCTATGGTTGCTAACCCTAAAATATCTCTTTTCGGCAGCCCTAGATAATACCAAGTTGCTAACCCTAAAATATTTTTTCCGTTTAAGCAGCCCTAGATAACACGAAGTACAAGATAAATGATAGGGTTGCCAACACTACAATAAATCTTTTCGGCAGCCCTAGGTCACACGAATTTGCAAACCCTAAAATATTTTTCTGTTGTAGCAGCCCTAGATTACACGAAGTAATACAAGATAAAATATGTCAAAATTAATACTAATCTAATCGCGCTATCGCAGATAATGGCACAGTGAACGTGGGACGGCGAGAGGATGAGGGTCTGCCCGCGCTGCCGCCGCCGCCAAGGAAACCACCGCGAAGGGCTTCGTCTACGGACACCAACAAGTAAGAAAAAAAATTTAATAAAAAAACACTTTTTTTTCCAAATTCATTATTTTTTAAATTTTAACAAATTATTGCATTGTCATTGGCTTCTAATACGTATGCAAAGTTTCGAAGTATTAGACTTTAGGAGATAGGTAAAAATTGTGCTCAAAGATTCCGTTACATACATACAGCCAAAGCGTGTTAAAAACCGGCCAAGTGCGAGTTGGACTCGCCCATGAAGGGTTCCGCAGCAGCAATAAGGTTTATTTTTGTGAAATTAAAAGGTTTTTGATTTATTTTTATATTTCAGTTGATTTAATGAAAGTTAAATTAAGTTTACCATTTATGACGTATAAAAAAAAAACTACTTGCTAGATTTCGTTCAAACCAATTTTCGTTGGTAGTTTTTATAGTAAAGTACATCATATATTTTTTTTAGACTTATCATGACTAAACTACCCCCCTACTTTAGAAGTTAGAGGGGGGGGGGGGACACACATTTTAGCATTTTGGAAGAGTCTCTCTCGCAAACTATTCAGGTTAGAAAAAAATGATATTAGAAACCTCAATATGATTTTTGAAGACCTATCCATAGATACCCCACACGCATAGATTAGATGAAAAAATTTTTTTTTGATTTAGTTGTACCTATGGAGACCCCTAAAATTTTTAATAATTTTTCCATTATTGTATCAAAATGTTAATGCGGTTCACGGACTACATCTACTTACCAAATTTCAATAGTATAGCTCTTATAGTTTCGGAGAAAAGTGGCTGTGACATACGGACAGACAGACAGACAGACAGACATGACGAATCTATAAGGGTTCCCGTTTTTTGCCATTTGGCTACGGAACCCTAAAAAGGATTTGTTAAAGCTATTGCATAGCCTTTATCGCGGGTTTTGAGCGCGGCGACCGAATCAATAAATTCCGTAACGAAAATATACCTAACACATTGACTAACGTCGTTTCAGTGCGACAGACTTCGGCACGGTGTTTGTGCGTGCGTGCGTGCGACTAGACGTATGCGTGTAGACTAGCTATGCAACAGCTTTACCGCGGCAGTCCCCGAGTGCCACACGTATTTTTTATTAGCAAAATCATGATGTTGGGACACAGAAACATATATATGTCAGAAGTAACTCTTTCAGCACTGATACTTTCTATACAAGTAACTCATCACAAGTTAGGCAAATACATACTCGAAAAAATCTTTATAAACCGACTTTGCGTTGAAAGTTGAAACTAATTTTTTAGGGTTCCGTACCCAAAGGGTCAAAACGGGACCCTATTACTAAGACTTCGTTGTCTGTCCGTCTGTCTGTCTGTCTGTCTCCAGGCTGTATCTCAAGAACCGCTATAGCTAGACTTCTGGAATTTTCACAAATTGTGTATATCTGTTGCCGCTATAACAACAAATACTAAAAATAAAATAAAGTTAATATTTAAGGAGGGGCTCCCATACAAGAAACGTGATTTTTTTTTGGGCTTTTTTGCTCGTAATCAATAATGGTAACAGTTAGGCATTTGAAATTTTTACAAAATCCTTAATTATATTTTTACTTTAATAACTAATAATAAAATTAAAATAAAGTAAAAATTTAAGGAATTCACCCATACAAAAAACACCATTTTGTTGTCTACTTTCGCTCTATATTGGTACGGAACCCTTCGTGCGCGAGTGCAACTCGCACTTGGCCGATTATCTTTATTTTCAATTTTATTCCACCTCGTGCTGAACGATGTTGTATCAGTTGTTTATAATGTAATCAAATCGTTATCTGACTATTGGAATTATTTGTAATCAAATTAAATATTGAGAAACATAAGAATTATGATAAGTGTTTAAGATTGTGTTCCGTCAAAATCCCTGACAATTGTTATAATTTTGAATCGGGGGTTGTGTTTAAAGGTCTTAATTTAAAGTTATTTAATTTGTGTATATTTCAGTTCAACGTGCACAAGTCCCGAAGGTCCAGGGAATAGCGATCTAATTTCCTTCGCGAGCCCCACCAGCAAGACGCCAAAGGACCCCCACGCCTCGTTCAGGGAATACATCGATCAGATCAGCAAGTGAGTACTAAAGTACGGTCGATGAATGGATAGAAATTTGTTCATTCATCTATCTTCAAACGCGGAACAATATTTTAGAGCGTAATTATCGGCTTGAGCCACCACGCGCTCAACAACTGAACCACAAAATATGTCGTAAAAAACATTAAAATTATACAATATAATTTATATCTCGCTGTGAAAAAATCAATAACCCATGTTTTCCGCACTTATAAAAATTATATGAAATGTTTTAAAAATATTGTAACATTTTTATTAATTGTCACAATTTTTTTTTACAGATTGGGTCAACAGACCGAGGAGCTTACAATAAACCCCGAGACGATGAACAACCAATACAACCAGCCCTACTATGGGCCCTACCAACCTCCGCCATATACGCCCGCGCCCTATCCTTCGTACGGTATGCCCGTACCTGTCCTACCCAACCTACCATACTACCCTGCGGCTATCAGCGATCCCACGAACCCCCCATATCCTCCGAACCAACCACATGCGACTCAATATCCTCCCAACCAGCATCCAACGACTCAAACATATCCTCCCAACCAGCATCCTAAGACTCAACCGTATCCTCCCAACCAACAACCTACGACTCAACCGTATCCTCCCAACCAACATCCAACGACTCAACCGTATCCTACCAACCAACATCCTACGACTCAAACATATTCTACCAACCATACGAACCAATATCCCCCCAACTATTCGTACCCTCCGAGCCCGTACCCGTACAACCAAACGCGTCTAGCGACGCCATCTTACGTCGGATACCCGCCGCCACAATACAACTTTAATACGACCAACATGATATCGCGGCCGACTAGACCTCTCTACCCCCAGTTGAGTCAGCTAAACACTTACCCCATTCCGTCTCCGCCGAACGCACAAAACAACAATACTTTACCAGTTGCGAAGCCTGAACCTAAAAGAGACAGCGTTGAAAGTAATGCGTCGAGAAAATCGTCCGCTGCTAGTGTTGGGGTAAGTCTATGCGTAGCTAAATATCCTATGGGATAAGCGTAAGACTTTGTCTTGACGTGATCTTACTGTGAGAACCAGTATTTTCATGACATAAGTGCCTCTAGTGGCGAATGATGGTAACTAATTATACAAATTTTAGTTAGCCTTCTTATGGTGAGATGTTTTAAAAATTACAACGTTACCGCTTATTTTTTCATCTCGATGTTAATTTTTAGGGTTCCGTACCCAAAGGGTAAAAACGGGACATAGACTGAGACTTTGATGTCTATTCGTCTGTCTGTCCATCTGTCTGTCCGTCTGTCTATCTGTGTGTCTCCAGGCTGTATCTCAAGAACCGCTATAGCTAGACTTCTGAAACTTTCACAGATTATGTATTTCTGGTGCCGCTATAACAACAAATACTAAAAACAAAATAAAGTTAATATTTAAGGGGGGCTCCATACAACAAACGTCATTTTTTTGGCCTTTTTGGCTCGTAATCTATTATGACGACATGTAGACACTTGAAATTTTCACAAAGTCCTTAATTATATGTGTACGACTTCTGCAGAAGCGTAGCGTGCCTTGCCGGGGCCCCGTATAAATTTTTTTGTAGGCCCTTAGTAAAGTTAGAACTTATCAGTTATCAACTTATCACAAACCAAAAAAATGCATAGGGTGCCAACTTTAGGACTCACGATTTACGCGAGTAATAAAAGAATATTTTTTTTAACTTTGTCATTTACGAATTTAAAAATAGAATACTAGGAACGTTTTTATTAATTTTTGCATACGCACGTTGGGGGCCCCAATGGCCCCCAGGCCCCGTATAATGGATACGGCAGATACGGCGGTAGCTACGCCCCTGGAATACTGCACTAATTAAAGTCACTGATGACATTAGACGTAGCATGGATGAAAAGCAACTTACACTGCTAGCACTACTAGATTTTAGCAGTGCATTTAATGCTGTAGATCACGAAGTGTTGATAAGTATGCTGAGGGGTTATAATTTTTCACCTCAAGTTATTGAGCTATTTCGCAGCTACCATGTGGGGCGTCGACAAAGAGTAAAGGTAGCTAATGCATCTTCCGACTGGTCTATGATCCTTACTGGTGTTCCTCAGGGTGGTGTGCTGTCTCCACTGTTTTTTTCTCTTTTCATAAACAGCATCACACAATCGTTAACCTCATCTTTTCACCTCTACGCAGACGAATTCCAAATTTATTGCCAATCATCCCCACATGACATACATGCCGCTATTCACAAACTCACAAACTTAACAGTGACCTTAACCTAATTTGTAACTGGAGTAAGCGCCATGGTATCTTTATTAACCCAGCTAAGACGCAGTTAATACTTATTGGTAGTCCTGGGCTAATATCTAGGGTCAACTTTGATTGCTTACCTCCGGTGGTCGTGAACGGCGTTGTAGTTCCCTTTACCAAATCAGTTTAAAATTTAGGAGTATACCTTGACGAAATTTTATCATGGACACAACACCTTAAAGAGATCTGTAGGAAAATACACGCAACCTGGCACTCTCTATCTCGTCTACGTTACCTACTTCTCATTCCAACAAAAATTAAGATCGCTGAATCACTTTTTCTACCTACGCTTGACTATGCAGACGCGTGTTTTGTGAATCTCACAGAGGACCAGCTTAACAAACTCGAGCGACTGCAGAATCTAGCTATTCGATTTATCTTCGGTCTTCGCAAATACGACCACATCTCCGAATACCGTGCAAAGCTGAAGTGGTTGCCTATTCGCCTTCGACGGGATGCTCGCGTTCTTTCTCTCGTATATTCCACTATACATGACCCGCATTTACCTATGTACTTAAAAATAATTTTATATTTCGACAAGCAGACGTTAAGAGGCCCCTTCCCAGTCCCACTATTGTCAACGCGGGCGTGATCGAAAAACTTGTTGTTTCATCCAGCGCAATGTGAGTTAAGAGGCGCGCAAGTGAGTGCGCGATAACATTGAACGATAAATAGTGTGCAGAAATTTCATAAAACTTATTTCAAGAAATACGTGTTTATTAGTAGGCCTTACAAGTTTGTAAAAAAATATGTTTGACATTTAGAATCTCCATTACATTTGCAAGGTTTATAAACACTGACATATAAGTACTACGTACTAGACTTGACACCGCAACGCAATGCTTGGTCACATTCAACAGAATCTATATAGCCGCAGCGCACTTAGTCGGCCGCGAGCTCTTCTGCGCACTAGACGTATGACAATTATAAAAAAACAAAATAAAAGTCACAAAAATGCCTTGGTGTGTCTTAAGATACTGTAAAAATAATTCCAAAAACACTTCCAAATGCGACTGAATAACATTTCATCGGTTAGTGTTCTTATTTTAATTATTTTCAATTAAAATACGAACATTCAATTACTAGGCGAAGACGCGCGCCATTTTGCATTGTCATAGAGTAGTAGATTCAGAGGGGAATGTAGGCAGAATACAGATATCTATGATGAGACGACGATGAATGAAGTATTCACGTAGACGAGTTTGTATTTTGGTAATAATATAAATACGGTATTACGTGTACGTTATACATGCGTACATTGTAATTGTATTTATAAATAATTAAGTAATTTAAATAAGGTAAATATGTAGTGGACTTTGGATCCATACTTATTATAATATAATTATTATAAATGCGAAAGTGTGTCTGTCTGTCTGTCCGTCCGTCTGTCGGCCTGTCCGTCCATCTGTTTGTCTGTTCGTCTGTCCGTCTGTCTGACCGTCCGTCTATCTGTCTGTCTCTCTCTGTGTCTGTTACCTCTTCACGCCCAAGCCGCTGTAACGGTTTTGCATAATTTTGGTACGTAATATTTTGGTATTTGACAGACTTCCAAAAAAGGAGGTAAAACGTTTGGCTGTATGTATGTTTATTTTTATTATTTGTTGTATGTTCAACGATTACTCAGCCGTTTGTGGTCCGATTTTCGAAATCCTTGGTATGGAGTTAACTCGACCGTTTGTAGCTCCAAAACTGGGGGGTTTGTATAAGTATGGCCGCCAGGTACGGAGTCAACTCGACCGAGTTGTACTCACCTTTGAAATTTTCGGAATTTTGAGGCTACGTCATATTCTATTCTCGGCAATTTGCGGAGTGTTTCTTCGGAGTGATGCCTTCAGAGTAGAGTGATGATGATGATGTTTTTTAACTGACTTCCAAAAAGGAAGAGGTTATATATTTTGTATGTTCAACGGTCACGTCGCCATTTGTGGACCGATTTTCAAGATTTTTTCGCTATTGTATCGGGTTTAATCCGAATTTGGTACCATGTTCATAAAAAAGGTGACTTGATGATGGCATCCATAAGTAATCGAGGGAATTCCTCGCTATTTATACTAAAACCCCATTTATCTGGATGATATTGTGATTTTGATTCATAATCTGAATTCTGAAGTAGGTATTTCAAATGGAGTCACGCAGAAATAAACGAAACTTTGTTTGTATTCCCCTATCTTAGATGAGCCGCCATATTGGATGTAGAATGATATTACATTCGTTTTCGAGTTATTCTCAAAAAGTTCTTTCATTTAATATCCATACTGTTATTATAGGACGGCATAGAAAATAACTATTCCACTATCTTGGATGGTCGGCCATTTTATATTTATACTGATCTCATACTGTATCGTGCATTGTCATTCAAACCAAACGTGTATACAAAATTTCAGCTCAATCGGTTAAAATATTATATGTACATACATACTTCGAAATTGAGTTCAAAAATTCCACCCGAACTTACATAATAATATGTACTAATATATTTAATAATATGTACTTACATTATAATATACAGAGCAAGTTATACAGAGTTATACAGAGCAAAAGCTTTTAATAATGTTTAATAAAAATCTTTGTTTTATTTTATCCACTTACTCAAATAGAGTCTGCGTTCATTCGAGTGTAGGCACTAAACTTTGTCACTTCTGCGGTACTGATCTATAGCCATCACCGCCCCGCCTCTCACCCCGCTCATGTGTAAGAAATTAATAAAATTGTTTGTTCTAAATAATATTCATCAACATTTATTAGACACTTGACTAATATCATTAACGGATGTCATTAGTTTGACATCCGTCAATGATAGACCGGAAGTACAGAATATTTATTAATTATTATTTTAAATCCGGAAGTCCGCCATGTTGATGAATAATATTTTAGATCGGAAGTCAAGAGACTATTTTAATATTTGTATATGCAATGGCGGGGTTGCATGGGAGACGCGCTCATTCGTTTTTGGTCAGCCAAGTTGAGCAGTTGTGCTTAAAATACTGAGGTCTATGTTAATGAAGTATTAATAGTAATAAGTTATACAGTGTGAAAATATAAAGTTAAAATATTGAGTTTGAAGTGTTATTTCAACCACTAAGGATCCTTCATATCTCAGAAGCGGGATTTTCCCACGATAAAAAGGTATGTAAATAAAATTAAATTTCAATTTACATAATATTTTATTTTTTATTTTTATACCCTCTTATAATACATGTTTTTCACTATACAAGTATATATTTTTTTGCGTACTTAGTGGTTTTCCTTTTTCTCTAGAATATTAAATTAAAATGAAGTAACACTTGTAATTGTTTTTCTTTATTTTTTTTTATTTTATTTACCAAATATAATGGATGATTTAAGATTATTGTTCCATGATTCATGCCCGTTAAAAATTAAATATATTAACAGTCATATTTATTTATTATCAATACGCATGCATTTTTTACAAATATTATTTCATTTATATGACAATGTGACTGACGTTTATGGTTTTAATTCGATGAGTAATTTGATTTTAATATGGTACACAGTTTTCCAATTCTTATTTAAATATTCTTGCAAGATGCAAGTACAATATTAACATTTTATTTACAATATAAATAGTAAATACATATTACTACAGTGATCCAGTGTAAATATATTTTTTAAATCAGTTAAATTAATATGTTTTTCTTTTTTTTTTTCGTTCGAGGTAATTGCGAAATGCCAAAACGCAAGCGTCGAGACCAGACTCCCAGCGTACCCCGGAGTCGCTCTCGAAAAACTGGATCGCCGGGTACGCGGCGCAGGAGACATGAGCAGGCAAATACGACGACCAGCCGAATGTCTCGACAAAGGGAGTCGACGTCAAGGCGAAGAGAGTCAAGGTCGAGGCGAAGAGTCTAGATCAAGTAGACGCCGCAGTCGGTCAGCTTTCAATGAAGGACACTCTCCAAGTGCTGCGCCGAGGTATACAGAGTCAGAAGTTCATTTTCTTCTTAAATTTATTAACGCCATGAATAATTTTAAGAGCGGTACCGAACGCGAAAATTATCCAGTACTCAACAATGTCATACCTGAGTTTGACCCGTTATGTAAAGAGCAATCAATTGATTCCTGGTTAAATAAGGTTGAAGAGTGCGCACAAATATACAACTGGGATGATAAACATATTATTCATTACGCTTTACCAAAGTTAACTGGAGTTGCGAAGTCTTGGTACCAGGGCCTGCCAACTTTGCTATACTCCTGGCCAGAGTGGAAAATAAAGCTTAGGGAATCTTTTCCATCTCGTCAAAATTACGCCGAATTGTTAACAGAAATGTTACAAAAACGAGTCCGGTTTGGCGAATCGCTCGAACTTTATTACTACGCAAAAATGAATCTGCTCAACAGATGCGAGATTAGTGGGAAAAGAGCTGTTGATCGTTTAGTTTTTGGTATAGAAGATAGAGGCGTTCGACTAGGAGCACAGGCAGCAGAATTCAAAGAACCAGAGCAAGTACTTAACTTTCTGAAGTCTGTAAAGGTCAGTCAAGACAAGCAGTCCGTTGAAACCGGTAGTAAGGATACGCGTAGTAAAATAGTAACCAATGTTAATTTAGCTAATCATAATAAATTGCCGAAAGAAAGTAAATTTGATAATGTTACGTGCTATAATTGTAATGAGAAAGGTCATACATTCTACCGTTGCACTAAGCCTAGACTACGCTGTATAATTGTAGACTAATTGGACATTCGGCTGCTGATTGTTCCAAGACGAATCAAAGTAATAACGATAGTACCAGTAAAAATATTTTAAAAGTAGATGGAGTCGCGGATACCAGCTCAAAATATAAAATGCCTATAAAAATTAATGAGGCCGTGTTGGATGGCTATGTCGATTTAGGTAGCGAAGGTACTTTGATTCATTTTAGTAATGCTCAGCAGCTAAAATTACAATGGGATTCAACGTCAGGCCCTATGTTAAAAGGGTTTGGTGGTATCCCTTACTGTTCGATTGGGAAGACATTATATACAATAAAAATTCAGGGCGTTGAAGAAAGGGATGTAGAAGTACTTATTGTAGATGATTATTTATTAACCGCGCCATTGTTGATTGGACACACGTTTACGGAAAGGCCTAGTATTAAAATAATCAAAACTGGTTCTGATGTTGTATTTGAAAGGATACATCTCTGGACACAACTAAACTTCCGCTTATATGTTCTGCTGGTATTGAAATTAACTCCGGTGAAATTAGTGCTCTTCCCGTTACGTGTAATCCAGTTTACACCGGTCGCATTTATGTTCAAGGTAGTTTTGAGAGGTCGTGAGGGTAAGGAATACTATTTATTGCCGGGTGAATACGAATTGACTGACGGTATAGGTTACGTGTTTATACAAAATGTTAGCAAAGTCAATATTAAATTTGAAATGGATACGCTCGTGACCCGTAGTTATGCTATTAAAAATAATACTTTAAATATTCGTAAGATTGATGTAAGTTGCTATCGGAATGAATTAGACGAATCAGTAATAAAAATTAGTAACAATTTATCACAACAGCAAGTAACTACATTGAAAAACATACTCGATAAATACCCTATGTGTTTCTCCAAATGTCTTAGTGATTTAGGTTTTTCCAGGTAGTCAAAAATGGTAATTCAGCTGACAGATTCCGATCCTGTAGTGTATAGGCCATACAGGTTGTCGTACAGTGAGAGGTTGTTAGTCAGAGAAATGATCGATGAGATGTTAAACAGTGATATCATTAGGGAAAGTAACTCTCCATATGCCAGCCCAATAGTTTTGGTGAACAAAAAGTCCGGGGAGAAAAGGCTATGCGTGGATTACCGCGCACTTAATCGTAAGACTATTCGTGAGCACTATCCTATGCCACGAATTGAAGATCAGTTCGACATGCTTGTAGGTAGTTCTTTGTTTATAACTCTTGATTTGGCGTCTGGTTATTACCAAGTGCCCATAGCCGAATCTTCGCAGGAAAAAACGGCCTTCGTTACACCAGACGGCCAATATGAATACTGTAGGATGCAATTTAGACTCGTAAACGCGCCATCAGTATTTCAGCGGACTATGAATAAAATCATACAAAAATCTCCCGTGCGGTCTTACGTACTCCTATATATGGATGATATCCTTATTCCAGCAAGATCGTTTGATGAATCCATGACCCGATTGGAGGAGGTTTTATGTCTCCTGAGGGATAGTGGACTCACTCTTAAGTTAAATAAATGTAATTTTTGCTTTTAGAAAATAGACTATCTTGGATATGAAATAAGTGCTGAAGGAGTGAGGCCAGGATCCGTCAAAACAGACGCGATATCAAAATTTCCCGTTCCAAGCAACATTAAGAAGTAAGAAGATTTTTAGGATTAGCTAGTTTTTTCCGAAGGTTCGTCAAGGACTTTGCAATAATTGCTCGTCCCTTGACGAACTTACTGAGGAAAGACGTTGCTTGGAGGTGGGGAACTGAAGAGTCTCAGGCTTTTAGGACATTACAATCTTGTCTGGTAGAAAGACCAGTTCTTGCGATTTACGATACTGAGGCAGAAACCCAGTTACATACAGATGCGTGTAAATTTGGGGTGGCAGGGATTCTCCTCCAAAAAGATCAATCGGGTTCATTTAGAGCAGTCGCTTATTATAGTCGTCAGACTAACGCTGACGAACAGAAGATGCATTCTTTCGAACTTGAAACATTAGCGGTTATTGCTTCTCTAATTAAATTCCGGGTTTATCCGGGTTTGGTTAAAGTCGTATGTAATGCATTACGTACGACTTTAACCAAACGTGATTTAATTCCACGTATCGCGCGTTGGATACAATTTTTAGAGTTCGATTGCAATATATAGAACAGATCTGGGGAAAAGATGGCGCACGTAGATGCTTTGAGCAGAGGAGCTATTGCGAATGATCAAAACGAATCTCATGTTCTAGACGTATTACAGATTAATTCCGAAGATTGGCTTATTACTTATCAGCAACAAGATGATGATATAAAGAGAATTGTTAATATTTTAGGCGATTCAAAAACTAGAGAAACAGCAGATATTTTAAAAAACTATAAAATTAAAAAAGGTCTAGTCTATAGGGTTATTGATGACAAAACTGAGCTATGGGTGGTTCCAAAGAGTGCGCGATGGCAATTACTAAAAAGTAACCACGATGATGTAGGTCATTTTGGCTATGAGAAAACTTTGTCACGTATAAAATCTTCCTATTGGTTCCCAAAAATGCGGCGATTTGTGAAAAAGTATGTCTCGGCTTGTTTGGGCTGTGCACATCATAAAGTTCCTGGTGGTTCTTTGGTTAGCGAATTACATCCAATACCAAAGGTTGACATACCTTTTCACACAATCCATGCAGATCATTTGGGACCTTTTGTTCGGACTAGACGCGGAAATACTTACATTCTGGTCATTATCGATGCATTTACAAAATTCATAAATATTACAGCAGTTCGAAATACGAAATCTTCCACTACCATTAGGGCACTACGCAAACATATTAGTTATTTTGGTTCTCCCAGTAGATTAATTACCAATCAAGGAACAAGCTTTACTAGCAAAGAATTTCAAACATATATTAAGTCTATTGGCGTTAAGCACGTTTACAATTCGGTAGCTACACCTCGCGCCAACGGCCAAGTTGAACGATATAACCGCACTATTTTGGCCGCACTTGGTGCAATGAATCACAGTAGTAATTCCAATGGTGTTTGGGACGAAAACGTGCCACAAATTCAGTTAGGCATAAATACCACCGTACATGATATTACAAAGAAAACTCCAACTGAATTATTGTTCGGACGTACATTTGCAAACCCTTCACAAGGTCTTTTAAATGATGTAATAATGAATTTTGATGAATCCAATTTTAATAAAGATAATCTAGATAGCGTTAGGGCTGAGGCAAGTGAACGTATTAAACTTCAACAAGATAAAGACAAAGAAATATTAAATAAACGTAAATTACGGAAAACAAATTTCGCCGAGGGTGATTTAGTTAGTGATTAAAGCATTTACTGGGGTAGAAGGCCAGTCTAAAAAGCTTGAACCAAAATGTCAAGGTCCTTACAGAATTAAAAAGATACTCCCAAATGATCGGTTTGTCATAGAGGATACACCAATTACAAGAAAGGGAAAACGTTACGAAGCTGTTGTAGCGATTGATAAAATATTTCCATGGTTAGTTTTTCAGTCTCCATCATCCTCAGAATCTGATTGTTCCGAGGATGATGACACTGAAGAAAACAATTGATTGGTTTATGACTATGATCGTTCTAATGAAGAAACGTTAATTTAAATTATTTGTTAATTTATTGCATAATGAAGCATTTCAGAAGTGTCTGATTATAATGGTTGATAGGAAGGTATTACAAGATTTATCTGATTTACAGGCCAGGTAACGGACTTCTCTCAGTTCAAATGTACCGATGTTTCATATACATGTAGAACTGAGATAAGTTAGAGGCATGTAAATCATGATGTGATTAAAGTTGATTTGCTATTTATTAAGTTAAAACAGTGCCAGGTCACGGGCTAAGCCAGGTCACGGGCTAAGCCAGGTCACGGGCTATGTAACAAACTAAAATGCCAGGTCACGGGCTGAGCCAGGTCACGGGCTCATTTCTCAAGTATTATGTATAGCGCCAGGTTACGGGCTCAGCCAGGTCACGGGCTGCAATTAAATTAGAAATTACAGAACAGAACAGTATTATTTACAGTACAGTACAGACAGTTATACAAAAATTTACAAATAATGTTTTAATTTACTATTCAACTATTTATAAAATGTTTACAATTTAAATGACGTTTTGCATTATAATCTATTATGATTGAAGTTGTTACCACAAGTTAATATTATATTATTAATTATTATTAAGGTTTATTTGAGTATTTGTTTTAGTCTTATCTTTATATTAGTTAATTGTTAACTGTAATTAAATTAATGTCCGAGTGTAATGAATCATAAAGTGCTATATTTAAGATTATTATCCTTAAACGAGTGGACTGGTCTCGGAACGGATGGCCGAGTTGTAAGAAATTAATAAAATTGTTTGTTGTAAATAATATTCATCAACATTTATTTGACACTTGACTAATATCATTAACGGATGTCATTAGTTTGACATCCGTCAATGATAGACCGGAAGTACAGAATATTTATTAATTATTATTTTAAATCCGGAAGTCCGCCATGTTGATGAATAATATTTCAGATCGGAAGTCAAGAGACTATTTTAATATTTGTATATGCAATGGCGGGGTTGCATGGGAGACGCGCTCATTCGTTTTTGGTCAGCCAAGTTGAGCAGTGAAGTATTAATAGTAATAAGTTATACAGTGTGAAAATATAAAGTTAAAATATTGAGTTTGAAGTGTTATTTCAACCACTAAGGATCCTTCATACATGCCTCAAGTGTGACATGTTTTTTGTTTGCAATGGCGCCTCTAGTACGTAGTACATTATATCTCTATGTTTATAAACAAATATTTCCTTTACTGGTAATTTATATATTTAACAATTTATAAGTACATTATAAACGCCTAAATTTCAGATAAAATTTGTGCAAAAAAGCAGATTTTTGGAGGCTGCGGCTTATACTGAATTTGTTTCTCCAAATTTTGAGTTCGCGTTTTTTTATAAACCTAGATATAGTGCTGAAGATACCTATTAGTTCACAAGTTTCAAAGAAAGATCCTTTACAACGCCACAATCACGTACGAGCGTTTGTATGGAGAGATGGATGGGTTGGCCGCTCTTAAGGATTTACGATCAGTGTCTAATTTGCTCCTGGAAATGCCTGTATTCCAAATTTTATGGCTCTTCCTTTGCCATTACCGGAATAAAACTTTGGAACGCTTTACCAAGAGACATAAAAATGACCAAAACGCTAATTCGGTTTAAGGCCTTAGTCAAGCAACACTTCCTTGCTATTTCTCATAATGATAATAATAATTGCACAACTTAAATTAATTATTTCTTTTATCGCTCACAATAATTATTATAATTCGGCTATTGATAACGTCACATAAATATTGAAATATAAATTAATGTTCCATCCTTGTGAAATAATAATATTTTTGTTTGTATGTATGTACATATTGTATGAGTGTATTATATGTATGTATTTTAGACTACGTAGAAATATGTATGTATCTGTGTATATATTATAATAATATTATGTATTATGAATTTATATTTATTTATTTTTCCCTGTATGGCACATTCAGCTTATGTGTTAATAAATAATGTTTCCTCTACCCGTGGTTGCCTGGAAGAAATTACTAATTAGTAATAAGGCCGCCATTGTGTTATGCTTGTGTTTTATAAATGTTTTTGATTTTTTAATTGTAAATATGTGTGCACAATAAAGAATATTTATCTTACTTTAATATTTCATAATAAAATATAATAAATAATTAAGGGGGGCTACCATACAAAAAACATTATTTTTTCCTTACTTTCACTTTAAAACGGTACGGAAACCTTCGTGTGCGACTCCGACTCGCACTTGGCCGATTTTACATACAATATTACAGCGCATAGTTGGGATTTTGGCGCTCTAAAACAGCCTTGTAAAACATAAGAAATGTTTTACATAAGAAATGTTTGACGACCTCTGCGGCTCAATTGGTTGAGTGTGTGGCAGCTCAAGCCGGGGGTCGCGGGTTCGAATCCTGCCGACGGAACAAAAAGTTTTCAATGTTCCCGGGTCTGGGTGTGTATTAAATATGTGTATGATATATTAAAAATCATAAATATATGTATAGTATAAAAGTATTAAATATATTTCCGCTCCATTACTCATCCTTATGTTTCTATTTGCCCTTACAAACGGCGCCGCAGCGGCGGAGAAAAACGCTGCCGCGGCGGCGCCGTGTGTAAACACGCTTAGAGCGCCAAAATCACAATTTGCTTTTTTTACAATTCAATTTTTTTTTCTCCTTTAAATTCTTCTTTACACTTCTAAATTATTCTTTACACTTATAAATTCTACTTTTTTCAGTCAAACGAGTCGAACGACACCGTGGGCAGTCTGCCCAAGTCTCTGAACCTCATAGACTTCGGGCGCAGCGGGCAAGGTAGCGTAAGAGTCAGTGTGCTTGAGGCGTTTGATCCGCTACTAACCGACCAGAGCACGGGTGAGTGGTCATCTCATTATTCATGCCATTTCGATATATTTCTCTAATATTGGTAAATTACTGTTTTATATGTACCACAGAGCGAGTATCTTGCGGCTGTTAAGCAAAAAGAAGATATTGCAAAATATCTGCTGTCAAATGCTTGTTGCTTACTGGTCGCAAGATAGGAAATCGCCCTGCCGGTGACTGCTCGGCTATAGTCTTTTTTAAGGCTTTAAGGCTAAAGTAAGTGCAAGCCAGACAATACATATTAATGTTTTAGCTTGAACTCAAACTTTTTAATTTGCTTTAAATTTTAAATTTCACGATAGTTACTGAAATAAGACTTCATGATAAATTAGTGTTACTTGTGACTTTAGGTGCTATATTTATATATTGTTATAAAGTTTTATTTTCTAGATGAATATATAGGTAATTTACATCAATGTTGGTATCTTTGTTTTTAAACTCATTCACAACATAATCGTCACAGTGCTTATTTCTTTAAGTAGAAACTTGTGTTGCCAGATAAAAAATACGACACTGGCAATTCACGTATTTTCAAGATGGTCAATTTGGTTTTTTATCATGATAAATGTGGTTAAGACCTTAAAAAATGGTATCACTGCTTTATTAATTTCAGTGTGATTAATGAGTTTTGTGTGGGCTTAAAATATAACAAAATGTTGTAATAATCAATCATTTTTTTTTTCGAAATTATGAAAGTTAGCAGATATATTATGTTTCATGTAGTAATCACTATATCCTTGCAAGTAAAATGTTTTAAACACTGCACAGATCATAAACATATGGTAGCACCTCATGATCTGGCATGTGTGGCACATATATTGTGTTTTGTTAACCTTTTTATATACTAATTATTCTCTAATTTTATTATCCAAAAAAAGATCCAAAGCGACTGTTACATAATCCGTAATTTAGAATTGATATTTTCTTTATCAATTTTAGGAATCAAAAATCTTTTTAAAAATTTGTAATCATTTAAATACTTACTGTTAGCTTAAATATTTTCGAGGTCATGTTTACCAGCCTCTTTGAGCATGCCATCTCTCTCACTCATATCACTGTCTCCTTCAGAATACGCAGCTGTCAGCTCGAATCAGTCCAACTCGAGTGTATACGAGGAGTACGACCCTCTCGACTTTCTGTACGGCGAGACGGAGATGAGAGAGAGTGTGTACGCAACGATCAGTAAGCGAGATAGCGTCGCGCTGCCGTCGCCGCCGCCGAAGACCGTGCATACGCCGCAACAGCCGCGCAGGCAGACCACCGTGAGTGTTAACGCCAATTTACATATTTTATACAGTAGCAGGTGTCAGATGCTGAACATACTTACATTCAAAGTGCGTTAATGTAAGTAGTTAAATAACATTTGTGTTCCTAAAGCGTGTTGCAAAGTCAATGATTGAAGACAGCACACCTTGGCAATAGGATGGCCCTGTGCAGGCTACGTTATTTTTAATTTTTTTACATACTTTTATAAATCACTAGCTTTTGCACCCGCGGCTTCGCTCGCGTTAAGAAGTATTATTATGAATATTAGGTATCAAAGTACCTTACTCATATATCTAAACTCCCCTCCCGCACGCGCACCCCCGCCTTGGTGACGCCCACTTCGCAACGGGCCGTGCAGCAGAAATCGTAATATTTTAATTTCGCCATAACTTCAAAACCAAACGTCCAATTTTAATCATTCAAAGACCAAATATTATCTATATAAACTCTACTTAGTGATGAAATAATTTATTTTGATAAGGATTAATAGCGTGAGTAAAATAAACGCGTTTAAATGTAGTCAAAAAAAATTCAAGATTTTTAATTAAAAAAATGGTTGTTGTGTTTCACTCGACATAGATAGGTATGACGTGTGCTGCAGACTTTTTTGTAGATATTTATAAGATCTATAATTAATTAGAACATTATATGGTTCTATCTTTTATGGTTTAGGCAGCGTACGCAAAATAAGTAACTTTTCTGGTTGATATTTTACACCTTGTGTCAGGAAAACCCAAGTATCTTACGGAACCCTATTTTTTCCAAAATAAAATTTAGCCTATGTTACTCGTGGATAATATAGCTTCGAATGGTGAAAGAATTTTTAATATCGGTCCAGTAGTTTTTGAGCCTATTCATTACAATTAAACAAACAAACAAAGTTTTCCTCTTTATAATATAAGTGTAGATTGTTATATATTTTTATAGTATTTTATTTCATTCATTGTTTCGAAAGATAGCTCCGAGCTAGTTTCTTAGGCAGTTGAAATGTAATGTAAAATTTAAACTCATTTGAAAAGAGCGAATGTAACTATTTTAACAAAACTAACATAATTTTAAGTTTATTTTCTGACTAACGCACTGATATGGATGTTTCTCGTTTCTTTTCTTTCTAAACTCACACGACTGAAATGTATATTTCAGAATAATCTTTTCCAGAACAAACTGTACGACTGTATAGTGAAATGCCATAACAAAACGTACGACAGCGAGCACAAAGCGTTCTTGAAAATGGTTCTCGATGTCCGAAGTAAGTATAAAATGGTTAAATGATTTAGTAAACTTTTGCCAACAAAATCTACGTAGCTTCACATGTACTTTGTAAATACATACGCTCTTTTTTAGGGTTACGTATCCAAAGGGTAAATCCGGGACCCTATTATAAGACTTCGATGTATGTCCGTCTGTCTCCAGGCTGTAACTCAAGAACCGCTATAGCTAGACTTCTGAAATTTTTACAGATTATGTATATCTGTTGCCGCTATAACAACAAATACTAAAAACAAAATAAATTAAATATTTAAGGGGGGCTCCCATACAACAAACGAGATTTTTTGCTATTTTTTGCTCGATATCAATAACGGCAACACACAGGCACTTGAAATATTCACGAAATACTCAGTTGTATTTGTACTTTAATAATTAATAATAAAATTTAAATAAATTAAATAATTAAGGGGGGCTCGCATACAAAAAACAGCCTATTTTAACCGACTTCCAAAAAGGAGGAGGTTATATATTCGGCTGTTTGCTCTATTGTGGTACGGATGCCTTCGTGCGCGAGTCCATCTCGCACTTGGCCGATTTTTTAATTACTGTTTTTAACAGACTTAAAAAAAGGAGGAGGTTTCTCAACTCAATCGTAGGTTTTTTATGTTTGTACGTGGATAACTTTGCCGTTGGTGAACCGATTACGGTGATTCTTTTTTTGTTGGCAAGAGGTTTCTTCACAGGTGGTCCCATGACTAGGAATTACTGTTTGAAGTCGGTTTTTTTCCGTTAAAATTACAGGCTTGTAGGCAGAAATGACACTTCTGACACGTGTACTTTGCTTGCTTTCTTTTTATTACCATTGTTACCATTTTTATTTCGCTGATATTAACTATAATGTTCGCTTTCCAGAAAGATATGTTCACACGGACGAGAGCCGCAACCCTGGTCACGTGATCGCGGCTCGCTCGACCGGCAAGTACCCGCCCAACACGAGTGTCAAGCTGCTCGTACACAACTCGCACACCGACGAGCCCATTACGTTCACGTCTGACGGTAGGTGCTATATAATTTAACTTCTAAGTTATAACCGTCTTAAAACTAGTAGCACTTGCCATATATGCTGTATGAGTCGAAAGAGTTTAGTTTTACTTCAAACTAAATTAGTAGTATTTTAAGTTCTCTTGATTGATGTCCAATGAGTGACGATGGACGCCAGAACGAATCACAATGTCATACAAATTATATTTAATCTAATGTGGACTTGTACTGTATTCATAAATAATTTGTGTAATATGCGCCTTTATAGTTGCTATCACAGTCCGCATAAATATTTCTTTTTTCAGTGGAGTCAACGGTGGAGCATATAATTTTAACTGTAGTTTGTACTCTCGAGGAGGAGATTAGAGAAGACATGTCTGATTATATGTTAAGAGTAAGTTACTTTTATCATTTATCATCTTTCCATGCTAAAGAGCGAATCAAAATGAACTATATTTAAAGTCTTAAAACAAGCAAGGTCTTTTATTACTATAACTTGTCGCTTGTGTTTCCTTTTCACCCTTAACCCTGTTGTAATTTCAATTTATTTTGAACGTGTGATGATGATTGACGATTAACGTAACTCATTAAAGGTCAAGTACTGAGCATCAACCGGAAAACGTTTAAGTAAGAAAACTCAAGTTTGTTTTTTACGTCCATTTTCTGCGAACCAATGCATCTTCGGCCATTTTGTTGAAGCGCTTCTCAATATATTTGCTTTCGGCTACTTTGTCGTAGCATGACTATGTTTGCTCGTTATCCAGGTATGGGGTGCCAAAGAGTATCTAACCCCCGGCAGTACACTCAGCGAGTACGAGTACGTACGTGAGTGCGTGCGGCTAGAGAAGGATGTGCGTCTCTGTCTATGCGGGCGCGACCGCAGTTTGGCCCGCACGGCGCGGGACGATGCGCGCGATGCTCATTTACCTTTAGACGATCTATTGCCGCCCGCAACTGCGCCTGCGCTCAATTTCGACAACCTGTCTATATTGCTAGGTAAAATATGTATTAATATTGACATTTCAGTGAGTGTATATGTGGCCTTGCCAATAATTGACGAGCGATGAAAGAGCGAAGGAGGAGATTTAATATTTTTTAATTCACATATTTTATTATATTGATATATGTATAACAGTAATAAAAATTAATTAGGTTTATAATATTAGAAACCAATTCAATATTTGTTACGATTCTAAGGTTTTGCTCTATGCGTTGCAAAAACAGCTCGTATTGGTTAAAGAAAAAGCCACCACCATTTTCTTTCAGAAACCCTCGAAGGCGAACTATCACGTGCTGCGGGTGTGGTCCGTGCGGAGGGTAGCTGCTCCCCGAGCGGCGTGTTCCAAGCGGTGAAGGCGATATGCGCGCTCGCCGGACACCTCGAGACGCTGCATCTGACGCACTCGCTCAACGCGTTCGCACAGGCCGCCACTGCTCAGGTATACCCTTACTAACATTATAGTGCGAAAGTTTGTCTGACTGTAACGCGCGACGGGCAGCTGTTCTCCGAGCGGCGTGTTCCAAGCGGTGAAGGCGATATGCGGGCTCGCCGGACACCTCGAGACGCTGCATCTGACGCACTCGCTCAACGCGTTCGCGCAGGCCGCCACTGCTCAGGTATAACCCTTACCAATATTATAGTGCGAAAGTGTGTCTGACTGTCACGCGCGGCGGGCAGCTGTTCTCCGAGCGGCGTGAATCGATTACTGATTATGAGCGGCAACACTAGACGGGTCGCGCATCTCTATAGTCTATAGTTGATGTTCTTAATGTGACAAAAATTGCGGTACGGTGTCTTTTAATTTTCGTTACGTTACCATTCTAACTGAGTTGTATAAACTAACTTTATTGCTGATTTTCGGCTTTCGATTGACTAATAATATTTATACAATAATGTATGTTTACAGTGGACAGCTGGTGCAGTTCGTCCCGAACTCGGCGCAGAGTCAGGGCCATATTGCAATGTGTCGTTACGTCAGGGGGGCGCGGCCGAGGCGACCGCCCTCCAGTGTTCCCGCGTACGCGACGCTGTGCGTACGCTCCTGGCGTTGTATACACGCAACGCGTTATTGGACTTTCAACTACCCGACGCACCAGTATTGGCGAACGATCCGCGAAGTAAGCCACCTAATATAGTCTCTCATTATCACGTAAAATTTTCCTTTAACGTCGTTATCTTGCTAAGTCAACCGAGGGACAGCTACTTTGCTCGACCTCCTTCTGTACACTAACTCTGTTATCATGTTAAGTTATAGCTGTTTCGCAACCACGCCAAAATATCTACTAAGTAGTGAATAACTATACAAGGTCTCCTAAATTTTAGTCTGGTATATTAAAAAAGTCACATGACGGTCAAAGACAGCAGATCTTGAAAAGTTATATGATAAGTAAACTATAAACATTTTTACTGTAGGATTTTTTTATACTAAAGTAGATATTTTTCTTCAGAAGCGGTAGCGGCGGACACGATAAGTGAGCCTCTACTTCTCTGCATAGAGGCGGTACATGCGCTACCGCCGTGTTGGGCGCATGACGAATACGTTTTCCACGCTCAAGTATACTACGGCACGCGCCCGCTCAAGACCATACACCTGACTAACATGTCGAAAATAGACTGCGCGGGTTTCTATCCGAGGATTATTTTTGATACTTGGTATGTATAATGAAAAAAATGAGTGAGAATCGTTGCGGGTTTGTTATTTGTTTAGGCCGGACGGATTTATCGGGAAGGAGGGTCGGGAATCGGGATTTCAGACCTACTTTATTTGGTCGGGTTGTGTCAATGCAATGTCAGTTGTCGTATGTCGGCTGGGCTTGACATACCTCAATCAAATTACGTAAGTCATCCGCCACGCCATCTGCGTATAAATAAATTTTTCTGATACTTTGTCCTATCGCTAGTTTGCTCTTTTACAAACATATAACATTTGTGATTCATAATTTCAGGTTGAATATCGAGGACATACCAGTAAACACCTTGCCTCGCGAATCTCGACTAGTTTTAACTTTGTACGGGCGAACGCTGCGTACCGTTGATCATCCGCACAAGGAGCAACACAACGGTAACGAAGAAGAAATCGACGTGCCGGAAGAAAACGGAGACGTGCAATTTGAACAGATCGAGTTGGGATGGGCGGCGATACAACTGTTCGATTATGATGGGTAAGTTTCTGTGAGGCGATGTTTTCCGTGCACGTGTACACACTGTGCGTATTTTATGCACAAGTAGACTTATAGGTCTATTTGTGCATAAAATATTAAAGTCAATGTATCCTTTATACTATTTTAATGTATATTGTATCTATACTTCTATACTAATATTATAAAGCAGAAGAGTTTGTTAGTTTGTTTGAACGCGCTAATCTCAGGAACTACTGGTCTGATTTAAAAAATTCTTTCAGTGTTAGATATCCCATTTATCGAGGAAGGCTATAGGCTATATTTGATCACGCTAAAACTAATAGGAGCAAAGAAATAGAGGAAAATGTGGAAAAAACGGGGGAAATTATTTGAATGGGCTTATTTGAACGCGCTAATCTCAGGAACTACTGGTCCGATTTGAAAAATTCTTTCAGTGTTAGATAGCCCAGTTATCGAGAAAGGCTATAGGCCATATTTTATCACGCTAAGACTAATAGGAGCGAAGAAATAGAGGAAAATGTGGAAAAAACGGGGGAAATTATTTGAAAGGGCTTATTTGAACGCGCTAATCTCAAGAACTTTGAAAGGGCTTATCTCACGAACTACTAGAGCATTTTTTCTGTTATTTGGATCAGATAAGAAGTAGACCACGTGAAGGATCATAGGCTTTTTTTGTGGACTAATTTTTCTGTGAAATATCTAATTTACGCGGGCGAAGCCGCGCGGAACGTCTAGTAATAGATATTAGGTGTGTAGAAAAACAACTGACTTTTATCGTCGTATAACGTCGATCTTAGTAGATCTTCATCTATCAGACTGTCTATCTCTTTCATAATATAATATTATAGAATGAGCAACTAGCATATTATCATATTAAGAAGTAATTTTGATAGCGTTAGTAAATTATTAATTTTTTTCTGTCTCGTCGATGTCAATATTAGAGGATACATCTATCTTTATCCCACATAGGATGCTGGCCAGCGGTCAGTACGTGTTGTCGCTGTGGCCGGCGCGCTGCGACCGCAGACTCGGCCCCGCCCCGCCCGCGCTCCACGCCCCGCCCACTCCCGGCGCGCTAGTCAATATAGGTCAGTTACAATTCTCATACTCGAGGTATACCCGGCTATTGACCGAAGATCGGACGTACGAAAATTAAACCCTTGAAATATATTTTAGAAATACCATCATACACTCGCACCGGTGTGAAATGGACGGAGTGTGAGAAGGTCAAGACGCCAGAAGAGTTGCCGAGCTTCGACTCACTTGACGGACACACACAGTCTCAGCTACTGCATCTCATAGAACAGGGCGCTTATCAGAGAATGCCTACGGAGGGTAGAGAGGTAAGTTTGTCAGTTTTTTTTAAATATATTATACTGCCTTAGTAATGAAACTTCTTAGGAAGGAAATAATACAAAGTCTTTTTGTTTGTCAGTTTTTATCTCCTTATTTATCTTCGTACAAATATAAATAATTATGCCGCGAATAATCTAAAGTCTTTGAATCATTTAAAGTCTTTCTCCGACATGTTTGAGTACAAAGGTAGCGGGCCTTGAATAGTTATGCGCTTTAAAACATCCTGGTTTTTGAAGCTTAATCACGTATTCTAATTTTTCATTTCGGCACAAAAACTATGTCACTTGTTCAGCAAAGGGCCATAATTTTTGAGGATTGAGGTTGAGTCGAATGGAGGAAATCTCGAGGAAACTACTACGGGTGCTAGACGAGTTTTTACATACACTTTAATGACACAGGTGATGTGGGAGAAACGTCAATACCTGGTGCAGCTGCCGGGCGCTTTGCCCCTCGTGCTGCTAGCTGCTACGAGCTGGGCGGGAGAGGCTCGAGCACAGCTTCTGTCGCTGGTGCACCGATGGTCCCCACCATCCCCACTTAATGCTGTACACCTGCTGTTGCCATGGTGAATACCTGGTGTCCTGGTATAATTGTGGCGGCCTAACTAGCGCCACAATCCTGCATCTCCTTCATTGTAATTAGTAATGTTTTTGATAAAAAGGATATTTCAATTAAAACGACTAATTAATTATATATACAGGTGTGTATGTGTCCATTATACATATAGAGTTCACTGTGAAAGTGGCAAAACTGAAAGTGCAATTTTTTTGTGAATTGTATGGGTAAGCACCATGAATTTGCTCATACTAAAGTTAAAAAAAGTTATTCTTTCAGCGCTGCTACTTTCACAGTGAACTCTATAATATAAGAGACACATACACACCCTAAATTATTATCACTTTGTTTTGTAACACCCTGTATAACACAAAAAAGAATTATTGACACACGACATAAATAATTTGATAACAAAAACAAATAAAAAAAAATAAGTTATGTTGGTTAAGTGCTTGCTTAGACACAGCGGGAACCGCGCGGTTTGGACCCGCGCGGTTAAACCGCTCGCAGCTTATTACAAAGGCGTTGTATTACAGCGTTCACACTTAACTGCTCGGTTTCTGCACGGAACCGCGCGGTTCCCGCTGTGTCTGAACAAGCACTTAGACTTTAAACACGCCTAAAAACTTGACGACAATCATTTCGCGCAGTTTCCCTTTAAACACGCCCAAAAACTTGACAATCATTTCACGCAGTTTCCCCGACGCCGAGATTCGCAAGATGGCCGCCGAGCTGCTAAACAAGATGTCGGACGACGAACTCCTGCGGGTGTTGCCGCAGCTGACGCAGGCGCTGCGCTACGAGACGTACGAGTGTAGTCCGCTCGCCGGTATGTGGATCACTCATTTCACGCAGTTTCTCCGACGCCGAGATTCGCAAGATGGCCGCCGAGCTGCTAAACAAGATTTCGGATGACGAACTCCTGCGGGTGTTGCCGCAGCTGACGCAGGCGCTGCGCTACGTGACGTACGAGTGTAGTCCGCTCGACGGTATGTGGATCACTCATTTCACTCAGTTTCCCCGACGCCGAGATCCGCAAGATGGCCGCCGAGCTGCTAAACAAGATGTCGGACGACGAACTCCTGCGGGTGTTGCCGCAGCTGACGCAGGCGCTACGCTACGAGACGTACGAGTGTAGTCCGCTCGTCGGTATGTGGATCACTCATTTCACGCAGTTTCCCCGACGCCGAGATTCGCAAGATGGCCGCCGAGCTGCTAAACAAGATGTCGGACGACGAACTCCTGCGGGTGTTGCCGCAGCTGACGCAGGCGCTGCGCTACGAGACGTATGAGACGTCGGTATGTGGATCATAATTATATTTATTTTAAATTAGGGGGCAAACGAGCAACGGGTCACCTGATGGATGGATGGATGTCAACTACCATCGCCCGTGGACACTCGCAACATCAAAAGTGTAGCAAGTCCGTTGTGTTAGCTGTGTTAGCTACAATATTATACATGGTGCAATTAAACCTACCGGCCAAATTTTTTTTAGGGCTTGGTTTAATGGATTCTCCTAATGATACCTAATCATTAGGAGAATCCATTAAACCAAAAAAAAATAAAAAAAATAGGGCACATTTTTCTTTACAATAACATATTTTGTCCCAATCAAAATTGTAGCTTAATGGTCACCTTGTACAAATTACGATATGGCGCCGGCCGGTCCATCGCCCATTCATGCACGTAGGGATAGAGCGAGGGTGACGCGGGGAGTGGCGCCAGGGAGGCGCTGTTATATCAATGAATGCCTAAGCAGGATGCGTAGTGTCGATAATTTTTGTGTTTTTTTATTTCTCAACATTTTAGTACTGAGTGATTATAAAAGAAAAAACACGTGTATTTTTATTTTTAATTGCACCCTGTATTTGCAATGTATGTGGCAAGATGTACCATCGAGGAAATTGATTCCTAGGCAGTTTACAGATCTACGTCATTTGGTCAGTTCATGTCAGTTCAATGTTAATTGTGATCTGTCGGCTGGGTTTGACGTAACGCTACCAAACTACGAAGGTCTCCCATCTGCCTAGGAATCAACTTCTCTGATAGTACCTTAACCTGTAATCTTACCAACACGTTTTCTTTATCGCATCTTCATAGAGTCGCCGATTAAAATATATGGAATTGACATATTAAGCGTTAGATAATATGAACTTGACATTCGACTCATGTCGATTCCATACATTTTGATCGGCGTTTCTATAAAGAAGCGACAAAGAAAATGTGTTGGCTAAGCCCTCAGATTAGCTTGTTAACAATAAACAAGCAGAATTTTTTCATGACAAAATGGACCTCTTATTAAAAGAACAAAACATTGTATAGCATAATATCCATTGTGTAAATAATTTAGACATTAATTTGTTATTTATTTCCAGAGTTGTTGATATCGCGTGCTCTCTCGGCGCCGGCGGTGGCACATAGACTGTTTTGGTTGTTAGTGCACTCCTTACCTAACGTACCACAGGTAATTACATTTTTTCGCTTACTTGAGTCCTTTTTTTCTTTACTGTTGAAAGTCTATCAACAGTTCTAGATGTGCTCAAACATTGAATGTTACTATTATCAAATCAATAAATAATAGACCATATAAAGACGCTGAGAGAGTATTAGCCAAGATTGGTATTAAAAAGTATGAGAGCAGTTTATTAACCCGTCGATCGTGGGAAAACGAGACACAATAGATATTCTATTGTGTCTCGGTCACCGGTGACCGTATGGGGCTTGATGAATTAATACGACCCGTTATGTCTATTCCAGGCACCGAATCAAGAATTTCTAGGTATAAACATAGAAGAGAACTCCAATGACAGTCATGAGTTCGACGCGTGTATCACCGCGACTTGGCGGTATCGACTGATCCTACAGACTTTACTAGCGGTGTGCGGGGACAATCTGAAGAAAACGCTGTTAAGACAACAACTCCTTGTAAAGGTAAAGTTCATAAGGATTTCTAGACAATAAATAAAGCTATTAAAGTCTAAAGGGTAGTCCTAAAATACAAATGTGTAAGATTCTAACCACGTAGTCTGTTAGATTGTAAATAAATATATCACAGAAATTGATTCATAGATCGGCCTTGGTAATTTGGTCAGGTTATGTTATGCCCAGCTAAATGATCACGGCTATAATACTAATTTGACATAATCTGACACAATGACGTAGGTCCGCCATCTGCATATGAATCAATTTCTTCGAGGGTACAATGACACACGATGACACGACTCTTGATTATTTTAAAGTAGATAACGTCCGCAACTCCGTTGCGCCAAAATTAGTTTATCGCGCGGGAACCGTTCATTTTTCCAGAATAAAAAGTATCCTGTGTCCTTTCCCGGGACTCAAAGTATTTCCATACCCAGCAAAATCGGTTCAGCGGTTTGGGCGTGAAGAGGTAACAGACAGACACACTTTCGCATTTATAATATTAGTATGAAAGTATGGATGACGTGCGACATTTGTTTTTTTTTTTTAAATTAATGAACTTAAACTGTGTATAAATAATCAAACTGAACATGATACTTTTTTCTATAGACTGTAGCGGAAGTGGCGATGTCGGTAAAGTGCGCGAAGGAGGCGCAACGACAGAGGGCGTTGTGTGCGGGCGGGGAGAAACTCGCCGGGCTGCTGCGGCAGGAGCCCGCCGCATTACCGCTCGCCCTGCATAGATACGTACACGATATTGACGTCAAGTGAGTATACTTTGTTTTTAACCCTTTGTTTGTTATAAGTTTGACGTGTCTGTATGTCTGCGGTTATTGTACACTATTTTGCTTGCATTTATTCCACTTATTATATAAATTGTCCTCAGGTGTACATATTTTATTTATTTACTCTTTATCATGTTTCTGCATAAATGTTTCTTTACAGATCATGTTCCTACTTCTCATCTAACACGCTACCTTTGAAGATCAACTTTATCGGTATCGATAATGCGGTGGTACCCGCTATGTTTAAGGTTAGCTTTTTATTTCTTAATTTCTGGGTATAAGGACAATTGTTTCCATTATATTATAAAGCATATAAGTACTCTTTATAAAGTACTCTACAAAGTTCAATACTTTTTGAGAATCATTGCTTTTTGCACATTCTATATAAGATACATGCAAGCGTAAAACAAAGAATAATTACGTCGAAAGTCCATTTATGTATGCCTGAACTAGTTTTCCAATTTAAGTAAAATGAGGTGTCAATAGAGTATTTTAATATAAGCTATATAACTTCCTATTCTAATAATTATTATTTATTATATTTTTAATTTTGTATGTGTAAAAGAATATTTAATTAAGTTTCCTAAGAATTGTAGTATTATAAAACAACAGTACTCTCCGGACAAACCTTAGTGGTTTATGGAGCGTAACTATAGGTCTACCAGAATCTGATGACAATTTTTGACAGCAGATTTTCATAAAATATCCTTGATCATTGGATAAATTTTTATATTTGCATGTTTAAAACACAGAATCAGCCGCTATAAAAAAAAAGGATCAAAATGTTTTATTCCAATTACCCCGGTATTGCTAGAGTCAATTTATTTTCTCACTTTTTGCCATCAGATTCTGGTAGACCTATATAAAGAATTATGTTTTTTTTTAAATAAAATACTTAAATAAAAAAAAATGTTAACAGGTGGGTGATGATTTGAGGCAGGACGCCCTAGTGTTACAAGTGATCAAAGTAATGGACAGTCTGTGGCTGAACGCTGGCTTGGATCTTCGCATGGTCACGTTTCAGGCGCTACCGACTAGCAACAATAGGGGTAAGCAATTACAGTAGCATATTGATTTGTAATCTTCGATAACTGAGAAACGAATTGATAATTTTCTCATAGTTGTAGCTAAAACTTCAAGAAGAGGTATAGGTATATTTTACCTTGGTAAATTGTAAAGTTGCCTCAGAAAAAAGTTAAATATGATGTTACTCGTATGATTATAGACACCAAAGACTTAATAAATGTCATTCAGTAAAATGACATATTTATTGATTTTATTTGTTTCGAACACATATAGAATATAGAGAACTAGCTGTCCCGGCAAACGTTGTTTTGCCATATAAAATATTTCGCCCGTATACTACGAATAATAAAAACTAAAGCGTCACCCAGACAGACGCGGCCTGCGGTGGCGGTGGCGGTCAGTTGAATGGCTTGGCCGCGTGGCCGCGTGTGTCTGTGTCGTTCCTAGAACTCTCAAGTCATCCAACTGACCGCCACCGCTACCGCCACCGCAGGCCGCGTCTGTCTGTGACACGCTTTAGGAATCGTAACTCCCATACTACTACCGTTTTAAATTTGGTTCCTTTCGATCTGTCATTAACGTCAGCCTAGTACCGCTCAAGGCCACCTAAATATTGCAAATGTATTGAAATGTGTACCCAAGGTACACTTTTTTGACAAGTATTGTGGAGCATGTTTTTTGACGGAGTTACTTTTCCTTAGTTTTTATTATTCGTAGCCCATATACCATATTATTTTATTGAAGTGACTAAATAAGTATGTCACCATAGCAACGTCCATTGCTTTCCCGTCGCACAAACAATGGTCGCCGTCAGTCTCGAGTTGTAATAATTTACTATTATTTATTCAACAAATGCACTTATCAATATAAAAAGTAGATGTTGTCCGATTACCAACCTAGCCGATATGCTCGCTAAGATTCACGGAAATCGGTCGAGCCGTTTCAGAGGAGTTCAACCACGCACACCGTGACACGAGAATTTTATATATTAGATAGATATACCTAATATAGAGGTTATACCTAAAATCACAACACACTTTTTACTTTGCAGGTATGATAGAAATAGTTTCAGAGGCGGAGACGCTCCGAGCTATACAGACCGAGTGGGGTCTGACGGGGTCATTCAAGGACAAGCCCATAGCCGAGTGGCTCGCCAAACACAACCCATCAGAGCTGGAGTACCAGCGAGCGAGGGACAACTTTACTGGTACGTATAAGTGAATAAATTGAAGACCTTTATTTTTATTATTTTTAATAAATATATTTTTTGATATAAGAATAAATTAATTTCAATTTTGGTTAATCTCGCTAAAATTCGAAAACGGCTGAACTGAATTGCCAAATTTTAGTCTTGAAATATTCGTTGAAGTCCAGGGAAGGTTTAAAGTAAATTGTAGATTTAAGTAATAAGAAGTTCACATGTCAACTAATAAAAAATAAAGGTCTAAAATGGCGGCGAGTAAATTGTGCAATGTTTTGAAAAAAATCCCTTCACTATAACTAATATTTCACATTTAAGATGAGACTGCACTAAGCGACACTAGGCTGCAGCGGAGCGACGCGACACTCTACATTTCATAGTTCTGATGTTTCGTGTCGAGTAGCTCCGTTATCGCGTAGTGCGGCTTAGCTCATACGATTTTATACAGAGAATATTATTTGGCCGAAGATACCGCGACGCGACGCTGCAGACTGCAGTGTAGTTACACCTAGTGCGGTCCCACCTTTATGTAGAATTTCATTTCACAGAAACTTTCACTGCCAAATCGATGTTTTATATTAAACGTGACACATATTGATACAATTTAATGAAACGTAATACAATGGAATGCTCATAGTGGTCATTTTAGACCTGTAAAACAGCAACATAACCGCATAGCTCAAACGGCTATGCGGCTCCTTCACGTTGACCCATGATTGATAGCAAAAACTGATCAAATCATACAACAATGTTTGTTTTAGCGTCCTGCGCGGGGTACAGCGTGGCGACGTATCTACTCGGCATCTGTGACAGACACAACGACAACATTATGCTCAAGACCTCCGGCCACTTGTTCCACATCGACTTCGGCAAGTTCCTCGGAGATGCGCAGATGTTTGGCAACTTCAAGAGGTAATTCACTGCTAGTTTGCTGACTTGTACGTTGTGAAGTTGATTCATTGGCAGATGGTGGCAAAACTTCCAAGCTATTTGTGATTGCAACTATATGACTATACGTGGTACACGCGCTCTTGCTATAGCTGCCTCCTGCCATATAACAGTAGTATCAGACTTTGCGTATACGGACATGGAAGTATGCGACACAGTCCTTAGTATATTTTGTGTAACAGGGACCGGGCACCGTTCGTGCTGACTCACGACATGGTGTACGTCATCAACGGCGGCGAGCGGCCCACGCAGCGCTTCCAGCACTTCGTGGAGCTGTGTTGCATGGCGTTCAACGTCGTGCGCGCGCACCACGACCACATACTGGACCTGTTCGCGCTGGTACGTCACCGTACAGCTGTAACGTCGTCGACGGCGGCGAGCGGCCCACGCAGCGCTTCCAGCACTTCGTAGAGTTGTGCTGCATGGCGTTCAACGTCGTGCGCGCGCACCACGACCACATACTGGACCTGTTCGCGCTGGTACGTCACCGTACAGCTATAACGTCGTCGACGGCGGTGAGCGGCCCACGCAGCGCTTCCAGCACTTCGTGGAGTTGTGCTGCATGGCGTTCAACGTCGTGCGCGCGCACCACGACCACATACTGGACCTGTTCGCGCTGGTACGTCACCGTACAGCTATAACGTCGTCGACGGCGGTGAGCGGCCCACGCAGCGCTTCCAGCACTTCGTGGAGTTGTGCTGCATGGCGTTCAACGTCGTGCGCGCGCACCACGACCACATACTGGACCTGTTCGCGCTGGTACGTCACCGTACAGCTGTAACGTCGTCGACGGCGGCGAGCGGCCCACGCAGCGCTTCAAGCACTTCGTGGAGCTGTGTTGCATGGCGTTCAACGTCGTGCGCGCGCACCACGACCACATACTGGACCTGTTCGCGCTGGTACGGCACCGTACAGCTGTAACGTCGTCGACGGCGGCGAGCGGCCCACGCAGCGCTTCCAGCACTTCGTGGAGTTGTTATCATGACTTTGAACATTGAACTTGCAGAAATGTTCTTGCAGAAATAGCGCCGCCATTTTGTAAAATCTCACGTCAATGTACGTCTTGCCGCGAATGTTGCCAGATCTATAGCCAGCAGGAAAGCTCTATCTCGTATTTAGCAAAATATAAGATTGCGACGAGAACACGTATCTGTGGGGTAAATCTTTATGTATCCAATTATTTCACAGATGGCGTCATCAGGCGTGCCGGGTGTGTCATCAACGGCCGTGGCATACGTGCGTGCGGCGCTATTGCCTTCCGCATCTAACGCAGAGGCCGCAGCCGCCTTCGCTAGACTCATACACTCCTCGCTAAAGAGCAAGTCAGTATAGTAGGAATATTAAGCTCGTAATTATTAAGGCATAGTTTAGGTATTTTATTACTCATACAAACATTAATATAATTAAAGGAATAATATAATTTGTTACACACCTCAGAGCATAAACATTTTTAAAATTATCTCATCTTGGAAGTAATAAAGACTATCATATCTAAGGTATCCCAATAAAAACAATTTTTATCAAATAATTACTTCTTTATCTAGTTAGAAATTTTCTAAATGATACAGAATGACAAAAAATATTGAAATGCATGGGTTTCCTGTGAATGGAATATTTTTATTTGTTTAATTTTAAAGAATAAAACTTTAGAAAAAAGTATTAATTTCATAATCCATAATTTCTGCAATCAATATACAGTTTTCAACTTATAATGTTATACAGAAGAGATTTGTCACACACAAGTATGTCCATTTATATTTTATTTCATATATCTTTTTACAGATTTACACCAATAAACTTCTTCTTACACAACCTCGCTCAGCTGCGAGCGAGCGGCGACCAAAATAACGCCACGTCTGAATTGCTGTCCTTTATGCCCCGAACATACACGTAAGTTGAAGTCGCATACTATATATATAAGATTGATGTGACATAATATTAAATGACAATTAATATAACATTTATTTATTTCATTTTATAAACTTGCTTGCAAAAGCTTGTCGACTCTACATAAATCCCTTTTTTAATAAAAAAACACATAATAATAATAACTCCCACACCGGTTTCGGTGACGGTGGCCGGTTTCATTGAAATCAGGCCAGTGACGCAGGAGTAATTTTATATAGTGCCCAAGTGTGTGCGCAGTACACAAGAGCACTCTCTATTCCTTTACTCTCATAACCCAGTGGGACGGAAGACCGACACGACTGGCTAGAGTTCAGGCGCAGGACCGACTTCTTACATGCCCATCCGACGCATGCATCATCTTACTTATCAGACAATCAGGTGATCAGCCTGCTTTGTCCTAACTAAACTTGGAAATAACATGTTTCCAACGCGGGAATCGAACCCACGACCTCCAAGTTAAGAGCCGCGCTCTAAACCACTGGACCACGGAGGCGTTTAAAAAATACATAGTGAAAAAGCTGTACAATATTTTGTTCTTGTTTGTCATATGACTGGTCTAACTTATCTGTCAAAGACAATATCACACAAATGACACAATACAACCATTGTAAACATTTAATTAGTGAAGGGATAGATCTATTTTTGTAACAAACATCCACACTTTTCGTCCAGGATGGCGCAAGAGGGTCGCTTAACACGAGTGGAATGTCTCAGCTACGAGAAACGTTACGATCCGGAAAAGCACTACGTGTACGCACTGCGTGTTTACCGCCAGGGGCAGGCCACGCCCTCCATACTGTACCGCTCGTACAAACACTTCACGGAGCTCTACCAGAAGATATGTCTGCACTTCCCGCTGGCCAAGGTGCACAGGTGAGTTGTACGAACAAGGAGCTTAGCCAACACTTTATTTTTTAGCCGCGCGCGGCTCACAACATTTGTCGGACGCGAGCGTCTGTTGCGGGCCACGGAAACGGTGCCATACATTTTCATACTCTGACTATTGTGATCGATTGCGATGCACGGAAAACTTCAAAATATTTTAGACAACTAATTCTGCTTATTTGGTTTGTTAAAACGTAACATGACAATCAATTTGTATGTTACACATACACATTGATTTTCATGTTCCGTTGCCAAGTATGGTCCAAAGAAATTTTCTATTGAATACACTTTAGACAAACCACTTCACATCATGGAAGAGAAACATTTATTGATTTTTATTATTATTTTTTAAACATTTTTCCTGCTTTGCAAATCCACGCAAACCTACCGTTTCGAATTCCTATAGTTTTGAACTATCTATTTTCATCAAAAAAATATATGCACGGTATGGTATGAGGGGATATTTTAGATTGACAGCTATTTATATATTATTCTACGGCTACTTACTACTTGTCACTGTCACCTGTGCTGTGCCAAAATTGGTCCTCTGCGACCGATATTATATATTAAGTAGTGACCGACCGAAATTTCGGTTTCGGTTTCGGTTTCGGCCAGTTTCGGCCAAAAATTCCAGTTTCGGCCTTAGTTTCGGTTTCGGCCAAAATATAGCCGAAACTTTCGGCCCCGCCGAAACTCGAGTGTTCGTGAATTTTCGTGCGTCGTTCGGCAAACTTCGCAGTCAACTCGTGCTTGCTCACTGGCGAGGCCCCGGATCAGTTCGCCACCATCCATTTAAACGTGTTTTGGGGTTATATTTTACAAATTAGTGCCAAATTACTAAGTATTTATTTAGTTTTTATTAGTACTTAATTTTATTTTCATTAAATTGTCTAAGCCTATTGTTATCGAACATTAGAGGTATAGTTGAATTTTATTTCTTAATGACAAACGCACGTTTATTTAATATAATATGTAACTGTTGGTGAATTACTTGCTATATTATTATTTAATAGTCATTCTTCATCAAATCAGTCTTCACTTTTTTGACAGACTATAACAATGTTTCCTAAACAAACGATTAAGTAAAGGCTATGATAAAATATTGATCATATTGTGTGTGAAATTTATTAATAATTTTGTTTGACTATGAGATAATAGGAGGATGTATCTTGCAAGATTTATCTAGTCAATCATCTCGCCTCATTCTTTTCCTTTTACCACGCGTTTTATTTATATTTAAAATTAGCCTTTAACTAACTAAATGCACAGTCTCACACACCGTTGCTACCCTGCTACAATATTATCTACCCCACTTCCTCGTGAGTTTCACTTTTGCGCCCCTCAGTGTCTTCAGGTTTAGTGGAGAAACGTCTTTTGAGACAAAAAAAAATGTAACGCTAACTGCAAATTTGCTTAGTTATTTCGTTTTGAACTTCGACCGCGGTCTATGAGAATGCGTGTCCATGTTCCCCATTCAAAGAATATGACTGCGATTGATTATGTTTTCAGTAGTATATTTTGATGTCTAAATGAAATGTCTTGAAATACCCTAAAAACTTGGAATCGGATAAAAAACGGAATATGGTACTGAAAAGTTTCCAGGGGACATATATTCGAGTCTAAAATTGATATCATTTATTTTAAGACTTAGACGTTTTTAAGAGAGACGTAAATTAGGAATTTCACACACAAATTAGCCCGCAAAAAATAGCCTATGATCCTTCACCTAGTCTACTTTTTATCTGTGCTAAATAACATTAAAATTGCTCCAGTAGCGTAAATGTAACGGCGATGCATTTGGTTCAAAGGCTACAGAGAGAGTATGGTTTGCTGGTAAGCGGTCAAACTTTGAGAAGACGACTGCATGAAGTCAACCTACGTGCTCGTAGGCCACTTCGGGTACCAGCGCTAAGAAGATGTAATCGAGGAATAAAATTACAATGGGCTATTGCACACGAAAACTGGAACGATTCTCAAATGTCACATGTGCTTGTCACTGATGAATCCAGGTTTAGATTTCATTCGCGAAGAATACGTGCCTAGACGTTGGAATTGACTGCAGCACCCACAACAAGTTCATGCATATCAAGGTGGCACGATTATTCGTGATGAAGATGACGAATTTCTGACCAAACCTTATGTTTTGGGCAGGAATTCGTCTCGGCGGTAGAACAGACCTCGTTTGGATACAAGGCAATATGACTGCTCTAAAAACCCGAGATGAGGTGCGAGAGCCTCTAATCTTGCCCCGCAGATAGCAAATAGGACAAAATTTCCAGGACAATGCACGACAATGCCTGTCCACATACGGCGCGTATCGTTACAAGTTGGTTACAACAGCATGATATCCAAGCTTTAGACTGGCCTGCACAATCGTCTAACTTAAATCCTATTGATCATGCCTGGGATATGCTTCAGAGATGAGCTCTTAGGAATTTCCCTAAAGATATTGTGCATGAAAACCAGCTTTTCTTGCATCTGAGCAGGACTTGGGACAGTATTCCATTACATGATATTGACACCCTTGTTTTGAGTATGCAGAACCGACACATCTGTGTCAGGAGAGTCTTAGGTGGATTATAAATTTTAAGTTTTCAACAATTTATATAAAAAAATAGTCGTTTTGTTTAGGTTTTGACGTTTCAAAAATAAAGTTAAGATTGAAATTTTTTCCGAGATTTTCCTCTTCTTCTAGGTTTTTTTTTAATTAACTTTATCTAAACGTTGATTATCAAATTAAATAAGCTATTACACAAGGTTTATTTTAATGTGTAGGTGTCTTTACAAAAAGTTAATAGAAATTTACTTATTTAGGTTTAATTGAAATATCCCTATGTTGATGTGTGCATTAGTATAGAAATGTCAAAAAAAGGTAAAAATCCAATTTGGCACGTTTTTTATGTGGTAATAAATTGAAAAAAAAAGAAAATTTCAGTAAATTATCGTAATTTTAAATGTTTTATCGAGTTTCGGTTTCGGTTTCGGTTTCGGCTGAAAAATCAGTTTCGGTCGGACACTAATATTAAGTTGTTTTCCTTTCTTCATTATTTTACGGTATTAACCCGTCGATCGTGGGAAAACGAGACACAATAGATATTCTATTGTCTCGTTCACCGGTGAGCGTATGGGGCTTGATGAATTAATAATAAAATAAAGCATTGTGTATTTAACATTATAATTGATAAACAACAAAATACATACCGGCCTTAAAATTAGTATATCATAATTTACTTAAACCTCACTATTGTCTCTTCTATCCCTCATGTCGTAATGTAAAGCCATGTGTGACTGTCTAGAACCGCTCGTAGCAGCTTTAGGTCTGTTTAATTGTTGTCTATGTTCTGAAATTAAATCCCAACTGCCAAAGTCTTCGGCTGGTGTGGAAAAACTCGTATTTCCTGTGTTATCATTTCGATTTGGAGTTATGTTTGATTCTTCAGTGTAAGGTGGTGGTCCGCTAGTTCTACTTATAGAACTATCTAGAGTGTTTGTAGAGTAATTTGGAGCTTCTGGAATAACCCGTGTTGGTGCAATAGTGACATTAACGTTAACGAATTGCGGTTGTGGGGCGGCATTCTTTTTCGGTTTCACTTTCGATGTCTTCGCATCTGATTTAACATCTTTATTTTGTGCCATTTCCTGTTTTTTTACCACTTTCTTTTGTGCCTTTTCCTGCTCTTTTACTTCTTTCTTTGTTACCTTTTCCTGTTCTTTTACCTCTTTCTTTTGTATCTTCTCTTGTTCTTTCACCTCTTTCTTTTGTACCTTTGCCTGTTCTTTATTAAGTTTTTGTATTTGTTGCTCTTTTAAAACTAGTTTCTCCCGCTTTTTATGTTCTAGTTCTAGCTTCTTTCTTTCTGTCTCTTGTTTTTCTGCTCTTCTTTGTTCTTTCTCGTTCTTACTTTTCCTTGGTGCTGGTTCCGGGTGTGCTATTTCTGGCATACTCTGTCTCGTATTAGGCAGTTGTCTGTTGCTTAACATGTTGTCGGAGCTGTGGGAATGTTTGAGAGTAGGTTGTGTATAAGTCATCTGTACTATGGGCGATGTGTTTCTTTTCGTTGGGTCGTTGTTATCTGTAATTTAAACATAGTAATGAGCCTTTTTTTTAGTCGGGCTTTGAACCATCACACATTACCTCCTGTAATCCAGAATCGACAGCAATAACATAATAATTAGGTTAAATTATTCTTGTGATTAAGCTTACAAAATATCTAATATTTTGTAAAAGACTGTAAATAAAGATATTACTAACAACAGTCCCGAACTAAGTTACTACTAAAACTTTATGGTTCTGAATTTTTTTCAACAAAATAACTCACTCATAAATTCTTCTCTGTTAATCCTGTAAGCGCCGCAGATCGGTTCCCCAATATTTCCATTCTCCTTACTCGGCTTGAGTATCGAATTCAACCGGAAAGTTTTCTTGAAACTACTAAAGAGAGGCATGTTTATCTCTTCTCAAACAACTCAGCAACAAATATTTATATTTCAAGGCTATTCACCAAAACATATTATTGTTGTTTCTCTCAGCCACATTCAGCGCCTGTGCCCCAGTGCTCAATGATACCTTATCTGGAGTATCGACCATACAATGAGTAATCATAATCTTATCGCATTCTCGTCGATAATCGAACTCGTCGGTTTTACCGTGTTTTAATATCTTTTTAATATGTATCAATGTTACATTATGTAACTATGATAAAATGTATTTATTGTTTCAGTTCTTTTTATTTTTTTAGCTAAGGGATTATTATTGTTTAGATGACGCCCGCAACTGGGTTACGTCGAAATTCGTTTCTAACGAATCGTACGTCTTACCGCAACAAAAATTATTATCTTTTGTCCTTTCTCGTCTGGAAAAGGATCTTCATACCAAATTTCGTCTCAATGATTTCAAACTTGAAGAGCTAACACACAAAAGCCCTCCGTTCCCTTGATATCCAAAAGTCGAGTGGGCCTGACGGAATCCCTCCTATCGTGTTGAAAAAGTGTGCTCCAGTGTTGGCTCCGGTCTTGACGCGTCTTTTTCGGCTCTCCTATTCCTCTGGAATCGTCCCGGCTTCTTGGAAGACAGCCTTGGTGCACCCGATCCCCAAAAAAGGTGATCGCTCAAATCCTTCCAACTACAGACCAATCGCTATAACCTCTCTCTTCTCGAAGATAGTGGAATCCATTATCAATAGCCAGCTTCTTCGATACTTGGACGGCCAGGGATTACTAAGCGACAAACAGTACGGGTTCCGTAAGGGTCGCTCGGCTGGTGATCTCTTGGCGTACCTAATCATCGTTGGGCTCAGGCAATTGAATCGAAGGGAGAGGCATTGGCTGTTAGTTTGGACATTGCGAAGGCCTTTGATCGGGTTTGGCATAAAGCGCTGCTATCAAAGCTACCATCATACGGGCTGCCCGAGAAATTATGCAAGTGGGTCACAAGTTTCTTAGCAGATAGAAGCACAAAAGTCGTGGTTGACGGCGAATGCTCGGAAACTCAGTCTGTTGATCTGGTGTCCCTCAGGGCTGTGTGCTATCGCCTACCCTATTCATACTGCATATCAATGACATGTTACAGACCAACGGCATTCATTGCTATGCGGATGATAGTACAGGTGATGCTGTATATACCGGTTCCCCCAATATTTCTCGGCTAAATGTCATTGAGAGTCGAAACGAACTTGTGTCTAAAATAGAGAATTCATTGCAGAAGATCTCTGAATGGGGTAGACGTAACTTAGTCCAATTCAACCCCACCGAGACACAAGTCTGCGCGTTCACCACTAAAAAGTCACCAATGGTCGTATATCCTTGTTTTGAAGGCACATCCTCAACCATCTCCCCTAGCATTGAAATACTTGGTGTTAACATATCAAGCGAAGTCCAGTTCCGATATCATCTAGAGAGTAAGGCTAAGTTAGCCTCGAAGAAGCTTGGTGTTCTTAACAGAGCGAAACAGTACTTCAGTCCGGATCAACGCCTACAACTCGACAAGGCGCATGTTCGGCCTCATATGGAATATTGTTCTCATCTCTGGGTAGGGGCGCCAAAATACCAACTGCTCCCTCTGGATTGTATCCAACGAAGGGCCGCTCGAATTGTTGACTGCCATAGTGTTTCAAACAGCTTGGACCCCTTGGAATAGGGATGACGACAAGGTCAAAGATTAGCTGATTTTGTAAATAAAATAAAGACATAGCGATGAAAAATAGGTATTCCCAAAATTTCGGCTTCATAACTTATTATATTTTTTTTTGTTTTGAGCCTTCAAAGTTTTTTCGTCAAGTTAAGTCAAGTTGAATATTTTTTTATAAAATTCCTTAATTTTTGTGTACCATTCGATAAGTTATGCAATTTTTAACATTTTTTCTTATGAAACCACTTTCATAAACTCAATATTTAACATAGCTATCGAACAAACTAACTAGGCGTGACGTCACAGTTAGCTGACATTTTGTATGGAGCGTTTTGGGAAGGTCTATTTTATGTGAGTTTTGAATTGTGATATCTTGGAGAGTTTTTATGCTATCAGAGTCATTTTTTCACTGATATTTCTATTTTTGAATGGTCCTTAACTTACCAACAAGAAAAAAAAATTTTCGTCATGCCTATTACGCCGAGATGTAGCTTCACTCTGCATCATTGTTCGGAATCATATCATCTGCAACTTTTCGCCATCATCCCACGCGAAAAATATACCGTCCTCATCACCTTGATGAGTGGCAGTCTTCCACCATGCGTTTTTCGCGTAAATTTCTGCCGCGCACTGTAAAACTCTGGAACGAACTGTCACCAGCAGTATTTCCGGACCTATACGAGCTGCAAACCTTCAAGAAGAGAGCGTATTCCCTCTTAAAATCTTAAAATCCTCTTAAAATTGGGAGTGTCCATGGGCGACGGTAGTTGCTTTCCATCAGGTGACCCGTTTGCTCGTTTGCCCCCTTATTTCATAAAAAAAAAATAACACATACAGACAGACACATTTTCTCATTTATAATAGTAGTAAAGATTTTCAGATGATATCTGATGGCGATTTTTGACGGGAGGCTTAGGACACACACGGGCGTGGGACACGCAGGGCACGGGTGCACCGAATATTTAAAACGACGGAAACGTAGATAATTGTGGCTGTCAAAAGTGTCAATGTATCTGTGTGTCTTTCCATGGTAGCTCACTAATATAAAGCTGCCGTTTACAGTTTCTCTTTTGGAACGAAGTTCCTTATCGCGCGTTGCGAAAGGGGGCTAGACGGAAAAAATGAAGACCAAAAGTTGTAACGACACTTTTTGCTATAGTTGTAAGCCGTGCGGCGTGCGCGTGTTTCTCTGTCTTCCTCTCTCTCTCTCTTATAGAAAGTAACTTCGTTCTGTTAGACGGTCAATTATAAACCTCTTTTTAAAAAAAGGATTTTATTTAAACACACTTGGATTAATTCACAATTAGAATTAGAAATGGATTTTAAAATATAGCCAGGCAAATGCCGCGCGCGGATGTAGAAAGATGGACAGGAACTGAGGTCTCGGGCCGAATGCAGGGATTATATATCAATTGGAAAGAGTAGTGCTAGGCACTATTATATACTAACTTAGTATATAACAGCCCCCAGGGTTAGGAAGAAACTTATCCCTAAAGGGTTAAGTTTATGTAAGAGAAGAACGGATTTTAGGAAGCGGAATTTCATTCAGGGTTTCGAGTGGAATTTCACTATGGGATTCTGATGGGACATCGGGGAGTTCTTGAGTCTTATTTATTTCGATTTTACGTTTATAAAAGTTTATTCGACATGTGCCTGACTTTACAAATCTACGATAAATCGCGATAAAAACAAAAATTGCAATGAAACAAATTATTATAATAGTTGAATATGAATAATATTGCCCATATTGAACTATATGAGGTCTGTCAATTATTTCATTTAAATTTTTAACAATATCATGATTAATTTCTACATTCTTATAAATTTTCCTTAAGTCCAAATTAATATCAGATAGGTTTAAAACAGAAACAAATGGTTTTATCTTATTAAACATAACAGAATTACAACAGGTATCATTTAACAAACTAAAATTCATGGTTATTGGTTGTATTTTGATTATTTGCGAATTAACAGGTATGAGTTTCAAATCATTTTTAAAGGCTACACAATTTTCAGGTAAATTGAATATTCCGGTACCAAATAACACTATCTCTGATGTAACAGAGTCTTTGCAGTCTATTGACAATTTTGTAGCATCTGTATTTACATATAAAAATTTATTGTTTGACAAACGGTGAAAAATATCTACAAACCCAACAAAAAACTTTGTTTCGCAAATATTGGGAACAGACTTTAACGGTTTTGTAATAATTTCTGATTCGCAGTTGGGGGATGTTGAGCTAGAATAGACATCAACATCATTACAGATATAATTCGAATAGTATATGGACTTACAACTATTTAAACTATCTAACTTACAATAAAAATTCCTATCTCTACTTAACGCTATATATTTAGTAGTCGGTACTATTGTGTTATAGGTTTTATTGGCCATTACAACAGGGTATGGAATATTTTGATACAAGTAATAATTCCTTAAATTCACGAGAGGTATATTTAATACAAATACTAATTTATTATTACTGTAGTAGGAAGCTATTTCGCATATACTTAGCAGTGTATATATGTTTTCTATGGATAGGGTTACAGGGAGCTGATGATAGCTAGCCAAAAATCTGTAATTTTGAACAAGTTCAGTAAATAATTGAGTTGGAGTTATTATAGAGGGATACAAAACATTCGATTTACTAAACATAATTGCGTTAATAATATCTTCTAATTTAAAAGATAACGTCAACAAACTACTCTCTAAAGTATTAAGTAATTGGTTAAAATTAGACTTTATTATTAAGTTATTTGAAACAGCTGTTAAATTTTGCTGACCGAGAGTCAGAGCCTGAATGGCTCTATTTATATGTTTTTCATTGACGCTTATTTTATTAATAATTTCATTTAAAGAAGACAGGGTTGAGGTAGTGACCAAAATATTTTGTTTTACCAATTGTGATAATTTGGATTGATCGCGTTCAATAATTTGAATAGCTGAATTATAACGGAGGGCATCACCCTCGTCCAGAGTGCCGAACAAATGTTTGGATACTGTGCCAACTGCACCAAACCACGCAGATCTTTTAGATCTAATTTCTATTAAATGAGAAATTGAATCAAAGTCGCGAATGATATCATTCAGTCTGACTGACAACGGTCCCAGTAAGTTATGACATTCGATATCTGCATAGAGAGTACTTTGTTTACAAATTATCTCCAAGCTACCTATTACACCGTTCAAGTTCTTAATATTTGGTTGTATAAAAGATATATCTATTGGTATTAAGACATTAAGATGTCCATCTATTATTTTGAGTGATCCGATTGGATCAAAATATATTCCAGAAGTATTCATAGATGTATCGATGAATGCTTCCTGTGCAGAGCTTTCAAAACTGTAAAATAATAATAAAATACGTTAAATTTTATAATAGTAATAATTAATACCGCAAGTATCACTCATCCTAAACTAACAGTTATTTAAACTAAGAATCGCCACGCCAGGCTAACTTAACCTCATCATAGTGATGTGTGACGTGTCTTCTATTTATTAATAAAGTGAGACTATTTCTACCATTAATCTTAATTACTCTATATGGGCCCTTCCAAATGGGTGAAAGAGCTTTACGCATACGAAGGTGATTTTTCAAATAGACATAGTCACCTGCATGATAAGTGACAGGTCGAGTGTGCGTGTCGTAATAAGTTTTGGAAGCAATTTTAGATCTATTTATACATTCAATAGCTTTGTCTCTAGTGGTTTTCAGGCGGTGCTGAAGCATCCTGATGTAATCCGAGTAAGTAGCGTCTAGAGCGGATTCATAGAGAGAGTTAGGAAGGATTGCTTTGTGACCGAAAAGTAATTCATAAGGAGTATAGTTAGTTGTTGAATGTGTAGCTGTGTTATAAGCCAGCATTGCTGTGTATACATACTTAGGCCAATTATCTTGATTTTCACAAATATAGGATTTTAAATATTCTTTTAATGTCGAATGGCTTCTCTCTAAAGCACCTTGTGTTTGTGGGTGATAGGGAGAGGACCACAGTTGCTTAATTTTAAGGAATTTACAAGTTTCTTTAAACATGTCTGCCGTAAAATTGGTTCCTTGATCTGTTAGTATAGTTTTTGGAATACCGAATAATGAGATAAAATGTATTAAACAGTCACTAGTCTCTTCAGCTGTAGTGCTCCGGATAGGGTAAGCAATTGAATATTTAGTTAAATCATCTTGTAGGGTAAGTATATACTTGAGTTTAGCTGTACCAGATTCAGGAAGAGGGCCAACAATGTCTAAGGATACTCTTTCAAAAGGAGCAGTGGAGGTTGAAGTTATCTGCATTGGAGCTCTATTTATTTTCCTAAGGGCTTTATTAGTCTGGCAAGAAGTGCAATTTTTTACGTACTTTTCAATTTCACTTCGCATATTTTTCCAAAAGTATTGCTCACGGATCCTGTTATACATTCTACTGGAACCAAGATGTCCGGATATCGGTATATCGTGATTTTCACGAAGAATTTTCGGGACTTCAGAAGGACTGGGGTAATAAATTTTATTTTTATAAATATTTATTTGTATTTTCGTGTTATGAAATAAATGAGCAAGCATTGTATAAATTTTAATATATGTATGTTTGTCGAAGGGATTCTTAAAATCTGTAATACTAACTTTGTCGATATGCTCGTCTCTTAGTATTAAATGATTTTTAAGGTTACATAGGGACGCAAAGATGTCCTTATAAGAACATGTATCAAAGTGATGGACTTTGTAAAATAAGAAATAATACGTTTTATTCATTAAATTAATTTATTTATAGGTAAATAATTCTTTTTCTGAGTTTATGAATGTTTCAGAGTCTGTGTAATTTGAAAGAATTTCTTCTACATATGGATTGGATTCATCAAGATCAAGTGATGTAGGTATTATTATTGTTTTCTGTTGACTTTTAATTATGCTATTATTATGTTCGACTATATCAGTATTATATTTCACAGATGATGGAGTTTTCAAGAATTCGGAGTAAGTATCAGCTAAAGAAGTATTATTTTCATTTATAATATCATTTATTTCTGTTTCAGGTTCACGAGGTGCTGTCGGAGACCCACCCAATGTAGGAGGAGTTGTCAGGATATTGTCATTGGGAGATATAGGTGGGACATTGTTTTGTCCGCTTGTCGACGGTTGCGGTTCTAGTGGCGGATTTATATCAGGTAATGGTTCAATGGCTAAAGGATCACAAGTGTTTTGTCCGCTTGTCGATGGTTGCGGTTCAAGTGGTGGATCTATGTCAGGTAATGGTTCAATGGCTAAAGGATCGGAAGTGTCGAGATTCAAGTCGTCTATGTTTATAAGTTCGTCAGAATGAAAAGAGGTCGGGGATACTAAAAGATCCATCAGGTCTTTATCTAGGTTACTAGGATCATTTTCAGTAGGATTAGGATACAGTGAATCAGTTTTTTCAGGTTGTACAGGATTTACAGGATATCTGGACAGTGCATCTGCTGCTGAATTAAGTTTTCCTTTTCGATATACAATGTCATACTCATATTCTAAAAGTTGAAGACGCCAGCGTTGTAATTTACTACTTGGGTCAGTATGATTAAATAGCCATTTCAGTGGACGGTGGTCTGTGACGATGGTAAATTTCCGACCAAACAAATATGGTCTGAAGGTTTTGCAACCCCAGACAATGGCTAATAATTCCTTCTCGGTTGTGCTATAATTGGTTTCACATTTATTTAGGGTTCTTGACGAGTAGGCTATTGGATGATCTTTACCGATAGGACCTTGAGATAAAATAGAGGATATCGCATAATTGGAAGCATCACAGGTAAGAATAAAGGGTTTTGTGAAATCTGGGTAGGTAAGGACAGGTGCGGTCAAAAGTTTGTTTTTTAAAGTCTCAAACGCTAATTGGTGTTCGTTGGTCCAATCAAAGGGAATATCTTTTTTAAGAAGTGACGTAAGGGGTTTAGAAGTTTTGGAGAAATCAGGGATAAAACGTCTGTAATAGGAAATAAGGCCAAGGAAAGATTTGATATCTTTTGGACATTTAGGAATAGGAAATTCTTGAACGGATTTAACTTTATTTTCATCTGGCCTTACACCATTTTCGGTTATAGTGTGACCTAAATAACCAACCTCCTTTCTCAAAAACTCACATTTATCTGGCTGTAGTTTGAGGTTGAAAGAGCGAAGCCTGTCAAAAATAGAGGTTAAATTTTGGATGTGAGTTAGCAAATCTTTTGAATAAATAACAATGTCATCTAGTTAAACAAAACAGCGCTCTCCCTGGAGCCCAGTGAGGACATTGTTCATGAGACGTTGAAAGGTAGCAGGAGCATTTTTTAGGCCAAATGGCATCCTGGTAAATTCAAAATGGCCTTGTGGGACACTGAATGCGGTTTTACATGCGTCGTTTGGTGACATATTGATTTGGTGGAAGCCAGATGCTAGGTCGAGAGTGGAGAAATATTTAGAATTACCTAACTGGTCAAGTATTTCAACTATATTAGGAATGGGATAAGTTTCACCGATTGTTATGTCATTAAGGCGACGGTAATCGATTACGATTCTCCACTTTTTCTGTCCGGAAGCGTCAGTTTTCTTCGGAACAATCCATATTGGAGAGGACCATGGGGATAAGGAAGGTTGGATAATTTTTTGACTAAGCATTTTTTGGATTTGGGAATTGACTTCTTGTTTATGGATTTCAGGAAATCTGTAGGATTTTACATTTATTGGCTGGTCTGAGGAAGTACGTATCTCGTGTTGGATGGCATCAGTAGAGGTAAGTATATCATTCGGCAAATGGAAAATATCCGAATATTTAGAGCACGTTTCATAAAGGGCGTTGCATTCTTCGTCATTTAAATGCGAGACTCGGAGTAATTTTAAAACTTCATTAGTTCTATTTAAACATTGTGTATTTGAATGATTAATTTGGTAGCATGCATGATCGATTGGGTGTAGAATGAGTCGAAGATCTGAATTGATTGAAACTGATTCCTCTGAAGTGTTGAGTATCGTTAAATTTACCCGATTATTATTTTTTACTCTTACTACACAATTAGCAACAAATAAATGTTCGCTTAAATGTTGGTCTAGGATTAGGCCTTCTTTTAATTCTGGGTTTTTTACAGTACACTCTAAGGTGATTTCGGATCTAGGAGGAATTTCATAAACAGGTTCTGAGAATTTAAGTTTTATTTTATTGTTACTAAGATTTAATATTTGTCTATTGTAATCTATGAAACATTGATATTTGCTGAACAGGTCATTTCCGATTATACCGTCATAATGAAGATTGATGTTTTCTACAACATGGAATGTAAAGGGTATTGATTCCCTGCCAATTATCAGATTTATGTCTAAGCTTCCTAAGGTAGGAACAGGGTCGTCAGTAATATCAATACCTTTGAGACTAATGTTATTATTTTTTAATTTTAATTTAGATAATGATTCAACAGCAGATTTCCGGAGGAGACAAATTGAAGATCCCGTGTCGACAAGAAAGGAAAGCGGTTTATTGGAAACGGAGGTTTGCAACAATATATGAGGTAAGGATACTTTGCTAGGTGAACATTGTATTTCATATACTTCACGAATTTTTTCTTTTTCAGGATTCAATGATTTGGATGACTGGACACTTGCTTGGGGCTGGTTACCCGTGTGGTCCTTAGATTTGAAAGAATGGACACTTGCTTGGGGCTGGTTACCCGTGTGGTCCTTAGATTTGAAAGAATGGACACTTGCTTGGGGCTGGTTACCCGTGTGGTCCTTAGATTTGAAAGAATGGACACTTGCTTGGGGCTGGTTACCCGTGTGGTCCTTGGATTTGGAAGCGGTGTCATTAGTGGATATTGATATTGTTGGTTGATGGTTGGGTCTCACGAGACACCTTCGTGAGCCCACTATTCGTTTAAAGTATCATTTTCATTATAATTATTTGGGGCATCAAAGCTAGTGGATGGTTGAGACTCGTCATAGTATACATTGTCATTTTCGACGCAATTAATACGCGCGGGCCTAGGCTTAAAAGGTTCCTGATTTGGTCTTTGTGGAGATTGGAAAGTATTAGTTTTAAATCTGTTATTATTAAACTCACGCTTCTTACATTGTTCAATAGTGTGTCCTTGGGTTTTGCAATACCTACAAAATAGACCGTGCACATTTCGCTCGTTAAATCCTGGCATTTGAGGCTTAGAAAATTGGTTAGGATAAGAAGGTTTTTGGACATAACGATTAGAGGGGGATTGACGCTGAGACAAAGATGATGAATGTGAATTACGCTTATTAAATAAATTTATAATTGCTTCCTCAGATAACGCTACGTTAATAGCTTGATTTAGGTTAGCGGGACTTTTACTGCGCACTAGGTTAGAAACTTCAGGCTTAAGGCCGATCAAGAATGTATGCAAAGCTAGGTCTTCCATTGCACCTATGCGACCCTGCAATTCGCTTTTCTTTTTATTTGATAGGGTAATTTCAGTTAACAGTTTTGACAAACATGTTTCTACGCGTAACGCGAATTTATTGACTGGCTCACTATTCAATTGCCGACATTCTTGTAAGTCAGTTAATAGATGAGCGTAGTGTTTTCTTTCTCCAAATTGCGTGTTTAGGAAAACACTTAGTTGCTCCCATGACTCAAATTCTTTAATGGAGCAAGTAGATTCTGCCTTGCCTTCAAGTTGTGACAATATGAATTTGAATAGTATGTGTTTTTGATCTTCTGTGGCTAGTTTCATAGCATTGTCACAGTTAGCTATAAAAGAATTTAGTTTTTCTCTTGACCCGTCAAAGGGTTTTATGAATTTAAACAAAATGCCTATATCTAGATCTATTTTCGAAATTTGAATTTGTGTCTGAGACCTTGTTTTTGGTTGAGCTAATGGTTGCAATGGTTGTTGTGGTTGCTGTGGTTGCGGTGATGACATTTTTAGAAAAATTAAATAAAATTATTATAAATGAATCTATCGGTGTAATAGACAGCCACGGTGCAGCGAATACAATACGCTTATCAACTAGTCAGCTAGTTCTTAGAATTGTCTTTAAACGAAAACAACTGCACTCGTAGACCCCAAAGGATTATTATTTCTCTAACACTCACAGTTTGCAGGACACAATGATGAAAATCGAAGAATACAGGAACATCACGAGCACGGAGCAGCACAAATAATGCTATTGATAGCAGAATAAACACAACACTTTAATTTTATTTTACTTCTTGGAACACTTTCACTTTTGATTTTCTTCTTTTATTTTTACTTTTGAATCGATTTTCCACTTAATTTTCACGATTTTAGTTCTTTTTCCACACACGATTCACGAAAACGGGACAGGAAGACAGAAGGAGACGTTCTCCATGGATACCCAGTCGGTATCCCGCCGCGTAGCCACCAATGTTAGACGGTCAATTATAAACCTCTTTTTAAAAAAAGGATTTTATTTAAACACACTTGGATTAATTCACAATTAGAATTAGAAATGGATTTTAAAATATAGCCAGGCAAATGCCGCGCGCGGATGTAGAAAGATGGACAGGAACTGAGGTCTCGGGCCGAATGCAGGGATTATATATCAATTGGAAAGAGTAGTGCTAGGCACTATTATATACTAACTTAGTATATAACATCCGGGTGTACCTTGAGTCAAGGGACACTCCGATAGAACGAGACACCTCGCAAGTTTTTTTTATTCACCACGTTTCGATCGATTTAATTTTCAAGCGCCCGTGGTCAGGGCTGGATTGAAGAGACAACCAGTAGGAACTTGAGGAAAATACCCAATCATTCATCAATATTTTTTCATTCCAGTCTCCCATCCGGTCTGCACGTGGGCCGCTCCAACATCCGCCAAGTAGCGGAACGTCGGTTCGGCGACGTGCAGGCCTTCCTCACGTCCCTGTTCAGCCTGGCCGACGAGATAGCTCACTCTGACCTCGTGTACACCTTCTTCCACCCGCTGCTGAGGGACCAGCAGGACGTGGAACCGCAGAGGCTGAGACGAGGTAGGTTTGTGGAGATTTGCGGGGGGAGAGGGGGGGGGGCATGAATAGGGTCATGTGGAATCAGTATATATTCTACATGCCACTATTCATGCCCCCCCCCCCCCCCCCCCCAACGCTGGTATCCGATCTCCCATTACTCGAATAGTTCATAACTTTAATAATCACTTCAATGATATAGATATATTTGCTCTCAAACATGCCAAATATAAAAAATGTCTTATCGATAGACTTAAAAATTTACATATAAATAATTAAAACCTTGCATTCTTATTCAATAAATAATTTACAAGCACTACACTTACAATTATACTAAGTTGAATTTTACTACTATTTCAACTATTATTAGCAAACACACTTAACACACAATTGACACAGGAACATACCCTTATATTATTATATATATCTGCTCTCTAGATCTCTATTTTTTCCTATAAGTACTAATTATTCATCTGTGGTCACCGCCGTTGGTTTTACATTTAGTAAATCTTTTAAATGTAATTACTCTTACTTTAAAAATATGTAAGACTGTTTGGAGACCCCAATAAAAGAAAATAAAACTAAAAATTAAAGTGTATCTCTTTACAAGCAAGATAAGGCCAAAATCGTTTAATTCAAATTTTTGTCTCGTCAAAGCCCGTCAATTTATCAAAGTCCCGTCAAAGTAATATTTTGTAGAAATAACATGGGCAACATCATGTTATTTCTATAAAATATTACTCAAATATAAGCTTAAAAAGTAAACTGGTGTTTCAGGCGAAGCTGTGGAACCTGAGAGCAGTGGTTCAGGGTCTCTCAAACTGTCTGTGCAGTACGCTGGCGGCGTGCTCGCCGTGCTCATACTACACGCTCAGTCGCTTGCGTGCGGACCACAGTCATTGCCGCCCAACCCTTATGTTAAGGTAAGAATTAGTTAAAAATTGTTTTGTTACACACACATTTTTACGACCTGTGGCGAAGACAAAAAGGATGGGAAAATTAAGAAATAAATTGATATTCAAATAATTGTCTATCAATTCAAGCCAACAGTATAAACAAGTTTAATTTGATTGTATCATGCTACTCTGGCAAATCTGTTTGGAAAATAATTATACTTCCTGTATTCAGTTTACAATTTCATAAACCCATCAACTCCCAAGCGTCTGCTATTCCCACGATCGAGGTATTACTTTTATTTACACTATATTTCAGGTTTACCTAATACCGGACCCTAACAAGGAGACGAAGCGAAAGACGCGCGTGCTAAAACGCAACTCGCACCCCTCCTTCATGGAGATGCTCGAGTACCGCCTGCCGCTCGACGTCGTGCGCACGCGCAGCCTGCAGGTAAACACGCACGCACGCACGCACGCAAAGAAAACACGTTCATACGCACGCAGGTTAAGCACGCACATACGAACGCACATTCACGCACGCGAGTTAAGCACGCACATGCGTACACGCACGCAGATAAACATACAAATACGTATAAGCGTTTTTATCTGCATACGTACACACTTACACACCTCAGTACACGTATTCACGCACACGCTCAATAATTTAGTATCCAAGGGAATATATTTTTTAGTACATGAGAAATAAATTTGGCGTTATTCAGACAGTCTGCCAGTGTAAAATTAATTTTCCACGTGAAAGTTTTCTGACGATTGAAAATTCAGTCTTAAGAAGCAATCGCCAAACTAAAAGATATTATTATTGATTTGCTGAATGTATAGGACAGTTAAAAATAAAAAAACACAATTTCGCGTGTATTTTTATTACTTTGAAATGTTTTAGAATATGTTTCAGAGTTTTTGTTTCATTAATTTCAGGCGACGGTATGGAACTACGATTCGCTACAAGAGAACCAGTTTCTGGGAGGTGTTGTGATACCGCTGGCGAGCTTGAATCTTCGCGAGGAAACGGTAGCTTGGTACCCTCTAGAATACATACCGCGGTAGCGCCGACGCGTACGTGTTTCTTGTATGGGCACGTGACATTTGTGTGGACGAGACCTAACTTTCTAGACAATGTTTCTTAAGGGCTCCCACACAACTGCGAATTCGCATCGCATCGCAAATGTCTGCGACAAAACTCGTAATAAAAATGACATTCCGATGCGAATTCGCACGAATTCGCAGTTATGTGTGGGAGGGTAAGGTATCCTAGAGTCTATAATAGGCTCGTGATAATGTTTCTATGGACGAGACCTAACTATCTAGACAATGTTTCTTAAAAACGTGATATTCTCAGAGTCTAGAATTGGTACGTTATAATGTTTGTATGGACGAGATTTCTAGCTTATTATACAAGCATATACTATAAAATATTATCTTAATAGTCATGTGGAAAACTAACACTATTGTAGACATGTCCTAAAATGTTAACGTAATACGAAAGTCGTGTAGACGACTCCTAATATGCATGTAAATGTTTATTGAGTTGAATCGTTCATACCATGGTAAAGATTTTGCCTTTTATTTTTGTGTACATTTTTCTGTCCTATCGCTCATAAAAACATGTCCTACGGCTCATGTCAATGTCCAGGTATATTCAACCTAACGATTATAATATTACTCTCATGCAATCGCTAACTTGCTTTTACAGACTATCATATCGCTTAGCATATTATCCTATCTTTAGTGTAGGGACGTTCTAGTTACGTCCTACGGATCATGGAAACATGTCCAACAGCTCATAATGGAATGTCCTACCGCTCATGATGCTATGTTCTACCATGGTAGTGGTAAACGTCAATTTAGATAAGAAATAATAATGGCTGAACATATTAAAACAAATAACACTATGGCAATTTAAGAAAGAGAGTTCTTTTCTTCCGTTTATCGATACTAATGTTAAAATTATTAAACTGTCTTTATACTTGAAATTAAATATATTTTCTGAAGATTACCTACATCCCTTTTTATCTGGTTTTGAGATTGCCATAGGGTTGTAATCTTTTATAAGTAGATACTAGACGGATAAAAGAACTATTGACGTGAGGGTATATACCTTCGTCAATATTTTTACAGGCATTTTTATACATTTTTACAACAAGTAGCGTAATTTTATAGCTTAATGTATCGACATATCTAGCAGTATTTTATAATTAATATAAATCAATTATAGGAATATAACAAACCCGATATTTATTTTTCGTGCTCCATCTAAAGTTAAAATAAGCTCGCTTTTTCGTTTGCGCATAAAAATGATGGGATGAAAGATTTTATTGCAATTTTGATTATACTCATAAACAATGTAGTTAGTTTGATTTTCGTTTTGTTTATCTTCTTAGATTTTCAGAATGATTAAATGTTTTTTGGTCTGATGATCATTTTTGGATCATCAGACCAAAAAACCTTTGTATTGGATTGGATTCAACAAAAAAGAATATTGATTTTTATTAACATTCCAAAAATATTGAATTAACTCCCTTTGTCAACTGTGTGGTGCTTCCTAGTTCGCTAATAATAATTATGTACTCATGTGTGATTATCATTTTTAGATCTGAATGTTATATTTTATATTTAACTATTATCGAATTCATATATTTTGTAGAAGATTTTGTCAAAAGTTATTTTACTATGCTATAGTAGCATCTGCGCAGTCTGGTCCTAACAGTTTTCTGTGTAGCTGCTAAAGTCTCAAATATTATCTTACGAAAATTTTTTGCGAAGTTTTCTCAACGCCAGTTTCTCAAATAGTAAAAAATTAAATAAATTTCTTAATCTCATGTTCTATTTTTTTAAATTACTAATACATGCGTCATCTTATAAATTTCGCTATTTTAGATCACTGCATGCTATTTGACATAATGAAATTATTTTTACATCATTTTGCCACTTAAAACTAATGCTTACTGTTGATAATTATTCATATCAAATGTAAATCAATAATATCTACAATAATTTACCTATGAATATTGTAACTAAAGTATATTTTTTGCGTACTTTACTATTATTGCGCCTAAAAATTATATTCATAAAAGCAAATTTGAGTTAAAATGTATGGCAAAGTTATGAGAAAAAATATTTGATTACAGACTGGCTCACTATAAAACGCTTCCATTTTGCTCAAAGTATCAGTATAATTCAGCTCTGAAAAGCGGAAGACTTGAGCAAAGTTTTGAGCAGTATTGTGCGTGCACGCAAAATGTACGCAACGCGCACGCACTTGCGTACGCGGCTTAAATTTTCTACTGTACATATTATTATTGTAAAGTTTTGTACGTGAACATATTATTATATCTGAACCGTATAGTGTGTTGTATATCGGCAATGTAATATTTAATATACATTTGAAATGTTATATCTGACTTTTAATTGCTTAAGTACTATTCAAATCGTTTCTGATGAAAACTTCTGAAACCTTTAACATAATAATGATCACTTATCACAGAATTGATAACTGTTCCCTACTATGTTCTACAAACTTTTTAAAATAATAGTATCATTAGTCATATTTTAGCCGACTTTTAAACTAGTTGGAATGTTCTAGACTAGGTTTAAAAATGTCTAGATATTATTAGCACTTCAATCTATACAGTTTCGGTGGTAACGTACACATCACAATCTTTCACTGACCAGTATTCGGTTTTCACACTTCCAAGTCCTTATCTTCTGCAACTTCCAGGAGATAGTTATTTTCGTCATATTTTCGCCTCTCTAACCCCTTTTCTGCCATGTAATAAGGTTCGGTGGTTAAGGTCGGTAAGTAATAAATTCCGGGTCGGGAAAAATTTGTGTATGGGCCTAAAGCGTTGACGACTTTAGGGTTATCATAGCAGTTTCCATGTCGGACATCTAGCAAGGAGTCGCAGCGAACCGCGAGGTACTTGTCAGGGTTGTACTGCGCTCCAACCCAGTATGTCGCTGCCCTTATGTGGCTGCAGACTTGTAGACACGGCAGCAGAAAATTTGGAGCAATGCGGCCTTGGTATTCTCCTGTGAATAATAATTTAATTTTAAAAAGACGTTAATGTGACAAAGCAAATATCAGCAATAAGTAGATGTGTCTACTGTCTACGTCATAAAGTTAATATAGGTATATTAACTTTATGGTCTACGTACACATATCCCACGGGCTACGGCTAACTTACGTCACGTCCGTGAGCCTAGTAATCGACTATATACTACTTCCCCCATTAACACAACAATAATTATAAGGATGACGACAAGGTCAAAGATTAACTATTTTTTTAAATAAAATAAAGACAACGATAAAAAATAAGTAGGTATTCCCAAAATTTCAGCTTCATAACTTATGTATTTTTTTTTTGTTATGAGATAGATTGGATAGTCAAGTCGATTTTTTTTTAAATAAAATTTCTTAATTTTTGTATACCATTCGATAAGTTATGCAATTTATAACAATTTTTCTTTTGAACCCACTTTCATAAACGCGATATTTAACATAGCTATCGCCTATCGAACAAAATGTTCCCGCGATGCGTACTTGAATCATTACGCTACAAGTATAACATTTTGTTTGGAGCATTTTGAGGTCTATTTTATGTGAGCTTTGAGTTGTGATAGGTATTTCGGAGAGTTTTTAAGCTATCAGAGTCATTTTTTCACCAATGTTTCTATTTTAGAATGGTCCTTTACTTACCAACCAGAAAAAAAAAATTGTCGTCATTCCTATTAACATGCTCTACGGCTACTTTACCTCCGTTAGCGTAGTAATCGACATGTCCTACGGCGTCCGCGATGCCGAACCCGTCTATGTTGGTGTGAAGGACGTCGACGCGTGCTGCCGCTTCTGGGTTGATCCGCTCTCTAGGTGGTAGGTTTCGGAAACACGGTCCGGCAGGGTCCAGACCTGCAAAAAATTACAAGTTCTAAAATATATTTTAACTAGATGTCGCCCGCAACTCCATTGCGCCAAAATTCGTTTATTGCGTGGGAACCGTACATTTTTCTGGGATAAAAAGTGTCCTATGTTCTTTCCCGGGAATCAAAGTATCTCTATACCAAATTTCAGCAAAATCGGTTCAGTGGTTTGGGCGTGAAGAGGAAACAGACAGACGGACAGACAAACACTCGCATTTATAATAATAGTGCGGATATATTATTATCTATTTATGTAGGTATAATTTACACCACATTAATCTAGCCCCCTGCCCATGTTCTCGTTCACACAAGACGATATTATAGTCTGTTATACAATGTTTTATCCTTGTCCTTGAAGCAACTTTCTTAACGTATCTGACAAAGACAACGTCATATTAATTATTATTATACTATTCTATCTTCTATCAAAGATAATGGGTTAGCAAATGATTAATGAATGAGATGGTAACAAGTCATCCGTCATTCCTTGTCATGCTCTCTTTGACTAACGGTCCATCTAAAACAGATTAGCATTGCAAATAAACGAGTTTAGATCGATTGAAGCTTGTTAAGTCGATACAAAATTGGAGGAAGCCAATAATTGCACACATGATAACCTTAGGATACGTTTAAGGTTTAAAAACGCGCTGGCATCACGCACAGTTTCTATAGCAGCTATCCTTAACCCGCGGTCCGCGGGCCGCATGCGGCCCGCCGCGCCGCCGGGACTTTGGCTGCCTTCACATTATGTGAAGGCAGTCCTAATCTGTGGCCCGCGTGATGTTAAACCATTTTGAAATTCACGCCCACCGGCAAAATAATGTAGTCGTCGTGAAAGTCGTGATTTTTTTTTTTTACTTTTAAATCATTAATTTTGAAGATAGTTATTTTTTTACCCTAAAAAAATTTTGTAGTGGCCCGCGACACTAAGACCAAAAGATGTTTGTGGCCCGTATGAAAATAAAGGTTGGGGACCACTGTTCTATAGATAAACACACGTTAGATATTATGATTATCTCCGAAATGAGTTAAAGGTTAACTTTGTAGGGCACTAACTGGAGCCTGGAGGCCGTGAGTTACCATTGAAAGTTATCCCCATAGCGTACAAATAAATATTTACCTAACTACACGACGCGACGTTGTTGTGTTTATCCCTAGGATCTGAGTTTTTCAGCGTATCAGAGATGAAGGGTAAAAACAGGGCAAGATAGTAAATTCAATTGAATTAAAGAAGTTAAGTGCAGGAAAAAGAATGTATTGTTATCAAAGTATACGGTTCAATACATCTCTCGGCTTGCGCCGTTCGCTCATACCTTAGGGCTTAGGATATTATGTAGTATGTACCTACTATTATAAATTGCAATTTTTAAACCCCGACAAAAACATTGTGCCACGGACAGACACACAGTCTGTCCGTGGCGTATCGTAACATCCAAACGAGTGGACCGATTTATTCTAGTTTTTTAGGGTTCCGTAGCCAAATGGCAAAAAACGGAACCCTTATAGATTCGTCATGTCTGTCTGTCTGTCTGTCCGTCCGTATGTCACAGCCACTTTTCTCCGAAACTATAAGAGCTATACTATTGAAACTTGGTAAGTAGATGTAGTCTGTGAACCGCATTAAGGCGAGCACTTACCTCAATTCCAAAACGATAACCTTGCGAACGCGAATGCCAAGCGTGTACGCATCGCAATAAGATTCATTTTAGCTTAGCATAAAATTGTAAGTTACGACGGGCGGATCTTCTCTATTTTATTTTTCGTGTGTGTTTTTTTTTAAATATCTTTCGAAATAAATATTAAGAAAAAAGATTATTCGTTTCAGACCTTTTTAAAATAGATTCATTGACAATTTATTAAAATAAAATGTAAGTTATTCTTGTTAATACTTATATTTCGATGACAAAGAGTTTTGTCGGAGGTGAGTTTGTAAATTAATTACAGCGAAAGTATTATTTTTTATTAAAATGTTTTTGATTTAAGCCCTTTTAAATATTGTGCTCTATATCTCATATTTTTACTAGATAAATCGGGTATCAAGAAATAACAAAATACGGTTTCCGCCCGCCTTAAGATTTTGATACAAAAATGGAAAAATTATTAAAAAATTTAGGGGTCCCCATAGGTACAACTGAAGCAAAACATTTTTTTTTTTCATATAACCTACGCGTGTCTATAGATAGGTCTTCAAAAATCATATTATTGAGGTTTCTAATATCATTTTTTCTAACCTGAATAGTTTGAAAGACTCTTCCAAAGTGCTAAAATGTGTGTCCCTCTAACTTCTAAAGTAGGGGCATGATAAATCTAAAAAAAATATATTATGATGTACATTACTATAAAAACTAAGTACCAACGACAATTGGTTTGAACGAGATCTAGCAAGTAGTTTTTTTATACGTCATAAATAGTAAACCTTAATTTAACTTTCATTTAATCAACTGAAATATAAAAATAAATCAAAAATCTTTTAATTTCATAAAAATAAACTTTATTGCTGTTGCAGAACCCTTCATGGGCGAGTCCAACTCGCACTTGGCCGATTTTTTTTGTAAGCCAACATGATTAAGATTTAAAAGTATTTCTAGCCTTTTGAGTTTTAAGAGTTTTTTTTAATTCCTAATTTACACATACTTAATATAGTAGGTAATTACTTAGATCCTCGCAGAAAACTACCATTATGCTATTTTGAACTTTCTTGGCATTGTTCCTAAGGCGAAGACCATACCTGTAAGTCTAGACACCTTCAGTCCAGTGGCATTGGTATACGTCATGGCCGCGAAGGACACGATGTGGGCTCCCAGGCTTCCGCCGAGCAGCTGAGTCCTGTCAGGGGACAGCCCGCGCCGGTACAGCTCTATGAGGAAGCGGCCCAAGTGGACGCCTAGTGGTTTGGTTATGCGGGCGGCTCTGGAATTGATAAAATGTTTAAACGGAAGCTGGCTGGCAGTATTGATCTTTTATACCTTGTCAGTAGATTTCTCACCCAGGGAATGAACAAAATCCATTACTGATAAGCCGTAGGTATTTTTGTGCGCGCGCGGAAGAGACAATTGTAGCTTTTTTGTGAGGAGGGGAAATACATTACGATTTAGGATCCCTCGAGAGCCAAGTACCTAGCATAGATCATATTGATAAATGTTAAAATTATTGATAAACGGCTTACGAGTGATGATGCTTATGAGATTTCTACTAACAGGATAGAAAGAAATTACCACCTATTGCCCTATGGGGCCAGTCCGGCGATCGTACTTTATAAAAATAAAATAAAAAGCCTTTTATTTCTTGCCAATTACAATTTGCTCGATCAAATCACATTCTAATTATTAAATTTATAAGCAATAGGGTAATTAAATCAATTTGGTTTAAATAATAATTACAAAATTAAACAAGTCATAACAATAGTCATATCAAGAATATTATAAATTAAATAAATCATAGTACTATTAAAATTAAACATAAGTTATGACATTAGTCAATAGTCAAGTCAATTTTTTATTATTGAATAGATTTATTGTCATGTAATTTGATAAATTTTTAGTATAGAATTTAGTCATAGTGTGTAAGCAAGAACCCCTTCCACGATCGTACTTTAGATACTACTAAATGACGTCCGCAACTCTGTTGCGCCAAAATTCGTTTACGGCGCCAGAACCGTACTTTTTTCTAGGATAAAAAGTATCGGTTCAGCGGTTTGGCCATGAAGAGGTAACAGACAGACAGACACACTTTCGCATTTATAATAGTGTGAATGGATAGTATGTTAGTTATGAAATCAATAGAAACATCTGAATTGGTACCTACTTAGTACTTCCTGTCATAAAATGTAAGTACAAACTAGATATGACTCACATCGGGTAAGATTTGACAAGTATCGGGAACAGCTCCAGTATGATGACCACCTTCCCGTGGTCGAGGTAGGTCCTGGCCACGCTGCGAGTGATCGGCGAGTACGAGAAGTCCAGGTAGCCGCTCGAGAACAGCTGGAAATTAGATTATCAACATTTTAGTAGGTACCTAGTACTAGCTGATCCGCCAAACATATTATAGCATCCTCATCACAGAGTGTCAGTCTTCCACTGTGCGTTTTTCACGTAACTTTCTGCCACGTGCAGTAAAACTCTGAAACAAACTGTCGCCAGCAGTATTTCTGGACCAATACGACCTGCAAACCTTCAAGAAAAGAGCGTATTCCCTCTTAAAGGGCCGGCAACGCAACTGCAGCTCTTCTGATGTTGCGAGTGTCCATGGGCGACGATAGTTGCTTTCCATCAGGTTACCCGTTTGCTCGTTTGCCCCCTTATTTTATACATATAAAACAAGTGCGAGTCGGTCTCACGCACGAAGGGTTATAAAGCGAAAGTTGGCAAAAAATGTGTTTTTTGTATGGGAAACCCCGCCTTAAATATTTATTTTATTTTAATTTTATAATTAATTATTGAAGTAAAAATATAATAAAGTATTTTGTAAGTATGTGCCTACCTGTTGCCATTATTGATTACGAGCGAAAAAGGTATAAAAACACGTTTGTGGTATGGGAGCTCCCCTTAAATATTAATTTTATTTTGTTTTTAGTATTTGTTGTTATAGCGGCAACAGAAATACACAATCTGTAAAAATTTCAGAAGTCTAGCTATAGCGGTTCTTGAGAGACAGCCTGGAGACAGACATACAGACGGACAGACATCGAAGTCTCAGTAATAGGGTTTTACCCTTTGGGTACGGAACCCTAAAAACATTGTTTGCCATATATGGTGTAAGAATATGTTATATGCTTGAGCTAAATGTTATAATTTCAGTTGTTGTTATGAAGACGTTCTGCAGGGGGTAACAAAAAAAGCGATAATACTTTAGAGTTTGGGGTTTGTACATATCCCATAAATAGAGTTCAATGTAAAAGTAGCGGCGCTGAGAGAGTAACTTTTGCGTTCTATACTTCCATGAGAAATGCCTCAACGTTATGTCGAATTTGCCTATACAGTGTCACCAGTAGGATGGCACTGTATAGGATGCTACTAAAAGTGGTCGGCAATCGTATTTTTTTTTTTTGTTGAAAATTATTTTATTTCGTACTACTCTGTAGTAAGTATTAAGGGCCCAGGGGCTTCTTCCAAATTCACGTTTCTAGAATGAGTAATTTTTAAAGAAAGCGCTATTCAAAAAAACTGAAAAATATATACATGTATAGATACATATTTTAACTAGTGACTTTTTTGGTTAGAAACACAATACAGATAATTTTACTCGATAAAAAAAAATCCGAAACAACCTCGATTTTAAAAACATTTTGAGTTTTATAGGACTTACAGGGACTCAATCAAAAAATAATATGGACAGTTCGATTACTATTAAAATTTTACAGATAAATGATTGGATACATGTTTAGTTATAATATTTTTTATCTAAGTAAAAAGGTTTTTTCTCCTATTTCGCCCTATCATGGACGCGGCGAGCGTCGTAACAGCCACCGTACAAGGCGCGCTGATATGAATGTTATTTTAATGTCATTTACGTCGATATTCGCACTGAACAGACATCGACCTGCTAATTTAGGGGGGAGAAGGTGCCCTTAATTTTTTTTTTTTTTTTATGAAATAAGGGGGCAAACGAGCAAACGGGTCACCTGATGGAAAGCAACTTCCGTCGCCCATGGACACTCGCAACATCAGAAGAGCTGCAGGTGCGTTGCCGGCCTTTTAAGAGGGAATAGGGGAGGGTAGGGATGGGAAGAGAAGGGAATAGGGGAGGGAAAGGAAGGGAATAGGGTAGGGGATTGGGCCTCCGGTAAACTCACTCACTCGGCGAAACACAGCGCAAGCGCTGTTTCACGCCGGTTTTCTGTGAGAACGTGGTATTTCTCCGGTCGAGCCGGCCCATTCGTGCCGAAGCATGGCTCTCCCACGATTAATTAAGTAACTATAGTCTCACCAAATACAAAAACGACTCGTATATTTTCGTTGATTAAGTATTAACATCAGTACAGGTTCAACAATTCAACAAGGTCAACTATTCTTCTTTTCGCAAATACAATAAACTCCTTACCACAACCTCCTCCGTGGCCAAATTGACGTTTGTAGCGACACAGTCGGCGCCGGCCTCATCCACGCCGCACGTGGTTTCGGCCTTCTGAAACCACCCCGTGGGAGGCCACAGCACTCGGACGCGTAAACCATCCCGGGTCCGCTGCGAGAGGCTGGTCGTTGCCTTCATACCTGGGCCTGGAGATGTTTTTTTTTAATTTAGATGTGTTAAAATCATAAAACTGTGTATTATATTATGTATATATATATATATATATATATATATATATATATATATATATATATATATATATATATATATATATATATATATATATATATATATATATATATATATATATATATTATACCCTTATACAGGGTGTAACAAAACTAAGTGATAATACTTTAGAGTGTGTATGAGTCTCTTGTAAGGATTTCACTGTGAAAGTAACAGTGCTGAAAGAGTAGTTTTTAGGGTTCCGTAGTCAACAAGGAACCCTAAAAACTAATAGAAAAAAAAACTTATAGTTTCAGTCTGTCTGTCCGTCTGTCTATCCGTGGTTTTGCTAAGAGACTAAAGGACCTACAAAGCAGTAATTCGGCATGAATGCACATATTAATGTTGCCGACAAAATGGTATATAAAATCTTTAAAAAATATTTTTTATGGTACCTCCCCTACACATCAAGCGGGGTGATTTTTTTTCGCGTCGCGTGTGGGGTGTCGTTAGATAAGTTTTTAAAAAATATTACGAGTAATCAAACATCATTTTCCAATTTAGGGATCCATTTGTGAAATATGAAATTTTAAAGTGGAAAAAACCGTTAGAGTCCAGTGTCCCCCCCTTCTATCAGCTAAACGGTTGCTTCTGGAAATGTGAAAAAATTCACGGGAGTAGGAAATATGCTGAATTTAAAAGGAAAACTATCACGGCTAAGAAGACTTCATAAGTTATTCATATTTATTGAGTAATAGTCGATCAACTAAAAAAATTTATTCGGCGAAGTATAAAGTAACTTTTCGTTCAAATTTATTTGAACGTAACTGAGAGGATGTTGTTAGTAGTGTAAAACACGTTATAAATGTACATTCATTGACCATACAAAAATTATCAAAAACTAGCGGTACTACGGAACCCTATATTATTTTCAACTTTTGTGTGGGCATGACGCTGGGGCGCTTGCCCCAAAATCAAATCACAAAACAAAATTTGCTCTTTTAGCGCTGCTACTTACACAGTGAACTCTATAAAGGACACATACAAACCCTAAAGTATTATCACTATGTTTTATTACACCCTATTTAAAGATTTCACTGTAAAAGTAGTAGCGCTGAAGACAAAAGTAACTCTTTCAAGTTACTTTTGACTTCTGTGTTTCAGTGAGAAATACACCAGCGTCAAGTCCTGAATTTGCCCATACAAAAAAAAAAAACTTACTAAAGCATCGCGACTTTCACAGTGAACTCTACACATGTACACTTTACACACCTTAAACTCTATATATTATGAATTATCACTTTTGTTACATTTTTTATGTTGTGTTGTTGCTCCAACAAAAATATCAACCAATATTTATTATTAATAACTATGTTTTCGCGGCTTTCCTGTGCTCTGCAGTCTACTCATGTCAGTGCCAAAATTGGTATCACAAGTCTGTCTGTTACCTCTTCACGCCCAAACCGCTGAACCGATTTTGCTGAAATTTGGTACGGAGATACTTTGAGACCTGGAAATTAAGACATAGGATACTTTTTATTCCGGAAAATTTAAGGTTCCAGCGCGATAAACGAATTTTGGCGCAACGGAGTTGCGGGCGTCATCTAGTAATAATAATATTATGCGGATGACTTGTGGGTAAGATAATAATAATTTGTGTATGTTCAATGTCAAAACGCAGACATTTTTAAAATATTAATAGACACATTGTAAATTATAAAACACGCCTAAAATAAAATTCTATCGCGGTCAAAGTCACAAGCGGGGTCAAACATACAATATTATGAGTTAATTGTTCAATTAATTAATTAATAATTATATAATCGATTAGTATTAATAAAACATACATATACATTAAAAAATATTTAACCTATGGCCTGAATAGTGTGGCCATCGCTTAAATAAATACATATTAGTTAAAACTCTAAATTTTTTTGTAACTGCGTTATATGCCGAAAAAAGGACAACTCGAAAGACTTGATGGGTTAACTGCTGCACCATGGGTTTTGTTTTAGAGGGTAGAAACTAGAAAATGAGAAGAAAAGTTTTATTTCCAAATAAAATGTAACTTTAAATTTTTAACCAAACTAGCTACCTACCTTTACTATAACCAGAGTAGACAGAACTAAGGTCGAGTATGCCGACAGAAGTGTTGTTGTTACGTTTGACGTATTATGACAAAAGTCGTCGCTAGGGTCGTTACCTACAAATTTAAACCTATGACATATAGTACACATAGGGTTTTTTTAAGCTACTACATATAGCTTTTAACGCGGTCTTTGAGTGCGGTGATCGAATTAAGAAATTCCGTAACGAAAAAACCTAACACACCTCACTCCGACTGCGCCGCGGTCGGTGTGGCGTTGCCGTGCCGTATAACGTCGTTTTATTTCGGCAGATTTCTGCACGGTGTTTGTGTGCGTGCGACTAGACTAGACGTGCGATTTGCGAATTATAATTGCATAACTTGAGAAAAATGCTATGCAATATTAATATTATTATAATAGGCGGAAGGTAGAGCGGGGGTGACGCGGGGGAGAGGCGCGGGAGCCATGCGCCCTGCGACGCGTAGTGTCCATTAATTGTGGTGTTTTTTTAGGAAAACTTTCGGAAGCTATTTCTCAACATTTTAGTACTGACTACTGAGTGATTCTAAAAGAAAAAATACGTGTATTTTTATTTTTAACAAGGATCAAAGGCCGAAAGCTTTAATTGCACTCTGTATTTTGGCACATATGCGATTAAAATATTCAGATTTCAATGTTAAAATTTTCATTTTAAAAATAAATCATATCTGCTAGCACGCCAGCCCTTAACATAGCATGGCGAAACCCGAAAGAATCGGTACTCACGTCGTTTGGTCCATTTCTTTTATGTCAAAGTACTGGTAGTTATATCTATTTGTGCTATAACCGAAAAGTACCGGCGCGCGGCGTTGACACTCGCACGGGGCATGGGCCACGGCCCACGGGCTCATCCGCTAAAATAAAAGATGCGTCGTAAGTCGTAACTCGTAACTCGTGAGTCGTGACTACCAAGCCCTTACAACCTAAATATGCACTAAGCACTTCCATATTTTTATAGACTTTGCTTAAAAATTGACATAATTAGTAAGACGCCTAACGATAAACTTTAGTAGTTATAACACCTCCGTGGTCCAGTGGTTTAGAGCGTTTCTCTTGACTCGGAAATCGTGGGTTTGATTCCCGCGTTGGAAACATGTTACTTCCAACTTTGGTTAGGACAATGCAGGCTTGAGGCTGTCTGACAAGTATGATGATCCATTCGTCGAATGGGCATGTAAGATTTAAGAACTCGGTCCTGCGCGATTGCGCACATACTAGGGAACTATAAAATTACTTCTGCGTAAAAGGTCTGGTTTCAATGAAACCGGCCACCGTCACCGAAACCGGTGTGCCGTGTGGGAGTTATTATTACTATATCTAGTAGTATTTAAGACTAAAGTCTTGCCTCTAGGTACTTATAATCAACAATTACATTAATTATTTATTCAAGAAATTACTACAAGTTTTGCTTTTTGTCCGCCCAATGTCTCCTTTACATAGAATATGTTGAACAATAAAATTTCAAGAGAATCTAGTTTTTTCCCGCACTTTGTGAACTGGTAATACTGGTGTCTGGTACTATTAAAATTTAAATTTGACTAGGGAGTAGGGACTGAACTTACCTTACAAAACCTTTCCTTGTAGGTATGTACACAGTACATTGTACTTATTCAAACCGGTAAACAACCTTTTGCTATGTGTTCCACAGTTTTAAATAATGTACGCACTGCATTTTGTACGTTTTTAATTTTTATTTTTTAGTGACATTAAGGCAATTAATAAAGATTGTATAAGACCTGTAAAATCTTACAGTATTGCAGTTTAGATATAGTCTCGATTTAATTGAAATACAAAATGATAATATTATTCTCATAAGCAGTTAAACGTGTTCTGATTGGTCAAAACTTTATTATTATAATGTTTAATTATGATATTGAGACAATATCAAGATGATTTGTTTATAATTTAACGACAGTTATATTTGAAATTTTATGTTCTGTCTGTACGAAAAGGTTTAGTAACGTTAATGTCCACAACACCTGGGGAATTACAAGTGTTACTATGATGTGCGTGAGTGACACTCCCTATCTCTCTATCCCTCTTTAATCTATTATCTTTTTATGCTTAAATGTTAACCCGATTTTTATGAAATGTATGGAGAAAATATTTTGAGCCACCGGAAAGAAGAACAAATATCGCGGAAAATGTACGGTTGTCGCGTAATAAGCTTATTTTGGCACAACTAAATTGCGGGCCACAGTAACATCGAAGAGATAACGAAGTCGGGTAGAACAATACTCACAATCAGCCAACAGTCCTGTGGGATAGCCCGTGTCGTGGGCCAAATCGCCGGCCACATCGCCGGCCACATCGCCGGCCACAACACAGACACACAACAGTAACACATACATAACGCACAACCTATCAGGCCAACATCCAGCTTATTCTGAGACGTTTGAGGCCGAACATTAAAATATTTTCCTTCAGAGCAACTCGTTTCACGCACGCGAATCATAAGTGAACTAGACATTGCTGAAAGTAGCTTGAGTATGGAGATCTAATGATTACTTAATTTTAATTTAATGAAGGTTTTGACATAACCTTCATACATTTTCTGTCAAACTCTTCATGGGATTAAATGGAGTAATTATTACCTCGATCGTGGGAATCGCAGACACGATAGATTTTCAATTGTTATGCGACAGCCGGGTGCCGCTTGGGGATTGATGGGTTAAATCTCTCTGAGTGTGTTACAGAGCGGTGATGGCAGCATATTGCTAATGATCGGCCGAAAGATATTAGGTACACTATAGTTAGTATCATACAAGGGTGGAGTTTAATTAATAAAAGTTGCCCAAGTACGAGTCGGACTCAAGCACATATTATTATTTATTATTAAACCTTCTTTTAATCACAATACTAACTAGCCCCTACTTTATGTAGAGGTATTATAGTGATAAAATAGCAATTTACAAAACAGTTACCTACTACGTAAGTCATAGTACCAGTACATTAGTACCAAAACAAGTGAAACATTTTTTAGGGATGATTTTCATAGGAACTTCAATAATTATAATATGACATCAATCTTATCAAATGATTTCAATGAAGACAGTGTTGATGTTCGTGCGTGTTACTCAAACATGTTTTAAGGTTTGATTAAGTGTAGATGTGATCTGCAAGAACTGGAGACCTCAAACCGACCTTTTACGGAATATATTCGCTCGGAGGTCGCGCGTATTTCGACGACCTTATGTTAATCTCCATTTACGTATATTAATGTCATTATTTTTACATTAGATTTTTAAATAGTAAAATATGGTCTAGGAGCCTATTATTTGTTAAAAAAAAATCTAAAGAGCAGTAAAGAGTAAATTAAAATTACTGCTCATTAGATTTTTATATTTTTTTAACTCCTTATAAGGAGTAATCTCTGAAATTAGTGAAATGTTAAAAGCGCGCCGTTGTCAGTTTCAATTATTTTGAATGAACGGTATGAACAGGTTTATTAAAAAACAAGCTTTTGCCCGCGGCTTCGCTCGCGTTAAGAAGTATATTATAAATGAGGTATCAAAGTACCTTACTCATAGAATATCAAAACCCGCACGCGCACCCCCGCCTTGGTGACGCCCACTTCGCAACGGGCCATGCAGCATAAATCGTAATACATATTTTAATTTCGCCATAACTTCAAAACCAAACGTCCAATTTTAATCATTCGAAGACCAAATATTATCTACATAAGCCGTACTTAGTGATGAAGTAATTTATTTTGATAAGGATTAATAGCATGAGTAAAATAAACGCGTTTAAATGTAGTCCAAAAAAAATTCAAGATTTTAAGTAAAAAAATGGTTGTTGTGCCTCACTCGACATAGATAGGTATGGTGTGTCGCGGACTTTTTTGTAGATATTTACAAGATCTACAATTGAAGACGTGAGTGGAAGAATCGAACAAGTAACATTTCGTAACATACGGACAATAACTCATTTTTTCCCTTATTATTTTCATAAAACTTGTAACTTATCTACTTCATAGCCTAGCTGCTATGTAGCCAGATATATTAATATCTGGCTACACATATAATACACAGTTTTTCTATTTCGAATAATTTTTCCGGCCCTAAGGCCTCCATTTAAGCAAAAAAACGGGAAGTTTTTTCATGTTACTTACCTTATTCTTGCACTCACGTCTTTAATTAATTAGAACATTTTATGGTTCTATCTTTTATAGTTTACGCAGCGTACGGAAAATAAGTAACTTTTCTGGTTGATTTTTTACACCTTGTGTCAGAAAAACCCAAATATCTTACGGAACCCTATTTTTTTCCGAGATAAAATTTAGCCTATGTTACTCGTGAATAATATAGCTTTCGAATGGTGAAAGAATTGTTAAAATCGGTCCAGTAGTTTTTGAGCCTATTCATTACAATTAAACAAACAAACAAAGTTTTCCTCTTTATAATATTAGTGTAGATGTAGATAATAGAACAAGATAATACAGGAATATGGATCGAAATGATAGATCTCATAAAACAGTGGCGACAGGCTACATGAAAAAAGATGTGTATTAAATACTATTTCAAATATCAACTAGATTCCATTCTCTATGTGTATAGTTAGATTTTCTAATAAACGACATTTAAAAGAAATGTTTATTAAGACACTGTGAGCGTATTAACCAAGATTGGTATGAAAGAGTCTTAGATATTATATTATAAAAGTATATAATTACGAAATAACTAACTTGGCATTAAGTCCGCCTATGTACCAACATTGTGAAAAAGTATAAATAAATAAATAATTTCTTTCAAGTGAAAGAAATGTTAGTTATTTCGTTATGACGATCTTGCTTCAAAAAATCAAATAGCACAGTGTAAAGAAGTACTGTTATCTTCAGCAAACATTATTGTCTTGTTCGAGACAAAGAGCTATTTAAGAGCACTTAGCGATCGAATGTCGACGGCACCACAGCTAGTCTATCTACCTATACTTGTTATGTTATCTGAAATCTCATGCAAAGCCAAGCTTCTGAATCTACACGGCCTAAATCTACCGATTCTAGCTTAAGGCCATCCCCCGAGCAAACGACCTTGACCATATTACATTTGACGCGTTGCCGAGATCGCACAAAAATCCTATTTTTTTTTTGGTGAAATGATACACGCGAGGCCTAAAATGATATATAATATTATTGAAAGAAACACAAAATATATTGTACACGGACGTAGCTAGGTAAAATGTTATTATATGTCATAGGACGAATATTTTCCTGACAAGTAGTGACAACTACAGACTTTATCTTCTTATTAACTAAGAAGGTTGCTGGTCGCGCTCAACTTCCAACACCCTCCCCTTGAGCGCGAGGCCATAGCAGCAGCGCGCAGTCTGGAGTCAGGAAGGAGTTGGCCTTGTGCACCGGCAGACAGTTTCTCTGTGTAAACACCCTTGGTATTCGACCAGCCTCTCCAAACTTCTGAAAATTAAATCTGACATATTTTTTACTATTATAATGTCCGGGATTTACTTCTCTCTGTTTTAATACGTCAGTTGCACTCTTCTTACATATATTTCTTTTCTCAGTATTCCATCCAAATTAATTATTAACATTATACGTACTAATATTCTTATTTACATTATTTACATTTCTATTCTGCTTTATGTTCATCACATTAGAACCCGTAAAGCTTGCTCTATATACCTCTTCTTTTCTATTTCTTTTGTTTATATACTCATCGTCCCCTGTATACATATTAACATTATATATTTTCTTTTCTTGTCTTTTAACCTTCATTATTCCTTTTCTTTTACTCTCTTCATCTTCATAACAACTGAAATCGGCAGAGCATGTGCTGTACTCTTGTTTTCGCTTCTTTAATCTGGTCTGCTTTCTAATATTTACAATCTTTTTACATTTCTTAGTCATTATATTTACAGTATTCACATTTAGCGCACGATCTTCAATATTATTCTTACGAATTTCATATTTGCTTCTTTTTATAAATCTGGCTTCAGTATTGGCAGATAGTTCTTCCTCTCTATAAGTATTGACTTATTCTATACTGGTTGTCTACTAACTTTGCATTAATAACTACGTTTCCGTCAATGGTCTTTATGACACAACCATTTTTGTTAAAATCGACCTTTTGTCCTTTAGAAATCATTCGACTTATAGACAGTAAGTTTGTACGTAATTCAGGTACGTACAGCACGTTTTCTATCTGAATGTTCTGAATACCTCCAGTATCTTGATTATGTACTCTGATAGTTGCTGTTCCGCAACTTTGTACCTGCAAACTATTGTTATCAGCGACTCTTATTTTGTCAACAGGCGGGACCTTTTCGTCTTCGAGCCAGGGGCGATTCATCGTCATGTGCGCCGATGCTCCAGAGTCCACATACCAGATTGTACTATCGTTGCTAGACAAGGCTGAAAGGGCAACAAAAGTTTCCTTCTGAGCGTTATTGTTCTCTTTCCTAATTTTAAACCAACAATTCTTGCTGACGTGGCCATATTTATTACAATTGAAGCACCGGGGCCCTTTTGGTTTGTCTGACTGGCTAGAATTATTATGGGATTGAGTTCTATATTTGTTAAATTTTGAATAAAAAGCGGTAATAGCATTCGATTCGTTTTCGTGCCGATTCGTGCCGATCTGATTAAAACTAAATTACTACAGGAGGTTTCCTGTAGTAATTTAGTTTTAATCAGATCGGCACGTCGCACGGTCGGTAGGGGAAAGGCCTTAAACAAATATTTACATATCAGTAAATATGTAGAATTAATCGTTTCAGTTAGGGTCAGTAGAGTTAGGCCGTGTAGATTCAGAAGCTTGGCTCTACATAAGATCCCATATCTTTTTCACAGGGTAAACCTGTTGTGGTCGTCTCGGCTACATTTTACAAGAAAATATGTTTTTGGTGGAATTAATTATTATTTATTACTAGCTGACCCGACAGACGTTGTCCTTTCTCAACGATGATTATTTAATTCAAATTGGTATAATTAATAAAAAAAGTGTGTTTATTTTTCCTTGCCATCGAGCACTCATCCCAAACTATTAGATTGCTCTGCTGCAACACTTTGGCCATCGCACAATTTCTATTTCATCAGGTAGGTATTGCAGCTACGTCGTTGGATGGCGGTCGAACAGCTCATTCCGCACTCGAGTTGCCGCTGAACTTGCAAATAAATGAAACACCAACTTGCAACCTTTCGAGAAATTGTGCGATGGCCAAAGTGTTGCAGCAGAGCAATCTAATAGTTTGGGATGAGTGCACGATGGCAAGGAAAAATGAAAACACTTTTTTAATTAATTATACCAATTTTAATTAAATAATAATCGTTAAGACAGGATAACGTCTGTCGGGTCAGCTAGTAGATAGATTGATTAAAATTAGTATCTCCATGCAAAACATCAAAATAGATTAAATAGTTTAGGCGAAAATCATAAAAGTTTATTATGCGGGAACCGTACATTTTCCGGGACAAAAGTATCCCTTGTCCTTTCCCGAGACTCAAAGTATCTCCATACCAAATTTCATCAAAATAGATTGAATAGTTTAGCAAAAATCATAAAAGTTTATTGTGTGGGAACCGTACATTTTCCGGGATAAAAAATATCCCTTATCCCGAGACTCAAAGTATCTCCATACCAAAATTCATCAAAATCGATTGAATAGTGTACACGCAAATCATAAAAGTATATTGTGCAGTAACCGTAAATTTTGCCGAGACCAAATGTATCCTAAGTTCTTTTTCGAGACTCAAAGTATCTCGATACCAAATTTCAGCAAAATCGGTCCAGTCGTTTACGCGTGATGTCGTGACCACGGGATATAATATATTGGATTCATTTTTATATATGCGCCAAAATTAGTTTATTGCGTACATTTTTCGGGATAAAAAGCATCCTAATTCCTATTCATTTTCCGGGACTCAGAGTATCTCCATACCAAATTTTAGCAAAATCGGTTCAGCGTGAAGAGGTAACTAACAGACAGACTTTCGTATTTATAATATTAGTATAGATAATTGAGGGTGAAGATACTCTATCCTGGAAAAATATTTTATTCCAGTCAAATGTACGATTAACAAATTCTGTACGAAGGAAGAGAAACAAAAAATAAAAAATAAACAAAAGTAGGAAATGATGGAAATGTCAGTTTCCCGATTCCATACATTTCTATGTGTTTTCGATGCTTATATAAAAGTTAATATAAATCAGAATTCAGGCATTATAGTCACGACTCACGACTGCTAACATAGGGGCGCTAAAATTATTCAAATTTTTGTGTCATCACATGCCACACCCATTACCTTGGCCTTTAACTGCCGTTCCCAATAATCTATCTCTGGTTTGACATACGACCGATCGCAGCTAACATTGAATTGAGTTTTGTCGGGAATACGAAAGAGTGACGTTGTGTTTTTGTATTATTTTCCTAAAATTGTGTTATTTCGGTTTTTAATGTGTAATGTTGGTAGAATATTAACCATTAAATATTCGATGTCGTGCACAAGTGTGGGCAAGTGATACAACTTCAAGAAACGTGCAATTTTGTGTTCCCTCCAAAACTCCATCGAATGTTTTAGTAAAGGGTCTACCACTTTACTAAAACAACTGACTTGACTCGTTGACTTTACTGACTACTTTTTTAGACTTTTACTAGACTTTCGACTTGACGATAATCTGGAAAAACGACTTTAAATTTTGTAAACTTTTTACGAATTTTTTTTTTCCCCGCCATATTTTACTTGACACTGGCCATGGTTAAAAAGCCGAGCGCCATAATAAGAAAAAAAAAAAAAAAACATTGAATTGACATAAAATATATGTCTCTAATGTCTAATGAGAGCTATTCCTATCTCTAGTAGGGCAAAACCAGGGATAGATCAAATATTGGGAACGGCCGTGAGGGAATCAATGCTAATAATAATTCAGTGACATAAGGTACTAATAAATTATACTATTATTATACTATTATATTTATAGATTTTTGTCTCAACATCGGACAAAGTATTGTTTTTATTAATTGTTATTCAGGCGTTTTACGTTAAAGAAAAAAATTAAAACCTACTTTATCAGAATTATCTTTTACTGTTTCTACATAGAGCTGAGCACCTAGTACCCAAAAGTTTACATTCCCATGCGATTTACAAAAATATATATATCCACAGCCTCTCCTTTTCAGGAAATCGATAAAAACTCTAACCATTGCATCGTCCTCATAAATGCAAAAACACTCGTTTTTATCAGGACTTAATTACCAATCGTTCTCAGGACGCGAAGAATTTGTTCTGAGAAGAAAACAAGTTGCAATAGAAAGCCAATTACTCGCAAATCGCGATACACGACGGCTCGCTCGCCACTCGCCAGTAACTGCCAGTAACACTCGACTGGCCGAGAGCGGAGCACGTAGCGCGAATCACGGGAACCGCACGTGAATTTGTGTACGAAATATTCCTGGATTTGGATATAAGTTTGTTGAACATTCCTCCTGAGTTTCCTAAACTTTCCTTTTTAAGTCTCCCGAACTCTCTTAGAGAGTTGCAGGAATCCTCTAGAATTTTTTAACACAATATTTTCCTGGACTTGTCTTAGAACTTTCCTGGAGTTTCTTTTAATTTTCCTGGACTTTCCTCTGGATTACCAGGAGAGTTTCCTCCAGGATGAACGAGACGGGGAGGAGCACATGGGAGGAGGTTTACGATGTGATGAGGTGGTTCCTGGAGGACCCTGGGCAGCACCAGGGGCTCAACATGAGCGCGCTGCGCATGGACCAGGCTTATATGGGTGGAGTGACTGACCAGGATGTCTCCGTGTACTCCGTCTCTGATGACTGCTTTCGGGTAAGTCCTGTACTAGGAGCGTACGCATAGATTTTTTTTACTGTAATAAAATAAGAGGACAAACGAGCAAACGGGTCACCTGATGGAAAGCAACTACCGTCGCCCATGGACACTCGCAACATAAGAAGAGCTGCAGGTGCGTTGCCGGTATTTTAAGAGGGAATACGCTCTCTTCTTGAAGGTTTTACAGTGCGCGGCGACCGGCGTTAAGTTGTCTAAAGCTTAAGGTCATGGCTTTAAGTTATGATTGTCTAATATATTTTATAACTGCCTATAATTCTCGTGTATCAAAGTCCTCCGAAATGGTTGCATCGATTTAGATGAAATTTTGTGTTTTTTTTTTTGTATTATAAGGAAGATTTTTCCGAGTCAACTAAAAATTGTATGTCGGTTTATTTTTAAATATTATTTTTCTGATTTTGTTATGAGTTAGTAGTTTAGTACTGGTATAGTTAACTGTTATAATTTTTTTATCTAATAAACAAATCGAAGTAGAGAACTTATAGAGTTCGAGTTTGAAGACTTGGTGTAAAATTATTAATTAATTATTTTAAGAAAGACTATCTCGATTTAAAATCTATACTAACTTCAGCTTATAATTATTATATAATATTATAAGCTGAAGAGTTTGTTTCTTTGTTTGCTTGAACGCGCTAATTTCTAGAACTACTGGTCTGATTTAAAAATTTCTTTCAGTGTTAGATAGCCCATTTATCGAGGAAGGCTATAGAGTATAGGCTATAATTATAACATCACGCTGCGACCAATATATAGGAGCGAAAAACAGTAGAAATTGTGGAAAAACAGGAAAAATCATTTGAAAATGCTCTCACAAACTAGTGAAGCAATTTTTATGTTATTTAGCACAGAATATAGAGTAGACCACGTGGAAAGACATATGCTATTTTTTGCGGCAAAATATACGGTTTCCGTGAAATTTCTAATTTACGCGGAAAGTCCAGTCCTAAGTAAGTAAAGAGGAAACTCATTAAACAATTCAGTTCTATGTCAAAGACACTAACTGTAGTAAATTGATTTTACGAATTTATCGTGGACGTAATATTGTTAGAGATCTATACTGTAGAGATAAAATATGTTTGTAGTACCATGATTAAGAAGCTATCTATAGCATAAACAATCGAATCGAACATCGGCACTAATATTATGTCCCTATAGGTATACGTTTGTTATTACTTGTTTTCGTTTTGTTTTGGAAGCATTGTTTAAAAGACTTAGGCCCAATTCCACCAATATCTGTTAAAAGCTTGTTAAAATATCATGTCTTCTTTTACATTCTCATGAAAAAACGAAAATGGGAACGTGCTAATTCGATTAACTTAAGAGTCGTTGGTGAAATTGGGGCTATTCAAGCTACTAAGCTCTTTAAAATTATTTTTGTAAGTGCATAAAATAAGCTATTGACGTTGAAAGAGCTACGATAAAGACTATACGAGCAGCTCTAATAGATCGGAGATATTACTACTGGCCAAAACTAGACGGAGGGTAGTATGAGGTCTAAAATTTAAAGCCTGGGTTGGAGACTGGATTGATAGATGGTGACGGCAATCAATTGGCAGTCGCCGCTAACCGTATCAGGAAACCTGCAGACCATAACCTGATGTCAAATGGTTATCACCGCCTCTGGACACTTGTTACTCCAGACTCCAGAGAAATAGTCACTCCGTACTCTAAACTCTTGTACCATCGAAAATTTTTATTCATGGCAGACGTCAAGTTCATCAAGTCGTTTTGTGCGGTTATGTCAATTTAATGTTAATCATGATCTGAAGTCCGTTATTTTGTATGTTTGATAAACCAACCTAATTACGTAGGTCCACAATCTGCCTATGAATCTACTTATCTGATACTAGGTAACTACATTGTAACACACTTGCTTAAAATACCTAAAATCATCTTGGACCCACGGGAACATCACTTATTTAAATCAAAACCTTATTTCAAGGCAATTTTTTTCGAGGCCTTGTTACCCGGGCCTATTCATGGCGAAGTATCCGATATAAGATTTATCGTATATCGTAGTGTTAAATTGGGCAACACGAAGGATAACGAAATCTGTAAAGTGATATTGCAGGATGCGCTACGTTCAATGCTCACGAATTGCTTAATTAAACTTCCTGTATTTATTCATAAAATAAATCACATTAATTATATTTGAGCTAAATGTTCTTCTTAATTAGTAATTAGAACCAAGATATTGGCAGCCTTCCATAATCTTCCGATTTTTTGTGTTTTCCGCCGATTTTGGTTTAAATGACAAGGTTTTTTGCAACTAGGAAGTTGACAACTAAATCAAAGTAACTTAACTATTGCAAATTACCATATCTTCTTATATATAAAATTCTCGTGTCACAATGTTAGTCAGCGAACTCCTCCGAAACGGCTTTACTGATTTTTACCAAATTTTATATGCATATTCAGTAGGTCTGAGAATCGGCTACTGGGTACTTTATATATTGACTAGACGTTCCGCGCGGCTTCGCCCGCCTAAATTAGATATTTCACAGACAAATCAGTCTACAAAAAATCCTTCTATATGATACTAAATGATCCTTCACGTGGTCTACTTTTTATCTGACCCAAATAACAGAAAAATTGCTCTAGTAGTTCGTGAGATAAGCCCTTACAAATAATTTCCCCCGTTTTTTCCACATTTTCTTCTATTTCTTCGCTCCTATTAGTCCTAGCGTGATAAAATATAGCCTATAGCCATCCTCGATAAATGGGCTATCTAACACTGAAAGAATTTTTCAAATCGGACCAGTGCTTCCTGAGATTAGCGCGTTCAAACAAACAAACAAACAAACTAACTAACAAACTCTTCCGCTTAATAATATTAGTATAGATTATAATATTAGTATAGATAAGTGCATTTGTTGAATAAATAATAGTAAATTATTACAACCTGAGACTGACGGCGACCATTGTTTGTGCGACGGGATAGCGATCGACGTTGCCATGGTGACATACTTATTTAGTCACTTCAATAAAATAATATGGGCGAAATACTTTATATTATGGCAAAGCAACGTTTGCCGGGACAGCTAGTTTGAATATAAAATTATGCAAAAAATATTTTATATCATTATTACACAAGTACAAAATTGCTTTCTTTTAACTATTGATTGCGTATTATAAAATGTGTTATGAATAAAATACATAGTAATACAGTACTTTAATGCTACTTAACCTGTTTAAAACCTGGCTTGCAAAGTAATTTATAACTTTTACTGAAACTAATTATACCTGATTTTAGAAAATACTTTATTTGCGATAAAAATCCCGTTTGAACTGTTTAGTAAAAATATATATCTTTCAGTACATTCTGCACAGTCTGCACTCACAACATTCACTCTTTATCTTAACATAGTATCAAACAAAGTCACTATCTCTTAGACGTATTTGTTCCTTTAAATGTGCTTAGATCTTTAAGACTACGCAACTGATATTTGTTTTTTTAATAGGCAAAGCTACAAAGTGATTCAATATGAAGTTTTTTTTTAATTCTTGTAGTATGACGTGCATGACAAAACAACATTTACTAGAAGTAGAATATATATTAAGAGGGCGACTAACCCAAAAAATCAAACATCGTCCTTTTCTCTTTACACTCACGCCCGTGTTTCATACCTATGCCAGGTGAAAAAGGACGACGCGGAATCATCGCCAAGTAAGTTTTTTCTTAATAACTCGATAAATATACAACATTTTAAAAATCCGCCAGGTCAGTGTCTCAATGATAGAATTTTATACAATGTGTTAAAATATTAACTTAGTTTAATGCACGGCTATGGCAATATATGAAAAATTCGTGAAATTTAGATGCATCTTACTGATTTTTTTTTTATCGAGAAAATTTTAAGAAATCGTGTTTCCGCTCAGATTAAATTCTTGGAAATATAATGTAGTATCTATGTTTAGAAAATGAAACAATTCGGGGCTTATTTTCAAATATAAAAATGAATTATAAAATCGTCAATTTTGGGTTAGTCGCCCCCTTAATAATAATTGTATGCGTCATAGGAGTTTCCCGGTGGAAAAGGCAGGTGTAATGACTATCGATTACTACTACAACATGGGTTACTATTTAAAATTAGGGTTACAATCTCCCTTCATACAATATTTGAGTAGGGTAATTTTCCTATTCTTATTTCGTAGGACTGATTTAAGAAATTCTTTTAGAAATAAGCAGTTTTCTTGGGTCGTCTTTCCATGTCAATTGTTATTAAGTATATAAAAAGTGTCTTGTTTTAAATATACAATAATATTTTATTACTAGTAATTGACGCCCGCAACTCCGTTGAGCCAAAATTCGTTTATCGCGCGGATACCGTACATTTTGAAAAAGTATCCTATGTCCTTCCCCGGGACTCAAATTATCTCCATATAAAATTTCAGCAAAATCGGTTCAGCGGTTTGGGCGTGAAGAGGTAACAGACAGACAGACACACTTTCGAATTTAAAATATTAGTATGGATTAAATGAAAAAACAAAATTTATCGCATGAAAATAAATTATTGTCTACGATTGCACGTAAAATATGACCATTTTATGGAGCGTAAAACTTTAAGATCGATTAAAAATATTTTTGTTAAAAATAACAAATAATAATTATTATATACTAATAAATAGTCATATGAATCAATCCCCTACCCTATTCCCTTCCTTTCCCTCCCCTATTCCCTTCTCTTCCCATCCCTACCCTCCCCTATTACCCTATTCCCTCTTAAAAGGCCGGCAACGCACCTGCAGCTCTTCTGATGCTGCGAGTGTCCATGGGCGACGGAAGTTGTTTTCCATCAGGTGACCCGTTTGCTCGTTTGCCCCCTTATTTCATAAAAAAAATATGAAGATTGCCTATTGATTGATTATTTTTTATAAATAAAGTTTTGACGACTTTCTATAAATAAAATGCGTTCGTTGAAGCCTTTTTAAAGAAGATTTAAAATATTATCCAATATCCTGTCATACAGTATTTTTTATAGATTTAAGTATATCTTATTATTTTCACTGTAACTACAAAATACGCCAAACAGTTTAAAACATAAGTTTTTTTGTTGTTTTTTTATGGAACTAGGCATCCGTGCGCTAGTATCAGTATTATTTTCTCCGCTTTCTTTATTATCCTTTGGAAAGTATACTATATAACGTATTATAGTATACACCGTATTATATAGCATATCAGATATTACTTAATAAAATGTCGTAAGTTATTTTAATAACTTAATCAACTGGCAATTAATGTGTAGCGCTCAAGCGTTGCGTCTCTACTTTCAAAACGTAGAGTTTCATGTGAGTCACTTAAATAGTTATTATATTCAGCGTAAAGCAGTGAAAGATTAAAAATTTTAATTGTTTAAAGTAGCTGCTAATCGGCTCCGTATTATTTAGCTGCATAATTTTTTAAATACATTTTCTATGTTTTTTTTTTTTAACTTTTCGAGTTATTTTTCTCACATAAAATGTGTGCGCAAAATTTTTGGCGGGAATATTAAATTGCACGGAAATCTTACATTTTTCGTGTTAAAGTTTAGCATATGGCACAAAGTAGCTGCAAACCAAAATACATCTAAATCGATTTAACGGTTCAAGCGTGAAGAAGTAACAGACAGATACTTATAATATAAGTATGGATTTTGGTCACAAAACACACTTTCATTTCCTATCCAATCTATTATTGTTTATTCGTGCAGTCCGAGTTGATTCCTTTGCAAGTCCAACCATTACAAGACGTTAGGAACTAGGGCTGTTAGGAATTAGGATCAAGAGTGAGTAGAGAGTAAATGCTATTTGAAAAAAAAACCGGCCAAATGCGAGTTGGCAATAAGGTTTATTTTTATGAAATTAAAAGGTTTTTGATTTATTTTTATATTTCAGTTGATTTAATGAAAGTTAAATTAAGGTTTACCATTTATGACGTATAAAAAAAACTACTTGCTAGATCTCGTTCAAACCAATTTTCGTTGGTAGTTTTTATAGTAATGTACATCATATATTTTTTTTAGACTTGTCACGCCCCTACTTTAGAAGTTAGAGGCGGGGGACACACATTTTACCACTTTGGAAGAGTCTCTCTCGCAAACTATTCAGGTTAGAAAAAAATGATATTAAAAACCTCGATATGATTTTTGAAGACCTATCCATAGATATCCCACACGCATAGGTAAGATGAAAAAAAAATTTTTTGATTCAGTTGTACCTATGGGGGCCCCTAAAATTTTTAATAATTTTTCCATTATTGTATCAAAATCTTAATGCGGTTCACAGACTTCATCTGCTTACCAAGTTTCAATAGTATAGCTCTTCTAGTTTCGGAGAAAAGTGGCTGTGACATACGGGCGGACAGACAGACAGACATGACGAATCTATAAGGGTTCCGTTTTTTGCCATTTGGCTACGGAACCCTAAAAAGATGTTTTTGTGGCTGTCATCACTCACTGTCTCTTTCTAGTAGTATCAATATGACAAGGACAGAATCTGCCAGTTTTCAGTAATCAGTCGATAGCTCTTTCGCATACATGTCTGGAATCTACAATTAAATATCTAGACCATTTCGAAGATGCCGATCACGGAAGATGTATTTACGCAATGAATGCCGTGTTTATGTATGTCTGCATGTGTGTCAGCATTCTGCGCACGCGACCGGGGAAATTACGAGACGACGCTTAGCTGGTTATAGAGATGGCCAAAGCAATTGATTCATAGCAATGGTCGTAATTTGGTCACGTTATTGCCAAACCAGCCGACAGCTTACGACTTTAAATTGACATAACCCGACCAAAAGGCGTAGATTTGTCATCTGCATTTGAACCATGTTCTTCGATGGTACAAGCTGAGAAAATAATTCGTAGGTTAACAGCAGACGTTATTTAGTCGGGCTTTATCAAGTTAAAGTGAACTAACCCGATCCTACCGAGACTGCGCCCACCAATAAGGGCCGGGACACAAAAACACGATACGACGTCGTGTCCCGGCCCTTATATTATGAACGACACAGTAAAACTTAATAGGAATAGATAAATGGAAATAGAGTACTACAATAGAAAAAAAGATAAATGTTTGTAAGTTAAGTCTATGTCTTGATGTGAAAATATTTCTAAGATTTTCTTTTTTCCTAATGGTATTTCTACTAGCTATTGTAGTCTATGGTATAATAGAGGCGAGTCTTCGCGGTCGTCATAGACCGTATAACTACATTGTTATGTTATGGTGTAAAAAATTAGGTTGAACACAATTGGGTACATAACTCTAGAGTCTATTTTGTAGAGACGATAATCTAGAACAAAGTGATACCTAATACTTTAGGGCCTGTGAGTTCCTTGTATAGAGTTCACTTTGAAAGTAGCACCACTAACAGTTATTTTTGACTTCTGTGTTTCTGTAGGAAATGTCCCACGTCATGAATTTGCAAAACCAAAAAAAAAAGTTACTCCTTAGCCTTTCAGCGTTGCCACTTTCACACTCTTCACACAAAGGACACATACGCCGTTTGCCTATTCAATTTAAGAGCCTACTGTCAAAACGCTAGCCCCGCCTACACACACCGCTATCCTGAATCCTCCAATCGTGATACAATGATTCCATGAATCGTGCTCCCGGGCAATGTGCCTTACGTTACAGCTAATAGTGAACAATATCGCGTAACAACGGTTCCCGCATTATAGCACGAAAGTAAAGGTCGTAAGTTTTAAAAATGTTTTTGATTATTACTCAAAAATTAAATACAATACTAATATTTCCTTTCGCTATTATTTTATAAAGTGTGTGATTGTAGTAGTGCAAGTTATTTAATGATAGTAACTCAATAAGTGTAACTGATATTTGTTGAAAAGCCCAGAAAAAATCATAATTTCAAAAAATAAAACTATCGAGTCAAAATAAGTGAATCGTGTTTTTGGTTATCCAAATATCAGATAAATATACAATGATTGAATAAATCTCAATTTCATTTGAGTCAATCGTCTTCCGGGATCGTAACACTTATTACAAAACACAGCAAAATTTGACAGCCCGCTCTTAAGCGAGCGATCTTAAACTCTTGCGTGGCAAAGAAAATAGACGATAGTCATGGTCAACACGGACAAACCAACAAAGATTCAATGCCTTCTTTTCTTCCTTCTTAGCGCGATTAAACTTCTATTAGTGGTAGAAGATCTAACCAAAACTAGTCAGTAGTATATTTCTGTGATTTTGTTCCAGTGCCCCTTCGAGCTCCGTCAGAACCTGTCAGCGGGTGAGGAGCGGTGGTGGACTGTCAGCACCACACACAAGTCCACCTGGCGGGTCTACCATCAGCTCACTGATCAGTATGTTAGCGCGAGGAATACCACGTAAGTATACAAGGTGTAACAAAACTAAGTGATAATACTTAAGGGTGTGTATGGGTCCCCTACATAGAGAATGCTATGAAAGTAGCAGCGCTGAAAGACCAAATATTTTTTGTGATTTGTATAGGCAAGCGCGACGCCCCAGCGTAATGAGTTTGCCCATACAAAAGTTGAAAAAAAAATTACTCTTTCACACACACCCTAAAGTATAATCATTTAGTTTTGTTACACCCTGTAATCCTGTATATAAAGTAGGCGCTACCAAAAAAGTTCTGCGGGAAAACTGATAACTAACCTAATTTGCCATTAGATTTTGGTAGACCTCAGCTTACTCAAGATACTACTACTCAACTGCTACAATTGAAAAACACGCGTACATAGTGACTCAAGTAAAATAAGCCGGTAAAATTAAGAACGATGCCGGCAAGTGGCCAAATGGCAACATTAAGAGGGTACGCGGGTGCAGTAGAATTTAAAAAATAGGTACTTGAAACTATTGCCATCGCGCTTCACCCTGCGCCGGCACGTGTTTGTGATAGAGACAGCTGATGCAGTAAATCGAGGTAACGTAGTCCTCTGATTCCTCCTTCAAAATAGATCCTATCTAATTATTTTTTTAAATAGCTTCAGGAAGAGTGAGTCTATGCCTCTACGTTTTTATTTTATCTTAAAGATCTTTCAAATTTGTTTTATGGTCGGTCGATTGGCGGGGTACCGGGCATTCATTTTTTTCGATTTTTCAAGGGTCATATTTTTTTATTTATTAGTAAATTTAAAAAAAATCGAACGCAGAGGCATAGCTTTAACCGATCCCAATATTGTATAAAAAATTATTTGTCTAGAGTCTAGACGCATTCAAAGAGGATATAAAATGACGCATTGTCCAGGGAGTAAGTTCTGGAATATGTTTGTATGGAAAAACAGTGCCTGGTAAAAATCAGTAAAGCCGTTTCGGAGGAGTACGGTAACTAACATTGTGACACGAGAATTTTATATATAAGATTAAAACAATAAAACCTGCTAGACCAGTCAGTCAAACGCGGAAACAGTTTCACCTACTTTTTCATTTCAATCTACTTTAATTCTGTCGATCAGATATTAGACAACATTTACTAGAGAGGCCAATGAACTCCTGACCTTTAAGCTTTATATTATACCTAATATAGATGAACTCCGTTGCGCAAAAAATCGTTTAATAATACTAGATGACGCCCGCAATTATTACGATTTTTTTATCGCGCCGAAACCATACATTTCAGGGTCCTTTCCCGAAACTCAAAGTATATACCATACTAAATTTCAGAAAAATCAGTTCAGCGGTTTGGGCGTGAAGAGGTAACAGGCAGACAGATAGACGCGTCTTTGTCTGTCACATTTATAATATTAGTATGAAAATGAATTATTATGCGGCCTCTATACGTTGGCTAAAGATGGATTTCTATGGACAGGCTATTACGAACATACAGAGAGATATTCCTCTAGTGCCAATTAAGTCTCATTTCATTTCATTTTCATTTCATCATTTCAATTCAAGCTTAACTTTTATTTAGTAACCGAATATTTACAAGCAATTTCCTATCGTTGACATTTTACATGCTAAATATGGCACTTTGTAATCGCTTTGCAAAATATTTTTTATTGTTTCGTATGTACTTTGAATATTACATGTAATTGCTATGATTGTAAGTTGCACAACTGATGTAACTTTAGACTCACGTACAAAGTTAAAAGTAAAAGTAAACGTTTTGAAAACCGCGCTGCATGCAAATTTAGAACCGACAAGATAGCTTCTAGCAAAATAAAATAAATATGTATACTTTTTTTTCAATTTACAAAGAGTAACTACTCGATTTAAAAGTGTCGATTTAAAACCAAAATTAATAATTAAACCAAAATAATTTTTATAATAGGCAATACCTATTAGGCAAAGGCCAGAGCAGAGGACGCTACTAGCTCATACAGTAAATAATAATATAGTATGCTGGTGCTGCCTCTAGCGTGAAAACATAGTAGTAGTAATTCAATTCAAAATTAGTAACTTCTAAAATAAATGGCTCCTAAATAATTGGAGGTTCCGTACATAATTAAATTAAGGTACTTATCGTATCCCATTAACAAACAATGTGAATAATTAAAGATGATAATGTAATCACGAAGAAAGCAAACAACCTCTTGACCTCCAGTGAAAACAATTTGTCAATTTTCCCATAATAAATGAGAACCGGTAGATGATTGTTTATTGTTCTTACTGATACTGTTGAGATTAATTACCAAATAGAACCAAGGTACTATGATGACGGTGAGGATTGAAATTGAGCGAACATGAGTTACTGTGTGTATAATGTATATAGTTAGTAACTGTGTGCATTTAGGGAACGCCACTGACCTCCATTATACAAGTACTTATGATACCCTTTGAAATGACAGCTATTTTTTGTGCCTATTTGAAGCGGAATCAGCACCCCCAATGCGGGGGAAGAGAACTAAATCTGACGTAAAAATGACGTTTGAAAGTCGCCATATTGGCGCTGATAGCAGTAGTGAGAGTACTTGGAACTAATACTTAGTGATGACAACTGTAATTGTTATTGGTTGTGGTTACGTCAAATTTAGTTCTCTTCCCCCGCATTGGGGGCGCTGAATCTGCTTCAAATAGGCACAAAAAGCAGGTGGGTATCATAAGTCCAGCGTACTTGTATAATGGAGGTCAGTGGGGACCGTCCATCAATCAATTTTCAATCTGATTGTGTGTTTACAGTAGATGACTCCGTAACACCTATGATGGCTTAGTCAAAATGCATTTTGACTAGGGGGTCTGGTCAAAGTAACTGCAGAGATAATAGTGACGCGGCCATTTAATCGCATAGAGCCAAAGAGCATACTGGCGGCTGTGGTGTCGCCAATCCGAAACTTGTGCTCAATTATTTACTTGCCATTTGCTGCCACCTAAAGTTCTCGCATGCTCTCAAAGTGCTGCATACTAGCATATTCCGAAACATGTGCCATGCACCTATAGTTCGGACTGCATGTGAGCGTGCATTAATTGTTGTGTCTGTAGAGTAATATATTTACTTGGCAAATGCAATCTATATTTCCTGTACGTCATTTGAATGTTGTGTTACAGGGGACTGTTATGTCAGATCCGGCCGCACCTGGGCGAGTTCGGGGTGTACCGGCTGAACGCCACGCGCGAGGGTTGCGACCTCCGCACTGAGAAGGAACCCGTTGACATCTATTTGCGTGAGTGTACTTTGAATTTCGTTTATGCTTTATGAAATTATGACGTACTTGATGACGCCCGCAACTCGCCAATATTTGTTTATCGCGCGGGAACCGTACATTTTTTACGGGATATAAAATATCCTTGGCCTTTCCCGGGACTTAAAGTATCTTCATACCGAATTGCAGCAAAATCGGTTCAGCGGTTTGGGCGTGAAGAGATAACAGACAGACAGACACACTGTCGCATTTATAATATTATATAGTATAGATTTATACAGCATAGCATATCATGGCGGGACGCAGTAAGATCCAGCGAGACGCCCACTACTGTATCATTGTAAATCGATGAAACTGCATAGTAGGACACAATATTGTTTCGACCGGGTCTGATTCTCAAGCGTTGAATATCGCTTCGATCGCAATTTGCAATCTATTTTAGATTGGCCATAGACGGACCGCAAGTTGCAGTCGGGACCGACTTCTCTAGAGCGGTCGCGTTGTAGTCGTAACTTGTACACGACTGCAAGACGACCGCATCATGCAATCGACCATACAACCTTCTCGCACGGCGAAACTCGACCGCAGAGCGACTGCTCCGACGGCTCAAGAACTGCTCGAGCGGTCCGTGTATTGTGGATATGAATTTGGTATCGAAACTGCAGATCGCCGTGTCGACACCGACTGCAAGATGCGGTCCGTCTATCTACGGACAGCCTTACTGTCATGCGCACATGCGAGATGGTCTGCGATTGAAACGACATTCGTGGCATGAGAATCGGGCCAATAGTTCGGTAGTCGGTAACTTGGTATCAAATATACGTTCAGAAGCTTCATGTTTAATAAAACATGCATGATCATAATATATTATTATCATTATAGTACTCGAAAGCCTCAAAAATTTTCAGTGCAAAAAAACATTACCAAAACGCGTAAATGAGGAAGCCAATTTATTGTAATCGAACAATAAATTTCTAGGCTACAGCCTTTTTTGGTAATGTTAATAAGTGCCTTGACACAATAAGACTGTCCTTTTGTATCAATTTTATCTGAAGATATTGTGTTTATCATTTCCCTGGCCTTCTTGAAAATCTGTTTGAGGGTTGCCAGCTGACAGTAGTTACGAGTTGTGACATTTTGGTACCTAGTTAAGATAAAACGCCAACATAGCACTAGCAGTCATGATTTATTAAAACTTGAGATAATTACACTAAGCAGAATAAAGACGACTGTATTGAAAGAACATATCCACAGCCAAACATATAACCTCGTCCTTTTTAGAAGTCAGCTTAACTTTAAAGTAAAGAGAAATGAAGATTCTTAAGACCACGGCATTCTTTCATTAATGGCATCCGTGTCCCGCTTAAAAGTTACATGAAGATCTATACAACTATTTTTTGTTTTTATGCCGGTTCATAAACATTATAATTATGTTGATGTAAAGGTCTATAGGTATAGTTCGGTCACCGAGTACGAAGAAATTCGTCAATTTATCTATCGGTACGCCTTTTCAGGCGCATGCGAGAATCACTATGGTGCTCCTATTGCCTTTTTATTACTTTAATCACAGAATATATGTTAGTAGTATCAACTTTAATATTATTATTTTGCTGCCTTACTCACACAAGCCGTTTTGACGGTTGATGGATTTAGAGCAATTAAAATTATATATGAGCTGTTAATAATTTAATTATTACAATTTAAAACAGCAATACCGAGGAAACAGCTATATCCACTTGCTAAATGATAGCACCCAATTATTGTGAGGAAACTACGTACGCTATTTATAATGTTTATTTCACTATATTTTTATTTATGATCAGCATTATTAACTCCGAAATTCTAATTCTTGTTAAGAATAATGTGAACTTTTATTTCCAAAAGCTTTGATAATAATAATTATAATTGGTGGCCAAGTGTATCTTGCGATGCCCTACGAGTTGCGCCAAATCCCATACAAATTTTTCTTACTTCTAACTTCGAAAATATCGAATTTAATTTGTCTCAAGGTATGAATAAGTGTCGCTAACTTCGTGTCGCTAGCTACGCAGGGTATTTCATAGAAATACATAGAAACCAGTAGTGTCGCGACGACACGTCGTCTGCAGTTGTCGCGTGTCGCTCGGTTCCAACTTGTACCTTTAGTATCTAAATCCGATTTTAACAAACGATTTATTGTAACAACAATTATTGTGTTTATTTATTTAATAATAAAATAATTCATTAACTTGTCGCTCACGCACAAAATAATTATTCATAAACTCATCTCTTATTTTACAAGCATTCATAGCTGGTCGACGTGCAGAGTTCGGGATATTACGAATACCACAAGTAGATTCGATTTCCTTCCTCCAATTGACAGGTGCGATCAGAGTGCGAGTGCGAGTTGAGTTTTGATCAAAAGTGTCTAAGTTTCCAGGCGGTGTATATATATTTGATGAAGTGGTACTTCTTCGTAAAAAAATATGCTGTAAAATGCATGTCATTGATTATTACAGACACTTTTTCTGGGTTGAATGGAATCGGTTTTTTAAATATTCTGAATTTTGTGACAAGTATCCCAAACGTATTTTCTACCACAACTCGTGATCTTGACAGCTTCTGATTAAATATACGTTTTGAGGATCCTAAATCATGATCACCTGGATATGGTTTCATGACATGCGTTGACAGTGCGAATGAACCATCTCCTAAAAATACATAGGGCACAACTTTGTCAGAGCCAGGCAAGGGGTGTGGGGTAGGCAAGTTTAATGTATCAAGACATATTTTTTCCCATAGTAAACTATTTCTAAATACCCCACCATCGCTTATTCTGCCCTTGCATCCTATATCTGCAAATATAAAATTATATTTGCTAGCAACAGTGACTTCAACTTCCATTGTACTCAAATGCGCGAACGTAAATTCGAAGATTACGAGTGTAGTATTTGTTCGTATTAGTTCGCGGCGTGTTCACGGCGCGTTGCATCCGTGAATCGCGGCCGCAATTCGCGCCGCGAGTGTGGAGAGGGCTAATCTCATGAACACTCTCTTCACATCCATCCACTTATCAGCAAACACATCACTCACAGGATTGACCGACAGAAGGGCGTTGAGCAAGTTTAATGTGTTGTAACAAAAATGTAATAATTTTGGTTCAGCGAGTAATCGTTGAACCGAAATCATTACCCTTTCCTTTTGTTCCGCCGTCGGGTAAAAATAACATAAAACAAAACAAGTTGTAGTTACATCAGCAACAGTAACCGACCTCGGAAGTGCGTGGCGTCGCGCGTCGTGTTGACTTTCATTTCATTCAAGTTCAAGCGGCCGGCAAATGACATAGAGATTAGCTTCGATCGATCGTTTCTATCTATCGCAAATAAATTGGTATAAACAGGTATATTAGGGTGACTGGTTTTTTGTAGGAGAAAAATAGAACATACCTAACCTACTGATTGCAATATTGCAACATATACGTCATACCAAAACTTATATACGGTCGAATTGAGAAACCTCCTCCTTTTTGGAAGTCGTTTAAAAATTGGCGCATTTCCGATTTTTATCGGTCCTACAAAAATGTGTGACGTGGGCGAGCACCCCAAAATTGCCAATACCTTTATAGGTCACAGAGTATAAGAACTTACATTCATCGAAAATTACGATACTATACAGTACCAATCTGTCTAATATAATATTTTATAGAGTCAACTCTACTAGAGTGGTATAATATGGTTAAAACCGTGTTAAAACAATTAACTTACTCTTATATTACAGTAATGAGTCGAGTCAAATGCCGTAATCAGTAATCAGTATTCTAATTTATGTTCCCGTATGCAAATTATTTCGGCCAAGGTGAAAACTTCGACAACCTTCAGAAACGTGTTTTTGAGATTTTGTACGAAGATAGGCTGGAAACTTGTAAACAAGTGTTTTGCCGGGTGACCTTTTCTCGATAAGGTAAGACCGTTATGTCACAATAGACATAACTACGTTAGGTTTTTTTTTTTGCTTATTATGGCGCTCGGCTTTTTAACCATGGCCTGTGTCAAGTATATAAAATATTGCGGGAAAACTATTTTCTTGTGTACAATTTTCGGCATAGTTTGTCTACATCGTCAGGTCAAAAGTCTAGTCAAAGTCGGAGTAAAAGTCAATACAGTCAAGGAGTCATGTCGGTCGATTCAATAAAGTGGTAGGCGCTTTACTGAAAGTTTCAATGGAGTTTTGGAGGGAACACAAAATAGCACGTTTCTGGATGTTGTATCACTTTCCTGCACTTTCATGATAACGAATATGTTTAATGGTTAATATCCTACCAATATTACACATTAAAAACCCAGTTAACACAATTTTAGGAAAATAATACAAAAACACAACATCACTCTTTCACATTCCCGGCAAAACTCAGGTTATTTCACATTTGGCAATTGGCGCGTGAATATGACATTTCTTTTTTTTTTCATTTTTAATTTTTACGGCGCGGACACTCCCTGCATCGGTCTATATATTTTTTCTGACCAGTTTAAAAATTACGGGCCAAGCGGATTGGATTACAAAGAGAATAGCAGAAAACAAATTGTAAATAATACCAATAATATTATATAGGCTCTGAATGCTTACTTTCTGTTTATTGTAATAAATAAGAAAGTATTGTTAAATTACCTACTACTTATCTCCGTATTCCGTAATAGTAAAACTTAGGTAATTGTTTATAATATTATCTTGCGGCTAAAGAAAAGTGAAAGAATTGGAAATTGCTTACTTTATTATTAAAAAAACATTTAGCTTGAAAGATTCCTAAATCCTAATAGAATCTTAAGATTAGATTATTGTTCGGTGTGTGAATGATCCTTTATTCTAAAAAGATTCCAAGTAGAATTAAGGGTCAATTCACACCGAAAATAAAAAAAATAAAAATTCAATGCTCATTTAAATAAATGGCTTTAATTTTATATATTTCATCGAATTTCTGATTTAATATGATAGCGATGTCACGCGCTAAGGGACAGTAGAAATTGTAGTAGCGGAACAAATGGTAGAGCTAGAGAACGATGACAGTTTATTAATAAATATCGTAAATGAATTACCATTTAGCGGTTTTCCTCTACTGGTTTTCTCTGAGGGAGTTCTAGCCGACCCATACGTGTCGAAGCAGGGACCTCCGACATTTTATGATATTATGTAGATCAACGCACGTATCATAGACATACAATATTTAAATCGAATCAATAGATTTAACTACTACTAATAAAATGATAAGTGAGACCTATGTACCATCAGAGAAATGGATTCAAAGGCAGATAGCAGACTATTCGAGTTAAAAACTTAATATTAAATTGTATTATATGTAGGTATGTGTTACAAGTATCTGATATATGTATAGAGTAGCAACAAGGGCGGCGTAAGGCACAGAACACATCCCAACAAACATTTTTGTCGTTTAAGTGTAAGTTATATGACTCAAAATTCTATAAACATCGTATTGTAGTAACTTTAGTCTGTAATACGACTCAGTGTCGCTTATTTTTATACTACATGCAGTCGAATAAATTCTTCGTTTTCACTTCTTTGCGACTATTTTATACGACCACTACACAACTTTCAATAGTATAATCGTCGCCGTCTGTCGCTGTCGCCCTAGTAACGTTTGTACGACTATTACACTGAGATCCATTGTATTAGAGTCGCGTGAATTACTTTTACGTGACTTACACGAATTTTAGTAAATTTGAATACTATTACGCTACTATTAAATGACTGAGAGTCGCATAAGCGTAGGGTATTGTAATATTATATTCAGCCATCTTTCTTTGACTGTAATAAATATTTCGTCAAAATGGATAGAAAAGGCTGGGCTAATGTAATTTTAAAAAAATAGAGTAATGAACCCTAATTTTGTTAAATGACGTATCACACATAAAATACTTAAAAAAATACAGTGAAAATATAGTCGTATAAAAGTAACTGTTACCATATTAATTAAAATATACGAAGAAATACTGTTTAATTTTAAGAATTTGAAAGGCGCGTTGGTTTTATTGAGAAAACTAGCGCATATTACTCGATAACATTAATTTCCCAACAGATTTCATCATCCACTTCATAAGTTTCGAAGATGCAAAACATAGATAATTATTAAATTGGCTGTACCTGCTAATAAATATTTTCTGTCAGTTTTTTTTTAAATCTTCTGTTTACTATACAAAATCCTTTAAAAATGTCGTCATTACTACTGTCGTTCGGCAAAGTGTAGTAAAACTGAGGTAAAAAATACCATAACGCGACAAAAAGGTATTCTCACTACATCTATGCGACCACTACACTACTAACTATGTTAATTATACGACGATAACGCGACTCTTTTACGACACTGATTCGTATTGTTACGTGCTAGGGTTCGAAGGATTTGGAGAAAAAGACCTGCTGACTCTTATAAAGACTTTAGTAGCACTGACACTAGCTCACACAAATCACCAAGTCCAAACACTAAGCACTAGATAGTCCTGGGTCGTAGCCGAGTCGTAAGTTCACTGGTTCACTCACTATTGATCACTTGTTTTCACTTCGAAGTCGCCTCGAAGATCGCTCAGATGAAACTGAATTGCCGGGCCGTCTACCTGCGGCTATTTATATGGCGAGACGAATTCCAGAAAGTTCCGATTCATGTAAACAAGTAAACAAGTAAACAAGTGTGGGATGTTTCTAGAAAATACGCGTAAGTAAACATACACCTAACGCCATCTAGTATAAAGTAGGGGATTTATGTTTTCTGTGTTTCCCTGGTCAGTTTCGCTGGTTTGACGCTAGATGGCACTACGTGTCCGTATCACTACTCCCCTCTTAGAGATGCTCGTCCCGAGCATCGTTGTTACTGCCATGGTAACGCGTCACGCTGTCCCCACGACTCCTGCTGTGTGGTTCCGTCACGGCCACGCAAGTAGTACATTTGAGGCACCAATCCTGCACATCATCTCGCCAATGCAACCAGAAGAATCGTTCTCGCACTTTTCTTAGTGTCCTCTTGACACCTAGATGACTCCCTGATACGCCCTCATGTACCTCGCGGAGAACATCTGGTACTTTCGCCCTTGGGACGATTATCTGAAAGTAGAACTCTCTGCCGTTAGCCTTCTCCCATTTCCGGTAGAGTATTCCGTCCTGAAGTATCAGACTGTCCCATTGCTCCCAGTACGCCTTAGTGACAGCGCCAGTGGATGCAACCTCACTCCAGATTGGTTTCTTGTCACCCCTTTTCTTCCATGTGATGATGTGCCGAAGGTCGTCATCTCTTTCTTGAGCCTTCCTCATAGCATCATTGTCCAATACTCGCCATCTAGTCCTGGATTCTATTCGTTTCCCCTTATTCCGGGCAGGGGACGAAACTGCTTGCTTCCTCAGCTCCTCTATTTGCTCCTCGATCCTTTCCATCCTTGCCATCTGGGTCTTCTTCTGCGGGCAGTTGAGCTGGAGGTGGCCCCTCTCCCCGCACTTATAGCACATGGCTTCAAATCTTTTCCTTGCAGGAGCCTTAACTTCTTTGACTTTTTCAGAGACCTTGCGGATTTCATAGGTCTGCCGTATGTCACGCCGAACAGCCTCGACCTCTAAAGCATGCGCCAACGCTTCTTTTAGCGAGGTGTGGTGACGTAGCCTTACTGCAGCCCTGACTTCCAGGTCCCTAATTCCATCGACAAATGCTTGAACAATGTTCGTGTCAACCATCTTGGAATCGGCTCCTGGGTGTGCCTTCTTGACCAGTTTTTCAATTTCCAACGCCCATTGTTGTAGTCCCTCTCCTGAGCGTTGGACTCTATCACGAAGTTGAGCACGGAACACGTGCTCCAGGTGTCGCTCCCCGTATCTGGATTCAAGGGCCTCCATCAGGTCTTGGAACCCATTTCCTGTATGTGCTTCTAGGACCGACAAAGCTTGCCCTCTGAGCGCAACAGTGAGAGCGGTCAGGCATTGTTCGTCAGTCCATCCGTTGGCAGAAGCAACCGTCTGGAATTGCTGACGATAAGCGTTCCAAGAAGTAGTACCGTCGTATGGTGGCACTTTCACTCTTGGTCCTTGTACCACTACTCCGGTAGTTCCACTAGACGTCGCGACTCCTGTGGTTTCCAGGCGCACTTTCCACTTCTGTAGTTCTGTGAGGCCGGTTTTCACATTTTCCATATCCACTCCTAGCCCGGTAACTCGTTCTTCCATTATGTCGACATCTTTTCGAAGCTTAGTCACCGTGTCACTAACATCCTTTATTGCCAATAGTGCTTTTTCTTGGAGGTCCTTTTGTTGCTCTTGAGACTCCTGTAAAGCGCCGAGCTTGCGGTCTTGTGACTCCATCATTGCCCTTTGCGAATTTTGCAAAGCGTGACTTTCAGCTCTTTGAGACTCCTGCAAAGCGCCGAGCTTGCGGTCTTGGGCATCTTGCAAAGCCTGAATTAACTCAATTATGCTTTCCAATTGAAGAGCCATTTGAGGGGCCGTAGAATCTACGGGCGCGGCAGGATGAATGGAGCTAGTCGACGGGGCCTGAGCAGGCGGGGCCCAGTGGGCGGGGCCAGTGGGCGTAGCCTGAGTGGGCGTGGTCTGGTGGGCGGAGTCAGTGGGCGTGGCCATGTTCAGAGTGGGCGGGGCCTGAGGGGCGTGGTCAGTGGGCGGGTACCGGCGGGCGGAGTCAGTAGGCGTGGCTTCACCCGAAGTGGGTGGAGTCTGGGGGGCGTGGTCAGTGGGCGGAGCCTGGTGGGCAGGGCCAGCGGGTGGGGCCTGCCCCGCAGTGGGCGGAGCTTGGTCCCCAGTGGGTGTGGCCTCCGCAGCCCGTTGCGCCCTTGTCCTGACACTTCCCTCGAGGTCCTCTCTCGGAGTCAATGGCACTGCGCCCTTGTCCTCGCACTCCCCTTGAATTCCTCTCTCGGAGTCAATAGCAGCAGCTCGCTGCGCCCTTGTCCTGACACTCCCCTTGAAGTCCTCTCTCGGAGTCAATGGCATCTCCAAATCCCACTTCTGACACCAGTTGTTACGTGCTAGGGTTCGAAGGATTTGGAGAAAAAGACCTGCTGACTCTTATAAAGACTTTAGTAGCACTGACACTAGCTCACACAAATCACCAAGTCCAAACACTAAGCACTAGATAGTCCTGGGTCGTAGCCGAGTCGTAAGTTCACTGGTTCACTCACTATTGATCACTTGTTTTCACTTCGAAGTCGCCTCGAAGATCGCTCAGATGAAACTGAATTGCCGGGCCGTCTACCTGCGGCTATTTATATGGCGAGACGAATTCCAGAAAGTTCCGATTCATGTAAACAAGTAAACAAGTAAACAAGTGTGGGATGTTTCTAGAAAATACGCGTAAGTAAACATACACCTAACGCCATCTAGTATAAAGTAGGGGATTTATGTTTTCTGTGTTTCCCTGGTCAGTTTCGCTGGTTTGACGCTAGATGGCACTACGTGTCCGTATCAGTATAAAATGGACCTTTTCTCGGTCTTATCAACGTATCAACGACGTAACGACGACATGTTACGTAACTAAAAGTTACGTAAGGCACGTCGTGGCGACTTCAAAAATGTTTGTTGGGATAATATTACTCACGGAGGCGTAGGTGACGCTGTTGGACCGCGAGGCCCCTCGGATTTTTTTAAAGAATTTACGAGTTTTGATACAAAATTTTTTGTAAATATTTTTTTTATAAATAAAAGTTTGAGTATCAAAAAAATCTGTCTCCCAACAAAATTCGTCCACTTGCGTCATCCATCAGGGGGCCTCGCAAAATATTATATGTCCATATCAAACGGTCTTGCCCCGCCACTGAGTAGCAAACTCTAGTTAGCAATTGTCTAGTGGGCGGAGCAGATGCCCTAAATCCTTGATTTAGCATTCAATGGAACCCATCTTACGAACATCCGCCAGGAGCTGTCCATTCTAATAAAACCGGAATAGTTTCTGTTAGTACTATACGGGTGATTTAAAACCTGAGCCCCTAGTCAAGACTTCGCTTCTTCATACAATCGCCGATCAAAATGTATGAAATTGACATACCTAAGCGTTCGATAAACGTCATTCGACTCATGTTATGTCAATTTCATACATCTTGATCGGCGATTCTATAAAGAAGCGATAAAGAAAACGTCATAACTAGGGGTACAGATTATTCAGGAAATAATACGAGAACGAAAAACTTTGGATCCCTTTTGACGAAAAATGCGAAAACGTAGGTGATTGAAATTTTGCACAGTTATAGTTTATATGGCGAAGGAGTGCATCGAGCTAATATTATTTTGGAATTATGCTTTTATCATACATTTTTTAACAAATAAAACATTACACACACTACAACACACACACTAGGAGATTTTGATTGACAAGGCTATACACACGAATTGTACTCTTTTATTTATGGTTGAAGTCTGTTGTCAAATTGAAAAAAGATTTAGGTATAATCTGAGACTGTCGCAGGCAGCATAATAAAGTCAATAATTTGATAATAGAATATCCATAGAAAAGCGTTGGGGTTTTGCCGGGAATGTGAAAGAGTGCTGTTGTGTTTTTGAATTATTTTCCTATTATATTATATTTATTTTCCTAAAATGGTAGCTGGGTTTTTAATGTGTAATATTGGTAGGATATTAACCATTAGATATTCGTTTTCATGCACAAGTGTAGGAAAGTGATGTAATATCCAGAAACGTGCTATTTTGTGTTCCCTCCAAAACTCCATCGAAAGTTTCAGTAAAGCGTCTACCACTTTACTGAATCGACCGACTTGACTCCTTGACTGTATTGACTTTTACTTAGACTTTGACTAGACTTTAGACCTGACGATATATAAAAACGATGCTAAAAATTGTACTATACTAGAACATTGTTTCCCGCCATTTACTCGACACTAGCCATGGTTTTATAGGCAAAGTGCCATAATACCTAAGAATAATATCCTCAATTTGTCTGTGACACAACATACGCATCATTTTCGTCAAGTTGCCAAAAAAGAAGAAAAAGAAAGAAAGAAAAGCGTTGAAATTTGAAACTTTTAATTTAATTTTTTATTTGAGGTCGAATTTCGACCATTGGGCGATCTCGAGTTTCAGGAAATACTTAAATATTTATTTACATTTTTGTCTGATTGTCAATTAAATATTTCGCATTTTCGATAATAATTACTAGTGGTTGCCCGTGGACTTAAAATTTTCCTACATACTAACGATGTTAAGGAAACAAATAAAATTCACACCTTAACTGTTTTAATGTAGACTAAATTGATCGCAAATTAATTAGTTCTATTACCTCAAATGTATAATATTAGTAATTGCTACTAGATGACGACCGTAAAACCGTTGTGCCAACTCGTTTATTGCACGGGAATCGTACATTTTTCAGGGATAAAAAGAATCATATGTCCTTTCCCGGGACTCAAAGTATTTCCATACTAAATTTCAGCAAAAACCATCGGTTTGAACAGGTAACAGACAGACAGACACACTTTCGGATTTATAATATTAGAATGGATTTTCTAGATGGAACTAGTCTTATTTAAGTTGAGTCAACTATGCTCCATATTTTAAGCATTATAGGCACACTATGTGACCTGCATTCAGCGTACACGTAAACCTATTAGGCATGTGACACACTAAAGGAAATGGTGTCAGCATTCGATTTTTGCTAATAAACCAATTAGGTGCCCTGCTTTTTCTAATACCTAATTGTGTATGTATCGAATCCTATAGAAATAAAGTAGTTTCACGTCTGCTTCGAACTTTATTTTAATTGATTCGCGAATCCGCACCGAGTCCAAGACTTATTATTCTTAAAAATATTGATTCCGAAATAAAATACTGTACTCGAATATTTTATTATATCAATCCATTCTCTTCTCCTTCAATCTACTTCTCCAATATTAATATTATTAATATCAATAAGCTATAATTTTAATTTATTTTTAAATAAAAGTTATTCAGTCACAGTCTTGCCATTAACAATATCAATGCTTGATGCATTCCCTTGAGAACTTATTGTCCTTCTCGTAGAGGGAGTAGAAGAGATCCCAAAACGCCATACGATCATTGTTGATTCTACTCTTCATTTCCATGGTCGAATCTATTTTTAAATATGGTCTAGATTCAGACGAAACTGGGTTCCAGGTTACTGGCAAAACTTCCTCTGCTTGAGGAGTGGGGTTGCTGAAATATAAGAATTAAAAATTTGAAAATTGCGAAAGAAGTAAAGAAGTCTCACTAAAATACGAATGTAATATAATTATGAACTTGTTTTTTTTTATTATAAAAATTGGGGCCGTCTATGGGCTGTTCGCCCATATCCTTTTTTTGTTATTTTATTATTTAGATTTTTCGCACCAAGGATAATTGAAATAATATTATTAATTTTAATTAATTGTAGTCCATCACGCCATGGACTTTTTTTTTCTTTTTATATATAATAGAATAGATTATAATATATACATATAATAAATAAATATATATTTATTGTTTTATAAATTACATAATTATAATATTATTAATGTTTTGAACGGTGTGGTCCCAGTGTGGCGGCCAGTAGATCCGACATTTTTCGATTTCTTTAGATTTTATGCTGCTCCACCCTTTGCCTTTAGATGTTGTGACATTGGCTTGGTGGAGAGGGGTCACTCAAGCTGGGTGGAGTTTCTAGGGTGTTGAAGAGATATCGTTCTGTGTCGAATCTACCAGATGCCAGCCAGTGGAATCGCCAGGACCGTGTCCTTCCCAACGCTGCAATATGTTAATTCTTGGGAAGGGCGTGGCTCATTATGAACTTGTTAAATTTCTTCTTGTCGGCATCTCTTATAGTCCGGGTTCCCTCGAACATTTTTTTTTATTACTATCAAGCTAATTTTTCGTGAGTAGCTTCATTTTGATAAGACGAACAACAATTTCCTCTGCGAAAATTCCCGAAAGTGGTAGCTAACAGAGATAGAAAGGATTTAATATTTCGATTTGATGGTCCTAAAATATGGATTGTTATATTTGGTAGTGTGTTACTCTTAAATTAAATAACTATTATCCTATCAATATACAAAAAATCAGCTGGTTAGGGTTCCGTTCTAGAGTTCCGTAGTCAACCAAGTTTTGTTGATTACAGTACCCTTAGCTTGATAGTAATAAAAAAAATGTTCTAGGGAACCTGTACTATTACTAAAATAATTGAAATTTTTCTTACCCGTATTTGACGAAATTGGACCACATCTTTATCAATCTGGTTACAATCAAATTATTTTCCTCAGAATTCTCAGCTGAAGAAAACAAGTATTTTAACTCTTCGCCATTTGCAACACCGTCCTCCTCACCTTTGTAACTAAATTCATATTCGTACAGCGGCTGGGCCTTTTCGTTCAGTAATTTCGTAATAGTCCGTTGGATGGGATGGTTTACGTTCACGTCGGATTCAAACTGCTCGAGTCTCGCCTTCGTCGCTTCGGTAATATCTTCGTCGCCGATGTAAAAGTGTCGGACTATATCGGCAGCCTTGGACAGCCTATCCTCATCTAGATTTAAATTATCTTCAATTTTCTTGTAAAACGGATTAGTCTTGTAGTAGCTGTCATCTGAAATTTTATTGGCGAACTCGTTGCTCGTGTGTCCGATGAGCACCGGGGTATTTCTCACCTTCTTCAGATTGGATAGAGCGGAAGGTTCGTACTCTATAAAGTTATCGATGCCACTGAATGACTTTTCGCGGCACGGCTTAAACTGCATGTTCAGGTCTGCCGCAGCCCCCGCTACCAGCTCGTAAGAGGTTTCCTTCAAGAATTCGAGAGCCTCCATAGTATCCGACGTGTTGAATCCCAGGTGAGATGCGAGTTTGAGGGCAGCCTCGTCGTCACCGTTCACGAATATTCCGACGTTCTGCGGAGTGCCGCTCTCCACGATCACCTTATTATATAACTTATCTTTCCCGGAGTAAAGATGAAGCAATGCCGAGGTGGATCCCGCATTTTGACCGGCGATCGTGACGTTGTAGGGGTTTCCTCCGAAGGCGCGGATGTTGTTGCGAATCCAGACCAAAGCTTCGTACTGATCCTTCAATCCTTGGTTTCCCGGTAGCGAAGGGATGTCTAGACACATGAACCCGTAGGGGCCCAGACGATAGTTGACGGTGACGACCAGAATGCCCTGCCTGACCAGTTTATCTGGATTGTACTCTCCCGCGCTTCCGAGTGCGAAGTCGCCTCCGTGAATCCAGACTAACACCGGCAAGGGGTTCTGTGTGCTGGCGAGGATGGGGGAGTAAATATTCATTTTCAGACAGTCCAAGGTTTCACTTTCCCTGATCGAAACGCGGGACGATAGGGGAATGGATTGGGGGCATTTGCTCAGCCCGTCGTATGCGTTGAACACCTCGCTTCCGAATCCATCGTGAGGCAAGGCGGGCTGGAAAAAATATAATGAACTACATATTGCACATACTTACTAAACATTGATAAATTACCTTAAATTAGTTCAATTGCAAGTTTAATGCAACTCATTGAAATGCAAGCAATAGAAAATGATTTTAGGCGTTTGCATTAGCGTAAAAACATACAAAATGTTTATAGTGTAAATTAATGTAAAACCGAACCATTAAGTACTAAGCTACACTTTATTTAAATTTTTTTATCGTACTTAGTATATTGTACTTACACCAAACGGATCATTAGCATCGACTGTGGCGTATGGGACTCCCAAGAATGACGAGTAGCTACCATCGCTAGCTTTCAAACCTCGGATGAGTCCCTGGTCCGTCAGCACCAACGGGTCGATTCTGTATTGAGCGCCATGGGCGGAAAATATACAAAGAGCGAAAACCAACACACACTTCATCTTCGAACATCCAACAGAACTAACCGCGTAACGTCCCGAATAATGCGACTGATAAAACGCGATAAGTGAGAGCATTTATCTCAAGTATCGATTATCTGATCACTGTTTCATATGATGTGGTGAAATTTTCAAGGCCGAGGTTACATCATATCGATGCTTTTTGAAAAAATTTAACGCCAAAATGATGATACAATAATGATGGCTATTTTACACTGGATTGGCAAGATTTAAGAAAAAAGCTGAGTGCTTAGTCAAAACGCATTCACTAGTTTCGATAGCGAAGTTAGATGACAAAAATATAAATAAATTTAAAAAAAATCATCGTGGCACCGCACCATATTATGTACCCGGGCCGCGTCTACGGAGCGAGGTCCCCACAACGCCCTTGTACTATCAGAGAAGTTGATTCATAGGCAGATAGCAGACCTACGTAATTTGGTCGCATAATGTCAGACCCAGCCGACAGATCACGACTTATATTGTATTGATATAACTTGACCACATGTCCGTCAACTGCCTATGAATCAATTTCGATGGCACATATCCCGCCTGCACTGGTCCTTGAAAGTCGAGGACGACGTAGACAACATCCAGAAGAAGACGAAACTCCGCCTGAGGCTCGAGCGTCTGCAGTCTCGCCACAAAATTAACTTCAGTTCCTTTGTGGTGAGAGTACCAACGAATCCGCTTTCGACCTTCGAGGCTGCGTTTCGCGACATAGTTGGCAATTTACCTTTTATCTTTGCAGCTCTGCTCCTACTTCTGGCGGTGCTGGTGGGAGTGTGGGTGGTGTACGGGGTTTTCAAGCTCATCATGTCGCGGGTAACCCGCTCCGCCAAGCTGCGGTATGGAGATAAAGAGTTGGCCATACAGCAGCGGTTGAGAGCGTTGGATACGTTCAGGGGGTAAGAGAGATCAAGAAATGTTGATCTATAAATCTACAGGATGTAACAAAACAAAGTGATAATACTTTAGGGTGTGTGACCCTTGTAGAGTTCACTGTGAAAGTAGCAGTGCTGAAAGAGCGTTTTTTTGTGATTGTATGGGCTAGCGCTCCTTGCGTCAGGAGTTTGCCCATAAAAAAGTAAAAAAAAGTTACTCTTTCAGCGCTGTTACTTTCGCAGTGAACTATACACAGGGGACTCATACCTTAAAGTATTATCAGTAAATTACTTAGTTTTGTTACACGTTGTATAGTCTATAAATATTTATGTGTATTTTGATTTTTCAAAATACTATAGTGATATTTCCCTATACGAAATTAAATTAATTTCGTATAGGAAAATATCATGCTGCAACTTCCCATTATTTTTAACACGATTTTATTAGCTGGGGCTGTATGTACGGAATCTTTGAGCGCGATTTTTACCTATCTCCAGTAGTCTAATTAATTCGAAACTTTGCATATTATATAAGAGCCAATGACAATGCAATAATTTGTTAAAATTAAAAAAATCGATAAAAAGTGTGTTTTTTTTTTGTTTTTTTTTTAACAATTATTTTTAGGATAGCGATAGTGTTCATGATATTCGTGAACGACGGCGCCGGCGGGTACTGGTGGCTGGAGCACGCGACGTGGAACGGCCTGGCTGCCGGCGACCTGGTCTTCCCCTCCTTCCTCTGGATCATGGGCGTCTGCATCCCCCTGTCCGTGAAATCCGCCTTCGCGAAGGGCGTGCCCAGGTGGAAGATATTCGTACACATCGTGAGGGTGAGTTTAGAGTTTTGGTTTGGACTTGAATCTAATTTAGTATATAAAATTCTCGTGTCACAGTGTTTGTGCGCGAACTCCTCCGAAACGGCTCAACCGATTTTAATCAAATTTTGTATGTACATTCGTTAGTCCTGAGAATTGGTTTTTATATACTTTTTATATTGATACTACAAATAATTTATATGGCAAAACAATGTTGCCGGGTCAGTCGGTAAATAAATAAAATACTCTTTATTCCAACAAAAATAAAACAATCTACAAAAATTAACAACATAGAAAAGCCTTACTGTTGGAAGCAGTTTCTTCCAGGGAACCAAAAGGCGTTTTTAGGGACTATAATATTATGTTATTGATTATACGCTGTACCGTAGATTCCTGGTGGAAATTCAAGCTTAACATTAAAATAATGCAACAAATGGTGTTTTATTAATGTTAAAAGGAAGTAAACTGATTGCCTGATGGGAGGCATCATGGTAACGTTGCGTCGAAACTCAAAAGTGCGTTGCTGGACTGTAACATTCCGACTTTAGTGTTTGTCGAAATATATTATGCATAACACGCATAATATTATAAAATATGACTTTGGCTTTACTTTAATATCACGGCACGCGCCAGCTCAGTGCGAGCACTGTGTTTCCTATATTTATCGAATTTCATCTTTAATCTAGCCAGGTAATATTTTATTATAATTTTCAATGATAATAATAAAATTAAACTAACGAAAATAAAATTAATTTGAAATTGAACAAAAGCTTGTAAAAACTAAAATGAAAGCCACAAAAACACAAAAAGTGTGATTCCGGCCAGGATCGAACTGGCGGCCTTCTGCGTGTAAAGCAGATGTGATAACCACTACACCACGGAACCAGTTAACAGCTTGGACCAATTTTTAAGACTGTTTATTAATATCGTTTCCCGTACTTGCATGAACCAAATCAGACTTGCAGTTCCGGAGATATGCGAGCACAAACATAAAAACATACATACGTACATGCATACATTTTTTAAATTGGCACATTTTTTTTTATGAAATAAGGGGGCAAACGAGCAAACGGGTCACCTGATGGAAAGCAATTTCCGTCGCCCATGGACACTCGCAGCATCAGAAGAGCTGCAGGTGCGTTGCCGGCCTTTTAAGAGGGAATAGGGTAATAGGAGGAGTAGAACTGCTCTACTCCTCCTACATTTCTTCTGATTAATTTCGTTGCGGGTCCCAAGACAGATTTAGCTTGTCCCTCGGGCATCCCTGAGATCATATCAAAGGGTTTTCGTGGTTGGTTACCACTGTTGATCCTGGCGACACAGGAGTTGCAGTGGTGGGAATGTGTGGTGGGCCTTTTGCCCGTTTAAAAAAAAAAAGGGTAATAGGGGAGGGTAGGGATGGAAAGAGAAGGGAATAGGGGAGGGAAAGGAAGGGAATAGGGTAGGGGATTGGGCCTCCGGTAAACTCACTCACTCGGCGAAACAAAGCGCAGGCGCTGTTTCACGCCGGTTTTCTGTGAGAACGTGGTATTTCTCCGGTCGAGCCGGCCCATTCGTGCCAAAGCATGGCTCTCCCACGTATAAAATATATACATTTGTACAGTCGCTGACATAGACTAACTTACACGAAAATTGGGCAGTTCTGTAAATATTAATAACCTTCATACGGGTCGAATTAACAACCTCTTATTTTAAGTCGGTTAAAAAAGATAAACTGCATTCAACTACCTGCTCAAGTAGTAGATATTATTGTTAAACAATATTTTGTCCTCGTCTGATACGCTATAAAAGTGTCTTGACTCTTGAGACTGGGGAACAAAGTGTGTACAAAATATAATCTTATACGCAGTACTGACCTGTTTATTACTGAGTCTCCTCTTTTATCTTATTACAAGGGTCACGCGTTTCGTCCTATCATAACTTTCAGATAAAATCGAAATCTAAATAGGAGCGAAGAAATAGAGGAAAATGTGGAAAAAACGGGGGAAATTATTTGAAAGGGCTTATCTCACGAACTACTAGAGCAATTTTTCTGTTATTTGGTTCAGATAAGAAGTAGACCACGTGAAGGATCATAGGCTATTTTTTGTAGACTGATTTGTCTGTGAAACTATCCTTCTGACGACCTCTGTGGCTCAGTTGGTGGGCTGTTGGTAGCTCAAGCCGGGAGTCGCGGGTTCGAATCCCGCCGACGAAACAAAAAGTTTTAAAAGTTCCTGGGTCATGGATGTGTATTAAATATGTGTATAATATAATAAAAATCTTAAATATATGTATAGTATAAAAGTATTAAATATATTTCCGTTGTCTGGTACCTGTACCACAAGTCCATCAGGTACTTACCACGGGGCCAGACTGACGTGGTGTGAAGCGTCCATAGATATTATTATATTATTATTCTATCCATGGTGATGAATAAAGGGCGTACACACGAGCTAACTAAGGGCATACAGGTTCGTGTATCCTGTTAGGGAGAACCAGTCCGACGATTATGTAAGGGTTAGCGAACTGATACTAAGGGCGGGGACTGAGATGGAGCGATTGGCGTTTTTAACACTTTAAAAAAAATATTTGGCTGTATAAAGGGGATAGTTTCAGCCAAAGTTTTTTTTCTATGGGCTATACGTAGGGGTTCTAGTTGGGTGGCATTATATACAGTGGCGTAACTATAGGGTGGCAGGGCTGGCAACATGTCACGGGCCCCCGAGTCCCGACCCAAAAGGGCCCCGGCCCAAGAGGCCGTGAGGTAAGAATTTTTTCATACATTGTTTTATTATTAACGTGACGATTTTTACTGATAGAGCCCCATCAATTTGCCACGGGCCCCGGATGCTATAGTTACGCCACTGATTATATTGTAGGCGCCTAAGATTGTTTAAAAGTACTGTAAATGTGAATCAAGTTTTTTTTGTGCTCTTAAAGTGTCAATAATTGGTGTAAAAAAAAAAATCTAGATGTCACGGCTTAGACGATTCGTCCGGGCGAATAAGGTAGGACTTAGGATAGAGACAGTAAACCCTTTAAGGGTCCCATTTGTAGCCTTTGGGTTCGGTATCTTAAAGTTGCAAAATGAGTTAAATAGGGCCTTACATAACACTTTCATTGAGTTTTTGTTCGTCGCTAGACGTGTTAAGACTTGGAATGCTGTGACTTGTGGCGTGACGAGTGTTTTCTACCGAGTACCGTGGTCCGCTGTCACTTTTTAACATGGCGTCTCAAATGAAAGGTGCTCTATTAACAAACATTTTAATCGTCTATGTCTGTTTTTGAGATACAGCCTGGACAGACGGCGGACAGACAGAAAACTCTTAGTAATAGGGTAATAAGGGATTTTAGTAAATATCTTTAATGACCACTTAAATACGGTAAGTATAAAAAGTATTTTTTAAAACTGTTAGTAGGTATACAGGTTTTTAGGTTTAACACCGTTATCCTTAAAACCATCAAATGAGCCCGTCAAAATGAACAACTTTTTCTATGAGAACAATGCTGGGAACTCAAAAAAAAATGCCGTCTTCATACCCATACAAATTGCAGCCATATCACGTATCTTGCGAGAGCAATGCGATAGCAATTATTGCGCGATAATTGCTCCAAAATCGCAATTTCGTATCACGTATCAGCCAAAAAAAACAATACGATTGCAATCGATCGCTTACATGATACCATTTTATACCCAGCAATCGATCTCGCGATTATTGCTAGTGGATTGTTGATCGCTATTTTTACGTGATAGCCCTGCGGATCGACAATTTGTATGGGTATGAAGGCGGATTTTTTTGATTTCCCAACATTGTTCTCATAGAAAAAGTTGTTCATTTTGACGGGCTCATTTGATGGTTTTAAGGATAACGGTGTTAAACCTAACATCCCTGTATAGCTTATTATAGTCTCTAGGAAATTGTAAGGATGGGCCCTGATGGGTAAAATGAAACACTCGACGACTCGTTCTAAATAACTTTATTAACATGTTATTTACTTACTATACTACAAAATACAATTCTCCAAAATGCAAAAAAAAAACTTACTCTAAATTCGATGTTATGTGAATATTAAGCGAAAATTACAAAACGCTTTCTCCTATTACCGAATCGTCGGCCTTAGTAAGGACTAAGGATACTGTTGGGAGGACCAATTTGGTTTGATTGACAAGCGCTGGCCTGCAGTGACCACCATAATCGAAATTTCAAGCAACCGCAGACTTTTTATACACACTGATTTAAGAAACATACACAAATAATAAATTTTAAAAATTCTTAACCCGTTTAAAAAAATACTTATTGGTTAAAATCTGCTGCTTAGACTGCCAAAATCATTGCTAAGTTCGCCGTATTCAGGTAAAAATGTAAACAGCTTGATTAATTTTTACTTTTTATTATTTCATAAACCAACATTAGATACAGAACACAGTGGTTCTATAAAAAAGTTTGCCATGAATCATGAAAATGTTTTGTGGTTCAGGCCGAAGTGAAAAACCTATATTGACATGAATTACTGACACGCAGAGAAAATACTGTCTTAGCCTGGTTTACAAAGTGTACACACTTATTACATGTGGTAATAAGTGTGTACACTTAATATCAAAACTTGACAGTCAATTTCCTCATAAAATGTAGTCAATATACGTCTGTCTTTTTTCTCTTGACCATCTCTTGATGCTCAATATAATTCGATATAAGTACCAGTATCGGTAATGGCATTTTTGTCCAGGTTTGCCTCAGAAAAGTGGACTTCCGAAATGTCACTGCTCACTTCCAGAACATGCATAAAATATACAGGGTGTAACAAAACTAAGTGATAATATTTTAGGGTTTGTATGTGTCCCTCATATTGAGTTCACTGTAAAAGTAGCAGCGCTGAAAGAGCTATTTTTTTTGTTTTGTATGGGCAAGCGCCCGAGCGTCAGGAATTTTCCCATACAAGAGTTAAAAAAGGTTACTCTTTCAGCGCTGCTACTCTCACAGTGAACTCTATATGAGGAACACATACAAACCCTAAACTATTATCACTTGTTTTGTTACACCTTGTATATTATAATGTGTAAATCATCGAAAGTTACCCGCAAGACCCCAAGATTCCAACGCCCCTTAAAAAGTACTTGTCCGTCCCTAGCGCTCCATGGTGATGTTCCTGCTGGGAGTATCGCTGAACACCATCTACGGGTCCAACATGCTGGGCGAGATCAGGGTATTCGGAGTGCTGCAGCGACTGGCTGTGGCCTACCTCGTCGCCGCCGGCTTCTACGCGCTCACCGCACCGAAATACTACACTCCGCCGAGGGTATATTCTATGATATTTTAGGGTGGTGGTCCTTGGTAGCGGCTTTGTTCCGTTTCTTTGGAAATCGAATTCAGGAGCTCGCTTGCTCAGAGTTAATAAATAGCCTGGTAATAGTAGACATTTGTGTCTTCTTAATTTTTATGACTGTATTGCAAGTCAGCAACTTGACTAAACTTGCAAATTGTTCGTACGTTCGTAGGGTTCTTACTTCGCTCAGAAAAAAAAACTGTATAAATCATTATAAATTTTTACATGCCAATATTATTTTGAATGCCAATTTATAAAATTATTTATGTATTCTATAAGCTAAATTAGCTTTAGCCATTTCCTTAAACCTGAATATTTATTGAAAATATCTGCTCTTACTTCTGTTCTACAGTATTATAGTATATCAATCACCTTCTGCTATGTTAATAATATTCCATCTGCTTCCAGGGAGCGTGTGGTCAGGCCCTCAAGGACGTGCTATCGTGTGTGTGGTGCTGGGCGCTCGCCGGAGCTCTGGTCGCCGCACACAGTGCCATCACCTTCGTCATACACGACCCTGACTGTCCCGCGTAAGTTGTGAGAGAGATGGAAAGATTTAACTTTCTGCCGCGCACTGTAGAACTGTGGAACAAACTGTCACCAGCAGTATTTTAGGACTAATACGACCTGCAAACCTTCAAGAAGAGAACGTAAAAGGCCGGCAACGCACCTGCAGCTCTTCTAATGTTGCGAGTGTCCATAGTCGACTGTAATTGCTTTCCATCAAGTGACCTTTGCTCTTTTGCAGGGGGCAATTATTTTATTAAAAAAAGAAACTCAATCTGTATTTATTAATATTTTTCCTGAGGTTGAGAGAGATTGAAGGATTATTTTGATAAGCGACTTACTGAAGAGATCCGCCTCTTGTTATCACTTACAGCTTGACCATAAAGAGTCAACAAAAATGAGGGTGCTAGTTTCTTCTTCTTGGAAGCATGGATTTTTTTTAGATCCAACACATTTTTTTTAAGCTAGGCAGGCAACTAGCAGCTACTACCAAGACTGATCGGGTACACCCAGTCGTGAAGCACAGAGCTATGTTAGGAATTTTGTCTGGATAGAGTTAGGTTAGAGATAGAACTTGTGTGATTTCACCTTGGAAAGCATTCCTTTTTGTAAAAATGCCAAAATCCTTTCTTAAGTAGATTTTCTTTATATTTTTTCGCCATTTTGTGTTACAACTTACAGAGTTGTACGTCTGACTTATCGCTACATTTTTGAGATAATATTTTCATTATCGGTTCAAAAGTGGAGATAACAGGATGACCTATTGTTTATCTGTATTCAGTGAAGACTTCATCCAGATAGAGGTAGCAAATTGTTTGATGACATACCTGTTATGTAATGAAGGGCAAAAACTTTCATTGTTCTACTTACAAGTAGGCACAAAACTTTAAGTGAATATTACAATTTGTATATCATTTGTTAATTAATTCATTATTATCTAGATCCATACTTCCATACTAATATTATAAATGCGAATGTGTGAAACCCCTAAACCAATTTTGATGAAAGTTGGTATGGAGTATGGCCTATGGATATATTTTGAGTCTCGGGAAAAGACATTGATTTATGAAATATTGATTGAGATTATTTTTTATCCCGGAAAAATGTACGGTTCCTTTACGATAAACGAATTTCTGCGCAACGAAGTTGCGAGCAATATTTAGTAATGCAGCAAGGCAATATGTAGCCGCTAGTAATTTATAAACTTTTACTTTTTCCAGCGGCTACCTCGGACCTGGCGGCAAGCACGACGACTGGGCGGCGGCGGGGTGCGCGGGGGGCGCGGCGGGGTATATCGACCGTCTGCTGCTCGGCTCCTCCCACCTCTACCAGAACAGCGACGCCAGGAACGTCTACGACGGACCTGTGACTGACCCTGAGGGGATACTGGGTGAGTGACGAGGGTATGTGGATGTAGTGTGAGATACGTCGATCTACGGATAAGGGGCGGGCTACATCGACCGCCTGCTGCTGAGCTCCCATCTGTACCAGAACGACGTCGGATTGACTTTTATTAAACTGTTTAATAATCTGTGGCTGTAGCTACTACTGCAGAACATCAAGTGATAATTCAAAATCATAATTACTAAGAGCTTCCTTGCTATTTTATAGCATGAGGAAGCTCTTTCTTTTTCCTCCGAATCAAGGTTAAGGTTTTATCAATTTTGGCAATCGAGTTACTCTACGTCATGGTCACCATGGCGAGAAGGGACAGAAAACTTATATATTATACGTAAGTAGTTTGGGGAAGCTCCTTTATGGTTTACCTTCAGTTGCGAAACTGTCAACCTATAACAACATATTTTACTCAGGCTGCCTCACGTCAGCAGTGCAAGCGCTGCTCGGCGTTCAAGCTGGCGCGACAGTGCTGCTACAGCGCTCGCACCGTGCTCGTGTGTCACGCTGGCTCGCCTGGGCGCTGGCCTTCGCCCTGGCCGGAGCCCTACTAGCTGGCTTCTCCAGGGAGCACGGTGTGGTGCCCATTAATAAGAACCTGTGGTGAGTTTAAGTCTACTTTCGCTAGTCTTGAGTCGCAGCGCGGTCGCAGCCTGAAATTTGGGGAGATATTTGGGGAGGGTCACAAATAATAGGCCAAAAAGGCCAATTTAGCAGTTAGGTTTGTAGATTGGGGGGTGGTTATGTCTTTTGGGTGTGACTCCTGTGAAGCTAATGCTTAAATATTCAGTAGTTATGTCTCTCATCCTTCCTATGAGCAGAATATAAAAGAGAAGGCACGCTGTTTTAGCACAGGAACAGCAGTAATATATCCCAGTAGCAGTGATGAGCAAAATTGGTCCCCGTCTTGCTTTTTTTGCAAGACCAAGGCAAGATCAATATTGCTCATCAGTCATCACTAACCAGTAGCGAGGTGATCAAATTAGATATCGTTGTATTTACCTCTGTCTTTGGCTTTGATCTACTTAAACAGATGTCATCTGTCTAATATTGTTATCTATCTGCCTCTTATCGATTCTTAAAGCTAATGCCAAATTCCAGGTCTATCTCGTTCGTCCTGGTGACGTCTGCTGTATCGCTGGTGATACTCAGCATCTGCTACACTCTCACCGACGCTTGGAGGCTGTGGGACGGAGGCCCATTCAGGGCTCCGGGCCTCAACGCCATCGCCCTCTACGTGGGACACAGCATATGCGCCCACATATTTCCCTTCCACTGGCGAGTGCCCTCTATGGAGACGCACGCCATACGCCTCCTGGAAGCCGTGTGGGGCACCGCGCTATGGGTCATAATCGCCCACGTTATGGCCAAGAAGAAGATATTTATAACGCTCTAACCACTTTGGACCTTATTATCGTAGTAGTAAGATCGAAACGTGGTATTGACAGGCGCCGAGCGAGAACGCTGTATAACGCTCTCGCTCTTTGTTGTTCTTTCTTTGACTCGAGCCCGGTTACTGAACACGGAGAAATTAGGTCCTTGAAATAGTTCAAGCTTGCTGTTTCATTCGTTAACAGTTTACACGATATGTCAAAATAAAGCGAGAAATAGCCATAGGTCGAAGCCAACTGTCTGTGACCTCTGTGTTCGGTGACCGAGCTATAGTAGTTTCGTTATGTAGATCCAGGCTAGTATACCAAGAGTTAAAATTGTATGAATCCCTATTCATCTTACTAAAAGTATAGGTACTCCATTGAGAGTTCAGATCAAACAAAATTAATTATGTTGTAATATTATTTCATGTAAAATCGGTGATACATATATTTATTCCCTTTACATATTATTTATAAAAAAATCTTTACTAAGTTAAACGTTTACTTCATATTTTAATAAAAAGTATAACTTATAAAACCGGCCAAGTGCGTGTCGGGCAATATAGGGTTCCGTAGTACCGCTAGTTTTTAGGGTTCCGTAGTCAACAAGGAACCCTTATAGTTTCGGTCTGTCCGTCTGTCTGTCCTTTTGTCTGTCTGTCTGTCTGTCTGTCCGTCTGTCCGTCCGTCTGCCCGCGGTTTTGCTCAGTGACTATAGGACCTGCAAAGCTGTAATTTAGCATGAATACACATATTAATGATGCCGACAAAATGGTACATAAAGTCTTAATTTTTTTTTTTTTATGGTATGGTATGGTCAATGAGTGTACATTTATAACGTGTTTAACACTACTAACAACATCATCTCAGTTCGGTTCAAAGGAATTTGAACGAAAAGATCCTTTATACTTTGCCGAATACAATTTTTAGTTAATCGACTATTACTCAATAACTTTTGAAGTCTTCTTAGCCGTGACAATTGTCCTTTTAAATTCAGCATATTTCCTACTCCCGTGAATTTTTTCACATTTCCAGAAACAACCGTTTAGCTGGTAGAAGGGGGGGGACACTGGACTCTTAACGATTTTTTCCACTTTAAAACTTCATATTTCACAAATGGATCTCTAAATCGGTAAATGATCTGTAAATACTCATAATATTTTTAAAAAACCTAGATCCAATGACACCCCACACGATGGGGTGGACGCGAGAAAAAAAAACATCCCCCCTTCATGTGTAGGGAAGGCTGTACCATAAAAAAATATATTTTTTAAATATTTTATGTACCATTTTGACGGCATCATTAATATGTGCATTCATGCCAAATTACAGCTTTGTAAGTCCTATAGTCTCTGAGCAAAACCGCGGACAGACAGACGGACAAACCGAAACTATAAGGGTTCCTTGTTGACTACGGAACCCTAATAAGTAAGGGGGTCATTTGATTTTTAAAAAATACTATAATTTTGTACGAACACGATTTTTATAAAGCTATAGGTACATTGTAAAAATTTTAATTGTAAGTATGCTTGGTGATTTAAGTTTTAAGTTTAAGATTGTGTATAAAGTGTGCTTTAAATAATTGCTAAAGATAATTTTCCTAGAAATAGCGCTGACGAGGACTGATAAATTTTCGTTTTGACTTTGGCAGCTTGAATTCCTACAATAAGAATAATAATTGTAAATTTTAGCAAACTATAAGTTATTCCTGGTTTCGGAGGTTTTTTTTAGTATTTTCACAGGAATTTATCCATAGCGTTGTTGATTAACGCGTTTGACGTTAGCAAATCAAATGCATTATTGAATGAATAAACTTCCGAAAACAGGCACTAGTAGCTATATGAGATTGTATATAGGGATTATTTTTATTTTGTAAGCTACATCGTGTTAAGATTGTCTTATTAGAAAATGCATATACTTACCTAATAGTACACTGCCAGTGATCGAGTTAAGAAAAATAATTCTCAATAAATAAAACAAAGAAATCCTTGCTCATATTAAGATGACGTGATCTCATAAGGGATCTCTAAAGCACGGAACCCTAATACGAGATTTATAAGTACTCGTGTCTCGTGGCTCGGCTCGCGGCGCGTCTCCCGGCTCGCGTCGAGCGCGAGTGGTAAACACAAAGCTCGCGTCCCCCTTGAGCTCCTTTGAAAACCGCTCCCGAGTCCCGACGCGAGCTGCGCCGCGAGACGCGAGTACTTATAGCTCGAGTTTACACTCTCGGCTCGTGGCGCGTCTCGCGGCTCGGCTCGCGGCTCGCGCGCGAGTGTAAATCATGTATAAGAAAATAAACAATTGCTATAATGCACTGTGTCTGGCGCCAAAACGATTATTTTTCGCATATATTTAAGACTGACGAACTCTGAAATTTAGCATCTAGTCTAAAGTAACTAAGTATTTATACATTTCTACTTTTACATTGTCCTTGTAAATGTAAAGAATTGTTAGAATAAATTTTTAATAAATATGTAAGGAAGCACTGTCTTTTACTCAGAATAATCCCTCTTGTGGTGTTTTTTCTATTTATTATGCCAAATTTTGCCAATTATGCCAAACAGGGCTGCCAAATTTTGCTGTGTTTTCTATAGGCACTGACCTCCATTATACAAGTACGCTGGACTAATGATACCCTTTGAAATGACAGCTATTTTTTGTGCCTATTTGAAGCGGAATCAGCTCCCCCGATGGGAGGGACAGGAACTAAATTTGACCATTGCATTGACCAAATAAATTTGTCTATGATTTGTCGTAAAATGACGTTTGAAAGTCGCCATATTGGCGCTGATAGCAGTAGTGGGAGTATTTGGAACTAATACTAGTGATGACAACCAATAACGATTAAGCGGCCATTTGCAAGTTACGTCAAATTTAGTTCTCTTCCCGCTCACTGGGGGCGCTGATTCCGCTTCAAATAGGCACAAAAAAAAAGTGGGTATCATAGGTCCAGCGTACTTGTATAATGGAGGTCAGTGTCTATATGTCTACCAGAATCTGATGGCAATTTTTGACAACAGATTTTCAAAAAATATCCATGATCATTGGATAAATTTCTATATTTCCATATTTAACACACAGAATTAGCCGCTATAAGAAAAAAAAAAAGGATCAAAATGTTTTATTCCAATTACCCCGGTATTGCTAGAGTCAATTTATTTTCTCACTTTTTGTCATCAGATTCTGGTAGACCTATAATAAGTATTACGATCCTTGAAGACGATTGACTTAAATGAAGATTTATTTAATCATTGTATATTCATCTGATATTTGCCTAACGGAAAACACGATTCACTTATTTTGACTCGATAGCTGTTATAATATTTTTCGAAAATATGAATCTTTCTGGGCTTTTCAACAAATATCTGTTACACTTATTGAGTTACTATCATTAAATAACTTGCACTACTACAATCACACACTTTATAAAATAATGGCTAAAGGAAATATTAGTATTGTATTTAATTTTTAAGTAATCATCAAAAACATTTTTGGGACTTACGACCTTTACTTTCGTGCTATAATACGGGAACCGTTGTTACGCGATATTGTTCACTATTAGCTGCAGCGCAAAGTACATTGCCGGGGGCACGATTCATGGAATCATTATATTATCACGATTGGAGGATAGCGGGGTGTGTAGGCGGGGCTAGCGTGCTTTGATATTTTTGGCATCCCGGTCTTAAAAATGAACCATTATTTAATTTTTAACGTACCTACGGTACCTACAAGCGCCATCTAGCGCTGGTTCACATCGATTTTGAATACTAAACGGTCGACCTCTGTGGCTCAGTTGGTGGGCTGTTCGTAGCTCAAGCCGGGGGTCGCGGGTTCGAATCCCGCCGACGAAACAAAAAGTTTTCAAAGTTTCTGGGTCATGGATGTGTATTAAATATGTGTATCATATAATAAAAATCTTAAATATATGTATAGTATAAAAGTATTAAATATATTTCCATTGTCTGGTACCCGTAACACAAGTCCTTCAGGTACTTAGCACGGGGCCAGACTGACGTGGTGTGAAGCGTCCATAGATTATATTATTTTAATGTCTATTGACGTTTTTTTCTACACCTACCCTCGGCAGACAATTCGTTTTCTTATTATTTTATATACTAGATAAAAGCACAGAATACATAATTAGTACCTTACGGCAGGCGTGTCTCACTTCCATACAAACGGCCCGAAATTGCCGAGATATTTACCTACTATTCTGTAAAACAATCTAATTTCAACCTTTTGCATTGCGCTTAGCGTTCATAGTACAATAACTGTCTGCCGTCTCGCTTCAATCTGCCAGGGCTGTCAAGCGAGCGGCGCGGCGGCGCGGGGCCGGGTACTATTGCTTTTGTATCGCGGATGCGTGCGTTGCGTGTGCGACAAGTCGAGCGAGTGCCAGCCTATCGATACTAGTCCGGTGACCGGACGCTTGCGTTTATCATACCTAAACTCGGGAGTGAGACTTCTGTACCGTAAGGTACTATTATATATTCTGTGCTTAAAGTAATAGTACCCGGCCCCGCGCCGCCGCGCCGCTCGCTTGACAGCCCTGGCAGATTGAAGCGAGACGGCAGACAGTTATTGTACTATGAACGCTTAACGCAATGCAAAAGGTTGAAATAAGGTTGTTTTACAGAATAGTAGGTAAATATCTCGGCAATTTTGCGCCGTTTGTATGGAAGTGAGACAGGCCTGCTAAAAGCAGAGTTTTGTGTGGGCTCGCGTCGTCACACCTTGACTGACTGATGATAACACATCTACATATAAATAAAAATTACTATGTTAAAGCACGAATCAATAGGCGTGATAGTTTTTACGTAAAGTGTACCACAAAATGTTCATGTTGTGGGATATACTAGGGCTCGCTTCGCTCGCCCTGATTAACTATATTTACTTGCCCGCATTACATAATATGAAACAGTATTCATAAATTAATTTGCATAGCAACATTTTCTATGGACTATACTGTAACAGTATCCATAAATTAATTTGCATAGCAACATTTTCTATGGAAATAGGATATGGGAGAAGGAGGTCGGGTTCAAAACAAAACAATCGATATACGTCTGACGCTTTATTAGCTCTGGGTTGACAGACAGTCAATCAGCAATGTCATTGGTGTATAACAATTCAACAAGACTCGGGTAACAGCATAGTTCCAACAAAACTATCAATTAAATAATACACAATTCACATCATTACATAACAATACAGTGTCGCTCTTCCCACCGAGACTAACATACATACATACATTTTTTAAATTTGTCGTATTAGATACTTTCGAAAACGCAAAATAATTTCGACGTCACAAATATAATACGAACAAAATAAGTTTGAAATGTAACACGTAATTTTTTATGATTGTAATCAAGTAAATAAGATTTTATTAAGGTTATTAAATATTTTTATGCTTAATTACTGTAACATGAATAGTCATGAGATAAAAATATAGCTTTTGAATTAAAATGGATTATCTTTGATAATAAATGAACAACAAATGTAAATAATAAGTAACATAATAATTGACGACAACGTTATTAAACAAAATAACATTCTCTATATTCTTTTTATTACCTTATTCTTAGCAGTATTATTAATTCGTAATTAAAAAAGTTTAGGCCATGATTTAGAGCCATGTTGAAATAACAATTTCTTTAAAGAAAAAACATTTGAGTGATTACTTGTTTCCCAATAAAATAAACGTATTAAAAATATTTTTTAAAGATTTAATGATTTTTATACATTGCAATTATACTAAAGTAATGTAATGTTAGTCTCGGTGAGAATTATAGTTTGTCAACTAGTGTACGGTGAACTAAATATTATGTTTGGCATTCTCGTGACGGTTGCCAGATTTAAAAATTAAAAAAACATTTAAAAGGCAATAAATAAATTCGTTCTACATTCGAACATCAAAATTATTAACAATCGATTAGAGAATTGTCTAAAATAAAGGGGAGACTGACAGCCCCTCGGTTACACACTACAATTAACTATTTTAGTAAATTTATATAAGTCGTTTTCAATATAATCACTCTCGTAGACGGTAAATGCCTTGTAGGAATTAAATATATCATCTAAACGTTAAATACTCTCTCGATAAGTAGTTTCACACAGTACCGGTGACGTCAGCCAGTAGCATAACTACCACATAGCATATACTACCGCATATAACGTATTCCCTACCTAACTATAGCGACAGAGACACGTAAACAGTGCTATATATATTTCTAAAATTTTATTAGAAAAAATATCTTAAAATATATCTCAATAAATTCTTTCGTAGATCCCCCGCGGGCATATATTATATTTCAGCGCGATATAAATAGAAAATTTACCTTACACCTAATTAGGAAGAACTACGAATGTAAAAGAACGATAATTGCACACGAACATACCGAAGTATCCGCCGATAGTACGAATTATAAATATCGATACGCGATAAAACTCTTTCATTAATATACTTTTAAAAATAAGAGGATTTGTACAGTGCTAGAAGATAAGTACTTCACTCACTTTAAGTCGCTCCGTAAAACTAGCAATGGAATGTTAGAAGAATGTTAGTTTTTCCCTAAACGTGGGGAGTCGCCGAGGCTGGCAAGACCGGAGCGAGTCCGGGCGCGCGACTCCGCGAGATTCTATATTAACGGGCGACGTGGCCTCCACTCCGCCGGTTTTGTACTTGATTAGAGCGTAGAGTCGAAGCCGTCTCGACAACGAGACCTCTTTAAGAGACTAGACATTACCGAAAACATTAACGAATCTGTCTTCATTTAGGTCCGTTGCATATATCTAGTTACCTTATGATAAATCTAGGACGATACACATTTCGCTATAAATGCAAATTCATGGAATTCAAAAATATAATAAGGCGACGCCTTACGTAGTATTTATTATGCTAATAATTCCTGATACTCGGCGTCAACTCGTGTGCGTGCGCGGCGTGGCCCGAGATAGAAGATATGTGAACTTTCTATGTGTGCGTCAGGCCATATTTGTACGCAACCACGTCCGCAGTACGTACGTGTTTACGTACACGGAGCGCCGCGCACGCAAACGAACTGTGCCGTCTACCGCACCGCGTTTCAATCCTCTTTCTTTTGGACTCTTTTTTTCATAATTACGCAATATCAGCGAGCGATATTAATTGTTAAATAGACGAGGCAAGAATTCAATATCGACTGAATAAAATATTGTAGTAAAGATTAAATAGTGATAAGAGGAATATGAATAGAAACAGTTATTTATTTTTTTGAACACTCGATAAGAAATGTTTTTAAGGAATATCGCTCGCTACATATTGGTTAATGGTAGGACTTGGCTATCTGCTCAAATAAATTCTCGAGCTATATGATCAAATTCACAGACTTACGAGCAGGAAAGAACACAGATATATTGAGCAGATAGCGCCGTCTCGACCTTAAAATACTCGGAGCCAAATCACGAGTAGTTTAATAACATTCAATAAATATATAGAGTAAAATAACAATCAGCAGGAGAAGAGGAGTAAAGCGACTCGCCGTAAACATTGATAAATTACGATTTCGGTAACAATTATAATGCCTTAACCTACCTGCATGATAAAAACACGCATCAAAGACTTAAAATACGTGCCTTGGGGCCTTAAATACGAGATTTCTAGCGCGTCCCGAAGCTGACCCCGCGCAAATAAATATCTAATGTGGCACTCGGACGGCCGCCGCGCCAGCACCACTACACTAACTACGAAACAATGAGCAACCATTGAAATTACAGTCATTTTGTAACATGTAAATTACATCCAAAATATACATCGCTATACACGGACGTCGTTGTCGTACAAGATACGCGAGCCGTGGCGCGTCCCTAGTCCTAACATAACTATCTCAAAATCAGACTCCCAAGTATGAAGTTTCGTCTATACTGTGAGAACAATTTCTGCCATTTCTCACAGCCTTAATTTGTAGCAGTTTGATCACAAACGCCATAGAAATAATACTGTTCTACAGAGGAGCTCGAACATAAATTCGGTATTCAAAGTATTTTAGTTGAAAATTTATGCGCTGAGGATTTTGTGATCAAATGCAGCGTCTGCGCTGCAAAATTCTGACGTTCCAAAGTTTTTATCCCTCTCGTACACTTTGTACACACAGATAGAAACTTCTGGAAATCAGATTCTTGCACCGTCTCGAATGTGACGTCATATGTTTAGCCTGACCAGGAATACAGAAAAACACGCCATCTGGCGGAAGACTCACGTAGTAAAAACGTCACGAACGTCAAATCTTCGAGATTTAACCAATCATATCCTTTGTAGTGTTGCTACAATAAAAATTGAGGCTTTTATCTTCCTGGTCGGGCTAACCTATGGCGGTCAAAATAAAACAGATTAAGTCCCTGTGCATAGTGTGACGTCAATGTGCGTGTTATGACGTCACTTCCTAACCCCCCTCGATACGAGGGCCTGCAGAGCTGCCAACTGGCTCATGAGATTGGCATTCTTCTGCTCCAAAGATTCCACTTTCTTCCTATAGTCGGAGTTCTCCGAAACTAGAATTTCTACTTTTCTTTCTAATTGGTCCATGTATTCCTTCTTCTTGCGTCTGCTCTCTTGGGCTGATATCTGAAATGATAAAATGATTCATTTAAAAATTATGTCTTAGTTTAATTACTACAAAAATATTTTAACGTGCATATAATATTACATAACATTTGATAGCGTACATAATATTGTGATATCATAAATGACCACTACCATACATGCATTTCTTGTATTTTATTTCTGATGTCAGACAAGATAATGATACCTTATTTTTAATTTTCCTTCTGATCTTCTTGAGCGATTTCTCCTCAGCTTTAGTGAGCGGCAGGCGCGTGGGCACGGGGTAGCCCTCAGCAAGCAGTGTGCGTTTCTCCTCCTCCGTGAGCACTAGTGTACCCGTTGAGCCTTTCTGGAATTTAATTAAAAAAATATATGATTTTGTTAAAACGAATAAAATACATAAATTATTAATTTTTCTTTTGAGACTAAATCAAGTGCTGTTTTACCGAACGAGTTGCTATTGATCGTTGTTTAAACTAGATGGCGCTTTTACAATACTATTTTGCAAAGTTCTCGCTTGCGGGACTCATATTAGTAATATTTATAGTATGAAACATAATGTTACGAAAAAAATGTATTTTCGAAAATACGTTATGATTCAAATTCCAAAAGATGACGTTTCATAATGATAATTTCAAAATACGAATGGAGCCGTTTTAAACCCTCAGATCCGATATCGAAACGATAAAATATCCACTCACCGGCTGCGTGCTAATGAGCGGCGTGTTGATCGGTTGTCGCGAGTGGTGCGACACGTAGAGGTGCGAACGGCGCGCAGGCGGCGCGGCGGCGGGCGGCGCGTCGTGCGACGGCGATAGTGCGCCCTCGCTGTCCGACGAAGAGAGGGACGACGGCGGCGTCGGCGGCAGGTTAAAACCTGATGATGTGTTACAATTAGTGGGATTATAGACCATGGTCTATGTATTGTTACACCCTTTATATCCATGGATATAAAGGGTGTAACAATACAAAGTGATAATACTTTAGGGTGTGTATGAGTATCCGTTATAGAGTTAACGGTAAAAGTAGAAGCGCTGAAAGAGTATTTTTTGTGATTTGTATGGAAAGCGCCTCAGCGTCATGAATTTGCCTATACAAAAATTAAAAAATAATGTTACTCTTTCAACGCTGCTACTCTTACAGTGAATTCTGTACATACAAAATCCTAAAGTATTATCACTGTTTCGTTACACCCTGTAAAGGACGAACAGAGCGTTTTCAAAGCAATAAACATTACGTATTCCGGCACAACAGGGTAGTTTGATTGTGGTAGGCAAGTTTGTATATTTAGAATCACTAGAGAGAGAAAAATAGAAAGAGAGAAAAAGAGTCGACATCTCACCTGAGCCGGACGATGTGACTTTGATAGAGAGTTTGTTGTTTAGCGAGTTGGCGATGCGCGGCGCCGTGCTCAACACTAACTGCTGTACGCCCGCAGCGCCAACTTTCTGTAGCACTTCCTGTGGCATGTGAATTGTACCGGTCTGGAAAAAAATATACGGATGGTTAGAGAAAAAGTAAAAATGTGCCGTAGTGCAATAGTAAGAAAAAAAAAAGAAATAATGTCAGGTGACAATTTTATCTTTAGCCCTTAATAAGTAACCTGGAGTTTTGCCGGGAATGTGAAAGAGTGCTGTTGTGTTTTTGTATTATTTTCCTAAAATTGTGTTAACTGGGTTTTTAATGTGTAATATGGGTAGAATATTAACCATTAGATATTCGTTATCGTGCACAAGTGTAGGCAAATGCTGCAACTTCCAGAAACGTGCTTTTTTGTGTTCCCTCCAAAACTCCGTCGAAAGTTTCAGTAAAGCGTCTACCACTTTACTGAATTGACCGACTTGACTCCTTGACTGTTTTGACTTTTACTTAGACTTTGACTAGACTTTAGACTTGACGATATAGTAAAACGATGATGAAATTTGAAAAATATCGTAAGAAGAATATTACCCTTGTATGTGGCCAAGGACACCCCCGGTGTCAGTGCAAAAAGTTCAAAAAAATTCAAAAAGCTGTAATGTATAGTAAAACGATGATGCAATTTGAAAAATATTGTAAGAAGAATATTACCCTTGTATGTGGCAAAGTACACCCCCGGTGTCAGTGCAAAAAGTTCAAAAAATTCAAAAAGCTGTAATGTCAATATTTTGAAGTTTATACTTTTAAAAAAAAATTGAGTTTTGAAAATTTTAAACGTCAAAAGTTTAAATGAAGTTCATGTTCATCAAAGCATCAAAGTTATAGGTCTACCACAATCTGATGGCAATTTTTGACAGCAGATTTTCAAAAAATATCCTTGATCATTGGATTAATTTTTATATTTGCATGTTTAACACACAGAATCAGCCGCTATAAGAAGAAAAAAGGATCAAAATGTTTTATTCCATCTACCCCGGTATTGCTAGAGTCAATTTATTTTCTCACTTTTTGCCATCAGATTCTGGTAGACCTATACATATTAATATTAACAGAGTAGACAGAATTAAGAAGGCAAGGATACCTACTAATCATAGCCACTTCAATTAATTTCACGGTGATAAATAATAATGTGCCGTGACGCATAGTAATTATTAGGCGTTAGTAGCATTACTCATCAAACCGCGATTATAGTCTGTCAAGAAAGTGAAGACGCGCGCGATTAAAATTCCGTTACCTGGCAGCCATATTAAGAGTCTATAAGTACTTCTTTTTAATTATTTAGGTGTGTATGCGTGTTCTAGCTACCAATCTGCAGGCGACCATAGTAAACTTGAGTTTTGAGTCCGAGTTAGCCAAAATTTTTTTAAACCATACAACATAAGAATATTTTCGATGAAAATTGTGAATGTAAAAATAATTGGTGAAAGTGTGCAAGTAAATACTTGAACTGTAATGACCTTCTATTTGGTCGAGTCATGTATGGTGTTTGAATTGACGTTGATTACACTAATAAAAAACTCTGATACGTCTTCGTGGAGTTGCTCGCGTAATGGTCGCCGCCTTGATGGATTCCAAATTTAAAATTCCTATTTTTTAAATGATAATATATTAATAACGCAAAGGAGTTAACAGCATACAGCCAATATCAGAAGGCAATAAACAATAATTGAATAACAGGACGCTTCGTCCGGACTCCGGACAATATCAATTTGCTTCGGTTGTAAGTCGGTCATAATTTAATTACTTAAAGAAGGTTCGTAACATATTTTATTAACTTTAGTTATGAGAAGTCTGCCCACTTCAGATACCAATTTAGTTTTGCAATAAAGTTTGCGCTTTGGTACAAACTATACTTAAAGATATAAGTCTACATTGTGAGTTATCAGTTATCACTAATCAAAGATCTTAACCCAATGTCTTAGATATGAAATGTACAAGCAAAGGAAATACTAATTACAGAAAAAAAAACTTTTAAACCTGATTGCTTAGTATTAAAATAACTCCCTTATTGAGAAAAAAAGCTTGTGTGTGTATAACACACAATATGTTACCCTTGTCCAAATTAACTATCAAGAGTACTCCCCTAGACTACGCAGGAGATCTATACACCGTACTACAAACACGGACCCAGCGTTAGTTGTCTCAATGACGTCACTTCTCGTAACTTAACGACGTCACTCACCGTGTGGTCGATGACGTAGTCGACGTGTGTGACGGGCGTGGCGGGCGCGGGTGACGGGGGGCAGGAGGACGCGGGGGAGTCGGGCTCCGACTTGGGCTCGGACTTGACGGTCGGTGACAGGCACCGCCGCGACCGCCACGCGCTGGCCGGGATCACGGGGTAGCACTCGTCCTCCATGTCTGAAACGAGAGATGCAGGCGTTAAAGATATCTAGGTAAAGATAGAATATAGAATTATAGATATAATATTATGTAGATAGAGAATTAGGGGTATATCACACTAGCGCTTTCCGGGCGGAATCACCTACTGAACGCCCCGCGAATCCGTTGCGATTCCGCCGTGTGTCCGCCGCGGTGAAACACCTAGTGTAATAAGGAACCCAATAAGGAGGTCCCAATAAGGAACGTGCGCAACGAAAATACTGGTTATTTATTTGACATGATCATTGATCAGCCACCTACAGTTCCTGAACGATTCTGAAAACATGGAACTTGGAAGTATTAACTGACGCCTGGCAAGTGGCAACATTCAGAATCATAATATGCATGTTTTTTTTTGAGTTCAATCCCATTTACAGAATGTGGTCCTCATATTTTGCATACTCAACTCCATCCAGCACCCCTATTAAGAAACTCCTAAATAAAAAAAAAACTTCTATAACAGAAAATATTTTATGGGTTACAGGTATAGTTGTAATCATAAGTGATTCGACAAAAATTCTTAAAGCAATACGCAACTGTGTGAAAAAACATAACCTATCATTGAAAATCACTACAGCGTGACACAAAGTTCTTGACATTTCTCAATGAATCAAACCGGCATACAAATCGCTGGCAATTAATAACGACATCATAGGCGAGCTGAAGTGTACTTTATGTAATTAAAAATAAGACACAAAGTTAATCAGAGTGAGTAAATAGACATTATGAAACTCCTTTCACTGGTGACTGGTGTTTTTTATTGCAAATTATATTATTGACTTGTTTTGCATTTAGGCATAAAATTATGTGTTTGTGTGTGTGTGTGTGTGTGTGTGTGTGTGTGTGTGTGTGTGTGTGTGTGTGTGTGTGTGTGTGTGTGTGTGTGTATATAGAGGGCTAATAATATTAACCTTTAAAGTCACGGGCGGGGTCTACGCAGATACCACGCGCTGTTTTTTGACGGTATTTTTTTAAATTGGCAAGTTATGATCGCACTTTTTGGCTAATCTCAATGCAACTCGAGGTCTTTCAGTGAGTGAAAAGTCGTCGCTCTTCTGGTAAGGGAAGTTACGTTTTTGCTTATATGGGGATACCTGCAGACCCCACACGTGATTTAACTTATATACTTTTTTCACTTTCGTTATTTGTTTTTTGATTGTTTTTTAGAATTGTCTATGTATAAATGGAAAAATTAGTCGCCGACTAACAGAAAATCAAATTGCACAAATCATATTATACAATTTTAATGACTTTAAAAGCGGAGTCACACGCCTAAGAAGTAAGAGAGACCATTTTGGAAAAGTTAGAGGTAGCTAGACCTAGTGCCTCAAAAATGAGGCGAAGATGCTATTATTGTCCAAGATCCAATTATTATTGTTCGTAAGCCTTGCTATAAAACTATTTGCAAGTCTCAATCAGTACAATTATTTATTTTATTACTTACCTTGCCTAAGTACTCAAAAAATATTTTAGTTTAGGGTAGTACGTTTCAAGGACTGTAATTTTTTTCTGTAATATTTATTGTTAATTTTTCTTTTAATTAGCTCTTATTTTAATAGCTCTTATTTTATTAGAAAAAAATAATAAGATAGTCAGAAGAAGACCCTTTTCATAAATTATAGTACATCAAAAATACGCTCAAAATGTTCCATGCACGAGATTGGTTATTTCATGAAAATGTTCCTTACTGTATAAATAATGGTTGGTTTATAATTTATAAATGCTTTTTATAAAAAAACATGTTTTTAAAAATTATTAAACAATTCTGAATTTAAATCTATATTTAATATTTATGTTAGGCCGGATACTTCTAGACCCCACGCGTTATCACGGAACGTTACCAAAAACAACGCGTGTGCTTAAAGGTTAATATTATTAAACAATGTTATTTATGACAACAAGTAAATATTAATATTATAATTTAAATTTTTTTATCCGAAGGCTGACCATTTTACTACCATAATATTGTCAATGTTTATCCAGATTCCAGTTTTTTAGTATTTAGATACCGAAAGCATGCTAATATATTTTCTTTATGGAGCCTTTCAGACTCAATTATTACTTTTTGTGTGGTTTTTCTATTTACAACGTCTCGAGAGTCACGTTGAAGAGTCAACTGCGTTTCTAAGAATTTTGGTCGCTCGCTTCCGTCACCTTTCGTTATGTAAACCGTTTGATTTTCCTTAACACTTTCGTGCTCGACTGCTTTTATAAATTGTTTAAACTTACTGCAATGCACGGTCCACCTTTTTTTTTAATCCGTTTAAAAGCCTTGTAATTTATAAGGTAAGGAGGACCATCAGTGGGATAGAAATGTGTCCGCTAAAAGGCACCAAAAAAGGGTGGTTCTGACGCCAAATGTAGGAAAAGAGTAAATTTGTAAAGTTCACTTCAATCTATCTTGTACTGCTAAATTCAAACTCTTCTTACTCTAGCGCCACTTGGATCGCTCCCCAATGTATTATTTAAATAATTATGTTTGTCGGACAATTTTCACATTAGATAAGAGATATTAATCCTCCTTGCCTCTACACTGCATAATCTAAGTAATTCAAATCACAAAGTAAGTATAGGATACTTACTTTGTGATTCTTCTACTAATATTATAAAGGCGAAAGTTTGTTTGGATGTATGGATGTTTGTTACTCTTTCACGCAAAAACTACTGAATGGATTTTAATGAAACTTTACAATAATGTAACTTATACATCAAAATAACACATAGGCTACAATTTTAACCGACTTTGGAGGAACCGAAAATGGAGGAGGTGTTATGTTAGTTTTTTATGTTCAACGATTACTCCGCCGTTTGTGAACCGATTTTCAATTTTTTTTTTGGTGTATAGGGTATCATCCTAATTTAGTACTATATTCACAAAAGTGGTGACCTGATGAAGAGATCTATAAGTAAACGAGAGAACTCCTCAAAATTTATATTGAAACATGTGGTGACTTCGGTTTCGTGAGAAGTATTCTAAGCATATGCTACCAAAAAGTAAGATTTTGCACCGAGGTATAGGTATACCTCGGTGAACGGTATACCAGGTAGTATACCGTGGTTCGGAAGGTTCTGAGAGAACTCCTGATTCTTTATAGATACAAGTTTGGGAGTTTCGGCGTTGTGTTAAGAACGGAAAGCATATTATGCTACTATGCAAATTACATTCATCATCATCATCATTATCATCATCACTACTATATTATACCATGCATCGTCCCATGATTATGAGCCTATTATTAGTACTTTTCATAATCTTTAAGATCGAGACTCGAGTTTGTCAAGCGATTTAAAAAAATCTATACTTATCTATACTAATATTATAAAGCAGAAGAGTTTGTTAGTTTGTTTGTTTGTTTATTTGAACGCGCTAATCTCAGGAACTACTGGTCCGATTTGAAAAATTCTTTCTGTGTTAGATAGTCCATTTATCGAGGAAGGCTATAGGTTATATTTTATCTCTCTAAGACTAATAGGAGCGAAGAAATAGAGGAAAATGTGGAAAAAACGGGCGGAAATTATTTGAAAGGGCTTATTTGAACGCGCTAATCTCAGGAACTACTGGTCCGATTTGAAAAATTCTTTCAGTGTTAGCTAGTCCATTTATTGAGGAAGGCTATAGGCTATATTTTATCACGCTAAGACTAATAGGAGCGAAGAAATAGAAGAAAATGTGGAAAAAACGGGGGAAATTATTTGCAAGGGCTTATCTCACGAACTACTAGAGCAATTTTTCTGTTATTTGGGTCAGATAAGAAGTAGACCACGTGAAGGATCGTAGGCTATTTTTTGTAGACTGATTTGTCTGTGAAATATCTAATTTACGCGGGCGAAGCCGCGCGGAACGTCTATAATATTATAAACCTGAAGAGTTTGTTTGTTTGAACGCGCTAATCTCAGGAACTACTGGTCCGATTAAAAAAAACCGTGTTAGGTAGCTCATTTATCGCGGAAGGCTATAGGTTATAGGCTATAGGCTCTAGTTTTATATTTAAAGACTCAGGAGTTCTGTTCATTGGATCCAGGATTATCCTACATCTGAAACTCATCAACTCGACATAATATGCGCTACTTAAAACTACATTATAAATATGTACTTTTTTCCGTACGGGCGTTGGCCCACCGGCCACCACACATTCCCACCAATGTATCTCCTGTGTCGCCAGGATCGACAGTGGTATCCAACCACGAAAACTCTTTGATATGATCTCAGGGAGCCCTAAGGACATACTCAAACTGGTTTGGGACCCGCAATGAAATTAATCAGAAGAAGTATGAAGAATTCTAATTCCCCTTCCCATTCAAAGCGGAGACAGCACAATATTGGAAATTATTGTGTTGGACTGTTGCCAATAATAATTGTGACAAAAACGCTTGAAGGCACGGAAGATCCTAGCCATAGCGCTGTCCACGATATCACCGCATTTACAATGTAGGTTGTCTAGCATTGTAGTTATTTTGTCTTGCCAGAAAAAACTCTCCCAGAGAACATGATGAGTGGTTTGTTCAAACATACTGCCTTCGGTCGAGCACATAGGTGATCAGATGCTAATAATTTAGATCCGTAAAGTTTGACTTTAAAATTTCCATGGCCGGTAACGAATTGAGATACGCTGAGGTCAATATCCATCCAGAATTTGGATAATCGTTTACGAATATTATGGAAAAGTTATAAAGAAGTCGAATTTTACTGGAATTGATAGTCACTTTGTGTGTCGTTGTAAATTTCGAGAAGTTCCTTCAATTCCACTACTCATAGATCCCATTATGAAATTTCCACCTTCGAGACCACAGCATCAAATACAAATTATTATAGCCCTTAAATTAATAAAATAATTCGCACAGAAACAGCGAAATACCTAATTATCAATTTTGAATCTGATCCATGCAAAAGAATACAAAAACAAAAAAAAATATATATAAAAGCATCATATTGTGGTTTAAATGGATGTTGTAATGATGGTGGTGATCATGATAATTAAAATAATTGACATAGTGGCATGTGCTTCCAGTATTTTAAACAACGCTGAAACCCCTACATAACCCCTACATAAATAAGGACTTCAGGAGTTCCGTTCAGCAACGGAACCTTCGGAAGCCCTATACCCTGGGATATGCCTTGGTGCAAATCTTACTTTTTGGTAGCATATTATGTTAATTTTACTTAAAAAAAGTGAAAATTACTGTAATGTTTTTGTTGTAAAGGAGTTCCGTCGATACCTCGAGGATCCCGAGAGAATCATTATCAAGTCACCGTTTTTGTAAACATTGTATAAAATTCGGGTTTACAATCTATGCAACAAAAAATTAAATTAAGAAATTAAAAAAAAACCCCGCCAAACCACTTTAAATAGTAATAAAATAATATTTACTGACTTTAAGTTTAAATAATTCCTAAGTGTAAAGTGATATTTTAGTCCATAATTGTTGTCACGGTGTGTCGGGAGACCGCCAACAGCGACTTTTGCAGTTTGTATCGCCAAGTCACTGATTGTCTCGATTCGGTTTGCTGTGAACTGACCCTTAAACTATAATGTTATGTGAAATCAAACATTTATTATATTAGCGGTCCCCTATAAGAAATAGCTTAAGAAACTGTACCTATATAAAGATTTTCAATTTTCAGCCATTCACGAATAAATCTCTTGAAAAGAATCTCTATTATTCTCTCTCTATGACTAAAAGACAATGGTATAAAAGTATCAATCACTATTTAGTTTTTTATATAGCTAACTTATTTTTTTCTATAGTGATTCGTGACCGGGCAAAAGCGTAGCGAATCCACACCATTTACTTTTGTTATCAGCTCAATAGATTATGTGGGACAAGACTGGCTAGTCTTAATTCGATCAGCAAGCCTTTCCCCAGACATTAAACAGAAAAAAAATAGACAAATAAAATATCAAGTTGTCAACTTTTACCACTATCCTGAGGCTCGGGATAATGTAAACGCGCTATTAAAGTTTTTTTTAATACTTTCTAAAGTTAAAACAGCCAACTAAAACACAAAAGCTGTGAGAAATAACATACATCTTTAAAAGTTTCTTGGCACGGGCGATGCCATTGATGTAGAACATCATTTAAAATCGGAAAAACATAAAATACAGACCAATAGTCACTAGTCCCGTTTTGATGAAAATTAAAAAAAAAATAGCTGTAACAATGGCAAAAAGTGAGAAAAAAATTGACTAGCAATACCGGGGTAATTGGAATAAAACATTTTGATCCTTTTTTTTCCTTATAGCGACTAATTCTGTGTGTGAAACATGCAAATATATTTTTTTTTCCAATGAACAAGGATATTTTTTGAAAATCTGCCATCAAAATTTTCCATCAGATTCTGGTAGACCTATGTAAAGTTTTTTTTGTATTGACAGGAGTTTTAACTGTTCAATAGTGTTGTGGATTGGTTGTTAGACGTTAGCCATTCAAAATTTAGCGCCATTTAATAGATATACTCAAGATATTTTTATTTTTTATTAACACTTCCGGTTAGGCGTACTTTACAACGGGAAAAAACAATTAATCAAGCGATATCGAGTAGCCCATCCGGTATAAAATCGATATAATTTCTGCTAATTATCTTATCTTATCTATCTATGCTAATATTATAAAGCGGAAGAGTTTGTTAGTTTGTTTGTTTGAACGCGCTAATCTCAGGAACTACTGGTCCGATTTGAAAAATTCTTTCAGTGTTAGATAGTCCATTTATCGAGGAAGGCTATAGGCTATATTTTATCACGCTAAGACTAATAGAAGCGAAGAAATAGAGGAAAATGTGGAAAAAAACGGGGGTAAATTATTTGAAAGGGCTTATTTAAACGCGCTAATCTCAGGAACTACTGGTCCGATTTGAAAAATTCTTTCAGTGTTAGATAGCCCATTTATCTCAGAAGGCTATAGGCTATATTTTATCACGCTAAGACTAATAGGAGCGAAGAAATAGAAGAAAATGAGGAAAAAATGGGGGAAATTATTTGAAAGGACTTATCTCACGAACTACTAGAGAAATTTTTCTGTTATTTGGGTCATATAAGAAGTAGACCACGTGAAGGATCATAGGCTATTTTTTGTAGACTGATTTGTCTGTGAAATATCTAATTTTCGCGGGCGAAGCCGCGCGGAACGTCTAGTCACTAATATTGGAACTGATTTGAGGCTTTTTAAGGCGGATTAGATAATTAAAAAACAGGATTTTTTATATTTGCAATAATAGGCATATAAATATACGAATTAATTTTGATTTTGATTTTCTATTTGGAATTTTTGAGTCAAAAATGATAAGTTAAATATTTGGGTTACCTCTGTTTTACCTGCAAACTGTAATAATATGTTTGTATGCTTTTCTCATTTCTTCCAAATACATTAAAATTTATATACTGTTTATTCTTTATTGCTTGAAATGATTCTAAATTCTGAATGAATGAAACGATAGAACAAGAGAGCAAGATATTATGGTCCAAATAATAAGAGTTGAGAGATTATTCAGTGTATGACTCTTGTCTCATGGCTTGTATGTCCGTTATCGCCTGTTAATATACCATTATTAGCCATTATTCAGTGTATGACTATCAGATGGTAGGCGCATACAATACGACGGTTTCACACGACACGTGATAGCAAACCAACAATTATGTGAATGACAGACTTGCATCATGCACGACATACTATAATATTATATTATTATATTATGTGTATTTCTACATGCCACACATACAAGTCTAAGCGGGTCCGTAGACGATCAATTTTATTGTGCAATATCACGTATTGTGCAATATTATTGACCGTCTAGAGTTAGTATTGAAAGCGCCCGCCTTTCAATCTTAGTGTCAAATAAACTGTTTAATAAAATTAAAGCTTGATATTGCACGATAAAATTGATGGTCTAGGGGCCCGCTAAGCTTCATAGAGTACACACGACTAAAGACCGAAAAGACACGATATTAGAGTCCGACTGAAACGACGAAAGTCTTAAATACAACTTGGCCGCGTACCCTCGGTTGTTTTAAGTTGCATTTTATAATCCATACTAATATTATTGTATAATTTTAAGTTACAGCATTGTAAACTTTATTTTAAAAGATTATTTTTTTTCTCACTTTTTTCGGTAAATAAAGTGGGCCCCGTGCGAGTTTCTTACGCCGGTTCTTCTCGCCGGGTTAGTTCCCGAACCGGTGGTAGGCATCATGTAGACTTTCAGAAAATATTTGCAAAAAATTATTCTGAATAAAAAAATTTGAGTTTAAGTTTTGAGTTTGAGTTTATAAATGCGAAAGTGTGTCTGTCTGTCGCTGTCCGCCTGTTACCTCTTCACGCCCAAACCGCTGAACCGATTTTCCTGAAATTTGGAATGGAGATATCTTGAATCCCGGGATTTAGGATACTTTTATTCCGGAAAATGTACAGTTCCCACGCGATAAACGAATTTATGCGTAACGGATTCGCGGGCGTCATCTAGTTTAAAATAAATTTCTCAATAAGTTCCTGGGTTGAAATAGAATTAGAACAGTATTTTTAATTAGTTTTTGTTGCGTAAGTTTTTAGACTATTCTTTCCTATACTTCCCACACTGCCTTTTGTTGATATTTCAGTAATATTTTCCATTGAACCTTCTAAGCGAATTACGTTTATCTTCATTCAACTTCAAGCCCGCCCACGCTCGGGAAATTTAATTCTGTTGTGAAGAATAATGTTACTGGCTTTTATATGCCATTTTTAGCCAGATGGAAGAGCTTTGGGCAGTAGGAGGCGCACAATTTTATGATCGTTTGGCAAAAATGGAAATAGATTGCGTTGTGTAACGTGTTCGATTTTTAGGTCTCTTTGGTGGGGCGAGAAGTGCGCAGGGACTGTACATTTTGGTAGATATTGTACACATGCACATATTGCCCTCCAGTTTCGCCAAACAATCTTAAAGTTTTGCACGAACCCATAATATTTACTATAATATCATAAATTCTCAAGTATAATTGACGTAAATTTTCACAATGCCAACCCAAGCGCAAAATGTTAAAATTCCATTCTCTTAAATCTGTATCGTGTTACACAGTTATACCAGCCCACAGTAATTAAAAACAGGTTGTATCATAATCTCCACATATTTACCGATTTAAAAGACTTGACAAATATTAAACTTATTTTATATCTTATTAAAAATATATTTAATTACACAGCGAATAAATATACAAGACCTGCTCGTCTTTGCCTGACACATTAGAAAAAAAGTTGACACTTGGAAAATACATAATCGTTTATTTCGGCAACGGCTGAAAGTTTTTATATGAAATGAAGACATGAGTGGATGAACCAGGTAACTAACATTTTACAACATAAAAGCAATTACGCATTTTTTCCCTTATAATTTGAACCAACCTTGTAACTTAACTACTTCATCATCTGACTAATATATCTAGCTATACATAGAAACCACATTTTTTTTTATTTCAAATAACTTTCCCGGTCTTAAGGCCTCCATTTATGCAAAAAGACGACAGTTTTCAAATTGTTACAGTTTACCCTCTTCATCCACTCATGTCTTCAATTATGAGTTTAGAAGTTTTTGGGAAAGAAAAAGTTAATAGATCCCTAGAAAACGACGTAGGTATTTTTGAGTAGGTAGCTACTTAGTACGAGGTAAGCTCGGTCTCAACTCTCAGGTAATGATAATATTATTTGCATAGTAATTAGTATCTAATCAAAATACTTTCGCCAGTTTAGATAGCGAAGTAAGACGTCAAAAATGTATGCGATTTGACATAATGCATCGCAAGCGCCATAAGTCATAACTCATAACACTTAGCGTTATGTCAGATACCACATTTTTGAGATCTTGAATCCCGGGATTTAGGATACTTTTATTCCGGAAAATGTACAGTTCCCACGCGATAAACGAATTTATGCGTAACGGATTCGCGGGCGTCATCTAGTTTAAAATAAATTTCTCAATAAGTTCCTGGGTTGAAATAGAATTAGAACAGTATTTTTAATTAGTTTTTGTTGCGTAAGTTTTTAGACTATTCTTTCCTATACTTCCCACACTGCCTTTTGTTGATATTTCAGTAATATTTTCCATTGAACCTTCTAAGCGAATTACGTTTATCTTCATTCAACTTCAAGCCCGCCCACGCTCGGGAAATTTAATTCTGTTGTGAAGAATAATGTTACTGGCTTTTATATGCCATTTTTAGCCAGATGGAAGAGCTTTGGGCAGTAGGAGGCGCACAATTTTATGATCGTTTGGCAAAAATGGAAATAGATTGCGTTGTGTAACGTGTTCGATTTTTAGGTCTCTTTGGTGGGGCGAGAAGTGCGCAGGGACTGTACATTTTGGTAGATATTGTACACATGCACATATTGCCCTCCAGTTTCGCCAAACAATCTTAAAGTTTTGCACGAACCCATAATATTTACTATAATATCATAAATTCTCAAGTATAATTGACGTAAATTTTCACAATGCCAACCCAAGCGCAAAATGTTAAAATTCCATTCTCTTAAATCTGTATCGTGTTACACAGTTATACCAGCCCACAGTAATTAAAAACAGGTTGTATCATAATCTCCACATATTTACCGATTTAAAAGACTTGACAAATATTAAACTTATTTTATATCTTATTAAAAATATATTTAATTACACAGCGAATAAATATACAAGACCTGCTCGTCTTTGCCTGACACATTAGAAAAAAAGTTGACACTTGGAAAATACATAATCGTTTATTTCGGCAACGGCTGAAAGTTTTTATATGAAATGAAGACATGAGTGGATGAACCAGGTAACTAACATTTTACAACATAAAAGCAATTACGCATTTTTTCCCTTATAATTTGAACCAACCTTGTAACTTAACTACTTCATCATCTGACTAATATATCTAGCTATACATAGAAACCACATTTTTTTTTATTTCAAATAACTTTCCCGGTCTTAAGGCCTCCATTTATGCAAAAAGACGACAGTTTTCAAATTGTTACAGTTTACCCTCTTCATCCACTCATGTCTTCAATTATGAGTTTAGAAGTTTTTGGGAAAGAAAAAAGTTAATAGATCCCTAGAAAACGACGTAGGTATTTTTGAGTAGGTAGCTACTTAGTACGAGGTAAGCTCGGTCTCAACTCTCAGGTAATGATAATATTATTTGCATAGTAATTAGTATCTAATCAAAATACTTTCGCCAGTTTAGATAGCGAAGTAAGACGTCAAAAATGTATGCGATTTGACATAATGCATCGCAAGCGCCATAAGTCATAACTCATAACACTTAGCGTTATGTCAGATACCACATTTTTGAGATCTTACTTCGCTATCTAAACTGGCGAAAGTATTTTGACTCAGCACTCTGAAATTATAATTATACTAGATGACGCCCGCAACTCCGTTGCTCCAAAACTTGTTTATCGAGCCGGAACCGTACATATCCTATGCCCTTTCCCGGTACTCAGCGTATCCCCAAACCAAAGCTAAATTGGTTCAGCGGTTTGGGCGAGAAGAGGTAGCAGACAGATAGATAGACACACTTTCGCATTTATGATATTAGTAGTAATTAGCACTATTCTATCCTACGTATCAAATCTAGAACGCATTCTCGAACATTCTCGAGCGTATCCCAGCAATCTCAGATTCGCCGTTCGTCGGACGTGACGGCATTCGCGTTAGTGACGTGACGCTGGAGTAGAGCGTTATGTCACGCAATCACGTACAGAGATATGCGATAAACACGATCGAAACGATAATATTGATGAGTAACACTAGTTTTATAGAGAGTATGAATGTATTTTATTGCAACGAACATAATAAAATTGCCTGTAACTGATAATATTGATCAGTAATAATATAATTCAGTGCAGGCTGATCAAGCTCGGGTATTGCTAGTAACGTCCATATTATCTTCATTTGTAAACTTTAGTTTAATGTCACCTAATTTGGAAAGTGACGCCTACCTCCAATTCTACATGTAGTTTGACGCTTACCGCCGACTAACGGCCGTTCCCAATGTTCAATCTATCTCTGGTTTGACATACGACCGATCGCAGCTAACATTGAATTGACATAAAATATATGTCTCTAATGTCTAACGGCCGTTCCCAATATTCAATCTATCTCTGGTTTGACATACAATCGATCGCAGCTAACATTGAATTGACATAAAATATATGTCTCTAATGTCTAATGAGAGCTATTCCTATCTCTAGTAGGGCAAAACCAGAGATAGATCAAATATTGGGAACGGCCGTAATGAGAGCTATTCCTATCTCTAGTAGGGCAAAACCAGAGATAGATCAAATATTGGGAACGGCCGTAAGACGTGCGGTTTGACACTTACCACCGACTAAGACTTTTTTTTGCGATGTGGAAATGCGTTTACGCATCTCCGGCAGTCTGGGGAGGGCTACCGGGGTATGTGGGACTACCTGGGGGCGGAGGGCCGCGCCCGGGAATATCCACTAAAACCCCAACGGTGTTCCTGCTCTTCCGCTTAAGGCAGCCGTGGCTCTGCCTTACGCGGAATACACAACCGCGACCCTGCCAGCAACCGCCGACTAAGACCTGCGGTTTGACACCGCCGACTTACATATATTTGACACTCACCACCGACTAAGGCACATATTTGACGCCTACCGTCGACTTTCGTGTGCGGCGAGCCGGGCGGCGACTCGACGTCGGAGTGAAGCCTGTAGCTGTGCTCGGTCTTGATGGGCGCGGCGCCGAAGGCGGCGTCCATCATGAGTCTGTCGTGGAGGATGACGCCCAACTTGGAGTCGACGTGTACTTTGAAGCTTACCGCCAACTAAGCTACTTATTTGACACTTACCGTCGACTTTGGTGTGCGGCGAGCCGGGCGGCGACTCGACGTCGGAGTGCAGGCTGTAGCTGTGCTCGGTCTTGATGGGCGCGGCGCCGAGGGCGGCGTCAGTCATGAGTCTGTCGTGTAGGATGACGCCCAGCTTGGAGTCTCGCTCGATCAGCCAGTCCCCCATGTCGGATTCCTCGTCCAGCACGTCTTGCATCTCCTGAAACAAAGAGCATATAATAAAATATAATATTAAAAAAAAAAACTAACAAAACACGCTTTATCTTTAATTTTGTTTTCAAAAATTTTTACAAATTACTGCACTGTCAAAGATTCCGTTACATACATACAGCCCAAGCTAATAAAAGCGTGTTAAAAATACTGCTGGATGTTTATTGACTATTGACTACACATCATTACTTTTTTTGTTATCGATGGGCAAATTTGTATATTGGGGGCATTTCTCATAAAAATAAAAAGATAGAAGTAAAAAGTGATTATTTTAGCACTACTACTTTCACAGACTCAATACGTATAAACCTGCCTACTACACACTGTAATAGCTTCCACGTTTACCTTTAATTTTGTTCAGTAAGGAAGATATCTTAGCAAAAATATAAATTATATTACAGGCGCCGAGGAAGCACATCCATGGATTTTCTGATTGCAGAAGTGATAGTAAGTATCATTCCTAGAGACTTCTCCATAAACTTAAATCACAGATTTTTGAATTTTAATTATTACGTAACATTGGTTGATACTGTATTGTGTTCCCAGGACGAATTCTGATTATTTTCCAGACTTCAGCCAAAATGCTGTTGAGTTAAACCTTCGGCATGCTGTTCCGTCAGCTGTCCAAAGGGTTACGTAACAGCATGAAGTCTAGTTATAGCGGTTCTTGAGGTACAGCCTGGAGACAGACAGACGGACGGACAGACATCGAAGCCTCAGTAATAGGGTCCCGTTTTTATCCTTCGGGTACGGAACCCTGAAAAACATCGAAATTTTAAAACGTGTTGCGAACTTTTATGAACTTTTAAACTTTCAATTGTCATTCTAGAAAAGAATTTCCACTCTCGTTTGAATTGTCGGCTTCTATTCGGTCAAAAATCGGCCTTCGGTCGGCCATGTGGAATAGAACTCCGCGTCGGGTTGAACAGCCGAGCCGAGATTCGCGGCCGTCACCTTGGCCTAGCGCTGGCCGCCAAACCCGGTCGATGACCTCGCCTGGCCAACGCACACCATGTTTACTTTCGTACTTATTGAAATGCCCAAAGAATTTTGATGAGAAACATCTCATTTCAACTTTAGGAGAGAATTGTCTCGTGAGAGATTTTTACGAAAAAAGTGAGAGTTTTTGGTTTGGGCTTTGATTTGTGCTATGCACAATCAACATGCAATCCACAAGTCAATTTTAATACTGCCATTTTGATTACTTTTGTAATCAATGTGCTTTTGCACTAATCGAAACTTCTAGCAAAGCATAAAGTAGCTTTAAGTTACATAACAAACTACAAAAAAAAAAACTAAAATACTTTAACTACAGTAGTATATATTATAAAATTGATAATATTCATAAAACACTCATTTATTTAATTATAGCCTACGAGTAACATTAAATCCACTTACATGCGCCATAAAAGTAAACGTTTTTCTCACAGCAGTAAACAATAGGAAATGTCAGGGCAACGCGTTACGCGATGTAGTCAAGTTTTATATACTCACAATATTGTTAATACTTAGCTGTTACCAGATGAAGGTAACATTTTGAAAGTATTGTTATATTTTATCTAATTTGAATGCATGCGATGTTAGATTTGAGAAGCAATTTTTCAAAACTTAAAACTAATAGAGAAGCATTTTATAAGAGTCTTATAAGTTTATGGCCGGTTTACAATATTCCAATCCAGTAATCCAATGCAGCGGTGGATTGCTACTGGAATAATATTTTTTTTTTTTTGGAAATCATTAACTTAATATTCCATTTGTCACTTCTTTTTCTTTTTTTAACTTTTATATAATGTGGTTTTCATTCCAAGGAGAAACCGAGTGAAAACAAACGATAAATATTCAATGCAAATGAGTAAATTCGGGGCTGTTGCACGAGCGTCCCACCGCTGCCACCATACGTGATACACATTACAATCTCAGTCGGAAAGTTCACTCACTGCTGTGACTAACACTCACAAGCTAACTGTCCGATCCTCGAAACAAGCGATCGCGACCAACAAAAATAAAATTCTACTTTATGACCAACGCCATAGGTTTTGTATTGCTGTACGCCACTAAAAAGCAGCGTCGGCATGAGTCGCTTGACTAATGTCGGTAGGAAATTAAATATAATAAAGCCTAGGCCGGTCATAAAGTGGCATTTTGTTTGATTTTTTGTCAATCGCAGTCACTTGCGGCAAGGATCGGAAAGCCACCTTTTAGATCGGTTCTAGGGATTGCAATCCCGCACCTTATTTAATCCCGCGGGATTGATTTGCGGGATATTTGGCCAATCCCGCGGGATCCCGCGATTTATTTTATAAAACTGAATAAATTGAAACTATACGTAATGTTTTTTTTTAAATCAATTTTATTAATAGAAAATGTCTCATATTATGCCACAAAAATATTTGTTTTGTAACAAAATAAAAATGAAATTATGTAATCACTCTAGTCTTATCAGATCTTAAAATTAAAATGCTTTTAATACCTCAGCAATCTTGAAGTCAGGGACCTCTCAAAATTAAGGCTCCGTATTGATTGCGACGACCACCCTCGCGTTTATGCGTGCCTATATATAGGTCCCATAGTGGTGACGCCGAGACGGACTGACTCTTTGAACACCTGCAAGCTGCTTCAGATTTCTTTTTCGGAGTTCTTTTTACTTTCCGTAATATTTATTGTACTATAGATTGGGTTTTTCTGCAACATTTTTCAATTTTCTGCGGGAGCCATTTCTGGCTTCGTATGCATTCACCGATTTTACTTGCACGCTTTTATAGTATCAAGAAGTTCACAAGAACTATATTACTTATCTGGTGATGATTTCATTAGTGACAAGTAAAGGATCTGACTCCAATGATGATGAATTACCGTTTTCTAACCTTCTCTTATTCAAAAACAATAAAATCATGTTTATTGTGGCGATATGTGGAGGACCAACTAGCGTCACAATTCTGCATCGCACTAACGAAGTTTTCTAAGTGTCAGATGACATATTTTTACGTATACCACTCCGGCCTGACCGAGAAAACACCCTTGCCTAGTTGGAAGGTCTTCCTTTGCGGCCTCCACCATATTACCACATTGGTAACCTTCGACAAAAATACTCCTACTTCATCAACATTAATAATTATGTTTCGATCGCATATAAAATGTAAAATTTTTACGTTTTCTTATGCTTAAACGAGAAAAGAAACTGCTTCAAAGACTTTTACAATGCTAAAGTCCGTCTTTGTTATGCATGCGAAGACATTAATATCTTCTCAAATTATTTTCTAAAATTAACCAGTAAAACATTTTTTTTATTGGTTAATCTATCATAATTCATGCAATAGAGGGTTAAGTAAGCCATTCAAAATTGGAAAAAGGCAGCCCAACACCGTGATTGGAAAATGTGTATATTCAATGTTATCTGTAGTAAAAAAGATTAGGTTTTGAATGGCTCATTGATGATTATCAAAAATTTATTTTGAACATCACCTCTAATTTTCTTTTCATTTTTGTACATTCTAATTTTGTACAAAATCGAATGAGTCGAAAACTCAAAATGAGTTTTTCTGGAAAACAACGAGTTTCATTTCTCGATTGTACTATCAGAGAAGTTGATTCCTATGCAGATGGCGGACCTAAGTAATTTGGTCGCGTTAAGTCAAACCCATCCGACCGATCACAGCTAATATTGAATTGACATAAGCCGACCACATGACGTAGGTCCGTCAACTGCTCAGGAATCAACTTCCTCGATGGTACATAAATATAAACATTTTGCGATAAAAACGGTACAAAACAATGATCGATTGAGGCTTGAGCGCCGGCCCAAATGGTTTCCTAGAATACTTTCCACAGTGGCTACCTAGATAGATGATTAAAAACTTTGTCTTGCTCATGAAATCCCGTTTGATTTCCATTTTAATAGTCTGTTGTTTTCTCTCTGAATGACCCTTTACCTTACTTGACTTTTAATTGATCCGAGTTTGAACCCACAACAGGTAAATATAGATGATATATTCTCTCTATTTTGATAAGGAAGTCTGCTGACTCACTTTGTGGTTTGGACTATAATGAAATGCTTGTCACGATTGACAGGACAACATTGACAATTGGTTTTCCATAATATATTTGTTAGAATGGCAGCACTGCACTATTTCTAAATAAGAAAGAGGTTTTACGGAACAATTTTGGGATGCTTCGAGTAACCAGTCGTGGACTAATCGCAAACAGTCAGAATAAGAAGTACATAGAGGTATTATTACACTGATAGGAAGGTTCACTAACCAAGATTGTCCCTAATTTTATTTTCATAGAAAGTACAGAAGATACTGCGTCGGCTATCGTCGAGTGAGCACGAAAATAAACAGTTATAATGGAAAAATAAATAGCAAGTCACTTTCTGATGGCGAGATTTCAATTAACAAGTAAAAAGCTGGCGCAAATTGACAGCAAGATTAATGAGCTGAGACTAGACCTTAGCTAAGAGAATCGATATTCCATGGCACTACAGAGCATCGATTTTTAGTGCTAAGAAACAAGCCTTATATACAGGTTGTAACAAAACTAAGTAAGTTGTAATAATACTTAATAGGGTGTGTATACCCTATACAGGGTTCGCTTTGAAAAAAGCAGTGCTGCGAAAGAGTAACTTTTTTTTTACTTTTGTATGGGAAAATTCATGACGCTCGGGCGATTGCCCATACAAATCACAAAAAAAAATTTGCTCTTTCAGCGTTGCTACTTTCACAGTGAACTCTTTATTAGGGACACGTATAAACCCTAAAGTATTATTACCTGTTACACCTTGTATATTGATCAAATTTTAGCTACGTGCATAAAATGTGTATAATGTATATCCAATATTAAAATATCAATATGTATATTATCCATACATTACAAAAGTATTAGGTAGATTTGCGCGAAAGAAATATAGTATAAATTTAAATCAATAGCATAATACAAGGCCAAACCACCACTATAATATACACACAGAGTAGATCTGATCTTTTTATTAGTAAGGGGTAAGTATATTTTAAACTAGATGACGCCTGCAACTCCGGTGCGCCAAGAGCCGTTTATCGCGAGGGAACATTTTGCCGGGATAAAAATTAATAATGTCCTTTCTCGGGACTCAAAGTACCTGCATACCCAAATTCATTAAAACTGGTTCAGTGGTTTAAGCGTGAGGAGGTCACAGACAGACAGACCAGACACACTTCCGCATTTCTAATATTAGTATGGATTCACATAACCATTTATTTGTCGTGATCGTGAGTGGTGTTGGTTGATGTCCTTTATAAAATGTTACGAAAGTGTCGACTCAGTAATCTCAACGCGAATCTTACTTCGGCAGACGTTCACTTCACACCTTTCAGTTCTCATGAGACCTTAGAGCTTTTATAACGATAGCTTAAAGTTCAGAACTTAGAGCTTTTATAACGATAGCTCAAATTTCGGAACTTACTGCCGCACTCGGAGTCGAATATAAACACACTGTAATTAAATAAAGATTTTGACGTCAGCCGCGTACATTATCTGTCAAACTCTTGATTAAATTGAAGTCATTTCATCATTAAATGTCTCTGAGTACGGCAGTTAGAGATTAATTTATAATGAGACTAGCTTAATATGAATTTATTGATGAATACTAAAGTTAAAACACTCTCGTACGACGTATTATTAAACCATACTAATACTATAAATTAAGGATGTCACGAATATTCGGCAACTATTCGGTATTCGGCCTATTCGGCTCCTTTTTTTGCTATTCGGTATTCGGCCGAATAAAACGTACTATTTGGCCGAATACTGAATACCAAATCATGTAAAAAAACACGTTGTATTACTCAAAATTATGTATTTATTTCCAAATTACAACACTTTAGTAATTAAAATTGATCAGTGGTAAGTTGTGATGGATAAAAACAAGCTTTTCAGCATTTTTGGTAGCAAACGATTACGCTTTTTATCGTAAATGTTACCAGCCTCAGAAAATAACCTCTCACTATACTTCCAGGAGATAAACTTTGGCAAATTTCGAAAGGTTCGGCTAGCCGATTCTGAAGATGTCACTTTTGTATTCACTTGCATACAAAAGTGAGACTTTCCGTTACTCACTCCTCCGTTTCGTTACTAACTCAGCGATTAACTCACAAATGTACGATACAGAATCGGCCAACCGGTATTGTTTTTCGTTTGCTAACAACCACTTGTAAGGATCGGCCTTACGATATAGGCGAACTGTTTTCAAATAAAAATCCAACTCGTTTGACACAAATGACTCGTTTGAAAACGCAACGAGGATAACACCCCTCTTTTTTGTCGGGGGTTAAAAACAGGTTGCGACTTGTCTTACTCCAGCTACCGCGCCCCCGAAAAGTATGAATTTCGTGCGGCTGAATATTCGGCGCTTCGGCCGACAGCGTTGCCGAATATTCGGTATTCGGCCAATTCACTATTCGTGGCATCCCTACTATAAATGCGAAACTGTCTGTTACCTCATCACGCTTAGGTTGTGAACAAATTTTTTAAAATTTGGCACGAGTATACTTCCTCGAGCCCCGGGAGGCGGGAATGGACACAGGAGTTTTTGTGACGGAAAAATGTCCCCGGGCTGCATACATGCTCGGTTTGTGAGGTTTTAATCGGGAGAGAATAAATATTTTTTCATAATCCCTGTTGATTATCTACACTCTACTAGTGAACTCTTTATTAGGGACACGTATAAACCCTAAAGTATTATTACCTGTTACACCTTGTATATTGATCAAATTTTAGCTACGTGCATAAAATGTGTATAATGTATATCCAATATTAAAATATCAATATGTATATTATCCATACATTACAAAAGTATTAGGTAGATTTGCGCGAAAGAAATATAGTATAAATTTAAATCAATAGCATAATACAAGGCCAAACCACCACTATAATATACACACAGAGTAGATCTGATCTTTTTATTAGTAAGGGGTAAGTATATTTTAAACTAGATGACGCCTGCAACTCCGGTGCGCCAAGAGCCGTTTATCGCGAGGGAACATTTTGCCGGGATAAAAATTAATAATGTCCTTTCTCGGGACTCAAAGTACCTGCATACCCAAATTCATTAAAACTGGTTCAGTGGTTTAAGCGTGAGGAGGTCACAGACAGACAGACCAGACACACTTCCGCATTTCTAATATTAGTATGGATTCACATAACCATTTATTTGTCGTGATCGTGAGTGGTGTTGGTTGATGTCCTTTATAAAATGTTACGAAAGTGTCGACTCAGTAATCTCAACGCGAATCTTACTTCGGCAGACGTTCACTTCACACCTTTCAGTTCTCATGAGACCTTAGAGCTTTTATAACGATAGCTTAAAGTTCAGAACTTAGAGCTTTTATAACGATAGCTCAAATTTCGGAACTTACTGCCGCACTCGGAGTCGAATATAAACACACTGTAATTAAATAAAGATTTTGACGTCAGCCGCGTACATTATCTGTCAAACTCTTGATTAAATTGAAGTCATTTCATCATTAAATGTCTCTGAGTACGGCAGTTAGAGATTAATTTATAATGAGACTAGCTTAATATGAATTTATTGATGAATACTAAAGTTAAAACACTCTCGTACGACGTATTATTAAACCATACTAATACTATAAATTAAGGATGTCACGAATATTCGGCAACTATTCGGTATTCGGCCTATTCGGCTCCTTTTTTTGCTATTCGGTATTCGGCCGAATAAAACGTACTATTTGGCCGAATACTGAATACCAAATCATGTAAAAAAACACGTTGTATTACTCAAAATTATGTATTTATTTCCAAATTACAACACTTTAGTAATTAAAATTGATCAGTGGTAAGTTGTGATGGATAAAAACAAGCTTTTCAGCATTTTTGGTAGCAAACGATTACGCTTTTTATCGTAAATGTTACCAGCCTCAGAAAATAACCTCTCACTATACTTCCAGGAGATAAACTTTGGCAAATTTCGAAAGGTTCGGCTAGCCGATTCTGAAGATGTCACTTTTGTATTCACTTGCATACAAAAGTGAGACTTTCCGTTACTCACTCCTCCGTTTCGTTACTAACTCAGCGATTAACTCACAAATGTACGATACAGAATCGGCCAACCGGTATTGTTTTTCGTTTGCTAACAACCACTTGTAAGGATCGGCCTTACGATATAGGCGAACTGTTTTCAAATAAAAATCCAACTCGTTTGACACAAATGACTCGTTTGAAAACGCAACGAGGATAACACCCCTCTTTTTTGTCGGGGGTTAAAAACAGGTTGCGACTTGTCTTACTCCAGCTACCGCGCCCCCGAAAAGTATGAATTTCGTGCGGCTGAATATTCGGCGCTTCGGCCGACAGCGTTGCCGAATATTCGGTATTCGGCCAATTCACTATTCGTGGCATCCCTACTATAAATGCGAAACTGTCTGTTACCTCATCACGCTTAGGTTGTGAACAAATTTTTTAAAATTTGGCACGAGTATACTTCCTCGAGCCCCGGGAGGCGGGAATGGACACAGGAGTTTTTGTGACGGAAAAATGTCCCCGGGCTGCATACATGCTCGGTTTGTGAGGTTTTAATCGGGAGAGAATAAATATTTTTTCATAATCCCTGTTGATTATCTACACTCTACGGTCATACCTATAGCCAATTTACAACGCTATTGCAGAGATAAAATGCCAAAAAACCAAAGAAAACGTTGCTGTTTCAAGTTTGATCAAAATATGACATTGGTAGTATTTAAAAAATAACCAATCACGTTGGTTTCGTGACCACCCTATTGTACTGAGCTAATAGATCGTAACCAGGTTGATAATTACAATTAGAGAGGCAGACGGCTATGAAATGTGTTATAACTTATAGCGGGTACACACTCTCAAATAAGGTCAAATGCTTTCAAACGGGGCTGTGAAGAGTGTGGGAAATCGGACGAGATTCTAAATTATGTGGACTACATAACGCCTGCGACTCTGTTGCGCCAAAATTCGTTTATCTCGCGGGTACCGTACATTTTTCCGGGAAATACATAATATATCCTATGTCCTTTCCCGGGACTCAAAGTATCTCCATAGCAATTTTTAGCAAAATCGTTTCAGCGGTTTGGGCGTGAAGATTGAATCGTTGAATTAAGTACGCCGAGATGTAGCTTCACTCTGCATCCTCTATCGGTTGTATCACGGGGAGTGCTCTAAGGGATTGTTCGGAATCATACCACCTGCAACTTTTCGCCATCGACCCACGCGAAAAATATACCATCCTCATCACCTCGATGAGTGGCAGTCTTCCACAGTGCGTTTTTCGCGTAACTTTCTGCCGCGCACTGTAAAACTCTGGAACGAACTGTCACCAGCAGTATTTCCGGACCTATACGACCTGCAAACCTTCAAGAAAAGAGCGTATTCCCTCTTAAAAGGCCGGCAACGCACCTGCAGCTCTTCTGATGTTGCGAGTGTCCATGGGCGACGGTAGTTGCTTAACATCAGGTGACCCGTTTGCTCGTTTGTCCCCTTATTTAATAAAAAAAAAAAAGATGTAACAGACAGAAACACTTTGGAATTTATAACATCAGTATGTATCGTCGCTGCTTTACCTATGCGGTTTTTTGTCAGAAGTTTACCAATTCACTAGCGTTTTTAATTGGCTAATTATTTGCATTGTAAATTGATTAACCTGTTTGACGTTAGCCAAAAAAAAAACGCTAGTATAGTGAAAACTACCTAAACTTCTCATAAAAACCTGACATATTTAGGGTTCGAATTCAAGTTTTACTTGGTTTTTTGAGAGTTTTAACGATAGCACGCGGTGATAATATTATATAGATTAATTACCACTTATATGTGTACAATGCCATTTTACCAAAAGCGGCTAAGTTCAGATTCGCCATTTTGGCCTCGCGGTAATTACGCCAAATTACGCTACGGTGAACGGGCCATGATAAAATCAGACAGAAAAATGTGAACTCGTTATGCTGTAGAGTTTGTAAGAACATTATAGATATGGCTCTTTAAATATATAATTTTAAACATGTCAATATTAATAATGTCACATATTACATAAGTTAAGCATTAAATGTCAACATTTTATGTGTTTATAGTGTAAGTAGGCTAAAAAATTATATTTAACGAAATCCGATACTGAATATACACATATTTCCTTCAACTACTAAAAAATTATAAAGAAGTTAAAGTTATACAATGTTTGTCCTACATTAAAAAGGTGAATCGACAGACGAGGATAAAGCATTGATAGCTTCTACAGCTAGTGTAAATTGTTATGAGTAGGGCGTAATGCGTATACAGTATACCCTATCCTATTACGTAATACGTGTTGAAAATACAGATGCCACTATTTAATAGCGTATATTGTTTATGCATAACGGACACCGCAACTTTAATAAGTTCACAAACTAGTTTCACACGTTATAGGTACGCAATACGTTATGTCAAATCAATTTCGAAAGACACTCTACTAAAGTAAGAGCCTGCGATGGCCAGACCTTCCTCCGTTTCGTAAAGCTGAAAGTTTACCTGTTCGTGGCCTTTACAGAGGTAAGAACGACCAGCAACTATGGAGTTTCGGTCGCGATTACTTTAGAAAGTATCCAGTTCTGAAGGTCTACCTGACCTTGCAGAAAGAGTGATGCTCAATTTCATAGCTTATATTCTTCGCGGTAAGTGGAGGAATCTCGTCTTCCAGCGCCGGACATTTTTGACAGCTGCCAGACACCCTTAAACTTTCTTAAAGGGTTGACTTTGAGGGTGTCTAGCAGTGGGAAGCAACTGTCATAAATGTCCGGCACTAGAAGACGAGATTCCTCCACTTACCGCAAAGAATATAATCTATGAAGATGAGCATTACTCTTTCTGGAAGGTCAGGTAGACCTTCAGAACTGGATACCTCCTAAAGTAACCGCGACCGAAACTCCATAGTTGCTGGTCGTTCTTACCTCTGTAAAAGCCACAACAGGTAAACTTTCAGCTTTACGAAACGGAGGAAGGTCTGGCCATCACAGGCTCTTGGTCCATACTGTCTATCTTTCTCTCTTCTCTCGTCAAGTAATTATGTCTTTAAGAATTACCTTAAAGATGTGCATTGAGGGTGCATCCATTCATTTTTGATATTAATTCAACTGATGGTGAATTGTATTCAAATACAAATTTTTAATTTGGATCATATGCACACTGTTGTGACTAGTACAATATCGTGAAAATACAAAATATCATCCATTTTAAAAATATTATTTCAGTACAATCGTACAGAGTTCAGACTATAACAATAGAAGTGTTAAAAACTTAATATTAATAATTGATGATGCTCTAATAATCTAAATAGTAATACACAAGGTGTAACAAAACTAAGTGATAATTACTTTACGATGTGTATTATATTGAGTTCACTGTGAAAATATCAGCGCTGAACGAGCAACATTTTTTTGTGATTTAGAGATACAGAAAAATTTTGCTCTTTCAGCGCTGCCACTTTCACAGTGAACAAAAGGGACACATATACACTCTATTATATCACTTAGTTTTGATACACCTTGTATAGTAACGAAAACAGAAAACTACACCGTTAAATAGAGAGCTACAGAGCCAATACTTATCGAATATCTGCCCAAAGGTCGTTGTTCCTTTTGGTATAATTTCAAAAAGCGGTAAGCACAAGGACTCTTGACGGATGGCCCTTCCATAATGTCACATTCGAGTCCTTTTCAGTTTTAATTGAGGGCACCTCCTCTTAAACCTGACTTAAATTAATATTTATAGTGCCTTTTGGAGGGCGCCAGGTTATCAAAATGATTGACAAACATCGCCCTCCTTACTAATAAACTTATTAACAGAGCGAATAAGTAAAAGTTTTTGTCATTTGTCTGGCATATTGGAAAAGTCATATGACAGAAAGCAGACCTTGAATAATTATGCTCTGCGAAAACTATCATTATGAGTAAGAGAGTACAATATGTTCTACCGTTTTCTATACAGAGTAGGTAACAAGTTTTTATTCAAGAATATAATAATAATAATTGGTCGTATTATGTCAAGTAAATAGTGTGTCGCTCACTGCAGACTATGACGTAGGGAAAGCGAGAGCAAAAGAGATTACCTTCCAAATTGGTAGCAAGAAAGTTATTTTGGACTCCAAAACTTGACATTCTCAGGAAAAACTGAAAAGATTTTACTCTACTGGGCTTGCTGTCTGTGATGTTCGTAAGCATTTAGCTACTTACTGTTTTGCCCTTTCTTCCGTGGTGTGATCTGCGGGCTGGCTAAGACCGGGCTGCCAAAAATATCAAAGCACGCTAGCCCCGCCTACACACCCCGCTATCCTCCAATCGTGATATAATGATTCCATGAATCGTGCTCCCGAGCATTGCACTTTGCGCTGTAGCTAATAGTGAACAATATCGTGTAACAACGGTTCCCGCATTATAGCACGAAAGTAAAGGTCGTAAGTCCCAAAAATGTTTTTGATGATTAAGTACTTAAAAATTAAATACAATACTAATATTTCCTTTAGCTATTATTTTATAAAGTGTGTGATTGTAGTAGTGCAAGTTATTTAATGATAGTAACTCAATAAGTGTAACAGATATTTGTTAAAAAGCCCAGAAGGATTCATAATTTCGAAAAATCGAGTCAAAATAAGTGAATCGTGTTTTCCGTAAGTCAAATATCAGATAAATATACAATGATTAAATAAATCTCAATTTCATTTAAGTCAACCGTCTTCCGAGATCGTAATATTTATTAGAAAACACAGCAAAATTTGGCAGCCCGGTCTTAACATAATCCGACCAAATAATGTAGGTCAGCCCTGCCTATATCAAAACATAACAAGCGAAGCCGAGCAGATAGTGTTATTATTAAGCAATTTTATGTCATTACTACTGATAGTACCTGAGTACAGCTATCATATAAAAACATACTATTGTGTCTCGTTTTAGTACAACCAGTGGCAAAAACAGGAAAATAGATATTATGTCATATGTAACATACAAAACATGTATGTCGCGAGACCGCTACAGTATATTATAGTCTACAAATAGGTGTTTCGATACAATAAAGATAATAGAGGTCACTCAATGCCATCTCAATCCGCCTTTATATAACACAATACTATCTTTACAATAAATTTACTATGCTACATATATCTTTAATAGACCAATTTAACACTATAGATATTTTAGTATAATAATGTTTCATTAGGACTAGAGATCGCCCAATGGTCGAAATTCGACCTCAAATAAAAAATTAAATTATAAGTTTCAAATTTCAACGCTTTTCTGTTGATATTCTGTTGTCAAAATATTGACTTTATTATTTTTTAGACATAATTCCTGCGACAGTCTCAGATTAATAAAGTCAAATGATGACAGACTGGCCGTGTAATAATTGCAACAGTGGTGATTTTATTACTTCCGATCACTGACCTCCATTATACAAGTACGCTGGACTAATGATACCCTTTGAAATGACAGCTATTTTTTGTGCCTATTTGAAGCGGAATCAGCTCCCCCAATGTGGGTGATAGGAACTAAATTTGACGTAAAAATGACGTTTGAAAGTCGCCATATTGGCGCTGATAGCACTAGTGGGAGTATTTGGAACTAATGCTAGTGATGACAACCAATAACGACTAAGGGTGGGTTGCGCCAGAGGCGTGGTTAAAGTTAAAGTTATGGTTATAGTTAAGGTAAATTTAGCTTTAACTTTAACTTTAACCTTAACTTTGACCGGAGAGATTGACAGATGACAGCTGGTCCAACAAGGTTATAAATGAACGTGGGCGGGGGCGCTGCTGGTAAAGGAGAACTGTCAAAAATGGCGTTTTTGTATGATGACAGCGTTAGTTCCTTTTTTCGCCACATGCATTTAAAACCTTGTCGACCTCTATGGTTATGGTTAAATATGGCGTCTTGATGGCGTCCATTTTTAACTTTAACCAAAGATTTGACATTTGGCATTGTAGTTAAAGTTAAAGTTACAGTTAAATTAAGCTGGTGCAACCCACCCTAAGCGGCCATTTGCAAGTTACGTCAAATTTAGTTCTCTTCCCTCTCACTGGGGGCGCTGATTACGCTTCAAATAGGCACAAAAAAAGTGGGTATCATAGGTCCAGCGTACTTGTATTTAAATGGAGGTCAGTGCTTCCGATTGACCATTTTGACGACAATCTACAAATCACGTCTTAAAACTGGTTAAAAATCCGTTAAATAGTAAAATACTGAATTCTGATTTTATAAATACTTTAATATAATATCGGCTATATAATCAATAATGTATAGGGCATTTTCAAAACAAAGAAATCAAAAGTAACTCTTTCAGTTTCAGCGCTGCTACTCACAGAGTAAATTCTATACAACTTACAAGGGACAAGACACCCTAAACTTAAGGCGTGGCTTTAATAATTTGGCTGTAGCGATATCGATTTTTCTCAGCAAATACTAAACCTAAGTAATTAAAGTTCATTGTCAGTATTCATCATGTCTTTGTCTTTGAATTACCCATAGCATAACACGATTAGTCAACTTTTATAACAAAGAATAATCAATCAAAAAGACCTCTGTAAAAAAAGGGATTCTAATTTTGCCAACAGAGGAGAGTGATTTAAGCTTCCAAAATTTGTACATAGATTGGTTCAAGCATACACTTTAATTTGCACATTGCTTTTATGAAATATATTTATGGTTTTTAAATTACGCGTTATAACCATTTTGTCGCTTACGCCCTTTCCATTTCTTGCTGTTCCATTTCTTGTTTTCTATGAGAGGTCGGGGCGGCCTCTCATAGAAAACAAGCAATCTAAAACATATCCAACAAGGTTTTTTACTTTAAGAGGCCCCTTCCCAGTCCCACTATCGTCAACGCGGGCGTGATCGAAAAACTTGTTGTTTCATCCAGCGCAATGTGAGTTAAGAGGCGCGCAAGTGAGTGCGCGATAACATTGAACGATAAATAGTGTGCGGAAATTTCATAAAACTTGTTTCAAGAAATACGTGTTTATTAGTAGGCCTTACAAGTTTGTAAAAAAATGTTTGACATTTAGAATCTCCATTACATTTGCAAGGTTTATAAACAAATATTTCCTTTACTGGTACAATTAATAAGTACATTATAAACGCCTAAATTTAAGATAAATTTGTGAAAAAAAGCAGATTTTTGGAGGCTTATACTCAATTTGTTTCTCCAAATTTTGAGTTCGCGTTTTTTTATAAACCTAGATATAGTGCAGAAGATACCTATTAGTTCACAAGTTTCAAAGACAGATCCTTTACAACGCCATAATCACGTACGAGCGTTTGTATGGAAAGATGGACGGGTTGGCCGCTCTTAACGCGGCGTCACCAGTATTAACAGGTATCAATTATATGAAAATGAATCCACCTGTTGCAACTTGGAACAGGGAATATTACGCGAAGGTGGTGGCAGAGGGCGCTACTAGCGTATACTACCGTATGCGTCAGTAGCAGTAGAAATTTTTGTCGAGCCTGCCAGCATGCAGATTATCAGAAAAGGTTGTTCAGGGAAGTAGCTAACGGAGTTTTAATACAGCTGAAGCCACATGACCGATTTGGTCGCCAGCTCTCCGTCGATTACTAATAATCCGACAAAAATTTGACATAATGCTCACGTCATATCAGAATATTGGCAAAAACGTATTCAAACGTCTAACTTTTTATTTACTGTCTGTGCTGGTGCTGCCGTGTGTGTGCGTGTAAACATTGCAGCATTGCAGTAATATACCCTTTTTTTTTTTTTTTTTTTTTTTTTTTTTTTTTTTTTTTTTCGATGGGAAATGCGTTACGCATCCCCAGCGGCCCGGGGGAATGGTCGCCGGGGTATGTGGGACTCCCCAGGTGCTGCGGTAAGGAGGAGCATCCGGGGTTACCCACTAAAACCCATCGGTGCCTCCTCACTCCGCTACGCTGCTGGGCCACCGGACCCGCCTACGGGGGCGATATCTGCGGCAGCCCAGTTAGCGGCGTCTGCTTGAGCAGACTCCTCCGCGCAGTAATATACCCTACTAGTGACGCCCGCAACTCCGTTGCGCTAAAATTCGTTTATCGCACAGGAACCGTACATTTTTCCGGGATAAAAAGTATCCTATGTCCTTTCCTGGGACTTAAAGTATATCCATACCAAATTTCAGCTAAATCGGTTCTGCGGTTTGGGCGTGAAGAGGTAACAGACAGACAGACAGACAGACACACTTTCGCATTTATAATATTAGTATGGATTGGAAAAGGGTTCCTACTGGGCTGCTGATGATGATGATGGCCAAATTTACGCAAACGCGAAGGTCCGAAGGCCGTCCAGTGACATTTCTCTACCGCGTATTAGCATATTGAGTGTTTGTGGTTCGGTATTGACTGGCGATTGACCGAATATCTATTATTATCTTAGCGAACAAGCTTTATAGTCCGCGTTAAGTCTGTAGTGAGTCATCAGCACAAATGTCTCATGTACTATCGAGGAAATTGATTCCTAGGCAGTTGACGGAACTACGTTGGAACTACCTCATGTGGTCGGCGTATGTCAATTCAATATTAGATGTGACCGGTCGAATAGGTTTGACTTAACGCGACCAAATTACTTAGGTCCGCCATCTGCCTAGGAATCAACTTCTCTGATAGTACTTTGTCCCAAAAAACGATAGTCCAACCACATTTAAGTCTCATTTAGCACTGAGAACTCAAGGAATCAAAATTAAGTAGCGCTAAACATTATTCACTAGATGCAAGCAAATTCGCGCAGGGAACCGTAAATTTTTCCGTAACATAAACCAGACACCAGTAAATCTGCCTTTCCCAAAGTGGGTGATAACGCCCCCTTGTGGGCGCTGCAGGTCTAAAGGGGGGCGGTGTGGGACCCAGAAAAAAATGGGGGCGTTGTGTAGAGGCTTGGGGGTGGTTTAATTTCATATGGATTCATTTTAAATTGAAACAAAGGGGGCGCTAAAACATAATTTGTTCTCAAAGTTGGCACTAAATAAGTTTGGGAACCCCTGCTGTAAATCCTCTCTCAGGACTAAGGACTCCCGCACACAGGCGCGTTATTATCGGTCGATAATTATAACGCATGCGTTATTGCGATATCTGTTTTCAGTACATTTTGTATTAGGATGGTCATGTAGTTACACACTGCGATAATAACGCCTCAATGGAAGTATATCGCAATTTTCTCGCATACCTGAGAGAGATGGTATAATTATAGTACAGTCGCGGCGCGGCGCTCTCTCGTAAGAAATATCGAACGATAAAAACGCAGCTGTGTGCAAGGAATCAGGACGCATTATCGCAATACCGCATGCGTTATTATCGACCGATAATAACGCGCAGTGTGCGGGAGCCTTAAGGCTGGCCGCATATATACACGTTTTCCGTATTCGATTTCTCAATTCGTTTTCCGTATTACAAAACGGACCGGACTCCTAAACGTAAGTCGTAACTCCATATCATATCAAAAGATATTGTTATTTTCAACTTAAAGGTATAGGCAGCTATTTCTGTATGTACAGTACCTTAACACTTCTTGATAACAAAACAACACTTGTATCAAACAACAATATCCTTACCGGAATAAAGATTAAAATCGGTTGAGCACTTAATGATAATAATTAATTTACTAGAATTCGGCGCGATTGATGATGATACGATAAGATAAGAGCGTCCTTTAAAGCCCTTTGAAAATGTTCCGAATATGTAACTAGCACAACCCGCAGAAATTTACTTGACACCAGCGTGAATTGAGTTTCATTGGATCGAGGTACCTAGTTAACTTCTGCGTGTTATACCAACGGCTTTGGTATAACACAACATATAATTCAATAACCAGAAAAAAATGCAAATCACTGCGTCTATAAGATTCGAACACCAAGAAAAAATCAGAGCACTGAAAAGTTTTAATAATAATAAGCAATAGAACTCTCTCTCTCTCTAAGTTAGCCCATCAGTAGTGGTCAAAAGTTATAGTCGAATTATATATTATATTATATATAATTATATTGTTTTGAAATATTCGATTTTCGTGTCTCATTTCTGCAGAAAAAAGAGTATCACCAAATTCTTGGTATGTCTGTACATGGCTTGTAAGATTTAGTAGTACTCGTGACTAACAGGAAAAGCGGGCATAAAATTTAAGTGTCTCGTTAAGACAAGTTGGGCGTGTCGAACCAGTCAACACGAGAAACGATCCGATACCATCTGTAACGGAGCTTAGAGACTACAATGGACGAATTGATAGAGTACATGAACTGTTGTAAGAAATCTCGAAAGAAAACGAGACTATTCAGGCTGAACTTAAAATAAAAAAACTGGCCAAGTGCATATCGGTCCACGCGCGATATAGGGTTCCATAGTACCGCTATTTTTGATAAATTTTGTATGGTCAATGAATGTACATTTATAACGTGTTTTACACTACTAACAACATCATGTCAGTTATGTTCAAAGGAATTTGAACGAAAAGTACCTTTATACTCTATATATTTTTACTCATTATACTCAATATATTTCACAAATAGCTCCCTCAATCGGAATCTTTGAAAACTCGTAATATATTTAAAAAACCTATCCAACGATTCCCCACACGGTGGGGTAGATCGCGAAAAAAATTCATCCCCGCTTGATGTGTAAGGGAAGTACCATAAAAATATATATTTTTTAAGATTTTTTATACCATTTTGTCGGCATTATTAATATATATGCATTCATTTTCATGCCGAATTACGGCTTTGTAGGCCCTATAGTCTCTGAGCAAAACCGCGGACAGACAGACGGACGGACGAACAGACGGACAGACCGAAACTATAAGGGTTCCTTGTTGCCTACGGAACCCTAAAAATCATCCCCGCTTGATGTGTGTAGGGGTCAGGGGAGCTACCATAAAAAAATAAGATTTTATATACCATTTCGTCGACATTTTTAATATGTGCATTCATGCCAAATTACAACTTTGTAGATCCTATATATTATAATCTCTGAGCAAAACCGCGGACAGACAGACGGACAGACGAACGGACAGACCGAAACAATAAGGGTTCCTTGTTGTCTACGTAACCCTAAAAAGTATTGCAGCGTTAGGAAGGACACGGTCCTGGCGATTCCACTGGCTGGCATCTGGTGGATTCGACACAGACCGATATCTCTTCAACACCCTAGAAACTCCACCCAGCTTGAGTGACCCCTCTCCACCAAGCCAATGTCATAAGTTAACATCTAAAGGCAAAGGGTGGAGCAGCATAAAATCTAAGGAAATCGAAAAATGTCGGATCTACTGGCCGCCACACTGGGACTATTATAATTATGTAATTTATAAAACGATAAATATATATTTATTTATTATATGTATATATTATAATCTATATATTAAATATATATTTAAAAAAAAAGGTCCATGGCGTGATGGACTACAATTAATTAAAATTAATAATATTATCTCAATTATCCTTGGTGCGAAAAATCTTAATAATAAAATAACAAAAAAAGGATATGGGCGAACAGCCCATAGACGGCCCCAATTTTATTAAAAAAAAAACCCTAAAAAGTCAATTCAGCCTCAAATTCTGAAAGAAAACTAATCCATTTAGCCTGGAATTCCGGAAGAAGACAAGTTAATTCAGCCTGTATTCTCTAAAGATAACAAGCCAGTTTAGCCTGGATTTCGAAAGAAAGCAAGCCGATTTAGCCAGGATTTCCGAAATAAAACAAGCCAATTCAGTCTGGATTCTCCAAAGATAAACGCCGGCAATTCAGTCCAGAACCTCTTTCACTCTGTCTATCATCTTTTCACTTAAGCGTGAATTCTTATGGGAGCCGCTGAATTTATTTTGATGAAGTTTTGTACAAATATACCTACTTTGAGGGAAATACTTTTTAGCGCATTTAAAATATAGTCACAAAGCTCATCTGAAGAGTTACGTTATATGTTAAGGGTTATAGGGTACTCACGTTACATGATAGCAGGCAGCTTATAAACGAGCTTTTCGCAAGGGTTTGGAAAGTACCCTCGCCCAAGTGAACGTGATCGCGTAAGGAATGGGAGCATTTTTTGTGAGATCTACTTTCACCATCGCGTCGTATCCGGCTCGTATCGTATCGCTCTTATTCCGATGACAAACGGTGAACTGATATTGCTAAATAAGTAAATACACAGTTCCTAGGGCCTGATTACACCTACCGAGTAGAATGGAAAGACAGTGCAAACAGACAATTTGATTGGTCGAGAGCACTGTCTCGCTAATGACTCGCCGCTCTACTCGGTGGGTGTGATCAAGGCCTTAGAGCCGGCAGACAACAGACTTTTAGTCGACCGATAGTTTACCCAAAATAGGATTTAAGTACATGATCATCAGCCGATACAAATCGTTTCTTGTACACACAATACAACTTCATACTGATTAAGCGTTCGACTAAACTATCAGCCGACTAAAAGTCTGCAGTCTGCTGGGGCTCTTACTAGTTTTAATGCATGGCTGTTAGTGTAAAGCAGTTGTTTTTGAAGCTCTGTACCAAAATACAATAACACACCCAGTGAATGGTTGGTTCCTTTTCTTGGGTGTGCTGTAGAATCGTGATTATCATAACTCAAGCATAACTTCGATCGTTCTTATTCTCATTATGTTCGAGTCTGTCTAACTCACGCGCATTTTATCCCACTAGTGAGAAGGCAACATTCGAAGTATGAGAATCGACCTCTATTCTGATTTTTTTGGGTATCGACCCCTCAATCGCTAATAACTACGCATGTGACGAAACTCTTTAAGTTATGAGATACATAAATACCGGGTTTTTCTCTAGGGGGAATAATAATAATCTAAATGTATGTAGTTCTAAGTTTAACGTTAGTAAAATAATGTTTTAAATTGAGAAAGTCACATCTCGATGTCTTATTTGCATACTCATGCTCTTTAAAGGTTATGATAGATAGAATCTGCGCGAAGGCGGAACCATCTCTCTTGACTCTTCACTTTAATGTATTATGTTTATAAATCCGTTAAATTTCTCAAAATAGTGTTCTTTGCCTATGAGGACCATCGTGGTACATAGTAGGAATCGGCAAGAATTTTGATGAAAATTACGTATTAATTACGCAAATATACTAGCTAGCCGACCCAACATACGTTGTTTTGCCATATACATCATACTAAATTATGCATATATTTTATAAACCTTCCTCTGCAGACTGCAATTACTGTCAAATCCAGATGCAGAAACAAATATATTATACAGGGTGCAATTAAACCTACCGGCCAAATTTTTTTAGGGCTTCGGTATCATTAGGAGTCCATTTAACAAAAAAAAATAGGGTGTTAATTTTTTTTTCAATAATATATTATTTTATCCCACTTAAAATCGTTGCAGAACGGTCACTTCGCGGCGGTGGGTAGAGCGGGGGTGACTTTTTATCTACTCAATTACTTTATGAAATGACTGATGTAATGAAAACTGGCCAAGTTAAATCTAATCTACTTTAAGATCTTACAATTTTTAAATAACAGCAATTGTTATAGATATTCAATAAAGCAAAGAAATAGCTTTATTATTTGTTCATAATGTTATTTGGTTCCTATAAATACATAATTATTTCGATTTTCCATAGAATGGCACTAATTTAGATCTCCATTCTTTTTACGGCGAAGTCCTTAGACAAGCATAATGTTTGTATTGAACTTGGCTCTCCTTTTTTACATTTATGTTTTTGGTGGGATATCATTACTTTTTGTAAAGAAAATTTTCCTAGCAAGTTTAGACACCTAAATCCTCCCAGTTCAAACTTACATATTTGATTATAGTCGCTCGCAACCTTAAGAGGCTGTGAACCTAGAAAGACAGACAGACAGACAGACAGACGGACGGACGGACGAACGGACGAAGGGCCGGACGGACGAAGGGACGGACGGACAGACAGACAGACAGATGCCGCTCGCAATTCTTTGTCTATTCCCGGGACTCAAACGATATCTCCATACCAAATTTCAGGTAATAGACAGACAGTTAGACAGACACACTTCATTAAGTCACTCTCTATATTCATTTCATAAAGTTTCTTCACTTCACTTTAAATAAGTGATACAACAAACGTGATTTTTTTTGGCCTTTTTTGCTCAATATCAATAATGGCAGCTGGTAGGCACTTGAAATATCCAAAAAATCTTTAATCATAATTTTACTTTCATAATTTATAATATAAATAAAATAAAAGAAATATTTAAGGGTGGTTTCCATACAAAAAACACAATTTTTGTTTAGTTTCGCTTTGTCCGACTCGCACTTGACCGATTTTTTTTTGTTTTTTTTTATTTTTCCCTATGCTTACACACAATTACCAAGCTGGATTCCAAATTTCATCCTTCTAGGTCATCTGGAAGTGGGTTAGAATTTTGATCTATAGGTATAGCGAAGTAACCACTCCTCAAATACTGTAGTGCCTAGGACAAGATTTTTAAATGTCCGTATGGTTGCCCAAGCACATACGGCATTCTCGCAACATAGTCGGCCTAGTCCAGAGGAAAGAACTAGTCAATACGCCTGGGACCAACTATGTGTGGGTTTCCTCACCGTATGAGTGTCCGTATTATGTACTTGAGATCAGAAAATGTCTTATTGGTACACGCCTCCACCTGGGATCGAACCTGCACCCTCTAGGAGTGCGAACCAAAGGTCTACCCATTAGGCCACGGACGCTCAGGTTGTCAATTGGTACAAAAATTGTATTTGTTTTTTAATAACTAAATTGATATAAAGGCCGCACTAAGACACTTTTAATGATAACTTTAATTTAATTAAGAGATTGACAGAAAAAATATAGTTTTTGTTTAAATCTCTCAGAATGAGGCTTAAGTGTGTCTTTATGTATCTCTACTTTTTTTATTATACCTATATTGTTGACTTTTTCTATTAGTATCGATATTTTAGGCATTTGAGAAGATTTATTCACTTCTTATCTACTGAATTTAGTGATTATGATAAAACGACATTCTAAAACTTTCTAATCGAACAGAAGTGAGGGACAACAGAAGTGATTAATTTTTAAATACCTCTAATGGCGAATTAAATTAACCAAATGAGTTGTATTTATTAATAAAATAATGATTATGTACGATTGTAATTAATCTCATATTATTTAAGGCCATCCCCCGAGCAAACGACCTTGACCATACATTTGACGCGTTGCCGAGATCGCACAAATATCCTATTTTTTTACTTATCTTAGTTCAAAATTGATCTAAAAAAATTTTTAAACAGGGAATATGTAGTTAATGAAATTGTCTATCTATTGTCGTGTGTTTCAAATAAACGTAATTTGGAAATACTAGGGGGATGCTGAAAGTATGCTTCAATTTTAATAAATTGGTATTACTTTGGAAGCTAATATCATGAGTATAATAAACAAAAATAGAAAATTTAAAACGGGTAAAGGAATGTTGATATACTGAAGATTATTGTTGTATTTTTATTATAACTTTGTAGCTTTCAAAATATGAGTTTATAAGGCTCTAAATACGGTATATTACGGAATCTCCGTAGGGGAAGGCCCTTAAGTGATCTTTTAATCATGCAAATTAATAATATTATGTTGAATAGGTTTATCATAATAAATTATAGTTTTAAGTGCTTGTAATTTATTAATTACAAAATATTTGAATGTTGGCAAACCTTTGTTATAACAAGGTAATTAATTAAATGACGACATTCTTTGGAATTTAGAAATTCCAACATCGGCAATAAGTAGCAGAATTTTCACTCTTTTCTACTTATGAACTACTTAATAGTCGTCATTAATATATAAAAAGGAGAAATTTTGCCTTGTTTCATTTCTAATATTAACGCGAATATTGTTCAATCTTTGCAACATTTATGTATTTTGTCGAGGAGAACTTTTCTTATTTCTGACTTAACTATTTTCTGGCCGTGTTTAATAAAATGCAAATGGGTTGCAACAAACTCGTATCCAACCTCGAGTGGCATTAGGTTCAGGTTTTGCTACCCCTAGTGGTATTTTCTGCCATAAAAGTAACGGATGCACTAGTAGAACTTAAAACTGCTTCCAGAATCCCTAAAGCGCCATAGTACAGCTAAAAGATGCAAGGTTGGCTGTTTTTATCACTAATATGCTAGTTGGGAAGGGAACAAATACGGTATCAACCTTATAACACATAAGCTATGTCCTTTCAAGTCTTATGACAGTAATCTCAAGTGAGATTTTATTCTTGTTATTCTTGAATATTGTATTTAGCGTCTTCTTGTTACATGAAATAAACAGTTTTTAGGGTTCCGTAGCCAAATGGAAAAAAACGGAACCCTTACAGATTCGTCATGTCTGTCTGTCTGTCTGTCTGTCCGTATGTCACAGCCACTTTTCTCCGAAACTATAAGAGCTATACTATTGAAATTTGGTAAGTAGATGTAGTCTGTGAACCGCATTAAGATTTTGATACAATAATGGAAAATATATAAAAAAATTTAGGGGTCCCCATAGGTACAACTAAATAAAAAAAAAATTCATCTAACCTATGCGTGTGGGATATCTATGGATAGGTCTTCAAAAATCATATTGAAGTTTCTAATATCATTTTTTTCTAACCTGAATATTTTGCGATAGACTCTTCCAAAGTGGTAAAATGTGTGTCCCCCCCCCCCTCTAAAGTAGGGGCATGATAAGTCTAAAAACCACGAGCCGTATCACTAACGTTTGAATTTTTTGTGACTCGCCTTATGGTTGGGTCATATTCAGCTTGCGACAGCCCTATAATCATGTATATGGTATTGCATTGCGTCCCTACTCACGTCATTTTGCACGAAATGGGTCAACGAATTACGCTCAACGTCTCGGAGCTATTAATAGAATGTTTTGTGAAAACTTGACGCTAAATGCAGCCTTAAAACTAGGCACAGCTTTAGTACGAAGACCGACCGATGCCAACACTCAAGAGAAGACTGACTCTTCATTCGTTTTTTCTCTGATCGGACTATCAGAAAAAAATATAGCCGAACATAGAACCTCCTTCTTTTTTGAAGTCGGTTAAAAATGATAGGTTACCCAAATTTCTGACTATACGTGCTTTAACTATCGCCTAACTTCACAATATCATATATATTTTCCAACTCTAGTCTAGTGGAAAGTAGGTCTAACTGAAATAAAGCGTAATTGAGTTAGTAACAGGAGTGACGTCATAGCGGCGTCTAGACGGTTCCGTCTCAACGGGACATCTGGCTCTCCATAAACTTAGTATTTGTTTACATAATTTATCTTAGCGTTTGTACCATTTGCAAGTCTAAAATTGCTTTTCTGTATTGTTTTATTCGGTAGTAGATGACGTCCGCAAGTCGCAACACCGTTGCACCTTTTTCTGAGATAAAAACTATCATATGTCCTTTTCCAGGACTCAAAGTACCCGTATACCAAATTTCATCTAAATCGGTTCAGCGAAGAGGTAACGGACAGGCAACACACATTATTTATTCGCAAGTTGACAGCTAGGGATAAAGCGGAATATAGTAACTGTTCACAATGAGTTTCTAAAATACTAGAGTAGCAACGTCTTACAAACGATTCTCAGAAATGCGTAACCACTTGATAGTTCAAACGACGATGTCAAGTCATTATGGCATTATGTCATTATGTAAGTCAGATATGCCTGCAGGCATTGAGATATAGACTAGGAGAGAGCCTTATATCGGTGTATAAGCGTCAAAAGCGTGTAATGTTATGTCCTACTTACCAGGACATAACAAAGGAGTCGGTTTGCATATTTCATGTAATAAAAGTGTTAATAAAGGTTTTTAGTGAACATTTTATGCTAGATATTGTTGAGTTTTGTGGTTCCGCTAATAATAAACCATAAGAATGGCCAAAGAATGCCTCAAACACGTGGATTTGACATTAAATACGTAAGTTTTGAACAACGTTTTTTGGCCTTTTCAATCGATATTTTTGTAAGCTAAAAAGATAATTTATAAGTTTAATAATCCCTTATTCGTGCTATATAAGGCATTAGTGCTAAAAATGTCACATCAATTAATAATTTGGCTACAAAAATTGCATAGCTTTTTACGTGTGTTTACGGATTCTCATTACTTGAACTATAGTTTATCGATATCATGAACTAAATGACTTTCTTTTCTGGATTATAATGTGGTTCGAAATGATCGACAAATTGAAATATTCAAGAAAATACACGCACACTACTTGTATGAAAATAAGCACAAAATGGCCACGCGATGACGGGCTAAGATTACATCTATACTATAATACTTTATCTATGCCTGCAGGCATCTTCGAAGTGGCAACGCGTTACTGCCGTAAACTGCCAATCTAGTTACGTCAGTAACATAGAATATCATTGACTGTTCATGTAGCTCCGATATACTCCGAAAACTGAACACGAAATTCGGCCATTGAAGTGTATTCTTGCTCTATTACCCGCACATTAATATTTAGCTATCTCTTTAACACTAGTGACAGAGCGTGATAGCGATATGAATAAAGACAAATCAATGAATCAATGGCCTAATGTCTAGTTCGAGCTATAGTTGAGCAATTATTATCAATAAGATATAATTTTGTGTCTTTATACACCACACGAGATGATCATAGTTATTAGCAAATAATTTGATAATTAGTAAAAATTATGCGTGTATAGTTTTACTAATGATCGGTGCTAACGTCACTGATGTATGAAGTCACTACCAGGCCGATCTTCGTTCGATTGTGCCTTCTTCACGTTTAAGTAGCCAGCGGCTAATGTGAAGCCACTTACACCGATATAATATTATTATTATGTGAAAACAAACGTACATTCACTTAGCTAATCGCAGCAGCAGACCCGCTACACGGCAACTGGCACGTGTGAAAAGGCACTAAGGGTCAGTCACACCGAAACCAGTTAAAATTGTAATGTCGACGCCACGCAATTTGACATTTCAATTTTCGTTATCGTTTCGCTGAGGGAGCAGAGTTAGTCAAAATGCATTCGCTAGTTTCGATAGCGAAGTTAGATGGCAAAAATGTATGGGATTTGACATGACGCAACTTTGAGTCCCGGAAAAGGACATTGGAAATTTTTTATTTCGAAAAAATATACGGTTCCCCAAAACGAATTTCGAACGGAGTTGCGGGCGTCATGTAGTATATTATAAGAATCGGATCCCTAATTGAATTATCAAAATCCTATCTCGTTTCCCCCACAAGTGTCTTGGCGCATATGGCAACAACTCCGTGTCAGTTTCCTTTCAATTTTCCGCCTATCCCGCCCTACGGGGGCGGGCGGGCTCCCACGCCGCCCACGCACCTAAATAACGCGACCAGCGTAAAATTATTTTTAAATGTCACTATAGTACAATCGCGTAGAAAACAATTTTTCTCACTTTTTTTTAATTCCCTTCGATATTGAGTTTATACACTAGTAGAAATTGCGTGCAGCTTAGCCCGCGCTTAAATAGTATCCCACGGGAACAGCACAATTTTTCGGCATAAAAGTAGCCTATTATCCTTCCCCGTCATCTACTCAATATCCGGTTTAAAATCTAAGCTTAATGCTAATAAACTTTTCCTCTTTCGTAGATTAGACGTTCCAGTGCAATTTTTGTTATCTTAGATAATATTTTTTAATTAGTTTTCTTGTAATTATTTTGACCACTTTTTTTTCTTACGACTTAGCCACTTTTGGCATCGTCAGTACGAGGGGCGCGTCGCTACGTCACGCGGCGCCGCTGTCGTCACTCGTCCCCGGCCCGTCGCGTCCCGTCGCCCGTCGCGTCGTCAATTTACACCAGCCTGCGACCACTGATAACACTCTTTCACCATTAAACCTTTCTCAACTTCATATTAAACTTTTTCTCCATTTAATCCTTGATATATATCCAATTTTTTCGTATCTATAAAATAATGTTCATCTATTTTCACCCGACTACAGCAATATGTGTCGCAGTCATCTGGCTGAATCTGCTATTTGATTGAATGACTAGCGCGTTTATTGAATGACGACATTAATAAATGAATGAACCTCTTCTTGATATCATTTACGGTGTAAGAACTATGTTGCGTTGTGCTTATGAGACGTACGAGTTGATAATTTTTGTTAACGGACTTCCAAAAAGGACTGACATGTAACAATAAAACAAACACTTATTAGTTATTACATTAGGCGAGCAGACAGACCCAATTCTAAATCATAATTGGATTGCACATGTAATGCCATTAACTGTGTCTTAAAGATGGAAGCCTAATGACAAGCTTAACATTTAAATTAGAAGACATTTCATGGCCACACATACAAGACGAAAAGTTCAAATTCTCAAAGAATGTCAGTGAAATATATATGCCATGTTCAGAGAATATTACGCAAAGGTCGGAGAAGAGGGCGCTACTGGCACATAGTACGGTAAATAATTTGATATGTTGCACACGTCATATCAGAGTATTGACAGAAACGTTGTGAAACGTCGAACAAAACTTTTTGTTTACTGTCTGAGCTGGTGCTGCCGTCTAGCGTGAAAACATTGCAGTAATATATCCTCTTGAAAGCAGTGCGCGGGAATAATAATAATTAATTAGGCATAGACACAGAATGGTAAATACTTCTGACCACCCAATTCCCAAATGTAATATTATGGCTTCAGGCATTAAAATTTTTTTTAACAAAGTTACTGAGATAAACAAGTAGCTAGGTTGAGGAAAATTGTATGACCGGCCCGAGTTTGACAACAAACTTAAAGAACGAAAGTTGTACGAAAAGCCTACCTAAGCTACATTTTAAAAAATGTTACAATAATACCTGTTCAAGTACTCTCAACTACTTCAAGGTTATAACTGACAAAAATATGAATTAACTTACAATCGTTTATCACAAAACTAACAGACTCGCAGGAAGGAAGTTGAATTGTCGGCCATTATCGCATTGTATTTAATTATGTAAATATCGTCTTACTGTGTTTTGAGAGTTTCTTTCACACAACAGGAAAATATGGCTTAAGTATGATAATATCATCAAGGTGTTGTTGTTGCTGACAGTTTTGATAGATATTTTACATTACTTTACTATAATGGCCGGTTTACATTATTCCAATCCAGTAATACAATGCAGCGCTGGATTGCTACTACTGGAGGAGCTGGAACGCACTGGAATGCAATTCAGTGCATTTCAGTGCCCGTTTACATTATTCCAGTAGCAATCCAGCACTGCATTGCATTAGAATTAGAATAATGTAAACTCTATAATAAAGTGAAAGAAAAATGTTTACAAGACAGCCACAATGGGACATAGGTAATGGAGTTCTATTAACCTCGGGGCTCGGTGTAATATTATCCTCAGGGCGCAAAATTTCTAAATTGTGACGACTAAAGGTGACGATTGGAAATTCATCTACGCGTCACGTTGCGTTCTGAATTGACCCTTATGATGCGTTTTAAGATTGGCAAGTATATCTACATAATATTATGTATGTATGTTTAAATGCTAGCAACATCTACTTAAGCTTAGTTCAAACAGATATGAAAAATGGAGACTCAAGCAGCAACAAAAATGAGCTGCTCTATAATTTCCGTTAAGGCTGTTAATTTTCAATCGAGCCTTCTCTTAGCTGCGGAAAATTCATTTCCTTAGGAGTGGCGACCTATATTTTCCTCTTTTCCTGCCAGCTGGTGTGTCAGTATATGATTCTTTAGGGCATGTTTCAAACACCAAAACATTCAGTCTTAACATTCAGTATTGAAACACCTTAAAATTTGAGAATTTTGTTAAAAAACCTTTAACTTATTACTCAGTGTACCTTTATCACTTAATCGATAATCCATACTAATATTAAAATACGAAAGTATGTGTGTCTGTTACCTCTTCACGCCCAAACCGCTGAATCGATTTCGCTGATATTGGGTATGGAGATAGAGTCCAGAGAAAATCTATAGGAAAACGCGAATAACGAATTTTGGCGCAAAGGAGTCGCGGGTGTCATCTAGTACAATAAAATATCGTATTTTTTTACGAAATTGTCGAATCGTAAAGCCCCATACGGTCACCGGTGACCGAGACATAATAGAATATCTATTGTGTCTCGTTTTCCCACGATCGACGGCTTAAATAGGCTTGCAAAAGGGAAATATTACTGTCAATTTGGTAACTTTATCTTATTAGCTCAGCTGATCAAAAAGATCACTACAATCATGGACCAATCATACATACATAATTCCTCTATGCTACAACCTAGCTACAACTACATACAACACAAGATGACGCCCGCAACTTCGTTGCGCCAAAATTCGTTTATCGCGCGGGAACCGTACAATTTTCCGGGATAAAAAGTATCCTATATCCTTTCCCGGGACTCAAAGTATCCCCATACCAAATTTCAGCAAAATCGGTTCAGCGGTTTAGGCATGAAGAGGTAACAGACAGACAGACAGACAGATAGACACACTTTCGCATTTATAATATTAAGTAAGTATGGATGTTTGGGGATGGTATGTCTGTCTGTGGTGTTTCTAAGAAACTATGCTAATTGTAACGGTACGCGCATTCCCGTCCGCCGCGCCGTGACAAGCGTACGGCCTTTCCAATCACCTGTGTGATGTGTCACAAACCTCTATAACTGTTAAAGTGTAAGGCATCTCAGTGGTTTAGGCGATTTTGACTAGGTGATATGGTATGTAAAACATTGAAATTGTAAGAAATAACACTGCAAAAGAGCAGCGCTGAATATTTTTGTTTGTAATTTGTATGGACAAGCCTCCATATCCAAATCATGAATTTTTCATACAAAGATGAAAAAAAAGTTACTCTTTCAGCGCTGCTACTTTCACACTGGACTCTATAATATAAGGAACACATACACACCCTAAAGTATTGTCACTATGTTTTGTTATACCCAGTATTATAAAGTGGAATAAGTGCAAGAAAAGAATAATAATTATTGCTGTAAGATTATATGGGTCAATATTTGCATCAATCTGTAGAGAAGGAGAACGTACCGTGTCAGTAGTTTAGGCAATTTTGACGAGGTAGTAAGGGTGGATATGTGCATGTGCGTGTAAGGCAACTCAGTATTTTGGGTAATTTTGACAAGTGAATATGGGTCGATACTCGATATGGTAGAGTATAATATGTAGAGATAAAATGCATAAATCGTCTGATAAAACACGGTCGTTTCTATACATGTAATCAGTGCGTTTAGAGCTCTTTGCAAATGAAGGAAAACTCAAAATCTCGAGTTTTCTAGAGTCTTCAGAATTTTAAACATCTTAAAAAGGAGAAATAACAGAAGAAAATTAATAGAATCGCACGAAAGGTGGCCGTGCCAATAATAGGATACAATCGGTTTTTTCCAATATTGTTTGTATGGTTAACTACATCCCAACGTCACGCAAGTAAGAAATCTATGAAAGATTCCCTAATCTCAACCAAAACCTCCTAAATATTTCTTCCTATATCCTAGATACAAGTATATCCACAGATTATTAAACAGTTACTGGGTATATCTAACGCCTTCGTGGTCCAGTGGTTTAGAGCGCGGCTCTTGACTCGAAGGTCGTGGGTTCGATTCCCGCGTTGGAAACATGTTATTTCCAAGTTTGGTTAGGACAATGTAGGCTGATCACCTGATTGTCTGACAAGTAAGATGATCCATGCGTCGCATGTAAAAAGTCGGTCCTGCGCCTGATCTCTCGCCAGTCGTGTCGGTCTTCCGTCCCACTGGGTTATGAGAGTAAAGGAATAGAGAGTGCTCTTGTGTACTGCGCATACACTTGGGCACTATAAAATGACTCCTGCGTAATTGGTCTGGTTTCAATGAAACCGGCCACCGTCACCGAAGCCGGTGTGGGAGTTATTATTTATATCTAAGAAATAGAAATTTTCTTAGCACCGTATCAATAAATCATTGCTAACCACTATAATCGCTACTCATATAAAAATGAGTTGCACAATTATCGTTTCGCCCTGGTTTCATGTGCATAGATATGTGGTGCACCTGCACACGACATGCGGTCTTATTACAATACATTAGGGTGGTATTCACGTTGCTCGCACCGGTATGTCCCAGATTGCTGGTGGTGACATTGCGCCAATCGCACTCGTATCTGTTTACTGTTGTGATAACGTAACAGCTCTAGTTTTTATAAGACTATGGGGCAGCGAGCGGACGGATCACCTGATAGGATGCTATCTATGTTCCCTATGTTATGTTAAGTATTCGCAATAATAATAATAATAATAATAATATAATATCTATGGACGATTCACACCACGTCAGTCTGGACCCGTGGTAAGTACCTGATGGACTTGTGTTACAGGTACCAGACAACGGAAATATACTTAATACTTTTATACTATACATAAATTTAAGATTTTTATTATATTATACACATATTTAATACACATCCGTGACCCAGGAACTTTGAAAACTTTTGTTCCGTCGGCGGGATTCGAACCCGCGACCCCCGGCTTGAGCTACCAACAGCCCACCAACTAAGCCACAGAGGTCGTCATAAATTACGTATCTTATCTTACTTGAAGTCTAGGCCGCACCAAAGACGTTTAATGGATCTAGGTGATCCATTAAAAATTTAATGAAAAATAATAATTTTATGTAGATTTGACTTAAACTCCATCTAAGTACAGATTTTGATGAGTCTGTTTTGTAGGGCAGATTTCGGTGAAACTACGCGATAAATGAACTTGGACACAAGAAATATCAGGGAACATTAATATGTACGTAGGTTTTCGGTAGTTCTGTGAGAATGCAGAACTTCTGCATAACTAGCAACTTCAGGTATGAGGTTCGTACCAAAAATGTTTATGAAGTTAGAGACCCAATGTTACGGAAAATTTCTACATTACGAACTGCCAAGTACTAAATCTGATCAGGCTCGAGAATATAATGCATTTGAGGTATTTAGAAATACGGGTACTGGGAAATGGAATTCATTTAACTTTTAGCACTGAGGAGTAGGGAATTATTGGGCATTCTGTCCCACTTGTCCAACCAAAAGTTGGATAGAATTGTCTGTCCTGCAAAGAATCACTTAAATTAGAATGTGTCTGTCCTGCAGTTGAAATGATTGGGCATTCTGTCCCACTTTTGTTCGCTCGCGGTGCATAAACGAACAGGAGGGCATCCTGTTCCGACACACCGAACCTCCGTTCGCTCGCGCTCACTTCGGTGTACTCGGTGTGTCAGGATGCCCAATAGCTCCTGTTCGTTTATGCACCGCGAGCGAACAAAAGTGGGACAGAATGCCCAATCATTTCAACTGCAGGACAGACACATTCTAATTTAAGTGATTCTTTGCAGGACAGACAATTCTATCCAACTTTTGGTTGGACAAGTGGGACAGAATGCCCAATCATTCCTGTTCGTTTATGCATCAAGTGATAAAAAATAGCTTCTCATCGATGATTGGATGGTTGAAAGATCTAGCTAGCTATTATAGGAACATTTAATTTCGTATGTTTGAAGTTATCTGTTTATATGAGTCAACACACTGCATGATTATCATTTTGTCATAATCCACTAATCACAGTGGTCGATTGGATTAAACAGTTATGAAATTTCTGAAACAAAAAGAATCACTTAAATTAGAATGTGTCTGTCCTGCAATTAAAAATGAAGTTAAGCGACACGGAAATTTACTACCAAATACCATTCGCAGTATTGTTTGTGGTCCCTCAAACTGTGGGAAAACAAACTTAGTAATCAGTTTGTTACTACACCCGAATGGTCCACGATTCAGAAACCTTTATGTGTATTCAAAGTCTTTGTATCAACCTAAGTACGTCTTTTTAGAAAAAGTATTGGAAAAAGTTGTGGATACATCGTATCACAAGTATAATCATAACAGTGAAATTTTAAGTCCAGAAGAAGCCTTACCTAATTCTATCATCATATTTGACGATGTTGCATGCGAAAATCAAAATAATATACGTGATTATTTTGCTATGGGTCGTCACAAAAATATTGATTGCTTTTATCTTAACCAAACTTATACTAAAATACCCAAACAACTAGTAAGAGATAATGCCAATCTCATCATATTGTTTAAACAAGACGAGATTAATCTAAGACACATCTACGATGAACATGTAGGGTCTGATATGACGTGGTCGCAATTTCGTGAAATGTGTTCAACTGTGTGGAGTAAACCGTACAGTTATGTGGTAATCAATAAGGATTGTGAACGAAATAATGGTTGTTACAGAATGAAATTTGATACATTTATAATAGTGGATTAATTTATTCTATAAAGCTTATACGTACCCCACTATGTAGTAGTACAACTTGAGACATCAATCAGAGTAGAATTCTTAACATGGAGCGGAATCTTAAGGAACAAATTGTGAAATCAGCGTCTGCAGTGAAAAGAAAGGTAGAAATGATAAAAAATACTAAAAACACAAATGACATGGTACTGGAGACGATATTTCAACCGATCGTCAGTCCGCTAAAATTATTAGCAAGCAAAACTGAAAAAAAACGTCATGACGAAGACGAAAAAGAATCTTCAAAATATGGTTCACATGAAAAAGAAGAATCTGAGACGGATCTTGATGATGAAGAAAATTCAGATAATGACGACTTTAATTCTAAAACACCTGACAAAACGCTTACTACATCATCTTCTGAGGATTATGATATCCATGAGAACTCATTTAAATCTATTCAATCCTCACCAAGTATCGCAAACGATTCCTTGTCTTGGTCTGCATCGCCTGAAGCGCTGAAAGAAGATATACCATATGGAGTAAGAAGTGAACGAGGAAAACTTTGGCTAGGCAAAACCCGTTTACACGATGATGGAAAAGTTCTGAAAATTGGAAGCCGCTCTTTAAAAAAAACTTCTGGTCTGGCAGAATTGTTGTACAAAAAAAAACCTAATTTAGATATTATTACAGAGGAAGACTTACAAAATTATAAATTGCTACTCATCGACACTAATGCACATAAACGTAACTGGAAACCATCGAACCAAATAAATGGTAATAAAGGGTTCAAATATACTCACGTGATAAAGCCACTATTTAAATTCGCTAGAAATAATACCAGTAGCGTAGAAAGTCTTCAGCGAGGTGAAGGAATCGACATTTTGAAAGAAGTTAAGAAAGACACTGATTTAGTATACTGGAATGATCCTAATGAGTTAGTTGAGAGACTGAAAATATTATGTGCATCTCAGGCGGCTGGTAATACGGGATTAGATAATGAAATTAATGCCATACTTGAAGAAATGAAAGAAGCTGGTATCATTAAAAAAATGAAATATATAAGGCTGCCATCAGGAAAATTTAGCAGTTCTATTACACTATAGAACCTAGCAAGACGGCAATGAATATAGACAAATTTGGTCATCACGTTCATAAGCGTTTACGATTATCTGAATTTTCTGAAATTCTTAGCGATACATTGGTAAGGTCCGATACAGGGGAATTCGATTTAAAGTCATCGAAATTAAAAGGGGTGCAAATTCCAGAAAAAGACGACGAGGCTGTGAATAAAGAATACGTAGATAAAAGTGTCCAAGCCCTTAAAAATGAAATGATGAAAATCCAAAGTAATGTCAGAAACTTTCTCCATAGTTTAGAAAAAATTACTACTACAAATTTAAGTAAAATGTACTACACAAAACAAGAAATCGATAACATGATTGCAGCAAAATCTGTTCAGAATGAGTAAACAAGATATAGTAAATGAACTACACAGAGGAGCGAGACGAAACTTCGTTCGTCGACATACGGTCATTAAAGGTCTGGATGATTTATGGCAAGCTGACCTAGTGGACTTACAAAAATATTCGTCGATTAATAAAGGATTTAAATATGTTCTCATAGTGATTGATGTTTTATCAAAATACGTGTGGGCTAGACCGTTAAAATCAAAATCTAAAAAAATTGTATCAAGTGCTATGTGCAGTATATTAACAGAATCCACACGAAAACCTAAAAACTTACAAACAGATCTAGGTACAGAGTTTTATAACGATTCTTTTAAGCATTTAATGAAAACTTATAACATAAATCATTATTCCACATTTTCTGTAAAAAAAGCTTCTATCGTCGAACGAGTAATAAGAACTATAAAATCACGTCTTTACAAATTATTTAGTTTATGTGGAAAATATGAATGGTATAAAAATAATTTAAGGTCCGTTGTGCAGAATTATAACAATACTGTGCACCGCATTACAAAACATAAACCAATAGACGTTAACAGTTCAAATCAAAATACAGTTCGATTGAATATTATCAAAAGCCAACAGCCAAAAAAAGTACGCAAAGAATCGTCTTTTCGAGTTGGCGATTTTGTTCGTATAAGTAAATACAAAGGCGATTTTTATAAAGGCTACACCCCTAATTGGTCAACGGAAATATTTCGCATCATAAAAGTCAACGAAACTAGTCCTCAAACGTATCAATTACAAGACAAACATAAACAAAACATTGTTGGTTGTTTTTATGGAAAAGAATTACAAAAAACTAAATTTCCTGATATTTATCTTATCGAAAAAGTTCTAAAGAAAAGAGGCAACAAACTTTTTGTGAAGTGGTTAGGATTGGGTGCCGAAGAAAATAGTTGGATAGATAAAAGTGAATTAGTTATTTAGATATATAAAGCACATAATCAGTGCTATATCACAATACATACTTATCAATGAAGGAAGGCAGTGGTGTAATCAATAACTTGATAGACCATTTACCGTTTGAGTTGCATTTACCTGGATATCAATTTTGCGGTCCTGGGACGAAACTTCAAAAACGAATACTACAAGGCGATCGAGGAGTTAACAAATTGGATGAAGCTTGCATGCATCACGATATTGCTTATATAAATAAAGATCCTAGTGCTCGACGTAAAGCTGATTTAGAACTTTTGAGTATGGCAAAGAAGAGGTTGAAATCAAAAGATGCTGGTAAGGGAGAAAAGATTGCCTCGTGGATAGTAAAAAATGCTATGAAAACAAAAATCAGAGCTGGAAGTGGTATTAAATCATTTAAGAAGGGTATTAAAAAAATACATGCTCATTTAAAAAAACTTAAATCCAAGGATCATCACTCTGCTATAAAATATGCGTATGCAGCTGCGAAAAAACTGTTCAGTAAAAAGAAAGGAATATGTTTACCACGTATAATTCCACTTCCAAAATGTGGTGGACTTTTACCGCTTATTCCTATTTTTGCGGGATTGTCGGCGTTAGGTTCATTAGCAGGAGGTGCAGCAGGTATAGCCAAAGCCGTTAACGATTCTAAAGCAGCACAAAAGAGTCTCCAAGAATCTGAAAGACACAACAGAATGATGGAAGCGGTCGCTCTTGGAAAAGGATTATATATTAAACCTCATAAAAAAGGAGCAGGGTTATATTTGAACCCATCAAAAAACTAATTAGGCGGCTGCCCAGGCGTGCGCTTACGAATTTAGACATATTGGAGTATGCTGGTGAAATTCCATACTTTCGCGGCGTTTACATGAGAGATACGTTGCCTTTAAAACCTAGAAAAATAGAATGTGGAATTGTAAATTTAGATAGTAATGTGAATCCTGGCACACATTGGGTAGCCTATGTAAAACAAAACAGCTACGTAGAATACTATGATAGCTTTGGTAATTTAAAACCACCATTAGAACTGATGAAATATATGAATAATTTGCCCATAAACTATAATTATAACAGACATCAAGCATTTGGAACAACAAACTGTGGTCATCTATGTATTAAATTTTTAAAAAAATATTGGAAGAAACATTTAAATAATATTAAAAATAAATAAACGTGTCAGTATCAAAATGTCTTTCACTGTATCTATAACCGGGAGCGGAGCCTCTTTGACGACAAACTATTCTCCGACGTTGGAACTTCTTGGAGACTATGAATGTGGTCTTTTGTACTTTTCAACTTTTAACTCTATACCTAATATTGATGGACGAAACAACAAGTTTTATTACGGTGACAATGAAATGATCGAAATTCCTGAAGGGTCCTACGAGCTTCAAGATATTTGTGATTATTTGAAAACTAACATAAAAAATACATTGCTAAAACTGAGATGCAATAATAACACATTGAAAACAAATATATTTTGTTCTAAAGACGTTCATTTTAATAAAGATGATTCAATTGGGAACATACTAGGCTTTGGAATGGAAACAATAAAAGCTAATATAAGCACTGATTCACAGTATCCTGTCAGCATTCTATCAACAACTATCGTGAGGATTGAATGTGATGTAGTTAGTGGTTCATTTGTGAACGGAAAAGCAAGCCATATTATTTACGAATTTGTTCCTAATGTACCTCCTGGATATCGAATAATAGAAATACCAAAAAATTTAATTTATTTTCCAGTCAATCAAACTTCTATTAGTTCCATCAATATAAGACTGTTAGACGCTGATAACAAAGAAGTAAATTTACGAGGTGAAGAGGTACAATTGTATTTACATTTTAGAAAAAAATGATAAATTTCCATAAAACCCCTGACATATCAAATGTCCAAGTCAGTCCTAAAAGATCTTCTCGCAAAGACACACGACAGCAGTTAAAAAAGAAGCTTACTAAAAGCAATAAAGAATACCTCAAACTAATTGGTTTAATAAAATGAATATTTTAAACATATCTCAGCAAACCTCATACGACAACAGCATCGAAAGTTTTGAGTATCATTCATACAAACCGTACGTAACAAGTTTCAACAAGAATGATGAAATACGAATCCCCATCAATCAACAAGACCTATATGTGCTGCCTTCGCTCAGCAGTTTGTATATCGAAGGCAAAGTAATTGTCTATAACAGGACAACTAAAGAAAAGGTTTCAAATATACATTTCGTTAATAATCCAGCATTATTTCTATTTCAAGACATAAGATATGAATTAAATGGAGTAGAAATAGATAAAATAAAAAACGCTGGTGTTACTACGACCATAAAGTCTTATCTGTCCTTAAATCAAAACGAATCAAAATATGCTCGAGTTTGGGGGTGGTCGCCAGAAGGTATAAATAATACAAGTGGTGAATTTTCTGTATCCATTCCTCTAAACAAGATTTTAGGATTTGCGGAAGATTATGAAAAAATTATCATTAACTGCAAACATGAGTTAGTGTTGCTTAGATGTAACACTAACCTTAATGCAATCAAGTTGAAAACAGGAGAAGTTTTGGAAGATATTGTTATAAGTAAAATTATCTGGAGAGTACCTCATATTAAAGTATCTGATCGCGAAAGAATAAATTTACTAAAACAATTAGAAAAAGATCGAGCTATTCCATTAGCATATCGTAACTGGGATTTATACGAGTATCCATTACTACCCAAAACTCGTAAACATACTTGGTCCATTAAAACTTCATCTCAAATAGAAAAACCACGATTTGTTGTATTAGCTTTACAAACCAACCGCAAACAGAACAGTGAATTGTCGATGGCGGAGTTTGATCACTGTCACGTACGTGATGTAAGAGTGTTTTTAAATTCGTCATACTATCCATATGAGGGATTAAACGTCAGTTTTACAGAAGACAAATTTACTTTATTATACGAACAGTATGCTAGATTTCAACAGTCGTATCACGGACGTCGGTCAGAGCCGTTGATGAGTTTGAAAGAATTCAGAGACGTTGCTCCCTTATTCGTTATCGACTGTTCGCGACAGCACGAAACATTAAAAGGGTCAATCGACGTGAGAGTAGAAATCGAAACAGACCAAGAAATACCCGATCAGACAGCTGCATATTGTCTGATATTAAACGACTGCATATTTGAGTATAAGCCTTTGAGTAATATCGTTAAGAAAATATCATGAATAGTAATACAATAATCGTTGACTTACAAGGATTTAAAAATAATAATAACGACTTTTTAGTAAAAGAATTATGTATAGCCACTCGACAGCATACACATACATTTTATGTTAAACCACCATACCCATTCTCAGCGCTAACCGATGATGAAAAAAAGAATGTTCGGTGGTTAGAAAGAAATAGAGGGTTTCGATGGAGCGAAGGCTATATCGATTATAGAGAATTCAGAAGAATTATTAAGCCTTACTTAAAAGACCGAAACATTATCGTAAAAGGTGAAGAGAAAGTGAAATGGGTGAAAGAACTGTGTGATCATAATAATGTTGTAGATATAAGTTACAAAGACATTCCAAGATTTGACATTCTGTTCGATCTGTATTGTAAGGACAAATCGTATAACTGTTTTATTCATAAGAAGTATTGTGCATTAAAAAATGTATTATGTTTAAAAAAATGGTGTTTAGAAAATAATGTACACTTTCAATAAAAAATACCTTATATTTATTGCTTTTTATTTAAATAATTAAAGTTGAATGAAATAGAAATAAAACAAATATATTCACATCATACATTTATTTAAGCAATAATTACGTACACATTAATTTACAAAACAAACCCTAACTTATATTATTTTCATACAAGTATATCTTACAATTTTATCGACTTATTCATTCTAAAGTCTATTGCGACCCTACAGCTAAAACAAATACTTTATACCAAAGTAAACTAAAACCAATTCGTATAACTGTAATTACATATTTTTTTTGATATATTACTGACTAACTTTTCGGTTTGGTCCATTATTTCATCACCGTTTTCATTTACAACATATTGTGCGGATAACAAAAAATTATCATCGTCTATACTGTCACAATGTTGCTGGGATCCATCTAAATCAAACACTGAGATCTTTATCAGACGGAAACCTTTTTTGGGAACGCTGTTTACCACAAACGAATGAACTGGAATATGCAGTTTACTTAATGCACTTTTAGAAACACATTTTTTTCTTAATTTTGCTGGACGACGTTCCCGAATCTTAGCGTTCGGCTTTTGCTGAGCTTTCATTTTTAAAAACTCTTCCGTAAATCCTTCCAAAGGATCTTGAGCATACTGGAAAGTATCCCCATATTCATGTAGGTAGACATTGTCTTCGGATGTAGCAGTCATATCTTTTACGCGTTCCATTATCTGTAAAAAAAAGAAAATATTTAACACCAAATCAGAAATCTTTACAATTAACGATTATTTTATGTATTTTAATGACTTAAATCAATAATAAATCAACTTACCGTTGTGTAGTCAGGTCCAAGACTGTATTACCAAAAATACGTAAATTATGTACACGTGAGTAACTATAATATAAGTTAAGGTTTGTTTTGTAAATTATGTAGACGTGATTAACTAATTACAGTGCTTGTCGACGCAAGAATGAATACTAAAACAAAGTCTTCACATTATTATAATAGTGATTGCAACATGTATGTGGTATTATCATAAATGAGGACTCATGTTACAAACTGTACCGCGCGTTCATATACGTCGTAGGTTGTACTACCAGGCATGCGCGCGCGGCACGTGTGGATTAGGATTATGTCGGCACTACATATAGGCGAATGCGTTGGCCGACGCGCTGGCCCAGTGCCGCCTCCCCACAAGATGGTATATAGATACCTACCGCCAACGCGCGAACGCCCGTTCTACACATTGGGCCAGCGCGCTGGCCAAGGCGTTCGCCTATAATATGTAGTGCCGACATTACTCAAGTAAAGCATGTTTCAACTTGATAAAACCTTACGTTACTTGAATTTAGCATCAGCCTGCAGGTTTGCTTGCAAAATCTATGTAGTCGTGAAGTAATAAATAAAACAATTAATGTATTTAATAATTGATATTTTATTTCTAAATCTACATAATAATTATTATATACATACTAAATACACAGGTTATGCTACGAAAGTAAACAATACAAAGAATTTCTTAATTAGGTACAGCTTATTAAATCTAGTTAAAAGTTAAATATACTACTGTGACCCCATGCTCTAGTTGAAATTTTATCTTTAGATATGACTCTCTTGTCATCATCACCAGACAGAGCAACTTTCTTCACAGCACATGTATACAACTCATGTTTTATTGACTTAAATAAAACATTTGTTTTGTGAACAATGTTGCCTTCGTACAGAGTTTTTTGGTAATCAGTAACATTGAAATTGCTGACAATATTTTTCTTAATTCCTTTCGCTTTTTTGATTGTGCTATTTATGGTTTTAATACAATATAACTTTGAACGAAGGCCTACAAATTCACTTATGATTTTACCCGCCATTTCATCCTTGAACAAACCAGGAACTTTTTTATTTTGAATGGGTAAATCATATTGATTACTATTACAAAAATTACTAGTATCAAAGTAAGGCAAAAAATGTCTTTTTATGTCATCATAAAAATCATGGGTCCGTATATGATATACAAAACTATCAGTGTCCGTGTAACACATTTGTACATTATTTTTATAAAAAGGTTTAATAACAGAGTAATGAAAGTTATACATATGACTTTTTGACAATTCTAGTACGGTAAAACCAATGTATATTGGTTTATCCAAAATTATTTGATCAGGGTTTAATTGTACCGCAACTAGATTTTCAGTAAAAATCGTCGCGCTATGGAAATTTGGACGAGCGATAAGCTTTTGTGCACAATGCCTTTTCTTAGTCACATTATTATTATCAACCCACTGATTAACTAAATGCACATTGACCCTCTTCTCATTATTTTCTAAAGTTTTTCCAAACACACTGTTATTCAAGAGTTTGAAAAAGTCTTGTTCAAATGTTGAGGAACTTTTTTGCCTCAGAGCAGTATTCAAATCAATATATTGTTTTAAATATGCGCTTTGTCGAAAACTAATCACTCGATGAATTTTCTTTAATATTAAACCATGTTTTAAACATGTTTGCAAGTGAATGTAATGTATAACATACTTAAATTTATCATATAAATTTGGAACTAGTTTGAAAGTTTTCCCCCCGGGTGGAATGCATTTTTCAGAACAAAATGGTAAATCATTATGTAAGTTATGTAAATGTTTAGGATATTGTAAATCCACTTCTAGAATATAACCACACTCTGCATCGATCGGTATTTCGGTTATATTTAATTTGTTGATTTCTTGTTCATTAAGAAATCTGAAATCTGATAATGGTAAATATTGACACATACTATATCCATATAAATTATTACAATCAATATAAGTGACGTAGGATGGAGATTCTGATGGTTTGTAATTTTCTAAGTAAGGATTATTTGCTTTTGCATGTCTATGAGAGCACAGACATACTCCTCCCCTGATACCACTCTGTAACATGCGCAACATCGACAAGTCATCGATAAGTTCCAATTGTATTCCTGTTTTTAATAACATCGCATCAAAAGATAAACTGGGTGCTGTTAAGTAAAAAGCTGGGTCTAATTGATAGTGTTGCTTGCAAGTCTGTCTAAAATTTTCAAAGATATCTGCCAGTAAAAGCACATCAGTTTTTAGATATAAATCCGTATAACTACCTAAATCTTTGATTTGAAATGTTGACCAAATTAAGCACGCGTGCTGGTAATCCTCATCAGAAATATCATGATCAGTTAGGGAACTATAAAAGCATTCTTTTGGGGGTAGACTTTTTTCGTCATACCGCTTCCACGAGTTCATATATTCGTATGGATAAATGCCTTTACGAGTGAGTAACTGAAATTCATCTTCATCGGGGAAATGATTTTGTAAGTTTTTAAACATTTCCGGTTTTAATGTCTCTGACAATTTGCTTAAGCTTGTTCCCAAAAACTTAAATGAATCAACGAATCGAAGTTGAAAAAACTGATTATTCGTAACTGGTACAAATTTGGTAAATGAGATGTAGTTTTCTTTGGTTTTAGGTATTATTTTAATATTACCAGGAACCTCACCTAATGCTTTTATAAAAAGATGACAATCATAACCAGCTAAGTTATGAAAAAAAATGGGGACGAATGAAGGGCGTTTATACTGTAAATTACAAAACGGATGCGCAGCTCCGCGGTAACGACCAGTAACGTGACAATGGTCACGGACTTTGTCCGAAAAAATAAAATTTTCACAAATATGACAACGTGTGGCATTATCAAAGTCAGACTTATCCGCCATAGAAAATATCATAGGGACAGGTGTACTAAGTATATCAAATATTTTTTGTACGTCTTTAAGAATCGAATCTACAAACTGCTTATCACAACCAGGTCCTCGATATGATACGTACCGATTGTAACTAGGGTCATCACGACAAACAATATAATAACCAAAAGCTATAGGTAAATGTTGGTGTAACGTAGTCGTATTTTTGCTAGAAGAACAGTTAGCTTCAGTATGGGTTTGTAGCATCGATTCAAAATCTGCGTAAATACAAAATGGCATGTTTTGTTTTCGAGCATAGTTTTTAAATTTAATTACTGAGCCCTTATTTGGGAGGACAGTTACAACGCCTCCACATAAATGGTTTTCAACTTCTTTAGAAGTACTGAAAAATATCAAGCACAAATCACAAAAGTACAATTTGCTGTGATGAGATGTAACTTGGCTTCTAAACAGTCTAGAAGGTTCTTTGATCAAACAATAATGAGAAGTGTTATTATTTTCTAAATACAACAAATGTATAATTTTCTCGTTGCATGTTTTATTAATGTCTGATTTATACAACGGCCCAACAATAGTTTTACTTTTTTTTAAACCATAAATTATGAACTTAATATTAGGATTATTTTTTTCAAAAATTTTAATGTCATGGAAAGATACAGGAAAAAACATTCCATTTATATTAAATAATTCACGAAAATTAGGATATGACGAAATTCTTTCAGGATGATTTTTAGCTGGATATAAGGCTGCTGTCACACACCATAGAAAGCAATGCTGATCTTTATTCATAATATTTAAACACGCCTTTTTAGCCTGAATTGATTTGGGTAAACTGATAAAACTCGAACCGCTAAGTGGTTGATATTTATTGATATTAATCTCAATGTATAAATTATTTAAAAATGTCCACCCACTGTCACGATCCTCAAATTCCTCTATACTAGTTTTTAAATAACTAACTGTTTCCAAATATATTTTTTCAAAATCATAATTACTATGTAATATTTTATTTTTGGTTCCAAAAGATTTTATTTCTTGTGAATTATCATTGAACTTCAAAAACGTCCCAAATAGTTCGAAATTAACCTTAACACATGAATGTTTAATAAGGTTTTCATCTAAAAGAGATTTTAACTTGTTACGAATTTCGGAAAAAAATATATCTACTGAAGCTAACTGAAGTTGATCAAGAGGTAATATCTTATAAGTTATAATACGATTACGAAATGCAGAGCTGACGATTTCTACACCATCACTGTATTCTATTGTCTGTCTACTTTTTCTATGTGAATTACTTCGCAAATGACCTACCCATGATTTACTATGTACAGATATGTTACACGTCGAACAGAAAGGCATTTTATTCTATTAAAAAAGACAATGCTATCAAAACAATAATACAGTAACCGATACTAATGTAAAAAAATTAAAAAGGTTATAAATCTATTCTAGTATATTAAAAAAGAAAATTAATATCTACTATAAATTGATTAACTGTAAACCTACTTAATAAAATTTATTTTTTGTCACTGTAATGGATGGGCTCCGACTCCTCAAACTCAGTAAAAGCTTGTCCTAAGAAGTCTTGCAGTGCCCCCCAAGACGATGATGACTCGTCACACTGGAGCTTTACACTTACCAGCGCCGTCTTGTATCGCACATTGGCAGCGTGAGACACGTAGTCCGATTTTTTGTAGATCTTGAGGTCCACAAAATATTCGCCACCGGTCTTCGCAGTCCGACGAGACGTTCCCGTAGAAACTCGGCTGGCGAAGCTTGATATTATTTCCCCGCAACGAGATTTGGGTTCACTGCAACTAGCTTCCTCAGCCCGCAAGATATTGAATAAGTCCGGTCTCTTTGTTCTGTAAAAACACAAAATTAACATATTATTATCATTAAAATACAATAATCGAGAATAAATATTAGTAAGAAAACAAACAAAATAGGAATAAGTGTATTGCACATTCACTTTTGACTGTAAACAATTAGGTGCCTAGTTTTATCAGACTTCAACAGGATACTGAATTAAGTTTTGATAAATAAAAAGTAGGAAATCATTGTAACTATGCAAACTGAATTATCGTGGTTGGGACTGTGTTGACAGTTGGCTATTACAAAGACAGTTAAAAACCAGCAGAAACAGAAATAGAATTTCAGCAAACGTAAAGTAGGTAATAATAATCGAACATACCGTGTAGTGTTAAATTCGTGCGGGGACGAGTATTTTCGCTTTCGTCGAGCACTTTTGTCTGATGAGGTGCGGGTCAACTCCAGCGGAGGAGATGAGTCGAGTTGCTTTTCCAAGCCAGCCTTGCGTTTGCTGGTTGACGCCTTTGACTTCTTTTTCGGTGCTGCCGATACCACAGATGGGGCCTCAAACTCTGAATCGGACCTATTAAAAAAATAAAATCATTTATTTCGGGTTTCTAAGACCCATAACATTACAATATTTACATTTAAAAATTTCGTTATAATATTATCATTAAAATTAGTCATTACATTAAAACTACAATACATTTATATTTTATTAAACAATAAAAATTTAATAAAAATTGTAAAGTTAAAATTATTGTTTTTATAAAATAATAAAAATAAAAAGAATTTAAATTATTTTTTTAATAATTAAAGAAGAAATTAATATAAATTATTTTACCATCTTGATGAATTAGTCACAAAAAAAGAGTAATAATATTAATTCAATACTCACTAACATTTTACTTGAAGTTGAAGACTGGTGCGAAGCCACTTGAAAAGTTGTGACTTGTTCCAACATGCGTCGACTTTTATTGTTGGAAAACGGTCTTTGTCATCAAAAATGTGTAATAGTTGTCAAGCGCGAGTTGATATGTGCGTATGTTTGTCCGTTTTAATGTTATCAATTACATCATCATTGATCATTACTATGTAAAACTTATATAGATCATTACTATGTTATATTATTTTAAACTTTGTATTGAATGTGCACAATAAAGTATATTTTCATTTCATTTTTCATTTCATTTCATTTCATTTCATTTCATTAAAACATATGAAATATATAATTGTAAAAGAATTAAATAATATAATTATATTATACGTTTCTTTAATAGATATATATGTAATTTCCATCGATTTTGACATAAATTTAATGTTATATAATTTTGCTTGATTTTAAATAATAATTAATAATATGGAATGTACATTTTCTGAAATAAATGGTTTGATTTGATTTGACTGATCATGCATCCTCAAAATCTAGGTATCTTTATACATCTGTGTATTTTTTAAGCATGTTAAATGTTGCATACTTTTATAGCGAATTTAATCTTGAACCAATACCTAATTTCCAAGAAGAGATTAAAATTAAATAAATTATAATTGTTTAAATAAGCAAGTAAATCCGAATATTTAATGTGTATGTGAATAATTGTGATGATATTGTGGTAAATAATATGAAATATAAACGTTTTTTAAACTAATGATGCCTTACTACAATTTTCGACCTTATTATTGATCAATGTAGCTGAATATGAAATAAAATTGAATAAACAAGAATCTAAGTCGCGCGCTCGCTGCGGCGTTTCATTGAAATGCTTTGTAATTGTATCTCTGCTGCTGTTCATAGTAGGGGAGGCAAAATATAATATAAATCATGGTATTATATTATTATTGTATCTTTCCCTTTACTTTAAGCCATCAGTGCTTTAAATAAAAGCTTCTTTGGGGTCTACACAACGTTCTCTATTTTAATCTGACAATTTGAAATCTACTTAATAGTATATTTTTTAACGCACCACTCAGATAATCTGATTTCTATACCACGTTAACTATAGACATGTGGGAAGCATACACAAGCTTAATCTGACGCGCTCAAATCACTGCAGAAATCACCGCTTTGGCTCCCTACTATAAAAGCGAGTGTCGGTTTAACAATACGTATGTGCAATATTATATTCTTGTTTAACAGCTTGCAGCTTTTTCCATATCAGGGATGTGAACTAGAAGCGAAAACTCGAATAAAGAGATAATTTAAGAGGCGATAAGTTTTTACCCTATAAATCCAATAAATTATAAATGAATATTGTGTATATTAAACACGATTATATTACCTCTAGTCAAATTATGAAAATTATCATTCTTTAAATGCTATCGATGTTTATAATTCCTTATTTTACTAAGTTATGAATTTGACGCATGGTTTAATTTGTAATGGATAAATCTTATCGAATTTATTTATGTCTTACTGATTATTTGTATAACTATTAATTTGAGTTATCGCAACACTATGTGCTTTACGCAAAATATAGTAGTTTCGCCTACAAATTTTTTTAGAAGTAAAGTATTTGATCCCTTAATTAATAGTTGGATAAAATTAATAGTTGGATACTATAATATATAGTAGGTTTGATAACCCTATCGACTCGGTCGGTCTGTTCCTATGATTTCCCGTCTTAGCTCGTTCATTTACAACGCTGTGCGCGCCTGCGCGGTGAGTATCATCGTAGTTTCAGCCCAGTACAACAAAAGTGTATGGGAAGATAAAGGAACAGTTAAAAGTAAGTGTAGTAGTTATTGTATTCATTATAGATTTAATTCATTACACAATTATTTAAGTTTTGATTTAAATTGATAATATTTTAGTTTTTGAAAACGATTCATTATTTATTACATTGATACATTTTAAAATTAAATAATTACCAATATATTCATTCGTTACCCATCAAATATTTTAATCTATTGTGTTACTCTTATTGATTAGTATTTTTCTATATTAGCTTCATGATTTACAAAGAAAAGTTAATGCAATTAGACCAGTCGTACCATGTTATAATAAATTTAATTGAATAATGTAATATAATATTAAAATCTACCTTATTCATAAAACACTATTATACTTTTACGTGTGTTGTTTGATGGAAAAAAATATATTTTATTTAGTATTTTCCTATATTAGCTTCATGATTTACAAAGAAAAGTTAATGCAATAATTAGACCAGGCGTACCATGGTATAAATATCTACCTTATTCATAAAACACTATTATACTTTTACGTGTGTTGTTTGATGAAAAAAAAAAAATACATTTTTTTTTTCAGATGCTTGAAAATTAGAGAAGTTCATCAAAAATTACAGCGGAACGCAGAAAAAGGATACCTGGCATTCTATTTTAATTGTAAGTAAATTTGAATCTAAATGTATCTAGTTTATTGAATGAGGTTTATGTAGTAGATACATATTAGAGGTAATTATTTAATCAGAATAATAATTAATATCCAATATTTTAATAATAACAAATTTAAATATAAAAATTCATAATATTATATTTCCTATAAAACCTACGAATAATAAAAACTAGAAAAACTGTTATTGCATAATATAACGTTAATATTTTCGAGATTATTTGAATGCCAAAAAGTCGAAGTTATCACTAGAAACATAATTAATCCATAATTTTTTTAGATCAAACATTACTCAAACATCCTTAATCGTCGTCGTAGTTTTAAAGTACTCGTGACTCTAAATGGTGATTATTATGTAAGTGTGGATGTACATAACATTCTTTTTTTTCAGATCGGATGATCAATGATGAAGAATTCTACATTACACAAACGAAGACATTATTTTGTTTATTTTTATAAATGCATAAAAACTGGTGTTTATTTATTGATAAGATCCTAAATTCCTATCCCCTGAAATGTAAGCTTAAACATACTAAACATCATAGTGTGTTGGTATATTTAAGCCGAGGTATGTTTTTTGGTAAAAAAGTAGGTGATCTTACCATTGACCGTAACCGATTACGAGTCAGTAGTATGATCGGTGCATGATCTTACCTACGGTAAGTGGCACACTGACACACCGAAGTGAGCGAACAGAGGTGCATGTCATGAGCATGTCCTTTCGTTTACCATCAGTTGATGCATAAACGAACAGGAAGTATTGGACATTCTGTCCCACTTGTCCAACCAAAAGTTGGATAGAATTGTCTGTCCTGCAAAGAATCACTTAAATTAGAATGTGTTCTGTCCTGCAGTTGAAATGATTGGGCATTCTGTCCCACTTTTGTTCGCTCGCGGTGCATAAACGAACAGGAGCTATTGGGCATCCTGACACACCGAGTACACCGAAGTGAGCGCGAGCGAACGGAGGTTCGGTGTGTCGGAACAGGATGCCCTCCTGTTCGTTTATGCACCGCGAGCGAACAAAAGTGGGACAGAATGCCCAATCATTTCAACTGCAGGACAGAACACATTCTAATTTAAGTGATTCTTTGCAGGACAGACAATTCTATCCAACTTTTGGTTGGACAAGTGGGACAGAATGCCCAATACTTCCCTACTCTGAGGGTTCTTGATATTTAATTTGCCAATAGGTGGAGCTATTGAGCGTAGGGTCTTCTGTGTCTATTGTCGTGTCAAACAGTTGTTATGTCATATAATATGTCTGTATGACAAGGCAATCGACATAATACATAGCTCCACTTGGTGTCAAATATTTCTATATTACCCTCATTGTAAGTGGTTCATCGTAATGTAATGAAAACTGATTTATTATTCTGGCCTTCATCGATCTAGGATTTAGAAACTCGTTAACTGCCAATTATCGCGGCCTCCACTCCTCCGGCATCAGGTGTTTTTCCAGTCCATTGATCAGGATTCGCTATTTTCTATGACGCAACTTGTGACGCAAAATGAGTTATCTAGACTATCCACGAGAGAAGGATAAAAGAGTGGATTTGTGAACTGCGCTAATACGACGTGCGATGCGTCAAATCGAGTCTCAAAATAATATTCTGATGACCAAAATATATCGTATTTGATACAAGCTTAGGCCGTGTTCACACCAAACCGACTGTGAGCCGCCGAATGTGAGCGAACGTTACGCAGTTTATTGTATTTCCATACATATTCACTTTTTCGTTCACACCTAACCGACAATACGCCATTACGCTAGGCGTAGGCGCGGACATTCGATACCGTATATTTTCACGTTCACACTGGGGCTCACAGTGAGCCTGCTCACATTCGGCGGCGTATAGTCAGTTTGGTCTGAACACGTGCTTAGTGACATGTTTAGGCGTACACTTGGTCACGGGGGATAGTAAACCTAAAAGTCTTCACAACGATATTATTGTCAATGGGGTTAGTATGATATTATGCCCAGGCATAATATCACAAACTTTAGTTATCGAATCGGGGTGGGAGGCACAATCCTATCAGGCAATTCGTCTGCTTATTTGCCTATCATAATGAAGGTGCCAATGCATGTTGTATGTAACAAAAAACGTAGACATAATATTATAGTAACATAGTACACTCATAAACACTGTACTTACAAGTAACAATCTGAGATTATATAGAATCCCTAGTAACGTGGCTTATACAAACATAACTTTGCTAGTAAGCAGTAATACATAAATATGTAAATCGTTTCTGTGAAAAACTGAGGCGCTGATTACGTTTTGTGTTATACCAAGAGATATATTATGTAAAAAGGGGAGGTAATATGTTCGGCCGTGGATATTTTTATAATTTGATTTATATTAGCTTTACATTAGAAAATTATTCTGAAAGTAGGTACTATTGAATTCCTTGATAAACTTTCAAATGTTTGTTGTTGTTTGTGTGAAAATATTTGTATGATAAACCAAATTAAATACTCATTATTTGTTTTAAGTAATAGAAAATGTAAAAAATATTCGTGTATACATAATATTTTATGTAAAGAGAGACTACAGTTTTCTTACCTACAAAGATTTCCTTTTTAGGCTGGCCATATACACACGTTCTCCGTGTTCGATTTCCGAATTCATTCCGTTCGGAAAAATGCGAGCGTGTGCGCCCGTTAATGTATTTTCTACTGATTCTATACATTCGGATTTCCGAATACTGAAAACGGAAATCGTATGCGGAAAACGTTTAAAAAACGAAAAGTCTTTAACTGTCTCAAAATCTAAGAGCAAACTCTATTTTTAAGGAAAACTAATTGCACTATTTTGCCTTTTAAAAATACACTGTCCACATTTAAATAACGCTCGAAAGGATTTTAAAAATCCACACACACAAAAAATAAGCCGATTAAATCGACGTGCTTTGAAATTTTTCACGATTAAAAAACAAGTTCGATTTTGAACCCTATTGCAACGTGAATACGTATGTTGAGTTATGAATTCTGTGCGCGTTTTAATAGCCAAGGGCCGTGGGACTGTATGGTCTACTCAATCGTCTACTGGACTACTTAGGATTCGGAAAGCATTACATGATTTCGAGTAAGTAGCTAATATTAACCATAGACATAAATCAAAGACTAAAAAGTTATTGCCAAATTCAGGTACCAGTCCCAAAATTTGCAGATATTCTGTCATAAAACTCACGATGACTATAGCTGGCAGTTGGTACTTGGTACCGAATTCAAAAAATAAAGATTGAGTATAGATATAGATATAGTAGAAGCCTGAACCGATTTGGCTAATTTTATCCTGGAAATATTCGTAGAAGTCCAGGTTTACATCAGGAGAAAAGTGATACGAATTCCACCTGTTTATTTAGTAAAGTATATTTTTTGCCCTTTATTTCTACAGTGTACACTTCACTATAATTATTATGATCCTATATCACTACCCACGTACAAGTAATATCAATTTACGTGACGTAAATTATGTAGAGTACTAATAAAATGATATTTGATAAACATCGCGATAAATTCCCTGCTAAGGTTAAATGTTATAAGTTTTTTTACTTATTACCCGTAAAACAGTATGCCGCGGTTATTGTAAATTTTTCGCGATAAAAATCCTATGTCCTTTCCTGTGATCTACTCTAGTCTCTATGCCTATGCCAATATCATCAAAATCGGCCTAGTAGTTTCGGAACCTGTTCGATGCAAACAAAAAACCTGATAAAGTTGTACCTACCCTCTTACTTATAAAATTCCACATTGTTATAACTTCTAGTTAAAGAACGTTTGGTCCTTGTCTGCTACGGTATGTGGATAAAAAGACAAGGTCAAATCACAAAACATTGTTTAACTGCTATAAAGTCTTTATAGTATTTTTATTAGTACGGTAGTTAGTAAATATTTTACAGTAGGTACTACTTTTATTACTGACAATAAAATAGACATGACGTTAAAAATTATTATTATGTAACAGTCAAAGGCAAATAAAAACATTGAATAACTTAACTCTAATTATTTACAATGTAGTAATTATGTTAAGGATAACATAGTTCTATTAATTTGAAATAATTTATTACTGTAAATCAGTAAATAAAATAAAACCGGCCAAGTGCGAGTCGGACTCGCGCACGAAGGATTCCGTACCGTTATAGAGCAAAAATAGACCAAATATTGTGTTTTTGTATGGGGGCCACCCTTAAATTTTTATTTAAATATTATTAGGGTTCCGTACCCAAAGGGTAAAAACGGGACCCTATTACTAAGACTTAATTGTCTGTCCGTCTGTCTGTCTCCATGCTTTATCTCAAGAACCGCTATAGATAGACTTCTGAAATTTTTACAGATTGTGTATATCTGTTGCCGCTATAACAACAAATACTGAAAACAAAATAAAATTAGTATTTAAGGGGGGCTCCCATACAACAAACGTGTATTTTTCGGCCTTTTTCGCTCTATATCAATAATGGCAAGAGCAATTTTTCACACATTCTTTTGTTATGTGTATTTAATATTTAATAATGATATTAAAATAAAATAAAAATTTAAGGGGGGCTCCCATACAAAAAACACAATTTTTAGCCTATTTTTGCACTGTATCGGTACGGAACCCTTCGTGCGCGAGTCCGACTCGCACTTGGCCGATTTTTATTTATTATTAAAGTACACATATATTTAAGGCCTTTGTGAAAATTTCAAGAAAAAAAAAATTTCGAAGTCTTAGTAATAGGGTCCCGTTTTTACCCTTTGGTTACGGAACCCTAAAAACGGACAGTATACACACTTATACAGTAGATTTTCTATATTATTGAGTCCATACGTTCAGGTCAGCACGTATTTAAATATACTTCTCACACTTATATCTTCATTCCTTTCATCTAAATCGGTTCAGCCGTTTAAGCGTGAAGAGGTAACAGATACACACACTTTGCATTAATAATAATAGTAGATGAAGCCCGCAACTCCATTGAACCAAAATTCGTTTATCGATAAAAGTATCCTATGTCCTTTCCCGGGACTCAAAGTATCTCCATACCAAATTTGTGCAAAATCACTTCAGCGGTTTAGGCGTGAAGAGGTAACAGACGCATAGACACACTTTAGCGTTTATAATATTATTAGTATGGAATTTGGATGTATTGTATTAGTAAGGCGGGTTTTAATTACAAAATGTATGTATGTTAAAGAACAAAAATAAAACAGGATGGCGTCTTACCCACAGGAATTCACAGGATAAACCCGTTTTGTCTATTAAATATCCTGTCGTCTCTTTCGTTATCCTTATTATTTCTTTCTGTCCTTGTCTGAGGACTACGGCATCCATCATTCCTGGTTGCTATAGCAACGTAAGGCAAAAGCTAGTCATTTAATACTGTAATTAGTAGCTATAGTAGGTAGGCGTAATTTTTAAAAGCCAATTGGGCCACCATTTCTGCCACTGCAACTCCTGTAATAATAATAATAATAATATATAATAATATCTATGGACGCTTCACACCACGTCAGTCTGGCCCCGTGGTAAGTACCTGAAGGACTTGTGTTACGGGTACCAGTCAACGGAAATATATTTAATACTTTTATACTATACACATATTTAAGATTTTTATTATATGATACACATATTTAATACACATCCATGACTCAGGAACTTTGAAAACTTTTTTGTTCCGTCGGCGGGATTCGAACCCGCGACCCCCGGCTTGAGCTACCAACAGCCCACCAACTGAGCCACAGAGGTCGTCAAAAAGTCCTGTGTCGCTAGGAAGTATTAACCAATCACAAAAAACACTTTGACATCATGTCAGGGGAGCATAAGACATTTCAAATATCTGTCTGTCTCTCACACTTTAGCCGCTAATCAAATAAGAAGAAAAATTGAATCCCGGGGCAAGATAGTTTTAATGTAGAGACATTATAATACATACTTCTATGTCGCTACTCGCTAAGCATGGGAACTACCATTTCCTCAGCCAACAAACGAGAGCCATGCTTCGGCACGAATGGGCCGGCTCGACCGGAGAAATACCACGTTCTCACAGAAAACCGGCGTGAAACTGTGTTTCGCCGAGGGAGTGAGTTTACCGGAGGCCCAATCCCCTACCCTATTCCCTTCCCTACCCTCCCCTATTCCCTTCCCTCCCCCCCCCCCCCCCCCCTATTACCCTATTCCCTCTTAAAAGGCCGGCAACGCACTTGCAGCTCTTCTGATGCTGCGAGTGTCCATGGGCGACGGAAGTTGCTTTCCATCAGGTGACCCGTTTGCTCGTTTGCCCCCTTATTTCATAAAAAAAAAAAACATATTGTTAGTCATGCAGACACTGTACAGAGAAATATTGAAGTCTAGACTATAATTGAAACCTAGTTATATTTAGCACGCGTCCTTTACCTTGCTCCAAACGGGTGATTCCACTTTTTGTCTGTCTGTGTATCACTCGAGAAAGACTCTTGTTGACCGTGTCTTAAAGGAAAATGGGCCATATTTTTTGCATTATGTAATCAAGGTTAAAACTGTATTTTATAAATTCTCGTGTCACGTTGTTTGTCTCCAAAATAGTTCGATTTTAATGAAGTTTTGCAGGTGTATTGAGTAGCCTGTATGAGATGTGATAATTTTGCTGTAACGTAAGTCTTTTTTGAGTAATAAATGGCCTACCACACTTTTGCATGGGGATCATACCTCTTTACCTAAAGGAATATCTCTTTCATACATCATGGTATATGCAGCTAACAGAGATTAATTAGGGCATGCCTATAAAGTTAGGTGTCATAATTTGTAAATATAAATAATAACTATAGATTAATCCTAATTTCTAAGTATTTACTATTTAAAATTTGTTTTTTTTAATTTTAAACAAAGTTTTACCGTGTGAGTGAATTAAGTTAATAAATAAGGTGAGTGACTGATTACGAAAATACCTGTTCGTCGAGTACCGAAAAGCGAGCAAAAAATTGGCCCGGCAAAAAGTATGCCGCAATACAGTTACAGTTTTATATCGATCGTAATACTGTTACAGTACTTGCTCTATATTCTACGTAGAGTATCTAGAGTACAGATAGTTCAAACTTTAAGGACAATCCTACCTACATTACCCAACCTAGGCGACCAAGCTAGTCCAGAAACTTCATTTGAAATGTCAAAATATGTATGAATTTTGTACCTAGCTTTTTTATTTTTATATGTTTTGGGTACAGCCGTAAAGCACTAACAGAGATAATTCAGGAAGTCCGAATAAATTTCAAATTCAAAATAATTTAAATGTGTAATCCATTTTTGTCACAATACATACGTGGTACGATACGAGTAGCATTATCAAATTATTATTATGTGTTTAGTTTTACACGATTACGCAAAAGATAGTACAAGTAAACAAGTCTATAGAAAAACACCTACGCATTTCGCACACCACCTGAACACATAAAATGATGAAAATACCTGTATTGTGTGAGCTCAATGACCGCAGTCCCCATAGTGCCTCACTTACCTGTAAAAAACACGTGTCGTTAGTAAATGACGTAATTCCAATGTTTGTGCCATTGTTCGCTTCTGTTTGTTATCTAATCATCGTCCAATCACTAAGTCGTGGGATAGATGTGAAATTGCGATTTTTTTAAGTGCCAATAAGGACAAGTAACGGACTAACGACTATAAGTAGATAGTTATTAAATATCACTATCTCTTTCTTAGTATATGAGAAAGAGAAGATATATTTAAACAGGCTAAGCCAAATTGCTAAAATTGGACTAAAAATATCATGAGTCATGAAAAGTCATATTAAAGCTAGTGTTACTTTTATTGCAAATGCGAAAGTTTTTGACGGAGAGCTGGCGACCAAATCAGTCATGTGGCTCCAGCTGTATTAAAACTCCGTTAGCTACTTCCCTGAACAACCCTTTCTGATAATCTGCGTGCTGGCAGGCCGTGGGCGGTGGGTGTGGGAGTAGTGGGGTGGGGAAAAAAATGGAAAAAATGTAGGTTCAGCGACTTAACCCTTCAATCGCGGATTCTTGGAAATGTTATTGTAAAATAGTGTTTGCGATGATAATTTATATTTTTTCACATGGATAATAATGAATAATCGGCCAAGTGCGAGTCGGACTCTCGCACAATGGTTTCCGTGCTGGTATAGACCGAAAGTAGACAAAAAAATTGTGTTTTTTGTATGGGAGCCCCCCTTAATTATTTACTTTATTTTAATTTTATTATTAATTATTTCATCGGAGTTTTAATACAGCTGAAGCTACATGACCGATTTGGTCGTCAGCCCTTAGTCGATTTGTAAGGACTTCTGTTTATACTGAAAGGCAAAATCCGATCGATGGTTATATAAAACAAAAAGTTAGTAACACGCTAGAAGGCTATTGTATAAGGTACGGTTCCCCGGAAATATAGTTTGATTTTGTAGTTGGTTCACTAATTCTTATGTATTATTAATTATTAGTAGATATGTTACCGTTAATGTGCGTAAACCAGTTAGACTGCAGATTAACAAGGTATTCCTGCAGATTATCTGGGTGAGTCAATTAAAGTGCAAAATGTTTATTATATTCTCATTAAATTACATAAAACAGGTTCTTGTTTGAATAAAAGATGTTATTTTGCTGTAGAGAATAATTTAATATAATTTTTTGGACATAAACAAAGGAATAAATTATTAAATTTTAAGTAAAATGTTACTTCACTAATAAAATATTACAGATCGTATCGACTAGAAAAAAACCAATTCAAACAACAACAGTCTTAGGTTGAGAAGTTTAAGTCAAAGTTTTATAGGACTTTTACGAAGGAAGAGACTGCAACCTAACTAGGTAAAATGCAAATATAAGCTATTTTTACATAAAATTTCACACTTTAACGGAATGGTATCAGGGAATCTGCAGATTACCTAGGTAAAGTGCACGTTAACGTATTCTAACGGTAAAAGATACATAATATAAGAAAGTGAACCAACCTAACTATTTACCTATATATTGAAATTAGTAAATATTAGTCTTAATTTAATATCGTGCTGAATAAACGCAATCGTCTGAATTTCGCCGCGCATAAAACTTACTAAATTCTTTTAAAAGGGTCCCTCATATCTTCCCCTAACATCAAACTTGACAATAACGCAAACAGTCACTCTGTTATCTTGGTTTTTACTTGGAAAATAAATTTACATTTCTAGAACACATAATTCAAACCGGTGAGAAAGCTAAACGCAATTTTTACTCTTTTACCAAAATATCTTCGTCGACATGGGGCCTCTCATTCAAAACCCTAAAACTAATTTACACTGCGACTTACCTAGGCAGCATTTGCTACGGGGCTCCCGTGTGGGCCGACAGGGCAGTTGCTCGGCGCGGCTCGTCGAAAGTTGCTACAAAGCCAACGTCTTGCTCTTATATTCTTATGCAAAGCGTACAGAACCACAAGCACCGAAGCCTTGCCTGTGTTAGCCGGAGTTTTACCCGTTGACCTTGAGATTCAGCGTCGTGCGACAATATATTATCATAACAAAAACATTGACAACCCGTTCTTTTTAAGTGCTCGTGATAAAATTAAAATAGCTAGATTGTTTGAACCTTTAGAAGACTCTGTGCAAAGCCAAATCTCCGAATGGCAGACGCGATGGGACTGTTCCACCAAAGGGCGACATCTTTATAATTTTTCCCTAATATTCGTGAACGGCTATCTAAACATTGGATGGATATTGATCACTACGTTTCTCAATTCCAGACCGGTCATGGAAATTTTAAGGCCAAACTTTACGGATTTAAACTAGTAACATCACCTATGTGCGAGTGCTCGACCAAAGGCAACATGTTTGAACAAACCGCTCATCACTCTGGGAGTGCGGTCTCTGGCAGGACGAAAGAACTACAATGCTAAACAACCTACTGTGTACATCTGGAGTCCTATACTACGGTGATCTCGTGGACAGCGCTAGGAACTTCCGTGCCTCCAAACGTTTTTGTCACAATTATTATTGGCAAGTCTAACACAATAAATTAAATTAGCTCTAGCTCAGTAGTTACTATTATTATTATCGTTTATTCCCATGGTGCTTCCCTTTCAGTTCTTAGACTTTCGGTCATTGCAACTTTGTGCTGTCTCCCGCTTGTATGGGGAGGGAAATTGGAATTCTTCCTACTCCTCCTATTTTCTTCTGATCAATTTCGTTGCGGGTCGTAAGACAGCTTTAGCATGTCCCTCGGGCTCCCTGAGATCATATCAAAGGGTTTTCGTGGTTGGATACCGCTGTCGATCCTGGCGACACAGGAGATACAGTGGTGGGAATGTGTGGTGGGCCAAAGCCCGATTAAAAAACCTAACTATAGACGAATGTTCTATGCTTAGAAATAACACGGTCTGTATAACAAAAACAGAAGGCATATAATTACAGTAATGAAGACTATGAGGTATAAAATCTTACATGGAGATGTAAAGGGTGTGCCACATTATTACATGTATTAAGTGCCTCTCACTTCGGGCGTTGTCCACTTGTCAGTTAAATTCGCACTTTATGCCCCAATTCCTCGTTGGTTTTAATTTGCACACCTTATTTAAAACTGGAAACTGGAACTGGTTTCCACTTTTAACGTGAATGTGACATTCAGATGAAATTATTTTCAACAATTACAGAAAGGGGTAGGTAACTACAGAAGGTAGCATTGTTGTAATAGTATAGAGCGAATGGATTTAATTAATATTAACTACTAGCTGACCCGACAGACGTTGTCCTGTCTTAACGATGATTATTTAATTGAAATTCGTATATTTAATTCAAAAAGTGTGTTTATTTTTCCTTGCCATCGTGCACTCATCCCACTATTAGATTGCTCTGCTGCAACACTTACCAATTTCAAAACGTCTGTCGGGTCAGCTAGTAGATAGATAGATTAAAATTAGTATCTCCATGCCAAACATCAAAATAGATTAATTGTTTAGGCGAAAATCATAAAAGTTTATTGTGCGGGAACCGTACATTTTCCGGGACAAAAAGTATCCCTTGTCCTTTCCCGAGACTCAAAGTATCTCCATACCTTTCATCAAAGTAGATTGAATAGTTTAGGCGAAAATCATAAAAGTTTATTGTGCGGGAACCGTACATTTTCCGGGACAAAAAGTATCCCTTGTCCTTTCCCGAGACTCAAAGTATCTCCATACCTTTCATCAAAGTAGATTGAATAGTTTAGGCGAAAATCATAAAAGTTTATTATGCGGGAACCGTACATTTTCCGGGACAAAAAGTATTCCTTTCCCGAGACTCAAAGTATCTCCATACCAAAATTCATCAAAATCGATTGAGTAGTTTACGCGCAAATCATAAAAGTATATTGTGCAGTAACCGTACATTTTTCCGGGACAAAATGTATCCTATGTTCTTTTTAGGCTTCAAAGTATCTCTATACCAAATTTCAGCAAAATCGGCCCAGCCATTTACGCGTGATGTCGTGACCACGGGATAATTTATATGGATTCATTTTTATTAGGGTTCCATACGGGCCATACTCAAAGGTTAAAAACGGGACCCTATTACTAAGACTTCGATGTCTGTCCGTCTGTCTGTCTGTCTGTCTGTATGTCTGTATGTCTTCAGGCTGTAACTCAAGAACGGTAATAGCTAGAGAGTTGCAATTTTTAAAGAGAATGTATTTCTGTTGCCGCTATAACAACAAATACTAAAAACAAAATAAATTAAATATTTAAGGGGGGCTCCTATACTAAAAAACACAATATTTGGTCTATTTTTGTTCTATAACGGTACGGAACCCTACGTGCGCGAGTCCGACTTGCACTTGGCCGGTTTTATAATAATAATATATATAATAATAATAAGTATATATTATATTATATAGATTAAGTCCATTCGCTGTATTGGTGAAAACCAGCACGTCTTATCCATGTGCCTGTTTTCACCAAGCGCATCCCGTCGCGTTAGGACGTGGTGTTATTAGAAATATCCATTTATCACTTTATTCAATAGAATGTATGGCCAGATTTTTTCCGAAATCCCCTGCCTTGTGGTGGACACAGGACAAGTATACTTGTAGTGGGAAAATACAAAAATTTAAATTACCCAAACGTTACAGAGCTGAGAAGAAACAATTTTAAATCAACTACACTTCAAAATTTAAAAAAAATCGCAAATAAGAGTTAAAAGAAATCACGAATCTATAAATAACATAATATATCGCATTTTACACAACCGCTCTAGTTATGGCATTTATCGCGTAAGGACAAATTCCACTTTCACACCGGCCTCGCCCCGCGCCCGCACCAAATGTCACCCACTTCACATCATTCAATTCAGTCTACTGAAGTTCGTGCGGATTGATTGACAGTACTTCCTTTTTTATTTTTTACGTCACAGTCCCTGTTTTTTGCATGGGGAAATGCTTTGCGAATCCCCAGCGGATTGGGGACATCGGCCGGGGTACGTGGAACTGCCTGGACATGAGATTTAGCCACTAAGACCCCATGATGCTCCACTCCCCGCTTAGGCAATGTTCAGGACACGATCAACCCATCGCATCTCTACCAGCACGTCACACTACTAAAATTATGAATACATTTTAAAGCATAGGTCATGATACATTTTTGCGTAATACTCCTTCGTCAAAGTTTTACATAAAGGTGATGTAAACAGTAAAACTAATCACTAATTAATGAGTAGCACGTGCCGATGTGTCGATGACTAGTATAATTACTGATTTCTACTGCTGATTTATCAGAGTACCCGTATATTATAAAGTACACTCAATACTCAATAGCACTACGGGTGATATCGTTGTGTTGTTTCTAAATAAGTTGCATAACATTTAAAATGACATTAAAAACGAGAAAAGTTTAGTTAATTTGCGTTAGTTTCCAGTGATGCACCAACGCAATTATCAACCTATATTTAAAAATTATCAAAGATTCCAAAACTAAGAGGTTACGTCGTTTATTTGACAAAAAAAAATTCTTGCAAAGATTGAACAAAACAATTTTCACCAACCCCCTGTGATGGTGTAGCGGCCAATAAAGGTCTCTGAAAATTTTACCAACTCTTCATGTTAACAAAATCCTTAAAACATAAGCACTAAGTAATAATAATAATAGGTGACGTTTTTGTCTTAAGAGATAGAATATTACGATCCTAATAAAGCTAAGAGACACTTAGCGGTTGGTGAAAACGGGCATTAGAATCGTAACTTTGCTCTTATACACCTGTTATTCTTGCTTGTTTGTTATTTCACAAACACATTTAACTTTTTATCTCTCCCTTTTCTAATGACGCTAATGTAAATGAGGTTTCTAGTTGTTATAGAGTATAGACAATGCACAAAAACACAGCTATTGCGAAGCGGAGACGCGGTCGATCGGTCGCTTTGGTTAGCTGAACATATTGACGAATACTTTAGGTAGGCACTTACATATTATTGTTTATGTTTAAGCAACACTAATAATAATAATCATCATCAGAATAATAAGAATATACCACGATTTTAAAGTCATCTTCATTGTGCCTTTTTAACTTGTTTGTTTCCTTCATCTTTAAAAAATATAATATGCATTTTTTAATATTTTACCAAAAAAATAATCATAAAGGATCATTCAACAATTACGTGATCACCGGAAGGGGGGGGAGCTTGTATACAGAGTGTAACAAAACATGCATATTTCTAGTAGAACTTGGCCTAGGAAACCGTATTTCACCCTTATCATCAAATAAAAGCTTTTGATTGATAAATAAAGTCGATTTAAAAATATGATATAAATTTTTTAATTTGTACTGACGAAAACGCTTTTGCAGTACTTCCGATTTGGATGTGACGTCATTACACTAGTAATTTAATATCTTTTATTTAACGCGCTCGTTATATGTAAGTTTATTTGTACATAAATAATAAGAATAAGCCTAGATATAGACCGACAGACAGACAGTAATAATATTAGTACGGATAGTATGGAACTATGGATATTTTATAAATAATAATGATAAACACGTTATGCAGTGATTTAGTAAAAGAAAAAATATTTTGTAGTACGCGTGGTAATTCAAATATAATCTTCCATACCTATGGACGATTAATCAATCAAGAACAAATCAAGACAAACGAATAGCATATCAGCCAATTAAAAAACGGCCAAAAATGATCACGTAACTGTTAAACGATCCCTAACCTATGAATCAGGACATCCTAATTTTAGGTATTTTGTGTCGGTCATTTGTCAACTTTATTAACTTTTTTAATCGTTATATTTAAAAAACGAAGGCTTGTAGTGTTAAACATTTTTTGTAGATAATTTTATGACCTGCAATTTTCATTCAGGATATTTTTATGAAAAACTTACTCTTTGGCTGAAAATTATTAAAAATATATTTTTTTACATTAACCTTGGATATTTTTTCCATAGAAGGGAATTATTGGGAGCTTTCAAATTTTATTTTTAATCATATTCTAAACAATATTACCGATTTTCAGCTTGGTGGGATTTCATCCTAACTTTGAATTAGAGCTTCGAATTTCGAAATTCGAAAGAAAAATTTAAAGAAACTAAAATTATCACTTTGCCCTCGTTATATATATGAAATAATTATGTACACTCGAAAGAATATAGACCTTTTTAAACAAAAATGTGATTACCATAATAGAAATACTAGAAATAAAAATAAACTGCATGTTCCTAAATTTCGCTTAACTAAAACAAATAAGTCTTTTATGGGTAACTGTATAAGATTTTATAATAAAATACCACATGAAATAGTTTGCTTGCCAGAAATAAAATTTAAAAAAATTGTAAAAAGAGTGCTAGTCGGAAAAGCATATTATAAGGTTGATCATTACATAAATGACAAAGATATTAATTGGGTGTAAATCTCTATTATATTTCCCTGAATTCTGCTCATTGTTCCTGATACACTGGTGATCTTTATATTTATGCTAATGTTTTAATTTTTTAATATGTTATTAATTATTATGTTGTCCTGTTATTATGAAATCTGTTAATGTAATTGTATTTTTAAATCTAAATTGTAATTATCTTTGACGTCAAAAAGTGTTTTTGTAAACCTATTTTGAATAAATTATTTTGAAGTTTTGAAGTTTGAATGTCTAAATTGACCGGAGTAGTCATAAGTAATTCATTATAACTTCTAAACTATCTAACTGAGAGCAAAGAAGTTGTAGAATTTATTCTACCTAAATACCTCCAAAAAAAGAACCAGTTTGATAAGCCAGATTTTCCACAAAAAGCCAATAATTTAAAAAAAACATAAATATTTGTCCATTGACCTCCATTATACACTTGTATAATGGAGGTCAGTGTATTTGTCCCTTTTTCCTTTCATCTTTGTTTTTCTATTTTTTTTAAATAAAAAAATTTAATAAATTACCTGTATTATTGTAGTCCATGAGTTTGTCTATTAAATGCGACCTTTTTCATCTTTCTGGGATACTTAGTTGAGAAGCATTGGTCAAATGAAAAATAGGGTTCGAGAAAAAATTAAAATGGCTGCCATTTTAAAACCGTTAGAGAGAGAGAAAAAAGGAGCCAATTCGTAGATAAATAATACTACCTATATTTTATAACATTAAAGGATCTGACATTGGTATAGGCATATATTGTCTACGAAGCGTACTTATGCATATTGTGAGAAATACAACTTTTCGAGTCGTTGTATTTCAAAAACGGTGACGTGTATGAACAAAGTATTGATTCATTTTTGTAGTCAATTTTATGGCCTACAAATTTTATCTGAGGTACTTTTATGAAAAAACTTACCGTTTCGCCAAAAATCGTGAAAAACTAATTTTTTGGACCTTTGACCTTGAATAAAAAAAATTGCACACATGGGAATTATGGGGAACTTTCAAATTTTATTCGTAATCACTTTCTTAACAATATTACCGTTTTTCAGCTTGGTATGAATTTATGCAAGGTTACAGGGGTATAATTTGGTCTAACTTGACTGGTCTATAGTAAGACTAAAGGAATAAACGTTTTCACCAACGGCGTCCAAACGCTTATGGTTCCCTAGTTGTCTTTAAGGGCTCACGTCTTGGCACAAATAAATTTTCATCAACTCACTTAACTTTAGTTGGTGAAAACGGTCACACGTTTGGCATTTTTTTCTTGGTTTAATCGTGGTCTTATTTATGAAAGCATGTCCTCTGACATATAATAAATTGGACTGGATGCCCATGCCGCTGCAGTCGACCTTCGAGACAAGCACCACGCCCGGACAGCATTCCTGCTCGATTAGTCTGAACTCTGAACGGGACATGTGCTTACATTCAATACAAGAGTCACAATTTTTTATTAAAATACTAGCTGACCCGGCAAACGTTGTTTTGCCATATAAATTATTTCTAGTATCAATATAAAAAGTAGATAAAAACCTATTTTCAAGTAGGCCTAACGAATGTACATACAAAATTTAATAAGAGCCGCTTTGGAGGAGTTCGCGCCAAACACTGTGACACGAGAATTTTATATATTAGATAAGATGTCTAAAATTAGGTGGTCTACTCTACTCTGTAGTCTGTACCAAAATTTATAAAGGCCAAGCCAGCGTTATGTAAGTGCAAATAATTGTATTTTACATCAATTAAAAACTTTTTAAATTATTATAACGCAACTAAGAAAAAATTACAAGAACAAAATAATATTTTAGCCTATGTCGCGGCATCATTGCCAATATGTTGACACCTCATTTCTTAAAATCGGTCCAGCAGTCAGCTATGAAGGCACATACATCCATACTTATTATTTTATATAATATAATAATATAATTTTATTAATGCGAAAGTGTGTCATCTGTCCGTATGCCTGTCTGTCTGTTACCTCTTCACGCCCAAACCGCTGAACCCATTTTGCTGAAATTTGGTATGGAGATACTTTGAGTCCCGGGAAAGGACATAAGATACTTTTTGCCCCGTAAAAATGTAGTCTATCTACTGTACTGTATATTTCATACACAGAGCCTAAAATCATTACCTTTCCTTTTCGCACCGTAATCGGACAAAAGACAACAACAGAAAAACCAGTACTTAAACCTGGTAATTTATCATTACGGATAGGGTTGCCAGGCGTCCGGATAAAGCCGGACACAGGCTTTTTGCTTGCGTGTCCGGCCAAAATCAAAGGGAGTCCGGCCTTTGTAGAGCCTCAAAACACAAATTTTAGACGGTTTTACACCTAATGAGATGTAAAATTGTATAGCTATTAGATGTTAAACTGTTTTGATAAAACAGAAAAATTGTACGGTGTACACGAGCTGCCGAACGTATTATATTAAAAGTTTAGATTCTAAGTTCTCGATAGCAACTTTTTTTTGTACTAATGTCCGGCCAAGCTGACTGCTTTGTCCGGCTTTTCCTCTGACCTGGCAACCCTAATTACGGAGATAACATTTGACATAATATAACCCGCTTCGACCTTGAAGGTTCAGATACAGTGGGAATCCCAATTCCCATATTCCTCGGAACTGTCTGACGGTTCTGTCCCCGATGATTCTGGTTAATAGTCTTAGCAGTGCTATTCTAATTACCTAGTTTAATCATCATCATCAGCATTATTAGCATCATCATCATCATGATGAGAGGAGGAACTGTATTGCGAATTTTGAATCGTTAAGTAATAAGTAACAGTTAAGAGAAAGATTAAGTATTAAAAAATCGGTCAAGTGCGAGTCGGACTCGCGCACGAAGGGTACCGTACCGATAGAGCAAAAATAGGCTAAAAATTGTGTTTTTTGTATGGGAGCACCCCTTAAATTTTTATTTTATTTTAATATTATTATAAAATATTAAAGTACACATATAACAAAAGAATGTGTGAAAAATTCAAGTGCCTACCTCTTGCCATTATTGATATACAGCGAAAAAGGCCGAAAAATACACGTTTGTTGTATGGGAGCCCCCCTTAAATATTAATTTTATTTTGTTTTCAGTATTTGTTGTTATAGCGGCAACAGATATACACAACCTGTAAAAATTTCAGAAGTCTAGCTATAGCGGTTCTTGAGATACAGCCTGGAGACAGACAGACGGACAGACAGACGGACAGACAACGAAGTCTTAGTAATAGGGTCCCGTTTTTACCCTTTGGGTACGGAACCCTAAAAAATAAACGATTGATGTAAATGATTTAAAGGAAATGAAAGGTACAGTTGAAATTTGAGAAAATATTCTCAGTTTTACCGATTTTATATATTTGATATTTTAAAAAGGTTTTTTTTTTGCAATTTAATATGAAAAGTTGCTTTCGTTGCATTTTTAAGATTCGTTGGTGTTCCTGAAACAAAGGCTTTCTATAAAGATGCTTATAAAACACGTAAATACGTTTTAAAATTTAATAATATTTTATATTATGTAATTAATGTATAAAGAAACTTGTGAGATTTGGCAGAAAATGACGGATAAACACAAAATCACTTAAGATTCAAATGCTTCATAATATTCTGTGATTTAGAGTACTTAATCTAGTAGATTAGTACAGGCTGCAGATAAACACATAGCCTTAGATGTGATCAACTTAAGTATTTATCAAGAAATTGTAGAGTGCTTGTGGGATGTAACAAAGAAAAAGTCGCGGACAGCAGCTAGTGAGTAAATAATACACTTCAAGGTTTTTAAAATGTTTGGATGTTTGTGGGATTGCTAAACGATTGACATACATTCAAATCTAATTAATCGACAAATAAAATCGCTTGTTTGGACCAACTGAAGTGTTTAGTCAGAGGTACAGCGTTTATATAACCTACTTTATATTTTGCAATTAGTATTCACTAAGTCAGCACTAGGTTCAGTAGATTTATTCAAAAATCGTGTTCTTTATTTTCACTTCATCTCTAATTAGTAATTAACAAAGATAAAATACAATCGCTTAGAAAACACTTGTATAATTTTTTGGTAATTGTACGGCGTAGCCCATCCTTATTCCTTACGCTTGAAATAATTGGAGATAAGACAATAAAGAATTAAGTTCTCTTCTGTAATATGCTAGACGCAACTAAATTAACCGAACATTTCGTTACGAAGCATCAAGTAGAGTGAGACGGTGTTCAGATATTCATAATAGCGAAAGTTCGTCTGTCCGTCCAAGCGTGACTGAGGAGACGTTTCCTATACCTACAACACGAAAATATATCTTGACGGTACTTGTAGTACGGGAGCCCTAGAACATTTTTTTTTTATTACTATCAAGCTAATTTTTTGTGAGTAGCTTCATTTTGATAAGACGAACAACATTTTTATGTGCGAAAAATCTTGAAAGTGGTAGCTAACAGAAATAGAAAGGATTTCATACTTTGACTTGATGGTCCTAAAATATGGATTGTTCTATTTGTAGGACAATGTTACTCTTAAATTATATAACTATTAACCTAATATACAAAAAATCAGCTCGTTAGGGTTCCGTTATAGGGTTCTGTAATCAACAAAACTTGCTTGAAATCCTTTCTATCTCTGTTAGCTACCACTTTCGAGATTTTTCGCAAATAAAAATGTTGTTCGTCTTATCAAAATGAAGCTACTCACAAAAAAATAGGTTAATAGTAATACAAAAAAAATTGTTCTAGGGCTCCCGTACTATTGCGGCTAAGGCCGTTTGAGCTACCTTTTTTTTTAAATTAGGTGGCAAACGAGCAAACGGGTCACCTGATGGAAAACAACTACCGTCGCCCATGGACACTCGCAGTATCAGAAGAGTTGCAAGTGCGTTGCCGGTCTTTCAGGTTCAGTTCACATTGCAACGTGACATTTTCGTGTTCCCTCCAAAACTCCATCGAAAGTTTCAGTAAAGCGTCTACCACTTTACTGAATCGACCGACTTGACTCCTTGAATGCATTGACTTTTACTTGGACTTTGACTAGACTTTGGACTTGACAAAATAGAAAATCGATGTTAAAAATGTTATAAAAATCACTGAGTTATAAGTACTAGATACGTAGTACTTATAACACAGTGTAAAAAATAGTACATTACGCACCTAGGCCAGGGCAGGAAAATAAGATCTGAGGCTTTCTTACTTACTGCCCATGGTGCGTATACTATTTTTCTCATCGACGGATGCGGAAAACGGCAACATCGGTAAGCGCAGCGGGAAGAAAGTTGACGTTTTCCGCCCGGAGGTGAGAAAATTGTTTTCCCGCCATTTATTTGACACTTGTCACGGTTACAAAGCCGAAGCGCCATAACAAGTAAAGGAAAAAATATGGAGTGTTTATATTTAAAAATCTGCCAATTGCCATGTTGTCCGTTAAAGCCCAAAGGCTTTCAAAGAAAAGTTCAATGGATTGATGCATAATTTGAAACTTTAAGGAAAAGCTATAAATAAATCATGATGATTGATGCTTCGAGCATTAATATTGATTTAATATTCAAATTAAATTCTCCGTTTCATATTCAGTACCAACCTTCGCGAATACTTTTATTGCAATAATTAATAAGTGACGTGTTATTTACATATTATAAATTATAATATGACCCCAAAACAAAAATAAGTAACCTTAAAAATTTCTAAATAATTTTTAACCTCGTTCTTTTTATTAAATCTCAAATACGGTGTGTAACTTTTGAAGTATGCGTAATAATTGAAATGAAGTTAATTTTAGCTCAAAATCACGGAGTTTGGCGAACGAATGTCAAGGCCAACATGCACATAACTTATTTGATCATGTAGTAGCTATGCTAACTTAACTATGTAACCGCCGGCCCTTTAGCCAAAACTTTTTCTTTATCGCTTCGTTATAGAATCGCCGATAAAAATGTATGGAATAGACATAAGCGTTCGTTCTAAATTCTAATATGACGTTGACGTTCGACTCGTCTAATGTCAATCCCAAACATTTTGATCAGCGATTCTACATATAAAGAAGCGATAAAGAAAACGTCTCGGCTACAGGCCCTGCTAAAGTAGATATTCCAATGACGGTTTCTTTGAAATTCGCTATTAGTCCTATGGTTGGAGCAGGGGTCACCAATTAATTTCGCTCGGGGTCCGTTTTAAGAAATGAAATGACCTTCGCGGTCCACACATTTAATAAAAAAAAATATTTATTAAACAAAGGTAATTACGGAAATTACAAAGGTATTTATTTACATATCAATGAGAAAAGTGTCAATTTTTGTTGCTAATTATCAGTCTGAAGTTTGGAGTGAATTGGTGCAAGCTATTGACATTAAATCCTGGAGCTGTTCATCAGTAAGTCGAGACCGAAATTTATTTTTAAACGAAGTTCATCTTCGAAAACGCTTGGTCCGCACACAATGGGTCGGCGGTCCGGATGCGGACCGCGGTCCGCCATTTGGTGATCCCTGGGCTTGAGGATTCGATCCCGGGATTTTGAATCCCAGGATCCCGGGATCCCGGTCATATTTTAGTCCCGAAAATTTCGGGATTGTAATTTAATTTTTGCTATCGACCGGTATCGTTTTATGTGTAAATTTTTGTGTAAGAACAACACTTTACGTCGTGTAAGAATTGACATTTATGTTAATTAGTGAAAATCAATCAATTTATTTAAAAAAAAACGCCCAAATGCGAGTCAGACTCGCGCAAAGGGTTCCGAACCGTTGTAAGTTAAGAAGTAGTTAGGAAGTAGGCAAAAAATTGTGTTTTTTTTTGTGAGCCTCAAATAATATTTTTATTTTAATTTAATTATAAATTATTAAAATACAACAATAATTAAGGATTTTGTGAATATTTCAAATTCCTACCTGTTGCCATTATTAATTACGAGCAAAAAAGGTCAGAAAAACATATTTGTTGAATGAGAGCTCTCTCAAATATTAATTTTATGTTGATTTTAGTATTTTTGTTATAGCGACAAATAAATTACACAATCTGTGTAAATTTCAGAAGTCTAGCTACTTATAGAAGTTCTTGAGATACAGCCTAGAGACAGACATACAGTAGGGACAGACGGACAGATACCGAAGTCTCAGTATTAGGGTCCCGTTTTTACCGTTGAGGTATCTGTAACCCTAAAAATAACAGTGTATTGATGAGTCTTAGTCAATATAGATCCAAAACGACGAGTATTAGTTGTCATTTTCTATTACCAATATAATCCCGGGATCCCGGGATTCATTGTAGCTAATCCCGAAATCCCGGGATTAGAAAAATCGGCCGGGATCGAATCCCCTACCTATGCAGCTATGGCGTACCTGTAAAAGCTCGATATCATGATACTGGTCCATTCCTGAGGTTCTTCGTCATGACTATATAATTTCTGATTACTATGTCCCAATATCAAGTTTTAATGTAGTCGAATAAGTATCGAGTAAAATGAGAATGGCAAAATCGACTTCTCATGCCAGAAATAAAAAGAAGAAGATATAATAATAAAAAAGTTGTTATCCCGCGCTGTAGATGGTGAGACATTCAGATCTTATTGCTTACAACTTAAGGTTCATTTTCAGGAGCAAAATAACCGATAGGTTACCGTGACTCAGACGTTCTAGGCATGTTCTCAGGCCATCATCACTTTCCATCGCTGATCGAGGCCAATCGTGACTTTATTAGTTGCGTATACCCAAACAATGTTATGCCGAATCCTATTCGGTATCAAACCGGTACCGGCGCGGCGGTATCTAATGAAACATTTCAACGCAAGTTTTCCGTTTACTTAACACATTCATAATAATAGTATAGATGCGAAAGTGTGTCTGTCTGTCTCTTACCTCTTCACACCCAAACCGCTGAACCGATTTTGCTGAAATTTGGTATGGAGATACTCTGAGTCCCGGGAAAGGACATAGGATACTTTTTATCCCGGGAAAAAAGTACGTTCCCGCGCGATAAATAAATTTAATATATTATGAATTTAATTGCGCGATAATTGGCGCAACGGAGTTGCGGCGTCATCTAGTAGGTAGCTACTAGTGATGTAACGAATATTCGCTATCGCATTCGCGAATATCCGCGTATTTTTCAATATTCGCATTCGCATTCGCAAAAATTATGCGAATATATATCGAATGTTTTTAATAATCAAAAAGGAAATTATTATATGCATGCATATGAAATAATAATACAATAGATAACACTTAGATATTTTTATTAAATCATACTTCTACATTCTAAATTAAAGCCTCATTTATGAAAAAAGAACTTCAGAGATCTTATCAAATCTAACATTAATCAGCCTTGTTACAACTATGTAAGGTTTGCATTCATTTAGTAGTATATTATTACTTTACTATCATTTTTAAATAAAGTTTACAATTTTTATTTACTAAAAAACTAAACAATTACTTGAAACAAAATTATTAAACTTTAAATATCTAATTATCTAACAAAACTTTTAGAATGAACTTTCTGTGACTAAATTCATTCAATTAACCAATATCGGCTCGGCTATGTTCAATTTAAACATGGCCGACACGAAAGGTCAAACTTGACAAACATTTTACGCGCCCTTTTTTTGAAATTTTAAAATATTCGCATTTGCATTCGCATTCGCGAATGTTGAAGATTAATATTCGCAATCGCATTCGCATTCGCATTCGCGAATGTGAAAAATCCAACATTCGTTACATCACTAGTACCTACTTTATGTCTGCTAAATATTTGATGGCCTTACACAACGTTAATACCTTGCAATTATAAGCAAACACCGATACAAATAATGTGTTTATAAGCTGCTGCAGCTTATTAGAAAGAAATGCTCTTTCCTGTCGAGTAAGCAAGGTTTTCGTCACGGGTATGCTCACGTTAGAACATATGGCTAGAGCAATTATAGTTTCTGCATTTGTTGCTACAACATAAGCACTTTAAACCATTATAGGCTTACAAATAAAAAAACAAAGACGCTGCAACCCCTTTTAAATAAGCTTATACATAATTGATATTTTGTCACAAGAAGTGAGAACGATATTGCAATAATTCTCACACACACAATTACTTAATTAGCACGATCAGGTAAAACATAACATAATAATATTATTAACTCGTGTAAGACGTACATTACGATCTATAGAGGGGACACTCTAATTCTCTATATACCAAAGTATGTATGTATGTGTGTAAATAAATGTATGTCACTTATTTAGTACTCACTACCTATTGTCAGAACGAGATGAAATCGTAAGATACGAGTTGGCTTCTAAATAACGGCCTACAGATCATAGAAGCGCCTAGATATCGCATTTCGTAAAATTTCGGTAGCTACTTTTTGCTGTAACACGACACACTGTGACACTGTCAGTAGTCATGCACTAATAGTGATAGATTAAATCTCAACTTACACCGAAACGAGATGAGACGTGATTTGACGATGCATATAAGCGATATGAAATTGAAATGTGGCGTGAATCTGTTCGGCATTTCAATATTTTATAGCCACTGTGTATTGCCGCGGCTCTTCTTCTCTTGTTTCGGTGTGATCTGACCTTAAATAGTAATAAAACATATTAATATGTGCCATCGGCATACGTATCGCAGATATGTAAAATTTAAAATATTGAAAACTGAAAACATTGTTATTTCCCAAAAACTGCATGGCATCAACTCAATGTTTGCCTGTTTATTTCCATCTGGTATAAAGTAGCGTTTAAAACTTAAAAAAACACAAGACGTGACAAGCCATATTTCAAACATAAGGATATCACTTATGACTGTCGTCAGAATCTGGCTGAGACTACAGGGCTTTGTATTAAATGACGTCATATGGCTGAATGTAGTAGACTATTCGACATGTCTATCCCTCTCGTTAATCTACTTTGTCACATTACGGGCGCAACAAGGGATTCTGCGTTGGTGAGACAATACGCCATGAGAATGTGGGCGGTTACGTCATTAGAAAGCTGACGTATTTAGATATTATAAGATCATTGATCATGTGCTCTACATGTTCATTGTTAAGTCTTAATAAATAATAATTACACTGTCCGATTTGAAGAAAGAATCAATTTATGTTTCTGAAAATTAAAATTAGGATAAAAATAATAATAATTTGAATTTGTAGAAACTAGGAGGTAAGAAAAGTCAAAAGTTTGTTAAAAATATTAACACAAGCAAAGGCGTGGGTTATTGACTAATAACTAGTATGTAACTGGGTAGTCATGACATGAAAATTTAGGTATGTATATAGTGTATATTTAAAACAGTAAGTATTACTTTATAAACACTTACCAGCATCCACTCGTAAACTACAGACGAATGAACTTGGCAGGGCTCGGAAACCTGGTTAATCTTCGCGATCCTGTTCGTTAGAAACGCCATACATTTCCAAAAGAGCGTTTTCATTTCGATTCCGCTCTGAACGGACCGAAATTATTCCTGGTTTTGTTCCAAGAGCAAAATGAAATTGCTCACTGCTCAAAATACCGGTTAGAACCGTTCGCGGTTATGTTCGCCCCGCCCACTCACACACACCACGACCATCACCCACTGTCCACACATAAACAAGTTATGGCCTATTGGCTATTAGATGGTGCACTAGAAAGGGATAGAAAATATCACTGCACTAGTTACTTTCCGCGAGAAATTAACCAGGTTAATTTCAGAAGCAATACCGCTCGCATCTCGATTTCGCTCCGAACGAACACTTACCCAAAAACCTGATTAAAGAGCGTTTTAAGTTTTAACCTGGTTAAAAAAATACCGGTTCCGAGCCCTGGAACTTGGTTCGGGCCACACCACGAGCATGGTGCGCTCCAAACCAGGGGCCGTACAATGAAAGCGTTTTGAGACTCAAACGAACGAATCGGAATGCCGCGTCCTATTCTAACAAACGTGAAATGACGTTGTAAGAGTAGGACGCGGCATTCCGATTCTTTCGTTTGTGTCTCAAAATGGTTTCGTTATAGGCCCCCAAGTTCGATCATGTGTAATGATGGTCCGCCGGACATTTAAGATTCGCCTAATAGTCGCCATTCTATCATCATAAGATAAATATTTATCACAAAATTACAATGTGTTATCACCGAAATTATCGTTTACTACGTGACGACCACATGTAACATAAAGTACAAGAGATAAGATAGTTTCAAGTACAATAGGAGAATTCGGCTATCAGTCCTGGGTTTCACGTGGTGTGAAAACATCTTAAAAGACACCTTATCATCAAAAGACATCGATAGTAAAAGAAAGATTTGACGAACTAGAATTAGAAGACAGAGTGGAAGACGAACATTCCTGGATGTCACGTGGTGTGGAAACATCTTAAGTGAAAGATTGGAAGAACTAGATCATTCCTAGAAGAAAGATTGGAAGATCTGCATCACTTCATACTCTTCTGATTATTATTAGTTTCGAAAACCAAGATAGTTTTAGGAACTAGGATGTCCCTCGGGCTACCCCGCAGTTCTTAATATCAAGGTTTTTTTCATTTTTAATATTAACATTTAACACACTTTTATTCTGTATCATGTATTCTGTAACGGAATCTTTGAGCACAATTTTTACCGTAGTCTAATAATTAGACTACTGGAGATAGGTTAGACTCTAAAACTTTGCATAGTTATTAAGAGCCAATGACAATGCAATAATTTGTTAAAATGTTTGAAAAAAATTTTTAGGGTTCCGTACCCAAAGGGTAAAAACGGGACCCTATTACTAAGACTTCGTTGTCTGTCTGTCTGTATGTCGCCAGGCTGTATCCCAAGAACCGCTATAGCTAGACTTTGGAAATTTTTACAGATTGTGTATATCTGTTGCCGCTATAACAACAAATACTAAAAACAAAATAATGTTAATATATAATTCATCAAGCCCCAAGCGGCCACATGCGGCCGCGATAACAATGGATAAGCTATTGTGTCTCGTTTTTCCACGATCGACGGGTTGGGTTCCCATACAACAAACGTGATTTTTTGGCCTTTTTTACTCGATATCAATAATGGCCACAGATAGGCACTTAAAATTTTCACAAATGCCTTAGATATACGTGTTCTTTTATAATAAATAATAATATTTAAATAAAATTCAAATTTAAGGGGGGCTCCCATACGAAAAACACAATTTTTGGCCTATTTTTGCTCTATAACGGTACGGAATCCTTCGTGCGCGAGTCCTACTCGCACTTGGCCGATTATTTAAAACAAAACGTATTTTTTTAGTTTTTTTAAACTATTATTTATTTTTATCTCTGAGTTCTCAGTCACCGTGATCCAGTAGTTAAATTTTAGTAGACATTGCAAGCAAATAACATACCTTTAAACTTTTCTAAGAACTTTACTGACATAACCCATGTTGTTACATATTCTATCGTGACATTTCGCAGATAATATTATGTTAGGGTAACGGGTTCTATTAGCTCACACGAGTGCCAATAGTTGCGACATAATCAAATCGTGAATACGTTGCGAGAATATTGCGGAATAAATCCGTGGACGACTTCCCACCACAAGCTAATAGGCATGACGAAAATTTTTTTTCTTGTTGGTAAGTGGAGGACCATTCAAGAATAGAAATATCAGTGAAAAAATGACTCTGATAGCATAAAAACTCTCCAAGATATCACAATTCAAAACTCACATAAAATAGACCTTCCCAAAACGCTCCATACAAAATGTCAGCTAACTGTGACGTCACGCCTAGCTAGTTCGTTCGATAGCTATGTTAAATATTGAGTTTATGAAAGTGGTTTCGCAAGAAAAAATGTTAAAAATTGCATAACTTGTCGAATGGTACACAAAAATTAAGGAATTTTATAAAAAAATATTCGACTTGACTTAACTTGACGAAAAAACTTTGAAGGCTCAAAACAAAAAAAAATATAAAAGTTATGAAGCTGAAATTTTGGGAATACCTATTTTTCATCGCTATGTCTTTATTTTATTTAAAAAATCAGCTAATCTTTGACCTTGTCGTCATCCCTATTCTCAGTACCCTGATTGCTTAGACATTAGCTGGTTTAAGCGGATTTAAGTTTTAAAAATGTATAGGATTTGACATAACACATCACAAGCGCCATAGCGATGCGTTATGTAAAATCCCATATATTTTTGACATCTAACTTCGCTGTCGAAACTAGCGAATATGTTTTGACCAAGCACTCAGATCTACAATCTTACAGCCGAAATTCTTACAAATATTATAAATGCGAAAGTGTGTCTATGTGTCTGTCTATCTGTTACCTCTTCACGCCCAAACCGCTAAACCGATTTTGTTGAAATTTGGTATGCCGATACTTGATGTCCCGGGCAAATGTACGGTTCCCGCGCGATAAACGAATTCTGGCGCAACGGGCAAGCGTCATCTAGTTAATTATAACCACTTCAATTCTAACTGTATGTATTATAGTTATCTTAGCCGCGTAATGTTTGGCAAATACCCGATGTCGTTGACCTCGCAAGGTGAAGGTTACTCTGACGAGATCCGTTTATCTTGTCCCAATACTGAGTTAGAAGTTACAGCAATTTATTTTGTAATAAGTATTTTAATTTGGAGATTTGGTATCGGTTAAATACTGGGTATATCACAGGTTACTTTTAACTAAACCTTAACAAACTAAAACTTTTATTGTCTGTTTTCACCCTAGGGTCTATTCGCCATTTTTATTAAAGCTCAAGAGTCAATTAAGTCCTTAGGACGTCTTAAGGACTTAGCTGTGACGTGCAAAAATTGGTGATAGCTTGAGAGAGAAAGAGAAAGACGTTTAACAGCTAAGGAACCTAACTTATGGTACGCGCCGTACGGTAACAACGCAACGCGGCAACGGCTGCACTCAGAGAGGTCTAATGCTTATAGTCCAGGTTCTCTAGAACATTTTTTTCATTCGATTACTTTGATAGTAATAATTGAGTAGCTAATTTTCCGTAAGTAGCTTCATTTTGATAAGACGCCCAACAATTGCCTCTGCGAAAATTCTCGAAAGTGATAGCTAGATAGATAGAAAGGATAAAATATTTCGATTTGATGATCCGAAAATATGGATTATTCTATTTGTAGGACAATATCAGTAATGTTAAATTATACAAATATTACCCATTAATATATACAAAAAATCAGCTGGTTAGTAATATTTTTTAGGGTTCCGTAGTCAACAAGTCCTTGTTGACTACGGAACCCTAAAAAAGATTGTCGAGAAATGTCTCTGAGTGCAGCCGTTTAGCGTATATAAAATTTCTAAATCATGCCTTTATCTGGGGGCACGGGAGTGCCCCCGCCAAGTCGAGTACAGTATTTTCGGATGTAGAGACACGGCCCAGTGAGCAGATGACTATCAAACGTTTTCACTGATAAGATACCGTGGGAACAATGTACACGCGAAATAGGTCATTAAGTTCACACAAATGGAAACATTTCATGCTTTACTATTTGGGAACGTCATAATTGTGCGATTATTTAATTTTTCACTTTGGTGAGTGCGGTGGCGTGACTGAGTGGGGTGGCGAAATTGCAGGCGCTAGATTTGCATAGGGTTGCCAAAGTCAAATTCCTTGTAAATATTCAAATGAAAATAACAATCTAGCATTATTGGCAATTGGAAACCTTAAACTTTTATATCGTGAATCGTGATTCGTGAGTGCAACAGCACAGAGTGCTTAGTCAAAATGAGTTTTACAGTTTCGATAGAGAAGTTAGATGTCAAACATGTATGGGAAATGGGAATTGGGAAAGCAACGCAACACAAGCGCCATGACAGTTAGCGATGCGTCAAAGCTATCGAAACTGGCGATTGCATTTTGACACAGCACTCTAACAAGCAACATGATGTATGAATAATGATCCAAACCACGAGACTAGCCAACATACAAGTTTACATATTTCATAATATGAAAACTTTTGATTTGCCCCGTGGCTTTATTGAGTGGCACAAGATGACCGGGAATAAAAGTATCCCCATACCAAATCGCAGCAAAATTAGTTCTGCAGTTTGGGCGTGAAGAGGTAACAGACACACAGACAGTCAGACAGTCAGACACACTTTCATATTTATAAAATTAGTATAGTATTGATTGTAATTTGTAATTAGTACATGTTATTTTGCGGCTGATGATGATGATATTCATCTAACAGTTCCCTTGTTTTCACTCAAGCTGTATGCTAAAAGATAATTATCGTATTGTTACGTGCGAGTATGAGTGTGCATGAGAAGTGAGAACGTTAGCTTTTTAATGTAGATCAGCTCATTAAATGTCTTCATATGTTTGTAGTTAATAATCATTTAATGAACGTATAATGTCTACCTGTCGTACTTGACTCCCGTGAGACGCTTAAACATATTTCCCTGTAGGTAAATGCACAGAGGTAAATTATGAATGCGAAAGTGTGTTTGTTTACTTGTTTGTTACCCTTAAATCTAAAAAGCAAGCAGAAAGGATGGAGTTGATTACTGATGTACTCTGAGTCCCATGAAGGACAATTACTCATTTTTCCCTTATTCTTTGAACCAACCTTGTAATTATAAGACTTTATCATCTGGCTAATATATCTGGCTGTAAATACTCCTTTTTTTTTCAAATTATTTTCTCGGTCTGAAATCCTCCAGCTATGCCAAAAAACGTCAGTTTTCAAATAGTTAATTACCCACATCATCCACTCACGTCTTCAATTAAATGTGACTATGAAGATTGAAGCCTAGTCCTCAAAGCATAGGTCGTAACTTACAATTCACCGGATTCAAGGTGAAAGAATGCAATACCGCGTGACGCAGGGAAACGCGTAACTTATACTTTACGCTTTCCACTTACTGCATCTCGGGTTTATTGCAATATCGCGAATTCCTGACACGAAATACATCTACCACCGCCATCAGGAATAAGCATACTTAGCATGGACACAGTGGAAACAGCAAAGAATAGAAATAACGAAAGATTTTAGGCACAAAATGACAGTCAATTTTGTGCAAGACTATTTATTCTATTTATTAGTCCATGGATAAATCAGTAGGCTTAGCATGACCACAGTGGAAACAGCAAATACCTATTAGAAATGACGACAGATTTCGGGGACAAAATGACAGAATATAGTTATGCTATTAGTCTATGGATAGACACGATTGGCTGTCTAAAGAATAAAGATATAATAGGACCAAAAGTCATAAACTTCACTATAATATTGTATTGTCTTTTGCGACTTAAATTCGTAACGACAAAATGAAAGGCGTTATCTTTAGTGTTTAGAGTTAATATGAGGGTTTCCCGTCATATTATTATATAGGTCATAATGTCTGTAAATATAGTCTTGCCCTGCTTTTAGTTTCCTTATTGCTACTGTAATGTTAGTATGAAATATGCAGTTTTCAGTCGATGTATCATCGCCAAGGTAAAAGAAACTCATAAAAGTGGTAATTGTTTGCGGATATTGTGCAGGAAGCGATCATGTTCGGTGTTCAAGTATTCACAGTGTAATTCTCATGAGTATTTGAAGTTTTATCGACTTCCAAAAAAAGAAGTAATACGATCGGCTGTGGATATTATCTATTGTAACATTTCTTTTGAAAGCGTAAATAGATGGCGCTCTCTCGTTTATGAATCGCGCTAACCCTTGTCATTAAAAAAGATAACAATTATAGTAAAAATTCATTTCACAAATAAAAACACCGTAGATTTTTTAATACTAAGTTTGGTACTAATATACATTCTGTGACTAAGTATATAAATAAATAGAATAAAAAATCTATTTTCAATATTATACCATTACTATGTGTCACGGAAAGCTGTAACTTCTAATTCTAATATGTATATAAAATTCTCGCGTCACAGAGTTTGTGCGCGAACTCCTCCAAAACGGCTCAACCGATTTTAATCAAATTTTGTATTTATTTACATTCGTTAGGCCTGAGAATAGGTTTTTATCTACTTTTTATATTGATAAGTACTAGAAATAATTTATATGGCAAAACAACATTTGCCGGGTCAGCTAGTATACTACGCAAATAAGTAGACCGTATGTATATATGGATTATAGAGCTTCATGTCATCTTATATATTGAATGTGTAAAAGAAACATTGACAAAAGATGAGGAGGGAGAGAGAGAAAATGAAATTAAAATTACAAAGCAATTAGCCCGCATCCCTGCAGACTACGGGGTCAACGACCGTCATGATGAGGGTACGATTTAGCCCAATACCCGAAAATGTAGAGTCTGCATAACGTATTTTATCTTTGATGTTTTATACGGCAAACGAGCAGACAGATGGACTGATAATAAGAAATGGATTGACTATGACTGTAAATTGGAAGCAGATGCGGATACTAAAAAAGGTGCATTCCCAGCCCAATAGCCAAAAGGTTCTATTGATATAAATAAAAGAAACAGCGACATGGCATTTTGTTTATGTCTATGAAATTGTACGTATCGATTCTAATGGCCGCACCGAATTGCATTCCAGTGCATTCCTGTGCCCGTTTACATTATTCCAGTACGAACCCGCGCTGGATTGGATTACTGGATTGGAATAATGTAAAGCCGCTATAAAATGAACAAAAATTGACCAAATATTCCGTGTGATAATACAGTGAAACCAGCATGTCAAATTTATAATAATCGGTTCGTGAGAACGGTTTATCTCCGTTTACTTTCACACTATGAACGTGAGCACATTTTGCAACTATTTTGTGCTCATTCAATAATTATTATGCAATAACTAAAAATATAAATTGGGATTACTTGAAAGTTATTTAGATATTTTCAAAATATGCCTTCTATTTGGCGTATCAATTATTATGTATATCAAAGCGCACGGAAGTGCGCAGGCCGAGTTCCAGCAGGCCGCGCGCATGCCGTGCACTATTTACACGAACCGTTTCGACGCACTCTTGACCCCCCTGTAGCTCAGTGTATATTGCGAGTACAAACATAAAATTATACCTACGTAATTATATACTAGACTAGTACTTAAGCAGTATACCCAATTTCATAGATATAGCTTCGGTAGATCCTGAAATGTTTCCCTGTAAAAATAGCTAATTTTGGCACTGACTCACTGACTCACTCACTGACCGGTAATCAAAACCTCTAGGCCACTTCCAATTGTCCTAGCGTTATGAAATTTGGCACACAGGTCGTGTGTTATAATATGTAAATTAACAAAAAATTGAGAAATTAATAAAATCGGTCAAGCGTGAGTCGGCTCATCTAAGAACTTTAGAGGCCACTTCAAATTGTCCTAGCGTTATGAAATTTGGCGCACAGGTCGTGTGTTATATTATGTAGATTAACAAAAAATTAAGAAATTTAAGAAATCGGTCAAGCGTGAGTCGGCTTATCTATGAACTTTAGATAAAAATTCTTATATACCAGTGATACAATGAGAATACGATGAGGAGGGTGGGAGGAGGAGAGGGGGAGTATAAAATAATGTCATGTATAATGCACACTGTATAGCTTATTAAATAAATACTGTTTACTTAAAAAATTGGCTTCTATTTATAGTTTAACAAATACCACTAGCGCCATCTATCGAAAGTATTGTTTATATCGGGCGTGGCACAAAAAGAAAAAAATAGGAATGATTTCTTGAAAAAAAGTATTGAAATCCCACCATTTTACATACCTGTTAAAATGGGGCCGAGTTTCTATCCTATCGGCTAATTTTTGACCTAAAAAAAAGAGTTGAAATCCAATCCAATGCCAAGTTCAGATGCACTTCATCGATCATAATCATCTTCATCAACAGCCTGATCCATAATACTTCTAAATTTGAACTTGGCAGGTTGTTTAGGCCAAAAATTAGCCGATAGGAACTCGGCCCCATTTTAACAGGTATGTTTTTGGTGGGATTATATTATCTGAGAAAGCATTAAAGTAGCAGCGCTGAAGCCTGAAAGTGTTACTTTTTTTTATGTGGACAAATTCATCATGAATTTGACGCTAAAATTAACGCTAGAGCAATCTCATAGAAACACAGAAATCTTAAGTAATTCTTCATCGCTGATTGCTATGCAATGAACTCTTTATAAGGGACACATCCTAAAGTATTATTAGTTATTACTTTATTTTGTTACACCCTGTATAATAAACAAATATAGGTGAAAAAAATCCCACTTCACAATAACGAAACCTTGACAATAAATACACAGATAACCGCTCAATTTAGCGCAATTTCCACAACCACAATATGATCATTTTCTATAGCACAATGTTCAACTGTTTGTTAATAAAAAACTATAACCATTAACGCCTGAAGTTGCGGAATAATATGTTTCTTTTTTAATAATGTGTCAATATTGTCGATTACAATTTACAAATGTAGAGAGAACTCAATTTTCATATTATAATTAAATAGTACATTACGCACCTAGGGCAGGAAAATAAGAAATGTCTCAGATCACATGTAATTGTCAACAAACATGTGATCTGAGGCTTTCTTATTTACTGCTCATGGTGCGTATACTATTTTTCTCATCGACGGAGGCGTAAAACGGCAACATCGGTAAGCGCAGCGGGAAGAAAGTTGACGTTTTCCGCCCGGAGGTGAGAAAAAGAATTTTCTATGTAAAACGCATTTAGGCAGTTCGCAATATGAGAAGAACTAAAGGTAACCTTGTGAGTGTGAAAATGTGTCCAAAATAACATGATCCCGGGGATCCTTCTTCCTTCAAGCAGGGAGATCGTCTATCACCAAAAAAACTTAGCGCCTGTTTTCACCAACCACTAACTTAACACAAATATGTTCTATAGGGGTCTTTTAGGATTATCTCACCTAACCTAACACTAAAATATGTTCTATAAGGGTATTTTACGATCATCTCCTAAAATGAAGATGTTTTCACCGAGTATTACGTGCATCATAAGTCCTTTGGTACTGGGGAAGGGAAGAAGGAAACAGGCGTGTGAAAGTTGAGGGCATCCATAATACATTTTGGATAATACATGGTAGCACTACAGAAGTAAAGTGACAGTACTCAGGAAGTTACAATGGAAATGTTGGACAAAACAGGTTTAAGGTTTATTCACCTCAGCCACTGTTTTACCATTTACAGCTCATAAAAATCGCTAAACGCTAAAAATTTTACATTTCGTGTTAAAATGTTGTGTTCTGTGATAAAGATCTATTTATTCAAACAAAACTATAGCTTTTGAAATTAATTGCATTGGACTCTAGTCTCTACTATCAAAAAATTGTTCCTCCTTTATTAAGTTAAATGGCGGAATTTAACCATAAGAAAAAAAAAATTAAATTCTATTATACATATTGTCTTTGAGTGCTTTTAGCACTATCAGTACCAACTTAATTATTTTTGGCTTCTCTAACATTACATGTTAGGCTCTAGACGGTAGTTAAAAAAATAACTCACTAAAGATATTGTATAAAAATAATATTATTATAAACATAACTTATGTAAGTTCTATTGTTTCTCATAATTATTCTTTTATTTTTATTAATTATATTTTTGTCATTCACACAAGTTGAGGTAAATCTTTGTTTATTTGATCTTAATCAAATGATCAAAACACGAAAGCCGCTGCAATTAAAGTAATGAACAGATTAAAAAAAGTAAAATTAAATAATATGAGAAAAAATTTAAGCAATATAGGAAGCGGAGTTTAAAAAAAAGTTAGGTTGTTAAGGCGATGTTTCCTTTTTGGTAGAGAACTGTCGATCGGTCAGAGTTGCAGGTGAGTAAACGCATTTTTGGCGTTTATGGGCCATATTATCTATCTATATAGAAGGGAGACTGCCCAGGCGTTTTGGGCATTTATTCAGCAAGCGAAGTGTCGCAGCCACAAGAGTACAGAGCCGTCAAAACGCAGTCCCCAGTTTCGATAGCGAATTTAGATGTCAAAAATGTATAGGATTTTAACGTAACGCATCGGTTTGTCATAACTCATAAAGTGTCATGGCGCTTGCAATGCTTTATTTCAAATCTTGTACATTTTTGACATCTAACTTCGCTATCGAAACTAGCGAATACAATTTGTGTACTCTGCAACTTAGTATGAAATTCCCTACGTATTTAACGACACGAAGCTAATTGTCGTCTTCTACATTTTTTAAGTCTAATTTCTAACATAAAATCCTGTGAGAAAGTTGTAAATAAAGCTAAATCTTCCCTTTATGAACAACCCGTAATTTCCCATAAAATTTTGTAACAGAAACACAAATCTGCAACACAATCTGCCCGCATCGTCAGTCAAAACTTGCAAATAAATGTTAACAGGATAATATTTTAAACGCAAAAATGTACACTTCAGCGTTTACGTCTGCTCACTATAGAGTTTTATTGATGTATCATGTTATTTTAGATTTATGGCATAACAAAAATGCATCTTTGTTCTAAAAATGTTTTTTTTTTCCATACTGTAAACGTGCTGACTGCTGAGGCGCTAAGGCGTTTTTGTATAGAAGAGTAGATTTTTTTCAACTTTAATTTTACAGCATACTTTGCTCATTTTCATGAGTATATATTCCCTACAAAAGTATGGATACTGTTTATTATTAAAATACCCTGTACATAATATTTTTTGTGTATTGTAAAATTTGTAGAGTAACTTTCCGATCCTTGTCGCAAGCGACCGAGACCGACAAAATTTCAAATAAAATGCCACTTTATGACCTAGGCTACAGGTTTCGTTTTCTACCGACATTGGTCTAACGACCGATGCAGCCGCAGCCTTGAAGCGGCGTAGAGCAATATGTGAGCTATTGCCTAGGTCATATTGGCATTTTATTTGAATTTGCGTCGGTCGCGGGCGCTTGCCGCGAGGATCAGAACATCACCTTTAGAAATAACTTTAGCATCAATCATATGATACAACGTAATGCAGTAAACATTTTATTATGCCATTAAACAATAACGAACATAACAAAGTATTGTATGTCTGTCTATAAACAGCTCGTGGCTGTTTTATCTCTGTATCTATGTGCACGACTTGCGTGTTCCTAGTATTTCTAGGTATAAGTAAATCTACGTATAGTATATTCATCCTGGATCGAAAATAATTACAAAATGAATACGCTATACAATAAAAACATGTTTAACGTAACCATCTTGATCTATTGTTTTTACTTAACAGTCAAAGACATCCCACGTTCGTTACTTTTTCATTACTAAGAGGATAATATTATATTTCCTATAATAAATATTTACTAACTTTACTACGTTTTTACCAATTATTAGAAAATTTCTAGAACTACAGACACTAGAGATATTATTTCCGCGACTGTTGTTTTGTTTTGCTTCAACGAATAAAAGTAATGCTTAGCTTTTGATGTGGTAGTAACTAGTAGCTAGCTAAATAGGTAGATAATTCTAACTTTTAACTAAAACAATATTCCTAGACGATTTTGATACTTTGTAGTTATTATAACTTTATGAAAACGCGGCTTGTTTCATCCGATTATTATTGTAGACATTAATTATAAGCTTATATTACCAAATTGCTCAAAATTTCCCACATCACCAAAACAATTAATACTTTCTAAACATTTTCTTCCGTAAAATGTGTCAAATATTTGACCACGATTTGGGCAGGTGAGTGACCTCCGTGACTTGACAGTTATCGGTTACATTGACATTGCCTTACTAACTGAATTGCTTAACTGACAAGGTTAAGTTTTGCATAGAATTTTGTCGCATAAGTTAAGAGGTTAGTTACTTACTTATATTTCTTTACTTCGTACCAAAAAAATCACGCACGAACCGTGAATTTTTTCTAAAATTAGCTTTGGCCTTTCCTGTCATACTGTGTATCTGCACTATTTGTTGCATAGTTTTAAAGATCTAAGCATAATATACCTACATATTATAGCACTTGTAAGTTGTAGACTGTAGTTCTTGCATTATTGCATGTGTTGTGCTGCATCCTCCTAAAACCTTCTAAATTCAAGAATCTAGCTGTAATTTTCTGTTACCATTTGCCAATTTATAGCTCTTCGTGGAAAATGTCAATGTCTCACAGCTTACTTACCTGAAACAAAGAATAAAAAGTTATATAACTAACATATTTTTTATTAAGCTAGAGTCATAGAGCCAGCTATCACTAGAATTGTTTTTATTTTTCGAGTGAAAATTTCTTTAGTAGTCCACTTTTTTAGGACGGGTAAAAAATATTAAACAGACGGAGGAAAACTAGACCGCCGGCACAGCGTAGAAGAGGACCATGCCCATTTCTTTCTAGTTTATGCCGCGACGAAAATGTATGCCTGCCCTACAGTTTCGTTTTCATTTCTGCCGGCCGGGCCGCGGCAGTCCGCACATGCCTACACCCAAAGTGCAACATGTTGTTATTTTTACTTTTATTTGCCTACTTGTCATATTATTATCGCGGCCTTACATCAAAAACGAAACAGCCGCTGACAGAGATGTCCTCACTTTCACATTCATAAGAATCGAATAAAAAAATTCCAAGAATCGCTAGAACTGGCTAGGACGGCCGGTGACATTTAGCCAAATTAATTCGACGCTGACCTTTCCCTATGACCCGGGGTCAGACGTATCCTGTCTGACAATTGACAGTATTGTGAAGATTAGACTGCCACTCGCGAATCATAATGTACTTTGAAATTTCCTAAAGATTCATAAAATACCATCTGAGAAAGTGTAAATTTATCCTGTCTGTTACTTTTTGACACCCAAACTGCAGGACCGATTTTGCTAAAATTTGGTATGGAGATACTTTAGACTTTAGAGTCCCGGGAAAGGACATAGGATTCTTTTATCCCGGAAAATGTACGGTTCCCGCGCCTTATACGAATTTTGGCGCAATGGAGTTGCGGGCGTCATATTTTAGTCGTAATAACTATAATTTGAAATTTCCTAAAGTTATGAATAAAACCCCCCTTAGTGATAAAAATATTTACACAATGGATACGGTATAATATCCTTGTCTGATAAGATACCAATGTCATGGACCAAACATTGTGTGGCTTATTCATTGTGTAACACAGCGGTTCTCAAACATTTTTGGTGGCGGAACCCTTTTAAGAAATTACGTTTTTGACGGACCCCCTAAAAATAAGAATGTTTTGTCTTTGAATAAATTGTCTTCGTGCTGGTGTATGATGAAATTTTTAAAAAACAATTTATGTAGCGCCCTGAATGGCTGGTGTAACACTATGTTTTCATTGCTAAATGAGAATAAGTACTGTCCAATCCTATATCACAGGGTGCAGTCAACAAAACTGGAGAATCACTTTTGGAGTATGTCACTTTAGAAAGGTCCATAATATGAATCAATAATATGAAAATGAATTGGTAAATGTGAGCGCTAATCTCGAAAACGGCTGAACCGTTTACGCTAATTCTTTTTTTTTTTTGTTTAAAAGTTGTTTAGGAGAAAATAATTTAAAAACACCTAGAAAATTAGATGAAATATCTATATTTCATCTAATTTTCTAGGTGTTTTTAATATACGTTATTTAAATATTAAGTATGTAGTTTTAATACGACCGTACCTAAATAAGAGTGTGTCTGCCGTACAAAATGCGACAATTCGACTCGCACACTTGACACTACACGCATTTTAATTTGTAACACGTTTGAGTTTGGGCTTGCGCAAACGGGCTACTAGACTCACAATTCCGTAATGTCCGCTTCCGCACTTCCGTAATGGCCGCTATAAATTATTCCAATCCAGCTGTGGCCTGAGATCCAAACCAGCCCTGGATTGCTACTTTATTTTTTTATTTTATTTTATTTAGGAAAACAAACAGTACAAATTTACATATTATAAAATTTCTAGGAATATTACAATAGACCTTAGAATTTACATGTTTTCACATTTATGATTCTAAGAAAAACAAAGGCAAAATAAAAATAAAAAGAATTACGGTTGCTAGTGGCTCGCTTGCAAGCCTTACTTATAGGTATAGAAAGTACAGAAAAAATATTATACGACGAGGGATAACTGATAAGTACAGTTATATTTTATACACAAAAAATACGCTAAAACGAAAAACCTTCCTAAAGCCGGCCAAATTATTGTCGAACTAGACGTTCCGCGCGGCTTCGCCCGCGTAAATTAGATATTTCACAGACAAATCAGTCTACAAAAAATAGCCTATAATCCTTCACGTAGTTCGTGAGATAAGCCCTTTCAAATAATTTCCCCCGTTTTTTCCACGTTGTCTTCTATTTCTTCGCTCCTATTAGTCTTAGCGTGATAAAATTTAGCCTATAGCCTTTCTCGATAAATGGGCTATCTAACACTGAAAGAATTTTTCAAATCGGACCAGTAGTTCCTGAAATTAGCGCGTTCAAATAAGCCCTTTCAAATAATTTCCCCCCGTTTTTTCCACATTTTCCTCTATTTCGTCGCTCCTATTAGTCTTAGCGTAATAAAATATAGCCTATAGCCTTCCTCGATAAATGAACTATCTAACACTGAAAGAATTTTTCAAATCGGACCAGTAGTTCCTGAGATTAGCGCGTTCAAACAAACAAACAAACAAACTAACAAACTCTTTCGCTTTATAATATTAGTATAGATATGAATTAAAATGAAAACAAACATTTTTGCTCAAGTTATTTTTATTTACGACTAGCCCATACGATCGAGTCCTATAATAAAAATAAAACAATAAATGTAATTCTTAAAAGGAAAGTCTCAGTATGAACCTTAAATACTGCATTCATAATGAACATTTTATATTGTTTACGTACAAAAGGATTTTTACCTGTAAATAAGTATTTGATCTATTTAAGTATATTTAATTAATTTAATTAATATAAAATAATTAACGGTTAGAAAAGAAAATAGGTATAACCTAGAATTTAATTATATTTATTTTGTACATTAATTATAATAAACGTACTTATACGGAAAATACAATAATTGGCGCAGACAAGACACAAACTGCTTTTTGATATCAATTATTGTTAAACTACACACTTGAAAATTCGAAACTGTTAAGCGACATTTCACGGTCGCCTACTCCAAACGTAGATAAATATTGTACATTTTCGCTATGTTTTGTTCAAATTCTACTGTATTGTGTCGCCGGGTGGCATTTTTTTGAGAACTGTCCATGTGGAGACTAGAAATGATTACTAGCTGCAATCTTCTAACTGCTATTTGAACCACTCTTATTTCAATTGTTATATTGCATCGCCTGGTGCAGTACTGACATAATTTTTATTTTAGTATTCATCTTCTTTCGAGGCGGTAAACTGTTTAATGTACCCAACAACGACATAAGGAACATCTTGTCTTCCTCCGCTTCGGCCAAAGTGCATTCATGATCTGTAGATCTCTGCTCAGTATAAACGGAAGGAAAAGGATGTAAGTCCGTATGTTTGTTGCCTTCGTTCGCTTCGGCGAAAGTGGATTCGTGATCTATATTCCTCTGCTTCGTATAAACTGAATGAAAAGGAGCGAAGTCTGTCTGTCTGTTGTCTTCGTTCGCTTCGGCCGATGTGGATTCTATAGATGTCTGCTCAGTATGACCGGAATTAAAAGGATCCGAGTCTATCTGTTCGTTTTCCTGTTTGATGATCTTTTGAGGATGTTCCTCTATTTCGATGTAGTGCTCCTCAATGCATTCCTTCTTAATCTCTGGTGAGTCGGTGTCTTTAGATTCTTTTTGCAGGAATTGCAGCTGCTTCCAGTACACATACTCAGATTTCCGATCCGACTCGATTGGGATCCCGGCCTCCAGCTGTTTCTGTCGTTTCAACTCCCTCGCGTAACACGTTCTTATGTTTTTCCATCTTTTCTGCAAATCCACACCTGGAAAAAAATATAAATTTGGTTTTTATGCGTAACTCTTTGAGCTTCTAAATTACGAACGAGGCTTCTGCGTCTTCGTGGGCCCAAAATATTTGCGCAAGAGCCGTACATTTTGTTACAAATCACACAGTACATCTTTCCCGGTCCTATATTCCAAGCCATAAAAACTAAAAATTCTTACTTAGATATCTTCTCTCCGCCTTGGTCGCCTTCTTATCGGCGAATATATCGACGATTTGCGCCCAGCACTGCTTTCTAATATCTCTGTTACCGTATTCCTCGCACGAGGTATCCCATATGGCCGGTCTCTTTTGTACTTCGCCGATGAACTGGAGCGCGTTGAATTTCCCAATTTTAACGAAGAGGCTATCCAACAAATAAATCGTGTGATTATGGTAAGAACGTGTTGAATCTCTCCATTTAAACGCAACCAAATTCCACCGATTAGTAAAACAAAATGGCCGCCGGCGGCGCAACTGACGCGGGCGATCGTGGCGGCACCGACTGCGCGAGTAGCGGAACCGTACAGCGCGGACTCGGCCGGTTGCGTCGATTCTCAATCGCTAAACTGGTTGCGCGATTAATTCAGTCACCGGTAACCGGTTGCGCAACGGATGTTGTGAATAATAATGACTCCGCTGTCACGGACCACGGTACACAGGAGTCAAATTGTGGATTGCATCTAAATATAAGTTGGACTATGTTATGTTAAAAATAAAAAATAAAATAATTAAGTATATAATAAATAATTTGTATTATTATCTTTTTAAACATATAATAATTTTCGAGAGAAATCGCGGCTATAGTTATTTAAGGAATTCCCAAAGAAGGCAAATGTCAGATGAATTAGCTACCTACTTTTTCCAAAAAACGAACGGTAAGATTTTACAATTACAAAACCGTGTTATGCAGATTGGACGCTATATTGAGATAACTTAGATGTAGCCCATTACATATTATGCTACTAGATAACGCCCGCAACTCCGTTGCGCCAAAATTTGTTTGTCGCGCAGGAACCATACATTTTTCAGGGATAAAAAAGCAAACCAAATCTTAGCAAAATCGGTTCAGCGGTTTGAGCGTGAAGAGGTAACAGACACACAGACAGATAAACAGCTGATAGACAGACTTGGCGCAAAGAGACCCTAAGAGCGACCGCAGACTTACAATTTCAAGTTGGCCGACTATCGTACAACTAAATTGCGTAGTTTCACAATTTAATTGGCCAACTTTATCGTGTACGCTGCCAGCCGCAGACTTGCGCAGATTTGCGGTGACCCTAATGTGACCCTAAGACCCTAAGTCGAACACATTTCTTCCATTTTTGACGAGCGATGTAAGAGTTATACGCATATCTATTTACGCTGACACATTAAGGTCCTGACCTTGAAACCTTCGCAATACAGTTATCAAGTGACAAGTTGAATGATCCCATTATGATACAGTAATGACTACGTGATGGGCGTGCAACCACACTTACACCGCTTACACGCGCCGCCAATAAATCCGCAGGGTTATCACGTAAAAATAGCGATCAACAATCCACAAACAATAATCGCGCGATCGATTGCTGGGTATAAAAAACATGTAAGCAATCGATTGCAATCGTATTGTTTTGGCTGATACGTGATACGAAATTGCGATTTTGGAGCAATTATCGCGCAATAATTGCTCTCGCAAGATACGTGATACGGCTGCCGATAACTCCATTAGGGGCAATCCATAAATTACGTCAAACGAAATTCGATGTTCTTTAAACCCTTTCCCGACGTCACAACTCACAGTTAGTTATATTAATTAGTTATATCCCCCCCCCCCCCCCCCCCCTACCTTTTGTGACATCAAATATTATTGAATTTGAAAAGCAGATCCAAAATTATTTTTTTGTATTCTGTTACTAGTGCAAAGTTGTGTTTCAAAACTAAGATTTAGGAAAGTGACGTCACAAAATTTAGGCCCTCTTCCATCCCCCGTCACATCGCACTTCGTCAACCCCCTTTAACCCCCTTAACGTGTGACATTATTTGCTGACGATCCCTTATTATACGTAACAAAATATTACGTTATTGGTAGCTATGTGTTTCAGGGACCTCAACGGCATTATATAAGTCGCAGGAGAATTGACACGCGGCGTGCCATACCAGCTTTTTGTGTAAGATTTTTCCTCTTATCTTCAAATTTAAAATTATCTGAAAACTGAAAAGGACATCCAGTTTTCAAAGATTATTAAAAACTAGACGTTCCGCACGGCTTCGCCCGCGTAAATTAGATATTTCACAGACAAATCAGTCTACAAAAAATAGCCTATGATCCTTCACGTGGTCTACTTCTTATCTGACCCAAATAACAGAAAAATTGCTCTAGTAGTTCGTGAGATAAGCCCTTTCAAATAATTTCCCGCGTTTTTTCCACATTTTCTTCTATTTCTTCGCTCCTATTAGTCTTAGCGTGATAAAATATAGCCTATAGCCTTATTCGATAAATGGGCTATCTAACACTGAAAGAATTTTTCAAATCGGACCAGTAGTTCCTGAGATTAGCGCGTTCAAATAAGCCCTTTCAAATAATTTCCCCCTGTTTTTTCCACATTTTCCTCTATTTCTTCGCTCCTATTAGTCTTAGCGTGATAAAATATAGCCTATAGCCTTCCTCGATAAATGGACTATCTAACACTGAAAGAATTTTTCAAATCGGACCAGTAGTTCCTGAGATTAGCGCGTTCAAACAAACAAACAAACAAACTAAAAAACTCTTCCGCTTTATAATATTAAGTATAGATGTTTTGTTTGATTGTTTTGTTTTTTTTTTTTTTGAGAAATTACTTAAAACAACAATAAATAGATATTATATTAATCATGTTTTCAGATTATATTTCTGGGTCTCCTTATTTTGAAAATGTGTTTGTCTCTGTCTACACTCTACCGCAGTCCACAAGACACTTAAATATACTCAACTAGCTGTGCCCCGCGGTGTTACCCGCGGTTTAAGTGATATATAATAAAAGACTTATGAAAAGTACCAATAATAGGGTCAAAAGTCAAAACGGGACGATACATGGTTATATAATGGTTTATGGTAGTTGCCGCGAATAGTCGCTATTATTCGGTATTCGGCATTATTCGACATTTTTTTGCTATTCGTCGAATACCAAATAATAATGTCTATTATTCGACATTCGGCGAATAGTTCTCTAAAATAAACTTTTAATGAAAAATACAATAAGCTTATATAATCACTTTATTTTTTCTTAAAAAACCAAACATACCTACTAGGTTTAATATTAATTATGATCATATTTTATCATTAATATTAAATGTCATACAAAAATCAGTGAAGTAAAAGTTAGGCTTTTTTATTAATATTTAAAATCCAAAAGGGGCAGATTGTGGTGTAGAAAAAAACAGTTTTTCTGCACGATTGGGATCAAGTCGGTTGCGCTTTTTTTCATACATCAAACCTGCCTCAGAAAATAGTCTTTCTGAATAAACAGAACTTGCTGGTGTGATTAAGTATCGTTTAGCAAGTTTTCTCAAAATGGGGAATTCATTTTTACAAGCCCACCATTAATAATATACCGGTGGCATTCTTGGGTTGCTCAGAAGGCTTTTCTGTAAATGTAATATCAGTATAATATCAGAATGTGACACTGATTTCATAACTTCATTTTCTTTTCTTATAACCTTCGAAAAAATTTAGATTACAGTAGGTTAAAAATAAATTATTCTACAAGTGTGATAGGTATATTCGATAACAAATAATCTATTTTTTTATATTCCTTTAAGCCTTTGTTAATGTCGAATAATAATAGCGAATTATTCGACTATTCGCCATAGGGAATGGCGATTAATCGGTATTCGACTATTCGCTATTACAACTATTCGCGGCAACTCTAGTTTATGGTAGTGATGATGATGATGAATGTAATTTGCATAGTAGCATATGCTTTGCGTTCTTAAAACAACGTCGAAACTCCCAAAGTTGTATCTATAAAGAGTCAGGAGTTCTCTCAGCAACTTCCGAACCATGGTATACCTTGGTGCAAAATCTTACTTGTTGGTAGCTTATGCTTATCACGAAACCGAAGTCACCACATGTTTCCATATAAATTTTGAGGAGTTCCCTCGATTACTTATGGATCCCTTCATCAGGTCACCACTTTTATGAATACGGTACCAAATTGGGATGATAGCCTATACACCAAAAGAAAAAAATTGTAAATCGGTTTACAAACGGCGGAGTAGGTAATCGTTGAACATGAGAAAATTCCTTCGTTTTGAAAGTCGGTTAAAATTGTAGCCTATGTGTTATTCTGATGTATAAGCTATATTATTGTAAAGTTTAAGTAAAATCCGTTCAGTAGTTTTTGCGTGAAAGAGTAACAAACATCCATACATCCAAACTTTCGCCTTTATAATATTAGTAGGATATATATATATATATATATATATATATATATATATATATATATATATATATATATATATATATATATATATATATATATATATATATATATATATATATATATATATATATATATATATATATATATATATATATATATATATATATATATATATATATATATATATAGATAATATGGGTTGGAATTATTCTCTAATTAGCATTTAAATACATAATAATATAATGTAATTATGTATTAATTGCAGCGATTATTATGATCACAGTGACGCTTTTGAAGTATATTATTTCATAAAGATGTACCATGTTTCTCAATCATAATATTCTGACTTCTTAACTAAAATCAGTGACTTAAGTTCCTACCATTCCATTCCCGCTATGTTTACCTATCACATTGATTTGAAGACCGTCATCTTAATTTAGCTAGAAGAATAAGCATTCACTACTGAGTACTGCACTGCTAGATGCAGCATTTAAATAGTAAAAAAACCCGCACGTGTCACTGACAGCTTCTTACGACAAAGTCGGTGAAGCTTAGAGATAAATAAAATGCTAAATTTTGGCCAGTTCGAGAAGATGACAAGAGAGAGAAAAAGGAAAGAAGAAGATAGAGGAAAGAAAGAGTATAGAATAAGCATGCAGCCACATTCCTGAAGACACGACGATTCCGAAATTTGTAGTAATCATGATTCGTTATGATGAAAATAAGGTGCCCGAGCATAATAACATAATATCACGTTTAAATAAATATCAAATTAATACAACAAAAACGACCAAAACTCATCCAAAATTCGAAAACAAATTAGCAAGGCGCAAAAACAATAACATTCGCTTCTTGGAAGGTCAAGAGGAAACTGCTTCAATCTGGGGAAATCCAGATTCCAGAAGATAATGGAAATATCTGTCCAGCAATTTCCTCCGCGTACCATGGAAATGTGTGAAAATTGCCACCGCTCCCTTGGGAAAATGTGGAGTTTCCTGTTGCTTTGTCCATAATACAATATAATACATTATGTATATGTCTTAGTTCCTCTGACATTGCAAGAGTGTAACAAAACTTAGGCACGATACTTGTATCATGTATGTGTCCCTTATAATATACAGTTTTTTTTATTACTAGCTAAAAGCCGAGCTTTGTGAGGGCTCGCGGCGTTTTTCTGCGTGGTGATAATCTTTAAGGCAGTTTTTTTTAATATTTTAATAACTTAACCAAACCTTGACTGACCGATGATAACACATCTACATATAAATAATTTTTTTTTATGTTAAAGCACAAATCAATAGGCGTGATAGTTTTTCCGCAAAGTGTAAAGTAACTTTTTCTTTTAATTTTTGTATTGGCAATTTCATAACGTTGCATTGGGACATTTCTCATAGAAACATAGAAGTCTCAAATTACTCTTGCCATTTTCACAGTACTATAATCACAGTAAACATTAATTTAAGGAACACAATATGTCCCTTTATTTGTTACAACCTGTATTATCTCTGCGTTCGATATGATTATGTGTTTACTATTGGGATTTAATAGTTATCAATTATAATAACATTTTTTGTCCGTCTACAAATAAAATCTGTTTAATAACAACGTTTAGCACTTGATATTGACGCCTTGCCAAAGGATAACTATTTTTAGCAACGAGGTAACTCTAAATAGGATAACTTATGTTTATTGTTATTACTTATTGATAAGCATATTATAGATTGTATTTAACTGCAGTTTTGGCAATGCACTATCACATAAACGGGTTTAAAGCAGACCTACGTTATTGGATCGGACACATAGAATCTTGGAGAAGTCACATGACGGACAAAGACTAAGGGTGGGTTGCACCAGAGGCGTTGTTATAGTTAACCTAAAGGTTATCGTTAAATATGGCGTCCATTATTGACTTTAACTAGAGATTTGACAGTTCATTTGACATTTTGAAGTTAAAGTTATAGTTAAAGTAAGTTGGTGCAACCCACCCTATGTAAGTAATATACCTTTATACGCTGCGTAAATATATTTTTATTTTTAGTAAAAGAAAAACTATCTTATTAATTCTACGAGAAAGGTTTAACATTTTCAACCTTTCTCCATCATAAGCCTCAATAACATCCAACCCTACGAGTTAACCCAAAGGACAAAATCGGAGATGCGAAAAAGTCAAGTTAATTTTCTGCACAAAAGCAAGTGGTTTAATCAAATACCTAATAATTTATTCTCAAGTCACGTAGAACAATCGTGTAGAAAAATACAAGTCGATAAGCCGCACTCAGATTAAATATAGGTCTACCAGAATCTGATGGCAAAAAATGAGAAAAGAAATTGACTCTAGCAATACCGGGGTAAATGGAATAAAACATTTTGATCCTTTTTTTTTCTTACAGCGGCTGATTCTGTGTGTGAAACATGCAAATATAAAAATTTATCCAATGATCAAGGATATGTTTTGAAAATCTGACATCAAAATTTGCCATCAGATCCTGGTAGACCTATAATAACTTAACTTTAATTTAATGTAGAGTTTGACAGAAAGGCAATCATTAAATCTGTCAAAGTTCAGCCGCCAGCAAAGTAGCGAACAATCTATACTAATATTATATAAATTTTTAATGCGAAAGTGTGTCTGTATGTCTGTTACGGGTTACCTCTTCACACCCAAACCGCTGAACCGATTTTGCTAAAATTTGGCAAGGAAATACTTTGAGTCCCGGGAAAGGATAGTATACTTTTTATCCCGGAAAAATGTAGGCTTCACGCGCGATAAACGAATTGCGGACGTTATCTAGTTTCTAATAACTTCGGAATTCGGATATTTCGTAAGGCGTTTTTAGTTTATCGTTCGATTAGGTAGTTCTACAGGTACACCGTGGTACACGATATCCGGTTCGATCCGGATCCGGCCAGTCGCCTCGTAAAGAAGCGGGCGGAAGTTCAGCTTTATCGAAGTAATAACTTCAGTCGTATAAAATTTTAGTGGCTAACGAAAATACCGGGTCGTTCACATTGTTAAAAGTAAAAGTTATTTTCAGTTCGCAAAAAACTGTTGTGCGTTTTATTTACGTCACAACTCACATGCACAAAAACATTAAACAAAAGTGATACCAAGTTAGAGCAGCGAGGTTTATAAAATATATATGACATATTATTATCTAAAGGTTAAAGATAAACTATAAAGTCTGCTATACTTTCTCATCTGACCCTTTAAACCACGACGTTTTCTTTATCGCTTCTTTAAAGAATCGCCAATCAAAATTATGAAATTGACATAAGCGTTCGATAAAACAGTCGACATTCGACTAAAAATATTGACACAGCTATAATTAGTTAATAATTAACTAATAACTATGTACAGTTCGACAAGGCTGTTTATGAACGTGGCGAGAAAAGGAACTAACGCTTCTATCATACAAAAACGTCATTTTTGACAGTTCTCCTTTTCTTCTTCTTTTTGAAGAAGAAGATGGAGAACTGTCAAAAATGACGTTTTTGTATGATACATGTACACAGACAGTACTTGAATAATTATAATTTAATACTAGAGATCGCCCAATGCATTGGTCGAAATTCGACCTCAAATAAAAAATAAATTATAAGTTTCAAATTTCAACGCTTTTCTATTGATATTCTGTTGTCAAAATATTGACTTTATTATATTTTAGACATAATTCCTGCGACAGTCTCAGATTAATAAAGTCAAATGATGACAGACTGGCCGTGTAATAATTGTTTAACAATATTTAAGATTCAATAAAAAAACTAAATCTATTTTCAATTTGACGACCTCTGTGGCTCAGTTGGTAGGCTGTTGGTAGCTCAAGCCGGGGGTCGCGGGTTCGAATCCCGCCGACGGAACAAAAAGTTTTCAAAGTTCCTGGGTCATGGATGTGTATTAAATATGTGTATCATATAATAAAAATATATCTCCGTTGTCTGGTACCCGTAACACAAGTCCTTCAGGTACTTAGCACGGGGCCAGACTGACGTGGTGTGAAGCGTCCATAGATATTATTATTATATTATTTGACAACAGACTTCAAATACTTCAACCATAAATAAAAGAGTACAATTCGTGTGTATAGGCTTGCCAATCAAAATCTCTTAGTGTGTGTGTTGTAGTGTGTGTAATGTTTTATTTGTTAAAAAAATGTATGATACAAGCATAGAGATATAATGTACTACATACTAGAGGCGCCATTACAAACAAAAAACATGTCACACTTGAGGCATGAGCGGGGTGAGAGGCGGGGCGGTGATGGCTTTATATCAGTACCGCAGAAGTGACAAAGTTTTGTGCCTACACTCGAATGAACGCAGACTCTGTTTGAGTAAGTGGATAAAATAAAACAAAGATTTTTACTAAACATTATTAAAAGCTTTTATTTAACTTGCTGTGTATATTATTATGTACAATATAATATTATTATGTAAATTCGGGTGGAATTTTTGAACTCAATTTCGAAGTATGTATGTACATATAATATTTTAACCGATTGAGCTGAAATTTTGTATACACGTTTGGTTTGAATGACAATGCACGATACAGTATGACATCACTATAAATATAAAATGCCCGACCATCCAAGATAGTGGAATAGTTATTTTCTATGCCGTCCTATAATAATAGTATGGATATTAAATGAAAGAACTTTTTGAGAATAACTCGAAAACGAATGTAATGTGTACCGTGTGTGTAACGAGTGTACATCCAATATGGCGGCTCATCTAAGATAGGGGAATACAAACAAAGTTTCGTTTATTTCTGCATGACTCCATTTGAAATACTTCAGAATTCAGATTATGAATCAAAATCACAATATCATCCAGATAAATGGGGTTTTAGTATAAATAGCGAGGAATTCCTTCGATTACTTATGGATCCCATCATCAAGTCACCTTTTTTATGAACATGGTACCAAATTCGGATTAAACCCGATACAATAGCGAAAAAATCTTGAAAATCGGTCCACAAATGGCGAAGTGATCGTTGAACATACAAAATATATAACCTCCTCCTTTTTGGAAGTCAGTTAAAAAACATCATCATCATCACTCTACTCTGAAGGCATCACTCCGAAAAATTTATACGTGGGAGAGCCATGCTTCGGCACGAATGGGCCGGCTCGACCGGAGAAATACCACGTTCTCACAGAAAACCGCCGTGAAATAGCGCTTGCGCTCTGTTTCGCCGAGTGAGTTTCCCAATCCCCTACCCTATTCCCTTCCTTTCCCTCCCCTCTTCCCTTCTCTTCCCATCCCTACCCTCCCCTATTACCCTATTCCCTCTTATAAGGCACCTGCAGCTCTTCTGATAAAAATAAAAAAATAATAATAAAAAAATAAAAAAAAACACCGCAAATTGCCGAGAATAGAATATGACGTAGCCTCAAAATTCCGAAAATTTCAAAGATCGAGTTAACTCGACCAGTTTTGGAGCTACAAACCCCCCAGTTTTGGAGCTACAAATGGTCGAGTTAACTCCGAACCAAGGATTTCGAAAATCGGACCACAAACGGCTGAATAATCGTTGAACATACAAAAAATAATAAAAATAAACATACATACAGCCAAACGTATTACCTCCTTTTTTGGAAGTCGGTCAAAAACCAAAATATTACATACCAAAATTTTGCAAAACCGTTAGTTACAGCGGCTTGGGCGTGAAGAGGTAACAGACACAGAGAGAGACAGACAGATAGACGGACGGTCAGACAGACGGACAGACAAACAGATGGACGGACAGGCCGACAGACGGACGGTTAGACAGACAGACAGACATACTTTCGCATTTATAATAATTATATTATAATAAGTATCTATGGATCAAAAGTCCACTACATATGTACCTTATTTAAATTACTGAAATATTTATAAATACAATTATAATGTACGCATGTATAACGTAAACGTAATACCGTATTTATATTATTACCAAAATACAAACTCGTCTACGTGAATACTTCATTCATCGTCGTTTCATCATAGATATCTGTATTCTGCCTACATTCCCCTCTGAATCTACTACTCTATGACATTGCGAAATGGCGCGCGTCTTCGCCTAGTAATTGAATAGTCGTATTTTAATTGAAAATAATTAAATAAGAACACTAACCGATGAAATGTTATTCCGTCGCATTTGGAAGTGTTTTTGGAATTATTTTTACAGTATCTTAAGACACACCAAGGCATTTTTGTGACTTTTATTTTGTTTTTTTATAATTGTCATACGTCCAGTGCGCAGAAGAGCTCGCGGCCGACTAAGTGCGCTGCGGCTATATAGATTCTGTTGAATGTGACCAAGCATTGCGTTACGGTGTCAAGTCTAGTACGTAGTACTTATATGTCAGTGGATACAAGCATAATTTCAAAATAATATTAGCTCGACGCACTCCTTCACCATATTATAAACTACAACTGTGCGAAATTTCATGCTCCTACGTTTCCGCATTTTTCGTAAAAAGGGTCATTCATTCATAAATCACGCGAGCGAAAAACTTTGGTTTTTCGCTCGCGTGATTTATGAATGAAAGGCGTCGTGCGGGAGCGGGAGAGGGTGCCAGCGAGACGGCGCATGCGGGGCGGAGGGGCTGGGAGCGAGATAACGGTACTCCCTGTTTATTTCTGTGTCCCTGAGAATGCAACAGGTGATTTTCGGGTGACCTCCTCACGTAGTACGAGGTGAATGTTTTAATTGGCGGGCTAGCGCTTACATTGACCCGGAATGCACATTTTTGGTTACCCGCCTGCGATAGGAGAGTTAGAGAGTTATAAATTATAATACTTTAGATCAGTGTTTTTCAACCCCCACCTTTTTATCATGTTTGTATGTTTATAAATATAATATCTTTGTATAAAAACAGCACATCAGCAAACGTATCACCTGAATTCACCTGATGGAAAGCAACTGCCAACTACCGCCGCGCCGCCCATGGACACTCACAACATCATGAGAGTTGCAGGTGCGTTGCCGGCCTTGAACCACAGGTTGAACAATACTGCTTTAGAGTTTAGGGTGTGTACCTTGTAACGAATAATAAAAACTAAGGAAACGTAACTCCCATACTTCAACCGTTTTGAATTTGGTTAATGGTTCCTTTTCGCACACTAAAATATGACAATAGCTACGAAACACTAACACTCAAATTTAGAAAGAAAGAAAGAAACTTTATTTGGTAAAACAACAGATGAACATTAAAATAATCAAGAACATTTTAATCATCGATTTATATGTAATCATTGATTTATATTACGCTAGTATATGTCAATGATTTTCCAAATTGGCACCTACTCAGAATCTCTTGCGAACCCAGTTCGCAACGTTGGTTTTCAGTACGCAGTACATTCGGGTCTCATTTTGTAGACTCGTGAAACAAATTTTTTGACACAGTTACTCTTCCTTAGTTTTTGTTATTCGTAGCCAACGTAGCTTGTAAGTTGTGAGGTATCCCTTATTAATTATCTTAAATTTGGGACACATTTACACACCTTATTACTATCCATACTTACCAATATTATAAATGCGAAAGTGTGTCTGTCTGTCTGTCTGTAACCACTTCACGCCCAAACCACTGAACCGATTTTGCTAAAATTTGGTATGGAGATATTTTGAGTCCCGGAAAAGAACATATAAGTAGAATACTTTTTATCCCGAAAAAAATGTACGTCTCCCGCGTGATAAACGAATTTTGGCCCAAGGGAGTTGCAGGCGTCATCTAGTTTAGCAATAAATCGTAAAATACTAACAAATCGAATGTCGCATGCGGGTTGCGTGTTTACCATTGCAGTTTAAATCGACCGGATTTTCATAATTTTTGTGAAAGCATGTGCTCTAGTTCGGACGCGGAAACCAGATATTGAGTAAACGCTAAAAGTGTATTTTGTGTAATGCAATTAATTTATCATTTTAAAAATTTCGATAAAAAAAAAAGAAAAAAACGTGGAGGCACGGTTACACCGCTGTCCGCTGCCAAGACGAGCTTTTTGACTGTTTTTAACAAAATTTTTGGCTTCATGATTTTAATAAGTTAAAGCTTAAACATTTCACTGTGAATTCTTATTATAACAAATTAGTATTAAAAGCATCGAATCCATGCTACATACAGTTCTGGACTATACTAAATACTAATATTGTGGATTGGTGTTACTCAAGGGAACCATAATATTGCTGTCTTCTCTGCCCATAATTTGTTGGGTTTCAGATGGCAAAGTGCAAATTGTGCAGTCAGTAGTATATATTCTGCAAAACCTTAAAAAAATTACCATATTAAAAAAATACATTACATTTTATTTTTAAGTAAAAGTAAGAGAATCCCGTTGATTTTTTCCTCAAAACTCCACTTGTGATGACAGAGGTTTAGCTCATTTTTATTTTTTACTTATTCTTAATTTTTTTCGAATATTGCACATTCGTTACGTTCTTATTAAATTATGTAGTAATTTGGTGGCGTTATGTTAAATCCAACCGAGATCACGACTGTCATTGACTTGACATAAACCGACCAAATGACGTAGGCCTGCCTACAAATCAATAACAAATAGTACAATGTATATTGCATTTTTCTATGAATTAAGATGCACTTATACGAAGTAAATATTATGTTGTAACAGTCCACGATAAGCAGTTATGTAACACTGATAACACTTGCTACTCTGCAATTAATTTTAAATAAATCGATAATATCCCTTATCGTAAAATTGTACCTACTACAAATTTATTGGAGCACTAAATCTAGCTCTTTGGCACTAACACTAAGTTAATCCATGCTCGACCTTCAGACTATGAAAGCCACATGGATTGGCTGAGGCGTGAAGTAATATTTTCTATCAACGTTTAAGTTTACTGGGATTAAAAATATTATGCTTCAGTTATTTTCAATTCGATACATAAAATCAAATCTATTTCGACGAGTATTTGATTATAATGTAAATAATCTTCACGCTAATGCAGCCAACGTTGTTTTAAAATGCAAAAGAGCATTAATGTCATATCTAGGACAAAGTATTTGAATAATTGACTTGTTGCACGTCGGGTATTTAGTTCACGAATCACGCTGAAACTGCACTGAATCGCAGCGGAAAATTTATGCGTTCCAAATTCGAACAGCATTTCTCGATGGCCTCCGATAAATTGTATAGTAAATATGAGATATACAGGGTGAATATTTAATCCGAGAGTGATATACAGTAGGGATGCCACGAATAGTGAATTGGCCGAATACCGAATACGGAATATTCGGCAACGCTATCGGCCGAAGCGCCGAATATTCGGCCGCCGAATATTCGGCACGGAATACATACATTTCGGGGGTGCGGTAGCTGGATCAATGACCTATCAAGCCCCATAAGATCACCGGTGATCGCGATAACAATAGATTTCCAAGAATCCACGATCGAAGGATTTAAGACAAGTGGCAACCTGTTTTCCTCGTTGCGTTTTCAAACAAGTCATTTGCGTCAAATGAGTTGGATTTTTATTTGAAAACAGTTCGCCTAGATTGGAAGAACGATCCTTCCAAGTGGTGGTACCAAACGATAAACAATACCCAATTCCAAACTTTTGAACCGAAATTTGCCAGTTTATCTCCTGGAAGTAGCTTGTATATTGAGAGGTTATTTTCTGAGGCTGGTAAGATTTACGATGAAAAGCGTAATCGTTTGCTACTAAAAATGCTGAAAAGCTTGTTTTTATCCATCATAACTTACCATTGATCAATTTTAATAACTAAAGTGTTGTAATTTGGAAATAAAAACATAATGTTGAGTAATATAACGTGTTTTGTTTACATGATTTGGTATTCGGTATTCGGCCGAATAGTACGTATTATTCGGCCGAATACCGAATAGCAAAAAAAGAAGCCGAATAGGCCGAATACCGAATAGTTGCCGAATATTCGTGACATCACTAATATACAGATTGAATATTTTTATTCCGAGAGTGATATACAGAGTGAATATTTATTCCGAGAGTGATATATAGGATGAATATTTATTCCATTTTCGAGACTTACCAGAATGAATACACTCCTGAATATAATATTTTTTAATTACAGCATTTCCAGCCAAAAAGGAGTTATTTATACGCCTTAGCGTTTTTGTTTGTAATAGCTGAAATTTTTTGAATAGTTTAATGAAAGTTTTTTGATGGTAAGGAAAGAGTCACTTCTATTCAAGAATGCAAAGTCGAAACAGAATAAATAATCACTTGTATAATATCAATTACAAATATTAGTTCAAAAAATATGTAATAAAATATTCATTGAATATTAATAAAAGATGTTACTTATTAGGGATAATTGTCATCTTTGCCTTCGATGAACTAATTCAGCAATTAACCTGACACATTCAATAAGGCTAAGCGATAATATATGGCCATACAGGCCGTACTAAGGATTTTGTCATGCTCTTGATAAAATTTAATGGGCAGGCGATAATTTATAGCTGTCATAAAGATATGTTTTACTATGTAATTTAATTGTGTTGGCATGCTTAGCTGAACACAGAATACTTAAATCTAAGTATATGATTATCTAGAGACTTATATGTCAAAACACTGAACAAAGCCAAGCTATTTAAATACATACATGGAATTTATTGTGCTTTTATTGCCATAAGGTATTTTGAGAGGCTTTCTTATTTTGAATTTAAGTATATACTGAGTGAGAAGTTGTTAATTGCTATTAATAAGCCGTATTTATAGTCAAACCCGAATTTGGAGTTATGAATTTCCGTATGATAACTTAATATTATTGAAGCGTTAATTCAAGTATATATTATATATAGGTATAAGTTATAACGTTATAAATACTACATCTGATACCCAAGTCGAGGTATTACATAAAATCCGGAACCAAAAGGGCCAAGACGCGATGAAAACGGGCACATTGTAAAATGTGAGTTGAAAATCTGGTATGATTGAAATAGTCATTCGTCATTTACATAACAGGCTGTGGCTTATCGTTCACTTGACATTTCAGACTAGTTTTCACAAATACTTGCGTAGAGATTAGACTAAACCCGCCGGATTCGAGTTAGATCTTAGAAGATTCTAGAATCGCGAAATTTAGGGTTCCGTACCCAAAGGTTAATAACCGGACCCTATTACTGAGACTTCGATGTCTCTCCGTCTGTCCGTCTGTCTCCAGTCTGTAACTCAAGAACCGCTATAGCTAGACTTCTAAAATTTTCACAGATTATATATTTCTGTTGCCGCTATAACAACAAATACTAAAAACCTACGAATAATAAAAACTAAGAAAAAGTAACTCCGTCAAAAAACATGCTCCTCAATACTTGTCAAAAAAGTGTACCTTAAGTACACATTTCGATACATTTGCAATATTTAGGTGGCCTTGAGCAGTACTAGGCTGACGTTACATGACAGATCGAAAGGAACCAAATTTAAAACAGTAATAGTATGGGAGTTACGATTCCTTAGTTTTTATTATTCGTAGCTAAAAACAAAATAAAATAAATATTTAAGGGGGGCTCTCATACAACAAACGTGATTTTTTTGGCCGTTTTTGCTCGTAATCAATAATGGTAGCAGGTAGGCACTTGAAATACTCACAAAATTCTTAATTATATTTGTACTTACTTTAATAATAATAAAATTAAAATAATATAAATATTTAAGGGGGGCTCCCATACAATAAACACATTTTTTTCCAACTTTCGCTCTATAACGGTACGGAACCCAACGTGCGCGAGTCCGACTCGCACTTGGCCAATTATTTTGGCTTGGCCTACAACTAGATGTTGAAAGCATTCAAATAACAGCGGAATGATCAAAGAATAATTACAATACAGAAAGTAGCAGACCTGACTAGCTAATTAGTTGTCTATTTTAATCGTCCTGCATAATGCATCATCTAGTGAACTATTGAATTTAAAACTGTCCGGTAGCGCGCGAGCCATCCGGTGGGCCAAATTCGGACATCCCGTAGGCCGTAACCAGCGCCTTGTGTATACTATCACACATACATCCTACTCATATTATAAAGGTTTGTGTGTATGGATGTATGGATGTTTGTTAGTCTTTCACGCAAAAACTACTGAATGGAATTTATTGAAACTTTACAATAATGTAGCTTATACATCAGAACAACACATAGGCTACATTTTTAACCGACTTTCAAAATGAAGGAGATGTTAATATGTTCGTTTCGTACAAACGGCGGAGTAATCGAGGGAACTCCTCAAAATTTATATGGAAATATGTCATGACTTCGGTTTTGTAAGAAGTATTCCTAGCAAATGCTATCAACAAGTAAGATTTTGCACCAAGGTATACCATGGTTCGGAAGGTGCTGAGAGAACTCCTGACTCTTTATAAATACAAGTTTGGGAGTTTCGGCGTTGTTTTAAGAACGGAAAGCATATGCTACTATGCAAATTACATTCATCATCATTATTATCATCACCATCATCATCATCACTACCATAAATCATCATACCATGCAACGTCCTATTATGACTCTATTGTTGGTACTTTTCATAATCTTTTATTTTATTTCATTTAAACCGCGGGTAACACCGCGGGGGACAGCTAGTTTTATATACTTACAGAAACTAGAAAGTAAAAATATAAGTGTATACTGAAACATTCTAAAATGTTAACTTGTTTCTTTTCCTGTGTAATTTAGGTGAAAGATAGATTGGAAGAAGTACAACAAAGGTATGGTAGATGTTAAATAAAACAGCAAGTATGAAAAGCATTCCCCGCTTACCATTACACTTATAAGTAGACACCTCGCTTTTCCTTGAAGAAATCAAGCGAATCCGGGACATGCTGTGGTACATCGATAATAAACTTTATGTGCAAGTGGTAGAGTCCAAAAGTAATAAACGGTAAATAATAACTGAAGCATTGAAAGATCAATACGTTCAGCAACGCTATTTTAATTTATTACCGCCAAGTCGATGACCCACCGGACCGGCTAGCCAAAACGGCGAGTTGCTTTTTTGGTCACCATTAGGTACTGTTATACATGAAGTAAATTAGCATTTGATAGCCACATATCAACCTCTTTGGAAACGTAAAAATCAATAGAATAAATTCAAAATGGAAGTTTTTTTTTCAAAGTTGATACTTCAGAAGTTAGCGAGAGTAACTTATGAAAAAAAGAAGTGACTCAGGATTCAGGAACCAAAATTAATAATTTCTAAAATGTTTAACCTAGTTAATATAATAATCGTAGTTTTTATAATTATTTATCCTTATGTTTATTGCTTTTACTGGTCTTTACAGTAAGTTTAAAATAGACAAAATATTTACATGCAACTTTTCATTTATTTATGAAAGTTAATGTTTCAAATATTTAAAACGGCTAGCTTGGCTTACTTTTCTTACTTTCTATCGTAGCATTAATATCATAAATATTCAATTTCCTAATACGTAACAGAATATACTAACACTCATTACTAAGCAACGAGCACATTTATTTTTTCCAGACCACATTTAGCAGTTACAAGGATTCAAAATTTATAAAAAAGCGGCTCAAGTCACAACCTACAAACTTTTAACTTATGCACTACTTCTCATTTTTTATTTAGCCTATACTTTCCCACTGCTGGTCAAACGAATCCCCTAAAGTCTTCCGCGTGTCTGGATCCTGCTCGTTCCTGCTCCACCGCTGACCTAGCTGTTATACCTCCAGCTCGTCGCGCCATCTTTTTCAAGGCCGTCCGTCTTCGGGTACCTACATCTCACTTCCCTAGCTATTATTTAAGATGCAATATAGCACAAAGGCTTAATAATTTGTATTCAAAGTAAGCTGTATGGAAATAAGCTGTTTGTGTTAAATTATTTTATTTCATTGAATAAACACATTTAATACCATTGTAAAGTTTTTTCACAAAGTTATGTGAAATTAGGGTTATGTTATATAATTTAATATCTCATGAAGGGGGGGGACGGGAGTGGACTTAAAAAGTTCTTATTAAGTTAAAGTTCTTAAATAGTTGGCTTTCAAAATTAATCTCAATACGCATTTGGTTGATATGCTCTCAAACACTAATCAGCATCTTACGATGGTTTCTAATAATTAATAGTTTGATATTCGAAGCGTATAAGTTGATACTATTGTCTCAATCAACCCAAATCAGCAACTAAATATTTATGCCTCAATCCTCGTCTACACATACGAATTACGTTTCGTTTATACGATTAATATTTTAAAAAGATAAAACCGACTTCAAAGTTAAAACTACTGAACCGATTTTGATGAAACTTGCAGTATTCCCTAAGTTGAACAATATCTAGTACAACAAAAAAAGAATCACTTAAATCGGATTTGTAGTTCCGGAGATATGCGAACACAAACATAAAAACATACATACTTACAATATACATACATACACTTTTGAAATTTGGCACATTTGTTCAGACGCTGATATAGACTAACATATTCAAAAACTGGGCATAATTCTGGAAATATTACATACATACGCGTCGAATTGATAACCTCCTTTTTTTGAAGTCGGTTAAAATATATACGCGTATAACGGAACGCACTCGACTGGTGCGTTACGTAACCGATAGGGCTTCGCATTTGCTTACTCAAAGTTGACAGCCATGCAATCGATCTTGATTCTTGACATTCATGTATATTGGAAACATGAAATCATAACCTAGTCTTGGCTTGTTCTCTCCCGTGGCCCCTAAATTTTGTTGGGTCAGAGAGTTTGAAAATTTACGGTTTTTTGGGACTTTCAATGGTAGAAAACAAACGATAGAATTTTTTTTTGGGACGTCATCTAGATACTAATATTATGCAATTAGCTAGTTTTCATCATCATCATGTTAAGTTTTCTGGAAAACGGCTGGACCGCATTTTTTGAGATTTACATCTACAAATAGCTAATTAATATTACAAGGGTACTCTTTATTGTCGTCATATTTTTTATTGATTTCATTTTATAACTGATATTATAATATTTTTTTAATGTTCATGAGTCAGTCATAGTTTATTTCAGTTTATCATACATTTCGGGCAACCGTTACAACTTACAGCTCTGTGTACAACAACTGTGTATAGCTCGTACAAATTGAGTATTTACGTCCTTTTTAACTTGTTTCATTGTCACAGTCGTGTACCTATACCTATAAACCGGATACCACAGCGAAATTACAGTATCAGCGATTACTGCGGTAGGTCAGTAGTCAGAGTCATTGGCGGAATATGCCAGGAATTCGCAACAAAGGATCTACCCAGGCCAGGGCCGGATCTCCCATATGGCTACTTGGGCTTAAGCCCAGGGCCCCATGAGTTCAAGGGCCCCCAGCTATGTCAAAGTCAAAAATAGACGATAATGCGAAAGAATTCATAATTTTATTAAATTAAACAAATCGTGTGGTTTGTACTTTGTATCCCTGCAAATCCTACGATCAAGGTTTATTATGCAATTTCGGTGTTGGTACTACGACTACTACGAACTGACAGTTAAAATGTTGTAGCCCTAAGTAGTTTCAGCCCAGGGCCCTCTAAGCTCACGGTCCGGCCCTGGATCTAGTGAGTAGTGACGTCATAAAAGTGGATTTTCGATGGCGGGTATGGCTGACAATTAGTGACTCAATCATTTTATTACCTAGATAGAACAAAGGTACAATATCATTTACTTCAAAACTGTAGATCCATAGTAATATTATAAGCGTTTCTCTGTTACCTCTTCAGTCTTCACGCTAAAACCACACTACTTCTATTACTCCTAGCAGCGAGTATCTTAGCTATTGTAACTATTACTAGTTAGTATAACGAACACATGGTCAAAATAAAACTGATTTTTTTTTAATTCATAATAAACCTAAGGATTTAACCAATGTAGAGATTAGAGTTACTCTCTCTCATGTAAATTATTAAAAAAATGTTTCGAACAAAATATCATGTGAATCTTTGCAAGCGTTCCAACGTCTTATAAGCCCTAGTATACAAATATTTATTACTAGACGTTCCGCGCGGCTTCGCCCGCGTAAATTAGATATTTCACAGACAAATCAGTCTACAAAAAATAGCCTATGATCCTTCACGTGGTCTACTTCTTATCTGACCCAAATAACAGAAAAATTGCTCTAGTAGTTCGTGAGATAAGCCCTTTCAAATAATTTCCCCCGTTTTTTCCACATTTTCTTCTATTTCTTCGCTCCTATTAGTCTTAGCGTGATAAAATATAGACTATAGCCTTTCTCGATAAATGGGCTATCTAACACTGAAAGAATTTTTCAAATCGGACCAGTAGTTCCTGAGATTAGCGCGTTCAAATAAGCCCTTTCAAATAATTTTCCCCCGTTTTTTCCACATTTTCCTCTATTTCTTCGCTCCTGTTAGTCTTAGCGTGATAAAATATAACCTATAGTCTTCCTCGATAAATGGACTAACTAACACTGAAAGAATTTTTCAAATCGGACCAGTAGTTCCTGAGATTAGCGCGTTCAAATAAGCCCTTTCAAATAATTTTCCCCCATTTTTTCCACATTTTCCTCTATTTCTTCGCTCCTGTTAGTCTTAGCGTGATAAAATATAGCCTATAGCCTTCCTCGATAAATGGACTAACTAACACTGAAAGAATTTTTCAAATCGGACCAGTAGTTCCTGAGATTAGCGCGTTCAAACAAACAAACAAACAAACAAACAAACTAACAAATTCTTCCGCTTTATACTATTAGTATAGATAACACATAACAAACAGCCCTGTCCGAAGCGACCTACATCTTTACCGAAGCGATCATACATTTTATGTCATGGCTATGTACAGTTGGCGCCAAAAACTTTGAAACAATGCCACACTGACCGACAGAAATTCGCTACCGATCGTCTATACAAAAGGCAAAAGATGTTACCGTGACAAGGTTCTAAGATACTCTTGAAATTTTACATGTAGCATTTACGCGCGACTTGGTGCTCATTGTCAAGTCACTATAATAAGTATAAAATAAACTATTGATACAGTCACTAAATATTGATTAAAAAAATACTTAATTACATAGTTGAAAACTTTGAAAAGGACTTGGCTTGTATCATGTATGTGTTTGGAAAACTTTTTACGATAGAAAGCTTGCATAGAGAGACTTGGCTGGATTCTTTTAAATTTTATATTATTGGTGGAACAAGGTTTATTGACCGGAGTTTATCCATTCAAGAGCGCTTTTTACGAATAACTTGGAAAAGATAAGCTACTGTCAAACTTTGGAAACTGAGCATTGCACTGTTGAAAGCTGCAGATACTAATATTTGACAGGAAAAACACAGTAAGGTTAATTAGAGTTCAATCGTTATTATAAAATACAGTCTGCACTCCTAGGTGAAAAACATAGTATGTTTTTCACCTAGGAGTGCAGACTGTATTTATTACTGTCATTAGTCATTACTCAATAATCATACAGCATACTGTTATAAGGGGCACGGTTGTACTACCGCCAAGACTAGCCAATTTATACTGTTATAGAACATAGCCGTTGCTACAACGGCAACTTATTCTAAAAATAAGGAAAATATCAGCTGTTATTGCCAATTTCACTGTCTTTTATTTTTAATTTCTTGTGCCATTTCAAATTATGCTGCCGATCCGTTTCAGTAGGTTTTTGATAAAAAAGAAAGAAATGGATGGAGAAACTGCTGAGTAATTCATTATTACAATATTTCAATTCACGCCAGTCTACTTTGGATAACTTTATACAGAAATTAATTGATCTAAAGTCCACTGTCGGCAAAAACGAAAAAAAAACCGGCCAAGTGCGAGTTGGACTCGAGCACGAAGGGTTCCGTACCATTAAGGCCATCCCCCGAGCAAATGACCTTGACTATACATTTGACGCGTCGCCGAGATCGCACAAAAATTTTATTTTTTTATACTTATCTTAGTTCAAAATTCAGCTAAAAAAAATTTAAAACGGGGAATATGTAGTTACTGAAATTGTCTATCTATTGTCGTGTGTTTCAAATAAACGTAATTTGTAAATACTAGGGAGATGCCAAAAGTATGCTTCAATTTTAATAAATTGGTATTACTTTGGAAGCTAATATCATGAGTATAATAAACAAAAATAGAAAATTTAAAACGGGGAAAGGAATGTTGATATACTGAAGATTATTTCTGTATTTTTATCATAACTTTGTACCTTTCAAATTATGAGTTTATAAGGCTCTAAATAGGTAAATACGTAATCTCCGTAGGGGAAGGGCCTTAAAGAGCAAAAATAGGTAAAAAATGTGTTTTTAGGGTTCCGTAGCCAAATGGCAAAAAACGGAACCCCTATAGATTCGTCATGTCTGTCTGTCTGTCTGTCTGTCCGTCCGTATGTCACAGCCACTTTTCTCCGAAAGTATAAGAGCTATACTATTGAAACTTGGTAAGTAGATGTAGTCTGTGAACCGCATTAAGATTTTGATACAATAATGGAAAAATATTAAAAATTTTAGGGGCCCCATAGGTACAACTGAATATTTTTTTTTTATGCGTGTGGGGTATTTATGGATAGGTCTTCAAAAATCATATTGAGGTTTCTAATATCATTCGCGTAGGCGTAGTAACCAGTTGTGTTAAGTCGTACGCAAGGGCAAATTCGCAGACAGATCTCCCCGCATGATCAGTTTTACCGGAACTGAGCCAGTCGGCGTGGTGGGCGTTAAAGTCGCCAAGTATTATGATCTCTGCGGATGGGATCTGCTGCTGCACAAAATCTGAAGCAGCTTGCAGGTGTTCCAAGAGTCGGTCCGTCTCGGGGTCACCACTATGGGACCTATATAGGCACGCATAGACGCGAGGGTGGTCGTCGCAATCTATGCGGAGCCATAATGTTGAGAGGTCCCTGACCTCAAGATTGCTGAGGCCGCGAGAGCTGATATCATCTCTGATATACACACACACACTCCAGCTTTGGGCAGAAAGGAGTGCTCGAGATAATACCCTGGGTGGGAAAGGTATGATGTATCACTCGGAGATGATATCTGCGTCTCGGTTAAAAATCGGCTCAAGGTGGTAATGGACGGCATTAGGGTTGGAGTGTAATCGCCTGATATTACAGAAGTCCATGTTTAATATCGAAGGGGGTGCCTTTGTTTGTTTGCTCTTGCCCCAAGCAGATTGGAGCGCAATTTTGCCCTCCCCAGAATACGAGGGGCAGCCTGGCCGTCCACGCTCAGTTCCAGGGGTTCCTGAGCATGGACGTCCAGAGAGGGATTCTCCAACGCAGTTGGTACCCTCCTGGGGTAACAAATTGCTTTTCAACTGCGGCATTTCTAGGGGGGTAGCAAGCGCTGTTTCACGCCGGTTTTCTGTGATTTGTTGTTATAGCGGCAACAGATATACATAATCTGAGAAAATTTCAGAAATCTAGCTATAGCGGTTCTTGAGATACAGCCTGGAGACAGACAGACGGACAGACAGACATCGAAGTCTTAGTAATAGGATCCCGTTTTTACCCTTTGGGTACGGAACCCTAAAAATAACTCCAATCTAACAGATCTAATCTGTTTTATGTAATCTTTAAATGTACAAAAGTTTTAAATCAAAGATAATGGTTTTTATTTTACTGTAAACAAGTGAAATTTAAATTTGTAGTATTATAACTGGCTATTGTCTTTAAACTCTTAATTGAGTAAAGTGTATCTGGAAGCTTACTAGCAATATTAAATAGCAGGCCAACGGATGTATTAACGAGCCAACATATCTACTAAGAAGTCAACAGAACTACTAACAAGTTAACAGAACTACTAACAAGCCAACTGATCTACTAGCAAGTCAACACATCTACTGGCAAATCAACTGTCATGCCAACTGTACCACTAGCAGTGAAATCTCTCGAAACGTAACACGCATACGTACAACATTCACGTGCACGCATATAAACCGTACTGTTACGACGGTTAATACTAACTGTAACGATTATAGCTACCGTATACCGCAATATGGTCTTTAGGCCCGTAACAATAAACAGCACCTGTAGCCAAGACGTTTTCTTTATCGCTTATTTATAGAATTGCCGATCAAAATGTATGGAATTGACATTAGACGAGTCGAACGTCAACGTCATATTAACTAACGCTTATGTCAATTCCAAACATTTGATCGGCGATTCTATAAAGAAGCGATAAAGAAAAAGTCTTGGCTAAAGGGCCAGCTCTCATACTCCTCAATACTAATCTTGGCCGTTCTCAGCATCTTAAGATGGTCTTTAAATTTTAATTAATAGTTTTATATCAAGAGCGTAAAGCACTTAACAAACTGCCTCTCTTGCTTGATAGCTGTCTAGTTTCGTTTATTAATGGGATCGCTCAGTTGATAAGCCAACATGATGAGAATTATTTTGAGAGTAATATTGGTGGTAAGAGAGGTTTATTGACACGGGCCTAAAATAGATAGACAATAGTCAATAGTCCAAGATATTTTTTCAGTGTTAATGTGGATATTATCTGTCTATCTCCTTAAATAAGTAGCATAGCATGCGGAAAAGCTGAATGATATGGCAAAATCTAAAATCCAAAATTCAAACATTTTTCATTCCAATTTTGGACGATAATCAACCCAGCTATTAACTTTATTTAATATTCTCCTTGATCCAGCTTTAATCACAAGCAGAGGTTAACTTTATAAGGCCTTGATAAGTTAACCGTACAATGTTAATAGCAGTCTGTCGGGACGAGTTAGTCCCGTCGCCCGTCCTGTCCCATTTACCTCGATCTCGCATCGCGTGGGACGACCTAGGATTACATTTATTCGCTATTTATAGACTTTTAAACATTTTACACTTGAAAAGTCCTGCAAACTTATATAGGGAAAACTATACCAAACGTCAGTGGGCCTTTCGTTGGTAGTAATCATATTATTCACATTGGCAATACAAAGAATATTGCCAGTGATTGAATTTTCTTGGAATGTAGTTACACATATACGATTTTGTTAGTCCTGTAGAAGGCCTTATAATATAATAAATAAAATACTTTATTATATTATAATTATTTAAATCTAATATCAACATTGTTGATAACATAACATACGTTACATATTAATCTTTGAACTTAAATGAGTAATATTATTATGTAATGAATGTAATATAAACACTAAGGTCTTTTTATCTAAGTTCAGACATGTGTTAAATTAATAATCTTGATTTAATTTGTAGTGTGTCAAACCTTGTGCATATGCGGGACTTGGCAGCACAACTACCGTGGCCCCGGATTATTAAATTACTACAAGAAGATGCTCGCCAAGTTTCAAAAGGAAAACTCGTAGGATCGTTGCATTTGCCGGCCTAAAAAGTAGCCATATTTATGGTCTTTCAAGGGAAACTCTATATTATGATACAGCAGTATTTATTAAAATCGCTTATCTAATATCAGCAACTCAAATCTTTTCTCTTTATAATATAGAGTGTACCTAAATGAAAAATCTTATTCAAGAAAGTATTTTTTTACTTATAAATTCTAATCACAAAGTACAAGGCTATCAAATGTTCTAATTTAGTATCAGCTTAATATAGTCATAAAAGTATATGACGGAATTACCAGTAGACGCAAACAGAAAACCCAATCGACCATCTTGATGTTATTGTATAGATAACAAGAAAACACAATAATAAGTGTGGATTTACAAGAAAATATACATACACTAGATATATAATATTTAAATCTAAACTCATCGCGTAACGCGTTTCGTGATATTATGTAGTTATATACGTAAGTGGATTTAGTGGGTAATTAACAATTTGAAAATGTTCGTTTTTTTGCATAAATTATTTTTTTGTTAATTAAATGAAGGCTCTAGGACCAAAAAAATTATTTGCAATCGAAAAAATGTTAATTTACGTATAGCCAGATATATTATTAGCCAGATGATGATAATATAGGTAATTAAAATGTTTGATCAAAATATTTAAGGGAAAGAAATTGTAATTGCCCTTATATTATAAAATGTTAGTTACCCCACTTCATCCAATTACGTCTTCAGTTATGAATAATATTACGTTAAGATTTGATAGAGTTAACAAATTGAAAATGGTAAAAACATGGAAAATTTGTACAATTAACCTGATCTGTTGAATTTTCAGAAGAATATTGAGATTAGAAATTAGCTTAAATTTTCACTAACCGCACCTTAACCTAACGCAGGACCTCAGAACGACTTCTAAAATCTGTGCGCAGGACTGAGATCTCTATTGATTATTATTTAACTTTAATTTAATGAAGAGTTCGAAAGAATATGTAAAGACTTCATGTCCAAATGTTCATTAAATTAAAATTACGTTTAAGTACCTAATTTTTAAATCTCTTTAACCACGGCCGTTAGGCTTGAAGATAGGAGGAAGAAGTTAGGTAGTGTTTGTTGAAAACGGACCTCCTAAAATTGAAAAATCATACCAATCTTGATGATTATGAGTCTAGAAGTTAATTGGTTTACGTTAAGACTTATATTATAGTTGTTCATATTTGCATCGTTTGGTTTCATTTACATAGCAGTAAAGCCTCATAAATGTCACCTGGAAAATTTTCCATCACTTTCCATCCCCATAGTCCAGACAGAAACAGAATATTGTGTCCAAATCTTGCAAGGGACAAGGAAAAAATGTTTGTGGTTTATAACTTTATAAAGGCTAATTTTTATTTTCTTAAGGGCACCTTCTCCCTCAATTAGCAGGTCGATGTCTGTCAGTGCGAATATCGACGTAAATGACGATAAAATAACATTCATATCAGCGCGCCTTGTACGGTGGCGGTTACGACGCTCGCCGCGTCCATGATAGGGCGAAGTAGGAGAAAAAACCTTTTTACTTAGATAAAAAATATTATAACTAAACATATATCCAATCATTTCCCTGTAAAATTTTAATAGTAATCGAACTGTCCAAATTATTTTTTGATTGAGTCCCTGTAAGTCCTATAAAACTCAAAATGTTTTTAAAATCGAGGTTGTTTCGGATTTTTTTTATCGAGTAAAATCATCTGTATTGTGTTTCTAACCAAAAAAGTCACTAGTTAAAAGATGTATCTATACATGTATATATTTTTCAGTTCTTTTGAATGGCGCTTTCTTTAAAAATTACTCATTCTAGAAACGTGAATTTGGAAGAAGGTGCCCTTAAACAGTTTCTCAATTTCGGTAGTCGGCAATCATCGCACATGGTAGTTATTATTGCGTTTTTGACGAAATAAAAATTGTTTGATCCATAAGTGTCAAGGAGGTAGGTATATTATCCAATTTTGCTATCCTGGATATCCTAAATTTTAGGACTAGGGTTACTTTAGGACCAAAAAGGACCCCTGGTCCAAGCTCCATTGTGCCGAAATTCTAGTATTATTGAAGAGCTCTTACTCATTGGTCATTGTTTCTTGATGGAAAATCCCTGGCAAACTTCTCTCACCTATAGCCGATAACATTTCCGGTATTTTATCGAAAACATTTTCCTCTCATTTCCTTATTACAAGGCCTTAAGGTATGCTATCGCTTGGCAATTTCCAATCACCTTCATGCAACCGTTTCGCATTTTTACTTGATTTGTTTGATTTTTCATACAAACGTATCGAATTTGTAGAAGCAGTTGATAAGGAGCTCTTGGCAACTATTCGAGGTAAGTTTGCAGCGAGCCCTTAATGCAAATTTCAAACGATTAATGGAAATAAGCATTACTGTAAAAAAAAAGGTGTCGTGTGAAAGTTGAAGGTATAAATCATTGATTCCCAAAGTGGTCCAGGGGTCCACGGGAGCCCGACAGGGGTCTACGCTTGCGTGGAAAAAAAATGTACAGGGGGTCCGCAGTATGCACTATGCACCAACACCTTACAAGTGGGCCACGAAACAAAGGAGTTTGGGAACCTCTGGTATAAATCATGATTACTTTTGCATCCCAAATTAAAAAAGTAAAATTGTGAAGTGTAGCCAAAACTTTCCAAATGCTAAAAATCTAATATACCACAGAATACTAAACAGTTACTACATAAAATCTACTAAGAAGGCTTCAAGTCTGTAACATTTTATATCTTAAATCGAAATACTTATTTAATAGTTATTTGTATTACCTACTATAGTCACTATAACTAATAAGGGTTAATGTCTAATATTTATATCGAATTTTGCCATAGTAATATTACTAAAGTCGTAATATAACAGAACATAGAGCATTTCAATGTTTTCCTTATGCGATAATTCACTCAGGTACACCACGATTATACAAGATTTTAAATTCCAATGTAATTCAAGGTAAAATCGGAACTGTTTCATGAAACGTTGCGCAGGCGCACGCGATTTTTGTTGGCGTGTAACGGTGTAAGGGCGAACGCTCACTATAGACGTGACAGTCTTCAGGCAGACAGCAGACTATTGCATGTGTGTGTGTGTGCATCTATTACAATACAAAATATTTATTTGTTTGTGTGCATCTTCACGTGTTTTGTGGTGCAATAGTATCGTGTCTTTAGTGAGCGCGAGCTATAATTGTTAGGCTAGGAAGTAGGAACTATATTATAATGGGCAAATTATATTATAATGGGCAAATTGCTTGTCTAGTTTTGTGATACCTTTTAACTTCTAATTCTCTATTCTGTCATAATTTTTGGGTTTAATCTCTTCTGTAGCAAATTCTGGTAGTTTTAAGCATGCCGCTATTTTTACAGTGAACTCTACATAGAGATTAGAGGACCCATACACACCCTAAAGTATTATCACTTAGTTTTGTTACATACTGTATAGTCACAGATTACTAAATAGTTACTACCTATAGTTCAGTTTAGCAGTGAGGTATACGCAGTTATAGCTTACATAACATTGATATAACTGAAAGTTAGTTAACGGTTATCGTGCGATAAATTGTATACGCGCTGATATCGCCCAACTTCATAATATTGAAATTCGCTATACGGTGAAATGATTTGTCACACGCTAAACTTAACAAAATAGCGAGCATACCTACAAGAATTTTTGTCAATGACATTGGGCTGTGGATGAAACAGCTGACACTCAAAATTAAACCAGCGAAATAATTAATAATTCGACAAAATAAAAGATTCTTGGATTTAAGTTGAAAGGATGTGTGAAACTAGTGTCACTCAAGTCATACTAAGGTGACGGTGTCAGTTCTAGTCCAAAACCATCCTTGCAGGATTGTACGTATTATGCTCCGTCGATAATATGTTTTAAATTATGTAATCACGCAAAAGCTTTTTTTTTTTAATTTTGAGCCCTAAATGTCAACTTGACATTTGCCAATTTATTACCCAAAAAAAAAACCCACCCCAATTTTAAATATTTGATGCCAATGATTCTATTTTCAAAAGCTCGATGATGTTTAATGTAGTTAAATTCAAATTTCGAAATTGTAAAAACAGCTGATGATTTACCCAAGTGCACATCACCGTTTGACCTTCCTCGGAATCTCACCTTTTTAAAGTCACGGTCAACATTATCTAAATTATTATTTCGGGAGACTATTGTGTAATAATGTGACCTTGATGTTATCATTTAGTTATTGTATTGATATCTTACATTGTTTATACTTATAGGTAAGTTTTTGAATAACTAGTGGAAGCCACTGTCAAATTCTTGTTCTTGCTTTTAATATTATATTATTAATCCATACTAATATTATAAATGCGAGAATGAGTCTGTCTGTCTGTCATTATACATTATAAGGAGGACCTCGAAACTATTCGAGGCTATAGGTACACAGCTTAATACCTTTATGAGTTACCGGCATAGTGTTTAATGTTTATTTACTGAAAATCTAGACTCCTACGGAATAATGTTAATATTGTCTATAGTCTATACGTATTAAATACTAATATAGGGGATCAGCCTAGGGATAACGTTAAGCCTACAGTCTACACCCTACATTAATCCACGAACCAGATATTAGGTACGTTGCTTTAAGTCCGATTTCACTAATAATATAGGTTTATGTTAGTCGTTCGTTTTAAACCCTGTCTTTTTTTAACCGACAGAAGTCGGTTTTAAAAAGAAGGTTTTTAAAAGGAAAGATTTTTTTTTACCAGATTGATTTAAAACAAAAAAAAATGTTAAAAAACATATTTTTTCAGTATATAACATGGTATTTTATCAAGCAGTCAAACGAACTATAAATGGACATTTGACTATACTACAATAGGCATGACGAATTTTTTTTTTTCTTGTCGGTAAGTAAAGGACCATTCAAAAATAGAAATATCGGTGAAAATATGACTCTTAGACTGATTTTAGTCTCACGCTTACCACTCGCTGACCGTCGGCGCTGACACCGAAATGTATGAAATATTTTGTATCGCTGATTGTCTCGATTCAGTTCGCTGTGAACTGACCTTTAAACTATAATGTTATGTGAAATCAAACATCTACATTAGCGGTCATTTTATTTTATGCTTTTTAAACTTGTGTTGGTTATAGTGCAGAATTGTTCCTATCAACAGGATCATATCCCATTTCCCAATGAATACGATCTATAAATATCCTCTTGGATGAGGCCGTCAATATGAGCCCAAACATGAAACCTCCAACCACCCTGGGTTCATACGGAGCTCGGCTCTTATACAATCCAGGTGATGCTGCAGCAGCAGCATGCAAATATTTACTGCTTAACTACGTCTTAGTGGTTGTCGCAATTAAAATGAGCCCAAACACGAAACCTCTGCTCTAAGTTGGTGAGGAGTTGGGTATCCTATTGATTGCCGGGTGGTGCTGCAGCACCAGGGTCAACTTTCCATTAATATGTATATATTTATAAGTGTCACGAACCAGAATGCAAAATATAAAACCCATCAAACGACTGCAAGTTGCTAATCGGCCTTTCGAGAACCAGATAAACCGTGATTTTCCAGCACTAAGCAGGCTGATGATGATGAACTATAGCTAAGAACACTCTCGATCATGTCAGCTTTCAAACCAAAAAAAACTAGATCAAAATCGGTCCACCCGTTTGGATGCTACGATGCCACAGACAGACAGACAGACACGTCAAACTTATAACACCCCTCTTTTTGGTCGGGGGTTAATAAAATAGACCTTCCCAAAACGCTGTTAAATTAACTAGATGACGCCCGCAACTCCGTTGCCCCAAAATCCGTTTATCGCGCAAGAACTATACATTTTTCCGGGATAAAAAATATCCTATGTCCTTTCCCGAGACTCAAAGTATTTCAATACCAAATTTAAGCAAAATCGGTTCAGTGGTTTGGGCGTGAAGAGGTAACAGACAGACAGACAGATATACAGACAGACACATTTTCGTATTCATAATATTAGTATGGATAAACTCTCAATAGATTAGTAACGATGACGCGGGTGATAAGGCATTTTTTTTTTTACATTTCGTATTTTATACGTAGTCAGGTTATAGTTTTTAAGCTTCTAACTTGTTTTTACAAAAAATTGCAGATCTTATGATAGTTTTAGTAAAAGTATAAGAATCTCTGCAATTTTCTCCGAGTTGATAACCCTAGGTCTACCGCAAAAGCGGCCACGCCACCCTCAGATTGGATCTACGGAATTGCATCTCTAAACAGAATTAACTTAATCACAGGAATTTGTGCATTCCATTATGCTTCTTATATTAGAGACACTGTTAAGTGTTATTAGCTCGCTAAGCATTTCTGAGTGCTTTCTCAAAATGCATTCGCCAGTTGCAATAGCGAAGTTAGATGTCAAAAATGCATACATAGAATATGACCCCATCGCAATCGCCACGACACTCAGCGATGCGTTACGTCAAATCCCATACGTTTTCGACATCAGTCTAACTTCGCTATCGAAACTGGCATTTTGACTACCTAAGCACTTTGAAGCTGAATTTTGCATCATAGCATAAAATTAAATGAAAATGTTTTATTTCCAAATTTTTAAATATCTACATGACGCCTAATGCCTACCATCGACTCGGGAACTAACCCGGCGAGTAGAAACGGCGCAAGAAACAGCTTATGCTCATGGCTTACCTCTAGAGTCTAGAGTCTAGACTCTAGAGTCTAGATCTTTAGAACAACGTAACGGATTTTGATGTGGTTTTTTAACAGAGTGATTCAAGAGGAAGTTTTATACATACTTGCATGCAGCCTTAGGCTGAACCACCGTAATTCATAAGTAATAAGAATATATTCAGGATTTTCCTTAGTCTATGATTCAGGGCTTCATTAAATGTAATTTGAAGGAAAAGATAAATTATTTAAAATATTTCACAATCAAAATTCAAAACCTTGGAATGATACCTGGACTTATTATTGCTTAATAATATTATATACACAAGGTACTTAATTTTTTTGTATTTCACCAAGGCCGTGCGCTCTCTGATAAAAATGAAACAATGTACAATAGAAAAGGGGACAAGATTTAAGATTAAATTCTTTTATCATTTAGTCGTAAATCGCAATAATAATATGGTAAAGTAATCCAAGAATGAATTGTGTTGTTATGTATTAAGCTCGTTGCTATAGGCTCTAAAGTGAAACCTACATATCACTGAGATGAGACCTCAGTAGAGGCTTTAAAATTATTGTTTTTTTTTTACTCTTTAACTGTTGTAAGTGCATATATGATATAACGTCACTTACACTTTAAACATAATATTCATTTTCAAAAAATTATTAACCCAGGAAAAGCAGGTATAAAAAAGCAACACGGAGTATGCGGTGGGGTACAAAATACCCCAGTACAAAAATCTCTGCAAAACCTTTATTTTTACATTTAGAAAGACTCAGTATATATTTTATTATAATGTAATATTTTCAATGATTGTATTATTCAAGAATAATGTAAGTACTCTTTTATGGAATATAAGTTACAGCAGCTATCAAGTTTTACAAGTTTGAGCGACGCATACCAGTAACGAAGAATCGCAACTATTCTAGCAGTGCTATGCTATGACAGTACGAATCGCTCTCTACACTATATCCGCTCTCTAAACTCGTGTGCCATCAGTGAGAGGAACGTAGCTCTCCTTTCACGTGCACGCGCGTACGTCGACCGAGCTGTGGGCTCTACAATCTACATATACATTTACGTATCGATTTTCTTTCAAATTGCCATTTTTTTCACAACTCCTGGGTTACTGGGATTGACGACGGCAACTACTAAATATATTACACATAATATCGTTTCGTTGAATAAAATGAACACTACTTTCTTAATGTGCTTCGGCAATTATTTACAATCTAAAGTTAAACAGTTTTAATAAAGTTTTTCTCTTTTATGAACTGGAAATTTTATAAAATTATTATTTCTGAATTAAATATATCCATACTTCCATACTTTACTAACATTACAAATGCGAAAGTGTCTGTCTGTCTGTCAGTTACCTCTTCGCGGCTCGCGCCCTAGAAAGCACTGAATCGATTTTGCTGAAATTCGGTATGGGGATTCTTTGAGTTTCGGGAAAGGACATAGGATACTTTCTATACCGGAAAAATGTACGGTTCCCGCTTGATAAACCAACTATGGCGCAACATAGTTGCGGACGTCATTTAGTTTTATAATAAAAGAATGATAAGTGATAACTTATAGTGAATTAATGTTCACTATACCGGCAACCTTAGAAACATGTTTTTAATGTAATGTGCAAAATGACCTAAATTCCTATACAAATCTGAATTTTTAGCAAATCAAATGTCACTAAACTTGTTCAATACTACCTTCTAACTGGACTATCGTAATCGAGCTGTTGATTTCATACATAATACATACATTATGTTTTATCATGTGATGTGTTAGTTAGTACCTAGAACCGCTACAACACGTCCTTTTTTTGACTGGACATTTTTTTTTGACGAGATTACATGCTTAATAAATAATACGATTTTAATAATAGCCACGAGACTATCATACCTATCTTTCATTCTTATTATTGATCATTTGTTTTAAGGACACATGATTAAAAATAGCAATGACGAAAAACTGGACTAAACGTTTTGACACTTTTATAATATAAAACATATAAAATCAATTTCTAGAGGTCATTCCGATCAATATAAATTATAAAAGTAGATAAAATTTTAAGCTGTCTTCACTGTATACAATATAATATGCACTTGTGTCAACATGTTTTTGAACCAATTCGCTACATTTGGTGACGCAATGTCTGTTTACGCAATCGGCACTCATTGTTCAACTTGCAAACACGACTAAATATCGATCACTTATAAGTTTAAATATTACTAATTAACGGCCAAATTACTGTCGCGGTCGGTGTAGCTCTTGGTAATCAAAATGGATTCGCCCGTTTCCATAGCGAAATTAGATGTCAAAGTTGGATTTGTTAGGAAAAAATATTAACCCTTCGGCTGAAGCTAGGGTAAAATAGGTCTTGTGAGTTATGAGTTCTCACGAATAATATAATAGGTGCCTTGATTATATTAAAAATCAGTTACTGCCACTTAATTATTTAAAAATATTTTTATTAATGACAGAAATAAAAAAAATGATTTAAAATATAGAGGTACATACCTACTTACATAACTTTTTTTAAATATTTTCTTGTAGTCTTCTACAAGTCATAACTCAACTTGTTTAAACATACCATGACTGATGACACCTTATCACACAATTCACACATAAGTAAATTTTACTTGTACTCTTGATAGTGTTAACAATAAAACCTAACGATATGCAAATAAAGAGTATTGAACGTTTTAGCTATTCCAATCTAGAATTTTTTAAACTCATGTATAGTATTTTTAGTTCTGGAATATTTTAACAAAATGTCATGGTTATATTGTAACGACTACTTTTAGATTCTGTATCATTAAATTCATAAAATTCTATCCAAAAAATAAATATAAAATTACCTGCTTAATGTATTAACTTGAAACGCTAAATGTTTTTAAGTTAAAGTATCATTAAAAAATAACTTTCTTGGTATTTACACAATAGACACAACTACCAGTACTTTCACTGCTAAGAGAGGGACGAGTATTAAGAGGGAACGCGGGTGCAGTAAAATTTAAACGAAGAAACTATTGCCATCACGCTTCACCCTGCGCCGGCACGTGTATTGTGATAGAGACAGATACAGTAAATCGAGGTAACTCTTTCAAAATAGAGCCTATCTAATTATTATTTTTTTAAATATCTTCAGGAAGAGTGAGTCTATACCTCTACGTTTTTATTTTATCTTAAAGATCTTTCAAATTTGTTTTATGGTCGGTGGATTGGCGGGGTACGGGGCATTCATTTTTTGCGATTTTTGAAGGGTCATATTTATTTATTTATAAGTAAATTTAGAACAAATCGAACGTAGAGGCATATCTTTAACAGATCCCAATATTATATAAAAAAAATCATTTGTCTAGACGCATCGTCCAGGGAGTAAATTGGGAAATACGTTTGTATTATAAAACAGTGTTAGCGTTCCCTCTTAATACAGTGTCAATTCTTTCGAGTTTCGCTAGGCTATGTTCAGGGCTGGCGCCTGGCGCGCGGGCTAAAATATTTTTAAAATGAAGATTTTGAAATTGAATTCTGACAATTTTCATCGCATGTGCCAAAATATAAACAACAAAAAACGGCCACACAATATTATGTCATAGGTTTAACCCTAGCGACGACTTTTCATAAATCATAATACGTCAAAAGTAAAAATTTTAACAACACTTCTCGGCATACTCCTCTGCTCTGTCTACTCTAGTAATTACATAATTGGTAAAAGTGACTTACTGATAAGTGATAAGTCATAAGATATTGCACTTCATTCAGTATTTTATTGTAAGGTAAGTAAATACTTATTTATAAACTTTTTTGTATTATATTTGCATAATAATCACGTTATTTAAATTTTTAACATAATATTGTTTACGTTAAATGTACTTAGGACAATGAGTATTTTGGTTTTCACAAAATACATGTTAAGGCACTCCCCCTACGGAGATGCCGTAATTTGCCGTTTTTTAGAGCCTTAGGCCGTCTTCAAACCAAACTGACTGTAAGCCGCCGAATGAGAGCAGGCTCACTGTGAGCCCCAGTGTAAACGTGAAAATAAACGGTATTTTTCGTTCACAGTATGCTGACTATACGCTATAGCTGACGTAGCTACTTAACCATCAGCGTCCGCGGAGCGTAGTGACGTGCTTTATTAATCGGCCGCCGAATGTCAGCGCCTACGCCTAGCGTAATAACGTATTGTCAGTTAGGTGTGAACGAAAAAGTGAATATGTATGGAAATAAAATAAACTGCGTAGTGAATCACTTTCGGCGGCTGACAGCCAGTTTGGTTTGAACACAGCCTTATAACTCATAATTTGAAAGCTACAAAATTATAATAAAAATACAGCAACAATCTTCAGTATATGAACATTCCTTTCCCCGTTATAACTTCCTATTTTTATTTATTATACTCATTATAAGTAATACCAATTTATTAAAATTTTAAACACGCCAATAGATCGACAATTTCATTAACTTCATATTCCCCGTTTGAATTTTTTTAGGTCAATTTTGAACTAAGATATAAGTAAAAAAATAGGATTTTGGTGCTATCTCGGCAACGCGGCAAATGTATGGTCAAGGTCGTTTGCTCGGGGGATGGCCTTAAGTACATGGGTTAAGTGATGTTTCTGATATTATTATTTGTAGCTGGCTAGGTTTTTATTTGCTTCAGGTAAAAACGTACAATTTTGTTGGTTGATAGCAAACCTAACCGAAGTAAAAGGCTTTTACAGGAGAAGTGTCTATAAAAGAGGAAAATTCACTTCATCTTTTCATCGAAGATCAAATTGTTATTGAAATAAACAAAAAATCTGAATAACAAATATGATTAGCAGGTTAAGAAAAGAATGGAACAACAGAATTACTTAAAAATTTCAAAGATTAAGCTATGATCACGATAATAAATAAAAAGTTGGCGGGCATCTTAGTTCAACGCACTGGGTCGACGCTCTGTAGTACCGTACGCCGTCCATAAGAAATGTACGCAAACGGCCCATACAAATTGATGTGTCCGCGTGCATGGGGCCCGCGGCACACCGCTTCAAATTCGTAGGGTTATCGAACTGTGACGTCACGACTCACGATACAGGTGTATGGTCACATCGACCCCAAAAGCGAGTTTCATTTCATTTCAGATTTATGCAATTCTAAATTATCCCTGGGTAAAATTTTGTTATTTCTCTCGTTATACGTATTTACGGGAGACTTTTCTGTCGCATAAATTTTTAGGATAAGGTTAACTTTAACTCCGACAAAGAAGATACCTATTACCTACTTGTTACTTAAAAAAGTATTTGAATATATGATAATCACACCAATCTAAATGGATTAAGGTGCGCTAATGATAATTTTGTCTAAAGACCCTAGAAAGCTATTTTTACACTTATTTTTATTTTTTTTGTATTTAATTTGTATCTTAGTGGGAAATGTGACAATATATTTTTATACCTAAAAGCACGAATAACGTGTAATGTGTATATAGTTACACTAGCTGTCCCAGCAAACGTTGTTTTGCCATTTAAAGTATTTAAATCATACCCCCTCTTTTGTCCCCTAACAGGGGTGGGGGGAAAAATTTTATACACCAGATGTTAAGTTGGAAAAAACAGTTAATAATATGAAGTAAGTCTATTAAAGAAAAAAGTTTGATATTAAATCTGACCCCCTCTTTGCTCCCCTTAGAGGGGTGGGGGGGGGGGGGATTTTTATACACCAGATTTGGAGTTGGAAGAAGAAAAACATATCTGCAAAAACCGTATGCAAATCGGATCAGTAGTTTTCGTGTTAAAGCAAAAGTCTTATACAAAATTTGACCCCCTCTTTCGTCCCTTTAGAGGGGTGGGGGGAATTCAAAAAAAAAAAATCAAACAAACATACAGACAGACAGACAGACAGACAAAAAAACTAACCACATTTTTGGCTTCTATAGCGATGTAGTAACACCCCCCGCTTATTATTTTTTGAATATCTTTAATGTACAGAATTTTCATTTCTACAGTTTTATTATATGTATAGATAGTGCTTGCCTTCAAATCTAATATTATGTATAGGTTATAACTTATAACTTATAACTGATACTCGAAGTTTACACTTTTTGTGCACGGTCATTACGGATTTGGAAACAGTGGTAACGGTATCCCATCAATTTATTTGATGCGGGTACTATAAGCATTTTTTTTTAAATGAATGTGTATTCGTGTATAATAATTGATCCTTAAGGCCGTCCCCCTACAGAGATGCCGTAATTTACCGCTTTTAGAGCTTTATAACTCATAATTTGAAAACTACAAAAATATAATAAAAATACAGCAATAATCTTCAGCATATGAACATTCCTTTCACCGTTATTAATTTACCATTTTTGTTCATTATACTCATGATAGTAATACCAATTTATTAAATTTCAAGCGTACTTTCAGCATCTCCCTAGTATTTACAAATTACTTTTATTTGAAACACACGGCAGTTGATAGACAATTTCATTTGCTACATATTTGCCGTTTGATTTTTTTTATGTCAATTTTGAACTAAGATAAGTAAAAAAATAGGGTTTTGGTGCGATCTCGGCAGCGCGGCAAATGTACTATGGTCAAGGTCGTTTGCTCGGGGGACGGCCTTAACAAAAAGCTATAAATGTGTAGCTCAGGAAATCCCCGTATAATAATATTATTATATAATAATAATTCGTAGATAATAATTCGTAGATACACACGAGATAAAAAAATAAACGCGCATTAGGTTAATAAAATCATATCGCACTTATCAATAACAAATAAATTATTGATAAATGTTAATCTACTTTCGCTTGATAAATGCAAGGTTTCTTTTTATGTTTCAAATTATTTAAAAAGTAATTTAAACCGGTTATTTACCGTTCGTGTTAATAATGTAATTAAGTATTTTCGTGCAATTTAAAATAATACAACATGTCGCAAATATTTCGGATATAAAATACCCACCTGTTGAAAGAGGCTTCAGAAAAACACCGCTAATTTAAGGGGTTTAACTGGCCAACTGTTTATATAAGTAATTATAACATATAGAAAAAAAAGCTTAGATCGCTTTTACCTAGTGATTATATTCTCTTTGGCTTTTACGGAAAAAAAATAGTCTAGTCGAAGGCAAAATATATTTAAAACAGTTTAGAAACAAAAAAAAGTAGCTAACTTTCTAACTGTTGTATGTCTGAATTGGTCTGAATTCTCTATCGATGATCCATTCAGGAAAAGTAACGATTGTTTTGCAATTTGATCGATGATTTAACAAATAACAATAGCCTTGCCTAATACCAAACTGTCATTCTATTGCTTCGCCCACCGTGTTGATACAGCATAATAGACCGCGATTACATAAAGAGAGGGAGGAAAACAAATTTAAGTCTAGATACGATGTCAACTGACCAACTAAATAATTTATGTCACAAACTTTCCTTCAGTCATAAACTTATAATATCTTATACAATAGTTAACATACTTATTAGGTACAAGCTGACCCGACAGACGTTGTCCTGTCTTAACGATGATTATTTAATTCGAATAGGTATAGGTAATTAAGAAAAAATAGATTAAAATTAGTATCTCCATGCCAAATTTAATCAAAATAGATTTAATAGTTTAGGCGAATATCATAAAAGTTTCTTGTGCAGGAACCGTACATTTTCCGGAACAAAAAGTATCCCTTGTCCTTTCCCGAGACTCAAAGTATCTCCATAGCAAATTTCATCAAAATAGATATTGTGCGGGAACCGTACATTTTCCGGGACAAAAAGTATCCCTTGTCCTTTCCCGAGACTCAAAGTATCTCCATACCAAAATTCATCAAAATCGATTGAATAGTTTACGCGCAAATCATAAAAGTATATTGTGCAGTAACCGTACATTTTTCCGGGATAAAATGTATCCTATGTCCTTCTCCGGAACTCAAAGTAACTCGATACCAAATTTCAGCGAAATCGGTCCAGCCGTTTAAGGCGACGCCTTGATAATTTGGCTGTAGCGATATCGATTTTTCTCAGCAGTGACTAAAGCTAAGAAATGAAAGTTCATTGTCAGTATTCATCATGTCTTTGTCTTTGAATTACCCATAGCATAACACGATTGGTCAACTTTTATAACACAGAATAATCAATCAAAAAGACCGCTGTAAAAAAAAGGGATTCTAATTTTGCCAACAGAGGAGAGTGATTTAAGCTTCCAAAATTTTTACATAGATTGGTTCAAGCATACACTATAATTTGCCCATAGCTTACATGAAATGTATTTATGGTTTTTAAATTACGCGACAAAAACCATTTTGTCGCTTACGCGGTACGCCCTTTTCATTTCTTGTTTTCTATGAGAGGCCGGGCCGGCCTCTCATAGAAAACAAGCAATCTAAAACATATCCAACACGATTTGTAAGGTTCCGTAGTCAACAAAGAACCCTTATAGTTTTGGTCTGTCCGTCCGTCTGTCAGTCCGTCTGTCCGTCCGTCCGTCTGTCTGTCCGCAGTTTTGCTCAGAGACTATAGTACCTACAAAGCTGTCATTTGGCATGAATGCACATATTAATGATGCCGACAAAATGGTAGTTACATGAAATCTTAAAAAAATATTTTTTATGGGACCTTCCCTACACATCAAGCGAGGATGATTATTTTTTTTCACGTCTACCCCATTGTGTGGGGTGTCGAGGTTTTTTACTATGATATTATATTTGTTTTTTTTTTAAATATTATGAGTATTCATAGATCATTTTCCAATTTAGGGATCCGTTTGTGAAATATAAAGTTTTAAAGTGGAAAAAATTCACGGGTGTAGGAAATATAATATTATGTAGAAAAACTATCACGACTAAGAAGACTTCATAAGTTTTTGAGTTAGATCAACTAAAAAAAATATTCGGCGAAGTATAAAGGAACTTTTCGTTAAAATTCCTTTGAACGTAACTGAGATGATGTTGTTAGTAGTGTAAAACGCGTTATAAAATATGTACATTAATTGACCATACAAAAATTATCAAAAACTAGCGGTACTACGGAACCCTATATTGCGCGTGGCCGGACACGCACTTGGCCGGTTTTCACGATGTCGTGACCAAGGGATATTTGGATTCATTTTTATTTATAGATTAGTATTTATTAGGCATGTGATAGGTCTTTGTAGAGTTTTTTATACCTTTTAAACTTTATCAATGAGAATAAATTCTTATCAAAGTAGAGAGTGTCAGGATTAGGAAGATATAGTTGCATCCATGTTGAATCACCTAGCTGACCTAGCACTAACTCAGATATTCTATTTCAAGGATGTAAACTTCAACTAACCACGTCTGTTTACATTTTTGACTAAAACCGTCCTTGTGGTACAATTCTTTGAAAACTTGGCTACTAGAATTTTCCTCGTACCTACAGAATGAACCTACCTGTTGAATGTTGATGGTCTCTTGGCGCGGGGGAAGGTATTACGGTTTACACCAACGATATCAAAATACTACTCAATCGTCTTATGCTTCAAGTAAACTCGCATTAGGATTTAGGAGCATAATATTATGAATATTCAACTGCTTATTTGAGTAACAGTTACATAAATAACTAACCAGTTACCAGGAAAAGAAGGTACTTATTAACAACTCGTGTAATTCCAGGCTTGGAATGTTATACTGCGAATGGAAAATATTTATTACCGGCTCTGATTCAAACCTATGATTTGTGTACCTATATCCTCATATGGACATTCAAAAATCATCACACTTGACACTTGTTATGAAGTACTTACCTATGAACTTTTGTGTCTCGACTCTCGCCTCTTAGGTATTCTAGCCTAGGTAGGTATTTCAGTTGTTCAGTCGTTAGACTAGTCTAGGTACTACAAAGTAGTAATTTTCTTCGCGTTGCCAGTGCTCGCCTCAAATGCAAGGACAGGCGGATCTACTCGCTCGTTCGCTTTCCAATCGAGCCGGCACTCGGATCCGGCAATTTTCACCTTCGTCGAGATGAGTACGAGGTCGACTTACCGGGTCGATGTCCGCGTCCCAGACATCCTTCAGGTCGTTGGAGATGTCGAAGTAGCTCTCCATGTCGGGGCCCGACGCAGTCGACGGCCTCCGACGAAATTCCTCAACTGTCACGCTCCTTCGAGCCGGGCGAAATGCACAAAAACTGTTTTACAATTGAGCACAAATTCACAGCGAGTTCACGTTTCACTATCGACGCCCATTTGTTTCGGATGAGGATAAATAAAACTTCACTCGACGCGGGAACGATACGCGCACTCGCGGCGGAACGCTGCCGGCGAATAAACGAGCGGCGCTTATCTCCCCCCCTCCTCCGCTGATCTCTCATTCATGTCGTGAATCGTGATACGGGGACACGGGGTACGGCCGGGTATTTCGCCCCGCGGGGAAGGGGTGAAGGTACGGAGGCGTCCTCCTTTTACTATGGAGGCGTCCCTCGCACCTAATTTCATAAATCAAATAATGAGGACCTGCCCCACATCGACCGCAGTAATTGTTATTGTGCACTCATTAGTGTATCTTAATTATGTATGATTTAGTAATGAGGTTGTAAATTGTAATTAACATATTTCGTACGTATGGAAGTATTTTGATATCGTTGCGTATGGACATCATATTTTATAACCTGTGTTTATAACTGACGGAGCAACAGGTATTTGTAAATAATTTAAGCAATTTAAAACTTTCTATTGTTTTAGTATCGCACATCGCACGGCACGCATCATGTTCCGAATAAACTTTGACGTCGATTAATTAGGCCATCCCCCGAGCAAACGACCTTGACCATACATTTGACGCGTTGCCGAGATCGCACAAAAATCCTATTTTTTAGGGTTGCGTACCCAAAAGGTAAAAACAGGCCCCTATTACAGACTTCGATGTCTGTCCGTCTGTCTGTCTCCAGGCTGTATCTCAAGAACTGCTATCGCTAGACTTCTGAAATTTTCACAGATTGTGTATATCTGTTGCCGCTATAATAACAAATACTAAAAACAAAATAAATTAAATATTTAAGGGGGGCTCCCATACAACAAAAGTATATTTTTTGCTATTTTTTGCTCGATATCAATAATGGCTACAGGTAGGCACTTGAAATGTTCACATAATGCTCAGTTTTATTTATAATTTAATAATTAATAATAAAATTTAAATAAAATCAATAATTAAGGGGGGCTCCCATACAAAAAAAACACATTTTTTACCTATTTTTGCTCTATAATGGTACGGAACCCTTCGTGCGCGAGTCAAACTTGCACTTGGCCGATTTTTATTTTACTTATCTTAGTTCAAAATTGATCTAAAAAAATTTAAAACGGGGAATATGTAGTTAATAAAATTGTCCATCTATTGTCGTGTGTTTCAAATAAACGTAATTTGTAAATACTAGGGAGATGCTGAAAGTATGCTTCAATTTTAATAAATTGGTATTACTTTGGAAGCTAATATCATGAGTATAATAAACAAAAATAGAAATTTTAAAACGGGGAAAGGAACGTTGATATACTGAAGATTATTACTGTATTTTTATTATAACTTTGTAGCTTTCAAATTATGAGTTTATAAGGCTCTAAATACGGTAAATTACGGAATCTCCGTAGGGGAAGGGCCAATACGGTCAACAAAACAATATTTCAATACTATAATCTGTATGTTAATTGTAGACAGTTTTAGTCGCACCAACTAATATATATTCTGTGGTCGCACTCAGATTTTATTGAAAACTTTACTTTGATTTGAACACGTTTCCAACATAAGATTCAAAAATTTTCTCTCAGCCTCATCTCAGCCACTACTTGGTACTACTAATATATATTCTGTGTCTCAGCATTAAATTGTTTCGTACCTAACTTTAATCGTTATATGAAGTTAGATATAAATATATTAGTGCGGCCGTAACTCGTGAGTACTAGAACTAAAAATATTATTGCTTACTAGCAATACTGAGAATTCTGCAGTTATCTCAATAGACTGTTTACCACCTAAACCACTATGTGTATTTTTGTATACAATATAATAGTATTATTTAATGTGTGAGTTTTAAATTATAATAAATATAGAATCAATGTTAAAAAACGATAATAATTAACGCCATATATTTTAATTATTGTCAATTACATGCTAACGCCGTTAATTAAGTGATTACATGTTTCATACAGAAATGTGTGCATTGAATTACGTCACATAGATAAAAGGAATAAAAATGAATGCGGGTTCTTCCCCTCAATTTTGCCACAAGCTTTGTTAGTGCCTAGTGGACAAGATTAATAACCAAATATGGGCTGAAATCATTGTTAATGTACAATGGATGGCGACAGAAAATTACGTGTTTAAGCGTTTTTAATGCCTTTATAAACCAAAAATCCACCACCTCGAAAAAATGGTACATAATATAATTTACAAATTGTAACGTTTGTTTTTATCAATAGGCTATAGGACCGATTTTTAGGGTTCCGTAGTCAACAAGGAACTCTTTTAGTTTCGGTCTGTCCGTCCGTCTGTCCGTCTGTCTGTCCGTCTGTCTGTCCGTCTGTCTGTCCGTCTGTCCGTCCGTCTGTCCGCGGTTTTGCTCAGAGACTATAGGACCTGCAAAGCTGTAATTTGGCATGAATACACATATTAATGATGCCGACAAAATGGTATATAAAATCTTAAAAATATATTTTTTATGGTACCCTACACATCAAGTGGGGATGAATTTTTTTTCGCGCCCACCCCATCGTGTGGGGTGTCGTTGGATAGGTTTTTTTAAAAATATTGTGAGTATTCATAGATCACTTTCCGATTTAGGGATCCATTTGTGAAATATTAAGTTTTAAAGTGGAAAAATCGTTAAAGTCCAGTGTCCCCCCCTTCTGACAGCTAAACGGTTGTTTCTGGAAATGTGAAAAAATTCACGGGAGTAGGAAATATACTGAATTTAAAAGGAAAACTATCACGGCTAAGAAGACTTCATAAGTTATTGAGTAATAGTCGATCAACTAAAAAAAATGTATTCGGCGAAGTATAAAGAAACTTTTCGTTCAAATTCCTTTGAACGAAACTGAGATGATGTTGTTAGTAGTGTAAAACACGTTATAAATGTACATTCATTGACAATACAAACATTATCAAAAACTAGCGGTACTACGGAACCCTATATTGCGCGTGGCCCGACACGCACTTGGCCGGTTTTTTAAGTTAGGTACAGAATACAGGCGGTAACTAAGCAAAGTAGTTTTTTATTTTTATTTTGAGTGGGCAAACTCATGACGCTTGCCCATACAAATCACAAAAAAAAACTATACAACGGACACAATATATTATGACATACACGTCATAACACACCCTACTCTACAGGCTGTAATAAAACAAAGTATTATCAGTTATCACTTTGTATTCTTACATCCTGTAGAGTAGACCCCGGGGAAGGAAATAGAATGATTTTTATTCCGGGAAATTGTACGATTGTCGCGCTTCTAGATTGTTATAGGGAGACTCACGCTTTTCTTTGTGGGTCGCATATCCGCAAATTTGATGACGCATCAACCATATAAAGGTATAATAGGACCTACTGACTACTAACGCTATTTAGTAGGCGGCTTATTAACTGCTTTGGACATACCTCTAGTTCAGGGGTCACCAAATGGCGGACCGCCGACCTTATTGTGTGCGGACCAAGTAGTTTCGAAGATGAACTTCGTTAAAAATAAATTTCGGTCTCGACTTACTGATGAACATCTCCAAGATTTAATATCAATAGCTTGCACCAATTCACTCCAAACATCAGAGATAATTAGCTACAAAAATTTTCACTTTTCTTATTGATAGATATGTAAATAAAAACCTTTGTAATTTTCGTATTTACCTTTGTTTAATTAAAATAGATTTTTTTATAAAATGTGTGGACTGCGAAGGTCATTTCATTTCTTAAAATGGACCCCGAGTGAAACTTATTGGTGACCCCTGCTCTAGTTCATTCTTAGTCTGGTTTGAATTGAATTTTAACATGACCTATGTATCCATACTAATATTATAAATGCGAAAGTGTTATAAATGTGAAAGCTGTCCGTCTGTCTGTCTGTCTGTTACCTCTTCACGCTTAACAGCTAAACCGATTTTAATGTGTATCCAGCTATACTTTGAGTCCTGAGAATGGACATAGGCTCCCGCGAGATAAACGAATTTTGGCGCAACGGAGTTGCGGGCGTCATCTAGTAGATTATAATGTTACTATTAACTGCTATTAGTTTATTTCTCATATATGTATAACTACACCGACCAATACCTCTTTACAGCTAGACGGTGCCCGCAACTTCGTTTATCGCGATTGGCATGGGAACCGTACCTACCTTTTATGTGATAAAAGCATGCTAATTTATATCTTTACCGGTTATTATTATATTATATAATCGGTGATTTACCAAAATCACCGGTTATATATTATATAAATTTTAGTAAATATACGTGTTTTGACGAGGCCGAGGTATCAGGTAACAAACAGACACATAGACAGATGATACGTAAGTCCACTTGCACCAGTCTGAGCTGAGAAACTTCATGTCGATATAACAATCTGACATTATAGGTATAAATAATACAAAATTACTTATTTTTAAATTTTTTTTACATTTTCACCAAAAATTGCATATTTGTCAGGAATTACCCATCTCCAGCATCGATCTCCAGGCTGTAACCGCTAGGTATAGATAGACTTATGAAATTTTTACAGATTGTGTATTTCTGTTGCCCGTATAGAAAAAATACTAAAAACCACTGACATATAAGTACTACGTACATAATATCTCTATGCTAAAAACAATATATATATATATGATTAAACTAATATATTTGCCTATTTTGGCTCTATAACGGTAGGTAACTCTTGGTGCGTGAGTTCAACTCGCACTTGGCCGAAATACGTGGGTTTTTACCTATTTCCATAACAAAAGTAGGATAACAAAAAGATCAATCTCACACTAAAATAATTTTGGAAAAAAACCATCGAATTTTTTGTTTTATTTTTTTATTATCGTTAGTAACAGTACCTAATATTTATTCCAAAATAATATTTGTAAAAGTACATAGAATATTATGCATGCAGTATAATTAAAAAATTAGATAATGCTATGGACCATTGCTGCGTGGATCTTTTTAAAAAAATTAAATCCATTCTATTTTTAAAACATTGGGTGACCATGCAGCTTGGTTCTTGTTTGCATAATAAACATCTCTTAGAATGCGGGTTGGTAACTTTGCTGTGAAAATGTTTGGTTCTGAGAAAATTGTCTGATCAGTGTGATCTTCATAGGGTCGATAGAAGGGTCATTTTGGAATGCTTCTGCATTATTGACTCGATTTTGGAAAAAGTGCGGTTTGGTCCCATTTTGCATAAGAAGGGTCAATTCACCATTGATATTTAGCCCGGCCGCACATTGTCCGAGCTCACTCGGCTCAGTACAAAATGTAAGAGAGAGCGCGATCCGATTTTCTGATCAGAAACATTTGAACTGCCATCGACGTCATCTGACACATAATGTCAGACGCCCGCCGGAACGCAATTAAAAATTTTGTACTGAGCTGAGTGAGCTCGAACTCGCCGGAAGGAAATTTCGGATAGTGTGCGGACTGGCGGTCCGGCGGACGTTCCAATGTTTCTGATCAGAAATTCGGACAATATGCGGCCGGGCTTAATTTACCATTCTAATACAGACACACAAAATTGGCCTGAATTAATGAAAATTATGTTTTTAATCACGTTGCATGTCAATGAAATAAAATATTAACGTGCAAGCTACGAATATATACGTGGGAGAGCCATGCTTCGGCACGAATGGGCCGGCTCGACCGGAGAAATACCACGTTCTCACAGAAAACCGGCGTGAAACGGCGCTTGCGCTGTGTTTCGTCGAGTGAGTGAGTTTACCGGAGGCCCAATCCCCTACCCTATTCCCTTCCCTACCCTCCCCTATTCCCTTCCCTTCCCATCTCTACCCTCCCCTATTACCCTATTCCCTCTTAAAAGGCCGGCAACGCACTTGCAGCTCTTCTGATGCTGCTGTGTCCATGGGCGACGGAAGTTGCTTTCCATCAGGTGACCCGTTTGCTCGTTTGCCCCCTTATTTCATAAAAAAAAAGAATAATAAAAACTAAGGAAACGTAACTCCCATACTTCAACCGTTTTGAATTTGGTTCCTTTTCGCACACTAAAATATGGCAATAGCAACGACACACTAACACTGAAATTTACGTCACTTTTATTTTTACACAAAATTGTGTACCGAATACATGCATAAACTGGCATAAAGTATGCATGTATTCGGGTCACATTTTGTAGACTCGTGGACAAATTTTTTGACTCAGTTACTCTTCCTTAGTTTTTATTATTCGTAGCGCAGGATCGAGATTTTTATGGAAATGCATGGAAAACTTTAGAAACAGGTACGCCATAGAAAGTGGTAAACAAACTAATAAAACTAGCCACTAGCCGGTTCCCGTGGCTTTACCCGTTGTCGCATAGTACTTGGACCTTAGTATTTAGCCCAAGGGTTAGATTAGATCCTTACTAATATTATAAAGGTGAAAGTGTGTCGGTCTGTTACCTCTTCACGCTTAAAGAGCTGAACCGATTTAGATGTTTGGTATGTAAATTCTTTGAGAGATGGGAAAGGACATAGAATACTTTTTATCCCGCAAAAAGGTTTCCACGCGATAAACTATTTTTGTGCAACGGAGTTGCGGACGCGGACGCGGACGTCATCTAGTTGGATTAATTAATGTAAATATGGGGCCCAAACTATTTTAAAGTGAAAAGATTTTAGCTGTGTTGTGCACTTTTTGGGGAAGGGTAAACCTATAAATTTGTAACATAAAGTTACATTAAAATAACAGAATACCTGACTTAGGTTTACCTATAAAATTATCCAGTAAGTAATAAAAATTTAATACTTATATAATGTTGATGTTTACTGTAATTTAGATAGTAATAATTTATTTTCCCAAAGAAAATACATTTCGTAAGCTAATTTTATATGCATTATGTGTCATGACCGGTTGAGAGTTTAGCCAGTTTTGGGAAGCGTTCTTGTTTTCTGTAGACAAGTTATTCTGGAATAGATGGAAGGTATTTTGATGGTAGCTAGTAGCTAACTCGGATAAGAAGTTTCTACATAATATAATAAGTGAGGTATTTTTCATCTGTTTTATTTTTAAATGTTTACTTATTGTTGAAGTAAGTATTTAAAATACATCCATACTAATGTATGTCTGCCGGTCTGTTACCTCTTAGCCTCACGCATTAACCAATTATATAAAAAATAATTTGTGTCCCGGGAAAGGACATAGGTATCTATAGGAAACTTTTTATCCCGGAAAAATTGACGGTTCCGGCGCGATAAACGAATTTTGGTCCAACGGAGTTACGGGCGTCATCAAGTAAGTAGCCAAAATGAGAAAGGTATTTATTATGTTTTGTTGGCATATTATATTTGGTAACAGATACAATGAAAATAATATTATATCAAACTTTATTGCATAAACTCAAGTTTCTTATAATTAAAATGAATAATAACATAAAATATACATTGCACTACCCAATTTCGGATTACATTTTAGAAGCAAAAAAGTAAAATATGATATGACTTTTACAAATTATAATAGCGATAAAAACAAAATTTTAATGTAAAATTTGAGAAGCCTACGGAATAATAAAAATTAAATACAAGATTTTTTCATCTAAAAATTAATATTGTTACACGATCGGACGATAGTGAGATCAAAACAAAGAAATCTCATATTTCTTAAAATAAATTAAAATAAGCCAAAATATGAGAACTTAAATTACAATTGAAGGAATGTAATAGTTAAATACTTGTAAAATATATAATAGATTAATCAATGATCAATTTTGAACAACCTTTTGATTAACATTCCTCTGGACTAGGCCGACCATGTTGTGACTTATGAGAATGCCGTATGAGCTTGGGCAACCGTACGGATATTTAAAATCTTATCCCAGGTACAATAGCTACTGTAACTCAGCCATGTCCTTGAAATCAAACTGTAATCAGACAGTCTACTGCGGGGCTAAAATGGTCACATTTAGCAATTCCTATCAATCTATTCACAAAATGAATTGTCCAAACGGTCAAACTCACGAGTGTCAAATTAGTACGAATTTAGACATCTGAATTGCAAACAGTGTCAATTTTGCGATTTTAAAAAAATGAATCTTATTATGATTCATCATAATTATGATTCTCCAAAGCGACCATTTTAGCCCCGCTGTATTTTATTTATATTCTTATAAATCATCCACAACGGATGAGAAAAAAAATTGTCTTTGCGATTTTTTCTATACTGTACTCGGCGAAACATGGCGGTAGCGGTCATTGACTCCCTGTCAAAAACTTGTCATTTTCTATACAAAGCCGCGATTGACAACATCTGACACTTCACTGTCAATCGCGGTTTATATAGAAAATGACCAGTTTTTGACAGGGAGTCAATGACCGCTACCGCCATGTTTCGCCGAGTACAGTATAGTAATAGTACTATTCGAGACCCGGGACATCAAATATCACGTTGCAAGTTGCAACTTATATGACGTCTCTGTGACATTCGTGTGCCACTATTTACCGCTCCTGTGTGGCACTGTGAACAGGGAGGGTATGTGGGAGTGTAGAGCGGTGACGCCGCCGTGTAGAACGCACACGAAACTCACCCCGCACCGCACCAGGTATTCGCTGAACTGCGAACAAAAAAAATTACTTCTAGCTACTTGTCATATTAAGGGTGAAACCAAACGAGCGTAATTTGTGAGTTGTGAGTCGCAGAATTTCTGCCGCGTAAATATCTTTTCATACAAATCATGACTCACACAAACCATACAAATCGTGTGAATCAAACAGGACTTTTGTATGAAACTGAATGCAGCAGAATTCTGCCGAACTAAAATTCTGCGACTCACAACTCACAAATTACGCTCGTTGGGCTTAGGCCTAAAACAAAATTAGTGAGTGATAATATACTTTAGGGTGTGTATGTCTTGCTTGTAGAGAATTCACTATGAAAGTAGCAGCGCTGAAAAAGGAAAATTATTTTGTGATTTGTATGGGCAAGCGCCTCAGCATCATGATTTTGCCCATACAAAAGTAAAAAAAAACGTTCCTCTTTCAGGACTGCAACTTTCATAGCGAACTCTATACCTAAGTATTATCATTTAGTTTTGTTACACCCCGTATAAGGTGTATGAGTCCCTTGAAACAGTGGACTTGACTTAGTTCTATCGTCATGAATTTGCTGAACCAAAAATAAAAAGAAGCTCTTTTAGTTGCAACTTTAACAGTAAACTCGACATAATGGGCTGTATTCACTTTGATTAGTCATCAGTGCAGCTGCAGGTGATTAGTAATTAGGGGAAAGTAAGTATTGACTGCGACTGATTAGTGCGAGTGCACGTTATTAGTGATTAGGAAAATTAAAGAACTTGCACTAATCAGTCGCTGTCCACACTTGCTTTCTCCTGATTACTTATCACCTGCATTTGCACTAATCAAAGTGAATACAGGCCCTTACTTTCTCCTTATTACTAATCCCCTGCAATAATCATCTGCACTGTGAATTCAGGCCATAAGAGATACATACACTATGTAAGAAATTTATTCATAGGTTTTTAAGACGACCAAAAACAACAAATAGCCTATTATGATTGATCAAAAACAACAAATAGTCTATTATGAATTCACGACACATCTAAAATAAGACTTCAGTGTCAATATCCTTATAATGTCAATTACCTGGCTCATAACGTAAATAATGGACGAAATGGTTCAACGAACTAGCGATAAAAAAACGTATGGGATCACGACACTATGAGGTGATCTTTTGGTATTTATTAGCATTGTTATGACCATAAGTATCACCAGTTTTCTGTTTTAGACTAAATGCCGTTTCGGAGTTATGCCGGTCATGTGAAAGAGTGTCGACGTTGTGTTTTTGCGTTGTTTATTCTAAAATTGTGTTAACTCGGTTTTTAATGTGTAATATTGGTAGAATATTAATCCTAAGAAAGTCGTTTTGACTTTTGATGCACAAGTGTAGGAAAGTGATACAACTTCAAGAAATGTGCTATTTCGTATTCCCACCAAAACTCCATCAAAAGTTTCAGTAAAGCGTTTACCGCTTCACTGAATCGACCGACTTGACTCCTGAATCCTGATAGCATTGACTTAGACTTTGACTTAGACTTGTGACTTATGACTTGACGAAATAGAAAATCGAAGTTAAAAATTGTTACAAAAATATTTTTTTACCGCCATTTACTTGACATTGGCCATGGTTATGAAGCGGTAGCGCCATAATAAGAAAATAGAAAGAAAATGCGGTTTTAAGGGTGAAGCCAAACGAGCGTAATTTGTGAGTTGTGACTTGTGAGTCGCAGAATTTCGGCTGGCAGATATTCTGCTGCATTCAGTTTCATACAAAAGTCCTATTTGATTCACACGAGCGTAATTTTGTGAGTCATGATTTGTATGATAAGATATTTACACGACCGAAATTATGCGACTCATAAGTCATAACTCACAAATTACGCTCGTTTGGCTTAACCCTAAATGTGACTTACTGCCGCACTCAGAGTGAAACATTAATTACTTACTTAAATGTGATTAATTCAAAATTTTGACATAAGCCCCATACATTATCTGTCAAACTCTTCATTAAATTGAAGGTTTATCATAATTAAATGTCTCTGAGTACGGCGGTTAGACTGTTTTAGCCAATTAAGGCGCTACAAGTCTTTTTATTTATTTATTTATTGAGAAAACTTTCAGCTATTTTAAAAATGCAACTATTTTAATTACTGTTAAACAATAATTATTAATAAGTTTCCAATAATAAAACAGCTATATTATACCTAAAGTACTTATTGGAATATTTTGTTTAGGTTTTTAAGATAGTTCGACTTCAAAAAGAAGGAGGTTTATGAATTCGACCAAGTATAATTTCTAATGTATGTTCGCAGATAACTTCGTTGTTTATGCACCGATTTTCATATTTCGTTTTTGTTGGATAGAAGACATTTTACAGGTGGTCCCTAGATAGAATACTACATATTTGAATTTTGAAATCGTTTTTTTTTTTTCTTTAAAATTATGTTACTCACCAACTGTGCTGTTTCATCTTCGGCTGACGCGACTACTATAACTTTTTTACTGTCCATCGCAGCGGTAAGGGTTTTATACGCGTTAGGTCCGAGGGTCTTGAGGTCCCTCTGACCGAGTTGCACACCGCTGTAGGGCACGTTTATACTGCCTTCTATACAGCTCTTCTCGTATCTAAAGGAAAAGTTATAATTAGAAAAATATCTACAGCCGAACGATTATAACATTTTTGGTAATCGGTAAAAAAATGACGTTGAGTTAGATTGATAAGCACATCCAGCAAATAGATATCTATTAATAATAATAATTATAGTCGTAACAATAAGCATGTATAAAATTTTTGACTCAGAAATCTAGAAGCGGATAATAATCTCGCAAGTTTAACAGGTGATAATATAATTAAATGTACTGACTTGACTCTTATCAAGTCTATACAAACTGTATAGGATTTTTTTTTTGTAGGAGAGAAACTAGAAAGAGAGAATGATTTAAAACGCTAAAGCGCACGCAGTAGCAAGACGGTTAACTTACAGCAAGTTTGACCGTATGTCGACGGTACAGCATTTGTCCTGGCACGTCAGCGAGAAGAAATCCGACAGACTGATCCGGGGACAGCACTCCGACAGCAACGTCTCTAATGGTATCTCCACCATGTCCTGAAACAAAAATTATATATCTACCTACTAATATTGTGAATGAGAAAGTATGTATGTCTGTCTGTTTATAACTATTATAATTTATAGTTCTGCTGTATTCGCCTGTCGTGTTACGTTTCAAATATGACAGAAAAATACAAGTAGATCTTGTGTAGTTATATGTATTTAAGCCGCTGAACCGGTTTACACACACACAGGATAGTTTTTATCCTGAAAAGATGTACAGTAATTGTCCGTATTGAACGAATTTCTGTACAAACTTGCTGACAAATAGGTTTTTACGTTTTACGTTTTAACCTTTCAGCCGAGCGTATTACTATCCGCTGGTATAAGTACTATAAACTAGTACAAATGAATGTCAGCTACTATTTATAATTTTTGGCTATATTTTTTTATTCATTCCACAATGAACCATTAGAATCGTACGTTTTGCCGCGATAAAAAGTATCTGACAAATCACAATCGGTGCAATAGAGTCTATTCAAAATTCAAATACAAACGAATGAACAATTCTTTTTCCTTTATAATATTGTTATACCAACTTACTACAATGTATAGTAAACTAGATGACGCCAAAATTCGCTTATCGCGCGGGAACCTAATATTTTTCGGTAGAAAAAGTATCATAATATGTGCTTTCCCGATACATTCCCGGATGTGAATTCCCGGACTCAAAATATTTCCATACCAAATTTCAGCAAAATCGGTTTAGCGGTTCGGGCGTGAAGAGGTAATAGACAGACACACTTTCACATTTATAATATTGCTATGGATAAAAGTAGGATAATAGGATTAAATAACTTTTTAACTATCTTACGGTATGTAAAAACCACCGTATTATTAAACGAACCGGGAAATTAGCGAGGAAGTTATTACTTATATAAAACACGAGTCAATTACCATTATTAAGGACTTCCAATGTTAAATGACATTTACAAAAAGTTATTTCGCAAATATGTTAAGGTTACAACTACTTATCGTTTTAAGCACAGAGAGTAGGGACTAAAACAAGCGACGACTACGTTATGTCTGGTTAGATTGAACAATCCATACTAATATCATAAATGCGAAAATGTGTCTGTTTGTCTGTTACATCTTCACGCCCAAACCGCTGAACCGATTTTGCTGACATTTGGTATGGATATACTTTTAGCCCCGAGAAACGAAGTATTAATTATGATACTTTTGAAAAATGTACGGTTCCCGCGCGCGGCGCGCACAACTAATTTTTGTTGCGGGCGTCACCTAGTATTATAATATTGTTAAATTATGTGTACAACACGAACAGTAAGGATAAAAAACCTATATACCGCGCTGCTTTTATTACTAAGGTCGGTTTGTTTACTACGCTAAACTACGCTACTTATTTTGCGAACGCGGTCCACTGGCAGACTGCAGTAGCTTAGTTTCACTCACACATAAATAAAAATCTGTCAATTTCTCGTTCGTAGAACTCTATTTTTATTTAGTCCGAGGTGAAATTTAATTTTAACTGAATGCAAATTCATTCCAGACGACATTAAAAGTAAAATGTCTTCCCACGTAGTGCGTTACTCCAGTACAGACGGAAATAACTTTATTACCGCGTAAAAATATTCCGTACACCCTGTATTTTTGTCGTAATAAATTGCAAAGTAAAAATCACGTGTACAGACTTTAGTCCCCGTTCTTAGGAGCTTTTTTTTAGCGAATACTAGGCTATTATAGGTTTCATTTTACTCTACGCCACCACAAAGCAGTACAGCGGTATGGGTCGGTAGACCCATGTCGGTAGAAAATGAAATCTATAGCCTAGTTAAGGCGAGCACTTACCTCAATTCCAAAACGATAACCTTGCGAACGCGAATGCCAAGCGTGTACGCATCGCAATAAGATTCATTTTAGCTTAGCATAAAATTGTAAGTTACGACGGGCGGATCTTCTCTATTTTATTTTTCGTGTGTTTTTTTAAAATATCTTTCGAAATAAACATTAAGTAAAAAGATTATTCGTTCCAGACCTTTTTAAAATTGATTCATTGACAATTTCTTAAAATAAAATGTAAGTTATTCTTGTTAATACTTATATTTCGAGTTTGTAAATTAATTACAGCGAAAGTATTATTTTTCATTAAAATGTTTTTGATTTAAACCCTTTTAAATATTGTGCTCTATATCTCATATTTTTTTACATTTCGTTATTATATTGGAACTAGGTAAATCGGGTATCAAGAAATAACAAAATGGGGTTTCAGCCCGCCTTAAGTGTTTTTCAACTTTTTTATGATGGTATGAAAATTATTTCGCAACCCCTTTTTTATCATGTCTGTGTGATTATGAATATATCTTATTGGTAAAATTCGCCTACTGCTACTTGATATTTTTAAATATTTATTGCTTTTTACTGAAATAGTTTTCTTTATCTCTGGCGAACCCCCTACAGACGCATGCGACTCGCGACCCACTCGTTGAAAAACACTGGCCTAGCATAAAGCATTTTATTTAAATTTTTGTCGGTCGCGTGAAAATCGGAAAGCCACCATTGGCTTGAAATAACCCGTTCAAATAACTTAACGTCCGTCATTCAATTTCTCTCATAGTACTCTTAATTTCTGAAGCATACAATTTCAACTTTATTTCTATAATCACAAGGTTTAAAATATAACTTTTAAAACTCATATCGTACTTACCATGGGGTCTTTTATCTCTGGTTCGTTGGTGAATCTCCGGTAGCAGATACTGCGGGGTGAACTCCGGCACATCTCGATGGAGTCCTGTGAAAGTTACTATGTTAATAAAGAAATCAATACCTTTTATTTGACCAAATATGACATGTTACACTTATGATAATGCCTCCCACGCCGGTTACCGGTTTCATTGAAATCCGTCCAGTTACGCTGGGGTATTTTAATAGGCTGCCTTCACATTAAGTCGCCAGTGCAGTCGTACAGCGAAAGCAGCGCGACTTCTATACTAAAGAGTCGCGCGGCAGCCATAATGTTTACGTGTGTGCGCAGTACACAAGAGCACTCCCACTTCCTTTACTCTTATAACCAAGTAGGACGGACGACCGACACTACTGGCGAGGGATCAGGCCGACTTTTTACATGCCCATCCGACGCATCGATCTTACTTGTCAGACAATCAGTCCTAACTCCTAACCAAGCGGCAAGCATGGAAATAACATGTTTCCAACGCGGGAATCCAACCCACGACCTCCGAATTAAGAGCCATGCTCTACACTCTACACCACTGGACCGAGGAAAACCTGGATATAGGTTGACGAGATTAAAATTTACAAGAAAATAAAATTATTTGTCTATCGTGTAAGAGCGATAGTAACATATTCGAGAGCGAGTAAGATACATGAAGCAATGTGTATAATTTCATGTGCTTCATACAGCACTTTAGAGGAAAAGCTATAATGTTTTTCGACAACGGTTCAGTAAATCAGTACGGTATGCACCATTAATAAACTCTACTTACATTAATGAGGCTTACATAAATTATTTAAAACACAGCGTTAAATAGAAATTGCTTGCGGTCATCGACTTACTTAGAGCTCGTATACAACATTGCGGAGCGACGTCGCATTGAAAATATCTGCAAATTTTTAAAAATTTTACTATGAGATTGGAATATTTTTGTCGCCGATATTTGCTATGCGATGTTTTTTCGCAGTTTTGTGTACTTATTTTTTACCCTGAGTAACATAGGCTACATTTATTGCTAGAAAATATTAGGGATCCTTACTAAAACTTAACTAACGTAATACAAGATGTAAAAAAGTGCCCTAAAACGTCTTTCGTTGCATGCGCTGCGGAAACTATTGATGATAGAACAAAAATATGTTCTATAGTATTAAAGAACATATCAATATCAATAAAAAAATCTTATGCCACCCGTGCAAAGCCAAAACGGGCCGCTAGTTTTGAATAAAAAGATATTTTATTAAGCTTTTATGTCTAAACACACTATGCCGAAGTTCCGCGGCGGAAATTCCGCATGATTACGTCAGCAATGTCAAACGCATACAATATAACGCGACGTAATTTTGGCATGGTGTGTCATCGGTAATTTAAAATACATTGCAGGCGGAATCATGCGGAAATTCCGCCGCGGAACTTCGGCATAGTGTGTTTAGACACTTTGCATAGCTTTTATCGCGGGATTTGAGCGCGGCGACCGAATTAATAAATTCCGTAACGAAAAACAACTAACATTCGTCTAACATCGTTTTAGTTCGGCAGACTTGGGCTCGGTGTTTATGCGTAAGTTAGTTCCAATATTTCATAATAGATGGCGCTGATTGACAGCTACATCGCACTAATGGTAACATGATATCATTTTTAAAGGTGGTATTAAAGGATCTTATCAAGCTAGTTTCTTTTTGGATCATATTGATACATAATGCTATCCAATAGCTTTACCGCGGCAGTCCCCAAGTGCCACACGTATTTATTTTTTTCATACCTGCACACACTCTCCAATATCCAGTTCCGGTAGATCGGAGAACAGTAGAATGCACTCGTTGAAGCCGGAAGGCAGTAGCTGGTCTCTTAACCGCCTGAGTAGCCCTACACCGATGAAGGGAGCCAGTATAGCGCCTTCTACTAGTAGAGCGTCCCAGAGGTGGACTATCTTGTGTAGCGGGAACACGTCTGAGGAGAATAGAATAAACATTATTAAAAATCGGCCAAGTGCGAGTAAGTGTAGAAGAGTAATGTCGTAGTATTAATTGCTATAGAGACAAAAATAGACAAAACTAGCGTTTTTGTATGGAAAAGCAATTAAATATTTATTTTGTTTTCAGTAACAACAGAGATATACAATTTGTAAAAAAAACATACGTCTAGCTATGATATTCTTGAGATACAGCCTGAAGACAGACAAACAAACAAACGGACAGTCAGTTAAGTCTTAGTAATAGGGTCTCATTTTCAGTTGTCGTCGTCATTGAGCCATAAAATGGAGAAAAAACCAAAGAAAAATAAAGACTTCAAAAACACTATTAGCAGCATCGACTGTGTTGCAATAGGATATATTACTGCAATGTTTTCACGCTAGACGGCGGTACCAGCACAGACAGTAAACAAAGTTTTGTTCGACGACGTTTCTGTCAAATTTTTGATATGACGTGTGCAACATGTCGGATTTTGGTCGGATTATTTACTGTATGCTAAAGTCCTCTGCTCGTTTGCGTAATATTCATTATTTATATAGGGCAGGCAATATCTAAATATATATAACTCAAAGGTGACTGACTGACTGACATAGTGATCTATCAACGCACAGCCCAAACCACTGGACGGATCGGGCTGAAAATTGGCATGCAGGTAGATGTTATGACGTAGGCATCCGCTAAGACAGGATTCTACCCCCAAGGGGATAAAATAGGGGATGAAAGTTTGTATAAAACTTTGTCAATTTTAAACCGATCGGGCTGAGACTTTGATACCTTCTTAATAATAATACCTCTTAATGCGAGCGAAGCCGCGGGCAAAAGCTAGTTTAAAAAAAGAACGCTTTACTCACGCGAGAACATAGTGAGGAACCAGGGTATAGCGAACAGCTCGGGCACGAAGCTGATCTCGTGGAGGTGTTTGGCCAGGACGGGCTCGTGGAATGCTGTCGTCTGCCAGAACTTAGCCAGATACTCCTTGATAACCGCGCTGTTGTCCTTCAGGAAGAAGTTGTTGAGATACTTCGGTATGAACGCGGAGAGGCAGGCGAACGCACGAGCTGAAAGGATTTATGTATAGGCAATATAGGCCATGGCCTATGGGCGGCAGCGTCCTAAGGCGTCCTAGAATGGCGGCAGAGTTCGTACGAAGAGGCGGCGAAATTAAAGTGGCCTATACTCATAATAAATATGGCTGGCTGAAAGAGTTATCACAGTGAACACGGTTTCTGATTGTATAAATGAAGACGTGAGTTGAAGAACCAGGTAAAAGCCAGTCCACACGGCGCGTTGCGTCAGCGTTGCGTCGACGCAGCGCTGCCGTTGCGTTGTTTTACATACAAATAACCAAGGTATTCACACGGCACGCTGCGAAGCGGGAGGGGGTGTTGACGTTAAGACTGCTTCGTAATAACGCTGCGATGACGCAGCGCCCGTGTGGCCGGCTATGCGTCAAACGACTGACTCTAACAGTTAAAAAATCGCCATCTTTTGCATAAATGGAAGCCGGCCCTAAGCCGGAAAATGATTTGAAAAAAATACTGGATTTTATGTGGAGCCAGATACAATAGCCAGATGAAGTAGATAAGTTACAAGGTTTGATAAAATTATAAGAGAAAAAATGAGTCCTTATGTTATAAAATGTTAAGTTACGTGGTTCTTCCAATCACGACTTTAAATCATAGAACACAATAACGTTAAATTAAGAAATTTAAAACAACCCTCAATCCAAAGCATCGTCGCGGGGCCTTGAGCGCGAGTGACAGAGACAGCCTACCTTCGTTGCAGAAGTTGAGGTAGAGGAAGGGGGCGGTGAGGGAGTCCAGGCCCTGCCAGTAGACCAGGCGCGGGTTGGTCAGCAGCCAGGCCTTAAGGAGCCGCCGCAGCGCCGCGTGGCCCGCGCGACCTGACAGCAACCAGCAGTATTGATGGCAGCGAGGGATGTCCACGTCTATCTGTATAATATGTTTATTACTTAGTAATTCGCATCCATAATGATTATAAATGTAAAAGTGTCTGTCTGTTACATCAGTCTATCTATACAGATGTGACTTAAGGCATCTACAATAATTATTATAAATGCGAAAGTGTGTTAGCTGTTACCTTTTTACGCTTTAAAACGCCAAGAGGATTTTCATACAATTTTGGTGCGCAAATACTTTGGGAGTTCCGGAAAAAATGCGTTTCTGCGCTATAAACAAAACTTACGAAACTGCGGGAATAATCTGGTAGGTATCATATATACTATGAACGAGACAATATTGTGTTGCAGATAGATCAAAACTAGCATTAACCATATAACATCTCCCAACTACGAATGAAATAATTTCTTAGTACCTGTCTATCAGTAGGAGTAGGAGTCTCCTTATCGATCCTCTCATATTGATCCTCGATGTCACCTTTGACCCCAAGCAGGGCTGCCCAAACATCACCCCGTAGCAACGGAGGTATGTCTACCTCGGCCTCTGCTCTTATGTACTGAGCGGTGTATGGATAACCCTGGAATATTATTGATTTTACTCCTTTAACACATTTAAAAAAAATGTACCATGCCATGACATGAGTTGCTGAATAGAGAGGAATTTTACATAAGGCCTGATGTCTCTTTTTCTAACCTGTGAAAACAATAAACCATTTAATTCGTGCGCAAGTGAAAAAGACGAGTAGTGTTAGGACTTCTGTAGAATTTACCTCTGTTTTGTGACTAGCACATAATTTTTTTTTTTAATTCCAACATTTGACTTAGGAAAAGTAAAAAAAAGCTATTTAATTATTATTATATTATATAATTTTAAAAGATAAATTTTTATTTTGATAAAATAAAATGTATCTTTTAAAATTAACTTACATGCAGCAATCTTTGGAACCATATCAGTCTGTGGAACTGGTACTCTGTGTCTCGTTCTCTTATTATTTTGGGTAAATGTACAGCATCATGTTGCTTTCTCTTCTCATGCATGAGAGGGTAGAATTCTTGTGGTGGGATATGGCTCAGTCGATTCTGGAGTAGATTCCAACTGTACTTGGCTAGACGGCGGTCAAACAACGCCCCAGTCTTACCACCCACTGTGCAACCATCCAGTAGAAGTGCACTGAAAAGTGTTATTTTGCATTATAAGAACATAATGAACATTAAAAAAAATCGTCTGAGCGCGAGTCGAACTCGCACATGAAGAAAAGTATTAAAAAAGTATAAAAGGAAGAGTTCCGTACCGTTATAGAGCAAAAATAGGCCAAATATTGTTTTTTTTTTTTTGTATGGGGGCCTTAAATGTTAATTTTATTTAATTTGTAGTATATATTTTGTAGTAACATTTTATTTATTTTATTTTATTTATCTTCGTCTGTCATATGACTTTTTTAATTTGCTAGACAAAGACAAGCTGATCTTGTTATTAATGTGAAAATATTTTTATTACTAAGGAAGTAAGTTAATTCATCAAGCCCCATATGGTCACCGGTGACCGAGATACAATAAAATATCTATTGTGTCTCGTTTTCCCATGATCGACAGGTTAATCAGGAATTAGGATTTTCCAAAGATGTAAAGCTAAATTCAAATGGAGAACAAACTAGAATGAAACTTACATTGGCATGGAAAGTATTGGTGGACTATTCTTGATCAAGCCATTCTTCTTTAACTCCACCTGAATATCACCACCAGCTAACTGCCACAGATGGTACAAATACTGAATTTTGCAACCCATGAGACCTCTTGGTCTTTTTACTTCGACCATCTGCTGACTGTTCATTTGAGTTAAATCCTCCACTAACTCTGCGAATGTCGCTCTCTCGTTTGGATAAATTTTGAGACATTTTTCTATCATTTTTTTAATATTCTCTGGTAAATTCTAAAAAATGTAATGCTACATGAATAAAACCTTATTTTTAGAAAAAAAAAAAACTATATTGATCAGCTATACTAGTATAAGTAATCAGCTATGGATTAAGTTTAAACTCAACTAAAATTGTAAATATATTGGATAGTAAAATTATTATGTTAAAACATAATAATTTTACTATCAATAGTGATGTGAACAATCAAAATAAATGTGATAAAAGCTTGTGGCCACTGAAGTATGTACTTATATTTAGCTTTAGTAGCTGTACCATCTTGCATTTCAAATATTAAAAATATTTGACATACAATATGCTACCGTATACTGACCTTATAGGCCTCTAAACAATCATGTTCCCGAGCTATCCTCTCAGCAGGGTTTCCGGCATGAACTAGGGTGAGTATTCTCCGCAGTGTAGGACCTGGTTTTAGATTACTCCAAAGTTTACCAATGCAAAGTTCTAGAATAATAATACCAAATGTCCAAACATCAGCCGCAGGACCACCTCCGTTTAATATTGTCTCCGAACTTAAGTATTTTGGCAGGCTAAAACAATGAAAAGTAGATATTAAAATTACAATTATTCATGTCTTCATTAATTTTACATACTTTATCTAAATGTAATGTAAAAATAACTCCAGTTGAGCAGTTTACTATAAATAAAATTATTTGATTTTACATTCTTGTTTTCATTTAGTTAAATTGAATGGCAATATTTTTTAAACTGAATAATAATATAAAGACATTACCCAAGAGGAAAAGGGACTTCATTCCCAGAATTTGTCATATAGTACATTCCATAATTGAATAGTTTTACTCTGCCATGCTCATCTAGTAAGATGTTATCATCAGAAAGTGTCCTGTGTGTTATTTGTAGATCGTGCAGATAAGCCATCGCAGTCGCTACTTGTAGGCCAATATTTATAATTTCTTCATGTGAAAATTTACATGTATATTCCGATAAGGATTTTCCTATTATTTCAGCCACAACTATAATTCTCTCTGAAAAATTTACCAAGTGCTTTAAGTCAGTTATGACTTATGACTTATCATAATATGATTTTATAAATATTTACTACCGTAACATTAAAAAAGCATTGTAGGAACAAAGTAAGAATTATTTGTTTGAATATTAAAACACTTTATTTGTTTGGTAGGTGGATACTTAGGTACATAAGTAAACATACCATGTTTTCCTCGTATAATGTCCAAGTAGGTGCACAAATTTGTGTGCTCTATTGTTAGGAAGCGCTGTGCTCTACCGAGAATAGTTATAGAGCTAGGAGTTAAAGGCAGTCCATTGCTTCCACAGGTTTCACCCGGGTGATTTTTCGCAAAAAAAGTGCACGCAGCAATCTTGTGATTTTCGTTTTCATTCATTTTTAACTTACTATTCAAGGAGCTACTGTTAAAACAAATTTTTCTTCCCTTATAATTTAAGATTACGGATATTTATCACAAAAGTACAAAAACCAAATACCTTGCAAACAACTTGCAAATACCAAAACAAATTAAAAGTTGAATTTGACTGAATTTGTTAATTCTTCTTCTTCTTTTTTTTCTCATGGCCAGTGTCGAGTATAAATATGGCGGGAAAACAATATTCAGCATCGTTTTTCTATATTGTCAGGTCTAAAGTCTAGTCAAAGTCTAAGTAAAAGTAAATACATACAGTCAAGTCGGTCGATTCAGTAAAGTGGTAGACGCTTTACTGAAACTTTCGATGGAGTTTTGGAGGGAACACGAAATAGCACGTTTCTGGATCATGCATCACTTTCCTATAGACTAGTGTTGGCAACTGAAATTATTGAAGAAAGTGATACCTTTCATTAAGTTATTTCCTAAAAAACCAAAAGTGTTATAGTGCTATATACAAATATAATAAAAATACAGTGGGAACTATATAAATATAAAATAAATTGAAAACCCTTTAAAAAGACTTGGCTTAAAGGTCTCGGCTACCAGGCCATTAAATCTTATTAAAAAAAAAAAAAAAAAGGGATACGTATTGCCTTGATAAGGTGATAATCCTATAATAAATAAAAATATACTTAAATTATATTTATTTTAAGTAAAAATACATAATAAAATCTAATAAAAAAAATTGAACACACTAAGGGCCTGTTTCACTACTTCCTGATAAAGTGCCAGATAGGCGGCTATCCACAACTTTTTTGACAGATTCTCCATACTTAATCAGCTGTCAAGTTAAGTTGTGGATAGAATATCCGGCACTTATCAGGAAGTGGTTAAACAGGCCCTTAACATAATAAAATAAAATAAAAACATGACATTAAGATAGAAATATGTACAGCTTGGCAAAGAAGAGTGTGGATTAAATGAGGGCGCTTTTCTTTAAATACAGGCAACCCTACGCTTCGCTTTTGACACAATATATATTACTAGAGTTGACAAGTAATGTAGCGTTGTCATAAATAAAAACTCTTAGTTCCAGCTGTTACCGCGTCAGACTCTTCTTTGCCAAGCTGTATATTATTTTCATGGACGTATTATATTTTCAATGAGGTTATATGATAGGAGGGCGCCTTATATTTTGACAGCTGATAATGTTACTCTTTCTAACTAACGATTCAGTAAGTTGGGTGAAAGAGCAAGCTCATATCGGTGTATAAACGTCAAAAGCGTGTAATGTTATGTCCTACCAGCCAGGACATAACAAAGGAGTAGGTCTGCATATTTCATGTTTAAAAAGTGATAATAAAAGTGTTTAGTGAACGTTTAATGCAATATCTTGTTGGGTTTTGTGGTTCCGCTATATAATAAACCATAAAAACGGTCAAGGAATGCCTCAAACACGTGGATTTAACATAACATACGTAAGTTTTCAACAACGTTTTTTGGGCTTATCAATCGGTATTTTCGTAAGCTGAAAAGAAAATTTATAAGTTTAATAATCCCTTAATCATGCTACATAAGGCATTAGTGATAAAAATGTCAGATCAAGTAATAATTTGGCTACAAATATTGCATAGCTTTTTACGTGTACTTTAGGGATGCACCTTACTTGAAGTATAGTTTATCGATAAAAATATTTTCATGGACTAAATGATTTTTTTTTCAGGATTTGAAAATGTTTCAAAATAGACGACGAACAGAAATATTTAGACGCAAGTTTCATGCAAGTTTTTAATCCTTACTCCCTTATGAAGGCATCACAATATTGGGATTATCATTTCAAACGTAAGTTTGAAACAATGGTTTTGTTGAAATAAAAAAGTTCTAACGGAGAGTAAAATGATTAACAGCTCTCACACCTCCCACCTGTAAGTACTCAAATCGTTACTTGGATCTACTTTTTGAAATTTTATCCTGGCATTATTCTTTTTTAATAAAATGTAAAATTTTAATAAGGCTAAAGTCATAATCATTTAATAAAATAAATTTAATACCTCCATCGTCGAATACCAGACACAATAGATATTCAGTTGTTATGCGGCACCTGGGTTCCGCTTGGGGCTTGATGGGTTAAGTATGGAAAACTTACATAAAGCATATTGTCCCGTATACAATATTATATATTATGTATATATTTTATAGTATTAAGTACATTTAATGACACTAAACCAACTATTTTTTTAGGTTTTTGGAATGCTTCTAAAGAAGAGTTCAATATTGCCAGGGGAAGCATTTGCTCTACGAGACGCTCGGCCAGAGCGCGAATATGCCATCGCGACGGAGGGATGGAACAGAAAGAAGCGTGCAGGACATCATCTCCCTGCTGAAGCAGACGGATCCGGATGAGGTGCCGGCTTTTGTGGCGAAAAAACTGCACAAGCTGCCGCCCGTGACGCTGGACCACGTCGACGTCGTCACCCTCTTAAAGGACATCAGATTCCTAAAAGAAGAGCTGGCCGAAGTTCGAGGTAGACTGCAGGCATCAGAGTCTACGATCAGCGATCTACGTAATGAATTATCACAGTTAAAGAGTGGTAATTCAATATGTAGGTCACCTGATGCCGCCAACGTCACCCACCGTCGAGGTGCGCAGGCGATCACGTTCAGCCGCCGCCCGCTCCCCGCCTGCAACGGAGCCGCCGCGGCCGAACTACGCAAGTGTCGCCGCTTGCCCCCCGCCTCCTCCCCCGCGTTCCAAAAACAAAGGGAAAAAGGAGGCCCCTGCAAAGGAGTGTCCTCTCTCCGAAAAGGACTGAAAGTGCGATGATGATTGATGACGGGTTTATAAAAGTCGAGAGGAAGAAGAAGAAACCCGTCGTCCGCAACCATCGCGGCACCGCACCCGAAGGACCCGAGCAGCTGTTGCGGCGTGAGACTCCCGCGACGCCGCTGTACGTGTCCAGGCTGCACTCGTCCACGACGGTCGAGCAGGTCGTGGACTACATCAGGAGCAAGACCCACTTCGTCTTGAGGGTCGAGCGCTTGGAGTCCCGCCACAAAGTAAATTTTAGCTCCTTTGTGGTGAGAGTCCCGACGCACCATCTACCGACCTTCGAGAAGGAGGAGTTCTGGCCGATTGGAGTCGTCTACAGGAGGTTCCGAGGACGACTTCCGAACACGTCGCGCCCCACGTCGCAGACAATATGTGTTTAGTGTTAGTGTTAGTTTTAAGTATAATTGTATGTATGTTAGTCTATAAGGTATTTATAATATAGGCCAAGCTGCCTGAATTAAATAAATAAATAAATAAATAAAATAAAATAAAATATGATGGTGATGACGGAGAGACCTATAATGAAGATAATATTATTTTTAAGTTTAGATTATAACCGAGTATTCTTCGAGGTGGTGAGATGGAGTGAGGAGGGATGGTTTAAGTAAGGAAAATCCCCCCTTATCACTACCACCTTCAGGAGATCCCCCCGTTAAGGAGACTGTTGTCAACTGTTTTCAGTGTTTTCGAGGCATACTAAGGTTAGCTAAAGTTTATATTTTCATAATATGAATTTAAGTATTCAATACTCGTATACTCGCAGTTAATCATTAATTGTGGGTCAACCCACATTTTTTAAAGTTATGGATGCCATTTTAAATGATCTAAAGAACATGACTGCATTTATATCTCAATACGTAATTTTTTGTAGCATGATACACAAATGCAGTTATCAAACAGAGTCCAATAATTATAAAACAGACAACCTTCCCCGTAAACCATATTTAAAAATTGCTAATTTCATATTTTTTCATTTAAATCTTGACATGTCCAAATTTTGTTATGTGCAAAAAATGGAATAAATACTTTTTGAATATTGATACTAAACAAAATATTTTTTAGGTTAAAGAAATGCTCCTAGAGAAGAGGTCAATGTGATGATGATGACGATTGAGAACGTATAAGGAAGTTAATATTATAAGAGAACATATTCAATAAAACCTTATGTTTGAATATTTTTCATTTAATATCAAATTTTTAATATTATGTGTGTAAATATATTATTTAATGCGTCCTAACACCGGTGTCCGATCCTTACATGTTATGATGTATGGCATATTTTATTGACTGAAGGATCGGATACTGGTGTTGGGACAGTGGACACATTATATTATTATGTGTCCCGTCACCAGTATCCAATGCTTTAACGTCTTTATTTCTTCGATAATACGTCATAGTAATTGTTATTTTACAAAATTGTTGCTTAATAGTTAAGTATAATAAATTATATTGGTTCTTCTGTAGTTTATGTAAAAACTGTTGATTTTATTGATATTACACTCCGGACAAGCCTTCGTGGCTTATGGAGTATACATATTATGTATATTTTTAACTATTATATAAGAGTGTATATATCTTTACTTAAATATTTTATAAATAAAATAATATCTTTTCACCATATTGAAAGCGACTTCTAATTTAATTAGCATAATATATCCTACATTGAACATGCGGGTCGAATTGATAACCTCCTTTTTTTATGTCGTTTAATAAAAATCTATAACATAAAATTATGGTCGACTATTGGTCGATAGCTGTAGTCTAATTTTATATTTTTATCGATAAACAAGCAGATATACGCCCATCCCTACACGCATACTACGGCAATTGCACACAAGCATAAAATGGCCACGCGCTGGCGAGCTAAGAAGCCATCTACCTATATCCTTAATCTGTGTTATTTTCATTTGTAATTTTTTTTGTTAAATTTTGACAGCAACTGCTCATCAATCTCTAGAATCTAGATTATAGCATTTGTAGCATTCGTAGGTGATTTCTAAAGTCTGCTGGTTCCAAGTAGTTCAGAAAGTTCATAATTCATAATTTTTCGTGGAGCAAAAATTCTTTCAACCATCTTTTTCGCCTTTTATTTATTTTGATTTTCATTGAGTCAACAGCTAAGCCTATGAGAAGACCAAATTTTTGTTTTTTTGACATAACTGGAGCCATTGAGAAGACGTCTGGCCAAAATCGCCGCGTGGTCACAACTGATTTAGTCACTAAATTAGGACAAGTAGAATAAGAAGCTTCTAATTAGTCTCCTTTTTAGGATCCTAGCTAGGACTTCTAAATTTAGTGAAATGGAATAAGCGCTTTAACTTTATGACTTGAACTGTACGGCTAAAAAATAAAAAAAATAAAAATACAAACATGGCTGTTTGACAGTTTTTACCCTTGTCAAATTTTCACCTTTGTGTCCGCTTTCATGTCAGTTTTATTTTGCAATTTCGCAGAAAAATAATTGTTTTACATAAAGGCTAAAACCCATACTCTAATTTAAATAAATTAATGTTAAAAATTATATAACGACTTGAATTATAACTTATTTGTATCTCTGTTGACCGGGGATGCTTGCTGTCATCTGAACTATAATAAGTTGTATGTTGTATTACTTCGAAGTGTAAGTTATCCTTTCATCCACATTTTTCTAATTTATGGCGTAATAGAGGTTATATTTTAAATTGAGATAAGTATTAAGTGTTCATAACTTGCTCATTTAGCTTATTTTACATTTTAATTTTTAGGGTTTACAATGGCGTGTATAGGAATAACGCCTGCAAATGCAGACTCTGAAATGGAGGAGGGCGAAATTGTCGATGACTTGGATGATTTGTCTGATATTTCTTCAGAAGAAGAGTTTTTGTTACGAGAAAGGTTGCAGGTGTTGGAAAATTATAACAATGTCCTTGAGCGAACTAAAGCTAAGCAGATCTCGCTGGGTTCAAGTATGTAAATCAATGATCACTAGCTTATTTTAGTATAAATTTTTTACAATAATGTCTGATTGAAATAATGAACTAAGAAATTAATTTGTTTTAAAGTTATGTCACATAGTAATTATATTGTGATTATGTGTAAAAAAACTTTTGTTCTTGTAAAATAATTTTAGATGGAGTTTTAAAAGTTGAATGTAAGGTAATAAAAGAGCCAAAACATACTAAACCATACCACAAATATAAAAAACCAGAACATAAAAAGTATATTGACAAAGAGAATGGAAAAAGTAAGAGAAAGAAAAACGTTGTCCGTAGAAAGAAAAGTGAAACGAGTGAAGATTCAGATGATGATTATAGAAATAAAAGACAAAAGTTAGCAGATGCTGTATCACTGAATAAACCAAAAAATGATACAACATCACTAAAAGATAGAATAACAAAGATGTTATCAGGAAATAAAATTGAGGACTGCCCATATAGTGATAATGAAAAAATTGAAAGGAGGAAGAGTGAAAATGATGCAGATGTAATTGTAGACATCACAGAAGAGACAGCAGCAGTTGTTTCAGTTGCATCCTCCAAATCCAGTGAATGTATTGTATCTTCAGTTGCCGATCAAGACAAGAAAGAAACAAGTGAAGAGATATCACTTGATGTTGTAGACAGAGGCAATGAGGTGGCAAACAGTGAAGGGAGTTCAGATGAGGATATAGAATTATTAAGGCAACATGCGCTTCAGACCAAGTCTTCCAAAAGTAAAGGTCAAAAAGAGTCTAATGGTGTAAAAAATGTACCTTCATCTGAAGATGAAGACAGTGATACAACTGAATTGCGATTGATATGTCTTAAATCAGCTTTATTGAAGAAAGCTATAGAAATGAAACAGAAACAGAAATTACAAAAAAAGTTGTCCCAATCCCAAAGTGAGGTTGAGATTGATGTAGATTTAAACAGTGGAGAAAATCAGACGGATGTTGAGTCTGTGGATATGGATATTGGTTCTGATGGGGATGATAAAAATAGGGGTAACATTATTGATAGCAATTATAATAACGAAATCAGTACAAAGACAGATACCAAATCTAAAGATGATGATATTGAAGAAGATGAAGATTTGTTACGGGCAAAACTTTTAACATCACTAACTAAAAATCTTCCCAATCTTGTAGACCCTCAAATTTTGAACAGTATTGTTGATGTGCCTTCTAAAGCTGAAACAATAGAAGAAACAAAACCACCTGATACTAAAGACGAGAAAAAGTTTATAATACAACTTGGGGAATCAGATTCAGATGGAGAACACGAGGCTACTAAAAATTTAACAAAAATGCACAAAAAACTTTCGGAACAGGAGGAATTTCAACGTCAATTAGATATGTTTCTGAAATCTTCCAGAATGGAGGTTGAAAAGAATATTTTACCGGATGTTGTGCAACAACCCCCAGAAAAACCTATGCAAAAATTTGTTCCAAAGGTACAATGTCTTATAAATATATTGTATTTCTTGTGCTCTTTTAAAACAATTGTCAGTAATTTTTATTTTTTCAGACCATGAACAGTTTACCGAAATCTGAACAGATAGAGTATAAGAACTTAGTTAAAAGAATGCAAGAACTGGAAAAAATTAAAAATGCACGACAGACATTGCTCAATATGGGAAATAAAATGCCTCCAGTAAAGGATACATTGAAACCTAGCAATACTGTTAAAGCAGCAAATATTAATTCAATAGAATTAGATGAGAGAATTGCTGCGTCAAGGTATGCTACTCTTCTAATTGTTTTAAAAAATTATAAGATGTTTAGTTAATTTTTTATACTTTAAATCAACAGGAGAAAAATAGCAGATGAATCAGCAAAAATGCTGAAATTAAAAGAGGAAGCAACAAAGCTATCACAGAAATATCAATTACTACAAGTTGAACTAAGAAATGTTAGAAATGCAATTAGGATAAACAAAAAATTTCAACGGACAGTGCAAAACAGTTTAAGTATTAGTAGATTACAACATCAGAGTCTTTTGAAAAGGTAATATTGTAACTATAGTGTGATAATATGTTATAGAAGACTTAAGTGAGAGGCAGATAATAATTTTAGCAACTTTAACTCCCTGCTTATTCTTTTTCAGCTTAACAAATGCCAAACATTCCACACAAATTCCAGTTCCTACCCCTTTACATAGGCCTGTAAAGGTTACAAATAAATTACAAAAGGAAAACAATCCATCAATAAAAGGCTTAAACAATCCACAAACACTAAAAGCAGTCAAAGTGAGTGTCGTCAACGATTTCAACTCGGAAACGCCCCATCCGAGGCTATCCGTTCAAGTAGACATAACAAATAATAAGAAAGTTGTAAAATCAAATCCAGTTCAAGAAAGAATTGTTGATTTTACGAATAGCAACAAAAGGGAGGAAATTAGAAGTAGCTCAGATACTAATACAAGACATACTCCTGATGATAGTGGTCAAATTGAAAATAATCTGGGAAATACGAAAGAAATAATCAGCGACTACAAATCCCCATTAGATGCATTAAGAAATAAAAGGTATGTAAATAAGTTGCAAGAATTTTATGACTTTTTTGAGAATGAATATGAATGGGTCATGTGAATGTCGGACATACCTAAACATTCGTTCCTTAAAAATAAATTACTGTAATTAAAATTAAAACAAATCAAAATTTATAACATAAGTATCTATAATATTGGCCTCTATTGATCCCTTTGAAATGTTTTCAGTTGGGTTGAAGACCCCAATGCCTTTCTCTGCCCGTTCGAAGTCGGTGGCAGCTGCAGGGATCCCGACTGCAAACACATACACCCAAAAACACAATGACATATACACATACACTGCCATACACACACACTTCCCCACATCTAATGTATTTTGACTGGACAGCAGCAACGTGTAAAGTATTATCTGTAGATATCTCATATGCATGCTTATTATTTGTATGGAAGGATATAACTATGACTCGTAGTCAAGTTTTACAAAAACATAACTATGAGTCACATTTTTTGTAAAACTTGAATTTGAAGAGAAGTTCAACTATTTAACTTTGGCTAAGTTTAAATTTTATTTTAATTTCTTTTTTTGCAATGTATAACTTTAGTCAAGAATGCTATTTCTTTTCCTATTTATTTCTTTTCATACCTCGTCCTAATTTAACCAGTGCCTGTCAAAGTTAATTATTGAGTAAATCCTGTTATTTCTTTTGTTCAAAATCTTGAATGAAAGAGAGGACATGATATTTTGCAAACTATTGATGCTAACAGGCGTTAGTAAAATTATGACTCAGCTTAACAATTTAGGTAAAAATATATTTAATAACGTATTTATAATGAAAAATATTATGGCTGTTTGAAGATCACTATATATTTTAGCAAGTACATTTTTAACTTTACCATATTTTATAAGGCACATTTTCTTTTTGTTCTAATAAGATGTGTTTGGTCACTTAATTTTTTTGTTCTAATATTTTTACACTTGTACTTGATACTCTTAAAAATTGTGCTGCTTTTTAATGTTTATGCAATTGACCTTGGATATTTCAAGTAAATCTGATTATAATAATAAGCTCCTTTTTTCTTTTTTAACATTTCATGCTTTATCAACTTTTAATGCTTTTTAACGTGACATTTTTATTTTATTTTTTAACATTATCTTTATACAATTCTAGTTGGCGGTGCGGGTCGGCGCCTCGGTGGTAAGTTACAAGTACATTTAATATTAGTGCTAAATGACATTATTTAGGAGTACGGGACTACAGAACAGTTCGCCGCAAGTGTGTGTTTTAGTTTATAATATTTATTCCAATTCTAATGTGCATCAAAAGATATTAATAAAGATATCATTTGTATATTGGTCTTTAATTTTTTTTTATCCAACCTTTTTAATTTGTATGTTGTATGTTTTTAGTTGTAAAGTTCAAATACTTAATGTTAAAATGTAGGCAAGTATAAGTCTACCAGAACCTAATGGCAATTTTTGACAGCAGATTTTTAAAAAATATCCTTGATCATTGGATAAATTTTTATATTTGCATGTTTAACACACAGAATCAGCCGCTATAAGAAAAAAAAAAACGGATCAAAATGTTTTATTCCAATTACCCCCGTATTGCTAGTCATTTTATTTTCTCACTTTTTGCCATCAGATTCTGGTATAAGACCTATAACACTGGTCATTAGCACAATAAAACAAATCAATATAAATAGACTTTATTCTGGAATAGTAAAACAAAATACCACTTAAGTCATCACACCGATACATTTATATAGACAAAAATACGTAGGTATATTTGATCAAATACCGATTTAGAGCCAAACACCAGAAATATAAAAGCCAGGAGAGCGTCACAATTTTGTTACAGATATAATATAAACATTTTAGTGAAGAGAAAAACTGCATTTTCTTACTGCAGGTATTAAATTCCTGGTTTTTTTTGGTAGGTTTGGTTTTTACTTTTTATGCTCCTGGCCAGGCTATAAATCTATACTTAATGTCACTATCGTCACTATAGACTAGATACTGTGGGCGAAGACAATATACAAATATGAACATGAGCTTACACATTTATATTTAAAATAATTTACAATTTACTAAGTACATAAATTCATAAGATTTATTTGGTGTTCTTCTCCAACGTCAAATTTCGATACATTTTATAGGTACTACATTGTAAAAAATTGCATTCAGACAAGAGCTCTTTTGCTAGAAGTAAGTTTTCGGCAATTTTCGTTTTTCTAGACACAAAATATTGTGAACTAGGGCCATTTTGCTGATAGCGCCCAACAATCTTCGATTGTTCCTTTGTTTATGTAAAACGGAGACTTTCGGATCAATAACGACATTGCCATTGGCCACTTTATACTTTCATATCATTTACTTATTAAATGGGATAAAAGTACCGTACTGTGCTTGTTTTGAATTGGTTGCGTGGTTTTACTACACAGGGGAGAGGTGGTTTTATTACACAAATGCCACACTGGATGGCGCTAGCAGTGACATTTTTTAGTTATTTCTTTACTTGATAATATTATTACAAAACAAAAGAACTCTTATCTTAAAGTCCTTAAAGAAATAGGATAGGCCCACAGATAGACACGTAAGTGAATAAGAAGGGCAGACTAGCTAGTTATTAGTACTGGTACAGATGATATTTAATAGCCGCGTACTGATTGAGCAAGCAGCCTCGCGAGGCAAATCCTCTGTATGTCAAGACGTGCCTCGCCCGAGGCAAACGCATGCGCCGCCTCGCCCGAGCGTGCAGCGGCCCGAGTCGAGCGTTGTCGGTTTTTGTCGATGCTCAACAAAGGCGCCTCGGTACGTTTGCCGCGCTCACTCAAGACGGTAGTGTTTTGCCTCGCTTATTCGTTGCGTGTAAGTTGTTAGTTTCAAGTTAAACTGAACGTCGTTGCTGGCTAAGCTTTGCGGTGGCTCGGCCTTGTCGCGCGAGGCAGACCGAGGCCGCCTGGCGTGGCATGCGTACTGCGGCAAATGTCCGAGGCTGCCTCGCGAGGCCGCTCGCTTGGTCAGTACGCGGCTAATAAGAAAATAGATTTCTACACTGCAGGCGATTCTCGTAATATTTTCAAAATTAATTAAATAAACCCATTTTAAGAAATATAGATAATACTTTGACATTTCAATATAGATCGCTCTTAGTGGGCCCCTAGACGATCAATTTTATGGTGCAATATCATTGAACAATATTATTGAACTACGGAAGCCCGATTGTTTATATACGTTTAATACTTAGTTACCTGTCTATATACTCACTCACTCACTTGACTCACCTGTTTATATACGTTTAATACTTAGTTACCTGTCAAGCCAACTGTCATTTTGTCCTTATCTCCAGTTCACGAGTGCACAAGTCACAAGTTAAAAATTAACTTGTGAAATTTTACCAGTTATCGGTACACTTGTATTTAAGTTTGTAACACACATGTTAAAAATGGGTCTGTGTAGCGCCACTCTCATAAGTTTAACCGTGAGCCAACCGGGCCTCCATATTGAACAATAATTGTTCAATATTAATAATATTGTTCAATGATATTGCACCATAAAATTATCGAAATAAATTATTTATTTGACAATAAAATTGAAAGGCGGGCGCGTTCAATTGATATTATAAAAGAACCCGTCTAGGGTTGATACACTAGTCTAGACGGTCAATAATGTCGCACAATAAAATTGACCCTTTTTTTTTTTTGTTTGTTTTTTTTTTTGAGGAGGGGAAATACATTACGCCTTCCCCCGCCCCCTCGGGGGAAGGGGCAGGGGTATGTCGGACTCCCTCCGCAGAGGTTTACCGACTAAAACCCTCCCATGCCCTCGTCAACGCTATACGCGGAGGAGCGGGATCGCTACGCATTCTACCGCGTCCTCCGCAGCGCAACCGTCTAGGCCCTAGGCTTAGCCAGTAATTTTTTGTTACAATCGCACCTTCAGTCTAGAAATCTTTTTATTATAATATATTTAGACACTAATTTGCTTATAATAATTGGTTTTTTATTTGAATGAATGAACATTAGTTACATGAGTTTGAACAATAGTAGTAACACATTTTCTGATTTATTTTTTCAAAACCGTGGGCAGACTGACATCCTTTGACTACATTCACTCATTTCAGCTACCACAATATTTCAGTACATCTACATACACAAGTTTTAGAATTTAGATTAAAAGTGTGAGACCAAATGCTCCAACGTTGGTTTACCTTTATATATGGAACGTGCACAACGGAGGTGCTAGGAACCAGGGGACGTACCACGAAACCGTTTTGAGACTCAAACAATCGTACGAGAATGCCGCGTCCTGTTCTAACAAACGTGAAATGACGTCGTTAGAGCAGGACGCAGCATTCTCGTCCGATTGTTTCAGTCTCAAAACGGTTTCGTAGTAGGCCTACAGGGTCGCTAATCCGAAACTCGTGCTTCATAATTTACTTGACATGTCCTGCCACCTACAGTTCTTGCACGTTCCCTATCCAATACAAACAAGCAAAATATTATTAGTAGGAACATTTCTTGTATATTTCCTTCCTAATGACATTAAGCTTGCGAATTTTGGGTAGGTCCACACTCTGACCTTTATAAATTACCATCCTGCTTTGTAACCAAAGGTTTGTTAACATAGCCTGTCAGAACTTCTCAACCTTTTTAGTTGTTCCACCGGTTGGGAATTCCTGGCATTGACATTGTCTTAATAAAATTAGAACAACCATAGCTTGTATGAAGACATACTGAATCATATCATAGAAATTTATTTTATAGATAAGTATATTATAATTCGTAACCTACAAGGAAATAAGTAGGTATTTAAATATGTTCTTGTTACAATCCACTAAAATTATATATTTTAAGATATAATTTAAAGTACCTAGTGTAACTTATGGATTGGTGTGGTACTAATTAGGACAAATGTTGAATTTCTGTAATAATGGTATGTGCTTGTGCGTTTATAGGTCGTGTTTTAACATCGTCCATATTGCTATTCAGCTATTTTTTGGTAGTGGAGTGTAAGAAGATCATACGCCCGCTACATACGTAACGATAAAACGGCACAGTTCGATCGCAGTAGACTACTCAGTGTAGAGGATATGACCCCTACATGTCCTGTGTTTGTTTTTATATTAAAATCAATTTTTCTACTTATAGAATTATACTTACTGCTTAAATATATATGTTTAGAAAAAAATGTTCCACTAGAATATTTTTTTTGTATAGGCCATAGAGAGAATATACTTACAAAAAAAAAAAACAATTTTAAAGTCTAACCCCCTTACTAATAAACGCTGTATAAGCTTTGAATAGTTATACAGTGTTTTGTCTTCTTCAATCCAATTAAAAATGTCACTTGTGTGACAGGAACAAAACACTGTATAACTATTCAAAGCTTATACAACGTTTATTAGTAAGGGGGTAAGTATATATTCAATTTCTAGAGAGCCATAAATAAGTTCAATTTTTATTTTAGGGCTGTATAGACTAGGGTATAGCTCTATGTATGATTGTTTAAGCACCTTATATAATAATCATTATTATATTTCTGCTGCGACCAAACTGTGCAGTAGCATCGATAGGGTCAGCTCACATTGCAACGCGAGAGGAGACGCGATTCAGAATTGGAACAGGTAGCCCAACACCACGAGCGACTGTTGTGATAGGCTGGATTTATATGCGTCTGCCCGAACGCGCGTTTTGGCGGCTACACCGCGAATTTACAATTTATGTAACGATTTATTTAAATAGCGGCGAGGCGCGTTTTCATTTACATACATTTGCTTGTAATCTCGCCGTGTAGCCGCCAAACCGCGCATTCGCGCCGTTGCTTTTAAATCCAGCCTTAGCTTGAGAGGTGTCATTAGATTCGTGTTTACTGTGAAAATGACTAGGTGGACACATAGTCATGAGTCATGATGGTACGTAGGACAATCTCGAAAAATATAACCCTCAGAAACCACGCATCGCCTCGTTGCAACATGACATCAGGGCTCCCACACAAAAGTGCGAATTCGCATCGCATCGCATGCGATTGTCGATGCGATTGCGATGTTATTTTTATTATGAATTATGTCGCATATATTTGCGATGCGATGCGAATTCGCAGTTATGTGTGGGAGCCGTTACGTGTGTCAGCTTATCTGAGCGTGTGCCACATGGCGACCGCTTTCCGCGTCTCCTGCGCCATCTGCGCCCAGTGGCGGCCCTCCGCGGCGGGCTCGGCGGCGCCCACGCAGCACCACCCCACCACCAGACCGGCGCCGCCCGTTACCACGCACACCTGGAATACAGAGAACAGGATGTAACGATGAAAGTGATTATACTTCAGGGTGCGTAATTGTCGCTTATGAATTATAATATAGAGTTCGCTGTGAAAGAGTAGCGTTGAAAGCGACCGAATTACGTAGGTCGTCAATAACCTTGAAGTTACTCTTACATGTATCTAGGTTACACGTTTAATTTGTCATCAATCTGGCGTCAATTTGAGATTGACGCAAGATTGATGGCTATAAAAAGTACATATTAATTAAGTCGTAGGTTACACGTTCGTTCAGTTTCTCATCAATCTGATCCATTAATCTGGTAAGATTGACGCGAAACTGATCGTCTAATCCCTGGATTGATGGACTGATGGATCGGATTGACGGATTTTTAAATATTTTGGTAATTTTCATCAATCTCGGTAAGATTGACGTCAGATTGACTGTGTAACCGCGTTCATCAGTTTTACGTCAGTCAACGTTCTTTGCGCGATGGAGGAGGACGCTTCCCTACCATCTGTGGGGATCTCGCCACCGCAAGCTACTTTGATCGAATTAGAAAAAGATTATAATATATTATCATTTAAATAGCTTTCGGTTTTGTGGAACAAACCCAACAAAAACTATGCACATTGTTAATAAAATATATAAAAGGGATGAGGCGTTAGAAAGATTATAATTGATAATATTTAAAAAATTAGGCGTCATGCTTCCATTGAAGATGTTAAAAAAAATTAGCAGCCTGAGTACGAATAATATTGTTATCGAAGAGAATTAAAGAAAATTTTAGTATTTAAGGTCAGGAGCCGGAGTAGACGATGTCTACACACCAAAAAGCTGCAAAACACGTTTGTTCCTTGAAACCGTTTTATAATCTCTGACTGATACCAAATTGACGGTAAACTGACAGTCCGGATTGATGGTGTAACATCGTGCTATGGTCTATCAATTTACCATCAGTCTGATCATTACCATGATCACGGATCAGATGATGAGAAACTGAGCGTGTAACCTCCGACGTAGGGCTCCCACACAAATCTGCGAATTCGCATCGCCTCGCAGGCTCGCATCGAAATGTCATATTTAGTATGAGCATAGACTAAGGAAAATATATTTTTCTCTATGGTATGAGTTTTGTCGCAGATTTTTGCGATGCGATGCGAATTCGCAGTTTTGTGTGGGAGCCCTAAGAATAACTGCATGGTGGTCTGATGTCGTGCTGTAGGCAAGAACCGTGTCCATTCACTATCCTTTTAGGCGCAGTGAATCCTACATTATATTTATAACTAGATGACGCCCACAACTCCGTTGCGCCAAAATTTGTCTATCACGCGGTAACCGTACATTTTTGCTGGATTAAAATATCCTATGTCCTTTCCCGGGACTCAAAGTATCCCCATACCAACTTTCATCAAAATCAGACAGACACACTTTCGCATTTATAATATTAAGTAATAGGTATCATAATTCATGGTAGGCGTCCCGAATGCAAAATGTTATTTCTCGAATCTCGGCGAAAGAAAGCTAAGGGCCCTTCCACACGTCGTATTTTTTGCGCACTGACGACGCGCGTTTTTGATGCGCTCGTCTTCTGCGCATTTTCATCGCGTTTTTTCAGATATAAAGTTTAAGACCGGGCTCCCAAAATTATCTAAACATGCTAGCCCCGCCTACACACCCCGCTATCCTCCAATCGTGATACAATGATTCCATGAATCGTGCCCGCATGAATTGTATTTTGCGCTGCAGTTAATAGTGAACAATATCGCGTAACAACGGTCCGGCGCATTATAGCACGAAAGTAAAGTTCGCTAGTCCCAAAAATGTTTTTGATGATTACTTAAAAATTAAATACAATACTATTATTTTATAAAGTGTGTGATTGTAGTAGTGCAAATTATTTAATGATAGTAACTCAATAAGTGTAACAGATATTTGTTGAAAAGCCCAAAAATATTCATAATTTCGAAAAATAAAACTATCGAGTCAAAATAAGTGAATCGTGTTTTTGGTTAGCCAAATATGAGATAAATATACAATGATTAAATTAATCTCAATTTAATTTAAGTCAATCGTCTTCCGGGATCGTAATACCTATTAGAAAACACAGCAAAATTTGACAGCTCGGTCTTAAAACGTGTCGGCTTCCTTGCGTTTGCTGAGCGTTCAACTTGCGTTTGATCGATATAAACGAGCGTAAAAAAACGTCGTGTGGAAGGGCCCTAAGAGAGTATCTGACTCTAAAATGGTTCCACGATCGATGTCATCGAAATGCACACCGAAGTGAAAAATTTTAAAAAATATATATTTTAACTAATATTTTCAAAATTAATGGACAAACTTAAGAGTGTACACAGTGTTTAAATACTTTATTTGTTATTACTTATTCGTAAACGGGGACCTAAATGTATAGCGGCCTGCCAACCTCCTTTCTCTCTTTCATCTGTTACCAACCTCAATGGATGCCTCGTGGAGGTTGGCTGAGGACAGACTGAAGGACAGCGCCTCGTTCCACACTGGGTTGCTGATCTCCTTCCTGTTTGACTTCTTCTTCTTCACCCTTTTGCCGTTCACCAGCAAATACACCTTCACATATACATCTGGAATATTTATGGTAAATATCATTGAACGGCTAAAAGCAAAATGTGCAATGGGTTTTTATCATTAGAGAAATTGATGGATAGGCAGATAGCGGAATCAATATTCGTCTTGATATGTCAGCTTGGCTCGACATGACCCGACCGAATTACGTAGGTCCGTCATCTGCCTATTAATCAAGTTTTCAAGAAGTACAGTGCATTACCTCACCTTTTATAAATAACATAACCTTCTATGGAGAAGACATCATTAAAGAAACGAAACAGATAGCAACATACGCCATCTTACTCTAAATTCAAACCCATACCTAAAGCTTCCCTTCCCCTCGACCTGCGGCGGCAGTAGATTTCTGGCCTTAAGGACGACGACTGTGAGCCGCTCAGCGGAAGGCAGGTAGGAGAGGGACCCCAATAGTTCTTGAAGTTTTAAGAAAAGATAGAGATAGCAACAGCTGATGCCATCCTACTCTAAATTCAAACCCATACCTAAAGCATCCTTTCCCTCCTGCGGCGGCAGTAGATTTCTGGCCTTAAGGACGACGACTGTGAGCCGCTCAGCAGACGGTAGGTAGGAGAGAGACAACAATAGTTCCTGCAGTTCCTCCGGCGGTCGTCTCTCTCTAGACAGCTCAGCCCAGACCTCAGCCCCGCCGGCTACTTCCACTCGCGAGAGAGGCACCTTAGCGGAGCCCATCACCTCGTTGCGAGAAAACCTGAAAAAGTGAGATAATATTATGACAGGAAACCCCAAAGGTAGATATAGAAGTGGTATGCCTGGTCGGGCCGCGGCCCACTTTATTGATTTCGCCTGTAGTATATAAAAAAAATCACCTAATTCCTACTAAAGTCCGAAGTTTGAAAACAGCTGACTTTGTTTTGTTACATAAAACATCGTCTTACTAAATTATTTCATCACAGCCACAAAAGCGTAGGTAAGGTTAAGTTAACGGCTGATCTCACTGAACTCTTAAAAGGAAAAGGGTAATGGCCATCATGGCTAGTAGCCCAAACTCTAAAGTATTTTAATAGTTCAAAGTGTAGCTACCAGACTCACCTGTCATAATCAAACACCTGCAGCAGCAGCGTCTTGTCGCTGAGCTCATCATGGCTGACGGGGAACTTGAAGTGCTGGTCGAAGAAGGGGTTGGCCTCGTTCCTGTGGACAGGGGTCTGACGGACCCGCGAGTCCACTTCCGGGAGTAAACTGACTCGGACATACGGGTCGTTGAAGCCCCCCGCCTCGTAGCCCGCTAGGTCGTGAGCTGGAAACGGTTTAAGGGGTTACTTACAACCAGCCCTGGATTTATCAATAGGCCGTATAGGCCGTGGCTTACGGGCGGCTTCGTTCTAGGGGCAGCAGATTGCATAAAGTGGCCTACACTCATAAAAAATATAAATCTGGCACTGCTTACAACTAATTATTATTATAAGTAAAAAAATCATAATATTATACAGCCAATTAATATAGAACCTCCTATAGTTTTGGAAGACGTTTAAAAATTTACAATTTGTTTGAGGTTAAATGAAACGGACCTAGAAACTAGGCAGATTGCCCGATGGAAAATTATAGTAGGCAGTTATAAACAAGTGTCTATAACAGGCAGCTATAACTTATAAGCAACATTTGCCTCTTGGTGTGTTTTTCAGTACGTAAAACACGTGTAACTATGTAAAGGCAGCGAACTACTTTAAGATTGTTCGGCAAAAATGAAAAGAAGAGGCATATACTCATAGTGCCTTTTGTATATACTACTTTTTTGGTAGAGCGAAGCGGGTTCATCGCTTTGCTCACTTCTTCCATACGACTACAGACTTTATGCATTAATACTGATCAATGAACAGACTGGTCGTCATTGGCAGATCATGAACAGCCGAAGACACGTTATTGGCATCTATCACTCCAGTTTTACCCAGGAATTTAAAGTTGTGCGCTAGCGATCTATAATAATATCTTACGGCATTACTGTCGTTTATACCTCTTATCTATACTAATATTATAAAACGGAAGAGTTTGTTAGTTTGTTTGTTTGTTTGAACGCGCTAATCTCAGAACTACTGGTCCGATTTGAAAAATTATTTCAGTGTTAGATAGTCCATTTATCGAGGAAGGCTATAGGCTATATTTTATCACGCTAAGACTAATAGGAGCGAAGAAATAGAGGAAAATGTGGAAAAAACGGGGGTAAATTATTTGAAAGGGCTTATTTGAACGCGCTAATCTCAGGAACTACTGATCCGATTTGAAAAATTATTTCAGTGTTAGATAGCCCATTTATCGAAGAAGGCTATAGGCTATATTTTATCACGCTAAGACTAATAGAAGCGAAGAAATAGAAGAAAATGTGGAAAAAACGGGGGAAATTATTTGAAAGGAAACTACTAGAGCAATTTTTCTGTTATTTGGGTCAGATAAGAAGTAGACCACGTGAAGGATCATAGGCTATTTTTTGTAGACTGATTTGTCTGTGAAATATCTAATTTACGCAGGCGAAGCCGCGCGGAACGTCTAGTTTAAAAATAACTAGCTGTCCCGGCAAACGTTGTTTTGCCTGTTTTCCTGCTTTTCTCTTAAAGTTTATTTTTATTTTTTTTCTATAAACCTCACGGAGCCCGAGACCTTTCCAACGAATGCAAAACCGTGGAAATTGGTTCGTGCGTTCTGGAGTTATAGCGTCAGGAAGGAAAACCCGACTTATTTTTATATATTAGATAATTAATAGTTTAAATTTTAACAGAAACACCAATGAATGCAATAAATATTCATATTTCTTGGTGTTTTAGTCACGAACGTACAAACAAATTTGTAAACTGTCGCCCGCGAATAATATAATGAGGATTAGGCCGCTTGGTGGATTTTTACAGAGCGTTGTCACATTATAATACAGTATTGTTACCTACAGTGGTTTCTTTTAATTTGTGGGACCACTGACTATAGTCAGGGAGCCCTAGAACAATATTTTTTTTTGATTACTAACAAGCTAATTTTTTGTGAGTAGCTTCATTTTGATAAGACAAAAAACTTTTTTATCTGCGAAAAATCTTGAAAGTGGTAGCTAACAGAGATAGAAATGATTTCATACTTTGATTTGATGGTCCTAAAATATGGATTGTTCTATTTGTAGGACAATGTTACTTTTAAATTATATAACTATTAACCTACCAATAAACAAAAAATCTGCTGGTTAGGGTTCCGTTTTAGAGTACCGTAGTCAACCAAGTTTTGTTGATTACAGAACCCTAAACCGGAACCCTAACCAGCTGATTTTTTGTTTATTGGTAGGTTAATAGTTATATAATTTAAAAGTAACATTGTCGTACAAATCGAGCAATCCATATTTTAGGACCATCAAATCAAAGTATGAAATCTTTTTTTGTTTATTGGTAGGTTAATAGTTATATAATTTAAAAGTAACATTGTCGTACAAATAGAGCAATCCAATTTTAGGACCATCAAATCAAAGTATGAAATCTTTTCTATCTCTGTTAGCTACCACTTTCAAGATTTTTCGCAGATAAAAAAGTTTTTTGTCTTATCAAAATGAAGCTACTCACAAAAAATTAGCTTGTTAGTAATCAAAAAAAAAAAAAAATGTTCTAGGGCTCCCTGACTACTAGTGGCGTGCTCTAAATAAGTATGTCTTGTGTAATTTTTTATGATGAAGCGGTAGCTCAACAGGTGATAAGTCACTTTGGGAATCTCTGCTTTAGAGAGCAGCAATACAGCAACACGGGAAACTTTCTATGTTGTAAGAGTTTGATTTCAAGAGCACGACCGTGTTACGTTACCTTATGTATTTGTATTGTGGCGTTGTTTACATGCAGGTGCTACATGAATAAAGTAGGTCGTATCGCTTGTTACAATGCGTTGTTTTTAATCTATTGTATTTTGTTATTTTAATTAGTAATTAAGTTCTTTCTTCATAAATACAAAGAATATACTAATTAATAGAGCTGGAGTTATTTTGTAGAGCGTGTGCACAATACACGGGAGTACACTCTGCTCTTTTACTTCAGTGTCATACCCGAAGCGACTGGCGAGAGATGGTTGACTCGTACTCTATAAGCATTTTGTCGAAGCCACGATCACTAAGGGCCTTGTTACACCTACCGAGGAGAGGGGCGAGGCAGTGGCGAGACAGTGCTGTCGGCCAATCAAATTGGCCGAGAGCACTGTCTACTCGGATCGGCAAAATGCTGATAGAGTACCAGTCTGTCATCTCTCTCACCAGTCGTTTTGGTCATGACACTGAAGTACAAGAGTCTCTAAAAGAACAGAGAGCACTCTTGTGTTTTGTGCACACATTTAGGTTCTACAGAATAACTCCAGCTCTATTAATCAACTTCAACGTGAACCATCACGTTAGTTTGTCTCTACCTACCTTCAATAAGATGGACCTCCAGGTCAGACCTGTCGAAGTCGTACTTCAGCCGCAGGTGGATCCTGCCGAGCGAGGGTCCGGAGCCCTCCAGCTCTATGACAAGGGGAGCCTCGCGCTTCGTGTAGAGGTCCGGCTGTAGGGCCCCCAGGGCGCTGATAGCAGCGTTCACCCCTGGACTGAGGGGCGCGCCGCTGCTGCTTTCTACTAGCGAGTTGCTTCGGTCTATCCGCCTGGTGAAAAGAGACAAGTTTAAGTATGTGAATATGAAATACACGATAAAAATGAAGATGCTTAAATTAATAGGAGTGAGAAGAATAAAGTTAGCATGATATTTAAATAATGATATAGATCAGGCGTCACCAAATGGCGGACCGCGGTCCGCATCCGGACCGCCGACCCATTGTGTGCGGACCAAGCATTTTCGAGGATGAATTTCTTAAAAATAAATTTCGGTCTCAACTTCTGATGAACATCTCCAAGATTTAATCTCAATAGCTTGCACCAATTTCACTACAAACAAGCAACAAAAATTTTCACTTTTCTTATTGATATGTAAATATTAAAATAAATACCTTTGTAATTTCCGTAATTACCTTTGTTTATTAAATATTTTTAACCGACTTCAAAAAAAGGACTTTATTTCTAAAATGTGTGGACCGCGAAGGTAATTTCATTTCTTAAAATGGACCCCGAGCGAAACTAATTGGTGACCCCTGATATAGATATTTAAACCCTTTCTATGTCCCTATTTATAGAAAGTGCATGTTCTGAAATATAACCCACTATCATAGAGATATTATGTACTACGTACTAGAGGCGCCATTGCAAACAAAAAACATGTCACACTTGAGGCATGAGCGGGGTGAGAGGCGGGGCGGTGATGGCTATAGATCAGTACCGCAGAAGTGACAAAGTTTTGTGCCTACACTCGAATGAATGCAGACTCTATTTGAGTAAGTGGATAAAATAAAACAAAGATTTTTACTAAACATTATTAAAAGCTTTTATTTAACTTGCTCTGTATATTATTATGTACATATTATTAAATATATTAGTACATATTATTATGTCAGTTCGGGTGGAATTTTTGAACTCAATTTCGAAGTATGTAGGTATGTACCACGGAGCTAATACAAAGAGGAGCTGGCCTAAGCAACTGTGCACTGTGATTTTCAACTAGGTCCTGACGTCATCATTGTGGGCGGGGCTTAAGTCAGTACACTTTCAGTGTTTGTCATACGTAACGAGACTCCCAATAAATTTGTGTTTTTTGCGTTTTTAACAAGGAAAGGATGAAGTATTGTATTTTACAATGCCGAAAACACTCAGACAGACGTTCTGATAATATAAATACCATACATACATATACATTTCATTTGGAAATAATTTTAAATGTAATTTAAATATAAAAGTTCTAGAACATTTCACAACAACACGTTAATTATACTACTTGACACTAGATGGCCAGACCTTTGAAAGATAATACATACGTAAATGCGTATAATTTTGCATAAGTTTATTGCAAATATCATACTTGAATACTGAAAACCGGTATACACTTTGTCTTAAACACATTTAATAGCTAAAACCGTACTTTACAGCTTTTATTATCATATTACTTATAAAGCGCCATCTGTCGTCATCTAGGATAACTATTTTGAACGTAACAAATATCCAGGGCCGTATTTAGAATTAAATTATTTTATTAAGTATCGCAATGACCACAGACACATTAAAAGTGTGTTCTGTGGCAATGACAGTTTTGTTTGCTAATGTTGACGCTCGCGGCTAACATTTGACCAGCCGTAGCCCGTAGGGTCGACAAACAAAAACGTTTTTATTTGCGGACATTTCTTTTAAGTTTTTGTTTTAATTTTTTTGTTATAATAATAGGTAATATGTAATATTATTATGGTAATTGATTAATAACATAATAGCTGAATCATATTCATGGTTGATAAAATGTAATATTTTATCAACCATGAATATAATAATATCTTTTTCGTGAAAATTTTGGATTCGCTCAAAAATAAAAAATAAAGTAAGTAGGTACTTAACTGAAAGAGTTGAAGTTGCCACGGGGTTGACCAAAAACACGGTAATACATTTAATGTAGAGAATTGGTCGATTACTTACCTATAAATTAATGTTATCACAATATTTTTGCTAACGCTACTTTTTTAGCAAACAAAACTGTCATTGCGATCCCATTCCGATCGCGCGTGGATTATCATCTTTCATGTACCATCGAAGAAATTGATTCATAGCCCATAGGCCGCAGTTGGCAGCTGCAGACCTACGTCAGTTAGTCGGCTTATGTCAATTCAATCCCCTACCCTATTTCCTTTCCTATCCTCCCCTACCCTATTACCTTCCCTACCCTCCCCTACCCTATTACCTCTTAAAAGGCCGGCAACGCACCTGCAGCTCTTCTGATGTTGCGAGTGTCCATGGGCGACGGAAGTTGCTTTCCATCAGGTGACCCGTTTACTCGTTTGTCCCCTTATTTTACATAAAAAATCGGTCAAAATACTAACCCTAATTTTATTTATTGAACTTATTATAATTAATATACATATTTTTTAAAGCTCTGAGTACGTCCCATAATATTCAAGAATTTTGACATCTAGTGTAAGATAGCTGAACTGCGTAGTAACATCAACATCGACCTAAGCTAGTAGTTTTGCTTTTAGCCGATAGATGAAATATTGATAAGTGGGCGGAGCTTGACACCCCCTCACCCCGCAAATTGTCACGCGTCGTTTCTTAAGGAAATTTGATTACGACACCTCCTCTTTGTTTTAGCTCCGTGGTATGTACATATAATATTTTAAGCGATTGAGCTGAAATTTTGTATACACGTTTGGTTTGAATGACAATGCACGATACAGTATGACATCACTATAAATATAAAATGGCCGACCATCCAAGATAGTGGAATAGTTATTTTCTATGCCATCCTATAATAACAGTATGGATATTAAATGAAAGAACTTTTTGAGAATAACTCGAAAACGAATGTAATGTCATTCTACATCCAATATGGCGGCTCATCTAAGATAGGGGAATACAAACAAAGTTTCGTTTATTTCTGCATGACTCCATTTGAAATACTTCAGAATTCAGATTATGAATCAAAATCACAATATCATCCAGATAAATGGGGTTTTAGTATAAATAGCGAGGAATTCCCTCGATTACTTATGGATCCCATCATCAAGTCACCTTTTTTATGAATATGCTACCAAATTCGGATTAATTAAACCCGATATAATAGCGAAAAAATCTTGAAAATCGGTCCACAAACGGCGAAGTGATCATTGAACATACAAAATATATAACCTCCTCCTTTTTGGAAGTCAGTTAAAAAACATCATCATCATCACTCTACTCTGAAGGCATCACTCCGAAGAAACACTCCGCAAATTGCCGAGAATAGAATATGACGTAGCCTCAAAATTCCGAAAATTTCAAAGGTCGAGTTAACTCCGTACCTTACTCCACAAATGGCGAAGTGATCATTGAACATACAAAATATATAACTTCCTCCTTTTTGGAAGTCAGTTAAAAAACATCATCATCATCACTCTACTCTAAAGGCATCACTCCGAAGAAACACTCCGCAAATTATATATATATATATGAAATAAGGGGGCAAACGAGCAAACGGGTCACCTGATGGAAAGCAACTTCCGTCGCCCATGGACACTCGCAGCATCAGAAGAGCTGCAGGTGCGTTGCCGGCCTTTTAAGAGGGAATAGGGGAATAGGGTAATAGGGGAGGGTAGGGATGGGAAGAGAAGGGAATAGGGGAGGGAAAGGAAGGGAATAGACTAGGGGATTGGGCCTCCGATAAACTCACTCACTCGGCGAAACACAGCGCAAGCGCTGTTTCACGCCGGTTTTCTGTGAGAACGTGGTATTTCTCCGGTCGAGCCGGCCCATTCGTGCCGAAGCATGACTCTCCCACGTATATTATATTGGCTGTGTGTACTTAAATTCATATCTTAATGTATTTTGTGTAATAGTATTATTTATTTATTTTTTGAACATCTATATTTATTTATTAATGTATTATATATAAATTATATATTTATTATATACTTATTTTAGTGATATGTTTTTAACTTCTTTATTTTATGTTTAAAAATTGGGAGAAGCCGCTGACTCCTGAGATACGGGCATTAGCCTAGTTTGGGTGTCAGAGTCTTCATAGGATTGTTGTACTGATTAAGTCAATAAAGAATTTATTTATTATTATTATTATTATTATTATTAATTGCCGAGAATAGAATATGACGTAGCCTCAAAATTCCGAAAATTTCAAAGGTCGAGTTAACTCCGTACCTGTACGGAGTTAACTCGACCAGTTTTGGAGCTACAAACGGTCGAGTTAACTCCGAACCAAGGATTTCGAAAATCGGACTACAAACGGCTGAGTAATCGTTGAACATATAAAAAATAATAAAAATAAACATACATACAGCTTGGCAAAGAAGAGTCTGACGCGGTGACAGCTGGAACTAAGAGTTTTTATTTATGACAACACTACATTACTTGTCAACTCTAGTATATATTGTGTCAAAAGCGAAGCGTAGGGTTGCCTGTATTTAAAGAAAAGCGCCCTCATTTAATCCACACTCTTCTTTGCCAAGCTGTACAGCCAAACGTATTACCTCCTTTTTTGGAAGTCGGTCAAAAACCAAAATATTACATACCAAAATTTTGCAAAACCGTTACAGCGGCTTGGGCGTGAAGAGGTAACAGACACAGATAGAGACAGACAGATAGACGGACGGTCAGACAGACGGACAGACGGACAGACAAACAGATGGACGGACAGGCCGACAGACGGACGGATAGACAGACAGACAGACACACTTTCGCATTTATAATAATTATATTATATTAAGTATGCATCCAAAGTCCACTACATATTTACCTTATTTAAATTACTTAAATATTTATAAATACAATTATAATGTACGCATGTATAACGTACACGTAATACCGTATTTATATTATTACCAAAATACAAACTCGTCTACGTGGATACTTCATTCATCGTCGTCTCATCATAGATATCTGTATTCTGCCTACATTCCCCTCTGAAACTACTACTCTATGACAATGCAAAATGGCGCGCGTCTTCGCCTAGTAATTGAATGTTCGTATTTTAATTGAAAATAATTAAATAAGAACACTAACCGATGAAATGTTATTCCGTCGCATTTGGAAGTGTTTTTGGAATTATTTTTACAGTATCTTAAGACACACCAAGGCATTTTGTGACTTTTATTTTGTTTTTTTTTATAATTGTCATACGTCTAGTGCGCAGAAGAGTTTGCGGCCGACTAAGTGCGCTGCGGCTATATAGATTCTGTTGAATGTGACCAAGCATTGCGTTGCGGTGTCAAGTCTAGTACGTAGTACTTATATTATGTCAGTGCCCACTATAGTCTATACTGCCCAGTGTTCACGACTTCTAGAATCGACGCCATCCATACTGTTGATTCGTTTCGAAATATACGCCAATGCATTGCCGTATTACGACTTTGTTGGGATGTCATTATAATACGTCACACTTGTCTCACTGTATACTGGGTTTTATTTCGGAACTACTTTGTCAGGAAATATTGTGATTTATAGCATTTGTCTATTTTTTACTTGCATATCACACATTAGATATTAACATTTTACATTCGGTCAATAAATTCACACACAAATGCATACTGTAAAGGTGTGTTCGTAACAAATTGCGATTTTAGCCTTGGCTTTACGTTTTGATGTCCTTCTAGCTTAGAGAGAACCGAGTATGAGCCGTAAAACTTTATAATTCATTAGTTAGAACATGATTGTGTGAGCTTGTAATTTTATAATCGGGCCGGCCTAACGACAACCTGTATTATTCATAACTCGTTACAACTTTAAAACCTTTTAACAACGTCCGTACTAGACAAAAAGTTTATCCCTATAATGTCACATAATATATCTATATATATAAAAGAAAGTGGTGTTAGTTACACTACTTATAACTCAAGAACGGATGAACCGATTTGGCTGAAAATTGGTGGAGAGGTAGCTAAGAACCAGGAGACGGACATAGGATACATTTTATCCGACCGCGTTTCCGTGAAGTCAGTATAAAACGTGGTATAACAAAAACGCATCTGACATGGAATAACAAAACAAAAATGACAGCTAAACGTAATTTTGTCAATGTTGTCTATGGTTAAGTATGGTAAAAAATTTGACGTAAAGCTAAACGTAATTGATATGGGCGACATACTTTATATGACAAAACAACGTTTGCCGGGACAGCTAGTTATTATTAAAAATTAATAATTATTATGACATAATAAATGCAAAACAGTAGAAAACATAATATATTATTATTAAAAATTAATAATTATTATGACATAATAAATACAAAACAGTAGAAAAACTATGTTAATTTTGAAAAAATGCGGCGCTCTGCCGCTTTTCGCGTTTTGTCCTGTGTCCTTTCTTGGACCCAAACTATGTATCTATATTTTTACCGAATTCGATCCACGTCAGCTAAGAGTAAAGAGATGATAGATAAGCAAGAAAGTGATGACAGACAGACATCTTGCATTTTATAGTATCAGTATGGATTTATGAATGTGCGATTTGGACGTAACCTTAAGTACCCCGCAAACGATCAAATTGTTTGTCAAATTTTACGTGTTTGTCAAACAGTTTGATAGTGTACAGCTTTGTTTGAAGCGTTTGTCAAACAAACTACGTGTTTGACCTGTTTGAAGAAAATTTGGATTTGCGTAACGTTTGACAAACGTGTTAAAACGTGTTCCGCTGTATTTGTCAAACAAGATCTCACGATCTCAAACCGATTCTAGCTAATTGTTTGACAAACTTGTTTGATGTACGTTCGATCGTCTGCGCTGCTGTTTTATGAAAACGTAAATAACATCAAACATGTTTGTCAAACAAATTTGATCGTTTGCGGGGTACTTTACAAGTCACAATGTACTGTAACTCACGACGTCATATTACACCCAAACGAGTTACTTAATATTACACGACATAGACAGTCAGGCACAATATAAATGACATGCAGTACGTCATCTTACTATTCTGCTCGTACCGGGGCCATGCATACATAAGCGTGATTTCGGATAACTTGAAGTAGCAAAGTAATATAGGATGGACGTACTGTCGTGAACAGTCAGTTTTAGGAAATTATTTATTTATTTATTTAATATTGGAAAACCAACAGCTTACAATATTACTTAAATAGTTAAATGATAGATAAAACAAGAAGCCAATGACAGGTTTTCACCATTAACAAAGAAGAACTAGCAAACCAACATGGTTTTTAACACAACAAACAAAATTCTATGTAACTATAATAGACTAAGGTTACAAAGTACAATGATGTTTAAGATAATAGAACAGCTGTTATAAATCAATAGAAAATATTAATCGAAGAAGTTAAGGTTCAGTTTGTCTCTTGCATTCTTGGTCCGCAATGTATAAGGGTCCGCAATATGCAACAGTATAGTACTCTTAGTTTGTTGTTTTATCTAGTTACAGTGACCAATTAATACCTCGATCGTGGGAATCGCAGACACAATAGATTTTCGATTGTTATGCGGCAGCCGGGTGCCGCTTGGGGATTGATGGGTTATGACCTGTCATGTTTGATATCAATTTCAAATCAATTATTTTTTATAATATTATAGATGTCGTTTGATGACAGAAACACTCTGCATTAATGTTACACAATTTTGTGGAATTAAAGTATTTATTTCTGCGTCGAGCGAGTTCAATGAGCTATCACGGCCGAGTTGCTCTACTGTATGATATCTGTACTGTGATTCAGGTGTAGCTCGTTAATAATTCAAAGTCCTCCAGCCAGGACCCAATTACAATCCGTGTGCTTTAGGGCGAGACCACACTAAGCGACCCTACGCTGCAGCGGAGTGACGCGCGACGTGACACTTCACGTTCCAAGAACTGAGCCCCTTGCTTTTTTCTTTTTTTCATATTCAGACATTTTCTTTATCGCTTCCTAATGGAATCGCCGATCAAAACGTATGGAACTGACATAACATGAGTCGAATGTCAACTTTATTTTATCGAACGCTTACATGTCAATTCCATACATTTTGATCGGCGATTCTATAAAGAAGCGATAAAGAAAACGTCTTGGCTAGGGGCTCTGGCATTTCACGTCGCGTAGTTTCGTGCACTGCCGAGTGCCGTGTAGGCTTAGCTCATACGATATCAAACAATATTTGCGCTTGACGTTTTACGCGGCATGCCGCCGCGCGCCGCGCCGCTCCGCTGTAGTATAGTGTCGCCTAGTGCGGTCTCACTTCTAGGGTCATACGCCAGTTTCTCGTTAAACTAACTTTGAGGCCTACCCAGAAATTATTCCATTAATAGATATGGCGTAGCCATCCTAAATTGTCCAGTCAATTTACCCGCTCATTAAACTTGTTCTAAATTATAATATATTGTTGTCTTATTTGGATTTTGGATATGAGTGCGAGTTCTTGGCATTTTGAACACGATAAAAAGTTCTATCTACGAGTTATATTATTAATGGCCTAGGTGATAAATTCGATGGCTAATTCAACTAAACATTTCGTTTATCTCTCGCACCGAAGGATTTGTAACGGACATAATAATAATATAAGGATTTGTAACGTAGAACAGAATTTTCTCATTTCTATGGATTGAAGATAATAATTATAGACGTAGTTTGGTGTAGGAACTACAGCCAATTTAATATGAACATAAAATCTTGCGGCGATAAAAATACATTATTTTGGCTAGATGTCCCAGAAAGTTTTCTATAATGACTGTGGTTAGTACTGCAATCAATCAAATGATAGCACCACATAAAATCACTCGTAAACTTGGTAATAAAACTTACATTTTGCTGACGGAGTTGACTAAGTAATACGATCATCATAATCATCGCAACGTAAACAAAAAAACAAGATAGATCTGTTGAAATCGAAAATAAAAATAAGGAAATATAAACGATAGCACGTCAAGTTAACCAAGCAAATAAGTACTTAAATTTTAAAATAACAACAATTTATAGATAATGGTCCGGGTTTCCTAGAACAAATTTTTTTTGATTACTATCAAGCTAATTTTTTGTGAGTAGCTTCATTTTGATAAGACGACAACAATTTTATCTGCGGAAAATCTCGAAAGTGGTAGCTAACAGAGATAGAAAGGATTTCATACTTTGATTTGATGGTCCTAAAATATGGATTGGATTCTATTTGTAGGACAATGTTACTCTTAAATTATATAACCATTAACCTATCAATATACAAAAAATCAGCTGGTTAGGGTTCCATTTTAGGGTTCTGTAACCAACAAAACTTGGTTGACTACGGAACCCTAATACGGAACCCTAACCAGCAGCAGAACAATCCATATTTTAGGACCATTTTTATTCCATTTCTATCTTTGTTAGCTACCAGTTACCACTTTCGAGATTTTTCGCAGATAAAACTGTTGTTCGTCTTATCAAAATGAAGCTGCTTACAAAGAGTTAGCTTGATAGTAATAAAAAAAAAATTGTTCTAGGGAACTCAGACTTGATAGATTAACAACCGTATCATTAGTCGTTTTCTCGAAATTTCCTTCACTCGACTCAATATCAATCCTCAACAATTTTACATTCGTTCAAGAAAACGTCATAATTTTTAAGGATTGAAATTGAGTCGAGTGAAGGAAATCTCGTGGAAACGATTAATTATACGGGTCTAAATGTGTGTTGGAGAGCGTAGGAAGCGAGCCAACATGTAAGATATTATCACAATAGACATAACTAACCAACAGTTATGTCTATTGTGATATTATCAACAGGTTTCACAGAAGATAGGAGGATTAGGAAGTATACAGAGAAAACTCCTCCTATCTTCTTCTGATTAATTTCGTTGCGGATCCCAAGACAACTTTAGCACGTCCCTCGGTCTCCCTGAGATCATATCAAAGAGTGTTCGTGGTTAGATACCGCTGTCGATCCTGGTGACACAGGAGATACAGCGATGGGAATGTGTGATGGGCCAAAGCCCAAAAAGGTTTAAAAAAAGGTTTCACGGTCGAAACTATAGACTTGATAACTAGTACTAACCTTGGCGGCATGAGCAGTGGCGAGAGACATCTCGGCGGCAGATGTCTCGGACTGGGGGGTGCGGGCGAGTCAGCGAGCGAGGCAAGCGAGCCCACGTGCGACGCGCCCCGCACGTCGAGCGACGCGGCGCGCAGCGGCGACGGCGACCGGGGAACCCCCGTCACGCCCGCCTCCAGCGTCCGCCCGTCCGGAGCGAACGTGCGGATCGCCGGGGAAGAACCGCGGTGACTCTGAAACAGTAGTGATGATTAATTTAATAAAAAACAAAAATACTCCAGCGGTGATTTGTGGAGGTAGTTGTACCACAATCCTACATGACGCTATCGAAATTTTCCTAGTGCATCGATAAATTATATACGGCGGCTGAATTCAGTCACATGGGCTCCGGCCTGACAGAGCCATGACGCCTCGCTCGGTCGAAAGATTTTGCAGCCTAAACGCATCTTCCCAGTTCCCATATGTTCTCAAATCCCTCGGGCCTCGACTCGAATTCGGAAACTAACGGTGATTGATATTTCGCGAAGAAATGCCCCATTTGTACGGAGTTGTGGAAGAAGTGCGTAGTAGCACTGAGTAGACTAGTGACATTTTTAATGATTTCCTAACTTTAATGAAGCCGGGAGTAATAAAAAGTAATACAATCTACAAATTCTTTTTTTGTAGCCCGTGCAAAAAATAGCTCGGTCTCACAGCTCGGAACATGGGTTTCCTCATTAAAGCCGCAATAAGCATGGAATTGAAATAGCTCGTATCAATCGCGTGCTACAAGCTATCGCGCGATCGGCCAATCACGACGATTGCCGATAACGCCAGCGGAAATTGTGTTGTACGATTATATTTATGAATAAGAATCGAGCGCTTTTTTGCCGCTTTTCAAAATATCATAAATACAAAAACCGCGAGAGTGAGGATAATATTTTTTTAATTCAAATTAACTTTAAGAAAACGAAAGATTAGAAGACTAACGAAAATGAATGAAATGAGTAAATTGTCCTTACTAATATTATAAATGCAAAACTTCAAGTTTAAACGGCCTAACCCATTAAGATGAAATACGTACTTTTCAATAGAAATATATACGGTTCCCGCACGATAAGCGAATGTAGAGCAAAGGAGTTGTGCGCGTCATCTGATGTCGGGTCTGCAAGATGTGGACGATCGCTGATAGAGTTGCGGTAAGTTTTATCGTACCTGCAACTTTGCCTTAAGCGGGAAGTGGAGCACCATTAGCCATAGCATGGCCACAGTAGAAATACGAAAGTATAGATAAGCTGTGGAGATAAACAGCTGCAGGTGCCGTTCCGATCTTTACTGCGACCGACAAAAAATCAAATATAATGCCACTTTATGACATAGACTATAGTCCTAAAAAATCAAATAAAATACTACTTTATGACATAGACTATAGTCTATGTCATAAAGTAGTATTTTAATTGAATTTTTGTCGGTCGCGGCTAGCCGCGGTAAAGATCGGAACGGCACCTTCAGTTTATCTCCACAGTTTATCTATACTTTCGTATTTCTACTGTGGATATGCTAGGGCTACATGTGGTTATAGTGGGTAGACCCTACAGGGGGGTCCCACATACCCCGACCGATGTCCCCAATGATGAGTAAAGTATTTCCCCATGTAAAGAGGGCATCATCTAGTGTAACTCTGAATTGTTCATTTTATAGTTAGTAAAGATATTACAATTTATCGTTGTTTCAACAAGTCTTAGAATTTACTGCGTGGAGGAAATATGAACAAAACCCCCGGTCGCCACGTTCACACGCCATCCCCCGCTTGACCTTTGGATACAAAGTCTTAACGGATCGAAATATAAATTGATTTTTAATGGTTTTTGTTGCGAGTTACGGGAACTCGATCTAGGATGAGAGTTCATTTACACTTGGACCGTGGAAATAATAATTTAGGTAATTAAAATAGGAAATTAAATATGAAAAATAACATATTTTAAGGGGAAAAGAGACTACCAGCCTGTAGTTAGCTACATGTTTCTTAACCTATTTAGAGTAGCAGGCGCTTCACCTCACTTTATTATTATGCAGTGTTTAATAAATATTATTATTATAGTTTGTAATATTTAAATTTTGAGGCATAATGATTAGGATGTAGCGTAAGTGTTTAGTGAGTTTGAAGTAGTATTCACAGTAATAATTATTATAAACTATATTAAAACGTGAAACAAATGTTTTAATCTTTATTTATTTTTTATTTGCTAGCTTTTGTTAACATTTTCATAACATTGTCTTACAACTTATTTATTAAATTAACAATATGTGCAAATAAATATTCGCCTGCGTAAATATTCCACGGGAGTATAACTTTTCGGTATAAAAGTATCACATAAATAATAATAATTATTTATTAAAGTAGAGTCATCAAATTCAAAATTTCGTTCTGTAGTTTTTGTTGTTTTCGATGTTATATTAATATTAACATTGTTGGTTCTTACATCACTTCAGACTGAAAAATATTATAGGTACTTTTTTAGCATCTATTTATTCTGTAGCTACAATCAGTAAGATATCTATAGAATCTTCAACTTCTATATCTCTGCATCTTCCAAGTTGAGTGCTTGAAACAATGTCTAACTAGCTATTATCAACTTCTGAGCGGAAAGGCGACCAAGTTGCGAAGTAAGATCAAGTTAAGTTAGAGCCGGCATTTCACTTCGTACATAACATCTTTTATGTAAATCTTTAATGCACTTTTCAAACAATAATATTTTCTTCTTTAGGAAGAAGGTATTGAAAAGTAAACATAATCACCACATTACGACTAAACCACTCCACCGAATTTGATGTTTTGAACCGGTGGTAGGCACCAGAATAGTCCCGACGTTCAAGAACATTTGAAAAAAAAATTTCTGAATAAAAATTTTTGAGCTTAAGTTTGAGTTTTATCAAATTCCTGAATAATGAATATTATTATTCTGGAATTTGAGAAAACCTTCAATATTCTACAACAGTGAACGAGGCTATGATGATGAACAGTGGCTAAGAACACTCGATCATGTCAGCTTTTAAACAAATAAAGACGGACGAATAAAGACATTACAGAAAGATAGACACATTTTTTTTTATGAAATAAGGGGGCAAACGAGCAAATGGGTCACCTGATGGAAAGCAACTTCTGTCGCCCATGGACACTCGCAACATCAGAAGAGCTGCAGGTGCGTTGCCGGCCTTTTAAGAGGGAATAGGGTAATAGGGGAGTGTAGGGATGGGAAGAGAAGGGGATAGGGGAGGGAAAGGAAGGGAATAGGTTAGGGGATTGGGCCTCCGGTAAACTCACTCACTCGGCGAAACACAGCGCAAGCGCTGTTTCACGCCGGTTTTCTGTGAGAACGTGGTATTTCTCCGGTCGAGCCGGCCCGTTCGTGCCGAAGCATGGCTCTCTCACGTATATAATATAACACCCCTCTTTTTTGTCGGAGTTTAAAAACTGATTCTCCTCATTGACAAATTACTTAAACAGACTCAAAGATAGATCGGATCGATATGAAATCGTGTTTATTGTTATATTAATTGGGCCGTGAACAGGTAATTACGATTTTAATTGATTTATAAATCTCTCGCCGAGCTGCGCCATTTTGAATCGGTATGGTCGGCAAAAACACTCAATATTTTGATAAAAATACACACACGGTTTTCGTATAAATCTCTAACACTTATAACAGTATTGTCCAACGTTTGTCTGTTTGTGTTTCATGAACTGTGATAGCTAGATAATTAAAATTTTCACAAATGATTTCTGTCCCCTTATAAAAACGATGTTTGTTGTTTTTTGGTGGTATAAGACACCATGTAGACTTTCTGAGCACATTTGTTTCAAATTTATTCAGAAACTAGCTGTCCCGGCAAATGTTGTTTTGCCATTTAAAGTATTTAAATCTTACCCCCTCTTTTGTCCCCTAAGAGGGGTGGGGGAAAAATTTTAAACACCAGATGTTAAGTTGGAAAAAACAGTTAATAATATGAAGTAAGTCCATTAAAGAAAAAAGTTTGATACTAAATCTGACCCCCTCTTTACTCCCCTTAGAGGGGTGGGTGGGGCTTGGGGGGTTGATTTTTATACACCAGGTTTTGAGTTGGAAGTAGACAAATATATCTGCGAAAACCGTATGCAAATCGGATCAGTAATTTTCGTGTTAAAGCAAAAGTCTTATACAAAATCTGACCCCCTGTTTCGTCCCTTTAGAGGGGTGGGGGGAATTTTTTTTATACACCAGATGTTAAGTTGGAAGAAGACAAATATATTTGCGAAAACCGCATTCAAATCGGATCAGTAGTTTTCGTGTGATAGTGGAACAAACATACAGACAGACAAAAAAACTAACCACATTTTTGGCTTCTATAGCGATGTAGTAACACCCCCCGCTTATTATTTTTTGAATATCTTTAATGTACAGAATTTTCATTTCTACAGTTTTATTATATGTATAGATAAAATAATTTTTACATATCATTTATTTATTTTGTGCCTGCCGGTGTATAATGAACATCCAAGGATTCTGCCACCGTTTATTCCATACTAATATTATAAATGCGACAGTGTCTCTGTCTGTCTGTTACCTCTTCACGCCCAAACCGTTAAACCGATTTCGCTGAAATTTGGTATGGAGGTATTTTGAGATCCGAAAAGGGCATACGATACTTTTAATCCCAGAAAAATGTACGGTTCCCCGCGATAAACGAATTTAGGTACAACGGATTTGCGGGCGTCATCTAGTATAGATAATTTATATGCATTGGCTGGCTAATTTGACAAGATATTAGATGATATATTTTGCTATAACAGATCTTTTGCTAACTGTATTTATTTTATGAAACGTTTATAGCACATTTTACGTGGCACTTGTGTGTTATACAAGTGTACTTGTATATTCTGTTACAAACGGTGTGATATCGTTTGTGAACTTTCGTATATACAAAATTGTGTGCTGCATAATTGCGCTGTGCATAAAAGGTGGTACGAAAATTATACAATGAAAAAGGTTTTTTGTGTTATTACAGGGTAGAAAAAATTCACAGTCACATTAAAACTAAAGGGAGAAGGAGGAACATGTTGAAAGTAGTTACGAGATAGATTTTGTTGAAATCTAAACCTGGATGGTTTTTTTTTTTAATGAAATAAGGGGGAAAACGAGCAAACGGGTCACCTGATGGAATGATGGAAAGCAACTTCCGTCGCCCATGAACACTCGCAGCATCAGAAGAGCTGCAGGTGCGTTGCCGGCCTTTTAAGAGGGAATAGGGTAATAGGGGAGGGTAGGGATGGGAAGAGAAGGGAATAGGGGAGGGAAAGGAAGGGAATAGGGTAGGGAATTGGGCCTCCGGTAAACTCACTCACTCGACGAAACACAGCACAAGCGCTGTTTCACGCCGGTTTTATGTGAGAACATGGTATTTCTCCGGTCGAGCCGGCCCATTCGTGCCGAAGCATGGCTCTCCCACGTTATCGTAATTTGGCTGGCCAGAAATCGAGCCGGCTCCTTTAGAATAAAAGACTCCCGAAAAACTTAGTTTAAGTAATTTAAGTCATTGGTTTAAGCTATTTTAATGTCAGCAATAAATTGTTGATCTATCTATCTATATCCATACTAATATTATAAATGCGAAAGTGTGTCTGTCTGTTACCTTTTCACGCCCAAACCGCTAAACGATTTTGCTGAAATTTGGCATGGAGATACTTTGAGTCCCGGGAAAGGACATAGGATACTTTTTATCCAGGAAAAATGTACGGTTTATATCAAATATATACGTTGATATAAATCTTTAAAAATCTTTTATAAATCTTTTATATTCACAAAACAAAATGATTTCTGACGGGGCGTTCGAAAATTAGGTATGAAATATTATATAGACGTGCATTATGTTAAAATAAGAACCTGAAATCTGCATGTTGGAGTACTCTTTTGCATAACTTTGAGGGCAGTTACTTAAGTACCGCTAATTTTAGGTCCCTTGACATTTCGGACTTACTTCTCTAAGACGAACATGTTAAAATTCACGGTCTTTACGTAGATCTCAAAGTTCCTTAAATACAAGTTGTTGTTTCGTTACATTTTTAACACGCTATTATAAGTTTGGGCTGTATATATGTAACGGAATCTTTGAGCACGATTTTTACCTATCTCCAGTAGTCTAATTAATTCGAAACTTTGCAAACGCATTAAGAGCCAATTGAAAAAAAAAATGGAGAAAATAATGAATTTCAATAATAACAAAACGACAAAGTAGTAACTTTGTCGTTTTTTAATATCAGAGAAATTGATTCATAGGTAGATGGCGGACTTACATAATTTAGTTACTTAAAAGCGAGACTGCACTAGGCGACACTACGCTACACTTTTCATTCCATAGAACTGACGTTTTGTATCGCGTAGCTGCGCTGCCACGTAGTGCGGCTTAGCTGATACGATTTCATACAAAGAACATTTGGCCGTAAAATGTCGCGTTTGTACGCTCCGTTGCAGCGTAGTGTCGCCTAGTGCAGTTTACCTTAAAGTCGAAACCATTAACCAGACGATAGATCACGACTAATATTGATTTGATATAAACTGACCAAATAACACACGTTCGTCATCTGCCTATGAATCAATTTCATCGATGGTACCTATTTGAAACAATATAGGGCTTGTCTCTTAGAAACTAGGTATTTTATTGGCAACGTCTAAAATTGCTTGGCTTACAGCGGCGGTGTAACAAGAGTTAATAAGACAAAGACAAATTCCACTTTGCATTCTAACCTGAATTCTAAAATTGTTATTTACACATAACATACAAATCTGTAGTTAACAACTGGAAATTTTCATTGCTATGTAATTTCATTTTTATCAGTAAAATTGTAAAGATAACGCTTGTTGGTTAGAACCTGCAGATTATAGCACATAATTCGCTAAAAAGTGTGCATTGATGATCGATACAAAAATGGATGCAGATGGCATTAATTTTAGATTTTATTTGTCATAATAATTGCAATTCTGAAATACTAGCATTGTAATAATATGCTAATCATAGCGGTGTGCGTACGATAATAATAATAATACAAAATCAATGATAGTTTAAAAAAACTAAAAAAAACACACTTTATTTATTTTCATCTAGATATTACAGTTATTATTTAAACACGTGTAGCGCTCAACAGCATATTATACTGATGTCATAATTTACCTAATACCCACTCTGCCAATCAAATACAATGTTATATGCCGTGTATTAGACCATCAGTCACGGTAGATGGCCTTAATGGCTGACTGAGCCGCAATAAAGCTTTTACATACGTATTAGCTGCGGCCGGCTGCTCTATTTATATTAACCTAATATCGCGCATATGCATAATAGCTTAATAGAATATGTAGAATTATAGCTACCAGTGGCTTGGGGAATAACTCCATTATAAAAAAAAAAAAAAAAAAAAACAGCAAGGCCATGTTACAAAAAGTGAAAACGAAATGCAGTATATATAACTTTTCGCCGCGCGGCACAGAGGGGGATAATACTTTTTTTCTACTCGTCAACATACTACGTATATAATATTTCTTCTCTCCCTACGTCTTATAAATTTACGATCACAAAGATTGCTTCCTGTGAGTCCTGACGCGAGTATACCTAACCCATCCCAAAATAAGCAATAAAAAAGATAATTATATTATCATGTTTTGGGCCGACCGTAAGATACCGAATTTCACTTACCGTAGCTCTAGAGGTGGCGCTGTCTAGGCTGCTCTGGGAGGAGATAGAGGGAGTGCGCGCGAGTCTCGCGTGAGGGAGAGATGTTGCCGTCCTGCTCTCGCTCGGCGGCTGCACGCGACATTGCTCCTTCGGTATGAGCATCTCCTGCAACAAATATAATAAATTAGCTTGCAATTTATAAAGGCGAAGTTAAAAATTCCAGAATTGGTTATGGATTACGAGTTTTAACGAGTTTTGTATAACCAGACTTAGCCAAATAGCATTCGGTTAGTTTCGACGGCGAAGTACTAAAATAAAATGAATGGAATTTGATGCATGTGTAAGCGCCATTATTGTCAGCGACACGTTACACATGTTATTGTTTGATACATTTTTATTTCTACCTTCGCTTATTTACCGTCGAAATTGTAGAATATTAATCGACTCTACCAAGACTCAAAAGTGGTTATTCAAGGTGCCAATAGAATCAACGCCAGCCTGCCATGAACGTGGTGCTGCGGAGGACACAGCCCAGCATACCCTTGAGGTGTGCGATCGTTGGGCGGTGCAGCGCCACGATCTCATGGCAGTGCTGGGTGGAGACCTCTCGCTCCCGAGCATGGTACGCTGCATGCTCGAGAGCGATGAGGCCTGGCAGGCGGCGGTCTCTTTCTGTGAAACCGTCCTTTCGCAGAAAGAGGCCGCGGAGCGGAATAGAGAGGATGATCTATCTTCCGTTCCGCTCCGCCGGCGTAGGACGGGAGTGCGGAGGCGTCGCTATGCGAACCTCCAATAACTTCCGTCCCACGGGGCTCCGGTTCAGGATGGGAACCTGCCCGGCTTAGCTAGTCCCGGCGGCGAGGGGAACGCTTCAGTTTGCCGAAGCGTTCCCTAACTTAGGTGGAAGTCCGGTCCCTTTTGAGGTAGACCGGCCGGTCGTGGAGGGAATCCTGTGTTAGACAGATCCAGGATATCCCTCCGTATACGGCTGAAGGCAAACCGCAGGTGGTTTTAGTGGGTAAGCCCGGCGGCGGGAGTCCCACATACCCCCGGGGTGCTTCAGCTTAGCTGAGGCACATCCCCAACCCGGGGAACCCATTAAGGGTTTCCCCTGCGCATCAAAAAAAAAAAGGTGCCAATTTTGACGGCGAAGTTCGAAAGCAAAATGTTTGAAATTTGACATAACGCAAGCAGAGTAGACAGAACTAAGAGCCAGTCCACACGGCGCGTTGCGTCGACGCAGCGCTGCCGTTTGACGCATAGCCGGCCACACGGACGCTGCGTTATCGCAGCGTTATTACGAAGCAGTCTTAAGTGTTGACGACTTCGTCGCGGGGGCTGCTGTCCGTCATGTATGCGTTGCGACGACGCAGCGTGCCGTGTGAATACCATGGTTATTTGTATGTAAAACAACGCAACGGCAGCGCTGCGTCGACGCAACGCGCCATGTGGACTGGCTCTAAGGAGTACCTCGACTTCAAACAAACTGGCGAATACGAGTTGGGCGTAAGTGTCAATTTGAACATGTTTCACCATGCTGAGTACCTAACGCATTAGTACTGCGCGCGCCGGCCGATATGACATACTACGTCAAACGTATAAATTTCGAGATCTCTTCTGAGTCGACCTACTCGTTCGTTCTGTTTACTCTAACGCAAGCGACTTACCACCTTGCGATATCTTTTGTCAAATCTCATACATTTTAATTTCGAATTCGCTGTCGTAGTTATCGAATGCTAGTTGACTTAAAGCTAGATTTATATGCGGCGGCGCGAACGCGCGGTTTGGCCGCTAAACCGTTAGATCACAAGCAAATAATATTAAGTAACGATTTATTTTGACGACCTCTGTGGCTCAGTTGATGAACACGTTGGTAGCTCAAGCCGGGGGTCGCGGGTTTGAATCCCGCCGACGGAACAAAAAGTTTTCACAGTTCCTGGGGCATGGATGTATATTAAATATGTGTATCATATAATAAAAATCTTAAATATATGTATAATATAAAAGTATTAAATATATTTCCGTTGTCTGGTACCTGTAACACAAGTCCTTCAGGTACTTACTACTGGGCCAGACTGACGTGATGTAAAGCGTCCATAGATATTATTATATTATTATTTCTGCTTCCTATTTAAATAGCGACGCAGTCGCGCTGTCATTTACATAAAACTTGTAATCTCGCGGCGTAGCCGCCAAACCGCGCGTTCGGGCAAACGCATATAAATCCAGCCTAAGTAATCTCTACATGTACCTAATTTCTAGTTTCTATACTTAATAAAGTGTATTAGAATATTCTATCACAATTTTATCAACAATTTCCATTGCAAATCACTCTCAACTTTGAATGCATTTGATACAATTCAGATATGATATTTTTACTTACTAATGTGAAGGTGTGTCGGTCTGTCTATCTATTACCTCTTGGCGCTTAAGTCGCAGAACCGATTGAGATAAAATTTTGTCTGGAGATACTCTGGATACGCCCGGAAAGTGACAGTGGATAGTTTTTTTGCGGAAAAATATTCGGTACCGAAAAGACTTTCTGCGGAGTTGCGGGCGACATTTAGTATAATAATATCCATATCCATACTAATATTATAAATGCGAAAATGTGTCTGTCTGTCTATCTGTCCGTCCATCTGTCTGTCTGTCTTTCTGTGTGTCTGTACCTCTTCACGCCAAAACCACTTAACCGATTTTGCTAAATTTGGTACGGAGATACTTTGAGTCCCGGAAAAGGACATATAATACTTATTATCCCGGAAAAATATACGGTTCTCATGCGATAAACAAATTTTGGCGCAACGGAGTTGCAGGCGTCATCTAGTTTAGTATTAAATAAAACCTAGCGCACTCTAAAAATACGCGCCCTCTAATGACTAATCTAATGTTCGTAGCAAATGCAATTGCTCCTCGTCAAAGCTTGTGTCAGTATTGAATCGGCTGAAAATAACCGCACAGAAAACTGGTTTTTCAATTGAAAAAATATCAAAAAACTGAAAATATCCTCCTATCCTACCTGTCAGCCGCACGATTTTTCATTATAATTAACCGAACGCTATTGCGAAGAAAATTGTCGAGAAAAAATATTTTGTATAAAACTAGCGAGGAAAAATTACCGTTAACTATAAAGTTAACCCTTATAAAACGTCGAACGACGTTTTATAAGGGTGGGTGGGGGTCTTTGACCGTGATAGTTATTTTGAAGGGCAATTTAAACCTCTATTATAAACATAATAGAGTATTGAGTTTGAATGACAATATATTATCTGTTATATATAAGCAAGGAAACCTTTTTACATTAATCATACACCCTTATTCTTAGCATATATTAATTAAGCAAGTTGTTAAAAAGTAAAATTATATAATATTTAAAGTAAAATTATATACTATGTGTATCACGCATGTCCAGTATATTTCGTTACGAAAACATTATATTCCTCCATAATATATGTGGCTTGCTATATAGGCGGAGCTAATAACTATGTCAAAAAATATCAGAATCGATTGAAATAATAATTTATGAACAGCAAAGTAGACCACACATAGTAGATCGCAAATACGCAACTCGTTTCATTCAAAACCATCTCCTAAACAGATCGGCAGGCTGCAGAATACCCCAATCATTCTGATAAACTCTATTTTAATATATTCAGTTGTTTTTATTTTGTTACCGTTACTATTAGCCGTTAAATAGCCTTATATTGATAATAATACCATAAGCAAACAGGAATTCGTATTAAATTGAGCCATATTATTTTTAAAATCGTCCTTAATACCAAAGATTCCTTTATGTGAAGTCAATTACTTACGATTTTTTAATATGTCCCCCCCCCTCTAACTTCTAAAGTAGGGGGATGATAAGTCTAAAAAAATATATATGATGTACTTTACTATAAAAACTACCAACGAAAATTGGTTTGAACGAAATCTAGCAAGTAGTTTTTTTTTATACGTCATGATAAATATGAGGATATTTATGGGAGTTTGCTATTTTACAAGTAAAATATCAGACGTCCATTCGATAACTGATTTATTGTCAAGGCAACCGATGACAACCATAGACATACATACCAATTCCTCCCCCATAGAATAACAAATATAAAATAACTAAAAGCTCTTCAAAATGAACATAATATCTAAAACTCATTCCTTTTAGCCAATCCAAAATCTTAATAAAACTTGCTGTTGTCAACCCTGGGAACGTTACGCTTCGGTCACCCGAGAGAAGGGCAAGCTGGAGCCAAAGTCTGCGATACTTCTCGCTCACTTAACACTGGAGCCTGCTCCGTGCATTGGGCCTCCGCTTCCCGATCTCTTCCAGAGCTTCCGTCATCAATGATTGAAGGTGCTGAGCAATCCTGATTACTTATGATACTGTCCCCATCCTCCTCCTGTGAATCCCACACGTTAAAATTCTCTGTTAGAGGTAAAGGGGCCGGCTCAGCCTGACCTGGGCCTTGTGAGCTTGCCGTTATCTCCGTGTCCCAAGGTTGTCTACCGCTGATATTCCCCTTATACAACAAAATTTGATTTTTGTGTTTTTTAATAATGACGGATGTTTCTAAATCCCTAACAAAAACCAACATTTTTTCTGTGATCATTAGCTGATGAGCACTGCTCAGACACATCATCGTCAGACGGGGGTGCAGTAAACGAGGAGGACGGCACGGTCGGCGTCAGTAGGTCGAGCCGAGATCGCAGCTTGCGATCGAACACTAGTTGAGCCGGTGAGGTGTTCGTTGAACTATGCACAGAATTACGATAATCGAATAAATACTTTAATAAATTGGCCTTACTGTCCTTTGCGTTACTACTCAAAATGCTAGATTTAATCCCCTTTTTCACTATCTTCACGTATATCTCGGCTTATCCGTTACTAGCCGCGTGATACGCCGGCGATGTTAAATGACAAACCCCATTCAATTTACAAAAATCATCGAATTCCTGCGAGCAAAAGGCCGTTCCGTTATCAGTCACTAACGTATGAGGCACACCGAATCGCGACATAAACTCATGCATTTTCTCTATAACGCCCCCCGAATTGCAACTACTCATGTCGTAAGCCTCCACCCACTTGCTGAAAGCATCTACAATGACTAAATACATTCTGCTGTGCAATGGACCCAGTAGAAGGCGTGCGGCGGATGCGGCCAGGGCGACGGAGCTTCGCGCGGCGGCGAAGCCCTCAGCTGACTACAAACGCTACAAGTGTTTACAATTTGTTCCAGCGTTTTATCGATTCCCGGGAACCATATACGAGATCGCGCTTCTGGTTTTGTTTTAACAATACCAAAATGGGACGAATGCAATTCCTTCAGCACGCGACCCCGTAATGATTCCGGAACTACCACCTTATGTCCTCTCATGAGACAGCCACCCTCGTACGACAGTTGTAATTTACAAAGGAACTAAGGCTTAATCCTTCCCTCTGTTATTTTGCGAGGCCAACCGTTCACTCTCACATACTCGACTAGTGGCTCGCCCTTCGTTGAACGAACATTAAAACACTTACCGTCATCATCGTCGTTCTCGTTTACCTTATCATCCTTCACACTCTTCATCGCTTTGCACATCCTACGCAGATGTCCCTTTTTATTACACTTTTTACACGTATAGTTAGCGAAACGGCATTCCGCGGCAGCATGGTTTGTGTATCCACACACCAAACATTCTTCCTTATTGACCACCTGTTTGTCAAATTTGTTGTTTTCTTTTCTATCAATTTTAAATAGCGGCGGAGCGCCCGACGTTGACGTTGTCGCAGACACGGCGGCGGCGCGCGCCGCTTTCAAATTCTCCACGAGTTCCACGGCTTTAGCTAATGTCAGCCCCGACAACTCCTGCACGTACAGCTTCTCTTTTTCAGGTCCCGTCAGCATGCCCATCACGAACCGATCCCGTAGCGTCTCCTCCACGTTGGTGAAATTGCAGTAAGCGGTGAGGCCCCGTAGTCTCGCCCCCGACTGAGAAGCCGATTCTGTTGGCAACTGTTCTGCGGCATAGAATTTATGTCTTTCACCAAATCCCACTTGCCTGGGTGTGAAGTGGTCATCCAGAAGCTTGATGACTTCCTCGTACGGTACCTGCTGAACGTCTTTTGGCAGCGCCAGGTCGTTCACTAGCTGATACGTGTCGTCTGCTAACGCACTTAGCAGATAAGCTCGTCTCTTAACTCCCGCCGGATCGTTCTCCGCGCCTATATCGTTCGCAAGGAACCATTGTGAGAGCCGGCTTTTGAACGTTCCCCATATTTGCCGTTTGTGATCAAAATTTGATAACAAGCCAAAACTGTTAACCGACATGGTTCAATTGGTACACTTTTCTCGTCGCCAGTGATAAATATGAGGATATTTATGGGAGTTTGCTATTTTACAAGTAAAATATCAGACGGCCATTCGATAACTGATTTATTGTCAAGACAACCGAATGATAACCATAGACATTTTTTTTTGTTAATTCGTCCCGGTCGGGACAGGCAAAGGGAGCGTTGCCCATACAGCCACACAACCATAGACATACATACCACGTCATAAATGGTAAACTTAATTTATCTTTCATTAAATCAACTGAAATATAAAAATAAATCAAAAACCTTTCAATTTCATAATAATAAACCTTATTGCTGCTGCGGAACCCTCCATGGGCGAGTCCAACTCGCACTTGGCCGGTTTTTTTATTTAAAAGTCCGTAACACGTTTTACACAGATAATTTATTTATCAGAAGAACAGGCACGTCATCAATTCTAGAATTCCTTCAGCTGGTTTGTCTCCAAAGAATTTAACTTTTAAAATATATCCATTTTGAACATTTATAAATAAGTAATGTGTAGCAAGGAGAAGCCTTAAGGGTTGTCAGTTGCGAATAAGTTGTTCAGAATAGTCAACAAGTGGACAGAAATGTGAAAATAATAATAATAATATCTATGGACGCTTCACACCACGTCAGTCTGGCCCCGTGGTAAGTACCTGAAGGACTTGTGTTACGGGTACCAGACAACGGAAATATATTTAATACTTTTATACTATACATATATTTAAGATTTTTATTATATGATACACATATTTAATACACATCCATGACCCAGGAACTTTGAAAACTTTTTGTTCCGTCGGCGGGATTCGAACCCGCGACCCCCGGCTTGAGCTACCAACAGCCCACCAACTGAGCCACAGAGGTCGTCAAAAAAAAACTATTTGTAAAAGTGTCGCCTACTTTTTGTGGAAGTCCTGCTCTGTACCATCTCAGGTAGACTAGCTGGTCGTGAAAGGTGTCCTGCAAGTCTAAAATTATCACTTTGGATAAATCGAATCGAAGAAATCCGTGGATAATCTTCTTTTGAAATATTTAATATTTCAAAAGAGGATTATCCACGGATTTCTTCGGAATGTCGTTCCATAGAAAAGTTTCAAAAAAATGAAACAAAATATTATGAAACATTTTAAGTTACAAAGGGAATTCGCAGGTTTTTGGGGGTTAGGAGACTAACATAATCCTAGGGTACCCAAGCCGGGGGAGGCACGACCTAAGTCATAAATAGCCTTCCAAAATATGTAATATCCCTTACAAACAATTCAATCAATTGGTAGAGTAAATGAAAATCAATAATATATTTTACAGCTCAGCCTTGTCATAATTTAAATTCTAATAAATAAAAATATCCTTTTGACAGCCCTGCCAGTGTCGTCTCCGATGGCTGGTTCATTTTTCATATTGCAGTATTGTGGTAATTTATAATTCAGTACGTCCCTCGAACGCTACGGAATAGCAACTGTATTTTAAAATACCTAGCTCAAAACTTTCCTTACATAAATTAATAAATAATTTATAATCGTAACAAAACAAAGACCTTTTGTAAACGGGAACTTCGCGAGGATTTCGGGGACTCGCGTAATATCTATTTGAATAAGATTCCGATAAATAATTTAAATAGATTTTAAAACATATCAACTCAGGGGTGCCCAAAGGAGTTAGTGTTTCCCTATTTCGTTTTAAAAAAGTCTCGTAACTTTTTTTCTTTATTTTTGGATTTGTGTCAAAACCGACAAAGTCGATGATATTTTGAGACGATATTTCGTGGTAGTATTCGCATTTCGTACACACATTTCGCTAGAACATAGATAAGATTTAATAATAGGAATTGTCCCCTGAGATTTTAACTTTTACTAAAAAATGTGAATTACATTAAAATCCCTCCAATTCTCGCTATGCTTTGTCGTCCCCACTATTTCGTTTATTTTTCTTTTTCTGTACTTTTAATTTTCTTTATTTGTGGCATTCCCAAGCTACTTTTTAATTAATTGTTCACGAGCGAGCCGGCCCGCGAGGCATACACCTTTTTTTATTTATTCTCTATATAAATTCAATCACACAAATTGTTTGTTAGTTAAACCGATTTGCGTTTGATACTTAAAATATATTTGTGATTTTATGTTTTTGATGTGTTTATTGATATTTTTAATAAGTTTGAAATACGTAGGACCTATTTGTAGAAAGCTATATAATATGGCGAATGCAGAGAAGTGAGAATGACTTCCTGTAGACAGACGTTGAAATAATATATTGGTCTTGAAAATGTTAAGATGACCTAGCTGTCTGTCTACAGGACCTCATGCTCTCTTCCAACGTTGCAGAAACCAATACTAAAAAATATAATTATGTAGGGAAAAATTAAAACAAAAAAATAAATAATACATATTTTTCGTCAGTACGATATGAGGACTAGGTACTTGTTCAATCAATGGGACAAGTTAGTACAATGATTAGTCCGAAAGCGTTTTCCGTCCGGCCACTACAAAACTTTACTGCGACTGCTGAAGTTACAGCTTTATTTATGCAGTCAGCGTCTGCCTCGGGGTTATCAAAGCGCAGTAAAATCTTTGATTGCTTTTCAATCAAAGATTTACATCGCTTTCATGATCTATAAAAACAAATATGGTTTGGTTAACTCAAATTTAGTTTGCATTTATTTAAAAGTTTTGAATTAAATAACTACAAATTAAAGACAACTCCTTAGGTAAATATATTATTAATGTACAAAAAATATGTAAAAATACTTTTACAGAGTATATTTTCATGTTACTCAAACATTTGAGCTATTTGATAATTTTCTAGCTTAATACATTTAAAGCTAAAGCGTAACGAATTACACGAGTTTAATCCTAAAAATAATAAAAGGGGTTTAAAAAAAGGAGCCAAGGAAAATGTGACGCTGAAATGTCCTCAGAATTATCGGAGCTGTGTCCGATATTTTTAACCGGCGAATGGATTTAATTAAAACGGCGTATAAGCTGATTAAATAAAGTTGCTCATGATTTTAAAGCAATAAATGATCTGTCATATCACGTGGAAACCTTAATCACGTTACGTAACATATTTAAAGGTATGGCTGATTTTATTTGAACAGTTTTGTAGAATGAAAATCAAAAAGCGTATATACTTTGTGAGTTTGTACATTATGTGATGCGATAGTCAGGAACCGCCCTTTTGCCTTGGATCTTAAATAGTGTTTTTTAGTATATAAGTTTTGGCAGATATCACAGAAAATAAAGACGAAAAACAAAGTACGTGTTTTATACTAAATCATTTCACACCTATGTAATTTTACCGCCCGACTTCATTCTGCGTCATATAAAAACTCTACTACATAATAAACGAAATATATTAAAAAGTATTTGACGAAATAAAGCCAAGGAGAGACGAGGCTTCTAAACAGACATTATCGCAGTCTGGGTTTTATGATAGTAGCTGTAAGAAACACTGGCACTGTTCTCGCTAGAATCCTAACGGCTACGAGCAAAACACAAGGGAACATTCTGCGCTGGTAAATTTAGCACATATTCTTTTACCAGACTTTGCAGAGTCGACTGAGTAGAAGGAATTTAATCTTAGTTTTAAACGGTTTGAAAATCATTAAAGTTTGAAAGCGGATGATAAAAAACTAAGAAGGCGCATGAGTAGATATTATTGTCACGTGCTCAAGATGCGTATAGATAAGACGCGTATATTATAATTTTATTTTGACACCCACAAAAGTACTTCGTTTTCAGATTACTATTGCAACAAAGCATCGTACCGAATAAAAAAACAATGTCACTGTCACTTACGCTGGGGCTGCCATGATACTTGTCGTCGCCGAAGCTGTCAGTGGAGTTGTGACTTTGCCCACTGCTGGCACTCGATGTCCTTTCCCTGGCCGCCTTCGCCCAGGATTCCAGTCGCTTGTGCGCCGCCCACACACCAGGGGGGCCTAGGCCACTCATGCTGACATTTCTTGAAAGTTATTTTTTTTAAACGTTTAGGCCACAGTCTTTAAAGTTTTAGGTTATGTCTTTGCCTCTTAAATCTATTAGGTCAATATTCGTTGTCACAGTTTTAACACTTTATTGCTGGTCAGGTACTACAATACAAATTATACAATAATTTTATAAAAAAAATTGCCTATTATCTTAACTTTTTTTCTGCTTAAATATCCCCTTTTGTTAATTTGTGTTAATTTCTCACGTTTCTACCGTTGAATTGATTTGTATCGGCAAGCAAGGGTTAAGGTACAAGTTGAAAGCCCGCTACATGAAGCGGCAGCAGACGACGTGTCGTCGCGACACTACTGGTTTTATGTATTTCTATGAATAAGTGTCGCTAGCTTCATGTCGCTAGCTGCGGAGGGTATTTCATAGAAATACATAGAAACCAGTAGTGTCGCGACGACACGTCGTCTGCAGTTGTCGCGTGTCGCTCGGTTCCAACTTGTACCTTTACTTTTGACTTCTATATTCTATTACAATTGCCGTCATGATTTTAGAGTAACTAGAGATCGCCCAAAGGTCGAAATTCGATCTTAAATTTAATTATCTTCTTCTTTTGGCTCCCCGTTTAAAGTATTGACTACTTCAGATTTAATAAATAAAACAACAATCCATTTTTAATTTGACAACAGACTTCAACCATAAACAAAAGAGTATAATTCGTATGTATAGGCTTGTCATTCAAAAAGATGGTAATCATTGTAGTGTGTGTAATGTTTTATTTGTTAAAAAAATGTATGATAAAAGCATAATTTCAAAATAATATTAGCTCGATGCACTCCTTCACCATAATTATAAACTATAAAACTGTGCAAAATTTCATTCACCTACGTTTCCGCATTTTTCGTCAAAAGGGCTCCAAAGTTTTTCGCTCGCGTATTAATATATATGAAACTTTCAGCGCTACTGCTTTGCGCACAGTTTTCAGTTAACTCTATATAAGAGACACATACGAACCCTAAAGTATTATCACTTTGTTAAGATGCGCTTACACGAGCAATAATTGCTCGGCGACACGAATGGACCGATTTGGAGCAATTAATGGAGCAATATGGAGCAATTTCAATTAATTGCGGCAATTTTTTTTTTTTTTTTATTTATAATGCTCTTGTCCCTGATTTTTATTCGAGGGATTTATGTTCTGTATACAATTTATAATGTCCTATGTCTACACATTTATCTTCTATTTCTATTTTCTGTTCTGTTGATATTATTTACTTCTTTTATTATTTTAACACAGTATAGCAAAAATTCTTCCCTGTTTTTCTTATCTTTTATAATTTCCTTTATGCTATCAACATTTATTTCTAGTCCTATTTTCATCTCCAGATCATATTTTGGCCTTGAGTATATTGGGCATTCTGTAAGAAGATGAGGTATATCTTCTATTTTACTAGGATCACACCTGCACGATGGGCTCTCTTTGCACTTGAAGCGGTACAGATACCCAGAGAGCCCACCGTGCCCGGTCAGTGCCTGTGTTATTTCCTTATTCAGTTTTATCTCCTTGAAGACCTTGTGAGCTGCCCCTATATCCTGTGCGAACATTTTAGTGACACCTCCCGTAGTACCCTCTTGGTACCTTCGATCCCACTCGCGAAGAGTTTCCTCACGGATTAGCCTCTTCGCGTGTGAGACCGGACACAGGTCGTAATGGGGCTTAACCCTCAGCCTAACTGCAGCTTCTTTGGCCAACTCGTCAGCACGCTCGTTTCCCGGTAGTCCCACGTGTGCCTTGACCCAGAACAGAGATATCTCTCTGTTCTGGTTCAAGGCACACGCGATGTTCTTCTTAGTTTGTAAGGCAACCTTATTAATGGTTCCGGCGCTGCACACAGCCTCGATTGCCGCTCTTGAATCGCTGTAGATACCAATTTTGTGCTCCAATGTATCTAGAGCGACTTTCGAGGCCCTGCTCAGCGCCAGAAGTTCCGCCTGATAGACTGTGCAGTAGTCTGCAAGCTTGAGCTTAAGGTGTCGCGTCTCCTGATCCCCTGTCCATATTGACAGTGCTGCGCCCACCTTACCCTCAAGCCTGCTACCATCCGTGAAGATTTTTATCGGAATGTTGGTATTGTCTATCTCGCTCTGGTCCATCAGGCAGGTGTAGCCTACTCGTTGTATTTGTGCAGGGTGGGGGGTGTTATTAAACGTTTCCACCGTTTCGATCTCCAAATCCGGGATAAGGTTCTCGGCTTTTCCCTTTCGGGCTAAGTAGAGGTTAGCCGCCTGCCGGATTCGTAGGTCGAGCGGCAGTATGCCTGAAATAGCGAGAGCTGAGTGCAAGGAAACAGTTCTGTAGGCATAACATGCTTTTTGGGCGAAGCCCCTTTGTATTGCATTTAGCTGCTTCCGTGCACTCAGCTTTCTCGCTGAATCCGCCCATGCACAGGCCGCATATGTTATTGTGGGTTCCACAGCAGCATTGTAGATCATCTTCGACACGTTGGCCTTCAGCCCCCAGCTGACTCTGGCCGCTCGTGAGAGCCGGGAGTGTAACTTCACGGCTCTCTGGCAAACATTGTCTATATGGGCGTTGAAGGTCAACTTGTCATCGATGGTTAGACCCAATAACTTTATTTTGTTGGTCATAGTTATTGGGACCCCTCCCATGCTCAGTCTTGGAGTGTCATATTTGAGCCTGCGAGTGATGACCATGGCTTGCGTCTTGTGGGGAGCAAATTTCAATTTGTTCTCCGCTCCCCATGAGTGCGTATACTCAAGGGCATCCCTCGCAGCCTCATTTATGACGTCCGCGGTTATACCAAAGAAGAGGAGCACTATGTCGTCGGCAAAGGCCTGGACATAGTGCCCCCTCTGAATTAAGTTTTTAAGCAATGGATCTAATTTTAGATTCCAAAGAGAAGGCCCACCCACCGAACCCTGGACACATCCTTTGTCCGTTTCCTTTTCACATTCCTCCCCAGCGTACCTCACCTTTACCCTCCTGTCCGACAGATAGCTGTCGAACGTCCTTCTAATGTTGATCGGACATTTCTCCTCCGCCAACCTCACCCTTATCTTCGGCCACCATGCACTGTCAAATGCCCCCTCGATATCCAATGAGACCATCACTATAATCTTTTTGTTTTCCAGGTTTACCTTGATCTGGCTCATAAGTTCGAAGAGGGCATCCTCCGTGCTTCGTTGAGGTGTGAAACCGTACTGATGGGAACTCAGCCTAGGGGTCAAGTACCATCTGAGTCTCTTCACCAACATCTTCTCGAATAATTTTCCCATCACTGGAAGGAGGCCTATTGGTCTATAGGATTTTGCTATCGTATAGTCCTCTTTATTCGGTTTTCTGAGGACTATGACCGTAGCCTACTTCCAAATGGTGGGGAAACACCCGAGTTGCAGACATTTGTTGAAGAGACTCAGATGAAACTCTGGATCAGCGTTCACTGTTCGCGCTATTATGTCTGAAGTAAGGCCATCCCCTCCTGGAGCCTTCTTAGGATTGAAACTGTCCATAGCAGATTTCAGTTCGGTCTCAGTGAACGGAGGATCATGATTGTCAGGATCATCTTCTCGGTTTACGAGATCTGCTTGTGATCGTATTCTGCAATGGTATTCAGTGTCTTCTTTGGGATCATCCTGGGGGTAGAAGACCTTGGCCAATTCTTCGACGGACTCCTTGGCGCTGAGTGTAGTTCCTCCTTTTACCAGCATCAAATCTTCCTGTCTCTTTCCTGTTTTCCTAAGAACCCTATATATCCCATCCCATACTGTCTCCCTGTCTTGTTTTTCGCAGAACTCCTTCCAGCTTTTGACCTGTTGTTTTTTGGCCTCCTCTTCATACTCTTTTTTCTGTTTGAGATATTCGTTTACAACGTATTCTTTTCTTTCTGGTGCGGCCCCACGAATTCTTCTGCGGAGTGTCCTGGTCTTCCTTTTATTCTGTTCCAGCTCGTCATTCCACCATGGGGGTTTTTTTATCGGAACAGCAGCTTTCTTCTTAGGAAGCGTCTCTTCACAGGCGCTTGTCACAACGATATTGTATTCAGTTACCGTTTTATCTAATTCATTTTTTGTGTTTATTTCTGCTATTCTTCCTATGTTTAAATTTTTGTCTATTTTTAATTGGGCTACTTTCTCCAAGAAGGCTGTCCAATTAGCATTTTTAGTTTTGTATTTTCGAGTTGCGCTATTTGGTTTTATTTTAATTTTTTGTTTACCCATACTGAACACAATACCGTTGTGATCCGAGCAAACCATCCCTTCCTCTACCTTCCAATCTTGGACTAAGTGCAATAGGTCGGAAGTGCACGCAGTAACATCTATAATGCTACTGCATGCCCTCCCGCCCCTGATGGTAAAGAAAGTAGGCTTCCTTCCTTCGTTTAACACTTCCATTCCCCATTGGTTCAACAGACCGGAAAAGACGTCTCCTCTGGAGTCGTTTTCTGTACTGCCCCACCAAACACTTTTTGCATTGGCATCGCCACCTATGATGATGCCACTAGGTCCTAGGTCATTCACGATTCTACCTAACTGATTCAGGTGCTCATCCACATTTTGGTCGGGTTCAAGGTAAAAGGACACAGCTGTAATCACACGATTTCCAAGTCCGATGCGGACTACAACTATATTTTTCGAGGTATATCTGGCCTCCATAGCAGCCTCGATATTATTATCGAAGACCGCTATCGCTGCTTTTGTCCTTGCTTCACCCTCACCAGACTGGAAGATTCGTACCCCGCTGACTTCCCTCATCCCTGACTCCGCTCCAGTGTACGGCTCCTGAATCAGTGCAAATGTAAATTTGCTAGCCTCCATCATTAGTTCTTGCGTGGCCGCGGCAATTATTTTGGCGATATTGCTTCTAATTGCTCCAGATATTTCATAATATCGCTCAATGTCGCAGATACAAATTGACGTATATCTGATGGGCTTGGAAATTCCAGGCAATTGTATTGCGCAATATTGCTGCTTGTTGCCACAAATTGCTTGATATAGTCGTGACGTCATAGTTGACGAGAATTGACTGGAATTGAGCAATTTTAGTTGCCCGTATAAGCGTACCCTTACACACCCCGTATAAGAACAACGTTAGAAATACTAATAATGCACTTTATTATTTATACTCGTCATAAGGTTTTATAAAGGTAATATAATGAGGGTCGCTACAAATGGCCAGCGTATTGCGAGATAAATGAAAGCCTCTTAGTATTGCAGATTTATATGAGGTAAGAGAAATGTCCGCCGGCAATAACATGTACCTTATTTATTTAGCTTTGTACCCTCAAGATATGAAAAATAAGGTTTATGAATATGAAACTACGAACAAGTCTTATATGCCTTCTTTGAAATTTATGGTTTAGGTTTGAAATGCGTATATCCTATCCTACTAGTAGTATTTTAAATGCGAAAGTCCGTTTGTTTGTTACCTTTTCACGACTAAACTGCTGAACCGATTTTACTGAAATTTTGTATGGCGATACTTTGAATCTCGGGAAAGGACATCGGATACTTTTTATCCCGAAAAAATGTGCGGTTCCCGCGCGATGAACGAATTATGGCGCAACGGAGTTGTGGGCGTCATCTAGTTTGTTATATAGAGGTATTTGAAACATTAATTTTGCTATAAATATACCGGTTTTAGTGTTGCTTATTGTGTCAAGATACGTAATATTAACCCGAAATAACTACAGGTAACTTTAAAAACGAGAGGTTTATAATTTCCTCCGATTCTTGTCCATTACCAACGACTATTACCAACTCTTTCGTAATGGGCATTTGGTAACAAAAGTATGACATATTAAAATAAAAATTATAAAAATCAGCCCTAAAGTTATTTGTAACACAAAAAATATGCATTGACCTGATACCTCCAGTTTTTTGGTGCTGCAATGTGACAGCAGCAGGTTGTAACCAGGAGGGAGTTTAGTCCGTAGGTTACTGGGTAACGCCACAGTAAAGTCAGACATATCCTTATGGGCCGGCCCATAGGGAATCCATGAGGATTCTCCCGCCCTCCTCGTGGAAAAAAAGATACCTCCAGTTTTTGTCGCTTAAAAATTAAGCACGAAATTGATGTATTTTATATTGATGTACCAACCAATTCAATGCGTTCATATTTATAACAGTAGAAGTTAATTATGAGAAATTCATTTCCTATACAAAGTCGCATAGCCTTTTCAGTCTACGTTTGATAAATAGACCGAAGTCATAATTCATACGGTATAATAGCCATCGATCTATGTATTGTAAGACGAATGTTAGTAGGTCAACTTGTTCTAAAACATCGTTAATAAATACAAATACTAAACCTACATATTTTAATCCCTTCTCCCTTATTTACAAAACACACACACATACACACACACACACTCACACACCTTCCTTACATCTTATATACTACACAATATTCATACTAACCTCACTTCACCATCTCTACCTTTAAAAATAATTATCATTATGTAATCTAAAACTGGAACATCTACTTCTAAACAATTATTATTTTGTAGAGCTTCTTAATCTGGGGTAGAGGCCTGGTGTCCTGAAATACAGGCTCACGCCCAGTTTAGGCACCAGTCTCCCACATGAAATCTACCGATAATGTGCTATTGTCAAGCTATTTGTGTCTATAATTATACTATGTATAATTATATTATCTATAATCAATAATCATACTACTTTGTGTCTATAATTATGTACTTTCTGTCTTATAATATTATGTGGTGAGAAATAAATAAATATAATAATTATTATATTATTATTTATTGCGACATCGACTGACGTATGATGATAATAATAGTCATATTTCTCACACCGGTTTTGGACAGTGGCAGGTTTCATTGAATGGTTTCACACTGGTAGTGTGTGCACAGTTAACACAGCACTCTCTATTTCTTTACTCTCATAACCCAGTGGGACGAACGACCGACACGACTGGCGAGAGGTCAGGCGCAGGACCGACTTTTTACGTGCCCACTGCCCATCCTACGATAGACTGATCATCTTACTTATTAGAAAATCAAGTGATCAGCCTGCATTTCCCTAACCTAACTTAGAAGTAACATGATTCCAACGCGGAAATTCAAATCATGACCTTCGAGTCAAGAGCCAAACTCTTAAACTACTGGACCACGGAGGCGTTGCGTATGACAATGTATATTAAATAAAAAAGACTTCCCATTCTACGCCGGCGGCTCTCATAAATTATTTAACGTATCAATAAAGTGCATAACGTCGCTAACGCAGTTTTCAAATCTTCAGTTTTTTTTTTTAACTAAAGATTTTTAGACGAACTAGTAATTCGTCAAAAAGGGGTACACTAACCATACAAGTTACATTAAATACTAATAAAAAGACTCGTATTAAATCATACAAGATAGATCACGTTGTACTGTTCATATTACTATCCATCATAGAATACTATTAAATACTATAGAGTATTTAATAGAAATACTACAGACGGTGCGCCCAGCATCCAAGACCTCTAACTCCCTACAACTTTCTCCCCACGACAGCTCCCGCTAAGCCAGCTATTATAGTATACAACCGACCAGTATCTGAGAGCTCTGGTTCTGTATGTATAGTTGGTATTCCCAGGTCGTGCTACAGTGGTCGTGGCGACGTAAACAGTCGCCCACGCGCCAGACTCACCGTATATTGATAACGTGATGTCCTCCCGTGACCTCATACTACATATCAATCATAATTGATCTGAGACTTCTTGTTATAGGTTTTTCGCGTTGTGACTGTAAAAAAAAAGGAATTATATGGCTCCCACACGAAACTGCGAATTCGCATCGCATCGCAAATATCTGCGACAAAACTCATAGTAAAAATGACATTGCGATGCGAATTCGCATTCATGTGGGGGAGCCCTAACCCATAGTAAATTGAAGACATGAGTGGATGAAGCAGGCAAGTAACAGTTAAAAAATGTTTCGCACAAATGAAGGCTTTAGGGCCTGAAAAATGATTTGAAATCAAAAAAAAAAATGTGGAGTGTATGTGTAGCCAGATATATTAGCCAGATGATGAAGTAGGTAAGTTACAAGGTTTGTTCAAATTATGAGGGGAAAAATGAGTTATTGCCCTTATGTTGTAAAATGCTAGTTACCCAGTTCAATAATAATTGAACTGAGACGTCTTATTATATTACAGTCTATTCGCGTTAAAACTGTCAAAAAATCACCAATTAGCAGTTTGTAGAGTAACCCATAATTACTTTTAGTCATTTTGACACTGTATTGGTTAAAAGAATGGTTATAAATAATACGTTATTAGCTTTTTTAATGCGAAAAGCCAATAAATATTTTGGGTTTTATTCATCATAGTTTTTTTAACAGCATGATTAGAGGACAGTTAGACGTATTATGGTGTATATTTCAGCATATTTTCTTGCGTATATTGGCTGTTAGAATTTGTATGCTATTTATATAATTTTTGTCTCTTAATACAGAATTTAATTTCATATATTAAGGTACCTAATTATGGAAATTATTTGGCAGTAAAACTATTTAAACCATTAATCATCAAACATCGTTGACCGCGCGAACGCTCTTAAGCGCCTTTATTTGAGGATCAAGAATTAAAAAAAAAAATATTTTTATACATCTGCCACATATCATCATAATATTTCATGTCGATACCCAAGAGTCGAATCAACCACTTAATTATAGGTAGTTATAAATCAAACAGTGACACAGGAGCGATGTTATCGCGACAAATATGACCCTAGAGATTTCGACTATATGGATTAATAGTTATCAATTTTATATGAAAAAACTAGCTGTTCTTCGCAAACATATGAGTGATATAAAATTCCACAGAATTACAAAATCGTAATTTGCGTTTTACCGTAAAATTTCCTTCCTATATTTGCGATAAATTTTATCATAATCAGTCTAGCCATTCCCGCGTGATGCTGTGATCAAAGTGAAATCCGAGCTTCATCAGTTTGTGGCTTTCATTAAAATCAGGCTAGATTTTGCGAAATAAAAACCTTTCGTCTTAATAATATTAGTGAAGATTGGTTTCTGGTAATAGAATATTATATTCGGTTTAGAATATTTTCAAAGTTTCTGTATTATGCAAGTTTCAAATTTTGTGAAGCATATCAACAAATTATTAAAAAAACATTATTGAATCAAAAATATTGTATCCAATTTTTAGATTCTATTTAAAAAACAAAACTTAATAAATTTAATACAAAATGTTATCTTTCAATTAAGGATCTTTCAATTAACAAATTTTAATATTAAACACACCTACATTTTTTTGTGATATAATCACATTGTTTAAGAAAAAATGTAGGTGTAACATTTTTAGCACCTACTTTTAATTAATTGACTAAAGTAAATATTCATATATCGTTATATAATATCGATAGCATTTCCCGTAATTAATAAAGATTACGAAAAATTGAAATCGATACTTTTAAGATATGCACAGAAAAATATTAAAGGTGAATCGGAAAATATTCTGATCTTTAACTCATGATTACCTTGTTTTGAATAGAAATTTAGCAAAATTGAATTTTTTTATTGTATCTACCATATTTTTGATAAAAGTTCTCATTCTTAAAACAACCGGTTTGAGCACAGCGTGACGCCCAAGATTTTAAAATAATACTATATAATATAATGATCCTTTTCCATTATTTCATTACTTATAATTAACTCCATTCATAATAAAAGTGTACCATTTATATTATAATATTATAATGAACTAGATTCATAATAAAAAAGTACAATTTATCGCGGAATGAGACAAACTGTTGCGCAGGGGATTTAAATAACGACTTTCTTTTTAATCTCACAAGTTATTCCGCGAGTAAATCTCATCAGATGAGAGTAATCTCGCCGCGGATATCCGGTAAGAGATTCACAATTTTTCTTATTCAATTCGTATGATTTTCAATCTAACTCAGATTGGGTACTAAAATATTTTATGAAAATACTATCCTATTATATTAAATAAGCTTTACTACGTTCATTAGGTGCGGTTTAATATTACAACCTTCTAAAACTTTAACACATGATATTAGATAATTGAAATTATTAGATTGTAGCCAATATTAAAATTATAAAGAATTGTAGTAACGTTACGAATGTTTAAATAGCATTTTTTGTTTCTCTCTATTTAAGCTATTAGTCGCTTATCTAAAGTTCTTTATAGTTGCTATTAAGATTACGCAATTATGTAAGGTGCTTAAATACACGCACGATTAAGCGAAATTAATCATCTACGAGGACTCTACGAGCTACGAGTCTCGTAGCACGCTCGTAGAGGTTCTACGGTTTTGCTACGAGTTTTTATGGTGCGACCTTTTTTGATACCTAGGGGATATTTGAGCACTTATTGGAAGATTTTGGGGTGAATTCGGGTACACGGGGCTAGGGCGTACAGCGCCGCGCGGCCGGCACCGCGTCTCGCGCAAACTGCCGCCGCCCGGGCATTGTGTTGCCACATTTAGGGAAAATTACCCACAAAAAGTCCTGTCCGCAGGATATTGTTTTACATTTGGTTATAGGTTAATTATACATATCCACTTACTACTTCCATCTCCATACTAATATTATAAATGCGAAAGTGTGTCTGTCTTTTTGTCTGTCTGTCTGTTACCTCTTCACGCCCAAACCGCTGAACCGATTTTGCTGAAATTTGGTATGGAGATACTTTAAGTACCGGGAAAGGACATAGGATACTTTTAATCCCGGAAAAATGTACGGTTCCCGCGCGATAAACTAATTTTGGCGCAACGGAGTTGCGGGCGTCATCTAGTTGATAATAATTATTAAAATTCAAAAGACTTGTTTCTATAATGATTTCTTAAGTTTACGCGAGTATCACTCATGATATTACAAGGAAACACTTACGGATTGAAGTGACGCCAGACTGACGTGGTGTGAAGTGTTGACTTGTTTCTATGTTCATATTTTGCAATATCGAACGCGTAAACAAAATTTCCAATATAAAATTGGCAAGATAAAAATATTGTCTTGGTGGTGGTGGTATCGTAACTGAACGACTATTTTCGATTCATAATTATTGTAAAATAAATAAACCGTAAAATATAATATCTTATCTACTATTAATTAAATAGTACGTATCTATAATATAATATATATAATGAGTACGTATCTACGACATAATCTATGTTTCACTACTAAATAATATCATTCATAATAACATAACAACTAATGTTTGATTTCCCAAAGTTTCCTACACATATCATTTAAGGACAAAATTTTCAACGCAACAATCTTATTAACAAAACTACTGTTTCATAACCAAAATTTTCCTACACATATCATGATTGAAGGACAAAATTTTCCACGCAACAAGGACTACGTCGCGGCTGGCAGCACCGCGGGCGGCGGCGCATTGGGTCGCGTCACTCGCTCTCGGCGCGCAACAGGTAAAGGTCAGCCAGGACGGTCCCTCAGGGCGTATGCTGCACTTGAGTTAGCTGTTGAGTGCGCTGTTCAGCTGATCCGGCAAACGTTGTTTTGCCGCAACAGGTACAGGTCGATCGGTTGAGTTGGGTGTTGAGTGGACTATAATCTATATATTGACCGTCCCTCAGGGCGTATGCTGCACTTGAAATGACACGAATGAACAAAATAAATGTTGATTTGCCATATACGTAACGTCACTTGCTCTCGGCGAAGTAAAGGTCAGCCAGGACGGTACTTTAGGGCACAACAGCTGCACTAGAGTATCGGTGCTGAATGCACTTATATTTTGAGTCCGGCAAACATTGTTTTGCCCCAACAGGTACAAGTCAGCCAGGATGGATCTGGTACAGGTCGATCGGTTGAGTTGGGTGTTAAGTTCACCTACATATTGAGTCCGGCAAACGTTGTTTTGGCATTACGTACATATACGTATACACGCGTTTGTTATGTGTCATGTGCCAGTAAGAAATTTTATCTCATGAATAACAATACATGTTATGTTACATCTAGTAGGAGCAGGAAATACAATAAAAGCCAGCGGATTTCAAGATTACATTTCCTGTGGGAAACAGTAGGTACAACTATCTCTCGAACCAAAGGTCTAAACCGCCAATGGAGTATTTAAAAGTCTGCGGACTTAAACAACGGCGGATTTGCTCGCTGGCTTCATTGTGCATGCTTGAAATTCTAAATCTGCGGTGCGAAAAACTGCGGAGTAGACAGTTTAGCACGCCAGGGCTGGATTGATATGCGTCCGCGCGAAAGAGCGATTTGGCCGGTACACCGCATGATCATAAACAATTGTATGTGACGATTTATTTAAATAGCAATGCGACCCGCTATTTTCATACAATTACTTGCTTGCGGTGTAGCGGCCAAAACGCACGTTCGAGCCGTCGCATATAAATCGAGCATAATCCATTATCAACGCGAGCCGACGAACCAACGAACCAACGATCGGTTGTCACACTTTACTGGCCAAGGGCCACACATGACAATGTGAGTGCCAGCACCGGGCCGCAGAGTATGTGAAGGGCGCTTCAAGAGCAGTTCCACACTAATGCCTTTTTTACACCTACCGAGTAAAGTGGCGAGACAGTACTCTCGGCAAATTTTTTTGGTCGAGAACACTGTCTCGCCACTCTACTCGATAGGTGAAATCAGGCCTTATACAACAACTAGATTAGGTTATTATTTTAGCATTTGTTAACTAAACATTAACGATAACCGGCCAGAATTGGCCAGTTACGTTTATCATTAAATATGGCGTAGTTTTAACCATTGTGCATTATGCGGTATAGTTGGACATTCAAATAATTTACTTTGAAGTTTGAAGCGGGCCGCTCAGATAACGGCCACGGGCCGACGACCTCTGTGGCTCAGTTGGTGGGCTGTTGGTAGTTCAAGCCGGGGGTCGCGGGTTCGAATCCCGCCGACGGAACAAAAAGTTTTCAAAGTTCCTGGGTCATGGATGTGTATTAAATATGTGTATCATATAATAAAAATCTTAAATATATGTATAGTATAAAAGTATTAAATATATTTCCGTTGTCTGGTACCCGTAACACAAGTCCTTCAGGTACTTACCACGGGGCCAGACTGACGTGGTGTGAAGCGTTCATAGATATTATTATTATTATTATTACGGGCCGCATGCGGCCCGCAGGCCGCAATTTGACGACCACGGAATTTTAAACCGTTACCTCGCCAATGGATCACCCCTTTAAGAAGGCGACTAACCCAAAATTAAAGATTTTATAAATCATTTTTGGACTTGATAATAAGCCCCGAATTGTTTAATTTTCTAAACCTAGATACTACATTATATTTCCAAGAGTCTGATTTGAGCGAAAACACGATATCGTAAAATTTTCTCGATAGAAAAAAATCACAAAGATGCATCTAACTTTGATGATTTTTTTCCTATATTGCCAAAACCATGCATTAAACTGAGTTAATATTTTTACACATCATATAAAATTCTATCACCGAGGGTTCGACATAGCGAATTTTTAATATTCTCTATATTTTTTAAGATATTTAAGAAAAACCACATTCGCGCTTCACCGCTAGATTTGTCTCACCTCTCAGTCGCCAACAGTCGCGTTCGCGCGCGCCTGAGGAGAGGACGTACTTCCTTTGCCTTTACTCCGGATTGAGAAAATATTTAATCGAAACCATGGGAAACAAACAAAAATTCAATAAACACACTAAAAGCAACCTTTGCAGGAGAAAACGGGAGCCGATGAACAATTATTGTAGAAGGCTTTTTAATTTAAAATAAAATATGTATATTTGTTTACAAATATAATATTATCATGACAAATAATTTGTCAAACCCATATGTTGCGGCCGCACATGCGTAGCGCTTCGTGCTTGAGACGATACCATTGGACGATCTGCGTGTATCGTCCAATGGTATCGTCTCATAGCACGAAGCTTCGTGACGATAGACAAATCAGCGGCCGCGGCAATAGAGATTGAAAAAATAAATCGGCTTTAAATCGATATACTTTTGACAAAAACTAGTGTATGACAGCGATTTGAAAATCGATTTGGTTTCAATGAATGTCGTACTCGATACTATGGAAATATCGAATAAATGTCTTCGGAACAACGCTACGGTCTAGAAATGATAAGATTAAATTGTCAAACAGTGAAAACATTATAATATTATATGCAAAATTAATTACTACTTCAACCATTCGCTTGATAATGAATAATAATTAGAGTATAAACAAAGGTGATGGCACATTTATGAAAGGATTTAGAAGAGTAGATAATAATATACTACATAATATATTATAAGGTCTTTTATACCTATGATATTGCCGTTTTGTTTAAAAATTGTTCTTTTAAGGGTTCCGTACACAAAGGGTAAAAACGGGCCCAATTACTAAGACTTCAATGTCTGTCCGTCCGTCTGTCTGTCTCCAGGCTGTATCTCAAGAACGGCTATAGCTAGACTTCTGAAATTTTCACAGAATGTGTATATCTGTTGCCGCTATAACAACAAACACTGAAAACAAAATAAAATAATATTTAAGGGGGCTCCCATACAAAAATTACAATTTTTGGGCTATTTTTAGCTCTATAACGGTACGGTACCCTTCGTGCGCGAGTCCGACTCACACTTGGCTGATTATTTCGAACTTACTTATTTCTGTTATTCAAAGTAATCACCCCTGCAATCAATGCACGTTCACCAACGCAGTGGCAGTGTATAGATGCCATTATTGAAAATGTCAGCCGGACCGCAGACTACACTTCTAAGGCATTTTGAGAGGCTGTCTCTCGCGAATTGAATTTTCTTCCCGGTAAAAGTTTTCCCAATTGCGGAAAAGGTAATAGTCGGTATGGCAGATGAAGGAGAGCTTCCAAACAAAATGGGGCCGCGCGTTGTCATCAAGGAGCAGCGGAGACGATCAATGGGTTGTTTTCTTTTTTTTTGATCTCCACCAGACGGCGCGACGATAGACACTTCTAGATTTTCTATTGTTTCCCCAACGATCTGAAATTATGTGCAGGTTGGCATCACTGACTACATATGGATTGTGTTTCTAAAAAATCTCAGTGTCCTGTCAAGTATGACATATATCAAAATATCTTGAACCTAGTCTCCGTTAGCATAATATTAACATAAAACTGTATGTATTTTTATATTTCCATATATTATTTTTTTATTATTATATTTTTTTGCTTCGTCCCTCTAGTTTAAATTTCACGAAGAACATACGCCTAAGCGATCATTGGCCTAAGCGATTAGGCCAGTATACTGGTAACAGTTTAGGAACACGCTGACATAATATAATACTTGTCAAACTGAAAACTGACAACTGAAAGAGTTTTGGCGGGCATGTTACTTTGACACTTCTACTTTTTATTGTTGGTGTGGTTTTTATTATTTTTTCCCAAATTGTGTTATTTGGGTTTTTGATGTTCATTATTGGTAAAATATTAGCCATTAAATATCCGTTATCTTGCACAAGTGCAGGTAAGATGTTGTCAAAACCAAATTTTTTTATATTTCATTGAATCGGTTGAGCAGTTCGCGCACAAACATTGTGACATGAGAATTTTGTATATGTTAATCTGACAAATTAATGTTAATATATTTTACGCAAGTACACACAAAAACTAACCAAATTCGAACGTGGACGAAGACGTGGCTAGTAGATTATATTAAATAAAGTTATTATATTTTTGTAACAACTACAGCTTAGGAATTCTAACCAGACTCGATCCAGTAGTGTCAGAGCCTATTCGATTTCGATAAATAAACACATCACAAAGTATTACTAGCATGGGCGTACCCAGGGGGGGGGGGGGGCAGATCCTGATCCCAGATCAGACCCTGGATCATGTTGACGTCCCTACAAGTATCTTATCTAGTACTTTTATCTATAAAAATTAAAAATTAAGAAAGTAATTACACAAATTTATAGCCGCGGTGACATTTTGAATGCGTTGGGCGAGTGCGGGGGGTATGAAGTGCGTGGGTGAAAACCGATTTTTTTCTGTCGCCCTCTTAACGAGTACATAAACACAAGAAGTATATTGAATCCGCCGGAGCGTTCAATCACTGGCATCCGATACTCGCCAGCGACGGTTTTAATTGAAAGCCCCGCCAAAATACATTTAGAGCTATTGAAACTTTTATGAAAAAAAAAATGTTTTTCTTCAATTTTTAAAAACTGAGAGAGTTGCCATTATTTTTTAAATGTTCGATGGAGTTATAATGACACGGTGCGAACGGTGTGATACATCTAGAACTATTGAAACTTTTATGAAAAAAAATATGTTTTTCTTCGATTTTTAAAAACTGAGGGGTTTGTCATTATTATTTTTTAATTATTCGATGCAGTTATAATGAAACTGTGTGATAGAGCTGTAGAGACTTTTATAAAAAAAAAAAAGGTTGTTAAGGGTTGGGATTTGCCAACACTTTTAAAATACGGTTGTAATAAGAAGAGATTTGCGAAACTATAGCTGTCCCGATAAACGTTGTTCTTACCTTATCTGTATTACTCTATCAATATTGTCCACGTTTCAATCTTCTCTGAACGATCATTTTAAGATCAACGTTAGCCAAATCGGTGCAACAATATTGCAATCCATTTTTCATTTCAGGAAAAGAAAAAAGATTTCACATTTCTTTTTTAGTGGAGAATTTTTAATATATTTTAAAACGAATCCATTATCACGTGTTTTAACTAGTTATCTCTTAAGATAACCTCGGGAAAGTGCTTTTAACGAAGTTCACTAATAGTCTAGCGAAAACTTAACCGGTTATGGTCGCATGATAAAACTTACTTAAAAACCCCAGTTTAAAAACTTAAAATAAAGGATGTTTATACATAAAACAGTAAAGATACTTTTTTTTTTAAATTCAGTCCAATTTTTAAGTACGGATATTTAATATATTTGGAAATAATGATATTTTAAGAAGCACTTTTTTAAAGATAAGATTAAACATGAACCGAATCTAAACCCATACTAATATAAATGCGAAAGTGTCTGTCTGTTAACGAAAACCGCTGAACCGATTTTGCTGGCATTCCGTGTGCAGATACTTTGAGTCCCTGGAAAGAACAAAGGATACTTTTTATCCCGTAAAAAGTTCAGTTCCAGGGTAATAAACGAATTTGGCCCAACGGAGTTGCGAGCGTCATATAGTGTTGAAATAAAATATCAGCATTTGGATACAAGCCATATTTTGTTTTTGCGTGAAATGTGCGAATATACTTTAACAGCTTTTACATTTTAAATGTATTAGTAACGGACCACATACGTTTTAATATGTCATCAGTCATCACAAATCTGTACCCCATATATCTTTAAATTTTAATGAAATATGCAGTTTCGTTTAATTATTACGTCCATTCCGTTGCCCATCAAACAGCAACATTATTCTAATGAAACGAATCAAACAAGAAACGAAACACTGATAAACGCATTAAATTAGCTGTACTTTATTTTAATAGAATTTGTAACAAACACAACCTTAAATATGCAGAGTGATTCAACTTATATTCAAACTTTTTACACGAAAACAAGTTTGTAAATTATGTATGAGTGGAGTACACAATGATATTGATATTACTTCCAATTTTGTACGTGTGAAATACCTGGTGATTGTCACGTACGCAACTTTAAGGTAGCATTAACCTTTAGAGCCTGAATCGATAGCTTCGGAAGGTTATGCATTCATAAATATGGGAGTTTCACGTGACAAAGCATGGTTATTGTTTAGACACGGCGTAGGTTCTTAAATATAGCCCAGTGTGCCGGCTAGTGCTCGTGACGTCATTTATCTGACGCCATATTGAATTGGTGAGACAAGTGTCACGTATTAGTAGTTAGTAGTCTATAATATAGTATAGTAGCCTTAATGACATCCCGAGTGATATACATCAATGCGTTGCCAAAATATTTCAACGACTTAACTGTATGTCATCAAATTCTGTACGTCACGGGCCCTTGTCAATGTGCTGGGTTGTATTTTGGAACGTACTCATGAATAGGCCTATGATATAATATGCTTGGATAATACAATACATGGTAAATCTGCTCGTGTATCCTATTCTTATAAATGTAAGGAATGTATCAAGATTACAAATTTTTTTTTAATATTGTTTACTGCCGAATTTTTTTTTTGAGTTTTATTTCTACCAAAGAAAATAGATTTGTTAATATATCAACTCGATGAATTTAAATATTAATCTACTACTACGATATGACAAAAAGTAACTTTAAACAATAGACGTCTAGGTACCACTAAAGTTAAATAAAGAAAGCTATAACGCTAAATATGTGAAGCAATATAGAATACACAAACTACAAACTAATGAAGCGACAAGGCAATTAGCAATAACGTACAACTTCGAAATGTTTATTGAAGTTATGTTATACCTATACATTATACCAGTTATTCCCAAAGTACTCCAGACAGATCCCCAGGGGTCCAAACGAGACTCGACGGGGGTCTACATTGGGAGTGACAAACAATGGGCAACAACCGTGCGCAGGGATGCATGCAAATTAATTTGGTTTCTACGGTGACAAACTTAAATGTTAGTCATTTGTACTACTAAACGGCCAGATAATTACTTGTAAAAAACAAGTAGGTATCTATGAACATTTTCTCTGAAAACGAGAATAAAATATATTCACTTTACTTCGTAATTTAGAAATCTTAATAATATAGCCTCAGGGGGTCAACCGGATCCAACAAAACTTTGAAAGTGTTGTATGAAACAAAACAGTTTGGGAACCTCTGTACTATACGTTTGAAGCGAACCTTTGTTTGTCGTTTCTTCCCATGTGTATTCAGGCGAGTACCTCACGTTAGGGTCTCAACACACTTTGTATTCTTTTCAAACTTTTTGTTTCACCTTCATATCTAAATTAGACTCGAGTCATAATTGACAAAATTGGAATAATATAATTATAGCGTTGGTTTTAACTTCGTAACAATAATTTTAAGACAGAGTATTCATGATATATTGCTAAAGTATTTAATCTACGCCCTACGGTTACAGTTAACACGTTGACGTGTTAACTGTAACCGTAGGACGAGACGTTGCAAAATGAACAAATGCTAAGTTTAAGCGACATTTTCTATGGCAGTAACGTACATCGACGCTGCAAACTGCAAAAACGTGACGTAATAGCAATAGAAGATCTTTCAGCCACTTCCTCGCACTCGCAGCTTCAGTGTACTAACAGCGTAATTTTCCTACTTGAAAGAAAATCTGCTATCTTAGAAATAAATTATAAACAAAAAACTTTTTGAAAATTTTATTTAAATAGTCTAAAAAGAAAAAAATAAATTTCTCCTTAACATTTTTAACTATTAAGTTATAATCCTCAATATATTATACAATTTGCATGATAATAAAAGCTTGTCGCGACTCGCGAGACTTAACAATCTATCATTACTAAATAACAATCTATTCATTTAACAAAAGTGACCGGATTCAATCGGGCATTTTCTGAAACCCGGCTGGATTTGACTTGAAGTCACGTCACGTCATTTCACGTCACGTCACGTCACGTGACGTCACGTAAAGTCACGACACGACACGTAACGTCACGTCACGTAACGTCACTTCACTGCACATCACTTCACGTCACGTCACGTCACGTCACGTAACGTCACGTCACGACACGGCACGTCACGTCACGTCACGTCACGATACGATACGACATGACACGTCACGACACAACACGACACGATACGACTTGATTATTACTTTTCAATTTACTCTCAATGAGCCCTTTTATTTGATACCCATATTGCAGAAGTGCTTTTAAAAAACTATTACCCTATTTTGGCTAAGCTGCCATATTGGATATAGAATGACATTACATTCGTTTCCGAGTTACTCTCAATAAGCCCTTTCACTTGATATCCATATTGTAGGACTGCATAGAAAATAATTATTTCGCCATCTTAGATGGTCGGCCATATTGGATTTAGAGTGATGTCACATACCATATCGTGCATTGTCATCTAAACTAAACGCGTATGCAAAATTTCAGCTTAATCGGTTAAATATATCTACTTCAAAATTGAGTTCCAAAATTCCACCGTAACATACTTACATACGTACAGAGCAAAAGCTTTTAAAAAAAGCGCACTTCTTAGTAATAGGGTATTTGACCGATTTATAATTTCTATCTTGAATTACTTGGTTACGATCAAGAAGTTCACCGAAAGTATTTTTTTTAATACGTATTTCGTATGAAACATGCAAAAAAATCAAAATTCAAATAAGCCGCCTAAACGCTTTATTCAGCAATATGGCGTCGCGCTTTGTAAGTGACGTCACGATCGTGTAAACCAATATATATTTTAATCTGTTGTGTAAACGAGTTTGTGTGTGTGTGTGACGTCATTAAGGCATTAGCCAATCCGGATCGTTTCCCAATAAGTGGCGCGATAAACAAAAAGCCAAATATATTTTTGTGTTTTTGGATATATTTATTGTTATTATTATTATTAAAACTCATGTAAATCACATAAGCAAACCTCATTTTATGCATTTAAAGCAAAAAATCACAAAAAAATAATAATGAGAGGTGTCAAGGGACACCCGGATGGAACGAAGTTATAAAAAAAACAAAAACAAAAAAAAAACCGCCACCCCACCCAGCTAAAAAAATTCAAATTTCCCGCCATAGAGGATTGGTAGAATTTTAAATTTCCTCATTTCTCTGTCATTTCCTCATTCCTCTGTCATCGCCACTTCAACGCCCTTTGCCCCTACTATGCAGGTACTAATAAAAAAGTGTCGTTACAACTTTTTCCGTCTAGCCCCCTTTCGCAACGCGCGATTAGTTAACTTCGTTCCAAAATTCAACTGTCAAATAGCCTATTGTGTTACTAGAGGCTAATGGGACTTTTCTGCATATAATGGAGGTGGCACTTCAAAGCAAAAAGCTGGTCCAATCAATAGCCCCACTTCTGTGTCTTGAGTGTCTTGACCACTTTCATTTATGAGGTTTTTGACGTAGATGGCGTCTTTCATGTATGGACATTCTTTCTGTCGAATATACGTTCGGGCCGAGTTTTAAAATCTTCGCCATTCAGCACCAACCCTATTTTCAGGTCTTTTGAAATATTGACGTTGCGCGCTGCGAAACAAAAAACAATATTCTGTGTGTGCACTGAACCAACACAAATGTTATCAGATTCCCATGACACACTAAAAATATTTTGTTTGCATAATATAAAAGACATTTGAAAAAAAAAAACTTTACTATGTATGATACATTTTTATACGTTTGTATTATATTATAAACAACATTTGAAACAAATATTCCTCATACATTTAATACTATACTAAAACTCTATATTAAAACTCGGATTTGATAGGAAACTTTTTTTGATTTTTCCGCGTTTCACATGTTTTGTTTATTTATTTTTAAGACGGAAACGGAATTATTAGCAATATATTTTCCTGCCTCCCGCATCTTGTTGGTATTTTAAATACATATCGAAGCATCTTAAAAAGCGCTAAACCGAGTTTTATATTGTAAAGACATAAACACCATAAAAAAAGTGTTAAACCTCATAACGATGGTACTATAAACCAAGAACCAGGAAGATTCGCGTTTACGACTCAGATATTCAATATTATACTCAAATAGGCTTTTTATGGTACCCTACTACCTAGTACTTACTTAGTAAATTATAAAAATCGGCCAAGTGCAAGTCGGTCTCGTACCGTTACAGAGCAAAAGTAGGCAAAAAATTGTGGTTTTTTGTATGACAGCCGTTTTGTATTAAACATTAACTTTATTTGCAACAGAAATACACAATGAAAATTTCGCAAGTCTAGCTATAGTAGTTCTTGAGATACAGCCTGGAGACAGACAGATATCGAAATCTCAGTAATAGGGTCCAGCTTAAGAAATTAAGCATCAAAACTTGAAGAGAGAGGTTTTACCAAGCTCAGGTGTACACGATCCTTACCAACTTATGTCTTAAGGCGAGCACTTACCTCAATTCCAAAACGATAACCTTGCGAACGCGAATGCCAAGCGTGTACGCATCGCAATAAGATTCATTTTAGCTTAGCATAAAATTGTAGTTACGACGGGCGGATCTTCTCTATTTTATGTTTCGTGTGTTTTTTAAAAATATCTATCGAAATAAATACTACGAAAAAAAAAAATGTTCGGTTAAAAGTTTTTTTAATATAGATTCATTAACAATTTATTAAAATAATAAAATGTATGTTATCCTTGTTAATACTTATATTTCGATGATAAAGATTTTTGTCGGAGGTGAGTTTGTAAATTAATTACAGCCAAAGTATTATGTTTTATTAAAATGTTTATGGTTTAAACCCTTTGAAATATTGTGCTTAATATCTCATATTTTTTACATTTCGTTATTATATTGGAACTAGGTAAACCGGGAGTCAATAAATAACAAAATAGGGGTTTGTCCTCGCCTTAAAAACACTCGTAAAGTTAAAAGTAATCATTAATATGAGATACCGTCATAGTACGATCTTTACCGAGCTTGCTATTTGATGAAAATTGTTTAATATACCAATAGTGCAAAATTTATATTTTTATCACTGTAGGCCACTTTATTTCCGCCGCCCCTACATGTACGAAATCTGACGGCCCCCTATGGACGCTGCCGCTCCTAGGCCGCGCGGCCTGAAAGGCCTATTTATAAATCCGAAGCTTTATACCAATAAATAGATTGTAAATGGATTGTTTACAAAATAGCAATATTAATTATTTTATTTAAATCTTTTGTTATATATAATATTTATTTTTTCGACTTATTTTGATAATGTTTTTGCTCTTAGAACTCGTAAACTTTTTCTTTGAATAGAGCAAGTGAAAATATTTTTGCTAACAATTTCATTTCGAAATATAAACGTCCAGTTCAGCGGTTTAGTGCTGCATTTATAGCTAATAGCTTCCACTAGAATATGTTAGGGGTTAGTTACACTGCCACGATCTAAAGGGGGCGACCGATTCTGCAGGACGATCTTAGGAAAAAATTTGCAGACAGGTCGCGCAGTTGTTACGTTATTTAATTTAAAAAAATTGCTAATTAAAAAAAATACGGCGATAAGTAAGCAATAGGCGTTTGACAGCAGATATTAAATATATTATAAATATATATTCCACGATATAATAAAGATAAAATTTATCGTCATCATCTCTATCTCTAGATTATATGATAATCCATACTAGTCCATCCATACTAATATTATGAATGCGAAAATGTGTCTGTCTGTCCGTCTGTATGTCTGTCTGTCTGTTACTTCTTCACGCCCCAACCGCTGAACCGATTTAGCCGAAATATGGTATGGACAATGGACATACTTTGTGTCTCGGGAAAGGCCATAGGATACTATTTATTCCGGAAAAATTTACGGTTCCCGCGCGATAAACGAATTTTGTCGCAACGGAGTTGCAGGCGTCATCTAGTATAATATACAATGTGTCCCGACACCGGTGTCCGATCCCTTAATGTCATGATGTATGGCATATTTTATCGACAAATTGGCTCTAATTTTTTTTCTCTCTCTTACGGCTGTAAAATGGCAGTCATTTTAGTTTTTCTCGGACTTTCACACTAATCTAACCAATACTTCTCATGTAAACATCCTATGAAAATAAAAAAGGTATCATTTGAAAGCTAAACTTGTGGACTACGCTTACATAGACAATGTGTTATGATTTTCGTGGAATAAAACATAGAGAAACCAAAGATTAAGGGAAAAAAATGGTGTATTTTGTAATGAATGGCTTTTTGTGAAAAATCTAGCGCATTAAACTGGTTCTTTTTTATATTAAAAAGGTAGAATACGTTTTTATCTTAAATAAATTCCTTTACTTCTATGCTCTAAGTCTAATATTTTATAAGTTATAACGATTATCTTAAGTATTGGTCAGATTAGTATAAGCCAGAGAATTTCTTTTTTTTAAAGTTAGAGAAATAAAAATTTGAGAGCCAATTTGTCAATAAAATATGCCATACATCATAACATACGCGTTGCCTGATCCGGTTTTTGGCCATTAAAAAAATATCTCAAATCGCTTCGAATAACAGAACCTTTAGCTACAGCTAACGTAGCATATAATTTATGCTTGGCGAGGTGTATGTGGCCTCCCCCCCTTTCTCCCCCCCGGGCAGTAAAAGTTAATGTCGTCAGTTGTCGAGTTGAGAATAGTTCGGTTTATGAAGCGTGCAGCCTTTTGCTCGCGGTACACTTCCTTACGTACTTATTTCTTAGTGTGCCTCAGTGGTACGTCTTAAATTTTTTATGTCATTCATTGAATAAGGGGATATATCAGGGAGGGAAGGGCAGTTAAGGGGATGTATCTTGTGTATCTAGCATATTTATATACCTACTAGCTATCCCGGCAAACGTTGATTTGCCATAATATAAAGTATTTCGCCCATATTATTTTATTGAAGTGACTAAATAAGTATGTCGCCATGGCGACGTCGATCGCTATCCCGTCGCACAAACAATGGTCGCCGTCAGTCTCAGGTTGTAATAATTTACTATTATTTATTCAACCAATGCACTTATCAATATATGAAGTACCCAGTAGCCGATTCTCAGACCTACTGAATGTATGCATATAAAATTTGGTAAAAATCAGTATAGCCGTTTCGGAGGAGTTCGCTGACTAACATTGTGACACGAGAATTTTATATATAAGATTATACTGGTAATTTTTAACTTTATTTTCCCTTTACACTTAGTACCTTATGATCTAAGTAGGTAATAAAAGAAATATCTGAATACAAATAGAATATTATATTGGCTAATTATGTAGGCAGAGGAAAATAAAGAATTTATTCAATAGCATAATCACCCGAATGAACGGTTAGAAATGTGGTACGGATACAACATACGGTTATTTATAATAGGTCTACCAGAATCTGATGGCAAAAAGTGAGAAAATAAATTGACTCTAGCAATACCGGGGTAGTTGGAATAAAACATTTTGATCCTTTTTTTTTCTTATAGCGGCTGATTCTGTGTGTTAAACATGCAAATATAAAAATTTATCCAATGATCAAGGATATTTTATGAAAATCTGCTGTCAAAAATTGCCATCAGATTCTGGTAGACCTATAACAGTGAAACATGAATAATGCAGTCTAATGTCAGGCACTTGCTCTGCTGCGTAGCGCTGTTTAAATAAACCACATTCATGTGTTGCGTCCTAGAATGAAAAAAAAAAAAGAAATGTAGCTCTGTTAGAACTTAGAGCTCCTATGACTGTCAATTGAGTGTATGCTCTGAATAGCAGATACCATACCATCTGCCACCAGATGGAGCTATGTAGCCGTACGGTTTTTCGTGTCAAATAGCTGTCACATGTCACGAACTTAAAAATCCTCATCACAAAAGCTAGTTTGTCAAAATTTTAAACAAACCTGATGATGATGGTAGGTCGCATAATTACTATTTAATAATACATGGATATTTGGGTGAGCTCTAAACTGATATATTATATACTCCTGCCTTTGTGCCTGTTGAACACAGAGCCATAGATGTTACATTATTAAATAGATCCACTTGCGGTTGCATCTCTATTTTATTAATGCAAGGAAATCTTTTATCATAATATGCTGAAGGATACGTTTGTAAGATTAAAAATATGATGCAAAGACAAAAATTATTTTATATTGATTAGGAAGATAATAAAAAAAATATGTTTTGTAACAACTAATAATTGACTAGCTGTGCAGAATTAAAGACGTGAGTGGAAGAAACAACACAAAACGGCAATTTTTTGCAGTAAGTAACAGTAAAAAAATTGCCGTTTTTTTGCAGAAATGGAGGCCCGGACCGGAAAAATGATTTAAAACAAAAAAACTGCGGATTTTATGTGTAGCCAGATATGTTAGCTAGGTGATGAATTAGAAAAGTTACAAGGTTTGTTCAAATTAAAGGGAAAAAATGAGTAATTGTTCGTATGTTATAAAATGTTAGTAATTGTGTTCTTCCACTCACGTCTTCAATTAAGAAGTAGACAAGCGGGCAATTTTAAGATTGCTCGGGGAGAGTAGTTAACATTATGGAAAAATTTATACTGTACACAGTATGTAGAAAAATTGACAACTACGAATACGCAACGAAATATATCTTTTGCTGTATCTATAATGCCAAATCGAGGAGCGGTAACATAAACTTACAGTTTTGGCAGTCTCACCAAACTAAACTATGAAGTCATAAAAAATTGACACTTACTAAACTAACCTAACCAAATAAAATCGACCAAGTGCGAGTTGGACTCACGCACGAATGGTTCTGAGGTATTGAATAAGACACGTACAGCTAGTGCAACCGTTTATTCCTGACTGAATCCGCGACGTCACAGACACACCCGCGCGTGCGCAGATAATTACACAAATACATTACAGGAGAAAATTGTGTTTTTTGTATGGCTCCCATCCCTTAAATATTTAATTTATTTTGTTTTTAGTATTTGTTGTTATAGCGGCAACAGATATACACAATTTGTGAAAATTTCAGAAGTCTAGCGATAGCGGTTCTTAAGTTACAGCCTGGAGACACACAGACAGACAGACGGACAGACGGACAGACATCGAAGTCTTAGTAATAGGGTCCCGTTTTTACCCTTTGGGTACGGAACCCTAAAAAGGATAGCTAAGACTACGTTGCCAACTCTATCTTCTGTTGTATTAGGTTGGGGAAAAAGTTTCTTCGCATTTTATATAAAAATTCAAAAGATTTTTTTATAAAGTTTATTTACAATTGACTAAAGTATATAGGTGCCATTTGTTCGATGACTTTTTGCCATCTTGTTGGTAGGGACATGATCCCATTGCTATAAAATTTTTGGGGCTTCTGATGAAAAAACTGCGACAAGTGGTTTTGGCAGTCCTCTTGTGATGTCAACCTGACACTGCCTAAGGAATTCTGCAGCGACCAGAACAGGTGGAAATCTGAAGGTGCAAGGTCAGGACTATACGGCGGATGCATTAACACCTCCCAGCCAAACTCCCGTAATTTTTGCTGAGTGGCTAAAGATGTGTGAGGTCTAGTCTTATCATGGTGAAAAACCACACCCCTTCTGTTGATTAATTCCGGCCGCTTTCTAACAACTTCTTGCTTTAATCTCATCAGTTGTTTGCAGTACAGTTCTAAATCGATGGTCCTGCCTGGCGGTAACAGCTCATAATAAATAATGCCCTTCCAATCCCACCACGTACACAGTATCACCTTGTTGCGAGTTAACCCGGGTTTAACCACAGTCTGTGAAGCCTGACCGGCCTTTGACTACGATCTTTTTCGCACGTTCTTGTCGTACGTGATCCACTTTTCATCACCATTTATCAGCTTCTTCAAAAATGGTTCGGTTTCATTACGTCGTAATAAAGAATCACAAATGAGTACACGGTTCATTAGGTTTCTTTCAGTGAGCTCATGAGGCACCCAAATATCGAGCTTTTTTGTGTACCCAGCTTTTTTCAAATTTGCCAAAACCGTTTTGTAGTCAATCTCCAGTTCTTCAGCTACATCGTAACTACTAATATGCCGATCTTGCTCCACTTTTTCAAAAATGGCATCAGTTTTGTCCGTAACAGGGCGACCAGAGCGACGTGCATCTTTGATATCAAAATTTCCGGATTGAAAACGCTTATTGCGCTACTCTCACAGATACTGCATTAGGTCCATAAACATCACAAATTTTTTTCGCGGCTTGTGTTGCATTTTTACCTTTTTTGTAATCAAATTTTAAAATGTATCGAATTTCTTCATTAAGAATCATAAGAAAAACAAATGAAAATTTTACATTTACCTAATTTAAATTTGGAATTGTCTTCTGTAAAATTAAAACTTGTTAATGATACCAATATCAGCCAGATACAATTATTGGTATAGCCGAAGGGATTTTATGACAAGTTCATACATACTATAATGCGAAAAGACTTTTTCCCCAACCTATTATCTACGATGCCACATCGTGGGGCGGCAACAAGTACTGCATCGATCACTGTGACGCACGTCCCCGCCCGCCCGCGCCCTGCCGCCCGTACTGTCTCATATTGATTCATAGTAGTGTAATTACTACACGATACTATACGGAGTACGAATAGTAATGTTTCTTAGAAGTTGCACGCGGCTCCGCCCAATTAAAAATAGTATAAAATGGTTAAAACCTTTAATAGTACATGTAGAGTTTTTTTTTTTAATTATTTGATTTTTCCGGCTTGAAACAATTATTTTATTAAAAACGAATTAAAGTTTATAGTTAAACCTTTTAAACGTGTAGTTTCATCTTATTAGGGCTCGCAACTTTACTCGATAGTTTAAATTTTGTTTTGTTTAAATCTGAAAGTAAAGCAGATAGACAGCAATATGCACTTTAATTTCAAATTTCGACGTATTCAACTTTTTTACGTATTTAATTTACGTAGTATACAAATACAATATCACGTAAAAAATACTATACTTTTCTACAAATAAAGCAAGCAAGATTAAACTAGTATCACCCAAAATTATAACAAAATCGATTCAGTAGTTTGTGTGTGAAAGAGCTACAAACATCTATCGATACTTAGATGACATAGCTCTTTGTAAGTTTGTACTTCCAATCATACATAGGGGAGCATACCATCAAGATATTATTTGCCCATAAATTAATACATAAACATACATACATTAAAATATGACATTTTACGATAATATCTACAGCACATAACGAATATGGCGGATATAGTTATGTGCTGTAGTAAAAATGTGTTAAGTTTGTAATAACGTTACGCAATAAAGCTAAAAAGGAATACCGCTTGTTTGTAGCGCCAGTAAAAAAGGTTTTATATTTACCTAGATTAATGTTATAATTTATGTGAAAGTGCCTGTCTACCCATTTCTTTGTTACATTCAAGGCTCAAACCGCTATACCGATAAGTGCTTTTGCTATACCAAATTTGTATCACGCGATATACGAATTTCAGCGTAACAAAGTTGTATGTAACATTTAAGTCATAATATTCATAGTGCGTTTGTATGTTTGTTGCCTAATCACACTTAAATCACTGAACCGATTTTCATGAAATATACTTTAGGGTTCTCGGGTAAGAACATTGTTTTTTCATGAATAAATCTACTGTTTCCTCGCAGGAAAATAGGTTCCGCAAAACAAATTTGTTAGAAATTTCTACACTCTTACTAATAAAAAAAATATTTACACAGCGATTTCATACTAATATTATAAATGTGAAAGTGTGTTTGCCTGTCTGATACCTCTTCACGCCCAAACCGCTGAACCGATTTTGCTGAAATTTGGTATGGAGATCCTTTGAGTCCCGGGAAAAGACATAAGATACTTTTTAGCTCGGAAAAATGTACGGTTCTAGCGCGATACGGTTCTAGAGCGTCCGTGGCCTAATGGGTAGACCTTTGCTTCGCACTCGTAGAGGGTGCAGGTTCAATCCCGGGTGGAAGGCGTGTACCAATGAGACATTTTCTGATCTCAAGTACATAATACGGACGCTCGTACGGTGAAGGAAAACATCGTGAGGAAACCCGCACATAGTTGGTCCCAGACGTATTGACTAGTTCTTTCCTCTGGAACAGGCCGACTATGTTGCGAAAATGTCGTATGTGCTTGGGCAACCATACTGACATTTAAATCTTGTCCCAGGCACTACAGCATTTGAGGAGTGGTTACTTCGCTCTGAAAATACTGTATAAATCATCCACAACGGATGCAAAGGCCTAGTTTTAGCGCGATAAACGAATTTTGGCGCAACGGAGTTACGGGTGTCAACGTGTAACTATATAATATCTGCTTGTCTCTGTCTGGCTCATTACAAAAGTCATATGACACAAGAGAGACAGTGAACATTGAACATGCTGCGTTAATATCTTAGTGTTCTCACTACGTCTATAATAATCAAAATGACGAGATCGGGTACATGATTTTATAAATTTTTTCTTACATTTTATATAAAGTTTAGTTCCTATCGTCGTTTGGACTTTAGTTGCCTACTGTTTCATTAGTTTCATTATTTGCTAAATAATATACATACAACATACTACAGCTTATCCCTATGTTTTGTTTCAAAAGTGTATTAGATCTGTTTTGCTGATGGTGCGAGTCGGTGTGCGGGCACGGGGGGCACGGGGGTACAGTGGGGGAGGGGTATATTGGTGTTATTGCTTTTATCGGGCCGGGATGCACTCAGCCGGGTGACGGCACGTAAATATTGTACTATCGGTTAACAATACTGAGATAACCTTTACAACTCTTTTTTTCCGGCCCCGTGCTAAGTTTTCAAACTTATATTAACCAGACAATGGAAATTAGTAATTTAATTCTATCGTGGAAAGTTAATCCAGATTTTAGAGGAATATGTTTTTAGAGAAAAAAACTTTTTGTCTCCTCAGCGGAATTTGAATCCACGACCTCCAGCTTAAGTCGAAGTCCAGCTAACTGAGCCACATAGGTCGTCAAAAATTGTTTCTATTGGAACAATATATTTATGTTTCTAATGGTGCAACTATTCGTTATCAACTAAAACCCTGCAGAGGCTTTTGCGTGTGTGCTTTTGCTTTTGAAACTCATTACGTAGTATGATCTATTTGTTGAATGCATGAATGAGTTTCAATCTCTTGAAAATTTACACAGATCCTCATAAAAAAAAAAAATATGTTAAATGTCCCGTTTCAAAGATTTTATAACAGAAGTTTTCCTTTTCAATAGCGTTCTTGACTAACTGTTTGACGTGAGCCAATTAAAAGCGATAATGAATAGATAAAATCCTGTCAAAATACCGGGCGTAGAGGTGTTACGAGTTATTTGTTGAATTCGCGTAGACCGCTCGTAGAGCCGCTACGAGGTAGCTCTACGACGTAGAGGGTGCTACGAGAATGTTATCAGAGACATCTGTTGGCATTTTCGAGCATCACTTAAAGCTGAGTTGAGCTTTTCTTTTCTGTACTACTACATGAAGAGCTCCGTGAAACTTAATTCAGATGGCGCTTTGTATAGTACCTTTTTGATTATGAAGCCAAATTAAAAGGGTTTATGGTTAAACATAGCGCCTAAAATACTGGTCCAAATTAAAAATATCACTAATGGTACAGATTTCCTAGAACATTTTTTTTTATAACTATCAAGCTAATTTTGATAAGACGAACAATAATGTCCTCTGCGAAAATTCTCGAAAGAGGTAGCTAACACAGATAGAAAGGATTTAATATTTCGATTTGATGGTCCCAAAATATGGTTTGTTCTATTTGTAGGACCATGTTACTCTTAAATTATATAACTACTAGCCCGCCCCGGCTTCGCACGGGTATAAAATATATAGCCTATGTCACTCACTGAAAAAATGATTAAAATCAATTCAGTAGGTAGTTTTGATTTATATTCATTAGTACCCGTGGCCCGCATTGGTCGGTACCGCCGCGCCGCAAAAGCTACGTCCCACAATTTTTAAATCTGTAATATCTTCGAAAATATTAATTTAAATCATATGCTGTAAAGGGCCATATAGATCTATATTAAATCAATAATGTATTTAAAGTATTTAATTGGATAAGGATTAATGCCGTATTGGTTAAAATACTATTTATATATAAAGTTAGATGTTTAGAAATTCCTGTACAAATTGGGAATGGTGCCGCGACCTAGAATCCTAGATGATGCAACCATGAGTGACAAATAATAAACTGTTAACTATATAATATTTACATGCCAAATTTTATCTAAATAAATTAAGCAGTTTAAACGTAAGAGAGAACAGACAGACATACACTTTCGCATTTTAATTATTTTGTAACGCCCCATTTAAAAAAAAACAATGATTTCTTTAATTTTATGAATATAGTTTCACAGAAAATGTTTAAGGCTTTTGTAAAACATACATTAAATTAAAGATAAGTATTTACTAAACCAGAGAGCCTTTGCTGATTTAAATTCTTATCGGATAATCGTTTGACAGGGTGTTTACGAGTACCATCACGTTGTTTCGTAACTTTATCGAAGGTTCAATCTAACTCCCCAAGACACTGTTTAATGAAAATATATTGCGGTCGATATAACTTACACGACCTAAGGTGGCGACCGCGACCGACAAAAAAAAAATCGGCCAAGTGCGAGTCGGATTCGCGCAAAAAAGGTTCCGTAACGTTATAGACCAAAAATAAGCCAGAAAATTGTGTGTTTTAGAAGCCCCCCTTAAATTAAATTAAATTTTAATTTTATTATTTTTTATTAAAGTACACATAATTGAAGATTTTGTGTAAATTTCAAGTGTCTACCTATTGCCATTATTGATTTTGAGCAAAAAAGGCCAAAAAAACGTTTGTTGTATGGGAGCCCTCCTTAAAGAATAATTTAATTTTGTTTTTAGTAATTGTTGTTATAGCGGCAACAGAAATACACAATCTGTGAAAATTTCAGAAGTCTAGCTATAGTGGTTCTTGAGATACAGCCTGGAGACAGACAGACGGAGAGACAGACATTGAAGTCTTAGGAATAGGGTCCCGTTTTAACCCTTTGAATGATAGCTAGAGAGTTGAAATTTTCACAGATTATTTATTTCTGTTGCCGCTATAACAACAAACACTAAAAACAAAATAAATTAAATACTAAGGGTGGGCTCCCATACAACAAACTTGATTTTTTGGCATTTTTTGCTTTATAACAAAAATGGCTACACGTAGGCACTTGAAATATTCACAAAATACTAAATAGTATTAGAACATTAATAATTAATAAACAAATTAAAATAAAATAAATATTTAAAGGGGGCTCCCATACAAAAATTCAATTTTTGTGCCTATTTTTACTCTTAAATGGTACGGAACCCTTCGTGCGCGAGTCCGACTCGCACTTGACCGAGTCGGACGCGCGCTTTATTGTTTGTGAGATAAAGTTATAAACTACTCGACATTGCCCGCAATTACTTCGACAACCGAAACTTATTTAGCTCGCCGAAACCGTTAATTTTTCCGGGATAAGAATTACTATGACGTAGGTTACACGGTCAAATTTTCATCAATCTGATCCATCAATCTGGTGACAATCAGGATTGATGGTAAATTAATAGACCATATCACGATGTTAGACGATTAATCCGGATTGTCAATTTACCATCAATCCGGTATCTCAATCAGAGATAAACAGTTTCAAGGAGCAGACGTGTACATTTGCAGAATGGATAAAAGAGGCTTGTGTCGCTATTATCATAGCACCACAAGGAATGTAGAGGAGGTTATTGACAATAAGATAGTAGCAGCATTATAATAGGTCAAAAATTGTGTTTTTGTATGGGAGCCCCCCTCAAACTTTTATTTTATTTAAATATTATTATTAAATATTAAAGTAGGCATATAACTAAGGCGTTTGTGAAAATTTCAAGTGCTTAGCTGTTGCCATTACATTTGTTGTATGGGAGCCCCCCTTAAATATTAATTTTATTTTGTTTTTAGTATGTGTTGTTACAGCGGCAACAGAAATACACAGTCTGTGAAAATTTCAGAAGTCTAGCTATAGCGGTTACTGAGTTACAGCCTGGAGATAAACAGACGGTCAGACGGACAGACATAGAAGTCTCAGTAATATGGTCCCGTTTTTACCCTTTGGGTACGGAACCCAAAAAAGAAATGAGCTCAAATATATGTTTAATTTCATCCAAAAATTATTTAAATACATAATATCTTAATTGAGGTATATTAAACAATAAAACAGATTTGCCGAACGACCGCCTGCCGCGACCTCCTGATTGACTGACGAAAAATTGATGAACGCGGTTACACCGTCAAAATTTTCAAAATATTTAAAAATCCGTCAATCTGATCCATCAATCCGTGGGTGAGACGATCAAATTTTCGTCAATCTTTACCGGATTGATGGATCAGATTGATGAAAATTTGACCGTGTAACCAATCCGTGGGTTAGACGATCAAATTTTCGTCAATATTTACCGGATTGATGGATCAGATTGATGAAAATTTGACCGTGTAACCTACGACCTACGACTATCCCTAACTGCCGCAGTGAGAGACGAATATTAATTACCTTAATCTTGCTGTTTTCTGCTTAAATGCTTATGTCGAATTCTTCATTTAATTACAGTAAGTGATTAATATTTGTCTCTGAGTGCAGCAGCGAGAATTTATCTCAATGTCAAATTCATCTAAATGAACTGTTTTGCAGTTTGAACATAAAGGTAACAGACACACTTTTGCGTTTGTATTATTAGTACAGATTTATAAAACTCAAGTGTAAAACAAAACAGGAAGTTAAATAATGTAATAAATCACAAAGAAAACAAATATTACCTGTCAGGAAACGGATATTCAGAGCATAATAGAGATTTGGTGGTTCTTTTCATTCTTTAAATTGTTACGAGCAACTTTACATAGAAAAAGGCGATGAGGTAAATAAAAGCCCTTACGTAACGACAACTGAATTTATTTTTACACTAAACTTGTCTTGATTGAACTTCAATCAACTCGATACTTAATTGAATCCAATATTTTTTAATTTATTAAAAGTTAACAAACAGTAAAAATAGTAGGTACATACTGATACATCTAATACAAAAAATAAATTAAGTATGGAACTAACAACGTTAACTACACAATACATATTAAAAAAATAGGCCAAGTGCGAGTCGGACACGCACGGTTTCGTACCGTTATAGAGCAAAAATAGCCCAAAATTTGAATTTTTGTATGGGAGCCCCCTTAATTGTTTTGTTTAATTTAATTTCATTATTAATTATTAAAGTATAAGTAAAACTGAGTATTTTATGAACATTTCAAGTGCCTGTCTTAAGCCATTTTTGATATCGAGCAAAAAAATTGACGTTTGGTGTATGGGTGCCCCCCTTAAATATTTAATTTATTTTGTTTTTAGTATTTGTTGCTATAGCGGCAACAGAAATACACAATCTGTGAAAATTTCAGAAGTCTACCTATAGCGGTTCTTGAGATACAGCCTGGAGACAGACAGACAGACAGACGAACAGACATCGAGATCTCAGTAATAGGGTCCCGTTTATACCCTTTGGGTACGCTAAAAAGATTCAAGGGGATATACGTGGGAGAGCCATGCTTCGGCACGAATGGGCCGGCTCGACCGGAGAAATACCACGTTCTCACAGAAAACCGGCGTGAAACAGCGCTTGCGCTGTGTTTCGCCGAGTGAGTGAGTTTACCGGAGGCCCAATCCCCTACGCTATTCCCTTCCTTTCCCTCCCCTATTTCCTTCTCTTCCTATCCCTACCCTCCCCTATTACCCTATTCCCTCTTAAAAGGCCGGCAACGCACCTGCAGCTCTTCTGATGCTGCGAGTGTCCATGGGCGACGGAAGTTGCTTTCCATCAGGTGACCCGTTTGCTCGTTTGTCCCCTTATTTCATAAAAAAAGGGGGTTAATCATGTGTTTTTAATAATAATAATTTGTGTGAATAATATAAGTTTTGATTTGTTTTAAAACTAATAAAGGTTAAAGGTCCAAATAAAAATCCCATTTAATTTAGATAAAGTTAAGGGTGGGTATAAACTCGTTACGGACGCATCAATTTCCCAGGCGGCGTGAAACCTTTTTTGCTTGCCAGAAGACTTTCGAATCAAAGGTCAAAGGTATGTGTATAAACACATACTAGGATATCATATTAAAAGGTAATATTAAATTAAATCATATTAATATAATAATAAGTTATATAAAAAATATCATATTGAAATAACACGTAGGTACATGCTAAAGTCATCTATACGAATAAATAATCGGCCAAGTGCGAGTCTGACTCGCGCACGAAGGGTTCCGTACCGTTATAGAGAAAAAATAGGCCAAAAATTGTGTTTTTTGTATGGGAGCCCCCCTTAATTTTTTATTTTATATTAATATTATTATTAATTATTGAAGTACACATCTAAATAAGGCTTATGTGAAAATTTCAAGTGCCTACCTGTTGCCATTATTGATATCGAGCAGAAAAGGCCAAAAAAATCACGTTTGTTGTGTGGGAGCCCCCCTTAAATATTTAATTTATTTTATTTTTAGTATTTGTTGTTATAGCGGCAACACATATACATAATCTGTGAAAATTTCAGAAGTCTAGCTATAGCGGTTCTTGAGTTACAGCCTGGAGACAGACAGACGGACAGACGGACAGACATCGAAGTCTTAGTAATAGGGTCCCATTTTTACCCTTTGGGTACGGAACCCTAAAAATGAATTTTCAATTTTGTTAGTCTAGCTATAACTCGAAAACGGCTGAACCAATTTGGCTAATTTTAGTCTTGAAATATTTGTGGAAGTTCAGGGAAAGGTTTATATTAGGAGGGAAGTAATACGAAGTTAACCGCATCATCTAGTATTAAATGAAATATTATTTAATACTAAATCGTTTTTGTTTCAAAAGTTGTAAAAAGATTAAAATGAGCAAGGCTGTTGGTATTATACCAGTATAATATTAGTAATCTAATATATAATGAATCTCAAATTAGCATAAACAATTGACATATCGTTTTCAAAAATTATAAAAACCTTAAAGTGAGGGAGCCCTAGAACAAATTTTTTTGTGATTACTAACAAGCTAATTTTTTGTGAGTAGCTACATTTTGATAAGATGAACACTGATTTTTGATGATGACCCTAATCAGCTGATTGTTTGTATATTGGTAAGTTAATAGTTATATAATTTAAGAGTAACCTTGTCCTACAAATAAAACAATCCATATTTTAGGACCATCAAGTCAAAGTATGAAATCCTTTCTATCTCTGTTAGCTACCACTTTCGAGATTTATCGAAAATAAAAATGTTGTTCGTCTTATCAAAATGTAGCTACTCACAAAAAATTAGCTTGTTAGTAATCACAAAAAAAATTGTTCTAGGGCTCCCGTACTTATTACCTATAGGCTATATAAAAATTCATAATAGGGAATATTACACAAAGGTCGGAGCAGAGGGCGCTACTAGCGCATACAATAAACAATCCGACCAAAAACCGGACATGTTGCATACATACTATCAGAATATTGACAGAAACGTCGTCAAACGCTGAACAAAACTTTTTGTTTACTGTCTGGGCTGGTGCTGTCTCTAGCACAGTGATGGATTAACCCTTAATCAAATTAAGCAATTGCCTAGGGCATCACGTCTGAGGGGGCACCAGAAGAGTAGATTCAAAGACCGATACTTGTTGACATACGGATAGGGGGGCCCCCCTATCCGTATATCAACAAGAATCGGTTTGCTTAGGACATCAGCCATCAATTAGTCTTAATCCGTCACTGCTCTAGCGTGAAAACATTGCAGTAATATATCCTATTGTATGACTATTATGACATCGTCATTTTGATATATTTTGATAACATTACGAATACGAAGCTATCAGATATTCCAGCTAACCCCTCAACTTAATTTTACGGTGACTGCGTTTACAGTATGGCTTTGAAGTTTGAATATTATAAACTCTTTTCGAGCAGTGAAACTGTAATTATTAGTTAGACTAAAACTAGATTAAGATAAATTTCTGAAATTCGTTTCCTTGGAAGAAAACTATATATTACCTAGACGTTCCGCGCGGCTTCGCCCGCGTAAATTAGATATTTCACAGAAAAATTAGTCCACACAAAAAAGCCTATGATCCTTCACGTGGTCTACTTCTTATCTGATCCAAATAACAGAAAAAATGTTGTAGTAGTTCGTGAGATAAGCCCTTTCAAATAATTTCTCCCGTTTTTTCCACATTTTCCTCTATTTCTTCGTTCCTATTAGTCTTAGCGTGATAAAATATAGCCTATAGCCTTCCTCGATAACTGGAATATCTAACACTGAACAATTTTTTTCAAATCGGAACAGTAGTTCCTGAGATTAGCGCGTTCAAATAAACCCTTTCAAATAATTTCCCCCGTTTTTTCCACAGTTTGCTCTATTTCTTCGTTCCTATTAGTCTTAGCGTGATAAAATATAGCCTATAGCCTTCCTCGATAATTGGGCTATCTAACACTGAAAGAATTTTTCAAATCGGACCAGTAGTTCCTGAGATTAGTGCGTTCAAATAACCCCTTTCAAATAATTTCCCCCCGTTTTTTCCACATTTTCCTCTATTTCTTCGCTCCTATTAGTCTTAGCGTGATAAAATATAGCCTATAGCCTTCCTCGATAAATGGACTATCTAACACTGAAAGAATTTTCTAAAACGGAGACGAAGCCGCGCGGAACGTCTATAACTATTATAATTACTTTTAGTACCAACTAAACATGACAGGATAAAACCGATTTTATTGTTGCTACTTTGATACCTGCAAGGCAGTGAAAGTCTGAAGTTCATTTTCATAAAGATAACGGCATAGCCTGTTTACTTAACTTATAAGTATAAACAAAAAAAATAAATTCAAATTTTGTTAGTCTCGCTAAAACTCGAGAATTTCAGTATTGAAATATTCGTGGAAGTCTAGGGAAGGTTTAGGTATATTAGGAGAGAAGTCATATATATATATATATATATATATATATATATATATATATATATATATATATATATATATATATATATATACTAATATTATAAACCGGAAGAGTTAGTTAGTTTGTTTGTTTGTTTGAACGCGCTAATCTCAGGAACTACTGGTCTGATTTGAAAAAATTTTTCAGTGTTAGATAGTCCATTTATTGAGGAAGTCTATAGGCTATATTTTAACACGCTAAGACTAATAGGAGCGAAGAAATAGAGGAAAATGTGGAAAAAGGGAATTTATTTGAAAGGGCTTATGCCTTATTTGAACGCGCTAATCTCAGGAACTACTGGTCCGATTTGATAAATTTTTTGTAGACTTATTTGTCTGTGAAATAATATTTTTGGCGCATAATTATTAGGCTGCCTTCACATTTAGTCGCAAGTACTGCGGCAGCCGCGCGGCAGCCGCAGTACTCGCGACTTAATGTGAAGGCAGCCTTAGTACTAGAGATCGCCCCCTGTCTGTCTCCAGGCTATATCTCAAGAACTACTATAGAGCTAGACTTTCAAAATTTTCTATGAAATGGGCTAATATTATGGCTAATATTATTAGTATGGATTTTGACATAAGCTCAAAACAATTTCTGACAAACTTTTCATTCAACAAAAAATGTCTCTGAGTGCGTTTACTTTTTAATTGGTGATTATATCTCTGAAGTAAACAAAATAGTTTCGTTGTTACATAACTAAGTTTTGATTAAAAATGTATTTAGATTATTAATTTAATTAAAATGAAGCCAGGTTAAGCCTCAAGAAAGCTCAAATAATTTCTTGCAAGTTTTTCATTTAGTTCAAGACAACGTTTTCCTTAATTATTTTGTATTTACACTTTTACGATGGCACGTTTTAATATTTGTTTATTAAAATATAATGGCAGTAAAATGAAGGAAAGTATTCGTAGGTACCTCATAGAAAATATACCTTCTTCGTAATCAAAACAATATCCATCATGAGTATACAGACGCTAATGTTACATTATAAATTATAACAATATTATAGTAAGTATAGGTCTACCGGGATCTGTAGCCCTAGCACGGCGACCAGTAGAAATGCGAAAGTATAGACAAACTGTGGACATAAACTTAAGGTGCCGTTCCGATCTTTACCGCGGCTAATCGCGACCGACAAAAATTCAATTAACTTATGACATAAAGTAGGATATTATTTGAATTTTTAGGACTATAGTCTGTCATAAAGTGGCATTTTAATTGAATTTTTCGGAACGAAAAAAGATCGGAACGGCACCTTAAGTTTATTTCCACAGTTTGTATATACTTTCGCATTTCCATTGGTCGCCGTGCTAGGGCTACTGATGGCAAAAAGTGAGAAAAGAAATTGACTCTAGCAATACCGGGGTAATTGGAATAAAACATTTTGATCCTTTTTTTCCCTTATAGCGGCTGATTCTATGTGTGAAACATGCAAATATAAAAATTTATCCAATGATCAAGGATATTTTTTTAAAATCCGGCATCCAAAGCCATCAGATCCTGGTAGACCTATACCTAATGTAATGAATTGATAATAGTCGCTTGACGCGCTTGAAATAGCGGATCGAGCGATGTTATACTGCTTTGTTTTGTTCTCTTATGGTATCTGAAATGCTTGTGTGCGCGATTTAGACAGTCTAGTAGCAACATGAACACTGTAAACTGTTACAGGCTGTAACAGTATAATACGCTTAAGGTGTACTCCCACTATACACTATAAACTGTATAACATTTTCTTTAATATCGGGCTTTGGCCACCACACATTCCCACCACTGTATCACCAGTATCGCCAAGATTAACAGCGGTATCCAACTACGAGTCACGACGCTAACTGACTGTATGACATTATATTATGTATAAGTTGTAGGTACTCACATTCTGTCCAACATCCATAGGCGCGAGTACGGGTTGGTCACTCCGCCGTGGTCTCCGGAAGACCAGGAGCAGCGCAGCTATGATCAGCACGGTGCCGGCTCCCCCCATAGCCCCTAAGGCTGCGCTCCAAGCGTTGCTAGTGCTATCCCACTCCCCCCTATACGCTTGAGGGGGGAGGACACTAGCCGTGGTCGGCGTCCCCCAGGGTGCCTCACTATCCTCCGAATTATCTGATAACGAACATCGATCCACTTATCGCTTTTGTATTGGAATTAAGTATAGGAAATAAAGCGTTGCTGCGTTGTAAAAAATAAATGCAAAACCATGTATTGTTTTTAATTTTTGCGCTTTGATTTATTGCATTTTTTATATAAATTATACCCAGCTAATAGCGAACTTTTTAAAAATAGCCCTAAATATAACAAAATACCAATCAATTTATTTATATCACAGCAGATTCTAAACTTAAAAATCAACACATCTCACTGTAAAATCCTCGAATATCTAAGCCTTTGGCGTTAGAGCATGTCAATAAAAGTAAACGTTCGAAATTCGAAACATATGGTGACTGGCGTACGTACCCATGTTACGTGCGTTGGCCGTTGGGCGGGCGGGCTGCGACTGAGGCGCCGTCTTATCATTAACGTGACTTGTTTACGTCGGTGGCGTGGTCCGTTCAATGTTGCCTTATTGCGTCGCTATCTATAATATTGGAGAAAAGATAGGCCCTTGAACATATTGTTTTCGTGTAACATATTGCTTTATAATTCTTTGTCCGAAAACTATTGCGTCGTCGCTATCAATGGTATTGCAGGTAACCTCCTCCTTTTTGGAAGTCGGTAAAAAAGAGAGAACCCCTGAGAATATATTGTTGTTTTTATGTGCATTGTGCATAATAGTTCGTCGAACAGCTACTTATTTGTCAGCTTGAATCAGCAATAAGTTAGCTATGTTCATATTTACAATTAAAGCTTTTTTCATTTGCACGTTGACTAAGGGTGGGTTGCACCAACTTACTTTAACTACAGTGCAAAATGTCAAATCTTTGGGGACGCCATATTTAACGATAACCATAACGTCCATAACCGCTCATACTTATATCGAATTTTTTTCGTGAAAATTTACTATGGCTCAAAGTGTTGTTATAACAAATATTTTTCCTGTCGATTTTTATGCATAATTCAATTTCTTATACTCTCAATCCCATTAACTGTAGCTTTAATAAAAAATAAACGCAACAGACATCTGTCAAATTCTGTGGTCAAACTTAAGGTTAAAGTTAGCCTTTACTATAACCATAACTATAACTATAACCACGCCTCTGGTGCAACCCACTCTAAATGATGTAGACTTAAGCTCTCTATGCGGGCAATAACTTCTGGATAAAATAACTTAATATATTGATTTAGCTGTTATTTTACTCCTCTTCGCGATAATACACTGTTGTTATTTTCTGTTGCTTATGCTGCCTGTACTAGTATATTTAAAAGACCGTTCATAACAAGCTAAAAAGCTCGTCGGGGCACTCACATTGGAAACATTATACGCATTAACAACACCTGTCCTAACGCCAGTAATATGAAGTCAATGGTCGTTGTAGTCATTCTGTTATGTTTTGAAGAATGCTCGAACAAATTGGCTATAAAACCCTTCATCTTCCCATTTTCTTGTGTTAACATAATATAATATATTACGGTACGCTCTTTATAATACTAATTTCCTGACACATTTCGGCGAATTTTCTTCCCGTTTTTTCGTATGGTCTGTAACAATTGAATACTGTATTGTATTTTAAAACATTAAATTGATACATCAGACATATGAACAATGTTTAAGAATTGAAGAATAGCTTCGAAATTATACTCTAGTGGTGTCCCTGCGCTTCGGTCGACTGGTCTTGGCAGCGCGGCGGTACCATGGCAGCAAATTGTAGATTGTACCATTGCATCATGAAATTGATTCGTACACAGGTGGCGGACCTACTTTATTTAGGCAGGTTATGTCAAGTCAATATAAGTCGTCTTGTCGGTGGGGCTTGACATAACCCTACCAAATTACGAATTTCTGTCATCTGCTTTTGGAAATTCCCTGATAGTACTTATATCTACAGAAGTACCTACATTCTTAACGTCTTTCGGGAATCGCTTTTTTCATAGTACAAGTCATTTCCATAGAAACGCGATGATTGTAGAGGGCATTTACATTGTAATGTTATATTCATAAGATAATCCAATGGTAATGGTGTTCTATGGACACTCCGATAATGAACTAGTCAAGAACTGGAGTCAAGAAGTCTGACTACTTACGACTGATCAAACATAGTAATAATATTATAAATGCGAAGGATTGTCTGTGTGTTTACTCCTTACGTTTTAAGCAATTTGGTATGGAGACGCTTTGAGTCTTGGGAAAGAAACAGGATAGCTTATCCCAAAAAAAAAAATGTACGTAAAAAAAATTTTGAGGAACGGAGTCGCAGGCATCTAGAATCTAAATCATCATTATTCAAAAGTATATCTACTAATTAGCGCTGCTTCCGACTTCTACAGCTTATTATTTAGAGCTTTTGACAAGCTCTCTACGAAACCATGAAAGCATGTTGAATCTATTTTTAGTCGTGTTTCCCAGAACTTGCATTATCTTCATACCAAATTTATTTAAAATCATACTGGCACATTTAACACTTTCTCGACACAATTACTTTGTTTGTTTAGGTTTGAAGCTTTGAAACTTTTAAAGCTAACAAACTTTTAAAGAATCTATTTCTAACTTAAAAAATCTTCTAACTCTATCCTTTAAAGTTTAATAAAAGCTTTATACCTAAGCGGCATATGATGTACTTAGGCTATCTTTAGAACTTATAGATTTTTAAACAAAGGTTGTTGTCAGACCTTCAAAGAGGAGAAGGTTGCACATTATGCTTCTCTAAAAATAGACTAATGAATCACTTTTAACTTTGTGCTTTCTCTATGAAAGTGTTATACGTAAGATCTGTACCCAGATTATATTATCTAATATTTTAATGCATCTTTAATGCAGTTTCGTTTCTTGTTCAATATAGCCCTTTTCCTATCAAACTACAAAATGGTATTCTCATGATAACATGGTATTGTCAAACCATTAAACCCGTTCAACACCCTAAGGGGCTATTTCACCACTTCCTGATAAGTTCCGGATAGGCTATCCACAACTTATCTGACAAATAATCCATACTCTATTTGTCAGATAAGTTATGGATAGCTCTAACAGGTCCTAAAACTCAAAAATATTTCATTCCGAACAATAATAAAGTAGGTACTTACCTAATGAAAATACGCAGTTAGATGCCTTCGTTATTTGGTTGAGTTAGGCTTGGTTCACACGAAACAATCCTGCACGTATTTTGCAGTATACGTCTTAACGAATAAATAGTGGCGCATACAATGTATAATGTATATAGAACTATTCACACGTCGATTGTACTGCACGATTTGTTGCATTATGCATACAGGATTGTGACGTGTGATGCAAGTCATGATCTATCAGCTGGGCCTGACATAACTCGACATAATTACGCAGGTACGCAATTTGCTCATGAATCAATTTCTCTAATAGTACCTACCTACAGACCTACAAAACCAATATATTTTTAGGGTTCCGTACCCAAAGGGTAAAAACGGGACCCTATTACTAAGACTTCGTTGTCTGTCCGTCTGTATGTCACCAGGCTGTAGCTCAAGAACGGTAATAGCTAGAAAGTTGAAATTTTCAGATTGTGTATATCCGTTGCCGCTATAACAAATACTAAAAACAAAATAAAATTAATATTTAAGGGGGGCTACCATACAACATACGTGATTTTATGGCCTTTTTGCTCTATATCAATAATAGCAACAGGTAGGTACTTGAATTTTTTCACACAATCTTTAGTTTTATGTTAACTTTAATATTTAATAATAATCTTATATATAAAATTCTCGTGTCACAATGTTAGGCCGCGTACTCCTCCGAAACGGCTTTACTGATTTTAACCAAATTTTATATGCATATTCAGTGGGTCTGAGAATCGGCTACTGGGTACTTTTTATATTGATAAGTGCATTTGTTGAATAAATAATAGTAAATTATTACAACTCGAGACTGACGGCGACCATTGTTTGTGCGATGGGATAGCGATGGACGTTGCCATGGTGACATACTTATTTAGTCACTTCAATAAAATAATACGGGCGAAATACCTAGTATATATGGCATAGAAACGTTTGCCGGGACAGCTAGTATTAATATAAAATAAAAAATTAAGAGGGGCTCCCATACAAAAAACACAAATTTTGCCCTAATTTTTCTCTATAATGGTACGGAACTCTTCGTGCGCGAGTCCGACTTGCACTTGGCCGATTATTTTTAATAGATTCCTCTCGAGTTTTTAAGCTACGTTTTCTTTTGAGTTTTTGAAGCCACGAAAATGTTTGTCCCCCAATTTATATGACACGATCGATACTTTTTAATTTATCTCGATATAAATAGCCCAAGTATCTTCGAGGGTTTCCCTGCCGGCTGCTCGTGTGTGCTTCAGTAAACATTAGCGAGCCTAGCGCCCGATTCTCACAACTCGAAACTGGCTTCGAACGCAGGCTGTCCCACTCACGCTTATTACGGCATATCGTGGGCGAGTAAGACAGCCTGCGGTCGAAGCTTTATTCGAGTTACAAGAATCGGTACCTAGGAGCCCGCGCTAAATATACTTCAGCTTAATTAGACATTTCTTATTACTGGTGGACCTAAGCTGCCTTTTTATGTAGCCTCTAATAATACTAAGTCAATGTAAGTACTTACCTTGAGCGATTCCGAGATGTTCTATCCATACTTCCATATCCATACTTAATATTATAAATGTGAAAGTGTGTATGTCTGTCTGTCTGTCTGTTAACTCTTCACGCTCGAACCGCTGATTCGATTTTGCTGAAATTTAGTATGGAGCTACTTTGAGTCCCGGGAAAGGACATAGGATACCTACTTTTTATCCCGGAAAAATTTACGGTTCCCGCGCGATAAACGAATAATGGCGCAATGGAGTTGGGGGCGTTATCTAGTACCTATAAACTAATAAAAGGATAAAAAATATGTTATTACGATCTAATATATAAAAATAAGTCGGGTTTTCTTTCCTGACGCTATAACTCCACAACGCACGAACCGATTTCCACGGTTTTGCACTCGTTGGAAAGGTCTCGGGCTCCGTGAGGTTTATAGAAAAAAAAATATCAAAAAACTTCAAGAGAAAAGCAGGAAAACAGGGAAAACAGTCAAAACAACGTTTGCCGGGACAGCTAGTTCTACTATAAGTATCTTGATCTACTTGTTTTATACAAAGCGGGACTAAGATGCACTCGTCGTTAATACGATGAAGACAAGTCTAATGACAATATAAAGGGTTTTCCAATAAGAGGTGTTATTTTGAATAGCCCGCTATTTCGGTAGATGTCACTTTTGAAGCTGTCATTTCTTGGCATTTGACAAGTAGAAACTACGCCATTAATAAAAACTAGATGTCCCGCGCGGCTTCGCCCGCGTAAATTAGGAATTTTACGGAAACCGTACATTTTCCCGCAAAAAAATTGTTTATGTCCCTTCACGTGGTCTACTCTATATCTGTGCCACTATCATATCCACATATCTAACACTGAAAGATTTTTTAAATCGGACCAGTTTGGGACCAGTAGTTCCTGAGATTAGCGCGTTCAAGCAAACAAACTCTTCAGGTTTCGTCGCAAATTATCTATTTGTTGACTTCTGTTGTTCGCTCGACGATTCTGCATTGCCAACCGAGCTGTTTCACGGGCTGCTTCACTTTGCTCTCGTGATTGAGAAGCACGAAGTCGAGCCATTCACGTGCAATTTCTTGTTCTTCTTCAGTCCTTTCATTTGCAGTATTTTGTATTCTTCTTGCATTACGGCTTTGTCGGGAAAGATTCGATCGTCTTGGTCGCGGCATTATTAATTAAACTTCACTTCACTTCAATCCACTTGTTAATTATTTATTTAATAGAAATAGTTTTAATATTGATTTCTTACAAATATCAAATTGTCATCCATACGTCATTACATAGCTGTCATTTTACGTCAATTACATAGCTGTCATTTGCGTTTTGTTATTCCAAGTCTGATTCTTTTTTGTTATACCACGTTTTATAGTGACTGACGTTTCATGTCAAGTCACACAGGAACGCTGTCGAACGGGATAAAAAGTATCCTATGTCCGTCTCCTGGCTCTAAGCTACCTCCCTACCAATTTTCAGCCAAATCTGTTCTGCCGTTCTTGAGTTATAAGTGGTGTAACTAACACGACTTTCTTTTATATATATAGATGGTACGATACACGCTTCAACAACGCATTGAAATTATTAAAATTCACTATAAAAATGGTGAAAATTTGGCAGAGACGGTTCGTAAAACTCGAACATTTTTGGGTCGTCGTGAAGCACCTTGTCGGACCGCAATACAGAAATTGGTGGAAAAATTCGAGCTGTTGGGACAAGTTAGTGATAAGAAGAATAAAACCCGTGCACGTCGCTCAAGAACAGCCGAGAATATTGCTGCTGTAGCCGAAAGTGTTGAAGAAAACCCGGGTTGGACAAACCCGGGTTTCCTCGTCGTTCTTTGGAATTAGGTATTCCACAAACGTCATTACACCGTATTTTGCATAAAGATTTGGGTCTTAAGGCTTATAAAGTCCAGTTAACACAAGAACTCAAGCCGGCCGATCATCAACAACGTCGTGACTTTGCTGATTGGGTCGTTGAAATGCATGAAAATGATCCGGAATTCCATCGAAAACTGATCATCAACAACGTCGTGACTTTGCTGATTGGGTCGTTGAAATGCATGAAAATGATCCGGAATTCCATCGAAAAATCATCTTCAGTGATGAGGCCCATTTCCACCTCGGTGGCTTCGTCAACAAGCAAAATTGTCGCATCTGGGGCTCAGAAAACCCAAGAGTTATTGTTGAAAAGCCTCTCTATCCTCAACGTGTGACTGTTTGGTGCGGTTTATGGTCCGGCGGAGTCATTGGACCTTACTTTTTCGAAAATGAGGCTGGCGCAACAGTTACGGTGAATGGATTGCGCTATCAAGAGATGATTAACGATTTTTTATGGCCGGAATTGGATGGTATTGATCTGGACAACGTTCACTTTCAACAAGACGGCGCTACGTGCCACACAAGCAACGAAACCATTGATCTTTTAAGGGAAAAGTTTCCGGACCGTGTTATCTCTCGAAGAGGTGATCACAATTGGCCACCGAGATCTTGTGATTTAACACCTTGCGACTTCTTTCTTTGGGGCCACGTGAAGGAGAAGGTCTACGCCAACAGCCCAGTATCGATTCAAGACCTCAAAGATGGAATTCGTGAGGTTATCGAGGACATAGAGCAGCCACTTTGCGATTTAGTTATGGAAAATTTCATGAAAAGGATTTTGTCCTGTGTTTAAAAGGGTGGTCATTTGCCTGATGTTATTTTCCACTATTAACGGCATACCTTCCTCTTTGTAATGAAATAAACATCTGATGATTTATAATAAAAAATGGCATTTTTCTTTGAATATCAAAATAACACCTCTTATTGGAAAACCCTTTACATAACAGAATTCGTTTAATTATGAATATTTCGACATAACACCCGTCTTTCATTTTCTGTCTAATTACCTCAAAGTAAAGTAATCAATAAATGCCTCGGAGTGCCGTCGTTAAGATAGTTAGGCTGAATGGATAAGGCTACTGAAAGCCTTATCCTTCAGTATTGTCGACCAGAAATGCTTGGGCGGAACAGAGACACAAATATTGCGAGTGTAATAATTGTATTAGGTGATCTGTGTGCTCGTTTCAAGATGTCTTTCATAAAAAACTTCCAGCGCCATCTATGATAGAATGTTGGCATTATATTATGGCAGTGTTATAAAAGTGATAGGTACCTACTCGCTATTAAGACTACAAAATACTGAACTACATTCTAAGTAATTAATAACTATGACTACAGATGCCGCTACTTATTTTTAATGTAAGTATATAATTAAAAGTAAATAAGTGTAATGTTTGAAATTTGAATAATCTTAATACATAATATTATTAGGAACAATAAAACTACAATAATTTTGTTTAATTTTACCATAAAAATTTTAATGGCATAACAATAGCTTCAGTAACTATAACAATAAACTAAATAATCAAAATTTTAATAATATTTATATTACAAAATTCTTTCTCTCAGAACTACTACATAATAATATTAATATGATGTGTCTTCTATCCTCCTTACTAATAAAGAAGTTACACAATTAATAACTTTGTATAATGTTTTGTCTTGATCTTTTAAATGACTTTTTAATGCATCAGACAAGGACAAAAATTTAACAGCATATCCATGGTCAAAATATTTTTATTAGTAAAGGGGTGTTTGTAGGCTTTTACTATAATATTACATACATAGAAGTTAGTATTCATGGGGTTCTGTTTTATAAAAGTTCCAACCAAATACTTATACATAACAAAATATTATTATGTGTAGCTGGTGTCAGATAGCTTGCCTGCCGAAGGCCCGATTCAACCAAACTTGAAGGTGCACGAGTGTAACTATTATGAGAATAATTTTACTCCTTCAATTTACCTACTCTAGGATGTATTCGTTTGTGCTTTACTAAGTTACTTGAAGAGTATAAAATGAAATGTTAATATTCTCAGTTTAATATTTTACTCTGTCAATATCGCCCATGTAAGTACTTTATTCTTAGGTTAGAAGTTGGTAAAATGCAAAACCAGCTTACTCTTAGATTAAGCAGTAGTTATCCCCGAGTAACATTTTACTCCAGTTTGGTTGAAAAATCTCCTTGTCTTATCATTTTGCCAAACAGACTGTGGTAGTGTGTAATAAAATAATTTATTAAGTCCAGTCATTGAACAAGGAATAATTATGATAGTGGCCTATCCCTGCTTATCCCTTGCGCACAAACACATGTGATGTGTTATGCAATCTTTACACAGACCTGTGGAAATCAGATTGGGTTAATTTATGTGCAAATGAAATTGAAACGTAAACCTCTATCAAAAATTTTTACTGTTCAATAACTGTACTTTGGATTTAAATAATTCCACTGATTCCAGTTTACTGAAGGATGTTGGCAGTTGATTACTCGATACTGTCTAAATACTTTTAACATCTACCTATATATAATTTTGTCAAAATACTCTACCATTATTTCATAGTTTAGTTTTGAATGAAGTCTTGACTTTGTGAAATGGGAACTCGTTTTTATATCTCTGCACTCCAAGTGTCACGAAAGCTGAAAGAAAAAAAAACATAAATGTTAAGTCTTAAATAAATAATTATTACAATTCAAAATCAGCAAAAAAAGAAATATTTGAAGCTTATGTTCCTCAAAGTAAAAAATAATCTGTTAATAATACTACATAGGTACTTGTTTTAAAATGTCGACCTCAAAAATTACTTACATTAAAGTTTACCTAACTTATAGAAATTTATTGAAGAGCTAGCCAGCTTGAGTTGACACTTAGCTAGGACTTGTATAGTTCCTTACAACCAACATTTTTTGTGTTGTAAGGATGTCTTATTAACTGAGAAGCAAAAATTTGAATAGCGATAATACTTACATAGTGAAATTGTTGATATTATAACTTTTCCGGGTGTAGTTTTATTTTTCCAGGCTATATTAGCAAGGTACGCTCCAATGCCGACAAGACCAAATGCTCCAGTTAGCCTGCAAGCTGTACAGTCTTTAGGAACCTTTTCCGTTGTTGTAGTTGATGCTGTCATTGTAAAAACTTTGTGATAATGTATTTAAATACAACACTTAAATAATAAACAAAATATAATATTTTGAGAATAATAAATAATTCCAAATAAATTCTTTTTTTTTTTTTTTTTGTTAATTCGTCCCGGTCGGGACAGGCAAAGGGAGCGTTGCCCATACAGCCATTTCTATGTATTTCAAAAATATTACGAAATGACATTATGATTTTCTTTTTTTTTTCTTATTATGGCAATCGGCTATTTAACCATGGCCAGTGTCGAGTATAAATATGGCGGGAAAACAATATTCAATATACAATTTTCAGCTTCGTTTTTCTATATTGTCAGGTCGAAAGTCTAGTCAAAGTCTAAGTAAAATTCAATACAAACAAGAAGTCAAGTCGGTCGATTCAGTAAAGTGGTAGACGCTTTACTGAAACTTTTGATGGAGTTTTGGAGGGAACACAAAATAGCACGTTTCTGGATATTGTATCACTTTCCTACATTTGTGCACGATAACGAATATCTAATGGTTAATATCCTACCAATATTACACATTAGACTGGATTGCACCAACTTACTTTAACTATAACTTTAACTTTAACCATAACAAAAAGTCAAATGAACTATCAAATCCCTAGTAAAAGTCCATTATGGACGCCATATTTGACGATAACATTAACTTTAACTTTAACTACGCCTCTGGTACAACCCACCTTGGTTTAGGAAAATATTACAAAAACTTGACAAAAACACAACATCACTCTTTCACATTCCCGGCAAAACAATTATGATTTTCTTTGGTCTGAGTTTATGATAGTGTCAACCACAGTGTCAACTGTCAAGAGTCAAGTGCATAGATCCTCCGTGAGTACCTAATTTGTATTCTGTGCATAGATCACAGATTAAGGCCCGTATTTTTGGTCAGTAGGTACTCAAGATGCAGATTGCATTTTCAATCAAATCAATTTTATTTGAGTTGCATTTTATAGGATATTAATTGAGTACCCAACTATTGTTTAATAAGGCCCGTATTTTTGGTCAGTACTCAAGATGCATCTCGGTCTCAAGACACGGTTCAGGCTCTGTGATTGGTTGGCTGTCAAAATTTGGACCAATCACAGAGCCGAACCGCGTCTTGAGACCGGGTCGCATCTTAAGTACTGACCAAAAATACGGGCCTAAGTGTTGATGAATCACCATGGTCTCCAAAACCCGACGACAAAACTTGCAGTGATAGTTTCATAGAATATTTCATTCAAGTCCAAAGTATCAGGAGGAAGAAACAATGACTCACAAATGACGATAAACCATATACTACATCTGGTCTAACTGATCTTTTAGAAGCTGGAGATAGAGTGTTAATAATAATACACTTGATACTTGAAATTAGGTTTAATCAGTCTTCCTTTTACAGATAACATTAACGCACACACTTTTATTACAGTTTTTCCGTTTAGGCGCCACCAGAATAATCATAAGTAATCTCAAAACGTCAACATGACAGCCGACGCGCGCGAGCGCGTACCTCCGATGCACAGAGTAAAATTACCATAGACCTTATTTAGGTCTATGGTCAGACATCGCTGACACCGACTGCCCGCCGCCCGACGTCGACCTCGCTACGTCTTGTCTTCTGCCTAGGAGCGCTCGTAACATGAGTTTTAAATGAATGAAAAAGGTTTTTCAATTACGCAAGTTTTAGATGAAAGGGGTAAAAAAGTTAAAATTAGTACGCCCCCATTTTGACCAAAACAAAACGAGTACTCTCAAGAAGAAACCGAAAGAACTTATGATATTGCTCGAGTAAGAATCCATATTGAAAAAATACTCAGAAACATGAAGAATGTTTGCAGCGCAGTGTTTTAGTAAATTTATAGACTTCAAATTCCAATCTTCTTCAAGAGTATTAATGTTGTAAAAAATAAATAAAAACAAGATTTTCAAAAACATTCCTTTTTATTTTTTCAAGTAAAAAGTATTGCACGTATTTTTGTTACTGTTTTTAATGAAACATTTAAATATTAAAGCAGCAATATGTTTTCACTTGCCACTCTGGTTATAAACGCAGCAGTATTTTACTCCAGCAACAACCCGAGCATTATTATCTCTCTGTAAGAATGAATAAAAATGTTTAGACTTGATTTATCTAAATTTTTAGTCACGTTTATTGGTTGGTTCAGTACTTACGTTTGAACTTGTTTTATTGGGTGCTAAAGTCACCGATGTTTGGCGAATTATATTGGCTCATATTAAATAACTATTGCCATTAGTTCTTAGCTCTTCTACATCCCTTACGTGTCCTGCTAAGACCAATTTATTTCCTTTTAGCATAGATTGGGCCTTGAAACTTATTGAGTGTTTTACACTCTCAAAACCAGTTTTTTATGATTATATTCATTTTTCCACAAGTAGTTTTTAACTAAATATAACCCAAATACCATTGATTATTGTTCTAAATAACTATATTTTATTTGCTATAATCTTTACAAAATAAACAAACTCTTGTCACTGACATGTAAGTACGTACGTAGTACATTATATCTCTATGACTCTTGTTTATTTTTTGACACTTATAATAATAATAATATCTATGGACGCTTCACACCACGTCAGCCTGGCCCTGTGCTAAGTACCTGAAGCAGTGGCGGATTAAGCATTTTGCCGCCCTAGGCCCTGTGACCTGTCTCATATGCCGCCCTTTTTAAAGAACAAAATTCTATATAATATTTTGATTCACAATTGTTGTTAAATAAAGCTTTTATTTTATGTAAATACGAGATTGCGGGCGTGCAACTACGTTGCGCCAAAATTCGTTTATCGCGCGGGAACCGTACATTTTTTCGGGATAAAAAGTATCATTAGTCCTTTCCTGGGACTTAAAGTATATCCATACCAAATTTTATCAAAATCGGTCCAGTGGTTTAGGCGTGAAAGAGTAACAGACAGACAGTTACTTTCGCATTTATAATATTAAGTATGGATATGGAAGGTTTTGATAATATAGTATAGATAGTTAATAAATAATACAAAACAATTTTTATTAAACTAGCATATAATAGATAACAAAAATAATAATTTTCTCTAATACCTACCTAACGATTAATAACGAGCGTTTGTGGCCTAGTGGGTAGACCTTTGATTCGCACTCGAGAGGGTGCTAGGCTCGATCCCGGGTGGAGGAGTGTACCAATGAGACATTTTCTGATCACAAGTACATAATGCGGACTCTCATTGCTGTGGGAAAGCCATGCTTGCACTTGCAGCATGCAGGCACGAATGGGCCGGCTCGACCGGAGAAATACCACGGCCTCACAGAAAATAGGCGTGAAACTGCACTTGCGCTGTGTTTCATCGAGTGAGTGAGTTTATCAGAGGCCCAATTCTCTACCCCCTATTCCCTTCCTTACATTCCCTTTCCCTATACACGCAATTTACCCTTCTACCTCTTAAAAGGCACCGGCACCGGCACTTACAACTTGCTAATGCTAATCGCTTCTTAATCATTCATTTTCACCAAAAAAACTAATATTTTAAACAGTAGAAACCCATAAAAATGTTGATTGAAAAATATGCCTTTTAAATGGCGCCGAAACCGCCATAGTGTGACGACATATTTTTTGTATTTTATACTATTCTTAATTGAAATTTTTTTATGTGCTAAACGTACGAGTCTAACAGTGCCAAAAAATTAGAAAAGAATTTAGAAATCATTTGTAATGTTTAAAACTTTTAGAGAAAAATTTGACTTGTGTTACGGGTACCAGACAACGGAAATATATTTAATACTTACTATACATATATTTAAGATTTTTATTATATCATACACATATTTAATACACATCCAGACCCGGGAACATTGAAAACTTTTTGTTCCGTCGGCGGGATTCGAACCCGCGACCCCCGGCTTGAGCTGCCACACACTCAACCAATTGAGCCACAGAGGCCTAAAACTTATAGTATATAGCACGAATAAGGGATTATTAAACTTGTAATTAATTATCTTTTTAGCTTACAGAAATACCGATTGAAAATCCCAAAAAACGTTGTTCAAAACTTACACCTCTTTAATGTATACGTATTTAATGTATTACGTATTTAAATCGAAAAATACAAAAATTAAAGTTGTATGTACGGGGAGACATAATGACGTCATATCGACATTTTCGGGGTGGTGGAAACTCCATAAGCAGCATGATTTTTGTCGGACAAGTTGACCACAATTTTAAAATTAGCTTTACGAAACAAATTTCAAAAAATGAAACTAGTATGTACGAGGAGTCATAGTGACGTCATATCGACATTTTCAGGGTGGTGGACACTCCATACGCAGCACGATTTTTGTCGGACAAGTTGACCACAATTTTCAAATTAACTTTACGAAACAAATTTCAAAAAATGAAACTTGTATGTACGAAGAGTCATAGTGACGTCATATCGACATCTTTGGGGTGGTGGACACTCCATACGCAGCATGATTTTTGTCGGACAAGTTGACCACAGTTTTAAAATTAATTTTTCGAAACAAATTTGAAAATTTTAAGTTGTATGTACGAGGAGTCATAGTGACGTCATAACGACAATTCCAGGAGTCAAGCATTCGAAAACGCATTTACATTTGTATGTATTAAAATAAACTTACTAACTAACTTGGTAACTGTATAAACTAAGAAAAAATAACAAAAATATTTAGGAAAATCTTAGGAACTGGAGTTCAATTCAGCACAGTTTTTAAAGAAAAAGTTGCATGCTCCATACAATATAATATCGCCTTTGTACAGCTTGCACATACGTATTTTTTCTTCCATTCCTTTTTGTATGGCCAATCTCCACAACTAATATAACGACCAAGAAGATTTTGAGTGGATTTTTTTTTTAATTCTCTGACGTATATACTTATGTCGTAATATTTTTTTGGCCTTTCCGCAACTTCAGATGTTCATAAGTTTAAGTCGTAAGACGTCTAAGTTACGGATGAAATCGGTTTCGTTTCCTATGGTTTCCTTAGAGTTTTTATTCTGATTTTCACAAAAAATATTTTTAGTACTTCTTCCAGAATTGACCGAAGTCGATTTTTTGCACTGTCAGCGTACATTTTTAGTTTAAATCTACAATGAAACAAGGAAAGTAAATTAAAATAGCAGAAAAGCAATGTTAGTTTCTGTCACGAAATATGTATGTTACGCTCAAAGACCGAAAACGCAGTGAGCGAAAAAATGGCTCACAACGCGTTGTGGTCATAGTGAAACGGCCACGACGCGTTCTGGTAATTGAGAAAAGCCATGACGCGTTCTGAGCATTTAAAAACAGCCACGACGCGAATTCGTGTCGTGGCCCTAATGAAAACGGCCACGACGCGTTCTGAAACCAGGCCAGTTACGCAGGAGTTATAGTGCCCAAGTGTGTGCGCAATGCTAAAGCCTTCGACACAGTTTCGATTCCACTGCTACTTTATAAACTTGAAGGCTTCGGCATACGAGGTAACGCCCTCTCTTGGTTTAAAAGCTACCTTAGCAATAGACGTCAAAGGCTGAAGCTTGGGAACTATTTGAGTGAGGAAGAAAATATCACTTTCGGTGTCCCACAAGGTAGCATACTCTCCCCAACTCTATTTATACTCTACATGAATGGAATCCTGGAACTTAACATTCCTAATGCAGAATTAATTTGCTACGCAGACGATACAGTTGCTATTTTCAGAGGTAAATGTTGGCGTAGTACCTTATGTGCTGCAGAAAGAGGTATGGTTATAATAAATAAGTGGCTCAACCAAAACCTCCTCTCTCTTAGCACAGCGAAATCAAAAGTTCTATTTTTCCATATAACTGAAGCTTCCAAGCCTTATAGATAAACCCATAAGGTTACACCGCGAAAAATGTCCTACCATATTTTTCCCCCTCCTGCAAAATTTCAGCTGTGAACGCATTGCTCGTGCCACGTCAATCAAATATCTGGGCGTCGAGGTGGACGAGAAACTCACATTTAAACCTCATTTATTATCCATAGCTTAGAAAACCCGAAAAATAATATTTATAATGAAATCCCTTAGACCAGTTGCGAGCTTACACGCCAAAAAATGGTTTATTTTGCGCTCTGCCAATCTTTCTTGCATCGGCATCTGGGGTGGCGCTGCCAAGTCGCACATGATTACGCTAGAACAAGCCCAACGCGCTGTTATCAAAGTCGCTCTTGGAAAGCCCCGTCGTTACCCAACGGCTAAATTGCTTCAAGGGTTTAATGTCCTTAGCGTAAGACAGCTCTTCGTCTTTCGATCAATAACAAAATATGCAGGAATGGGCTCCGTTGCAACTTGGCCACGTACTGTCTTCGCGTCAAAATTACCTCCCTATATCCACGATTTCGTTCGTTCGTCTGTAGCATCTGATAGAAATATCCCGATAGAATCCTTAATTAAAAATTCACCACACTCTATCAAATTATGGCTTCTGTCTAAAAACTATGATGAAACCGAAAAAATTGTGGAAGTCCGTAATTTGAAGAGATAAAGTAAATCTTGGCATCTGATACGAACGTATAATATAACACACACACACACACACACACACACTTCTTACTTTTATTTTTTTATCATTAATAAGATTCTATTATTCCTACCCACCTAGTACCTACCCATTGAATCTATCCCTTTACTAATTATGTTATTAATTAGTTATGAATAATTGTTATTGCTATAATTGTATTTTTTTCTCTATTCATTATAATATATATGTAAGTTGTATACTCACCTTCCACTAATTAATTGATAAGTATTTCTGATAAACGAGGATGTAATCTTAAATATTTTCAATCCTATTAGCTAATGTTTGGAAAAATCAATTATCATTTGTAACTTTTCAAAATGACATGTTAAACTAGTTGTAGTCAATGTTTTTTGTTTACATAAGTGTCAGTTGAATATAAGACATGATGATTTATGTAGATCAAACCCCGAAAGCGCGTCTAATTGCTTCTTGTGAAATTAATACTTTAAAACTAGGACCACCAAGATACAGGCTTTGCCTAGTTTGGTGTCCACAGCTAGATCATAATTGTATAACTTAATATTATATTTCACAAAGTAATATGTTATTAAGCTAAGTCTTATATTATTATTTCTATATTAATATTTACTGTAATTATGGTGTTCTATGTATTGTTGTGGTGGGTAGGTAACAAATAAATAAATAAATAAATTAAAATTAAACTTCTTCCAGAATTGACCGAAGTCGATTTTTTGCACTGTCAACGTACATTTTTAGTTTAAATCTACAATGAAACAAGGAAAGTAAATTAAAATAGCAGAAAAAGCAATGCTAATTTCTGTCATGAAATATGTATGTTACGCTCAAAGACCGAAAACGCAGTGAGCGAAAAAATGGCTCACAACGCGTTGTGGTCATAGTGAAACGGCCACGACGCGAAATTCGCGTCGTGGCCCTAATGAAAACGGCCACGACGCGTTCTGGTAATCGAGAAAAGCCATGACGCGTTCTGAGCATTTAAAAACAGCCACGACGCGTTCTGAAACCAGGCCAGTTACGCAGGAGTTATAGTGCCCAAGTGTGTGCGCAATACACAAGAGCACTCTGGTTTCCATGAAACCAGGCCAGTTATGCAGGAGTTATATTATAGTGCCCAAGTGTGTGCGCAATACACAAAAAGCACTCTGGTTTCAATGAAACTAGGCCAGTTAAGCAGGAGTTATTTTTATAGTGCCCAAGTGTGTGCGCAATACACAGGAGCACTCTGGTTTCAATGAAACCAGACCAGTTATGCAGTAGTTATTTTATAGTGCCCAAATATGTGCGCAATTCACAAGAGCACTATGACCACAACGCGTTGTGAGCCATTTTTTCGCTCACTGAGCATTTTCGGTCTTTGAGCGTAACATGTACACCAACTATGATATATTTATATATTTGACGACCTCTGTGGCTCAATTGGTTGAGTGTGTGGCAACTCAAGCCGGGGGTCGCGGGTTCGAATCCCGCCGACGGAACAAAAAGTTTTCAATGTTCCCGGGTCTGTTTGTGTATTAAATATGTGTATGATATAATAAAAACTTAAATATAATTGTATAGTATAAAAGTATTAAATATATTTCCGTTGTCTGGTACCTGGTCCTTCAGGTACTTAGCACGGGGCCAGACTGACGGGGTGTGAAGCGTCTATAGATATTATTATTATATAACTATCTGGCAGGGTATCACATTCCCGAACGCAGTTTGCAGGCGTATAACTCGAGCGCAGGGTGCCCAAAGGGTGCCGCGACACTGCGATCATGCCACTATCCCATGACTAGGGATTGCAATCCGGATACTTCGAAATCCGAAAAATCCGGATAATCCGGATTTTTTAGGGCTACGAAAAATCCGGATTTATATTTTCGAAAATCCGGATTTTCGGTTTTTCCGAATAGTTGGTAAAATTATGAAAAATAATCTTTTACGTAATATAAAATTAATTTAGATGTATTGTGTAGTATCTGACATACAAATTCACATTTGGTTAAAGGCGCTATCACAAATTTGCGTGGTTAATAGGTACCTCAGTACTTCGTATGTCCAACATTACAATGTTTAGTTATTTGGCGGTTGTAAATTATTTATTAAATTTTTTGAATCTTATTTTAAAAAATTGAACATTTTTTAATTTTTATGACCTACCGTTTATTATGTGACCGTGTGCAAGGCTGCTATGGGCTGAGCTTAGAATGTTCAAGGCTAGGGTCTCAGCCTGAGACCCTAGCCTTGAACATTCTAAGGCACTAATTCCTGGCTTTTACAAAACTAACTATTAACACTTATTCTGTAAAGGTAAGAATAAAAATCCTTACCTTTACAGATAAATATTACTAGCATTACGACTTGCATATTCTGCGAAGAAAAGGGCGAGACACCTTTTTAACTTGTTATGTTTTTACCTCGTTGACTCTCCTACTCTACTAAACAGCAGAAACTCACCTACTCTACTAAAGAGGAAATTAGTGGCACCAATTCCAAATACGTCGTTTATTTTATGACGATTAAGGAGTCACAATAGATCCTCAAGGGTCGTCGTGACATCAGGGTTACAGTGATCTGCCTTCGGATGGAAAAAAATGCCTCCAAAGCATCGAGATATCTTTTCCTAGGCCTAGATACCCACTTTGTCGATATCCAACCTAGATGCATGCGGATAACATGACCAGCCCAGTACCACTTTAGCTCGGCCGTCTCGACTCCTACGTCAGTGATTCTTCTTTGGATGGATTTTTTTGTTTTCTCGAGAAGACTTACTTCCAACTTTCTGCACTCCATTGCTCTTTGACCGATTTGGTCGCCAGCTATCCGTCGAAAATATAAAATGTGCCACAGTCCACAGTGCCAGAATGATAGTATCTGAAGTGTACAAACGTTGTCAGTGAAAATACGAGCTGATAAACCACCATTCGATACTGATTACGATTAGAAAATTTAGATGATGAAGATCGTAGACTGTTTACCAACCACCTAAAAAGGCGTAAAATGTTTTAATTGACTTTTAATTGAAGTAACATTATTTTCAGGAAACAAACATCGAGTTAGTACAAAAATAAGGAAAAGAATCGGAAGAAAATCGAAAAACCGGAAATTGATCCCGTGGTGTGTTTGTCATGTCCATTTCCGGGCTTGTGTGGAATAAACAAGGTAAATAAAGATAATATTATCTACATCAAAGCTAAGACCAAAACAAACGTTCTCTAGATTATTTTTGAGTAAGATAAAATCCAGAAATGAACCAAATTTTTTTAGACTAATTATTATTTTGTTTACCTACCGCACCTCAAAAAATTATATATATTACTAGATTCGTTTATTGCGCGGGAACCATACATTTTTCACGATAAAAAGTATCGTCCTTTCTCGGGACTCAAAGTATCTGCAGAAGTATAATATCTGATATATAAATACCTAGGTTATTTTGTCAATGTAGGAATTTAGATTTTAAATACTTTGTTTTATTGCAAACACAAATAAATTTTTTAGGTGCATATTTTAACGCCTCTAGTCCACCGACAACGCGACGCGACGCTGCGAACTGCGAAACACCGGCCAACCGATCTGTCTCATCCGCCACACGACAATGCGGTGTATATTGCATCTCGCTCTATTCCTGTTTCGCATTGGTTTCGCAGATATTTCGCAGTTCGCAGCGTCGGTGGACTAGAGGCGTAAATATTTAGATATTTATCAGTGATCGTAATGTCAAAGACCTGAGGGGTTAGTGCGAGTTTTATTCGATCATACGTATCGAGCGCGTAAACGCGAATTTATATGGGATCAAAGCAGTATCCACGTTAGCCAGTAGATGGCGCTGCTTTGATCCCATATAAATTCGCGTTAACGTGCTCGATGCGTATGATCGAATAAAACTCGCACTAAGGCCTCTGTTGTTTTGTCACAGGGAAGTAACAAAGAAGTATTTCAAGGTGTGGCAGTCACTGGATTCTAGCAAGTCACGACTTTGAACTTATACTATAATGGTAAGATCTGTATTGGGCCTAGTTTTTCAATTGGTAAAAAACTTCTTTGAAATAAAGTATATAGTAGTACTTACTACTATATACTTTATTTCAAAGAAGTTTTTTTATATAAAATAGAAACGCTTTGGGCCTGTTTCACCACTTCCTGATAAGTGCCGGATAGGCTATCCACTACTTAACTTGACAGATAGAGTATGGAGAATTTGTCAGATAAGTTGTGGATAGCCTATCCGGCACTTATCAGGAAGTGGTGAAACAGGCCCTTAGTATTTTTAAAGATAAATCAAACAAAAGAAAGTTATTTTCCAAAGTTGCCCCTATACTAGTCTGGAATACACATACTATATTATGCCGATATAATTATAAGGACCATGAACCATGTAAGGCCACTCTAACGGGAAAATGCTTGTTATTCGTTTATTAACTAAATAAATTAAGAAAACAAATTATCAAGTAATGCTCTGTTTTATAAGGTATCATATTATAAATCTCTTTTTTACCTAGCTTCAATAGCCATTAAATAAAGTTTTGTTAAGCTCTTCCAAATGGCCTTGCAAGGAACACAGCTCCAAACAAGGCCAATATTATACATCAGTCGTTTAACTTGAAAATAGAGTTATAAGTATTTATTTATCTGCTTTTACTAAAACGACATTATAATTTCTTTCAATTAAGCAACACATTAAATGCTCAATATATTTATATTATCTAAAAAAACTATAACGAACATTGGTTGAACATTATCTTATAACTAAGAATATATTAATGGAAATTCTTTAAAAATAGTAGTAATGAGTATCACATTGACACCTTATTACTAATTGCTAATGCGTTTTATAATGCAATCAAATTTTTTTAAATCGAAAATGGCCTTCTTATGGGCCCGTTCTTAATAAGGCCAAAATGTTCAATATGCGTGTATAAGTTTAATAATCCTAATAAGTAAAGATGTTATAAAAACAATATTATTTTAATTGTTACGGTACGCATTTATAACTAAAAATAACAGTTTATATGTTAATGATTTTTAGACTTCCTTGTAAAGTTCATGTTCCCTAGCAAGGCCAACTATCAAATCTTTGGTTGGGCCTTATAAGGAACCACCGGCCTTCCTAGGAACATTACCAATATTTTAACTTAAATCGAGGCAGAAGTAGATTTTCTTTTAATAGTACCATACACATATCCCTATACGACAATGCCCTGTGATAAAATGTGAGATAGATATAGGTTATGCAACTAAAAACTAAAGTTTTTCAGGGTGCGGAAATTACAATTGTAGCCTCGACAAGAAAAGTCTACAAACAGTGAGATCTCACTGCCACAACTGCGGCGCGATCGACTCGCCGCCGCGTTTGTGGCCTTAAGTTTGATGGATCTAAGTGTGTAGTAGAAGGAATATATCTTTTCATGACGATAACTACGACTTTTTAATAGTTGGCCTTCAAAGGAACGTGACCTTCTATGATGCATGGTCGTTACGAGTTTTTTCCGCTCCCGCTACAGCTGCCGCCTGCCTGTAGCTGTAGCGGGAGCGGACACTCTACCGTTCCCTCTACCACTTTTGCTACCGTTCCCGCAAAATTTGTTTGAAATTATGTGTGTTTAAAGCTTTTATGATAACATGCATATAACATGGAGAATATTCAAATTGTTACTCGGTTCTAATCGATGATCGTACCGCGTACGGCTTCGAGCAGTGCTTACAAAGTGAAAGTAGAGTACGTAATGTTTGGTTTGCATTTTGCAATCTCTAGATTTACGCCGGCATATCCAATAATAGCCGCTAGCCTGTAGCCAAATTTAGTAAAGTTGTATGCCTCAGCCCACCTGTACAGATCTGTGTTAAAGTTAATCCTAGGTTGATGTTATTCCTCTCGGTTAATTCGAATAAATAGAGTTTGATATCATAATATTTAAACTGATGTTAACTTTAAACGAGATCTACGCAAAGCTCTAGAGTTTTAGCTTAGATACCTAGGTTATTAAGCTACTGGCAAATTTTTGGGCTATGTATGGTTTCTATGTAATTGAGAGAACTTTACTAGTCGCCTCCGCGGTCCAGGCCTTGTACCATGAAACTGTTTTGAGACTCAAACAATCGGACGAGAATGCCGCGTCCTACTCTATCAAACGTGAAATGACGTTGTTAGTAGGCCTACAGGCTTTATTCCCGCGTGAGAGCAACCAAAATATTTCTTCCGACTCTACTCAGGCCAATGCCTGGTGATCAACTGATTGTATCATATTATGCAAGATAATTTATACGTCGGATGGACAACAGAAGTTGGTCCTACGTCTGTCTCTAAATAGTATGAGGTATTATTACCCAACAGAAGCTAAAAATATTATTAATGTCATTAATGTGACTATAATGTTTGACGACCTCTGTGGCTCAGTGGATAGCGCGTTGGTAGCTTAAGCCGGGGGTCGCGGGTTCAAGTCCCGCCGACGGAACAAAAAAAAGTTTTCAAAGTTCCTGGGTCATGGATGTGTATTAAATATGTGTATCATATAATAAAAATCTTAAATATATGTATAGTATAAAAGTATTAAATATATTTCCGTTGTCTGGTACCCGTAACACAAGTCCTTCAGGTACTTACCACTGGGCCAGACTGACGTGGTGTGAAGCGTCCATAGATATTATTATATTATTATTATTATTATTAATGTAAGAAATAATGGAACTTGGAATATAGGTTGATTTAATAAAAGATTGAAAAGCGTTTTAGGGATGGCCCTATAATACGTAATCTATAATATTATTTGTCTGAAAGCCCTATGATCATTTGCATCTTGATTAATTTCGAAATAGTTAGGAAGAACATAATAATAATAACTCCCACACCGGTTTCGGTGACGGTGGCCGGCTTCATTGAAACCAGGCCAATTACGCAGGAATAATGTTTATAGTGCCCCAAGTGTGTGCGAAGTACACAAGAGCACTTTATTCCTTTTACTCTCATAAGTCATAACCCAGTGGGACGGACGACCGACACGACTGGCGAGAGATCAGGCGCAGGGCCGACTTTTTACATGTCCATCCGACGCATGGATCATCTTACTTGTCAGACAATCAGGTGATCAGCCTGCATTGTCCTTACCAAACTTGGAAATACTCGTAACATGTTTCCAACGCGAAAATCGAACCCACGACCTCCGAGTCATGAGCCATGCTCTAAACCACTGGACCACGGAGGCGTTCAAGGAGGAACATATAAATTCTATAATACCTTAATCTATATATTATGCAATATGTATTAACTTAACCTATGGCACAAAATAGATAATAAGTATAGGTCTACCAGAACCTAATGGCAATTTTTGACAGCAGATTTTCAAAAAATATCCTTGATCGTTGGATAAATTTTTATATTTGCATGTTTAACACACAGAATCAACCGCTATAAGAAAAAAAAGGATCAAAATGTTTTATTCCAATTACCCCGGTATTGCTAGAGTCAATTTATTTTCTCACTTTTTGCCATCAGATTCTGGTAAACCTATACAAGTCCTATACTTACTAGTAATATTTACTAAGTACTTAGATAGTTAAAAGTGATAGAAGAAATTAATTTATAACGTCTATTGCTTCACGTTAACAGCTAATAAATTAAACTGATTGATCGGTTATTATTCTTAAAGATATTGTACCTACAATACACTTGTAAACATACAAGTATAATTTTAATATTGTAGTTTATAATGACTCCTACTTTTATTAGCAACACAATATTTTTCAGGTGTTTCTGAAACTGTGTCAGGCAAAAATAAAACCGGTCAAGTGCGAGCCGGCGACAGAGTTCAACTTCCATGGCCTCATCACTCAACATGAAGAGACTTCAATAGTTTACCTTTATAATTTTGTTAAAAAAGTACGTAATCTTATATACAATGTTAGTTACCGTACTCCTCCGAAACGGCTTTACTGATTTTTACCAAATTTTATATGCATATTCAGTAGGTCTGAGAATCGGCTACTGGCTACTTTTTATATTGAAAAGTGCATTCGTTGAATAAATAATAGTAAATTATTACAACTCGAAACTGACGGCGACCATTGTTTGTGCGACGGGATAGCGATGAACGTTGCCATGGTGACACTTATTTAGTCACTTCAATAAAATAATATGGGCGAAATACTTTAAATGGCAAAACAACATTTGCCGGGACAGCTAGTTTTAATATAATATCATATTGATTTTTGTTATGTACATAATATTTATTAAATGGTAGATGACGCCCGCAACTCCGTTGCGCCAAAATTCGTTTATGACGCGGGAACCGTACATTTTTCCGAGATAAAAAGTTCCCAATATCCTTTCCCGGAACTCAACTTAACTCCATAGTCCAGGGGTTCCCAACCTTTTTTATCCTGCGGCGCAGTTTATACGTTAAATATTTTGTCACGGCGCCCGTCTTTACCTAGCTATTACAAAAAGATACATAAATCACAGAGTACTATAATACTGGCGTAACATAAATTAACACCTTTAATGATTATTATAATTAGGTTAAGCCAACGATGTCAATACTTGGATATGGCATACGCCATCAAAACTGTAGCAATGTTTTTGCATGCAAAATGTGTATCGAGAAAATATTGTCGTCCTCTTTTTGTCTTACAGTAATAGCATATACTACTTTCTCTTTCACTCATTCACGCTTTCAATGCATATTTTACGTAATCAATGCACTAAACTTCACTCCGAACGTCCGACTGTCACCGCGTCCTAAGGCACACTGCTCTCAGATGAGTGAGCTCACTCATTTCGAGGGTGACACATTTTCGCGCTGACGATTGTATGGAATGCCTCTTCTAAAGGTTATAATTCTATGGGTTAAGCAGGTAAATAATATAAAAGGTAATTTACTTCGATGGTTTACCTCATATAGTGATGGAGTCCCTCAAGGATCCTTGCTTGGGCCGTTACTGTTTATTATCTTTATACAGGATATTGATAGCTGCTTCCATAATTCAAATTTTTTACTATTCGCAGACGATATGAAATTTTTTAAAGTAGTTAATAATCTTTCTGATCAAATGCTGCTTCAAGAGGACTTGCTCAGACTAGACCGTTACTGTGCAGACAACTCTCTGGACCTAAATGCACCAGTGCTTAAAATATAAGACAACATCTAGCGAATATTTTCTTCAAATCCTTCCCGAATTAATGTCACCTTAGTACCACCGTTGTAAATTTATGTATTATTGTTCGCATAATCTTTAGATTAATAAGTAGTCTAAAGTGAGCATATTTCCTTCTCAAAATTGTTATTTCATTTGTGAAGACTTGTAATTGGTTCTAAATTGTAAACTTATCTTACTGTTATTTTAACTTTATATATATATATATATATATATATATATATATATATATATATATATATATATATATATATATATATATATATATATATAAATATATATATATATATATATATATATATATATATATATATATTAATCATCTGCCTGCTTCGTTTAATTTATATTATATATATTTATTTAATAATATTTGTGGTTTCGGATAACGATGGAGGATCGACTCACGGCGCCCCTCTTGCCTTTCCACGGCGCACCAGGGCGCACAGTTTGGGAACCCCTGCCATAGTCCATACCAAGAGTAAAATCAGTGCGGCAGTTTGGGCATGAAGAGGTAATATGCAGGCCTTGTACCATAAAACTGTTTTGAGACTCGCATTTGCAATATTAGTATGGAAAGCATGTAGAAGTATTAGGTACTAAAATCTTATTTTCAGAACCAGTTACTTTATACCTTTTTTTATTGGGAATCCTCGGCGGATTGGGGATACCGGGCCAGGATATGTGGGACTCCCCCAGTGACGGATTAACCCTGAGTCAAATTAAGCAATTGCCTAGGGCATCACATCGGAGGGGGCACCAGAAGAGTAAAGGTTCAAAGACTGATTCTAGTTGATATACGGATAGGAGGGCCCATAGGCATGGATTGCTTAGGGCATCAAGTAGTTGGACTCCCCAGGCGTGGGGTATACCCACTAAAACCCCATGGTGGCTGGTGCTTCACTAATAATCACTCCCCGCTTAAGGTAAATAAATTATCAGGAATGATGAAACACAACGCATTTACTTGATAGTTGGTACCTGTATTAGATAATAATTAAGTGTACTCGCCCACGTTCCAAAAACGATGACATTATACATACATTTTATCCTAGAAAAATGTATGGTTCCCAACGAATTTTAGCACAACGGAGTTCCAGGCGTCACACAGTATAGTATAAAATTCCAATCACGCCTTATTATAGGTCCTTCAAAAGGTTTGAGGGCACACTCATTGTGAACTTGGCAAGACCCAATTATAATTATACCGCCACCGATGCATAAGTAACGACCGAGTCTAACTAGCTCGAATGAACGAAGTCATGGAATATTCAAAGCTCGTTACGTATAGCCCATTACTGACGTAAGGATAGGTCCTGAGAGTTAAGATGTCTGAAGTGTGTGGGGCCAATGTCTATATAGCTTGTCTCTTTACATATTTTATTATCTGGTACAGTAATGGTTATAGATGTTAAGATTATTTTTACAGTAGTTTGTAGTTAGACAAAAGGATAATATGAAGGTTATTAGTTTTTTCAACTTAAGACTAAAGACCTATGTACCATTAAGATTCGTCTTAAAGTGAAGATAATACCTAAGTGCCATCAGAAAAAAATTTACATAGGCAGATAGCGGGCCTCGAAGGCGGGCCTACGTTATTTGGTCAGTTTATTTATAAACTTATAAGAGCTATCAAGTCGATATAACCTCAATTCTAAGAATTAATTTCTCTGATAGCACACGGTTTGGTTATTATCTCCTTTATTAGAGAACAACAGTTGCACTTCTCTTTTAATAATAAAAATATAATATTCATTCAGCTGTGTTTGTCTATCATATTGTGACGTTTCAAATATGCCAGAAAGAAACAAAGACCTAGTATAGTTTTTCGCTCTGTACATATTTTTGTTCGTAAGGGGGTAAAGCAAAATGTTGTAAAGGCTCCTCCTTACTTCCGAAACGATTTATATAACCTCATTCAGCCAAGGCGATGCCTATCATAAAGTACACTATTTTTAGCCACACAATAGATTCTGAAGAAATTCAGATCAGAATCAGCTCTTCATTAGAGTGACACATTTCCGTTATTGTAGGCTTTTGTGTTTTAGTTCGACTCGTACACGTGTGTAATTGCGTTTTTTTATCGGAGGGGTTAGTGCGAGTTTTATTCGGTCATACGCATCGAGCGCGTAAACGCGAATTTATATGGGATCAAAGCAGCGCCATCTACTGGCTAACGTGGATACTGCTTTGATCCCATATAAATTCGCGTTTACGCGCTCGATGCGTATGATCGAATAAAACTCGCACTAACCCCTCTGTTTTGAGGCTCGATTTATACAGGGTGTACATAACTCAACCAGATAACGAAGGCTTAGGAATAACTGCATATTTTCATAAGGTACGTACTATACTACTTTATTACTGTAATTTTTATGAAAGAAAACTATCCAAGCTTTAAGTTATATCTATATATTAATACGCGAGTGAAAAACTTTGTATCCCTTTTGACGAAAAATGGGGAAATGTAGGTGAATGAAATTTTGCAGTAGTTTATATGGTGAAGGAGTGCATCGAGCTAATATTATTTTGAAATTATGTTTTTATCATACATTTTTTTAACAAATAAAACATTACATACACTACAACACACACACTAGGAAAGATGACAGATTTTTGAGTGACAAGCCTATACATACGAATTATACTCTTTTATTTATGGTTGAAGTCTGTTGACAACAAGTTGAAAAATTGAAAATGGATTATAGTTTTTTTTTTAATTGAATCTTAGATACTATTAGACAATGTTTACACGGCCAGTCTGAGATCAGCTGAGTCCCAGAGACAAAAGTTGAAAAAAAATATGATAAAGTCAATATTTTTTTTTACAAAATATAGGTAGTAGACCTAATGTCGTTGAAACTAAGGTCGAATTTCGACCATTGGGAGATCTCTAGTAAGCTTAAAAAGATAAACAAAGTTTAACAAAACTAAGTGATAATATTTTAGGGTCCGTATGTGTCCCTAATATAGAGTTCAGTGTGAAAGTAGCAGCGCTGAAAGAGCAAATTTTTTTGTGATTTCTACGGCAAGAGCCCCTGCGTCAGGAATTTTCCCATACTAAAAAAATGTTACTCTTTCAGCGCTGCTACTTTTACCGTTAACTCTATACAGGGGACATATACATAAGTACCCTAAAATATTATCACCTAGTATGGTTTCACCTTGTATACGTTCGCGCGAACGAGCCGTTTGGCCGCTAGACCGCGAGATTACAAGCAACACCGCGCCTCTATTTACATACAATTGCTTGTGATCGCGGCGTAGCGGCCAAACCACTCGTGCTCGCGAACGCATATAAATCGAACAGTCGCACACACAGACGTTAATGATTACTTAACTTTAATTGATGTCTGCTGCTGTCAGTGTTGATGGCAGACGCATGTTAGGAAATAGCGCGCACCGATAACTGCTTTAGGTTAGTTTAGTCATTGATACTAGAATATAAATTAGTAGTAGTATAGTATTATAGGTCTACCAGAATCTGATGGCAATTTTTGACAGCAGATTTTCATAAAATATCCTTGATCATTGGATAAATTTTTATATTTGCATGTTTGACACACAGAATCAGGCGCTATAAGAAAAAAAAAAGGATCAAAATGTTTTATTCCAATTACCCCGGTATTGCTAGAGTGAATTTATTTTCTCACTTTTTGCCATCAGATTCTGGTAGACCTATACATAATAATATGACTAAATAATGTATACTCCGCGGAGTAGGTATCAAGTTTCGGTCTCTTTTTACACTTATATCAAAATGAATGTACGCATGATTAATTAAATAAATAAAAAATGGCTTAAAAAGTATGTTTCTAGCTTTTATCATCTTTAAAAATGACGCTTTGTACGGAAAGTGACAGTGATTCAACTTTAGCGGAGTCAATGAAGGTTTTCACCTCCGATTTCGTTGAACCTCCATCGATTTTCATAAAAATTGGTGAGTAGGTGGGGGATACCATAAGAAACAAAATTAAAATAATGCCAACTTGCGCTTTTGCCCTGGGGGTGGATGCCAACCCTTCTCGCGGGTGATTTTTTTTTTAATAAAAATAACCCTAGAAATCGATAGACACAAATTCTAAGCAAAATTTGTTAAACATTTAATGTTCTTGGAAGAAATCAATACTTTCTGAGTTATTTAAGATCAAAAATTATGTTTTTGCGTGATAAAAATACATGTCTTAAAGCGGTTTTTCATAATTAACTAATAAACTATAGGTTTTTACGAAAAATGTATAATTGCCAAAATAGAAGCAAATAAAAGAACAAACCAATTACTACTCTGAAATACCTTCTTATATTCATTCAAAGTGAGCTATAGGTGATTGTATGTATATATTTTTCGTTTGGCGAGTACCTAAATCTAAGCATTCAAACTTAAGTAACGGTATGTACTTTCTGAAGACTTTGTAAAGTGCTTAAAAATACCTTTCTAATGAGCATTGTAAAAAGTTAATAGCATAAAAATTGAGCAAGTTATGATAAAAATAAGACGACACTTTTTTTTTTGGAAAAAAAAACGAAAAATAAAACGTTCACCATTTCTACTATAATTCAAAGCTATGGTTATATAGACTTTTCTTTATTTTACCTTAAGTGATAACCTCAAAAAAATTCCTGGTTTAGAATGCTTAGTTTTGAAAAAAATTATGATTTAGTAAAATCGAAATTATTAGAATTTTCGTAAATATCATTTTGTTTTGAAAATAACTTCAAAAATATTGAAGCTTCGTAAAAAATTATAAATAAAAGAAATTTGTGTCCATTTTCTAAGACTTCTGGTTTTCTTTTCATTTTTATAGGATGAAAAATAACCAAGATAGAGACGTTTAAACCCGGGACCTTTTAACCCTTATTTTTTTTAAAATCAAGGGCCTTAAAAATATTTTTTAAGACGATCTTAAAGCTGTTGAAATTACCTTTAAAATGGTTCTTAAATTAATCTGATAACTTAAAAATTAACAGAGCTATTGTGATAAAAGGAGTAATTTTTTTTTTTTTTAATTTTGAAACAGAGATTTAGGATGCAAATATTGTAGGAAAACCTGTCAATAGGTATATGTATACTAATATTATAAATGCAAAAGTGTTTTTGTCTATCTGTTACCTCTTAACACCCAAACCGTTCAACCATTAAAATTTAGTATGAAAATAGTTTGAGTCTGGAGAATGGGCATAGGATACTTTTTATCCCGAAAAAATGTACGGTTCCAGCGCGATTGCAGGCGTTATCTAGTCCTTACTAAATACACGTTAATATTTTCAAGTCTTCCAATATTGAGAAAGTAAACGGAACGGTAAACGTCTACTCGATAAGAGAGGGGCTTTTTATAATTATGTGGGTCTATTAAATATTTCAGTCCAGCAGTTTTAGCCTTTGCGTCAATTTTTTGCACAGAGGGTAGTTTGAAATCATAGTTTGAAAAATTTGAATTGAATAATATTAATGAAGTTTGAAATACAGGGTGCAATAATTAAACCTTCCGGCCAAATTTCGATATATTGATCCTTGTTAAAAATAAAAATACACGTATTTTTTCCTTTATAATCACTTAGAAATATTGAGAAATAGCTTCCGAAAGTTTTCCTAAAAAACACCACAATTAATGGACACTACGCGTCGCCGGCGCGTGAGGCACGCGCCTCCCTGGCGCCACCCCCCGCGTCACTCCCGCTCTACCCACCGCCGCGAAGTGACCGTTCTGCAAAAACTTTAAGTAGGATAAAATATGTTTTTGAAAAAAAAATTAACACCCTATTTTTTGGTTAAATGGACTCTCCTAATGATACCTAAGCCCTAAAAAAAATTTGGCCGGTAGGTTTAATTGCACCCTGTATCCTGTATATTATAAATAAAATTTATCTTAACTATGAAAAAATATTGGAACTCATTAAAGCTGGTAAAAAACTTTAAACTAACTTAAAGCTTATTATTCAGACAAGGGGTAGTTTTTAGGGGTGAAAAATTTCGCAAAAAAACTAAATAAAAAATTAATAAGTACTAAGAAAATAAACTGCAAAAATTAAGTTCAAAAACTTAAACCTATTAAGTTTTTGAACCCAATTTTTACAGTGATTCTGCAATAACTGGGTACTTTTAGGGGTTTATATTTCACTCTTACCCAAAAATTATATCATTAATATCTACGAATAATAAAAACTAAGGAAGAGTAACTGTGTCAAAAAATTTGTTCCGATTCTACAAAATGTGACCCGAATACATGCATACTTTATGCAAAAAGAGACCCGAATACATGCAATAATTTTGTGTAATTATAGAAGTGACAATTATTGTCAACGGCTATATTTTGTCAATTTGAATGTAGTGTTTCGTAGCTATTGCCATATTATTTTAGTGTGCGAAAAGAACCTTGAGAACCAAATTCAAAACGATTGAAGTATGGGAGTTACGTTTCCTTAGTTTTTATTATTCGTAGATTAATATCAAACAAACTGTTTATGTAATGTAAATATGCGATTTTAAAGCTTAGAAATATAAAAACGTCGTTTTATCTTTGCACGACCTCTTGACATACCGTGCAGGTCTAACGTTAGGACGAATCTATCCCTCTCCTCCCATCGCTCCAACTTCTTCTCCTATTCCTTTACCGTTCATGCAGTAAGATTATGGAATTCTCTTCCCCACACCATCCGTGACAGCCCTTCCTTCGCTGTCTTTAAAAAGCGACTAAAAGAGTACTACCACAACTAAGAATCCGAAAACTCTTATATACAAATACATACTATATATACATATAGTATTTATTTGTTTATAATATAGTTTATTATAGTATATTTTATACTTTGTATATTATAAAGTAATAATTAAGTACGTCATGTATAATTTGTATTATATAATATAATTATATATATTTTTTAATTGTATGTGTATTATTATGGAGATTTCTATATTTAATTTATTTGTGCACGCCATATCTGATATTTCCCATCACATTTCTCTCCGTAGGACTGCTGGAAGAAATTTCTTTTAGAGATAAGCAATACCTGTTGTGTCGTCTTTCTTCTGTGTATATTTCATGTTAAAAATGTGTATGTGCAATAAATAGTTAAATAAAAATAAATAAATAATAAAATGTTTTTTCACGATTAAAGGGATGGTTGCTAAAAGGGTTGAAAAAATAATTACATAATCATAAATCATGAATAAAAACATTTAAAACATTTATTTTATCAAATTAAACACAATTAGTTAAGCCAGAGTGGTTAAATCTGATTTTTTTTCTATTTTTAACAAAAGGGGTGGATTTCACCCCTAAAATACAAAAAACGCAATACGACTACGTATGTCACTTTTAAAGTGACATACGCTCAGAGGGTTTAACGTACTTAATTCCAAATTTTCATCCAAATCTATGGAGGTTCAACGAAATCGGAGGTTGTACCTGATTTTTGCTTTCATTTATTGTACTATACTTCTCTACATGGAGATGGTCTTGGCACTTCTTACAGACTTTCCCAAAAAGGGAAGAAATTCTTTTCAGGCAGATAACTGAATGAAAAGAAAGACGTATTATTATAAGTTTCTATGAATTTCTTTTCATTATAGTTTGAACAATTAGGTTGTTACTAATTTATGGCTTGAATTATAAATAAAATAACTAGATGACGTCCGCAATTCCCTTCCAACATTCGTTTATCGCGCGGGAACCGTACATTTTTTAAGGATAAAAAGTATCCTGTGTGCTTTCTCGGGACTCAAAGTATTTCCATACCAAATTCCAGCAAAATAGGTTCTGCTGCGTGAAGAGGTAACATACACACAGACACACTTTTGCATTTATAATGTTAGTATGCATTAGTATGATTGTCCCGGGCCGGGAGTAGGATAAAGGATTAGAGTTACATATTATATTCATATAATCAAATCCTTGAACTGTCCTTAATTAGCCGCTAACAACTGAAGATGTTGTTTACTTGTGCCAGTAGCTTGCATATAAAGTTGCTCTAACTACAGTTTACTGATTTTTTATTTCCCTAGGACCTAGAAGAATCATAAATACCAAGAGTCTAGATTTTTATTATTATAATAATACTTCGTAACACTTGGACTTAGATACATTTTAACTTTTACAAATGTCCAGTAAAATTTTTGACATAAGTTTATCTATTCACTCGAGCTTTTTAGTGACCAAAGTTATAAAAATTAACCAATAATAATTGTTGATACTTGATGGATACTATTTTGTTTCAATATTGTCCTGACAAAAAATCACAGACACCATTTGGTTATCTAAATTTAGTATACAAAATTTCTGACAGCTGACATTTTACACTTTTTTCCTCTTGCATTGCTGTTGCAAGATACAAAATCTCCCTGGCGACATAGATAGTTTATCAGCTCTACATGTGCAAGCAAGATCTACAATTAGTAACACAATTTATTACTATTCTCGTGCTATTCTCGTAATACACTAGCAAGGTACTGTGCAAGTAACTGGCGCGTGTAACATTCAAGATGCATCGCATCTTACCTTTTCGTGAATGGAAAACTCAGTGCGAAGTAAGCCAGCGCTCGCACCGCGCGTGCCACCATGCCGATTAATACATAACTTATCGGAATGTTTGTTTGTGTGTAAATGAAATTGTGAATAAGTGCTGTAAATATACACTGTGGGGATACAAATGTGAGCAGTGATGACCTTATAGTGCAGTGGCTAAGATAAAATAAATAGATAATAAACATTGCAATTTGTAGTGATAAATATAAAGGTTTGGATGAAACAGTTAAAATAGTAAGTATATTTTTCTGGGTAATATTATTGTTAGTTGACCTAATTAAAAAAATACTATTATAGCTGATGCTGCTCTCAACACTTTCGAAGTAATAATAATATTAGTATCTACTATAGAAGTTACCCGCAATTTAGTTCGCGCAAAATTCGCTTATTCGAATATTCCTCGCGACAAAAGTATGCTGTTTCTTTTCTCGGGACTCAAAGTGTGTATTTCCATACACTCGACACTTCCATACACGTTTTCAATAAATAATATTATTTCTGTATAGATAAGACTGTTAAATTAAAACTAGTATTATAAAACTCATAATTTGCGATCGTGAAGTAGAGATCTTTGCAATACAATTTCGTAACAAATAAAACAAAACCTTTAAAAATTTATAAAAAGGATACTTGATTACCCATTAGAAACAAGATTTTGCATAATCAGATATTGTAGTAACATTAATTAATTAATAATATGTACTTTCTTTTTTATTCACTAGCTTAAATACACTATTATTGTATTTTACTTTGTAAATGCAGATTTTAATATAATATTAGGTAGACTTCATCAAGGTAAATATAATAGATTTAGCTATTAATTAATAATTATTAAGTAACGGATATATTATCTTCATTTGCTGAAACAATTATCAGGTAGAGTCGGCTGTCGGATTTTGTAACTTCAGTTTTTCGTAGATGAAAAATACTTAATTATTATTAACTAGGTACATTTTGCCGGCGGCATAGAATATATATTAGTAGTACCAACTGGCGGCTCCGGTGGCGTGAAATAGTATCCCTACTAACTTCGATCCCCGTTCAAACTCTACCACTCCCTCTCCCGTTCTCGTCTCTGCTCCCGCCTCAGCTCCTGTCTCCACTCTCGCCATCGTTCCCGTCTCCGCTCCCGCCGCCGTTCCCGCCTCCTCTTCCGCACCCGCTCCCGCCGCCGCTTCCGCTCCCGCTTCCGCTTTCGCTCCCGCTCCCACTACCGCCACCACCTCCGCTTTCGCTCTTATCCCCGCTCATCGTCTTTTGGTCGAATCGGCCTATTCATCCCGATGCTGGTCGCAGTAACTTAGACAAGAATAACAAACACAAGATGCGAACAAGAATCGTAATACCAATATTATGTGATCCTAAGATAAACAGCGTTCATAAAATGATGGTGATAAGGAGTCTCCGTCTGAAGTTATCGTTAAACGCGTTTAAGCTGGTTTAACTGTAGTTTAACTCATCAAGCCCCATACGGGCACCGGTGGTCGCGACAACAATAGAATACAATAGCATTTCCAAGAATCCGCGATCGAAGGGTTAAGGAATATCGGTACGCAGACATTAAACTTTGCTTTGTGTGTTACGTCTTATTAAGATCTTTGGCAAGAAATCTCTTAAGATTGCTAAGTTTATTTTATTGTTGAACTGAATAAGTGATTGAAGGTTTACTTTGTTCATCAAAAACTGCCTAAAACTCATTTCAGTAACATTTTCTGACTGATTTTATAACAAGACAGACTTTCATAGATATTATAATTGTTACGTTTCGGCACAAAAGATTTTAGGTTTTATTTTAGTTACGTCAATTGCCGAAAAAGTTAATGATAAATAGAACTAGGTTGAAAATTTGTCGGAGCTCAAAACGGCGTGTCTGAATTCACATCATATTTATTCTTTCGATCCTGAAATAAATAAGATACTGTTTTGCGAGTGTTTTCTTCTGCAACAATAATATTTACGGAATCTCATGAGAAACTAATTATCATTAAGATGAAACTGTACCTACTCTGTAACCCAAGAGCTCCTAAAACTCGATACAATATTGTTTAAACCAGAGTTTTACTATTATCATTGTCACCGTTATTCTTAAAATATAATAATGATAACATAATCCAAGTTATCTGCTTCATTGTAATTATTCTTACTTTTGCCACGGGAGCCTTATAAAAGTTGTGACAAAACAAATTGATACTTTAGGGCGTGTAAGAGACACATCTTGCACATAGTTCACTATGAAAGTAGCAACGCTGAAAGAGAAATATTTTTGTGATTTGTATGGGCAAGCGCCCCAGTGTCATGAATTTTTCCATACAAAAGTAAAAAAAGTTACTCTTTCAGCGTTGCTACTGTCACAGCGAACTCGATCCAGACACCTATACACACCAAAGTATTATCACTTAGTTTTATTACATCCTGTATAATCTCGTGAAAAATCATTCTGTCGATACCCGGGGTGCAAAGTTTATCCAAATAAATAATATTCATAAAAAATAAAAATAGATTTAGGGCCTGTTTCACCACTTCCTGATAAGTGCCGAATAGGCTATCCACCTTGACAGTTAAAGTATGGAGAATCTGTCAAAAAAGTTGTGAATAGCCTATTCGCCACTTTATCAGAAAGTGGTGAAATAGGCCCTTAGTGTTTAAGCGTGAAGAGGTAGCACTTAACAGTTAACAGACATATAAACATACACATTTTCGCATTTATAATATTAGCATGGATCAGTTTATTTATAGTCAAAATATTATACTTGACCATCTTACGAGATGGATTAACATCCATCTACATATATGTATCCATCTATATCCATCTACATATATATATACATTAAGACAAGAAATAATCGGCCAAGTGCGAGTCGTAATTGCGCACGAATGCTTCCGTACCGTTATAGAGCGAAAATAGGCCAAAAATTGTGGTTTTTGTATGGGAGCCCCCCTTAAATATTTATATTATTTTAATTTTATTATTAAATTATTAATTATTAAAGTACACATATAATAAAGGATTTTGCCTATATATATATACCTGTTGCCATTATTGATATCGAACAAAAAAGGTCGAAAAAATCACGTTTATTGTATGGGAAAGATAAATTTTATTTTGTTTTTAGTATTTGTTATAGCGGTAACAGAAATACACAATCTATGAAAATTTCAGAAGTCTAGCTATAGCGTTTCTTGAGATACAGCCTGAAGACTGACAGACAGACGGACAGACAGAGGGACAGGGAAGTCTTAGTAATAGGGTCCCGTTTTTACTCTTTGGGTACGGAACTCTATAAATGGTATTCATGGTATATTAACTTATTTTTGCTTTTCTCAAATACTTGCCAAACAACCTTTTTATTGAAAATGAAGGTGCTGCAAACAGCGCCATTTCGGAAATTGCACACCATAATAATTTACTTGACATATATAAACATATATTATAACCATTTATATTTCCTCTACGTTCTTTTATACAAAAAAGTGCTGCCTACTGGCGTCAAAATTCGAAACGTGTAATAATTATTCAATGGCATGTACCTCCAATAGTTACTGTACGTTCCCTATACAGACTCTACATTAAGAGGCCTAAATAGAAAAATGTAGTCTTTTGATTCGCCGCAACTGTCTCAGGGACACAGAAATAGCACGTCTTTAGAGTGTTTTTATGTTGGATGATGAAGATTTTAGTTAAAAAAAAAAAAAAAAAACAGAAGTTTTTTTTTTTTTTTTTATGGACCGTACATTTTTTCACGATAAATAAGTATGAAGTCATCTACGTCAGGTAAAAGATAAATGCGAAGTGTGTCTGTCTGTTTGTTACCCCTTGAAGCTTAAACGGCTGAACCGATTTAGATGAAATTTGGTATGGAGATACTTTCAGAGACCAGAAAGGCGGAAAAATTAACAGTTCCCGCAGGTTAACAATTAATGTCGTTGCAACGGGGTTGCGGGCGTAAGTACCTATAGACTGAGTTATTAATTCAAAATATATCGAGAAAAGGCCAATGTCCTTTCGAAAATATTAAGAGCCAGCAACAAGTTGTTAACGAAATGTTTATGTGGGCCAAGTACATCGACCGGCTCAAAACAACAGCAATCGGCATGAAGTTACGTAAACACTATCACAACTACGAGAGAGTACGCCGATTCTGCTAAGTGATCTTAAAATAATGCAGTTTCGACGTAGCCGCGATACTGTCATGAAACTATAAATTATGTATTATTAGCTGTTGCCCGCGACATCGTCCGCGTGGACTTCAGTTTATAGCGCGCGGTGTTTCCCGTTTCCGTGGGAATGCGCGGATAAAATAAAGCCAACATTACTGCAAAATTTCCACGACAGAGTTAAACTTCCGTGGTACGCATATTTCATTGTTTTCAATAAACAAAGTTGATGTCAATTTTCAAATCTTCGTAAAACCTTTGTACCCCCCATATCAGTAGTTTAGGCGCTTCAGTGGAACTTTCGTGCGTTTCACGTTTTGGTTTCTTATTACTTTTAATACAAAAAATAAAGAGACAAAATATCTTCCAGCGATTATAAGAGATTTTTTATTGAAAATCTTTGATTTGTAGATAAAGTGTATTTCACACGTTGCGTTTATCCTGCTCACCAAGTCGGTACACGCTCTCACCCGGAATTCACGAGATAAAAGCAAGTGATTGACGTTTCCCATTCGGAAGCGTTGAAAACAAAGCCAATTCGCCTAAGGCTGTTCACGCATAGTGCGTTTTACATATACAAGGTTTTTTTCGTTCTCGTTTTTATAGGACGCTGAATTATAATTAAATAAAAATAAAAATAAAATAAAAATAGTTTTATTTCTGAATAGATTTTAAAAAAATGCTTTCAGAATGTTGATACTACATGGTGCCTACCACCGGTTCGGGAACTAACCCGGCGAGAAGAACCGGCGTAAGAAACTCGCACGGGGCCCACTTTTTTACCAAAAAAAGTGAGAAAAAAATTAATCTTTTAAATAAAATTTACAATGTTGTAACTTAAAATTACTGAGATAGCTGTTATACGTTATCACAATATAAAATAAACAGACCTTACATAATAATTCAAAATGAGAAATTGCATTTAGATAAATACAACAAAGCCTAGCCACGTTATCATAAAAAATATAAAATCATCATAGAGATATTATGTAAAAATCATGTTTATATTGTTCAATAAACATAAAGTTGAAAAAGTAATCAATTCTTCCTTCGTATATTACCTTTTTTGAAGGCTAATTTATTTTCTTGTATCTTTAATAAAGGTTTTATTAAATATTTTGTAAAGAGTAAAATGTTTCATAAGATCTAGTACGTTCTACATTGTAGTTTTATCTACATTTAAAATAAAAATTATTTTTAATTTTTTTAGTCCCGCTTAAACTCAAGAACGACTAAACTGGTTTGGCTAATTTTAGTCTTGAAATATTCATGGAAGTCCAGGGAAGGTTTATAATTTTATATCCGGAGGGAATTGATACCAAGTTCACCGGGTCATCTAGTCCTACTTACTATAACTAATATCCTACTTTAATTATGATTAATAAGAAAGTGTGTTTGTCTGTCTGTTACCTCTTCATAGCCAAACCGCTCAACCGATTTTGCTGAAATTTGGTGTGGAGATACTTTGAGTCCCGGTAAAGGGCATAAGATATTTTTTATTGCGGGCGTCATCTAGAAGTTGATAAACTTATTATGTCTTTAAACGAGAATCCCATTGACTGTATCGATCAGCTATTGTTCACATGTGTCCCACTTACATTCATCCTTCGAGTGGCGACATTGTTACGCGCGGCTCTTTTGTTTTTATCAGACACTGCTAGAGATTCACAGAGATATAAGTTAGTCGTTATTTAAGTGAAGGTGCTGTACAAATAAACGTTGCGGTGTGTTATTAATATAAGCCACATTCATTCAAGTCATAATAAGCATTTATTTTACTTTCGAAACTTCTGAAACGAAAGATCAAGTAGTTAAGATTTTTTAATACAAAACATGCTGAAATTAACAATTTATCCACAGTCCACACGTACTCATTTTATAACTTATATATTTTTTTAAATACCCATAATTAGTAAAGTTTTATTTCTCTCTTTCATTTTATAATAGCACGGCGCGATCGTGGCCTTAGCGCAGGTTATTAGAATTCCCATCGCGTTAATTCTCTCCCAGCTATAAAAAGATAAAAGGTAACATTCGTAACATTGTAGAGGAAGTACTAACGGCCGTTCCCAATATTTGATCTATCTCTGGTTTTGCCCTACTAGAGATAGGAATAGCTCTCATTAGACATTAGAGACATATATTTTATGTCAATTCAATGTTAGCTGCGATCGGTCGTATGTCAAACCAGAGATAGATTGAATATTGGGAACGGCCGTAAGTGATCGCTTATTTGGTTAGGTAACTTACTGCCACACTCAGAGACGAATATTAATTACTTGACTGTAATTAAATGACGAGTTTGATAGATAATGTATGGGACTTATGTCAAAATCTTCCCTACGCGTCGTGACGCGGGACGCGGGATGCGATACGGGAGCGTCTGCAACGCGAAACTGGGCGCGCACACCTGCGCGACTACGGTGCGAACCGTCAAACTTTATTTGTCAATGAACAGTCACTGAAGACGCGCGACTTTATCTGGTGTATTATGCTAAATTGTTGTGGTAATGACATCCTCAATTCCTCATACTTAAACATCAGAGTCGGACGGGTTGGACGGATGGACATGAGGGTTGCGAGGTGCTAAGCTTGCTTCTGATTTGGAAGGTGCAGAGGAATAAAAAACGTCCACAATGGTCAAGTCGAATTAATTTAATATCATGACACATCTATCAAAACGTAAACAAACGTTCGTTACAACTTTTTCCGACTAGCCCCCTTTCGCAACGCGCGATAAGGAACGTCGTACCAAAAATCGAAAAAATCGATCGATAGACGACATAATAATTATATGACATCTAATATATAAAATTCTCGTGTCACAGTGTTTGTGCGCGAACTCCTCCAAAACGGCTCAACCGATTTTAATGAAATTTTGTTTGTACATTCGTTAGGCCTGAGAATAGGTTTTTATCTACTTTTTATATTGATACTAGAAATAATTTATATGGCAAAACAAGGTTTGCCGGGTCAGCTAGTTTCTTTAATAAAATCTCCTTTCTGCAATGCCAAGAGTATGCAGCTGCGTTGCCTTGTACTAATTATATTATACTTGTATAAGTTTATTATTTACATTTTGTAATTTCCGAAACTGTAGACGAAACTTGAGCTACCATTTTATGTTGACCTCATAGAGAATAACTTTGAAAGTAATAATTAGAATTTTTACCACTCACTTTTAACAAGATCATTCTGATATCTTAAAGTATGCATTTTAATCCATTACTTGTCAAGGTAACAGAGTAATAAAATAAAATATTAATTAGTAGGTAATTACATTAATCACAGTTTATTAATCAATTCAAAATTTAATTGAGTTTAATAAATATTTTAAACTAGATGACGCCCGAACTCCGTTGCGTTGAAATTCGTTTATCGCGCCGGAATCAGGCAGGAAATTTAGTTTTTCCGGGATAATAAGTATCCTATATGTCCTTTCTTCCTCAAACTATCCTCCTGACTCAAACTATCTCCATACCAAACATCAATATTTTGATGGGTTCAGCGTGAAGAGTTCAGTTCAGTTTAAGCACGAAGAGGTAACAAACAGACAGAGAGATGTGCATGCTTCGAAATCTTGGTTAATCATCATTGCCCAACGTGGGCCAGCGACCACATAACCTGTGTGGTCGCTGCTTTGGGCTGATGATTAACATTCTGACATTGACTTAGGTTGCGATAGGAAGAGTAAGGGTCAGTCACATTGCAACGTGAAACATAATATTCTATTCAGTGCGATAATTTTTTTAAGGAGCTAAGAAACTGAACTTGATTTACTACACAAGTAGAAGATACATAAAATAAGAAGATACATTAAATTCTTAATTAAATCCAAGTTCGGTAATTAATTATCAAATGTCTCTGAAGTCTGAGTATGCCGTTTGTCTATACTTCACTACGTAAATCAAAGTATCTTTCCATTTTTGATTTTGCATTTATGAATGAGTGCATTATATTCCTAAGTGAATTGCCCCTTATATTTGTAACGACGACGCCACCATGCAGGTCTCCTGGTAAAATACAACCCTTACGGCCGCAGTCAGAGACATTAAATAATAAGTAAACTTTAATTTAATGAAGATTTTGACAGATAGTGTATGGGCTTACATCAAAATTTTAATTTAATTACAGTTCAAACACTCCCTAAATGGTAATTCAGCATTACATGCATTTACGTGACAGTATTAATTGTTGCATGACATGCCGATCGCGAAACGATCATGTGTGCATGTAATGTACATATAGGACGAAAAATTAAAGAACTTGTCAATCAATGTACAGGACGTAGTTTGCAATAGTTTGCATGTCATTCGCGTCAATCACTACAATAAACGATCATGCATGCATGACAGCACGTAACGCATTACGCATTTAATACTGAATTACCGTCTAGGGAGTGCTTTAGTAATTAATATTCGTCTCTGAGTGCGTCAGTTAGTCTGATGATGTCACTGAAGCGATTGTATTTAAAACGAGCGGGTCCCTGTTAAGGTGACGCCGCGTTAAAGTAAAAAACCGTGTTGGATATGTTTTAGATTGCTCGTTTTCTATGAGAGGCCTCACTCTCCTCTGTTGGCAAAATTAGAATCCCTTTTTTTACAGAGGTCTTTTTGATTGATTATTCTGTGTTATAAAAGTTGACCAATCGTGTTATGCTATGGGTAATTTAAAGACAAAGACATGATGAATACTGACAATGAACTTTAATTTCTTAGCTTTAGTCATTACTGAGAAAAATCGATATTGCTACAGCCAAATTATCAAGGCGTCGCCTTAATCCCGTGTCTCGATATGCCGCCCTTATCTCTAACAATTTATCTAAACGGGTCCGGTCGGGATTTAAAGACTTTACTTATGCAGTAACAGGGTTATTCTGTTTATTACCAGTTCACTGACCCGCGGTGTCAAATTTTTTTAAGGAGTTATGTTCTAGAATCTAGTGCCTGCAGTGTATGTATGATTGGCTGACGCACATACGTTAACCGATTAGATACGTAACTGAAATAATAATAGTTTAAAAAACTAAAAAACACGCTATAGCCAATCCGTCATCTTGGATGTCCGCCATGTTAGATTTAAGTCACGTGACTATTTTTTTTGTATTCTTGACAGCAAACTCTTTCGTTTGATACCCGTTGATATAATGGGGGTGCATTTCAAATAGCCTGTCCACCATCTTGGGGAGGCCGCCATATTGGATTTGTAATGACGTTTCTTAGCTAGTCATGTTTTCTCATCAAAAAACCTTGGATACTGGCATTAGTTGACTTATACTAAAACTTACCACTCATATTACGAGGAAATATTTGTCTAGTCGATGCCCGCAACGTTGTTGCGCCAAAATTCGTTTATCGCGCGGGAAACGTACATTTTTCCGGGATAAAAAGTAGCCAATGTACTTTCCCGGGACACAAAGAATCTCTTTACCAAATTTCAGCAAAATTGGGCGTGAAGAGGTAACAGACAGACACACTTTCGCATTTGTAATATTAGTATGGATATGGATCTGTAATGAAGAATTACAGTAAACGATTATTCATTATACTATTTAAAAATTCAATACATCGCATTGCTGCGTCACTTTGTAATGTCAATTAACCCCAAAGGGATTTAAGGACGAGGAAAGCATCGTCGCAAGTGACCATGGCTATCGTTTACCATCATGTGATCCGGCTGCTCGTTTTCTGATTCATCTAATTAAATGAGCAGCGTGATGGATGAAACAAGGGATCTCACATAACATAAGATGAATCATAACACTGAACCACTGCATGATAAAGAATAAAAAGGGGAAATACCGCATTTTCCTCGGTGACGTTTTTGCTAAATAAGTATTAGTCACAACTCACAGTGTCGATCTAACTGTGAGCAATCTGATGATGATGAAATCTAACAACACAATCATGTCAACTTTCGAACCAAAAAAATAATATCGAAATCGGTCCATTTGTTTGGATTTTACGATGTCACGGACTGACACACATAGACACACGCAGATAGACAGACAGACATACAGACAACTTATAACATTTGTAGTTCCCCGGGGGTTAAAAACGAAACTATGTATTTCCGCTCAAACAACAATTTACAAAATACTTAACGTGACCATACGTAACGCTTTGGGCGGGACAGTCCCGCTTTCAGGCAGTCTGTCCCGGTGTTCTCCGCGAGGCCGAAACTGTCCCGCTTTTGCAAACAGACCAAATGAATTATTTTTACGTTCGAATTAATGCCTGTGCAATGCCTGGAAGTAACGCACTCCCATACTACCTATGTATTTCCGCTCAAACAACAATTTACAAAATACTTAACGTGACCACGTTAAGTATTTTGTAAATTGTTGTTTGAGCGGAAATACATAGGTAGTATGGGAGTGCGTTACTTCCAGGCATTGCACAGGCATTAATTCGAAGCGGGACTGTTCCGCCCAAAGCGGGACGTATGGTCCGTCCCGCTTTGGGCGGAACAGTCCCGCTTTCAGGCAGTCTGTCTCGGTGTCCTCCGCGAGGCCGAGACTGTCTCGCTTTTGCAAACAGACCAAACGAATTATTTTTACGTTCGAAATGCCTGTGCAATGCCTGGAAGTAACGCACTCCCATACAAGAAACGTGATTATTCTGCCACATTTTGCTCGATATCAATAATGGCAACAGATAGGCACTTGAAATATATACGAAATACTCAATTGTATTTATACTATCATAATTAATAATAATATGAAAACAAATAATTAAGAAGGGGCTCTTATATGAAAAACATAATTTTTGCCTATTTTTGCTTTATAATGGTACGGAACCTTCGTGCGCGAGTCCTACTCACACTTGGCAGACATTTTTTTTTAATTCTATGTATTAATTCCGCAGATGTCCCGCTCTAAAAAAAATGGTCACGTTAAAAATACTACGTGCAGCCGACAGATAATGACTTACTTTAGGGCTCTCACACACGACGTTTTTTTACGCTCGTTTGTATCGATACAAACGCAAGTTGAACGCTCAGCAAACGCAAGGAAGCCGACACGTTTTAAACTTTATATCTGAAAAAACGCGATGAAAACGCGCAGAAGACGAGCGCATCAAAAACGCGCGTCGTCAGTGTCCAAAAAATACGTCGTATGGAAGGGCCCTTAAGTTAACATAATCCGAACAATTGATGTAGGTTCGTCAACTGTCCATAGCACTACATTATGTACAGTATCAATTTTGTTAGTTAAGCAATAACGTAAAAAATAAACGAAATTTATCATCGCCCAGAGGTTTTGCTCTATAACGTTTCCTAAGATTGCTTTGAGATCCGAATTTTCCCTTAATATGTATAAGCACGTTTCCTCTCGAGAGACTGTAAGCAAGGGCTTTTCGGGGCCTTTCAACGTTTGCAGTCATTATCAGTGCTTACTCATCCGTATATCATTAGGACCGTGAAGAAATCGAAGGGTTTAAAACTCTATTCCTAATTCTTTTACTTTTATTTTTCTTAATATTAGTAAAATAATTAGGCCGGCAACGCACCTGCAGCTCTTCTGATGTTCCCAGAGTACTTGGGCGACGGTAATTTCCTTTCATCAGGTGACCAGTTTGCTTGTTTGCCCCTTATTTTATAAAAAAGCTGATGGGTTTATTTATTTGAACGCGCTAATCTCCCTAACTACTGGACGACATTTATATGTAGTTTGGCATTAAGGCCATCCCCCGAGCAAACGACCTTGACCATACATTTGACGCGTTGCCGAGATCGCACAAAAATCCTATATTTTTTTTACTTAGTCCAAAATTGATCTAAAAAAAACTTTAAAACGGGGAATATGTAGTTAATGAAATTGTGTATCTATTGTCGTGTGTTTCAAATAAACGTTATTTGTAAATATACTAGGGAGATGCTGAAAGTATGCTTCAATTTTAATAAATTGGTATTACTTTGAAGCTAATATCATGAGTATAATAAACAAAAATAGAAAATTTAAAACGGGGAAAGGAATGTTGATATACTGAAGATTATTGCTGTATTTTTATTATAACTTTGGAGCTTTCAAATAACGAGTTTATAAGGCTCTAAATACGGTAAATTACGGAATCTCCGTAGGGGAAGGCCCATAAAATATACAGGGTGTAACAAAACTAAGTGATAATACTTTAAGGTGTGTATGTGTTCCTTGTAGAGAGTTCACTGTGACAGTAGCGCTTAAGTTGGCGTGATTGGTTGCTTTTACTTAGTATTATCAATATTAACACCTTCGCTGCGAAACCTAAACTGTAGTTTTTTCATATGGTGCGTTAGAAGGCCAATATGCCCGATACGTAAACTCTCTATTTATGCGTTATAAGGCTCATAGACCCAGTAAGGTATTGATGAAATAATAACCTATTATCTTCGTGAAAACGCCGAAATTTGTATACTTGCCTATAACTATACATAGTAGAAGAGTTAAGTATTATAGTACTGGCCCCGCCCCGGGTTCCGATAATATACTGAGAAGATATATGTAAAAATAAATAAGAGGTCTATTGACCTGGTACCGCACTAAATCATTGGTTAAATCAGAGCCTTTGTAGTGATGGGAAACAAAAGATAGATACACTGTATATTATAAATTTACTTTCCTTTATTTTTTATATTACATATATGGGCATGCAGATTTTCTGTATGTGTTGGAGTAGGTGGAATAGTGAATGTTGGGTTTTCATCTACTTTATTGGATTTCTGAACTTTACGTCTCTTAGGAGTGGTTTTCAAATTACCGAGGAGAGAATCAGGATCAATTTTAGTTCTACCACCAACAATAATCGAACTTGCTGTTCCTCTACGTACTTTGTACTTTTCCTGTACTCGAACGGATTCCAAATGGCGACTGACGCCATTACTTGGTCCAGGTTGTTGAGTAGGTATCACAAAAGTCAATATTTTTTTCACTGGAATTTCCAGTAAAATCGTATTTTAGCATTGATAACTCCAACATTTTTCTACATCTCCTATTTGTTTTAGGCATAATTATTATTTTATGACTTTAAATGTGGGTAAGTACTATCTATGACATGTAAATACAAGCACTAACACACGTAAATGCACTATCGTAACGCACGTTCGTCGCCGCTAATTGACGTCACATCACTAATCGGAAGTAAATAAAACAATAATCTAAATCAGTGCGAAAAGGGGTTGAATGACCTTATCTCCTATGATAGGCTTTTAGACCCTATTCCCGCAAGGAATCGAAATTATAATCAATCATTGCGATATCGGGCCGAAAAACTTGATACAATTTTTCAGGCCTGAATCAGTCTCCCATAATGACGTAAAATGAAACCTATATTTGTCTTTGTCATACAAATAGAAATACTCGAATTACAGCCTCCGCACCAGAGTGAGTGCACCGTATTGCGACCCCGCACGGAGGGAGAGCACATGCATCGGGTGTATAAACCTTATAACGCAGCGAAGGTGTTAACCGTTGATTTGAGTTGGGATCCCCTATTCTATTACATCATGATTCATGACTCATGAGTTTCAATAATATTATTTCATAGCTCAACCGCAATTGTGATTTTAGTTATCTCGATTATCAAATCGAGGGTTTTTGTTCGAGTTTTTATATGATTTCGGTAAAAAAATTGCTCTAATCTAATCTAATCGCGAAACTAAAAATGAAAAACTAAAATTAATAAATAAATTAATATCTCCCTACTTGATCACAGTAGGTTAACCATATTTGGAGAAAAAGTAAAGTATTAAGTGCTTATTCAATTGGTATAAAAAAAAAAATATAACTTGATTAGTTTTTTTTTATTATAATTTTTTATGCAAATTTATGACCCGGAAAAATGACAACTCTGACACTCTTTAAAATAAAAACTACAAATAATATCGATCTCGGAGTTTTACTGTAATGTTTATATAGCTATCAACTATAGTATTTTGAAAGAAAAACGAGGTGAAGCAAAATCGAGGTTTTTATCACACTGTGAGTCATTGTGAAAGTCGTAAAAAATTTTCTACTTTTAAATCGTTAATTTTGAAGAACGTAATTTTTTTACCCTAAAAAATTTCTATTGCGGCCCGCGACACCAAGTTCAAGATATGTTTGTGGCCCGTATGAAAAAAAGGTTGGGGACCACTGCTTTAGAGCTAGTGCGCACTACGACTTTTTGCCGCGCGATTATTTACCGACAAAAATTCAAATAAAATGTCACCCTGATGACTTGGGTGATGGGCTATAAGTTTCATTTTCTACCGACATATTGGTCTAGCAATCCATGCCGCTGCTGCTTTTTAGTGGCGTAGAGCTCTTATAAGGGAAAAAAAACCGGCCAAGTGCGAGTCGGACTCGCGCACCGAGGGTTCCGTACAAACCTGCAAGGTTTACAAAGTTTGATTTTGTTACAGCTTAAAGGTATTATAGACCTGAGTATTTGGTATGAATTTCAATTTAATACCTCTACGCGTTTATGAGGAAATGGGTAGTAAGTTTAAAATTATTAAAAAAAAATATATTATGTGATGTAACTAAAAATTTATGGTTTTCGTAATTTTTCCTTTATCTATGCTATAAGACGTTGCTTCGTACCAAATTTCAAGATTCTGAGTTCACGGGAAGCACCCTGTAGGTTTTGATTCCCTTGCAAATGTCGAAAATTTGCGGCATAAACGGCTGTATCTTTTGATTGCGTTGGCTTAGAAGTTTGATTTTTTCACAGCTTCAAGGGACAGTAGACCTGAGTAATTGATATAAATTTCAGCTTCATACCTCCACGCGTTCCTGAGAAAAAGGGTCTTGACAGACGGACGGACGGAATTGTCCTTATATTATAAAATTTATTAATCCATTTCATTCGCTTACGTTTTCAATTATTATTGTGTGTTTGTCAAACTGCACAGAAATGGGCAGTATAAATTATAAAATCAGCGTAGCCTGGCATGGTTATAATGAAACTGGCTACCGTCACCGAAACCGGTGTGGGACTTGGGAGGCATTATTATTAGTGTCGTACTTTTTAGGGTTCCGTACCCAAAGGGTAAAAACGGGACCCTATTACTGAGACTTCGATGTCTGTCCGTCTGTCTGATTGTGTGGCAACTGGCATCGTTATTCGTAGCATCCGAACGGGTGGGCCAATTTTGATCTAGTTTTTTTGTTTGAAAAGCTTATAATATGATCGGGAGTGTTTTTAGCAACGGTTCATACTTCATCATCATCAGCTCGTTCACTCCCAGAAAATTTCATTTTTTTAAATTCCTGAACTTATACTAATGAGTACAAACTGTACACGCGTAGTATATAAGTAAGCGGGTATGTTTTGCTAACGAATACAATATAGGTTATACTATACATAATATACAGTATACAATGCATTACCGGTGTTATATAATAATAGTGGCGACGTGAGCTAGTTGTGATGCCGGACGCCGCCCGACGAAAGTGGACGACACGTTGTGTGGACGTGACGTACAGACAAATGTTCCCGGGCTGTATATACGGAAAGCGTCTTATGCAGTAACAAAACAAAGTAATATTATTATTTTAGAGTTTAGAGTATGTAATGTGTACATTTGTGTTCTTTTTATACAAGGTGTAACAAAACTTAGTGATAACTGATAATACTTTAGGGTGTGTATGTGTTCCTGTGAAAGTAGCAGCGCCGAAAGAGTAACTTTTTTACTTTTGTATGGGGAAGTTCATGATGTGAGCGCCCCAGCTCGCACATACAAATCACAGTAAAAATTTTGCTCTTTTAGCGCTGCTACTTTCACTGACCACAGTGAACTCTTTTATAAGGGACACATACACACCCTAAATAATTATCACTTAGTTACATTAGGGCCAGTTCGCATTGCAATGTCACGTTGCGACGCATTTATCAACGAGCCACTCTTTGGAACGAGCAGCCCGACACCGCGATCGGCAATTTAATATTTTAATATGTAATATGTATATTTTTGTGTAAGTTCGGTTTTGAATGGGTCATTTAAAAATCGCATTGAATCGCCTTGTCATTGTTACGTGCACTAGCTATAGTTCTAAAAATAAATGCTCTAAATAAAACAACAAACTCTTCCCTTATAATTCTAAATTATTTATCGGTTCTAATTTGCTAGTTTTTGAAAAATTGTTTCTAAAACTTTAAAACACTTTTAGCTTTTTCCAAATTATTCACAGCACATCACGTCATGTGATAATTGATATCCTAATTGCTCAGTAAATAAAACATTGAATACATTAAAATTGGGCGTTTTTTTTTTATACAACTTTCCCGTAAGCCTGCAAATAAAATCTCGACTTTTGTCACTTCCAGATCGAGTGGCGATATGTTGTCAATTTCCGATCGTACGGGTAAACTCCCCACTCCCCATTCTCCACTTCCCACTTCTCCACTCCTCATTCACCCCTTCTCGATGTCTCCCCGCTTTCATTTCCTCTGCTTTTGCAATATTTCTCCATGCTCTTAAATTCGCTTGCTTTACAGATTACGATTTCATTCGTGTGAGCGCTCGTGTTTTTTAAACGTACCAAAACAGGGATTGCTTGAATGCCTTTGTTTTTACTTTTTTCCCTTTTTTTTCAATTAGGTATTGTTCGTTTAATTCTGTTGGCGATATATGAGCCTACATAAAAGGGATAATGCGGTCTTAACGTTATGAGTTATGACTTATGTAATTAATGGTTAATGTATCGCGAACACTCGTATAATATTTCATTATTTCTAATTCTGGCATCGAGAAGAGATACCAACATTGGACTGTTTGCCGACTACAGGGAAACCGTTAAATCCTATCCTACTAATATTATAAAAGCGAAAGTTTGGATGTATGTATGTATGTATGGATGTTTGTTACTCTTTAAATAAAATAAATAAATAAAATATCTTTTTATTCAAAATGGGTATCATGATACACTTTTTGAAAGTCGTAGAAAGAACGAAGAAACTACGTTGCCTACCACCGGTTCGGAAACTACCCCGCCGAGAAGCACTTTCACGCAAAAACTACTGAACGGATTTTAATGAAACTTTACTATAATATAGCTTATTCATCAGAATAACACAAAGGCTATAATTTTAACCGACTTTCAAAATGGAGGAGATGTTATGTGCGTTTTTTTATGTTCAACGATTACTCCACCGTTTGTCAACCGATTTTCAAAATGTTTCTTTTGGTGTGGTTATCATCCCAATTTGGTACCATATTCATAAAAATGGTGACCTGATGAAGAGATCCATAAGAAATTCAGGGAACACCTCAAAATTTATATGAAAACATGTGGTGACTTCGGTTTCGTGAGCAGTATTCTAAGCATATGCTACCAATAAGTAAGATTTTGCACCAAGGTATACCATGGTTCGGAAGGTGCTGAGAGAACTCCTGACTCTTTATAGATACAAATTTGTGAGTTTCGACGATGTTTTAAGAACTGAAAGCATAATATGCTACTATGCAAATTACATTCATCATCATCAACATCACTACCATAAACCACTATAGAACTATGTATCGTCCCGTTTTGACCCTAGTATTGGTACTTTTCATAGTCTTTTATTGTGTATATCACTTAAACCGCGGGTAACACCGCGGGGCACAGCTAGTATATTATATATCTTTATCCTTTGAAAGAATACAAAGCACTTTACACTAAAACAAATAATATTTTAAATTGGAAAGGTTTCTTATGCTTGCATTGAAAATCTACTGGACCGAGGTAGTTCTCTACCTCTGTGCTTAATTTCATTAAGATCTCGTGGTATTAAGAACTCGTGTTTATGAAACAATAAAAATTGAAAATTAATTTTATTGTTTTGTAATTTAAAAGAGCCTATTTGGCTTGCAGCAAAATAGGCTATTTTAACAATTACTTACCCAATCATTTTATACCGAGTATGTTTGCCGATAGTTTATCATATGTATCATTAACTAATTGACGATTATTTAAATATTATCTGTTATCGACGCGATAGCGGTAATCTTAAGCTGGCTCTTTTAGTGTGGCTGGTATCCGGCTACGGGCCGGTTAGGGAATTTTGTGGTAAGTTTATTTTAATTACTGTATTTTATGAAGCTAATTGAGTAGTTAATAAAAAAAGTGTGGCACTCGAGGACTGCCGCGGTAAAGCTATTGCATAGCATTTTTTATCAACTTATGCAATCATAATTCGCATACGTCTAGTCGCACGCACACAAACAACGTGCTGAAGTCTGGCAACGCCGCATCGACCGACACGACGCGCGACGGTGCGGCAACGCCGCGGCAACGTCGGTGTGCAGGCTGTTAGGTTTTTTCGTTAGTCGTTACTCGTTACGGAATTTCTTGATTCGGTCGCCGTGCTTAAAGCCCGCGATAAAACCTATGCAATAGCTTAAAATGCACAGCGAATAACAATACAAGGTCTGTTTATCTTTGTATACATAGGGAATACCACATGACAGACAAACAGCGGACCTTGTAATTATTTGCTGTGTAAAGGTACAAATTACAACGAAACCAGTAGTGTCGCGACGACACGTCGTCTGCCGCCACTTCATGTCGCCGGCTGCCAACTGTTTTTATTGGTAAGGGGATTGGTATTATGCAGCCTCTCCACGTTGCCCATGTTGGGCCAATACAAGCTATTACGAACGTGTAGACTATAGATTAATTAATATTAGTGCTATAGGCAAGCAAGCATTGTCGATCATAGTCCAACGTAGAGTGTCCTTACAAGTTAGACATAGGTTCCTCATTCAGATGGCTAAAAAGTACATGATAAAGAAATGATCAGTCCGTCAATCAACTGGTTAGACGTTCAGTTTCGCGTCAATCTTACCAGATTGATGGACTGAACTGATGATAAACTGAGCGTGTAACCTACGTCTTACAGATATACATTTTGACATAATCATTTACATTACTTAGCTGTAAGTTTTCCATGTTATATAAATAAATAAATAATATTTTTGATGACACACTGTTTTCATATCGCGAATAGCCTGTAGATGTTCAAATCTTAAAAGTACTGTGTTAAACTGATTAGCAACTATCAAGTGTTAAGTCGAATTTTTGCCTGTTACTAAGATGAATTATTGTACTTATCGTGTCTGAGATCACTAATTATCGAATTTTACAATTCTTTGGCTAGTTAAGTCAACTAGATGTTGCCCGTAATTAATGGGAACTGTGCATTTTTCAGTCCTTTCTCGTGACTCAACCAAAACTCAATCAAAATCGTTTCTGTAGTTTAAGCATAAGAAGGTAGCGTTTATAATATTTTCGTGCCCCTTTTTAAAAAATTCTTTTTTAAAATACAATTCTGTCTCTTGTTATTTAGGCCACATCACCTCTAGAAGACACAGCTATATTGGAAAAGCTTAAGTTTTTTCTCGATGATAAAAAAGTCTTACGGCCACATTCAGGAGTTTGACAAATGACCCTATTTATGCAAAATGAGTCCAATCCACACCATTGCCAAAATTGAGTTAATAATGCAGAAGTATTCCAAAATGGACCTTTTATCGACCCTATGAAGATCGTATTAATCTAACAATTTTCGCAGAACAAAACATTTTCACAACAAAGTTACCAACCAACAAATTAATGAGTAATGTTTTTTTTAAAGATCCAAGCTGCATGGTCTCTTGAATTTTTTATTTTTATTTAGACAAGTAGAATCATGCGGCTTGGTTCTTGTTTGCATATTAAAAAAGGCTTAGTTCTTAATTTTTTACAAAGACTCACGTGGCTGGTTTTTTGTTTATCTATACTAATATTATAAAGCGGAAGAGTTTGTTAGTTTGTTTGTTTGTTTGAACGCGCTAATCTCAGGAACTACTGGTCCGATTTGAAAAATTCTTTCAATGTTAGATAGTCCATTTATCGAGGAAGGCTATAGGCTATATTTTATCACGCTAAAACTAATAGGAGCGAAGAAATAGAAGAAAATGTGGAAAAAAACGGGGGAAATTCTTTGAAAGGGCTTATTTCACGAACTACTAGAGCAATTTTTCTGTTATTTGGGTCAGATAAGAAGTAGACCACGTGAAGGATCACAGGCTATTTTTTGTAGACTGATTTGTCTGTGAAATATCTAATTTACACGGGCGAAGCCGCGCGGAACGTCTAGTATATTATATTATTACCATTCTGTTTTTCTTAATCTAGAAAAGAAGGGACTTTATCGTAAAACGATAAAGCCGTCCTTATAAATACTAATTATTTCTTAATTAAAATCAACAAATATAATATCAACCTCCATATAAACATAATGTCTTAAACATCCCATACCTATAAGTATTATGTTTAAGAGATCTAGAATATTTTTTTTTATGAAATAAGGGGGCAAACGAGCAAACGGGTCCCCTGATGAAAAGCAACTTACGTCGCCCATGGACCCTCGCAGCATCAGAAGAGCTGCAGGTGCGTCGCCGGCCTTTTATGAGGGAACTAGACGTTCCGCGCGGCTTCGCCCGCGTAAATTAGATATTTCACAGACAAATCAGTCTACAAAAAATAGCCTATAATCCTTCACGTGGTCTACTTCTTATCTGACCCAAATAACAGAAAAATTTCTCTAGTAGTTCGTGAAATAAGCCCTTTCAAATAATTTCCCCCCGTTGTTTCCACATTTTCCTCTATTTCTTCGCTCCTATTAGTCTTAGTGTGATAAAATATAGCCTATAGCCTTCCTCGATAAATGGACTATCTAACATTGAAAGAATTTTTCAAATCGGACCAGTAGTTCCTGAGATTAGCGCGTTCAAACAAACAAACAAACAAACAAACTAACAAACTCTTCCGCTTTATAATATTAGTATAGATAAACAAAAAACCAGCCACGTGAGTCTTTGTAAAAAATTAAGAACTAAGCCTTTTTTAATATGCAAACAAGAACCAAGCCGCATGATTCTACTTGTCTAAATAAAAATAAAAAATTCAAGAGACCATGCAGCTTGGATCTTTAAAAAAAACAATACTCATTAATTTGTTGGTTGGTAACTTTGTTGTGAAAATGTTTTGTTCTGCGAAAATTGTTAGATTAATACGATCTTCATAGGGTCGATAAAAGGTCCATTTTGGAATACTTCTGCATTATTAACTCAATTTTGGCAATGGTGTGGATTGGACTCATTTTGCATAAATAGGGTCATTTGTCAAACTCCTGAATGTGGCCGTAAGACTTTTTTATCATCGAGAAAAAACTTAAGCTTTTCCAATATAGCTGTGTCTTCTAGAGGTGATGTGGCCTAAATAACAAGAGACAGAATTGTATTTTAAAAAAGAATTTTTTAAAAAGGGGCACGAAAATATTATCCTTATAAATACTAATTATTTCTTAATTAAAATCAACAAATATAATATCAACCTCCATATAAACATAATGTCTTAAATATCCCATACCTATAAGTATTATGTTTAAGAGATCTAGAATATTTTTTTTTATGAAATAAGGGGGCAAACGAGCAAACGGGTCCCCTGATGAAAAGCAACTTACGTCGCCCATGGACCCTCGCAGCATCAGAAGAGCTGCAGGTGCGTCGCCGGCCTTTTATGAGGGAACTAGACGTTCCGCGCGGCTTCGCCCGCGTAAATTAGATATTTCACAGACAAATCAGTCTACAAAAAATAGCCTATAATCCTTCACGTGGTCTACTTCTTATCTGACCCAAATAACAGAAAAATTTCTCTAGTAGTTCGTGAAATAAGCCCTTTCAAATAATTTCCCCCCGTTGTTTCCACATTTTCCTCTATTTCTTCGCTCCTATTAGTCTTAGTGTGATAAAATATAGCCTATAGCCTTCCTCGATAAATGGACTATCTAACACTGAAAGAATTTTTCAATTCGGACCAGTAGTTCCTGAGATTAGCGCGTTCAAACAAACAAACAAACAAACTAACAAACTCTTCCGCTTTATAATATTAGTATAGATAGGGTAATAGGGGAGGGTAGGGAAGGGAAAAGGGTAGGGGATTGGGCCTCAAGTAATCTCACTCACTCGACGAAACACAGTTGATATAAAAAAAAATATCGCAGAAGACAATTCTATTTAACAAAAGCGATTATGGAACCACTTTGGCCAACAGGAAAACCTGTCCCCGACGCTAAGTTAAAAGATTTAAAAAGTATGCTACACCTGATTCCACAAGACGCACATGATTTTTATGTCAAACTTGTCGGAAATAATGCTATAGAAGACGATATTGAAGGGTTTTCAGGCCTACCGGATTTTGATTTAGAATTAGAGTTTAGCATTAAATTTACCTTAAAATAGTTTTGATTTTTTTTAGATTTATATAGTCATAGATTTTTATTTAAATAATAAACAAATACGTTAAGAAATCTGAGGATTTTCATTCATCCATACTAATTACTTATACAGTGTGTTACCGTTATCCTTAAAACCATCACTACTAATGCGAAAGTGTGTCTGTCTGTCTGTTTGTTACCTCTTCACTCCCAAACCACTGAACCGATTTTGCTGAAATTTTGTATGTAGATACTTTGAGTCCCGGGAAAGGACAATAGGCTACTTTTCATCCCGGAAAACCGGTTCTCGCACGATAAACGAGTTTTGGCGAAACGGAGTTGCAGGCATCATCTAGTTTTAAAAATCCTTGTAAAACCAGAAAAAAGTAGGAGCGCCACATTATATCAGGTAGGTACTTACTGCCGAAGCATACAACTAGATATATTTAGGATATGCTCAACTAGATACAAAAAATATTAAGTTTTAAATCTAAATTATATTTTTTTTTCATTTCAATCTTTTTTTGAGAATATAAGCAACAATATAAACTAAAAAATAATGAATATACTTATATTTCATTCTTTTACTACATAACCGAAAGAAAAAAATGCCGGTTTTTTTCAAAATTTGAAAGTTCATGAGGTCTCATTTTATATAAAAGTAAATTTTATAAGTTAAAATCATTGTTTCTATAACTAATTAGATGTTAGACATCCAAATCGGGTGCACAGAACTCATGCACAAAAATCCTGTTGACTTGTGTAATAAATCCAAAGAGATGGTTCTCTTTGGATTATATGTATCCCACACTAAGATAGTTTTTCTAAAAGGAACCATCCTGTTTTTGTTTAATTTTTGTTGGAAATAGTAGTAATTTTTAACATATTTATGTTTCTACACATAGAATAAATTACAAAATATACTATTGTAAATTAAATTTACTTAAAATAACAATCAGTTTTAATGAGTACACAATTTTAATAAAAACAGCTTTTTCTCAGAACTGTCATCGTGTGGGTTGGATCTGGTATGCATAAATAGGTCCAATGCTGCATTAGAATTAACAAATATTTAGGTACCAAGTCATTTAATATATGGAATTAGTACAAAATTCTTATCAACAACAGTTAGTGTTAATTTATCTGTTATCAGACAAGGTCGATATACTGAACTATGCGGTATCAATTCATGAGGAGCAATAAAGTCTTTAGTCAAGTTGCAGTCGATAATTTCTTGCATATTGCAAGTGCCATATCACTCAGTGCCGCTGAGTCAGCGGTGTGTTATGTCAAGTCCCATAAATTTTTGATTTTGATCCGTGTAGTCGAAAAAAGTGTGTCTGGCTGTCTGTCTGTTACCTCTTCATAACCAAAACCGCTGAACCGATTTTGCTGAAATTTTGTGTGAAGATTCTTTGAGTCCCGGGAAAGGACATCTAAGGATACTTTTTATCCCGGAAAAATGTACGGTTCCCGAGCAATAGACGAATTTTGGCCGAACGGATTTGCAGTCATTATCTAATACTTAGTAGTAAGTATATAATAAAATATAGTACATCTCGACTATAATGTGTTTGTAGGTTTAATTATACAACTCTCAGACGTTTAAATATTTGACCATAGGGCTTGAAAGCGCTGGAGCCTGGACCGGATCTATCTGTCTAAAGTCTGATCTGAGGTTTCTTGACAGTAGTGCTAGCTATCCACAACGGTGGTTGGTTAATAGTTTGGCGTTTAACCAAACAAAAGCGCCAGTGAATAGACAAACTTCTGTCAAAAAACTTTAGAAACCAGACATAAGTTGAGTGTATTATTACAAATAGACAAACATTTTATGCATATTATATTATGTAGATATTACTCGGTACTACTAATATATATTCTGTGATATTACCAGGCCTGTCCCACTTGCGCGAGTAGGCATCGAACTGTAAGTACCACCCGCGGGTGGCAAATCAGTAGGGACTCACAAGCGAGTGGTGACGCACGCGCACGAGTTGTTCGTAAATATCGTAATAACGGTACCAAAGTTTTTACCCAAAGGGTAAAAACGGCACCCTATTACTGAGACTTCGATGTCTGTCCGTCTGTCCGTCCGTCTGTCTGTCTCCAGGCTGTATCCCAAGAACCTGGCTATAGAGCTAGACTTTATAATTTTTCACAGATTGTGTATTTCTGTTGCCGCTATAACAACAAATACTAAAAACAAAATAAAATTAATATTTAAGGGGGGCTCCCATACAACAAATGTGATTTTTTTGGCCTTTTTTACTCGATATCGATAACGGCAACAGGTAAGTACTTGATATTTTCACAAAGGCCTTAATTATAAGTCTACTTTAATAATTAATAATAATCTTTACATAAAATAAAAATTCAAGGGGGGCTCCCATACAAAAAAACAATTATTGGCCTATTTTTCGTCTATAACGGTACGAAACCCTTCGTGCGCGAGTCCGACTCGCACTTGGACGATTATTGCGTTATTATTTATAAGTTAATAATAACTAATAAGGCCGGTTATACGTTTAATACGATATACCTATCTAAGTAAGTACGCGTAACTAGTTACACGCGAATTTATGATAATTAAATGTACATAGTACTAAGACATAATATCGTAGATTATTTCGGGTTAAATAAAATGTAGTTAATTAAATATAAAGATAATAATATTATTTTTAAAAAGAGACAACCCTGATTTTGTCAGAAAAGGTACTAGTTATGCGATAGAAAGAGAGCGCACATGTAGGTAAATATAATTGTAGGCACCTAGCACTGCGCGGTCGGAATTTCAACTTTATAGTATCGTAGCATGAGTCGTTATTTCTTTAAACGGGTTTCGCGAGTGGGAATTCTGTTGGTACTACTAATAATATATATTCTGTGATATTACTAAAATATGATGTTGTGCGCAATTGATTACAAAATTCTTTCTTTCGCGAGAATATTTTTCTGAGATCAAAAACTATTATATTTTGTCCTTCCTTGTCCTATACCAAATTTTATTAAAATCGGTTGAGTAATTTAAGCGTGGAGTTATAATAAGCACGCTTTTATAATATTAATTATTAGTATAGATTTACGACATTTTATTTTATTTATTTAATAATAATAATTTATGTAAGTACACACAACCAGTGACAACCTACCTTTATATCCACAAAGAAATTATCATTGAGTCTATCAATTCCAACAATTACTATATTACTATAAAGACGTAGTAAACAAAGTATTGTGTGCTGTAAGGTCATGTCCGGGTTGAACGAAAAGTTTCCTCAAGTCCCGATTACGTTTCAAGAATTTGTGATGACGTCACGTGAATCTTTATATTAAACTAGCTGTCCCGGCAAACGTTGTTTTGAAATATAAAGTATTTCGCCCATATTATAAAGTGACCAAATAAGTATGGCAACGTCCATCGCTATACCGTCGCACAAACAATGGTCGCCGTCAGTCTCGAGTTGTAATAATTTACTAATATTTATTCAACGAATGCACTTATCAATATAAAAAGTAGCCAGTAGCCGATTCTCAGACCTACTGAATATGCATATAAAATTTGGTAAAAATCAGTAAAGCCGTTTCGGAGGAGTACGGTAGCTAACATTATGACTAGGGCATCGAGACCGGGTTTTCCCGAAACCCGAAAACCCGGGAAAACCCGGGTTTTGGGGATCATGAAAAAACCCGGGTTTCAAAAATGGAACCCGGGTTTTTCGAGCTTTTCGGGTTTTTCGTTTTCTTGATAATTATTAAAGGCAAGACCTGATTTAAGGTATTTATAATAAACTAACATACATTTTTTTATTTTTATAATATAAGTATAGGTTTAATTATTTCTATTGGTCATAATTAAACAAAATATAATATTTTAAAGTACTTAAAAGTTTCGTTTCAAGAGCATTAAAGATTAATTGTCACAAAAATATTTATTAATAATAATATTTTGAAAATCCTACCAAAACTATTAAATGTAAAAAAAGCCAAGTATCTTCAAACAATCTATCCATCGCAAAAAGTTTTCAAATTCTTGTTAAACTTATTTTATAGTTTTCAATCAACATTCAGTGATTGACCACAGTTTTCTTTATTATGTGATCAAAGGCTTACAAAATAAAGTGTTGACAGCTTCAAAGGGTTCTAAGTCTGCTGAAAGTACCGTAGACTTTTGATGATGGGCAAGTCACTAGTTAGTGACAAAACGTTGGAACTTATATGTACCGCTGCTGATAAAATACACCCATCAACAAAGTCTTAGGGATATTTGTATTTTTGGAATATCTAAAAACCTGTCAGGAATTTTTGAAGGCAGTGTGTATGGAACAATGATAGCTTATTTTTTGGTATTTAATAAAACATATTATTAAAACACTTTTCCGAATTTTATCGTTTCTAAAACAATCATATATCTATGATTGATTGTATATTGATGATTGATTTTAGAAACGATAAAATTCGGAATTCTACAGTCATAAAAAGTCAACAAATCTTAATTTCGTTTTATAAACTGAAATTTTCATTTGAATGAGATATTATTATTGCTGATTGTCAAATAAATAGTAATAATTTATACTGATCGATATTTAGCATACAGTATTTTACTAAAAAATATTTTTTGTGCCCTGCTTTGGTATGACGCCCAGTCTTTTTTTTAATTTAAAGTCATTATTTTCAGTCGTCTAACTTACTAAAAACCTTAAAAGAGATTTTTATTTGTCGTTATGCTCTTTGTCATTATTTGTTATATTCACAATATAAAAAATAACGACAATATTAAGACAATGCAATCAGTAAAAAGGTTCCAAGAGAGCCCCTAGAAACTGAAAAAAACATGCAGAGGAGTTTCCATCAAGTATGATGTGAAACCATTTTGTATTCCAGTATTGCAGTCTGGCAAATGCGGCAGATTGCTTTTCATTGCTTGAGAGACTGATGTTGGTAACACATAATAGGACGAATGATGGCTTTCCTTAGCCGACCGTGGATGACATACTCACTGCGGAATTATTAAAACACGTGATTTTAGTGAACCCAAATGAAATATAAGCCGAGTTTTTATCAGCACCAGCGCCAAAGACAATTTCTTGTGTGTAACACCATGCCACCATGGTTAATCTTCCAAACTCATTAAAAGCAACCTTCCGCATTTGCCACGTGGTCTGTTCTGATCAATTACATGGTTATCTGACATGAATTCTGTCTATTGTGACTAGAACTAATAACTACAAAAAGCTTTGAGGTGTAGTGTAATGTAAGATTTTTCAGTAATGTAAGATTTTCCAGTAAGTTAGATGACAGCGAAAAGTTACCTTAAACTGCAAAGAACATTCGGCTTCATACCGTAGGCAGACAAAAGGCAATTTCAGGTAATACAAATCATTTATTGGAGAACAACATAATAATAAATGGTATGAATAATAGGATAAAAATCTAAGCACTTAAAATACAATCTAAAATATACAGATATATACAAACTTTAAATATAAAACTATAAAAAGAAAAACTTGCCCAAGTCGACCCCATCTGGCAGAGTGCCCAGCAAGCTGACAGCATTGCCACGTTGGATGGCAATTGCTATCCGCTGTGCCAGGTAGCTCCCAGCTCTGGGGTCTCGGGTGGCTTCAACAAGCTTCTTAGATATTCCTCTAAAAAGCTTATGTGCCCCCGGACCCCATGCGCCTAGAGTTTCCACCCCAAACGGTTCAAATATGAGATCTCCGCTGAGGTTCTCATATTTGCGCCGCTTGAGGTTCTCTGCTTGGTTTGCGGCTGCGCCCGCACAGCTCGAGGTGCCCTGAATATGGGACGAGGCGAGTGTGTCGACACAAATAGCATCCCACACAAGGGCCCGTCCCACACTCCAGGGGACCAGGGTCATTCCATCGGGTCTCTTGCCATCGTCACGCGCCAAACCGGAGGGCTCCAGTATCGCTGGCACGCCGGCAGTGACAAGAGCCCGGCGAATGAGGTCATTCAGACTGTGATGCCGCGAAAAGCGTCCAGCACTTCGCGAGCAGCACAGCCCGTGGTGACCGTAGCTGCCTACGTGCGCGCCGCAAACACACTGATGGGGGACGACATGGGGGGCACCAAGACGCAGGGCAGTGGCAAGACGGAATGTATTACGGTCCAGCAATGTTCCTGTGTTTTTAGATGGTAGTACCTGCAGCCAAGCCCCCGACTCCCACCTCTCCACGGCCAAAAGTCGAGCCCGTTCTACGGCGCTGGTAGACGTGTTAAACAGTTTATTACGCACCAGTTCGCAGACGGGCTCGTCCCAGAGCCTTTGGGAAGATGTGTTCTTGGGGACTTCGCTGCCGGCACTAGCAATGTCCCAGGCATCCTTGGCCTCGTCCGCAAAGGGAATGACGAACGGGAAAGAAGAGGACTCTAAAATTTTGGCTATTACTGCGCGATTTGCGTGGACCGAGGACAAGAACGCCGGTAAAGCTGTGTCTGATGTTTTTCGTATTCCCAGGCCACCGAACCTTACTGGTAATGTAGCTTGGGTCCAGGAACGTTCGTCAAATTTTATGTTTAAAATTGTGGAAAGCGTATGTTTTAGGGTATCATCTAAACTATGGAGAAGTTCTGGGAACTTCCAGAGCTGACAACACCGCAAAACATACGTAAATTTTGGAACGAATAAACAATATCGAATCAGAGTAAATGCCATGTGACTGTTAATTTGGAGAAGACGATCTAAACTTTCACTAAAATTTCGTGCTTTTTCATTTATATAGTCCGGAAAAGAATCGGCTAGAACAGGTGAACCCAAGAGAAAAAGTGAACTCTTCTCGATCACTGATAATTCTGGGGCCACGGCCTTGACACTGGATATTATCTCATCTCTATCCTCACAATCATCAGGGACAAAAAGCTCACACTCCGGTAATACAAATACATTAAATAATATATGTAATTTGGAGGTGAAGCTTGTTGTAATACTTAATCTTAGCCCGAAAATCTTAATCCCTAGCTTTGATAAGATCCAAAATATAGGAGAGGTGAAATAGTCGCTTCGATAAAAGTATGATACGGCCGTGCCAGCTTACTCGAGAATTGGTTGGGCACTGCTGCGACCCCAGACAATGGTATTTAAATAGTATTTTACTGGATAGGTGATGGCAATCGCGGAAAATCATGTGTAAAGTATTTTCGCATTGTTAATTTTTGAATTGTTAAAAAACCCGAAAAAACCCGAAAATCCCGGGTACCCAGTTTTCATCAAACAAAAAACCCGAAACCCGGGTTTTGAAAATTGGCTCCGGGTTTCGATGCCCTAATTGTGACACGAGAATTTTATATATAAGACACGGGAATTTTATACAAACTTGACAGAATATAGAGTATGGAGAATCTGTCAAGAAAGTTGTGGATAGCCTATCTGGCACTTTATCAGGAAGTGGTGAAACAGGCCCCAAGTGATAATACTTTAGGGTGTGTATGAGTCCCCTATATTGAGTTCGCTGTGAAAATATCAGCGTTGAAACAGTTTTTATTAAATGTTGTATGGGAAAAATCATAACGCTGGGGCGCTTGCCCATACAAATCACAAAAAAATTTTTACTCTTTCAGCGCTGCTACTTTCACAGTGAACTCTATATATAAAGAACACATACATATTATTATTTACACACATAAACTTAGTTACACACCCTAAAATATTATCACTTAGTTTTGTTACACCTTGTATAGATAGACAATAACAATAATCAATAATGCCTCCTATATCGGTTTCGGTGACGGTGACCGGATATTCTAGCCACAGGAATTATTTTATAAGCGCTCAAGAGTGTGCGCAGTACACAAAAGTACTCTCTTCTCTCTCAGTCTTGCTTTACTCTCTTAACCGACCGACATCAACCCGTCGATCGTGGGAAAGAGACACAATAGATATTCTATTGTGTCTCGGTCACCGGTGACCGTATGGGGCTTGATAAATTAATTAAACATACCCATACGACGCAATATGGGACCATGTTAGTCTATTTATTGTCATCCGATACTATCAATCTAGTTCCATAATAAACTTTTCTTGTATTTTTCAGTTAACAAACATACCACAAAATGGCGCAGGACAATAGCAACTCCACCATGGAAATGGGCACCAGTGATCAGGTATGATACCAGCTTCTTCTATTTTTTACCCACATTATGATTATTATTCATGTACCTTGTGTGGTTAAAAGAAAACACAAGAAAGCAAAAATTCCGATCGCCCTATCTCAAACCACACCGGAGTTAGTATAATTTGTACTTAAATTAAAGAAAACCCCGAAAATGTCCTGCACTGAGCAGATGATGATGAATTATAATTAAATACACTCTCGATAATCTCAGGTTTCAAACAAAAAATAATCGGCCAAGTGCGAGTCGGACTCGCGCACGAAGGGTTCCGTACCGTTATAGAGCAAAAGTAGGCCAAAAATTGTGGTTTTTGTATGGGAGCCTCCCTTAAATATTTATATTATTTTAATTTTATTATTAATTATTAAAGTACACACATAATTAAGGATTTTGTGAAAATTTCAAGCACCTACCTATTGCCATTATTGATATCAAGCAAAAAAGGTCGAAAAAATCAGGTTTGTTCTATGGGAGCCCCCATAAATTTAAATTTTATTTTGTTTTTAGTATTTGTTGTTATAGCGGCAACAGAAATACACAATCTGTGAAAATTTCAGAAGTCTAGCTATAGTGGTTCTTGAGATACAGCCTGGAGACAGACGTCTGTCCGTCTGTCTGTCCGTCTGGACAGACAGACGGATAGACAGACGGACAGACAACGAAGTCTCAGTAATAGGGTCCCGTTTTTACCCTTTGGGTACGGAACCCTAAAAACAGATCAAAATCGTTACACGCCTTTGGATGCTATCAATAGCACGGACGGAGAAACTCACACACACAAACAGACGGGCATGTCTACCAGACAGACACCCGTCTTTTATCTGGGGGCTTAAATTATCGCCAAGTGATTTTTTCCCTTTAAAAAAAACAAAATAGCTAAAGAAGTTTAAGAAACATTCGAGATAGCATTTTCTAGAGCAGGGTTCATTTTCATTCATCAATTTATTCAAAAGGTATACAGCTAAGTACGTCTTATATTCTTCTATTTTCAAATCAATCATAGTCACCCTTCGACCAATACAAAAGAACGTCCGAAGCGGTCCAAAAGGATCAAACCTTTATAGCTATAGTTAGAAAAAAAAACTTCTACTTTGCCGATTTCTAAGGGTGGGTTGCACCAACTTACTTTAACTATAATCGTAACTTTAACTATAACTTTAACTTTGTCAATGTGTGTTTCTAAATGTCAAATCTTTGGTTAAAGTAAAAAATGGACGCCATATTTAACCATAACCATAGAGCTCGACAAGGCTTAAAATGCACGTGGCGAAAAAAGGAACTAACGCTGTCATCATACAAAAACGCCATTTTTGACAGTTCTCCTTTACCAGCAGCGCTCCCGCCCACGTTCATTTAAAGCCTTGTCGGACCAGCAACGTCTTCTGTCAAATTCTGTGGTCAAAGTTAAGGTTAAAGTTAAATTAGCCTTAACTATAACCATAACTTTGACCATAACTTTAACCACGCCTCTGGTGCAACCCATCCTAAAGTACTTACTACAAAGAAAGAAATGACTAGCGGAAAGATTATTACGCACTTTAATCATTTTTTTACAGAAATAACAAAATTTTGCTTCTATAATACTGAATTTTTAAATTAGGAATTTTTGGAATTGTTAATTTAAAAAGTCGTATTATTAATAATTAAAAAAAAAAGTGGCTGTGACATACGGACAGACAGACAGACAGACAGACATGACGAATCTATAAGGGTTCCGATTTTTGCCATTTGGCTATAACGGAACCCTAAAAAACGCAAAATGGAATATTATTGACGTCAGAAAACTATCACTAATTAATGCTTCAGGTCGAACCTAATTTAAATAATTAAGAATATTATTATTGTATACGCTCTTTCATTTAAACAGATAAAACTTGGGCAATTAAAATTTTCCGCAATTAATCATATTTCCCAAACTTTCCTCTACTGTTTGTTCTTGTTTTAATTAAACAATCAAGTCACAAAATAATAAATTATACTTAATACAATTAATTTTATTTACATCACAGAACAAACAACGTATTTTTGGCATTGGTTGAACTCTTCACTGTTTTCTAACAGACTGACAGACACACTTTCATATTTTTTTTATATTTGTATGGATTATATCAGGGGTCACCAAATGGCGGACCGCGGTCCGCATCCGGACCGCCGACCTATTGTGGGCGGACCAAGCATGTTCGAAAATGATCTTCGTTCATCTTAGGACTTCAATATCTCCAGGATTTAATGTCAATATCTATAGCTTGCACCAATATTTTACTCCAAACTTCAGAGAGATAATTAGCTACAAAAATGGTTACTTTTCTCATTGTTATCTGAATAAATACCTTTGTAATTTCCGTAATTACCTTTGTTTAAATTTTTTTTATAAATATGTGGACCGCGAAGGTTATTTCATGTCCTCAAACGGACCCCGAGCGAAACTTGGTGACCCCTGGATTATATTATTAATATTATCGTGTATATGTACAACAAATGTATGTAGTATAATATAATCGTATTATTTTGTTTACCCGCTTCTAAGCAATAGTAATCTATCTATACTGATAACAAACAGCTCTCAACAGAGTTCAACACCATTTGTCATTGATACATATTAGTTTGTACAAGTGTTTTGATGCAAACTGTTACCATTGAAGATTATATATATATTTTTAATTATTAACTGAGTTTGAATATAGTGCAGTGTCAAATAGTTAAAATCTTGTCTTTTAAAATTGCGAAAATAATAGAAAAAAAGTGCTTGGATAGATTTATCTTTAAAAGCCCATGAACTTGAAAATTTGGGGATAAGTGTACGTTTTCTTTGGAAATTTATACATATTTTAGTTTTCAGTTTTACTATCAAGGTAATATTATTTTGTCATACCAAATTATCTAGCTATTTCAAACGTGATATCACATCACGCTGATATCAAACAGTCAATTTAAGTGGTCCTTTAATTTAAATATATGCTTAATTACATGGTAATTTTTATATTTTTTAAAGAACATTTATTGATAGTGACCCGTGCGAATTTCTTACGCTGCACTGGTTCTTCTCGCCGGGTTAGTTCCCGAACGGGTAGTAGGTCATTATGTAGGACATTTTCAAAGCATTTCTTTCAAAAGCTATAAAACCATACCAATTTAGCCCGGCCGCACATTGTCCGAAATTTCTGATCAGAAACATTTGAACGTCCGCCGGACCGCCACTCCGCACACTATCCGAAATTTCCTTCCGGCGAGTTCGAGCTCACTCGGCTCAGTACAAAATGTAAGAGAGAGTGCGATCCGATTTTCTGATCAGAAACATTTGAACTTACCGATCGACGTCATCTGACATAAAATTTCGGACGCCCGCCGGAACGCAATTAAAAATTTCTGCCATCCGATAGACGGCATCTGACAACTCATCCGGACCGGACGTCAGACACAAAACATATGAGCAGAGTGCGTTCCGACGGGCGTCTGACATTATGTGTCAGATGAAGTCGATCGGATGGCAGTTCAAATGTTTTTGATCAGAAAATCGGATCGCGCTCTCTCTTACATTTTGAACTGAGCCGAGTGAGCTCGAACTCGCCGGAAGGAAATTTCGGATAGTGTGCGGAGTGGCGGTCCTGCGGACGTTCAAATGTTTCTGATCAGAAATTTCGGACAATGTGCGGCCGGGCTTAATCGCAATTCGGTACTCTACTGTCACGTGAATAGCTTTAGAAATCCTTGATACTATTATATTTTAAACATTTAAAAAAACCTGAAAAAACAAATATTCCGATACAGCCAAATTTTTGTGGAAATCCTGGCTGTGTTGGAATTTTGTTATTGTAGGTCTTATGTCTAACTTTACTGGAGTATATTCAGCAAATCAACTTCCCAGGTCCTGGTTGCCACGAAGAAGTCGAAGAAGCTGACCTACGTCATCGGGGCGGTGGCCATGGTTGTGGTGATAGGTGTGGTGGTAGCCCTGGCCGTGGTGCTGACTGGTAATGACGCCGAAGCCGATGCCATCATCTCGACTCCAGGTCCAACTATCCCCACCACCACGTCTTCAACTACCGTCCCACCGACCACCACTCCTCCCACCACAACACCAGAACCACCAACGGACCCGGATCCGCCAATCGAAGAACCTTTGATAGAGTTGGAAGACATCATCAATGGGGAATTCTCGACTGCGAGTTTCAACGGAACGTGGACGTCAGGTTAGTAGAAAGCAGTTAAGAAAAGAATTATAACTGTTATACTTATAGTCCATTGAAACGTTACATGAGCTTTGCATTTTTTAGAGGACGCAATTTTATTTTTGGGACATGTAGGGGGGGGGGGTCAATTTAGAAGCTTAACCTCAAGTTTGTGGGGTTGCCACCCTTGTCCCCCGGCCGCCATCTTGAAAATAGGGGTGATTAATTTTCTGCAGATGCAAAGGAAACTGTGGAAGCCCGAAACATGTGTGGCTGCAGAAAAGCAGGCCTGAAATGCACTTTTTTATTATTAATTTAGGGTAAAAAATTATATAAACATATTTGTAGACAAAATAATTTGTAACAAATTATGATTTCACAAATTTTTGTAAGACGTATAGTTTCCGAGATATAGCGAAAATAGTGTTGTCAGCCGTTTATTCAAGATGGCGGCCGAGGGACAAGAGTGGCCACCCCACAAACTTGAGGTTAAGCTTCTATTGACTTCCTCCAGGCCCCACATATCCCAAAAATAAAATTGCGTCCTCTAATAGATGCAATATTCGGTCCTTAAACTGTAACATTTCAATAGACTATTATATAAGTAAGTAATATCAGATAAATTGATTTATAGTTGACAGACCCACGTTATTTGGTCGGATTATGTCAATTCAATGTTAATCGTGATCTGTCGGCTGGGTTTGACGTAACGCATGTCGCAACCAAACTACGTAGGTCCCCCATCTGCCTAGGAATCAACTTCTCTGAAAGTACTATAAGACAAATTGATTCATAGGCAGATGGTAGAACTCCGTTATTTAGTCGAGCTATGACAATTTCATGTCAGTTACGTTTTGCGGGGTCAAAATGGTCACATATAGCAATTCCTTTCAATCAATTCACAAAATAAATTGTCAAAACTGTCAAACTCACGAATGTCAAATTAGTACGAATTGACATCCGAATTGCAAACAGTGTGTCAATTTTGCGATTTTTAAAAAATGAATCATATTATGATTCATAATATGATTCTCCAAAGCGACCATTTTAGCCCCGTTGGTATCTCTGTCAGCTCAGCTTGACCTTAATCTGACTGAATAACGTAAATCCGCCACCTGTTAATGAATCAATCTCTCTAATAGTACCTAAGCTACTTAACAGTCATCTACACTAATCTACACTAATATTATAAAGAGAAAAGATTTGACTTTTTGTTTGTATGTTTAAATTGAATAGGCTCCGAAACTACTGGACCGATTTGAAAATTCTTTCACCATTCGAAAGCTACATTATCCACGAGTAACATAGGCTTTGCAGCGGTAACCGACATCCACGCGGGCGACCGCTAGATAGTTATAACTATAGAGTTTGGACTAAAAATCTACACTAATAATATAAAGAGGAAAGATTTGACTTTTTGTTTGTATGTTTAAATTGAATAGGCTCCGAAACTACTGGACCGATTTGAAAATTCTTTCACCATTCGAAAGCTACATTATCCACGAGTAACATAGGCTTTGCAGCGGTAACCGACATCCACGCGGGCGACCGCTAGATAGTTATAACTATAGAGTTTGGACTAAAAATCTACACTAATAATATAAAGAGGAAAGATTTGACTTTTTGTTTGTATGTTTAAATTGAATAGGCTCCGAAACTACTGGACCGATTTGAAAAATTCTTTCACCATTCGAAAGCTACATTATCGACGAGTAACATAGGCTTTGCAGCGGTAACCGACATCCACGCGGGCGCCCGCTAGTTAGTTATAACTATAGATTTTGGACTAAAAATGTCTTAATCTAGTGTCAATTTCACCGACAAAATATCATGGTTAATCGTTGTTAACTTTGATCTCTTCGAATAAATTAAGTATAGAGAAGAAGAGAGAGAGAGAGAGATAACGTAGTTGCCCTTTTTTTAAACCCCTTATAATGCCCCCAAAGAATACTTCTATGAAACAATGACATCAATTAAAGTACTGCGTGAAAAAATGTTTCATTCATACTAATGATTGTATCTATATTGTATTCAGTTAGATTATAATTAATTTAAATTACAGGAAACGACGTGCTGTTCAGAAACGAGTATGGCGACCTGGTGAAATATGATGTACAGATGAACAGCCACACTATACTAGTGTCTAACACTTCACAGGTAATAATAGTATTTTAAAAAGATAAAACCGACTTCAAAAAAAAAGTACAACAAAAAAAGAATTACTTAAATCGGACTTGTAGTTCCAGAGATATGCGATAATTATATCCTAGAGATATACATTATACATACATACATACACTTGAAATTTGGCACATTTGTTCAGACGCTGATATATTCCGACATATACGAAAACTGGCAGTTCTGGATATACAACATATTATACGTACGGGACGAATTGATAACCTACTTTTTTGAAGTCGGTTAAAAACTGATGACCCTAAAACAAAAGTATATTTTGCCTGCTTTCTGAGGATAGTCGACACATTGTTTTTGTGTTGTAATATATGTTACAGTAAATAAATGCAATGCTGCAATATCATAATTTACAACTATTAATTGCAGTATCTATAAGTATAGCTAAAAGCGTAATATTTACTAACTTTTAAATGTCCTTGTGAAATAATTTCTCGTATGGTTGCAACTTGCAAGACATAATTATAATTATTATGCTATCACAATTTTATTGATTTCTACAACAATTATAGGCAATAGTCGATAATTGCTACAATACTTGTGTAAAAACTAAAAAAAGCTAGCATTAGGAGTTAATGATTATTAGATAAACTCCTAATGTTAGTTGTAGTTTACAAGAGCTTTTGATTGGCTAACGTCAAAATATTAATCAATAACCAACTAGATAGACGCAGACGCCCGCTACTCCGTTGCGTCAAAATAAGTTTATCGCACGGGAACCGTACATCTTTCCGGGATAAATCATAAAAGTATCCTATGTTCTTTCCCGGGACTCAAAGTATTTCCATACCAAATTTTAGCAAAATCGGTTCAGCGGTTTGAGCGTGTAGAGGTGACAGATTGACACACTTTCGAATTTATAATATTAGAATGGAAGTATGGATCAACAACGTTATTGTATAGTTGTCTTGTGTTGTCATTTGCCAATTAGAAACTGCGGGCTAAAATGGTCACATTTAGCAATTCCTCTCAATCAATTCACAAAATGAATTGTCAAAACTGTCAAACTCACGAATGTCAAATTAGTACGAATTTAGACATCTGAATTGCAAATAGAGTGTCAATGTTGCGTTTTTTAAAAAATCAATCATATTATGATTCATAATATGATTCTCCAAAGCGACCATTTTAGCCCCGCAGGCCATCAAAGTGTTACAGTTTTAATTTTTTTTACAGATTTTACAGCAATCATTCAGAGTTACTGAACTGTCAGCTGATGAAAGATACGTGGTCCTCTCATATAATGAAGAGTCGGTAAGTGTTACATAATAATTTTACTCGCCTGCAGATATTTTTTAGTTGTATAGTTTGAAAAATAATATTTTTACCAGTTTGGCTAATCAATTTTCAATGTTTGACGGTCGACAAATTTAGCTCGTTTATATACTCTTTGGCTAGCTCTTTAAACTTTTTATTTTTTCGATGAAATCAAGAACATGCTAAATTCGCGCCCTATTCGCCCTATTCGCGCGTTCTATTTTCAATTTTTGACGTTTATATTTTTTTATTCCACCAGCAAAACGACAATGACGTACTGTCCAGTTGTTTTCGTTCCCCATTTAGTGACTGCTTAATCTTCTTGTTCAAGCGGGCTTCAATATTGTGTGGCTTTTAACTTGATTGAACCCGAATGCGGTAGAAAGTTCTGTCGTACCAGGGTTGCCAGATGAGTGCAAGTGAATTATCGTACCGGTGTTCGAAAATTATCGTACCGGACAAAAAAATATCGTACAACTGCCAGAACCGCGTGAAACATGCTATTTCACAAAACAAAGGATTTTTAGGAAGTTGTGAAACAAGCAAAGAAAAATTTCATTAGTAAGATCTTATTTATTTACTTGTAATAATAAAAAATATTGTTTTAACTAAAATTCGACGACTTCTACATTGTTCCACAAGCACAACCCTTTCTACAAGCATCTAAAAAGTAAACAAACAAAGTTAGTAACTCACCAAAGATCTAAGTAAGGTAGTCCAAGTAATTTGAAACTTTTTTTAACAATTTTCTTTCACAGTAACCTTCAATCGACTAGCGAAATGAACTTATAGTTCGACAAGGCTTTTTATGAACGTGGCGCGAAAAGGAACTAAATACTTCTATCATACAAAAACGTCATTATTGACATGTGTTTGACAGTTCTTACTTCTTCCTTTACCAGCAGCGCTCCCGTCAATGTCACCCACGTTCATAAAAAGCCTTGTCGGACTATTAGATAATATTTTAATCTTCTACCTACTCATTTAATAGATTTGAGGGGAAGTCCCAGACCATAGACATTATTTTGTTGTTTTTGATGATTTTATGGCACTGGATACTAGTATTTTTACATAACTTCGGACTAGGGTTGGAAATTATCGTACTTTTGCGTACGATAATACATATTGCATCGTACATCGTACCGGGGGCGAAATTATCGTACATGTACGATAATTATCGTACGTCTGGCAACCCTGTGTCGTACCGCAGTAGTAGTCCTTTTATTAAATTATACACTATGCGAGTTTATGAGGCCCCGGGAAATGGCTGTAACATTATGTCGGGAAAATAATATTATTGCTAGGTAACAGAGATCTGCATTATTTATTTGAATTACCTAACTCTTATCTCCATTATTATCTCTTTATCTTATCTACGAACAAATAATTCACATTGTTTATGAAGATTTTGGAGTACTGCTCGTATTGAAGACGAATCTGATAACGTAAATTATGTTAATTAAAGTTTTTGATCTAGGCTTATCAACCGCTATAGCTAGACTTCTGAAATTTTCACATATTGTGTATATTTATTGTTGCTATAACAACAAATACTAAAAACAAAATAAAATTAATATCTAAGGGGGGTCATGTCAATCAATCATGATTTTTTGGCTTTTTTTGCTCGTTTTCAATAACGGCAATAGGTAGGCACTTGGAATTTTCACAAAGGCCTTAATTATATGTGTACTTTCATAATTAATAATAATATAAAAATAAAATAAAAATTTAAGGGGTGCTCCCATACAAAAATCACATTTTTTGGCCTATCTTTGCTCTGTAACGGTACGGAACCCTTCGTGCGCGTATCCGACTCGCACTTGGCCGATTATTTTTTGTTTAGTTGGCCTGGTAAAATCACTCTTAATACAAGACGTCTTCGTAGCTTAGATTCGGTTTGTTAACAAGGAGCTAGTAGTTCACAGTGATACCTACTTCTTTAATCATAGTGGTACAGATCCTCATAAGATTTCATTTAATTTTTTATTTTTAAAATAATTTTTGTTTTTTTAAATTTGATTACGGCTTTGGTAAACCTATTAGAGGTATTTTGTGTACCTAGGTAACTTTCTCAAATCACTTTTTGCCGGTATATTTTTTTATTCGGTTATAACCATAAAGTTAATATACCTAGCGGAATAGAGAAACAAAGGCCTGAGCAAGCGAGATGTCACTATCAGTAACACTGCGTAGTAAAAAGAGACGTGTGATATATGACAGCAGAACTCTTTTTTTTGACGTCCAGTCGGCACTTATCGGCACGTTGACAATTTAATCTCATAGAATTCATGTTCAATCATGCTTGTGTAAGTGTATACGTACACATATTTTTACACACAGATGTAAACCAATTTCGGTTTCGTTTGACAGGCGACAGCTCGAGATTGTTGCTTTATTCCGCTAGGTATATTAATTTTATGTTTATAACATGGCAAACATATTATTATTTTGTGTACCTAGGTAACTCACAAAATATTATTAATGTAACCTTTGGTAAAACGGAATATCTTGTATAAACATCGCTAAGGCTGTGTAACTTGAACAATGAACGTGATCGTTAATAAATTTGCGACCTTAGGAGGATCCTCCCGAAATGGAGTGTGAATTTCCCGCTCGCTAGCAGTAGCGGCTTTAGAGGGGCGCGGTTGGGCGACCTCCCAGGACGCCAGATAAAAAGGGGCGCCGAAGGCAAACATAAAGGCGCCGCGCGGCGTAGGCACACTTCTAAGTCAATTTTCGAATGTATTTGAATTTCAGTGAGTGGGCACCGAATAAATCTCACCCAGGGCGCCGGTAGTGCTAAAGCCGGCACCGGCTCTCTAGTGTACATTATTAACGTGTTTCCAAGAATTCTCGGTGTTTAGAAGCATTGTATGAATTTATGATACCTCTTTACTCGATTGTTGTCTATAAATGTATTACGACTTTTGTAATAATCAAAAAACATTTAAAACGTATATTTATAAATAAAGTGAGGTAAACAATGGCCCCACTCCAGTAAAATATTCAACAAAAACTTTATATTAGGTACTTACCAATAAAGTTTTAAATACTTATTATTTGTTGCTTAATAATATTTTTTTGAGTCATCCATGCTAATAATAATAGTTGCTTAGTAATAAAATAAATATGGAATATTGTAACACAATATAATTATTATGTCACATGACATACGCTATAGAAAACTACTGGTGCATACTAAATTGATAGTATGTCGGTTCCCAAAATTTATTTAAACAAGTGTCTTATAAATTGCCATTAACAAAAAAATTGTAACGCCTGAATTAACACTAAATATGATTGTTAAAGTATAGAAAATTCTGGACTTTTACTCTGGAATGAACTGTCGTCTGAAATGAGCGTATTTTCTCTTAAAAGGCCGGCAATGTACCTGCAACTCTTTTTATGTTGAGAGTGTTCATAGTTACCATCAGGTGACTCGTTGGCTCGTTCGTCCCTAACTGTATAAAAAAAAAAAAACAAAATCGGTTAACTATATCCAGAGAATCTAGAGATTAATCCCTAATACTTCAAACTTGGGTACAAAGTTTACTCTATCATATTTGTGATGTTTTACATCTTGTCAAATGATATTAATATTTTGTCGGATAGATCATAGCCTATCTCAACTTCATCCCCAGGTGTACAGATACAGCTTCGACGCGCGCTACTCTGTATACAACATCTACACAGGCGAAGTAACCAACATCTTGCCACCTGGAGTGGAACTCGCTGATGCCATCCTTCAGAACTTCGTCTGGGGACCCTCAGGCAGCAGCCTGGCCTTCGTATACAAGAACAATATCTACTACCAGGCTGAGCTGACGAGCACACCAGTGCAGATCACCACCACCGGTCAGGAGAGCGTGGTTTACAATGGCGTCCCAGATTGGGTGTATGAAGGTAATATTATCATTTATTTACTTAGCGTCAGAAGTTAGGCATGATTTTTAACCGACTTCCAAAAAGGAGGAGGTTATAATATTATGTTCGGCTGTGGATATTTTTATTCAAGTGTATGTAATTTAAATGTTTCGGACTTCGGTGGCACGCTCTGAGATTCTCATTGCTGATCGAAGTGGTATCATTAGATTCATCTTGTTACAAAGTACAGGTTATATATTTTTCTTTTACCATACTACACACATTACATACATAGTTCTCTTATTATTATAACTGAAACAGAGTGAATTAGACGAGACGAAATCAAAGCCATACTCGTGATAAACCGAGATGTAATTGAAGAATGTCACGTCGTGTCTCGTAATTGGACGTACCTATTTCATTATACAATACTAAATTAGAGTACACAGTACACTGAAGTCTTCGCGTTAAGAAGACAGTGAATCATACCTACATTATTACAAAAGCTTTCTTAATAACGTTGTTTTTAATAACTTTTCTTTATTCAATTGCCGTATAGACTAAGGTCTATTATTATTCTACATAAATACCTATGGTAAAATGACAGTGTATAGAAACAATATAATATTATTTTGTAAAAGTTTAAGAAAAAATATAATGACTTTTCTCGTACATAGTCTTTCAGCAGAAGTTATGATCGTAAGAGACAAATTACGACTAACGAAGTTGAAAGAAAACTGGATATAGCGACATTTACAGTTTTAATAATTATATTCAAGCATTTTTACTCTGGAAACTTAATCATTTCAGGTTTTGAATAAAACGACGTTAACGTTATAAGAGACTAGAAGTTGCGTTCTTTGTTCCGCGTGAGTTAAGTTAGTCAAAAACTCTCTTTTTTCGGGCCTTACTAAAGTATCCCCATACAATTTTGTTTTCTAATTGAGTTCAGAGGTTTATGCGTGAACGGGGAAATAGACAGACAGAGAGACATACTTTTAAAATAATAAAATTAATAAGGGTGTTCACCGCTTTTCCAGAGGAAGTTTTCGCGTCAAACAACGCGCTGTGGTTCTCGCGTGACGGCGCCAGGATCGCGTACGCCACTTTCGACGACACCAATGTTCGTATCATGAAGATACCCCACTTCGGTATACCAGGGTCCGTGGACTACCAGTACACCAGGCATCGGGAGATACGGTACCCTAAAGTGAGTAGCTTTTTACCCGATTACAACGAAGCCAGGAAATCTTATGTGTTATCGTGAGTTTCTGTTATGATGAAAGGAAAAAGATATTGGTCAAGACCAATCCTTGACTCCAAAAACTTGAATGGACTTATTCTATGTATGTATGTGAACTTCGAAGCGGCTAATGTACTAGTATGATTTAAGCAGAGAAATTACTAATTAGCAATGATGTCGCGGGAGACAATGGCTATTTTTTTTAATTTGTATTTTTACGTATGTACCATCGAGGAAATTGATTCCTATGCAGTTGACAGACCAACGTCATTTGGTCGGATCATGTCAATTCAATGTTAATTGTGATCTGTCGGCTGGGTTTGACGTAACGCGACCAAACTACGTAGGTCCCCCATATGCCTAGGAATCAACTTCTCTGATAGTACCTACGGGTTATAGTTTTTTTAAACTTATTACTTGTTTTGACAAAATATATGAATACGCTTCTCTAACCGTATGCTTCGTGCAATGACAAGGCCTATAATTCATAGCAAAACAGATTATAAACTTGAAACTATATTTGTCTGTCATTTGTCACAATAAATCCCATAAAAGGACCCGGGATGGTTGCCATCTTCACAATTTCTGCGCAAATGAATTTACAGGCAACATCTAGTACATTAATGACCACTTCCCAGAGATTAAGTATTATGTACTTTACCCATGTAATCCCATTCTTAACCTAAATCCGAAACAACTGCGTGACACAAGATATTTGTGGTTAAAGCACGTATCGCGGTTAGCGAGCCAGCTAGTGTTATTGCATACACGAGCGAAAGTTCACTATATTTGGAACTCGTACATACTAACATACTAATTGGTTGTTATGTCATAGTATATTGTGTTGTTATAGATATACTTTTGCTTGCGGTTTCGCCCGCGTGAAGTATTGCTGGCAAACTCTGAGCCACTACTGAATTTCGAGGGTAGTATTTTGATCACCAGCTTACGACTAAAGAGGGGGCAATGGGGCAGTATGAAAGATAAAAATTATGAACGCCGGGTACTGTCGAGAGCATAAAGCGTTACAATTTGGAAGTCTAAAGTGAAAATTTGAAGTCTAAAAAAAGTGCTATAGCTCGTGAATGAACACGAAGATATTTGGTTATTGACCTATCTCTTCACTCTTTTTCTCACAAGTGAAAGTGCTCAGGCTAGCTGTGGAGTAACAATTTATAAGGTAACTTACATAATATGACACGTCATGAAAGCCATTAATTTCAACATCTTCCATTTGGACTCCAACTTCATATTTGGACTCCAAAATTATTAGGAAAAATCCTTTAAAATTTAGGTGCCTTTGTAGCAGATAGTACCTGGAGCCAATTTTGAGCGGAGCAATGTATGAGTCTTAAGAGTTATCGTCCATACGACATTGTGGTAGTGGGCTTTATTTTGATGGTTCAACGGTACCATCGAGGAAATTGATTCCTAGGGACCTAGGCAGTTGACGGACCTACGTCGTTTGGTCGGCTTATGTGAATTCAATGTTGACTGCGATCGGTCGGATGGGTTTGACTTAACGTGACCAAATTACTTAGGCCCGCCATCTGCCTAGGAATAAACTTCTCTGATAGTACTTACGTATTGTTAGATCTATTATAACAAACATCTGTATTCTCTTTCAGCCCGGTACCACCAACCCCACCGTGTCGGTGACGCTCCGCGCGCTGGGCTCCAACGCCCAGGTGGTCTACAGCCCCCCGACTACGTTAGATGAGTGAGTTTACTGATACTACAGGCCTTTGAAAAAGGGTCACCAAAAATATAAATTACGAGACTGGGCACAGGATTTGGCATTTTAAATGAATTTTCGTGCCTTGATTCATCTTTTTTGATTAATGACATAATATGATATAAAATGACTTCCAAAATGTAGTCCTGCTTACTTTAAATCATCAATTTACCTTATAAGTTATAACTTATCACTTCACTTGACTTATCAAAATTTGATGAAATTCGTTATGGAGGAAGGTCACGGTCTGAATTAACACTGGGTACTACTTTTGCCTGAGTCGTCTCGAATTGAGTCGAATCAAATTTATCGAAACAAAATTATTCAGTATCTTTTTCTTTCGGTTTTGGGATTACTCAAACTTGCTTTAACGTTACTAAACTTTTTTAATATTTTTTTTAATTTTCAGACCCATTCTGAAGACTGTGGCGTTCGTGGCCAGCAACGCTATCGCTATAATGTGGACCAACCGCGTGCAGACCTCGCTCTCCGTGCAGCTGTGTACCGACGCTTCTAGCCAGTGTACCCAGGTAGACATAATGTGACAAGCTGATCGCACATTTGTCAGCACCGTACGCGTAGGGCTTGTCTAACTTAAAATGAAGCGCCCCTCCCTCGTATTCACAGTACAAAATTTTTCATTTATATCAACTAGTGAAGTAGTGGGGCGCGTCATTTCAAATTAGACAAGCTCTACGCAAATTTCGTCAGTTTATAAATACTTTAAACTATGACTCTTTTTGTCAATGAGAAAAAATTAATCCCAGTGAGACAGTACCTTGAGACCTTTAGTTGACACCTGTCAATGGCATGACTAAGTCCTAACTTAGTCATGCCATATAAGAGTTAGAATAATCGCCTTAAGAGATACATGACCCTAAAATACCACTATGGATCACTTAGCGTTAGGCGGTTAGAAAAAACAGGCACAAGACACATAGTGCATTAACTGGTCCGTCACCACCGATTAGTAAATAGTGTAAAAGTAATCCCACCAAAAACATTTAAATGTAAAAATGTTGCCAAGATGATAACATACAGTTCGTGGTGTCAAAAAGTAGTGAGATCTCATGTAGAGCCAAGTTTCTAACCTTACATACTCAGCCCTAAATCTAAAAACCTTAATTTTACGCTAAAGCGCGGCAAAATACTTGATAATAATATAATGTGTCAGCCACACGAGAAGAATATAATAACTCTACACATTAGTCAAAATCGGTGGCCTGGCCATTTTTTATTAGTTACAGTAAATATAATTAATAGTTAACCCTGGAGTGGTCGCGCCCCTAAAACTAACGTAAGTGGTCGCGTGGACTACATATGTAGTCCACTATAAAAATGGCCAAAAAACGTGTTATTTTAAATGATTTTTTTATGAAATGTTGCTCTTTATTATAATTGAACCTTTTTCTGTTATAAATAATCAACAAATATAAACTAAACCCCTTCTGGTTTTAATAAGAATCGTACATAACAAAAATCAACTTTTTCAAAGGCAACAAAATCATTTAGTGTCATTATATCACAAAATAGGAAGTTAGAAATAGATATTTAGAAATTTTGTCATTATTTTCGAGACACGATAGACACAATATTTAGAAATGGTCCAAATATAGTATTTTTGGCACTTGTTCATTATTTTCTTGTGCTTTTGTTCCGCTTTCTTCAATAGTACAGCGACGAACATCATTGCTCCTTGTTCCAATTCAGACTGGTGGTCTTGGTGCTCCATATGGTCTTCTTCATCGTCAGAATTGGAAAAGGTCTCGTTACTATTCTCGACCTCATCTTGGTTTTCCTAAAACAAAAAAAAAAAAAAACAAAAAAACAATTTTGTACTTTCAATCACTAAACTCAAATTATTTAGGTAAATTCGTAATGTACTGATGTATTATTAAATTCCGAACGTTTCCACATAAACACACAACGTTTTTCACTCGACAGAAAGTATAAAACAAAAGTAAAACAAAAAAGATGATAGAAAAAAATACTCACGTATTAGGTAGCGTGGACTACATACGTAGTCCTCGAGCCTTAGCTGACAGCTTACAACACAACCAGAAGCGACCGGCGTTTGCGCTGCCTGGAGCACATGCGCATTCTATCCCGCCACAAGTACACGGAGCGTCAAATTGTTCACTAATATGGGTTTAAGGTAATAACAAGTTTTGCGACAGTGGACTAGGTAGTCCGCACGACCACTCTAGGGTTAATAGTACCAACTAGCAACCTGTTTACATTGTAATAATATTTCTTTAATATTATAATATGACCAGGGTCTTCTTGTATTACATTTTTTCTACAACTGTAATTTTTTTAAATAATATTTCAGATCTACACATACACAGAAGCCAACGGATGGATAGACAACATTCCTCTCATCTTCAATGAACAAGGGAACGCATTCATCACCATTCTACCTCAGGTATAATTTTTTATTTTTTATTTTTCATGATAAATATAATTCGTACACAATTCATTTTATTGTAGTCGTGTAATAAGATATTATATTATTGTACTTAATGCTTTCACGCTTGGCGGCAGCACCAACACAGACAGTTAAGGCCATCCCCCGAGCAAACGACCTTGACCATACATTTGACGCGTTACCGAGATCGCACAACAATCCTATTTTTTTACTTATCATAGTTCAAAATTGATCTAAAAAAAATTAAAACGGGGAATATGTAGTTAATGAAATTATCTATTGTCGTGTGTTTCAAATAAACGTAATTTGTAAATACTAGGGAGATGCTGAAAGTATGCTTCAATTTTAATAAATTGGTATTACTTTGGAAGCTAATATCATGAGTATAATAAACAAAAATAGAAAATTTAAAACGGGGAAAGTAATGTTGATATACTGAAAATTATTGCTGTATTTTTATTATAACTTTGTAGCATTCAAATTATGAGTTTATAAGGCTCTAAATACGGTAAATTACGGAATCTCCGTAGGGGAAGGCCCTTAACAAAAAAAGTTTTGTTCGATGGTTGACAACGTCTCTGTCAATATTCCGATAGAACGTGTGTAACATTTCGGTTTTCGGTTGGAATATTTACTATATTATATGCTAGTAGCGTATCCCAATCATCAATCAGCCTTCCGACCGACCGACCAACCTCCGAATTCAACAAACGACAAAAGAGGATTAACCAAATCGGTTTGAAAATAAGTACATAATAATAACATTCAAAAACAGGCTTTGGCCCACCACATATTCGCACACATCGTCGCCAGGATCGACAGCGGTATCCAACCACGCAAACCCTTTGATATTATGATCTCAGGGAGCCGGAGGGACATGCTAAAGCTGTCTTGGGACCCCCAACGAAATTAATCAGAAGTAGATAGGGGGAGAAGGAAGTATACAGTTTTCCCTTCCCGTAAAAAGCGGGAGATAGCACAAAGTTGCCATGACCGAAAGTTAAAGAACTAAAGGGAAAGCTCCACTGGAATAAATGTTAATTATGACTAACTACCTAAGCTAGATCTATGTTAATGTTGGAATTTTTTGTGTTACACAGTACACTGTTTCCAGTAATAATATTAAGGCATAACATTAACATTGCAGTCAGTGAACAACGTGGCGTACAAGCAGATCGTGCAAGTGTCGGGCGGCAGCGCGCAGCTGTGGACGGCGACCAACCGCGTCAACGCCGCGCACACAGTGCTGGAGATCATGACGTGGACCGCCGATGATGTCATGTGAGTCACTTTTAGGGCTCCCTAAGGCTTTTAAGGGTTATATCAGACCGCAACGCGACGCGTAGATGCATTTCTAAAGTATGGATTTGACAGATTTGCAAGACGTCTCACGCAATTGAAATCTGTCAATCTACGCGTCGCGTTGCGGTCTGATTGACCCTTAACCCTAAGGGTCAATTCAGACCGCAATGTGACGAGGCGAGGTGAGGCGCGGCGCGGCATAAATTTGTATGGATTTGACAGATTCCGATTGCGCGAGGCGTCTTTCAAATCTGTCAAATCCATACATATTTAGAAATGCATCTACGCGTCGCGTTGCGGTCTGAATTAACCCTAAGGCTTAACCCACACTGGCACGGAGTTGAAGCGAAGCGACGCGTCATATTCCTCCGCCTACAGCACATTCATTAGTCATCTCTACTTTCCTATTATTTAAGTATGAATTTCTGGTGTAAAGATATTGAAGTGTGAATCAGCGTCTATGAGCAAATGCGCGCACCAACGCGCGTTGGTTGACGACTTCGTTGCAAAGTAATTCGTTTGTTGCAACTTGCATACCATAAATATTCCAAGATAAAGCTATATTCTTTTGCCGGAGTTTGAGTGCTTCTTCAGACAGGCGCGGTTTCCGCTTTGTCTAAACTAGCACTAAGCTCGTACTAAATCGGTTTAGCAGTAAACGTAGACTTGTATACGCACAATCTTCTATATGAATATGATTGCAGCTGGTACAAGGCGACGCACGTGGACGACACGGCGGAGCAGCACGTATACTCTGTGGACGGCAGCGGCGTGATATCGTGCTTCACGTGCGAGCTGCAGCGCCCGGACGACGGCAGCTGTCTGTACAACGACGCTGCTCTCAGCGCCGGCGGGCTGCTCAGCATCAACTGTGCTGGACCGGGCGTTCCACAGATATTTATACACGATACGGTACAGAATTTGTGTATTACATAAACTACGGACCGCTTAGATTTTATTTATTTCACGTGACATTAGCACATTAGCTTGAACGACGGCTCAAGACGTATTAGTTGATGATCATTGGTTACTTTAACAGTCAGCATTTTTGCCATTTTGAAGTTTGGGAATCTATTTAGTTCAGCTATCTAATCCTACAGCAGATTAATCAACTACTTACTACCTGAATTCACACAATAGACTAGATACTATAATACTCCCAATACAAAGGCATAGTTTAACCCAAATAGTACGATTCGTCCGGATTCATATTTTTTACCGTTTTGAAACGGTTAACACAGAGTTGACTTTCTTAGTTTAGTTCTAGTCACATGATATTTTGTACCTTTAATGTGAGCAATCCATACTAATATTAAAAATGCGAAAGTGTGTCTGTCTGTCTGTCTGTCTGTTACCTCTTCACGCCCGAACCGCTGAACCGATTTTGCTGAAATTTGGTATGGAGATACTTTGAGTCCCGGGAAAGGAAATATGATACTTTTTATCTCGAAAAAATGTACGGTTCCCGTGCGATAAATGAATAATGGCGTAACGGAGTTGTGAGCGTCATCTAGTAAAGTATATATCTTTCTATCTTCCAGAACGGCACCTACCTGCAATCCTGGGATGACAACGCTCGCGTGTCCCAACTTGCTTCCACCTACACATTACCGACCACCCTCCGTATGTCGGTACCGCTGGGCACGGGGTTGGAGAACGCTGACGTCCTCCTGCAAGTCCCTCACAACTACCTCGCAAGAACTGATGTACCGCTTCTGGTCTATGTGTGAGTATCCGGATGCTAGCAAATTAAAAAAATCAAGGTCATGCATCTGTTCACATGTAGACATTTCACAGATTAATTAGAATTGTGCTACTGCTTTCCGCTTCGGTGCGTTGCGTCGTTGGTGTACGTACGTTGTAACTGCATTACGACGACACGCGACAATATCATACACACAACATAACATCTTTAATTATTCTCCAATTTTATCTTCTATCCGTTGATACGTCACGATGCATCGCAACAATGTTGCATGTGATTTGGTAACTGGGCAAGTGACTATAGGGTGGCAGGGCTGGCAAAATGCCACGGGCCCCCGACCCAAAAGGGCCCTATTTTTATACATTGTTTTATTATTAACGTGACCATTTTTACTGATAGGGCCCCATCAAATATCAATTTGCCGCGGGCCCCGGATATTATAGTTACGCCACTGATTATAGGCCATCCTTACAAGCAAATTGTAAGGATAGCCTAGATTTCAATGTCGCATTATTTGCAATATTTGGAGATAATGCGACATTAAATATCTTTGTCTAGAGGTAAACTACAAGCTGGTTCGCTAAAACTATTTACTCTAGCATCATTTAAGCATTTAAACAAACCCCATTATATATTCAAGCAACAACTTGGTCCAGCAACATTAAAAGCTATTTTACCCTCAACAACCTCCTAAACCATTACCGCATTCCAGCTACGGCGGTCCCGACACAGCCCTCGTGACCAAGCAATGGACAGTTGACTGGGGTACATCTCTCGTGAGCCGCTACGGCATCGCGGTGGCTCGCATCGACGGCCGCGGCAGCGGGCTGAAAGGCGTCAACAACATGTTCGCCGTCAACAGACATCTTGGATCTGCTGAGATTGAGGATCAGATCACTGTTACCAGGTAACACCAGATAAACTTCACTGTATAGCCACTTGATGTAAACCTATATGCTTAAGAATAGGTTTGAATTCTCAATAAAAACATCCCATTCCTGGCACCTTTGTACTAAACACAGCACAGCACAGTCCTGAATCACGACCGACACACGACGGCGTGACATGTACTAGCGTCTACTAGAGAAGTTGATTCATAAGCAGATGGGGGATCTGCTTAATTTGGTCATATTATGTCAAATCTAGCCGAAAGATCACAGCTAACACTGAATTGACAGAATCCGGCCAAATGACCATAGGTCCGTCAACTGCCTATGAATCAATTTCTTCGATGGTACGTCAGAAATGACGACTCCTAGCTTCTTTGAAGATTTCAAGCGTATTCCCACACCGTATGTTAGGCAAAACAACGTTTGCCGGATCAGCCAGCTTTAATGTATACTCGTTACCCAGGCACCTCCAGCAACAGTTGCACTGGGTGGACGGCAACCGCACCTGCATATGGGGCTGGTCGTACGGGGGCTACGCGGCGTCCCTGGCTCTGGCTCGAGGAGGAGATGTCTTCCGATGCGCCATTGCCGTCGCACCCGTTGTGGACTGGCGATTCTATGGTGAGAATGGGAATGGGAATATACTTGGCATTATTGCACGATGAGATCGAATAATATTTTAAAAGCAAGCATTGGTAGCGAACATTTGAAAGAAAAAAATATTCTTTCAAGATTCGCCATTTTTCTGTGGAAAGCAAGTTTAAAATGGCATGATTAGGTACGATGATGATAGTATGGTGAGGATGGATGATAGTATGATGATCTCAAAAAATATTACTAACCTGCACACAAATATTTAAAATAAAGGATGGGCTTTATAACATACACTTTGTAGAGAAAATATTAAGCTACGCTATCTTTGTACGTGCAGAAATCAAATTTCATAAATAAAAAAAAATGTTGTTAACAATTTGGCATTCCCAACACTTAAATATTATATAAAAATAAAAGGTCTATCACAAGATTTTTATAGTCTAAAATCTAGATTATTTTCAGCTAGACTTTATTAACCATCTGTTTTTAATTTCAGACACCATCTACACTGAGCGGTACATGGATACTCCGCAGAACAATCTCCAGGCGTACGGCGAGTCGTCGTTGCTGAGCGAGCAAGTGGTGAGTTTCGCCGAGTTCATACTAGATGGCGTTTGTGAGATACGCACTTAATCTAGCATTATTTGACTGTAGAGTGCGCTAGTTATACAGAAGTAAAGTACTATTCGAGCAATTTTGGATATTGTCATAGATTTAGTCTTGCACGCGGATAATATAGTTATTAAATGTTTAAGTTAGTAAAAATATTTACGCAGCGAATAATTAATATTCAAGGCCTGCTTTCTGTGTCTGTTTTGTGTGTCTGTCACGATTATCGTTTGGATTTAAAGTTCAGCCCGCGGTCGGCGAGTAAGCGCGGCAAGATGACACAAATAAAATTGCCTTATTTATTTCTTGCCTTTTCTCTTGCATGTATATAGTTGTGATTATAGACTACTCGATGACGCCCGCAAGTCCATTACGCAAAAATTCGTTTATCGCGTGGCAATCGTATATTTTTCCGCAACAAAAATCTTATATGTCCTTTCTCGGGACATAAATGGAGATACCATGCTAAATTTCATCAAAATTAGTTCCGCGGTTTAAGGGTAAAGAGATAACAAACTGTCTGTCAGTTTGTTACCTCTTTACGCACATTCGCATTTACAACATTAGTATGGAAGTATGGATATTGGATAGATCCAGTACACATTCAGGATTGTGAGGCTAATTGCGGGCGAGTAGCCTCACAATCCTGAATCACGCTATCGAAGTTTTGAAGAACGGCAAGATATTTACCACGTCTGAAATGACGTCAGTGGGCTTCGGCCTGACCGAGCATGCTGTCTCGCTCGGTCGGAAGATTTTCCTTTTCGGCCGCCACTCACATCTTTAAATTACTATTTACTTATCCAGGTGGAGGCGTACCGCAACAAACGCTACCTCCTCGTCCATGGCACTGAGGACGACAACGTCCACTACCAGCACGCCATGCTCATCTCGCGACTGCTGCAGAGACGAGATGTGTACTTTACACAGATGGTGAGTGGAATACACGACTTTTTTAGGGGAAAAATGAGCAAGCGGGTCACCTGTTCAACTATGTATTGATGAAAAAGAAAAATAAAATGATGTCCTATCCTGTTACTTATGTGTGAAGGCGAAATTCACTATGTGGGTAGCTAATGTGTATGTTTGTTTTGTTTCTACACAGAAACTACACAAAATAATGCATTACTTAAAGTGTTAAAATCTGCAGTTTTAAATCAGTACATAAGGATAGGCTAGGTCGCGATTTTGACAAACAATTAGGGTGGGTCGCACCAACTTACTTTAACTATAACTGTAACTTTAACTATAACTACAATGCAAAATGTCAAATCTTTGGTTCAAGTAAAAAAAGGATGCCATATTTAACCATAACCATAGAGCTCGACAAGGCTTTAAATGAACGTGGCGAAAAAAGGAACTAACGCTGTCATCATACAAAAACGCCATTTTTGACAGTTCTCCTTTACCAGCAGCGCCCCCGCCCACGTTCATTTAAAGCCTTGTCGGACCAGCAACAGACATCTGTCAAATTCTGTGGTCAAAGTTAAGGTTAAAGTTAAGTTAGCCTTAACTATAACCATAACTTTGACCATAACTGTAACTTTAACCACGCCTCTGGTGCAACCCACCCTTAGCAATAAACATCAAGGAGGTAATGGTATCATGTTTTGCAGTGCCATCTACCAGGCGGAAAAGTATTTTACAAATTTCACACTACAGAAAGCGTTAACTCAAAATAGGTTTTCTCAAAACCAATGTGACATTATTATACAACAACTAAAATGCATGGTAATTTCTTTCAGAGTTACACAGACGAGGATCACGGCCTCGGTGGAGTGAGACCGCATCTATACCACTCCCTGGAGAAATTCCTTCAAGAGAATATGCTATAATAGCTGCCATTATTAACAAATATACCAAAAAGTGCAAGAATCAAGTGATAATTACATTCCCATAGAATAGTGTTTGCAAATAGAAACGTTTATTTTTATACTTCTGTTGGTGGCTGTACTTAATTTTACGAAAACATATCAGTAGGTTGACAAAATGGTACCAAGTTTTTTTTCTACAGAACAAACGGTAATTAAATACTTTAATAAAATTTGCATAAAACTACCTTCTCTTGTATAAACTACTAGGTTATACGCTAGTAAAAGTAAATTAACTCTTTGTCTTGTTAGAAACTAGAGTAGTTAAAATCGTACGTATGAAAATGAGCTTTAATTTTTAAATCTTTGCTCAAATACGGTATTATGTCAGAATTAAACATATTCCTATGATTTTTTCACACAATATGTTTAAAATTTTGTTATTGTTATCTAGTGTTTAAAACATTAATTGACAAAAAAACAGTAACTGAAATAAATGGTACAATTTTTATTTACTTTCAACTGCCTTTTTGTGTGTGAGGTAGCCTAAAATTTGAAATTAAATAATGTTTCTAATAACAAGTTAAATTAAACAATGAACTGTATGAAATTCTTTATTGATATGCCAAATATTATTTAAAAAAATCATTTTTAGATATTTTTTAAACGTTCGACGAATATTACGTTGTTGTCGGTTGACAGTATTCTATAATTTGCTTAAAAAATGTTATCGTTGTATATATTTTATTGTATTTATTTGTAAATATATGAACTAGTTCTCATAAGTAAATGTCCAATAAATTCCTTTTTTACTTACCTTGGGTTTTACTTGCACACCCATTATTGGTAGTTAAATTCTAGTTAAAAAGGGGTGAGAACCAAGTAAGCCTACAGTACAATCACATACAAAGTACATGAGTTTATGGCACAAATATATTAATTTGTGTATTTTTTGCAAGGAAAATACCTAAAAATTTCATGAAAAGGATGTGTGTGAATATTCTATTTTTCAAAGGTTAACTCGGGTAACGATTGAGGTCTTTGCTGAAGTTGTAAAATTAGTATCGCCATCGAGAAACCTTCGCAAATAAGATTTCTAAAATCCCAAGATCCCACACGTGCGAAAAATAAATTTAGTTTTTGCATTTCTCAGCTTGCTCTGTGAAAATAGGTCGGACAAATTGCCGATCTGGCATTTAAGACGTTCACAAACTTTCCTTTGAATCATCGTTTCTAACCAAATATTCGAGTAATGCTCTACATCGACATTATCTAGCTTTTATCTGAAGTAGTGGTTTTATTTTCTTCATTATTAAAATCAAATTATGTCGATTAGGCATGCTATATACTTTCCAATCATGATGGCGAAAATGGTTATCAATAATAATAAAAGACCAGAGTGAACACCTCTTTAATATTTTGTTTAGTGATTACTAATATAATTATTATTAATTAGAGCGTGCATTTATTGTAGGAGGCTACCCAAAGTCCCAAAGCCTACCGAGTCTCAAATACTGAATCCAACAAACATGAACTGCTGTTTCGTTTTATTATAATCTACAAATCAAGAAAAACGTTTTTATTAGATCACAAAAACAAGATAAAGTGATATTGAATGTACTGTAACTTCTTGGTGGAAATTCATGTTTCACAGTAATAATATACACTTTTCATGCACTTATTCCACTTTTATTAATTTATTTTATTACAATTATGTTTCACACGACCGGTTTCGATAAACCACACCGACACCTGATGATGGTTTTACCGAAACCGGTCGTGTGAAACATAATTGTAATAAAATAAATTAATAAAAGTGGAATAAGTGCATGAAAAGTGTAGATTATTACTGTGAAGATAAAGTGACTTTGCCTCTAAATTCTAAAATTAATATTATCTTCGAGGCACAAAATATTGTAACCTTCATTTATAATAAATGACGTTTTATACCAGCCAACCTTTATCAAACACAATATATTATTCAATATTGTTTCTAAAATATATCGTCAAAGGATTTTTAGAATAATATATTATATTCTTGATATCATTTTTAATTTAGTAACAAATTATTTTACTAGACCGTAGTAAATAAATAATGGAATGGAATTCTATAGTATTCAGAATATCAGTGGTAACAGCTTTTAAAAAGTTATAAAAAAAAACAAATTAGATCTAATTCTATCTAATCTATACAGTGTGTAACAAAACTAAGTGATAACACTTTAGGGTGTGTACGTGTTCCTTGTAGAGAGTTCACTGTGAAAGTAGCAGCGCTGAAAAACGATTTTTTTCCACTTTTGTATGGGCAAAGGCCCGAGCGTCACGAGTTTCCCCATACAAAAGTGAAAAAAAAATTTGGTCTTTCAGCGCTGCTACTTTCACAGTGAACTCTCTACAAGGAACACGTACACACCCTAAAGTATTATCACTTAGTTTTGTTACACACTGTATAAATAAAAATGAATTTTAAATTTTGTTAGCATCGCTAAAACTCGAGAACGGCAAAACCGATTTTCTAATTTTTGTCTTGAAATATCCGTGAAAGTCCAGGTAGGATTTATATTAGGGGGTAAGTTATACGGAGTTCAAGGGTTCATATATAAGCTGTAATAGGGTTCATATATAAGCTGTAATATATAAAAACAAAATATTATGTAATTTTCTATATCGGTGAAGATGTAATAGATATACGCTATCGCGGGGAATACTATTTTATGGCGAAGACGCGGGTAAAAGCTAGTACCTGATAATGCGTGAAACGTGGACGGATTCGTTACAGTACGTGTGTTCCTCAAGCCGGGGAGTAAACAGCCCGGAGCTGCCATTTATTTGTACTTCACAATCGATTACGTGCTAGACGATGGTCCTTCGAGTCGGATCGTGTCGCTTTACTGACGACAATAAGTATAACTAAGCTTAGTAAAAGTATGATACTAGGGGAGCCTAAGAGGGTATTTCGCGATATTCTTGAGCTTGTCTGTTTATGCTAGTATAGGCTTCCAACATGTATCTGGTAGGTTAAAAAATAGTTATTTTCTCAAATCGAAATATCATGGGATCTGTCAGATTAAGATAGATGATGTTAAGTATATCCCAAAGGAGCTTCCAATTAAAGCATTAATGATTCAAAGGTAAAGTAAACCTGAAAATTAAACAAATACAGATTCATAATATTTTCATAAAGTTACCTGTTACGCCTATCTTCCTACTACCCACCCTTCCACTTTCAAATGTTTGCGCCATCGCGTCCATCCGCTCGCCAACCAATCACAGCGCGAAAGAAATGTCCGCCTGAAGCGTCTCGCGTGTGTTCGTTTCTGAAATAATAATTCAAAAACTATACATTTATTCTAATAACGTTGCTAGGGGTTTATTGACTGAATCGTGCTAAATCTATTTTTGTGCACAAAAAGTTAATGTGCTACCAAAGTGTACTTTGAAGAGTTTTGCTGGCCGTGGCTAGCCGGCCGGCGAAGCTCCAACGTTGGCGTTGTTCGTCCAGCCCACCAGCTTTCCAGCCTCCTTAGCATGGCGATTAATATTTGTTTCCGATCGAGAAAAAATATATATAGAAAAGAAATAACTATAGTTTCTTGGATAAAAGTTCCTGCTTCAAAGTAAATACATTGAAGCGCAATTTTCCAGGGAAACGCAGATGTCTTTCTAAAGTGCCTAATAATTATTATTATGACAAATACTTATAACAAAAATAGTAGAATGGCGCGGTAATAAAATATTATGTGTATAAAATATAGTAGTAGAAGTGGTGTAGTTTTGTAATGTATATTGAAAATCATTTGAATGTACAACTTGTTCAAGTCCCTTATGTAAGTGTAAACAACACACCAACCTAACCGTATAATTTTACTACAAGCAATACATTCCAAATACTTTTAGACTCGTCCTGCAAGTGTTCAAAAGTTGACCATATATGAAGTGCGCTTAGGTATAAAATCACTAATCGACATTAAAATGTATATCCTAAATTTTTATCCACTTTTGAAAATAGCAGCGCGAATAAAGTGCAGTTTATAACTGCGAATGAATGCAAGTGCTCTTACATGACTGCCAGCGAGTACCTACAGTCAACAGAGAAAGCTATTTTTACTTAATAATATTGTGTTAACACAAATCCATTTCATATTTTTAAACATTGTATATCCAGTCCATATTGTAGGCAGGGGTCACCAATTAGTTTCGCTCGAGGTCCATTTTTAGAAATGAAATGACCTTCGCGGTCCACACATTTTATATAAAACGAAATTATTAATCGAAGGTAATTACTAATAACGGAAATTTATTTACATATCAATGAGAAAAGTGAAAATTTTTGTTGCTTGTTTGGAGTGAAACTGGTGAAAACTGCAAGCTATTGACATTAAATCCTGGAGATGTTCATCAGTAAGTTGAGACCGAAATTTATTTTTAACGAAGTTCATCTTCAAAAATGCTCGGTCCGCACACAATGGGTCGGCGGTCCGGATGCGGACCGCGGTCCGCCATTTGGTGACCGCTGGTCTAAGGTATAATCAAAATTACGTCATAGTGCAGAATTTCATGCAAGTTTTGATATTTTATGATAATAATTATGAAGCTTTGTGCGTCGATTCGCTGTTAGACTCGACACTTACTAAGTTACTAATTTCAGCTCTCCCGATGATGCAGTAGTGTTGTTTAGGTACTTTGTATAGTACGATAATATCACAGAGTACTATAATACTGGCGTAAATAATATTAACCAATTTGGATCTTATTTTTAAATACTAAATTTAAATTTTGTGATCTATGTTGCCGTCTTTGTCTTATACATAGGAATAGCAATAATAGAATAGCAAAACTTTATGTTGATATTAAAATAATACTGGTGTGGAAATATGAGTAGCGTGAACGCGCGGTTTGGCGGCTACACCGCGAGATTACAAGCAAATGTAATGTAAATGACAGCACGACCGCGCCGCTATTTAAATAAATCGTTACATAAATTAGATTGTGAACTCACGGTGTAGCAGCCAAACTGCGCGTTGGCGCTACTCATATTTCCACACTATTATTATTTTAATATCAACTTGTAAGTTTTTCTGCTGACTGTTCTTCTTTAATAATTCAGGTGTCGCCCATGTGTCATGCTTTACAGTAGCACTCAGGTGCGAGTACCTACTTTGAAGTTTGGGAAATGCTTGTGACTTATCTATTCTATGGTCACTCTTTGGTGCTTAATTTGCTTATACGTTTTCATTCAAAAAAAAAAAGAACGTTAAAGTATGAAAATATCTTCTGTGCGTGAATTACGAAGGATTTTGTAGGTACAAAGCAGTTAAAAAATTATTAAAAAAAGCTTAGATTTCTAAGAATTTAGGATACATTGTTGTCTGGAGTGTTAGTGTAGGACTCAGGAAAACACATCTCTTGGAAAGGACTAAGCTACAATATATTACATCACAATTAGTAAAGATCCACCAATCACTTCTCGTTACATTCAAATAGCGTGACGCGCTCACTTATCATTTCAGAAAAGAGACCCATTTTTGCGAGTGATCTTAAAGTTTTGCATAATGTACACCTTATCAGGGCGAGCAAAGCGAGCCCTAGTATATCCCATAACCTGTACATTTTGTGGTACACTTTACGAAAAAACTATCACGCCTTTTGATTTGTGCTTTAACATAGTAATTTATATTTTTATATTTAGATGTGTTATCATCAGTCAGTCAAGGTGTGACGACGCGAGCTCTCACAAAGCTCGGCTTTTAGCTAGTAAACTATTAACTGATGTCTGATAGCTACCCTATGCCTACTTTCTGACTATTCATCTATCGAGTAGGTAAGTACCGTCGCGAATCTATTGCTTTTACGATTGGTTGAGCAGCTGAATTGGAAACTATAAATCACAACGGCAGATCGCAATAAGGCGGAGAATATATTATCCAGCATCGGGAAGGTCGGAAAAAACAGCAGTAAGTTAGTAATTGGGAACATTACGCAAAGGTTGGATCAGAGGGCGCTATTGGCACATACGGCAAATAATCCGACCAAAACCCGACATGCTGCACACGTCGAGGGCGCTATTGGCACATACGGCAAATAATCCGACCAAAACCCGACATGCTGCACACGTCGAGGGCGCTATTGGCACATACGGCAAATAATCCGACCAAAACCCGACATGCTGCACACGTCGAGGGCGCTATTGGCACATACGGCAAATAATCCGACCAAAACCCGACATGCTGCACACGTCGAGGGCGCTATTGGCACATACGGCAAATTATCCGACCAAAACCCGACATGCTGCACACGTCGAGGGCGCTATTGGCACATACGGCAAATAATCCGACCAAACCCCGACATGCTGCACACGTCGAGGGCGCTATTGGCACATACGGCAAATAATCCGACCAAAACCCGACATGCTGCACACGTCATATCAGAATATTGACAGAAGCGTTGTGAAACGTCGAACAAAACTTTTTGTTCACTGTCTATGCTGGTGCTGCCTCTAGCGTGAAAACATTGCAGTAATATATTATCTTATTTTCACAGTGAAGTTGGAAATCTCGTGTTGCCAAGTGCCTAACTAGTTATGTCAAATCAATACATTTATTTTGTTCATTTCTGACGAAATTATCTAATGCGCGTTGACTACGTACCCTGAGCTGAAACTCGATATAATACAGTCTTAGTCTAAGAATCTAAAGACAAATTTACTACTAGCCATTAACATCCTGGATTTTTAAAAATTCCAGCATTTTTTTACTCGTCTTTAAAATACTTTTCTGTCGTAGGGCTCCCACACAAAACTACGTATTCGCATCTTAATATAATTTTTATTATGAATTTTGTCGCAGATATTTGCGATGCGATGCGAATTTGCAGTTATATGTGGGAGCCCTTAGTTGCTACTACTAACAACATAAAAGTACCATATTACAAACACCAAATCTTTGCATCAGTACCTATCTAAGCTACAAAAATATGTATTGGAATTGGAATGAAAAATATTTCTGCAAAGAGTGGAAAACGTATATTTCCCAAGAGCTATGTCTAGATCTAATATGAAAATGATATCCGAACTTAGCTTAAAAATATACCATATTACGTTCCATTCATGTTCACTGTACTTCGGCACGCACGGGCCGGCCTAACCGGAATCCATAGAATCGCAGAAAATTTAAAATAAAAACGAGCGTTAGATTTTTAATAAATTACTTAACTTCAAATTTCTTTCTTCTCACGGATTTACTCTTGTGTATTAATGCATAATATATCTGGTAAATAAACTCTGACCCCCAATTTAACCCCCTTAGGGGTGAAATTAAAAAAAAAACCGACTGTATTGGATGCCTACAAGATCATTCGAACACGAGTGCAAGATTGGCATATTATGCCTTAATTTATGAAGACATGAGTGGGCGAAGTGGATAGCAAAAATTTTATAACGAGCAAATACTCATTTTTTTCCCTTATAATACAAACTTTGTAACTTACCTACTTTATCTTCTGACTTATATCACAAAATAAACAAATCATTTCTCCCGCCCGCCCTAAGGTATCCATTTATGCAAAAAAAAAACGAGCATTGTTTTCAAATACAAATAAGATAGATTTATAGATTTAGAGAAGCTTGATCCTGTAAAAAAGAGATTTCGTATTATTTAAGAATGTTAAAAGCAACTTAACATTTATTTGTACTTAATCAGTACATTTCTAGAGAGGAAAATTCTCTCCGAGTTCAATTTAGCATAAGAATTTACTTAATCTTTCGTCGTGATTATTTCAAAGCGACATTTTCATTCGCAATTAAGTACGACTAATTCGTGTTTTCGTTAACGCCGACGAGGGTATTTAGTCAACTTGCGTTCGATAATTTCAACAGGGAAGGTAGAAATAAAAATGTAAGTTTGACATTAGGAATTCCATGCGCCATGTCATTCAGCGACGCACTAAAGTTCCACAATATAATATTTTTGTTTTTTAACTTTGCTGTCGAACTTATCGAATGCAAGCCGTCTAAGTACCCTGAAATGATTTCTGCATAAAAAGACTGTTTTAACGTTTCTTAGAATTTGTGAGGAATATTAAAGAAGCTGCAAAAAATAGGAACGTTTTCTACATAATTTACTGCAAACATTTAAAGGAATTATTTTAAAAATTTTATTCCCTTTAAAATATTGTTAAGCTGGGCAGAATCCTTTGATTTCTTAATTTGTGCCATGTACATAATATATACAAACAAACACACTTTAGCATTTATAATATAAGTAAGGAAAAAAAACAAGTTATAACTTAATATACGTCCACACTATCGCATTTATAATGTTAGTAAGGAACTAAAACAAATTAGACATCCGAATAGGTCAGCATACTTCTGACAACGGATATTTTTATTCAATAACGTTAATAAAAACGTTGATTTCACATCTGATTCAGATATTGAATATGATGGATTACCTCGCCGTACCTTGACCAGTGTAACTTGACCCCGATATTGCCGAGCTTCCACGCGGTGGCAAAGAAATGGCAACTCCACTTATACTGGTTCAATAAACTTTATTGCGCATTTTTTCTATTTGTTTTGCGTTCCCGTGGATCGCGAAAAGCTAAACGCTAGGAGTTAATAATGAATGGCCTCCGTTTTTTAGCTCTTGATTGTATTTTCAGGTAAACAAATAGGTATTTATTCAATCTATACTTCTTATACTTATAATATTATAAAGCTTGTTTGAACGTTCTCATCTCAAGAACAATTGGTTCGAATTTAAAAATTATTTTTGTGTTGGAAAGTCCATTTATTCAGGCATGGTTTTATGCTTTATAATATTATGGCACGACCAATAGGAGCCGAGAATCAGAGAAAAATGTGGTAAAACAGTAAAATACTATTCAGATGCGCTTATTTCACAAACTACTGGATCGATTTTTAAGTTCTTTGGCACAGATATAGAGTAGACTACGGGAAAAGGTATAAGCTACTTTTTACGGAAAAATGTACGGTTTCCGCAAATACCTTATTTACGACGGCACGTGGAACGTCTAGTTGTATATAATAATATATACAGCTGGGTGTAACAAACCTGAGTGATGATACTTGAAAGTGTGTCTATGCCCCTTAAACAGTTCTATGTTTCTATCTGAAATGCCTCAACGTCATGTTGTGTCCATACAATCCACACTAATATTATAAATGCGAAAGTGTGTCTGTCTGTTACCACTTCACGCCCAAACCGCTTAACCGATTTTGCTGAAATTTGGTATCTAAGGAGTTATTTTAAGTACAAGGGGCCGGGAAAGGACATAGGAAATTTTTCATCGCTGCTTCTCTCGGTGACAACAGCTTATCAAGCTTTATGCTCTTACCGGAAGAAGTGTTAGTTTTTGTAAATTATATTTGTATTGAAATTAAACATACCTGAACGGTGAACAGTATAAATAACTTGATTTATTTGTTCAGTGAGTTACTCTGAACATTCATTACTTATTATATTTAATTAATTAAATAACTCAATTTAAAACGCGCCGCGCGTGAATTTTTGCAAGCATTTTAATTAAGTACAATATATTGCACAAAAGTTATAATTTTAGTAAGCAATTATTTGCTTGATAATGTTCATATTAATCCAATTATACTACATTTAAGATCCTTTAAAAATAAAAATATTTTCCAAGCGAATAACTATGTAAATTCTACTTGTCCATGTTTGGCACATTATAACAGTTACATGACAGGCACAGGACCTTGAAAAATTATACTGCGTATTGTGTAATCTTATATTATATACAAATTATTAATTAATAATACTCTCTTTATAGTACCTAAGAGAGTAAGAATTTTCTTTTCTATACTAAAATGATAAAGAGGTAAAGCTTTTTGTTGACATCGAATAGGCTTCTGAACCGATTTTATAACATACACATTTTATTATTATTAATAGAGGAATACGGGGAGGGAAAAACATTTTTGGGACTTTGTTTTGCGCATTGTGAAGTAGCAGGACATATTTAGTAGAGTCTAGTAGAGTAACTTAATTTTGTTTAAGTTCAGTTACATAATAATATATTATTATATGTTTGTGAAAATGCAACTTACGGCGCGTTGAGATGTGTGCGTTTTCGGCTGTAGCGTTTGGGAAGACACGCGAGCTGAATTCGCGCTCGCAGAAAACGCGCAGACAACGCACACGTCTTAACGCGTCCTTATGTGGTATTAAAAATTATAGAAAAAAAATATATTATCAACGCCAACCGCATTTCACTTTGAAATATATCCCAGTTTTTGGCCATAAAACTTTCATCGCATAATCCCGGAGGCATACGGTTTTAATATCGGCTTATTTCATCGGGTGTCGGCATATTTCATTGGCTTAACATATATGTCACTGAAGTGCAGAAGCTCGGTCTAAAATATGGATGCCAGCCATCGAAATATTATGGAGTATAGAACAATAAAAACGAAATTCTACGAAATGAACACATTTTTTTGGGTTGGGGACATCGGCGAAGGTATGTGGTGCTCCCCAGTAGGGTCCACCCACTAAGACTCAATGGTGCTCCACTCCCCGCGGGTACAATATAACCGCAACTCTATCAGACGAAATGAACACCTAGATTTTCGTTTTTGAAACGGTTACTCTTCTAAAGGATTAAGAGGGAACGCGGTTGCAGTAGAATTTAAACGAAGAAACTATTGCCGTCACGCTTCACCCTGCGCCGGCACGTGTATTGCGATAGAGACAGATACAGTAAATCGCGAGGTAACGTAGTCCTCTGATTCCTCCTTCAAAATAGAGCCTATCTAATTATTATTTTTTTAAATATCTTCAGGAAGAGTGAGTCTATGCCTCTACGTTTTTATTTTATCTTAAAGATCTTTACGTATCGTACGGGGCGGGGTATTAATTTTTTGCGATTTTTGAAGGGTCATATTTTTTATTTATTAGTAAATTTAGAAAAAAGCCCAATATTGTATAAAAATCATTTGTCTAGACGCATTGTTCAGGGAGTAAATTAGGGAATACGTTTGTATGGAAAAACAGTGTTAGCGTTCCCTCTTAATTATAATATTTACTAGATGACGCCCGCAACTTCGGCGCGCCAAATTTTGTTAATCGCGGGAACCGTATATTTTTACGGAATAAAAAGTATCCTATGTCCTTTCCCGGGACTCAAAGTATCCGCATAGTATAGACTATAGATATTTAATTGTTAACAATAGTTATAAGTTACGATGAGGCTGGCATGCCATGTATGGCAAAAGTCCTTTATTTAAATACAAAATTTCAGCTAAATCTGTTCAGTGGTTTGGGTGTGAAGAAGTAACATCAAACAGACAGACACACTTTCTCATTTATAATATTAGTATATTAGTATGGATTATGCGTAGCTGCTAGCCCTGTGGTAGGGGTGTCACGTAAGATTGATAGTAACCGAAGAGCAGCTATTTATCATATTTAGAGATCGCCACATGATTTTGTTGGACAGGGGTTACACTAATAGAAAATATTCAGATAACAGACTCGAATGCTGATTGAATTTGGTGCGTTTATAGCCTAGAGAATACCAATAACTTTAACTTGTTATAACCCAAACCAATAAATATTCTGATATAGGCAATACAAAAAAAAAGCATTTATAATGTGATCTACAAGTATACTATAAGAACTGAAAACCGCTTATAATCACTCTATTATAATTATCACACACACTAGAAAGCACAAAACAAGTGCCTTTATTAACGTTTTCAATTCGAAGTATGATAGACATTAGACGTAGGTACTGTAAAAAAATTGACAATTGAAAAAAATTACTACATCATTGTTTAACATAAATTACTACGATAAAAAAGTATAAACTTCATGCTTGTCTATTTCTAGAATACGTTGAATATGATCTGTATTGAAATTGTAAAATAACATAGAATAAATTGAAAAGTGCATTGTACCGCTTGGTATTCATGCCGAGTGTTTGTATTACGTTACCGTCTGCATGTCAGCAGTCTGGATATCTTGGGACTTTCAACTTTTATTTTAAAATAGCTTCAGATAAATAAAAATATGAGAGGTACTTTATCTGAAGTTTAAAGGTGAGACCGCACTTATGGGCGACTAACGCTGTAGCGGAGCGACGCGACACTTCACAGCCAAATATTCTTCGAATGAAATCGTATGGGATAAGCCGCACTATGCGGCAGCGGAGCTATGCGACACAAAAACTGTTAGAGCTAGCGCGCACTACGACTTTTTGCCGCGCGATTATTTAACCGACCGACAAAAATTCAAATAGAATGTCACTTTATGACATAGGTCTCATTTTCTACCGACATTGGTCTAGCGACCCATGCCGCCGCTGCTTTTAGTGGCGTAGAGCAAAATGAAATCTATAGCGTATGTCATAAAGTGACATTTTATTTGAATTTTTGTAGGTCGATAAAATAATGCGCGGCAAAAACTCGTAGTGTGCCCTAGCCATAGAGATATAATGTACTACGTACTAGAGGCGCCATTGCAAACAAAAAACATATCACACATGAGGCACGAGCGGGGTGAGAGGCGGGGCGGTGATGGCTATAGATCAGTACCGCAGAAGTGACAAAGTTTTGAGCCTACACTCGAATGAACGCAGACTCTATTTGAGTAAGTAGATAAAATTAAACAAAGATTTTTACTAAACATTATTAAAAGCTTTTATTTAACTTGCTCTGTATATTATTATGTACATATTATTATGTAAGTTCGGGTGGAATTTTTGAACTCAATTTCGAAGTATATATGTACGTATAATATTTTAACCGATTGAGCTGAAATTTTGTATACACGTTTGGTTTGAATGACAATGCACGATACAGTATGACATCACTATAAATATAAAATGGCCGACCATCCAAGATAGCGGAATAGTTATTTTCTATGCTGTCCTATAATAACAGTATGGATATTAAATGAAAGAACTTTTTGAGAATAACTTGAAAACGAATGTAATGTCATTCTACATCCAATATGGCGGCTAATCTAAGATAGGAGAATACAAACAAAGTTTCGTTTATTTCTGCATGACTAAAGAATTGTATTTCAGTTAAAAATAGTTAAGTAAAATCCAACTTTTAAGTCATGCAGAAATAAACGAAATAATAATATAACAAGTCGCAAATATAACAAGTCGCTAAATATAGCTATATATCTGTCTATTTTTTTTCACTAATCAACATCAAGTACGATTTCTCAAGGACATGGAAGTTAATTAGATTTTTTATATAAAATAACGGGGCAAACGAGCAAACGGGTCATCTGATGGAAAGCAACAACCGTCGCCCATGGGCACTCGTAACGTCAGAAGAGCTGCAAATGCGTGGGAATATGCCTTCTTCTTAAAATGCTTCTGGCGATAGTTCGTTCCACAGTTTTGCAGTGCGCGGAAGAAAGTTACGCGAAAAATGCACGGTGGAAGACCAGTTATGAAGGTGTCCTCAGAGCACTCCCCGTGATACAACTGATAGAGGATGCAGAGCGAAGCTACATCTCGGCACAATTCCAAGTGGTCCAGCCTGTTTAAAACACTATGGCAGTCAACAATTCGAGCGGCCCTTCGTTCAAATGCAATACTCGTACAATAATACACAATAACACTTATTAGGCAGCGTACATCGTTGGATACGATACGACGTAGTTGGTATTTTTGCGCACCATAATATGAGGCCGAACCTGCGCCTTACAGAGTTGTAGGCGTTGGTCCGGACTGAAATACTGTCTCGCTCTATTAAGAACACCAAGATTCTTCGAGGCTAACTTGGCCTTACTTTTAAGTGGTGAACGCACAGACTTGTGTCTTGACGATGATAATGATTATTCTAATGTACCATTAGCATATTCCTTCAATTCTTAAAACAACGTATAAGGAGGCCGGAGATCTGTTCACCACCTTCGAACCTTGGTATATCTTGGTGCAAAATCTGACTTTTTGGTATGATTTACTTGGAATACTTAATTATTTATCCAAAATCACTATAAGTTTCCATTTGAAATACTTCAGAATTCAGATTATGAATCAAAATCACAATATCATCCAGATAAATGGGGTATTAGTATAAATAGCGAGGAATTCCCTCGATTACTTATGGATCCTATCATCAAGTCACCTTTTTTATGAACATGGTATCAAATTCGGATTAAGCCCGATACAATAGCGAAAAAATCTTGAAAATCGGTCCACAAACGGCGAAGTGATCGTTGAACATACAAAATATATAACCTCCTCCTTTTTGGAAGTCAGTTAAAAAACATCATCATCAAATTGCCGAGAATAGAATATGACATAGCCTCAAAATTCCGAAAATTTCAAACTACAAACGTGAGTACAACTCGGTCGAGTTAACTCCGTACCTAGCGGCTATACTTATACAAACCCCCAAGTTTTGGAGCTACAAACGGTCGAGTTAACTCCGTACCAAGGATTTCGAAAATCGGACCACAAACGGCTGAGTAATCGTTGAACATACAAAAAAAGAATAAAAATAAACATACATACAGCCAATCGTATTACCTCCTTTTTTGAAGTCGGTCAAAAACCAAAATATTGCATACAAAATTTTGCAAAACCGTTACAGCGGCTTGGGCGTGAAGAGGTAACAGACACAGAGAGAGACAGACAGATAGACGGACGGTCAGACAGACGGACAGACGGACAGACAGACAGATGGACGGACAGACCGACAGACGGACGGATAGACAGACAGACAGATTTTCGCATTTATAATAATTATATTATAATAAGTATGGCCCCAAAGTCCACTACATACTTACCTTATTTAAATTACTAAAATATTTATAAATACTATTATAATGTACGCATGTATAACGTAGACGTAATACCGTATTTATATTATTACCAAAATACAAACTCGTCTACGTGAATACTACATTCATCGTCGTCTCATCATAGATATCTGTATTCTGCCTACATTCCCCTCTGAATCTACTACTCTATGACAATGCGAAATGGCGCGCGTCTTCGCCTAGTAATTTAATGTTCGTATTTTAATTGAAAATAATTAATAAGAATATTAACCGATGAAATGTTATTCCGTCGCATTTGAAAGTGTTTTTGGAATTATTTTTACAGTATCTTAAGACACACCAAGGCATTTTTGTGACTTTTATTTTGTTTTTTTATAAATGTCATAGTCTAGTGCGCAGAAGAGCTCGCGGCCGACTAAGTGCGCTGCGGCTATATAGATTCTGTTGCATGTGACCAAGCATTGCGTTGCGGTGTCAAGTCTAGTACGTAGTACTTATATGTCAGTGGCCCTAGCTCTAGTACTATAGAACGTAAAGTGTCACGTCGCTCCGCTGCAGCGTAGTGTCACTTATAATTGCGGTCTTGATTCAAAGACGAATTTTTTAATTTACCAATAATAGGGTCAAAACGGGACGATAATATCGTCCCGTTTTGACCGTTACCATATATTATATGGTTCTATGATGGTTTATGGTAGTGATGATGATGAATGTAATTTGTATAGTAGCATATGCTTTCCGTTCTTAAAACCCCCAAACTTGTATCTTTAAAGAGTCAGGAGTTCTCTCAGCACCTTCCGAACCATGGTATACTTTGGTGCAAAATCTTGCTTGTTGGTAGCATATGCTTAGAATACTGCTCACGAAACCGAAGTCACCATATGTTTCCATATAAATTTTGAGGAGTTCCCTCGATTACTCATGGATCCCATCATCTGATCACCACTTTTGTGAAAATGGGACCAAATTGGAGGGAAACCTAATAGAACAAAACAAAAATTTTGAAAATCGGTTCACAAACGGCGGAGTAATCGTTGAACATACAAAAAAAAATCCACAGCCGAACATATAACCTCCTCCTTTTTGGAAGTCGGTTAATAAAAGTATTAAATATATTTCCGTTGTCGTTCCTTCAGGTACTTAGCACGGGGCCAGACTGACGTGTTGTGAAGCGTACATAGATATTATTATATTATTATTATTAGAATTCTTGGAAACTAACTTTAGATTTAAAATAAGTCAAGGACTGATGTAAAAACAGATGCAGTACGGTCTACATGTATTTAATATCGATCAGCAGCCCTTGGCAATGAACCAATAAACATGAAACAGATTTCAAGTTACAGTAATTTGAATGGTTGTTTCTAATAATTACAACATTAAACGAAAAGTAAAGAAACGCAGACAAACTTAATTCAGCAACATTAACGTTTAAACGATTACGCTGAACTTAACTAAGATTAATACAATTAGTTTCGTGTAGCGTGTTTAAATGAGGTACCTTCATTTTATAAAGCAACCCTGATTACTTAAGTAGTGAGGATTACTTTGAGTACAAGCTATAACTAGCTAAATGACTGGTACATTATACAAAAATATTATCTATTATTATTATAGTATTTCTTATAAATATAATTTATTGTACTTTGCCTTGATTTTGGTTAAGGTTAACAGGAATGATTATTATATGCCCTACATCTTCATAAAAGAAATAACAAGATACTAAATTAATATTAATATAAATTTCAGCAAAATCAGTTCAGCGGTTTGGCCGCAAAGAGGTAACAGACAGACAAAAAGACAGACTGACACACTTTCGCATTGATCATATTAGTATGGATGTTATCTGAAGTTTACACAATACTTTTCAATGGGAAATAATTTCAATGCTATTTAATTAAAAAACATATTCTTGTAATAGTTCAATGGAAACATCAAACATTTAAAGGTAATTATCGTTAGTGGAAATTGTTCTATTACTAGTAGTCAAATTACGAATTCGTCAAATTATTTGGAATTGAAGGCAGGCTAACTTTGGTAATACTAGACTGTCAGCAAATTGCTCTACTGACAGCCATTTCAATTAAAATGACACGTAGTTTGATTTCGAGTTGTTTTCTCACAAAAAAATAGAATTGAAAACGGTGGGGGGACACGACTTACAGGAGGCTTCTATAAATATAACATAGTATTAAGTTAATAATTATAATTTTTTTCTGTTTAAGTTGGAAGCAATCATTGAAAAATTTAAGTTTCTTACGGTCAGAATAATAAGAGTTCCTATTTCCTTGTACTACAGTAGATACGCTAAAAACCGTATTGGTAGTTGGTACAGAGATTCACGCGTTCGCATAGATCATTGCTACGAATCTACGAGATCGAAGAACATTGCTACAAATCTACGAATTCGTAGATCATTGTTACGAATCTACGAGATCAAAGAACATTGCTACAAATCTACGAATTCGTAGAATATTGCTTCGAATTTATGAGTTCGTATAACAGTGCTACGAATCTACGATTTCGTAGGACATAGCTAAGAATCTTTTAAAAATATCTACAACACTATAATTATTATTATAATGGCTTTTAACGTTGGTCCAAAGAACATAAAATATGAGAAGTGGTGTAAATTAACAGCAATTATGGCTTTAATGGTTTTCATAGGCAATATTAGTATAACAGTGAATAAACAATGTATATTTTTCGTCTTTGTAAAAGTACTGAAATATATTTTATATTTAATATAAATAAAAATATTTGATTATAATAATCTGATTATATTAAAGGTATTTTAACTCTTTTATGTGTCTATAAATTTTGTGTTCGAAAAAATTTCAGTATTATTAAAAAACTTGATTGTAACAGCTCATGTATGGCTGGTTTTATATTTTACATTTCAAAGTTTCATTATTGTTATTGTATTTGGATGCTATTACAATAGTTTCAAAGTTCGCCCACTTCGTAAACAATGTTACAATTTTCAGTGTAGATGTACAGGGCGTTCATATAATAACTTAGCTCTTACGTCAACAACATTAGGTTCAATCTGTAATATAGAGGTAAAATAAGAATGAATGTGTAGAGCAAACTCCGCGTTCATAGATAAATGAAGTTCTAAAACAATAATTCCAATCTGCCAAAAATCTGTCGAATAAATTATTAAGAGTTAACGCTGGATCTATTTTAAATAATAGTATTTTAAAAAGGTAACACCGACTTTCAAATTATACAAAATTAATAATTAAAATTCCCTATCTCAAAAACTACTGAACAGATTATGATGAACCTTGCAATTACCTAAGTTGAACAATACCTAGTACAACAAAAAAATAATCACTAATTCGGACTTGTAGTTCCGGAGATACGCGAACAAAAAAATAAAAACATACACTTTTGAAAGGCACATATTTTGTTCAGACGCTGATATAGACTAACATAATATTATTATGTACGAAAACTTTACAGTTCTGGAAATATTACATACATACTTTTTTGAAGTCGGTTAAAAATGAAAGTCTTTATTCGTCGGTTAAAAATCTTGGTCCGACTACATTATAACAATGAAAAAAAAAACAAATAACCTCTGTGTCTCAGTAATAATTCAATGAATTTGACGGAAGTCAAATCGGTTTACATCCCGAAGAGGTATAATCTAAAACAATACAACGTTTTAAAACAAAGGACATAATCAGTATCAATTTGTAGCAACTTAAAATGAGGTGTAAAAATTCTTCCATTTACGCTTATATTTACGCTTACAAATCTCGTTTTGTCGAGAAAAATTATATGAGAGCAAAATTCATAGCACGCATTTATTATACATTCAAAAATTTATATGAAAATAATCATTTTAGCTTATTGTTGTAATTATTTTAATAATAATCTTGTACGCTAAAAAAATGCTGTTTGTTTTCCAATAAATAAATAAATAAATAATAGTATTATTAACCAGATAATAAATGACACTAACCTTAAGAGGGCAAATAAATAAAAAAATCAAATATATTCCTTCACTTTTTATAATGTTTAAAAAATGAAACAATTCGTATCTTATTATCAAGTTTATTTAAAATGAAATAAGATCATATTTTTTGCTTTAGTCGCCCCGGCCTTAAGGCTGCGTTTCCACCGGAGCTGAGCTAAGCTGCGTTGCGAGGAATGTGTTTTTAAGAACCAATAGAAACGTTTCATTTGCCTGACAACTTTCAGCGCAACGATTCTATTGGTTTTTGTAAAACGCAGCTTTAGCTCAGCTCCAGTTGAAACGCAGCCTAAGAACGTTTATAATGAGACTCTAATGTGCTCACATCACAGTATTTTGATTTTTTAAAATTCAAAAGGAGTGAGAAAATTATCAATAACACTAAGTAAAACCATATAAACATAGGCCCAATATATCGTATTTGAAAGTTTTATACCAATTTATTTCCGTGTAATCCTATGAGAGCGAGATAAAAATGTTTCTTTGAACGAAAGATTATTCCGCGCTACCCCGGTAGGAATAGTTTTATTATATTATATAATGCAAGAAACATGTTTCTGATATTACAAAATGTTTTTTCAGGTTTTATCGCTGTTATATTTAGTTTAAAAGTCACTTGGGATAGCTCTAAAAGCTATTTTACATAAATGTTATAAGTTATTTCATAGCTAGATTCTTACTTTTAGTACACATTACTTTAAATACTTGCCGCACTGGACCAACGTTTCTTTTTGTGCTAGCTTAAACAAACTTTGCTTTAAAAATGAAAATAGTTCGCTAAGAAACAGCAAAATTAATTGAAAAAGTGTTTACTTTACAATCTTCAGCTTAACCGTTCAATATTTAAACTTAATTTTCTTTGCTGCGTTTTGTTTTTGTTAACTTTTAGTGTAAATTAAAAATAAGCAAATAAGTTAACTATCAAATTAGTATTTTTAAATGATGAAATATTTAATACATGGATATATGAAATAATAAGGTGCTTTTAACTTGAGGTTTTTTATTTAGAAAAAATTACATTCTCGTTCTTATAGGAATATTCATACCTATTTTTATAAAAAGCTTTTATTTAACTTGCTCTGTATGTATGTAAGTATGTTACGGTGGAATTTTGGAACTCAATTTTGAAGTAGATATCTTCAATCAATTGTGCTGAAATTTTGCATACACGTTTAGTTTGGATGACAATGCACGATGGTATGTGACATCACTCTAAATCCAATATGGCCGACCATCCAAGATGGCGAAATAGTTATTTTCTATGCAGTCCTACAATATGGATATTAAATGAAAGGGCTTTTTGCGAGTAACTCGAAAGCGAATGTAATGTCATTCTAAATCCAATATGGCGGCTCATCCAAGATAAGGGAATAGTTATTTTTAAAGCACTTCTGCAATATGGGTATCAAATAAAAGGGCTCATTGAGAGTAAATTGAAAAGTAATAGAGTCAAGTCAAGTCGAGTCGTTTCGTGTCGTGACGTGACGTGTCACCTCATGTCGTGTCGTGTCGTGTCGTGTCGTGTCGTGAAGTGTCGTGTCGTGTCTTGTCGTGACGTGACGTGTCGCGACGAGTCATGTCGTGACGTGTAGTGACCTGACGTGACGTGACGTGATGTGTCGTCACGCGACGCGACGTGTCGTGTCGTGTCGTGTCGTGATGTGACTTGACGTGACGTGACGTATCATGTTATGTCAAGTCAAATCTAGCCGGGTTTTAGAAAATGCCCGGTTAAATGCGGTCACTTTTGTTAAGTGAAATTTAACTTTTTAGTCATGCAAAAACAAACGGAATATAACAACTCACTAAATATAGACACGGTTTTTCACTGATCAAAATCAAGTACGATTTCTTAAGCACTTATGTTAATCAGATATTAACAAATTCTTGAAACAAAACAAACTACAATCAAATAGACTAATAAATCTAGCCAGAGATAATTAAAAAACAAAAAATAAATTATAGGCAAAAAACTTTTTGAAAAAAAGCTTTTTATTTTAATACTCCAATAATAACTTGATAGTTAAAAATTTTAAGGACAAATTTTTTTTTTTTTTGGACTATTAAAATAAAAGCTTTTTTTCAAAAAGTTTTATGCCTAAAATTTATTTAAAAGTAAAAGAAAGCAAAATATATAAAAATATCACAAAAAATTCCCAGTTCGTGCAATCTCATTACCGGGAAATCTTTAAATGGGAACACATTCAAATGAACATATTCTCGGGGGCGATAATAATTTAATTATATAACCCCTGAGTTCGCCCATATAGGGCTGGCAGAGTACGGTTAAAGTCAGTAATGCTTTTGTTGCTTTGATTGTTTAGATTTGGCAATTTTTTCTAAATATCTATTATAATAATATATCGCAGTATGTTTTGGCTTATTTGCTCAAATCTATAAGTAATCTAGCGCGTTTTTCTGACTTATTTTCTAAGAAGCGTCATCCCTAGTGCTGGGCACACCGTCCCAGCGGTTATAGCTTGTTAATTGGGCAGCTGAGGACCTCTTAATCCAATTAAGCCTACGGAATGGCCGAGATAAGATTACAGAGAATGAAACATTATCTTAATAACGATATTAATTTGTGTACGTCTCAAATATTATTCGAAGATGTCGCCCTGGAAATTTAAACTGTGAAGACTGTTTTAATTGTTTCTAGCGAGATCCGCGTAAGCAGTGGGGGATGGTGGAATTTTCAATAGATTTTGCGAAATATTTCAGAAATTCGTAACTGATTTTGGGAATGGAAGAATAAGCGAGAAGCACTGCTTCGGTAGAACCCGTATTTACGTCGAAAGGTTAATCAAATTTATTCAATACACAATATTAAGAACGCCTCAAGAATCGATATTCTTATATTTAGGCTATTCTAAAGATACACTCTTAATTCTCTGTAAAAACATCTATTATCATAATTCATATCAGCCTGGAAATATTCAAATGATACCGATGTAGAGTGGCAGTTATATTATGTCTCTATACATATAACTGCCACCCAAGCCCCCTCCGCCGTCAGTTTTCGACAGTCGTTTAGCGAATGGGGAATATGTTACAAGATTTATTTCGTACCAATTCGAATAAATCTTTTGACACACGCATTTTATCTAGGAGTCCCAAAAAATGTAAGTGATTTGCGAGGAAAAGATACGCGGTAGAGTGATGTTGTGTTATTATTTCCATGACGGGTTTTCTCCGAAATGTGATACAAGAAATAGTTTTTCAAGTCAGATACAAAATGTTTTAGGGAAATAATTTATTTTTAATATAAGTTTGTCATTATGTTGAAATGTTTGTTAATAAAATAGATGTCGGTAGTATTTGAACTATGTACTATCAGAGAAGTTGATTCCTAGGCAGATGAGGGACCTATGTAGTTTGGTCGCGTTACGTCAAATCCAGCCGACAGATAACAATTAACATTGAATTGACATGATCCGACCAAATGAAGTTGGTCTGTCAACTGCCTAGGAATCAATTTCCTCGATGGTACTTTATTGTACTCGTACCATGAGAGAAATTGATTAATAGACAAATGTTGGACTTGTTATGTCAAGTGAATGTAAGTTAAAAATTGCCGACAAATGTGTTAACCGGACCAAATTACGTAGGTCTGCCATCTTCTTATATTTCAATTCCTTTGGTAATACATATTATATACTTAACAGCGAAATAATACATTATTAATTATGTAAACAAGCTATCATACACAATACACATAATATTACTTTTACTGATACATAGATAAGAGAATCATTTTGTTACTAAAAGCATTACTTTAACACTTATATAAAGCTTTTATACAGCAGTGTATATTCCAAGTTGTATCTTCTGGTCGTATTTCTTTACAATCAAAGCGGCAATGAATCTAGAGATTCCAATAAGCTTTAATCGGAACTATCCAGATCCGTTCAATTTATTTCGCTAAGCGTTTGTTACAGAGAATTATCTAGAACTTGGGTTTCCTAATAATTTGCAGATTTAACTTAAGGCGGGCTGAAACCCCATTTTGTTATTTCTTGATACCCGATTTACCTAGTTCCAATATAATAACGAAATGTAAAAAAATATGAGATATATATTAGAGCACAATATTTTAAAGGGCTTAAATCAAAAACATTTTAATAAAAAATAATACTTTCGCTGTAATTAATTTACAAACTCACCTCCGACAAAACTCTTTGTCATCGAAATATAAGTATTAACAAGGATAACTTACATTTTATTTTAATAAATTGTTAATGAATCTATTTTAAAAAGGTCTGAACCGAACAATCTTTTTTCTTAACATTTATTTAGAAAGATATTTAAAAAACACATGAAAAATAGAGAAGATCAGCCCCTAGAAACTACAATTTTATGCTAAGCTAAAATGAATCTTATTGCGATGCGTACACGCTTGGTCTTTGGTTGTGTGCAGGGTTATCGTTGGAATTGAGATAAGTCCTCGCCTTAAGGCCATCCTCCGAGCAAACGACCTTGACCATACATTTGTCGCGTTGCCGAGATCGCACAAAAATCCTATTTTTTTACTTATCTTAGTTCAAAATTGATCTAAAAAAAAATTAAAACGGGGAATATGTAGTTAATGAAATTGTCTATTTATTATCGTGTGTTTCAAATAAACGTAATTTGTAAATACTAGAGAGGTGCTGAAAGTATGCTTCAATTTTTATTAATTGGTATTACTTTGGAAGCTTCATGAGTATAATAAACAAAAATAGAAAATTTAAAACGGGGAAAGGAATGTTGATATACTGAATATTATTGCTGTATTTTTATTATAACTTTGTAGCTTTCAAATTATGAGTTTATAAGGCTCTAAATACGGTAAATTACGGAATCTCCGTAGGGGAAGGTTCTTAAAGACTCTGCTGCTAAAGCACTTTTGTTGTTCGATTTTGCTATGAATACCAGATTTCCTTATAAAATCCATACTTCCATACTAATATTATAAATGCGAAAGTGTGTCTGTCTATCTGTCTGTTACCTTTTCACGCCCAAACCGCTGAACCGATTTTGCTGAAATTTTGCATGGAGATACTTTTAGTCCCGGGAAAGGACATAGGATACTTTTTATCCCAGAAAAATGAACTATTCCCGCGCGATAAACGGATTTTGGCGCAACGGAGTAGCGGGCGTCATCTAGTGAATTATAAAAATCATATATTTAGTATTCAGGGTGTCTAAAATATTAAATATAAAAATCGCCTGTTTAAAAATGTGTGCCCCCGGTTTTTATCCCTAACTCTTTGTCAATATGTGTAAGCGCCAATATGCAATATAAATGTAGAATTATATCTTTCTCTACCGACGTGATATTGTGAAATCAACCTAATATATTTTTTGAATTTGCATTTTTCGGAAGGAAGACGGAATAAAAATTTCACACTTTAATTATAAAACTTTGCTTTCCCATTTTAAAAACATTCTTCCAAATTAATTATTCTGATCCTTAAAAATGTATGAGTTTGAATGTATTTCTGTTCAACCCGCTAATACTTTGTGAATATTTCTGAAAACGTAATGAAATAACTTTCACTTCTTTTTGACTTATCTTACCTGGAAATTAACTAATGGAAACTCTTTTGAGTTTTCCTTTATAGATTTTTTATGACATATTATAATTTTACAGGATGTAACAAAAAAATAGGATGTGCTATCACTTTGTTATGTTGTGTCCCTTATAAATATTATATAGTTGACCGTGAAAATAGTCTCACTGAAAGAGCAATTTTTTTACGCACAAAAAATGGTGAACACAGCGCCCTAACAGTAGATTCCACATTCATCAGTCCTTTGTCGGCCATATTGGTATTGAAAGTGCTTCAGGGTGGCACCGAACCGCCCGTTAATCAATCCTGAATTTTGTTTTGTCCGCTACACAGACATAGAGAAAAGACAATGGTATAGAAATCCATTGAAACAATAAATGACAATGACAATTTTATATAAAAAAAAAAAACAAAACAAACAATTTTTGTTTTTTTAATGACAATTATTTTTTGTTGCCTGCTAGAAACTATTTCCAGTAGTAATAGCCGCCAATTTAAAAATATCCGTATTTTGTAAATTATTTTTATTTTTATGTTCAAATAAAGAGTTTTTTTAATAATTTTAGTAATTGACGCCGCGCCTATCTCATCAGCGAAATGAAGTAAACGTACATTATTTACGTAGACAAATAATACGTATATTTATGTTGACCCATGACATGATGGACAAATACAAGAGACTATAGCGATCGTTTAGAACTTTAGTGCATAAGTAGGCATTTCCCATGGTCAACGTCGATTGTATATGTTTTAGCTTTCTGGTAACTATCATAGCCCAATGGTCTCGTGAGGGCGTTTACTAGGTAAATAATCTCTTCTTGCTTTTTCTTATCGCCCTTTTCTGTGGAACTTCAGAACTGCTCAACCCATGAATTAAGTCCATGGCCCAGCGTGAATAATTGAGTGGACAGTGCTTCCGCATATTGATGGAATATGCAGCACCTTTACAGATTTTAGCGAATGTGCTAGATTTAGAGCTAGTACTTTTCCAGACTAGCGAATTTTTGTTATGTTCAACTTGGTCTTTTTAACTGACTTCCAAAAAGGAGGAGGTTATATAGTTATATATATATATATATATATATATATATATATATATATATATATATATATATATATATATTTAATTTGGCGGCGAGTGTCCATGGGCGACGGAAGTTGCTTTCCATCAGGTGACCCGTTTGCTCGTTTGCCCCCTTATTTCATAAAAAAAAATTAAAAAAAAAAAACACAAAATAGCACGTTTCTGGATATTGCATCACTTTCCTACACTTGTGCACGATAAGGAATATCTAATGGTTAATATCCTACCATTATTACACATTAAAAACCCAATTAACACAATTTTAGGAAAATAATACAAAAACACAACATCACTCTTTCACATTCCCGGCAAAACTCAAAATAATATTTTGACAATTTCAAATTTTATTAACTTTGACATAGGAGTCAATCTTACTGAATCGACCGACTTGACTTCTTGACTGTATTGACTTTTACTTAGACTTTGACTAGACTTTCAACCTGACAATATAGAAAAACGAAGCTGAAAATTGTATTATAGAATATTGTTTTCCCGCCATATTTATACTCGACACTGGCCATGGTTAAATAGCCGAAGTGCCATAATACGAAAAAAAAAATATTTTGTCACTTATGACGTGTTAGGGGCGCGTTCCACTAAGCGCTCAAACGCTGAAAATACTCCTTCAGCCGTTTCACATGTCGACCGCGATTGTTGTGAACGCGGCAAAAGCGTATGTTTTCGCTAATGCAAAGCTAAAAACGACCCATCTTAAAGGTGGGTCGAAGTGGACGTTTTAATAAAACCGCCATCTTTTTACATGCAAAATAAGCGGTTTAATTTAAATTTTAAAAATTATAATAAAATAATAATAATAAAGTTAGTAAAATAAGAGGTAAAAAAGGAATAAGAATGACAATGATAATATTGAAACTAAATAAATATACATAATTTATAAAATAAATGTAACAATAAAAAATTACGACTTAAGAGGAAAATAAAGCTATACGATAATATCTTGAAAAAAGGCTATAAAAACGAGAAACTATTGAAAGCCGTTCCTAGACAAAAACAATATAAGATGCGATAATATTATAATTTGAAATGAACGCTAGAAACTCTCAATAATCCATTCCACTTGAGTTTGTATCATTGACGCGATTTGTATCATGCGAGTGGACCGTCAAAAACCACGGTCGTGACTCGTGAGCGTTATCGTTGTAGGTGCTTAGTGGAACGCACCTTAAATAAAACGATCGCGATGTATGTTATATTTCGTTTACATTGAAAATCTATTTCATTCAATTGATTAAAGAAATAAAACATATTAAATAGTTCTTTTTATAAACATAAAAAGAACTATTTAATATGTTTTATTTCTTTGCTAATAAGATGGTAGAAATCAGCAAACGCACTCAAAACTACATATTCAAAATAAAATATAATCAGCTGATCTATTGAAAATCCGCCATCTTGATCTTATTCGCACTCTATACAAGGGTGAAGCCTTGTGTAAGCGTTGGGTAAATTTGTATGGAAGTTACAACAGCATTATACAGGCCATATGTCAAAAAAAAATATTATTAGTAGAAAAAAAATTACGCAGCCTCTAAACACCTGTGTAACTTTTTATTAGTAAGAGGGTTCATGTTTAAAAAGTGATAATAAAAGTGTTTAGTGAACGTTTAATGCAATATCTTGTTGGGTTTTGTGGTTCCGCTATATAATAAACCATAAAAACGGTCAAGGAATGCCTCAAACACGTGGATTTAACATAACATACGTAAGTTTTCAACAACGTTTTTTGGGCTTATCAATCGGTATTTTTGTAAGCTAAAAAGAAAATTTATAAGTTTAATAATCCCTTAATCATGCCGTTTATGTTATTAGTGATAAAAATGTCACATCAAGTAATAATTTCGATACAAATATGGCATAGCTTTTTACGTGTACTTTAGGGATGCACCTTGCTTGAAGTATTATATATTATATCGATAAATATTTTCAGGATTTGAAAATGCTTCAAAATAAACGACGAACAGAAATATTAAGACGCAATTTTCTTACTCCCTTATGAAGACATCACAATATTGGGATTATCATTTCAAACGTAAGTTTGAAACAATGATTTTATTGAAATAAAAAAGTTCTAACGGAGAGTAAAATGATTAACAGCTCTCACACCTCCACCCTGTAAGTACTCAAATCGTTACTTGGATCTACTTTTTGAAATTTTATCCTGGCATTATTCTTTTTTAATAAAATGTAAAATTTTAATAAGGCTAAAGTCATAATCATATAAATACCTCGATCGTCGAATACCAGACACAATAGATATTCAGTTGTTATGCGGCACCCCTGGGTTCCGCTTGGGGCTTGATGGTTTAAGTATGGAAAACTTACATAAAGCATATTGCCCCGTATACAATATTATATATGTACTTATATGTTTTATAGTATTAAGTACATTTAATGACACTAAACCAACTATTTTTTTAGGTTTTTGGAATGCTTCTAAAGAAGAGTTCAATATGATGGTGATGCCGGAGAGACCTATAATAAAGAAAAGAAGATAATATTATTTTTAAGTTTAGATTTTAACCGAGTATTCTTCGAGGTGGTGAGATGGAATGAGGGATGGTTTAAGTGAGGAAAATCCCCCCTTATCACTACCACCTTCAGGAGACCCCCCCGTTAAGGAGACTGTTGTCAACTGTTTTCAGTGTTTTCGAGGCATACTAAGGTTAGCTAAAGTTTATATTTTTATAATATGAATTTAAACAACCCACATTTTTTTTAAGTTATGGATGCCGTTTTAAATGATCTAAAGAACATGACTGCATTTATATCTCAATACGTAATTTTTTGTAGCATGATACACTAATGCAGTCATCAAACAGAGTCCAATAATTATAAAGCAGACAACCTTCCCCGTAAACCATATTTAAAAATTGCTAATTTCATATTTTTTCATTTAAATCTTGACATGTCCAAATTTTGTTATGTGCAACAAATGGAATTTTTGAATATTGATACTAAACAAAATATTTTTTAGGTTAAAGAAATGCTCCTAGAGAAGAGTTCAATGTGATTATGATGACGATTGAGAACCTATAAGGAAGTTAATATTATATTTACTTCAAAAGCTGCGACTAAGAACATATTCAATAAAACCTTATGTTTGAATATTTTTCATTTAATTTAAAAAATTTAATATGTGTGTAAATATATTATTCAATGTGTCCTAACACCGGTGTCCGATCCTTACATGTTATGAATTATGATGTATGGCATATTTTATTGACTGAAGGATCGGATACTGGTGTTGGGACAGTGGACACATTATATAATTATGTGTCCCGTCACCAGTATCCAATGCTTTAACGTCTTTATTTCTTCGATAATACATAGTAATTGTTATTTTACAAAATTGTTGCTAGTTAAGTATAATAAAGTATATTGGTTCTTCTGTAGTTTATGTAAAAACTGTTGATTTTATTGATATTACACTCCGGACAAGCCTTCGTGGCTTATGGAGTATACATATTATGTATATTTTTAACTATTATATAAGAGTGTAATTATATACTTAAATATTTTATAAATAAAATAATATCTTTTCACCAAATTGAAAGCGACTTCTAATTTAATGAGCATAATATATCCTACATTGAACATGCGGGTCGAATTGATAACCTCCTTTTTTGATGTCGTTTAATAAAAATCCATAACATAAAATTATGGTCGACTATTGGTCGATAGCTGTAGTCTAATTTTATATTTTTATCGATATACAAGCAGATATACGCCCATCCCTACACGCACACTACGGCAATTGCACACAAGCATAAAATGGCCACGCGCTGGCGAGCTAAGAAGCCATCTAGCTATATCCTTAATATGTGCGTAAATGACTCAATATTTTGCATTCTGCTTCCCGACATTTATTAGAATTTTGAATCGGCGGCTCTTTTTAAATTTCTTTTACATTATTGAAAAAAAAAACTTTTTCTCAAGTGGCATTAGTTCTTGACTCTTGTACAATAATTATTGACAGTACGATGTCGTGATAAAATATTCTATGCTGCCAGGATTCCCATCAGCGCGTCTGGCGTCATCATCTTGTATTTAAAAAAGTTCAATATACTAAATTAAAATTGCGTCTCGTCATGTTTCATCTCGTTTCGGTGCAAACTGACCCTTACCGTACGAGAGTGGAATGCTTATCGCACGTTTTGTTCGGCGTATCGCCTTCAACTAGATTAAAAGCTTTCAGCTGTACCTACTTACTGTACACTAAAAACCTTTTACTAAGTCCATTCGAAGTTTTATAATTAAGCTTCAGTGTTTCAAGAGCTTACCTGATTTCTACATGTTTGTGTATGTCTAACGATATAAGACTGTCCTTAAATAAATAAATAAATAATAAATTGTATTTTGAAAGACGTTATGGCTGGCCGCATATGCACGTTTTCCGTATTTGATTACCGAATACGTTTTCCTTATTCAGAATTCCGTAAGGCTACCGCAAACGTTCGTTTTTTTTCACGCGCGAAAGCGTCGGCTTGCATTTGAAACGTACGTGCAGAATTCGTTCCGCACGGCACGGAGAAAAACTGCGGCAGTTAATGTATTTTATATTAATTACATGCATTGAGATTTCCGAATACGGAAAAGGAATTCGGAAATAACACATGGAAAACGTATGTATGCGGCCGACCTTAACTTGCACCGATCTTAGTAATAAGTTATATTTACATGAAGAAAGATGTTACCAAGGGTTAACATTAACGCCTTGATCAAATAATGGCACAACCATTATAAACCTCATTTACATTTATTCTAACGTAAGATTTAATCGCTACTTAGCTAATTTAAGCGTTGATTGAGTCGCTAATGATGATACTTACGTCGCGTGTAACAAGAAGCCTGGAACTGTAAGTGAAGATTTAGCGCTCATAATACACGTAACGACTGAGTATAATGCGCCTCTTAGATTTATTATGATTACCTCCAGTGACTTACTTCATTTATAAGGATTTCTACTTCAATAAAGAATAGACTATACAACGTCTAACAGATAATGGGTGTGTTGAATAAAATTTCTGGATATTATTGTCTGGTTACCAAACAATTTATCGCTACTTGTCTCACGCACACACGAATAATTATAATGTTTTCGCGGGTATACTAGGAGGCTGGGAGTAAGAAGGATATATTTTTGGGCGACAAAAGGGGAACAATATTTAGCGATAGGTCAGTGGCCGAACTATCGTTATCAGGGCGAGCGAAGCGAGCCCTAGTATATCCCACAATCTGAGCACTTTTGTGGTACACTTTACGGAGAAACTATCACGCCTATTGATTTGTGCTTTAACACAGTATTTTTTTATATGTAGATGTCTAATCATCGGTCAGTAAAGGTTTGGTTACTATTAAAATATTTTAAAAAAAACTGCCTTAAATATTAATACCACGCAGAAAAACGAAGCGAGCCCTCACAAAGCTCGGCTTTTAGCTAGTTATAGTCATTGAGCTATCCGCTATAGTGTATAGAATTTAATCTTTAGTACTAGTAACTAATCTTTAGTTTTCGGTTGCATATTATATATTTCTAGTGTATAGACATTGAACATACTAGCATAGTATTTCGATGGATAATAATAATGTTGTTCAGATTTTTCTACTGTTTTTACCATAAGGCTGCGTTCACATTAAACTGACTATCAGCCGCTGACTGTGAGCAAGCTCATTAGTTCCAAAGAATAGCGTTATAAATTAAATCAGTTAGGTGTGAAGGAAAAACTGAATAAAACTGCGTAAGGGCCTGTCCACATGTCCACGTCACGACGTCGTCAACGTGGAACGGTGCGGTAACGTGGCACGGTACGTTGACGTGACGTGCAAATTTACGTTAACATAATGTAAAAATGCACGTCATGACGACGCAACGTTGCACGTCGCCGTGCCTTGTAAAATTCTACCACAATAGACATAATTACCAGTACTTTGACTGCTAAGGCATCCATTACACGGTAGGTTTTACTGTCAGTTTTACCACAGTCATGACTCATGAGTCATGACTGGTACTGTCGAAGTACTACTGGTAGTTATGTCTATTGTGCATTAACTGAGCAAGCGCAACGGATCGAGCCACGTCGGCCGACGTGACGCGCAGTTTCACGGCGACGTTGCCGTACCGTACACTAGCACGTCGCGACAACGTAACGTGCCACGTTACCGCACCGTTCCACGTTGACGACGTCGTGACGTGGAGATGTGGACAGGCCGTAACGCTCACTCACTTTCGGCGGCGGACAGTCAGGTTAGTGTGAAGTTAAACAAATCCTTAGGCCCAAATACACAGAAAAAAATCTATGAATTTGGTCCTAAAACGAAACATTAGAGGTATCGGAAACCTGAAGTATAAACAATTTCACCGCCCCAGGTAAATTTATGTAACGAGTGTTGTTCCGATTTCATCCCTTGTTTTCGCTCCTGTTGATTTACTTTATAGTATTTCATTTTGGCTAGGGTAAGGAATATGAAAGGTAAGGCATAATAATTGAATATTCTATGTGAGATCCTTACAACCTTTAATCCTATGAAAAATGAAATGGATAACTAGGATTTATGATTTTTTTAAAATTGTATAATAATATATTTTGTACACTCAGTTGGTATTTTTGGGATTAACTTCGACTCTAATTCGTGTTTCTGTTGTGATATAGCATAGGATTGCAGTAAACTTTATATATTATTTTAATATGTAAATTAAACTCACATGTCGCACTTTAAGCTGCCAAAATCCGGTAGCATAAGAAACGGCGCACAGGCGCGATTATCAAATTTTGAAGTAAAGCTAATAAGGATATTACGCAAAAGTCGAAAAAGAGGGCGCTACTAGCACATACAGTACCTAAATATAAATCCGATCATCTGACCAAAATCACACGTCATATCAGAATATTGACACAAACGTTGTCGAACGTAGAACAAAATGGGTACGAACCTTTGTGGCATATCTAGCCGCCGCCATCTTGGTTTCTTTTTTCAAAATTTCCGAGCACGATAAACACTTTAGGATACCATGTTATATAACATGATATCCTAAAGTGTCACGTTTAAGAGATATTTGGAAGTAAAGATCGCCATGAGTCCAAAGACGATCATTGAAAATCGACTAATTACGCGTGCATTCCATTGTCTTCAAATTTTAGTTCCCAGGTACATACAAGGTGTCCCAAAATATTTTCTTTCCTTTTAAAGAGAAATAATATAGCTTATACATCAGAATAACATGTTTTATTTGGACCCGATAGGTGGCGCTGCGGTAGTGGCGGTACGAAGTACGCCGGGACAGATAGTCTCAAATAAACCAGTAGGCCTACTACGAAACTGTTATGAGACTCAAAAAATCGGACGAGAATGCCGCGTCCTGCTCTAACAACGTCATTTCACGTTTGTGAGAGTAGGACGCGGCATTCTCGTCCGATTGTTTGAGTCTCAAAACAGTTTCATGGTACAAGGCCTTATTCATACATTCGGTCGAGGAGGTTTGAGGTTTCTACGTTCGACAACGTTTGCATAGAACAGGGGGGTGTGCCAAAATCTTTTCGTTTTCGCTTCGTTATAGAATCGCCGATGAAAATGTATGGAATTGACATAAGCGTTCGTTAGTATGACGTTGACGTTCGACTCGTCTTATGTCAATTCCATACATTTTGATCGGCGATTCTATAACGAAGCGATAAAGAAAAGATCTTGGCTCACCCCGGTTTCACTCAGTTTCGGCAGTTTAGGCGTAAAACACAGACAGACAGAGTTTCTTTCGTGTTTATAATATTAGTAGGGAAAGGCCTGTTTCAACGCTTGCTGACAAGCGTCTGATTGCTTAGAAGCAACTTAATTGACATATTATAACATAAATCGCGTACATAATATTTGTAATTTTTATTTGTCAGATAACTCACTCCCACTCGTTAAACTTGTCATTGTTTATGCCGACAAAACAAGAAAGACAATGCGCCATTTCGAACAAACAGTTTTTTTCATGTGGGATTTACCAAAACTGCGAGAGTGTGACAGAATTATTTAACCTGCTCGTCTATTACCTTATGTACATGATTGATAATTAAGTATATTTGTATGCGTTGCGATTTATTTAGTACCTACCTATGTACAAAAGGAGGTATCGGCAAACATCAGCAAACTACATACTATGGATATTCAATAAAATGTGTATACACATGCGTATTTACTTATTTTGTTTATAACAATCAATATTTTTATATGTAAATATACTTGGGGGCTGCTAATATTTGAAGACAATGGAGTGCTCACACACGCGTAATAACTCGATTTTCAATCATAGCCTTTGGACACAAATGGCGATCTTTACTTCCAAATATCTTGGAAACGTGACACTTTAGGATACCATGTTAAGTAACATTTTTTGTTTGTATAAGTGTCCTTTATCCAAATATACCACTTTTATCGTGACGGAAATTTTGAAAAAGAATCAAGATGGCGGCGGCGGATGCCAGGCTCCATACAAAAATGTTCGAAACCCTTTATTGTTTACTGTCCATGTCGGCGCCTCTAGCGTGAAAACATTGCAGTAAAATATTTTATTGCTCACACCGTATATAGCACTACGTTTGTCGAATCACCTAGTATTTATCAGTGTAATTAATTAAATATCATTAAATTATACGATTTCGTATTTTGTGTGATACAGGCATTGTTCACGTCGAACAATGCTCACGTGTGAATTAATAGCAGTTGTTTGTTCGGACTGGTTCGGACATTTGTTTATGAATTGCCCGGATTATGTCCGCTACTTTACATAACGTACTTAAACGATATTTCTGAACTATAAGCGTTTCGTAATTATCTACGTCCTCTCCATGGTATGCAATGATGAGCAATTAGAGGCAAATGGTTGTTTGTTGTGAGGCGTATTCGTCGATCGACGTCATTTGTATAGATGATGTGCGACTATTGTGGTAAAATATGGTTATTCATCAAGATTAAGAACGGGTTGCCAAAAATATCAAAGCTCGCTTGCCCCGCCTACACACCCCGCTATCCTCCAATCGTGATATAATGATTCCATGAATCGTGCCCGCATGAATTGTACTTTGCGCTGCAGCTAATAGTGAACAATATCGCGTAACAACGGTTCCCGCATTATAGCACGAAAGTAAAGGTCGTAAGCCCTAAAAATGTTTTTGATGATTACTTAAAAATTAAATACAATACTAATATTTCCTTTAGCCATTATTTTATAAAGTGTGTGATTGTAGTAGTGCAAGTTATTTAATGATAGTAACTCAATAAGTGTAACAGATGTTTGTTGAAAAGCCCAGGAATATTCATAATTTCGAAAAATATAACTATCGAGTCAAAATAAGTGAATCGTGTTTTCCGTTAGGCTAATATCAGATAAATATAAAATGATTAAATAAATCTCAATTTTATTTAAGTTAATCGTCTTCCGGGATCGTAATACTTCTAAGAAAACACAGCAAAATTTGTCAGCCCGCTCTTAATCGGCCTACGTGAATGGGGTCCTTAAGACATTAATATGTTTTGACTTCTGCCATCTGTAATATATAATGTCTGTAATATAATACATAATACTAAAAAATTACATAGGTCTACCATTTGCCATTTCATTGCATTTTCAAAATCAATTTCTCTGACAGTATAGTTAGTTATATATATGCCGTTTCAGTACATCTGCTGAAACGGCATATTATAATTAACGTATTTAGATATTATGTTATCACATGAATGATGAAAGTAACTTTACTTAGCCTGGGGATGAGAAAGTTAATTTTATTGTTTATTTAAAAGTTTAATACAATAATATGACGCCGAATACGCCAAAACTTGAAAATTCAGTTGTTGAGGTTCTGGCCCCTGGAGGGACAAAAGGGAATGAAGTCGTCTCTATTTCGTGGGCTATTCGCATGACGAAGTAGTAACTAAAGTCTAATTAAACTTATTTAATATCATAAACTTTGTTAATTATGTTTAGTGACTATCAATATAGCTTAGGTCACTCAGAAACTCGTTTTTGCCCTAGAACCATAATTTTTTCCGTAAAAGAATATTAAAGTTGAAATGTTTTGTCTCAGAATTATATTATATAAGTATCTTCATGCTGAAATTGATTGCGGGTAAAGTGTGAAGAAGTAACGCACTACGCGTTTTCGCAATGTTTCACTCGTGTCAAACGCTTACTTCAAAGGGTTTTTTTTTCTATATACAAGTTAATTAAATAGCTCATTGCATAAAACTAAGAGGTCATTTTTCTAAATAAAATATGAAATACTGGTCATTATGATGGAAGCCGACTGTAAAAAAAGCTATAATGAAACGAATTGGAAAAGCAGATTGAGGTTTTGGTGTCCATATTAAAATTATTCGCTCTGTTCATGCATTATTCACTAACTTCGTCACTTAAGCCTCGTTCGCGTTTGGGTTAAGCTCAACCGAGTCAGTCCGTATGTACTGAATTACTAATGCACAGTTCAAGGGTTGCCACCAGCACATACTTATTAGGATTTGACAACCCTGTGATAATAGTCCTCCATACGAGGAGGTCGATCGTTTCATGAAAATGTACAAATGTAAACAATCGTTTGTTGACGACATAATATAATGTAACTTTACTATAAATAGTAACGTTCATTGTCTACTGTTTTTGACATATTTTAAATATTGTATATCTTTGAAATGTAAGTATCACAAAATATATCATCTTGGGGTTTTAGTCCACAGACCACACTCAAAGTGGTGCGTGTGGACTGTGGCGCGTAAGATAGCATGAGCGCACACGCGTGCGTGAGGTAAGCTCGCCATCGAAATGACATTCGATGCTTCATAATCGGGCCCTCGAAATCGCATGAGCATGCACCGCGGATCCATTGGATATGAACTTACCCCAAGTTCATATAGCTAGTAATAAATAAGTGCCTGTGTGGCGCGTAAAATTAAAAAATACGTGTGGCACTCGGGGACTGCCGTGGTAAAGCCGGTTATCAACTTAATGAATTTATGCGAAATTTTGTCAAGTCGCACGCACACAAACACCGTGCCAAAATCTGCTGAACTAAAACGGCAACGCCGCGCCGCTGTGCCGGTTGGATTAGTTGGTGTTCAGTATATTTTCGTTACGGATTTTTTTGAATCGGTCGTCGCCACGCTCATAATCCACGATAAAAGCTATACAATAGCCTAATAATAAAATGATTTTAGTTCCTTCGTTAGAACCATGGAGACATAATCGAATAAATGCTTAATATTTTCCGTCAAATCATATTAAAATTTCATCGATATTCGATTCTTCGGAAACGCGATTGTTGGAGGTTGTTTCAAACATTCACGATTTCCTTAATGAATTCGGTTCACATCTCCTAAGTGCTACCTACTTAGGTGTTATGAATAAATCTTATTTTTGGCTAATAATAATACTTTAGGGTGTGTATGACGTGTTCCTTGTAAGGAGTACACTGTAAAAGTAGCAGCACTGAAAGAGCAATTTTTTTTGTGATTTTTATGGTCGAGCGCTACAGCGTCAGGAATTTTTGCATGCAAAAGTTTAAAATAGTTACTCTTTCAGCGCTGCTACTTTCACAGTAAACACTATATAGGGGATCCATTACACGTCCTAAAGTATTATCACTTAGTTTTGTGTGCTCAGTTCACATTGTAATGTGTCGAGGCGATGCGATGCATTTTTAAATGAATTGACTAGCTGCCCCTAGACGATCAATTTTATTGTGCAATATAAAATTGATCGTCTAGCTAGGGGCATACGTATTATGCAATATTATTGACCATCTAGGGTTGATATTGAACGCTGTCAAATTAATTGTTCAATTATACTGTTCAATGATATTGCGCAATAAAATTGATCGTCTAGGAGCCCACTAAAGCGATAAATGAATTTTCTACGTAAAAAAGTTGCTGACCATATCTACTTCGTAAATGATATTTACAGTGACCAAGTAATCAAGTACAACTCACCCTTACTTAAAATAGATAATTTCACTTATCCTAAAATGTGATTACTCTAACATGGTCCCAATTGCCCATTCAGTAAGCCCTTGGGGCCAAACCCTACACTTGTTCAGAGCCTTTGTGTTGTATTCAAATGTAAAGTTTCCATAAATAGATTCGTTCCACTCGAACAAATTTAAACACAAAAGTTGTAATAAATCTAAAAAAAACGGAAAAAGTAAAAAGGAAACAGCAGGCGTAGGTATACATAAGTAGAAAAGAGGTGAGATAGAGGAGGGATATTACTTTCTTGGTGGAGATTCTGACTACAAACACTATTTAAATGTTTGTTTAAATACCGTGGAAAAAGCACAAGTAATAAAAAATGAAATTCCTGTATGCGTTTTATTACTGTTAGACGACAGAATATTACTATTATGTTACTCTTTGAGTATTAATGTACTGTTTAATAGTTATTTTCTACTAACTAATCTAGCAAACGTTGTTTTACCGTTAACTTTGTTCCGGGTAACGCTGGCCGATACACAATTTTTTTTATCCATTTGAGGCGAGTAGCGAGACAGTGCTTTCGGCGAATTTGAATGGCTGGGACTTGGGAGCACCGTCACTGTCAATTTACGCAGTAGGTGTAAGCAAGGGCTTTGGAAAGATTTTGACGACGCGACACAAGAATATATTACAAATAGTATTACCTACTTGCAATATCAATTTAAATATTCTCAATGCAATGAGAGTAAAACCTATAGAACACAATAAAACCTAGCTTCGTCTGAAACAGTCGTGACCCATATCTGTCTGGAACAGTAATTATATCGGGAAACAATATGCCCGTATCGCTCTCCCGACGCACATAAACGTAATGTATCCCATTAAAAACGTGTGCGATTAAAATAATATAACCATCTTCTTTTTGGAAGTCGGTTAATAAATTGGTTAATATCGCGTTATAAAGTGTTTCTTTGAAAACTATAAAATAATGTTTGGTAGCATAAGATACTTCAAATGGAAGGTACTCTATTATAAAATCACCTGATATAATTTCTAAAAGTCCATGGGTGTGTGCCAAAATATTTTCGTTTTCGCTTCGTTATTGAATCGCCGATGAAAATGTATGGAATTGACATAAGCGTTCGAAAGTATGAAGTTGACGTTCGACTCGTCTTATGTCAATTCCATACATTTTGATCGGCGATTCTATAACGAAGCGAAAACGAAAAGTTTCGGCTAAATGGCCATGTCCAGTCCAGTCCACACGGCACGTTGCGTCAGCGTTGCGTCGACGCAGCGCTGCCGTTTGACGCATAGTCGGCCACATGGGCGCTGCGTCATCGCAGCGTTATTACGAAGCAGTCTTAACGTCAACACCCCCCCCCGCTTCATTTCGGGAGCTGCTGTCCGTCATGTGTGCGTTGCGATGAGGCAGCGCGCCGTGTGAACACCTTGGTTATTTGTATATAAAACAACGCAACGGCAGTTGCGTCAGCGCTGGGTCGACGCAACGCGCCGTGTGGACTGGCTCTAAGGCAGTGCCAAATTTATATTTTTTATGAGAGTAGGCCACTTAATTTCCGCCGCGCCAGGTACGTAATCTGTAGGGTCTCTATGGACGCTGCCCTAGGACGCTTCCGCCCCTAGGCCGTGGCCTATAACGGCCTGTTTATAAATCCTGGGCTGCCTGAGGGTCAGTTGCAACGTAACAAGGCAATTATACGCTAATCGCTATACATTTTTTTTGAGTAAAGGGGCTACATTACCTAGAGTACACGTATACTGTAGGCGCGCACTACAGTAGCCTAGCTGTACTGTTGGTGATGCAAGTTCATCACTCCCATGTTCTGTTCTGGATTAATCTTCAAGTTACATAAAGTGTAACAAATACTAATAGATAGAAAAGAAAATCATTACACTTCTTTGCTAAATACCAAGGAAAAATGAACTTGTTAATTTTAACAAAGTACTTTCACGTTATTCAGTAATAAACGTCGTCAATTTGTCAGCCAGAGCTTTAAAAAGCTCAACTATTCGCCTCGCAAACGCTTTGTTAGCTTGAATACTTTAGGAATTTGACTGTGGACATTTTTATTCAAAACGTAAACTTTTGCTGCTCTAGGTAAAATGATGGCTGTTTTATTCTTGTACTTTTTGCTGCAGGTATCAAGAATTATTCTCATTTTATTATGACCTAGATCACTTAAAACTTCAAACATTGAAATTTCTAACAACTACCTACTTGCTCTTAATTTTTTCGGAAAGTAATTTATAATACTGCAAACTTACTGACGTATAATAAGTTAATGAGTTTTAATTGTGTCTTTTATGATAAGTTAGTTTTTTAAACTTCATAATGAAAAACAAATATGTTGTTTGTATCAAACAGGGTTTATATATAAACTGATGAAATTGGCACATTTACAGTGTAGACCCAGGTTGAGAACATGTTCGGTTGTCAAGGAATTTAGTTTCAAGTACATCCACGGATAACATCTATGATATCCACACCAATAATATTATAAATATTATATTGTGTCTGTCTCTCTATTTGTTACCTCTGCACGTCCAAACCGCTTAACTGATTTTATTGGGTACTTTGAGTCCCGGGAAAGGACATAGGATACTTTTTATCCCGGAAAAATGTACGGTCCCCGTGCGATAAACGAATTCTAGTTATATTGTAAACTTAAGCTCAAACAACTGACGGCTATATATTCGATCATTCATGGCCTAAAGTCAGATATAATGTTTACTTAATTTAAATTTAATGAATATTTAAACATAAATTCTACAAATTTTCTATTAAACTCTTCAGTAAAGGTAAAAAATATTTTAATGTCTTTGAGAGCGCCCTTCAATTTCATTTTTGACCGACTTCCAAAAAGGAGGAGGTAATACGTGTATGTATTTTTTTTGATAGTTTATTGTTATGGCGCTCTGTATGCCTACAATAGACAGAACGAACTAGTAGGCCGACTTAGGGCCAATTCAGACCACAACGCGACGCGTAGGTGCATTTCAAAAATTGTATGGATTTGACAGATTTGCAAGACGTCTCACGCAATTATTGAAATCTGTTAATTCAGTACAAATTTAGAAATACATTTACGCGTTGCGTTGCAGTCTGAATGGACCCTTAGAAGTGTTCTTGAAAATATTATATATTATATACGTTTGACGTAGTATGTCATATCAGCCGGCGCGCACCTTGATACTGCGTTGCTCAGCCGTTCGTAGCTCATGCTTACAGTGGACAGCAGCGGTACTCACGCCGATTCGTCATTTTGTTTGAAGTCGGCCTACTGTTTCGTTGTCTGTTGTGGTGTAGCTAACGGCCCACGTCATACTTTTTGTAGGACCCATAAATAATTTGAAAGAACATGATTGAATTTTTATTTTATATCTGACTGTCTTTTGTACTTATTTGTCCTATTGTGATAAATATGTTCTATATTTATATTTAGGGTAATAATATCTTACTTTTTAAATATAGCCTTGATAATAATTGGTATTCTTATCTAACAATTTTTTTTAGGGTAAAATTAGACTTGTACAATTTGAAACATGTTTTCGGTATCTCAATATAAAATAGCCACAAAATCCTTTCTTGTTTGAAAATACATTCAAATAACTACGTTTTATGCAAACTTCGTTCGGCTTGAACAAATTAAAACAGTTATCTCGCCTGTCGGACAGCAGTCGTTTAATGAATCCGTCGATAATCCAAGTCAATTTACAGCTGCAGATTTCCCGATTGTGCTGGTTTCAATAAAATCCAATTATGTGAATACCTTTTGTCCGGCAGCCATTTTATTACCCTTTCATGTTGGGAGCTGTTATATGAAATACTAGATGACGCCAACAACTCCGTTGCGTCAAAATTCGTTTATCGCGCGGGAACCGTACATTTTCTGGGATAAAAAGTATCCTATGTCCTTTCCCGGGACTCAAAGTATCTCCATACCAAATTTCAGCAAAATCGGTTCAGCGATTTGGATGTGAAGAGGTAACAGACAGACAGACAGACACACTTTCGCATTTATGATATTAAGTTAGATATGGATTAATACACAGAGCTATGTTTATAACGATGCAGTTGGCATACTTTTGGTGAAAATCGATTCTTTCTGATGCCCGATTCTAACGAATGTCGAGGCTTCAGAATCGGGTCCCTGTCGTAGCTACGACAGGGACTATTTGGGGAGATGCTCTTTAATTGTCGTTTTTTTTGTCTTCTGAATAAAAAATACTGTGGAGCTACAGGATAGTCCTGATATAATTGTTTTTGATATAATGTTTGCACTGGATCTAACAGGACAAGGTCACGTCATGTCACAAACTTTGAAAATCTCATCATCTTATGAGAGCGGAAACAAAACGGCGTAGTGAAAACGTATCTTCACAGCTATGCAACAGGCATTTTACAGCAGAATATTGAATATTGTTTAATATCTGCTGTCAAATGCCTGTTATTTACCTGTCTCAACAAACGTAATCTGCCAGTCTCCGTTTTCACATACGAATTAAATACGCCCAAAGCCACTGACATCGTGGTCCCACTGTACTGTGAAAGCAATTTGCTAACGCGTGTAAGCGGTGAGCAGCGTTGTGATAAATTACTTCGGAGGCGGCACGTGAAAACGACTCCACGTTGACTCCGCCTAACTAATGATCACGTGAAGCTCTACAATGAATTGTCTTGATTAAATTACAGGAGAGCTTGTCCGACTTAAAGGCTTTCTGATCCGTGCGGCACGCACCGCGGTTTTAAAAGAATCTAATAAAATGCCACTTTATGAACTAGGCTATAAGTTCATCTTTTATCGATTGGTCTAGCGACCGAAGCCGCCTCCTTTTTGTAGTGACGTAAGGCAAATGAAACCAATACTCTAGTTCTATCCATCGCGGTCGCGTGCCACCAGGATCGGAAAGCTACTTAAAGAGCTCCCGCAGTCTGCAGGCTTTTAGTCGGCCGATAGTTTATTCGAACGCCTAATCAGTATGAAGATGTATGGGGTTGCATACAATTAACGATTTAGTATTGGTACGCGGTGCACACTAAAATACCAATATGGTTAAACTATCGGCCGACTAAACGGCTGTAGTCTGCGGAGGCAGAAACGACGCACTCCTCTCTCTTATTTACTGTATGAAATTTGCTATTTACTGGTGAAAGGGCGCGTCATTTCAAGTTAGATGAGCTCTAACAAACATAAAATATAATTACACTAAAGGTCAGTTCGCATTGCAACTTCACGAAGCGGTGTGATTAATGTAATTGATTTAAATCTGAACACTATGTAATATGCAAGAAGATACACATTTAATTAAGAGACCTGACACCCGCGGTGTAGAGCTGTTCCAATTTTGAATAGCTAATTTAAAAATACAAGGTTTTGCTTCGTCGCGATGCAATGAGAACTAACCTTTGGTGTATAATTAGATTTTTGTATTTGGAACTGTTAAAAGGAATAATATTTTTATCAATTTTTATATTTAACTATAATCTTTACAAAAATACGATGATGAATCCCAAAAGAATCTTAACTAAAAATAGCTATTACCAACCAAAATTTTCGGTACAAAACAGCTACTTTTAAGCCCCATTTCAACCACCGTGTGACATTTCCATTGTGTACAGAATCTGTTTTATTTTATTTTTTCCCTTCATAATTCCTTTTGATTCGCACTTTAGAAAATTATAAGAATTATTTTCTTAATGGCGAGGTGTTCAGTGGATTTGAGATGTTTGTTTCAGTGGTTTCTGAGAAATCTTATTTTAAATATTCTTTTATATTTCTCGTCAGTCTCACCTGAAGCGGACTCAACGAGCCTCACAATATTCACTGTTTTACAATTTTGGAGATCTCAGTTAGTTTATTATACTGCTATAATATGAAGGTAACATTGGCAAGTGTATAAAATATGTTTTAACCCATCAAACTTAAAGATTTGTTTCATTGGAGATTGAAATATTTTTAGATTCGTGAGGAGAGAGTGCAGCCTGCATTTTATGCAAGCAATTTTATGAATTGTAAGATTATTTAAGTTACTTCTGCCGTATGCATTTTTAACAAATTACAGTCATATTACATCTCACAATGATACAGTGACTGCTCTGACTAGAAAAAAAAAATGAAACTTGCAGTGAGGCCTTCATTTTTTACTGTTGCAACAGCGGAAAAAATTATATAAAGTTTTACAAGAATAAGATTGTCTTGGGATTTGAAAATGATAAGTACTCGGGCGATATTAGCAAGAGAGCGTGATTTTACTAACCATTGACTCTGAGTCGATACTTATATTGTGTGGCTTCATTAATTTTCAACCACCCGTATTTTTTAAAGTTAAACTTCTTTAGGCTTGTTGAGAGTAAAATTTCAAAGGCACGTCATGAAAAAAGGGTCGAAAAAATAATATGATTGCGTCACGACACCGTCACTAAAAACAGAAGTTTCACTTCTGACGCGTGTACAAAAGCTCTTTTTATTTACCTGGTCATTGTAACAATGTCACTGTAACATACAGCCTGCCACAATAACGTGAGTGCTCCATAATTGTGCAGTGTAATGCGCCCTTTGTTTAGCAGATGGTCGGTTAGTGGATGCATTAGTAACTAAGTACGTGCTTTGATGTCTCTTATGTATGTACAGTTAGCTGTTGCCCGCGACTTCTTTCGCGTTAACATAGTATAATAACAAAGATGGATAGTTTTCCCCATTTGTGGTTCCTTATACAAAGGGTAAAAACGGGACCCTATTGTAATGACTTCGCTGTTTGTCTGCCTCCAGGCTGTATCTCAAGAACTTCGCTAGCTAAATAGTTGAAATTTTTACAAATTATGTAGTATAGGAGGTAGCAACGTTTTCGAGAAAGTATTTCAGGTCGGCTGATTTTGTGATATGTCATCATTCTTGCTCTTCTGGCTAGAGTCCGGGTGATCTGGCTGCCGGTAGTAGTTGCGTTTATTAGTGCGCAACCTTTTTGTCCAGGTTATAATCCTGGATTTTAAAATCATTTTACTATATACTGTATACTTAAATCATTTTAAATGATTTTAAGTGATTTTAAATGATTTGCCCAGACTGTAACCAGAAGAGCAAGAATGACGACATAATATCACAAAATCAGCCGACCTGAAATACTTTTTTTCAAACGTTGCTACCTTCCGTACCAATGTATTTCTGATGCCGCTATAACAAAAAATACTAAAAATAAAATTAAGCAAAAAATAAAACAAAACAAAATTAAATTAACTTATTAATCTCATACAACAAACGCTACTTTCCCCTGTTTTGCTCGACATAAATATTGGCAATATGACCACAAAATACTCAATTATTTGTTCGTCTTAATTTATTCGTTCATCAGGTACTGATAAGTTCAAACTAATACATTTACATCCTCCATCATCCCTTATTTTATCCCCATGGGGGTTGAATTTATTAAAATCCTATTTAATCGAATGTCTTCATCATAGAAGCTCAATCTTTAATAATTTCAGTTCCATCAGTCGAAAGTCTAAGAAAATTTATAAAAACTCATTTCTACATTCATCCCCTTGGGGGTAGAATTTATTTAAATCCCTTCCTAGGGGATGCTTACGTCATAGTAGCTTTATACATACACAGTCTCAGCCCGATCGGTTTAAAATTGACAAAGTTTCATACAAACTTTCATCCCCTGTTTTACCCCTTAGGGGTAGAATTTTTTTAAATTCTTTCTTAAGGGATGCTTAGTCATAGTAGCTTTATGCATGCAAAGTCTCGAACCTTGTTTAAAATTGACAAAGTTTAATACAAACTTTCCAACCCCATTCTCTTCATTTTTAAATTTGTTTAAAGGTAGATTTTGAACATTTTCTGGGATTTTATTGTATAGGCGTATACATTGGCCTTTAAAAGAATTGCTTACTTTGGCTAGTCTGAACATTGGTATTGCTAACTTGTTCTTATTTGTAGTATTTACATTATGATTATCTCTTTTCTTTTTGAAAATATTTATGTTCTTTCTAACATATAAGAGATTTTCCAAAATGTATTGAGATGCGACGGTCAGAATTCTTATTTCTTTAAATTTTTCTCTTAGAGATTCAAAAGACGACATCTTATAAATAGAACGAATAGCTCGCTTCTGTATTAATGTCCGCCGCATTTCCCCACAAGAGGATGCCGTAAGACATTATGCTATGAAAGTAGCTAAAGTAAACTAATCGCGCGGTCTCTACATCAGTTATTTCACGAATTTTTTTAACAGTCATGTTTCTTACTTAAGAAATGACGAACTTTCATTCAAACTTTTAACCCCTATTTCATCCCCTTGGGGGTAAAATTTCCAAAAACGCTTAAATACGTATTCATTCATTTTTAATCAGCAGCTCAAAAATAAACTTTCATGTTTCTGACTTAAGAAATTACGGTCTTTCATTCAAACTTTCAACCCCAATTTCACCCCCTTGGGGGTAGAATTTCCAAAAACACTTAAATAGGTATCCATTATTTTTTAATCAGAAGCCAAAAATAAGGTTTCATGTTTCTAACTTAAGAAATGACGGACTTTCATTCAAACTTTCAACCCCTATTTCACCCCTTTTGGGGTAAAATTTCCTAAATTCCTTCCTTAGTGGGTGTTTACTTAATAAAACAACCCTATTCACCAAATTTTGTGGCTGTAACTTTAACAGTTTTTGCTCAGCGATGATGAATCAGTCAGTAAGGACATGTTATTTTATAAGTATAAAGATGTATATAGTAATGTAGGAAAATAAAATCAGACTAGCGCACAAAAGGGTACACAAAAAAAGTGTTTTTTGTGTGGGAGATCTTTAATATATTTATTTTATAATTTTCTATTAAAATTGAAATAGAACCGAGTAATTTGTGAATATTTCAAATGTCTACTCGGCAAAAATCGCATTTACTGTATGGGAGCTCCCCTATTTCTTTCTTTTGTTTTGATCTCAGTATTATAGAAACAAAAATATATAGTAGGTAAAAATTGTAACTATTATAATATGCAATTCTGAAATTACATAATTTTATGAAATTTAATGTAATGAAATTAAAAAATTAAAACGTTTTCGACTAGCCGGCCCGGCACGGTCGGTGCCGGGGAGGCAAAAATGTATGGCTCGCTTTTTCACTTACCGGCGCCGGCACCGGCCCGGCAACGGCCCGGCGATGGGTCCCGCCGGCGGCGGGCCGGCGCCGGGGTAGCAAGCTTCCCACCCGGTGCCGGGCTGACAAATCTGCATGTGTTGTGTACGAATTGTAGTCGTTGCCTATGTGTGCGTGTGTGCGCGGAGGATAATGCGGAGTGGGGGGAGAGAGTACCACTCACCGGCCGCCGGCATAAACCGGCAAGTCGAAAAACGAAGCCCCAGCGTCGGTGCCGGTGCCGGGCTGGGCTGGCTAGTCGAAAGACGCCCAACGACTGACGACTTAAGAACGATAATGTTATTAAGGCCAGGTAGTCCCTAATTTACGTGACTCTGAATCAAAACAAAACAAACAAATAGTGACTTTTAAAAGCCAAAAAAAAAATACACATTGTTGTTTACTTAATGTACTTTGACAATTTGTGGTTTGAAATATAATATTGAAAACTTCACTCGATCAAAAATAACTCCGAAGAGTCTAAATTCGAATATTTTGTGATATTTTTCTTATTTTTCATGAAGCTTATGATAGTTTTACTTTAAAAATCATATCTACGAAAAGCTCATAACTGAAATAAGAATAATATGTGGTTACATTTTGCATTTTGGTCTTTATCTGAGTAAAAAGTATAATTTTCTCCTATTTCGCCCTATTAAGGACGCGGCGAGCGTCGTAACCGCCACTGTACAAGGCGCGCTGATATGAATGTTATTTTAATGTCATTTACGTCGATATTCGTACTGACAGACATCGACCTGCTCATTTTAGGGACTACCTGGCCTTAAAAGCTAACTTCAAAATACTAATCACTCAACAACGCTGTTGAAAAGATAAACTGTCGTCAAAAACCTCGGAAACCAGGCATAAGAAACAGCGCTACGCCATAAAGTGATTCTCGTAGCACCTCTACGAAATTTCGTAGCAACTTCTCAGCTGCGTAGCACGACGGCTATTTCTGAATTCCAATTTCCAAGCAATAAGGTAAAACACACCATTATTGGCACTTTAAGCGTTTGTCCTACTAAAATCAAGAACACAAACAGACAAAATCTAAATTGCCTATGAGATGACTGCCATCGATGGGGTAGTTTTACCTTATATTTCCATTGATAGAACGCTAATAATGCTTGGTTATACGTTCAGTGGAAAATATGGCAGTCGTGTAGATGATATTTGCTTAAACTATGTTTGAAGAACATTACCATCATGATTTTTTTCATCTCTTATATACATACCCGAATACCTGTTCGTTATCGCTCAGCTGTTATTGTATTGAATGTTGGACATTCGCTCAGCCAGTTGTCACCGGTAAGTATTCTTATTATGCAAATATCGTATGCAGATATTAGTGATTGCGTGCGATTACGGGTCATATTACCTTGTATGAATTACTGCAATGCCTTTGGTGCATTAGTTGATTTTTATCTATGCATCTCACTCCGTCAATGGCCGCTCGGCCGGTCTGTGAATCTACCTTTTTGTTGTAATTTTTATAACACTACCAATAAAACAATTAATAAGACTTTTAACTATTATATATTTATGATAAATGCGTTAAACCGTATCCATTGTGGAAGCAATGGTTTACGTTTTGTGATATTAATTCTAAATAAATATTTTTTATCACCTAGTCTTGTAATCCTTAATAACAAAAGGCTGACATATTATTTATTATATGCGTTTCATATCTTTTTTATTAATCTCGTTTGTTGCTATGAATACACACTGGTTAATATACTTTATTATATTTTAAAGGTTAAAATACTCAATTATATATTACCCGTCAAATTACATGTAACACTCAGATTCAATACTAATCGCCATATCCATCTTAAACTTCCGAATATACAAAACATAAAAATATGTATAATTCGATATACAATAATTTACTTGCTATTAAAATCTAATATAATTTTTATGATAATATTTATTTACCGATTTCAGTTTTGGTCCTCTTTCTTAAAATTACAAGATGTGCATTTCGTATTGTTTATATTTAAATTCCATAGTTATGTTCGGGTAGATGTAGGTAGTGACTTTTTTAATATACGGTACATCATTTGTCTTATGAATATATTATATTATACCTATAAAAAATGAATTGTGCGGGTTCTTATTGTTTTATATTGTTCTATTTTAATTTTCATAATATAACATATAACAGTTATTTATTTATTGTCTTTTTTATTTTTAATGGATTCCAAACTTAATATTTTTTACCAAAATGCAAGGGGTCTTCGTAGTAAAACTAATATTTTTAAAAGAAATATCTGCCTGAATAATTACGATATAATATCAATATCTGAGACGTGGTTAATCGAAGGTATTAGGAACGAGGAGTTGTTTGATAGTAGGTACGTTGTCTGGCGGCGTGATAGGGACTACGGCCTGACTAATCAGTCTCTGGGCGGTGGAGTCCTTGTCGCTGTCCGCCGCGACCTAGCGGCTGCGGAGCGCGTTGACTGGCGCTCGTCAGCTGAGGATATTTGGGTGACAATATCGCATACCCCTAGCCGTGGTAGGTTAACTATGTATATACATATCTGCACGTTATATCTCTGCAAGCAAAATGAAGGGAATAGCCATAACAATCAATTGGACAATTTCTCCAATAACTTGTTTGATATAGTTAGCACACATCCCGATGACAAATTTATTGTTACGGGTGATTTTAATTTACCTTTTATAAATTGGGACGCGCAAGGTGATTATTCAGTGCACACCGGTTTCTCTTTTAACCGTAGTGTAATTGAATTTTTAGACACCATAGCACAGTGCAACTTATCGCAGCGTAGTCAGGTACAAAATTTCAATAATAAATTCTTAGATTTAGTTTTTTCTAATTCTGAAATTAACGTTTCCCCCTGTGACGAACCATTGGTACCGGATGATTTTCCCCATCATAGGTCACTCTGCATTGATGTTTGCTTAGGCGTGCAAAGAACTTTGGAAGCTAATGAAAGAAAGAAATATTTTTACAACTCTGGTAATTACGATGGCATATGCTCCGCTCTTGATGTTACTGATTGGAAGACCATTCTTAATGATAAACCGTTGGAAGATGCAGTTGAGCATTTCTATAATACTATATACGATCTCCGTAACACCTTCATTCCAAGCATAAATATATCATCGTCCAGGAGCTTCCCTCCCTGGTTTAATGCACCCCTAAAAAAGTTGCTTAAAGAAAAATATAAATTCCACAGGAAATATAAATTGTATGGTAACCTTGATGATTATAATACTTTTTCATTATTGAGAAACAGAGTCAAAACTTTAGAACATCAATGCTTTAAATCCTATGTTGAGAAAGCTGAAATCAATATTGTGAATAATCCTAAAAGTTTTTGGGCATATGTTAAAGATAATAAAAATTCGGGTAATTGTTTCCCCTCCACTATGAGCTACAATGAAACTTTTGCTTCTAATGGTGAAGAGGTGTGCAATTTGTTCAATACATATTTTGAGGCTAATTTCCGACACTCGAGGTGCAATAATGATAACACTAATGACCATAATGTTAACTCGAGTAGTTATAGCATCGGAACTATTGATATTAATTCGACCGAAATATTAAATGCGCTCAAGTCAGTTAATCTCAGTAAGGGAGCTGGGCCTGATGATCTACATCCAATATTTATTTTTAAGTGCGCTAAGAGCCTAGTCTACCCAGTGTGTATCCTCTTCTCTCGATCAATTAACGAAGGACATGTACCTAACATCTGGAAGTCCGCTTTCATAACACCAGTACACAAGGGAGGAGACAAAACTGCTATTAATAACTACAGACCTATTTCCAAGCTATGTATCCTTGCTAAAATCTTTGAGGGTATCGTACATAGCCAGGTATATTCCACACTCCGTAGCTGGTTTATACCTGAGCAGCATGGCTTTATGAAAGGACGTTCGACTGTATCTAACCTTATCATAGCTAATGACTATATCTCTTCGTGCATGGACTCTGGTGATCAGGTTGATATGGTCTTTACGGACTTTTGTAAGGCGTTTGATCGAATTGACCACTCAATGCTACTTAAAAAGCTACAGTTTGCGGGTATACATGGCAGTTTGTTCAGATGGTTCTGCTCGTACATTACCAATCGCTCACAAGCTGTTGCTATTAATGGCTTTATCTCTAACTGGGTTTCAATTCCCTCAGGAGTGCCCCAGGGTTCGCTCCTAGGACCCCTTTTATTTGCAATTTTCTTAAATGATATTGCATCATGTTTTAAACACTCAAAATTTTTGTTATATGCAGACGATACAAAGATTTTTAGGATCATTTCATCTATCAACGATTGCCGTCTACTGCAGGAGGACTTGAATAGGTTTAGTCATTATTGCAAAATAAATAAACTCGATCTAAATGTCTCCAAGTGCTTTATGATGACGTTTTCTCGTAATGCTAATTTAATAAAGTTCTCATATAAAATTAATAATACCAATCTTGATTCCACTGATAAAATGAGAGACCTAGGTGTTATCATGGACTCAAAGTTAATTTTCGACAAACATATTGATTATATAGTAAATAAAGCTTCGAAGGCACTTGGATTCGTCATAAGGATGAGCAAAACATTCACAAGACTTAAGGTTATTAAAATTCTGTTTTGCTCTCTTGTGCGCAGTGTACTTGAATATTGCTCGGAGGTATGGAACCCCAGGTATGAAATATATAAAAATAGGATTGAATCTGTTCAAAAACGTTTTCTACGATACCTACAATTTAGAAGTAATTATTATTTATCCAATTACGAAGACAGATGTAGACATTTCCACTTTTTACCATTAAAACTTAGACGAAATATAACTGATCTATCCTACTTAGTTAAAATAATCAATAGTAACATTGACAGCACATATTTATTAGAGAAATTAAATTTCAGTATCCCTACCAAGTATTTTAGAAATTTCGTGCCAATAGATGTACCCACCTTTAATACTTACTATCGCAGTAATTCGTTTTTACTGAGGGCTAGTTCTCAACTTAATGAATTTTTGAGAACAAATCCTTCCTTCGACATATTTTCTATTAAGCCTTATAAGATTAGACAGTCGGTAACTAGCTCGTTTTTCAAAGTTGATGATTTCTCACTTAACTAGATACTAATCTAGTTTAGTTTTGCCTAGCGATAACCGTAGACTAAGTTTATTAACATTATACAGTAATATTGACTACCTTTTATTAATTGCTTAAACCATGATTAGTGAATGCTCTTTTTTAATTAAAAAAAAAAATCATGTATATATATATATATATATATTATATTGATTAGTTTTTAACTTTTCTCTGTTTGTTTTAGTGTGCTTAATTAACTTCAAAATTTTTTTTGTGCACTTTCATTTATAACTATTTGCGAAAACTTTTAACCCTTCGATCGCGGATTCTTGGAAATGCTATTGTATTCTATTGTTGTCGCGACCACCGGTGCCCGTATGGGGCTTGATGAGTTAAATGGCTTATAGTTACAATTTAGTTATGTTAATTTTTAATGATAGCTGTAAGTTTTCCGAAGAAATAAAAATAAATAAATAAATACCACTAATTTGTGCAACGCTAATGTAAGTTTGTTCCTTTCGATTCAATCGCTTTGCAAACAGCAAAAACGTTCTATCCTTTCTAGAGTAATCGGTTAAAAGATAGCTATTTTCATAAATCTTCAAGCCTTTTCTCTCGAATTTAAACCCAAGTGAAATAAAAACCTTACCAGACTATCTTACAAAATACAGGTGTAGTTTTAGCCGTAACATGAAACCGCGCTAGCTAGTGTCTTCAGTACTCCTCGTTTTACGTTAAAAGATAGGAAATAAAAAGATAAAATTCAGCCAAGTATGAGTTTGGCACATTAATGGTTCCGTATGATTTTATTTCGATGTCCCCCAAAAAATGGAGTTTATCTATTGGACATTAAAATATATTTATTTTATTTTGTTTTTAACCGACTTCAAAAAAAGGAGGTTATCAATTCGACGCGTATGTATGTAATATTTCCAGAACTGTCCAATTTTCTTATATGTTAGTCTATATCAGCGTCTGAACAAATGTGCCAAATTTCAAAAGTGTATGTATGTATGTATGTATATATGTGTGTATGTATGTATGTATGTTTTTATGTTTGTGTTCGCATATCTCTGAAACTACCATTCCGATTTCAGTAATTCTTTTTTTGTTGTACTTGGTATTGTTCAACTTAGGGATTAGTGCAAGTTTCATCAAAACCGGTTCAGTGGTTTTGGAGATAGGGAGTTTTAATTCTCAATTATTACGTACAAATTTGAAGTCGGTTTTATCTTTTTAAAAATACAGTTATTAGTATTTGTTGTTATAGCGGTAACAGAAATACATAAAATGTCTAGCTCTCGTAGTTCTTGAGATACAGCCTGGTGACAGACAAACGGACAGCGGTCATACAGTAAAGCCTTAATAATATGGCCCCGTTTTTACCCTTTTAGTACGGAATCCTTATAAGATAAAGGAATAAAAAGATATGTTCCATAAAGACTGCAGCTACGTGGTACGTGGCTACGGTTAATAATGCTAGATAAGACGGATGTCGATAATTTTTGGGCCACGAAAGGAGAATTTATGTAGCTCCTACAGATTCCCCTTTCATCGAGATTGGTTTGTGTAAGATTTCTTTATATTTACAGCTGCTGAGCAACTTTTTAAGAGCTTAAGTGAGACATTGATTCTTGTTAACCGACTTAAAATAATAAGGTTTCTCAATTCGACCGTACAATATTTTATGGTTTTTTATGTTTGTTCGCGGATAACTTCATAGTTTCTAAAAGCGAACGAAAAAAAAAAGAATTATCATAAATAATTCTTTTTTTTTTTTCGTGGGTAAAAGATATTTCAATGTACGTCGCATGATAAAGAAAGTTTAAAGTATTTTTTTTTCTGTCTCACGTGTTTTTTTTCTTTTCTGGTTACTTTTTTCTATTGCAGGGCTAATAAAATGTGAACTGAACAAAATGTGAGCTGAACATTATATAAAGGTTAATATTCGGCCTAACCTAAGATAATAGAACTTCACTATTTTCAAGTGCCATAATGATAAGTAAACAATACTCCTAAAACAATATTTACATAGGCTCGACATTATCTGTAATACATACACGCTCTAATAATAAAAATATTTCAATAGCAAATCCATACCCATACTAATATTATGAATGCGTAAGTGTGTCTGTCTGTCTGTCTGTCTATTACGTCTTCACGCCCAAACCGCTGAACCGATTTTGCTGAAATTTGGTATGGCGATACTTTTAATCTCGGGAAAGGACATAGGATACTTATCCCGCAAAAATGTACGGTTCCCGCGCGATAAATGAATTTTGGAGCAACGGAGTTGCGGGCGTCATCTGGTTACTTTATGAGGTCTGCTTGTCTTCTTTTGGCACAGTGAAAAAGTCATGTGATAGACAAAGATAGTGGATTTTAAATAGTTATGCGCTGCGTACACGTCTTATTAGTCAGGGGGACAGTATGTAGTAAGTTTTACGATATGCTCATGAGTGGAGCTAATTTAAAAGTAGGTTGTGAAATATTAACAAGCTCACTACTTAGAATTACTTAGTTGGAAAAAAAAAAAACAAAACTAAGGATATTTAACGATATGGACTTAACTTGGATGGAAAAATTCAAAAGAACCCCGAAGAAGGATCATTTGAATCGATTTGACCATGACATGCCTCCTGAAACAAGAATTGACCTTGATTGACCTTGATTGATCTATGAACACACCTTGAATCAAACTCATGTTACTTTTCAGCGTGAACGAACCCTATGACGAGAATTATAGACTTCAACTTTTGAAGACATTATTCCAGATTACGTGTGTATAATCAACAATTTATTGAATTTACCGCAAAATTACACCAACTCGAGGCAAGCTCAATTTTCCTTTACACCGCTTCAGCGAATGCGTACGTCATTTTATTTCCTACACTTTTTCTGTTCAGCTAACAAATACAGGGTGTTACATTTATTCATAAGGCACCTGGCTTCAATTTGCCGTCTTGGCATCAAACTTTACTTATGGATGGTAAATTCTTGGGAAACTCAGAAAAACATCATGCTGTTGGAATAGCTTGTAATAAATTTGCCATTTGTTATTTAAGACTTTGAATTAAGTTTGTGTTTTTAACAAAGCGAATATTTAATTGCATATTTTGTTAGTCTTACGTAACTTCAGAGTAATCGGTTCATAGAGCGATTGCGAACCAATAGAAATGAGCCGGGTTATGACTTACGTCAAGTCAATGCTAGTCGAGTTCTATCGGCTGGTTCATATAACCAAACCGAACGACGTACTCCCGCCATTTGCGTATGAAAATCTCTGAATCAAACCAAAGTATTTAATCTTAAAGTTTCGATCAAATATTAAGATTACACCTCTATTATAATATAATAGAGTCGATCATATTATATTATAATGCAACACAATTTAATCAGCATAAAATGAAATAAACTACAAATCTTTCAAGTTGATTAGTCACTTTAATAACGTAACTTAATTTCTCAGCGAAACAAACGTCGGATTAGTCGTCTTAGCTAAGGCAATTACAGTAAAATAGAGGGTCTAATTCTCAGAATACTAACGAAGACGAGATCAGATTCGTAATACCTATGAATTTCCAGATGAATAATTCACAAAATTATCAGATAATTTATTTGAGTAAGTGTTCATTACAGTTTTGTTTTAAGACGCTCCCCCTACGGAGATGCCGTAATTTACCTTTTTTAGAGCCTTATTAACTCATGATTTGAAAACTACAAAATTATAATAAAAATACAGCAATAATCTTCAGTATATGAACATTCCTTTCATAGTTATTAATTTCTTATTTTTGTTTTTTATGGTCATGATATCAGCTTCCAAAGTAATTTGAAACACACGCCAATAGATAGACAATTTCATTAACTACATACTGGACGTTTGAATTTTTTTAGGTTAATTTTGAACTAAGATAAGCAAAAAAATAGGATTTTGGCGCGATCTCGGCAACGCGGACAATGTATGGTCAAGGTCGTTTGCTCAGGGGATGGCCTTAAGGTTTACATTTTAAAAATAATGGACGCTATAATATCCTGAAAACTTGTTGTAATTGTTATAATATTGTGCTCGCTCTCAAAACTTTTTCAGTCAAGTTTTAGGCTACAGTTTTTGTTTGTTTGGTGAAGCAGACGAATAATGCTAGTGTATGATGCTTCTAAATTTTTTATTTCCCGGATCTCAAAGTATCTCCATAGACCATACCAAATTTTTATCATAATCGGTTCAGTGAGTTAAGCGTGAAAAGGTAACATACATACAGACATACATCCTTTCGTTTTTGTAATATTAGTATGGATGAATTTTTTTGCTTTAAAAACATCATATACGGCAAAAAAGGTTTTAAACGTTGCATTACGCACTCCAAAGCTTTCTTACTCTTCTTTTTGTTTTTCTATTCAACTTGAAAATATTCCAGGGTAATGTAGGAAATAAAATTATCTTTAGCATGGGTAGACGCTAAGAAAAAGACGCCTCAGTTCTATAGACTTTAATTCTCTATATTTTCTACAATTATAAAACCGAGCCTCGAACTTGGTGTATCGAGGTCGGTGCGCTCCGATGCGCTTCCCTGCACCCCGATCCAATACCACGACACGCCGCTCGTGTCCGTCCACATTACTTACGCTCCAACTGTTACTAGATTACTACTTAGACCTAGCGTACACATCTTGCTACTTTTATTTTAAATACAATTCATAAAGGTCCTGTTTCAATACTTCCTGATAAGTGCCGGATAGGCTATCCACAACTTTTCTGACAGATACCACATACACTATCTGTCAGATAAGTTATGAATAACCTATCCGGAACTTACCAGGAAGTGGTGAAACAGGTCCTTAATACATGATAGTTTTAGTTAGATACAATAAGATAGGTATAGATTTATTATTCGGTACAAACATTCTAAGTTCTATGGTATTGCCTATGAAGAACTTAAAATGATAGTCTTTGATTCTTGAAAAATACCTAGTAAATATATCATCTAAAACAACATTTTTTTATTTTTTTAGCCTGTGCTGTCCCACTGCTGGTCTAAGGTCTTCCATTGTGCTCGCTCCTGCGCCACCGCTGACCAGCCTGGCTGGTATGGTGCAACGAAGTTGCAGTAAACATCTAGTTTAAAATAATTAAAAAATTTGTTTAATTCTTACAAAATATGATTATAACATGCTAAAAAAAAGTTCTAATATAATAACAATGAAGTTAGAGAATCGCTAACCAAACCGCGATAACGCGCAACCGTACATTATTCTTGTCTTTAATTACTTGTTATTTACTACGTAATATCGTCTCGGGTACAACATTTATTACGAAGGAAACCTCGATACGGTAATTTCAGGGCGTAATATACTGTTACTGATATGAAACCAGCATAGACATAATTTAATAGAGGCAACACCAACCGTAAACTATTATTATCACACCAGAGACATAGAGAACGGGTGCAATGCTGTTGATATTAATTAAACGACTTCTAAAAATGAGGTTTTATGTTTGAAATTTGAAATTCATTAACTTTTACCCACAGCACAGCCGCGATTATATTTGTTACAAAATCTCAGGGAAATACTTTACTATTTAGATAAAAGTATTAAGTAGCCTACGTTTAAATGCAAAAAAACTTACTGCTATAACAAATCCGTTGAGTATTTTTTGCGGAAAGAAGGAATAAACAAATACACAAATTAATACAGTAGTCAAGTCGAAACTATCTCTATTGAGAACCAATAAATAGCAGCAGTAGTTCATTAAAAACTGCAGATTTCATTCGTTATTTTATTTCACAAGAAAGGGTCAAAGTATGGCAAGACTTATCTTGACTTAAGTTAAGACTTATCCTTAACTTAGGACCATCAACGTCGGTCAGCACGTAGCCATTTATTTCGTCTGTCACAATGAAACTTTCCACCATCAGTCCTGAGAGATTGGCACTCCGGTAATAGTTGTCCACAACTTTATAAATCAGGTTTGAATCAAAATTCTGACGTTGAATTATGGATAATTGGTCAAAGCTTGACCTGAAATTCGAGAGCTTTCCGTTCAAAACTAATGCTGAGTTTTGATGTATGCGTTCAAATATTTTGTGCCTATTTTTATTGTGAATCGTTAAGCGATTTGACTGAAAAACATATTGTTAATTTAGGGTATTTTTAAGCCTACTATCATTGTTGTTGTATGTAGGTATTAACAAAGTCATTACTTTTAAAGAAGTAAAAAGTGTACACAAAAATCCAATATTATCTCTTTATTAATTTTATTCATAGTTGCCGTTATTCCCATCTTATATTTAATTACAATTAACTTTAATTTAAAATTAACTATTAATTGAAATGTTCTAACTATGAAAAAGAAGCACAGTTGTTCACGTAATCTACTGAACGAACAGTAACAACCTGCAGTTGTCGACGATGTCACGTGCAGTGCTCGCGCTCCCGTGTAGCACTCTGAAGTTGTCGACGTCACGTGTAGCCCGCACGCTTTTCTACTACTCTGAAGTTGTCGACGATGTCACTGTATCAGCCTCAGCTCCCTCGCACGGCTGAGCCAGTCGGAGCGCGACACGTAGCTGCCGTTGAGGACGCGGTGCCCTGTGAAGCCCGCGCGCCCATGGAGCACCCTGTGGTTGTCGACGATGTCACTGTATCAGCCGCAGCACCCTCGCGCGGCTGAGCCAATCGGAGCGTGACACGTAGCTGCCGCTGAGCACGCGGTGCCCCGTGAAGCCCGCGCGCCCATGGAGCACTCTGAAGTTGTCGAATACCAGCAGTGTACCTGATGAGCAACAATACTTTTTTAACAAGAAAACATAGAGCTAAGAAACACGACTGCGTTTTGTAAAATTTAAAAAAAAGGAAATACGCCATTTTGTTTTTTATTTTGATTAACCCAGTTTCACTTTTACGGTAAGCACGAATCTAACGACACCTCTCAAGCTGAAATCCATCAAGCCGTTCAGGCTGAAGAGCGTGCCAAACAGTTATACAAACGTGCATACTCATAAAAACGGGTTATGTTTCCTGGAGCAGAAAGATGAAAAGGAGTCGAACGCAAGCCTAATTACGGATACAACGGAGTTTCAAGGAGATACAACTGAAATGGATATAAATATATAATGTAGTCACAATCATGGCTTTAATGTGGCCATAACTATTTACTACTCGCCTCTACACTCGATAACTTTACAGCAACAGACTTTGTATGTTATCTCGGTTCTCAATAATTGTTCTTTTACGTCCCGGAGTAAACATTAACATTGTACATTTTGCTTATCTTCTTTCCTGCAGACAATTATGTTAAAATTAATGGTAGCACAAGGGACTATACACACGGACGATTTTAGTCGTAACTAAGCACGATTCTATTTCGATATGGCTTACAGGTTTACAGATACTATTATTCATAAGCTTGTAGAATCAAATCATTCCAGTGCAATCAATATATTATGTAACGTAACATAAAACGTAACAAAACTACTAGCATTGTAATTGCATACAAGAACTATTCATGTACGAAGCTGAAACAATCATGATTTTCTCGCTTCTGAGTACAATAGCTTCTCAGCATAGTAACCATAGAAATAAAGAAGACTAGAGAAATAGAATAAAGAAGAATAGACAAAGTGACATATTGACAAAAGTAATATGGCATATTGTCCCTTAAACCTATGACCTCTTCTTTTGAATTTCTACAGTGATTATACTTAGGCTTGTTATTTACCAGAATAATGATATTAGAATAATATGAAAAGCAAATTATTTAGTTTGAAATAAAAAAAATATAATTTGGAATAACTTATAACACAAAGTCGTGCTTCTGCGCTCGCCCTAACAAAAATCGAGAGCAATCCACATTATAGCGCAACTGAATATTTCATTTCAGTATTTATTTACGCAGTGTGATCGAAAGAATTGTCGTGGCGGAAGAAAATGGAGCAACAGGCAATAAAAATGATGTATTGTGCATACAACAGTCCTATTTATGAGATACTTTGTTTAAAAACCGGGATGTTACTAAGTAATTACTTGATTTTGTGGCGACGAATAAGTAAATTCATATTTTTTACATTATTTTGCTTTGGTTCTTTTCGCAGGGCTAGTTCACGCACTTTTACGCACACACACACACACACACACACACACACACACACACACACACACACACACACACACGCGCGTGCTAGTTCAAAATTTGTATTAAAAATATTGACTCTTCATTAAGTATATTAAAGTTTAGTAGTCATTAAAGTCTCTTAGAAGTGAGCACGGCCGTTTAACTTAAACTTTAAATAAAATATATAAATCTAACTTCTTCGATAAAACGTGTAGTTATCAGTTTTTGGATACAATTTTCATAAATTTTTCGTCCATGTAATAGTTTGAATCAGCTGTGAGTTTACCTGGCATGAGCTTAAAACTCCATTGGTTCCTCTTGTCCTCATAATATCTGGAGAGGTTTCTCAGCGCCCTGTAGTACGATCTACATTCAGCTCGGGAAGCAAACGCCATAGGCGAACGGTCGTAGACGTTAAACCTGAAAATTTAAAATATTATGCAACAAGACATAGAAAGTAGCGGCGGCATGGGCCGTTGACCAGTGTCGATGGAAAATGAAACCTAAAGCCTACGTAATAAAGTGGCATTTTATTTGAATTTTTGTTGGTCGCGGTCGCCTGCGGCAATGATCGGAAAGTCACCTTAACCCATCAATCCCCAAGCGGCAGCCGGCTGCCGCATAACAATTGAAAATCTATTGTGTCTGCGATACCCACGATGGAGGTGCTACGATGTCCTACAATTAGTTGCCTGTTTCGGATTGAGTCGTCAAATCTGACTGGACCAATTACGGCAAAGCTGATGGCGTCACTTATTAGTTAATTCAATTCTACGCTTCGATAAACGTCGTAATTACTATATTATTTTTTATCTTAATCTAGACGTTCCGCGCGGCTTCGCCCGCGTAAATTAGATATTTCACAAAAAAATTAGTCCACAAAAAAAGCCTTTTATTCAGATTTAATATTTTAATAGTCGTGATTAAAATTATGACTATTAAAATATTAAATCGGAATAAATTAAAATATTATTTTCAAATTTTTGATTTCGGTGATTATTTATCTATCCCGATGACCATTTATAATTTTCTTTTTTTTTTGTCGAGTTAATCAGAAAGTATTTTGTGGTAATTATAAAATGTTTCTAATTTTACTAACCACTACAAATACGTTTTATAAATAAAACATTCGACCACGGCACGCAAAGCTAATATAACAAACTGAATTATTTCCAAATATTCATTAACTAACCAGTAACGAGCGAGCGATTTTAAAAATTGCTGAACACAAGCTGACAGTAACTTTTTAAAAAAACTCTGTCGGGACATAATAAAGCGAGGTGAATTGCTAAACTACATCATTGTGTTTCCTAGCTAAACTGTTACAAACTCACATAGCCTTGGGAGTAATCCCTGAAAAACATGCTAGTTCGCTGCTTAAAATAGCTACGTTATGGCAAAGACTTTTTTCACCTGTTTTAACAAAGAAAGGTTTCAAATTAAAATATCTCGACCTTTAGGCCAATAGCGCACTAGCGGCTAGGCCGCAGCTGCCAGGTCGCGGCGGCCATCGAGATAGATACCTTAGGGTTAATTCAGACCGCAACGCGACGTGTAGATGCATTTATAAATTTATATGGATTTGACAGATTCGCAAGATGTCTCACGTAATTGAAATCTGTCAAATCCATACAAATTTATGCCGCGCCGCGCCTCGCCTCGCCTCTTCGCGTTGCGGTCTGAATTGACCCTTAGTATGAAATCGCCACAGACCACGCGCACCGGGCCGCAACGCGGCCAGCGGCCACATCAAGGTCTCGATGGCCGCCGCGATTCTGGCCGCTGCGGCCTAGCCGCTAGTGCGCTATTGGGCTTAGATTGTGGTTATATTTTTTGAACTTCACTTGTTCACGGCGTTAATACTATTTTAAGAACTGCAAACTCAACTATGACAAGGTTTATGATTTGTATACTTTCAGATTTTAAATATCTTATTTTATTAGGTCGGGTTGTGTCTAGTCAACTTAGGCTACGAAAAAAATAAAAAATATATATATCTATTATTATCACTATTATCATATTTTGTATATTCTAACAAACAGTAGTTTCTTAAATAATTTCAAGTTTTATTTCAGTCTCTGTGTAAATAATAAATCCGGGTTTTCCCTCCAAGTTTAAAGGCTCAAAACGTTAGCTCATGATGGTAGATTTTATGGAGCAGAAATAAAATTAAATACATCCCCGCGCGCTAAGTGTAATCTGTTTTGCCGTAAGATTGCCTCGGTCTATCAGAGTGATGCCCAATTTTCGCTAAATTTTCCTCAAATTGTGCGCTCTTTAACCCCCGACCAAAAAGAGGGGTGTTATAAGTTTGACGTGTCTGTCTGTCGGTCTGTCTGTCTGTCTGTCTGTCTGTCTGTCTGTCTGTCTGTGGCATCGTAGCTTCCAAACGGGTGGACCGATTTTGATTTAGTTTTTTTTGTTTGAAAGCTGACATGATCGAAAGTGTTCTTAGCTATAGTTAATCATCATCAGTCTGCTCATTGCTGAAATATCACGGTTTATCTGGTTCGTGATAGGCCGATTAGCAACTTGCAGTCGTCTGATGGGTTTTATATTTTGCATTCTGGTTCGTGACACTTATGAATATATACATATTAATGGAAAGTTGACCTTGGTGCTGCAGCATCACCTGGTAATCAATAGGTTACCCAACTCCTTACCAACTTAGAGCAGAGGTTTCGTGTTTGGGCTCATTTTAATTGCGACAGCCAATAAGACGTAGATAAGCAGTAAATATTTGCATGCTACTGCTGCAGCATCACCTGGATTCTATAGGAGCCAACCTCCGTATGAACCCAGGGTGGAGGTTTCATGTTCGGACTCATATTGACGGCCTCAACCAAGAGGACATTCATAGATGGTATTTATTGTAATATGATTCTGTAGATATGAATTATTCTGCACTATAACCAACACAAGTTTAAAAAGCATGAAATAAAATAAAATTAAGAAATTTAAAAAAACCCCCGCCAAAACACTTTAAAAAGTAATGAAATAATATTTACTGACTTTAAGTTTAAATAATTCCTAAGTGTAACGTGATATTTTAGTCCATAATTGTTGTCAAGGTGTGTCGGGGGACCGCTAATGTAGATGTTTGATTTCACATAACATTATAGTTTAAGGGTCAGTTCACAGCGAAAGGAATTGAGACAATCAGTGACTTGGCGATACAAAATGCCAAAGTCGCTGTTGGCGGTCCCCCGACACACCGTGACAACAATTATGGACTAAAATATCACGTTACACTTAGGAATTATTTAAACTTAAAGTCAGTAAATATTATTTCATTACTTAATAAAGTGGTTCGGCGGGTTTTTTTTTTTTAATTTCTTATATAATTCTTGTCGTCACGTTATCGCGGACGCCGACTTCCACAATAAAATGTTGGGTACGTTAAATGCCCTTTTAATTTTACGCACCTCAGTTTGCTTTTAAAATTCTAGACATGATGGAATTATTGCGGACGTCTGCGGTAAAACGTTAACACAGAGAAGTAAAATGCCTGAAAACGTTTAACGTGAACGTCCACGTCCATAACGCTACGATAACGTGGCACACTAAACTTCCCTCTAAAACCGCCCGATATTTTTGCTATGTAGTGCGTAGCTACAAGAATTATTAATTGATGTGTGAGTGAGACCACGTGCTCGCATTTCCTAGCCCGGGCCCCCGCGCCCTGCTAATACGCATGCCTGTCAACAACAACAAAGCTGTCTTCGCTAGTATGAACTATGAAATAAAAAAAAAAACCGGCCAAGTGCGTATCGTGCTACGCGCTATCTCAGTTACGTTCAAAGGAAATTAAACGAAAAGCTACTTAAAGGTGCTCCCGCGAAGGGATCACCGCGAGCATTCACTTGCAATGTAACATTATAGATTTGTTTTTGAGCATTACATTACACGTGTAATGTAACATTAAAGATTACAATACTATCTCCCTGACTGACGAGCATTCGCGTGTAATGTAACATTCGACTTTGAGCATTCCATAGCTAGTTGATGTTACAAGTTGTATCAAGATATTACACACTGCTGTATTGCTGTGATGCTCGGTTTTGTATCATTACAAGCAAAGGTGCTCATTGCAATGCTCGACTCTGTAACGTTACATTACAAGCGAATGCTCCCGGTGAGGGAGAACATTTATACTTTTCCGAATACATTTTTTTTTGTTGACCGACTATTACTCAATTATTACTCATGAAGTCTTCTTAGTCGTGAGCCGCGGACAGACAGACGGACAGACAGACCGAAACAAAACAGGACATTTAACGTCCGCTTTTTACCGTGGAAATCAGCGTCCGCGATATTATCGTCCAGAATAATTATAAAAGCGCACGATATTATTGCTCCTCTATACGATGGACCAGCGCTGGCCCATCAAATGGCGCATGCGATGGATATACAATGGTTGCAACGCCTCTACATGATGGCCGCGTTCAGATGTGAATTGTGATCTAAACGTCTTTCAAGATGGGCGTTTACACGCCCATCTTGAAAGACGAGGCATTAGCCATTGCGGCAATGCAAAACGTACATTTTTCAATAATTTATAACTTCACCAGATGATCCGGTGAACTTCGTATCACTTCCCTCCTAATATGAACCTTTCCAAGACAAACTACGAATAATTATTTCGAGACTAAAATTAAAATAATGGTTTAAGGTAGTAATGATGATGATAATAATGAATGTAATAATAGCATTATATGCTTTCCGTTCTTAAAACAACGCCGAAACTCCCAAACTTGTATATTTAAAGAGTCAGGAGTTCTCTTAGCATCTTCCGAACCATGGTATACCAGGTACACCTCGGTGCCTTACTTGGTGTCGTAAATTGTTATACGACTTCCTCACTCGACCGCGTTCGGGCACAGACTGGTATGGGCCACGTGTAGATGCGTACCGCCATCTCTGGGCCATTCCCTTTGATGTGCGGCCGAAAAACCGACACCGCCGCCATCCCACGACCATCGCTGGCGCCATCAGCCATCCTACCACTTCGTCCTCCACACGCTGGGCCATCGTGATGGGCCACTACGATGGGCCATCGTGTAGAGGCGCAATTATGTGTGGTTCAGAAGAGTGTAGACATCGTCATGGCCTCTAACGTGCACGTTAGAACGTTATCGTCGATGGAAATTTAAAAGCGTCTTAATATATTTTCATACATTTTACTTCCCTGAGATATCGTTTTACCGCGAACGTCCGCGATATTACCGTCACGTTAAAAATTATAAAAGCGCACATTGATATCAAAAATTGTGATCTCGACGCTGTTATGCTTTAACTACGGACTTTCAAATAAATAATTAATATTTAATGTTAAATTTCTCGTGATGCACCATGCACATTATAGAAAAGTATATTATTTTTAAATACGCTGTAACCTTACATGCTAACACGGAGACAGTTATTTTTTGTGCTCAAAAATACAAATTGTATAGAGAAAATGTAGTTGAAAAGCCTTACAATGAGAATAGTTTTTAAACTTAGAAACCAAATCAAAAACTAGTATAAAATATTCTCACACCTAGTTTGGGTTCCGTATTGTGTCTTTCTGTTCTGACCACTGACCTCCATTATACAAGTACGCTGGACTAATGTTACCCTTTGAAATGACAGCTATTTTTTGTGCCTATTTGAAGCGGAATCAGCTCCCCCAATGTGAGTGATAGAAACTAAATTTGACGTAAAAATGACGTTTGAACATTGAGGTATTATTACTCTGTGCGTTTGAAAGTCGCCATATTGGCGCTGATAGCAGTAGTGGGAGTATTTGGAACTAATACGAGTGATGACAACCAATAACCGGCCATTTGCAAGTTACGTCAAAATAATTTAGTTCTCTTCCCTCTCACTGGGGGCGCTGATTCCGCTTCAAATAGGCACAAAAAATAAGTGGGTATCATAGGTCCAGTGTACTTGTATAATGGAGGTCAGTGGTTCTGACACATCGTAACGACGTCGACAGCAATAGACGGCTGCTCCTCTCCATGTTCGTAATATATTGGCTCATCGTCTGCCAACGTGGAAAGATCGCATAACACAATAAGCGCAGGCACGCGTAGCGGGGTGTAACAAGTAATTGTTTTCAATTACATAAAAAGCTTTTCCATTTACTTATAAAGACTTTGCGGATTCACTTTGTATTGGATTTAACCGCAGTAATGTTTGATGAGTTTCTTTTGTTGATACCGAGTATTAAATGAATTTTGCTGGAAATAGCTTTTAAAGGTTCAGGCATTTATAAGTGAATTTTACTCCTTTTTAGGGTTCCGTACCCAAAGTGTAAAAACGGGACTCTATTACTAAGACTTCGATGTCTGGCCGTCTGTCTGTCTCCAGGCTGTATGTGAAGAACCGCTATAGCTAGACTTCTGAAATTTTTACAGATTGTGTATATCTGTTGCTGCTATAATAACAAATACTAAAAACAAAATAATATTTAAATTTAGAGGGGGCTCCCATACAACAAACGTGACTTTTTTGGCCTTTTTTGCTCGATATCAATAATGGCTACAGGTAGGCACTTGAAATTTTCACAAAATCCTTAATTATAATGTATACTTTAATAATTAATAATAAAATTAAAATAAAATAATTATTTAAGGGGCCCGCTATAGCTAGACTTCTGAAATTTTTACAGATTGTGTATATCTGTTGCCGCTATAACAAAAAACAAAATAATATTTAAATTTAGAGGGGGCTTGTCCTATTATTTTAACGATATCAACAATAGCCGAAGATAGGCACTTCAAATGTTCACAGTTCAGTTCTCAACTCAGATTTTTTAATAATTAATTATAAAATGAAATTAAAGTAAATAATTAAAGGAGGCTCCCATACAAAAAACACAATTTTTGGGATATTTTTTTTTGCTTTAAAACAGTACGCAACCCTCCGTGCGCGAGTCCGACTAGCACATGGCCTATTTTTTAAATTAAAACAATTTCTTGATACGATTGAATTCACAGAAAATAATAATGCAGGCGCTTTATTATATTACATTAATAAAATATTTTGTAGAACATTATTTTTTATTTTTGACTTTGATTGTCAATATTTTCCTTCTATATTAAAATCGTTTTCACCCTCAAAGTTTTGCTTGAAAAATATTCCTCCAGTGTCAAAGATCCTTTAAAAACAAATTGTTATAAGTCGATGCGACATGTATTACGCACTTTATCATTAACAATGTGAACTTTGTGAAAGTTTAGACATAAATCTCTTAAAGCCATTTATAAAAATATCAAAGATTTTACATTTGCTGTTAACTTTGCCAATAAATTCGTATTTGTTACGCAAAACAATATTGTTCCTAAGTTTATTTTCTCCGATTTATATTTGTGGTTTTTCGTTCAGCCTTTGATTTATTAAACGAAAGCAACCAATTATTGAAACTGAATAAATATTTTCTGGTTTTGTTTTGCTTATCTGTGAACTCGAGTTCAAAGTTCACTAGATTAACATGAACCCACTTTATATTAGATTTATGTTTTCAAAATGAATCTAGTTTTATAATAATCGGTATCGTATTTTTAAAAAGCCCAATCTTTTAAATTGTTAGTTATGATAAATGAAAACTAATTGGATTTAGACCTAGGTTAACACTACTTGTAATGTAAATATTACAAACTTTACCACTAATACTTTTAAGATTATCTTAACGGTATTAAGTACACCAGAAGTACTTTTAAGATTATCTTAAAAGTATCAGTGGTAAAGTTTACAAACTTTTCATTATATATTTCTTCTTCTTTATTTCTCGTTAACATCAACGTTTACTTTTTATTTCAGAACCTATTCAGTTCTAGTTTCCGAAACTACTACAACGACTTTTATAAAATAAAAGAGACAATTCGACCACGCTACTATTTACTACTTAATTCACCATGGATTACGGAACGTCTAGTCTAGAATCAAAGTGTGTAAACACACATTCCAAAAATATGCGACCGAAGTTCGGCATGATTACGCCTGCAATGTATTTTAAATTACTGATGACACACCATGCCGAAATTACGTCGCTTTATAGCGTACAGACGAACTTCGGTCGGACGTGAGTTCGGCAGCGATTCGGTGGCAATGTTTTGTATAGCAACACGCGACCGAAGTTCGGTTCGATTGTCGACGACGATCCGGGGGCGGGGAGGCAGATGACATGGCACGACGCCACCACAGCTCTCGAGACACTGAATACTCAAACAAAGTCACGCAACTGAATTTCGGCCGTTAGCGGCGGCGTAATTTGGATCTTAGTGTATAAACACACCATGCCGAAAATACACGACCAAAGTTTGCATGATTACGCCAGCAATATATTTTAAATTACCGATGACACACCATGCCGAAATTACGTCGCATTATAGCGTACAGCCGAACTTCGGTCGAGCGTAAGTTCGGCAGCGATTCGGCGGTAATGTTTTTTTTTCAGCGTCAATTCAGCGGCGTCTGAGACACTGAATACTCGGACAAAGTTACGCAACTGAATTTCCACCGCGTAATTTCGGCTCTTATCGTGTGTCATATCAGCCGAATGCGTCGGAACGTAAATTCAGCCTCGGAAGTTCGGTCGCGTATTTTCGGCCACTAGGCCGAACACTAGTGTTTAGACACTTTTATATCTACCTGATTTGCTTGATGTCGTTATATTTGTCAAGGCTGATGACTGGCGCGGAGTAACTGTGATGGTAACCATCCTCCAGGTACTCAGCTTCAAGGTCAAAGCGAGTTAGAAACTTGAAGTCATCAAGATGGTCTCTCTTCAGCTGCATCGCTCCGTGGAAACCATCCAGCAGAACCGTCTCACCGCCTGTGCCGTTCTCATGTTCCATGCAGTGGAAAATTTGTAATCTGTAACGATATTATAGTTTAGTATATTCGCTTGAAGAAGCCTGTATGAATTGCCCACAGCAAATAAACGAGTCATTTAAAAAAACATGATATTAACTTTAGAAAGATAGCAAGTAAGTGAACGCGTCGGTCATTTTATAAACCATTCCTTTACTGAATTAAATAACAGTCAAACAAAAAAATATATGACGAAATTAACTTAGAATAACTTTGTACCAGTATTTTCATTTTCTTCAAAACCTAAATACAATGTTTATCTTTATCCGAGTAAATACCCCATTATTTGTGTAAGTTATCTTTCTTTATTTGTATAGGATGTGAGAATAACAGTTGTAAGCCAGTGTAATAGAAATAATAAACAACGAACGAAAAAAACGTGATAAATATAGGATCATTTCATATTTTGTGTAAATAAATACTTGTATGAGGACAACAAATGTTATTCTGCTTTCAGATAACAAGAGCTTTCAGAGGTAAGCCAAATATTTTTAAGCGGAGAATCTAAATAATATTTTACTTATAATTGTCTGATATTATGGACAATAATTAAACTAAATTTCAAACTAATCTTTAAAATGACAATTTGTTTGATTAGTTAACTGAACATTATTGAGGAAATGCTTATACGTAGAAACATAATAATATGCTTTGTATCTAAAAATGAGCACACTCATCTCTGGGTAATATAAGCCTATTATATGCTAAGAATACCTATAATTTTTATAATCGCATAAAAACAAAGAAAACATTTTATAAAGTTCGTCATCACAATTATAGCACAATTTAAAAAACCTTTGTTGATTTCTTTGACAACGGGCCAGAAGGGGGGGCCATGCCCTATTTGTCAGATTGAAAGGGCACTCCTAAACGTCTCCGTAACTTCGTTGGCTCCATACAAATCCTGGGGTTATTTGATTTGCGAGTTGTTTACCGAACCATTCATCCCCGAGCTCAAACTTCGCTATTGCATTCGACTCAATAATTGGCTTCAGATTTCAATATATTTTCAAGTATTCCACAAATCATCTTTTATGATTGTCAAGAATAGTCTCTCGGAAATCATATTTCTTTTAATGTATTTTAATTTTGCTTCACTTTTTTTATTTCAACTCTATTATAGTTGTGTTCGCATTTCATCTGCATAACAAGCAACGTCTATTAAAAATTAAATGCCTTACCCTTTTATGTTATCCCATACCTACTTATATCCAGTTAATTGACTTTAGAAATGTTTTGGAATTCGCAATCACTTTGTTATTGGGTGCCTTATTTAAAAGGTGAAAAACAAAGAGTTTTCCGTTCCACAAGTTGAATTTAATAAATCCGAAAACAAACACGTAACTCGATTCCCTCTTTTAACCTTATAACTTCCGACACAAAACATTAGCCGTCGAGGGATGAGCCTTAACCCTACAAGCAAAAGCTTTTCGAACAGGCTGTGAAATAATAATGAGCGTGGAAAAACGAGGTCGCAGCAATTTGATGGCCACTTGAAATCGGTCTCCCGCATACCTTCAGACGACGATCGGCTAACAAAATTCTACCACTATTTAGTTTGTATGAGTTTGATGTTTATGTTCACGTAAAAACTTCTAAATCGTTTAATATGAAAATGTTACGATAGTAGTTATAACTCTGGTTTAAGAGGTATGCTATTTCTTATCACAAAAAGACATATCCAAAATACTTCATGCGCAGTTGTGGGCATGTTAACAAATCTTATTTATTATTTAAATTCTTTTAAAACTACTCGTTTCAATCTAAGGAAAAGTAAAGTGAGTTTTGACACACATTTTAAAGTCCGTTTCTAGACTTTTAATTAGAGGTTTGTTATGCGTGAAGATCATTTAAATACCAGCACAGCACAAATAAAGCTAGAATGCGGACTAATGTTGAATTGGAATATTCATAAGGAGCATAAAATTCTCGTGTTGTACTCCATTGACCGTAGCATGTTTGTTATGAACTTATGATGATATTTATGTTGGGGCAAATTCAGGAGGCGGCCAAATTCACACTTCACGGACCAATGGACAACTCATCATTTATTTAACTTTGACCACGGAATTAATAATAGCACAAGTGTAGCAATTTCATGGCCATATCAACTTGACCGATATCCTGAGCGCGCGCGTAGGTAGGCGCGGCGGCATTTTTCAGTTTTTGCCCCGCCTAAAAAAATTGAAGATCCGAGGCTGGGCGAGGTCTACTATTATCCGTCAAAAGCGTTCACTTTTAAAACGTATGTGATTTCGTTCATACTAATATTATACTAAATGCGAAAACCTCTTTTCTCTTACTCCTAAACCACCGAACTGATAAAACTTGGTATGGAAAGATAAAGATAGTTTCAAGTCCCCAAAAATATACGGTTCCCTACGATAAACAAATTTCAGAGCGAATAAAGCTGATGCAGCTTTATTCTTACATAAATTTAATTGTCACTGTATATAACGGAACTGTCACTGCGAGGACGCATATCACGTAAATACCAGAGTAAACAGAACTAACGAGTAGGCCGACTCAGTAGAGATCTCGTTTATACGTTTGACGAAGTATGTCATATCGGCCGGCGCGCGCAGTACTAATGCGTTACCCAGCATTGTGAAACATGTTGAAACTGACACTCGCGCACAACTCGCGTATATTCGCCCGTTTATTTAAAGTCGTGGTACTCCTTAAGTTCTATCTACTCTGTAAATACTGTCCCCGTTGATTTGTTGAGCCGTGACACAAATGCCGGCGTTTCAGTATGCAAAGTGCGTGCGGTTTCTAGGTTGAGCGCCACTAGCGCGGACCGTTAAAGTATTACGAGTATTCTTTTATACCCGAGGACGTTGGGGTATCAAAGGAAAATCTTTTTCTTTTAAAGACCATGTCGTGACGGAAAAAGCACATTTCAATGATTTATTTGAATACTTTTAGAATTGCTACAACTTGCGCTATTTTGGGTTGGAGTAAATCGTGGATAGAATATTATGTCTCTTTCATTGTGCGTATTTATGAAATAGAATCAGTTATTCATATTGTGCAAATGTGCAAAATTATTAAAAGTTACATGAGGAAAAAAAATAAGCCGTACAATATCCTATTTTGGCGCACACTGTGAAATCTAACGAACATCTTTTCTTGTAAACTCACTTTCACACGCCTGATTTTTATTCTTCATTTTGAGTAACAGTTCTTTCTCTTTCACGCTAACGCATCCTTGTAGTTATAGTACGTGTCACACTTACCCCGCAGCCTCGGTGAAGTAAGTGTTGTCGTTGTGTACCGCCAGCGGCACAGTGGTATACGCGGTGTCGGCGTGCTCTCTCACTGTAGACACTTTCCACATGCCGCCGAACAACGTGTGCTGGACACCACCCAGGGCTTGGCACACCATCTCCGTGGCTTGTTCTGATACTTCCACCTAAAAGACACAACCGATTTCAAGTTATTACGTAACAAAAACTAGACTGCGTAAACCATTTTGATATACCGGGTTATTATTTTATTTACTTACAATGACCTGCTTTCTTATAGCATTTGCAAAGATGAAGCTGGGTGAAACCACGGTATTAAGAAACTACAATATGGTGGCGTCAATTTTAATTATGGCTAATCACAAAAAGAGGCTTAAGACGAATATCTCTCAAGCTTAAATCTGACAAACCATTTAAGCTCCAAAATGTGCCAAAGAAATAAAATAAATAAAATATCTTTTTATTCAAAATAGGTATCATGAATACACTTTTTGAACGTCGCGTCGTAGAAATAACGTAGAAACTAAGATGCCTACCACCGGTTCGTGAACTAACCCGGCGAGAAGAACCGGCGTAAGAAACTCGCACAGGGCCATCTTTTACTAAAAAGATGGAAAATTACAATTTTAAAATAAAATAATATGACAATGTTATGGCTTGCAGCTACCTAACAAAAATAAAAGTAAAGTAACCTGCATAGAGCCACCCTATTCCCAAGGTGTGCTGTCTTCAATGAACTCATTGACATTATAATACGCTTTAGCACACAAACGTTCTTTGACTGCTTTTTTAAATTTGTTTAAAGATAGATTTTGAACATTTTCTGGGATTCTATTGTATAGGCGTATACATTGTCCTTTAAAGGATTTGCTTACTTTGGCTAGTCTAAACATTGGTATAGCTAATTTGTTCTTATTTCTAGTATTTACACTATGATTATCGCTTTTCTTTTTGAAAATATCTATGTTCTTTTATACATATAAAAGATTTTCTAAAATGTATTGAGATGCAACGGTCAGAATTCTTATTTCTTTAAATTTTTCTCTTAGAGATTCAAAAGACGACATCTCATATTATATAGAACGAATAGCTCGCTTCTGCAGCATAAATATTGTATTAATGTCCGCTGCATTTCCCCACAAGAGGATGCCGTAAGACATTATGCTATGAAAGTAGCTAAAGTAAACTAATCGCGTGGTTTCTACATCAGTAATTTCATGAATTTTTTTAACAGCATATGCTGCAGAACTAAGCTTATCTCACAGTTTTACAATATGCGAACCCCATTGTAGCTTACAATCCAGTGTTATGCTAAGGAATACGGTGGTGTCCACTAAATTCATTTTCTCATCATTTAATAGTACATTGGTTTGTACTTGCCTAACATTTGGCAAGCTTAACTTTAAACATTTTGTTTTATTAGAATTCAAGAGTAAATTATTAGCTTTAAACCAATGTACTATTTTTAACGCCTCCGTGGTCCAGTGGTTTAGAGCGTGGCTCTTGACTCGGAGGTCGTGGGTTCGATTCCGCGTTGGAAACATGTTATTTCCAAGTTTGGTTAGGATAATTTAATTTAATTTAAATTATCCTAACCAAACGAATGTGCATGTAAAAAGTCAGTCCTGCACCTGATCTCTCGCCAGTCTTGTCGATCTTCCGTCCCACTGGATTATGAGAGTAAAAAGAATAGAGAGTGCTCTTGTGTACTGCGCACATACTTGGGCACTATAAAATTACTCCTGCGTAATTGGCCTGGTTTCAATTAAATCGGCCACTGTCACCGAAACCGGTGTGGGAGTTATTATTATTGTTGAGAGAGCACTATTTACCTCGTCATAATTAAATTGTCGCTGCTTCACTTAAAAATTAGTGAAGTGTTATCAGCAAAAAGTACTATCTCATGCTTATCTCTAACAAGATAAGGTAAATCATTTATATAGATAAGAAAAAGAAAAGGGTCTAAAATGGAACCTTGTGGCAAACCTAGTTTTATTTTGGTTCCATCAGACCTTTTGGAGTCCACCCTCTGCGTTCCATTTGTAAGGTAAGAGTTTAGAAGTTTAAGTGCCGTACCCGTTATAGCATAATGGTTTAATTTTCTTATAAGTGTATCATGCTCCACACAGTCAAATGCTTTAGAGAGATCGCAGAAGATACCAAGTGCATCCAGCGATCCCTCCCATGCTTCAAAAATATTACACAGAAGGCTGATGCCTGCATCTGTTGTAGACCGACCTTTAGTAAAACCAAATTGATTATTATGTAATAAATTGTTTGAGTTAAAGTAAACAAGCAAATGATTTAAAATTATATTTTCAAAAATTTTACTTAAAGTCGGCAATATAGATATTGGTCTATAGTTGGGTGGGTCTGATTTATTCCCAGCTTTAAATAAAGGGATCATCTTGCTGTACTTCATTAAGTCAGGGAACACGTCACTTTTAATACAATTATTAAAAACTAAAGCTAGGTAAGGGGCAATGATGTCAATTACTGATTTTATAATTTTTGTGGACATACCCCAGAGATCAGTGGTACTTTTAATATTAAGCGATTTGAAAGTCTTGATAATATATCTGGAGTCAATTTCTTTGAAAATAAAATTGACATCACATTCCTTGACATTTTATCTATGTATTTTTCTGCAACTGTAACTGACATTTTATCTAAGTATTTTTCTGCAACTGTAGGTGACGAATTTAAATTTCTTGCAGTTGATATTGGAATATCTGCAAAAAACTTCTTAAAGACTGTCGCAACCTCAAGGTCAGAAATCAGAATTGATTTTTTTATCATTAATCTACGAATAATAAAATAGTTTTTATTATTCGTAGTCATCAATATAAAGTTCAAAAGAGTTACGATAGGCGACTCTCCCAGTCTCATCTGCAATTATTTTCCAAGTTGTCTTCACTTCATTTTTAGAGTCTTTAATTTTGTCTTTTATGTTGAGCGCCACAATCACTGACCTCCATTATACAAGTACATTGGACTAATGATACCCTTTGAAATGACAGCTATTTTTTGTGCCTATTTGAAGCGGAATCAGCTCCCCCAATGTGAGGTAGGTATAGGAACTAAATTTGACGTAAAAATAACGTTTAAAAGTCGCCATATTGGCGCTGATAGCAGTAGTGGGAGTATTTGGAACTAATACTAGTGATGACAAACAATAACGATTAAGCGGCCATTTGCAAGTTACATCAAATTTAATTCTCTTCCCTCTTACTAGGGGCGCTGATTCCGCTTCAAATAGGCACAAAAAAAGTGCAGTTGCCCATTTTCTAAAATTATTTCTTTTAATATTTAATTCGACCGTTTCAGAAATAAATGCAGAGTTAAATTGATGTCTTAATATATCAAATATTTTTTTAACGCTTTATCTGGGTCATCCAAGTTTTGAAAACTTGTCAATAATTTATTTCTAAACAACACGTATACGTGTTATAATTGTTCCGCTCAAGAAACATAATTATAGATCTGGTAATCAATAATAAACGACCCAAAAACTGATACTGTAGTACTCGTATTATGAAAAATATGATTAAAAATATGTTTGTTTTTGTAATTAAGGTAACGCACAGATTAAAATAAGCCTAGAGCGAGCTTCAATAAACTCTCGTAATCCATTTAAAATTTCACACAAACGAACCCAAAATCTTAATCTGCTTTAGGATTTCGCAATTACTGCTATAAAGTCCTCATTAGTGAGTGCGAAAAATTCATTCAACGCTTCTTTGATGTTTGTCAATGTGACTCGACAAAGGAAGGCTTTGAAGCGAACTGGACCTCATGTCCGCCTATTCGGATTCAAAGTGGCTGCCCATTCATATATACCATACAAAGCCATTATTTACGTCATTAGGGCAAACGATTTTTAACCGACTTCCAGAAAGCAGGAGGTTTTTAATTTAGACCGTACATATGTTCTTTTTAGGGTCCCGTAGTCAACATGGAACCCTTATACTTTCAGTCAGTCCATCCGTCTGTCTGTCCGTCTGTTTATTTGTCTGTCCGCGGTTTTGCTCAGAGACTTTAAGGCCTACAAAGCTGTAATTCGGCATGAATGCACATATTAAGGCTGCGTTTCCACCAGAGATATGTTGCGAGGGATGTGTTTTTAAGATCCAATAGCATCGCCGCGCTGAGCGATGTCATGGCAAGGTCATGTCAATGAAGCGATTCTATTGGTTCTCAAAAACACATCCCTCGCAAGACATCTCTGGTGGAAACGCAGCCTAATGATACCGACAACCATGTGGGGTGTCGTTGAATAGGTTTTTTTTTAAATATTACGAGTATTCAAATATCATTTTTCGATTTAGGGATCCATTTGTAAAATAGGAAGTTTTAAAGTGGAAAAAATCGTCAGAGTCCCTTCTACCAGCTAAACGGTTGCTTCTGGAAATGTGAAAAAATTCACGGAAGTAGGAAATATGCTGAATTTAAAAGGAAAACTATCACGGCTAAGAAGACTTCATAAGTTATTGAGTAATAGTCGATCAACTAAAAAAAATGTATTCGGAGGAGTATAAAGGAACTTTTCGTCCAAATTCCTTTAAAAGTAACTGAAATGATGTTGTTAGTAGTGTAAAACACGTTATAAATGTACATTCATTGACTATACAAAAATTATCAAAAACTAGCGGTACTACGGAACCCTATATTGCGCGTGGCCCGACACGCACTTGGCCGATTTTTATTTTAAGTTAATTGTTTGCGGATAATATTTAAGCAGATACTACTCACTCAATTCTCATGAAATTTTTCATGATTGCAACCATATTTCGCGCTGCGTGCTAAAGCTGTTAGAGTCAATAAATAACCTTTGAAACGAAACAAGACATGGTAATGTATTAAATAATATAAAAAGTCAATAATGTGATTCCGCTTGACAGGAATACTACAAGTAAAATTATAAAGAATTCTTAGACGTGTTTACAGGACTCATAGTCTTCGAAGATGGCTTCTAAGAATTAACTTCACTGGTCACAGGCCATCGCATCTTTCGAGCCAGGCTCTCCTTGAATCTAAGACCTAGATAAGCAAATTTCGAATCAAATTGAAGTCCTTCAATAACAATATAAGAAGTTTACTTACATTACTTATGAAAGCGACCCCGTAATCCAAAAGCGACTGAAACACTTTCCTAGCTGCATCCGCCGAGTTGAGGAAGCTATCTACATCCACGTTGCAAACTTTGCTCGAGACGCTGGCTCCTTGCCAGACTATAGGTTTTAAGCGTCTACCTTCAATCCAAGTTTTGTAGTGAAATTCTGCCAAAAAATTCGCACTGTATAAAGATTCATGTCCATCGCTCCCTAAAATTGAGTTGAAAAGTTTCAATTTACAATACCATTCACCATCGTGAGTTTGTGATATATAAATTACGGTACCTATTACAACATTGAAATTAATAGTTTGAAATAAAGTCGCAATATGTTATCAGACTGTTATTTTTAAAGGGCTACTGTTAACTTTTATTCTTTTTTTGATACAACAAAATTGGCAAAATAAACATTTTAAGCAGCAGAAGAACTCACATATCACTCTTATTTTCTCTTTGTCGTAATCCAAGTTCTTAATTAAAGCTTCTGGAATTTCCAATAAATGATGGATTCTTTGAAACGTGTCGGAACGGTAGCAATTCGAACACCTAAAAACAAACACAAATTGAATACACACAAACACAGAGAAAAAACATTCCAATCCGTGAAGTTGTCCTGTATCTAATTTTACTGTTTGTTTGTCAGTTGCATTAGGCATGAAGACTTTGTACCCGGAAAAGCATTTTTTTTTATCTCGGCAAAATGTACTGTTCCTGCCCAAAAAACGCATCTTGCTGAACTGAAATCGCTAGTAATGTTTGGCACTACTAATATATATTCTGTGGTAATGTGTAGTATACTATAATATAAGATAATATTATAACCTCTAATCTCCATGAACTAATCTTCTATTCAATCAAAGCAACAAACTTTTAATTTTTAGAATTAAAACTGGATTTTTCGAACTAATTTCAATCGGCGTTTACACAAAATCAGTTTCGCTATTGCAATTTCCAATCTCTTGTCCAAACGAGTTTTAATTTAAAACCATCTCCAACATCAACACCGTTTATTATGTCATTCCCTCGTAATGGCGCCCGCTCGCGCGGTTTACGAAATTTCCATACATTGTTGCCGAGGGCATCATTACGTGAGTAAAATCATTGTCATTAGTGTCATCATTAATTTAATAACCATTGAACTATTGTTATGCATTAAATAGCATTAAATTAATTACATTAATCATATATATAAGGGTATTCATTGTGAATGTTACTAATTTAATGCTTTGATTAACTGACTAAATGATGGTTCAATTAACAAGACCATACTTTGAAAGAAGCACAATAGACCAGTGCCCGGTTTCTGAGGTGTTTTTTTGGCATGAGTTTACTGTTTATATATTCAACAGTGTGATTGGTCAATGTTTTGGCGTTAGCTAATCAAAAACACCACAGAATAAATAAACTCATGTCACCCAAAACGTACCTAAGTATGCCAGAAAGTGGTTACCAAAATAATTTTACATTATTTATCTTAATAATTCTAATGACACTACAGTCTCACTACAAAAAAAAAATGAAAGTAAAACATAAATTTTTCCAAACATACTACAAGTTAACGCTGGAATTTTCTTGTGGAAAGCTCGGACGTCCATTAGTAAAAGCGAAGGTAAAACTTGGCAAAAAGGTACTCCGCCTCGATAAAACGTACCTACAATGATCACGTAGCCAGCAATCTTCTAATTTTATTGACAGACCATCATCCAACTGAACATTTACCGTCCCATTTTCCGCGTCCGCTCTCAGGATCCCTACTGAAAGGTAAATTGTTTTAGTGTTTCGCTTTTAAATTCAGCGTGTGATAAACTTTTACAGTGCAATTTAAAAAGCCATTCGGATTTCCAATTAAGAGAAAACAGAATGAGAAAATATGGCGGGATTCATATGCAAATTAATGGAGTTTAGATTAAAAACTGCTCGTGCGGTCTTCATATTTTATATTAAGTCTACAAACGCATTATGTCTTTGAAGCATCTTCTTATTTAATAAAAACCCAGACCAAAAAAAACTTAAGCGTAACGTAGAGGTATAGTGTACTATCAGAGAAGTTGATTCCTAGGCAGATGGGGGACCTACGTAGTTTGGTCGAGTTACGTCAAACCCAGCCGACAGATCACAAATAACATTGAATTGACACGATCCGACCAAATGACGTTGGTCTGTCAACTGCCTAGGAATCAATTTCCTCGATGGTACATTTTATAATTATTATTATAGTGCTCTCACTGTGATTTCGGTGACGGTGGCTGATTACTTTGAAACTAGGCCAGCTATGCCAGGAGTGATTTTAAAGTGCCCTATCGTTCGCTCAGCGCACAAGAGCACTCTGTCATCCCTTATTCTCATAATCCTACTAGATAATGAAAGTACCTAAAGGAAGAGAGACAAATTCCTTTTTTTCCTTCTTCTCATAATTACTATGAGAGTTGTTATAACGGATGACCGACACAACTGACGAGAGGTCTGGCGTAGGACCTTTAAGTGCCAGCCTGACACGTGTTGATTATTATTTATTATTCTTGGACAATCAGGTTGTTAGACATCTACAGCCCCAACCAAACTTACAAACAACAAATTTTTAAAACTCGGAAATCAAATCCACGACCTGGGAAGAGCAACGCTAAACCAGTGAAGGCGCAATGGCGAAATAAATAATCGGCCAAGTGCGAGTCGGACTCGCGCACGAAGGGTTCAGTACCGTTATAGAGTAAAAATAGGCCAAAAATTGTGTATTTTGTATGGGAGCCCCCCCTTAAATATTTGTTTTATTTTATTTTTAGTATTTTTTGTTATAGCGGCAACAGAAATACATAATAATCTGTGAAAATTTCAGAAGTCTTGCCATAGCGGTTCTTGAGATACAGCCTGGAGACAGACAGACGGACAGACATCGAAGTCTCAGTAAAAGGGTCCCGTTTTTACCTTTTAGGTACGGAACTCTAAAAATGGATAATGTACAACGCCTTTTTCTTGAAACAAGATTTTCTAAATTTTTTTTTGTTCGATACTAATTCATCGTCGAGAAAGTAACAGCTGCACTTGATGATAATTTACGAGAGCTAATTCTTCTCGAAAGTATGTTTAAAGTCGTAAACTCATTAATCCAACAAGTAATAAAACTTGGTTCTTTTTAAGGTGCCTCGTAAATCGTCTACTTAAAGTTCAGTCAACTTGTATGTTGCGATAAATTTGAAGACGAAACACGTGTGAGAGTAGACGGAATAGATAGAGTGGCTTTACACTTCAAAGAAACTTTATTCTACTATTTTAATACCACGTTAATGCTGCTTCATTCCTTGTTCGATCTAGACCTTTTTCTATCAAACTACGAATTGGTGTCCTCAGGAAATGGTATACCGACTTTTGTTTGATGTAATAATTACTATCAGAGAAGTTGATTCATAGGCAGATGGCCGACCTACGTAATTTGGTTACGTTTTGTCAAACCTAGCTGAAAGATTACGAATTACACTAAATTGACATAATCTGACTAAAAGACGTATGGTGTTTATTGCCTACGAATCAATTTTTTGGTATATATTCAATGGTACCTACATGAAAATACTTTTTTGTAGTTTTATAGGATACGGACTAAATCGAACAAAAAACAAAACTTGGCTTACGATTTAAAAAAATCTTATTCTTATTCAAGTGAATAGAGAAACAGGGGCTGTAATAGGCTTTAGTCACTAGAAATGTTTGAAAACACACAAAATAAATTGAAATAAATTGATCGACATATTGTAGGCAACTTTTATTTTAGTCGACTTTGTCTCGCTAAAGAAATTAGCCCAGGACCGGAGAAAATTCAACCTGCTTCGACCGAGCTTCGATACGAAGCACTAGATGATGATATCTTTCTGCCTTTTCTGCCATGGTCACTTACAGATGATATTACACGGTTGTAATAACTCAATATTAATTGATATAAAGGGCCATTAATAGGTTCTAATAGGGCCATAAATCCGGCGACGGATGTCGGCCATTAGCGAGTAGCGACACGTTGTGGCTGAATATTTATCGTCATCATTATTGTTACTGAATATGCCTTACTGTAAATGGTCGCGCTATTTCATTTACTATTGCTGAATAAGTTACTGTAATTGACTCCTGTACTGTTACTGTACTGCTAAAATTAGAATCCCATCCTACTATTTCATGCATAACTAGATGACGCCCCCAACTCCTTTGCGCTAAAAATCATTTATCGTGTTGAAACCGTACATTTTTTTTGAAGTAAAAAGTATCGTATGTCCCTTTCCGGGAGTTAAAGTATCTGCATACCAAAATTTATCGAAATGGGTTCTACGGTTTATGCGTAAAGAGGTAACAGATAGACAAACAGACAGGCAGACACACTTTCGCATATTTATAATATTAATATGAATTATGACGAGGCTGACTGGCACATCCAAAGAGATTGTATGTAGAGTCAAGCTTATTTTATCTTTCATTATTTTCTTCGTGTCCTTACTCTACAAGCCTTACCTTCACTATTTCTATATCTGTATCAAAATATTCCGCTTATCCGTTTCGATAAGTACATATACTTATTTGTCCACCATGCAGACAAAAAGACTTTTGTGAATAATTACATAAAAAAGCTACTTTATGGAATAATTATTTTAGAAAATAATACGAGCAGACATAATATTATTATCCATACTTCCATACTAAAATTATACATGCAAAAGTGTGTCCGTCTGTCTGTTTGTCTATCTGTCTGTCTGTTATGTCTTCACGCCCAACCAATAAACCGGTTTTGCTGAAATTTGATATGGAGACACTTTATGTCCCGGAAAAGGACAGTAGGATACTTTTTATCCCGGAAAATTTTACAGTTCTTGCGAAAAACGAATTTTGCCGTAACGGAGTTGCGGGTGGGTGTCTTCTAGTATTATGACATAAATGGGGCTAGGAAAATTGACAGCTTTTTTAAAAAAAATAGAGGGTGATTACTTGTTTAATTGGCTTTTAGTGTCTTCACTGATTCAGTGGAGCAAGATTCTACGTTATATTTTCTCCCATCGATTTTCTGTGGGTCTCTCTTCGTTCGAACTAGCCCCCATGTGAATAGGGCATTACTGAATATCAATTTGTGTAAATGACTCCACTATTTCACCCCCTGTTAATATACCTGTGAGTTATGTATCCAATATTCAATATGCTGACGGTGCAAGCGTAAATCAAGTTTCGAACGAAATGAGATATATTCTAAAGTAACATTTTATTTCTTCTTGTTTCTCTTATAAATAATGTAACCATTTTTCTATAAGATCGATATAACTGTTTTGTATTATTATTTCAACATAAATAATGGCAACATAAATTAGCAAGCAAAAGCTCTATAAATAATTTAAATTTTAATTGATAAGTTATTTAGCGTATATTTTGTTTTATAATAAAATAGTAGTTATACCTTCTGTATAAAAAATATATTTTTATTACGGGAATTACTAGCTATGTTAAAATCTTACCGTTCATTTTTAGCAGCTAATAATCACTATTACACTGTGCTACATAACTTATAATACTAAAACATGTGAGCCCACATTGGTATCCGGGTTTGGAGAGCGTCTGACTGCCGTATCGCATACTGCAGGTCAAAGATCAACAAAATTATAAGTGATATTACATTTAACAATGACAGTAAATGAGGACGTAATTGGATAAAATGGGTAACTAACAATTTAAAAATTGTTAGTTTTTTGCATATAGCATCTATAGGTAAATGAGTTTAAACCAAAAAAATAATGTTTCTATGTATATTTATTATTTGAGCCAGATGATGAAGTAGGTAAGTTACAAAGGTTTGTTCGAATCGTTACGGAAATAATGCTTTTCACTTCACTACATAGTATAAAACAAAGTCGCTTTTTCTGTCCTTATGTACCTTTGTTCCCTTTAAGATTTAAAACTACACAACGGATTTTGATGCGGTTTTCTTTAATAGATAGAGTGATTGAAGAGAAAGGTTTATAAGTATAATAACATTCATTAAATAGTGCAGAAATACTGTTTTTTTTTTTAGATTTATGATGTGATGTCGTAAATAATTATTAAAAGCTTTTAATTTAACTTGCTCTTTATGTATGTAAGTATGTTCGGGTGGAATTTTGGAACTCAATTTTGAAGTAGATATATTTAACCGATTGAGCTGAAATTTTGCATACACGTTTAGTTTAGATGACAATGCACGATATGGTATGTGACATCACTCTTTATCCAATATGGCCAACCATCTAAGATGGCGAAATAGTTATTTTCTATGCAGCTCATCCAAGATAGGGGAATAGTTATTTTTAATGCACTTCTGCAATATGGGTATCAAATAAAATGGCTCATTGAGAGTAACTCAGAAACGAATGTAATGTCATTCTACATCCAATATGGCGGTTCATCCAAGTTAGCGGAATAGTTATTTTTAAAGCATTTCTGCAATATGGGTATCAAAATATAAAACGGCTCATTAAGATTTGAGAGTAAATTAAGTAGTAATAGTCAAGTCAAGTATTGTCGTGTCGTATCGTGTCGTATTGTGTCGTGAAGTATCGTGTCGTGTCGTGAAGTGTCGTGTCGTATCGTGACGTGACGTAACGTGACGTGACGTGACGTAACGTGACGTGACGTGACGTAACGTGACGTGACGTGACGTGACGTGACGTGACGTGACGAGTCATGTCGTGTCGTGTCATGTCATGTTATTTCAAGTCAAATCCAGCCGGGTTTTAGAAAATGCCCGGTTGAATCCAGTCAATTTTGTTAAGTGAAATTTAACTTTTTAGTCATGCAGAAATAAACGGAATATAAAAAACTTGAGAGGTGTCAAGGGACACCCGGATGGAACAAAGTTATTTCTTATGTACAAAAAACCTTCTTAAGGACTTAAGTTAATCAGATTTTAACAAATTCTTGAAAGAAAACAAACTACAATCAAACAGACTAAGAAATCCCACCAAAAACATTTTAATGTAATAATGTTGCCAAGATGATAACATATAGTTCGTGGTGTCAAAAAGTAGTGAGATCTCATGTAGAGCCAAGTTTCTAACCTTAAATACTCCGACCTAAATCTAAAAACCTTAATTTTACACTAAAGCGCGGCAAAATACTTGATAATAATATAATGTGTCAGCCACACGAGAAGAATATAAAAACTCTACACATTAGTCAAAATCGGTGGCCTGGCCATTTTTTATTAGTTACGGTAAATATAAAAGTTATTAAGTACAACAGAAAGTAATATATTAAGTTCAGAGCCCATAGCATGACGAATAACAAAATGGCCAAGCCACCGATTTTTATATTCCACTATATAGCTGCTTGTTGTGCTTAAATACTTCTGAAATTAATATTTACAAGTAACGGTCAAGCAACCGCCGCGGTAATTATGGCTGCCAGAAATAGAAGTCGATAGCGCGATAATGAAACAGATAGTGGCATCTTGTGACGGCCGTAGTGACTACCGACTGTCATATTATAAATATTCACCTTATTTTTAGGTTTCCGTACCCAGTGGGTAAAAACGGGACCCTATTACTAGACTTCGATGTCTGTCCGCTGTTCGTCTGTCCGTCTGTCTGTCTGTCTATCTATCTGTCTCTTGGATGTATCTCAAGAACGGTAGAAGCTAGAGAGTTCAACTTTTCATCGATTATGTATTGCTGTTGCCGCTATAGCAACAACAACAAATAAATTTAATATTTCGGGGGGCTCTCATACAACAAACGTGATTTTCTGCTATTTTTTCCTTTTGTTAATAATAGATGTCGCTGCTGGTCGTCTACATTGCGGTATAGCTTGCACGAATAGTTTCATATACTTGTTAATGCACTGTAGTCAATAAGAGATGTCACTGTTGGGTACCTACATCGCACTATTGTTTGACGCGAAGATGTTTGATATAGCCGTTAACTTTCAGGTAAATGATTCCTCCTTTGAACTAACCGATGTTGTTTACATCCTAAAATTAAATATTTGCAAAGAAATGCTGAGACTACGAGTCTACGACTATACTTTGAACTTACATATTTTTACGACGATTTAAGGTCTAGAGTTTACAAAGTAAAGTACGGTACTTATCAATATAAGCACATGGACACTGTAACATCAGAAGAGTTGCAAGTGAGTTTTCGGCCTTTTTATGAAGGAATAGGCTAAGGGAATAAGCAGAAGAGAATAGGGATAGGAAATAAGGTATAGGGTGCAGTTGGGCCTCCGCTAAACTCACTCACTAGACGAAACACAGCGCAAGCGCTGTTTCACGCCGGTTTTCTGTGAGTATGTGGTCTCTCATAGCTAACACGTGTTCTTTTATTTGGCACAAGAAGTATTTTATACTCTATTTTTAATTTTGTATCTAGCACAACAAACGGGGCTATCCCATACTAACATCCACCCTCTATATCAAGGATATGAGATGGGATTTGATAATTTTTTTGTTTCTTTACTAATAGTAGGTTACATACCAAATTTCAGCTTTCTAAGACTTCAGGAAGTACCCTAACAATTTTGATGATCGGTGAGTCAGTGCCAAAATTAAGGGTTTTTGGACACCTATAAAATCTAAGGTATAATAGTAACAATGTTCAAACTTTGCACATTTAATTATTATACTCTACTTACTACTTAAAAAATTCAAATATCTGCCATTATCCAAACCAAAGTTACGAGGGTCCAAAAATACGACGAAACGTTTCGAGAAAAGGTAGGTAGTGCCCTTCGCTTGGCTCATCTTGGCGGGGGCACTCCCGTGGCCCCAGATCTAGCCAGAAGTAACTAAAAAAAAACAAAAAATAAATTATAATCAAAAAACTTTTTGAAATAAAGCTTTTATTTAAATATTCTAAAAAGAAGAATATAAATTTCTCCTCAAAAATTTTAACCATTAAGTTATAACCTCAATATATTATACAATTTGCATGATAATAAAAGCTTGGCAACTCCGTAGATATGCACAGAGTCTTCAAAATACAAAAGAAATGTATCAGATGTATATCGAGCGCTAAAAATTTTGAAACCTGTAAGCCGTTGTTCAAAAAATTTAAAATACTGCCGCTGCCTTGTCAGTATATTTTTGATGTTTGTGTTTTTGTGCATAACAATCTAGATCGCTTCTTTACTAAAAAAAAATAACTTAGCAACAAAAATTAGTAGAGATAAACATAAACTTGTTATACCTGACCAAAGACTCAACATTTGTAGTAAAAACGCGTATTGTATGGCAGTTTGGATCTATAACAAATTACCTAACTGCTTTAAAGAACTGACTATAAAACGATATAAAAATAAACTATACATCTGGCTCCTTAACAAAATGTATTATTCAGTAAATGAATTTTTCGATGATAAAAATATTATGAATGAGTTAACTTAAACAAAATTAATGTGTATCTTATATATTTATAAAAAATTATAAACTGCACCTATCTATTGTAATGTAATAAATCAACAATTAATTATCGACATTTCTATCTCTATATAATAAATCTTCTGACTTGGTAATACATTCCTAAGCAAATAAAATGATTTTGATTTTTTTTTTGATTTGTCGCGAGACTAAGGACCTGTTTCATCACTTCCTGATAATGTGCCGGATAGGCTGTCCACAACTTATTTGACAGATTCTCCATACTTTATCTGTCAAGTTAAGTTGTGGATAGAGTATCCGGCACTTATCAGGAAGTGATGAAGCAGGCGCTTATTAAAATAAAAAATATAATATCAATTCACTCCGTTAAATTGGTACTAGTTTATTTACAAATCGCGCGACAAGCTTTTATTATCATGCAAATTGTATAATATATTGAGGTTATAACATGGTTAAAATTCTGAAGGAGAAATTTATTTTCTTCTTTTTAGAGTATTTAAATAAAAGCTTTTTTCAAAAAGTTTTATGTATATAATTTATAATTTATTACATTTTTCCCGCTTACATTGCAAACCAAAGACCTCTATTAGTTTCTTATGTCAATGTTGCAAACGCAGGCTGAACCCTACGAGATTTATCAAAATAATGTACTAAGTATTATACACAATGAAAAGGTCTACAGAAAACTCCGCGATGATATATACTCTATCTCTTATGGATATCCCACAATAATTTTTTTTTGTCATTTACTTTTTATTACAAATAATGGCTAATTTTCGAAGCGATTTTAACCAACACGGCATTAATCCTTATTCAATTAAATACTTTGAATACATTGTTGATTTAATATAGAATTCTATATGGCTCTTTACAGCATATTATGATTTAAATAATTGATTCCCAAAGTGGTCCAGGTGGACCCCCAGGGGTCCACGGGAGCTTGACAGGGGTCTACGCTTGCGTGGAAAAAAATGGGGGTCCACAAGTCGATAACGGGGGTCTATAAAAATGTATTAGGTGACCCGACTTGACTTCTCCTATGAATATAGGCAGACAATATCAAAAGCTCAGAAATTGTTTTCGCACTAATGAAGGGCTAAAAGTAGGATCCAACAGTTGGACTGTTGGATGAATACGCTTTTTAGACTGGCCTTGAAACTTAGCTTAAATGACATCCACTCACAGCACAGCACTTTGATTATTATCAAAGCAATATAAATTATTCTCACCTTTTTTTTCTCACTTAACACAAAACTTGTAACTCATACTTGACTGAAAAACAGCCACAACACAGATTTCCATAGACATATACTTTTTTGGAGTTTTGGAAGTAAGTTAGTAAATGTAATAGCTGCAGGGGGTCCACCGGATCCAGCAAAATGTTTAAAGTGGTCTATGAGAAAAAAAAGTATAGGAACCTCTGGTTTAAATGAATATTTTCGAAGATATTACAGATTTAAAAATTGCGGGACGTAGCTTTTGCGGCGGTACCGGCCAATGCGGGCCACGGGTAGTAATGAATATAAAATATCATAACTACTGAATCGATTTTAATCATTTTTTCAGTGAGTGACATAGGCTATATATTTTGTACCCGTGCGAAGCCGGGGCGGGTCGCTAGTATGTTATAAAATGTTAGTTATTCATTTCATCAACTTGATATCGGTTATGTAATTATATTATCTATACCTATCTATACATTGTAATTACGTAATTAATACATGCTTTCATTGTTGTGTACAGTAACACAAGTTTTTACTTAGCATGGGATTAGACGACGTGATGTACGCTACCTAGCTTTTATACTATTATATATTATTGTATGCTTAATAAAGAATTTGAATTTGAATGTTAGTAAAAATTGATAGATATTTTTTTTATTTGGTTTTATTAAGAATCAAAATGATAAACCGAATCGCAGGAAACAACAATGTAGTCTTACTGCAAACCGTAGAACGTACATGAAATCAAATTAATTATAAAATGACTACTGAACCCTAAAAATAGAGAATAAAGTAAAATTATTCGCATATATTTTGCGTAGGGGAAAGAATCAGTTCGCATCTCACGACGCAACGCGACAATGCTGTAATTTTTATGCGAGATAGTGTGATGTGAATTAAAGTGCGGCGCTGCGTAGCGAATTCGAAAAAGACACCCCGCGGAATTTCAACTTCATATCCATAACTATCCAAACTAATATTAGAAATGAAAACAGTGTGTCTGTTTGTTACCTATTAACGCCCAAACTGCATAACTGATTTTAATATCATAACATAGAGATACTTTGAGACCCGGGAAGGGACATAGGATACTTTTTGTCCAAAAAAATTTACGGTTTCCGTGCGATAAATGAATTTTGGCGCAACGGAGTTGCCGGCGCGGCGTCATCTAGTCGTTATGCACTTTGCGTTGGGTTGAGCTTAGGTGAGCACAGACCCTATAATATATATAATATAATATATAACCACCATAATTTCATTACGCCGTCACATGCAAATCACATTCAACATCCATAACATTATTACGGTCGTATTTTTATGTCCGTTGAATATTAATTCGCTAATTTAATTCGCCCTGCGGGGCTAAAATGGTCACATTTAGCAATTCCTCTCAATCAATTCATAAAATGAATTGTCAAAACTGTCAAACTCACGAATATCAAATTAGTACGAATTTAGACATCTGAATTGCAAAAAAAAGTGTCAATTTTGCGTTTTTTAAAAAATCAATCATATTATGATTCATAATATGATTCTCCAAAGCGACCATTTTAGCCCCGCTGGACAAATATAGTGTTAAATCTATTTGAAAGCTTTTGATTATGGCAGCGTAAAAAGTTATTGCGAAGTAATTTTTAGATTAAAAAACTAGTAAAAACATCTTATTGAAATTCGGTTCTATCCATGATTAATTTACTTTAAGCCGAGGATCATTACTATTATTCTATCTGTATTATTTCTTTATCTCTTCTTTATAGAACAGCCAATAAAAACGTTACATGGAGTTGAAAATATATGTCAATTCGCCTATGTCAATTCCATACATTTTGATCGGCGTTTCTTTAAAAAAGATAGTCCCCTGTTCATTATTAGGGTTCCGTACCCAAAGGGTAAAAACGGGACCCTATTACTGAGACTTCGATGTCTGTCCGTCTGTCCGTCTGTCTCCAGGCTGTGACTCAAGAACCGCTATAGCTAGACTTCTGAAATTTTCACAGATTGTGTATTTCTATTGCTGCTATGACAAAAAATACTAAAAACGCAATAAAATTAATATTTAAGGGGGGCTCCCATACAACAAACGTGATTTTTTTTAGGTTTTTTCGCTCGTAATCAATAATGGTAACAGCTAGGCACTTGAAATTTTCACAAAATCTTTAATTATATTTGTACTTTGATAATTAATAATAAAATTTTAATTAAGTAAATATTTAAGGGGGCTCCCATACAAGAAACACAATTTTTTACTCACTTTCGCTCTATACCGGTACGGAACCCTTCGTGCGCGAGTCCGACTCGCACTTGGCCGATTTTTTTTTTTCTGCGTTTCGACTAACTTGCAGCCGTGGCCACGAAGGATTCTTATGTAAGAAGCACATAAGGAGTACAAAGTTGACCACATTTCCGTTCCGTTTTATAAAAGTTTATTTACAAAGAGTATCCTTAACAAAGAAGTCCCAAGTCCCCGTATCCTTCCAGTCGGGATAATGTTCCTTTGTATGAGAGCAAATAGAGGTTCTAGAGGCTTTGGATAATCCGATTATTAAGTTACATGATGAGTCGTACATTGTTGAAAAAAATTACATAGGAAACTTAAAGAACAGTAGATGATAATAAATAGTACATTAAATTGTAAATAGGATTTAAGCGCATGCGACGTGATACTGCATTTTTAGGGTTCCGTACCTCAAAAGGAAAAAACGGAACCCTTATAGGATCACTTTGTTGTCCGTCTGTCCGTCCGTCCGTCTGTCAAGACCCTTTTTCTCAGGAACGCGTGGAGGTATGAAGCTGAAATTTATATCAATTACTCAGGTCTACTGTCCCTTGAAGCTGTGAAAAAATCAAACTTCTAAGCCAACGCAATCAAAAGATACAGCCGTTTATGCCGCAAATTTTCGACACTTGCAAGGGAATCAAAACCTACAGGGTGCTTCCCGTGAACTCAGAATCTTGAAATTTGGTACGAAGCAACGTCTTATAGCATAGATAAAGGAAAAATTACGAAAACCATAAATTTTTAGTTACATCACATAATATTTTTTTTTTAATAATTTTAAACTTACTACCCATTTCCTCATAAACGCGTAGAGGTATTAAATTGAAATTCATACCAAATACTCAGGTCTATAATACCTTTAAGCTGTAATAAAATCAAACTTTGTAAACCTTGCAGGTTTGTACGGAACCCTCGGTGCGCGAGTCCGACTCGCACTTGGCCGGTTTTTTTTTTCCATGCGCCTGATACATCATGACTCATGAACGTCAAAAAAAACCGGATTCTAAATTGATCCTATATTATGTGTATCGTAATATTTTAAAAATCTCATCTCATATTATTGTAGTCTACTGTTAGCTCTTATTCTAAGCCATTATATTATGCAACAGTTAGTTTTGATTTTAAATACTGACTCAATGGAGTCAAATATAACATTTCTGAAAAAAGTCATTTAAGGTTTTTAATCGCTGATAATATATTAAGCTTATTTAGATATAGAGATTAAGATAATTTAATTATTATTTATCTTTTCTTAATTTAAGGAAGCATACATTAACTACTTTTACAACGAACATTCTGACCACAGAACCTAGTTTAGTTATTTTCCTATTTCGTAGAATGTCTCCCGTAAGTGCAATGTAGAAGGGAAGAAAAATTTCTCAAGCAATTCCCCTCAAGTATGTTTACTTTAGATAACATTGTTAAGTGAGACTGGAATCACGAGAATTCTCGCACAAAACCTGGCAGTTACATTCGTACTCTTATCCAAGGCTCTATTTGGCTTTTCACTTCGCTTTAATTTACTTTGAATGAAATGTAAAAAAATCAGTGGACCAAAATGTACTATCCATACTAAAATACTATAAATTCGAAAGTGTGTCTGTCTGTCTGTTACCTCTTCACGCTTTAACCGCTGGACTGATCTTGATGTTTGGCATGGAGATACTTTGAGACCCGGGAAAGGACATACGGGTAGGATACATTTTTATCCCAAAAAAGTGTACGATTATAATAATCAACTAGCGACCCGCCCCGGCTTCGCACGGCTATAAAATATATTATAGTCACTGAAAATATTACTACCCGTGGCCCGCATTGGTCGGTACTGCCGCAAAAGCTACGTCTTGCAATTTTTAAATATGTAATATCTGCGAAAATATTCATTTAAATCATATGCTGTAAAAGGCCATATAGATCTACATTAAATCAACAATGTATTTAAGGTATTTAATTGGATAAGGATTAATGCTGTATTTATTAAAATTGCTTCGAAAATTAGCCATTATATGTCGTAAAAAGTAAATGACAAAAAAATGTTATTGTAGGATATCCATAAGAGATATACCATAGACATATATCATCGCAGAGTTTTCTATAGACCTTTTCAATGTGTTCAATACTTGGTACATTATTTTGATAAATATCGTAGGGTTCAGCCTACGTTTGCAATGTAAGCGGAAAAAATGTAATTATTTACGACATCACATTAAAAACCCTAACAATAACAGTATTTCTCCACTATTTAATGAATGTTATTATACTTAAAAACCATCCTCTTGAATCACTCTATCTATTAAAAAAAACCGCTTCAAAATTCGTTGCGTAGTTTTAAAGATTAAAGGGAACAAAAGGATTTGAGGGAAAAAAATACTTTTTTTTATAATATTATGTATAGACTAGACGTTCCGCGCGGCTTCGCCTGCCTAAATTAGATATTTCACAGACAAATCAGTCTACAAAAAATAGCCTATGATCCTTCACGTGGTTTACTTCTTATCTGACCCAAATAATAGAAAAATTGCTCTAGTAGTTCGTGAGATAAGCCCTTTCAAATAATTTCCCCCGTTTTTTCCACATTTTCTTCTATATCTTCGATCCTATTAGACTTAGCGTAATAAAATATAGCCTATAGCCTTCCTCGATAAATGGGATATCTAACACTGAAAGAATTTTTCAAATCGGACTAGTGGTTCCTGAGATTAGCGCGTTCAAATAAGCCCTTTCAAATAATTTACCCCGTTTTTTCCACATTTTGCTCTATTTCTTCGCTCCCATTAGTCTTAGCGTGATTAAATATTGCCTTTCGCGATAAATGGACTATCTAACACTGAAAGAATTTTTCAAATCGGACCAGTAGTTCCTAAGATTAGCGCGTTCAAACAAACAAAGAAACTAACAAACTCTTCCGCTTTATAATATTAAATATAGATATAGATTAATGCGATATTAGTATGCTCGGCCTACAGCTGCGGCATACTCTAATTAGTAGTTTACCTACCTACCATACCATACCATATACATATTATGCCTAATTAGTACTATATCGTATATTATGATACTTATTAGGAATTGATTAAGTTACTGCTTCTAATACGTACTATAACCCAAACTTGAACCTATTTTGACTAAATCTTTGTTAAATTTTGGTAAAATATTATCTCCTATTTCCAAGAATCCCATGAAAGTTTTTATAAAAATGTTAGCCAGACGAAGTTAATTAAGAATGACATTGTTAATTAAGAGATTTTTACACTTTGCTTATTAGCGAAAAGCGAGTTATAATTAAAAGTTCACTACCATTTATTATGATTAACCTCATTTATTTAATCTGGGACAACAAACATAATTTCATCAAATTATAATATCTTATATAATTATAAGTAGATAAGCAAGAAAAACTGACTAATATTTTAAATATTATTTGTCTACTTATTCTAAGTAAATTATGGTTTTTAAAAAAGTGGCCAGTTTGACGCAACTATTATTTTTAACCGACTTCGAAAAAAGAGGAGGTTTCTCAATTCGACCGTATATATTATGGTTTTTTTTAATCTATTTTTTATAATTTTTTAAATTATTTGTCATACTTAATTAAAATCAACATATTATTTTACTGAAAGTTTAAGATTAAAAACAGTTTTCTGCGTAAATAAAGATTAGAGCAATATACAGTAATGATTTGATATTATAAAGAAATCAATATTATGATGAGAAATTAGTGAATAGCCCACACATCCGTTACGTTATTGGCTATTGTAGAGCTATGTAGAGCTATGAAACGGAAAGACAGGACGCCTTGTATGTCATAATACTATGTTCTTGTTTAGGTGGCTGTATTTTTAGAGCTTTAGTTTAGGTAATATTATGAGTAAACTGCGCACGATTCAGCGGTGACACAAGCTATTTTCGATTTATGCCTGGTCGGCCCAAATTATGTTTGTTAATTTTATTCGTATGGGCTATAAAGTATATTAATATATAATTTTAGATAAAAATATATTGACAAGTTAACTAAAACTAGATCTAAGGTCAAAAAGAAGATATAAAATACTCCTATTATACAAAGAATTAAAATAATATTTACAGAAATCGAGGTAATTTAAACATTAACCCTCTTACTAATAATAATATAATATAATAATAATACAGCGTTTATTGAGGGTGCATAAGATTTTTTCTACTAATAATCATTTTTTGACATAAGGCCTGTTATAATAAATATAACGATGCTGTCATTTCCATACTAATTTCTCTGTATACACTCTGTGTAACATGTGTGTAACTTAAAAACTCCTGTTTAACTATTCACACGTTGAACGCATGTATGGGAAGTTTTTATTAGTAAGAGGGCAAAAATATTGTGTTATTATTTTTATTTGTAATAAGGTATCCTTTAAAACCTTAATCTCTCCTTGCAGCTTTCCTTTACTATATGACGTGATTCCTTCCTCCTAGGTCTATGGTCCGACCTTGCTTCAGAGATAATGAAATGGCGGGCTACATCTGAATTGCAGATGTTATTCCAATCCGAAGAAAGGTGCTTCTAAATAATTGCAGCCCTTCGCTTTGAAGTATTACCTTGAGTCATGTTTACTTGGCCTTGAACTTGGAACTGGACTGTTTACTTGTACCATCGAAGAAATTGATACATAGGCAGTTGACGGACCTACGTCATTTGGTCGGATTATGTTAATTCAATGTTAGTGGTAATCTGTCGGCTGAGTTTGAAACAACGCGACCAATTTACGTTAGTCCGCCGTCTGCCTTTGAATCAACTTCTCTGATAGTACTATTACACAGTTTACATTCGTGTTGGGCCAGTAATAAATAAAATAAAAATAAAATAAAATATGTTTATTTCAGGCTTCAACCCATAAAAATATTAGTAAGTAAATGTGTTAGTAACAATCCATGACTTAACCTATGTTAGAATTGTTAGTATTTAAGAGTAGGTACAATATAATGTTTATTTTAGGCCCAGTGCTACCTCCACCCAGTGCCTCTGAATAGGGCAATCTGGTCTACAAGCAATCATTTTTAGGATGCTGTTCCGAGAGTTGCAGCAGAGAAACGGCTTTTTTGCGCATGATAGCGTGAAAGCCATCAGTACGGGCCTCGGCAAACATCCCTGATGCACTACAGCGCCACGGCAGTCGCAACAGCATCCTAAAAGCGTTGTTATACTGCACGCGCAGAACGTTGTAGGCTCTACTCGTGTATGACACCCACAGGCCGCTCGTATAAAAAGACTGACAGAACGCCTTAAATAGAGTTATTTTAACGTCTAGTAATACTGGCATCCGCTACTGTATGTTTAAACGTAATATGTACTATAAGGTCCACTTGCGCAGATCCAGGTTAAAGTTAATACCGGGTTAAATAGTGTGTTATCTCTTACATTCTTTATATATTTTACGAAAGAGATAAAGTTTAATCCGGGGTTAACTTTAACCCAGATCTGCGCAAGTGGGCCTTAGAGAAATTGATTTTTAAGCATACGGCGGACCTAGGTAATCTAGTCGGGTTATTTCAAGCCCAAGCGAACGATCAGGACTAAAATTGACTTGATTTAGCTTGAACAACAAATGTTGGTCGACCATCTGCCTATAATTAATTTCTCTTAACATACAGTTGTAGATGTCAATGTGACTGGCCGATGGTACTGTTACATGGCATATAGTCGTAGCGGGCGCCAGTAATACTGAATAACTATACATCTATGCATCTATACATATAAATAAAATAGGAGTGTCTGTTTGTAATGTCGAAGTAACCGTTTTTTACTACATGTATATGAATGTATACACGGTACATAAACCAAAATAATATTTTTTAGGATTTTTGTCTGTATGTCTGTCTGTTTGTTCCGGCTAATGGCTGGAGCGATTTTGACGGGACTTTTATTGGCAGATAGCTGATGTAATAAGGAGTAACTTAGGCTACTTTTTAACCGACTTCCAAAAAGGAGGAGGATATAATATTTTACTTTTTTCATATTTGTTTGCGGGATAACTTTGCGGATAACGTTTGTGGACCGATTTTCAAAATTCTTTTGCTATTGTATAAGATAGAGTCCGAATTTGGTGCCATGTTCATAGAAATCCCGATGATGCGATCCATGAGAAATTGAAGGGACGCCTTGAAATTTGTATGGAAACATATAGTGACTTATGACTTTATCTGAAGGATTTCAAGTATATACTACTGCTACCAAAAATAATATTTTGCACTGAAGTATATCCTAGGGTTCCAAAGGTGTTGTACAGAACTCTTGAATCCTTATAGATACAATAATATGTTCGGGGATTTCGGCGTTGTTTCGTGTTATGCGTGTTATGTCAATAATTTATGAATTATATTAATCATCATCATCATCATAATAATTATGCCATGCTTCATCGCATTATGACCTTATGAATGTTATTTCTCATGATCTTTAACATCAAAACACCCTTTGATTAACTGTCTAGCTAGCGCGGTTCTTGAGATACAGCCTGGAGACAGACAGACAGACAGATGGACAGGCAGCAAAGGCTTTGTAATAGAAGTCCCGTTTTTACCCTTTGGGTAAGAAGCCCTAAAAATGGAAAACTATCCTTCTTTGTTATTACATTACGTTGACACGGACGAAGTCGCGGGCAACAGCTAGTAATGAATAAAATAAAACCTTCGTGGTCCAGTGGTTTAGAGTTTGGCTTTCTACTGGGTAGTCGTAGATTCTTTTTCCGCGTTGGTAAAACGTTGTTTCCAAGTTTGATAAATACAATTCAGTTGATCACCTGATTGTGTGGTCGCCGGATGGTAAAAGTCGGTTTTACACCTGATTTCTCGTCAGTCGTATCGTTAATCCATCCAGTAGCTTAATATCGTCTGGTTATAAGAGTAAGGGAAGAGAGAGTGCACAAAAATTTGAGCGATAGAATCATTCCTTCTAGGCTTTCTAAGTATTTCGTATCGTCACCGAGTGAGTAGCAATAAAAATATAAGTTTGAGCAAGTGTCAAAGAGACACGTCTAAACTCTAAGTGATATTAAATCAGCCATCGCTCCAGCGTACTCATAATAACAAAAATATCAACATTGTATTCATACCATTGTATACCATTGTATTCATAATAACAACAATATCAACATTAATTATTAAAAAGGTTCATCCGAAGCGCTTAATTAAATAGCTTTTTCAGTGTAAATATTTACCAAAGATTTTAAAATTTGTATCAAATTCACCAGCAATTTCTGCCCAGCTTGGATCAACGCCAAAGAGCTTTTCCATTAGCCCATTCAGGCGTAAACAATATTCATAATTGCTGTTTTAATGCAGACAGTAGTGGCTTCATATGAAGAAGAGGAGTAGCAGCTTCATAGGAATTCAGTCCATAATCACTTAAGGGAATCAAAATTGATTCGAATGTAGAAGTTTAACAGTTATAGAAATCGACAAACTAGATGACCCCCGCAACTTCTTTGTGCTAAATTTAGTTTTTGGCGCTGAAACCATACATTTTTCCGTGATATTAACCCTTAAGTAACATCGTGGGGTAAATTTTACCCCACTCGCATAAAAACAACAATATTTTTTTCTATTGAAAGTACATTTAATTCCTTTTAAGTATTCTCAGTAAAGCGCACATTTTGAAGGGTAGTGGACTTGGAGTAGGTAAAAAGTCATCCGTTTGAGTTGTACAGACCTATGGGGTAAGTATTTACCCCACAATGTTAGATACGTATGTAGTTTTTTTACTATCCTTAAAAAATCATTTTGGTCTATATTTACATAACTGAGGCCATATGAGTATTTTTTTATCTAACAAATAAATTGCCAACATTCTAGATGACGAAGCTTTTGAAGAAGAACCAGATTTACCGAATTCCGTGCCCAATTTCCGAGTTCTTTAGAAGACGCGCCGTCAGACCGCAGAAATCATGAAACTGATACTGAAACGGAGCTGGAAAGTGATAAAAGTATAAAAAATAGAAGATGTACATAGAATTGAATATTTTTAATGTGTAGAAGAAGAATGGTTACTAAAATTTGTTTTTTTAAAGAAAATATTTCAACATTTTTGTTGCAGAAAAGTAGTTGACAATTTTTTCAGTTTATTTCATTACAAGAATTATGATTAAATTTTTATTAGCTATCCTGCATTCACCAACTCAAATATATTTAAGAAAGTCAAGCTATATTGTTTTTACTGTTATAATTAAGAATTTCGTTGAAGAGTGATTACAAGCCAAATGTAAAAACCGTTAAAATGTTACTCTTTTCCATAAATAGAAAAATAAAGATATTTTCTTAAAAAAAACGTTGTTTTTTGTTTATTTATAGATTTATAATATTATGCTAGTCTAATGTAAATTAATCATAAAGATAGTAATTTTTCAACCATTACTTACATCATTTTTTCAAGTTTTTATTTGGGGTAAAATTTTACCCCACGGTGTTAGTTATGTAACAAAAAAATCACAATGTTAGTTGAGGGTTAAGACTTAAGAGGGTACGCGGGTGCAGTAGAATTAAAAAAATAGGTACTTGAGAAACTATTGCTATCACGCTTCACCCTGCGCCGGCACGTGTATTGTGATATAGACAGATGCAGTAAATCGAGGTAACGTAGTCCTCTGATTCCTCCTTCAAAATAGAGCCTATCTAATTATTTTTCTTTTAAATATCTTCAGGAAGAGTGAGTCTATACCTCTACGTTTTTATTTTATCTTATAGATCTTTCAAACTTGTTTTATGGTCGGTCGATTGGCAGGGTACGGGGCATTCATTTTTTGCGATTTTTGAAGGGTCATATCTTATTATTTATTAGTAAATTTTAAAAAATCGAACGTATAGGCATAACTTTAACAAATCCCAATATTGTATAAAAAAAAACATTTGTCTAGACGCATTGTCCAGGGAGTAAATTGGGGAATACGTTTGTATGGAAAAACAGTGCTAGCGTATCCTCTAAGTTTCATAATATTATTATGTCCTTGCCCGAGACTCAAAGGATCTTCTCCATGCCCATCAAAATCGGATCAGTAATTTAGACGTGAGGAGGTAACAGATAGATAGACACACTGTCGCACACATAATATTAATATGGATATTTGGATAAATAGATTTGCTATTGATTGGTGTAGTCTTTGTGTTCTAAAATCAAGTATTACGAAAACGTGGTTTGATCACATCCCGATAATTTCAAACTTCGAATGAAGACCTTTTGTTCCGGTATTTTATGGAGGGGCTCTTGTTGTCACAGATTTGCATCACATGGGTACACAATGACACATAAAAGGGTTTGGGTTTAGAGCGTTCTTACGGATAGGAATAAATTAAGGAGCACATTTTGAAGGTGCGCAGCGGGGCGGACCGCATTTTCCATGTATTTTACGACCTATAGCACACTTTTTTTTTATTTTTTGCCTAAATATTACGATGTTATTTGAATTAAAATTATTTTTTATTGATTAATTATTAAAATCCCCAAAAAGTGTATTTTAATCTATACATATAATAAAATCGTAGAGGTAAAATTTTTGTACATTGAAAATAAACTTGAAAAAACGAGTCAGGGGCATGTTAGAAGTGTAATAGAACAAACACATCTCAACTGTTTTTGAAATTTTTGTTTCTCTGTCTGTTTGTCTGTTTGTACAGGCTAATCTCTGAATCCGCTGGAGCGATTTCAATTAAATTTGGCATGGTGATTGATACCTTACATCCCTGGTCAACATCTTAGATACTTTTTTTTAACCGACTTCCAAGAAAGGAGGAGTAAATGTTTACTTTGCTGTTTGTGGTTTTTATTAATTATTTTTTGTTGTATAGATTGTAAACCCGAATTTGATAACAAGTTTAGAAAAACGGTAATTTTCACTTCTTTTAAGTAAAATTAACATAATATGCTACCAAAAAGTAAGATTCAAACCAAGTTATATCCTAGGGTATAGGACTTCGGAAGGTTCCGTTACTGAACGGAACTCCTGACCCCTTATATTTTTTTTAAATACTGGAAGCACATGCCATATCACCACCATCATTATCTACACCATCCATAACCACATTATGATGCTTTTGTTGTTTTCTTTTTGTAAGTATTCTTTTTAACCGACTTCCAAAAAGGAGGAGGTTATATGTTCGGCTGTGGATATTATTTTATCTTGGATGAGCCGCCATATTGGATGTAGAATGACATTACATTCGTTTTAGAGTTACTCTCAAAAAGCCCTTTCATTTAATATCCATATTGTAGGACTGCATAGAAAATAACTATTTCGCCATCTTGGATGGTCAGCTATATTGGACTTAGAGTGATGTCACATACCATATCGTGCATTGTCATCCAAACTAAACGTGTATACAAATTTTCAGCTCAATCGGTTAAATACATCTACTTCAAAATTGAGTTCCAAAATTCCACCTTAACATACTTACATACATACATACAGTGCAAGTTAAATAAAAGCTTTTAATTAATAATAATAATTAATATTTTTGCTATATACTACGACATACTTTTTTTTTAATCGATCCACCAAATAAAAAATATTTTGATACACCTGTTATATACGAACCTGCAAATACAAAAGGCTGAGAATCCTTAAATTTGGCAAAAAAATCAAGAATTGCAACTCATATATCTTAATTACTTAGTTAAAGTTAAATCCACTCAGCTCGGAGTTCCCAAACTTTTAACAATAGATTAGATAATCTTTTCGTCCTTCAAACGCTTAACTAGAAAAACTTTGCTACAGTCTTTAACGAAGCCGTCAGTGTTGGAAGTTCGGACATTTATTTCAGGGATTCCCTTAAAAGAAAATAGACTGGGAATTTTTCCAACAATTGGAGATATGAGTGGATGAAGTGGGTAACTAACAATTTGAATGACGTTTTTTGCATAAATGGAGGCTTTGGGACCGGTCACCGGGAAAATGATTTGAAAGCAAAAAAATGTGTTCTATGTATATATATTTGCTATATACGAAGTAGGTAAGTTACAAGGTTTGTTCAAATTATAAGGGAAAAAATAAGTAGGTAATTGTTTTCATGTTGTAAAATGTTAGTTACCCACTTCATCTAGTCATTTCTTCAATTGTGGAATGTACAACGTTCATTATGTACAATTAAGGCTGTCAATCTTTACGTCGTGGGTTGCCACCGCGGTGAAGATGGATCGCCTTTTTTCCTGAACTAAAACTTTCTTATATTGTAGCAGCTAGTATATGTACATAATGTTATCTTACACTTACGGTATGTTATTCTTAATCTGTACTTAACCAAGTTGCAACCGATAATTTCAAAGGTGAAGTTAAAGATAAAAAAATTCTTAAATCAAAATTCGTTTAGTAAAGTGTTATGGTAAATCCTATTTTTTTTTATTTCTAACTACGCTGTCCATATTATCGAGTATAAGTTGTCTAAGTATCGTACTAAGCTTTCTCATAAATCAGTCTTTACAAAGTGCATAGACAAGGTCAATACAATAGTAGAAAAATATACTCGGTAACTATGACACTTTTCTTTCACGTGAAAGTTGGACAATTCCAAAATTGCTGTGAATACTCCATCAAATGAAAATCCTTTGCTGACTTGCAGAGGGAAAATTTCAAGAGGCTTTGTAAAGTCCACTTCTGTAGTCAGACTCAAATGTATGATTTCATTCGGCGGGTGTTACCAACAATTTTATGCTACAAAGGCACTGAAATCAAAGAGACAATTATTATTTAGCCTCAATTGAATTTTATAGAGCTTTTCCAAGCTTACTTTACTTCTGAACTTACTATTTACGGACGCACTAAGAGGGATTTAAAAATAACTTATGTAAATTATAGTATAAAGTTAGATTGTAGACTATGATGAAGATTTTGACGTAAAATCCATACATATCATTCATCGAACTCTGCATTTAATTAAAGTTAATTAAGTAATCATTATATGTCTCTGACTGCGACCGTTTTACTTATATATACTTGAAGTTATGCTTGATTTATAGAACAAAAAAAAAAACACAAGAAGTGCAAGAATCTTTTATAACAATGATAAAACACAATATATTATGATTATAAAGCACATCGAATAAGATTTTTTATCAAAAAGATATTCAAGAGCGTTGAAGATAAAGCTCGTAAGATTTTACGAGAAATTTTTACGTTTACACATTCGACATCAGCCCCTAGCACATGAAGATGAAATAGCTTATCGCAAGAATAAATTTGATGCTTTCGATATTACAAAGACAAAAAGACTACAGGAATAAAATATACAAGATAACACTAAGAACAAAAGTTCTCTATTAGCAAAGATTTTAAATCTATGTAAACTTACAACTTACGTCTATTATAACGAATTAATGTACAAATTCCAACAAAAATGACGAAGATGACGGAAGTATCAATACATAATATCTAGTCAGAAAAACCACTCGTTATTAAAAATAAAACCAGTATTTTTGTAACAAAGCTATCTTACACATTGTGCTCGCCGAAACGCGTTATTAAAAGAAAACATCACATTATTATATCAAAGGAATCCCGATACTGTCATTGGAAAAATGAAAATACCTCATGGAGCATAGAAGGTATTTCGTGTCCAATTACTGGGGCCCTCAATCAATTATAATAACGCAAAGTTCGGCCGACGTCTGAGGGCTGAGGGCCCTCGAATCGAATTGGCCCATTGGATAGAAATCTCCGAGTTATGAGACGAAATGAAAGCAAACTTCTTTAATATTTGCCGTTGCTTTCTTAGGACATTTGGACGAGCATTGTGAAATTAGTTTGGCAATTTAAATAAAGAATATTTAAAAAAAAACAACTTTATTCAATTGATAGGCATATTTTTATAAGCTACCAATTATGTTAGCCACACTGTGTATTATAAAGATTATAGTTTAAATGTTTGGTCGATGTCTGATACGTTAGTGAAGTCGCTTGATGCTGTAATTTTTGTTGGTAAATTTTAATATTTGGATTAACCTCATAAATCTGAAATATGTAGTAAAGAAATTAAAAGGTAAATAACTCAGCTATGAAAAACATTCCGCACCTGGAGCATCAAATTTCAATTTAACAAGTAATTGGAAAACTTCTATACCCCCTTTGTAAATTGCCTAACGAACCCTAAAAGGTAGCACACGTGAACTCCACCGCGCAAGTAATCACGGGTAATGACGAAGCAGAACCGAGAAAGAAATGAGGCAGAATAAAATGTACGATTTCGCGAATAACATCGATCTGGATTAGAAGAAGTCAGCCCGCATATAAATGGAGATTATTTTCCGATAGTAATCAAAAATCGCACTCGAAAACTGTGTTTAGTTTAGGTTAGAATGATTTCGTTATGGTATTCACTTTTGATAAATAATTTAGTATGTTCTTAGGAAAGGAGAATTAAACCGCAACACTAACAAAACGGTGTCGCGCGTTTTGTTTGTTTTAAACAACATTTCTAGGAGCGGAGGGAAGGGGGGGGGGGGGGGGGGGGTGCAGCCTCCCCAAGTAGGGGGGGTTTGGGGGTGAAGCCCCCCGCATAGTAATCAAATGGCACTCGAAAACTGTGTGTTTAGTTTAGGTTAGAACAATTTCGTTATGATATTCACTTTTAATTAATAACTTAGTATGTTCATAACCACTAACGACGCACCGCCGTTTTGTTTTAAGAGCAACAATTCCAGGAACGGGGGGAGGGGCGGATGCAGCCTCTAAGGGCTCTCAGGGGCGAATCCCCCCGCATAGTTATCAAATTATACATTGGAGATAGATACAAAGTGTAAAAAACAAATTTGTAATAAATTTTATGAGCTTTCTTTATGCAGAATAATACACTTTTTCTCTATGACGCACCGTTTTGATAATGTATGAGCAAAAACGCAAAAATGGGAACTTTAAGCCCCTCCCCCGCCCCTAGTTGATAGCGTAACATTATGCAGTCTAATATAATATTATTATGTTGACCCGACCTCTTAGTAATAATATTCATGCAAAATTTTAAGTAAATCCATGCAGTACTTTTTCAGTTTATCCCTGACATACATACAGACAAACAGACAAAAATTCTAAAAACTATATTTTTGGCTTAGGTATCGATTGTAGATCATGCAAGCATGCATCATCCAAGTATTCTTTTAAAAAAATACTATATTGTCCAGAATTGACTTTCGTACGATTTTAATATTATACCTTCATCTGTGACCTCCATAGATTTTTAAATGGCTCGACAAACTCGAGTCTCGAATCTAAAAGACTATGGAAACTGAAAAGTAGCAATCATAGGGTCATTATGGTATGATGCATGGTATAATGGTTTATAGTAGTGATGATGATGATGAATATAATTTGCATAGTAGCATATGCTTTCCGTTCTTAAAACAACGCTGAAACCCCCAAACTTGTATCTATAAGGAGTCAGGAGTCCTCTCAGTACTTCCCGGACCATGATATACCTTGGTGCAAAATGTACTTTTTGGTAGCATAATATGCTTAGAATACTTATTATGAAACCGAAATCATATTTGTTTCCATATAAATTTTGTGAAGTTTCCTCGATTACTCATGGATTCCTTAATCAGGTCACCACTTTTGTGAAAATGGTCCAAATTGGGATAGTATCCTAAACGGTATACACCAAAAGAAAAATTTTAAAACAAACGGCGGAGTAATCGTTGAACATAAAAAATTCAAATAACGAACATAACATCTGACGACCTCTGTCAGGCTCAGTGGATAACTTTTTGTTCCCGCCGACGGAACAAAAAGTTTCAAAGTTCCTGGGTCATGGATGTGTATATTTAAATAATATGTGTATCATATAATATAAATCTTAAATATATTTATAGTATAAAAGTATTAAATGTCGGTGTCTGGTACCTGTAACACAAGTCCTTCAGGTACTTAGCATGGGGCCAGACTGACGTGGTGTGAAGCGTCCATAGATATTATTATTTTATCTCTTTCATTTTTGAAGTCGGTTCAAAATGTAGCTTAAGTGTTAATCCAGGATGTCTGCTAACTCTTTGCAAAATTTTGTCTAAATTGGTTTACAACGGCGGAGTAATCTTTGAACATAAAAATTAAAAAAAAAACAAACATAACACCTCGTCCATATTGGAAGTCGGTTAAAAATGTAGCATATTATGTGTTAATCCAGTATGTCAGCTAACTCCTTGTAAAATTTTGACGAAATCGCTTCAGCTGTTTAATACAAACTCACAAACTTTCGCATTTATAATATTAGTAGGATTAGTAGTTATAAGTTATTTATAAAGTATTTATACTAGTTAAAGATTTTTGTTGTTTGGAGGACCGTGACGTCATAGCGACGTCATGATGAACTTTAGCGTTTTAGCGGGAAATTTTAATACGAAATTTAATAAGGGTTTTTTTTTTAATTAAAAATATATATCAATAAATACACTCTAGTGTATTTATTTAAATATATTTTATATATATATTTTTAGGTGTAACAAATGTACATCTGTAAAATAAATATTATATTTCCTAAAAATAGTCTACACCCCTATTCGTGTGTATAGGCTTGTCAGTCAAAACATGGCCTGGTTATAGTGTGTGTAATGTTTTACTTATTAAAATAATGTAATATGATAAGAGTATAATATTAAAATAATATTAGCTCGATACACTCCTTCTCCATATAAACTACAACTGAAACTAAACTAAACTACTACGAAATTCCATGCTCCTACGTTTCCGCATTTTTCGTAAAAAGGGTTCCAAAGTTTTTCGCTCGCGTATTAATATATAGATTAATTTATTTATAATATTAAGTATATTAGAATGGATTGAAGTGAACATTTCTTTAGCGGTGTTGTACACTTTTTGGGATGGGTGAAAAATGAAAATGTTGAACTCCCATCAGGATACGTGATGTAATCGAAAGTTTGTAAGACGGAGGCAGAGTAGACTGTCGGTACAGCCTAGAAGAAAAAGTAGTATCCCTCACCCTTTTGAAATTGATTCCTGCTCCTGTTGTCCAAAAGCTAGAATGTAATGTATTTCTTTTTTTGTAAAACTATCATAGCTTGAATATAACTCAATAAGTATCAACTGAAATTACTCTGTTATTAAATCAAGCCCTACATTATGATGAAAGACTTAATAAAAACTTTCCAAATACAAAAGTTATGATAAATCTTTCTAAGTTTGAGTCGCTTTCGAGCTATTTTCTATGAAATATTCAAGTGGAATTTGCATATTATAACCTAGATCGATATAACCGGCACTCGAAAAGGGAAATGAAATCTTAAGTAGCACCACTCAGCTGTGGTGCCAATCTCAGTACTCTGGTAAGTTCTAATTTACCTTTAAAAATATTATAAAGTTACTATAAATGAAATTAATATCAATAAATTTTCTCAGCAAAGATTTTAAGACTTAAGACCCTTTTAAATTATGATGGAAACTATTATTGCGAAGTTGTCTTACAACATGCACAATCCACTTCGGTCATGAGCCATCATAGACGAATATCACTTACCTAAAAGTTTATAAACGTCTGTACTTATTCATTATGAGACGATTTGAAGAGGTCGCAAATTGGACAGAAAACTTTATACCAGAAAAAGCATCTAATTAACATCAATATCCGTCCCTCAAAAGACTGCCCCAAAGAGTCCCAAAGTGGGGCCTTACGATAACTTTTGCCTCGATGCTGTGATACGATATTTTAAGATGTTTTGTAATTTTAAAATGGTATCCATAAACATAATACCTATAATAACTTGCAGATTATATTGCAGAAATAACTGCACCATTTGTTAATTTCCACCGTGAAAGGAATGAAAGAACCTAGGCTAGGGGTACAGTATCGACATTATGCCCTTATTTCAATAAACACGAACGTTCGCAACTTGTACATTAAAGTCAACTGCGACTTTAACAACGAGTGACAATCGAAATCGAATTTCTACAACTTGTCGAAATGAAAATTCTTCGTGGCACGTCGCGCAACTAAAAAATTCCGTTCATTTCTGCAGTAAATCAAATCGACGCTCGACGTGATTGTTAAACGCAAGCTGCGACGAAATTCGTTCAATTTATGCCGAATGTTCGGGATATTATGGCATATAATGTGTAAAAAATATCATGGCTCTACTTAAATGTGGAAAAAATACTCTCTACACTATTTCAGTGGTATCATTCCCTCCAGGGATTTTTACAATATATTCTTTCAAACTGTTGAACCGAATTTTTACAATATATTCTTTCGACAATTACCATACTTACCTAAAAAATCTTTTTCTTGCTGCAACGTGGATATCAAACCCACGACCCCGAGTCAAGAGCCTAGTACTAAACCACTGGATCTCATTAATTTTTTTTTTTTTTGTGAAAACCTAATTACTTTAATGTGCAGCTAGTCAATCTACCTCAATTTATCTAATTACATACAGCTTATAACAATACTAGCTCTCTTCATTACCCGGGAAAGCCGGTAAAATATACCTTTGTTTCCCAGCTGTCAAAAGATTTATGGAGCGCGCATTTTAGATGTCACGGTCTAAGGTTTAAATAGTTTTCAGTTACGAAGGCCCATAGATATACATCAGAGACTGAGCTTTTCCACCGAGAAAACCATCGGAAAAATACACTGCACTGTTTTGATAACTGAATTTTTATTTTTTTAGAAAATCAATTACCCTTTGCGGGAGGTGTACCAGTTTTAATTTAAAAAAAAAATTACCGTGTATATTTTATACACGTCATTAAACAGAGGAATGAGAGGAGAAATGAGAGAGGCCATATATTTATAATAACGTTTCTCATTGTATTTTTTACATTGACTCTAATTTATAAATTATCTGTCAGTCTATTACCTCTTTATGCATAAACCGCTTAAACAATTTAAAAATATATACAAGGTGTAACAAAACATAGTGATCTTACTTTAGGGAGTGTATGTGTTCCTTATATAGAGTTTACTGTGAAAGTAGCAGCGCTGAGAAAGCAATTTTTTTTTGCGATTTGTACGGGCAAGCGCTCCAGCGTCATGAATTTTTCCATACAAAAGTTTGAACAAAAGTTACTCTTTTAGCGCTGCTACTTCACAGCGAACTGTATAAAGGGGACCCATACACACAACATACTCTAAAGTATTCTCACTTATTTTTGTATATAGTGTGGACTTTGAGCCTCAGGAAAAGGCATTTTTTTATCACTATAAATAAACAAATTACTAAGCGAACACAGTTCCGAACAACATCTAGTCATGTTGAAATATAACCGCTCAATCCTTTTTCTATGTCTGCGATGATATTCACAGCAATTTATGGCAGTGAACTAAGCCGCTGTGGTCTGCGAGTGAAAAACAGTCAGTGCCTGGGCTTGTGTTGTTTATTATTCATTGAAGGCGAAGGAAATTGGGTCTCTGTTGGCATTTAACATTTGTACTAAAATAAGTAGTTTCAAAAACTCTTTTAAAACAAGTTTTTTTCACTTGGCAGTACAAGAATTAAAAAGTACTTAACACGACGAATAAAAAGAGCCCAAACTCGATGGGGCTATCATGTCTCTATTACGAAGTTTCCACAGCCACCTTCCAGCACCTTCATCAGATCAGCTTTACGTCATCATAATATTGCATTGTCACTTGATTAAAAAAAAACATCACAATCTGAAACCGGAAGTGGGCCAAAAAATATATAAACAAAAGCATGTATAAAAAAACCCCCGCCAAACAACTTTAAAAGTAATGGAATAATATTTACTGACTTTAAGTTTAAATAATTCCTAAGTGTAAAGTAATATTTTAGTCTATAATAATTATTGTTGTCACGGTGTGTCGGGGGACCGCCAAGCTAACTACGACAACAGCGACTTTTGCATTTTGTATCGCTGATTGTCTCGATTCAGTTCACTGTGAACTGACCTTTAAACTATAATGTTTAAATGTGAAATCAAACATCTACATTAGCGCGGTCCCCCGACACACCTTGACAACAATTATGGACTAAAATATTACTTTACACTTAGGAATTATTTAAACTTAAAGTCAGTAAATATTATTCCATCACTTTTTAAAGTTGTTTGGCGGGGGTTTTTTTAAATTTCTTAATTTAATTTTATTTTATGCTTTTTAAACTTGTGTTGGTTATAGTGCAGAATTGTTCCTATCAACAGGATATGATGAATACGATCTATAAATATCCTTTTGGATAAGGCCGTCAATATGAGCCCAAACATGAAACCTCCACCCTGGGTTCATTCGGAGCTCGGCTCCTATACAATCCAGGTGATGCTGCAGCAGCAGCATGCAAATATTTACTGCTTACCTACGTCTTATTGGCTGTCGGAATTAAAATGAGCCCAAACACGAAACCTCTGCTCTAAGTTGGTGAGGAGTTGTGTATCCTATTGATTACCAGGTGATGCTGCAGCACCAGGGAAACTTTCCATTAATATGTATATATTCATAAGTGTCACGAACCAGAATGCAAAATATAAATCCCACCCATCAAACGACTGCAAGTTGCTAATCGGCCTATCACGAACCAGATAAACCGTGATATTTCAGATGTGAGCAGGCTGATGATGATGAACTATAGCTAAGAACACTCTCGATCATGTCAGCTTTCAAACAAAAAAAAGTAGATCAAAATCGGTCCACCCGTTTGGATGCTTCGATGCCACAGACAGACAGACAGACAGACAGACAGACAGACAGACAGACAGAATGACAGACAGACACGTCAAACTTATAACACCCCTCTTTTTGGTTGGGGGTTAAAAATAGGTTGGTACTTGGTACCTACCTAGTGTGTGGTAAAATTTTCTATTGATACTTTGGGTATAACATACAAAAAAATCCTTAATGAATATCACCTTCCTTATTTATTTATTTTTATTTATCTCTTTATTGTACATAATAAAAATACATAAAGATACAATTAACATGGAAAGACGACACAAAGGAACTGCTTATTTCTAAAACAAATCTCTTACAGCAGCCCTACGGAGAGATACAATGTAAAAGACAGCAGATAGGACGTGCACAATCAATAGTTATTATCTAATTAAACTAAATTAACTATAAATACAACAATATCAAACTTATAATAATATACTAAAGCTTTATAAAACCTATATATAAAATCAATAAATAATAATATGAATATAATAAATAAATACTATATGTATACATAATAACACAAGTTACGGTGATTGAGAATTAAGATAATGCTCTTTCAATCGTCTTTTAAACACAGCGATAGTCGGACTGTCACGAACAGTGTGGGGAAGCGAGTTCCATAATCTGACTGCGTGCACGGTAAAGGAATAGGATTAGAAATTGGTACGATGGGTTGGGAGGGAGAGGTTTGTTCTGACACTGGATCTGCACGGGATTTCAGGAGGGCGGGAAAAATTAAATCTATTGAGCAGATAGGATGGAGAGAGAATATTATACAAAATATTATAAAGTAAACAGAGGATATGAGAGTTGCGACGGAGACGGATAGGAAGCCACTTGAGCCTCAATCTGAAGGCTGATACGTGATCAAATTTTTTAAGTCCAAACGAATACAGTGATTCTGTAAACGTTCTAGTTTTGTTAACAGCTCCTCAGTGATGTCCAAGTAGCAGGATTCGGCGTAGTCTAGGATAGGAAAGATTAGGGTCTGGACGAGAAGGATTTTAGTTTTCATGGGCAAAAAATTTTGGAGGTACTTCAACTTATGCAACGAGTAGTACACCTTTTTACTGACTTCACTAACATGAGTAATCCAAGAAAGGTTATTATCTAAAATTAGGCCTAGATTTTTGGCAGTGTCGGTAAAAGGCCATCATGGCGTAGTGCCATCATATACGATACTAGGTGCATCACGTACACGCTGAGTCATGTATTTACTGCCTATGATCATCGCCTGTGACTTACCTGGATTAACCATCAGACCAAATGATTTAGCCCATTCAGCAATTCTTTGGGGGTCATTAATTTCTGCAATTGCAGAAAAATCAATGAGCGAATGACGGTAAATTTGCAAGTCGTCTGCGTAGAGGTGGAAATTGGATGCAATTAATTTGGAAACAGTGTTTATAAAAATATAAAATAAAAGGGGAGAAAGAACGCCACCCTGGGGAACTCCCGCCTCGACGTCACACCAATCCGTGAAAGCCTCATCAGAGCGGACCTGCTGCGAACATCCCCGAAGATATGAGTCAAACCAGTCTAACACAGAGGAGGAAATATTAAGGGAACGAAGGACATAGAGGAGTGTGTCAAAATCTACCGAATTAAAAACGCTGCTAAAGTCTAGTAAGACTAAAATGGAAATACATTTGTTTTCCAATGCTAGACGTATATCATTAGTGACTTTTAGCAGCGCTGTAACGGTACTGTGACCAGGACGGAAGCCGGATTGGAAGGGTGATAATAAATTATTTAAGGTAAGGAATTGGGAAATCTGCTTATGGACAATGTTTTCAAGGACCTTGGATAGATAGGGTAAAATACAAATTGGTCGAAAATGCGATAAGGAAGTAGGATTAGAGGTTTTAGGGAGTGGAGTGACATTAGCACGTTTCCATGCCGAAGGAAAAGAACTCGTTGTCAATGAGTAATTAAGAATATGTGTAAGGATTGGCAGGAGTTCTGGAAGTATAAGGGATATCATACGGGGACTCAAACTATCGCTTCCCTCTGCAGTAGAGGTGATAGCTCTGGCATGCCTTAAGACTTCGTCCTCGGTGACAGGTTTGAACAGAAGAGAACAGGAAGGGCGCGGAAGATAATCGAGATGGGAAATTGTGTGTGCTTTTGTAGACTGGTCGATGATAACTGGTGAAGTAGAGAAAGGAACATTGAGATCACTTAAGCTTAAAGAATTATTGTCGAAGTGACTAGCAGTCTTACCAATGCCGAGGGTTGATAAAAATTTCCATAACTGTGAGGGGTTGCTTTGATCTATTGAGTTTGGCATCCCTACACAAACGACTGCAACGATTCCGCAGGTACTTGTATTAGGCAAAATTGTCGTCAGTCGGTCTCTTCCTGTAACGACACATTGCACGGTTACGTTTAGCCATAATATTAATTAAATCCTGTGTCAACCAAGGTGCCGGTACATGCTTAATTTTATTCCTTCCTTTCTTTTGTATGATTTTGCGTTGAGCGGAGAGGCCGGAGACTCAAACATGAGATGATTTTATTTTTTTACTTTGAATGATTTTTTAAATCTTAGTGACTACAGCAGTAGATAATTCAAAAATTTAATTTTGAAACTTAGTAGTTTCGCCCTTAGCTACATATCAAGTATAATGAAATACTGTAAATTCATCATCCAAAATTAAGGTTTTAAATATCCAACGTGAGGTGTCATCGCGTCGCAATATTCGACCCACGCCAACGTACATACAAAGAACAACGCTGACTCACGCTGTAAGCATTTTAGACCTTTTTTTAGGTGTACATAATGTTATGTAAACGATGATATTAACAGTAACACCACAAAACTCATATCAGATGTATCCTTGAAATCAAATTAGTTTAACATACAAGTTTCGGTACGTGCGTAACGCTAACGACTGAATAATTTTGCTACTTTAAGTGTTCTGATATTACGAATATTGATGACCAAACTTTTGAGTAGCAAAATTAATTGAAAATTATTTTAGAGCGTCCGTAGCCTAATGGGTAGACCTTTGCTTCGCACTCCTAGAGGGTGCAGGTTCGATCCCGGGTGGAGGCGTGTACCAATGAGACATTTTCTGATCTCAAGTACATAATACGGACACTCATACGGTGAAGGAAAACATCGTGAGGAAACCCGCACATGGTTGGTCCCAGACGTATTGACTAGTTCTTTCCTCTGGACTAGGCCGACTATGTTGCGAGAATGCCGTATGTGCTTGGGCAACCATACGGACATTTAAAAATCTTGTCCCAGGCACAGTATTTGAGGAGTGGTTACTTCGCTCTGAAAATACTGTATAAATCATCCACAACGGATGCAAAGGCCTATAGTTTTATTGTTTTAAAAGTTTTTGCTTTTAAAAGTAAGTTGCTTTGTAATACTTACACTGCACCAAAAGTATAAATAAAAAATCGGCCAAGTGCGAGTCGGACTCATGCACGAAGGGTTCCGTACCATTTAAGAGCAAAAATTTTACTTTTTGTATTTATTTTATTTTTATTGTTGATTATTAAAGTACGAGTACTATTAAGTATTTTGTGAATATTTCAAGTGCCTACGTGTAGCCATTATTGATATAAAGCAAAAAAATCACGTTTGTTGTATGAGAGCCCCCTTAAATATTTGATTTATTTTGTTTTTAGTATTTGTTGTTATAGCGGCAATAGAAATACATAATCCGTGAAAATTTCAACGCTCTAGCTATCATCGATCTTGAGATACAGCCTGGAGACAGACAGATGGACAGACAGACGGACAGACAGACGGAGAGACAGACGGACAGACAGGCGGACAGATAGACGACAGACAGACGGATATACAGACATCGAAGTCTCAGTAATAGGGTCCCGTTTTTAGGGTTCCGTACCCAAAGGGTAAAAACGGGACCCTATTACTAAGACTTCGTTGTCTCTCCGTCTGTCTGTCCGTCTGTCTGTCTCCAGGCTGTATCTCAAGAACCGCTATAGATAGACTTCTGAATTTTTTACAGATTGTGTATATCTGTTGCCGCTATAACAACAAATACTGAAAATAAAATAAAATAAATATTTAAGAGGGGCTCCCATACAATAAATGTATTTTTTTTTTGGCCTATTTTGCTCGTAGTCAATAAAGGCACCAGGTAGGCACTTGAAATTTTCACTAAATCCTTAATTTTATTTGTACTTTATTAATTAATAATAAAATAAAAATAATATTTAAGGGGGGCTCCCATACAAAAAACACAATTTTTGCCTACTTTCGCTCTATAGCGGTACGGAACCCTTCGTGCGCGAGCCCGACTCGCACTTGGCCGATTATTACCCTTTGGGCACCGAATATATAATAGTACTTGCTTTGGGTACGGAACCCTAAAAAGCGTACAGATTATATTTATTAGTATCAAACTACAGATAAAACAACATGGCATTAATACCAATGTTTAATAAATGAGCAAAAGGCGGGTATTTCGCTCGTTTGGCGATAAGTCGAGTGAGTGATGGCCACAATGAATGGAAAAACAGACTAGATATTGAATTTCGACATAATATAATTATTATACAGTTATTAACTGTAGCTTTGAAGTCTATAGTAATCCATACTAATACATATTTATTATTAGTGCTTCAGTGTGTCCGTCTGTCAATTTGGCTGTTACATCCACACATCCAAACCGCTCAACCGATTTTGCTAAAATTTGGTATGGAGATACTTTGAGTCCCGGGAAAGGCCATAGAATACATCCTTTGGCGTTTCCCGGGATTCAATATAAAATGTATTTTATGGTAAAATACATTTTATCCCTAAGGGTGAAGCCAAATGAGCGTAATTTGTGAGTTGTGAGTCGCAGAATTTCGGTCGCGTAAATATATTTTCATACAAATCATGACTCACAAAATTACGCTCGTGTGAATCAAACAGGACTTTTGTATGAAACTGAATGCAGCAGAATTTCCCCTCCCCTCGCGGTCTCCGTACGTTTAACATCGCCTGACGTGCGCTCCGGGATCAAAAATATTTTTCAGTGGTTTTAAATCGATAAATGCGTGCTGAGTGTGTGTAAATAGCTAGGTAAAGGTGCAATCTACATTTACTGTAAGTTTTTGAAACACATTTGCCCGTATTTTGTTGGATTTATCTTGGTAAGTAAATTTCATTGTTCATTTTTGTTGGCGGCTGAAGGTAGACAAAATATTGTGAGTGTCATGTCGGTAGCGCGCGCGCAGCGCAGCGCCGGCCTAACAGGTTGAACAGCTGATCATTATCATCTATTACGGATTATATTTTATTCAACTTTGATAAATAGTGTGATTGCTGTTTTAACTTTGACTTTACACAATGTCGAGCCATAACAATATTCCACCAGATAAGAACACTAAGCCATTCGCTAAAGTGACATAATTCCTCGCTCACCGCCCACTTTGTCTAGTAAACGTTTATTGTCAGAATTATCACCTTCTTCGTTATCACCTGTCGAGAAGCGACACCAACCCACTAGGGACGAGCCACTGTCCCTCGTAATATCACTGCTAGAGCCGCGCATCCGATGATTCATGCAATTACTATGAATTAGTCAGTGTAGCTTCCTCGTACCTAGCTAAAATAAATGAGTTTGCCAACGACACCGTATCGCGTCGCAACGATTTCACCTATAAAGCTGAAATAATGAATATGACACAAAAATAAAAGCTTTTAATTAACTACCATTATTTCACTTTTGGCACTTAAAAATTCGTCACTAGAAAACAAAGTCGCAAATATTGAGCGAGACTTGATAGCAGCTAAAATGCATCTCACGCCGTGCAATCAGCCCCCGCAGCACATAATGCCTCTTATGCCGACGCGTTAAGGGCCTTCCCGTACGGAGATTCCGTAATTTACCGTATTTAGAGCCTTATAAACTCATAATTTAAAAGCTACAAAGTTATAATAAAAATACAGCAATAATCTTCAGTATATCAACATTCCTTTCCCCGTTTTAAATTTTCTATTTTTGTTTATTATACTCATGATATTAGCTTCCAAATTAATACCAATTTGTTAAAATTGAAGCATACTTTTAGTCTCTCTAGTATTTACAAATTACGTTTATTTGAAACACATGACAATAGATAGACAATTTCATTAACTACATATTCCCCGTTTTAATTTTTTTTAGATCAATTTTGAACTAAGATAAGTAAAAAAAAATAGGATTTTTGTGCGATCTCGGCAACGCGTCAAATGTATGGTCTAGGACCTAGATCTAGACTCTAGGTCGTTTGCTCGGGGGATGGCCTTAATATATATTCATACAAAGTTTCACCTCAACACTCAAAGTAGCCATTTTAGACTTGATGATCTGATCCGACGGCAAACGATGAATATTTTCCTTAATATCAGGTATTATTTCGTATCAGGTATTAGGTTTGTATACAAAGAAACGTTTCCTTTTAAGAGGGCGAATAAAGCAAGAAATCAAACAACACTTTTCGTCGTCTTTCATATTATTATGCCGGATGAAAAAGAACGACGCGGAATCATCGCCAAGTTAGTTTTTTTAATAACTTGATAAATATACAATATTTTAAAAATCCGCTTACAAGCGGATTTTTAAAATATTGTATATTTATCAACTGTACAAGTACAGTCCCTCAGTAATGTAATTTTATATTATTTAACAAAAAATTGACTCGGTTGATATTTTTCTATCGAGAAAATTTTAAGATATCGTGTTTTCGCTAGTACGGACCCTTGCAAATAAAATGTAGTATCTATGTTTAAAAATTAAAACAATTCGTACCTTATCAAGCCTAAAAATGAATTATAAGATCATCTATTTTGGTTTAGTTACCCCTTAATAATTCCTTTTTACGCACGACAAAACTCGTTATGAACATAAAACAATTTCGTAGCAAGACTCCATAGAACGATTTATATTTAGGCACTTTTATTGTGTTTTCGGGAGCGTCGAACCGCACCAGATTATTTTAGCTCAGTGAAGGTAAACTATTATAACCTTTGGAAACAACGCTGTGGTCGCAAGTCGCAACGAAAACTTATCGTATGAGCACATTTTCTATACAGGTGTATGTTTCTAAGTTTTATCGATGGTTATTTAGTAATTCAAATAGCGTGTTCTTTCTAAATATTTAAATTTATGCAAAATTTCATATACACTAAATATTTATTAATAAGACGACAGATGTTAATCCATACCTACTAATATAAATACAAAAGTGTGTCTATCCTTTTACATAATATCTTCTTGTCTTTCTGTTTGTCTTTTTGTTGCCTACTTTAGACGATTAAAATGAAAATACTTTGAATGTAGAATTGTTCTCATGCCATAAAAATATACGGTCACCATGTAATACGCGCTCCGACACATTTGGAACTTTATGAAGAAAAAGTTTTTCTGCATCGCTCGATGAGCAATTAAAATGACGCCCACGCTTCAGCGTCTTAGAAATCTAGAAAGAACGTAGACCGTATTTTAAAGGCTCTTGGTATTGTGTGGATGAAAATAAAAGTGTATTTCGGTACAAGCACGAACGTTATTTAAGGCTCCGTAAAATTCGCAGCCAACACACCGTGAAAGAATAACGGGCCATCGCCATATAACGAAGTAAGTACAGGTATAACGAAGTAACGTATAACTACAATACATAGTTTAAACAGTAGCGTAAACTTTAAATAACGAATCGACGCACAAAATTTCATATAAAACTAGCGGTCCCGATGGACGTCGTTCCGTAATATCTATGAAGTTTAAATTGTCAAAAGCGGTGAGGTTTGACATTCGAAATAATTATTTCTTTCTCCACGTAAATTGTAAATTTTTCTCTCCGTACCAAACTTCCTCCGATATTAGCAAAAACAAAAAAAATGCGCAATCGGTTAAGCCTTTCTCGTAATTAGCACTTACACACACATTGAACGATTAGGGCCCTTCCACACGACGTTTTTTTACGCTCGTTTGTAATATCGATACAAACGCAAGTTGAACGCCCAGCAAACGGAAGGCAGCCGATACGTTTTAAACTTTATATCTGCCAAAGCGCGATGTAAACACGCAGAAGACGAGCGCATCAGAATCGCGCATAAGTGCGCAAAAAATACGTCGTGTGGCCTTAATTTTTATATATCTGATTCGATAATATGTCATGCCATGAAATTCTGTCCTTGTTATTTCGATAATAGTATAGCCCAGCCGCGTTTTTGGAATCGAATTATTGCAAGACAGTACCGCTATTCTTTTAATGAACTTCTAATAAATTTTAAAAGACTCGTCCTGTTACCGAAATTCGATATTAGGCTGTATCATATTATTTTCTAGCCCATGTCATTTGATTCATTGACAAAAATAGGCATGGACAAATTGGCGTTTTTTAATATAATAATTTTATTCACCAGAACGTGAAACACTGGGAAAGCTGTACTAAGGCTTTCTGAATAAAATTGAATTGACTGACAATAAACACCGCATTTCCTGCTCTCTAAAGTTTCATATAACTTTCAAGTTTATAAAGATGTTATGCTGTACAGCATTTATACTGTGGTATAAGTCTGAGTAAGTATACAGGTACAAGTTTCTTGAGTTCACGGCGTCATTTATTTCCCTAATAGCTCGAATTACGAGACTTATTTTTAAAGAAAATCTGTATCATAAAATTGATCTCATCTTATCTGTTTAAAAATCGGCCAAGTGCGAGTTGGACTCGCTCACAAAGGGTTCCGTACCACAATCGAGCAAAAACAGGCTGAAAATTGTGTTTTTTGTATGGGAGCCCCTTAATTATTTAATTTATTAAAATTTTATTATATATTATTAAATTAAAAATAAAACTGAGTATTTCGTGAATATTTCAAGTGCATATGTATTTCCGTTATTGATATCGAGCAAAAAAATGCAAAAAAATCACGTTGGTTGTATGGGAACCCCCCTTAAATATTTAATTTATTTTGTTTTTAGTATTTATTATTATAGCGGCAACAGATATACACAATCTGTAAAAATTTCAGAAGTCTAGCTATAGCGGTTCTTGAGTTACAGCCTGGAGACACACAGATAGACAGACAGACGGACAGACGGACAGACGGACAGACATTGAAGTCTTAGTAATAGGGTCCTGTTTTTACCCTTTGGGTACGGAACCCTAAAAAGATAAGCAGAAGAAAAAAGTGGTACATTTACGTTATTAAAAACAATTATTATAATAAATTATAAACAAAAAACTTTTTGAAAAAAAAGCTTTTATTTAAATAGTCTAAAAAGAAAAAAAATAATTTCTCCTTAAAATTTTTAACTATTAAGTTCTAATCCTCAATATATTATACAATTTGCATGATAATAAAAGCTTATCGCGGCTCGCGAGACTTAACAATCTATCAGTACTTGATAAATTTATTAAAATAAAAATATTATAATATCAATTTACTCAGTTAAATTGGTACTTACTAGTTTATTTACAAATCGCGCGACAAGCTTTTATTATCATGCACATTGTATAATATATTGAGGATTATAACTTAATAGTTAAAAATTTTAAGGAGAAATTTATTTTTTTCTTTTTAGACTATTTAAATAAAAGCTTTTTTTTCAAAAAGTTTTTTGTTTATAATTTATTTTTTGTTTTTTAGTTATCTCTGGCTGGATTTCTTAGTCTGTTTGATAGTAGTTTTGTTCTTAAGAAATCGTACTCGACTTTGACCATTGAAAAATCTATATTTAGCGAGTTGTTATATTCCGTTTATTATTGCATGACTAAAAAGTTAAATTTCATTTAACAAAAGTGACCGGATTCAACCGGGAATTTTCTGAAACCCGGCTGGATTTGACTTGAAGTCACGTCACGTCACGTAACGTCACGTCACGACACGTCACTTCACGTCACGACACGACACGACACGACACGTCACGTCACGTCACGTCACGACACGATATGACACGTCACGACACGACACGACACTACTTGACTATTACTTTTCAATTTACTCTCAATGAGCCCTTTTATTTGATACCCATATTGCAGAAGTGCTTTAAAAAAACTATTCCCCTATCTTGGCTAAGCTGCCATATTGGATATAGAATGACATTACATTCGTTTCCGATTTACTCTCAATAAGCCCTTTCATTTGATGCCCATATTGCGGAAGTGCATTAAAAATAACTATTTCCGTATCTTGGATGAGCCGCCATATTGGATGTAGAATGACATTACATTCGTTTTCGAGTTACTTTCAATGAGCCCTTTCATTTGATACCCATATTGCAGAAGTGCATTAAAAATAACTATTCCCCTATTTTGGATGAGCCGCCATGTTGGATGTAGAATGAAATTACATTCGTTTTTGAGTTACTCTCAAAAAGCCCTTTCATTTAATATCCATATTGTAGGACTGCATAGAAAATAATTATTTCGCCATCTTAGATGGTCGGCCATATTGGATTTAGAGTGATGTCACATACCATATCGTACATTGTCATCCAAACTAAACGCGTATGCAAAATTTCAGCTAAATCGGTTAAATATATCTACTTCAAAATTGAGTTCCAAAATTCCACCGTGACACACATACTTTTTTTTTTATGTGTGTCTGTCTGTCTGTTACCTCTTCACGCCCCAACCTCTGAACCGATTTTGCTGAAATTCGGTATGGAGATATTTTGAGTTCCAGCAAAGGTACCTAGGATACTTTTTATCCCGGGAAAATGTAAGGTTTCCGCATAAAAATTAATTTCGGCGCAACGGGTTTAGTTATGAATAAATTTTTAAACTTTGCGGTCAACATGGTGTTTATATTTTATCATGAAGCATTTTCCGAATGAGGCGACAAACTGCAGTTTCGCTCTCGCCGGTGTAAAAATAAACAAATGTTTTTTATTCGGCCATTTTGCTGTAAAACTGTTTCGCAAAGTGCATAAAATATGTTTCGGGTTATTTTCAAACAAACAAGCAACAAAATATAATGAATGACGAAAAAATACAGAAAGGATTGTGCCCACATTTTGAATTGCTTTTGAAATAAGCAAATCTAAAGAAGGCTTTTCAAGAATTACCAAGAACTTATTTTGGAAAAAAGCTTCTAACATAATCAATGACCGAAATGATCCTACTAAATTGTTTGTGTGTATGGACGTATGGATGTATGTATGGATGTTTGTTACTCTTTCACGCAAAAACTACTGAATGGATTTTAATGAAACTTTACAATAATATAGCTAATACAACACATATGCTACAATTTTAACCGACTTTCAAAATGGGGGAGGTGTTATGTTCGTTTTTCTTATGTTCAACGATTACTCCGCCGTTTGTGAACCGATTATCAAAATGTTTCTTTTGGTGTATAGGGTATTATCCCAATTTGGTACTATATTCACAAAAGTGGTGACCTGATGAAGGGACCCATAAGTAATCAAGGGAATTCCTTAAAATTTATATGGAAACATGTGATGACTTCGGTTTCGTGAGAAGTATCCTAAGCATATTATGCTATCAACAAGTAAGATTTTGCACCGAGGTATACCATGGTTCCGAAGGTGCTGAGAGAACTCCTGATTATTTATAGATACAATTTTGGGAGTTTTGGTGTTGTTTTAAGAACGAAAAGCATATGCTGCTATGCAAATTACATTCTTCGTCATCATCATCATCATCACTAACATATTATACCATGCATCGTCCCATGGTTATGAGTAGGGTTTCAAAATTACGTAATTTTACCGAAAACGCTGGTAAAATACGCGTATTTTACGGTAATTTATATAAATTACGGTAAAATTACCGGCTACGTATGTATGCAGAATGATGTATGACGGCGGGCGGGGCGAGCGTGTTGCAAGTTGCAAGTTGGAACTCGCGTACTGCGTGCGCGTCGCACGGTGTGACGTTGCCGATTAGTGCTGTTTGCCATAATATTTTGCGCTGTTGCGACTTGTTGACAGTTGACGACACTCGACAGAGCATACAGCAAGCCGACAGGCTGGTTATTATGTTGTTTTGACTTACTGCACTAGACATACATTAAGTAACCTGTTTAATTGTTTATATCCCCATTCTTAATGAAAATTATGCTACGAAATCAAATCTTTTTTTACCCAATTTTACCGTAATTTACCGTAAAATATAATATTTTACGTAAAATATCGTAACTTACCGAATTTTACGAAAGTAATTTCACCGCCTTACATCCCTAGTTCCCTATTACTGGTACTTTTCATAGGCTTCTAGATCGAGACTCGAGTTTGTCAAGCGATTAAAAAAAATGTATACTTAATATTATAAACCTGAGGATTTCGTTTCTTTGTTTGCTTGAACTCGCTAATCTCAGGAACTACTGGTCCGATTAAAAAAATATTTCAGTATTAGATAGCTCATTTATCGGGGAAGGCTATAGGCTATAATATATTATCACTTAAAGACTAATAGGACCGAAGAAACAGAGGAAAATGTGGAAAAACGGGGAAAATTATTAGAAAGGGTTTATCTCACGAACTAATGGAACAATTTTTATGTTATTTGGCACAAATATGGAGTAGACCACGTGAAGGGACATAAGCTATTTTTTTGCAGGAAAATGTATGGTTTCCGTAAAATTCCTAATTTGCGCGGGCGAAGCCGCGCGGTACATGTATTCTTTATATTTATCATTTTATATACGTATACCTATAAAAAAACCTTTTCTTATATACCTTTAATCGATTCTTATTGGTTTTTAAGTAGTCCATATTTTACCTTGTATAAGGTTGCCTTGCATATGGGAGATCCCTCTTATCATAATGACTCGATGATTTTACAAATTCCGCAATGTTTTTCGTACAATGGGGACAGAATGGAGCTATCTCTGAGGTCGGGTGAGTCCGCAATTAATTATCGCCATAATGACAACAAAATGTCAAACGAATTTTTCCGACCCCAACATTCATCGACCCAAAAACAACGGATGTTCGCTGACAAAAGTGGTACGTGTTCCTATTTAAATCCTTGTTTAACATGATACGTGATCCTCTTTAAAATACAAACAATAAAATTATATTTTTTATACAAATGTATACTAAAATTATAATTATACACATTAATTTGTATTTAATACTGCACTAAATGTCACTGCACTATAATAATATGATACTGCACTATTATACTTAATAATAAATTTCATTAGTGAATAAAAAATTTAAGTATAAAGTACTAATTTCACATTTATGGGTCATTCATTTGAGAAAATTTACAATTTCTATATCCTGATCAAATAGGTACTTTTATTTTATACAACTACCTTATAAGGTAGAAAGTAGAATGGACATAAACTATACTTAAATATACAAAACTGGACGCTTCAAATTGCGAATTTTACTTTAATTCCTAATTATTTCAACGCGTTAATTAAATCCGCTGAACTCTAAAGAAATCCAGGGAACGTCAGAATCTTAGTCCAAGGATCCCTGGCCTAACTTATTACGCACTTTTTAACAGCACTTACTGCTGCACTCAGAGAAAAATATTAATTACTTAATCATTGTAATTAAATGAAGAGTTTGACAGACAATGTAAGGGGCTTATGTCAAAATATTTATTTAATTACAATAATTAAGTAACTAGCTAAAAGCCGAGCTTTGTGAGGGCTCGCGTCGTCACACCTTGCCTGACTGATGATAACACATCTACATATAAATAAAAATTACTATGTTAAAGCACGAATCAATAGGCGTGATAGTTTTTCCGTAAAGTGTACCACAAAATATTCAGATTGTGGGATATACTAGGGCTCGCTTCGCTCGCCCTGATCAATATTCGTCTCTGAGTGCGGCAGTTACATAAAAATTTAACAGTCATATGTTATTGAGAAGGGGAAATAAAAGTTTTCTTCGCAAAACCGTTTAAGCTCAGTCCCGGCTTTTCCGGCCTCACTGATAAGGTTTCCCGGCTCGATTTCCGTCGTGCGATAACTCACGCTCACGGAATATCGAACACAAAATGTGTTCACTGGAAATAATACAATGATATTACATTATGTGTTAAAACAGTGTGTAATAAAACAAAGTGATTATTATGTCTTACGGGTGAAAACTAGATTATACTTTAGGTGTGTATATGTGTATGAGTTCGCTGTGAAAGTAGCAGCGCTGAAAGAACAAATTTTATTTTATAATTTGTATATTTGTATGAACAAGTGCCTGAGCGTTAAGAATTTGCCCATACCAAAGTTTAAAAAAAGTTACTTTTGCAACGATGCTACTTTCACTGTGAACTTTATACTCATACCCTAACTAGAGTATTTTTTATTACTTTGTTTCACTTCATTTCATTTCACTGTCAAAGTAGCCGCGCTGAAAGAGTTGGGGGCGGAAAAGTGTAACATCATTTAAACTACTATTTATGATAAATTATGTGTTACATTTTTATTATACAATTATTTTAAGTCATATCACAAAACACACCTTGAATTTTGTAAGGTTTATGTTCAAAAAGAGGCTCTACATAACCGTATATTCGGAAGCGCCTAAAATTTAGAGGAATATTTTGAAGACCGCAATAAGGTTGAACCCAAAAGTACAAAATAAACTTACCTCCCGACTAAAAACTTTGGCCTGCGAAATGCTACGCTACCTGAATTTAGTTAATTAAAATGAATAAACAACTAACTTTCTTCAAAGTTCCTTATTTAAATAAACAACCTAAATTATATTCATAAGGCAAGCGATATGCAACAAACTTTGTACGTTATAATAACCAGTGTCAGGACACCAATTTTTGTAGTGAAAACTTATTTTAATGGGATGGGTGGGAATGTTTATCTTGCATCAGGAAACGTGACCTGATCGAAAATTCGTAAGACGGAGGAATTATAGTAAACGGTAAACCCTTTGCGTGCCATAGGAGACGAAGTACTGTCGCCAGTAGTATTTCCGGACCAATACGACCTGCAAACCTTCAAGAAGGGAGCGTATTCCCTCTTAAAAGGCCGGCAACGCACCTGGAGCTTTTCTAATGTTGCGAGTGTTCATGGGCGACGGTAAATGCTTTCCATCAGGTGACCCGTTTGCTCATTCGCCCCCTTATTTTATATAAAGAAAAAGTTATAATTCTATCTTTGTTATCAGTAATCTCAGTAAATCGCTTTCAATTCGCTCACATTTTTCTATTCTGATAATAATCTGTAAGAAGCCTAAGAAATCACATCCTATAACGCGCAACCTTTGACAACCCGACCAAATAACATCGATCCGTTTCTGCCTATGAATTAATTTCCCAGACAGTACTTATTCTGTTCAAACATCAAACATGTATCTGCTAAGTATTAAAGTTAAATGAAAGCTGCTCGATGAAAATTGAGTTCGATATAATCGTTATTGGAATTAATATAAGTTCGTCTGTAAAAGTTTGTTCGGGAATAATCAAAATAACTTTCTGTTTGACTTTAGTCATTGTTGGTATTCGAATTCGCTAAGTATTCGATTGGGCCCAAAGTTTCTTCGCAATCTAGAATTAAATTTTACAAATAGTTTGCTTTGTGAATCATCATTCGTCTGCTATATATAGTCAATTTAGATGTGTTTATCTTCTAGACCCTTCACTAATAAAAGTATTCACACTGCGTATAACCAGAGTAGACAGAACTAAGGAGTACCTCGACTTCAAAGAAACGGGCGATTATATGCGAGTTGGGCGTAAGGCATCCATTACACGCGCATGCAAGCGTCAGTCAATTCCGTCAGTCATGAATTATGTTTGACTGATGGTGACAGATGGACTGACGAATGGTATTAGACGGTCACTCAATTCTCATCAGTTTTAAGCCGCCATTCCACCGCGGCGCACTCTGTGCACGGCCACACGGCGCACGGATTTATTAGTTTGACTACGTGGGTCAACGTTTCCACTGCAGCACACGCTATGCACACGGCCACGACTATGTACAACTGTAGCGCAGCACAGTTTTGAATACTATGTACACGCTTCCGTGCATCCCGTGCACAGCATGCGTAGCGTGGCCAGCGTTGAGCTACGTGTGCACCATATTCGAGCAAGCCACGTGAGTCAATTCGTGCGTAGCGTGTCCGTGGGTTGCAGTGGACACAGTCACATACATTTTCTTACAAAGCGAAGCTTGACGCACGTGCGTAGTCTCTCCGTGCGCTGCGGTGGATTGGCGGCTTTATGTCAGACAAAGCCAAAATTTTCAAAGGTACTTATACGTTTCTAATTATTTTCCAATTTTGTCAAATGTGACAAAACTCACTCAAAATTCGTGACTGATGGTTGCATGAAGCAAAAATCAAAATATCCAGATTTTCGTCAATCAACTTCATGCAACCGTCTGTCACGCTCTTACACGGTAGGCTATCCATCAGTCACAGCCATGACTGTGGTAAAACTGACAGCAAAACCTACCGTGTAATGGATGCCTAGTGTCAATTTCAACATGTTTCACAATACTTAGTAACGCATTAGTACGGCGCGCCGGCCGGATAGGACATACTATGTCAAACATGTTCATTTGTCTATGGTCAAACGTATTTTCGAGATCACTTCTGAGTCGGCCTACTCGTCAGTTCTGTTTACTCTGGTATAACCATGAGTAGGCCGACACAAAAGAGATCTCGAAATTTATACGTTTGGTTTGACGTAGTATGTCATATCGGCCGGCGCGCGCCGTACTAATGCGTTACTAAGCATTGTGAAACATGTTGAAAGTGACACTCGCGGACATCTCACATATTATATTCGCCAGTTTATTTGAAGTCGAGGTACTCCTTGATATCAAAATTATCTGGGCAAAGTTGCTATTGACAAGAAGTTCGATTTCGATCTTATTAATTTTTAAATCGGCTATTTTTATAATGGACTCATTTTCATTCGAAACAAGTCATAAAATTTGCATCGAATTCTCAGCATAAAAACTAATACGAAAACTCATTTCTGTACTGGAAAGCAATTTAATACTTCAGTCCGGCAAGGCAATATTTTGGTATTAAAATGGAAGACTATTTGAAGTGCACTTATTTTATTCTGTTTTATGAAGCTACGTTGTTACCTACCTAATAGATTCTCAAGTTGTCGATATTTAAGGCTCTTACGGCTGCACTCTCAGATATTTAACAACTTAACTTAATTTATTTTGTTACTAGCTGTGGCCCGCGGTGTTACCCGCGGTTTAAGTGATATAATAAGAGACTGAAAAGTACCAATAATAGGGTCAAAACGGAACGATACATGGTTCTATAATGGTTTATAGTAGTGATGATGATGATGATGATGAATGTAATTTGCATAGTAGCATATGCTTTCCGTCCTTATAACAACGTCGAAACTCCCAAACTTGTATCTATAAAGAGTCAGGAGTTCTCTCAGCACCTTCCGAACCATGGTATACCTTGGTGCAAAATCCTACTTGTTGATAGCATATGCTTAGAATACTGCACACGAAACCGAAGTCACCACATGTTTCCATATAAATTTTGAGGAGTTCCCTCGATTTCTTATGGATCCCTTCATCAGGTCACCACTTTTATGAATATGGTACCATATTGGGATGATAACCTATACACCAAAAGAAAAATTTTGAAAATCGGTTCACAAACGGCGGAGTAATCGTTGAACATAAAAAAACGAACATAACACCTCCTCCGTTTTGAAAGTCGGTTCAAATTAAAGCCTATGTGTTATTCTGATGTATAAGCCATATTATTTTAAAGTTTCATTAACATCCGTTCAGTAGTTTTGCGTGAAAGAGTAACATACATACATACATCCAAACTTTCACCTATTAGTAGGACTAGTAGGATCTACGTTTTCGGCTCTTATTCTGCTTAGAAAATTTTCGTCTCGTATCATCATTTCTCGCCATTTGTGGTTGACGATCAATTTAAAAAAGAAGCATGTATTTTAGCACTAAGAGAGCCTCAAAAAACAAGGCACTTTTTATACGAATTTTGACATTTTAAATGCAGTTTTATGTGGCAGTTTTATGCTTTGGTTTTATGTGGCACTTTATATGAAGTTTTACATTTTATATGAAGTTTTATTCGATTAGACTTTATAGTCATTTCGGTTTCACTACAGGCATTAATAACACTAATAACGTCCTACTCAAACTCCAAGAGCCATTATAACTTATCACCTGGTACCTTAGCAACTTCTATCAATAAAACTTTGCTACTAGTTGCGAACTATCCAACACTTGGGCAGAGCTCCAAATCTCGTTAAACAACGATTAAAGGACGGCTTGTTTGGGCTGCACCAATTTGTGTTTTAGTTTCAATTTGAAAGCTTTTTGTACGTGAATTAGTTTTTATTTACGAAAAAATTATTGTTTTAACAGTATTTGTTTGTATGTTTGTTTGTTCTAGTTAGAATTTGGTGGGGTGGGTAGTATTTTATGACGCAAGTCTAATGTCTAATGTCTATACATACATACATATATACATAATATACATAATTATACATAATATACATAATACCTATACATAATACATAATATAATATAGTAAAATCGTAGAGGTAAAATTTTTGTACATCGAAAATAAACATGAAAAAACGACTCAATGTTAGAAGTGTAGTAGAATACAAATGATGAAATGAAATGAAATCCAATGAAATTTGGCATGGTGATACCTTACATCCCCGGTCAACATCTTAGATTTTTTTTTAACCGACTTCCAAAAATGGAGGAGTTTATGTTTTCTTTCCTGTTTGTGGTCCGATTATCAAATTTTTTTTTTTATAGGTCACTTGATAATGATTTTCAAAAGCGCTCTCTTGATAATGATTCTCTCGGGATCCTCGAGGTATCGAGGAAACTCCTTTACAACAAAAACATTGCAGTAATTTTCACTTTTTTTAAGTAAAATGAACATAATATGCTACCAAAAAGTAAGAAGTGCAGCAAGGCATTTTTTTAATATAAAATAAGAGGGCAACGAGCAAACGGGTTACCTGATGGAAAGCAACTGCCATGGACACTCGCAACATCAGAAGAGCTGCAGGTGCGTTGCCAGCCTTTTAAGAGGGAATAGGGTAATAGGGTAGGGGATTGTAGGAAAGGGTAGGGAAGGGAATAGGGTAGGGGATAGGGCCTCCGGTAAACTCACTCACTCGGCGAAACACAGCGCAAGCGCTGTTTCACGCCGGTTTTCTGTGAGCACGTGGTATTTCTCCGGTCGAGCCGGCCCATTCGTGCCGAAGCATGGCTCTCCCACTGTTTATAGGGTAGAGCGCTTCCGAAGGTTCCGTTGCTGAACGGAACTCTTGACTCCTTATGGATATATTATTTAGGGGTTTCAGCGTTGTTTAAAATACTGGAAGCACATGCTACTTTGTCAATTATATTAATCATCATGTTCACCACCATCATTACACCATCCATAACCACATTATGACGCTTTTTTTGTTTTCTTTTGCATCGAAAGAATCAGAATCGAAATTGATAATAATTATTGTTTCGCCGTTTTTGTGCCGATTTGGAAAATTCTTTTATTTATTTTAGGGGCTATAGTTTGTATTTGATGCTATGGTCACAAAGGTGGAAATTTCATAATGGGATCTATGAGGTATTGAAGGAACTCGTCGAAATTTAGAAAGTGTGTCTTTCGCAGTTATGGTTGCTTAAAGAACTGCAATAATAAATAATAGTAAATATATATATATATATATATATATATTGGGGCAGCAACGTACGGTTTTTGGCTGGTTTCCTCTTCTACGATTCTACGAAGTTTTGAGCTGAGAATTTTGAACAATTGTCCGAAACGTATATTTCTCGAGTTAACGTTTTTCTGCGTCGCCGGCCGGCCGGCTCGTAGCAAATATGGCGAATGAATTCGAGAAAATTTCACTAGTCACTTTGCACAAACGTCAATGTCAATGTCAATGTCCATAGATAATTGTTACACAGATTATTTTATAAAAAATTAAAAAAGTAAATTAAAGGCACAAAACTGTCCGTGTACTGTCGCTGCTGGGCCGCGACATACCGCCCCCCTTGGAAACACCGGCTTCCAACATCAGGACTCGTTGTCAGGCGCCTGCAGTGGCAAAGGGCAGATCTTGGAGAAAGCCCTCCTCGTTGTTCCAGTTGCAGTCCGAATGTCAGCTACACGTGAGACGCCATCGGTACCTGGATAAGTGCGGATAATGCGTCCCAGACACCATTTAAGTGGAGGTAGATTCCCATCTTTGATGAGGACGAGACGACCATGGTCTATGTCGTCCTGATTCGTCTTCCACTTGGTTCTTTGTTGAAGTTCCCCGATGTACTCCATGGACCACCTTCGCCAGAACTGCCGCCGCAACTGCTCCTCGCGCCGGTATCGGTTGATCGTCAGGCCTGCAGCATCAGAAGAAGTCTCGCTTGGCAGCGAGGTTAGCGGTCGGCCAATAAGGAAGTGACCAGGAGTAAGAGGGGAGAGGTCGGTAGGGTCAGTGGATAAAGGTGATAGAGGACGAGAGTTTAATATGGATTCTATTTGAATTAAAACCGTACTCATTTCCTCGTAGGTTAATTTAGCATTTCCTACTATACGTTTAAGATGATGTTTACAAGACTTTACACCACTCTCCCATAGACCTCCAAAGTGCGTCGCATACGGCGGAATAAAATTAAAATTAATGCCTTCGGATGAAGCAAAATCGTTTATCGTTTGTAAATTTTCAGTAACTAAAATTTGAATTTCCTTTTCAGCACCAACAAAATTTCTACCGTTGTCAGAATACATGGCTACTGGTTTTCCACGTCTACCAATAAAACGTTTCAATGCCAAAATATAATCATCCGTAGAGAGACTTGTGACTAGCTCAATATGTACAGCTTTGGTTATAAAGCAAACAAATAAACAAATATATGATTTAATTTCCCTAGCACCTCTTCCCCTACGGTTCAAAATCATGATAGGGCCAGCATAATCGACACCGGACCTCTCAAATGGAAATCCTACATCGAGCCGTTCTGATGGTAGGTTTCCCATAATAGGTTTAGGCAGTTTGCTATTAAACCGAAAGCATGTAACGCATTGACGTACGAGTTTCCTCACTAGACCTCTTGCACTTAATATCCACCATGTCTCGCGCAAAGTGGATAAAACGAGCTGAGGTCCAGCATGAAGCAACCTTTTGTGTTCATGGTTAACGATTAAGGTAGACATCCAGTGCCGACTACACATCAAAAACGGATGCTTTTTATTGAAATCAAAATGAGTTGCATTATGGAGTCTGCCACCGACTCTAATTAATATGTTATCATCTAAGAAAACGTTTAATCCGGCCACACGATTTAACTCCTTTACATTACATGTAGAACTTCGTTTATTATTTATTAAATTATTATAAATTATAGGAAAAGATTGTATTTGTGCAAAGCGAATCAACACATGTTGTGATTTTTCTAACTCGGATACTGTTAATGAACCTGTCTGTTTCGTTTTACAGATATTGGCCGTTCTACTTATGTTATTTATGAATCGAAGAACGTATGCCCAAACACGTTTAAGTTTAGTGAACGAAGAGTATCTCTTAAATTCTATAAAATCAAAAGTTTCGATACTGTTAAAAGTATTTACTAGACTAGGTTTTAACTCGGGTAAATTTTCAAAATTAGTTAAATTGGTTTCATCCAACGAGTTAAAGTTATCATGAAATTTTAGAAAAGATGGCCCGGTCCACCAGAGGTCGCTGGTTATCAATGAATCAAACGCTAAACCTCTAGACAATGCATCAGCTGGGTTGTTTTCACTGGATACATGCAACCACCTGGAGTCGCCAGTTAGCTCATTGATTTCAGCTACACGATTTTGCACGAATGTCTTTAGTAGGTGTGGCGACATTCTGATCCAACCCATGACTATGGTTGAATCGGTCCAAAATACAACCTTAGAAAAGTTTAAACGAACAGCATCAATTATTTTTTTATATAATCTTGCGCCTATTAAGGCCCCACAAAGTTCCAACCTCGGAATGCTAATAGGCTTTAGCGGGGCAACTTTGCTCTTTGCACATAATAAATTTACAATAATTTCTGAATTATCATTAAAAGTACGTATATATGCACAAGCGCCATACGCGTTTTGTGACGCATCTGTAAATATATGTAATTCTTTGTGTTGCGTGTAATCACTCATTACATAACGAGGAATTTTAAGGTCATTTAAACGTGTTAAAGTTAGTACAAATTTGCTCCAAGCAAGCTCTATTTCGTGGGATACTGGAGTATCCCAATCCAGATTACTTAGCCATAATTTTTGAAGCATAATTTTTGATATAATTACGGTGGGCGATAACAAACCCAAAGGATCATAAATCTGTGAAATAACAGATAAAATTGATCGTTTAGTTAACTCATGCGTATTTTCATACTCGTTTATTTTTGTAGTGTAATATAGGTCGTCATTTTCGCTATGCCAACCTATACCTAAAGTTTTATTCTGCGTATACTCATCGACAAACTGTTGAATAGCCGGAGTTTGTGCAATTTCCGAACTAAATACCCATTTACGAAGAACGAAACAGCCCGAACGTAAAACTGATGACACCTTCTCACAGATGGATACCAGCTGCTGATGATCATCATCACCTGTTATTAAATCGTCAACGAACAAATCTTCGGCTATGACGCGAGATGTGATGACGTCATCACAGTCAAGTGCGAGTTGACGAATACAGCGCATACTTAAATAAGGCGCAGAAGCAGTGCCATAGGTTACAGTATTAAGTTGAAATATACCTAAAGGCTCTGCAGGACTGTCACGCCAAAGAATATATTGCAGTGACCTTTGATCTTCACCTATAAATATTTGTCTAAACATCTTCTCCACATCAGCTACTGCTACATATCTATAACGCCTAAACCGTAAAAGTATAGAAAAAATGTCATTCTGTAAAGCAGGCCCTGGGTACTGTATGTCATTAAGCGATTTAGATGAACTAGACTTGGCACTCGCATCGAAAACTACTCGCAATTTAGTTGTTGAACTGTGTTCTTTAAAAACGCCATGATGTGGAAGAAAGAAATTGGGATTTTCAACCTTATGCACACGAGTCATATGACCTAAAGCTTCATATTCGTTCATAAAATCACGATACAGACGTTTTAATTCCGGTAAGCGCTCAAGTTTGCGTTCTAATGATAAAAACCTATTCTTCGCAGAGTTATATGAGTCACCTAACACATCAGCTGATTCCTTCAAAGGAATGCACACTGTAAATCTACCATCAATATCACGTTTAGTTGTATTTTTAAATAGATCCTCACATATTTTTTCATCTGCAGTGAGGGGATTAGGTATTTGAGAAACATTCTCTAATTCCCAGAATCGTTTCAAGTTATCGTTTAAAGTTTGATTGAAATTACAATGAACTTGATTGGAAACATTATCATCTTTCCAATCTGACGTATAAAGCGGACCACATAATAACCATCCTAATTTCGAATTTTGGAGATAGGGTCCCTTATCTAATCGAATTCTATTGTCGTTTAGTAACAAGTCCCAGAATAAATCTGCACCGATTAATAAATCAATACTAGAAGAAATATTGTAAGTTGGGTCAGCGAGATGAATATTCTTAGGTAAACGTATAAATTTATTATCAATGTTTGTTGTGGGCAAACTTGATGTAATGTGTTTCAGGATGTAACACTGAACTCTTGTACTATAATCGTTTAATTTAGAACGTATTGTTATTTCACACGATTTGTTAGATTGTGTGGTAGACATACCAACACCCGAAATAAGTATAGTGGACTGTAGTGGTTCCGTATTCAAACGTATAAATAATTTTTCAGATATAAAACTATGTTGACTGCCATTGTCTAATAACGCACGGGCAGTAAAGGTACGTTTATTCTTATCTACTATATCCACCAATGCTGTGCATAACAATACCGGTTGCAAAGCATGTTCGTGTGGAAGCGCATAGCAAGCAGATGAAGAATGAAGCGCAGTCGACGGGTTGACCACCGTTTCATGATCACGAATTCCCCTATATTCAGGCGACTGTCTGCTTTGTTCGACTAATTTTAAATTATTATTCACATGTAATAAAGTATTATGTTTGGCCCGACATTGTTTGCATGGCCCGAACAAGCATTCTGATGCAGAATGACTGGCACTACGTAAGCAATTACTACAGAATTTATTATCCTCAACAAATTTTAATCTATCCTTAATGGACAGATTCAAAAACTTATAACACATAAAAAGAAGATGAACACCACCACATAAGACACAAGTATTATCTTGTGTCATTCGTTTATTAGAACCTTTCGAATTATTAAATTTATTTAAATTGGTAGACGTATAAGTGTGTCCTACAGCATGACTTGTTTGTTTACGAGGTGGCTGTGAATGTTTCACTTCATTTAACAATGGTTTAGGTTGAGGTAACTTACTTTGATTGGAACTAATCATTTCTAAAGTGTTTGATTTGTTTCTCAAAAAAGAAAGTAAATCTTGTAAAGTCAGTTGCTTCTTTGAATCAAGAAGTGACCCTTTACAATTTTCCCATTCCCGCTCCGTAGATGCATCCAATTTAGATACAAGTAAGTATATAATTATAGTATCCCAATGTTCAGTAGGTTCATTTAGCGACTGTAGGGCACGGAGATTTCTAGTTGTAGTATCGATTAATCTACGCATATGAATATGAGATTCCTGCCGGAGTGGTGGTATTGAGAACAAAGACTTTAAATGATTATGAACAAGAAGCCGTGTATTGTGAAATCTATTATGAAGTAAATCCCAAGCATGAGTGTAGTTATTCGCTGTAAACTCTAGAGCACTTATAACTTGTAACGCACAACCACTTAGTGAAGCTTTTAAATAATGAAATTTCTGAATCTCGTCTAAATCTGAACGATTGTGTATCATTGTAATATAAGAATTCCTATATTCCAGCCACTGGTCATATGAACCATCAAAGCTTGGCAACTTTATATCGGGTAGTTTTACATTTGACTGGACTGTTGAACTATTATTACACTTCAAATCTTGCACGTTACTTTCTATTAAACTCTCTGCTGTGGCTAAAATATTAAAATATAACGATTCAAAAGATTCTATATACTCAAGGTTCGCTGTGTATTCTGACTCGGGTGAAATGAGCTCAATTTGATTTTGAATATTATTAAAGATTTTAAAATGCTCTTGGGCTGCCTGCATCCTAAATTTTACTTCCTTAATTTGAACTTGAGAAACGGAATCCTGAAGTAAGGAATCTAAATATTTCTTAAACTGAGTTATACGACCTTTCACATTGCCACGCTGCTTTTTAAGTTCCGCGTAATCCTTTTGGCGGATTGCCGCGGGGGAAACTGATCTAGGCACTGATATTTTGTCCTCGGTAGACATTTTGGAGGTCTACGTGTAAGAATAAGTGTAAAGTACTCACGTTTAAAGCGAAGCCTTTGTCCGGCACGAATCACGATTAAAACGCCGCTGGCCTGAAATGCAAATGATACGATTTTAAAGCAAAATATGTTTAACGGGAAGGGATTTGAGAGGAATAAGACCAGACCGTATAACCGAAGAAGTAGCTGCGACGATCTTTCGAAGTCTTGACGACGACCACGTGGTGGGAATCCCGATGTAGTTGAATCCGGTTCGAAGGACCAAATTATGGGGCAGCAACGTACGGTTTTTGGCTGGTTTCCTCTTCTACGATTCTACGAAGTTTTGAGCTGAGAATTTTGAACAATTGTCCGAAACGTATATTTCTCGAGTTAACGTTTTTCTGCGTCGCCGGCCGGCCGGCTCGTAGCAAATATGGCGAATGAATTCGAGAAAATTTCACTAGTCACTTTGCACAAACGTCAATGTCAATGTCAATGTCCATAGATAATTGTTACACAGATTATTTTATAAAAAATTAAAAAAGTAAATTAAAGGCACAAAACTGTCCGTGTACTGTCGCTGCTGGGCCGCGACATATATATATATATATTATATATATATATATATATATTATATATATATATATATATTATATATATATATATATATATTATATATATATATATATATATATATATATATATATATATATATATATATATATATATATATATATATATATATATATATATATATATATATATATATATATATATATATATATATATATATATATATATATATATATATATATATATACAAAAATAACAAAAATAAGTGATAATACTTTAGGGTGTGTATGTGTTACTTGTAGAGAGTTCACTGTGAAAGTAGCAGCGCTGAAAGACGAAATTTTTTTTTCACTTTTGTATGGGCAAGGGCCCGAGTGTCACGAGTTTCCCCATACAAAAGTGAAAAAAAATTTTGTTCTTTCAGCGCTGCTACTTTCACAGTGAGCTCTCTGCAAGGAACACGTACACACCCTAAAGTATTATAACTTATTTTTGTAACTTTTTTTATTATATATATATATATATATATATATATATATATATATATATATATATATATATATATATATATATATATATATATATATATATATATATATTAGTTATATACACGCATAGAGTTTAGTTTTATACACGCTCTCAAGTCACAATGTTAGCGTTTTTTTTTAAATAACCTTTTGTACAGCAACTATCAACGTTTTCAGGTGATGATGAAACTATGAATAGGTTTATTCCCAAACATTTAGTTGGAGCTAATAACTTGCAGTGCTGTGTTGTGCAAAGGTAATTTGTGTAAAATACTACACTAATTCTGCTTCCCCGAACACAATACGAAAGATAATTTGTGAATATACGAGTAGTTCTCGCTGCAAGCTTATCGAATTGCAACTGAAAAGGGTTGCAGTCAAATAGACTAGAAATTCCAACGTTTAAAACGTTTATTTCACATAAAATAAGTTTTTTTTTTGCGGCTTTAACAAACAAAATACATTACCGTACACGAATTGGTTCAAATAAGGTACGAATCTACATCAGTGTTTCATAAAAAAAGTGGAGTAGAGTACAGTAGAGTATGAAAAAGTAAAACCCAAATCCGATCAGTACTTTTATTATGTAACACGAACACTTTAGTAATTAATTATTAGTAATAATAATAATTATTACACTTGTCAGTTCGACGTTTGGAACAGTAATGAGACCACCAATATGGCGGCAATCCTATTTATACCTTTCAGAACTAAAAGCTAAAACAATAAATCATATTATAACAGTTTTAGAACTACCCTATAATTATAAAAATATATTTGATAAAATTTTAAAATAATAATTTGATTTTATAACATTAAAATAATTGTATGATAAATAATTAATTAAGCTTGACATTTCATTTAACATTTGACAATCAAACCAACATTTAAACCGAGTAAATTATAATTATTGATCATGTTTGTAAATAATTATTTAAAAATAATATTTATTACAATTATTGTAAACAATTTCTAACTAGTAAGTATACCGTATTGCATTTTTTGGTTAAAAACTGTTTTACGATTAAGTTAAAAGAAAGGGTAATGATTTGCACGATTGGGTCAATTCAGACCGCAACGCGACGCGTAAATGCATATTTTCTAAATTTGTACTGAATTGACAGATTTCAATTGCGTGAGACGTCTTCCAAATCTGTCAAATAAATATAAATATTTTATCTACGCATCGCGTTGCGGTCTGAATTGGCCCTTACGTAACATGTAGATGGTATCACGAGTTATAAATTATAATTAACATATTTATTTCAACTTGTATTTTAAGCTGATTTTACTTTAGCGATGACCGTCGGCAACGGTGGCGAAATTAATGATGTATGTAATATCAGCGCAGAACGTACAATAATGCGTACAGTAACGTAGCGTTTTGAATACAGAAACAGTTCCTATAATTTCATACATCTCGATCGCCTCCGTGGTCCATTGGTTTAGAGCGTGGCTCGGAGGTCGTAGGTTTGATTCCCGCGTTACAAACATGTTATTTCCAAGTTTGGTTAGGACAATGCAGGCTGATCACCTTATTGTCTGACAATTAAGATGATCCATGCGTCGGATGGGCATATAAAAAGTCGTACCCGCGCCTGATCTCTCGCCAGTCGTGTTGGTCTTACGTCCCACTGGATTATGAGAGTAAAGGAACAGAGAGTGCTCTTGTGTACCGCACACACACTTGGGCACTATAAAATTACTCCGTAAAATTACACCGTCACCGAATTCGGTGTGGGATACATCTCGAGCCATTAACGCCGAGGACGATGTGCGGTCGGCGTAACACTAAAATCATCCTTAATAAAATATAATCCACAATTCTAAAGGTGAAGTTCGTTAGAGCAAAACTATTAAATCTCTTGGTACCTGCAGAGTTTCATAACAAGCTGCTGCTAATACTAACCTAACTAACTTCGATCGGGAATTTTCCGTTAATTAATTATTTATTTGACATCACAGCCGCAAAACTACAAGCTTAGCGTCATCTGTTTCTATGTTTATGTTTACCAGCCCCCCTAGCATACGCCAACGAGATATCTCATGGATATCTCACTCTCGAGCGTAGTGATATTGTCGATATATATATATATATATATATATATATATATATATATATATATATATATATATATATATATATATATATATATATATATATATATATATATATATATATATATATATATGACGAAGGAAGAACACCAGTATTGTTTTTAAAATGTGTGATGTCAGCATTGCTGACATCACTTTCTTTGTCTAAATTATTATCAAATTCAGAACTCATGCTGATATAAGTAGAAAAGCACTCACCAAGTAAAACTGTTCTTAGTAAATTCAAAAACACTTTTATTCCAACTATTCTTAATATAAATTCCAAATATCTTCTTAAAACTTAGCGTAACAGCAATATTATTCGATCCTTACTGCTCAACCGCTCAAATCAAACTGAACCGATTGAGTGTTGTGCAGCAGGTTTTATAGGGTTTGAACTTGTTTACAAAATAATGCAATTTTAAAGAAACAAATGTTATGAGTTGTAATTATTACATCAAAAATCAATATTTAAATTTACAAATTAATAAACTTAATTATTTTTATTATTTAAGCTAATCAACAAATAGTGTTATTCTCAATTGTTACAAATATTGTAATTTTTAAACAAACAATTATAAAAAGTAATAACAATAATTTAAATCATGTTTTAAATGCAATAGCATTTAAATTTTTTATAATTAAAATTTGCAAATCAAGAAAACTTAAATGAGACGTTTTCATTTTAGTATTAACACCGGAAGTATTTTATTATTCATAATTTTAACATTTCAAAAATAAGAATCTACACTTAAAAAAATCAATAAATAATATTTTAATCAATAGTTCATTGTAATTTTAATTGTTATTAAATAGTAAGTAATTATTTGTCTATAGTTCTACTTTTATAATTTACTGTTGCGCCGATACGGCCATACTGACAGGCGGTGCGTGCTCTGCACCAGCCTTGTTGCAGGAAGAAAGATAATCTCGTAGTTTCTCGTAGTTTCTCGGGATTTCTCGTAGTTTCTCGTAGCAGCGACCTGTAAATTCATAAATAATTTTCTGATGAGTAGATGATCTGTTTGTAATATGGTTTCAATAAAAATTATATTTCCATGTTATAAATAAGAATTCAATTATCACTCAAATAAGCAATTTAAATACTTTAAACATGGTTTCTCGAAGATTCTTGGAGAATATCAAAGCTATAGAGTAGGTAATATCATTATTAACATCTCGGCGAGTCTCGTAGAATCTCGGAGAGTCTCGTAGGATCTCGGAGAGTCTCGTAGGATCTCGGAGAGTCTCATAGGATCTCGGAGAATCTCGTAGGATCTCGGAGAGTCTCGTAGGATCTCGGAGAGTCTCGTAGGATCTCGGAGAGTCTCGTAGAATCTCGGAGAGTCTAGTAGATATAAATCTGAATAGATAATTTAAAAGAGTAATGATAAACTTACCCATTATATTGTGTCATGATGTTGGTGATTGTCAATTTATTCTGTTAGCGTTTCACCTCGAGAAGTAGATGGAACAGGTTCGGTGGGGATACCAATGCAGTTTTGTTGAGTAGGTTGTCTATTTTCTGGCGCCGATACGGTTAACTGATCACCAGGTTGTGGAGCCTTTCTAAGTTGATCATGTGCTACCTTTCGAGGTCGACCCCTACCGATAACTTTCTTCACTAAGTATCTGTCATTATCTAAAACTCGAAAAATCTCAAAAGGTTCACTAAATTTAAGATCGAGAGACGTTTGGTTACGAGGATTATTTTTAATGAGCACATAGTCGCCTCTTTGAAAATGGCGAATTTTAGCTTTGTGCTGATTAAACCTCCTTGTATCCTGTTCACTGGATTGAACCATTCTTTGCTGCACTTGTTGTGAAAGAGCTTCAATATTAATAGTTTGGTTATCAATATCTACTAAATGAAGTAGTTCAGGAGGTACGCAATGCTTTCGTTGTGTAATGAGAGTTAAAGGAGCTACTCCAGTAACCCGATGAGCTGTGCAATTCATTGCCAACTGAAGTTCCTCGAGAGCAGTATGCCATTGTTCGGTTTCGTAATTTTTTATTATAATTAAAGCATTCTTAAGAGTTGCCACCACCCTTTCAACTTGGCCATTAGCTCGGCTAACTCCTGGACTGATTGCATGAATTTCTATACCAATTCTGTCACAGTATTCTTTGAACTCACCGAGGAACTCTCTACCGCCATCCACTATAATTTGCACTGGTGAGCCAAATAAATGTATTGTACGTTTGAGAGCACCCAATGTACTATGTGGGCTCTTGTTGCTGGTGAAGTACAGTAAAACATACTTTGAAAATGCGTCGACAGTTACTATCACATACTGCTGGTCTTGTGGAGTACCTAGTTTGCCAGTAATATCCATGTGAATAACTTGAAAAGCAGCCGTTGGTTTACGTATTGGATGCAACTGAGCTTGTATTGCACCAGATCTTCCTTTAGAAGTTCGACAAATAACACAGTTGTCCACGAATTTTCGTACAATAGAACTCATTTTATCAAACCAATATGTCTCTCTTATCTTCTGCAGTGTCTTTTCCCAGCCGGGATGTTTGAGCGCTGTATGATACGAGTTTATGATACTCCATTGAAATGATTCAGGTACAACTGTACTAAGCTGCTGACAATGAACTGAGTCATTGACCTTCTTTTTTAAAACATTGTCTTCCAAAACGTAACCATCAACAGAATTATTATTATCACTAAGGCTGTCCATAATTGGTCTTAGTTTCTCATCTCGCCGCTGTTCAACCTTGAGCCAATCTAAATCTCTTGTCATGACATTCACTGCAAATTCTGTAGGGTTCCTGCTAAAGAAATCAGCGTGCTGCAGGCGTTCACCTTTTCGGTATTCTATATCGAAGTCATAATTTTGCAGAAATGCCCACCAACGATGAATTCTAGGTAAAAGGTCTTTCTTATGTTTAGATGCTTTCAAAGCATTGCAATCCGTTATCACTGTAAATTTCCTCCCATACAGATATTGCCGAAAATGTTTTATAGCTCTTACCACTGCAAGAGTCTCCAACTCATAGGAGTGATAACGACTCTCAGCTTCCGTGGTCCTCATGCTCATAAAAGCAACAGCATGTTGACGTCCATTGATGACCTGTACTAGGACAGCTCCAAATCCAAGGCTACTGGCATCTGTAAAAAGTTGGATAGGTGCTTCTTCTTTAAATATGGTAAGTACAGGTGTAGATGTTAAGGACTCAATTATTGTATTTCGTGCTTTCTCATGTTTTTCGGTCCACTCCCATTTTGCGCCTTGTTTAGTGAGTGTATATAAGGGTACCATAATGCGAGAAAAATCAGGTATGTACTTCCTAAAGTATCCTGCCAAACCATTAAATTGTCTAACCTGTTTGACCGTTTTAGGTATTGGAGATTTGACCAATGCCTGTACTTTTTGGGGACTCGGTCGAACTTGACCATCAGCTACTACATTTCCAAGGTACTCGATTTTCCTTTTAAAAAAACTACATTTATCAGCATTAACAGAAAATCCTGAATCTTGAAGCGCTATAAGAATCTGTTCTAAATATGACAATCCTTCAGCAAAATCACTACTTTTGCTTAACACATCATCCACATACACCTGTGCTGCAGTTCCAAGTAATGATTTAAGGGCTCTGTTAATGCAACGTTGGTAAACAGAGCAGGCGTTACTCAAACCAAATGGCATCGTAAGGTACTCGTACAGGCCATCTGGTGTGACGAAGGCAGTCTTTTCTATTGAATTTGCAGCAATAGGGATTTGGTGGAACCCTGCCGCCATATCCAGGCAGGTGAAGTAATGACCATTAGCTAATTGATCAATTTGATCATTAATCAATGGAAGCGGATAATGGTCACGTAATGTATTTGAGTTAAGTTCCCTAAAGTCCACGCAAAGGCGATCATCGCCGTTCTTCTTCTTCACTAGTATAATGGGACTTGAATACGGTGATTTACTTTCTTGTATTATGCTGTGTTCGAGCAGCTCTTGTATAATATTGCGAACCTTTTCTCGTTCCACTGGACTTAAACGATATGGTCTCCTTTCAACATATTTATCAGGATTTTTAAGTCTGATCTCTAATTCACCAGTATTGACTCTGGTTTTAGGATATCCACGGATAAACAAATGTTCGTATTTATTTAGAAGTCTCTGTAATTGTTTGACTTCATTTTCATCAGAAAGGTCGCAGTCCAAATCATTGAATAATGGAGAGTGCATTGTAATATTATTAATCACTGATTTGTGAATAAGTTCTGTTCCACTGGACGTAATGACCACACTCAAATTTGTTCCATGAATTAAATTCATACCAACCAAAATATCTGTTGACATTTCATAGTCGGGAAGAATAAAAAACTCCAATTCAACACTAATAGTATTTATGGTACACAGGGCCATAAGTTTAGTTAAAGATAATGCAGGAAACTGACCAATTCCCTTAAGGTAATTAACGGCTGAAACCCTTTGTCCAGGTAGCGTTGTGGCAATTGACTCCCTTATAACGGAACATTCCGCCCCGCTGTCAAAAATAGCCTGTAACAACTTTTCTCCTATTTTGATTGTAATAGGAGCAAGTTTATTGCCGACTACACAGTTAACATTAGAAGTCAATGATCGTTCACGCTTAAAGCATGTATCATAACTATGTCCTGGTTTCTTGCAAAATGTACAAATTATTGCTGGTGTTTTGATAGTTTTATCGGCGTTTTCAGGTTTGTTATCGGGTTGTTTAAATCGGCAATCATTAGTAGAATGATTTGTTTTCTTGCAAATACGACAGCTTGACGTTGATTGTGTATGGTCTGAGAATCGTGGGCGTTTATTCTGAATTGCCAAACTTGAATTGGGGTGAGAACGTTTCTTACGTATAGATGATGCAATGGAAATCAGTTCGGGGACTGTAGATGCCCTTGCATTCAACAATTCAATACGCAAACGTTCATCGTTAATACATCCAATGACAGCTTCCACAGCATATTCATCTCCAAGTTTTTCTTTGGTGATTCTTTTCCAAAGAATCCATGCACGTGACAAAAATTCTGCAATATCCTTGGTGGAGTCATAAACATGTTCCCTAAACATGATGATATCACGGGAATATCTATTCTCTGGTTCGAAAGTTGTAATGAGGTTTTTGCGCAGCTGCTCCCAATTGTTTGTGGTTACCATCCAATTATCGGCCCACATTTTTGCGCGTCCTTTCAATAAACTACAAACTTTCATGCGTACATCAAAATCATTTAATTTATATGCAACAATTGCTTGGTCAATATGTTGACACCACTCACGTATTCCCACATGAGTATCTGGATCAAATGATGGTAAATAGACATCACTGACCTTGATTTTTGTTTCACTCGGAGCAGAACATAAACGTTCCGACATTTTCTGCATCATTTCCATCATTTGCATAACAAATTGTGGTGGAATACCATCCATCGGTACTCCATGTTGAATATTTCGCACAGGTTCATCAGCTATTACTTGGGCAATTACAGAAGGTTGCTGTATTTCAGTTGATTCTAGTTGTTCAGGAGCTGAACGATCTGATGAGGAAGTGGTTTGGATCGCACTTGGTTTGCGATCCCACTTCTGATGACGAAGGAAGAACACCAGTATTGTTTTTAAAATGTGTGATGTCAGCATTGCTGACATCACTTTCTTTGTCTAAATTATTATCAAATTCAGAACTCATGCTGATATAAGTAGAAAAGCACTCACCAAGTAAAACTGTTCTTAGTAAATTCAAAAACACTTTTATTCCAACTATTCTTAATATAAATTCCAAATATCTTCTTAAAACTTAGCGTAACAGCAATATTATTCGATCCTTACTGCTCAACCGCTCAAATCAAACTGAACCGATTGAGTGTTGTGCAGCAGGTTTTATAGGGTTTGAACTTGTTTACAAAATAATGCAATTTTAAAGAAACAAATGTTATGAGTTGTAATTATTACATCAAAAATCAATATTTAAATTTACAAATTAATAAACTTAATTATTTTTATTATTTAAGCTAATCAACAAATAGTGTTATTCTCAATTGTTACAAATATTGTAATTTTTAAACAAACAATTATAAAAAGTAATAACAATAATTTAAATCATGTTTTAAATGCAATAGCATTTAAATTTTTTATAATTAAAATTTGCAAATCAAGAAAACTTAAATGAGACGTTTTCATTTTAGTATTAACACCGGAAGTATTTTATTATTCATAATTTTAACATTTCAAAAATAAGAATCTACACTTAAAAAAAATCAATAAATAATATTTTAATCAATAGTTCATTGTAATTTTAATTGTTATTAAATAGTAAGTAATTATTTGTCTATAGTTCTACTTTTATAATTTACTGTTGCGCCGATATATATATATATATATATATATATATATATATATATATATATATATATATATATATATATATATATATATACATCATCATGTCAGCAATGCTGACATCACACATTTTAAAAACAATACTGGTGTTCTTCCTTCGTCATCAGAAGTGGGATCGCAACCAAGTGCGATCCAAACCACTTCCTCATCAGATCGTTCAGCTCCTGAACAACTAGAATCAACTGAAATACAGCAACCTTCTGTAATTGCCCAAGTAATAGCTGATGAACCTGTGCGAAATATTCAACATGGAGTACCGATGGATGGTATTCCACCACAATTTGTTATGCAAATGATGGAAATGATGCAGAAAATGTCGGAACGTTTATGTTCTGCTCCGAGTGAAACAAAAATCAAGGTCAGTGATGTCTATTTACCATCATTTGATCCAGATACTCATGTGGGAATACGTGAGTGGTGTCAACATATTGACCAAGCAATTGTTGCATATAAATTAAATGATTTTGATGTACGCATGAAAGTTTGTAGTTTATTGAAAGGACGCGCAAAAATGTGGGCCGATAATTGGATGGTAACCACAAACAATTGGGAGCAGCTGCGCAAAAACCTCATTACAACTTTCGAACCAGAGAATAGATATTCCCGTGATATCATCATGTTTAGGGAACATGTTTATGACTCCACCAAGGATATTGCAGAATTTTTGTCACGTGCATGGATTCTTTGGAAAAGAATCACCAAAGAAAAACCTGGAGATGAATATGCTGTGGAAGCTGTCATTGGATGTATTAACGATGAACGTTTGCGTATTGAATTGTTGAATGCAAGGGCATCTACAGTCCCCGAACTGATTTCCATTGCATCATCTATACGTAAGAAACGTTCTCACCCCAATTCAAGTTTGGCAATTCAGAATAAACGCCCACGATTCTCAGACCATACACAATCAACGTCAAGCTGTCGTATTTGCAAGAAAACAAATCATTCTACTAATGATTGCCGATTTAAACAACCCGATAACAAACCTGAAAACGCCGATAAAACTATCAAAACACCAGCAATAATTTGTACATTTTGCAAGAAACCAGGACATAGTTATGATACATGCTTTAAGCGTGAACGATCATTGACTTCTAATGTTAACTGTGTAGTCGGCAATAAACTTGCTCCTATTACAATCAAAATAGGAGAAAAGTTGTTACAGGCTATTTTTGACAGCGGGGCGGAATGTTCCGTTATAAGGGAGTCAATTGCCACAACGCTACCTGGACAAAGGGTTTCAGCCGTTAATTACCTTAAGGGAATTGGTCAGTTTCCTGCATTATCTTTAACTAAACTTATGGCCCTGTGTACCATAAATACTATTAGTGTTGAATTGGAGTTTTTTATTCTTCCCGACTATGAAATGTCAACAGATATTTTGGTTGGTATGAATTTAATTCATGGAACAAATTTGAGTGTGGTCATTACGTCCAGTGGAACAGAACTTATTCACAAATCAGTGATTAATAATATTACAATGCACTCTCCATTATTCAATGATTTGGACTGCGACCTTTCTGATGAAAATGAAGTCAAACAATTACAGAGACTTCTAAATAAATACGAACATTTGTTTATCCGTGGATATCCTAAAACCAGAGTCAATACTGGTGAATTAGAGATCAGACTTAAAAATCCTGATAAATATGTTGAAAGGAGACCATATCGTTTAAGTCCAGTGGAACGAGAAAAGGTTCGCAATATTATACAAGAGCTGCTCGAACACAGCATAATACAAGAAAGTAAATCACCGTATTCAAGTCCCATTATACTAGTGAAGAAGAAGAACGGCGATGATCGCCTTTGCGTGGACTTTAGGGAACTTAACTCAAATACATTACGTGACCATTATCCGCTTCCATTGATTAATGATCAAATTGATCAATTAGCTAATGGTCATTACTTCACCTGCCTGGATATGGCGGCAGGGTTCCACCAAATCCCTATTGCTGCAAATTCAATAGAAAAGACTGCCTTCGTCACACCAGATGGCCTGTACGAGTACCTTACGATGCCATTTGGTTTGAGTAACGCCTGCTCTGTTTACCAACGTTGCATTAACAGAGCCCTTAAATCATTACTTGGAACTGCAGCACAGGTGTATGTGGATGATGTGTTAAGCAAAAGTAGTGATTTTGCTGAAGGATTGTCATATTTAGAACAGATTCTTATAGCGCTTCAAGATTCAGGATTTTCTGTTAATGCTGATAAATGTAGTTTTTTTAAAAGGAAAATCGAGTACCTTGGAAATGTAGTAGCTGATGGTCAAGTTCGACCGAGTCCCCAAAAAGTACAGGCATTGGTCAAATCTCCAATACCTAAAACGGTCAAACAGGTTAGACAATTTAATGGTTTGGCAGGATACTTTAGGAAGTACATACCTGATTTTTCTCGCATTATGGTACCCTTATATACACTCACTAAACAAGGCGCAAAATGGGAGTGGACCGAAAAACATGAGAAAGCACGAAATACAATAATTGAGTCCTTAACATCTACACCTGTACTTACCATATTTAAAGAAGAAGCACCTATCCAACTTTTTACAGATGCCAGTAGCCTTGGATTTGGAGCTGTCCTAGTACAGGTCATCAATGGACGTCAACATGCTGTTGCTTTTATGAGCATGAGGACCACGGAAGCTGAGAGTCGTTATCACTCCTATGAGTTGGAGACTCTTGCAGTGGTAAGAGCTATAAAACATTTTCGGCAATATCTGTATGGGAGGAAATTTACAGTGATAACGGATTGCAATGCTTTGAAAGCATCTAAACATAAGAAAGACCTTTTACCTAGAATTCATCGTTGGTGGGCATTTCTGCAAAATTATGACTTCGATATAGAATACCGAAAAGGTGAACGCCTGCAGCACGCTGATTTCTTTAGCAGGAACCCTACAGAATTTGCAGTGAATGTCATGACAAGAGATTTAGATTGGCTCAAGGTTGAACAGCGGCGAGATGAGAAACTAAGACCAATTATGGACAGCCTTAGTGATAATAATAATTCTGTTGATGGTTACGTTTTGGAAGACAATGTTTTAAAAAAGAAGGTCAATGACTCAGTTCATTGTCAGCAGCTTAGTACAGTTGTACCTGAATCATTTCAATGGAGTATCATAAACTCGTATCATACAGCGCTCAAACATCCCGGCTGGGAAAAGACACTGCAGAAGATAAGAGAGACATATTGGTTTGATAAAATGAGTTCTATTGTACGAAAATTCGTGGACAACTGTGTTATTTGTCGAACTTCTAAAGGAAGATCTGGTGCAATACAAGCTCAGTTGCATCCAATACGTAAACCAACGGCTGCTTTTCAAGTTATTCACATGGATATTACTGGCAAACTAGGTACTCCACAAGACCAGCAGTATGTGATAGTAACTGTCGACGCATTTTCAAAGTATGTTTTACTGTACTTCACCAGCAACAAGAGCCCACATAGTACATTGGGTGCTCTCAAACGTACAATACATTTATTTGGCTCACCAGTGCAAATTATAGTGGATGGCGGTAGAGAGTTCCTCGGTGAGTTCAAAGAATACTGTGACAGAATTGGTATAGAAATTCATGCAATCAGTCCAGGAGTTAGCCGAGCTAATGGCCAAGTTGAAAGGGTGGTGGCAACTCTTAAGAATGCTTTAATTATAATAAAAAATTACGAAACCGAACAATGGCATACTGCTCTCGAGGAACTTCAGTTGGCAATGAATTGCACAGCTCATCGGGTTACTGGAGTAGCTCCTTTAACTCTCATTACACAACGAAAGCATTGCGTACCTCCTGAACTACTTCATTTAGTAGATATTGATAACCAAACTATTAATATTGAAGCTCTTTCACAACAAGTGCAGCAAAGAATGGTTCAATCCAGTGAACAGGATACAAGGAGGTTTAATCAGCACAAAGCTAAAATTCGCCATTTTCAAAGAGGCGACTATGTGCTCATTAAAAATAATCCTCGTAACCAAACGTCTCTCGATCTTAAATTTAGTGAACCTTTTGAGATTTTTCGAGTTTTAGATAATGACAGATACTTAGTGAAGAAAGTTATCGGTAGGGGTCGACCTCGAAAGGTAGCACATGATCAACTTAGAAAGGCTCCACAACCTGGTGATCAGTTAACCGTATCGGCGCCAGAAAATAGACAACCTACTCAACAAAACTGCATTGGTATCCCCACCGAACCTGTTCCATCTACTTCTCGAGGTGAAACGCTAACAGAATAAATTGACAATCACCAACATCATGACACAATATAATGGGTAAGTTTATCATTACTCTTTTAAATTATCTATTCAGATTTATATCTACTAGACTCTCCGAGATTCTACGAGACTCTCCGAGATCCTACGAGACTCTCCGAGATCCTACGAGACTCTCCGAGATCCTACGAGATTCTCCGAGATCCTATGAGACTCTCCGAGATCCTACGAGACTCTCCGAGATCCTACGAGACTCTCCGAGATTCTACGAGACTCGCCGAGATGTTAATAATGATATTACCTACTCTATAGCTTTGATATTCTCCAAGAATCTTCGAGAAACCATGTTTAAAGTATTTAAATTGCTTATTTGAGTGATAATTGAATTCTTATTTATAACATGGAAATATAATTTTTATTGAAACCATATTACAAACAGATCATCTACTCATCAGAAAATTATTTATGAATTTACAGGTCGCTGCTACGAGAAACTACGAGAAATCCCGAGAAACTACGAGAAACTACGAGATTATCTTTCTTCCTGCAACAAGGCTGGTGCAGAGCACGCACCGCCTGTCAGTATGGCCGTATCGGCGCAACAGTAAATTATAAAAGTAGAACTATAGACAAATAATTACTTACTATTTAATAACAATTAAAATTACAATGAACTATTGATTAAAATATTATTTATTGATTTTTTTAAGTGTAGATTCTTATTTTTGAAATGTTAAAATTATGAATAATAAAATACTTCCGGTGTTAATACTAAAATGAAAACGTCTCATTTAAGTTTTCTTGATTTGCAAATTTTAATTATAAAAAATTTAAATGCTATTGCATTTAAAACATGATTTAAATTATTGTTATTACTTTTATAATTGTTTGTTTAAAAATTACAATATTTGTAACAATTGAGAATAACACTATTTGTTGATTAGCTTAAATAATAAAAATAATTAAGTTTATTAATTTGTAAATTTAAATATTGATTTTTGATGTAATAATTACAACTCATAACATTTGTTTCTTTAAAATTGCATTATTTTGTAAACAAGTTCAAACCCTATAAAACCTGCTGCACAACACTCAATCGGTTCAGTTTGATTTGAGCGGTTGAGCAGTAAGGATCGAATAATATTGCTGTTACGCTAAGTTTTAAGAAGATATTTGGAATTTATATTAAGAATAGTTGGAATAAAAGTGTTTTTGAATTTACTAAGAACAGTTTTACTTGGTGAGTGCTTTTCTACTTATATCAGCATGAGTTCTGAATTTGATAATAATTTAGACAAAGAAAGTGATATCAGCAATGCTGACATCACACATTTTAAAAACAATACTGGTGTTCTTCCTTCGTCATATATATATATATCTTTTTCGCTAACATGCGTACGTCGAGACTCGAGATAAATTTCTCATTGGTATATAGTTCATTAGTATATAGACAAAAATAGCACATATAAAAAAACAAAATTATCTGTAATTTTGACGACAGACGTACGAGAAAAAATGTATGTCATGTTAGGGTCAATGGAGATGAAGAGATAAACCAGTTAACATCGAGAAAACGTGTAGACAAAATTTTCTCGTTGGCGTATGCTAGCACGAAAGAGCCCCTAGCCAGCACGTTTTCTTTATCGCTCCTTTATATAATCGCCATTCGCCGATCAATAGTGTATGGAATTGACATAAGCGTTCCATAATTTAATTATGTAGTCGACATTCGACTCATGTCATGTCAATTCCATACTTTTTTTGATCGGCGACTCTATAAAGAAGCGGTAAAGGAAACATGTTGCGTAGGGGCCCAGGAAAAGATCGAAGGTAACAGACTGCTTGCAGGCAGGCTCTAGAATGCTTGTTATACCACTTTATCACCTCAGCACGCTTAGTGTGGCCAAAGAAAATAATTATTTCTGGAAATCTGTAAAGAAATAACAGATTTCCAGAATTTCAATACATTTAAATTATGGCCGAGTGACTTTAGAGTAGTTTTTAACCTAAACTCTATGATGCATAATCATACTTAACCTCTGTAAAAACATATTTACCCTCTGATTTTAACGTACAGGGTACATTAAAACCTTACTCAAGAGAAGTACAGTATAGGCATTTGTTATGTAATATGCAAGATATAAATATATCTGCGAACGAAGTCTTTTACAAATATATTCATGAAAATATTTGCTATGCTTTTAATATATTAGAATAATGGGTTGGGTAAATTAAGGGTGATGGTATCTATTGTGACCCAATTATCCTTTTATCCTTTTAATTATGGCCCAAAAATTTCAGTCACCAAGGCCCAGTGGGTTTGTGGTCTTTTAGCTGAGAGGGTTTTCTTAAAAATAGTAAACATGAGTTTAATTTAAATTTTAATATTATTATTTTACGGTTAATATATGGTTTTATTTACTCCTACTTTCTATCGGTCAGAGTTTGTAATTATAGGTCTACCAGAATCTGATGACAAAAAGTGCGAAAGTAAATTGACTCCAGCAATACCGGGGTAATTGGAATAAAACATTTTGATCCTTTTTTTTCCTTAGCGGCTGATTATGTGTGTGAAACATGCAAATATATAATTTTATCCAATGATCAAGGATATTTTTTGGAAATCTGCTGTCAAAATTTGCCATCAGATTCTGGTAGACCTATAATTGTTTACACCTAAATTTTTTAAAGCTCTCTCAGACTTTGTATGAAAAATATTTACACAGCGAATATGAATTTAGGGTCTGCTTTTTTTGTCTGTCAATTATTGTCATGTGACTTTCACAATATACCAGACAAAAACAAGCAGCTGATGTTCATTGCAAAAGTCTTATGACAGATGTTCAACATCTGCTTGTTTTTGTCTGGTCATATTATGATAGACAAAGAAAGCAGACCTTAAATACATATTTGCTATGAAAATATTTAAGCTATTGCATAGCTTTTATCACGGGCTTTGAGCGCGGCGACCGAATCAATAAATTCCGTAACGAAAAAACCTATCATCAGGTTTTTTCGTTACCGGCACAGCGGCTGTGCCGGTGGGTGCGGCGTTGCCAGCCTTCGGCAGGGTGTTTGTGTGCGTGCGACTAAACGAATGCGAATTATAATTGCATAAGTTGATAAAAAATGCTATGCAATAGCTTTACCGTGGCAGTCCCCGAGTGCCACACGTATTAGTATGGAGGTCTTTACTTCAAGATCCAGAGCCCCGTGTGTCTCTGAAGCGTATGACACACTCTATTGCACATTCATATCCATCGAAATACCTAATAATATAGAAGGATAACTCTTATACAGAGTATAAAAAAACAAAGTGATAATACTTTAGGGTATGTTATTATACATTGTATAATTTTAAGTTACAGCATTGTAAACTTTATTTTAACAGATTAATTTTTTCTCACTTTTTTGGTAAATAAAGTGGGCCCCGCGCGAGTTTCTTACGTCGGTTCTTCTCGCCCGGTTAGTTCCCGAACCGGTGGTAGGCATCATGTAGACTTTCAGAAAATATTTGCAAAAATTTATTCTGAATAAAAAAAATTGAGTTTGAGTTTATGTATGTGTCCCTATATAGAGTTCACTGTAAAAGTAGTAGCGCTGAAAGAGCGATATTTTTTTTGTTTATGTGGGCAAGCGCCCCAGCGCCATAAATTTGCCCATAGAAAGTTAAAAAAATTACTCTTTCAGCACTGCTTCATACAGTCATAAACACGTAGCTAGCATAACGAAAACTGTACGACTGACCCGAGAATGACTATTAACTAAAAGTACGCCACTTTTAGACTAATTCCTAAATAATCACTTTTAGACTAAGTAAATCCTAATCTTCCATAATGTATGTCTATTAAGCCGGTGACATTCTCCCCTATCACCCTTAGGCGGTTTGTCCACTGCCGCCGTCACCGGGGTGTCACCAACAAAAATTCAAATAATATGCCACTTTGAGACCTAGGTTTTATTTTATTTTACACCACTACAATCGACAGTGGCATGGGTCGCAGTAGACCGATGTCGGTAGAAAATGACACCTATAGCCAGTACCTCGACCATAAACAAACAGGCGAATCTACGCGAATACCACTCTCGACATATTTCACAATGCTGAGTAACGTATTAGTACGGCGCGCTCTTCTGAGTCGGCCTACTCATTAGTTCTGTTTACTCTGCTATTGCCTAGCTCATAATGTGGCAGTTTGTTTGAATTTTTGTCGTTAACGTCCCGGTGACGGCAGCGGTGGACAAACACAAAACTCGTTTCAACTGCAAGTGTCACTGAAGCCAATAACGAGCAATACATTTTCATATCTAGATGACGGCCCGATAATATGATAAATAGATGTTGGGAGTTTTATCGTGATTAATCTCTTGCTTTGAGTAAATGTAATTTATGCATTAAACTCCTTTTAAAGTATCGGATAATATCGCGTTCAATAAAAAATTGTAAAGTGGATGGATCGGTTGATCCATTTCTTTATTGCTCTATTGCTTTATTGCTAAAATGCTGGAGCGATTTTAATGGTATTTGGCACGAGTAAAGACTAGAGCACGGGTCATAACTTTGACTAGTTACTTATTTTTTATCATGGCAAAATGTATGCATGTCAATTATTTTTGCATGTTCAAAGTTGTAGTCATCATTTCGTAAGGAATGGAAATCATCATTGCGCTTGATCGACAAAAATTTCTTCTTATGATAACCACTATGATAACAGTTGGATGATAGATCTGCTGTATGTCAAACATTTCGTATACAAAACTAATGACAGACAGCAAGATTTAGCAACTAGCAGTTGGATCTACATGATTTTGTCATCAAATATTTTGTAATATCCTGATGTCAAAATACTTTTGCTTACCAGTGGCATAAGACATAATTATCTTGCTGATTTCATCGGCTTCCGGCTTTGACATAGGAAATACAGTGGTGGGAATATGTGGTGGGCCAACGCCCGTTAAAAAAAAGATCGGCTTCCTTGTATATGGGAGCTTTCAGTAAGCGAATATTTTGTATATTGTCCTATACCTACTTGAGTAAAATGACGTTAAAAGCTCCAGTAATGTGAGTCTCCTCAGACTATTAAGCATAACCTTGAGCGTCAAGGCTTGTTGCGTATTTTCCATAACTACCCGCGCTGGCGTAGCGTGATCGTTCTCAACTCGTTAGCCACATACTGCTGAATAACGTCATGATAAGGGCCAGGTCACAACGAAACAAGAACTGCGATGAAACGTGACAATACGACAAAACTAGAGATTGAGCGCCAAACTACGAATAATAAAAACCAAGGAAACGTAACTCCCATACTTCAACCGTTTTGAATTTGGTTCCTTTTCACATACTAAAATATGGCAATAGCAACGAAACACTAACACTCTTACGAAATAAAGCCGTTGACATTAATTATATCTTCTATATTTACACGAAATTGGGGTAAAACGTTACCGAATACATGCATAAAGTATGTTCGGGTCACATTTTGTAGACTCGTGGACAAATTTTTGACACAGTTTCTCTTCCTTAGTTTTTATTATTCGTAGGCGCCAAAGCACCCGCGCCGCGCCGGTAGCCGACGCACAAAGGTGTCACTTCACAATGAACCATGCTGGCCGACTACAAGCCTTCGCCATTGTCTAGACGGGGTATAAATGGTGTATATGATGGCGGACGTTTTCTAGGCGTGGCGCGCAATGGCGTGGCCTGCAATGGGCCGTCGGAGGCCATTGTATACTGGATATTTTAAAATATATCGTTTACTAAATAATATTATACAGTACAGAATAAAATTAAATATAATAACGTCACGCTACTCATAACGTTCATATTTCTAATAGAAGAACGGAGATGTCGTAATCTAAAAATTTCTTCTAATATCACCAAAAGAATGAGAAACCCGCTCAGATGATTTTATCAAGCGTGGATCGTAATTCCTATATCGCAATTATTAATTTGGTATTCGATACACGCTCGCCCAATCATAATAACTCATTCGAGCAATTCCTATCGACGTTTTCATTCTTTATTGCGATCATAAACAATAAATAATAGGAATGAAAGCAGCCAGATGAAAATAATCGAAACAAGAGAAAAAGGTCAGAGAATAAAAAGTGCGAAATGAGCAGAGAGAGTCCTGTACGCGACTTTTTCATTAAAAACAATTTAATTTTCTTCATTTGGAAAATGGAATATATAACATAATATATTTCAATAGGATATACTATTACTGCCTACATTACTGCAATGTTTTTATGTTAGAAGCAGCATTAGCATAGACAGTAAACAAAGTTTTGTACGACGTTTAAAAACGTTTCTGTCAATATTCTGATATGACGTGTGCAACACGTTGGTTGGATTATTTACTGTATGTGGTAGTGGCGCTCTCTGCTCCGACCTTTACGTAGTATATATTATAATATTATATTAGATTCTGACTGACTTGGCAAACGCTGTTAAATCTGAAACTCTTTGGGACTCCCGAAAAGGATCTTTCTTTTCGTCTATCGACCCAGTAGAAGCCTTAAAATTATAAGTATGACCGTGGCAGAATTAAATCGATAGCATACAAGTTGTAAAGGCTGACGGACTAAATACTAAACAGCTCGATAGTAAAGGTCATAAAGAAGTATCTTGCCTTGAAAAATATTTTTTAATACACCTCTGAAGAAAATTTTTCTATGGGGATTTCAGGTAAACTTTAAAAATCTGTCGTTGACATTTTGTTTGGCGGATATTTCATTTTTATGCTATTTGTTAGGAAGTGGACTGGATCGAAGTTGAATAGGGAATATAACGCAAAAGTCGGATTAGAGAGCGATACTAGCACATACATTAAACAATTTAATCCGACCAAAATCTGACATAATATTATCGTCATATCAGAATATTGACAGAAACGTTGTCAAACGTCGAACAAAATTATTTGTTTACCTACTGTCTATGCTGGTGCTGCCTCTAGCTTGAAAATCTTGCAGTAATCCTATTAAAATATAGGAATAGAGATACACAACTATAAATGTCATATGAAGTGGCCGCAAGAGCCTTGACATCCCCACAACTCAGTCCACTGAACAGTGAGCATATCACTGCTAGCTGCTGCTCGCTCTGCTGGAAAATGTTCAACACGACGGCCAGAACCGTATGTCACTTCGCAGAGATGTTATTTCAATCACTTTATATATTTCTTTTTTTACTCCATTGGGTTTGTTGTTAAAGGTCAATTAAGCTTAAGTTTATCAATATTATAAATTATTAAGATCGTAATAACAAAGGAGATTCTCATAAAATTCGTTCTAATCAGACGCGCTGTTATATATTAGTATAAACTCGAAAAGTCTACTTAACTAATAACGTTGCACCGAAATCGTTTATCGCCTGTGAACTTTAATCAATTTTTAAATTACTAGGCTAGGCTATTACTAGGCTAGGCTAACAAACTTCAAGAGTTTGTCTTTGTTTTTTTCTTTATGTCGCCTACAGTTGACCTATCTATACCAAACTTCCGAGCAATGACAGGATAGCTGTCACCTTTATCTAACATTTCTATAATCCGTAAAGTACCCCGCAAACGATCAAATTTACGTGTTTGTCAAACACTTTGATAGTATACAGCTTTGTTTGAAGCGTTTGTCAAACAAACTACGTGTTTGACCTGTTTGAAGAAAATTTGGATGCTGTATTTGTCAAACAAGATCTCATGATCTCAAACCGATTCTAGCTAATTGTTTGACAAACTTGTTTGGTGCACGTTTGATCGTCTGCGCTGCTGTTTGATGAAAATACGTGGGAGAGCCATGCTTCGGCACGAATTGGCCAGCTCGACCGGAGAAATACCACGTTCTCACAGAAAACCGGCGTGAAACAGCGCTGTGTTTCGCCGAGTGAGTGAGCTTACCGGAGGCCCAATCCCCTACCCTATTCCCTTCCCTACCCTCCCCTATTCCCTTCTCTTCCCATCCCTACCCTCCCCTATTACCCTATTCCCTCTTAAAAAGGCCGGCAACGCACTTGCAGCTATTCTGATGCTGCGAGTGTCCATGGGCGACGGAAGTTGCTTTCCATCAGGTGACCCGTTTGCTCGTTTGCCCCCTTTATTTCATTAAAAAAAAACGTAAATTACATCAAAGATGTTTGTCAAACAAATTTGATCGTTTTTGGGGTACTTAACCCATTTACCGCCGCTGTACCCAATTGGGTACACATACAAAATTAAGGAAAAGAAATTTTGTGGTATCACATCTCAGTTTTTTTTTATATATTATTTAATTAAAGATAAAGCTTCAACATTTTTGCAAATTTATACTTTTGAAACTTACGGTTTTGCGACCTGCAGAAGCAAGCTCATAAATTCTCTCTTTATTTTAATCGCATAATATTCAACCACTTTCATATATTTCACATTCAGTACATTGTTATCTATATAATAAATAAGAAGTTAGTGGTAGATTATTGAAATAGACGGAAAAATTGTGATTCAAACACTACTGTACCTATTTGGGTACAATGGCCGAATCCACTAGCAAAATATTCCTTTTTTCAGATTTTTTAAATATAGAGTTTGATTAATTTTAGCATCTTATATCGTTATGAATACCAAGGGAAAGCTATTTTGTGCTCCTTTTGTAAATAAAAATTATCATATACATTCAGAAAACCTATAACATAGTGTAAATTAAAGATGTCACGAATATTCGGCAACTATTCGGTATTCGGCCTATTCGGCTTAGTTTTTTGCCATTACCGAATATTCGGCCGAATAATACGTACTATTCGGCCGAATACTGAATACCAAATCATGTACAAAAAACACGTTATATTACTAAAAATTATGTATTTATTTCCAAATTACAACACTTTAGTAATTAAAATTGATCAGTGGTAAGTTGTGATGGATAAAAACAAGCTTTTCAGCATTTTTTGGTAGCAAACGCTTTTCATCGTAAATGTTACGAGCCTCAGAAAATAACCTCTCACTATACACGCCACTTCTAGGAGATAAACTTTGGCAAATTTCTAAAGGTTTGGGTATTGTTCTTCGTTTGCTAACCACCACTTGTAAGGATCGGTCTTCCGATTTAGGCGAACTGTTTTCAAATAAAAATCCAACTCGTTTGACGTAAATGACTCGTTTGAAAACGCAACGAGGAAAACAGGTTGCGATTTGCGACTTGTCTTAATCCAGCTCCGCGCTCCCGAAAAGTATGTATTTCGTGCCGAATATTCGGCGGCCGAATATTCGGCGCTTCGGCCGACAGTGTTGCCGAATATTCGGTATTCGGTATTCGGCCAATTCACTATTCGTGGCATCCCTAGTGTAAATGTCTGCTCTCTTATACATTTCTTTGTCCTGAAATTACAGACGTTGTAGACAGAAAAACGCAGGTAAAATAGCAGCTAAAGCTAAACCTTGTAAGAAGAATCTATCTTGTCAGTAACAATGAAGCTAGTATCAACTAGAATAGTTATTATAATATCTACAAAATTTGTCATTTGCAAAGTGTTATGGTAACATTTAAAGCTAATATTGACACTCCTTTGTAAGTAAGAAATATGACTCCAGAAATCACCCTGTATACTTTTTACTTCTTATACCTATTAGTAGATATCAAGGACGAAAGTTTACTAGCTTCAGCTACAGATACCACTACTAATTATGAGAAAATACGGAACGCAAATCACCTCTTTGGGTAAAGATGATGATGGATTTTATTTACTTTTTCTGAATTATGTATTTCCTTTTGGTATTGTTAATGATTAGCGTTTGCATTGACCACTTACGACTCTTGATAACAGCATGGTTTATATTCTCTTTCGACGAAACATCGTAACATTTTACTTGTGTCAGAAAATATAATGAAAAACGAGGTTATCCTCCTCGTCAGTCTCTAGTTTACCTCAAAATAGTATCGATCACTACCCCAAAAATGTTTCTAAATAGTTTCAAAATGTAAAACATCATGCAGAAGTTCGTTTTCAGTGCAAAAAATGTAATAAAAAAGTATGTATCAAAAAAAAATTACTTCTAAACCTTATCACACCTAAGTACCCCATAACATGCCGTTGTACCCAACTGGGTACACCCCCCTAAAGGGGATGATTTATATTTTTTTTAATTTTTCTTTTATTTATCATTTATTTAACATATAAACTGCAGATAAATTCAAGTTTTGTTTAAAAATATTATTGGTTATATCCCTTTCCTTTCCCGAGACTCAAAGTACTTATCTCCATACCAAATTTCAACAAAATAGAGTGAATAATGTAGGCAAAAATCATAAAAGTTTACTGTGCGGGAACCGTAGATTTTCCGAGACAAAAAATATCCCTTGTCCTTTCCCGAGACTCAAAGTATCTCCATACCAAATTTCATCAAAATAGATTGAATAGTTTACGCGCAAATCATAAAAGTATATTGTGCAGTAACCGTACATTTTTCCGGGACAAAATGTATCCTATGTTGGTCTCCGGGACTCAAAGTATCTCTATGCCAAATTTCAGCAAAACCGGTCCAGCCGTTTACGCGTGATGTCGTGACCAAGGGAAATATGGATTCATTTTTATAAATATAGATGTCGACTGTTTACGTGGCTTATTTAACACTGCACGTATTACGTATACGAAAGGCGATAAACAAAAGACTGACGGCGCCGCGCATTGACTCATGACAGCCCGCACATACACTCGCCGGCCTTCCCCGCGAATCCCATTGGCCGGCCGGATTACAGCGATCACCGAACAAGCGGGAGTCCGGATTAACGAGTACCTACTGTGCTTCAAACCAAAATCACCATATGTTTCCATTTGAATTTCGAGGAGTTCCCTCGATTACTCATGGATCCCATCATCAGGTCACCACTTTTGTGAACATGGCCAAATTGGAGTGAAACCTAATACAACAAAATAAAAATTTTTGAAATCGGTTCACAAACGGCGGAGTAATCGTTGAACATACAAAAATAAAAAAAAATAAAAAAATATCCACAGCCGAATATCGACGATGGAAAACAGAAAGGGCGGAACCCAGGCTAACGCAACTTTACACCAGAGTCAAAAAACAAAAAAATATTGGGAAATTCTATCATAACTTTTTAACGGTAAATCGTGGGAACATAATTTTAACACCTTCACTTTAAAATAAAAACCTGCATAAAGTGGCATAGACACCCAATGACGAAATAAAACGTCGTAAGCTTTTATAAACGTAAATTTATTGAACTTTTAAAAAGTTAAGAAAAACACAAAGCAAAAAATATAATATTGTACAATGTCAACTTAATGGTTTTTATTGTGTCCCATAGTTTTTTAGGGTGGTTTTTGTTTTTCTCTAGCTCCAGTTCTTCATAATTTTATTTTTAATTTTTTAATAAGATTAAAGTAGAAATTCCTGTAGCGTGTGTATATTAGTTTAATCGTGGCGTCATTTGGATTGCGACGAGCTTTAGCGTGAAGAGCGTCCCTGTGCTTTGAGCATCTAATTAAGCCAGGAGTCATCCAGGGTTTGAAAGTGTACTTGGATCGGCTAATAGGAACGTAAGAGGAATGTTTGTCAATTATGCGTGTGAGTTTATTACTAAATTCTGCAACTGCCTCATCGACATTTGTTAATTTTGTGACATCATGCCAGTCCTGGTTTTTTAAATCGACGATAATTGATGATTTGTCTATTTTTAGTCGTAGTTGTTTTTTATTGTTTGATAAGGGAGTGTTAAAGGCAATTCCAGCAGCTACCATGTCATGATCGGTCACATCTGTTTTTAAGATAACAGACTCGGCATGAAATTTCGAAGTGATATTAATGTGATCCAAGCAAGACTTAGCGCGAGTTGGTTTAGTGACAGTAGGAATAAGATTTAATTCAGCTAATAGTCATAGATATCTAGTGGCAACTTCCTCGGGCTGGTTCACATCGTCATAATTAATATTTATATTTATGTCGCCTGCTACTATAGTACATGGAGAATTTACTATTGACTGGACTGTAGACGCAAGAGAGTTGAGAAAGGGGTCTAAGCTAAAAGATGGAGATCTGTAGATTGCAAGTAGACAGAATTTGTTTTTAACATTTATACACAAGCTATCGGCACCATCGATACTAGGCTCACTTACTTCAGGGCTCCATATATTTCATACGTAGGTGACTACACCACCGGCTCTGTTGTTGCAGTGGTTTGTCCTAAAAGAATTATACTCGTCCATTTGTGGTATGACAGAGCCAGGTTGTAGCCAGCACTCAGTCAATACAATTAAGTCAAATGCCACATCAAAACGTGCCAATTCTACAAGAAAACTGTCGAAATTCTGCTGTAGGCTTCTAATATTAAAAGTCAAAATTTTTAAATTGAACTTCTTTGTAAGGAATTCTCTACAATGCTCAGGATAATCAATCAAATGGCAGGGTATTTCTATTGTATCTATATCGTTTAGTATTTCTAAGTTAGCCATAGTCAAAGTGATATGAAAATGATGAAAGTTTTGAACCGGCCTGTCAAAATTAATGTAATTTAGTTGTCGCATTTCAAGTTCACTCTGAGTTAGTGTTAAATATGTGGTGTGGTTTATGGTGTTGTTTATGTGGTGTAAGGCGCGCATAAAATATATACTGTTAACAAAATAAAAACAATATAAGACATGCAATTGTAAAATGAAAAGTATTAAAAGAGAACTAAAAGTGGTAACAAATCTATTCAAATTTATTTCCATCTTCTTCCAAAACATTACTAGTCCGCTGGCCCAGTACTCTATCAATATCGTCGAGGGATCTAATAGGAATAACTTGGGCCCCACTTCCTTTGCCTTCTTCTTTTTTAACCAGGATTGACCCTCTTTTTGTCCAGCAGAACTTGTGTCCTGCTTCCCTGAAACGCATTCTACATACACCACTGACATATAAGTACTACGTACTAGACTTGACACCGCAACGCAATGCTTGGTCACATTCAACAGAATCTATATAGCCGCAACGCACTTAGTCGGCCGCAAACTCTTATGCGCACTAGACGTATGACATTTATAAAAAAACAAAATAAAAGTCACAAAAATGCCTTGGTGTGTCTTAAGATATTGTAAAAATAATTCCAAAAACACTTCCAAATGCGACGGAATAACATTTCATCGGTTAGTATTCTTATTTAATTATTTTCAATTAAAATACGAACATTAAATTACTAGGCGAAGACGCGCGCCATTTCGCATTGTCATAGAGTAGTAGATTCAGAGGGGAATGTAGACAGAATACAGATATCTATGATGAGACGACGATGAATGTAGTATTCACGTAGACGAGTTTGTATTTTGGTAATATGAATACGGTATTACGTGTACATTATACATGCGTACATTATAATTGTATTTATAAATATTTAAGTAATTTAAATAAGGTAAGTATATAGTGGACTTTGGGTCTATACTTATTATAATATAATTATTATAAATGCGAAAGTGTATCCGTCTGTCTGTCTATCCGTCCGTCTGTCGGTCTGACCGTCCATCTGTCTGTCTGTCCGTCTGTCTGACCGTCCGTCAATCTGTCTGTCTCCCTCTGTGTCTGTTACCTCTTCACGCCCAAGCCGCTGTAACGGTTTTGCAAAATTTTGGTATGTAATATTTTGGTTTTTGACTAACTTCCAAAAAAGGAGGTAATACGTTTGGCTGTATGTATGTTTATTTTTTATTATTTTTTGTATGTTCAACGATTACTCAGCCGTTTGTGGTCCGATTTTCGAAATCCTTGGTACGAAGTTAACTCGACCGTTTGTAGCTCCAAAACTGGGGGGTTTGTATAAGTATGGCCGCCAGGTACGGAGTTAACTCGACCGAGTTGTACTCACCTTTGAAATTTTCGGAATTTTGAGGCTACGTCATATTCTATTCTCGGCAATTTGCGGAGTGTTTCTTCGGAGTGATGCCTTCGGAGTAGAGTGATGATGATGATGTTTTTTAACTGACTTCCAAAAAGGAGGAGGTTATATATTTTGTATGTTCAACGATCACTTCGCCGTGCCGCTGCCACGCTGCCTAATAAGTGCTATTGTGTATTATTGTACGAGTATTGAATTTGAACGAAGGGCCGCTCGAATTGTTGACTGCCATAGTGTTTTAAACAGGCTGGACCTCTTGGAATTGTGCCTAGATGTAGCTTCGCTCTGCATACTCTATCAGTTGTATCATGGGGAGTGCTCTGACCATCCCATCACCTTGATAAGTGGAGGTCTTCCACCGTGCATTTTTTGCGTAACTTTCTTCCGCGCACTGCAAAACTGTGGAACGAACTATCGCCAGAAGCATTTTAAGAAGAAGGCATATTCCCACGCATCTGCAGCTCTTCTGACGTTACGTGCCCATGGGCGACGGTTGTTGCTTTCCATCAGGTGACCCGTTTGCTCATTTGCCCCGTTATTTTATATAAAAAATCTAATTAACTTCTATGTCCTTGAGAAATCGTACTTGATGTTGATTAGTGAAAAAACCGTGTCTATATTTAGCGACTTGTTATATTATTATTTCGTTTATTTCTGCATGACTTACCTTTACTTAGTTGGATTTCACTTAACTATTTTTAACTGAAATCCAATTCTTTAGTCATGCAGAAATAAACGAAACTTTGTTTGTATTCCCCTATCTTAGATGAGCCGCCATATTGGATGTAGAATGACATTACATTCGTTTTCGAGTTATTCTCAAAAAGTTCTTTCATTTAATATCCATACTGTTATTATAGGACGGCATAGAAAATAACTATTCCGCTATCTTGGATGATCGGCCATTTTATATTTATAGTGATGTCATACTGTATCGTGCATTATCATTCAAATCAAACGTGTATACAAAATTCCAGCTCAGTCGGTTAAAATATTATATGCACATACATACTTCGAAATTGGGTTCAAAAATTCCACCCGAACTTACATAATAATATGTACTAATATATTTAATAATATGTACATAATAATTTATTATACAGAGAAAGTTAAATAAAAGCTTTTAATAATGTTTAGTAAAAATCTTTGTTTTATTTTATCCACTTACTCAAATAGAGTCTGCGTTCATTCGAGTGTAGGCACAAAACTTTGTCACTTCTGCGGTACTGATCTATAGCCATCACCGCCCCGCCTCTCTCCCCGCTCATGCCTCAAGTGTGATATGTTTTTTGTTTGCAATGGCGCCTCCAGTACGTAGTACATAGTATCTCTATGACATACACGAAATAAATTTCGATTTGCTGGAGTTAATCGCTCGCCAAAATAGATCTTTCTAGGAGGGCCCTGTAGGTTTATGTTTTGTGTGGTTAAACATCGAGCCTTAGCAGACTTGTAAAAATTATCTATTTCATAATTTGTTTCGATTTTTGTAATCCACAAGCGGGTTTTCTCACAAACAAGAATGTATGGACAATACTTGCTACAAAATAAACTAAACGTGACCGATAAGCAGCGAGATCTGTTACAAATTAATGAGAACGTATTTAGATATGTTTTCTTTCACAAATACTTCTAAGAAGCGCTTAAAACTATCACGACAGCACATGTTACAGTTTCACGCCTGCAAGCAGCTGTCAGACAGTCAAACATTATTCGTGGAGGTTGTCCTGCAGGTCGAAATGGGACCCAATTCAGTATTTAATTAAGAATGCGATTGCTAGCTACCATAAGATGTGCTGTTATAGTGTGTTGTGTGAGGTTATAGTATGTTTGTTGTATTGTAATGTGAGAAGTTTTTTAACATAGTTTTGGTCAGGATTACATTGAACTGTATTACGATTCAGATAGAAGTCGACGATTAAAGCACCGTCATATTAGAAAGGCCTACGATGCTCTCGGAAGACTGTATAAAGCAATTTTCAGCCATTTTCATTAATTTTATTAGAACATAATACGATATTGTGACACCAACTCATGCGGCGATGACGGTTATGAATTATGATTAAGATTTAAATTATCTGCAATGATTATAAGTACTATTAAAATGAAAGGGCTAGTCTCCAGAGTGTATTTTTTTAAACCTAGAGCTGTTTCGATTGCAAGAATGTCATTTATGTCATCCAATAATGAATGTATTGAAACAAAAATACATACTATTTTTATTTTACCCATAGTAGAAAATCATTGGAATAGACGATAATGACTTTAATTATAAAGTGTACAATATTTTTTAATCACCGAGTAGTAATGTAATAGCTGTTTACCAATGTTCTTATCCTAAACAATTTCCCCGAATAACATTGCAATGGGATATTATACGTGCATTTTATTGCAGTCGAAAACATAAATTACCCGAATAATCATGCAATAGACATTAATGATCAGAGCTTGACCTACTCCAAAACGATAAGTTGCATTTTGCTTTATTTAAAAAAAACCTTTGGTAGTAATTAAATACTGTTAAGATAGCAAGATAGGTAAAAAATTAGCTTTCATTTGAGATATAAAAAGTCTTTGATGCTTTTTTTTTGACGGAGTTATTAACAAAAATCAGTTTTTTGGGTCTCCTGAACATTTTGATTTTTACGATTGTCCGGTTATTCGGTGGGGGCGTCGATACGTAGTCTAGTTACGACCTTTTAACGGGATACGCCCTTTCTGTTTTCCATCGTCGATATATAACCTCCTCCTTTTTGGAAGTCGGTTAAAAAGACTTCTTTTGTTCCATTTATCTTACTTCCTTTTCTCTTTCTCTCTCTCTCTCCCTCTATTTAATACGACTCTCCGGTTCTTAAAAGAAAATCTCTTACACTTGAATACTCGTCTCGTAAACAAACATGGTAAATTGTAATGAGATTAAGTTATATTAGTTCAACGCGACTGTTTGCCTGTTTGCGATAGGTAAAGCCTTATTTATCTATTCCCTTACTGTTTACAACTAGGCACTGAAAATTTAATGTTGTTTTATCAATGAATCAATAATTGTATCTTACGGTCTTAGCTTAGCGAGCTCATTGCCGCACTCAGAGACATTTAATAATTATGATTAACCTTCAATTTAATGAAGAGTTTGACGGATAGTGTACTGTACTGTAATTTATACGTGGGAGAACCATGCTTCAGCACGAATGGGCCGGCTCGACCGGAGAAATACCACGTTCTCACAGAAAACCGGCGTGAAACAGCGCTTGCGCTGTGTTTCGCCGAGTGAGTGAGTTTACCGGAGGCCCAATCCCCTACCCTATTCCCTCCCCTACCCTCCCCTATTCCCTTCCCTTCCCATCCCTACCCTCCCCTATTACCCTATTCCCTCTTAATAGGCCGGCAACGCACTTGCACCTCTTCTGGTGCTGCGAGTGTCCATGGACGACGGAAGTTGATTTCCATCAGGTGACCCGTTTGCTCATTTGCCCCCTTATTTCATATAAAAAATAAAATATATGGGCTTATGTCAAAATCTTCATTTAATTACATTTAAGAAATTAATGTTCGTCTCTGAGTGCGGAGGTTCGAGAAGAACTCTATGTTTTATCGCAATAAAAATTATCCTATGTCCTTTCCCGTAGCTGAAGGTAATTCGTATATTCGTATAAATTCATATAAAAATAAATTCTTAAAAATGCGTAAAATCGATTCACTTGCGAAGAAGCAACAAGCAGACAAACATACAAATAGATAAATAGTCATACGTTCGCGTTTACAATGTTGTATATGAATTTGCTGCTATCAGTTACACGCAATGTAGAGAGTGAAGGCTGCCTAAAGTAGAGTATCATAGAAATTTTGATATTTAATAATTAACTAACTAAAAGCCGAGCTTTGTGAGGGCTCGTGTCGTATTTCTGCGTGGTAATCTATAAGGCAGTTTTTAGGGTTCCGTAGCCAAATGGCAAAAAACGGAACCCTTATAGATCCGTCATGTCTGTCGGTCTGTCTGTCTGTCTGTCCGTATGTCACAGCCACTTTTCTCCGAAACTATATTTAGGTCATATTGAGGTTTCTAATATAATTTTTTTCTAACCTGAATAGTTTGCGAAAGAGACTCTTCCAAAGTGGTAAAATGTGTCCCCCCCCCCCCCTCTAACTTCTAAAGTAGGGGCATGATAAGTCTATAAAAAATATATGATGTACTTTACTATAAAAACTACCAACGAAAATTGGTTTGAACGAAATCTAACAAGTAGTTTTTTTTTATACGTCATAAATGGTAAACTTAATTTTACTTTCATTAAATCAACTGAAATATAAAAATTAATCAAAAACCTTTTAATTTCATAAAAATAAACCTTATTGTTGCTGCGGAACCCTTCATGGGCGAGTCCAACTCGCACTTGGCCGGTTTTTTATACTTTAATAGTAACCAAACATTGACTGACCGATGATAACACATCTACATATAAATAAAAATTACTATGTTAAAGCACAAATCAATAGGCGTGATAGTTTTTCCGTAAAGTGTACCACAAAAGTGCTCAGATTGTGGAATATACTAGGGCTCGCTTCGTTCGCCCTGATAATCCCAGTTTCGTATCAACATAAAATAATAATTTTAGTAGTCGTTTGAAAAGGATTACACAAGGACCGTTTGTCCCTTATTTTCGTTGTAACATGATTTATCACGTACATATTAGTGAAATTGTTCCCCGGCTATGACACTGACGACAGGCGCACGTAATAACACGCTGCCATTTGCTGAAGCTGACACCCGCGGCTGACATTTGCTGCCGAGATTATGGCGGGTAATTTTGATTGCAAAATCATGTTCACTTGTTTTCTGTTCCCGTGCACATACACCTGTGAGAGATGAAATACTAATTGCAAAACCGTGTTGCTATACCTTGAAAATAGTCTATCATTTTTACAGAAATTGACTCAACAAAAAAGACTAAAAATGTTAATATCTTAAAAATGATAGACGACGAAAAAACGAAAGGGAATTTTATTTTAAACTGTTTTAACTGACGCACTCAGAGACATTTAATGATGATTAAACTTCAATTTAATGAAGTGTTTGACAAAAACTAATATATGGGACTTATGTCAAATCTTCATTTAATTACAAATGAGTAATTAATAGACGTCTCTGAGTGCGGCAGTAAGTAGGTTTAATTACGTATCAATAGTAGGATTTGTTTTTTTTTTTTTTGTTTTTTGTCTTTTGCCACATACAAAGGTATAATAATAATTATTTTCATCAATGTTTTACTATATCGTCATGTCTAAAGTCTAGTCAAAGTCTAAGTAAAAGTCAATACAGTCGAAAAGTCAAGTCGGTCGATTCAGTAAAGTGGTAGACGCTTTACTGAAACTTTCGATGGAGTTTTGGAGGGAACACAAAATAGCACGTTTCTGGATATTGCATCACTTTCCTACACTTGTGCACGATAACGAATATCTAATGGTTAATATCCTACCAATATTACACATTAAAAACCCAATTAACACAATTTTAGGAAAATAATACAAAAATACAACATCACTCTTTCACATTCCCGGCAAAACGACCAGTAGGATTTGTTGTTGTATACTGTCAATAACTAATCATAGACAGATTTCTATTTTACCAATTTTTACGATATTGAACAAAGAGCTGAATGTAAGGTATACTATTTTTTTACACTACAGATTTTATACTACAGGTACTTGCTCTTTATAGTATAGATTGGCGGACGCACGTAATTTGGACGTTGTATGTCAAATCTAGCCGACAAATCGCGACTAATTTTCAATTGTTGACAGAGTCCGACCAAATAACGTAGGTCCGCGGTGTGCTTATGAATCAGTTACTTCGAAGGTACTTTAGTCTCTTTTATAATTATGGATTTAATTGATATGGAATGATAAAAAGCCCTAGCAAACGACATGACGTTGTAGCGGCACTATAATTTCTATGAATTTTCCTCGCTAGCTTATGGCCACGGCTACAAGGCTATAGTTCCGTAATGTAAAACTATGTAAAGGACGGCTTCGCTCGCGTTAGAAGTATTATTATTATTATTTAGGTATCAAAGTCTCAGCCCGATCGGTATATCCTCTATTTTATCCCTTGGGGGTAGAATTGATCAAAATCCTTTCTTTGCGGATGCCTACATCATAAATACCTGCATGCCAAATTTCAGCCCGATCCGTCCAGTGGTTTGGGCTGTGCGTTAATAGATCACTATGTCAATTGATCACCTTTGAGTTTTATATTATTTAGATTTAGTGAATAATTAAGTATTATTTAAATCATCATTTACTAATAGATCTAAACTCCCTCCCGCACGCGCACCCCCGCCTTGGTGACGCCCACTTCGCAACGGGCCGTGCAGCAGAAATCGTAATATTTTAATTTCCCCATAACTTCAAAATCAAACGTCCAATTTTAATCATTCAAAGACCAAATATTATCTACATAAACTGTGCTTAGTGATGAAATAATTTATTTTGATAAGGATCAATAGCATGAGTAAAATAAACGTGTTTAAATGAAGTCCAAAAAAATTCAAGATTTTTAAATAACAAAATGGTTGTTGTGCCTCACTCGACATAGATAAGTATAGTGTGTCGCGGACTTTTTTGTAGATATTTATAAGATCTACAATTAATTAGAACCTTTTATGGTTCTATCTTTTATAGTTTAGGCAGCGTACGCAAAATAAGTAACTTTTCTGGTTGATTTTTACACCTTGTGTCCGAAAAACCCAAATATCTTACGGAACCCTATTTTTTTCCAAAATAAAATGTATTTTATGTTACTCGTGGATAATGTAGCTTTCGAATGGTGAAAGAATTTTTAAAATCGGTCCAGTAGTTTTTGAGCCTATTCATTACAATTAAACAAACAAACAAACAAAGTTTTCCTCTTTATAATATTAGTGTAGATATGGTTAAAAATGAATTTAAAATTGTGTTAGTCTCGCTAAAACTCGAGATCGGCTGAACCGATTTGGCTATTTAAGTCTTGAAATGTTGGTGGTAGTCCTTGAAAGGTTTTAAATATTGGGAGGGAAGTGATATGAAGTCATCTAGTATATAATTAAAACCAGTAGTGCTACTGCCAACCTTAATCCGTATATTATTTTCAGACCGTGATTAAGTGTCTCAAATGTAATTTGGGTGCCCACTCGTCGTGTAATTCAATTCAAAAGGTTTTATGAGAGACTATTTATTCACGAGAGACTAAATTGGGGGTTAATTAAATTTAATGTGGGTTATTACTGTATAATTTAGGCAGTCATTTTTAAAACATGAAAACACTAGCCATTTAAAGCAATCATTTTGCTGAAAAAAAAAACAATTATCTAGTTTTGAAGTAATTTTGTACTATCCATACTAATATTATAAATGCGAAAGTACCTATGCCTGTATGTTCTGTTACCTTTCCCTAATTAGTTAATCTGTTACCTTTTTACACCTAAGCCAAACCGATTTTGCTGAAAGGTATGGAGATACTTAAAGTCCCGGAAAGGATATATTATAATACTTTTTATCCCGGAAAATGAACAGTGTCCGGGCGATAAATTAATTTTGATGCAACTAGTCTGCTATAGTTGCATATAAAACCAACGCCAAAAATAAAACTGCATAAGCATACTCTTTGTTATGATAACAAGCAAAGCATTATTTGTTAGAGGCAAATTATGTAGGTGAAAAGTTAGACGAGTCAAATTCCTCAGTTTCTTTGTTTATTTTTAGGGTTCCGTACCCAAAGGGTAAAAACGGGACCCTATTACTAAGACTTCGTTGTCTGTCCGTCAGTCCATCTGTCCGTATGTCCGTCTGTCGTCTGTTCAGGCTGTATCTCAAGAACCGCTATAGCTAGAATTTTTAAATTTTCACAGATTGTGTATATCTGTTGCCGCTATAACAGCAAATACTAAAAACAAAATAATATTTATATTTAAGGGAGCCCCCCATACAAAAAACGTGATTTTTTTGGCCTTTTCTGCTCGATATCAATAATGGAAATTAAGAATTATATTTAAAAAAACAAGAATTAAAATAAAATAAAAGTTAAGGTGGGCTCCCATACAAAAAACACAATTTTTGGCCTATTTTTTCTCTGTAACGGTACGGAACTCTTCGTGCGCGAGTCAGACTCGCACTTGGCCGATTTTTTTTCTTATTTGAGCCATTGTTAAAAAAATCTATGCTTACAATACAAATTCTTATCAATTCAAATTTTTATATTTTTGGATGTTGTAATCTCTACGTAAAATTTTATATTGAGTACCAAGAAAACCAAGCCTTTCTGGAAATTTTAGTACGGCACAAACCTCACTTAAGTGACGATTGGAAAATTCGCCTCCAACTCAACTCACACTCATCTCACACTTAAGTCAAGCTCACCACATACTCAAATCAAATTGCGACTAAATTTGGTCGAATGAATTTTGACTGAATTGCAACTAATTTTCGACTAAATTGCGACTTAAAACAACGAAAAGGGACGTTAAAATTGAGTCCAATTTAAACTTAATTGGAACTAAATTTGAGCTAAATTGCAACTAAATTTAAACTAAATGAACTTTAATCTCAATTTAAAAAAAATGAAACCACCCTATTTTCTAAATGGAGAGGCTAGCACTAACCATAATTATTGTGAGAGAAAAGTATAAGATTAATAGAATAAAGTGATGGATAATAAAGCGTAGAAAGGTAGCAATTTGATTGCACTATACCTTACAGACAATATAACGGATATATTTTCTGTATGACTCAAGTCGCGGACGACGGTCAGTAGTTGAGCTTTAAGCAGTATTATTTGGGTCTCGCATGTTCAAACACAATACACCTTAATACAAATGTACTAAATAACATTATTATACGTTTTCACCTCGATATTTAACGCTGTTTATGTGTGTAATAAACACGCGACCTAATCACACTAATGTCAAATATTTGCCGACATTTTATTGGTGATTATAGCAGGGCGTAGAACGAATAATGTTCTTCGTCAGTCACTGGGATTAGCTTCATTCGATAGCTGCATGAAATGAATGAGAAATATTTTTTAACAACTTTACAACTGTTACATAAATTTACAAGCAAAATACTTTCGTGTAAATTTTAAGTTAACATATTTTTACAAAGATTGATTTGACATTCACGCCTGCACTGGGCTGATTGAAAAATGTCAGCCACAACATACTTGTTCGTGTAGTGATGCTTTAGGAACAATGGTAATCTCTTGGCATTGATACCAATAAAAAGACTGGTAGTTTTTCGTGTTAAGGGCCTGTTTCACCATTTCCTGATAAGTGCCGAATAATCTATCCACCACTTAACTTGACAGATGAAGTATGGAGAATCTGTCAAAAAAGCTGGGAATAGCCTATTCGGCACTTTATCAGAAAGTGATTAAACAGGCCTTAAATGTAAGATAAATAATGTAATCTTAGAGATATAACAGTATCTAACTTCAATTTGTAAATAACCTTTGCAGCTATGTTTTTAGGTTGTCTACATAAAAATCTATTCGAATGTTTGATTTAAATACAATGTTTATACATGAAGGCAGTCGATGGATAATTTTGATCGCATGGAAATTATTCTATCAATGAAAATTATTCTACTACTATGAAGCTCTTTATGCTGTTCCGCTCGTCGCATTGAAATTCACTAATCGTATAATCATCAGAGGGGATGGCACTTCGGACCGACTACCGACAGATTGCATTTGCCATGCAAATCCCTGCCCTAGATCGCAATGTACATTAGCTGCGAACTAGATAACGCCCTCTTTTTTTATCGAATGAAAACCGTAAAAACGAAACCTTTTTTCGGAACAAAAACTTTCCTCTCTCCTTTCCCGGGACTCAAAATTTTATCTGTATACCAAATGTCATCAAAATCTCTTCAGCGGTTTAAGCGTGAAGAGGTGATGTTATATCTATATATTAATACGCGAGCGAAAAACTTTGGATCCCTTTTGACGAAAAATGCGGAAACGTAGGTGATTGAAATTTTGCACAGTTATAGCTGTTTATATGGAGAAGGAGTGAATCGAGCTAACATTACTTTGAAATTATGCTTTTATCATACATTTTTTTAACAAATAAAACATTACACACACTACAACACACACACTAGGAGATTTTGATTGACAAGCCTATACACACGAATTGTACTATTTTATTTATGGTTGCAGTCTGTTGCCAAATTGAAACTAGATTTAGTTTTTTTTTATTGAATCTTAAATACTGAATTAGACAATTATTACACGGCCCGTCTGTCATCATTTGACTTTATTAATCTGAGACTGTCGCAGGAATTATGTCTAAAAAATAATAAAGTCAATATTTTGACAATAGAATATCAATAGAAAAGCGTAGAAATTTGAAACTTATATTTTTTTTTTTATTTGAGGTCGAATTCGACCATTGGGCGATCTCTAGTTATAGTAAAAATGAGACCTATTTCTGATTAGAAGTGGAAAAAGTTTAAAGATTACTAAGAAAAGTAATAAAAGGAAAGTCGTCTTAAGTCCAAATCGCTAAGCGAGTCAGAAAACCTCATATAAAATGTTAAAATATGAATGAAAATAAGTGCTTCTTTATAGTTTAACCGGAATTCGAACTCCACGCTATCAAAATGTATTGACTTTTTACTCAATTATCTTATCACGCCAGAGAAGAATAATTTAGTTGCTAAAATGATCCGTTTTCTATAATAGTTAATAGATCCTTTTTTACCTCTATAACCTAGGACGTAAATTAGGCACTTACGAGTATTAAACTTCGACCAATTTGAATTGCGTGTACAAAATTGGTTGATCCAATAATTTCTAACTAGAGATGGCCCAATTTCAATGCTATTAATATTCTATTACCAAAATATTGACTTTCTTCTTCTTTTGGCTCCCCGTGTAAAGTATTGACTATTTCAGATTAAATGAAAAAAACAACAATCCATTTTTAATTTGACAACAAACTTCAACCATAAATATAAATAATAAATAATCAATTAAAACATAATCATTCCAAATTTCGTAGTGTGCACATTGTAGTGTGTGTAATGTTTTATTTATAAAAATAAGGTATGAAGCATATTTTAAAACAACAGTGGCTCGATGCACTCCTTCTCCATATAAACTATAACTGTACGAAATTTCATGCACCTACGTTTCCGCATTTTTCGTCAAAAGGGATCCAAAGTTTTTTGCTCACGTATTAATATATATATAATAGATCTTCTATCTGATGTGGATTAAGCCATTTTTAGTCAAATATATTTGTTACTAATTCTATTTGTAGTTCAATGTCAACTTGTTTGCGTGATATTGTCCAATTTGTTTTAAGGATAAATTTATACTAGATATTGCCCGCAACTTTGTTTCTCTGAAATTTGTTTAATAATAATAATAATGATAATAATAATATCTATGGACGTTTCACACCACGTCAGTCTGGCCCCGTGCTAAGTACCTGAAGGACTTGTGTTACAGGTACCAGACAACGGAAATATATTTAATACTTTTATACTATACATAATATATTTAAGATTTTTATTATATCATACACATATTTAATACACATCCAGACCCGGGAACATTGAAAACTTTTTGTTCCGTCGGCGGGATTCGAACCCGCGACCCCCGGCTTGATTGGTTGACACACTCAACCAATTGAGCCACAGAGGTCGTCAGAGGTATTTACCAGTCGGGAACTGTTCGTTATTTGACTGCGATAAAAATCTTAATCTGAATCTTTCCTGGAACTCAAAGTATCGCTAAAATATCATATTCATTCCATTCCAACATTCCATCAAAATCTGATTAGCGATTTTAGCGCTACGTAACAGACTGATAATCCATATCCATACTTAATATTATAAATGCGAAAGTGTGTCTGTCTGTCTGTCTGTCTGTCTCTCTGTTACCTCTTTACGCTTAAACCGTTGAACCGATTTTGCTGAAATTTGGCATGGAGATACCTTGAGTCCATAGGATAGTTTTTATCCCGGAAAAATGTACGGTTCTGGCGCGCTAAACAAATTTTGGCGCAACGGAGTTGCGGGCATTTTTTTTTTTAATGAAATAAGGGGGCAAACGAGCAAACGGGTCACCTGATGGAAAGCAACTTCCGTCGCCCATGGACACTCGCAGCATCAGAAGAGCTGCAGGTGCGTTGCCGGCCTTTTAAGAGGGAATAGGGTAATAGGGGAGGGTAGGGATGGGAAGAGAAGGGAATAGGGGAGGGAAAGGAAGGGAATAGGGTAGGGGATTGGGCCTCCGGTAAACTCACTCACTCGGCGAAACACAGCGCAAGCGCTGTTTCACGCCGGTTTTCTGTGAGAACGTGGTATTTCTCCGGTCGAGCCGGCCCATTCGTGCCGAAGCATGGCTCTCCCACGTATAAATCACAAAATAACGCATCCTCTAGTATTTCATATTAGTGTGGATTGTATACCAAAGTCACTTTGGTATACAATTTATTAGTTTGCTTTTCTTTTTTTTATATAAAATTATGGGTCGAACGAGCAAACGCGTCACATCACACATGATAAAAAGCAACTACCGTCGCACTTGGCCACTCGAAACATTAGAAGAGTTGCTTTGCCGGCCTTTAAAGTGAACTGATTCATGTTACTCAATTGTATTACGTTTTGTTTCAAAAGTAAATTATATATATTTCACAGCTGTAAAGATATAACTAGAAGTGCAATACGAACAATATTCCGTGAAAAATGTAACTTTCGCAATCAACTTTGAAAATGACAGCAGCAGAGCTTGATATAACTTTCCTACTTTCTGAATGTCTAACGTTAAATTCATTTAAAAATGTCCCGAAAATGTTTACTTTATTAAAAGTTAAAATAAAATGTTACTTATTAAACATGGCAGTTATATTTTATACCAACTGGCTTGCTTGGGCTTTAATTAGACTAGTGGCACTCAATTTTTTTATACGGGCCACAAACACGTTTTGGTCTTGGTGTCGCAGTTCGCAAGCAAAATTTTAGGATTAAAAAGATAACGTTCTTCATTATATAAATTTGCGATTTATAAGTGAAAAAATTTTCACGACTTGCACGACGACTTTGCACTATTTTACCGGAGGGCGTGAATTTTAAAATATTTTAACTTCATGCAGGCCATTAATAAAGCTAAGTATAGCTGAAGTAGACCAATAAAATATATAATCACTTACCACTACAAGCTGCCCACAACTTATATTCCATGTTACGTATATTTTTTTCGAGAGCATAACTCTTATAGTTATGTCTTTACCCGGGGCTCACAGTTCATTTTATCTAAACAAATTCAGCGGTTTAAGCGCAAAGGATAGACAGATTTACTGATAGAACTACTTCACTATTTATAAAATAAAGACCAGTATGGATTTAGTTTAGCAGCGCATACAAAATTACTCAGAAATACTCTTCAGCAATTCTTTATTCTTTATTGGCTCCTTACGATTTTTCATAATCACGCAGCAATCTTGTGAAGATTGCAAAACTTTAACTATTTTTCATCAACTTATTCTTTGAAACTCCACCAAGCTGCATAGATACAGGAGATCTCTGGTTTCGTTCACGTAACAGCTTATGAAGCTGGATATTTTATGCGCTGTAGCATGGGTGTCGGTATGCTTTAGATGTTACATAAGCTGATACAAAGTCGTGATATGGTTTCCCATCAGCTTGTGATTTTAAAAATTCCAAGCTATAACGAAAAATCGATAACTCTAGTAGTGACTACAAAATGAATGGGTACTTTTGGGGTGGCAAATTTTTGTGATTACTGATCAGTAATCACAATACTGATTATATTTACTTTACAAAAAATTACGAAATCTTTACAAGTCACGATTTTGAGTTTAATTTCTTGTTTATAGTTTGGCGATGTATAATGCGAAAGAAGCCACGAGTATAAACTACGTAAAACCCTACCTGAAAAAAATGTTTGACAATTTATTTTAGAAACAAAAATAACATTAATAAGTTTAGGGACTAAATTCAAAATTCACATTTAGTCGCACGTGGCTGAGCCGAGCTTAAAACAAACTAATAAACCCTTATTAAAACTTTCCATATCGCGGAGTAAATTTACACGACGATATTAAAACTCCCGGGATAGTGGGACTAATTGCCAATAAATTTTATTCTCCCAGCTGGCGTACCCTTTTCTAGAAGAATAATTGGCTAATTTAACAAGTTTAGCCGGCAAGTTGGTGGCTAATCGCTGGTATATCTCACTAGGAGTCAAATGTGATGCTTTGGTCTTTTTTGGACTGGAAAGTTAATATGTTAGGTAAGTTCCTATTTTGAGGCTAATTTTTATTTCTTGTAGTAAAGATAGTCTAGAGTCTAGACACGAAGTATTTTAATATGGTGAAGGTGCCGTTAAATCCGAGGGGAGGTACGATATCTTGAACATAAAAAATAATGTTAAATTATTTATGGATTTTTTCTAGTTTACCACTAAAGTTTCCAACGTTTATTGAGATACGATATCCAACTTAGCTACATAGCTGAATAGTTTTTACATATTTCATAGTATTAAAACATGACTATATTTGTTAAAAGTTAACAACCACAGCGTAGCAAAATAAATCTACTTAATATCAAGTTTCAAGTTAAAAATCCCCGAAGGACCGTCATTTGCATAAATTTTGTACAAATATTACAAAGTTTAATCAGAGTGAATCGTCTGGCTTTGTATAAAACCGTCCACTGACCGCGAGATTATTTTCTTTACCAAGGGACCACAATATGGACGGTTCAACAATAAAGACACAAATTATCTTTTTATATTTTGACAGTCTCGTTACAATGATAAAATGAATTCTTCGGGTTCTTAACCTTGCAATGTTTTTAGTACCTACTACCTACATTAGTAATTGAAAAAAGGCAAGGTTTTTATGATAACCATATAATAAATTCAGTTAATAAATTTAAAAAAGTTGTTAAAGAACGTTTGTGTGCTAGGGCTTATTATAAGATAACTGATTTTCTCAATGATAGCACACCCTGGGAAAAATGAGCTGACTGACTGTAAGCTGCTTCTATATAAATATAACATATTTTTACATACTTTTTGTAAATTAGTATAAGTTACTTTTGTAATTTTCCATCTTTTTAGTAAAAGATGGCCCCGAGCGAGTTTCTTACGCCGGTTCTTCTCGCCGGGTTAGTTCCCGAACCGGTGGTAGGCCTCATGTAGACACGACGTTCTAAAAGTGTTAACTTTGTTAACCTATTTAGAAATAAATATTTTTGATTTTTTGATTTTTGATAATGGACCACGGAGCAAAAACAAACTTTGTTTTTGCTCCGTGTAATGGACCAATTAATTATTATTAAAATATTGGAAAATAGAAGTTATGTCTTCTAGCCATAACTAATGCTTTAAAATAATTATTTTGTTCATATTTAAGACTCAACAAAGTTGGTCAAAACTAATGAAGAAAATTCGAACACTCAAAGCGCTGAGACTTTTTGTTTTTTTCTTTTCATCATTATAATGAGTTCTTAATTTATTACAGCAAGTTTTGAATAAACCCGAGCCCCGGGGGTGCAGAAAGTATTATTTTTTTCCTCATTATCTACTTGAATGTTTTATTATCTCGTTCCGAGAATATTAGGAGAATGTTTGTAAAAACATTCAATATGAAGAGTGTAAATATTATGAGAATTATATCAAGTGTTTTATTTGTTTGTGATACTACGGTTAGTCGTATGTCAAAATATCATTTCTTTTGAGGCTTCCGTAGCATTATGGCAAAAACCGGCCAATTGCGAGTTGGACTCGCCCATGAAGGGTTCCGCAGCAGCAATATGGTTTATTTTTATGAAATTAAAAGGTTTTTGATTTATTTTTATATTTCAGTTGATTTAATGAAAGTTAAATTAAGTTTACCATTTATGACGTATAAAAAAAAAGTACTTGCTAGATTTCGTTCAAACTAATTTTCGTTGGTAGTTTTTATAGTAAAGTACATCATATATTTTTTTTAGACTTATCATGCCCCTACTTTAGAAGTTAGAGGGGGGGGGGACACATTTTAGCACTTTGGAAGAGTCTCTCTCGCAAACTATTCAGGTTAGAAAAAAATAATATTCGAAACCTCAATAATATGATTTTTGAAGACCTATCCATAGATACCCATACGCAAAGGTTAGATGATAAAAAATTTTTTTTGATTCAGTTGTACCTATGGGGACCCCTAAATTTTTTAATAATTTTTCCATTATTGTATCAAAATCTTAATGCGGTACACAGACTACATCTACTTACCAAATTTCAATCGTATAACCTTTATAGTTTCGGAGAAAAGTGGCTGTGACATACACGGACAGACAGACAGACAGACATGACGAATCTATAAGGGTTCCGTTTTTTGCCATTTGTCTACGGAACCCTAAAAACAGAACCCTTTTTGGTAAAAGAGACAAGATGATACTTACCCCAACGATGTCAATACTTGGATATGGCATATGCCATCAAAACTGTAGCAATGTTTTTGCATGCAAAATGTGTATCGAGAAAATATTGTCGTCCTTTTTTGTCGTACAGTAATAGCATATACTACTTTCTCTTTCACTCATTCACGCTTTCAATGCATATTTTACGTAATCAATGCACTAAACACGTCCGACTGTCACCGCGTCCTAAGGCACACTGCTCTCAGATGAGTGAGCTCACTCATTTCGAAAGTGACACATTTTCGCGCTGACGATTGTATGAAATGCCTCTTCTAAAGGTTATAATACTATGACTTACCCAAGAAGTAACTGACTGGTACGCCGTACGAAGAAGTGACTGAATAGACAGTAGACTAATAACAACTAGCTGGTGGGGTTAGCTCTAATATGCCTAAAAGTGCCAAATACATAATTAGTGTAGGTATATTATTTAATTATCATAATATCTCATAAAATATTTACCAACTGTTGATAATTATAAAGTATATATTTTCAATACTGCATGCGTTTCATCCTCAATCTCTAGCTTCTTCATATTACGAGCGTCTAATTTAGAAAAAGAATTCCCAAGGAATAAAACAATATAAAGATGGAATTTTTAAATGAAAATGTCATTTTAAAACATTCATAAAAAAACCGGCCAAGTGCGTATCGGGCCACGTGCAATATAGGGTTCCGTAGTACCGCTAGTTTTTGATAATTTTTGTATGGTCAATGAATATACATTTACTTATAACGTGTTTTACACTACTAACAACATCATCTCAGTTACGTTAAAAGGAATTTGAACGAAAAGTTTATTTATACTTCGCCGAATACATTTTTTTTAGTTGATCGACTATAACTCAAAAACTTATGAAGTTTTCTTAGCCGTAATAGTTTCCTTTTAAATTCAGCATATTTCCTACTCTCGTGAATTTTTTCACATTTCTAGAAGCGACCGTTTAGCTGGTAGAAGGGGGGGACACTGGACTCTAACGATTTTTTCCACTTTAAAATTTCATATTTCACAAATGGATCCCTAAATCGGAAAATAATCTATGAATACTCGTAATATTTTTAAAAAAACCTATCCAACGACACCCCACACGGTCGGGTGGGGTGTTGTTGGATAGGTTGGTTGGACCATAAAAAATATTTTTTAAAGAATTTATATACCATTTTGTCGGCATCATTAATATCTGCATTCATACCGAATTACAGCTTTGTAGGTCCTATAGACTCTGAGAAAAACCGCGGACAGACAGACGGACACACGGACAGACGGACGGACAGACCGAAACTATAAGGGTTCCTTGTTGACTACGGAACCCTAAAAATGCCTAAGGTGTTCCACTTAAGTCTTGAGCACTTTTAAAATGTATTTAAATCCGAGATAATCTTTTAAGCTACGATTTAAAACCTGAAAGTCGCAGAAGGCTCAGCAGCTTTTTTAATATATTTTAATAAATGTACATTTTGCTGTAATAAATGTAAAATGTATTTGTTTAACATCGAACGTTAATTGAGAAGCTTATTAATTTTCAGATACACGTTTTGTTTCAACATATTACGTTCAATACTTGTATTTTAGCTAATATACCATAGTTAGGGAGGGGAAGTGGGGATTTCGCGATAATCTCGAACGTGTCAGATTAAGCTTGTATAGGCTTCCGATATGTGTCTAGTTATCACGGTATAGAAATCAGATTTCTTACGTGGTGAGTTAAAAAAAAAAAGTTATTTTCGAATATTGAAATGTCATCGGATCTGTCAGATTAAGATAGGGGATGTTAAGTATACCCCAAAGAAGCTTCCATATAAAGCACTGACGATTCAAAACAAATAAATAAAATAAAAATAGTTTTATTTCTGAATAGATTTTAAAAACATGCTTTCAGAATGTTGATACTACATAGTACCTACCACCGGTTCGGGAACTAACCCGGCGAGAAATACCGGCGTAAAAAACTCGCACGGGGCGCAAAGGTTAGGTAAGCCTGTAGCGACATTTTGAAATATAAAAAAAGGTTAATATTTTCCTAACTAAGCTTCTTAGATATTTTATGTTGCACTAAACTAAATGATTTAGTCCTTGTTGTCTAAAATCTTGTTATAATTTACTTAAATAAAAAATATTTACTTTTTCATAACTTTAAAATGGCTGCAGTTTCTGAACCCACCGTTAAAATAAAAAACGCTCTTATTATTATTTTAATCAGTTTTACCTAATGTAAAAAACCTACTAGGTCTCCATGACGCTCGAGTGACTACACGAATAGCACCCTCCCCTCCCCTACGTTCGAGTTTTATTTCTGCGTTTGAAAACGTTTCTGTCAAAATTCTGGTGTAACGTGTGCAACATGTCGGATTTTGGTCGGCTTTTTTTCTCTTAAAAGAAATGATACCTCCAAAACTTCGTACGCTTTTTCATTTTTTTCTACTATGTCCCTTACTAGGACCTAAAGTATCTCCATACCAATTTTCCATATCTACATATTAATACGCTAGCGAAAAACTTTGGATCCCTTTTGTTGAAAAATGCGGAAACGTAGGTGAATGAAATTTTGCACAGTTATAGTTTATATGGTGAAGGAGTGCCTCGAGCTAATATTGTTTTGAAATTATGCTTTTATCATACATTTTTTAACAAATAAAACATTACACACACTACAACACACACACTAGGAGATTTCGATTGACATTAAGCCTATACACACGAATTGTACTCTTTTATGGTTGAAGTCTGTTGTCAAATTGAAAATAGATTTAGTTTTTTTTATTCAATCTTAAATACTGCATTAGACAAATATTACACGGCCAGTCTGTCATCATTTGACTTTATTAATCTGAGGCTGTCGCAGCCCGCAGGAATTATGTCTAAAAAATAATAAAGTCAATATTTTGATAATAGAATATCAATAGAAAAGCGTTGAAATTTGAAACTTATAATTTATTTTTTTATTTAAGGTCGAATTTCCATTAGTGAGCGATCTCTAGTCAAAATAATTTATTCCTTGTTTCTTCCACTTAGACGCCTCGCGAACATGTCAAGCTTAAAGTAATTTATTTTCAGTTGTCGTGTCATGAAAAATATTACAACACCGCGAATCTTATTACGCTAAATTCTAAGAAATGTGGCCCGTAATTTTGAATCTAGAGTATGTAACCGCTTTTCCCTCAGAGAGCGGAGAGTGGGTTTGTTACTCCCAAGAAAGGGCAGCAACATACTACAAAGGTCATCATAAATTTTTATTTGATGTAGTTTCTCAGAAATATATGAATGACTTGCAATATTATACTATACACAGAGATTTTTATATCTTTAAGGATAACTTACAAAACAAAACATACATAAAAACTAATTTTATTATACTGATGCTGGTAAATTGTAATGTATTTCTTACTCGTGTCTAACAACTAGTCAATAAACGGCAAACTCGTAAGAATGTCCGAAGTCGGTCATTCCAGGTAACAAGATCACGTGTCGCTACTTCCTGAACTAACTTACATTTTGTTTGTAATTATATACCAAAAGAAAAATGTAGTTATGGAGCCACACTAAGGGCTGGGACACATAAACACGATACGACGTCGTGTCGTACCACGATGCGGCGTCGTTTCACGATGCGACGTCGCGTCGTGGAAATCTACGACGAGCATCGTAAAAAACTACGTCGCGACATTGTAACGTGCCACGGCCCACGATACACGGCGACGATCGACGGCGTCGATACAATGCAGGGTGATTGTCGCAGTTAATTTCGAAAAACAGATTGTGTATATCTGTTGCCGCTATAACAACAAATACTGAAAACAAAATAAAATTAATATTTAAGGGGGGCTCCCATACAACAAACGTGTATTTTTCGGCCTTTCTCGCTCTATATCAATGATGGCAAGAGTACCTAATTCTATTCTAATTCAAGTACCTACCTACTTGAATTTTTCACACATTCTTTTGTAATATATGTATTTTAATATTTAATAATAATATTAAAATACAAAAATAACAATTTTAGCCTATTTTTGCTCCGTATCGGTACGGAACCCTTCGTGCGCGGGTCCGACTCGCACTTGGCCGATTTTTATTCTTATACTAGCTTTTGCCCGCGACTTCGCTCGCGTGGAATTCAAAAATCGCGTAAAATACGAATATTCTTGTAAACCTCCTTCAAAAGTAGACTATGTTATTCTACATCCTTTCAACTAAGTATATGCCAAAAATCAAGTCGATTTGTTGCTTCGTTAGGCCGTGAAGGAAGGACAAACAAACAAACACACTTTCGCATTTATAATATTAGTATGGATAGTCATGAAAAGCTTATAACTAGCAGTGGACGGTAGATATACAGGAAGTATAGTAATACAGTATACTAATCAAACGATGAAAAAGTGTATGTTTAGTTTAGGTTAGAATAAATTCAGTTTTAATTATCAACTTAGTTTGTTCCTAAAGAGGAGGATTGAAACTCAACACTAACGACGCGACACCATTTTGATATATTAAGCTACAATTCCAGGAGGGGGGGGTGGGGGGGTGGCGCAGCCCCCTTAAGTAGTGTCCAGGGGCAAAGCCCCCCGCATAATAATCAAACGACACTCGAAATCTGTATGTTTAGGTTAAAATAATTTCGTTATGATATTTACTTTTAATAATTAATACCTTAGTTTGTTCCTAAAAAGAAGAATTACAACGCAACACTAACGCCGCGACACCGTTTTGTTATGAGCAACATTTCCAGGTGCGGGAGGAAGGAGGCGCAGTAAGTAGGGGGGCTCGGGGGGCAAAGACCCCCTCATATTAATTAAATTACACTCAAAAAGTGTATGTATAGTTTAGGTTAGAATAATTGCACTTTTAATTATTAACTTAGTTTGTTCCTAAAGAGGAGGATTAAAACTCAACACTAACGACGCAGCACCATTTTGATAAAAGCTACTTTTATCAGAATGGTTTATCAAACCCCCCCTCCCCCCATATTAATCAAATGACACTCAAAAACTGTATGTTCAGTTTAGGTTAGAATAATTTCGTTATGATATTCACTTTTAATTGATACCTTAGTTTGTTCCAAAAAAGGAGAATTAAAACTCAATACTAACTACGCGACACCACTTTGTTATAAGCAACATTTCCAGGAGTGGGGGGGGGCTTGGGGGGGGCTTGGGGGGGGGGGATTTTTTTATGCACCAGATGTTACGTTGGAAAAAGACAAATTTATCTGCGAAAACCGTATGCAAATCGGATCAGTAGTTAACGTGTTAAAGAAAAAAGTTTGATACAAAATCTGACCCCATCTTTTGTCCCCTTAGAGGGGTGGGGGCAAAAAAATTTATACACCAGATGTTAAGTTGGAAGAAGACAAATATATCTGCGAAAACCGCATTCAAATCGGATCAGTAGTTTTCGTGTGATGCGGGAATAAACATACAGACAGACAGACAGACAGACAAAAAAGTAACCACATTTTTGGTTTCCATAGCGATGTAGTAACACCCCCCGCTTATTATTTTTTGAATATCTTTAACGTACAGAATTTTCATTTCTACAGTTTTATTATATTACTAGACGTTCCGCGCGGCTTCGCCCGCGTAAATTAGATATTTCACAGACAAATCAGTCTACAAAAAATAGCCTACGATCCTTCACGTGGTTTACTTCTTATCTGACCCAAATAACAGAAAAATTGCTCTAGTAGTTCGTGAGATAAGTCCTTTCAAATAATTTCCCCCGTTTTTTCCACATTTTCTTCTATTTCTTCGCTCCTATTAATCTTAGCGTGATAAAATATAGCCTATAGCCTTCCTCGATAAATCGGCTATCTAACACTGAAAGAATTTTTCAAATCGGACTAGTAATTCCTGAGATTAGCGCGTTTAAATAAGCCCTTTCAAATAATTTCCCCCCGTTTTTTCCACATTTTCCTCTATTTCTTCGCTCCTATTAGTCTTAGCGTGATAAAATATAGCCCATAGCCTTCCTCGATAAATAGACTATCTAACACTGAAATAATTTTTCAAATCAGACCGATCCGATCCGATCCATCGCGCTAATCAGTTCCTGAGATTAGCGCGTTCAAACAAACAAACAAACAAACATACAAACTAACAAACTCTTCTGCTTTATAATATTAGTATAGATGTATAGATGTATAGATTAGATACTGATAGGTTCAAAATAATATATTTACATCCTCTATCATCCCTTATTTTATCCCCATGGGGGTTGAATTTATCAAAATCCTATTTAAGTGAACGTTTTCATCATAGAGTTTTTAATAATTTCAGTTCAATCAGTCGAAAGTCTAAGAAAATTCATAAAAACTTTCATCACGCTTTATGCATACAAAATCTCAGCCCGATCGGTTTAAAATTGACAAAGTTTCATACAAACTTTCATCCCCTATTTAACCCCTTTAGGGATATAATTTTTTTAAATCTTTTCTTAGGGGATGTTTACGTCATAGTAGCTTTATGCATGCAAAGTCTCAGCCCGATCGGTTTAAAATTGACGAAGTTTCATACAAAGTTTCATACCCCATTTTATTCCCTTGGGGGTAGAATCAGGGGTGGAATTTTTTAAAATCCTTTCTTAGGGGTTGCTTACGTCATAGTAGCTTTATGCATGCAAAGTCTCAGTCCGATCGGTTTAAGATTGAGAAAGTTTCATACAAAATTTCATCGCCTATTTTACCCCCTTTAGGGGTTAAATTTATTTAAATTCTTTCTCAGGAGATGCCTACGTCATAGTAGCTTTATGCATGCAAAGTCTCAGCCCGATCGGTTTAAAATTGACAAAGTTTCATACAAACTTTCATCCCCTATTTAACCCCCTTAGGGATAGAATTTTTTAAAATCCTTTCTTAGGGGATGTTTACGTCATAGTAGCTTTATGCATGCAAAGTCTCAGTCCGATCGGTTTAAAATTGACGAAGTTTCATACAAAGTTTCATACCCCATTTTATTCCCTTGGGGGTAGAATTAGGGGTGGAATTTTTTAAAATCCTTTCTTAGGGGATGCGTACGTCATAGTAGCTTTATGCATGCAAAGTCTCAGTCCGATCGGTTAAAAATTGAGAAAGTTTCATACAAAATTTCATCGCCTATTTTACATCCTTTAAGGGTTAAATTTATTTAAATTCTTTCTCAGGAGATGCCTACGTCATAGTAGCTTTATGCATGCAAAGTCTCAGCCCGATCGGTTTAAAATTGACAAAGTTTCATACAAACTTTCATCCCCTATTTTACCCCCTTGGGGGTAGGATTGAACAAAATCCTTTCTTAGCGGATGCCTACGTCATAACATCTACCTGCATGCCAAATTTCAGCCCGATCGGTCCAGTGGTTTGGGCTGTGCGTTGATAGATCAACATGTCAGTCAGTCACCTTTGAGTTTTATATATTATATAGATTATTCAGATGTTTTTTCCCATAGTACGGGATGCTGCTCGACTAGCGTTATTAAATGATCGACCTCAATAGCGTCCGTCATCTTTGAATTTTGAATAACAACTGTGGCACTGACACAGAAACGCATCGTGAGTTTCTACGACGCGACGTCGTGCCGAGTATCGTGGCACGTTACGATGTCGCGATGTAGTTTTTTACGATGCTCTTCGTAGATTCCAACGACGCGACGTCGCATCGTGAAACGACGCATTAGTACGGTGCGCGCCGGCCGATATGACATAACTACGTCAAACGTATAAATTTCGAGATCTCTTCTGAGTCGGCCTACTAGTTAGTTCTGTTTACTCTCCTAAAGGAGAAATTAATTTTAAGGTGACATTGATTGTAAGGGTGCGTCCAGATTAGCGTGACGGGATTTTGATCGAACACGCTGTCTGAATCTCGCAGTCAAAGTTTGTTTGAAAGGAGTTGTCATTACAACATCTTAAAACAATGACAAAAGAAACAAGTGTTGTGTTTCTTTAATCATTGTCTTAAAATGACAAATCCTTGCTCCATAATCTTTTCTTCTTATTTTCACAACGCGTAATAAAGCAAAACAGCGTTTGCCGGATCAGCTAGTCTTCTTATTTTTAATTACGCTTTAAGTCAAAATATTTACTCAAAATTAGTATTGAACAGAAGTCTTTTTGAATATCTAGTCTAAAATGAAGCCTAACAAAAAATACTAACTCTAAATATGACTTCAGTTTAAGCTTGTCTTTACGAAAGACATTCTGTTCCTACCATAATTTCTCAACAGCTGATGGATAAACGGATTCCTAAGTCAGCAATACCTCACAATACTTCGTCGGCAGCCGAAATATCTGTTAGAATCTGTGGAATCCGAGCTTTGGTGCTCTCTATTATCGAACATACTTTAGGATCCAATTCTCGTAATTCGAATCTGTTTTCGAGCCTATTATATTCGTACTTCATAAAATTAATTAATAAATATATTTTTTCCTTAGAACCACAGAAAACAATCGCGAGAACCAAACATCTTCTTATGCTCTTTTCCACGATCAACTATGTCTGTGCTAAATTCCAACAAAATCAAATAAAATAAAATAAAAGTCGATCAAACATTAATATTTATGAAACTATTTATTACATCATATTTTAACCAATTATGTTTTAGAATGCATCTATTCTACATTCTCATTATCACCCTAAGGTTGGCTGGTAGAGAATGCCACAAGGCATTAAGCCCGCCTATGTAAATATTTGCATGATAAATAAATAAAATCGGTCTTATAGTTTCGGAGCCTATTTGACGCAAAAAATCCATTTTCCTTTATTAAAGTATAGAAGTAAAGTTTTCCCAACTTGCTTAAACACCAATTGAACTGAATAGCTTTCCTGCTGCAGTGTGTAGAGCTGTTCAAAACACTTATAAGGCTTTAAAGCGTGCATTGAATAGCTACGAGCACCAAAGAGGAAAATATCATATCAGAAGTTGCGTAAAATGTTGCTTTCTCTAAAAAACCTTAAAAATTTAGATTTGCTTTCTTACAATATGGTAAAAAACACATTATTTCCGTAAGATACAGTATTTATTATTCATATCTATACTTCATACTAATATTATGCGAAAATCCGTTTGTTTGTTACGTTTTCACGCAAAAACCACTCAACCGATCATCATAAGTATGAGATTATAAATGCGAAAGTGTGTCTGTCTGTCAATCTGTCTGCTGATTGTTCACGCCCAAACATCTAAACAGATTTTGCTGAAATTTGATATGGAGATACTGCAAATCCCGGAAAAGTATATCTATATTATCTTGGAAAAATGAACCGTTCCTGCGCGCTCAACTAATTCGGTGCAACAGAGTTGCGGGCGTCATCTAGTAAAAAATAGAAAATGTAGTGTAACAAACGAATCGTTAACAAAGTTTAGCAAACGCTCTCTCGAGTGAGCAATATTAAAACCGTAATCAAATTAGGCTTAGATATTTTCAATATCGAGGACTGAATTTTCCAACTTGTGTTGAACAAATTTAATTTCGATGCTTGGCTCGGGACCAAGTTTTCTTCACTTGAACAAGCACAATCTTGCAAACTATTTAGGAAAAGCAAATACTCTGAATAGGATACCCGACTCTATTAAATGTTACGATAATATTTTCATTATCTATGAGTATTGCTTCAACATAATTTGACACAATTTGACCTCTACGAAGTGCTACAAACTTCGTAGCTTGCTACGAGATTGTGCTCTGAGGCTGCCACAATGTATATTACTTCGTTTGTTTTCACTCGAATAAAATTCGATTCATCACTGGTTTATGAAGTTTTTTTCAAGAGCTTATGTCATCCCTCTTGTTTAGTTGATGATCAAACATCTAACCAATCAACAATTACACTGTTAAATTCCTGTCAAAAAACTTGTAAACCATGAAACATAAGACGTCAAACTAAAGTAAAAGCTACTGCACTGTTTCTTTACTTGCATTATTAAAAAACTATTTTAACAAGAGTAACCAGTTTGTTTTCGTTAAGAGACGAACCACCATCTCGGTTGCTGCAGAGGAACGTATAAAGCATCTGAAGTAGCTTGTCTTAATTTAAAGCAGCTGATTTAAATTTTATGCTCGCCTTAGGTCTTAATGAAGCGAATTCAGGGCGCTACATCTCATGCAATTTGCTCACGAGCTCGCTAACGAACTGTACGAGATTTCAATAGAGAAGCAGTTTAGATTCATTCGAAATTGAAAGTGGAATAAATATTATTATTACGACGTTATAATAAGTAATATTAATAAATAATTCAACTAAATTGATTTGCAAATATTTACTAAAGGAGTAACAAATTTATACATTTTGGCATGGTTTACGATTTTACAAACAAAAATGTTGGTTTATGATATCATGTAATATATTATTTTGAACGTTTTATCGTTTTGCTCTAGAACTATAATTGTTATATTATGGTCTTGGAATTATTCTAATAGCAACTCAGACGTAAATTAAAAGGTAGCGTAATAAAATTGTTTAATAAATTATTGTTGAGAGGAAAGACAGTTTAACAAGCCGAAGTTGTTCAAAAATAACTTATTTATGTGTACGAATAGTTGTCGCCAGAGTTTACCACATTTAAACATTATTACCAAATGACAAGGCCGAAAATTGTCAAACCAGACCTATGACGACCGCAATGCTAAGTAGTCACATACGGTTTTACTCATTATTTTTTCTTCAAATCGAGTAAAAATTACCGTGTAGATCGCAAAACTCACAGCTCGAAGGCTCGCACCGAGCCGGCTCGATGGAATTAAATAAATCTAGTTTCCTTCGAACTTAGGGGAGCGGGGGGCACGTTGTTACAAATTTCAGATAGTTGTTAATATGACAAAAGCTATCAAATTAATTATACATTTGATTACTTGTAATGTTAGTATGTCTATTTAGCTATTAAAATATGACTGAAAAATTATTAAAATTTATGTAATTTTTTCACAATGGAGAATTTAACTAAACAAGTAGATTGTAACATCTTACCCCGGAATAGGGGCTAGTTGTTACATCATCGGGGCACGATGTTACGTGAATAGATAAATAAACAAAATCATCAGTGATACATATTTTTTTTTATAAGTATTTCAAAACGATATAAACAATAGAGATCACTTTATACAGTCTTCTAACATTTATGAGTAATTATAATATCTATTATGGTAATTATTTAAATTTTTCTGCTGCAGCAGATTCATAAACTTCTTTACTAGTTGTTACCTCTTTCTGTTTTTCTTTTATTGCTCATTCTGGAAAAAACAAAGAATATGTAGAATTTTTAAAATAATTAAACGAACGGTACAATACCAGATATGAGTAATATTTTTGGGGTAACATATTTGTATGTAACAACTTACCCCAAACAATTGTAACTACTTGCCCCATGGCACGTTTATTAATATAAATTGAAGTCATTAATAATGGATATCGATAGTAGAATAAAACAATATTTAAAATTAAAAGTAGATATATTATGAACGTCCTAGGTTAAAAATTTTGTCAAAATTAAAAATATAGTCATCAGGAATCAAACGTTTCGTAAAGGATTTTTTTACTTACTTGGTTGAAATCGGGACACATGCACACAACCTAGCAGATCAGTGCTTGGCGGGTCACTGATTGCTTTTATCTAATGCACGATGTTATAAGAAAACAAATGAGTCCAATTATGTCTCCCAAAGAGTTTAAAATCCCGGTAAAAAACGCGTGTAACTTCTTACCCCTGTAACAACGTTCCCCCCGCTCCCTCGACGCGAGCCGTCGAGCTTTACTCAAGCCATACTCAAGCGTGTGAGTTTTGCGGTCCACACGATAATTTTTACTCGATTTGGAGAAAAACCATCGAGTAATACTGAATGTGTGGACGAAAGCCCGAGCCGTGGTTTTTACTCTACGTGATCGCTCGATCGAGTAAAACCGTATGTGAGTAAAGTGACTTTCCGATCTTTCCGACCGACAAAAAATCAAATAAAATGCCACCTTATGACAAAGACTATAGGCATCATTTTCTACTGACATGTGTGTGGCGACCCATACTGCCGCCGCTTGTGGCGTAAAAGCTAGTGGCGTAGCGTAAAATGAAACTTACAGCCTATGTTATAAAGTGGTATTTTATTTGAATTTTTTTCGGACGCGGTCGCTCGCGGCGAAGATTGGAAAGTCATCTTATGATATTCATGTTAAAAGTTAACGTCTTTCGCGTATTTTTAAAATTTACATTAAGAAAATAACGAGGCAAAGGAAAAGTTATAATATTAATGTCGAGTAGATCAAATTTCTTTGAGAAGTAATTTCAAGTTGAAATTATTGGACGGTGTGACCGAGTTTTGGAACGAATAACTTCGCTGGGTTGATAATATTGAACTCATATTGCTCACGAGTCTTGTTCGGTTGAAGGTATTGGACTTTAAGGGTTCTTAAGTTCGTGATATAATAACTTTGACGAACAATAGGATATAATATGCAATGTTTTTACACTAGAGAAAGCACGAGAATATATACTTGAAACAAAAAGTTTTGTTCGAAGTTTGACAACGTTTCTGTCAATATTCTGATATGACGTTTGCAACAAATCGGATTTCGATCGGCTTATTTACTGTGTGTGCTAATAGCGCCCTCTGCTCCGAATTTTGTGTAATATTACCTATACCTATATTAATACGAAAGGCCCTATGAATGTATGTATTCACTAGACGTTCCGCGCGGCTTCGCCCGCGTAAATTAGATATTTCACAGAGAAATCAGTCTACAAAAAAGAGCCTATGATCCTTCACGTGGTCTAGTTCTTATTTGACCCAAATAATAGAAAAATTGCTCTGTTCGTGAGATAAGCCCTTTCAAATAATTTCTCCCGTTTTTTCCACATTTTCTTCTATTTCTTCGCTCCTATTAGTCTTAGCGTGATAAAATATAGCCTATAGCCTTCCTCGATAAATGGACTATCTAACACTGAAAGAATTTTTCAAATCGGACCAGTAGTTCCTAAGATTAGCGTGTTCAAACAAACAAACAAACAAACTAACAAACTCTTCCGCTTTATAATATTAGTATAGATTAGTATAGATAGGGCCTTTTGTAGGGCTATGGTCCTGCTTGGTGACAGATAGGTAGGAAAGTTTTCGAAAATTCCTATTGACAGTTTTTGAAAACACGACTGTGTCGGTGTGTGTGTATGTGTGCCACCAGGCGGTGCTTCGCGTAAAGTATTGTTACGACAATTATTAAAATATCGAATACCCTCGTTAAAGTTCACAATATTTCTTTAGTGCATCGTCGGAATGGAAAGACGCATTGAATGCCACAATTGCAGTAAGGAATCGCACAGTAACACAATACAAGTTAGTAACAACGCAGCACGTTATTTATTTGCCCATTTTAGGTATGTCCTAAATTATTACTATTATTATTAACCCAGTACACTTTCCCGTTCTAGTTATTATTGATTGTATTACTATTATCACTAAAAATTTATTAACAAATTCCTTTACAAACTGGGAAAATAATGTTGATTGTTCTGATGACGATCAAGCCTCGGAACGCACAGATAAGGCTAAGTCTAATTTGTTTGTTCGAAACTTTTTTACTCATTTTTCTTTCTCCGAATTCTAGCGCCATAGAGCTCTGTTCATTAAAAAAGTTCGGAAACAAATCTGTTGTTTAATTACACAGATAATTGCCAGGAATGAAAAATGTAAAAATTCCGAGATGAACGAAATTTTTGTCGTTATCGTGTTCTTTATTCGAATTCCAGATTCTTGTAATGAAACGAGTTTTGACATAATATTTTCTCTCCTCTTTGTTCACTATTACAAGACGTTTACAACTCATGATCCTTCACTCGACTTCTGAAAGAAGTAATTTATTATTTCAAAATTTTATGTAATTTTTTATGATATACAGATAATCCAATAGTAGTAAAATTAAAATGTTTCAATTTAGGCGCAACGGGACATAAATATAGTGCCTAATTCATTATCAATCTAAGTTCTAAGTAACCAGAAAAAGGACATTTGGTAGAAGAAAAAGTACATAAGTAACATTCATCCACAAATGGGATAAGGGAAAAAGAAAAATTACAGCTTTCTCGCACGTTATAAAGTAATTTGGTCTATCGATCCCTATCTCGATAAAATGTCCTTAAATTACTTTTGACACTCATTAACTATGCCTATTCTACTATTATATTCAACATCAATGCAGCTTCATTCCTTCATTGAGTCAGTCCGCCTCCAAACAGCAAAAAAATGTAACGAACTTTGGTAGGCCTCAGAGTAAAACGCACGGTGAGGTAGTAATAGCAATGAACGATTTACTTACGATTCGCATGGCTTATATACAAAATTACAAAATTGAATTGAATTGAACACGAACGTGAAATGTTTGTTATGTCGTCGTCGGAGCGTCGATGCAACGCAGATGCGGCATACAATATGTTATTCTGCTACGACGAAATCACGTGGCCTCGCCCGTACGTTTCAGTTTCTCACATTGAAGTTTCATCAGTCTGGTTTTGACTCTGTTGCAAAAAGTTATAGTAATTTGAGCTCGTTTAGCTTACATTGAGACCTCAGTTTATTTAAATGAATTAATACTATAATCAAGTTTTATCCAACTAGACAACGCCCGCAACTCCTTTGCCCTAAAATTCGATTATCGTGCGGAAACCATTCATTTTTCCAGAATAAAAATATCACATATCCTTTCCCGGGACTCAAAGTATCAATCGGTTAAGCGATTTGAGCTTGAAGAGGAAACACACAGACAGGCAGACACACTCTCGCATTTATGATATTAGTATGGATTAGTTTGGTCTGTAGATGTATGTTTGTATATTAATATTTTTCAAATCTCCAGTTATAACATAACAAAATAACAACATACTTTAACAATTTGTATATTTGTTTCATGTAAAAATGTGCACTGCTTTCTTGATAACATAAAATATGTCGAGCATGCCAACAACTAGGTTTTAACGTTTTGAACATTCTGAACTTTGACCGTATAAAATACTTGAGAGATTGTTCAACTTGTAAGGTATTTGCTACTATGATGCTTCACTTTCAATAAATGTTTATACCTATACTTTATTTTAACAAGCATTCTGCGCGTAAGTATTACAAGAATTAGTAAGTCAAAGTTTTTTTAACCATTCGAAGCGAATACGGACGTATACGATAAAAAGTATTCTATGTTCTTTCCCGGGACTCAAAGTGCATCCAACCCAAATTTAAGCAAAATCGGTTCAGCAGTTTGGCGGTGAAGAGGTAATAGACAGAGAGACTGACAGACACACTTTTGTATTTATAATATTTATATAGATTTTATTAATAGTTTTCAGATTTTTAATTTGTATACTTGTAGCGTGTAAAATGATAGCATCTGTTTTTGTATATTTTGTCACTAAAGATTTCATGTACGAAATCTATCTTTAAAACGTAACATTTTTCATCATCATTAATTGACATGATCGTAGCATGAGTCTTTATAATGATAATTTTCCTAACAATAACAAAGTGTTTCGTTTCCCACAAAAAGTTTTACAAACGCCGGAGTTCAGAGCATTGATATACTATTATTTAGAGACATCGCAATTACACTCGGCGTAAGAAAATTTCTTATCCAATGCTGCGTAAGAATGATAAGCGGATGCTACTATATAATGGACTTTGGTATAATGTATTAAGATGGCAATTTAGCTCAACTTAAAAGTTACATCGTATTCGGGTTAGTACAACAAGAATAAATAACAAAATTAGTGTATTTACCACGGGACCGGTTAGGCACGGTTCGTTTTAGAAATTGATTTTATTTGAGTATTATTCGAGTAATATTATTCGAGTCCAGCCTAGGATTATTGGGAATCAAAAATTCGGCTTCACTGGCTGTCTTGTATCTCGGGAGTAGGGGCCAAGATTAAGTGGAAATGAATGAGCAGCTAATTAGAACTTGTGAATACCAAAAGTGTCTCGAGTGTCCATAAGCGTTGTGGTCGTTTGACTTAATAAGTTTCTATCTCGGGACTATTCGTCGGATTAGGCGAAATTAATATTATAAAACCAGTAAAATCGAACCGCCTCTAAGTCATCCAGACCTGAATTGCTATTACATTTCGATCAATGCGATATCCTTTATGCATGGTATGCGTAAGGACATTCCTATACATGGTATGTCTATGGTTCACAATGATAAATTCGTTCGAGTTGGGAATGTTGAGTTGATAGTGCCATCAATCAGCTCTCGTGACGGCTCCCAACAACTGACCGATATTAGTCCGGTTCTACCACGAGGGCTATACGACACTTACATTATCAGGGTTAATCAGTACCCAGTATTTTAATGCAACATTAGATGACCCGTGAACTTCGTATTACTAAACTACTCAATTTTCTCACCGTAGAAGAAACCTTCTCTGAACTTGTACGAATATTTCAAGACTAAAATTTGTCAAATCAGTTCAGCCGTTCTCGAGTTTTAGATAGGCAAAATTAAAATTAATTTTATTTACATAGATGACATAATTTAAAGGAAATTCTATGCCTCGTTATTTTGAATACATTATAATGTATACTGTATAGTGTATAAGTAAAATGAAGACCACACGGGAAAAACTAAGAATGTCAAAAAAGTACAATTAAGAGAAAAATAGTTTTATATAGTTTGAAAGTCTATATTTCTTTCATTTTGGACTCTTTTAAGTGAAATATTGAAACAACTCATTAATATGTTAACATATGCTTTGCCTGTACTTCTAAAACTTGATTTATTTAAATAAGTTTTAAGTTATGGTTCAGAATTTGAAATTAGTGACTACACTCCATAGCATAAACCATGACTTGAGTTTTGACACTTCATGGTAAAGGGCCTTCCCGTAAAGCTGTTTGATTGATGTAATTCACAGAATTCAATACCAGGTATTTCCATATAACACACAATATATAAACAGTTGAGATAACATTTAGGGTTAGTTTGTAAACTCGCGTAAACGTCGCATTGTCTCGTAAGAATGTATTCTTACGAGGCAATGCGACGCATCATTGAATTTGTCATTCTAAATTGGAATAGGCACCGCGGCTAAATAATTTTTGCGCAGTAAATAAAGATGTTTTGAATGGCTCATTTAATGCATCTTACTGCATTTCCTGGTCAGGTTGCCACGTGCATAGAATAATAGCATGTCAACAAAAAAAATTCTATATTCAACATGGATAGGAATAATATTGTGACAATCTTGACAAGGAATGTATGAATATCCATACCAATATTAGAACAGTGAAAGTCTGTCTGTCTGTTCCTCTTTACGCCGAAACCGTTGAACTGATTTGGCTGAAATTTGGTATGGAGATACTTTGAGTCTTGGGAAAGGACATAGTATACTTTTCAACTTGGAAAAATGTACGGTTCCCACGCGATAAACGAATTTTGGCGCGACGTAATTGCGGGCGTCATTTTGTAAAATATCTATTTTAAATCTATTCTGAATTTCCTGACGTTTTGCGAACACTTTTAATATGGCGAAAATGTTCACGTATATTTTATAAAATTTCAAAGAAATAGATTGGTTCATCGACACGAGATCCCCTTTGTCGAGGGCCGGTGATACGGGGGATATTAATATCCGTAGTCCTTGATCGTTTAATCTCATCGATTAGACTTTATTGCGAAAATATATTAAAGAAATATCCTACATCGCAGCGCCTCGCTTCGGTGACTTTGTGTTATCAGGGAAGTACCATCGATGTAATTGATTCCTAGGCAGTATACTATACTTATCAATTATTTTTTTATTTGTAATCCTTAGCCACAGAATTACCAATAATACACACAGTATTATAACTATTGTAGTATCTATGGGCCAAATAAAAAAAATACATAAAACAAAGTCTTTGTTATGTTGTGATTTAATATAATGTTGTTATAATGACGCTGTTGCTTGTAAAATGTGTTGATGACCCAGAATCGACAGAATCAACATTATATTATATTTAAATGCCAATCCATTGGTACACATTTCATTCCTGTCGATTCTGGGTCATTTTTGGACATCTACTTAGGTCCGCCATCTGCCTAGGAATCAACTTTTCTGATAGTACATTTACAGGCAGACCTACGTTATTTGGCCGGATTATGAAAAGCCCATCAAAGATCATGATAAAAGTTTGCTTCACATAGCCCGACCAAATAATGCAGGTCCGATATCTGTCTATGAATCAGTTTCTTTGATGGTATGGTACGGTATGGTAGCGCGTAGCATTCGCCTTTGAATGTTGCTCCTGGAAAATGCCTAGTGAATACATACAGTAATTAGTCCCGCGTTCGTGTAATTAAAACACCTACTAATCCATACATACATATACATACAAAATGCATACATACATATGCATGCATGCATATTATAAATGCATTGCGTCAAAATTCGTTTCTCGCACAGGAAGCGTAGATTTTTCCTTGATAAAAAGTATCCTTTGTCCTTTCCCGGGACTCAAAGTATCTCCATACAAAATTTCAGCCAAATCGCTTCAACGATTTAGGGGTGAAGAGGTAACAGACAGACAGACAGACAGACAGACAGACCGACAGACAGACAGATAGACACACTTTCGCATTTATAATATTAGTATGGATTTACTTCTATGCCAATCGATTATGATGACGTATGACAAAAATTGCAGAAGTACCACAAATATCCACGAGGCCTCGAGAATCCAATCTTTTGCGTCATTGTGAGGGTACAATACAATTTATAGTTTGTGTCAGGGGAAGTCAGCCAATCGTGAGCTGATACACGGATTTGCGGCTTCCAATTGCTAAGCGACAAAGAACGGACTTGATAAGGTTTGACTTTCAGAGGCTTACAATACTTCCATTCCAGATTTGATAAAGATATGTCATCATCATCATCCTCGTTGGAAATTAATAATAATAATAATATCTATGGACGCTTCACACCAAGTCAGTCTGGCCCCGTGGTAAGTACCTGAAGGACTTGTGTTACGGGTACCAGACAACGGAAATATATTTAATACTTTTATACTATACATATATTTAAGATTTTTATTATATGATACACATATTTAATACACATCCATGACCCAGGAACTTTTTGAAAACTTTTTGTTCCGTCGGCGGGATTTGAACCCGCGACCCCCGGCTTGAGCTACCAACAGCCCACCAACTGAGCCACAGAGGTCGTCAATTGAGAGAGGTTTGGTAAGAAATCCATACTAATATTATATATTCGAAAGTGTGTATGTCTGTCTGTCTGTCTATCTATCTATCTGTCTGTTTGTCTGTCTGTCTGTTACCTCTTCACGCCCAAACCGCTGAACCGATTTTGTGGAAATTTGATATGGAGGCACTCCCGATATGGAAGAGGGAGTCCCGGAAAAGGACATTCTAGGATACTTTTTATCCCGGAAAAATTTACGATTCTCGCGCGATAAACGAATTTTGGCGCAACGGAGTTGCGGGTTTCATCTAATATTATATAACTTAATTTTACTTTTGTAATCCATAATAATAATGTGGGCGATGCTCCGTGTAAATGTCACATGAACGAGTTTACAAACGTGATTTATCAGCGTTATTTCTACGTTGTCAAAAGCTATTACACTCTGCGAATCCAATAAAGCGTTTGTAGGCTGCGAGTAAAATGTAAGGTGCTGGCTCTCCGTGTTTCTCTTACAAATTGATTTTTGATCGAGTTTATTGAAAAACAAGGCCTTGTAACGATTCGGATTTCTTCGTGGAATTACAGGCCTTTTGATTCGGGACACTTATTTCTAATTTTTAAGAATATACTGCTAGTCTGCATCATTTTGGCTTCTACAGGCTCTCCCGGAGTACTAATAATTAATATTTTATGTGAAAGGGACAGGGAGAGTCTGTAGAAGCCAAAATGAAACAGACTAGCAGTATATTCTTAAAAATTAGAAATAAGTGTTCAAAGTATATTGTACTAGCTCAATTGTAGATTTTATGGCAACATATTATTGTATCTGTACATGACATCTGGCTAGAAAATAAGATACCTATCAACTTTACTTTCGTGAAACGTTGTATTTCGTAATACCTTTAATCTAACCGGAGTTTGGTGCCGAATCTTGCCCAGAGCACTTGTTTTTCGTTATAACTCCCTTTTTAAAATCGAAAAAAGTGGAAAATCTTTAACCGACTTTTAAAAGTAAGGTGAAGTGACCAATCGACGCGTCTCGGTGCCGTCCACATTGTGTTGTTAAGCATATCATTTATCTATTACGATCAGTTAACATTGTAACGTAACATTGCAAACGTAAAAGGTGATGCGATGGATTTATAAATGAACCCTTCATAATTCACACATCACCCAACACCGCGAGCAGAAAATCTGTCAAGTCAGAATAAATCTTCTTGTGTAGGTAATAAAAATTACATTTGAATGGCTCTATTAAAATGTATGGCATCGCCCAGTACCGTCGCAATTTGAACAGACCCTTAACTTTAGGAACCTATAAAGACATTTTCAACTTTCCTATAATTTAAGTACTGAATTCTAGATACAAATTCCCAAATCAAATTAAGGACAATTAATAGAGATGGCACTTGAAAATTTTTCTCCATTAACGGCGAAGCGACAGATTGTCTCGAGTGGTCGGTCACTTTGAACCTCTTGCAACGGTCAATATTTGCCGAGAGTGGGCACTAGTATTCTCGCTTCGCTTTAAGCTGAAAAAGAAATAAGATATTCTTGTACTTCCCCGCTGAAAAAGAAATAAGATATACGTCTGATAATGACTTTTCTTCGCTAATGGATTTTAGTGCAAAGATTTTGAGTAGACCGCCGTTATGTATTTTGCAACTGAATTTTGTAACTTAACGTCTTACCAAACTGAACTTTCTATTTTTAATTAGTTAATAAAACGGAAAAAATGAATTTTTGTCATACTTTTTTCTAGACTTAAATAATGGAAAAAGACGTACAAAACATTCAATAATTTATTTAAGATTTTTAAGTACATTGACACAACGTATCTTTCTATACAAGCAAATTATATGTCACAAAATGCTCTGTACATACAACTTTAATATAAAATAAATTTACTAATTCATATGTAACACTCTGGTATAATATATTTTATGTACATTCTATATACACTTCCTTTTCTCATATACATCACAATATATCTATGATAATATGAAGTTTCTCAATCATAATATTCTCTGTCACACTCTTCTATATTTTTTCTCTATCACACTAACATTTACAAATACACACCGGGGCTATTTCAATAGTACTTATCTGATCTAAATAAGAATTTATTGTAATGAACGAAACGGGACTCGGAGAGTTAAGGTACAAGTTGGAACCGAGCGACACGCGACAACTGCAGACGACATGTCGTCGCAACACTACTGGTTTCTATGTATTTCTATGAAATACTCTCCACAGCTAGCGACACGAAGCTAGCGACACTTATTCATAGAAATACATTAGAAACCAGTAGTGTCGGGACGACACGTCTGCTGCCGCTTCATGTAGACATCGGATACGGCTGATAACATTTTCAAATTTTAAAACTTCAGTACTAATTTATTACAGCTTTCTGTTCGATCCGGATCGCTTTCTATCAAACACCAAAATTCTTACATGTTATGTCAAACGAACGTCAATTAACTGGCTTTTGCACTGACCTCCATTATACAAGTACGCTGGACCTATGATACCCAGTTTTTTTTTTGTGCCTATTTGAAGCGGAATCAGCGCCCCCAGTGAGCGGGAAGAGAACTAAATTTGACGTAACTTGCAAATGGCCGCTTAATCGTTATTGGTTGTCATCACTAGTATTAGTTCCAAATACTGCCACTACTGCTATCAGCGCCAATATGGCGACTTTCAAACGTCATTTTTACGTCAAATCATAGACAAATATATTTGGTCAATGGTCAAATTTAGTTCCTATCCCTCCCATCGGGGGAGCTGATTCCGCTTCAAATAGGCACAAAAAATAGCTGTCATTTCAAAGGGTATCATTAGTCCAGCGTACTTGTCTAATGGAGGTCAGTGGGCTTTTGAAATTCAATAAATGCCAATCAGAACGCGTTTGACGCTGGTTTACTTTTCGTCAAAATACCATTTAGTAGGTTGTTTAGTAGTTTTATAAAAAACTGACTGGACCGAACAAGGATGGAAACTGCGTGAATAGCGTAGACGGATTCATAGATCACAAGTACGCAGGTAAGAATCACTATAGGGGCTCCCACACATAACTGCAAATTCGCATCGCAAATATCTGCGATGCGAATTACTACTAAAAATGACATTGCGATGTGATGCGAATTCGCAGTTTTGTGTGGGAGCCCTAAATCAAAATAAACGACTTCTTAAGACATAGTTAAGACAAAATTCACTACAGAAAAGTTCTTAGTACGTCATAGGGAATGGAGGCTCGCGTCAGTATCGCTTTCAGCGCCCCCCAGCAGTAGGCTCGTCTCGCAGGGAAGCTTGGGGTCTCCAGGTACCTTTTCCATTAGTCACAGCTCGATAGCAGCTGAGCCCTTCCATGTGACACCCGCCCGAAGTAGATGGTAGAGCCGCAGCACGCAGTATATACATAAACACTGTAACAAAATGTGTAGGGTAAAGTAATAATAGTAAATAAGTTCTAAGCCATTTTCTTGGTACAAATAATTTTGTGAAAAAGCCAAAAAAGGTTATTGGCAGAAAGCTCATGATGACTTGAATTTATAATAATAATATCTAGGGACGCTTCACACCACGTCACTCTGGCCCCGTGCTAAGTACCTGAAGGACTTGTGTTATAGGTACCAGACAACGGAAATATATTTAAGACTTTTATATTTATTCTATACATATATTTAAGATTTTTATTATATGATGCACATGTTTAATACACATCCATGACCCAGGAACTTTGAAAAGTTTTTGTTCCGTCGGCGGGATTCGAACCACTTCGGCTTGAGCTCTGACCACGTGCCCAACCACTGAGCCACAGAGGTCGTCAATTGGCACAAAAAATTGTTACAAAATATTGTTTTAGAACTACATCAAACGTTATGAATAAAGTTATAGACTATATTATAGTTCGCAAATAACTAAGAATTGATTGTACCACCATTCTACTCCTCTAATGCAGCAGCTTCGTTTCTTGTCCAGAAAACATATGTAATCAATATATGTATCGTTTGTTTCAAGATATTAGAATACTTAGTTGTTTTACTAGAAATGCATGGTACACGATTTCCTAAAGCTACTCGCTTTCTAGTCATATGAAAATATTGTCTAAAAAGAATCTCTGATTTTTTACATGAAACAATAAAAATTACTTGAAATAAAGTGTTACTCACATTCATAACTATCCTTGGTATTAAAAATGATATTTCCGCTTTGCATATCGCGTCAAATTCCTGAAAATAAAAAATAAGTTACAATTTAAGTTTAAGTAACCAATTAAAGGAAAAGTTTTTTAATTGTTAAAGGCTCTCAAGTTAACTATGTAGGTATACTAAGCTTGAATCTGATTTTATGTAAATACAAACCAACATTAATACTACCAAAATAACGTGTCATTGTATTTCTTCATTTTAATACGGTAGCATTATATAGATCTTTGTTTGCATTTATTAAAAAAAATAACGTCAAGTCTTTTCGAAAAGTTACAATGTCTGAAACTTTTCGTTGTTATAATTTAACGCGAAGAACTTAGTTTTTCGTAGTTCTCAGACACAACGTAACGACAAAATAATATTTTGTATCGCAGACAACACAGACTGCTCACAGCTGTCACTAGTTATCCACAAACAAAAAGCGGTTCGTTACTAAGTTTAAGACGAAACTTCCAACTATGTTAATATTGGGGCAAAATAATAAGTTTGTTGAATCTTGGCATGGTAGACAATGTTTTTGTGAACTCCTTTTCGAGTTGGACCTATAAAGGTCACAGCACACATATCAACTCCGAACGGGATCGTCACCGTATCGCCTTTCGCCTCGCCGTCCACCAGGCGTTAACCTAACGTATGCACGTAACCAAAGCGTATCAGTAGCGCCTGCACGTCAACTCGGCTACGGCTAGGCGACGCCTCGCTTACGGCTCGGGGAAGGGGAAAGGGGCAAGGGTGGACGAAGAAACGTAAGCTTGAGTACGGAGAGACGTAAGCACGGGAACGACAAGCCGTAAGCGGGTGGACGACGAGCCGTAAGCGGGGGGACTGCTAGTTGACCACGCGTCGCATCGCGGTTCGGAGCCTGTTCCGAGGCGAGGCGATTACGTTACGGTTCCGCTTAGTGGGCGTTGCAGTAGGGTCGAGTTTCATACAAACAATATTGAACGGCTCGAGGCGATACGGTGCCGATCCCTTTCCGAGTTGTTATGTGTGCTGTGACTTTAAGAGCCAACTCTAAAACTCGCGCGGGCGCACGCTCGCGTGTGTATAAATGAAAAATAATATAGGCAGCGCAGGCGCGTGCGACGGAGCGCGGACGCGGGCGACGACGCTTCCCATACTATTTTTCATTTATACACACGCGAGCGTGCGCCCGCGCGAGTTTTAGCGTTGGCCCTTAGCGTTGGCCCTAAAACTAACTAGACGTTCCGAGCGGCTCCGTCCGCTTAAGGACCAACGTTAAAACACGGGCGGATGCGGGCGCGGGCGCACGCGTCGGAAGACCGCCGCGGGCCACGAATCCGCGAGCGGGCACCCGTCGCGTGCGCCCATCTCATTTAGCGCTGCTAGTATAATTTTTATCTCGAGCGTGCACAGTTGTGTCGAGTAGATTACCATGGATTATTTACTAATTTATTATTTGGTAAAAAGACGTCAACGGAAACAACGTCGACTGCGAAAAGCGTGCGCCCGCGCCGTGTGCTCGCCGTCCGGCGCGGTGTGTGACAGTCCGTCGCCCGCGTCCGCGCTCCGTCGCACGCGCCTGCGCTACCCATACTATATTTCATACACACGCCAGCGTGCACCCGCGCGAGTTTTAGCGTTGGCCCTGAATAATTCCGCGGGTCTACTCTACGTCAGTGGAAAATTACACAAAAATCGGTCCAATATTTCGTAAGATTAACGCGTTCAAACAAACAAACCCTTTATGTTATCTGTTCAGATTTTGCCAAGTTTTGAGCAGTTAGATGTATAGCTACACTTCTAACTGCTCAAAACTAGCTGGAAGGGCATAATTTATGATTGCCAATAATAATTGGGGGCAATCGCACAATATGTTTAATCGTGTAACATTCCATGCTACATTTTTATGATAAAAATGTTTAACAAATATATCCTCTAATATATAATAATATATACTCAGCTACAATATAATATTATTAGAACGACCGACTTTCAGAGTTTCGACAGATGAAAACGCGCTTGAGGTTAGTTTTACATTTTAATGCCATTTTATAATTTAATACGTGTGCAAACTGAATTGTACCATCGAAGAAATTAATTCATAGGCAGTTGACTGACCTACGTCATTTTGGTCGAATTATGTCAATTCAATGTGAATCGTGATCTGTCGGCTAGGTTTAACACAACGCGACCAAATTACATAGATCTGCCATCTGCCTAATGCCTATGGATCAACTTCTTTGATAGTACAATACAAGCTGCATCAATGTGACATGCTTCACATGAAATAGTAGAATCGATATTCCTATAAGAAATAATAATTATAAAACTAAGCTTCTTATTTGAGTATGTATTAGAAAGGAATTGGCTCATCACAACATCTTATTTGGGTTGGCATTGATGTAGTTATCCCATTAAGTCCTCAGATAATTATTAAGATATAGGTAGCGTGTGTGAATTATACTGACGCTATTAAATAGCTCCCCGCACCGGTTTTTGTGACGGTAGCCGGTTTCATTGAAACTAGGCCAGTTACGCAAGAGTTATTTTATTGTGCCCGAGTATATGCGCAGTACATAAGCACACTTTCTCTTCCGTTACTCTCATAACCCAGTGGGACGAACAACCTATACAACCGGCGAGAGATCAGGCTCAGGACCGACTTTTTACATGCCCAACCGACGCATGGATCATCTCAATTATCAGACAATCAGGTGATCAGGTCTACATTGTCCTAGCCAAACTTGGAAATAACATTTTTTCAACGTGGGAATCGAACCCACGACCTCCGAATCGAGACTCGAGAGCCACGCTCTAAACCACTGGAACCAAGGAAGCGTTTAATGGGATGATGCTATTTGACATAGATATATCAGTGCATATTATATTATATTAAATCGGTCACTATAATGAGGTATCATTAGTGATATTATGTTTACTATCCTCATCAATTGCTACGATCAACAAAATCAATATTCAAACAATTATCGTTAAAAACATTTTTATTTTTGTATTAAATTTATCTATCTGCTGTCCTTGGATGAAAGACACTATGTATAAGCAGTATTAAACATAAATACTGTACTTTTGGGCTTATAATAATTAGCCTGTATTGTGTCCAGAGCTTATAAGAACTTACTTTTACTTTAATTAAAATATATTTCGTACCTTCACAGAGAGAAACAAAAATCGATACATATAATATGTATACTCTTCTTAAAGCACGAGTGAGGAAATCTCAACGTAAGAATGAAATTGAGAACACTTTTCCTTATCCTTTTAATTCCTGGTTCATTGTAATATGTCGAGCAAAATCGATTGTTAGAACTTGTAAATAGCTATTGCCTGATTATTATTTACATAGTACCTACCTACAATCTACATGGATGTTTTTTAGTAACATGGCTAATAATAATATAAACAGAACGTAAGAGAATTTTCTGTTACATTTCTTTTCTATTACAACTACTTTAATATCTAAAGCTACTCCCCAATTTATAGTGCTGGAATTAGTTGTTCCGGAATCTTACATTTTGTCAAAATTTTATTGTATATTCTTACGGATACGGACACGTAGTGCCATCTAGCGTCAAACCGGCGAAACTGATCAGGGAAACACAGAAAACATAAATCCCCTACTTATTACTAGATGGCGTTAGGTGTATGTTTACTTACGCGTATTTGCTAGAAAGTTCCCACACTTGTTTACTTGTTTACTTGTTTACATGAATCGGAACTTTCTGGAATTCGTCTCGCCATATAAATAGCCGCAGGTAGACGGCCCGGAAATTCAGTTTCATCTGAGCGATCTTCGAGGCGACTTCGAAGTGAAAACAAGTGATCAATAGTGAGTGAACCAGTGAACCTACGACTCGGCTACGACCTAGGACTTTTTAGTGCTTAGTGTTTGGACTTGGTGATTTGCGTGAGCTAGTGTCAGTGCTAGTAAAGTCTTTATAAGAGTCAGCAGGTCTTTTTCTCCAAATCCCTCGAACCCTAACACGTAACAACTGGTGTCGGAAGTGAGATTTGGAGATGCCATTGACTCCGAGAGAGGACTTCAAGGGGAGTGTCAGGACAAGGGCGCAGCGAGCTGCTGCCATTGACTCCGAGAGAGGAATTCAAGGGGAGTGTGAGGACAAGGGCGCAGTACCATCGACTCCGAGAGAAGACTTCGAGGGAAGTGTCAGGACAAGGGCGCGACGGGCTGCGGAGGCCACATCCACTGGAGACCAAGCTCCGCCCACGGCGGGGCAGGCCCCACCATCTGGCCCCGCCCACCAGGCTCCGCCCACTGACCAGGCTCCACCCACTTCGGGTGAAGCCACGCCCACTGGCTCCGCCCACCGGGACCCGCCCACTGACCACGCCCCTCAGGCCCCGCCCACTCTGGACATGGCCACGCCCATTGGCTCCGCCCACCAGGCCACGCCCACTCAGGCCACGCCCACTGGCCCCGCCCACTGGGCCCCGTCGACTAGCTCCATCCATCCTGCCACGCCCGTAGTTTCTACGACCCCTCAAATGGCTCCTCAATTGGAAAGCATAATTGAGTTAATTCAGGCTTTGCAAGAGTCACAAGACCGCAAGCTCGGCGCTTTGCAAGATTTTCAAAAAGCTGAAATCAGAGCGATTCGAGAATCACAAGAGCAACAAAAAGACCTCCAAGAAAAAGCGCTTGGGGCTATAAAGGATGTCAGTGACACGGTAACTAAGCTTCGTAAAGATGTCGACGTAATGGACGAACGTGTTACCGGGCTAGGAGTGGATGTGGAAAATGTGAAAACCGGCCTCACAGAACTACAAAAGAAAGTAGTGCGCTTGGAAACCACAGGAGTTGCGACGTCTAGTGGAACTACCGGATTAGTGGTACAAGGACCAAGAGTTAAAGTGCCACCATACGACGGTACTACTTCTTGGAACGCTTATCGTCAGCAATTCCAGTCGGTTGCTTCTGCCAACGGATGGACTGACGAACAATGCCTGACCGCTCTCACTGTTGCGCTCAGAGGGCAAGCTTTGTCGGTCCTGGAAGCACATACAGGAAATGGGTTCCAAGATCTGATGGAGGCCCTGGAATCCAGATACGGGGAGCGACACCTGGAGCACGTGTTCCGTGCTCAACTTCGTGACAGAGTCCAACGCTCAGGAGAGGGACTACAACAATGGGCGTTGGAAATTGAAAAACTGGTCAAGAAGGCAAACCCAGGAGCCGATTCCAAGATGATCGACACGAATATTGTGCAAGCATTTGTCGACGGAATCAGGGACCTAGAGGTCAGAGCTGCAGTGAGGCTACGTCACCACACCTCGCTAAAGGAAGCATTGGCGCATGCTTTGGAGGTCGAGGCTGTTCGCCGCAACATACGACAGACCCATAAGATCCACGAGGTCTCTGAGGAAGTTAAGGAGGTCAAGGCTCCCACGAAGAGAAGTTTTGGAGCCATGTGCTACAAGTGCGGTGAGAGGGGTCATCTTCAGCTCAACTGCCCGCAGAAGGAGACCCAGATGGCAAGGATGAAAAGGCTCGAGGAACAAGTAGAGGAGCTGAAGAAGCAAGGAGCTTCGTCCCCTGCCCGGGATCAGGGAAACGAATAAAAGCCAGGACTAAGGGGCGAGTACTGGCTGATGCGGAGGAAGCCCCGATAACTGTTATCTCCCAAGCATGCAGCGGGAATAGTCTTGTGATTCAGGGGACTATTAACAGGATGGATTGCAAAATGACTCTAGACACGGGAGCCTCTAGAACGATAGTGAACCCAAATCTAGTAAAAGCCGCAAGGAGACATAAGAGGAGAATTAACTGTCGGCTTCTTACTGCCTCCGGTCAGCCAATACCCGTCCTGGGAGAAATGTCAGTTACGATTAATGTAGGGGGTTACTCATACCCTCATGACGTTATCGTGGCTGAGATTATGGATGATTGCATCTTGGGTTTGGATTTCATGAAGAAGCACAACTGCAAAATTAATGTCGCTGACGGAGTTTTCAATTGTGGCGAAGAAGAAATTTTCATCCTTGGAGGCACCTGCGGGAAAGTTCATGAAGAAGCACAACTGCAAAATTAATGTCGCTGACGGAGTTTTCAATTGTGGCGAAGAAGAAATTTTCATCCTTGGAGGCACCTGCGGGAAAGTCACATGTGTAAAGGAAGTCATTATACCTGGACGAGCGGAAGCTAGAGTGCTGGTGAAACTACCGCCAGCTGGAAAGAAGAAGTTAAACAGATGCGTGTTGATCGAAGACACACCTACCAAGACATCAGCGCAAAAACTGATGACGGCGAGAACCCTTGTTAGTGGAAGCAGTAATGCTGTGGTCAGGGTTTTGAATCTTGGTGATCGCGAGATCTGCTTGAACAAAGGTAACGTCATTGGAAAGTGCGAGGAAGTTGTCTGGATGAGAAAGTGTAGTTCGATCACAGGCCCAGACTCAGCAAACAGCAGCAACTATGGAATAGTGACTGAGCTACTCGATGACTGCAAGAGTAATCTGACTTATTCGCAGGGCATGAAAGCTAAGAAGTTTTTGCAACGCCACGCGAATATCTTCTCCAGTCAGGAAGGCGACCTTGGAAGAACGTCGATGGTTCAACACAGGATAGATACCGGAAGCGAGAACCCAATTCGTCAACGAGCAAGACGGATACCCATTGCAAAGGAAAAAGAAGTTGAAGGCCTTTTGGAGGACATGAGAAGGCATAAGATTATTGAACCGTCTGCAAGTCCGTGGTGCTCACCTGTTGTGTTAGTGAAGAAGAAAGATGGTAGCACAAGATTTTGTGTGGACTACAGACGTCTCAATGATGTCACCAAGAAGGACAGTTACCCGTTACCTCGAATCGACGACACGCTGGATACCTTGAGTGGCATGAGATGGTTCTCGACCCTGGACCTGAAATGTGGATACTGGCAGGTGGAAATTCATCCAAAAGATAAAGAGAAGACAGCTTTCTCCACCGGTAAAGGTTTATGGCAGTTTAACGTCATGCCCTTTGGATTGTGCAACGCACCTGCCACATTTGAGCGACTCATGGAGTGTGTACTGGCAGGCTTAGTTGGAGAGGCTTGCTTAGTCTACTTGGACGACGTCATCATTGTGGGCCGCGACTTCGAGGACCATTTGCGAAACTTAGAACGAGTTTTCGCCAAAATAGAGGGGGCCAAGTTAAAGTTGAATCCGAAAAAGTGTCGTTTATTCAGGAGTAAGGTCAATTATCTCGGCCATGTTATCTCCAGTGATGGAATCCAGACGGACCCGGAGAAACTGGAAGCAGTTCAAAATTGGCCAACCCCTAAAAACAAAACCGAAGTGCGGGCATTTCTCGGCCTATGCTCCTACTACAGGCGTTTTGTTAAGGGATTCTCAGAGATGGCCAAGCCATTACATCGGCTGACAGAAGATAAACGACAGTTTATTTGGGACGAGACTTCTGAAGATTCTTTTCAGAAATTGAAGAAACATCTGTGTGAAACACCAATCCTGGGGTATCCACAACCTGAAGGTCAGTTTATAGTCGACACTGACGCAAGCAACACGGCCATTGGAGGGGTGTTATCTCAAAAACAGGGCGAAAGAGAAGTTGTAATTGCATATTTCAGCAAATCTTTATCTAAGCCAGAGAGAAACTACTGTGTAACAAGAAGAGAACTCTTGGCTGTTGTAAAGACGCTACAACATTTCAGTAAATATCTCATCGGCAGACAGTTTTTACTGCGAACTGATCACGCAGCCTTACAGTGGCTACTGCAATTCAAGAACCCAGAAGGTCAAGTAGCGCGATGGATTGAACAGCTCCAGGAGTATGACTTCAAGACGGAACACCGCAGCGGAAAGGCGCATGGGAATGCCGACGCACTTTCACGAAGGCCGTGTTCAGAAGACTGCAAACACTGTGTTAAGCAGGAATCTAATGAAGTAACATTAAAGTTAACGAAAACAAGTCCTTTGGGTCCATGGGAGAATGATGCTATGAGGGAGGCTCAAGAAAGAGATGACGACCTTCGGCACATCATCACATGGAAGAAACGGGGTGACGTGAAACCAATCTGGAGTGAGGTTGCACCCACTGGCGCTGTTACTAAGGCGTACTGGGCGCAATGGGACAGTCTGATTCTTCAGAATGGAATACTCTATCGGAAATGGGAGAAGACTAACGGCAGAGAGTTCCACCTTCAGATAGTTGTCCCGAGAAAGAGAGTACCAGATGTTCTCCGTGAAATACACGATGGCGTATCAGGAGGTCATTTAGGTGTAAAGAGAACGTTAACAAAAGTGCGAGAACGATTCTACTGGTTGCATTGTCGAGATGATGTACAGGATTGGTGCCGCAAATGCACTACTTGCGCTGCAGTGAAGGGACCACAGACCAGGAGCCGTGGGAACCTGCGGCTGTATAACGTTGGCGCACCGTGGGAACGAATTGCAGTTGACGTAGCTGGGCCATTTCCCGTAACGGAATCGGGAAACAAGTATTTTATGGTCGTCATGGACTACTTCACCAAATGGCCCGAAGTGTTCGCCATACCAAACCAAGAAGCTACAACAGTCGCTTCTAAGTTAGTCGAAGAAGTGATATCTCGCTTTGGTGTACCTCTGGAAATCCATTCTGATCAAGGCAGGAATTTCGAATCGCAGGTCTTCCAGGAAGTGTGCAGAATTTTGGGAATGCATAAGACGAGGACCACCGCGTACCATCCACAGTCTGATGGAATGGTTGAGAGATTTAACCAGACCCTTGAGAGACATTTGGCGAAATTGGTAGATGACAGACAAAAAGATTGGGACAAGTATATACCACTCTTCCTTCTCTCGTACCGTACCGCCGAGCATGAGAGCATAAAAGCTACCCCGGCGTATGTCAATTACGGTAGAGAACTACGAGTACCAGTAGACCTCTTGACAGGAGGGTCACCGGGGGAACCAAAGACCGTACAAGACTATGTCTGCGATTTAAGGGAAAAGATGCGCTATATACACGCCATGGTTCGGGAAAATGGGTTACAGTCAAGTGAAAACATGAAGACCAGATACGACCGGAAATCGAACACGAGCGGCTTCGAAGAAGGGTCACTGGTGTGGCTGCATAACCCAACTCGCCGAAAAGGAAAATCTCCAAAGTTGCAGACCAAGTGGGACGGCCCATACAAAGTGGTTACCCGATTGAATGATGTGACTTACAGGATTCAAAAGCAACCAAGAGGGACATTCAAAGTGGTACACATAGACCGTCTGGCGCGTTACCATGGCAGTAATAACGATGCTCGGGACGAGCACCTCTAAGAGGGGAGTGGTCTTACGGATACGGACACGTAGTGCCATCTAGCGTCAAACCGGCGAAACTGATCAGGGAAACACAGAAAACATAAATCCCCTACTTATTACTAGATGGCGTTAGGTGTATGTTTACTTACGCGTATTTGCTAGAAAGTTCCCACACTTGTTTACTTGTTTACTTGTTTACATGAATCGGAACTTTCTGGAATTCGTCTCGCCATATAAATAGCCGCAGGTAGACGGCCCGGAAATTCAGTTTCATCTGAGCGATCTTCGAGGCGACTTCGAAGTGAAAACAAGTGATCAATAGTGAGTGAACCAGTGAACCTACGACTCGGCTACGACCTAGGACTTTTTAGTGCTTAGTGTTTGGACTTGGTGATTTGCGTGAGCTAGTGTCAGTGCTAGTAAAGTCTTTATAAGAGTCAGCAGGTCTTTTTCTCCAAATCCCTCGAACCCTAACACGTAACAATATTATAATATGGTATCCGGGCTTTATCTTATTTAAATCTGTCTAGTGGTTGGAGCGTGAAGCGCTAAGAGACAGACAAATGTACACAATACACACTTTCGTTTTAATAGAATATGGACGATAGGGCATAACGGCACGATAGAACTAAGCTTATCTAACGTTTAAAATCTTTGCCTACGTCATAAAACCTTATGGGTCGGATGGTAATTTACGATTATGATATTGTGCGGTAAAAATAGTTATATCGAGGACAAAGGGAGTATCAAGGGCGGGTGGGATCGATATTGGCAATGACACTCACCTGGTTACACGTAATGAGGTACAGTTAAGGCCTCTCTATGGTAAAAACCACGAGACGAGTCACGAATGAATATTAAGTTTTGTTACTATCATCGTGGTTTAGCTAATAGATTTTTTAAATCTTTAGCTAGAATTTGGATACATTTTTTTACAATAAATCAAAGAATGTATTCATAAGTAACTTAAAAACTTGTGATTTAAAGCTGTGTAGACCGACTATTGTACAGGACGACCCTGGCTCAAAAATGATTGTTCCGGTAACATAAAACGGGAGTGCTTATGCAAATTTCTAAGTGGCCTCTCCTTGTATAAGTAATTAATGTTAATGAAAATGCCTGTCCAGTCGCAGAATACAAAACAGATGATAAAATATTTGTTAAAAAAATGTTTTATTCTACAGTTTGTTATTAATTTTATGACATTTTTACTTTCTAATTCTGAATTCTAAAATAATTGAATTTACAATGGCCTACCTAACTATTTAAGAGTTGAGTCTTCAAGCGATTGATTAAATAACCCCCTCTAAATAACTTTAGTCCTGCAATAGAACTGTTCTGCTGCTAGGCCTCTGTATACTTCATAATATGGCGGCATCTATCTGCAGCCTTGTAGAGCTGCAGCTTACCTTATTGGCGTGGTCCCTCAGCGTTTAGCGTTGGCGTGGAGTAGACTAGACACCACCCAGAGCGCCAAGAAGTGAGACATTACAAGATGGCGGCCATTCTGCAGCCTTGTAGGGTTGTAACTATTCCTGGCATCCCACGTTATTAATGTGGTCCCTCAGCGTGTTAAACTCCAGTGAAATGCATGACACCACCCAGAGCGCCAACAAGTGACACATTATAAGATGGCGGCTAATTCTGTATTCTTGGAGAGCTGTAGCTAATTCTGGTATCCCACCTTATTGACGTCGTCCCTCAGTATATTGGAGTACACCATGGCCATATCCTCCAGCGCCATGCAAGTCATGCAATCCACTACCTAGAGCGCCACATTACAAGATTGCGGCTATTCTGCAGCCTTGTAGAACTGTAACTATTCCTGGTATCTAACCTTATTGACGTGATCCCTCAGTATGTTAGAGTAGACCATGGCCATTGCCTCCAGCGCCATGCAAGTCATGCAACCCAGCACCTAGAGCGCCACATTACAAGATGACGGCTATTCTGCAGGCTTGTGGAGCTGTAGCTATTCCTGGCATCTCACCTTATTGACGTGATCCCTCAGTATGTTGGAGTAGACCATGGCCATCGCCTCCAGCGCCATGCACGTCATGCAGCCCACCACCCACGGCACCAGAAACGCCACATTCTCCTGCAAAAACACTCTATATGGGTATATATAACAAAACTATGTCATACATTTTTTTATACCTTTTTTCTCAGCTACGAATAAATACCATAGAAAAGTAGCCGAGTAAAGAAATTGTTCTACCAATTGCAAAACCTACGTGTGCTTTACGTGGAACTTTCATCATTTAACAGTTGGCTGTCAAACTTGGATAATTTTGACGATTTTCTTCTTTTGCTACGACTTAATTTCTTTGCTACGTTTCATGAAAAGAATTGGAGCCATATATGAATGGTACAATGTATGAGGCTTATTGTTCTAGATACTGCAATATTATATTTCGATGCTTTACACCAATATTAAATCACTCATATCATTTTTGACTTTTTGACCCTCATCTGCTTAGTATAAAACTGGATGACCTGCAAAACTTCAAGAAAGTTTTAAAAACTCTGGAACTTTTCCTGTGCAGTTACATAAGGAACAGTATTCGTTTCTATCGGCCAATCCACTTGCTTCTGGTGCAATGTGTTAACTCAATTTCGATAAAGAACAACACATATTATTGAGCTGAAGTATACAAGGTACTCAGTCAAATTGCATTCAATAGTTTCGACAGCGAAGTTAGATATTTTCGATATAACTAAGGGACCTATCAGACGGAGAGCGGTCAGACGTTCAAGCGGTCAGTTTTGAGTTCTTTGTGTTGTATTACGATATATATTAGATATACTCAGGGACCTATCAGACAGAGAGCGGTCACGCGGTCAAGCGTTCAAGCGGTCAGTTTTGCGTTCTTTGTGTTGTATTACGTTATACAGGGTGCAATTTAACCTACGGGCCAATTTTTTTTAGGGCTTAGGTATCATTAGGAGAGTTCATTTAACCAAAAAATTGTTTATTTAAGGACTTTCGGAAGCTATTTCTCAACATTTTAGTACTGAGTGATTATAAAAGAAAAAATACCTGTATTTTTATTTTTAACAAGGATCAATATATCGAAATTTGGCCGGAAGATTTAATTGCACCCTGTATAAATATACTCACATAATGGGCGTTCTGACCGCGTTAGAATTGCTACTGTGTGACTGACCGCTTGAACGCAGAACGCTTGAACGCATGACCACTCTCTGTCTGATAGGACCCTCACACAGGTGGCGTTCTGACCGCGTCAGAATTCCTCCTGACCGCTCGAACGCAGAATATGAACGCAAAAGGCTTGAACGCGTGACCGCTCTCTGTCTGATAGGTTCCTAAGTGACGCAACGCTTGCGGTGCCAATTCCAAATTATATCAAGCCCCAAACATTTTTGATATCATATTTTGTTGTTGAATGCTTTTTGACTAAGTACTCATAAAACAATAGGTAACTTCAGTATAATTAAATATAATTTGGAGTTGTTTTCATTTGATGTTTATCTAAACATTTCTATGTTTATATAAACTCTTACTAAAAATGAAACAAGAATATCAACTCTAAACGCTAATTCATTAGTAATCCATTCATAATACCCTTGATTTAGAAACATTTAATTATAACTCTATTAAGCGGCAATCAAATTAAGTGATCCTTAAAAACTTTCTATTACAGTGAAGAAGTTAATATTATTTTACTGGCGCAACAGAAGGCTGTATAAAGAGGAAATTAAGTAAAGATGCAGGGGCGTAGCTACCGTCATATCTGGGGTATCAATGATACGGGGCCCCTGGCAATAGGTGCCTCCAACGTCCAACGTTGAAGCAAAAATAAAAACTTTCCAAAAATATTTTTTTTTTATTCACAAAATATGACAATTATTAAAAAATATATATTTTCCGCGTAAAGCGTGTGTTCAAAAGTAGGCAATACACTATGAAAATTTTCTTTGAGAAATATTTGCCCATCCTAGAGGCCTCCATACAAATTTTTGCACGGGGCCCCACTAAAGCGCGCTACGCTTCTGCAAAGGAGGCTCCATAAAACCGACATTATCACCTCGCAGCGTGTGGTCACTTTACTGCCGCTGTATTGCCTTCTTATAGACTTAGTTATTTAGGTAGTAAGCCGAAGGAAAAATATTAAATTTGCTTATGGTAGCTGGTATTCTGGAGTTGGAATTTGTTTATATATATTGTACCTACTATAGGTTCATAAAGGAAAATAGGTTTTTGTCTTTAACACATTTTTTTTTTCACTACATATATAAAAATAAGTCGGGTTTTCCTTCCTGACGCTATAACTCCAGAACGCACGAACCGATTTCCACGGTTTTGCATTCGTTGGAAAGGTCTCGGGCTACGTGAGGTTTATATAAAAAAAATCTGAAAAAACTTCAATAGAAAAGCAGGAAAACAGGCAAAACAACGTTTGCCGGGACAGCTAGTATTTTATAGATATGGAAATTACTATTTTATTGTATTATTACGAGAAGATATTATTTTATTACCATTGATATTACATAGGTACATTTTTTTCTCCTTACATTTACTGGCACTGCTGATGAATAAAATTCATCAAACTGTACCACTTGTTGTCATAGAGAGAAATCGTTGGTTATTTTAAAGTATTTTAAAAATTGGAACAGAAAATCTTTCTTTTCGAACAATGTATTTGAACGCTAGCAAAGCGTAGCGGTCTACGAACATGCTACGGCGTAGAGGTCATGCCGTAGCACCTTCGTAGATCAGGCTATTCATGATCCAGAGTTTAATGGCTGCACTCAGAGATAGTTACTGATCACTTATCTTTAATTTAATGAAGAGTTTGACAGATATTAAATGGAGTTAATGTCAATCTTTATTACATTTAAGTAAACTAATAATTTTATCTCTCTGAGTCGGGCCACTTGGCTGCCTGAATCACACGTACACATTGAAATTTTTCTAGATAATATTAAGTAATATCTTTGTTTTGCCAGCTTTTCTTAGTCTTAAGCAAGTTTGATCGCAAAGACACCACTGACTGCTGATCAGTTACTCTACTGTGATTTTTATTTTGTACTATCTATACAAGGTGTAATGTAACAAAACTAAGCGATTTTTTTTCTGATTTCCATACAAAGGTGAAAAAAAATTTGCTCTTTCAGAGCTGTTACTTTCACAGTAGACTCTATATAAGGGACGCATACACACCCTAAAGTATTATCACTTAGTTTTGTTACACCCTGTATAATACGTTTGAAATTAATCGTATCTATTTTAATACTTCTAATTTTTTAGTATATTTCAAAAGATTTCTTCACAAAAAACTAATATTAAAATAAAAATAACTTAAAAAAATAAAAATAAAATATTGGATATTAAAAGAAACTCACTTTATATATTCCGTAAAAGAGGAAGATGCTGAGTACAATCATGAACATTTGTGTTCCTATTATAGCGAAGTATGCTATCTGTACACCTGGAACAAAAGACCAAATTAATATTTGTAATGACCTCGTAGATTTTCGTCGCTAAATAAAGCGGGCTGTACAAGAAGTCAAAGAGCTGAGAGTTCAAAGAGCACTTCAGAAAACGACAGTGCAAAACTTAGGTTTGGTTTTTTCAAATTCAAATTCTTTATTAAGCAGACAATAATATACAATAGTATAAAAGCCAGGTAGCGTACATCACGTCGTCTAATCCCATGCTAAGTAAAAACTTGTGTTATGGCAATCAGACAACGGATGCACGCCGAACAATTTTATCCCAATATATATATATATATATATATATATATATATATATATATATATATATATTATTTACACATTCACACACACAATCACTACACTTTATCACGTAAAGACTCTTTCGGCGACGCGATGCGCGCTTTGTTCGGGAGCCTCCACCGGCGGGCCAGAACTCCTCCACCTCGAAGATGGATAAAAGTTGAGTCGGCAATCTCACCACAAAGGAACTGAAACTCACTTTGTGGCGAGAGTGCAGACGCTCCACCCTTAATGTATGGTCTTCTCGCGAATGTAGTTTACGACGTCTTCGACCGTCATGGACTAGTGCAGGCGCGACACGTAGAACGGCGTCGCGGGCACCTCGCTGCGCAGGCGCAGCTCGGGCACATAAGGTGCGGTGCCGCGGTGGTTGCGGACGGTGGGCTTCCTCTTCTTCCTTCTCTCCACCAGAACGAAGCCCTCCTCATCGCACCTCGTGCTCTCGTCCCTGTCGAGTCGAAGATGTTCAGCCTTGCGGCCTTCCTTTACACCCCTCGCCTTTATCCGCGGGGGCGGTGCGGGGCAAGCAGCGACGCTTGCATATTTTTTCTGTAGAGTCGATGGCCACAATTTCGTGTCGACGTCACGCGGTGACGGCGAGCTGACGGCGACGGCTGTTGCTTACCCACTCAATTTCGCTGACGTGCAAAACGGCTAGTCGCGCTGAACTCCGAGACGCATATTTATCGAGTCGATTGGATGCTTGGGTGACCTACATAATGAATTATCACTTTTTAATTGTAATAATTCACTACGTAACTCACTGATGGTTGATTCCGAGGCATCCAATCTACCTCGCATCTCGTCCAGCTCTGCCCTCATGATGTTGAACTTCTGGAGCAAGCTGGAGACGTTGACGTGGTCCGTCGATACCGCCGGCAGTTTGTGGAGCTGCTTGGCCACAAACACCGGCACTTCCGCTGGATTAGTCTGCTTGAGCAGGGAGATGATGTCCTGCAAGCTTCGTTCGCTTCCGTCTCTCCTCCGGGACATCATCTGCGTCGTATTGCTGAGCGCTTCGTACAGCATCAGCCTGCCCTTGCAGATCTCCTCGGTGGTGTAGTTGGACATGCACAGCTGCACGATGCTATCTTCGTCCATGGTGTTGACGACGTGTTGTACGAACACCAGCAGCTCGTTGGATACGAGCGCCATGATGTCGGTGCAGCGCCTGTGAGCCGCGCGACTCGCGAAATATTAATTAATTTTATTAATATTTGCTGCGTGTATTGTTGAGCGGTGCGCAACCGTTCGCTACCGCGATCAAAACAACTATCACAGTTTACACTGCAACGTCAAGAATCTATTGTAATAAGAATATATTTGTCTGAAAATCTATTTCTTTGATGATACCACATTATTTCTATAAAAGTATTTCACACTGAGTCATTTCAGACCACAACGTGACGCGTAGCTGCCGTGGTTTATTTTATATGGAATTTACATATTTCAATGTCACTTACATGACTTCTCACGCAATTGAAGTTTGTCAATTAATTACTTTGGAAATGCATCTCATGGCATCTACGCTTTACTCTGCGGTCTACATTGATCCTTTGGGTCATTTCATATTGCAAAGTTAAGGTGCATTTTTAATGATTCGAAACAGACAGCCTGACACAAGTTTGTTATTTTAATGTGTATTCTGGTGCTGTAAATAAAGTTCAATTTTAGAGACTCTTTTAAAAATTGATCGCATTGCCATTGTCAACGTGACAACGTTGCAATGTAAACTGCATTTTCACAGCATTATATTCTTATTGCGTTCATAAGGACATAGGTCCTTATGTAACGTTTTACGGAACTCTAAATCCAGTGTCCCTGTGATGGGTATCCAGACATTAGGTGCGAACAGATTTCATTAGTTACAACTACACTTATAACACTGTGATCCCGTAACTTATTAAGGATCAGGGTTGCCAATCGCTAAAGATAGGACCTAATATTTATTTTATTGTAACCCTTAGGGTCAATGCAGACCGGAACGTGACGCGTAAATGCATTTCTAAATTTTGTATTGAATTGACAGACTTCAATTGCGCGATACGTCATGCAAGTTACATTGAAATCCGTCAATTCCATGTAAAATTTAGAAATGCATCCGTGAGATGCAGCTTGTGTTACGTTGCGTGTAGCTGTAGCTGCCGTGAGATGCATTTCTAAATTTGTATGGATTTGACAGATTTGCAAGACGTCCCATGCAATTGAAATCTGTCAATTTAGTACAAATTTAGAAATGCATTTTTCAATTGCATGGGACGTCTTGCAAATCTGTCAAATCCATACAAATTAAAAATGAATCTATGCGTCGCGTTGCAGTCTGAATTATTGACCCTTACTTACATTAAAAATTTAGTTACTTATTCAAACTTAAACCGCTGAATTGACTTTGAAGAATTTTGGTATAGAGATATGAAGATACTTTGATAGACGTGAACGTTCGGAAAAATGAACAGTACTCGCGTGATAAACTAGTATTTGCGACATCCAGTTTTAAATAAATAGCTCAGGTGAAACATTTTATAAAGAAATATCGGCAACCCTGTTAAGGCGCTGTCTACTCAAACGAATGTGTCGCGTAAAGACGTCATTTACTTCCACAATTGTGTCATTTATTTTCCCTTATTTTATATAGCGCGTGATTTAAACGGTAACACACTCCCTTAGAAATAAACCCTCGCCTCTAAAGACTCTATAAAAGAAATTCCGATAAAAGTATTCGTGTAGATACAAAAGCTCTCCACTTAATGGTTTTGCAATAATCTTGGGTGTAACAAACAGTAGCTGTTTAGCTTTTACTTTGTAGCGTTCCCTATTTCAGTCTCAAAACCGTAATAGTTTCGGCATCCTATTATTTGGTGTATGCTTTATACAAAAATTAAGGAATCTAGAAAACCACTGCAGTTTTCCAGCAGTGAGCAAGCTGTTGATAATTAATAAAAGCTGAACAGCCCCTCTCATGTCAGCATTCGAACAAAAAAAAATCGAAATCGACCCATCAGTTTGGGCGCTATGATGACACGGACAGACAGACACGACAAACTTTAAAAAACCCTATGTTTTCGTCTGGGGTTAAAAATATGACGTTAAGATAAAAATCTTTACATAATTAACTCGTGTTTTTAATAAACATACCAGGCCATAATTATTATTCTCTAATTAATTAATTAATTATTTATCTGCCTTAAACATTTTCATAAAATTATCTTAAACTTATCAGTATGTTTCAATCTTAAATGAGTTTAGAGAAGTTACGAATAATTTACTAAATCGGATTCAATTTTCAAACAGATAAATTCAGGTAAATATTTGTCAACATAATTATAACTTATCATATAATAAAATCTTCGTTAATCTAAATTGGGATGTCGAGATTTGGAGTTTATTACAATTATCCTGAAGATAAGACAGGTTTACAAATTACATTTTATTTAAGACTAAAACAGATTGATGAAACATAATTGTAATAATTTATTTTATTACAATTATGTCACACGACCGATTTCACACCTGATGATGATTTTATCGAAACCGGTCGTGTGAAACATAATTGTGATAAAAAAATAAATTAATAAAAGTGGAATAAGTGCATGAAAAGTGTATATTATTACTGTGAAACATGAATTTCCACCAAGAAGTTACAGTATATTCAATATAAAAATAGTTTGCTCTCCGGGAGTGCCATTAAAGTGAAAATTTGAACATTCGAATTAGATTGGATACTTGCTGTACTTGGATCTCTGTTGACAAAATATTTTATCTTTCAAAATAAAAAAGTTAATAGGGATAATGACAAGGTCAAAGATTAGCAAATTTTGTTAATAAAATAAAGAAATCACGGTAAAAAATAAGTGTTCCCAAAATTTCAGCTTGATAGCATTTGTATTTTTTTATGCGCCTTCAAAGTTGGATAATCAAGTCGTTTTTTTTTTTCAATTAAATTTCTTAATATTTGTATACCATTCGATAACTTATGCAATTAAAAGCAACTTTTGTTGTGAAACCACTTTCATAAACGCAATATTTAATATACCTACTGAACAAAGTTCTCTCCCGATGCGTACAAACTACGAAAGAGTGACGTCATTCTTTCGTAGCACTTTGTATGGAGCGTTTCGGGCAGGTCTATTTTATGAGATGTTTGAATTGTCATATCTTGGTGAATTTTTAAGCTATCAGAGTCATTCTTTCAGCGGTGTTTCTATTTTTTAAGGGTCTTTCAATTACCAATAAGAAAAAAAAATTGTCATCATGCCTATTCTATTACTTTAGAAAATGAAAATAATACAAAATAGTAGATAGATAATAATACAACACAATAGATCTAGCACAAATAATTCAGTAGAAACCGTATCGATCGGAACTAGGGATGTAAAGCGGTAAAATTACTTTCGTAAAATTCGGTAAATTACGATATTTTACGTAAAATATTATATTTTACGGTAAATTACGGTAAAATTGGGTAAAACAAGATTTGATTTCGTGGCATAATTTTCATTAAGAATGTGGATATAAACAATTAAACAGGTTACTTAATGCAAGTCTAGACTGCAGTAAGTCAAAACAACATAATAGCCAGCCTGCCGGCTTGCTGTATGCTCTGTCGAGTGTCGTCAACTGTCAACAAGTCGCAACAGCGCAAAATATTATGGCAAACAGCACTAATCGGCAACGTCACAACTCACACCGTGCGACGCGCACGCAGTACACAAATTACAACTTGCAACACGCTCGCCCCGCCCGCCGTCATACCACCATTCTGCATACATACGTAGCCGGTAATTTTACCGTAATTTATATAAATTACCGTAAAATACGCGTATTTTACCAGCGTTTTCGGTAAAATTACGTAATTTTGCAACCCTAATCGGAACAACCCCTTGATCAATATATTTGTGCTAAATTACAGAAAAATCTGTGCAGTAATTCATGCGATTAACCTATTCAAACAAACAAACTCCTAAGCTTTATTATAATAGTAAAAATCCATAGTATCTCTACTTTTAAACTGAAGCAGGTTTTTATTGAGCGTAGTGGAACTAACGACTTCACCTCGTGTCAGTCCGTACTCCGGACATACGTGCCGGCTCGAGGAGATTTCCAGATCTTTCTACATTACAAACACTTAAGGGGGCGGGTGCCATCGAAATTCTCATACAACGTAATACCAAAATCATTTTCTCATACGACAATATTTAACATGTTTGAGTTATTTTTCAGCTTAAGATAGTAATTACCTAGGTTCCTGGATAAAAATTAACTACAAAATATTTAAACACAATAAAGTGTTTAAATATTTTGTAGTTAATTTTTGTGCAGGAACCTAGGTAATTACTATTTGAAGCTGAAAAATAACTCAAACATGTTAAATATTTTCGTATGAGAAAATGATTTTGGTATTACGTTGTCTGAGAATTTCGATGCACCCGGCCTCTTAATTGCAGGTGTCTACAATCATTATTTTGCTTCAACATTTCTTTAAGAAAACTTTACCCCTTTTCAAATGTAATCAATGCATCCATACTAATATTATAGATGCGAAAGTGTGTTTATCTGTCTGTTCCCTCTTAATGCTTAAACTACTGAAGCGATTTTGCTGTTTGGTATAGATATACTTTGAGTTCCGGGGAAGGACATAGGATACTTTTTATCCTAGAAATATACGGTTCCTGCGCAATATACGAATTTCGGCGCAACGGAGTTGCGGGTGTCATCAAGTCTCTATGGCGAATCATTTTGTTTATGGGGATTTTGCTGTCAAATAGAAACCTTTTTTCAGTGTTGATAAATTATACAAACAAGTTCCAGTCAAATATTTTTAATGTTTCACTTTATACGTAGCGAAGCACGTACCGGCCTACCGGGCCGCTAGTAAGTCGTCACTTAAACGTCCGTATAAACTATTGCCAATTTCTAAAATATCACTTAAACACAAAACATTAACTAGAGTCTTCATGTAACTGAAGTATAAGGGTGGGTTGCACCAGAGGCATTGTTATAGTTAAGGTTAAAGTTATCGTCCAATATGGCGTCCATTATTGACTTTTACTAGGGATTTGACAGATTATTTGACATTTTGTTATAGTTAAAGTAAGTTGGTGCAACCCACCCTAAGAGTAATATATCGTCGTTTGCGGGACCATAACTCAGACTAATTTATATAAATGGGATTCCACGATAAGTGACTTAAGAGACAAAAAGTGTTGTCTTTTTATGTGAAATTACAGAATTGTCTACACCGTACAATCGTGTAAACCGTACATTTTAATTCGATGAATCCTAAGTCTTCCCCATGGCCAGTTTGGTTCTATGTCCTAAATTAAAATTAGTCGAACTATATCGAGGTGTATTAAATGCGAGTAAACAATAAAATATTTTGTCCTTATTAAAATTAGTCTCTATAACTTAAAGGAATTATTTTAATTATTACAGTTGGGCAAAAAATAAATAAATCCTTGTATTTTAAAGAGTTGCATTATATTATTTTACACGAGAAAATGTTCAACTGAAACAGTTTCTTCGAAATGGCTGCAAATGTCTCAATGATGGTGTCTTGGGAGTTTTTGGGAGAGAAGAAACTATGAAGCTTCGTTTCTAGATTTATGTTTATTTTTCTTTCTTTAAACCAAAGGCTACATAGTACATACTAAATTGTCGCTAAGTAAGCAAAGCCTTCACGTTCTATTATTTTTGAAAGAAAATAGTGTTGTAAATAATACTTAATACTATTTTATCTATACTCGGCAATGCAGTACGAATCAATGCGTCCAATCCTTTGAGTCAATTTATAAACTACCATTCTAGTACTGCAGTTTGTTTCGAGAACCCTCGTCGAATGGAAGACTCGAACAGTCCTCGAACAAAACGTTTGTAGAGATTTCCTTAATATTTGGCAAATAGGATTTACAGGTTATGAAACTTATTATTGGGCCATAATATTTATATACTTACAGATATTTAATGACTACTTAATGCTAGTGGTATAAAGGTTTTGACAATACACTTTTACTTAAACTGAAAAAAAAACAAAACATTGAAGAATGAAGATAAATGTCTCTGAATGCGGCCGTAAATCTTTTATTGTTTATCAATCAAAAAGGCTGACCAGCCATCGGTTAGTAAGCTATGTACTTAGATAAATAGTTTAAGTATCCCAGGTCCTACTTAATCCTAATCCTAGTTAACTCTACTCAAATGTAGACTTAAAATTCCTTTAAAAAAACAAATTAAAATTTAACACTAACAATTTATTACCCTCATTAAAATTATACACATAATATATATTTTTGCTGCTTGCATTCGAAAACTACCTTAGCTAGCTATAAGCAAACTTTGGCACCTTCACATTTATTTTATTAAGTCAGTAATATCCGAGCCAAGATTTAAGTTTATAACGAACATGCCAAACTCGAACACGACACGTGACGTGACGCGAATGTTCTACTTCCGACGACAGCTACTTCATATAGCTTACTTGAAAGTTATATACCGGTTTTAGAGGTTTAGCTATTACGTAAAATTTTGTTGGTAGCATAGACTGATAAACGTCCAGGCATTTATGGGCATTTAGTAATTACCCATCTCTTTACAGGGTACAACAAAAGAATGTGATAATACCTTAGGGTGTGTATTGGCCCCCTATGACCCACCACACATTCCCACCGCTGTATCTCCTGTGTCCGGGCATTAGCCCACCATACATTCAATAAAAATGGCCCCCCTATATATTGTAGAAATCACTGTGACCGTAACAGCGCTGAAAGAGCAACTTTTTAGGGTTCCGTAGTCAATAAGGAAGGGTTCCTTATTATATAGTTTCGGTCTGTCCGTCCGTCTGTCCGTCTGTCTGTCTGTCTGTCTATCTGTCTGTCTGTCTGTCTGTCTATCTGTCTGTCTGTATGTTTGTATGTCTGTCTGTCCGTCTGTCTGTCCGTCCGTCCGTCTGTCTGTCCGTCTGTCTGTCCGCGGTTTTGCTCAGAGACTATATAAAGACCTACAAAGCTGTAATTCGGCATGAATGCACATATTAATGATGCCGACAAAATTTCTTATATATAAAATTCCCGTGTCTCGGTGTGCGTAATTGAACTCATCTGAAACGGCTCGACCGATTTTCGTGAATCTTAGCGAGCATATCGGCTAGGGTTGAGAATCGGACAACATCAAATTTTTATATTGATAAGTGCATTTGTTGAATAAATAATAGTAATTTATTACAACTCGAGACTGACGGCGACCATTGTTTATGCGACGGGATAGCGATGGACGTTGCCATGGTGACATACTTATTTAGTCACTTCAATAAAATAATATGGGCGAAATACTTTATATAGCAAAACAACGTTTGCCGGAACAGCTAGTGGTATATAATTAATTATTTTTTTATGGTACCTCCCTACACATGAAGCGGGGATGATTTTTTTTTCGCGTCCACCCCACCGTGTGGGGTGGCGTTGGGTAGGTTTTAAAAAAATATTACGAGTATTCATAGATCATTTTCCGATTTAGGGATCCATTTGTGAAATATGAAGTTTTAAAGTGGAAAAATCATTAGAGTCCAGTGTCCCCCCTTCTACCAGCTAAACGGTTGCTTCTGGAAATGTGAAAAAATTCACGGCAGTAGAAAATATGCTGAATTTCAAAGGTCAACTATCACGGCTAACTGACCTGAGTTATTGAGTAATAGTCGATCAACTAAAAAAATGTATTCAGCAAAGTATAAAGGAACTTTTCGTTCAAATCCCTTTGAACGTAACTGAGATGATGTTGTTAGTAGTGTTAAACACGTTATAAATGTACATTCATTGACCATACAAAAATTATCAAAAGCTAGAGGTACTACGGAAGGTACTTGCGCGTGGCCCGACACGCACTAGGCAGGTTTTTTTTTAATGGGAAAAGTCGTGACGCTGGGGCGCTTGCCCATACAAATCACACAGAAAATTTGCTCTTTCAGCACTGCAACTTTCACAGTGAACTGTATATAAGGGACACATACACTATTATCACTTTATTACTACTTACTGTAGATACGAAGAATTGTGCCCAAGAATCGTGGGCATATTTTAGAAGCATTTAGCCCATCTCTAGTTGCAAGCGAAAACTGGTACGTCAGAATTAGGGAATGCAATCTCGTTCTCGCGAGATTGCATTCCCTAATTCTTTGCTCAGCCTTTTTAGCGAGATTGATCTCGGACGAAAAAAAGGCGAAATGTCGCGAGTTTGACGAGATTGCACTTGAGCATAAAAACGTCTTATTCGAAGCCCGGACGGCGTCTTCTCAGCGGCTGGTTATTTGGACAATAAAATAAGAAGCCGTTTAGCAGACGATTCTTCGGACATATTATGTTTTTTAAGGAACTACTTTCAAAATAATTCGTAATAATGGCTTGTGATTTAAACTGAACAAATCTTTCATTTGATTTGTATATTTTGTTAATTAATCTGTGATTTCTAATAGTCTAATTGGTATATTATGTTGTTAATTAATCTGTAATATCTAATGGATGTACTGAGTAGATATAGTTTCATTTAATTGATAATAATATCTCAGTTTCATAGTCAACTCAACTTAGATAATAAGTTTCATTTTTTTTTAACTTCTCGTTGTTTTGTTTGTTATAAAAGATGATTTATAACTTAAAGATTTTTTTCGATATTAGAAGAGAAGACTGTTCTTTCATTTGTTATTTGATAGATACGTTTGTCAAAGTTTACTACTTACAAGTTTATTAAAAAATTATAGACAGATACGTCAAACAATGTTTGATGCATAAAAGTCTGTTGAAAAAATCCGTGAAAATAAATGTTTATCATATAATACTTATAATATTTATTATTTTTTTCCTAATTAATTCAAATATTGTGATTATTTGAAAAAAAAAACCCACCAAACTGCTAATCTCGCGAGATCTCGAAATTGGCGAAATCTCGCAGTATTGTTATTCATAAACTCGCGGGATCTCGCTTGAGCCCCAATCTCGCGAGATATGCATTCCCTAGTCAGAATTGCATGGTCTTCCAATAGATACTAAATGAGCTCGTTCGTACTCTATATACGCATTGCGCAAATAACAAGAAAAATGCGTTTCGTAAATATTTTCGTAATTAAAAACATTAATAGCTATACATTCTAATGCTGACTTTTGCTCAAATGAAAAACTTAAGCTACTTTTGAATGAAAGAATTTCGTACCGCGCAAGTACAGTTTTTTTCTTTTGTATTAAACATAGAGATATTATGTAGTACGTAGTACTTATATGTCAGTGGTATTAAAGATTAACGGCCGTTCCCAATATTCAATCTATCTCTGGTTTGACATACGACCGATCGCAGCTAACATTGAATTGACATAAAATATATGTCTCTAATGTCTAATAAGAGCTATTCCTATCTCTAGTAGGGCAAAACTAGAGATAGATCAAATATTGGGAACGGCCACTGACCTCCATTATACAAGTACGCTGGACTAATGATACCCTTTGAAATGACAGCTATTTTTTGTGCCTATTTGAAGCGGAATCAGCTCCCCCAATGTGAGTGATAGGAACTAAATTTGACGTAAAACCACAGAATACAAATTACTCACGGACGTAAAAATGACGTTTGAAAGTCGCCATATTAGCGCTGATAGCAGTAGTAGGAGTATTTGGAACTAATACTAGTGATGACAACCAATAACGATTAAGCGGCCATTTGCAAGTTACGTCAAATTTAGTTCTCTTCCCTCTCACTGGGGGCGCTGATTCCGCTTCAAATAGGCACAAAAAAAGTGGGTATCATAGGTCCAGCGTACTTGTATAATGGAGGTCAGTGGGAACGGCCGATAATAGCATAATATCTGACATTGAAATCGTCAACAAAATCGGAAGAAATAGCCATATCTATTGTTTAATATAAAATCTATGTAAAAAATTGTACCTAAGCTGCTACGTAATACAAAATTTGCTTATGAGCTGTGTTCTGACCCAATTTTCGCCGACGGCTGTAGTGCCATCTAATGCTTATCTTGTGGAGAGCAATTTGCCCACTTTTAGCACAAAGAAAAGACAGTTGAAAAAAAAGCTACAGCTATACCACAGAGTACAGCGATTCTGCTAACCTTACCATCAATACAGCTTCTACTCGAAGTTTCGAAGCAGCCTCTGTACATAATATATATCAGAATAGTATTCTCATGAAATATTTTCAACTAACGTAAAATGCCTTTTATTTGTTGAACTTTCAAAATCAATCGTCTGACGCTTTTTGACATAGACGAGATTATTAAGATGAGACCGCACTACCCGACACTATAAAGGTCAATTCAAACCGCAACCCGACGCGTAGATATGCATTTCTGAATTTGTACTCTATCGACAGATTTCGTGGCCGTGAGACGTCTTGAAAATCTGTCAAATCCATACTTTAGAAATGCATCTACGCTTCACGTTGCGGTCTGAATTGACCCTTAAACTGATATTTGTAAAACATCAGTATCACGTTTGTAAAACGTCAGTTCTTTGGAACGTAAAGTATCGCGTTGCGACGCTGCTGCAATGTGTCGCGTTAGTGCGGTTACGCTTTTAGGTTGCTAAAGGTGCCGGTTGGCAACGGGCGACGTCGACTGCGCCGCTTCATGTAGCCGGTTTCCAACTTGTACCTTAATAGGATTCAAACTGCAACGAAGATGTAGTAATGTTGGATGAAAATAGCAAAATCGGGGTACGGTTTTTGACCTCTGTACCCGATCAAAGTAAAATAAATGATTTACAAAATACAATTTTACGTTGAGCTTTTTGTATTTGGGAATCTAACACCTCTGTTTGAAATATAACTATGGTTGACACAAAAACATAGTCTTTGATCATTCAAAGCCCTCAAATAATACAAAGGCAAACGAAAAACAAATATTTATTGTATGGCTGAGAGTTTATTGAAATCATTGAACTTGCGTGTAAATAAATCAGCCAAGTATCAACACTAAGTATAGGGTTCAGTAGGCTTCTTATTTAACTTAAAATAATAAAATGATTATTTTCATAGTTAAAATGAAGACTCTTATTTTACACGTTATCAGTACCATTCTGGCTCAAAAAGCCAACAGATTCCCTTTTACACAAAATAAGGCGTCTTACGATTATATATATATTATTATTACTAACCGGACGGCCAGGACAAAACTAATAGGTTTCTGAGACTAAACTGCGGAACACTAAAAACAAATTTCAATTATCAACATATTTTCATGATATTATAAGAACATTATTATTGGGCATATTTTTGTGTCACGCTGACTGCTCGCTAACCGTCGGCGCCGATGTCGAAATATGTATATGAAATATCAGCGTAAACTACTACGAATTATTTTAAAACGCTGTCTAAAATTTCATACGACTCGGACCATCAGCGCCGATAGTGCTAGTGAAATGTGAAATCAGCCTACCGCTTTCGCATTTACTTGTATAATACTGTGCAAGTACCATTGTGTTATACTTGTGTTTTATTTTTAATTCTAAATTGTTAAATATGTGTGCACAATAAAGAATATTTGTCTTATCAAGTATGAATTAAGCGTAGCGTGACAGAAAACCTAAAAATGAATCCTACAAAAATCCTACTCCCTCCCAATTTAAATCCAGTTATTCGGTTTGATGTATTGAACACGCTTAGTATTGTTCGGACTCATCAATCTTTTACGGCATACATTAATCCTAATCACTTAGAATTTGCCTCACAGCTATCTAACACGAAATACTTCACTAACGGTAGTTACATTTCATGATTACTTAAGAAGTTATTTATTGGATGCTGACATAAAATGTGTGGATTTTATACTGTTAATTTTTTTGCTAAATAACTCCTTGAATGTCTCTGAAGACTCGGAGTCCTGTACGGCCCTTGTGTTAGGAGTTTTTAATTTGCTTTTTTGTTATTATAAACAATAATAAAAAAGAGTTTTTGTTTAAATAGACTAATCTTCTAGGCCGATTTTTATGTCATTTGAGACAGATATAAATGTAACCACGGAGAAGGACCTTTAAATTCTTTATTTACGGAGACGTAGCCATGTGGAATTTCTAGCTGTAAATAAGGTACAAAAACATTTCGCTGGTGCGAAATTAATTTTACTAAGGACGAGGCCAAGGTAAATTATAAGGCACCAAATAAACCTCGCCCTAAACTGCGACCAGACTTCATTTACTCCAAACGCGCTGTAAATATTAATATTAATGCCCCAAATAAATGTTTGTGTTACATAATATGTAAAACAGTGTTTTAAAAATTAATTATCTTGCAGGGTTTTTCGGGTAAATTAGTATTTTGTCCGCACACTCGGTATCAGAGATGTGCTTGCTACATTCCCTCCGTCTACATAAAATTAAATAAAAAATTAAGCCGTAATATTTTGTACTAACATATTAGAATAAAAACTTACATTGTATGTAAGGATGTTCACACTGTAACGAGAAGTAACTACTCGACGCAACGATGCATGACATCGATACAATACGAGTATGTCAAGCGACGTCAGTTTTCAATTTTGCTTTTGAGCATCGTCAATTAATCTCGCCTGCTTCTCGTTTCGGTGTGTTCTCTCCCTTATAGACTTAACGTAATTATATTAAAACTAGATGACGCCCACAAGTTAGTGGCGCTTAAATTCGTTTATCGCGCGCTAACCGTACATTTTTCCGCGATAATCATATGTCCTTTCCCGGGACACAAAGTATCTCCATGCCAAATTTTAGCAAAATCAGTTCAGTGGTTTGAGCGTGAAGAGGTTACAGATAGACAAACACGCTTTCGCATTTATAATATTAGTATGGATGTTATTAATTATATTCTAAATCTTACCATAATAAACATCATCTAGCTCTTTAAATCTCTTCGCGTTGACGCCGATCCTCCAGCTATACAGAAGTACTACAAGTATTGATATATTCTGCAACAAACAAACAAATAATTAATTAGACTAAAGTAAAAGTTCTTGCTAGTTTTAATGAGAAATCAGTATAACACAATCTGAGACTACAATAGTTAATATTTTAATTGCCATTTCTATATGCAATGCTGAACGTGCACTGTAAAACCCCACTTTAGTGAGCTCGCATAAAAATTCTACTTGCTTCCTACTTATTATTTTTTTGTATAAACGGCAAGAGAAAGTAAAGTTACAAATGCGGTATATAAAAAGTAATATATCATCTATAAAACATTGCTATGAAAACGAAGCGAGCATAAATTTAATAAATGAGAAGTTAATATTGTTTAAAATATTTTTACTATCTTACAATACATGAGCAGCTAGTCTACACGTATACGTCTAGTAGCACTCACACAAACACCGTGCCGAAGTCTGCCGAACTGAATTTATGACGTTAGACGAGTGTGGGGTTTTTTTCGTTACAGAATTTCTTGATTCGGCCGCCGCGCTCAAAGCCCGCGATAAAAGCTATGCAATAGTTAAAAACTAAAAATAAAAGAGCAATAGAATTAAAACAGATTAAATAATCCTATGAGAGCTTTATACCACTAGCTTACGAACTAAAGTAGCAAGTAAGCCTTGATTCTGTTATCCCCGATCTTCGTAAACTTTTATGCAACCTTTATCTAAAGGGAATAAGTTTTGAAGAATACTGAATAAGAAATTATAAAGGTAAGTGTATTATGTCCCGGATAAACTAGAAAAGTTTGTGTTACTTCGGATATATAACTTAAGAGTTTGTTCTTGTTCTAACATATTTCGTTTGACACGTTCGGCTTTTCTTATGTAAATAAAAGCTAAAAAGAGCTTAGTCAAAACAAAGAAGCAAAAGTTTTAATAGTATGATCTAGATTCTAATTTTTTTTATAAGTTCAAAGCTGTTACCTCTTCACGCCCAAACTGCTGAACCGATTTTTTTGAAATTTAGTGTGGAGATACTTTGAATTCCGGGAAAGGACATAAGCTTTGTCCACACTGTGCCTTTTTTGTTCGTCAAGGGCATGCGTCATAGCGCATAGTCAACAGCATACGTGAGGCATGCCCGCGACGCATGCGCTCTGACCGTATCCGTAACTTTCGCTTAGTTCTATTTTTTCTGGAATTTCTTATGACCAAATAAGCCGCACATATTCCACCCAGTAAAACGTTCTCGTCGCACACGTTACAAAGCTGACAGACACTGCAACTGAACAAAAATGACAATGTTGGCGTTGCGTTCGTTAACGCATTCAATTATTGAAAGCGCCAAACGAAAGTTGAATACAAAGAAGATGACGAAAATTGAAGACGAAAGCGCATAGTGTGGACATAGCTAATGGATACTTTTTATCCCGGAAAAATGTACGGTTCCCGCGCGATAAACTTCGGGCACCATCTAGTACTGCTATAATTCTAAAAATAAAAAAAAGAAACTTGGCGTGTCAAGACTTTGATTGCAAGTTGCAACGAAACTCCTTCATCAGAACGAAAGTAAATTCTTAATTGATACTTTCATGTCATAAACCCTTGAGGGTTCGAGTGAGATATTCCTCCGCGGCAAACTTTTGGGTGAAAATAAACTCATAATATTTTGTTTCGCTTAACTTTATTGGTAGAAATGGGTTTAATATTTACTGTAGATTTACCGTGTTTGAGTCAATTCGATTTTTTATTTAGAATCGAATTCACGATCTCTGTGGCTCAGTGGTTTTGCGTGGTGTCTCAAGCCGGGGGTTTGAATCCCGAAACAAAAAAAAAATAATGTTCGGATTGACGAGATGTAATGAGTCCATAGATATCAATGATATTCTACTTATACAGATCTGTTACGTCCATTTTCCGGCTTAAATCTCTTCCGAACAATTTCCAAATTCAAAATTGCAAACATTGACAAATTTGACAGATAAGTGAAACAAAAGATACGAAAAACCATTTACATAAAAGAGACAGTTCTATTTTTAAGCGTCGAATCGTATCGGTGTCTCTTTCTTCGCCTGAGCTATGACGAATATTCGATTTTTTCCAGATTGTTCGAAAAAACAATTAAAAATGTAAATAATCGAGGTATTTATGGTATTTATTGCAATCAATTGCAATCAAGACATGTGGAAAGAGATTCCATGTGTTTTGTTTCCTTTTGAGTCATAATTGGTACATTTTCGAAACACGCACGTCATTTTCAATTTATTTAGGTAAGACAAGACGCGGCACGTTCGTGACTGCGCTCGATGCAGACTAAATAACAGACGACCCAATTGGGCCGTATTTGAATCTTCACAACGCGCGCGGTAGTAACATATCTGCTTTGAGTTTTTCATCATTGATAGATATTATATTTTATAACTTCTTTTTATTCCAGAAACGCATGCATTTTCCGAACGAAGACATTCTGAGCGTCTACGTAATAATAACAAATGCTCTCATATATTTCTAGGAAGGAATAAATGAAAGCAATACATCAGTTACTATTCACAGCAGGAATGGAGCTGAGTGATATAACAACGGTGGTAATCAATAATACACCAAGAATCCCAATCTGCTTGAAAACTACGAGGTATTCAGGACAGATAAGTTTTTTAGTATCGCATTATATGTAACGCCAATGAACTTATGTACGAATACCTTTAAATCTTTAATCTCTTCATAACTTTTGGAACGAAGTTCCTTATCGCGCGTTGCGAAAGGAGGCTAGACAGAAAAAGTTGTAATGACACATTTTTATTAATTCCTGCGCTGTAGGGGCAGAGAGCGTTGATAGTATTCCTTAGCGTCAACTAAATGGCGTTTTTGAAAATAAACAGCGACATCTACCAGACTTTTAAATAAATCTTATTACAATTCCACAAAAGTGTCGTTGTTAGTATTCCAAGGCGTCAACGAGATGGCGTTTTTTTTATAACTTCGTTCCATCCGGGTGTCCCTTGACACCTCTCAAGTTTTTTATTTTATTTTAAGTTAGTTAATATTATTTATTATGCTTGATTTACACGGGTGACTAACGGGTCGATTTTAGTCACCCGGCAAGTCACCAGTCGAATCGCCACCCCATTTACACGGGTGACTAACGGGTCGATTTTAGTCACCCGGCAAGTCACTCGCTACAGTAGTATTCGCAGCAAGCGATCGCTTGCGACTGAGCGTTTGCACGGTCGATTTTAGTCACCAGCCGCATGCGACCGCTGGCAGCACGACTTTGGGGCTTGCGACTTTAGCCGCATGCGGCGTAGTCGAATTGCCATTTACACGGTCGATTTTCGGCGTGCGGCGTAAATCGTGCGGCTTTAGTCACCCGTGTAAATCAAGCATTAGAAAATTATTTCACTTTAAATAGACAAGTCGTGTGTAGTAAAAATTAGGATATAATTTATATGAAATGTTTACAAGTTTAATTATACTTTCACAACGTAAGCATCTAAGGGAGCATACCCAAACTACGTGACCTACTTTTTAAAATTTTTTGACTGCCTGTTTTTTTTTAATGGCTGTTGGCTATAAATAACCATAATAAATGCCAGTGTCAAGTATGAAATGGCGAGAAAAAAAATGTTCGTATGACGTTTCTCTCGGCGAAATTGACTACGTGACAAAACTCTAGACCCCCTCCCCCCCTCTTGTGATCGAGCGTAGTATTTTGAAGACCCCCCTCCCCCCACTAAATGGGTCACGTAGTATGGGTATGTTCCCTAAGCACTAAGCTTGTTCGATTTCCGAGCAGGCAAAATTTTTTCAGCTAATATTTTTTAGAAAAAATTAAGCGATTTCTTTTCGCTAAAAGAACTCGCTTTATTTTGCAAAAGTTTTGCTATAAAAATTTCTACCATATTCGTACCACATTTTTTTATCCACCATATTATATTATGTATACTGTATAGTGTATAGGAAGGAAAGCAATTTAGCTGGTTTTGGTTTTATTATAGCAGTCCCATATGCTGCTTACTCTGTTTATTTGCTGTCAGAACATGTGTCTCAAATCTCAATATAAGAAATAAGAATCTGTATAAATATGCTCTACGTCGATATATTTGACTCGTAAATCATTCTGATATTTTCCTTATATTCTCATGCTAAATATCTGCCAATAACTTTTTAAGAATAAAATTAGTCTGATGATTTTATTAAGTTTATTTGTCTAAAGTTTTTTTTGTAAGTACATTTTTTTATTACTTTATTGTTACTTTTTCGTGGCCATTTATTTTTGCGAAAAATTCGCGAACAAAGCGAGATACTATTTATTATCTTGTCCATTTTGAGGCAAAAACTCCCAACTAGGCGAAAGTCATTATAAAAGCTATTGAGGTTTGTATACAAGTCTCGAGACAAAAACGTAGCGACAAAATAAAGATTTGTATCTAGAAAAAGACAATCCTAAATTTTACTTAACAAATAAAAAAATAATTCTAACAATGTCCACAAAGAATTTGGGTTCGTGAAGAAAACGATTTTTCGAAAATAAACCCACAAATTGCTACCAAACGCGCCATCTTCAGATTTCGTTGCTTCTGGCTACATCTAACGATGCCTTTGATAAATTTCTGCAAAATTAATTGCTCAAATATTTATTTAAAGTTTTCGCCTGACCGAACAAAATTGTACATAAAATAAATTCGTTTTTTGGAGGTGAAGATATTAAAGATTCTGAACACACTTTTGAACTTGTATTTGGCATACTCGTAATTATTGTTTCCAAACTTTATGCGGGTATCTACGTATGCAATATATTGCGGATGTAGAAGAGCATATTTGTCTATGATTGCCCATAATTATGTATATTATCGACCGTTTCAGACATAATTATACCAATTAATTACCATGTAACGATGCATATTAGGAAAACTACTAATCAGATCATCGTGCGAAATAATTGAATTAGTCTATAAAACATTCTAAAAGTTATAAACAATTAAACACCTTCAAAAATAGCGTTTGGTTTATAGCTTATTGTTCGTAAACTATAAATATTTTTAAAATTCGAAAAAAAGATCCTTAAAGACGAGGAAATTTACCAAAAAAAAGTTTCGACTCTTTACCTCCATTATTTATAATTTTTATTTAACGCTGGAAATAGCCAAACCACATAAGTTTCATAATATAGCTTAGACTAATATTTTTATAAAAGGATTTACACAAGATTGAAGATTAGTTTAAAAATAATCATGCGTTCAGTTTAATTCTGCCAGACAAGTTTTTATACAAAATTGACGTAAAATGTAATTTTGGCTACGGTAGATAATAGAAGAGGGCTGCTCAAGGATCGGGATGGTTGGTACTCGTTAGGGATGCCCTTTTTTACATGGGGAAATGCCTTACGCATCCCCGGTGGATTAGAGACATCGGCCGGGATATGTAGGAATCCCCAGGTAAAGAGTCTACCCACTTAAACCCCATGGTGCTCCACTCTCCGCGTTCCGGGTACGATAGAGTAGAACCTACCGCAATCGCAGACCTCCCCGTCTGCGTTCAGCAGTGGACGCTGATGAACGATGATAATAAATGTTGGCTAAGAGGGCGAATAAAGCAAAAAAATCTCTCTTCACACTTACGCCCGACTTTCATATGACAGGTGAAAAAGAACGACACGGAATCAGCGCCAAGTTAGTTTCTTCTTAATAACTCGATAAATATAATACAACATTTAAAAAATCCGTATAGTCCCTCGGTAATAAAATTTTATATTATTTATTAAAATATTGATTCAGTTGAATGCACCGATTTGAAAAGAAATGAAATATTTGTAAAAAGATGCATCTTTGTCATTTTTTCTATAGAGAAAATTTTAAATCATAAAATTACGATATCATGTAGAATCTATGTTTAAAAACCAGCCAAGTGCGAGTTGGACTCGCCCATGAAGGGTTCCGCAGCAGCAATAAGGTTTATTTTTATGAAATTAAAAGGTTTTTGATTTATTTTTATATTTCAGTTGATTTAATGAAAGTTAAATTAAGTTTACCATTTATGACGTATAAAAAAAAACTACTTGCTAGATTTCATTCAAACCAATTTTCGTTGGTAGTTTTTATAGTTAAGTACATCATATATTTTTTTTAGACTTATCATGCCCCTACTTTAGAAGTTAGAGGGGGGGGACACACATTTTACCACTTTGAAAGAGTCTCTCTCGCAAACTATTCAGGTTATAAAAAAATTATAATAGAAACTTCAATATGATTTTGAAGACCTATCCATAGATACCCCACACGCATAGGTGAGATGAAAAAAAAATTTTTTTTTTAGACTTATCATGCCCCTACTTTATAAATTAGAGGGGGGGGGGACACACATTTTACCACTTTGGAAGAGTCTCTCTCGCAAACTATTCAGGTTAGAAAAAAATGATATTAGAAACCTCGATATGATTTTTAAATACCTATCTATAGATACCCCACTCGCATAGGTTAGATGATTTTTTTTTTATTTAAATATAAAAATATTAAAAAAAACTACGTGCTAGATTTCGTTCAAACCAATTTTCGTTGGTAGTTTTTATAGTAAAGCACATCATATATTTTTTTTAGACTTATCATGCCCCTACTTTAGAAGTTAGAGGGGGGGGGACACACATTTTAGCACTTTGGAAGAGTCTCTCTCGCAAACTATTCAGGTTAGAAAAAAATGATATTAGAAACCTCAATATGATTTTTGAAGACCTATCCATAGATACCCCACACGCATAGGTTAGATGAAAAAAAAATTTTTTTATTCAGTTGTACCTAATTTTAATAATTTTTCCATTATTGTATCAAAATCTTAATGCGGTGCACAGACTACATCTACTTACCAAATTTCAATAGTATAACTTTTATAGGTTCGGAGAAAAGTGGCTGTGACATACACGGACAGACAGACAGACAGACAGACAGACATGACGAATCTATAAGGGTTCCGTTTTTTGCCATTTGGCTACGGAACCCTAAAAATGAAGCAATTCGTAGCTCATTATCAAGTATAAAAATGAATTATAAGAAAATCTGTTTTGCTTTAGTCGCCCCCTTAAATACGGCTTTCTGACTGTTGTCAACTTACCAGAGTATAGAGCGCGCTGGCGTAGGCGGCGTGTTTGACGTGCAGCGTGCGGCAGCACGACAGCGCCGTGTCCGGCTCGTGCGCCGACCACGCCTTCATCTGAAAATCATGATGGAATTTATAGATTGGAACTTATGAGTTATGACCCTAGCCGCCGTACTCAGAGACATTTAATTATGATTAAACTTCAATTTAATGAAGAGTTTGACAGATAATGTATGTGGCTTATGTCAAAATTTTAAATTAATTACATTTAAGTAATTTATGTTCCACTCTGAGTGCGGCAGTAAGTCCCTAAACCACAACTAGGGAAGTTTATGTCATTTTTATATGAGCCTGAACTTAGCAGACAGCAGACAAAAAAAATAATTGGATAGGGATATCTGCGAGCCCACGTAAGTTTTTAGAGTTAACTAAAGTGATAATTGTGTGTTGTCAAATTATCTAAACATGATAATAAATATATTTTTTTACAGCTTATGAAAAATTTTTTTAACAAAAAAAAATTTTTGGGAAGCTCTCACGGAATTTCCTATTGTTGAAAATTTATAAAAATTTGTAAATATGCTCAATTTTAGGTTCTTTAAAAATGATAACGATTATTTTTTTGATTTTGATCATTCTGGGGCTCATAACTCTGTAAATAATCATCAAAAAAAACCAATTATCATGTCTTTCCCTGTCAACATTCTAAACATGATATTTTTTTGTTTTTTTATTTTGTCACCGAGTTGATAGATATCCGTATTTTTGTTTTTTTATTTTTTTTTTGGCGTCGGATATAAAGGTTAAAAAAACCAAATTAAAAAAAAAATATTCTCATATCTTCATTTTCAAAAGATCCAAACATGATATTTTTCAGAATTTTGATTTTTTCGTTTGTTCATTAATTATCTTAATTTTTTCATTTTTTTTTTATTTTTGCCCAAAAAATGGTTAAAAACTCAACCAAATTCATTGTTTTGTGGTTATTTGTAAAAAATCTGAAGATATGTTTTAGATCTAAGGTTTTTTTTTTAGTTAATTATATCAAATCATATTTTTCAAATTATTCAGTAGATGGCTGGATGGCGGCGGATTTCATTGTCACACAGTTTTGATCTTAGTCGCCAGATGGTAATGGGGGAAATATTTAAACTTGATATACCTAAATTTAAAAAGGACGCATTAAAATGTTTAACATAATATACGGTAAAAACTTATAACTATTTTTACCTGTAACAACTTGTAACCCGATGCAAAAATAGGACTATTTAAGGCCATCCCCCGAGCAAACGACCTTGACCATACATAATACGCTTTATAATCTAATACCTGCTAATACTAATATTATGAAGCGATTCTATTGGTTCTCAAAAACACATTCCTCGCAACACATATCTGGTGGAAATGCAGCCCAATGCAACAGCTGAAATATAAATATCCTTTTCCTCCTCTTAGAATCTCCTTTACAGCTGCCTGAAGATTAAAATAATATTGCAAACTTGTGGGGAAACCTAATAATAAGCGGAAATTAGTTTTGGACATTTTTCTTCTTTGTCATAACTAATAACTTTGGCTAATAATATAATAATGACATGCAATTAGATTTATTAGTAGGTACAATACAACAATAGACACATTTCAACATTAACAATGTTGAAGAGTGGGTCATCTGTTTGTAGTATTAGAACATGGTATAAAAGAGTTACGGTAAATTAATATTTTGCTACAATTAATAATTTACCGTAACCGTAGTTTATTTTAGGAAAAATACCGTTTTACCAATAATTAATCAATACAAATTACAATTTACAATTTTTGAAGGAGTTTTTATAAATAATTTTCGCAAACCAACAATCTAACTTTGATTTGAAACTCTTCTTCGTTTTTTTAAGCCAATTAGGGTGTTCACACACGCGCCGCAGCGGCAGAGAGGGCGATATACAAGGATAAGTAATGGAGCGGCGGCGCGGGCGGTGCCGCTTCCGCTGCGGCGCCCTGTGTAAACAGGCTTACAGTCGATGGTGTTTAAAATTTTGAATTTCGTATAAGTACATGAATCATTTTTTTTTCCGGAAGTTTCGACCTCTGCACTTAATGCAAGATTGAGCGAAAAGAATCGGCCATCTCCTGGATATTTTAATGTGATTTTTAATTTGCTTGGTAATATTTTGTTGAAAAATATGATTATCTAATGAACCAAAAAACCTAAGATCAAAAAAATATCTTCAGAATTTTTACAAACAAATACAAAACAATGATTTTTTTGAGTTTTTGACGATTTTTGGGCAAAAATAAAAAAATCATAAAATAAAGATAATGAATGAACAAACGAAAAAATCAAAATTCTGAAAATATCGTTTAGATCTTTTGAAAATGAAGATATGAGAATATTTTTTTTTAATTTGGTTTTTTTAACCTTGATATCCGACGCCAAAAAAATAAAAAACAAAAATACCTATCATCAACTCGGTGACAAAATAAAAAAACAAAAAAATATCATGTTTAGAATGTTGACAGGGAAAGACATGATAATTGTTTTGTTTTTTTTTTTATTATTTACAGAGTTATGAGCCCCAGAATGATCAAAATAAAAAATCAAAAAAATAACCGTTATCATCTTTAAAGAACCTAAAATTGAGCATATTTACAAATTTTTATAAATTTTTAACAATAGGAAATTGCGTGAGAGCTTCCCAATTTTTTTTTTTTTTTTGTTTAAAAAATTTTTCATAAGCTGTAAAAAAATTATTTATTATCATGTTTAGATAATTTGACAACACACAATTATCACTTTAGTTAACTCTAAAAACTTACGTGGGCTCGCAGATACCTATCCCTATCCAATTAATTTTTTTTTGTCTGCTGTCTGCTAAGTTCAGGCTCATATTTTTATTTGTATCTCCTTAGTTATACAGTGATTATTATCATTCATTTAACATTTTTATCATCTGATGCCAACCTGGCTGGAAAATTCAGGGCACGCATTTACGTGCATTCTTGTACAATATACCTATCACTGATTTGCTCGTAGAAATTGTAAGCAGGAAGTATCCCTGAAGTGGCTAACAATACGTATAATATAATCAGGGTGTAACAAATCAAATTGATTATACTTTAAGGTGTGTATGCGTCCTCTATATAGAGATCAGCGTAATCTTGGTGTCAGTATGGTGTGCGCCCGTAATTTCCATGAAACTAAAATTAAAGAACAATATGCCTATTTGAATATACATTCTTTAGAATAGATTCACACACTAGTTTTACACACTGATTTCATACACTTTATAGCTACGAAAATCTACATCTAAGCAGGTATTTTCATTGTTGTATAGTGGTAATCTGTGTATGCTGGCAGCTGAGCAGTGTGCACCTCCATTAGTATATAAGCTTTGTCTCACCGAGATTATACCTACTCTATTATCTCCATTTCAAACCATTCCATCTAAAAAACAATTTACTTTAGTAGCATTATAACTATACGCATTAGAGAGGAGTCTTGTTTGAATACTTTTAATTTTATCAATTACTAGATAGATATTGCTCGCAATATTTACGCTACAAAAAACGCATGGAAATTCTACAGATTATTATCCCCTTAATATATGCCAATTTCTATCGAAATCGGCTTAGGAGTTTGGAATATATTTTAAAGAGACAAAGTTCTATTTTTTTTTTAAATTAAATATCAAATTCAAGATTTTGCAATTTTAAGATTAAATTATATTTTTTTTATATTTAATGTAACTGTAATCTGTAATCTTTAAAGTAAATTAGTGCAATTTAGACAAATTGCACTTATTTTGGTCAGTGAAATAAAATGATACGAAAATCATACTATATTGCATTAAAATAATAACAAAAGCAGTATATTCCTTTTATATTTTCTATTAAGGCCGTATTCTAACATGAAAAGGTCAGTAGCATAAAAAGGTCATTAAATATTTATGTGTCTGTATGACCTTTAGAAACTGTCCCTAACGCAATCTCTTCCATATTTAGTAGTCTATTGTAAAACAAAATCTTTTAGCTTGAGTGTTTGGAAGAGTCAAATTATAGTCATCTTATTTAAAGGTATGGTATAACCATATCTGGTTTTTTTTTTTTTGAATACGATCTAGAACTCATGTAGGTCAAAATATAATCATTAACAAAGTGAAAAATGTATCACATTTTAAACCTGGTCTCCGCTTCACGTTAGGGTTGATTCAGACCGCAACGCGACGCGCAGATGCCGTGAGATGCAGTTCTAAAATATAATGGAATTGACAGATTTCAACGTAACTTGTATGACGTCTCAGTCTGTCAATTCAATACAAATTTAGAAATGCATCTCACGGCATCTACGTGTCGCGTTGCGGTCTGAATTGACCCTAAATTGTCCATAGAAAATATGTTTTTGCGAGTATTACAAATATCTCAGTGGTTAGATGATTATTTAGAAAAATTAAAATAAAAACCAATTTTTCATGCATCAAATAATATGAGCACTATATAATAATTGCGAGTAATATTTTTGTTATAATTTTTTGAAGAGAAATTTCTGTTAGCGTAAAGAATGGGCCTAGAAGTAGAATTTAATTATGTGTGGCGCTAGTTTGAGGTAGTACACGCCCATAAAGCTGCAAATGATGTACCCAAAATATACCTAGTTTATTTTATCATACCAACTATTAAGGTATAATTATGTTTTTTAAAGAGAAACTGAATTTTACTGTTCCAAATGTATGTAGGTTTAACAATAAATTAGGAACACTTAACTGTTCTAATTCTACTACACTACATTTTTGAGTAATATATAGTATGTTATGAGTAAATTAATAAAAGTTTGGATTTTTTAACGCAATATAATTTGATATTTTTTTATAGTTCTAGTTATGATAGTATTTTAGATAGTTTTGAAGTTTTGGATAGTTCGATACAAAACTACTAAGAGTTTTTAATTTTTTACCAAATAAATATTATGTAAAATTGAATATTTACGAAAAGTTTCAATATTGTGCAAAACTTTTTAAAACTTTAAAATAATTATATGATTCTTATTTCTTTACCTTTGAGCGAATGTTTTATCACTATTTTCTTTCGAAGCACATTGCATTTCAGTTATTTACGCAAAATATTATGTTCGTGATACGCGCTCGATGTAAGCTCGGCGCGGCGTGCTTTCAACGCGACAGTCGACCAATAACTGAGCTTTGCAACAGAAAGCTCCGATGCGAGCTTCACCGCGTATCAGGAAAAGTTTTTGAAACTTTTATGTAGCTTTGCTTTCTAAGCGAATCGATTGTTTCGGCGGAGCTTAGTTCAGCCATAGGATTGTTTGGTTTGAAAAATTATTTGCACGTTTACTGAATATACACAATACGTTGACCCATATTGGATGAATACGGGCGATTACAAACATGGAGAGAGGTTTACTCGTCTTTAATTGGCTACGATCGACGTCATTGTGCAATGTGCATATTATCATATGCAATATTGCTACGAATAATAAAAAATCGGCCAAGTGCGAGTTGGACTCGCGCACGAAGGGTTCCGTACCGGTATAGAGCGAAAGTAGGCAAAAAATTGTGTTTCTTGTATGGGAGCCCCCCTTAAATATTCACCTAATTAAAATTTTATTATTAATTATTAAAGTACAAATATAATTAAGGATTTTGTGAAAATTTCAAGTGCCTAGCTGTTACCATTATTGATTACGAGCGAAAAAACCTAAAAAAATTACGTTTGTTGTTGGGAGCCCCCCTTAAATATTAATTTTATTGCATTTTTTTTTATGAAATAAGGGGGCAAACGAGAAAACGGGTCACCTGATGGAAAGCAACTTCCGTCGCCCATGGACACTCGCAGCATCAGAAGAGCTGCAAGTGCGTTGCCGGCCTTTTAAGAGGGAATAGGGTAATAGGGGAGGGTAGGGAAGGGAATAGGGTAGGGGATTGGGCCTCCGGTAAACTCACTCACTCGGCGAAACACAGCGCAAGCGCTGTTTCACGCCGGTTTTCTGTGAGAACGTGGTATTTCTGCGGTCGAGCCGGCCCATCCGTGCCGAAGCATGGCTCTCCCACGTATAATTTTTAGTATTTGTTGTATAGCGGTAACAGAAATACACAATCTGTGAAAATTTCATAAGTCTAGCTATAGCGGTTCTTGAGTTACAGCCTGGAGACAGACGGACAGACGGACAGACGGACAGATGGACAGACGGACAGACATCGATGTCTCAGTAATAGGGTCCCGTTTTTACCCTTTGGGTACGGAACCCTAAAAACTATTTATTATTTGTAGCAATATTGGTTATCTATCATCAAAGTTAGACCGAATAAAAAACATGAAAACTCTCAAAACTATTTATTTCAATACAATCCATACTAATATTATAAACGCGAAAGTGTGTCATTCTGTCTGTTTGTTACCTCTTTACGCCTAAAACGCTGACCCAATTTTGCTGAAATTTGGTATGGAGAAACGTGAGTCCCGAGAAAGGTTTTAGGATACTTTTTATCCCTAAAAATGTACGTTTCCCGCGTGTTAAACTTATTTTGGCGCAACGGAGTTGCGGGCGTCGTCTAGTACTGGATTTGTATATTATACAAATCCATCATATCATAAAAATTGCTTACATATTGAGTATCAGGCCTCTTTAAATACAATATTAATTTCAACCTAATTATTTAAAATTAATCACCACAGAGTGAAGGGCTGTACATATTTAATAACACCTCTTAATGAGTTTGATAATTAAGGCTTGTACACATTTACAAATTTAATTTATATTGCTAAAGTTTTTACTCAGCTTAGGCTGGACTTACATGCGTCCACCCGAACTCGCGGTTTGGTGACCACACCGCGAGATTACAAAAAAATAAATCGTTACATACATTTGCTTGTGATCTCGTGGTGTAGCGGTCAATCCGCACGCTCATATCTAGCCACATTCACATTACATCGTAACGAAGCGATTTGACATTTCTTTACTGTTAGTTTACATTTCGTCGGATAATTTAATTTTATTTATCTCTTCATAACAAATGAATCTGTAAAAAATCAGCTCGTTAGGGTTCCGTTATAGGGTTCTGTAATCAACAAAACTTGGTTGACTACTGAACCCTAAAACGGAACCCTAACAAGCTGATTTTTTGTATATTGATAGGTTAATAGTTATATAATTTAAGAGTAACATTGTCCTACAAATAAAACAGTCCATATTTTAGGACCATCAATTCAAAGCATGAAATCCTTTCTATATCTGTTAGCTACCACTTTCGAGATTTTTCGCAAATAAAAGTGTTGTTCGTCTTATTAAAATGAAGTTACTCACAAAAAATTTGCTTGACAGTAATCAAAAAAAAAATTGTTCTAGGGCTCCCGTACTATAGCTAGTCACCAAAACATATAAGGCGTCAAACAGCTCGCACAGTTTAAAGTGCGTTATTCGTAATAAATTAATATGACAGCCCATTTACTTCTTCACGACTTCATTATATGACTTTTAGTCAAGACGTGAAACGTTACAGTCAACATCTTGACGAGCTATCCTTTAGTCATTCAATTAAATGGTATCATTCAACGAACACGCTAGTCATTCAGTCGAATTATTGCAGATTGAACCAGATGACTGCGACATATAGATAAGATTGTGCATAATTAAAAAGGGGTAGTATTTAATCGAATGACTGTAAATTACAGTTTTAAGTGTCAAAATTAATTAATTTGGGTTATAGAATTACTATTTGAGCGACTGACTGTGAGTGACGAGAAATTAACAGAACAGCAACTTACAAATTATTTATTTGAGTTACTTACAATACAAAATGAGCAGCTTCATAATATTTGAGCGACCTAATATCTGTTTGAGTGTCAACGTTATGTCCTGCATTTTTTTCAATATTTGGCAAATGTATTTTTTATACTGAGCGGCATTTTATCTTAAATGAAGTATTTTGAATACTAAAACCACTTTGAAAAATACATTAATGAGCAGAGTGTAATGAGCTCACATTAAAACAAAAAAAAAATGAATATGAAATAACTATTTGATGAAACACTATTAATCAGGGATCCCTAGAACAATTTTTTTTGATTACTATCAAGCAAATTTTTTGTGAGTAGCTTCATTTGGATAAGAGGAACAACAATTTTATCTGTGAAAAATCTCGAAAGTGGTAGCTAACAGAGATAGAAAGGATTTCATACTTTGATTTGATGATACTAAAATATGTATTGTTCTATTTGTAGAAACTTAAATTATATAACGGTAAAAGTTTAGAATCATGCCCAACGATTTAGGGGGAGGGGGAGGGGAGGAGGGCGGTAAACCTTTATATAAATATATGTATTTATATATAAAAATCATTAATAAATTATCACATTACACAAATTATAATCCTTAACGGAACGTCAAAGAAATGGGTAAAAATTTTAATGGCGACGGATACCAAACAAAAAAACAACTGGCTTCAATTATTATGAGTCGACGGAGCCCCGCTACGCGGGGCTCCTACTTCTGGGTGGTTCACAAAAAAATAACCACGATGGCTAAGGCGGGAGCTTCGCTGCGCTATGCTCCCGCCTTAGCCATTTAACCTAACCCAAAAAAGTCGTATTGGGCCAACACGGAGTTCCTTAGACTTAGACTTTAGGCCGCGTTTCCACTGACGCAAATCCATATTTTAGGACCATAATTATAATTTCTATCTCTGATAGTTATTCACTTTCGAGATTTTCATTAAAAACACGTATCAAAATATAAAATACTAGACGTTCCGCGCGGCTTCGCCCGCGTAAATTTGATATTTCACAGACAAATCAGTCTACATAAAATAGCCTATGATCCTTCACGTGGTCTACTTCTTATCTGACCCAAATAACAGAAAAAATGCTCTAGTAGTTTGTGAGATAAGCCCTTTCAAATAATTTCCTCTGTTTTTCCACATTTTCTTCTATTTCTTCGCGTCTATTAGTCTTAGCATGATAAAATATAGCCTATAGTCTTTCTCGATAAATGGGCTATCTAACATTGAAAGATTTTTTCAAATTGGACTAGTAGTTCCTGAGATTAGCGCGTTCAAATAAGTCCTTTCAAGTAATTTCCCCCCGTTTTTTCCACATTTTCCTCTATTTCTTCGCTCCTATTAGTCTTAGCGTGATAAAATATAGCCTATAGCCTTTCTCGATAAATGGGCTATCTAACACTGAAAGAATTTTTCAAATCGGACCAGTAGTTCCTGAGATTAGCGCGTTCAAACAAACAAACAAACTAACTAACTAACAACCTCTTCCGCTTTATAATATTAGTATAGATAAACCCTCAAATAGAATATCAGTAACCAATAATCATTAATAAAGCAGCTCACAAAAGTTTGCTCAAAGTGAACTTTTTAGTAGTTCGTAATGTATAACCTCACTTAGAAAAATTGAATCTATCTTTAATATTGAAGTTGCCCGCTATGTATTTCGAGTCGCTCACTTAGTAATACAGTCGCTCGGATAGAATTTTAATATCTGAAATAGATTAATCACAATCCACTTTTTGTAAGCTCGTTCGGATTTTATTATAAATTAATATTAGTCGTTAGTTTAGTTTATTTTTCGCTTACTCAAATTCATACCGCTCATGTTATTAAAACAGTATGTTCATCATCAGTCGCAAAGTTTTTTTTTTTATTCGCTCGTTTTATTATTTCCCATTAAAAAGCGGTCAATTGACCGCTTGACTTCCGTTATCAATGTTCTGTTATCAAACTAAAGTTGATTAAAATATGAAATAAATACTTTAAATAATAAAAGTGTGCATTTATTTCATAAATTAATCAACCGTATCAAAATAAAAACTCCCTCAAGTTTTTTAGATAATTGTTTTGTGACTTCAAGTTATCCGATTAATGCATGTTATGCATATATGTGCATGCGCAAGCGCTCTATAAGTATAAAGATTCATATTGTATAATACTATTATTAGTTTGTCCAAAATAATAATAGTATCCACCAACTAGAACTATGTTATAAACGTGACACAGCGAAAGAAAAAATAAACAAAAAAGTACAACAGAAAACTTTTATGGTAAAATCAACTATAAATTTTATCATAACTTTACCACACCTTCAAAATGATAGAATATTTGTTACTACACCCTTAAATAGTAATTTTATATAACATAATTTTTGTTGCTGACCGTACCATAATATAATGTGCTCTATATTATAGTACGATATAATTATTATATCGTACTATGATGTAGAGCACATATTTTTTATAATATTATATTATAGCCTCTTCGGACTTAATATCAGCTATTGTGGCGCGAATCCGTATGAATGGCACGTGATTTCATTGCAGTATCCCGAATAAAACTATATTTTCTAGCGTAACTTGTATGTGCAAAATCACGATGTGAATTTTTCATCGACATTTAAAGTGTGACAATGGAATTTTTAAAGGTGATTTGCAATTCTCAAATTTAAATACTAACGTTAACTTTACTCTTCAAAGTTACTGTAACTTTGATAATCATAAACATAATAATTGCATAAGGTCACAACTTTGAGGTTTGCACTTTATAAAACACGACTTAAAAAGTTATAATGTCAATTTGACGTTTTTATTTTTTAAAATGAGTTTTTTCATACGTCAAAACTGTGACCATAAGCCGTGAAGGTCATTTTCATTAAAGTTATATCACCATGATTTTAGCTAGGTATATTGACAAAGGACCATGGAGTCTTTAATACTGAGTATTTTGCATTAAATAAGCGCGAACGTGTTGTGAATTTAGGGTGCCATCTAGTGAGCATTAGCTGTAATGTTTGTAAGGGTCTCGCCGCGTGCCGACGCATACTAAACGGGAATGAACGATATTGCTCTATAGCTTATATTAGGCCGAGAAATGTGACTTCATCGATACCGGAGACATTGAAAAATGGACGAAGATTTACTCCAAGGAATGAAGAAGACGCTCTTAAAATGAAGCCAATTGATAAAACGATTAGGCAAACTTACATTGTTCTTAATAATGCAACCTCTCAAAGTTGGCCCATAATGGCCCAATTGAGTCATAATCGTCTACGATTGGCCATGATCAACGTGAATTTCACATCACATCATGGCACAAAGTGTGGTAAAGCCTTAAAAGAATTGTCAGTACTATTTGGTACTACTAATATATATTCTGTGGTACTATTGAAGAATCGCTCAATCTACTCTTTATGTCTGTGATAAATACGTTCCCTTATAAGCCTTACTTTACTCAGGCAAAGTGCTCTTGAAGGACTTTGTAATACTATACCAAAAACCCGATATAATCCAATGAAGATTAAGTTGATTTTTTTACATTTAGAAGACAAAAATTATTACAGTGCTTATTAAAAAATGTAAAGGATTTATCTAAATCGATCTTACCTCTTTTTAAAAGCTTTTATTTAACTTGCTCTGTATGTATGTAAGTATGTGTGTTACGGTGGAATTTTGGAACTCAATTTTGAAGTAGATATATTTAACCGATTGAGCTGAAATTTTGCATACGCGTTTAGTTTGGATGATTGCACGATATGGTATGTAACATCACTCTAAATCCAATATGGCCGAACATCCAAGATAGCGAAATAATTATTTTCTATGCAGTCCTACAATATGGATATTAAATGAAAGGGCGTTTTGAGAGTAACTCGAAAACGAATGTAATTTCATTCTACATCCAACATGGCGGCTTATCCAAGATAGGGGAATAGTTATTTTTAATGCACTTCTGCAATATGGGTATCAAATGAAAGTAACTCGAAAACGAATGTAATGTCATTCTACATCCAATATGGCGGCTCATCCAAGATACGGAAATAGTTATTTTTAATGCACTTCTGCAATATGGGTATCAAATGAAAAGGCTTATTGAGAGTAACACGGAAACGAATGTAATGTCATTCTTATATCCAATATGGCAGCTTAGCCAAGATACATATATAGTTTTAGATATAGTTTTTTTAAAGCACTTCTGCAATATGGGTACTTATCAAATAAAAGGGCTCATTGAGAGTAAATTGAAAAGTAATAGTCAAGTCGTGTCGTGTCGTGTCGTGTCATGTCGTGTCGTGTCGTGTCGTGACGTGACGTGACGTGTCGTGTCGTGTCGTGACGTTACGTGACGTGACGTGGCATGACGTGACGTGACGTTACGTGTAGTGTCGTGTCGTGACTTTACGTGACGTCACGTGACGTGACGTGAAATGACGTGACGTGACATCAAGTCAAATCCACCCGGGTTTCAGAAAATGCCCGGTTGAATCCAGTCACTTTTGTTAAATGAAATTTAACTTTTTAGTCATGCAGAAATAAACGGAATATAACAACTCGCTAAATATAGATTTTTCAATTGTCAAAGTCGAGTACGATTTCTTAAGGACTTAAGTTAATCAGATTTTAACAAATTCTTGAAACGAAACAAATTACTATCAAATAGACTAAGAAATCTAACCAGAGATAACTAAAAAACAAAAAATAAATTTCTCCTTAAAATTTTTAACTATTGAGTTATAATCCTCAATATATTATACAATTTGCATGATAATAAAAGCTTGTCGCGTGATTTGTAAATAAACTAGTAAGTACCAATTTAACTAAGTAAATTGATATTATATTTTTATTTTAATAAATTTATCAAGTACTGATAGATTGTTAAGTCTCGCGAGTCGCGACAAGCTTTTATTATCATGTAAATTGTATAATATATTGAGGATTATAACTTAATAGTTAAAAATTTTAAGGAGAAATTTATTGTTTTCTTTTTAGACTATTTAAATAAAAGCTTTTTTTCAAAAAGTTTTTTGTTTATAATTGCTCATCATTCTAATGATATCAAATTACTGATACGAATATAAGTCAAATCTAAGATTCGGCCTTTTTCTTTTTTTAAGGCCTAAAATATGCTAGTAGAGGGAGTGTCCTAGATCTGTGTAACACAAGATTTTCTTAGAAATACCTACAAACGTGCAGTCTTATTGTACGTAAAAAGTAATATTAATTAAAAATATTAAGATTACGTGGCATTGCCGATAAGTTACTCCATTATTATTGAGATGGAGTGACTGTAGACGAAGGCTTCTTATCTCCCGGCGTCAGGCACACTCGAGGCGAACGTTAATAAGTAGTACTACACCCAACCATATAACATAAAATAACGTTCAAGGACAAGTCTTTAAATATCGTGGTGTATTGAATCTAATGATTTTAAACGCATTTCCTAATATCGTTTTATTAAATAAAACAAATGAATGTGCAACAATTGAACTAACAAAGGAAATTATCGTGGAATGTCACTCGATAAATCAGCAATAATATAGGCAACGGCCGTCCAAAATCCGGTACATAGATCCAGCTCCGCAGGGTTCTCAACATTTAAAGTGTCCCCTTCAGAGTGGTGGTACCAAAAGTATTTTTCGTTCGCATTCAGTAAGCTCGCTCCTGGGATGCCCTTTTCAACTATCACAGTTATATCGGAGCCTGGCCTACTTTCTTCGACAAACGTGGAAGCATTAATTGAGGTGAACAGTTTCAAAATTTCGGCAACAATGCACCTCGCCTTCTGCGTTCCCGCCACAGCTAGTCCGCGTGGTGAAAACGTGCCCTCATCTGATTCCATAATAAAATTTATATTGTGGCTTTCGTTTCTATGTCTTTGCTCATAGTCGATTGCACCTATAAGACCGAGCTCCTCGGATGTCCAGAATATAGACCTTACTGTTCTCTTTGGAATAAGGTTAAGACGTTTCAATACTACTGGCGCAGCCCAACTCACGAATAATCCACCACCGTCGTCCATGGCTCCTTGGCCCACATCCCAACTATCTATGTGACCTGATACGATAACCAATTTTTCCGGGTGTTCAGTTCCTTTCAAGTCCACAAGAGTGTTTCTTGAAATTTTGGTATTAAATCTGGATGACATTTTAATTTTCAGAACAATCTTTTCATTTCTGTCATATAATCGCCTCAGTAAATCAGCGTCTTCCAGAGATATAGCAGCGGTAGGTATCTTAGTGACGTTACCATCGTAGTGTTGCGAACCAGTGTGAGGCGAGTTAATGGAGAAAGGAGTTATGGACTTAATTAAACAAGCTACTGCTCCTTTCTCTGCAGCTTTAGTGGCACCTTGGGATCGATATACTACTGTTTCGCCATACGTTGTGTAAGCCGCATCAAACAGAACAATTCTGCCTTTGATTTGGTCATCGGGAATTTTAGCTAATTTGTCAAAGCTGGATACTACAACTACATCTGCCGTGATTCCTTCAGGTGGGGTACTGACGCTGGTGCCCAGCCCCAGTAGAGCAATGTTCTTCAGCCTCGGCCGCATCATGAGTATCTTCTCATGTCCCCTCACCCAGTGAGGTACCTGTAACATATTCATTATGGTTTGCAAAAACTAAAATTTGTCATTACCAGAATGAAATAAAAGCATTTTTCCAGATGTAATTTACCTCTAGTTCCTCAGTCGTTATATCATTCAAGTGTTCTTGACGAGACAGTTCGATCATATGATCAATAGATTCTTCAAGACTGTTGGAGCCGGATGGTCGAGCGCCAAATTTGTCTACGAATTTAGCTAATCTGAAAATTAAAAGAAAAGATTTGAGATGATAAAACTATTATTGTATAATGAAAGTGTGTGTACGTAACGTACGTAAATTCTATTCTCGTCGCCATAGATTTTTAAACATGATTTTTGTACAGTATTAAATATTTTTCGTAAGACCCTTTCTAAGCCAATCATAAAGTTTCTTTACAAAGACAGCACATCTATTTTGCAAGTTACTTATTTGAATATTGTAGGCAATTCTTTCGCGTCACTTACAATGATGACAATATAAAGGCTTACAAGGGTTCGGGCGATACGCCATTTTTATATTTCTTAGGAAAATATTGTGTTATGATAAAGCCGGGATACTCAGGCCTATCTTATCACATCAGTCTAGAGAATACTTCATCTTTTTGAGACGTGACCATTTTTACGATAAAAATGTGACATCTTAAATTATCCCAAGTCATTCCATGTATGTATGTTTAAACATAATACTCATTGTCATAAGTATTCTTATTTTTGTAGTATCTGCCCGCTTGTACATTATTTTATTCTCTATCATCTTTTTATGATTCTAACAAATGCATTGACTTCCAAAGATGTACCACGTTGGGAGAGGCAGGTCTATAAATAGGTATATAAATAATGGAACATAGTACGACCATTGCATCGCGTTGATAACTTTTTAATGGTGAACGCGCACTCTCATGTGACATGTCTCAAAAATAATGGACGAAGAGCCTGAAACGGCCAGACCTTCCTCAGTTTAAGAAAGCTAAAACCTCCTTTTTGTGACCTTTACAGAGGTAAAGTACCTCTGTAAAGGTCACAAACAGGAGGTTTCAGCTTTCCTAAACTGACGAAGGTCTGTCTGTCGCAGGCTCTTACTCTATAAGGGGGATTGCTTTCTCGAATAGAATTGGAACTGTACTTTTCAATGTATGTGGTAAATGAAAGTTAAAATACTGAAACGTTACGTGTCTTAATGTAAACTATAATATATTATAATCCAATATTTATTATTACTATTAGTTACATTGTGTTTAGCGTTAAAAACAATATCGAAAAACTATTTGTTTAGTAATAACTTATAAAATATAGTCTTATTACTTACTAGGTCTTAGGTTAATGATATTACTTTATCGGTCGTCATATTAGTATCAATACACGTATGGGAGAGTAACAGCTGGCTTAGATATCAGCTGTGAATACTCGCGTAAATGTAGATTACAACATCTTACTACCAGTTGTGTTACAGTCATATTATCATAGAAAAAAACAGAATTAGAAAGTTCTAACTCTGAAAATTACACAAGATGTTATGAGGAGTAAAAAAATATTAAATTACTAGACATTTTCCCGTAAAAAAAGTAGCCTATGCCTTCTCCGTGGCCTATTTTATATATGTGCCAAACTACATAAAAATCAGTCCAGTAGCTCGTAAGCTTATCGCGTTCAAACAAACAAACTCTTCAGCTTCCGTATTAATATAGATAACATATTATAACAACGAATTCACTAACAAAACTAGCGTACTTACTCATCATAGGTTTTTCCTTTAAACGCCCCGTTGGTGGTATACACCAATATCCTCTCAACCACATCCTTGTAGGAAGCAATTTCTTGCGCCAGCTGACCGATGTCACAGTCATTTCCCTCCGAATATACTTCAGCAGGTACGGAGAGGGAGTGTACTATGAACACACAGAAACATAATATTATACGTAACATATCTACGGACTACGTCTAAGCTTGATCTGTGACGGCCCGTGAGTGCTCTCGAGCGATAAATTGTCTATTCATCCACTCGTGCTCGAACTGTCGTTATTATCAATTGTACTAAATTCCAGATAATGTTGTAGTCAACTAATAATATTGGGATTGTGTTACGTCACTTTATTTATTGGTATGGCTCGATTTATATGCGTCCGCGTGAACGAGCGGTTTGTCCGCCACTGACCACGATGTCACAGTCATTGTTTTTTAATAGCGGTGTCATCGCATTAGTAATGGGAATTAATGCTATTTTCTATTAATTTAATTAACATTCTAATTTTGGTGTCACAGCATGCTACGTGTTATTGCTTTGCTATTTGCTAAAAACGCGGCATCGTGAATTATCGGTTCGCATCGCACCACTCGCGTCGAGTATTATTTCGCATCGAGTGAAAAATAGCAATTCATTAACAGTTAGCGCCGCGGTGCGTAACAGCGCGGACGTGAATTTTTTATCATGATCGCAGACTATTGCTACGCACGATAATGTTAGCAATCGTATTTTTAGCAAGTACGATTAATTTAATTATTGCTAATGGGCATTCAACAATTAATTATTATTGCTAATGCTATTTTTATCAACACTACATCGCATCGCTACTTAAATAACTCGTTTCATACTATTGCTTGTGATCTCGTGGCGTAGTGGCTAAGCCGCTCGTTCGAGCGTACACATAATATAAATCGAGCCTATCGTCTGGTTAAGTCAGTTCAGAGTAAATTTACCTCGGTACTCCGATGATTTAACATTAAAGTGTAAAATCATCTAGGTATAAAATTACATTTCTATGTTTTAAAAAGAACATAACTGCGTTTAGGCAAAAAAGTAATTGTCATTCTCAAGAAAAAAATCCTTTAAATGGGTGATTTTGCACTGAGCGCAAAAACACATAATATTATACCCAATGTACAATAGTCTAGATACTTAAGCAAATATTTAAAAAATCGTTTGCCAAAAATATTTATATTTGATTTTTTAAACACCTTATCATATGGATATTTCTTGTATATGGCGAGTCCCAGGCAAAGGTAAATTACTTCTGAACGGTGGAACTGTCACTTACATGTATACTGGCAATTTGTTTAAAAAATGTATTGATCATAAATAATTAATTAATTAATTAATTTATAACGTCATATCTCACATTGATGTCTACCTCTACATGTCGGAAGATTAGTCGTAAAATGTGTTAAAACCAACTTAAGCTGGTTTCAGACTACGCTATAATATAATAGCATATAGTATATACAGCATGACTGGTGAGACATGACCGATACGTCTTAAGGAGAGTACTCGGTACTCGATTCTCATTATAATTATGTAATAAAATTAGCTACTTCATTTTTGACCAAATTTCCCTTAGAACAAATGAAACATGGACACTTAGTAAATAACTATGCGGCCGGCGCGGCGGCATGCTCCCCGCGCCGCACGCTACCCCTTCCGCGCACGGTGTCCATGCGTTGGGTAAATAATTATTTAACTTTAAGCTACATTTACTCAGTGATCAATTGATATTATTTTTTATATTATTTTTTTTCAACTAATATAATAGCCAAATATCACGTCCTCGAGTATTGAACAATGAACATGTCTCACCAGTCATGCTGTATAGCTCATAGCACAAGAATATCGCGCACCATACATTGTTATGGACACGTTAATGCTGTACTGAACTATAATACATTATTAGCTTGCTATACGCTACGTATGGTGCGCGATATTCTTGTGCTATGAGCTATATACTATATGCTATTATAAAATTATAGCGTAGTCTGAAACCAGCTTAAGGGGGCGACTAACCCAAAATTGTCGATTTTATAATTCAGTTTTATACTTGAAAATAAGCCTCGAATTGTTTCATTTTCTAAACATAGATACTACAATATATTTCCAAAAATTTGATCTGAGCGAAAACACGATATCTTAAAATTTTCTCGATGGAAAAAAATCACAAAGATGCATCAAATTTTCACGAATTTTTCATATATTGCCATAACCGTGCATTAAATTAAGTTAATATTTTCATACATTGTATAAAATTCTATTATTGAGACACTGACCTGGCGGATTTTTAAAATGTTGTATATTTATCGAGCTATTAAGAAAAAACTAACTTGGTGACCTGGCATATGAAAGACGGGCGTGACTCGTGAGTGTGAAGAGAGAAGGACGATGTTTGATTTTTTGGGTTATTCGCCCTCTTGAAAGACTTTGACGAATATAACAGCAATCTAAAGTATAACATAGCTATGAATAAATATTTACTAGGCGTATTTATCAAGCGTAGGACCGACTTACCTGCCAACCGAAGTAATCTATGGATGATTTATCGGACAATTGGGTGATTAACTTGCATTGTCCTATCCTATTGTTTTTTTTTAACGTGGACTCAAGAATTTCGAGTCAAGAACAACGCTCTAAACCACTGCACCATGGAGGCATTTCCTTCTTTGATCCGAGCTCACGATGGCTGCTTGTTTGTTTATTTATTAACGTCATTTGCGTCAACTACAAACACTTGTGTACTCAACGCCGTGTTTTGCATATTTGATAAGACGAGTAGGAACTTCAGAGCTCCAGAAACGGTAGGGCAACAATACTGGTAGCGTTTTGGTGGAACACATCAACCAGACTTCGAAAAAACCTCTATATTAAGAAAGTGAAATACCACTTAACGATTAAGCATGATATTTCAGAAACTAAATCACCTACAAATTTTAAATTTGAACTTTAATTAATATGTTATTTGGTCGTGCTAGCGGGCCCCTAGACGATTATTTCGCAATATTACGTATTGCGTAATATTCTTGACCGTCTAGGGTTGATATTAAACATCGCGCGCCTTCAATCTAATTGTCAAATATACTTACTGTTCAATAAAATTGAAGCGTGATATTGCACAATACAATTGATCGTCTAGGGGCCGGCTTACGTCAAATCACTGTTTTTTTTTTTTCTCTCCCCGTAACATGAGCAGGGCTGTTTTTTATCTTTTATTTATATCTTTTTCGTTTTCATCTTTTTCTTTTCTTTTTTATGTCATTTTTCTTTTACTACTTTCTTACATGGCTAATATATTGCATTGTCTTTTATTTCTTACACTATTCTTATTGTAAGAAATAAAAGACAATGCAATATATTTACATGTACATTATGTCAATACATTATATATTTATTACACATATTGTAATTCGTCAGTCTCAATCAGATCTTGGTCAAATCACTGTTAGTCGTGATCTGTAGGATAGGCTTCACATAACTCGTCTAAAATTTGCAAGTACTATTAATCCATTTCTCTGAATGACATAATGTTGAAACAATTTCGCTATTATCTACGATTAGCTTATCTCATCAAACATTTCTTGATAATTATAAAGATGATATTGGGAAAAATCACATAAACTTCTTTAAAAAATAAATATTCAGTGACCACATTTAATTTACAAAGGATCACTCGAGATGCGCCTATTTAACTCCATTTTACAGCTACTTAACTACATAAACCACCTCGCCTTCCAACTATAAGCTTTTAAAACTACCCTCCGGTATAATCCCAGAAGTTTTATAACGTTGTCCTAACAACCCTCATCCCTTTCAATTTTCTCCGAGATTGTAATATATTCCACACGTCCCTCCATAACCTAATACTGTTATCTGGCTTTGCAAATTTTGATTTAATGTCAATATTTGGCCACGCTGTTTGGGCTTAGTAACATATTATTACGACTACACATTTTAAACTATATCGCCCGCAGGTGTTTAAGTTGCTTGATATGGAATTTATGCAAAACGTAAAATTGGGGTCGAAAGAGGGTTTTGAGGTTGGAATTTGATAGCCTCTCGTTTTGTGGCGAATTCGCCGAATAATTTGGCCCCGGGGCAGCTGAGGACACCGGCTTTAATTGAATAAGGCTTACTTACCTGCATGATAATTTGCTGCAAGGATATCGCTCTAAACTTGTCTCGTATTTAACCTAAAAATAAGACGAATCGTCAGATTATTCAGCTAAATATTTTCTTTTTATGTTAAGATGTCTTAAGGCAATATAGCCAAGCCACTGAAACATGCATATTGCATTACAAGTCAAATTTGTCAGCAGTGCCGGATTTATATTATTTTTTATAAGAGTAGGCCACTTTATTTCCGCCATTCCATGTACGAAATCCGCCGCCCCCAGGACGCTGCCGCGGCCGCCACTAGGCTGCGGTCTATACAGCATATTTATAGCTCCAGGCTTCTTCTCATTTGTTGCTTGTTTGCTGCTTTATATGCTTCTCATTTCGTTTGTCTTGTATGCACTTATTTGCTTAGTCGTTGAAAAATACGGTTAATTTCCTAATTTCGTAAGTACAAATAATTTTCATTTCTTACAAGGACAAAAAGTCATGTTTCTCCTCTTATCATTTTTTTTTATGAAACAAGGGGGCAAACGAGCAAACGGGTCACCTGATGGAAAGCAACTGCCGTCGCCCATGGACACTCGCAGCATCAGAAGAGCTGCAGGTGCGTTGCCGGCCTTTTAAGAGGGAATAGGGGAGGGTAGGGATGGGAATAGAAGGGAATAGGGGAGGGAAAGGAAGGGAATAGGGTAGGGGATTGGGCCTCCGGTAAACTCACTCACTCGGCGAAACACAGCGCAAGCGCTGTTTCACGCCGGTTTTCTGTGAGAACGTGGTATTTCTCCGGTCGAGCCGGCCCATTCGTGCCGAAGCATGGCTCTCCCACGTATGATCGTTTGGAATACATTGACACTAAACGATTTGACCGCCCCTGCGGTCATTTTCCAATCAGCAGTCAGCATCTACTATCAGTACTTACTGCCATCCTCAGTCATACTGCCAAACAAAGACAATCAGGTACTACAAACAGCAATTACTTCAAGATAGTGATTATATTGATAAAAGTGTTTATGCACTTGTTAGTCGCTACGTAGAAGTGTAAATATGCATACGGTAAAACGCATATTATGTGTTTTGAATAGAAATAAACTGATTTACAGGTATGTTAATATATATTTAAATTAGTTAGAACATTTACAGCATCTTAGCAACCTAAATTACTTTTGGCGGAATTGCGTAGTTGAAATTATTATAATTATATCGAACTGGATGTTTTTTTGCGCAGAAATGGAAATATCGCACGGAAACCGTAGATTTTTTGTAGTTTTCCCTTGCCCTTAAAGTATCTCTTTAAATTTCTGTAGAGTAGTAATATGTTACCACTTACCTACAACTTTGTTGAGAAGTTCGTAAAGAAATTCATTCATCGCGCGGGACTCATATATTTTTTCATGAAAACTCTTTTATGTCCTTTCCCAGGAATTCATTAAATCAGTCATAAGCGTCTGTTAGTATTAAAAATACCTAGGTATAATAACTATTATTATGTACCATTAGATAAATTAATTAATACGGAGATCGTAGACCTACAACATTTGGACGGACTATGTCAATGTCAGTGTAAGGGTCAATTCAGACGGCAACGCGACGCGTAGATGCATTTCTAAATTTGTATTAAATTGACAGATTTGCAAGACGTCTTATGCAATTGAAGTCTGTCGAATCAATACAAATTTAGAAATGCATCTACGCGTCGCGTTGCGGTCTGAATTGTTCCTAGGTCATGGCCTATCAGCTGGGATTAACATCAACCGACCGAATTACGTAGGTCCGCCATCTGCCTAGCATCCCTAAAAGGACATAATTTACGTCGTTTTCAGATCAATATCAGTAAATCAAGTTGGAATAAAAAATGATAAACTGGAGGATTTGAAGTCATGGAAAGAAATCCCCGGACCGTCCTCATTACCTGTGATCAAACAACTGCTGCATTTTCTACCTGGAGGTATTATACCTAATACCTAAGTTTATAACATTTTAGTGCATAGGTTTTTGATGCTGTGTACTTTTGTAAAAGAGAAGAAGACAGGAAGAATAGTTATTTTGTTTCTAAACATTACGGAATGAACACACTCCTGCATTTGAGCTACTTTTGCTAATATAGCAACTTTTCTAGTTCTGATTATTTTAATATGTTACCAGAATGTTTAGCCCTTACTTTTTTTTCAGGAGATCTCCACAAAGCGGATATCAATTTAGCTGGGGAGTTGCATGCTAAATATGGACCTATTGTCAGGCTAGATGGTTCTTTTGGATCGCCCAATTTTATATTTCTTTATGACCCCGACGTCATTGAATACGTACGTACTAACATAATACTTAGTTATACCCATAGACATAGAGACTGAGCAATCTATATACAGATTGCTCTCAGTCTGTCTTTTACCTCTTCACCGTTGAGTATCGGGAAAGGACATAGGATACTTGTAATTATCCTGTAATGTACGGTACCCGCGCCATAAACAAATTTTGGCGCAACGGAGTTGCGAGCGTCATCTAGTTTACTTATACCTTGGGTGTAGGTAGAGCGTCCGTGGCCTAATGGGTAGACCTTTGGTCCGCACTCGTAGAGGGTGCAGGTTCGATCCCCGGTGGAGGCGTGTACCAATGAGACATTTTCTGATCTCAAGTACATAATACGGACGCTCGTACGGTGAAGGAAAACATCGTGAGGAAACCCGCACATAGTTGGTCCCAGACGTATTGACTAGTTCTTTCCTCTGGACTTGGCCGAATATGTTGCGAGAATGTCGTATGTGCTTGGGCAACCATACGGACATTTAAATCTTGTCCCAGGCACTACAGTATTTGAGGAGTGGTTACTTCGCTCTGAAAATACTGTATAAATCATCCACAACGGATGCAAAGGCCGTGTTTTGGGTGTAGGTACAGCTATCAATTAGTGGATTAATTCACAGGTACTTCGTAATGAAGATCATTTACCTGTAAGACCAGGTTTCCAGTCCTTGGTCTACTTCAGGAATAAGAATAAGCCTAAAGATAATCCTGACTGTCCCACAGGACTAGTTTCTGAGTAAGTTAATTTATTTATACCCCTTTTTAATATAATTAATATTATAACAGACAATAATGAAATAACAGAATTGTACTTATCCAAAGTAATAGCTGTGTGACAAGTACCATCGAGGAAATTGATTCCTAGGCAGTTGACGGATCTACGTCATGTGGTCGGCTTATGTCAATTCAATGTATGTCGTGATCTGTTGGCTGGATTTGACATACGCGACGAATTTACGTAGGTCCGCCATCTGTCTATGAATCAACTTCTATGATAGTACAATTCTGTTATTTTTAATCCAACATCAATACTATTTTTGATCTACTGTGGAGTGTGGACCCTAACAAACAGCAAAATTTTTATATACGTCATACAACCGTCAAACGGCAGATTTTTTAGACCACAATTTAACATACTGTGACCATATCGAAACTTTATTATTGTGAGGTTATTAAGCAGAATTACCCCACAGAATTTTCGGACATTTTATTTTTTTATTATTATCATATTTTCTCAGCCAAGGTGAAACATGGAAAAAGTTCCGATCGACAGTAAATCCAGTTCTGCTACAACCGAAGACCATTCGTCTGTACCGCACCATATTAGGGGAGGTTGCTGAGGATATGGTTGTGAGGTATGCTTTATCTACCATACTATTAACAGATCTACATGGTGTATAGTTGTATACAAACGTCATTGTTATACAATGTTTTGTTCTTGTCGCTTGCCAGACAAGGCATTATACCACTTACTAATAAAAATAGCTTATAAGTATAATAGATATGCTATAATAGGTACAGTATTTTGTCCTTATCTATCAAGAGCCATGTAACACATGTAAGGACATAACATATTTATAGTATAGCTATTTTTGTAATTAAGGGAAGGGAAGGGCTTTATTTTTCTAGTTTTTTTTTTTAATGAAATAAGGGGGCAAACGAGCAAACGGGTCACCTGATGGAAAGCAACTTCCGTCGCCCATGGACACTCGCAGCATCAGAAGAGCTGCAGGTGCGTTGCCGGCCTTTTAAGAGGGAATAGGGTAATAGGGGAGGGTAGGGATGGGAAGAGAAGAGAATAGGGGAGGGAAAGGAAGGGAATAGGGTAGGGATTGGGCCTCCGGTAAACTCACTCACTCGGCGAAACACAGCGCAAGCGCTGTTTCACGCCGGTTTTCTGTGAGAACGTGGTATTTCTCCGGTCGAGCCGGCCCATTCGTGCCGAAGCATGGCTCTCCTACGTATATTGACTGTTATATAAAGATAACAAATGATAAGAAAGGTATAAGACGTAGATAGAATAAAATTTTTATTTCAATCAAAATCTACCGTGTTTTAGAATATCACTTTCTCATTAAAAGAAGACGCCATCAATTGTAACTTAATGTTGTACTTTGACAAGAAATAGAAATATACAGTTTTGTTAAGAGAGTATTAAAACATATTTTTTAAGAATGAAATCAAAACGAAACGAAAAGAACATGATCGAGGGGAAATGGGACTTTGAGATGAACCTGTGGGCGCTGGAGTCCATAGGCGTGGTGGCTTTGGGCGGGCGGTTGAACTGCCTCGACCCCAGCCTGACCGAAGACGACCCAGCCATGCAGATGATACAAGTGGTCCATGACATCTTCGATGTGGCGACCAGACTGGACTTCCGACCGAACCTCTCCAGGTTTTTCTCTACGCCGATGTTCAAACGAGCTATGGAACTTTACGAAAAGCAGACAAGGTGAGAGATTTATTGGTTATCTTTTATTTACTTATAATGCCTTCTCTTTTATTTACGAATGGTTAAGATGGAAAAGGATGAAGCGTGTTAGTAATATTGCTTATCCTTTGTTGAAATATAATGAAGCTTCCTTTTTAATGCACATGAATAAGGATATTTCATGGAATTTATTAGTTTTAACCCAATAGTGCAAGTAGGCAAGGACTTAACGCTTCAAAAGTATAAAAAAGTACTGTCACTCATGTATTTAAACTGGCTCCTGTTAAGTGTGTTTCATTTAACTATTATTTTAATACTAGACGACGCGACGCCCGCAATTCCGTTATTGCGAAGAAATTCGTTTACCATGGGCAAACGTTGCATTTTGCCACAGCAAAAATTACCCTAATTAATTTGTCCTTTCCCGCCTCTTTGGGCGGCATCCACACGACGTTTTTTTACGCTCGTTTGTATCGATACAAACGCAAGTTGAACGCTTAGCAAACGCAAGGAAGCGGACACGTTTTAAACTTTATATCTGAAAAAACGTAATTAAAACGAGCAGAAAACGAGCGCATCAAAAACGCGCGTCGTCAGTGCGCAAAAAATATGTCGTGTGGAAGGGCCCTTAGTGTACGAAAATTTTTATCTAAATCTGTTCAGCAGTTTAGGTATGCTTGTAGAGGTGACACTTTCGCACTTATAATATTAGTAAGGATATTATTTTTAACAAAAAATTAAAACCGACTTCCAAGTGAAAACAATAACATTACTTATTTTTAAATGAACTAATAAGTATTAAATAATTCTTACTCTTTAGTAGTGCCTCTTTCAGAATTTGCCTAAACCTCAACTATTTTTGTATACAATCTTCATAATTTTGAAGTCGGTACCAGCTCAGAATCGTGAATTTTATGACAAAATATTTTTAATTTTTGGGACTGGTGTTGTGGGGACATATTGTATCTATATTCTATATACAACCATGTGACATTGGTGACCCTGACGTGGTAGTGGTGATGATGAAGATGATGATGATGAATGTTATTTGCATAGTAGTTTATGCTTTCAGTTCTTAAAACAGCGCCCCAACCCCCATACTTGTATCTATAAGGAATCCGGAATTCTCTTAGTATCTTCGGAACCATAGCATACCTTGGTGCAAAATCTTACTTTTTGGTAGCATATGCTTAGGATACTTCTCATAAAACTAAAATCGCCATATGTTTCTATATACATTTTGAAGAGTTCCCTCGATTACTTATGGATCCCATCATCAGGTTATCACTTTTGTGAACATGGCACCAAATTGGAGTGAAACCTAATACAACAAAACATAAAATGTTGAAAATCGGTTCACAAATGGCGGAGTAATCGTTGAACATACAAAAATAAAAAATAAAAAATATTTTAGTGTAAATGGAGTACTTGTAGCTATTATCATTATTATTTTCTTTATGGATGTGAATGTTGTGTATAGTATTTAAGGACTGCATGGTATAATGTTACTTATTTTTGTATAATATTTTGTTAACTGTATTACTTACTTTGCTGTCTGTCACTATACCAAATAAATAAATAAATATCCACAGCCGAACGTATAATATAACCTCCTCCTTTTTGGAAGTCGGTTAATTACTCCTATAACAATTCATATAAAAAATATCCCAAAAATTAGTCAAATCTTCGTCGCATTTTGTACATCACGTAAATCCATTATTTTTCTTAAAGTAACTTAAATTTGTTGACCCTCTTTTGTGAGCTTGTTACACGGAGAGTTACTACGTGGCCCCATCAATCTTCTGGCAGGAAATTCAGCGTTATTCAGGGCGAGACAGTCAGTTTAATCACAGCCTCACACTCTTAGTTTACACAGTTTACCTGGGATTTGTGGTTAAGTGGTCAAGATATTCTTAGCTGTTACTTGATATGTAGTTTATGATATCCATATAAGCTATTTAATCGGTACCGGACGTTCGAAAGTTAAGATTTACATACATATTGGTACTTTGTAGACTCAAAAATTCATCACCATATTTTTGTAAATACTGATAGCGCGTTAAGAGCGCTGTCTGATTCTAATTTAGTGGACTCGCAACTAAAACGCCACATATGGCCGCTCAAAGAATGAATTTGAGACAAATGAAGTCAACATAAAACTTATCTCTACATATTTGATGCTTTCTAACACTTAAACTCTTAAAAAGTATTTTTTCTAGATAATTCTATGAAGCACAATATGAGCTAAATATACATTTTCTTGTAACCCTTAGGTACAACACTTTTTTGTACAGTTTCTCCACTATAGCTTAGTAGAAGAGTTAAAGAGAAGAGTTTTTGCAAAGACTATCTTTATCTTGAAGAAATAAATTTCGTTTTAGGCTGAAGAAGCACTTTATAGCTAAAGGAAAAGAGGAGTTGAAAAAAAAACAGAAGGCGAACGACGAAAAAGGCGTCCTCGAGAAATTATTGGAAATCGACGAGAATATTGCTGAGATCATGGCCAGCGATATGCTGTTCGCTGGAATAGACACGGTAACTAATTGCAGTCTACTGCTGCCCGTAACGCCAAAACATAATAACACTTTTACTTGGTTTCTGAGTGAGGTTTTTTGACTGAATTATAAGAATATCATTATTCACTATAGTCAAAATAATTTGAGGTGGCACCAGCTGTCATAGACCTTTCTAGTCTAGGAACTATGTAGAAAATGCTCGCACTGTATTTATTTTACCTGAGATAAAATTGAACTCTTATAAAGACACAAACTATAACTGATTTATCAGAAAACCTTTTATTTTGGTAACTCTTAGAATGATAATCTCCAACTTTTTATGAGTTTGAAGTGATATACCTACTTCAGACTCAGTTTTCATCGAGTATGAAAAATACGATATCGCCATCGCCCTTAGACTACAAATATCCGTCAATTCATTGTCAATATCGGTTTGTATAGAAAACGATGAAATATGACAAGTTTTAACAGGGGGTCAATGACCGCTACAGCCAGGTTACGGTGTGTACCGTATAGTATTCTACAGGTTGTAACAAAACTAAGTGATAATACTTTAGGGTGTGTACGTGTTCCTTGTAGAGAGTTCACTGTGAAAGCGCAGCGCTGAAAGACCAATTTTTTTTCACTTTTGTATGGGCAAGCGCCCTAGCGTCACGAGTTGCTCCATACAAAAGTGAAAAAAAAATTGGTCTTTCAGCGCTGCTACTTTCACAATGAACCCTATACAGGGGACCCATACACACCTTCCTTTCAACTAAGATAAACTAATCAGATAACTGATCCCTAGCTCTTATTAAATTAAAGGGAATTTAACGAGTTAGTTAAACGTATTAACATTCTGAATCGCTATCGAACATTGATTAAACGTCTACATTGATAGCAATATTCCATTATCTAAATTGTAAGGGATTCTGTGAACTAATGATTTGTAGGCATTAGTTTAAACCCTTCATAGAAGAGGTAAAGAGTAAAGACCTGTTAAGGGCTTTTTCATACGAACTGTATTAAGCTTTTTAAAATTAACATTTAGAAAATGCATAAGACTTGATTGATATTTCGCACTTCAAAAAATCGGCGTCACACAGACTGACTTTCGATAGTAATATCACTATCATTACTATTTACCTACTAATTATGTAGTAGTAACTATGCTAACATACAGAGAGAACAAAACATAGTGACAATAATTTAGATTTTAGGGTGTGCATGTGTTCCTTATATAGAGTTCCCTGTGAGAGTAGCAGGGCTGAAAGAACAAGTTTTTTTTTTTGTGATTTGTATGAGCAAGCGCCCCAGCAGCATGAGTTTGCCCATACAAAAGTTAAAAAAAAAATTGCTCTTTCTGCACTTTCACAGGGAACTTTATGTAAGGAACACATACACACCCTAAAATATTATCACTATGTTTTGTTACAAGCTGTAATCCAGGCACGAAATACGTAGAAATTAAGCTATTGACTATCACTCGCTAATTCACTCGTATATTTAGCTATCTCGTTTCCACAAATGAGATAGCTAAATACAGTATGCTAATGTAAACACCGTTATCCTTGAAACCAATCCGTCTCCATACGTGTATAAATTGCCGATCCGGGCAATTTGTATGGGTATGAAGACGGATTTTTTTGAGTTCCCAGCATTGTTCTCATAGAAAAAGTTGTTCATTTTGACGGGCTCATTTGATGGTTTCAAGGATAACGGTGTTTACACTAACATCTTGTATACGAGTGAATAATATGCGTAATTGTTGAAGAACGCATAGGAGCGCAATAATTCTTGCGCTTGATTTAAAAAGATCAGTAGCGATAGGCCGACTTTCTCATGTTTAATAACCAGGCTACATTTTCTTATCTATTTCAGTCATCAAACACAGTGACGGCTACTCTATACTTCCTAGCGACTAATCAGGACAAGCAAGACAAATTGCGAGAAGAAATACTCTCCAACGATGAAAAACAACCATACTTGAAAGCGTGTCTTAAAGAGTCTATGAGAATCTTGCCTGTCGCTTCTGCTAATCTCAGACAAACTACTAAAGATTATAATTTGCTTGGATACAGTATACCGAAAGGCGTAAGTTTGGTTCACTAAATTATTATTTAATATTTCATATTTTAAGATAACATATGATACAAATGTGAACAACAGAGTGCTTTGGATTGAAATAATAAATATAATATTATTATATATTATGTTACCGTTAGAATGCAGAATACGTTACTGTGCACATTACCTAGGTAATCTGCAGATTTCCTGATACCATCCGTTAAAGTGTGAAATATTAATCAAAAAAGCTTATATTTTACCTACACTTTACCTAGTTAGTTTGCATAGTAACGAATGATACATCCTTAAATTGCTGAAGACAGTGAACAAAACACTTTTGTTTCGCTCCTCCGCTAGGACTGCGCGTCTCTGTTCCCGCGTTCGATGATTTGATGTGTTATATTATTATATCTTATCAGTGGAGTAACATTGTATATTGGCTATACAGGGTGTAACGAAAATAAGTGATAATACTTTAGGGTGTGTTGAGTCCTCTATATGTATAACGTTCACTGCAAAAGTAGCAGCGCTGAAAGAGTAACTTTTTTTTTAACCTTTGTATGGATTTCCCATACAAATCACAAAACAAATTTAGCTCTTTCAGCGCTGCTAATTTCACAGTGAAGGACAATTATTAGACATACACACCCTAAAGTATATTATCAGTTATTTGTTACACCTTGTATAACCCTGGCCAGTGTCAAGTGAATGGCGGGAAAACAATGTTATTGGAAAGTCCAAAGTCTATTCAAAGTGTAAGTAAAAGTCAGTGCAATCATGCCAATCATCAATCAATCAATCAACAAGTCGGCCAAGGCGGTCGATTCAGTAAAGTGGTAGACGCTTTACTGAAACTTTCGATGAAGATTAAGAGGGAATACAAATGTGGAAGTTGTGTCACTTGTCAGACTTGTGTATGATAACTAGTGTCCGACCGAAACTGGTTTTTCAGCCGAAACCGAAACCGAAACCGAACTTTCGGCCTTACTCTTAGTTTCGGCCGAAACCGAAACCGAAACCGAAACTTGATAAAACATTTCAAGTTACGATAATTTACTGAAATGAACTTTTTTTTTTTAATTTATAAACATAAAAAACGTGCCAAATAGGATTTTTGAACTTTTTGTTAAGACACCTACACATTAAAATAAACCTTGTTTAATACCTTATCTAATCTGATAATCAACTTTTAAAGTTAAATTTAAAAAAAAAACTTAGAAGAAAAGGAAAAACTCAAAAAAAAAACAAGGGTGTCAATATCCTGTTATGGAATACTGTCCCAAGTCCTGTTAAGATGCAAGAAAAGCTGGTTTATCATGCACAATATCTTCAGGGAAATTCCTTCTCTGAAGCATATCCCAGGCATGCTCGATAGGATTTAAGTCAGGAGATTGTGTAGGCCAGTCTAAAGCTTGGATATCATGCTGTTGTAACCAACTTGTAACGATACGCGCCGTATGTGGACGGGCATTGTCGTGCATGAGCTGGAAATTTTGTCCGTTCCACTACTTCCCCCGTGATACGATAACGTTACCAAAGCCTGGATGGATATAACGCTCTCACTGGTCCTTATGGCTTCAGAGACCGCAATTTGGGTAGCGCCAGCTTGAATCATGCCCACTGCTCTTAACATTTCGTTCCTGGTCAAGTATCTACGTGGCATGATTAAATGAACACCAGAGATGCGTTTGACAAAGATTTATAGAAATTTATGGAGTTTTAATCAAGTAAGAAGTTCGTGAAGATTAACTTCTTTGGAAGAAATTCAATGAATGCGAATTTCATCTTAAAACAAAACCTTTTATATACAAATTTGAATTTAAAAAAGGAACATAAAAATAAAATAAAATAAAATAAAAAATGTTTTTTTTTCTGAATAGATTTGTAACAAATACTTTCAGAACGTTGATACTACTGGTGCCTACCACGTAAGAAAGTCGCACGGGGTCCCACTTTTTTCCAAAAAAGTGAGAAATAATTAATATTTTTAAAATAAAATTTACAATACTGTAACTTAAAATTATAAAATAAAGTTTTTGTAATCTGTCATCACTAGTTTTTTTGTAAGGCCAGCACTTTTTAAGTTATTTAAAAAAGTTTTATATATCCCTAGACCATGTTGTTGTGTATAGTGTAAAGCTGAAGAGTTTGTTTGTTTGTTTGTTTGAACGCGCTAATCTCAGCAACTACTGGCCCGATTTCAACAATTCTTTCAGTGTTAGATAGCTCATTTATCGAGGAAGGCTATAGGCTATATAATATCACGCTCAGACTAATATAGACAATAGAAAATGTGAAAACAACGGGGAAAATTATATGAAAATTATATGAATACTTATCACACAAACTACTGGAACAATTTTAATGTTATTTGGCACAGATAAAAAGTAGACCACGTGAAGGATCATAGGCTATTTTTTGTGGTCTTATTTGTCTGTAAAATTCCTAATTTACACGGGCGAAGCCGCGCGGAACGTCTAGTCTTAAAATAAATGTTATCAATCTTAGACTCGAATATGTTCCCTAGAAACTATTCAGTACCATATTCCATTTTTATCCGATTCCAAGTTTTTAGTGTATTGCAACAAAGGGTTACCCTAAAAACATGAGCAGAAGTTATTTCAAGACTTTTTATTTAGACATCAAAGACGTACTACTGAAAACACAATCAATTGCAGTCATATTCTTTGAATGGGAAACCTGGACACGCAGTCTCACAGACCGCGGTCGAAGTTCAAAACGAAATTACTAAGCAAATTTTAAGTTGGCGTCACATTTTTTTGCTTCAAAGACGTTTTGCCGCTAAATCTGAAAATACTGAGAAGTGGGGTAGATAATATTGTAGCAGGGTAGGAACAGTCTATGAGACTGTGCGTCCATAGTTAAAAGTTAATTTTAAATATAAATAAAACGCGTGGTAAAAGGAACACAATGAGGCGAGATGATTGACTAGATAAATCTCGCAAGCTATATCCTCCTATGATCTCATAGTCAAACAAAATTATAAAGTAAATAAAGTTCACACACAACATAATCAACTTATTATAGCATTTCCTTAATTGTTTGTTTGGGAAACATTGTTAAAATCAGAATATAGCACGTAATTTACCAACAGTTACATATATTAAATAAACCTGCGTTTGTCATTTAGAAATAAAATTCAACAATGTACCTCTAATGCTCGATAAGAATAAGCTTAGATAATTTGATGAAAATAAAACGAAGTACTAATAAAAACAAAATAAATACTTAGTAATTTGGCACTAATTTGCAAAATATAACCTCAAAACACGATTAAATGGACGGTGGAGAACTGAGCCGGGGCCACGAACACTCGAGTTTCGGCAGGGCCGAAAGTTTCGGCTATATTTTGGCCGAAACCGAAACTAAGGCCGAAACTAGGATTTTTGGCCGAAACTGGCCGAAACCGAAACCGAAACCGAAATTTCGGTTGGTCACTAATGATAACTTATATCTAATGGTTAATAAACTACCAATATTACACATTAAAAACCTAGATTACACTATTTTAGGAAATTAATGTAAAAAACACAACTTCACTCTTTCATATTCCCAGCAAAACTCTTTCTTCGTAAAAAGTCCTAAAAACTTTGACTTAAGCTTTTCAACCTGTCAGACTTTTGTTAACAAACAAAATATTGACATTATTTGACGACCTCTGTGGCTCAGTTGGTGGGCTGTTGGTAGCTCAAGCCGGGGGTCGCGGGTTCGAATCCCGCCGACGGAACAAAAAGTTTTCAAAAGTTCGTGGGTCATGGATGTGTATTAAATATGTGTATCATATAATAAAAATCTTAAATATATGTATAGTATAAAAGTATTAAATATATTTCCGTTGTCTGGTACCCGTAACACAAGTCCTTCAGGTACTTACCACGGGGCCAGACTGACGTGGTGTGAAGCGTCCATAGATATTATTATCTCGTTAATGTAAGAATAGAATTAACTTTTTGCACTTTAACTGACTCACCCTGGTAATCTGCAGAATACCTTGTTAATCTGCACTCTAACTGGTTTAACGATAACGTATATAATATCAAAACTAGTGAATGCATTTTGGATAAGCAGTCAAGAATGGAACGCAACGGAATTGCAATATCTTATCGTATTATACTTCGAAAACAACGAGTAAATGCTCAGGAATGTATAATAGTAGTTGAAACAGAAACAAGGTTAAATACTTTAACACACAACTACTACTGAATTTTCGTGTCATACCTCACGGTTGTGATTATAGATTGGTATGATAACCAATACTAAAAACAAATAGTCACAACCGTTAGACATGGCACGGAGGTTGGTAGCTCTTAAGTTGTGTGTCAATAAAAAGTATTGTGTCAATTGTAAATAATATTGAATCCTACTATCCTACTACTATTATAAAGGCGAAAGTTTGGATGTATGTATGTATGGATGTATGGATGTTTGTTACTCTTTCACGCAAAAACTACTGAACGGATTTTAGTGAAACTTTATAATAATACAGCTTATACATCAGAATAACACATAGGCTACAATTTTAACCGACTTTCAAAATGGAGGAGGTGTTATGTTCGTTTTTTTATGTTCAACGATTACTCCGCCGATTGTGAACCGATTTTCAAAATTTTTCTTTTGGTATATAGGTTATCATCCCAATTTGGTACCATATTCATGAAAGTGGTGACCTGATGAAGGGATCCATAAGAAATCGAGGGAACTCCTCAAAATTTAAATGGAAACATGTGGTGACTTCGGTTTCGTGAGCAGTATTCTAAGCATATGCTACCAACAAGCAAGATTTTGCACCAAGGTATACCATAGTTCGGAAGGTGCTGAGAGAACTCCTGACTCTTTATAGATACAAGTTTGGGAGTTTCGACGTTGTTTTAAGAACGGAAAGCATATGCTACTATGCAAATTACATTCATCATCATCATCATCACTACCATAAACCATTATAGAACCATGTATCGTCCCGTTTTGACCCTATTATTGGTACTTTTCATAGTCTTTTATTATATAATATTACTTAAACCGCGGGTAACACCGCGGGGCATAGCTAGTATATTATAATCTTTAAGCTCATTTCAGACGCACCTAGTGTTCTGCCACCAAGTGATGTCGAGTCGTGACGAGCAGTTCCCACAGGCGTCACAGTTTATCCCAGAGAGATGGATCGTGGATAGATCGAACCCGATGTATTATGGTCAAGCTCATCCTTTCGCACATATGCCGTTTGGCTTCGGAGTCAGGAGCTGCATCGGTAATTACTTCAATTTTGATAAAGTAATAATTTCAAATTCTCCACCTCCTCCAGTCGTGTTCTTAACGTCTGGGGGTCATGACCTCGGCCTTCTATGACCTTCCTCCTTATTATGTTGCGCCAGCTTTTCCTATCCTCGGCCACTCGAAGAGCGTCGTAGACGGTGGACTCAAGTGTGGTGCGGATTTGATCGGAGTTCGGACCAACAGTTCCATAAGAATAAACCCCAATGGCCAATGGCCAATACGGAATTGTAATAAAACAAGTCAAGAATCAGAATGCTAAACATCGAACCGATCACATAAATCACCGGAACCGACCCACCCGTTTGGATGCTAAATTGTGTGTGTGTGTGTGTGTGTGTGTGGTGCCGGATACGCCGGTGGATAACTCTTTCTCTTACAAAAAGACTAGCTGACCGGACAAACGTTGTTTTGCCTTATAAATTATTTCTAGTATGAATATAAAAAGTAGATAAAAACCTTTTTTTCAGGCCTAACGAATGTACTATCAGAGAAGTTGATTCCCAGGCAGATGGCGGACCTAAGTAATTTGGTCGCGTTAAGTCAAACCCATCCGACCGATCACAGCTAACATTGAATTGGCATACGCCGAAAAAATGACGTAGGTCCGTCAACTGCCCAGGAATCAATTTCCTCGATGGTACATACAAAATTTCATTAAAATCGGTTGAGCCGTTTTGGAGGAGTTCGTGCACAAACACTGAATTTTATATATTAGAAGTTTACAGTTAAATAATAATTACGTACTTTAAGTCTATTTAATAATTTCAAAATGAAATGTCTTCCCAGGTCGTCGTATCGCCGAGTTGGAAATCCAAACTCTCCTGGCCAAAGTGGTGCAGAACTTCCGAGTGGAGTGGTTCGGTGCGCCGCTACGTGTCCAACAGAAGTCACTCAACTACATGATGGGACCATTCAACTTCACCTTCAAAGATGTTTAAATGTTACTCTTAAAATGAAAAAAAATTCGGCCAATGGGCCAAATTAAGGATTTTGTGACAATTTCAAGTGCCTACCTGTTGCCATAACGGCAACAGGTAGGCACTTGAAATTTAATACACACTTGATATCGAGCAAACAAATCACGTTTGTTGTATCGGAGTCCCCCCAAATATTAATTTAGTTATATTAATTGAGTTTTGTGCCTAGATTTTTGGACGCCGTTTGGACTCAAGGTTTACAAAAGAAATTGCTCTTGTCGTGATCGTTACGCTTTGAAGCGTATTTACAGTTGGGACTGCAAAATATGTTTGATGTGTCAGTGTCACAGTCGAGAAGTTTGTAATTTTACAAGTAGATTTTGAAATCATTCTCAATTTTTATATACGTTCCGTGTCCATACATTTCACATTATAATAGGTATGTTTCAATAAGCACAGTGTATAACAAAAAACAACGGAGATCTTAGTCGTTATTGGCCAGGAAATTTAGTACTCATGTTTATAGTATACACGAGAACAGGGCAAAAGTAACTTACAGTATTAAAGTTAACAGTATCAAAGTTATCAAGATGAATCATATTAACAGAAGATTTGTATGTATTTCACTACTAATAAGCTAGATGATATATCAGTTTTATAATAAACGAATGATATAAAAAAATATATCATTTTATTTTTCTCCCCATTTCACTGCTAAATATTTTATTATCCTTTTATAAAGCGAACAATAAAAAAAGGTATTTGTTTCAAAATTCGTTTTTCTAGATTAAGATAGGCAAATAAAATAACATTTAGCCATGCAAAAAAGGTTTTAGAAAACGATTGGGCCCAGCAAACGTGCCAAAAACGATTTTAAATTGACGAGTAAAATTTATTTGTAACGGTGGACTTAGCATAATCCCCATTTCACAGAAAAGCAATACTTTTACAATACTCAAACAATATTTTAATCAAAGAGTATTACTGTGGCTTAACATTGGTCACGACTCGCGCCTAATCTGGAAGATATTAAGATTTAAAGAATCTATAATCCGTAGCCAAAGATTAAGTTAATTTTTAATGAATAATTCTTCCCCACGTTGATGAATAGGTTGTCACGTTGATTCCCCATGATAAAGATGTTTTTAATTCACAAACTCATAAAAAATGTAAGAACTCTTTATAAAAAAGTAAAATCAACTTTTACACAAGTTAATTTAACTTTTATGAAGATTAACGTTACTTTACATAACTAGGAATCGAAAGGTAATTAACCTTTGACCTCTACAATGACTACCTCTATATCGCACGATAAAAAATACATCAGACATCCTGTATCTAATAATATATCTACATACTAGATGTCCCGCGCGGCTTCGCCCGCGTAATTTAGGAATTTCACGGAAACCGTACATTTTTCCGCGAAAAATAGCCTATTTCCCTTCATGTGGTCTATTCTTCATGTGTGCCAAATAACATAAAAAATTCTCCAGTAGTTCTTAACATAATAAGCAATTTCAAATAATTTCCCCCGTTTTTTCCACATTTTCCTCTATTTCTTCGCTCCTATTAGTCTAAGCGTAATAAAATATAGCCTATAGCCTTTCTCGATAAATGAGCTATCCAAAACTGAAATAATTTTTTAAATCGGACCAGTAGTTCCTGAGATTAGCGTGTTCAAACAAACAAACAAACAAACTCTTCCGCTTTATATTATAAAAATATTAGTATAGATAATATGATATAGAATCATACGGACGACCAAGGACGTTTGCGTTTGGAGCCAAAGTAGTCGACCAAAACACGCGCGACAAGTGACAACTAGCGCTTACGTTATAAGAAGTTATGCTGTGAAATAGTGTTTCAAAGGTGTTGTGTATTAAAATAGATATGTGATACTTTAAACAATATTTAGTGAAAAATTCAAAGTGTCATCATGCTGGCTAGACGCGTTATCACAAATGTTTTGACACAAAAACATTTGGGTTTTAGGTGAGTTTCGATATTTCATAAAAATGTTGCTGCATAATATTTTATTTCGTTGTTACTATTAAGCAACGATTTAAATTACCGTTTGTTTTGTTTATTCAAAGTTTATGTACTCTTCCTATAAACAGAATCCTCTAATAGAATTGAATGTTTGTAATACTACGCCAACATTGTACGTCACACTATCAACAAATATACAGCTGGCTGCTGGCGTTTGTATCTATTGGCATTGTATTAATATGTATTCTGTGCTATTGGTAAATAGCAATTACACGCATCCGCGTTGCGATACATGGAGTATCGTTATTTAAACAGGGTGTAAAAAACAAAGAGATATTACTTTAGGATGTGTATTTGTCTCTGAATAAAAGCTGAAAGAGCAATTTTTTTTTTGTGGTTTGTGCAAGTGTTAGAGCGTCATATTATGTTTTTGCTTACACAAAAGTTAAAAATGTTACTCTTTCAGCGCTGCTACTTTCACAATGAACTTGATACAGGGAACTCATACACACCCTAAAGTATCATCACGTTGTATGGCTTCTCCTTGTATAGGGGGTGCTTTTTATTTAGTGCCAAACTTTACAGAGATTTTCACTTGTCATCCATATTTTCACTCCGGGAGTGCCGCCCGTCCTTTTTTCGTAATTCAAATATACCGTTGCTTAACTAGTTAATTTAGTAATTATCTTACAGGTATACTTCAGTCGTAATTGAAATATTATGTTACATGTCGTTGGTTAAATACTTATTTTAACTGTCTTGCAGGTTAACTTCAGTTAATGCAACAATAGATAACAAAGAAACGGAAAATCTGAAGTCATGGAAGGAGATCCCGGGCCCATCATCCTTGCCCATCATTGGGCAACTACACCACTTTCTCCCAGGAGGTTAAAATTTTTTTATCAATATAGTTTACACATTATATAATATATAGTTACTCATTTTTAAATGCGAAAGTATATCTGTCTGTTGCCCCTTTCCTTCTCATTCAAACCCACAAACTAATTTAAATAAACGGCGATGGTTCAAGCTTCATACGATTTGGGCCGAAGTGAAAAATTTTCAATTCGCCTTTCTCTACAAAGCTATATTTTTATATTTTTTTTGCTGTATGGGTACTTAAAGGCCATGCCTGAAAATGAACCCTATTCTTTTGGCATGGAGATATTTTCAGGCCCTAGCAAGGACATAGAGCTAAGCCACAACATTGCTTTGCGGCGTTGCATCGGGATGTGCAATGGTTACTTTTGTAAGACCACGCTTCATTACAAGTTATGGCTTGGCTCAAGTATAATCTTCATGGAAATATGCACCAGTTAAAAATATCTTCCGGGCCTACCTAATTTTTTTTTTAATAAGGGGGCAAACGAGCATTCGGGTCACCTAATGGAAAGCAAGTACCGTCGCCCATGGACACTCGTTACATTAGAAGAGCTGCAGGTGCGTTACCAGCCTCATGACACTTTCGTGTGTATTATGTCTGAACCAAAGTGTATACTTACAGGAGAGTTCTACAACATGGGTCCAGAGATCGGTGGTGTACTGTACAAGAAATACGGACCGATGGTGCGACTGGACAGCATCTTCGGCCTTGAACCGCTCATCTTCGTGTTGGACGCTGAGACTTCTGCCTATGTATGTACACTTATTGAAGAATCCCTTTTGAGTTTAGATCTCAGTTTACCAGTTACTCAGTTCACCTGGATAAATGAAATGCGCACTAATGAACGCAACCACTACCGGCAGCCAGACCACCCGGACTCTAGCCAGAAGAGCAAGAATGACGACATATCACAAAATCAGCCGACCTGAAATACTTTCTAGAAAACGTTGCTACCTCTGCATATACTATAAGAGCCCGCTCCACAAAGCTGGCACTAACTAAATTTTTCAATTCTCTACGTGTATTTTTGGTGGATCTTGTAACTAGATCATAATTCCTAGATTATCATGCTCAAAAAAAGAGTCAGTTCACATTGCAACGTCGCAAGGCATTACGATGCATTTTAAATGAGCCATTGGGAACAGGAAACCCATAATATGGCTGTCAAATTAATGTGTATCTTCTTGTATAGTATTTTTATTTTTATTTTTAATAGCTCACATAATAAAGCATCAAATCGCCTCGACTATATGTTGTCCTCGACTGTGTAGTATGTTGCAATATTATAGTCGATCGTGGCCAGGCAAAAAAAATAAATAACTAGACCAGACTGCGCAACGTAATTATCAACTACTGGAGCATCATTTTGTATCATTTTTAGGGTTCCGTAGTCAACAAGGAACCTTTATAGTTTCGGTCTGTCCGTCCGTCTGTCTGTCCGCGGTTTTGCTCAGAGACTATAGGACCTTTTTTTTTTCGTTGGGGGAATGCATTTACGCATCCCCGGGGCCTGGGGAGGACCACCGAGGTATGTGGGACTCCCCGGGGCGGACGTAAGATCCGCACCCGGGACTACCCACTAAAACCCCAACGGTGTTCCTGCTCCTGAAGGTGGGACTACGGGAAACGCGTGATACACGACCGCAGCCCCACCACCTTTGCCTCTTTGGGCTCCACTCGTGGAAACACCACATTTCACACCACTCCGCGACGATGCGCAGGAACACCTAGTGCATCGTAGCCTACCTGGGACTCGATGTCATGGGCGACGGCATCCCCATGCCGACGCCCCGAGCTCCCCTGCTAAGGCGGGACGTCGTGACCATGTCTGGCCCTTGCTCTCCGCCTCGGCCTTCTCCGAGGATCGAGCGCCTCCGCCTCTCGCCTGCGCTCCACCTTCTCTTTCGACGACATTACCACTTCGGCGAATGTCTCGACTGCCCTCCAAGAGTGTTGGCTGTCCAGCATCGCACGAACGATGGTCGGCAGCGTGATGTCGGGTCCAATAGTGGCCTGTAGGGCCGCTCTTTGTCTGCTCCAAGCGGGACAGACGAGCAACGTGTGCTGCGCCGTATCCCGGTCGTCATTGCAGTGATGGCAAGCAGTGTTTTGCTCGCGTCTGGCCATGTCGCACAGATACTGACCGAAGCAGCCATGCCCGGTCAGCTCCTGTGTGAGACGGTACGTCAACGCACCGTTGTCTCTGTCCACCCATTCCCTCAGTACGAGACGTATTGCGGCTAGCAGTTCGACGCTGACTGGGGACTCATTTAGACGATCGAGTCAAAGGTCTAAATCTCGGTCCCGTGCTGCTCTTCTCCATCGCCGTATCTGGTCTGGCGGTGGGATCCGTCCTTCTTCGCGTTCCTCCTGGCACAGCCAAAATATTTCTGCCAATGATTCGGCTTCGATATCCCACGGGATACTGCCGGCAAGGACAGAGACTATAGGACCTACAAAGCTTTAATTCGGCATGATTAAAGATATTAATGATGCCGAGAAAATGGTATATAAATTCTTAAAACAATATTTTTTATGGTTATTGTACGCAAAAAAAAAATATCCCCGCTTGATGTGTAGCGGGGATGATATATTTTTTTCGCGTCCACCCAACCGTGTGGGATGTCGTTGGATAGGTTTTTTAAAAATATTACGAGTATTCATAGATAATTTTCCGATTTAGGGATCCATTTGTGAAATATGAAGTTTTAAAGTGGAAAAAATCGTTAGAATCCAGTGTCCCCCCCTTCTACCAGCTAAATGGTTGCTTCTGGAAATGTGAAAAAATTCACGGGAATAGAAAATATGCTGAATTTCAAAGGAAAACTATCATGGCTAAGAAGACTTCATAAGTTTTTGAGTTATAGTCGATCAACTAAAATCAATGTATTTGGTGAAGTATAAAGGAACTTTTCGTTTAAATTCCTTTGAACGTAACTGAGATGATGTTGTTAGTAGTGTAAAATACGTTATAAATGTACATTCATTGACCATACAAAATTTATCAAAAACTAGCGGTACTACGGAACCCTATATTGCGCGTGGCCCGACACGCACTTGGCCGGTTTTTTAATCGCTGTTCCGTCATGGTATCTATACTCTATTCTACGAAGTATAGTGTTTTGTTTTCGGTACCAATAAAATTTCTTTATGAAAATGGCAATGTGATTTAGCTTTCTTGGCCGATTTTACTGGAAAACTGAGTACATTAAATCTGAATCTACAAGGCAAGAATAAAACATTAACAGAAATGATGAGTTCTATTGCAGCATTTCAAAGTCAAACAGAATCTATGATAGTTGGCATAGAGAAGAAAAATTTTAACAATTTGTAAACATCAAGGATCATATGGAAAAACATCCTACCTACAATTTCATTTCTGAGAAGTACACAACAGAAATTTAGGCAGTGATAGCAGACTTCGAAATTAGCTTTAGTGATTTTAGAAAAAATGAGAAGTTCGTTCAATTTTATGAATTGAATTCGTTTAATGATGCTATTGATCATAGTGATATCTATGAATTGGCTACAAAATTTTCAGAACCATTTCAAATGGAGCATGATGTTACAAAACGAAATTATTACTCTGCGCTGCGACATATTTCTAAAAGCAAGGTCATCCGCAAGTCAAGATTTCTGGGCATTGGTTTACAACGAAAAATATCAAAACTTGAAAAAATGTGTTGAACAACTTCATTCGTGTTTTGGTTCAACATATTTATGTGAGTCAGCATTTTCCTACTTAAAACAAACAAAAAATAAACACCGTTCTCGCTTGACACACATTGGATTCTTTAAGGTTGGCAATTTCCCACTACAAACCAGCTGACTATGCTAAACTAGTGGAAAATGCTCAGGCGCAATGCTCACACTAATATATAGGACCCATATAATTTTAAGTAAATTTAAGGAAACGATCTCACATGTAATATGAAAAGAAACTACTAAGACTGGTCAATAAAAAATACATGATTGTGTACTAAACTATGCTATTTCATTTAAGATTTCAAGATGTATTTGGTAGATCGCACAGGGTTTCGTTAGTCAACAGTAGATCTTAGGATTAATCAAGTTGGCCACCCCTGTTATAGTAGATATTAATAATAACGTGTGGTTTATTTTAGGTCCTACGAAGCGAGAACTGGCTACCTGTCCGAGCGGGCTTCAAAATCTTAGAATACTTTCGGAGAGAGATTTTGAAAAAAACTACCGATGATGCTACAGGACTTTTAACAGAGTAAGTTATAGAATTTGGGTGCGCTTTTTCACAATTCATTGACAAAAATAGCATGAGGGGGCAATGTTTCCATGTACACCGTAATAACGGTAAATGCACCGTAGTCAGCAAAAATTTACCACCTACCGTCGAGGCATGACAACGGTGAAAAAATCTACCGTTATCTAAAAGGACTAATATTCCTGCTATAAAAAAGTTAAATAAATAAAATTACAATTAATATGTATTATGAATGTATTATATTATGAATGTATTATATTATGAATGTATTATATTATGTATGTATTATGAACGCACTCCGATCCCTAATATTATTGTCCAACATTACAATGGTCACACCAGTGGACAAGTTCGGGGATTCCCCCTGTTTCCGGGTTTTCTTTAATGCTAACAAATAGAGTTGACGTCTAAGATAATAATTTCGGGTAATATTACGATCGTTTTTAATTTAGTTGTGCTATGTGCATTGTGCATTCGAATTTAGTTTGTGTTGGTAACTTGTCAAGTGGTCAAGTTTTTGCGGTTTCTTGGTTTTTTAACTGTCGATTATTTTTGTTTTACCCGTAATAATAATGGGTGAATCTGAAAGTGACACTGACTCTCAGTCTGAAGTGAAAATTTCGACCAAAAAAAGAAAACAGTACAAACAGAAGTTTCGAGAGGAATGACTACTAAAACCAGAGTTTCGCGATTGGCTAAGAAAGGATAAGAAAGACGAGTATGTTGCTACATGTAATATGAATTATTATCTATTATCTTTACTTGTATTTTTGTTTGATTTTAATAAAATAGTTACACCGTAGTTTTATAAAATCTGCCATTTATAATGGATTTACCACCCACTAGAATTTGGACATGGCAACATTGTGAGGGGGTATGTTTTGATTGTTATTTACTACTAAACACTTTTAGGGCCCAATAATTGTGGTTGAAAAAAAAATGTAACTTAATTATTATAATAATTATAATAATGTTCTACTCATAACTTTAAAATCGCTTAAGAAAATTATATGAGGCAATTGGTGCATGAGTATTGTGGGAATATGAGTGGTGGCAATATAGGAAAAAGAAAATATCTTCTTCACACCGAGCGAGGCTGTATACTCTATATTTAGACAGGAGCCCACTGTCGTTATTTCAGACATTGAATAATGTATAATATGTCGCATCCATCTCTGAAACGTCGATATCATAGCGCGATTCAAAATTATAGGGTTTTTAGTCCGAGCCTACCATGAGCCTACAGATACGAATAACATATAATTTGACATCTGACACGCTCTTCTAAAAATATTTAAAAATCGAACACGCTACGTACTATTTTATGCACATAATAAATGCATTATAATAATCACGGAGCAAAAACAAAGAGGAGCTGGCCTGACGTCATCATTGTGGGCGGGGCTTAAGTCAGTACACTTTCAGCGTTTGTCAGGTGCACACGTATCGAGAATTCGAGACTCACATTATATTGTTGTATTTTGCGTTTTAACAGGGAAAGGATGAAGTATTGTGTTTTACGATGTCGAAAACACTCATACAGACGTTCTGATAATATGGATAGCATCACATTTCATTTGTAAATAATTTTAAACGTAATTAAATATAAAAGTTCTAGAACATTTTAGCTTTCAGCGTCAATTATATTACTTGACAATAGATGGCGAAAACTTTGAAAAGATAATACATACGTAAATACGTATAATTTTGCATAATTATATTGCAATAATATAATATAACTAGATGACTCCCGCAACTCCGTTGCGCCAAAATTCGTTTATCGCGCGGGAACCGTACATTTTTCCGGGATAAAAAGTATCCTATGTCCTTTCCCGGGACTCAAAGTATCTCCATGCCAAATTTCAGCAAAATCGGTTCAGCGGTTTGGATGTGAAGAGGTAACAGACAGACAGACAGGCAGACACACTTTCGCATTTATAATATTAGTATGGATATAATAATAATAATATCTATGGACGCTTCACACCACGTCAGTCTGGCCCTAAGTGCTAAGTACCTGAAGGACTTGTGTTACAGGTACCAGACAACGGAAATATATTTTATACTTTCATACTATATATATTTAAGATTTTTATTATATCATACACATAATATTTAATATACAACCAGACCCGGGAACATAGAAAACTTTTTGTTCCGTCGGCGGGATTCGAACCCGCCACAGAGGTCGTCGAACACTAATCATAGGTACTTAAATACTGAAAACCGTTATGTAATAGATGATGCTCTTGCCATAATATTTCAGTTTTGTTGGCACTTCCGGAGAGCAACCCATTGATTTGTTTGCTTTGCTTAACTTTTGATATACAATTAAAAAATATATTTTAACGAGTTAGCTTAACAAATCTTTAGATTGGAGCAAGGAAGCAGAAAAATTTCAGGATAAAAAATACAACCATTAACTGTTTTCAATATCCGCCTATTGGAGTGTTAAAAAAATTTCCGCTCGGATAGATTATAATAAATGTACTTTAACGGTACATTTATTATAATCTATCCGAGCGGAAAAAAATTTAACAAATGAAATTCAACAGTAGCGCCTTGTACCCCGATTCTACGATTTTTGTACGAAATAATTACAGCATCGATATTTGTTCAATCCAAATTAACAACATTATGTTAAATTGACGTCGTGATGTCCTCTAACGTGCACGTTAAAACTTTATCGTCGACGGAAATTCAAAAGCGTCTTCATATATTTCCATACATTTTACTTCCCTGTGTTATCGTTTTACCGCGGACGTCGACGATATTACCGCCACGTCCAAAATTATAAAAGCGCATAATTAGAACTACTGAAAGTTGCTTACAACTATCATGAAGTTTATAAACCGAAATTTTCTCCAGCACTAAGCAAGCTGATAGTAATAAATTGTAGCTGTGTTCTCAGCTACTCAGTTCAGTTCTCGATCATGTCAGCTTTCGAACAAAATAACTAGATCAAAGTCCGTCCACCCGTTTGGACGCTACCATCCCACAGACATACGCACACTGACAGACAGATTGATAGACATGTCAAGCTTATAATACTCCTCTTTTTGGTAGGGGGTTAAAAATAGCATTATCTCGAACGTCAAACGACAGATTTTTGGAGTTTTGAATAATCATAACATGTTTGACGTTAGTTTTACATTCATGAATACCAATAATTTGTAATTATGTTATACCGAGACTTCATCAAAACAATATCGAAGCTGCATTAATGTCAGCTTGAAATATCGTAATCGGGGTACAGTTTATGGCAGTTGGCAGGGTTGAATAACCATAAAATCCATGATAAGTAAATTTTAATGGTTTTTCAGCCATGGGGAGCCTTGGAAGAAATTTCGATCGACAGTTAACCCTATATTGTTACACAACAAAATTCTGAAAATTTACTCCCCGACTCTCGAAGAAATCGCGGACGACATGATTGCCAGGTAACTGTTCATTTTACTTCTGATGCAACTGTAGTGACAGAATCAACTATGAGGCATTTTATTGCACAAACAACTTTGCACAAAATGTGACATTAATGCAATCTGCAAGTATAGAGTAAAACTTAGCACTTTTTGGGAGGAGAGTCAATGCTTAAATGTACTACTGTATTTTTAGTTTTAGCAATTTTTAATACAATTCTCGTCTAAGGGCTCGTACTCAAAACTGCGATCAAATGTCGCATCGTAAATATCGGTAGCAAAAACATTCCAATCTTATAATAAACACTTTAAAAATTCGCAAGTATTTGCGGTGCGACGTCGCATCGCAGTTCGACGATCCGAGTCGAGGCTCGTACACAGCCTCGACTCGGATTCGAATACTTAGACGGATTTTAGAGTCACGCTGACTGCGCGCGCACCGTCGGCGCTGATTGCCCGAGATGTATGAAATTGTAGGAAGCGTTTTTGAATAACGCGTAGCGGTCTGCGCTGATATTTCATACATTTCGGTATCGGCGCCGACGGTCAGCGAGCGGTCAGCGTGAGACTAAAACCCGCCTTACTGCGTTGTTATTGGTCCGCGCTCAACACGACGAGCGTTTATTGGCAGCATATATGAAGCAAGTCGAATTCGAATTGAAATTTGGGTTGTGAACATAAAGTTAATATACCTAGCGGAAAGGTATATTAACTTTATGGTTGTGAATGGCTCGTGTTCCACAGATAAAACTATATTTACTTCATCATACTATATTGATTTTTTTTCAGAATGAGATCAAAACGTAACAAAGACAATATTTTAGACTGTAAATTCGACGAGGAAATGAACCTTTGGTCCTTCGAGTCCATAGCTCTGATCGCTTTGGGCAGCAGACTCAACAGTTTCGACTCCAACCTACCGGAAGACTCTCCCGTGAAGAGACTGATCAACAATGTTCATGGACTGATGGACTCGTTTTTGAAGTTGGACTTTCAGCCAAGCCCCTGGAAATACATTTCTACACCGACATATAGGAGAGCAATAAAACTACTATACGAACAGATGGAGTATGTATAATTTTTGAATTATGTATCAGGAAATTGATTCATAGGCTGATAGACCTACATAATTTGGTCGGGTTATATCAAGCCCAGCTTCTTGACACTACCTGACCAAAAGACGTAGGTTGAATTAATACAAATAATTATTATAGTCTGTGTCTTTTGAATCATCTAAAGAAATAACGTCAATATAAATGCGAGCTGTATTCGTCCTAGAGACAGATACACTCAAACACAAATAGTATCATCTCGTCTTGTCTTGTAGTCTCAGTAATAATTCGAGACGTGAGTGGAAGAATAAGGTAAGTAACATGAAAAAACTTCCCGTTTTTTTGCTTAAATGGATGCTTTAGGGCCGGAAAAATATTTGAAATAGAAAAACTATGGATTATATGTGTAGCCAGATATATTAGCTAGGTTATGAAGTAGATAAGTTACAAGTTTTATTAAAATAATTAGGGAAAAAATGAGTTATTGTCCGTATGTTACGAAATGTTACTTGTTCGATTCTTCCACTTACATCTTCAATTGTGCTCACTAATCAGTAATTACTGTGTCTCTGTCAATTGCTGACCCTCAACTAAACTCAAAGTACACAGTATAAATTGTACACAGTAGACTATATTCGTACTAGACTGTCCCAATCAGAAACACACATGGGCGTGATGCATAACTTCTGGGAGGAGAATAGTTTAGTTTCTCATTATAACTTGTCTTTTGTTAAAAGAATCTGATTTCAAGACAATTCTTCAGTCTTAGGGTGGATCAATGTTCCATCCATACCTAGCTTTTATACTATTGTATATTATTGTATGCTTAATAAAGAATTTGAATTAGAATTTGAATCATAATCATAATCGTAATCAAAATAAATGATTATGACTATGATAATTGAATCATACCGTGATAATACTTTAGGGTTTGTTTATGTTTCTAATATAGAATTTATTATAAAAGAAACAGATCAGCCTGGTTTAGTTACTTGATCATGAATATATTCGTGATCAAGACCTAACTAAGCCAGACAATTTATTAATTTTGAGAAATGTTTAAGACTCAACAGCTACTTTATCAATAAGGCTATGAAAGAATTAAAGGAGAGAAATAACACAGAAAGTGACGAGAGAGGTGTGCTAGAGAAGTTAATGGAAATAGATGAAGATATTGCTATTAGTATGGCCAGTGACATGTTGTTTGCTGGGATCGATACGGTGAGACTAAATTTCTTTCTTGATAGAAATAAATAATAATAAATTTTTAATAATAAATTTTATTTTCTCACCACAATCACGGAATACATAATTATTAGTAAATACAAGCCATTCGAATAGGTAGCCCAACGCCGCGAACTGCAAGTATGTCAATTTAATATGTATCTTGTTGTGTAGTAAATAAAGTTCAATTTTAATGGCGCAATAATAAATGTGATGCATATAGCCTCATCGCGTTGCTTTATGTCCCTTTGAGAATAAGTTCAGCTGTGACTTAGGGCTTCCGAATTTGCATCGCATCGCTAAGTTACCTAGCTACCTGCCGTTTCAGTTAAGGCTGTTTATTGTCTCCAAGATAAAGAACAAATAATTTCTTCCCAACTATAAACCGTTAATAATAATAAAAATGATTGCTCGTTGAATAAAGTTCGATCCTTAATCGATGCAATCCGTTTCGTGTCTTCTACAAAAGGTTCTCATAAAATGTAAAACCAACGACGTTAACATTTCACAAGAATACCCTTCTGTAGTTTAATAGGAAACTGAATTCAACAAGAAAAGCTGCATTGAAGTTGTATTAGTTAGGTAGAATTCGAATACAGAGCTATTATTACATTTTTTTAGACTGCCACCACAATTACCGCAGCTTTATACTTACTGGCCAATAATCCAGAAAAACAGAGTAAGCTACGCGCAGAAATAAATTCTGATGATGAGAAAAGAACGTACACAAAAGCTTGCATAAAGGAAACCTTGAGAATGATGCCAGTAGTCTCTGGCAACCTGAGAAGGACAACCAAAGAATACAACCTAATGGGGTACAGAATACCAAAAGATGTAAGTAACTAAATGTCAATAAATACTCAATAATTTCTTCAAAACTCTTCCAAAGAAGTAAGAATATTCCTAATAACTTTTCGAATTCATATTTGACGATTTACCATACTTTCCAACTTTGGAAATAAGTTAACGTACGTGTGTAAAAAACTTCTCAATCGCATTTTACGATATATTTCTTACGTTCTCTAGACGGTACTCAATCAAATAACATTCGCTAATTTCAACAGAGAAGTTAGAAAACAAAAATGTATGGAAATTATTAATTAACCTAGTGCATCGCAAGTCGCCTTCACCGTCGAAATTAGCGAATGCTACTTGACTAAGTATCCAAGTGTAATTTATAAGTGTATGGATTTTACGCAAATCAACTTCTCTGATAGTACATGATCTATCAGAGAATTTGATTCATAGGCAGATGGCGGACCTATGTAATTTGGTCGCGTTGTGTCAAACCCAGCCGACAGATCAAAACTAACATTTAATTGACATAGTCTGACCCATAAAGTTATTATACCTAGCGGAATAGAGAAACAAAGGCCTGAGCAAGCGAGATGTCACTATCAGTAACACTGCGTGGTAAAAAGAGACGTGTAATACATGACAGCAGAACTCTTTTTTTGACGTCCAGTCGGCACTTATCGGCACGTTGACAATTTAATCTCATAGAATTCATGTTCAATCATGCTTGTGTAAGTGTATACGTACACATATTTTTACACACAGATGAAAACCAATTTCGGTTTCGTTTTACAGCTCGAGATTGTTGCTCTATTCCGCTAGGTATATTAACTTTATGGTCTGACCAAATGACGTAGATCCGTAAACTGCCTATGAATCAATTTATTCGATGGTACTATCGGAAAAATTGTTTCATAAAACTTAATTAGTAAATTAAACATTTAAATTAAATAAAGTAGGTCCGCCATCTGCCTGTGAATATATCTGATGGTACTAAGACCGTTTATCTTTTTCAGATGAATTTGACCTTCGGCCATCAATTCTTTAGCATCTCAGAGGAGCACTTTAAGAGGCCAAACGAGTTCATACCGGAAAGATGGACGACCGACAAGAGTGATCCACTCCACTACGCAAACGCGCACCCCTTCGCATACAGTCCTTTCGGATTTGGAGTCAGGAGTTGCATTGGTAAGGATTTTTGGGATAGTTCTACTTATAGAATTGGTAATTTGAAGTCTTCAAGGTTTTTAAGCGCAAAAGACGGTTGGATCGGGAAAATACCTTAGAACTTGGGGTCAGCAGTTGCATTGGTAAGGTTTTTTGCAATGGTATAAGTTTAGTAATTGAACATGACGTCTTTAAAGTTTTTGAAGCGTGGAATATTCATGCTGATGCACGTCTAGACTAGTTCGACTAGACCTCAAGGACCCTGGCGTGAAATGACACTTTCATTGTGTTTCGCCAAGTGATTGAGGTTATCAAAAGATGAAAAGAAGGTTGGGTATTATAAGATCCAAGAACACAAAATATGTGTGACACTAGATGAGGGTTAGAGTCTTCTAACCATCATCACACTACTTTTAGTACAGCTGCAACTGCTCTGGTATTGCAACAGAGTCCATGACTAGCGGCAATCGCTTACTCCTGATGATAGTGATCCTTTAATGATCTGACGACCTAAAAAACCAACATCTTTTAAGCATTACAATATGCAGAATGTTTCAGGGTAATTCCACATAACAAACTTTTCACATCCATTTCTTTTATGTGAATGTGTGACTTATCTTATCGTTACTGAAGTGATAATGTTATCTTTAAGAGACTGATTACTGTGTTTTCATTCATCCATACTAATATTTCAAATTTAAAAGTGTCTGTCCCTCTATTACATTCGGATCGGATTTTTTGCACACACACACAAAACTTTATTGCACACCAAAGAAAATACAAAATGAAACAATTTTACATTTAACAACATATATGATAATGCACAAAAGGCGAACTTATTGCTAATGAGCAATCTCTTCCAGTTAACCTTTTGTTTATCGAATTTTCTGTAGGTGTACAAACTAGGTAAGTGCGGTTTCGGCGTGGTTGACAAAATTTTGGGCAACGCGGTTCGCTACATCTATACTAATGTCAGTCTGTCTGTAACATCTTCATGCTTAAACCGCTTAACCGATTTTGATGAAATTTGATACGGAAATACTTTGAGTCCCGGAAAAGGACGAATAATACTTGTTATTCCAGAAAGATTTCGATTCTCGCGTGATAAACGAATTTCCGCGCAACGGAGTTATGGGTATCAACTAGCCTAATATATTTTTTCTTTCGCAGGTCGTAGAATAGCAGAACTGGAAATCGAGATATTCTTGACCAAGCTGATGAAGAATTTTGAGGTGGGCTGGTTCGGGCCACCTCCGAAGATCAGACCTTCCACCATCAACTACATCGCTGGACCCTACAATTTCACCTTCAAGGATGTCTAATAATGTGTAACACTGCTCTCTGTAAGATATACTATAATGCAATTACTAATATATATTTTGTTAATTCATTGCAAAGTGTTTATTTTAAGCTACTGCATAGCTTTTATCGCGGGCTTTGAGCGCGCCGACCGAAATAAAAAAACCTAACACTCGTCTAACGTCGTTTCAGTTAGACTTCGGCACGGTGTTTGTATGGGTGCGCCGTGCTACTAGACGCGGAGAATGCGTGTAAACTAGCTAGCTAACTGCAATAACTTTACTACGGCAGTCGCCGAGTGCCACGTATTATTTATATTTCATGGTCCTCTTGTTACAAGGAACAGGTTTCACGCTGTATTTACTTAAATTTAATTAGACGAATACTTTTACCAAAATATATGAATATATATTGTAAATAAATTCAAGCAAATTATCACATACATCCTTGAAAACAAACAAACTCTGGGACATATTTTAGCAATTTAGAACAGTTAGAAACTATGCCAAAACCAGATGAAACATGATAATTCGGTTAGGGAACTTATTGCCTTGCGAGCTTTATATAAAATATATCCATACATAATATTATAAATCTGTGTCTGTCTATCTGTTCGTCTGTCTGCCTGTCTGTCTGTCTATTACAACTTCACGCCCAAACCGATGAACTGATTTTGCTGAAATTTAGTATGGAGATACTTTAAGTCCTGGGAAAAGGACATAGGATACTTTTTATCCCGGAAAAAATGTACGGTTCTCATGATAAACTAATTTTATCGCAACGGAGTTGCAGGCGTCATCTATAAATCATAAAACATTATTATGTTTATCTACTCCTTAATTACCTTAAAGGTACAAGTTGGAAGCCGACTTAGAGTTGCAGGAGATGTCGTCGCGACACTACTGGTTTCTATGTATTTCTATGAATAAGTGTCGCTAGCTTCGTATCGCTAGCTGCTCAGCTTATTTTATAGAAATATATAGAAACCAGTGGTGTCGCGACAACACGTCGTCAGCGGTTGCTTCATGTCGTCCGCTGCCAACCGGCACCTTAATTACATTATTTTGTTATCAAACACACAAATGGCTTTAGCCGTTACGATTTAAAGCAATTGAAGTAAATATAAGAACAATATTTTAGTAGTAATATTATTGAATGTTACAATGTGATGTTAGCTCTAATAATAATAATATTCTGCCAACAAAATCGACGGAGGGAATTTATTGATATTAGGCGCAGCGGCGAGGGAGCAGCCATTTGCCGTATTATGTTGCAATTTGAAGGCTGGTATTGAAATTTCATAGCGGTACTAAATTGCGTTTATCTACACATGGTCTGCCCGGGAATTTGCCCATAAATTCATCGCTTAAACAATCTACTAGCGAGCTTAACCGTGGCTTAACAGGCCAGCCTTGCGCCAAACGCTAATATTTCATCGACTTATAGCGATAAAATAGCTATAAAGTGCAGAAAAATATTGCTATATCCAATTGCATTTTTAATTTCACCTCATAAAATACGGCTTTGAAATAAAATTCAGTCAATGATCAGCAGCACGCTAAACATGGCCATACTATAACCACAGAAGAGTTTCTTTCTACGGCGAAGAAACAGAAGAACGAAGAAAGTTTTTCTGTCCAGTTGTCCCTAAAATCTGTTCCTGAAATTTAGAAGAAAAAGGCACACTTCCTTGATGTTTAATTCTTTCACAGCAAGAAACCCTTTCTATGGTAGTCATGATAAGCGTGTATAAATTGCTTTGCTAAGCGTGTAAAAAAAGTAGTAGACTTTTTTATTTACTAGCTCACATTTTCACATCAATTTGTATTCGGTAAAAAGGACCTCAGGTTTTTCCCGTAATCTCCCTTGACACCTATTGCAACGCGGGGATTCTCAAACTTTGGTTCTGCGGAACCATAACCGCTTTACGACTAATCGAAGTACTTATGCGGTGCATAACTATAATTCATGGAACGCTATCTTTATTTGTCAAGATATATATAGAATAAGCCAAATAAAGACGGATAGCTAGCTGTTATTGGCTGTGTAAATACATAATATTTTCAATTAGTAAGGTGGTAATAATAATGTACTTCGCGGGAGTCTACAGTCAGAATAAAATATACTTAACTGTGTTATTTATTTATTTATTTCCAAACTTATTTCTAACATTATGATTTAAATGCGTTTGTAAGGATATTGAACTACCCAGATATGCAACAAGAAATTCCTTTAATCGCATCCTTGGTAGCCGAGTATTCGTCCCGACTCCCGGGCGCAGTTAGTGCATTTTCCCCCTTTCCAAAAATTCATCCCGGATTCACTTAGCGCATTTTACAGTCTACCCTCCCCATATATTGGGTTTCCATTATTTAAAAAGTTTGGGAGCCCCAGGCATAGAAAACTAAACTAGAACCGAAGCCCGAACACGAATAAATAAAAGATGCGTCCGGACGGACTGTTTTACTCGTTTTTGAGCGACCATACCATTTCAATTGTTAATATTATTGGACTCCGGCTACTGCAAGCTTTATCCAAAGACTTAAAAATAATTTTGACCCCTATTTGTGCTATTTATAATTTCTTCCTATATTTACACGGAGGCTTTAGCGGCAAAATAAATAACGAAAACCCTCATTTTGGAAATGTTATAATCCAGTCCCTATCGATGTCCTGACTTACTCGTCACATTTCTTTAATCTACAGGGTGTAACAAAACTAAGTGATAATACTTTAGGGTGTGTATGTGTTCCTTGTAGAGAGTTAACTGTGAAAGTAGCAGCGCTGAAAGATCAAAAAAAATTTTCACTTTTGTATGGGCAAGCGCCCCAGCGCGGCGTCACGAGTTACCCCATACAAAAGTGAAAAAAAAAAAATTGGTCTTTCAGCGCTGATACTTTCACAGTGAACTCTCTACAAGGAACACATACACACCCTAAAGTATTATCACTTAGTTTTGTTACACCCTGTATAGTAGCAATGTGCAATCACCCATCTTCCTTGTGTGCTTTAAGCTCTACTGACTATAGGTATAGGCCGCATAATTATTAAAATGCGCGACAGAGTCGGGGGACAGAGGAACCCGTGCAGCGGGGACAAAACGAGGGGACGGTTATAAGGTATTTTTGTGCTGTTACAGAATTGCGTTTGCATCGCGACTGATGCAGACGCGCGACAGTATCGCTACTGGATGGTACTAAGGCCGGCCATAGACGGACCGCATCTTGCAATCGAAACCGACTGCAAGATGCGGTCGCTGCACGGCGATCTGTAGTTTTCATAGTTAATTCATATCCGCAATACACGGACCGCTCGAGCAGTTCTTGAGCGGTCGGTGCAAATTTCAACGCGACCGCTCTAGAGCAGTCGTCCCGACTGAAACTTGCGGTCCGTCTATGGCCAGTCTAAGTCGCCGTGTGCTAGGGCAATTCGCCCGTACAAAAGTCGAAATTCACACAATAATCACTTATCATGTAACGTCAATCGATATCTCCATTAGTCGATCTAATACGATGTTTTATCGTACGACGCAGTTGACTTTGCCAAGGGCGGCCGAGCCCTAAGTGGCGGCACGCTACACCACAAATATTGAACTTGGCTAGACATTACCTCTAGGGGTTGGTTCACACCAAGACGCGACAAAGCGCATAGATGCAACGCAATGTGGTGCGTCATGTTTGAAGTACTCAAATTTGAACCTTATTTAACTGGTCGAATTTATCAGCTTCGCGAGGCATATAGTCATCGGTCAGTATATAATTATTATATTGTTTCGATGAGAAAATACTTTCTTCGGATCTGTCTGTCTGTCTGTCTATCTGTTACCTCTTCACGGCCAAACCGCTGAACTGATTCTGCTGAAATTTGGTATAGAGATACTTTGAGTCCTGGGAAAGGAAATAGGATACTTTTTAATCCCGGAAAATGTACGGTTCCCGCGCGATAAACGAACTTTGGCACAACGGAGTTGTGGGCGTCATCAAGTCACTTTTACTGTAAGGCTTTAGTCTCGAAATCCCGCTGACCGCTGGTTTCGAGACTGAAGCCTGAGATTGCCGCTAATATACCTTATAGCGTTGTATACTTTAAAATTCTAACTACGATGATGACACCTGTTTCTCGTTTAACAAATAAAGTTTAATTTTAGCTAACATATTAAAAACGCAGCGCTGCTTCGCGTCGCATTATCCACTGACCCTTACCGTTATTAAAAACCTATGTTTACCGTCCCTGAACTTTGTCGATCCTAACAACATCTTTTTATAGAGAAGGAGGCAAAGGCCGTATCGTGCGCTACTACACATTCTAACTCTAATAGCATAGTAATAAAAAAAATATTTACGCAGTGTATTCAAGATCCTCTGTCTTTTTCTGTCATGTGACGTTTCCAATGCGCCAGACAGAAATAATCATACTTTGTGTTAATAGACCCAATTTTGGGTTTAATTATAAAAACATTAATTTTCAAGCGAGATATTTCCATGACTGTGATGATAATTCATTTATTGAATTTGTACCTCAATTCCGCTACTTTAATCCAACATTCAGCTTCGACTCAGTCCAAATCATATTAATGAATAGCAAAAAAATATCTAATAAAAAACCAAGACAAAACCAGACAATCCATAAACGACTGATTAATAGAGTTATGACCAATCAGATCACGTTTAACGTTTGTTGGCCTTTCCATTGTGATTTTATCCGAAACAGCATCGAAGCCATATTATAGAAGTTGTATTAATTGTTAACTTAAAATGACAGAATAGCGACACTGGACTGCTGAATTTATATAACAGCGGCTTTCAGTAATACCATTGCAATTTAAGAGAAAGTACGGAGATTTGTGTTCACCTCGCTTCGGAATCCAATTCTTTGTGTTTTCTTCAAGAAAATCCTGGTATTATAAATTATAATAAATTCTCACATTTTTGTACAAATAATTCTTAAGAATTCCGCATAAAATATCGCTCGCTTCTCTTGTCAGATTTAGCAAATAGCGGGATTTCACACAAAAATAAAAATTTGCTGTCGCAGTTCTCTTATTAAATAACATTAACCCAATAAATAATCTAGTGGACCTGTCATGGCGGATGGCGCTACAATCCTGCATCGTACTATCGAAGTTTTCTTAGTGCGGCGGTATATAATATACGACAACTGAAATGAGCTGACCGAGCATATCAACCTCGCTGGGTCGGAAGATCTTCCTTTGTGGCCGCCATTCATACATCCCACAAACGTGTATGTTAAGGCGACGCCTTGATAATTTGGCTGTAGCGATATCGATTTTTCTCAGCAATGACTAAAGCTAAGAAATTAAATTTCATTGTCAGTATTCATCATGTCTTTGTCTTTGAATTACCCATAGCATAACACGATTGGTCAACTTTTATAACACAGAATAAATCAATCAAAAAGACCTCTGTAAAAAAAGGGATTCTAATTTTGCTGTTGGCAAAAAAAGGAAAAGGAGAGTGATTTAAGCTTCCAAAATTTGTACATAGATTGGTTCAAGCATACACTATAATTTGCACATAGCTTATATGAAATATAAGCTATGGTTTTTAAATTACGCGACAAAAACCATTTTGTCGCTTACGCCCTTTCCATTTCTTGCTATTCCATTTCTTGTTTTCTATGAGAGGCCGGCCGGCCTCTCATAGAAAACAAGCAATCTAAAACATATCCAACACGGTTTTTTACTTTAACGTGGCGTCACCTTAACACAGCGAATGTTGTGAACAGCGAATAATAACTCTGCATGGTTTGCTTTGTCTGTCACATCGGATACGTTAGATAAAGGACTTTTTAGTTCAATCTATCAATTTCTGCAGAAACTTTAATATTTTTATTAAAGGGAGATAGCATATAAGCTCTATAATTTTAACGATTTTAAAATAAAAAATTAAGGCTTAAAAGTGTTACATAACAAAATCTCATCTTATATTCATTTAATATTTTCGGTCGCGAAATTTTCCTTTCAGAAAATCTGCTCACAACCTACAGTGGAAATTGTACTATTATATTTATCCGGGATCATCGCGTGGCAAAATAAATTCGATTCTGAAATCCGCGACGAGGATTACATAAGCTATTTCTCTAAAGTATAGAATGTCCCCGCATACGTAATAGCGTTTAGTGGGAGAGGCTTTCGCGTGCTGCAATAGCCTTCAATTTCATTTATATAACAGTATTTTTAAATATTTAGAGAAGAAGATAATATACTTACTTACTGGCCTGGATGGAGATCCAGGACAGTAAGTGAGTCTATCATCCAGCAGTTTCTGTTTCCAGCTGAAGTAAAAGCAAATTAGAACTTTTTTTTTATCTGACTCCGTCAAAGCCAAAAGGTTGGGTGATAAAATAAAAAGTTCAAGTATGTATGCGCCCTCGTAGCGGCTAAACTTAACAAATAAGGTATACGACAACTGAATATAAAGTATACTTTTAATTTTTTTGTAGCTAAACTATCCATCCTTGATTATCAAGTAAAATATAATTGTTAAAACAGCTTTACAGCTTTACCTTAAAGTAACACATTCATGTAAATTAACATTTTACGTTATGCAATCTTTTGTTGAAAATCTCAACAGTCAACAATATAGCGCAATCGTCGGGCATGTGGCTTGCAATCATTTTAATTGGGGTTGAACAACGCTCACCACTCAACCTAATAGATTGTATTGGCAACTTTTAATTAAATGCAAAGATTAATTATCTTCAGCGTACTCACAAGCTATGTTTAATTAAAGCAAACAAAATTTAAGTACGAAAAATTAAAAATTGGAAATGTTTCGAGAAGACGACCTCTGTGGCTCAAGTTGTCATCCGCTAGGTGGCGCTCGAGTGTAAACAGCAAATTCGTACTGCTCCCGTTTAAAAATTGTTTTAAAATAGTTTTTGTTGTTAATAATCCCTAAGTGCCAGTTGATCGATTAAAATTAAGTGCATGGTGCAAGACTAACAAATAAGTTAAGGGTAAACTGAACTCTATCAAAATAAAATAGTGCAGTGTCGCAAATTCATCACCGTTAGAAGATTCAAAACTCCTAAGTCTGACAAAAGGTAATGATTGCACAAGAATATTATTCCAGTCCCCGTTAACAGTTTCCCAGTGTTCTAAGTGTCACAAAATTCAAATAAATTATAATACTTTTGTAATATGGACGTAAAAGTAACATCCAAATAATAAAAATCACTCGTCAATTATCGCTTTGTCATTAATACCCATGCTGCCATCTATCGGGAACTCCCTGAACTACGTCGCAGCCTAACTAACAACGTTCGATCCTGTCTCGCTAACTCCAATAGTGGCCACAAGAGGGCTCTGCATCCATTCCAAGTTACAAACTAAAAATTTATTTTCTGGATAAAGACGATAAAGTAAATATGCCCGGGAAAACATGTGCAGGCTGTCTTCTTCCCATCAAAGGTCGTGATTACCTCCAGTGTCCCCACTGTGAGCAAACTTTTGATCTAGACTGCGCAAATATCCCAGATAAAAGGCGTAAGCAGTTATCCAACGAATACAGACGCAACTGGAGATGCCCAAGCTGCAAATCGACTCAACGAAAGCAAGGTGACAATTCCAATACCCCGGTCCGTCAGGCGCAGGTGCTTATCGAGAGCGACTCCGAAAGTGTGACAACGCCCACTAAAGAGAAAACCTCTTTCGTTACTGAGGACAGGCTACGCGATATCCTGAGACAAGAGATTGCATCGCTCCTTAACTCCGCTATTAAGGAGCACGTTACCAAAGAACTCTCAAACATCCAACAACAAATTGCAAGCTTTCATGAATCCTTAAGCTTCTTTAATGAAAAGTATGAGACAGTTCTAAAAGAACTCGAAGATAAGAGAGTTGTAATAAAATCTCTCAAAGAGGAAAACGCAAACCTAACATCCACCGTAAACAACCTCTCGAGCAGACTGACAATAATAGAGCAAACCTGGAGGGAATGCAATGTTGAAATAAATGGTATACCAGAACGCAAGTCTGAAAACCTATTCACTTCTGTAGTAAATCTCGCCAAATCCGTAAATCATACAATTTTGGAGAGCGAGATGCTAAATGTAACCAGAGTGGCAAAACTGAATAAAGACAGCGATCGTCCTCGTTCTGTCATCCTAAAACTAAATAGTGCTCGTCGTCGTGATGCGCTTCTTGCGGCAGTCGCGACTTACAATAAAAAGAACCCCAGTAATAAACTTAACACAAGTCACCTGGGTCTCGAGGGCACTACCAAACCAGTTTATGTCTCAGAACACCTGTCGCCAACCCTTAAATCCCTTCATGCGGCTGCTCGTCAGAAATCCAGGGATGCAAAGTACAAATATGTGTGGGTACGAAATGGCAGAATATACGTACGCAAAGAAGATACGTATCCAGCTATACACATACACAATTTGGAAAGCCTGCAAAAAATCAAATAGACTCCCGTGACCCCGAGCACTGTTATTCTTTTAATTTCTATTTAACCGTTTTTAAATTGATAATGTTCTTTGCGCTTTCTGTTTAGTTAACTATGTTTAATATATATTATCAAAATGTAAGAGGTCTGAGAACCAAAACAAATGACGTATACTTAAATATTGCGCATGCTAGCTACGATATAATCGGGTTTACTGAAACATGGCTAAACCCAAATATTTTTGATGGTGAGCTTGTCGACGAGAGGTACACGGTATACCGTAGAGATCGTTGCTCTTCGTCGAGCTTAAAATCCGATGGAGGAGGCGTTATGATTGCTGTCTCACGCGACATTCATTCTACACGTGTGCAGTCCTGGGAGACCGACTGCGAAGAGGTATGGGTTTTAATTAATACTTACAATAATCGTAGCTGTAAAAAGATCGCTATTTGTACTGTGTACCTCCCGCCACCAGTTTCAATCAACCTGTTGTCAAAATTTCTCAACAATGCTAGCAACGTTCTTAATCATGTAGACGATTTAATTATTATAGGAGATTTCAACCTAAATTTTATAGATTGGACAAAAGATCACTATAATGACTACATGATGCCAAATAACTTGAACGGTTCAGCTCTAGGATATGAGTTAACAGACTTCTTGTACTCTAACAATATTTATCAATATAATAACATCAAAAATTGTGATAATAGAATACTAGACTTAATTTTAAGTACTTTATGTATTTCAAACGTAGCTGAACCGTGTAGTGAGTTAAGTAGACTGGACCCAAAACATCCTAGTTTATCTTTTTCACTACAAAATGTCTCGAATGTCTCGACTCTACGCTCCAAAGTGCGTTCGGATTACAATTACTTCAGAGCTGATTACAATAGCATTCAGAGTGAGTTAAGTGCTACTAACTGGGAAAAAAAACTCCTACACCTCAGTGTCGATGAACAGGTCGAGTCATTTTACGCTACACTCATGAATATTGTCGACTCTCATGTTCCTAAGCGCAAGTCACAAAAGGTTAATAAACCTCCGTGGTTCACGCAAGCCCTGACAAAACTTAAAACTGAAAGAGACAAATTGAGGGATAGGTTTCGTAAATACGGCAATCCTCGCGACAAATTTGAATACGATATACTTCGTAGTCGTTTTAAAAACCAATCCCATAAGTGTTACGTAGAGTACAAACAAAAACTCGAAAACAACATAATCTCAAATCCCAAATCATTCTGGAGGCACATAAAAGACAAACGTAGAGGCAACTCCCTGATACCCGCTCAAATGTTCCTTCGTGACAACCACGCCGATACTGGTCCTGAGATCGCCAATTTATTCGCCGACCATTTCCGCTCTACATACTTACCTCCCGACATCAATTTACCACCTCCCTCTGCGCCATCTGTGAATGTGGAAACGATAAGCCACCTTTGTGTGTCCAAAGACCAAATCCGTCAAATTATCAAACGTCTCGATACCTGTAAAAGTGCTGGTCCTGACGGCATTCCCCCTATATTTATTAAAAAATGTGGCGAGCACCTAATTCTTCCATTATTCATAATCTTCAATAATTCCCTGCAGTCTGGCATCTTTCCACAAAAATGGAAGACAGCGCGAGTTACTCCTGTTCACAAAAAAGGGGACAAGAATATTATTAATAATTATAGGCCAATCTCTATCTTGTCGTGTTTTTCTAAAATCTTTGAATCAGTAGTTTGTCCCACGATTGCAAGACATGTTGAAATCAATCTAAGTGACAAGCAACATGGCTTTCGTCGGAACCGCTCAACTGAGTCAAACCTGCTGCCTTTCGTATCCTCTATATCCCGGGCTGTCGACTCTGGATTACAGGTAGACGCAGTTTACACCGATCTCAGCAGTGCTTTTGATAGAGTCAATCACGTCTTATTAATACGCAAGCTGGAGTCGTTTGGAATCCATGGTCGTCTATTATCCTGGCTCGCCTCGTACTTAAGGGACAGATTCCAGGTGGTTTCAGTGAATGGTTACGAGTCACACGTATATGCTGTAACTTCTGGCATTCCCCAGGGATCCCACGTTGGCCCTATCCTGTTTTCGGCATTTATTAACGATATTTTAACTTTTATAAAATATTGCGAAGCCTCGATGTACGCGGACGATCTTAAACTGTACAGACTCGTGTCCTCTTATGCTGATAGTCTTCTTCTGCAACATGACCTTGATTCCTTGAGTCGTTGGTGCACTCTTAATGGCATGGCCTTAAACCCTAAAAAATGCGTCTACATTAAGTTCACTAAAAAACGACAACCCCATGCGTCCTGTTATCACATAGAGGATACCAAATTGGACGAGGTAAATGAGGTTCGTGATCTAGGCGTTGTGTTGGATGGCAAGCTGAAATTCAATAGCTACATCAACTCTGTCGTTAATAAATCATTTAGTATGCTAGGTTTCATTAAGCGAAATACAATAGGTTTCAAACCAGCTACAAAAATACTGCTCTTCAACTCGTTAGTACGCAGTCACATCGAGTACGCAAGCTCGGTATGGAGTCCTTCCTATGCTCAATCATCTCAGAGAATTGAAAAAATTCAAAGACACTTTACCAGACACTTGGCCTTTTCAGACAAAGGCATTTCCCATAGGAGCCCATACGAGCAGCGCCTAATTTTCTACAAGATTGTACCACTGAGCGTTCGGAGAAAAATACACGATCTTGCCATGCTCCACAAAATTATGAATGGTAAGGTGTCTTGCTGTGATCTTCTGGAACTCTTTTCACTGTCTGTCCCTTATAATCTACCACGGCACCCTATAAGTAAAATCTTGCGTGGGCCTCCTTGGAGAACAAACGTGGGGAAGCATGCCCCACCACAGCGTATGTGTGAATTATATAGCTACACATGTGCAAAGGACAATAGTGTCGACATATTTCATGACAATTTTAATGTTTTCTTTATAAAAGTCCTAAGGTGCTTTGAGTTAACCCACCAATAATTCAATACTCAGTACAAAAGAAATATTTTACCATTTTTACCAATTATCAATTTTTGGGTATAGAATTATTAATCGAAGACTTTATATTATCTAATTTTCCTGTTTATATAACATATTATAATATTATGTATAAAATAGTTTTAATATACCAATTTCTATGTAATTATTAAATAATATGATTTAGTTAATTGAAATTTGAATAATTTTTTTATATAATTATTAAATATTATGATGTAGATAACTGTAATTTGATTTTTTTTTTTTAATGTTATGTTGTTAATAATTCAATGTTGTAATAGTTATATCAGAATTTATTTTGTAATTTATTTATTTCTTTTTAATTTATGTTCACAGTATTTATAACTGTTTTTAAACTCTATTTAATGTATTTTGCATGTTGTTGTTAACATTATATAAATGAATGTTGTGTTGCCTATAAAGGTGTGTGCATCAGTATAGAAAATTCTTGTATACTATTGATTGTAATTTTTAAATGCATATGCTGTTGGTAACCATAATAAATAAATAAATAAATAAATAAGTTGGTGGGCTGTTGGTAGCTCAAGCCGGGGGTCGCGGGTTCGAATCCCGCCGACGGAACAAAAAATTTTCAAAGTTCCTGGGTCATGGATGTGTATTAAATATGTGTATAATATAATAAAAATCTTAAATATATGTATAGTATAAAAAGTATTAAATATATTTCCGTTGTCTGGTACCTGTAACACAAGTCCATCAGGTACTTACCTCGGGGCCAGACTGACGTGGTGTGAAGCGTCCATAGATAGATATTTATAATTTTTTCGAGAAGTATGTTTCTTCAAATTATGGGTTTTTATTAAAGACCTGATGGTAAGATACAGGTTGTATCAAAACTATTTGATAATACTTTAGGGTGTGTATTTTAAAATTGGATCCACGTTGAAGCGTGATGAACAAATGGATAGATTACTTTAAATAAAGTAAATATAAATTTTTAATATACGAGTATAAGTTCTTCACCGTGTACCTTTGGAAATTTTCTAAAGACCCTATGGCAACCATTTATTACAGATTCACTACAAGATCAGAACACCTGAACTTGAGATTTATAACGTAGTCGACACTCAGATGGTTGCTGACACCTGCAAACCAGATCCGACTTGGAATTACTTTTCAACTTCTGATTTATTAACTACATTTGCATAATGCGATCCCGGAGAGTTTTAAGCTATGGAATATTAAATTAATGAAAATACTTTCTTTGTTCCACCGAGGCTTTATTAAGCATGTAAATTGTTAGACGCAACCCTTTTATGAAGAATTTTTATCAAAAACTTTAGTAAAAGTGAAATGAATATTGTATTGTTTTGTTTCAATAGGTATATTATAAAGAATATCAGATTATATCCTAGACAAACATAAATATTACAATGACTGTAGCAAAGTTACAAATAAATCTGTAAAAAAAATATATCTTTTTCAGCTAAAAACTTCTTTGATAAAAAAGAAAAGAAACCGAAAAACTTTCCGTTACTGAAAAGGGACAGTAAGTGCTACGCCGTAGCATGCCCGTAGAAGCTGCTACGAGAAGTAGAAGTTACGTAATTATTGCTACATAAAATTTATTATGTTCAGAAACATACCTGGAGGCTGGAAGTATAGTACTTAGGGTGAATTTACATTGCAACGTCATCGTCGCTAGGCATTGTGTGTGTTTTTATAATAATAAGGGTCCATCTACATATTACGTCTCAGGTATTTTAAAAAGCGTGAGGGTGCAGGGGATCAAAAAATTTAAATTTAGTGTGGGATGGACACTAATAAACAAGAAATTTATAATATCTTGCTACGTTCATTTGTTTTAAGTTATTCAATTTACTTTGGATGCTCAAGAAATGCCAGAAATTGCAGTGCACGATAAATTCTATGAATTCTACGCTCCGAGATATTTACCAGAAGAGCAAACATATTTTCGTTCTGGATGAATTCACCAAATTATTGGGATTACTTTAATAAATGAAAGTGAATTCCATAAACGTGGCAACCCCTTATCAAGTTTACAGCAAAACGAAATAAAAAGTAAAAAATCGGCCAAGTGCGAGTCGGACTCGCGCACGAAGGGTTCCGTACCAATACAGAGCAAAAATAGGCTAAAAATTGTGTTTTTTGTAAGGGAGCCCCCCTTACATTTTTATTTATTATTAAAGTATACATATAACAAAAGAATGTGTGAAAAATTCAAGTGCCTACATTTTGCCATTATTGATATAGAGCGAAAAAAGCCGAAAAAATCACGTTTGATGTATGGGAGCTCCCCCTAAATATTGATTTTATTTTGTTTTCAGTATTTGTTGTTATAATGGCAACAGATATACACAATCTGTGAAAATTTCAGAAGTCTAGCTAAAGCGGTTCTTGAGATACAGCCTGGAGACAGACAGACGGACAGACAACGAAGTCTTAGTAATAGGGTCCCGTTTTTACCCTTTGGGTACGGAACCCTAAAAAGTAATAGGTAGAAACCATTTTTTTTTTGAGAGAGATTATTATTATGTTTTTACCTAAGCCAAATGGAAAAAAAAGATAACGAATCTTTAGGTTAGGCATGTGTTCGAAATTGTTTTGAATATTATCTTAAGTTATACAGTATACTAAATTAGGTAAACAATATAAAATATAATAATAACCACTTTATGGTTTAATAAACATTTTAACTAAATCAAAAAGTTTTATTTTTAAGTCAAACAGTTTGCAAACAAGACACTATTTAAGTTTTTAAATACTTAACAAAATTACCTGCTTTTTAGGATTTCGTACATGCACGCACGAAACTTAGCCTTAAAATATTAAGCTCTCGAGCTAAGGCTAAGCTGGAAGGCTGAGTCTCGCCGTGTCCCAAGGGCACAGAACATGAGACCTCCAGTAAAAGCTACATAAACAATACCGCTCCCTAAGGCCCTTAAAGTATTAACGGTATTATTTTTAGGTACAAATTACTAAAAGCTTATTTTAAGCCCATTTGAACTCCCACCTGGCTTACCTTAATAGGGATTTATATATTTCAGTGCCTATTAATTTGCAAGCAACAATTAAGTGTACTCATGGGTGAGTATATTAGCAACTAACCCATCAACTCCCAAGCGGAACCCGGGTGCCGCATAACAATTGAACATCTATTGTGTCTGTGTTTCCCACGATCGAGGTATTAATCGTGATCTGTCGGCCGGGTTTGACACAACGCGACCAAATTACATAGATTCGCCATCTGCCTATAAATCAGCTTCTCTGATATAGGTAGTACAAATAAATGTTTACATAACAACTAATCATTATTTGTAATTATAGAAAGTAGCATGCGACACCCCTTTATTAAAATGAACGCCGATTTTACTGCACCTTAAGGAGTATCTGAATATTGACTCAGGGGAAATCAAGCTTTACATTTAACGGCGATGTCGCCATTACAGATGCTGTTGGAACGGATCCGGTTGTTTGAGTAGCTCCTAGAGCCAATTCAGACCGCAACGCGACGCGTAAATGAATTTCTAAAGTATTGAATTGACAGATTCGCATGACGCCTCACGCAATAAAAATTTCGATAGTGCGATGCAGGATTGTGGCGCTAGTCGGTACGCTAGTTTACGGCGACTACGGTGTCGAATGTTGATTACGTTACGTATATTATGTAAATTATATTAAGGGTTACCACGAAAATTTTATTTTAACATTGAATTGACATATTTCGACCAAATGACGTAGGTCCGTCAACTGCCTATGAATCAATTTATTCGATGGTACATTGAAAAATTACAACGCATTACGCAATAGACAACAATGATAAGAATTGTAGAAAGTGTCGGCTTTACCGCTTTGAGAATTTTCTTCCAAGTTCCATTTGGAAATTTTTCATACTGTGCTTTTCTGTTAATGTGAATAATTCCAACACAGCAACCGAGATCGTCAGTAGACAGAAAAAATTTAAATACACAATAAACTTTGAATAGATGTAACATCCGCTTGTGCCCGAAACGGGACAATTTATTTTCTTCTTGTGAGTTTAAGGTGAGGGTATAAATTGAAGACGTAAGTGGATTGACGTGATGGACTCATTTTTTCCCGTATAATTTAAATAAACCTTGTAACTTATCTACTTCATCATCGGGCTAATATATCTAGCTACACTAATGTAATGGTAAAATAATTTGAAATAAAAATGTGGATTTAATAATCCACATTTTTATTTCAAATCCTTTTCCCGGTCCAGTAGTGCAAAAAACGAATATCATCAAATTGTTAGTTGTCCAGTTACGTCTCAAATTATAATTTTAGTACAAGGTAAGGGAGTGCTAAGGAATGCAAAGTAAAGCTTAAGGTATATTATATCGCATTGGTTTTACAGTTTGGTTTTGTCTAAAGCACAAATTTACCGTAAATTCTCTATAATTAACCTTCCGTACCCAAAAAAATGTTTGGGTACGAAAGTAGGTTAGTATTTTCATCACACTAATAAAATATCATAAAGAGGAAAGATTTGTATGTTTGTAATGAATAAACTCGAAATCTACTGTGCCGATTTCAAAAATTCTTTCACCATTGGAAAGCTGCATTCACCCTGAGTAACATCCTACTTCCTACTAATATTATAAAGGCGAAAGTTTGGATGTATGTATGTATGTATGTATGTATGTATATGTATGTATGTATGTATGTATGTATGTATGTATGGATGTATGGATGTTTGTTACTCTTTCCCGCAAAAACTACTGAACGGATTTTAATGAAACTTTACAATAATATAGCTTATACATCAGAATAACACATAGGCTACAATTTTAACCGACTTTTAAAATGGAGGAGGTGTTATGTTCGTTTTTTTATGTTCAACGATTACTCCGCCGTTTGTGAACCGATTTTCAAAATTTTTCTTTTGGCGTATAGATTATCATCCCAATTTGGTACCATATTCATAAAAGTGGTGACCTGATGAAGGGATCCATAAGAAATCGAGGGAAGTCCTCAAAATTTATATGGAAACATGCGGTGGTTTCGGTTCCGTGAGCAGTATTCTAAGCATATGCTACCAACAAGCAAGATTTTGCACCAAGGTATACCATGGTTCGAAAGGTGCTGAGAGAACTCCTGACTCTTTATAGATACAAGTTTAGGAGTTTCGACGTTGTTTTAAGAACGAAAAGCATATGCTACTATGCAAATTACATTCATCATCATCATTATCACTACCATAAACCATTATAGAACCATGTATCGTCCCGCTTTGACCCTATTATTGGTACTTTTCATCGTCTTTTATTATATATCACTTAAACCGCGGGTAACACCGCGGGGCACAGCTAGTAGGCTATATTTATTGCTAGAAAAGATTAGGGATCCTTTCTAAAACTTAACTATCGTAATCCAACTTATGTCCACCCGTAGCTGAATTTAGGTATCGATGCTAAAAAAATGGGAAAAACCTTCCTAGTGTTACACACGTGTTACCTTACCAAAAAACATACACGTGTTTTTTGTCGCCTTACTTCTTCTTCCCGGGCGTCAAAACAAAGAAAAACAAACTCTTAACCAATTTTGCTTCTAGTAAAGGAAGGAAAGTATTTAATTAATTACCTATTGAGATTTTCAATAGCATCTCATATTTTGATATGATGATAAAGTTCCGAAGGGGAAGTTGACAAGTTTTAGCGAGTTTGTGAACTTGAGTTAGTCGCAGTCAAACAAGAAGACAGGCGGAAAATAATGTTTGCGCTGATGTTGTTACAAGGATTAAATGAGGGTTTTTTAAACAGGAGCATAAATTGAAGAACAGGAACAGGAGCTTAAGACGTAATAAATATAAAAAAAACAACTGTTTTGCTGTAATTACTATCACGTTAAAAGGAATCAAATAACAAACATCATCTGAAAACCCGTGAATTTTTCGCTAGCGCAAAAATAAATAGCAAAAACCGGACGACTTACCGCGTTGATAGCGTAATTTACTACCTATTTACGTTTGGCCAATAATCAACTAAGGGCCAGTTTCATTACTCCATACTCTATCTTAAGGGGCTTAGACTTAGAACACCTAAATGCGAGATTTCGAAGAGGAATGTCTGTATGATAGAATGCGGTACTTGTATTGAGAAAGATATATAATATTATTCATAATATATGCTAGTTCCATAGTGTTTTCAAAACACGATGCAACTAATTTTTCTCGATACAAAAAAATCGCAAACATACCTCTAATAAAATCTTAAAATGCTCAGTAATTATGTGTAGTAAATTGCACTCAATAATTATTTAATTTATGGACAATATTTGGCTACCAGTGTACTACTGCTATAGTGTTTTTTTTAAATAAATCCTTAATTAGCAGTAATGAAGTATTTTCCACTATCAGAGTAGGCTTAGCGTACGTACTTGTGCGTTGTGAATGTATGCAATAGTCGGTCAATTTCAATTAGATCTTCTAAGCCCCTTAAGTTGTGGATAGCCTATCCGGCACGTATAATGAAGTGGTGAAACAGGTCCTTAAACTTCAAAATATTATATAGAAGCAAACAAAAACTTGAGAGGTGTCAAGGGAGTAGGGACACCCGAATGGAACGAAGTTATTTCTTATGTTCAAAAAACCTGTATACATATACACTCAAAAAAATGATTTTAAAAAAACGCCATCTATTGACGCCCAGGAATACTAACAACGCGTCGCTGTTTATTCTCAAAAAACGCCATCTAGTTGACGCACAGGATTACAATCAACGCCCTCTGCCCCTACTATGCAGGTACTAATAAAAAAGTGTCGAGGTCAAATGTCGTTCTGTCTAGCCTCCTTTACGCCGAACGCGCGATAAGGAACTTCGTTCCAAAATGTATCGTCATTATAATATTAGGACGAATAAATATAACGAGATTAATGATATATTCCTTCCCAGTTGTAATAAATATGTTGAGCAGTTAGCAGCTTATGAAGTGATTAAAACTCGAATCTCTCGCGGCTCCACTTCAGATCCCCGTCTTGTTAATTTGTCTCGTAAATTTAAGCGATTTATGCAAAAGAAAGTGATTAATTTCGCCTACCTGTTTGATGATTTGTATATTCGCTAATTAGCTTTCGTATTATTTATAGCGATTCATTTGCTAAATTGCCTAGTCGGGGTATGCTTCGTAAGTAAAGGGAGGTGTTTCGTAAAATCTTCTGAGTTTTCAAAACAAACACATAGAATACATGAGAAAAAAAATTATTGCAATTTAAATGATTTTTTAGTTTAGTTGTTGCTCGCTATCGCACAGAATTTTGTAAGTCGCTAAACGAAATATACTTCCGTTTATATTTTCATCAAAGTATCCATGCCACATCAAAATCGGTGATTTATTAGTGTGAGGAGGAACAGACATAAAAGTATGGAAGTATGTATAGCAGATACTTCCGCATTATTGGCATAATTTGGCATACTGATTACTGGAGCATAGATGACTAAATAGTTACTACCTAAACTATAGTTATTCGTTTGCTTACCATTCTAACCAAAGGAGCAGAGGAGGCCAATGTAATCGAAATACATAACCTTCTCAGTGTCATACGGCTCTAAATAAGACGAAGATAAGGAACATAAGTATCAAAGCTATAAAGATGTTAACGCGACTCATTTTTTGATAAAAACTTAATTTCGCAGCTTCATGGTGTAGAAAGTGATATAAATTTTACGTCGTCGTTAATATATTGCTATTGTGAACGCCCTGGGACGTAATAAAACGTACATCTCCATTTTATCTTTTCTTTTTAACGTAGCCTACGTTTCAGGTCGGCTTCCATCATTTTTGCTCTGTCGTTTGCAACAAACAAATCATCACGAGTCAGGGAGTGGCTGAATCTAAACGTCCACTTTTTCATTCATTCAGTCACTGCCGCTGCTCCTCACGCTGTCGACAATATTGCCCTGAATACTTCTGCGGCAGTAACGACGCGAGTGAGCGTTTACCCTCAGCCCTCTACATACATGTACTTGCTGCGTCGGGCAACGGCAGCGGCATGACGAGTGGCAGCGCGACTCGCGAGTGACTATTTACATTCTCGCGCTGCCCACTTCCCTGCTCACTTTCCTGCCCGACAGGGCTGAATCTAAACGGCCCAAAATAATGTCCGTCCTATACGAAAAGTTCGTTCAATGTTTATATTAACTGTATTTAATAAGTTGTGAACTTAATAATTATAATACCGCATAATCATGCTTAAGAGGTAAAATTATATGAAAATGGAAAAAGAAAACATTTTTTCCAAGAAAAACAAGAAAATTTTACGTAATCATAATATCTTCAAAGAATTATGAAAAGGCTAAGGAAAATTTTGGGGTTTACCAATTTCTGTGAATTCTAATCAATGTGTTTTTTCGTAAGATAAACTGTATTAAAAAAACTCAGCATGAATGAAGTATAAACTATTTCATTCGTATAATACAGGGTGCAATTAAACCTTCCTGCCAAATTTTTTCCAGGGCTTAGGTATCATTAGGAGAGTCCATTTAACCAAAAAAATTGGGTGTTATTTTTTTTTTTCAATGACATATTTTATCCCATTTAAAATCGTTGCTGAACGGTCATTCGCGCCGCGGGGGAATGACCGGGGGTGACGCGGGGTGAGGCGCGCGCGCGGGGACACGTCACGCGCGGCCGACGCGTCGTGTCCATTAATTGTAGTGTTTTTAGGATAACTTTCGGAAGCTATTTCTCAAAATTTTAGTACTGAGTGATTATAAAAGAAAAAAAACGTGTATTTTTATTTTTAACAAGGATCAATATATCAAAATTTGGCAGGAAGGTTTAATTGCACCCTGTATACATCTATAGATTATTTATAACGTCTAATAACTTCTTTATTAATTCTTTTACGTAAATGAGCTTCAGAGAAATTATGAAGATTTTTTGTAATAAAAATTATTCTAAAGTAAACTCACTCTATCTTACCACACGGTTTTGACTCCCTACTCCACTTTACACCTTTATTGAGGTAACAGGTTATGAGGTGTCATAACACTCATAATAGAGCAGTTCCACGTCCGCGTGCAGGTAGATCTCATTAAGATTCGTCGACGTAATAATCCTCCTTCACATATTAAAATTGTTGGGCCAGGCCTCAGGGTTTAATAATAGCCCCGACATTTTCACACCTCCACCTCAAGGGCTGCGAATGAGGATTATAAGCTTTGATGTCACACGTTCAATATTTAAACTGTATCAAAAATTAATTTCGAGAGCTTCCATGAAATCTTTTACTTTGCTGAGTTTATTTTTGAGAGAACAAAAATCTTAAAACGTATTATTATATTATGCTTATCTTTTTAAAGATCAACAACCACTACATAGTTATTACAAGTTGATATGTAGCGAAAGCCAAAACCTTTGTGTTGTTTTTCTCAAGCTTTTCACGCTTTGCCCAACAGGATATATTTTAACATAAGGCATCGCAAGCGCCACTCTACTAAACGACGCGTTATGACAAATCCTACAGATTTTTTACTTTTAACTCCGCTGTTGGAAACTTGGAACAATAAAGGAAAGACTATCAGTTGATTGTTGGATTTACCCTTTGTAAACATGTACGTGGGAATTAAGTACCATGTTGAAAACGTAGAAGTTATTGCGAAATTGAAGTTTGGGTCCACAGGAATGGAATGGAAGCGACTCCGCGAGGATTAATGAAAGTTAGTTGTAAACTGCACGGAGCCGGACTTAACGAAGCAATTAACAGGTTCACTGTGGTTCTTTGTGAGCTCATTAGCATGGAGTTTATGTAAAAGTCGTTATCAATCGTTCATGCTAACTGCTAAGCCACTAGGGTGATTTAAAATAGGTTATAACAGGATAGGTATAGTTTGTTTTCCAATTATTACAGAACATAATGCGACTTACGGCCGTTCCCAATATTCAATCTATCTCTGGTTTGACATACGACCGATCGCAGCTAACATTGAATTGACATAAAATATATGTCTCTAATGTCTAATGAGAGCTATTCCTATCTCTAGTAGGGCAAAACCAGAGATAGATCAAATATTGGGAACGGCCGTTAGTGGCGCACAACGCCTAATTGTGCTACAGTCAAAATGAAATAAAGGCCGTTGACCTTTTTAGTCTACGAGCTATATGAAAAATGCTCGCACTGTATTCAGTTAAGTTAACTCTTATAGTGTCTAAACACACTATGTCGAAGTTACGCGGCCGAAATTCGGCATGATTACGACAGCAATGTCAAACGCATACAATATAACGCGACGTAATTTCGGCATGGTGTGTCATCGGTTATTTAAAATACATTGCAAGCGTAATCATCAACCGAACTTCAGCCGCGTTTTTTCGGCCTAGTGTGTTTAGACACCTAAAGATGGTTATAAAGACACATCACACAGACTATTATAGATTCATCGGAATACCTCTTAGTAACTCTTAGAATGATAATCTCAACTTTTTATGAGTTCGAAGTGATATAAGTGTGGTCTGTGGATATAAGTACTTCATACTGAGTTCTCATCGAATATACGTCGACGCGTGCCATCGTCTGCCGTCGACGCGTGCAGTCGACTACCGTCGACTGTCGTCGACAAGTGCCGTTCGTCTGTAAGCACTCTAATGTGAAGAGTAACCTTTACTGTTTAAAACTATTTCAATCGATTACGATGAATTCGCTTAATTCAATGTCGCCCCAAACCACAGAATATTTATCATTCACGTTTCATCTCGGTAGAATGTTTTCCAAACCAAAATTGTTGGGAACTGTCCCGCCTCCGAGTGACAAGGGTCACCGAATATGGATTTGGCAGGAACTTTTTCCAGTTCTATTTCTGTTGCTAATTTCGTCTGACCGATGCGATATAATTTCATTAAAATCCGCTGGGGAGTTGTAGATGGCAAGATTCAACTAATTTCATCACTCTATTGTTATAATCATAATTATCTACTTACAAAATATAATATTAATGCAGCGTATATTAATGTCCGCTGTCCTTGTCTGCCATGTGAAGTTTCCAATGTGCCAGTCAAAGAGAAGCAGACCTTGTGAGTTATTGGCGGTTTAAATATTTTTATTAGCAAGGGGGGCGTAAGATAAGACGTTACTAGAGATTAAAGATACCTACGTAGATGGACATAACTTTTAAATAGTTCACCTTAATTAGAAGGGGTAGGCGCGATTTTCTATTTTTAAGTCCCTTCTGTGACGCGAGGAGTGAGCGAAGCTAGGGCGCTCACGCTCGCGCTATTGTCAGACCGCGATCAAACGGGGTCTTGCTTGCTACAATTTTAAATATTAAGCCCCAATTTCATTTTGATTTTAAATTTGTGCGGGGCCTATAATTATTTTGTTTCTTGTCAATTATATGGCTAGAAACTAAAATCCATGTTTTGGTGTACCTTAAACAGCACAATAGTATGTTACAACAGGGCTTGGATTAATTTCATACAAGAATAATTATTTTCACCTTAGTCCGCAGCGTAGTAATGGCCGATCTTAGTCCACGTTCATTTCAGCGTTGATATTGGGCACCTATTGCTAGCTATTTGTAGAAAGGTATGTTGTAAAAGGTACGGAATGCACGATGCCATCATGAAAATTAAGACATTGTATTGCTTTAGGCAAACCGCGGAAGCGCATAGTTTACCCAGGTACATTATTGGGTAAGTTAACAATATTATGTAGGTAAAATTATAAAAATTACGTACTTAAGTATGATAGTAGTATTATTAAATAAGTTTAGTGTTAGTACATATTAAGTACTTCTACGCTTGGTATTTGTTGTATAGAATTAATTCAAGTATATTCACCAGTGTCATCCAATCATTTAGTTACTTGTTAAACTCATCATAATATTATTATTATGATTTATCATTTATATTGTAACAAATATAATATACGTTGCTTTTTGAGTCAGCTAATAGGCTACTTGACCTACTTTTTTTCTTAATTCTAAACGCTTCTTAATCATTCATTTTCACCAAAAAAACTAATATTTCAATATTTTAAACAGTAGAACTAAACCCATAAAAATGTTGATTGAAAAATATGCCTTTTATATGGCGCCGAAAACACTGCCCGCCATTGTGCCGCCATAGTGTGACGTCATGTTTTTTGTATTTTTATACTTTCTTTATTGAAAAAAGTTTTATGTGCTAAGCGTTCGAGTCTAACAGTGCCAAAAAATTAGAAAAGAATTTAGAAATCATTTGTAATGTTGAACACTTTTGGAGCAAAGTTTTGGCCGTTTCATTTCCCAACTACAATAAATGGAGATAAATATATAACACTGATGTTTTACTTGAACTATTCAAGAAAATATATTTTACAAATCTTTCTAGGCTTATTCTTATTATTTATGTACAAATAAACTTACATATAACGAGCGCGATAAATAAAAGATATTAAATTACGAATGTGATGACGTCACATCCAAATCGGAAGTACCGCAAACGCGTTTTCGTCAGTACAAATCATATTTTCATAAAATCATATTTTCAAATCGACTTTATTTATCAATCATAAGCTTTTATTTGATGATAAGGGTGAAATACGGTTTCCTAGGCCAAGTTCTACTAGAAATATGCATTAGTTCAATGAAATTAAATATAGGTCAAGTAGCCTATTTTAAAATCTCTATTGGAATTTGACAAAAGTCTTGTAGCTATACATCATAAAAATATTTAAAACAATTAAAATGTGTCACAGTCACAAGGAATCTGTCGGTTTTTGCCGGGAATGTGAAAGAGTGATGTTGTGTTATTGTATTATTTTCCTAAAATTGTGTTAGATGGGTTTTTAATGTGTAATATTGGTAGGATATTAACCATTAGATAATCGTTATCGTGCACAAGTGTAGGAAAGTGATGCAATATCCAGAAACGTGCTATTTTGTGTTCCCTCCAAAACTCCATCGAATGTTTCAGTAAAGCGTCTACCACTTTACTGAATCGACCGACTTAACTTCTTGACTGTATGTATTGACTTTTACTTAGACTTTGAGTAGACTTTAGACTTGACAATATTATAGAAAAACGATGCTGAAAATTGTATTATAGAATATTGTTTTCCCGCCATATTAATTTAAACTCGACACTGGCCATGGTTATATAGCCGAAGTGCCATAATAAGAAAAAAAAAGGAATCTGTCAATGTCAATGTGTGATGACACTTGTCAAAAATTGTTTATTTTCATTCTGTTGAAGCATGGTTTCTTAGAAATATTAAATTTCTTAAAAATAATTGAAGATTCAAAACATAAGTATAAGGATAAAAGTACATATTGTAATACATTCCTTAGGATACATATCAAAAATATCACACAATAATGAAAATTTCAGAGGTTAGAAAATAATTTTAACAAGTTATTAAAATGTTATTTTTTATGTACTTATTACTAAAATATTTACAGTTACCTGGTGATGAAGATTCTGGTGTAACCTGCCGTACCTACGTCTTTCAAAATGAAAGTCATACTCTAGGAAACTCACTGAAATGTATCATAAGCAGATAGTAAGTATTCTTTTTCTTTACAATTTAATAATATTATTATTAATAATAGACACCTCTGTGCATAAGTTTCATAGTCTTGTCTTTCACAAATGCCTAATTTAAGGTTGTTTACTTAGCAAATGTAGATCAACTCGAGAACACTGTCCATAATATAAAATAAATTAAAAATCACTTTACTTTCGTATTATATCCATCTTCTATGTGAACTAATCTATTCTCTTATCTTTCAGTGAAGATGTAGAATTTTGTGGCTACACAGTACCTCACCCAGCGGAATCCAAAATGCACTTTAGAATACAATCCAGAGAAACACCAGCACTTGATGTTCTTAAACGGGGATTAAAAGATTTACAAAAAGTCTGTGATCACACAATAGATTTGTTTGAGAAGGAAGTAAAAGAATTTAACTAATAATACACGTTTTTTATTAAAAATACTTTTATAACATGAAACTAAGATATATTTTGATTATAATCATGCAAATTGCAATGCACACAAAAAATACTCTTAACTAGGTAAGAAAAAACTAAAAAGTATTTAAGTTGTCTTTCGTTTGTATTTTTGAAATAATAACAGCTATAATTTAATTGACTATGTACGAAAAAAGTATTTAAAAGTTGTCTTTCATTTGCATTTTGGAAATAACAGCTATAATTAATTTCCTTTCGAATGTACACTTTGCCCAGATTAAAATATTTAAAATAAAACTGCAAAGCAACTAATATCAAAGAAGCTAAGCAGTAAGGACCTTTTCAATTATTTAACTTATCCTTGAGGATGCGCACTGTGGGAGCATATTTGTAAGGTTCAAGCATTTAGCAATAATTTACTAGGTAATTATTTTATTAATATTTAAAGTTTATTTTCAAGTGATAAAATCCTCTCCGCTGCTCTCTATACTGTCTTTGTATTTGGTGAATGTAAACTGTAGAATTAATCTTACATGCCTAGTAATTACTATACTAGTAGAACAGAATTCCTAAGTACCTATCTAACTAGGTAGTAAGGGTTAAAAAAAGTCTTTGTAAGTCATCAATATTTATTCATATTGAAATTAAACTTTGAATTCAGAATAGGGTGACTTGGTAAGTGGGATGTCCCTCCACAAGTCTGGGGTCAGGTATGCATAGGTCTTGGCAATAGCAGCGTAGGTAGCCTTGGCAAAGTTACCAAGAGTACCAGTGGAACCGCGGGCTGATGTGTAGCAATCCTGGACTCCAGCCATCTGAAGCAGCTTCTTGGGGACCGGGGCGGACACAATACCGGTACCACGGGGTGCAGGGATCAGACGCACGGTGACAGAACCACACTTACCAGTGACCTGAAATTAATAAAAAGCTATTTTGTAACATGTGTTATGAGTTAGAGCACATTTAAGGTTATAAATTTGAAGTCAGACGCATAAAGCTTCATAGGAAACCTCAGGAGGATACCACGAATGAAATGTAATCAGTCTTCATCATGAAAGTAATTTTCAAATATCTAATAAATAGATCAAAGGTATAGATTGTAAAGATGCCTATCAATTAATTATTACAAATTATTATAAGTTACCTTGCAAGGCACGGTGTGGGGTTTACCGATCATGTTACCCCAGTAACCTCTGCGCACGGGCAGCACGGACAGCTTGGCCAGGATGATGGCACCGCGGATGGCCGTAGCGACTTCTTTGCTGCACTTCACACCCAGACCAATGTGGCCGTTGTTATCACCGATAGCAACGAAGGCCTTGAAACGGGTGCGCTGACCGGCACGTGTCTGCTTCTGGACAGGCATGATCTTCAGCACCTCATCGTTAAGGGCCGCGCCGAGGAAAAAGTCGATGATTTCGAACTCCTTGATCGGCAGCGAGAACAGATAGATGCTCTCGAGCTTGTCGATCTTTCCCTCGCGAACCAGGCGGCCGAGCTTGGTGACCGGCACCCACTCCTTTTGGTCCTCCTTGCCGCGCCCACGCCCGCGGCCGCGACCACGACCACGGCCTCTCAGACCCCCGCGACCGCGGTCACCACCACGAGATCCAAAGCCACCGCGGAAACCGCCGCGTCCACCGGCTGGAGCTGCGTCCGCCATTCTGTAATAGTTTCATGTTAAGAAATCGTCTAAACGAGGATTTTAATACTTTACGTGCTTATATAGTCAGACGCATTTAGGCCATCACTGTGTCTCCACTATGGTAGATACCGCAAATGATTTAGAATTAGTTTTCATCATGTTAATTCATGTTCACGACACGTGGGCATTGTTGAGGTTAGTTCTCAGAAATAGGATAAAAGTACAATTTGATTGCAATTTACATTACTACACATCATTTTAATGTTTTAATCACAGAAATAAGCCACTATTTCTAAGAAACATGAACAAATTTTAATATAAAAAACTCAACTTACGTGAATCGTCAGCGCAATAAGACGGTCAAATTCAAAATGGCAGATGTGGCAGATTTTCAATTTTTGATCTTTCTGTGTTTTTTTTTTAATTGGCAATACGACTAAATAAACCATTGCTTGTGTCTAGTAAAAAAGGCGGGTAAATTTAATTTTGCGTGAGATATTCCGCACCTTAATCGTCAAGTCCAAACAAAATAAATTTAAAAATTTATGAAGTCGTACACCGCGGCATACTATAGGTCTACCAGAATCTCATGGCAAATTTGGATGGGAGATTTTCAAAAGATATCCTTGATCATTGGATATAATTTTACATATTTTGCATGTATCAGTTATTAGTTATCACACACAGAATTAGCCGCTATAAGAAAAAAAATATCAAACGTTTTGCTCCGTCAATTTCTTTTTCCCTTTTTTGCCATCAGATCCTGGTAGACCTATATTTGGCCACATTACAGCTACAGGTGGTTGTAATTTTACAGATTGCGAACCCAAATAACAAAAATAGGGGAACTTGGGAAAAAAATATTTACTTTACCGTTTACAAGTAGGTAGTACCGTTTCGATCGCAACCGCAAGCTACCGCGACCGACAAAAATTTTAATATAAATATTATAACACTTTATGAACTAGGGTTTGGCTATAGGTTTTATTAGGGTTCCGTACCCAAAGGGTAAAAACGGGACCCTATTACTGAGACTTCGATGTCTGTCCGTCTGTCTGTCTGTCTCCAGGCTGTATCTCAAGAACCGCTATAGCTAGACTTCTAAAATTTTCACAGATTGTGTATTTCTGTTGCCGCTATAACAACAAATACTAAAAACAAAATAAAATTAATATTTAAGGGGGGCTCCCATACAACAAAGTCCGACTTGCACTTGGCCGATTATTTTCTACCGATATGGGTCCAGCGAGCCATGCCACCGCTACTTTGTAGCAAGAATAATATAATATTTTCTTTAATACCTAAATGGTAATTTATCGTTGCGATATCCTTAGCTAACGTAATGGTATGGATAATGGAACCAATAGTGTTCCAAAATAATATTCTGGATATCGGAAAAACCTTAAGTGTTTTCACTTAATAAATAATTAATTACACATCAAACATTGCTTTATATTCTTTATATTTTAATAAGGTTTTATCAATGAAATTCAAGAACCAGTATTAAAAATATATTTTTATTATAAATCACGTTATAGTTTTCGAGTCCACTTGAAATGGCCAAGAGCAATTGACATTAACAATTTTGTATTTCTTCATTGTTACATCTTGTACTACGAAAGGAAAAGGTTCGTCTCCCAAACCATGACAAGCAGCACCATATTGACCATCGTTTTTCAGAGCGATTACTGCTCCCATGAAATTAGGATAGTGGGTCACAATTCTGGTAATGGCGGTTCTTGCGGCTTCGGTAGGTGTGGCACCACGACGCATTTCTTCAACGGCCAGAAAGCTGAAAAAACGTATTTGAAATTGTTATAGATACAAAGAATATTATAGTACACTAGACGTTTGGCGCGGCTTCGCCCGCGTAAATAAGGAATTTCACAGACAAATTAGCCAACTAAAAACCGGTCGTGTTTTTAGTTAAATTTGTAGTAATTAATGAATATAGTGGAAAAAGTGCACGTAATATTGTGTTTTATATTTTGTGTAGCCAACAAAAAATAGCCTATGATCCTTCACATGGTCTACTTTTTATCTGTGCCAAATAACATAAAAATTGCTCCAGTAGTTTGAGATAAGCCCTTTTAAATAATTTTCCCCGTTTTTTCAACATTTTTCTTTATTTCTTCGCTTTTATTAGTCTTAGCGTGATAATATATAGCCTATAGCCTTCCTCGATAAATGAGCTATCTAACACTGAAAGAATTTTTCAAATCGGACCAGTAGTTCCTGAGATTAGTTTGTTCAAACAAACATAGAACTCTTCAGCTTTATAATATTAGTATAGGTATGCAGTTAAGCCACTGAAGTTATTAACCCGTCGATCGTGGGAAAACGAGACACAATAGATATTCTATTGTGATATGTGATATGTGATAGATATTCTCGGTCACCGGTGACCGTATGGGGCTTGATGAATTAATCTACAATAATTCGAGATCTTATCATTTTATTACCTTGGCAGAAATCTCAACATCACATCCCCATCACCAGTGGCTGTGGCACCACCGACTGTATTATCAGCATAAGCACCAGCTCCGGGTATAGGGGAATCACCAACTCGCCTGTGTGAAAGTTTAATATAATATTTTTGCAGTTAAAAGTATATGTGCTGCATAACATGCAAAAAAACTAATTTGCAATAATAAAATATCTCACATATTATGATACAAAGATATTTTATTAGTACAAATTAGTTTTTTTGCATACAATACCAGTAACATAGCCAGCAACTTAATATACGTCCCTGGTACATTTTTATAGCAAGGGTATGATTTATGTAATAACATAGGTTAATCAAATACTACTGGTCTGTGGTAATAACAAAATTGTCTGAATTAGAGCCAGTCCTCATGGCGGGTTGCGTTTGACGCAACGCGCCGTGTGGACTGGCTCTTACCCAGGTATTTTGAACTTGGCTCCATTAGTGGAGGTCCCGGCTGCTACATCTCCTTTCTTGTCTATGGCTATCATTCCAATTGTATCATGGTTAAACTGATTAAACTTAGGCACTTCCATAGATATCCAATCGTTATCCTTCATTTTAATATCCTTCAGTTTCTGATAGGGCCCGCATGATTTACTTGGATCTGGTATAACATTCTGGAAAGACAGATAAAGTGATAAACTTTACTTATTATCTTATATGTACAAACAAATTCATCATTGATATTGTAACTTTGTAACATATAAAAATTACCAGCCAAAAATTTGGTTGACAATGCTTATTGAAATACCATTTGAGCCACATTGATTTTGAGTGTGGTGTACTAAGCGGCTCCACCTGAAATCCCATTTGCACCGCAAACTCTGTGGCCAGCTCCCCCACGAGTATTGAATGTTTTGTGTGCTCCAAAACATGTCTGGCCACCGATGCGGCATGCTTTATTTTTCTTAAATTACCAACAGCACCAACATTCATTGTCCTCCTAGAAAAAATGTTTACAATATAAAAACAATATATCTTTTATCTAACAATGTCAAGTAGCCTCTTCAAGATAATATAAAGGCAATAATATAATAAAAAATATATTGTGCAATAAAATCACCCGTCCATAAGGAGAGCATCTAAAGTTGTTTCCCCAAGTTCATCAGGGCTGCCACCGAAACCTACAGTACCATCACACTGTTGCGCTTCACACACAGAAGTCCCCTGTTCTATCGCATCTAATGCCGGTCTTCCATGCTTCAAAACATTCCAAGCTGAAAAAAATATATTTTAAGACAATGAGATTGAGGCAGAAAGGCTACTTTGGATTTTTCTATTAATTTGAGCAATATAAGAAATCTTATGGATTTAAAACCGATCGCTAAAGTCAATCACTTAATTATTTTTTATATCATATATGGATCGTTACAATATTATTCTTAGGGGCTTTGACCTTACCGGCAATAGTAGCATTTACGAAGTTCCATGTCGTTATCACTACTGGAATATTCGGTTCTGTTTTGACTAGAATAAAAGTTACCATAAAAAACAACAACAAACTTAAAATATTCATGATAACAAAGTTTATTCTAGGAAATAGTTTTATTGCACACTTCAAACTTGGCTTAAATGTACAATTAACGTATTGTTCCGCTTTTTAGACATTACATTGCAATTGCACCCTATATTAAAATAATTTAATCCCCGACTTCTATAATTTTATGAGTACCTAGAAATGAGGTAAAAATAAGAAAAAAGGTGTTAAACTAGGTATTTTGGAAACATTGACATTTTTTTTTTTTTGTTAATTCGTCCCGGTCGGGACAGGCAAAGGGAGCGTTGCCCATACAGCCATTTCTATGTTTTCTCTATTTAATGAATGATAGTGAAGGCCGAAGCCAATTCTTTTATATTAACCATCTGAAATAAAGTTTTCATCAGGCCGAAGACAATTCTTTGATATCAATAAAATGAAATCGGCCTGATAAAAAAACTTATTTCACTTATTCGGCCTTCACTATCATTCATTAAATAGAGAAAACATAGAAATGGCTGTATGGGCAACGCTCCCTTTGCCTGTCAGTGTTGCCACTTTAGCCAATTTTTAGCTACATCTAGCCACATTTACGGAATAGTTAGCTACATTTTTTAAAATATAATAGCTAAATTTTTTAGCCACACTTTATAGCTACTTTTAACACTGTTACCACTAGGTATTGGTTCAATCAATTTTATTACGCTAAAACGTACTTAGGCGCGAATGAATGCAACAACTGTTTTGGTAAGTCAAGAGTATCCTTCAAGAAATGGGAAAAACGAAGAAACCCATACTAAATGACGAAGCCGGACCTTCAACATCACAAGACGTCGACATCGATTTGAAGACATATTCTGTAAATAATAATTAAAAAAAAAAATTATAAAATTAAAAGACCTAACCCACCCCACTACTGTTTTTTTCTTGTTTAGCTACTTTTGGCAACTTTTAACATAGTAATTTATTTCGAAACTAGCCACTTTTTACCGTATGCTTAGCAACTTTTTCTTTGGGCAAGGTGGCAACACTGTTGCCTGTCCCGAATCCCGATCGGGACGAATTAACAAAAAAAAAAATTGGGCCTTGGGAGGTTATATTATTATTTTGTGTAAAATTGAATATTATTTAATTAAAAACGAAATACCACAAGTCGCTCAAACAAAGCCGAGAATATAGTTTTCACCTACAATGAGTATCGATAATTTCGTTCGTGAATTGCCAAAAATTGTAAGTTTAAAGATTATAATTATCACAACAATATTATTTGTTCTAAGCAATTTTTGTTGTAATTTGTGAATATTTTCAGGAATTACATGCTCATTTAAATGGATCGTTAAGTAAATCAACTATGATTAAACTATCAAGCTGCCTTGTTGATAAAGGAATTGCTGATAAGACTAACATTTTCTTGGATGAATTTGAAATAGGATCAGGAGATACACGGAACTTGGCCGAGTAAGTATTTACTTAAGACAAATTCAAACACTTACAAAATTCTTAGTTTGTCTGAAAATAAAACCACAAAATATTTTTTAAAGCTAGTTTTAAACAACTAATAAACTTTTTTGCAGTTGTTTCCAAGTGTTCAATATAGCCCACTCTCTTACTAGTACTCCAGAAACACTAAGCTTAGCTACTGAACTAACTCTAAAAGAATTTGAAGATGATGGTTGTTGCTATATCGAACTCAGGAGTACACCCAAAGAAACACCCTATATGTCAAAAAAAGAATACATAGAAACAATTGTGAAGGCTATGTTGTAAGTAACTTAATTTGTTGTCATAATATAGCTACTTAAAATCGTTTTTATGTCTATATATTCTTAATTTTGCATAATTGTAATATAAACACTTTGTTTTAGGAACTCCAAACTTTCTATAATACCCGCTCTTATCATTTCAATAAACCGCGCCAATCCCATATTGGAAGCTGAACAAATTGCAGACCTTGCAATAGAGTTTCATGAAAAACATCCAAATATTGTTGTGGGCATTGAACTCAGTGGTAACCCTGCAGTTGGACAGTTTCTAGATTTTATACCAGCACTGACTACAGCAAGAAATGCTGGCTTAAAAGTATTTTAAATTTACTTTTCTTTTGCATAATGGTTTAGGTACTAGCATGCATGCTTTGCATGGCTACCATAAAAGAGTTGTTATCTAGAAGAAGATGAAATGTCTAGAATAATAGAAAAAGTGCAGGATGCATGGAGGAATAGTAGCATTTTGTCTAGTATTAAATTTCTATTTCCTTAACATTTCTACTGTGATGTGGTAGTGATATACTTAAAAGGCGTGGTATTATGATGTTGTTTTCAATCTTTTCTTCAGGTGACACTGATAAAGTCCCGGCGAGCCGCATGCGGCCTGCGGGCTGCAGGTTGGGGATAGCTGGTTTAGAGGCTTGGTATTATGATGTTGTTTTCTATGTGATCTTCAGGTGACACTTCACTGTGGAGAAATAAGCAATCCTAATGAAGTTATTGATATGCTTAACTTTAGGCCAGACAGGATTGGCCATGGTGTGTGTATTCATCCTCTTTATGGGGGCAATGATGTCACTTGGGAGCTACTGTGCAAATCCGCAATACCAGTCGGTGAGTTCATGGTTACTAAAAAAAATACTATAAAATAAGGAATAAAAATAACTGAGAAATTCTAGCCTCAAATTGAAAAAAAAACCGGCCAAGTGCGAGTTGGACTCGCCCATGAAGCGTTCCGCAACAGCAATAAGGTTTATTTTTATGAAATTATAAGGTTTTTGATTTATTTTTATATTTCAGTTGATTTAATGAAAGTTAAATTAAGTTTACCATTTATGACGTATAAAAAAAACTACTTGCTAGATTTCGTTTAAACCAATTTTCGTTGGTAGTTTTTATAGTAAACCTCATATATTTTTTTAGACATCATGCCCCTACTTTAGAAGTTAAAGGGGGGGGGGGGGGGGACACACATTTTAGCACTTTGGAAGAGTCTCTCTCGCAAACTATTCAGGTTAGAAAAAAATGATATTAAAAAACCTCAATATGATTTTTAAAAACCTATATAACCATAGATACCCCACACGCATAGGTTAGATGAAAAAAAAATTTTTATTTAGTTGTACCTATGGGGACCCCTAAAATTTTTAATAATTTTTCCATTATTGTATCAAAATCTTAATGCGGTTCACAGACTACATCTACTTACCAAATTTCAATAGTATAACTCTTATAGTTTTGGAGAAAAGTGGCTGTGACATACGGACGGACAGACAGACAGACATGACGAATCTATTAAGGGTTCCGTTTTTTGCCATTTGGCTATGGAACCCTAAAAAGAGATTAATTTTCCAGAATAGCTATTTAGATAGTACAATAAAATTGTTAAGACCTTCCTAATTCTGGCTTCATGATGTTCAATTCTTACAGAGGTTTGCCTGACAAGCAATGTGAATACTAAATCTAATTCAGACTATCTCTCGCATCACTTTAAAAAGTTATATGAAGCTAATGTACCCACAGTTTTATGTGTAAGTAAATCTTTACTATTTATTTACGCTATATATTTTAGATCTTATATAGTAATACCATAATACGTTACTATATAAGTTCTCTTAGTCACAGAGACAGAGACAGTCAGAGTGGGCATGGGGCACCCGAAGACGGACGCCGCCGCGCGCCGCCATGGCCGGCCTAGAAAGAGATGGCGCGATGAGCTCAAACTCAAAACTCAAACTCAAATTTTTTTATTCAGAATAAATTTTTGCAAATATTTTCTGAAAGTCTACATGATGCCTACCACCGGTTCGGGAACTAACCCGGCGAGAAGAACCGGCGTAAGAAACTCGCACGGGGCCCACTTTATTTACCAAAAAAAGTGAGAAAAAAATTAATCTTTTAAAATAAAGTTTACAATGCTGTAACTTAAAATTATACAATGTCAACATACATACATAATTATTGTAAGTCATAAAATAATGTAGAAGCAGCCTTGCAAGCAGCCATCCTACTCCCAAGATGTGCCATCGTTTATGAAATCATTGACCTTATAATAAATAGGCTTTGGCACACAAACGCTCTTTGACTACTTTTTTAAATTTATTAATGGAGAGATTTTGAACGTTTTCTGGGATTTTATTGTAAAGGCGTATACATTGACCTTTAAAAGATTTACTAACTTTACTAAGTCTGATCACCGGTATTTCTAGTTTGTACTTATTTCTAGTGTTTCTTCCGTGACTGTCACTTTTGGTTGTAAATTTACTAAGATTCTTTCTAACATATAATACATTATCCAAAATGTATTGAGAAGCAACAGTTAGAATACCAATTTCTAGAAACTTTTCTCTCAGAGATTCAAAAGCTGACATTTTATAAATTGAACGTATAGCTCGCTTCTGCAGCACAAAAATCGTATTAATGTCGGCAGCGTTTCCCCATAAGAGGATGCCATACGACATTCTACTATGAAAATAACTGAAATAAACTAGTCTTGCTGTGTCTTCGTCAGAAATTTCCCGTATTTTTCTGACTGCGTATGCTGCAGAACTGAGCCTATCTGCAAGATTAGTAATATGAGGACCCCACTGTAGTTTACTATCTAGTGTAATGCCTAAGAATACAGTGGTGTCCACCAAATCCATCTTCTCATCATTTAATAGTATATTGGTTTTAACTTGCTTAACGTTGGGCAAAGTAAATTTTACACATTTAGTTTTCTTAGAATTTAGAAGTAAATTATTAACGTTAAACCAATGTACTATTTTTGAGAGAGCACTATTTACCTCGTCGTAATTTGACTGTTGTCGCTTCACTTTAAAAATAAGTGAAGTGTCATCAGCAAAAAGTACTATCTCATTATCATTATCCTTAACAAAATAAGGTAAGTCGTTTATGTAGATGAGAAAAAGAAATGGACCTAAAATCGATCCCTGTGGGACGCCTAATTCTATTTTGGTCCCATTGGACCTTTTACTATTAATGTCAACCCTTTGAGTTCTATTTTTGAGGTAAGATGTCAAAAGGTTGAGTGCTGAGTCCCTAATGCCATAGTGGTGCAATTTCCTGATCAATGTAGCATGCTCAACACAGTCAAAAGCCTTGGAGAGGTCGCAAAAAACCCCTAGAGCATCCTGCGAGTCCTCCCATGCTTCAAATATACTATAAAGAAGACCTATACCAGCATCCGTTGTGGATCGACCCTTAGTAAAACCATATTGATTATTGTGTAGTAAATTATTTAAGTTAAAATGTAATAGTAACTGATTCAAAATTATTTTTTCAAATATTTTACTTAGAGTCGGTAGAATCGATATAGGCCTATAATTTGTGGGATCAGATTTAAGTCCCGCTTTAAATAAAGGTACAACCTTACTGTGCTTTATTAAGTCAGGAAAAATACCACTATTTATGCAGTCATTAAAAATCATTGATAGATGAGGAGCTATGATGTCAATTATCGATTTGATAATTTTAGTAGACATGCCCCAGAGATCAGTAGTATCTTTAATATTTATTAATTTAAAAGTATCAATGATATCTTTGGGGACAATCTCTCTAAACCTAAAATTGACATTACATTCCTTTACATTGTCTCTGAGTAGTTTTTCAGCAGCTGCAGGTGAGGAGTTTAAATTTTTCGTTGTTGTACCGGAATGTCAGCAAAAAATTTTTCGAAGACCGTCGCAACCTCATGATCATTGGTAATCTTTTTATTTTCAAAATAAATTTCAAAATCAGTGCTACGACAGGTGACATTTCCAGTCTCACCAGCTATTACTTTCCGAGTAGATTTAATTTTATTTTTCGAATTTTTATATTTATTCCTAATGTGAATAGCCTTAGCGGCTTTGCAAACTTTTTTAAAAATCTTTGAATAATTTTTTACATATGTTTTGAATTTATCACTAGTATTCATGCATTTTTCATCATACAATTCATATAATCTTTGCCTGCTTATTTTAATTCCTGTAGTTGCCCATACTGTAAAATTATTATTTTTATGGCTGTTTCTAACCGTTCTAGGAGTAAATACAGTATTAAATTGAGTTCTTATCATCTTAAACAATTTGTTAAATGCTTCATCTGAACTATTTGACTCATCCAATAATAATTGAATACTTGAACTTAAGTTATTTCTAAACTTCTCAATACGTTTTGTATTCACAGGAACAAACACACGCTTTTCCTCTAGGTAACTATCGCAATGTATATTAAATGAGGCTAGTTGCCCACAGTGATCAGACCTAAGCTTATTTATTATTTCTTTTTTACATGGAGTAAAATTTGTAAAAATATTATCAATACAAGTTGCCGTTGTGTCACAGATTCTTGTTGGCTCATAAAACAAGTAATTAAGTTTATATGATTTAAATAGAGATGTGAATCTAACAGTAGTAGAGTTTAAGTCAAATAAATTAATATTAAAGTCACCACAAACGATAACTTTTTTGTTAGATGCACATATCTTTGATAATATTTGTTCCATGCTTTGTTCAAAGGAGTCATATAACCCTGATGGTGGCCTGTATACGCCTACAATAATTAGTTGACTTAACTCTATGCAGGCTACTTCTATTATCCGTTCAGAAGAGAGGTTCACAATGTCTTTACGTTCTTTGAATTTTAAATTTTTTCTAATTAATATAAGTGATCCGCCTCTAATGGCATTCTCTCTGCTGAACGAGCTAGCCACCTGGTGATCATTGAGATTGAAAATGAGTTCATGTTTTCTAAACCAGTGTTCTGAAATACAATACAATAATAATATCAATTTGAAATTGTTTTAGAAACAACTCAGTTTCAAGCTCTTTACCTACCAATTCTGATGCACCAAGCTTATAAGCTGGAAGCATACCAGCCAGGCTGGCCAGCGGTGGCGCAGGAGTGAGCACAATGGTAGACTGGGGGAGGACTTCCGCCTTTGCCCAGCAGTAGGACAGCATAGGCAAGAAAAAAAAATGGAAATAAAAATTTTGTTTGTTTTTCAGACTGACGACAAAGGAGTATTTTCTACGTCCCTTTCCCAAGAATATTTAATATGCGCTCAAACATTTAATTTAAGCAAAGTTGAAATAGCTGAATTGAGCCTTAAGAGCTGTGATTATATTTTCTTACAAGAGACAAAACGAGAGATATTTGATATTATACAAGGCTATAAGAATAAAGTATAGTTTTAAATACTTAAATATAAAATTATTTATACTTATTATATTTTTTTTATTTATGAACCTCTAAAATGTATTCAGAAAGAATAATACTGTTTAGCACAGACTAATAAGAGATACTACGTATCTGTTTAGTAATGAGGCATTTTCTTATTTTTTTAATTTGATTGTCAAACAGTTTTCTTTTTAGTAACTAGATGGCGTATGGGTAGACAACTATCGGTAATACCATCAATAATTGCTACAAAACTGGGCAAAAGAATGTAAAACTTGATACATTTCAATTTGAAAAAGACAATGATATTCTAACGAATAGAATAATAAAGTTATTATAACGGAACGAATAAATAGGCCTATTTATCGTTATTCACACCAAATGTCACAGGAATTATTAAATTTTGGTTTTGACAACATCTTACCTGCACTTGTGCACGATAACGGATATTTAATGGTCAATATTTTACCAATAATGAACATCAAAAACCCAAATAACACAATTTGGGAAAAAATAATAAAAACCACACCAACAATAAAAAGTAGAAGAAGTTTCAAAGTAACATGGCCGCCAAAACTTTTTCAGTTGTCAGTTTTCAGTTTGACAAGTTTTTATTATGTCAGCGTGTTCCTAAACTATTACCAGTATACTGGCTTAATCGCTTAGGCCAATGATCGCTTAGGTTTAAGATATTTTTATTTATGTCACACTTGACAGTACACTGAAATTTTTAGAAATACAACCAATATGTAGTCAGTGATGCCAACCTGCAGATAATTTCAGATCAGTGGGGAACCAATAGGAAATCTAGAAGTGTCTACCGTCGCGCCGTCTGGTGGAAATTTAAAAAAGAAAACAACCCATTGATCTTTGCACATTTGAAATAAAACCAAAAAAATTGACGAATTGACGTTGACAGTTCAAGTTTGAAGTTTTGAACCATCCAATTTTCTACCGCCACTGACCTCCATTATACAAGTACTTGTATAATGGAGGTCAGTGTCTACCGCCTACTTCCTACCTTTGTACAGTCCGACAAGGCTTTATATAAATGTGTCAAACTGTCAATGGGCGCTGCTGCTGGTAAGGAGAACTGTCTAAAATGACGTTTTTGTATGATAGAAGCGTTAGTTCCTTTTCTCGCCACGTTCATAATAACTGTATATCCTTTCATCTGTCACGAACTGTCAAACTATTTTCGAAAATTTTTCAATTTCCAATGAGGCATTTTCTTATTTTTTTAATTTGATTGTCAAACAGTTTTAATTTTAGTAACTAGATGGCGTATGGGTAAACAACTATCGGTAATACCATCATTAATTACTACAAAACTGGGCAAAAGAATGTAAAACTTGATACATTTCAATTTGAAAAAGACGCAATAATATTCCAACTAATAGGATAATAAAGTTATTATAACGATGTTTTAGTTAAAACTCACGGAAGAAATAGCCCTTTTTACCGTTATTCACACCAAATGTCACAGGAATTATACATTTTGGTTTTGACAACATCTTACCTGCACTTGTGCAAGATAACGGATATTTAATGGCTAATATTTTACCGATAATGAACATCAAAAACCCAAATAACACAATTTGGGAAAAAATAATAAAAACCACACCAACAATAAAAAGTAGAAGAAGTGTCAAAGTAAAATGCCCGCCAAAACTCTTTCAGTTGTCAGTTTTCAGTTTGACAAGTATTATATTACGTCAGCGTGTTCCTAAACTGTTACCAGTATACTGGCCTAATCGCTTAGGCCAATAATCGCTTAGCTTTTGATTTATGTCACACTTGACAGTACACTGAGATTTTTTAGAAACACAACCCAAATGTAGTCAGTGATGACAACCTTCAGATAATTTCAGATCGGTGGGGAACCAATAAAAAATCTAGAAGTGTCTATCGTCGCGCCGTCTGGTGGAGATCAAAAAAAAGAAAACAACCCATTACTCTCATTAAACTGATTAAATTATCTAAAGAAATTGCCATGAAAGCTATATATAATGTTTATATAATTATGCAAATACACATAGTTTTATATTTGAAACAAAATACTAAATCGGTGGTCTGCAAAGTGGAAGAAGAACTTTTGAATAGTTTTATTGTAAGACGCCCATTTTGGGCGCTTGACAGATGAGCTAATATGGCAAAGTACACCTTAGTGTCAGTGCCAAAAATCCAAAAAAAAAACCATCCAATTTTCATCTGTGTTCATCTGTCAGTTTTTATAATTTTAGGTTATGTTTTACCTAATTTTGCAAACAATTGACTGAACATTATAATTATTTTAAAAGGCTTAATAATTATCATTGTAACGGGAAATATAATTAAATAGTTTGATCATTCATCGACCATAATGAGCGATCTATCTGATTTTTCGAGCGGCAGTAAGAGCGGAGACTCCGAGCTCCAGGACTTTCTCATGGTTGAGAAACAGAAAGCACAATTTCATGCACAGGTATAACATTAAATTCCCACTTTAATTCATCAAGCCCCATACGGTCACCGGTGGCCGAGACACAATAGAATATCAGCTATTGTGTCTCGTTTCCCACGATCGACGGGTTTAATTTCATCAACCTGTAGTAAACTAAAAGAAAGAGACAGCTTTATTTTTCATTACTTTATAAGCAGTAAGCACCCTAAATGTGTATAACAATATTTTTGCAGATACATGAATTCAATGACTTTTGTTGGGACAAATGCGTCGACAAGCCGGGCTCCAAACTAGATTCCCGTACAGAGACCTGCATCTCCAACTGTGTTGAGCGGTTCATTGATGTATCCCTGCTCATAACCAATCGATTTGCCCAAATGTTAGAAAAAGGAGGTGGAATGCATTAAATAATTGTAAATTATGGTACTAATAAAAATTGTTAAATTCTTGATGTTTGGGCATGGGCTTATATAAGGGGGAATAATAATAACATCACAGTATAATAATTATTTCCTAAACATGTAACCTATTTGCTGCTGCGGAACCCTTCATGGGCGAGTCCAACTCGAACTTAGCCCCCCCCCCCCCCCCCCCCCCCATCAAAGCTTATATATATACGCCCATGTGTTTGGGTATATTGTATGGCATTTTATTAGAAATAGTGATTGTTTAATTAAGGTAATGAGTGGTGCAATAACTTAATAAATTGCATTGTCTTAAGGTTCATTTTTTATTTTTCATTTTAGGATTCTATTATTTATAACATGTTTAGTTCAAGTGCTTTGTGTATTAGTTACTTTTTGTATAAAAATGATCTAACAAAAAAATTCAATGTCATCTATGTAGCTCAAACAATTTTGAAGTACTACAGTCTACATACAACTACGAATATAATCAATAAACTCATATGTGGCTTATTTGATTGATTAAAGTAAACTATTAATTAGTACTTGATATTATACAAAACTTATATTTACTTAGAACAAAAATTTATTGTTATACATAAAATTATTATGTAGGTAATTCCTAATTAGTTATTTACTGCATCTTAATCTTTTTAGAAAATTTAGGTTAGTAATAAATAAAAATATAGGACCATTTTATCTGCCAACTTTTCCGAGACTGGTGTCAGTTCTTGGATCTGCAGTAATAGACTGTACTGCAACAAGAGCTTCATTGATCTTTGTCTGCAACTCTCTTAGATCTTGTATAAAAAGGAGTTTGAACACATCTGATGGTTGCTGGACAACATTCATATCACTCCTTGGGTAGTCCGGATGTGGTGCAGTTTTTAAAATCTTGGCAACCGCCGCTATGCGAAGCTTCGGATCAACATGTGGTCCTACTCCAGCAATTGCACAGATTCTCTCAACGCCAGCTTTGAAACTTGGACTGTCAACTAGAAAATAAGATCAGTTAATAATTTCAGAAAATCACAAATTGTTTTTGTTAAAAAAATAAATTAAGTAAAAAATACTTACAGTCAAGATTATCTAATGGATTGGAAGAAATAACATTTGGAGCTACTTTCTTGGGTTCATCTATTTGTATATTCTTATACTTTGTTACTGAAATGGAAAATATTCATTTTAATTTTTATATTCTCCCATAAACGTAAAAATATGCAACAACTTGTCCAACAAAGACAAAATTGAGGTTAAAATCATACCATTGTCTGCATATTCTAATCGAATTGCATAAGAAAGTAGCCAATTTAATTGTTCATTCATTTCTCCGTCAACGACGGGGCTGACTAAATCCCTTTGATATGTATCGTATGCTTCCTTCCAACTCTCGCTCTCGGTTTTCCGTAAGCCCTCCCTCTCCTCAATCTTGTAATGCCTAATTTTTTGATCTTCCAACCACAGGATAACGCTTCTATATTCTTGTTCATCTGTAACGATCGCTAAAATATGGTATTGTCCGGGAGTTTCACGGGGAAATACAAAAATCATAATTTACCTTCACAGTTGAAACCTTCAGGATTCGGGTGGCCCAATGCTGTCAATTTTAACTTGAACATTTTTGTTGTAAAAACTAAAATAGTAGTTTTAAAATTGTAAATAGGTTTTGACTAGTAAAATAAAAGTATAAATCATTAATATTTTCCGGCGACGGGCTGCGGGACTCGGCGTTATTTTTTGACAGTAAATTTGGCAACACAGACATTTTTTTTTTTTTTGTTAATTCGTCCCGATCGGGACAGGCAAAGGGAGCGTTGCCCATACCACAGATCAGATATTAGTTACTACGTAAGCCCATACAGCCATGCAACACAGACAATGAGGTTAACACAGACTAATAAGAATTTTTTTTTTGGTATTATAGCACTTCGGCTATTTATTTAACCATGGCCAGCACTGACCTCCATTATACAAGTGTATAATGGAGGTCAGTGCTGGCCAGTGTCGAGTATAAATATGGCGGGAAAACAATATTATATAATACAATTTTCAGCTTCGTTTTTCTATATTGTCAGGTCGAAAGTCTAGTCAAAGTCTAAGTAAAAGTCAATACGGTCAAGAAGTCAAGTCGGTCGATTCAATAAAGTGGTAGACGCTTTACTGAATCTTTCGATGGAGTTTTGGAGGGAACACAAAATAGCACGTTTCTGGATATTGCATCACTTTCCTACACTTGTGCGCGATAACGAATATCTAATGGTTAATATCCTACCAATATTACACATTAAAAACCCAATTAACACAATTTTAGGAAAATAATACAAAAACACAACATCACTCTTTCACATTCCCGGCAAAACTCCACTGAATTAACTTGTTCTCTTTCCAATCTGCAGAGAGTAGAGGCAAAGCACAATATCAGCTGTTAAATGTCTTTTTACTTTTTTTACCTGTACCAGGCGCTGTCCAGGCCTGTCCCACTCGCGCGTGTACAGTGTAGCTAGAGTATACTCAGCCCAGGTTGCCATTTGTAGGTTCAAATGTTGCCATCTGAAACCAAATGTTGCCATTACAAAAAAAAAACCTGTAAAAAACGTTCTGTGCCTTTTATTAGAGCATTTTTATTTTTTTGTTTATGAAAATATAATATAAAAACTGAAGTGCATCTGTTCTCGAACCTACTGTAATGTAGACGTGAAAACCGAACACAGATCGCATTTGTTGAGTCTTCAATCAGTAAAATTGGTTTTTCAAATAGGTCTATAGGTAGCTTCTTCAATTAAAACAATAAAGATGACTTACCAATACATTTTAAAAAAAAGTATTAGAAAACCACGAAAAAATTTCCTTTGCATCGCACTACACAGTGCACACACAAATAATTTATTTAAAACACTACGTATTAATTATCTGCTCTGTGGTCACAAAGTTTCTTCCATTTTTGTTTACAGTCCGACAAGGCTTTATATGAATGTGTCAAACTGTCAATGGGCGCTGCTGCTGGTAAGGAGAACTGTCAAAAATGACGTTTTTGTATGATAGAAGCGTTAGTTCCTTTTCTCGCCACGTTCATAAACAGCCTTATGGAACTGTACATAAAATTACTTTTATCTCTAGCTTCACCAAAATAGCCCTTCTGCTGGTAGAAATATGGGTACAATTTGTTTGTTTTCATTTGGGAATAATAATGCGTTCAAAATTTTGATTTTGTTCAATTCGATGAGTTCAGTTCATCTGCGAATTATATTCGATATTTTTTTACCGATGATCGTGCGACGTTCAGTTCATCTGCGAATTATATTCGATATTTTTTTACCGATGATCGTGCGACAAGTCGAAAAGTTGCCAAAAAGTTGCCATTTGAGCTCGGTTGCCATTTGGTTGCCACGAAGGGTCAAATGTTGCCAAAATGGCAACCAAAGTTGCCAAATGGCAACGCTGCGTGTAGGTATCGAACTGTAAGTACCACCCGCGGGTGGCAAATCACTAGGGACTCACAAGCGAGCGGTGACGCACGCGCAAGATTTTTTCGTCGCATATATCTACGTACTGATTTAACCGCTGTGACAGAATCATTATTAATCTGATAAATATGAACAATTGAAAAAAGGTCAGAAAAATATTTCAATAAGGTAATTTAAGACTTTAAAATACAAAAAAAAAAGATAAAAAATACACAAACATAACAAATAAACCAATTTGTTACAAACAAACCACATACTTGATACTACACAGAAATAAACACAAGTTACTATGTTTAAGTTGTAAAAAATTCCTGACTAGCTCCTGCACTATAATCGAATATAAAACTATTATAAAATATAGGTTGGGTTACTAAAATTTGATTATTACCATAAAAAAGTTTGCTAATTGCTATTAGTAGCTATAGTAATTAAAAGAAGATTATATTATTTTCTAAAAAGATGACAATCTTGATTTCGTCAGAAAGGGTACCTCTTACGCGATAGAAAGAGAGCGCACATGTAGGTAAATATTGTTACGTGCTAGGGCTCGAGGGATTTGGAGAAAAAGACCTGCTGACTCTTAAAAAGACTTTACTAGCACTGACACTAGCTCACACAAATCACTAAGTCCAAACACTAAGCACTATCACTGTCCTAGGTCGTAGCCGAGTCGTAGGTTCACTGGTTCACTCACTGTTGATCACTTGTTTTCACTTCGAAGTCGCCTTGATGATAGCTCGTATCGAACTGAATTGCCGGGCCGTCTACCTGTGGCTTTTTATATGGCGAGACGAATTCCAGAAAGTTCCCTCGCTCGATTCACGTAAACAAGTAAACAAGTGTGGGAACTTTCTAGAAAATACGCGTAAGTAAACATACACCTAACGCCATCTAGTATCGAGTAGGGGATTTATGTTGTCTGTGTTTCCCTGATCAGTTTCGCTGGTTTGACGCTAGATGGCACTACGTGTCCGTAACAATATAATTGTAGGCACCTAGCACTGCGCGGTCGGAATTTGAACTTTATAGTATCGTAGCATGAGTCGTTATTTCTTTAAACGGGTTTCGCGAGTGGGAATTCTGTTGGTACTACAGACTACTAATATATATTCTGTGGCTCTGTGCCTGTACTCATAATGGAAACTTTCCGTTTATACATATTAATCTATGATGGAAACAATGAAATAGGAAACAGAAGGTCTGTGAATGGAAACAAGTTGACCAGATAGTTTATTATGTCAATGATATTAGCATGGTAGCCTTATGAAATAGCCGGATTACATTATTCCAATCCAGTAATCAAGTAGCGCTGGACTGGCGATTATCAAAAGCTAGACTCAAGAGTACTAGTGGACAGTGACAGTAAGCTCAGCACTGGATGGCACTAGATTGGCAGTCTAGATTATTTCGGTAGCACTGGAACGGCCGGATTCAAAAGTAGACCGCCAATCCAGTTTCTGCACTGGATTCAGTGCATTCCAATGCCTAGTCACATCATTTCAGTAGTCAACCAGCGCTGGTTTGATCACTGAACTGGAATAATATTATAAACCGGCCATTTATCATTATATTATGAAAAGTTAAAGTAATTTAAAATTAAAAGTCTGGTAGTCTTTAAATTTTAATATCTTACAATCAATAATAATTAAGTTTGAAAATATATTCAGAAAAATTATTTTCCCTTGACTGTATATTTTGAATAAGTCTTAGTTGGATCGTAGGGTTCCCATCTGGAGGCAGGAAATATGTGCTTATTCCTCTCATACCAGGATCTGAAAAACAAAACTCATTCACAAATCATATTTGATTAAGTTATGTTTGATTTGGGTAGCTCAACCTTCTATATTTTACAAAATATTAACTGGCAAACCTAATACAGTTATATTTTCTCATAACACACCTTTTTTTATGAATAAGTATTAAGAGTCGTTTTGTAAATAAGATTCATTAGATAATTATGTTAGCAAATAGCAGATTTGAGTTATGTAGTTGATTATTTCAAGGCAAAGGTAGAAAACTTCAGTTAGGCTTCACAAGTCCCAAACTGATTAAGTAGGTCTGACATATTGTGCCTAAATAAATAATTTTGATAATACCTTAAGAGAACTTTTCCAGCATGTGAGTCTTGTTTTTCCTGTGTTGCATCATTCACAAGTCTTATGTCATCTGAAGCATCAAATTGGAATAGTGGTCCACTCTTACCCCTTGCCTGAAACCATCTTCTCATATTTAGTCAAAAAATAAATAATTAAATATTATAACTTTCTATTTAAGAAGGAAAGATAAGCCATGATTCAAACAAAGCTGAGAATCACTGTTTCTCCATTTAATCATAATATTCATATATTATATTATCATAGCTTCTCTAATAAAATTAAGTGTAACAATATGTTCCAACATCTAATTTGCTCTTTAATGTTTTTGTCTTTGTCTGATTCTAAAAACTTATTACCAGTTAATTTTTTTTAAAGGTCATAATAGTGGTAGAGACATCATGTTTATTCTGAACATACCTTTGTAACAATAAAGTCATAGAATGTATAGTGGTGGGGCAGTATAAGATCCTCTTTGACGTACATGAGCTGATCTGCCAAAACCGTTTTCAGTTCACTGAACTCTGGTCTCAATGTGTCTAGACATCTTTGTAAGAATTGATAAATAGAATTTCCTGAATAAATAAACAAAGTTTAAATACAAAATCTTTACATTAAAAATATAAAACTTATTTAATATTGAACAAATTTAAATCTAATCACTAACTCTAAGAATGTAGTTATATATAGTATGTGACAAATCTATTAGTCAATCATGTTAGGCTATGTCCACATTTGTATCATTTTCGCGTATCAGATCTCCGTCGTGTAGAAGCGTATCATGTTCGCTAGTGTGGACGCAAAATGATCGCTATCGCGAAAATTATACAAATGTGGCATGCCCAACAAAAATCTTCAACATCACACAAGCTTCAAAAATACTGTACTTATTTGAATAAAATTAGATACAGAAACTATGGGGAAGTACACAAGACTGTGGCAAAAAGTATGGTTTCCACAGAATTATTTTGCCTAAAACATTATTGAATATTAAAGTTAATACAAATATTTTGTTATGAAATTCTTAATTTACCTTTTTTCAAAGTCACATTTCTCCTGTGCCCTGAGCCATCCCAGTAACTGAATGTGACAGTAATTGGTTCATCCTTGAGACTTGCTTGTGTCATCACCCATTCCAATCTCAGTTCCTCCCGCAGCTTTAGATCAGCCTCCTCTCTTTCCCGATCGGGCAAAAAAGATGTATCCACATCAGGATTCTTTTTAACCTTTTTGAATGCCTGCAAAATGGAAGTTAATTTTGAAGTAATTTGTTTTTATGTTTTTAAGTGTTTTTATAATCTAGTGTTTTGCCATATAAATTATTACAAAATTTCATTAAAATCAGTTGAACGGTTTTGAAGGAGTTCGCGCACAAATACGGGAATACGTGACACGGGAATTTTATGTGGATTTATGAAAATTGTGTCACCTTTTTTTGAGAATTTTATATATTAGATTTAACTTATATTAAAGCAGTAAGGTTCCAAATTCAGTGCTCATAAGGTTTAGTAATACACCTCAAGCAGTCATAGATACCATCCAAGTTCTTGTAGATAGTTTACTTTTAGTCTATTTGAAATATTTCTAACTATGTAGCTAGATATGTAATTGTAATTTGCACCAATTTATGTAATGCTGATTACCTGTACATCTTTCCACAACTGCTCTTTTTGTGTTGATGAAGAGTCAGCTGATTCTTCACCATCCTCTTCCTCCTCTTCGTCTAAGTCAAAAGAGAGAGCTTGTATCTGAAATAAAGTACAGTTAATATCTCATTCTTAGAATAAAGTAATTAAAAAAGGGATTTCATAGTTTCTATTACCTGTCTCTTTTGTTTATTTTTCTGAGCTTGTTTAGCCTCAATTTCTTTTTGGCGTTCCTTTTCTTTTTCAGCTTTTTTCTGTGCCAGCTTTTTCTCTCTTTCACGGACAATGTGCTCTTGTTTTGCTTTCATCTCATCCAGGGTCACCAGACCAATGGTAGAACTTTTGAGTTGCTGTTCAACAGCATCGTAATGTGTCGCGAATTTATTCTCAATGTTGTCTATTTTCAAATCCTCCTCAATTTTTTTCTTTCTGAGTTCTATCTCTTGCTGGGCTTTTTCTCTCTTTTTCATGAGATGCATAGCCCTCCCAGCCTCGGAGGCTGCTCCTTTATAGTGTGCCATAGTAGTTCGCCACTAAACGCACTGTACGAATATTAATTAAATGTTTGAATTCAGCCGCCGTAAAATCCAATTCTCGCTAAATATCGTAAAAAGTAAATAATTTGTAAATAATATTAGTAAAGTTCAAGAAACTTCGATGTAAATAAATCAATTTGACAGTGACATTTGTGAGTTTTTTTTTCTTTAATTTTGGCAACTTGACACAGATTTGCGTATATTATGCCACAGACAAGGGTATGAATAATTTTTATCATCTTTTACTTTAATATCGTCATGTCTAAAGTCTATTCAAAGTCTAAGTAAAAGTCAAAGCAGTCAAGGAGTCAAGTCAGTCAATTCAGTAAAGTGGTAGACGCTTTACTGAAACTTTCGACGGAGTTTTAAAAACACGTTTCTGGAAGTTGCAGCACTACCAATATTACACATTAAAAACTCATATAACACAATTTTAGGAAAATAGGTAATACAAAAACACAACTCACTTTTTCACATTCCCGGCAAAACTCCTACTGTGTGCACAGCGTGCGCCGCGGTGGAATCGTCAATCGCGCCTTAACAGTTTGACATTGATTGACCGTCTCTTGTTCTATAATCTATAATATGCAAGTAGAAGAAGAATAATACTGAATACATTAAGCTCCGTCCATATGCTTGGCAAACAATGGCAAACAGCAAACACGTACGTGTGGATGGGTGTTTGTCGTAGTTTGCCTGTTTGTGTTTGTGTTGGGCAGTGTTCGGCATTGGTGTCGGTTTTTCTTGCCAGATCAAAGGATGTTTGGCAAACAGTTTGCGATGTATCCACACGTTTGAACAGCGATCAGTAATGCGCGCGAGCTTGCGGGAGGCGGACGTATTTACTTGCTACACTTTTACGTTGGCGCGCAAAGCGTAAAAAATGAGTAATTGGTTAGCACCTACGATTCTGACATTTTTGGAGGCTTATCAAAATGAACCATGTCTCTGGAATTCCAAAGATGCCGATCACAAAAATCGGCAAAAGGTTAATGATGCATGGTCTCGCATCAGTATTATAATGAATAAAAGTGTTAAGGAATTGAAGGCCAAAAAAGAAATACTGATGGGTACGTTCCGCAGACATCTGAAGAAAAAAAAAGATTCTATTCGGTTTTCTAATTTCTTTCTCTTGCTTTAATTTATAATAAAAAAATGTCAACCCGAAAGTAATAGCTGCCACAAGCTCGTCGTCCGCCATGTTTGCCGATTCGGAATGTAATGAACGTTCGCCAAGCATGTGGTTGGCTGTTTGTGTTGGGTGATTGTTGTTGCTGTTTGGGACTTTGTTTGCTGTTTGCGGTGTTTGTGACAAACAGACAGCGTGTGGAGGCCGCTTTAATATTATACACGAGTCACGACTCACGACACACGTCAAACCTATGATTTTTTATCATCAGCTGATTTTTAAGATTTGTATGGTCAATACCTTAAATCGGTCTAGCAGCTTTCCTATATAAAAAGGTACTCTGTGCAAGCAGCTCAATTATTGAAGAATACTTTAAGATAAAATCAAACATTTATTAATACTTATGTTCTACACAATAGAGTATATAAGTTATAAAATTTTATGATCGTGACTGTGAGAAAACCTTGTTTGAAACAATGCCCGGTTTAGACCTACGTGTCGTAACTCGATAAATGATTTTTCAAGCAGCCTACTATTATTAGGATATCATTATAGCTTAGACAAAATTAGCACAGTAGCCACCCAGAACATGTCGTGGATTAATGAAAATTGTGTCTCATTTTTTCAACTTTTTTGTATAAAAGTTGTAAAGACTGGAAGAGTACCTCAGCATATTGCCTTCATCATGGATGGAAACCGGCGTTATGCTAAGAAGCAAAGTGTTAATTGTAGTGAAGGACACAGTAAAGGATTTGATAAATTATCAGAGACTTTGAAGGTTAACCCTTTATTTTATATGTGATTTCATTGTACATAGTATAAATAATATTTTATACTTTGCATAAATTTGTGTTTACCCAATTCCTGCTGAAAGCAAGTAGGTTTTGCACCCAGGTACACAAAAATATTCATAGACAGAACTTACATTTAGCTAATTTTTTTTTCTGGTAGCTCTGGGCTAGTGTTTATTATACTAGTATTGATCAATGTATCATTATTTATTTTAAATTTTTTCAGTGGTGTCTGGATCTCGGTGTATCAGAAGTGACTGTCTATGCCTTTAGTATTGAGAACTTTAAGAGAAGTACAGAGGAAGTGACAGCCTTGTTTGATTTAGCTCGTGATAAATTTAACAGATTATTAGATGAGATGTAAGTACAGTTTCTTAACCCATCAATCCCCAAGCGGCAGTCGGCTGCCACATAACAATTGAAAATCTATTGTGACTGCAATACCCACGATGTGATGGATAGAGGTGCTACTAGATAAAACTCAATTTGCCTCATAATAAATTGCTTAGTAAGATTTGCCTTTAGAGTGTAAATATAATATTTTCTTCTTATATCTGTTACTTAAAGTATCCTTTTGCCACAGACTTAAACACTGTTTTACAAATAAAACATTCCCTTTTTCATAAATTCTCTCGTTTTTAGGGTTCCGTACCCAAAGGGTAAAAACGGGACCCTATTACTGAGACTTCGATGTCTGTCTGTCTGTCCATCTGTCTGTCTCCAGGCTGTATCTCAAGAACCGCTATAGATAGACTTCTGAAATTTTTACAGATTGTGTATATCTGTTGCCGCTATAACATCAAATACTAAAAACAAAATAAAGTTAACATTAAAGGGGGGCTCCCATACAACAATTGTGATTTTTTTTGGCTTTTTTTGCTCGTATTCCATAATGGCAACAGGTAGGCACTTGAAATATTCACAAAATCCTTAGTTATATTCGTAATTTAATATTTAATAATAAAATTAAAATAAAATAAATGATTAGGGGAGGCTCCCATACAAAAATGAAAAAAACACTATTTTTTCGCTCTATAACGGTACGGAACCCTTCGTGCGCGAGTCCGACTCGCACTTGGCCGAATATATTTTTTGAAATTTTAATAGGTATATTATTAAAATAAATTGCTTATTGTCAACAACACAACAGTTACTTTAAACTGTAAATATTTTGCATAATATATGAATGTGAGGGGGTCCTGGCCATTTAGCCGAAACTTTTTCGTTTTCGCTTCGTTATAGAATCGCCGATCAAAATGTATGGAATTGACATAAGACGAGTCGAACGTCAACGTCATACTAACGAACGCTTATGTCAATTCCATACATTTTCATCGGCGATTCTATAATGAAGCGAAAACGAAAATATTTTGGCACACCCCCCTGGGCCCCCTTATCACAGGGCAACCTAGTTAGGGCACTAGTCTCCACTCCTGTTATAATTTTGTATCTTCATCTTTTTTTCATTCCAGCAATCAAATCAATGAGTGGGGAGTGAGATTGCACATAGCGGGGAATCTATCACTACTGCCAGAGGACTTGCAAGTGCTGGTCTCCAAAGCAATGGTGGCAACGAGAAAAAATAATAAACTTCGTCTAAACATTGCATATGCATACACAGGTAATAAGTTATTGCAGTGCTTCATTACATCCATTTTTTTTTTCAAATTACATAAGTAATATATACAGTTCGGAGTAGAACCTTCTAAATTAAGTGTAATTTGAGGGAGATACAATCGCTTTCTAAATGACACGGCTCACGTGTCATACGCCACACGTTAAAAACCCATAAGACGCGGCTGCCGTGTAATCCGCAATGAATGCACCTTTAAAAAAGGTTGACGGCCCCTACTTTTTTTCAATTCACAGAATATTCAGAGGCGAAGCCTATAGGCTTGTTCTACATGGAAAATTAAGATGATTTTGTTCAGAGTAGAACCTTCTAAAGTGTAATTTGATGGAGATACAATCGTTTTTTAAATGACACGGCTCACGTGTCATACGCCACACGTTAAAAACATGTATGACACGGCTCCCGTGTCATCCGCACTGAATCGGTTAATTAAACATGTTAATTCTTTGTTTCATAATAATTATTTTCATCATGAAAAAAAACCTAAAAAAATACCCCAAATGTTGTTTCCAGCTAGGGACGAAATTACAAGAGGAGCATCAGATTTGATCAAGAGTGTCAAAGCAAATGAATTGAATCCATTGGATATAAATGAAGATTTAGTTTCACAGACTTTGGACTTAGGAAGTCCTGAATTACTTATCAGGACATCAGGAGAAGTTCGGCTCTCTGATTTCATGTTGTGGCAGGTATGATAAAGATTAAAGACTTAGTATTAATTATTTTAGTGGCCATGCTAAGTAGGGGAGGAAATTGTATCTACAGCAATACTTGTTTTTATTAAAAACTATAATAATATTATACTTATTGCTTATCCAAATTGTTCACACAATCAAAATTTTATTTGTGGGAATTGTTCACTATGTTAACTATCCGCAGTATGAAACAATAAAAGTAAGAATGTATAAGTAAGAGAAAAATATTTATCTCACCAGTGTTTTTCTTTACAGATATCTAATACGGTGCTACATTTTACTGACGTATTGTGGCCAGAGTTTAGCATCTGGAACCTTTTAGCAGCTATAATTCACTTCCAACGACATCCACCACCATTAAAGAAAACAGAAGAATTCACTCCCAGCCAGCAAGAGTTCCTTGAAAAATTGGAAAGTAAAAGGTGGCAGCAGTTACAAAGAATTATTAAAACGTGAATATAAATGTTATTTCAAAACTCAGGAATGGTAATTTGTAAGTACATATATTATATTATGTAAAGTTTTATGCCAGTTATACTTTAAATTAGACAATAATTTCAGTTCTTTACTAAGAAAGCAAATACAGTGAGAACCATTGCAATAAATAAAGTCTTTGCTTTTCGAAGTTTTCTGTAGTTTTTTACTATTTACCTATTTACACTAAACAATGATTACACGTCTAGTCGACAGTAGTTTTGTTGCCTGAAAACTAAAAGCTGTTCCTGTAAGAACTTTGTGCCCTGATCACATGCTTCTAAGAAATTTTCTTTCTATCAGCTCAGGTTTTTAAGATCTCATTCCTAAGTTTCAAAAATCTCGCATTTTAGCATATTTCAGAATCATCTTATAACTGCTGGAATGATTTGTTAATAAATTTGTTAAGAAAATATGTTTAGTAAATATACACATCTCTTATTTGAATTTCAATTTAAATTGTATATTATATTTTTTTATTCAAATATGAGAGTTGAAAACTATAATTTCTTTTTTCATACAAAAATTGTTACTCTACATAGTATGAGCATTTAAAAAACCGTTATAACTTCGGGGAAATCAGTCATAACTCATAACTCATTGAAACAAGTTACATTCTCAAAAAGAAGTTTCTCTCTCTGGCATACATTTATCAAACCTAATGAAAATGAATACTTTTAACTGCAACGTGATTCTGAAATGAGCTAAAATGCGAGATTTTTGAAACTTTGAAATGAAATATCTTAACCGATTCAGTGCCGATGACACGGGAGCCGTGTCATACATGTTTTTAACGTGTGGCGTATGACACGTGAGCCGTGTCATTTAAAAAACGATTGTATCTCCCTCAAATTACACTTTAGAAGGTTCTACTCTGAACAAAATCATCTTAATTTTCCACGTAAAACAAGCCTATAGGCTTTGTTTCTGAATATTCTGCGAATTGAAAAAAAGTAGGGGCTGTCTCCTTTTTTAGCCCGGCCGTACATTATCCGAAATTTCTGATCAGAAAAATTCGGCCGCCCGCCGGAACGCACTCTGTTTATATATTTTGTTGTGGACCCCGCATACTATCAGAATTCTGACGTATCAAAATGTATGAGCGTCCGAATTTTTCTTATCAGAAATTCGGATAATGTGTGGCCCGGCTTTTTAGTAGTAAACTTTTAAGAAAATAAAGAAGTAATATTGGGAGTCCATATTATTCTATATTATTTTAGACTTTCAAGTTCTCGCAATTTTTTTTAAAACAATAATGTAGAAAAATACTTGCGTTGACGTTGCGTTTTTGAAACTTTGAAATGAAATATCTTAACCGATTCAGTGCGGATGACACGGGAGCCGTGTCATAGATGTTTTTAACGTGTGGCGTATGACACGTGAGCCGTGTCATTTAAAAAACGATTGTATCTCCCTCAAATTACACTTTAGAAGGTTCTACTCTGAACAAAATCATCTTAATTTTCCATGTAGAACAAGCCTATAGGCTTCGCCTCTGAATATTCTGTGAATTGAAAAAAAGGCCGTCAACCTTTTTTAAAGGTGTATTCATTGCGGACTACATGGCAGCCGCGTCTTATGGGTTTTTAACGTGTGGCGTATGACATGTGAGCCGTGTCATTTAGAAAGCGATTGTATCTCCCTCAAATTACACTTTAGAAGGTTCTACTCCGAACAAAACCGTCTTAATTTTCCACGTAAAACAAGCCTATAGGCTTCGTTTCTGAATATTCTGTGAATTGAAAAAAAGTAGGGGCTGTCTACTTTTTTAGCCCGGCCGTATATTATCCGAAATTTCTGATCAGAAAAATTCGGACGCCCGCCGGAACGCACTCATCATACATTTTGTTGTGGACCCCGCATACTATCAGAATTCTGACCTGTCAAAATGTATGAGCGTCCGAATTTTTCTGATCAGAAATTCGGATAATGTGTGGCCGGGCTTTTTTTAGTAGTAAACTTTTAAGAAAATAAAAAAGTAAGTAATATTGGGAGTCCATATTATTCTATATTATTTTAGACTTTCAACTTCTCTCATTTTTTTTAAAACAATAATGTAGAAAAATACTTGCGTTGACATCAAAGTATTACTAATTAAAAACCCGAGCTGATAGAAAGATATTGTGCACAAAAGAAACTGACATTAGTTTGCAGGCAACAATTATTTTTTTCCTAAATTTTGTAAACCTGTGTTATGAACGGGGTTTTGCCCTGAAGATTTGCAAAGCATATCGGACCGTCTACCTGAACTCTGCGTTGCTGTTGGCTAGGATACTCCCTCTTGATCTTAGAATACTCGAAGCATCGAGGCTTTATGAGATCAAGAAGGGAGTGTCATACCCGGCATTGGGGGACAGGGAGGTGGAACGAATGGCTTCCGTGATTGAGGACCCACATCCGGCAGAGCAGGTAGAGCTGAGGTTCGGGATGGTAGATGAGGACTCGTATGCTGACGTGGTTAACAGCCACATCCATAGGATCTATACGGACGGCAGCAAAATTGAGGGTCGAGTCGGAGCCGCTCTCTCCGTATGGAAGGGTGATGCCGAGACGAAGGCCGTCAAGCTTACTTTGTCGCCGTATTGCACCGTCTACCAAGCCGAACTCCTAGCGCTCCAAAGAGCAGTAAGTATAGCCTGCAAGAGTGGAATGGCGAAGGTCGGTATCCTTAGCGATTCCAGATCGGCTCTCTAGGCTGTTTTAACCTTTAGTTTCACTGATCCCCTGGCAGTGCAAACAAGGGCGGCCCTCCGAAAAGCTGCATTGCAGAGGCGGGAGGTTTCCCTGTTTTGGATTAAGGCGCACGCAGGGTTGAGGGGCAATGAGAGGGTTGACGAATTAGCCAAGGAGGCCGCGCTGGGATTGAAAAGGAAGCCTGACTACGATCTGTGTCCTGTTTCATTCGTCAAGCGTATCTTAAGAGAGGATACGATTGAGGAATGGGACAGGAGATATGAAGTAGGAGGGACGGCCGGAGTCACGAAGCTTTTTTTCCCAAGCGCTGCTGCTGCATACAAAATAGTTAGAAAAATAGATATCACACACTACACCACACAGATTCTGACTGGACACGGCGGATTCGCCTTCTACTTGCACAGATTCAAGTTGAAGGAGGATCCGTCGTGCCTGTGTCAGCCAGGAGTTGAGGAGACGTTTCCTCACCTGTTACTCGAGTGCCCAATTTTTGCTAGCAATAGATATGATATTGAGCAGAAACTGGGCACATCGATAACGGGTGAGAATCTGCCATCCATCCTGGGGGGAAAAAAGAAGGACCTATTCCTCTCTTTTTGTAAGAGGGTTGTGGGTGTTATAAATAAGAAAAATTGTGATATTCTACTGTGATAATTAGCGTAAGGCTCCTTAGCGATAAGTCTTATAAAAACTGTGATATTAGGTTAGCTGAACGTTGTGCTGTACGTTGTGTTGTTTATTTTACTGTATTTTAACTGGACATTTTAAAATTGGAATTTTATCTGTATTAATTGACTTTTATATTATATATATTAGCAATAAGAAAGATGTAACGAAGATGAAAGAAAAATGAAAACAACAAGCCCTGATTTTGTTAGGGGGATGGAGTTCTTAAAAAAAAAAAAAAACACCTGTGTTATGATTTATCGATGTAGTGTGTCTGTCGGTCTTTTTCCGCGTCATACTCCAGACGATCTATTTAAGTTAATACTACAAGAACACGACACAGTTTCAAATTATTACCATTTTGTTCCTAAAATTTCATGTCATAGGCTGTCATTTTCAAATTTTTAAAAGGAAAAATGTCATCACCTGCAATGACAATGTCAAATGTCATTACCTGCAATGACAATGTCAATGTCATAAGTCGGAGTTTTGCCGGGAATGTGAAAGAGTGATGTTGTGTTTTTGTATTATTTTCCTAAAATTATGTTAATTGAGTTTTTAATGTGTAATATTGGTAGGATATTAATCATTAGATATTCATTATTGTGCACAAGTGTAGGAAAGTGATGCAATATCCAGAAACGTGCTATTTTGTGTTCCCTCCAAAACTCCATCGAAAGTTTCAGTAAAGCGTCTACCTACCACTTTACTGAATCGACCGACTTGACTTCTTGACTGTATTGACTCTTACTTAGACTTTGACTAGACTTTCGACCTGATAATATAGAAAAACGAAGCTGAAAATTGTATTATAGAATATTGTTTTCCCGCCATATTTATACTCGACACTGGCCATGGTTAAATAGCCGAAGTGCCATTATAAGAAAAAAAAATGTCATAAGTCATTGTCATGACTGTCGATGTCACTGTGAATGAATTCATTGTCCTAAAAATAAAAGTAAACAAATTAAAATTTCTATTAGTTAGGCGTTTAAAATAATCTAAAATGCTTAGTACATAACAAAATATTAAGTTTTTCATATACATTTTAAGTATTTTGTGAACTATTCCCACAAATAAAAGTACACGTAAATAATGTTGTATAGCTTAAGAGTTAAGACGTACCAAGACTCAGCAAACTTTATTGGGGCTTAGAAAATAACTATAGAAAACATTGATATAATGTCCTATTAGCCTCAACAAAAAATGAGCTACAAATGTGTGAATTGTGGTGCAGCTGCGACAGCCTTATATAAAACTTACGGACCTTTAGTTTTGAAACTTACTAAGTGTGTAAGTATGTTTTTAAAGTGCATTAAAAAAGTACGAACCCTATTAGTTTTCTTTTAATTTCCTTTTTTCTATATTTTAGGAAACATGCAAAGGTATTGTAGATAAATACGTAGAATATGATCCAGTCATAGTAACAATTGATTTAATATTAATTTCCAAGGAGGCTCAGAGGCATATAATTTACAATACAGAATTCAAGGTAATAATATTTATGTTTAAGAATTTGACTCATGCTAATAAACTGATAAGGTTCTGAAAAAATATGTGATAAAAGATAATACTAAATACTATACTAAACATAAATAATATGTTGCTAATTTTTGATTTCAATGCATCTGTAAGCACTGGAATTACTTTTTTACCAATTCTCAAATACCTGAATGATAGAGGTAAGAGATCTATTTAAATAGTAAAACTTTAAGAAATTACATGCATTTTTATTTAATATTTCAGTCATACTGGAAGCTTCTCATTATCCTGGCACTGTTGGAAACATACGGTGTGTGGCACAATGACAGCCTCTTTAGTATCGCTTTGAATAATCTGTGCGACATACAGAACAACAGCACAGTGAATACTACATACCTGTAAGTGGCAAAGTTTTCTTAATAGTTTCTTGTTATAACTTGTGTTTCTTTTCTACACAAATTGTGCACCTCAGTATTGCTTATTTTTTTGTTATAAAATATCCTGCACAAGTATTTTTTTTTCAAAATACCAATTTGGCACAAAAAACTGGCAATGGCAGACCGCAGCATGTACCCACCACCCATGTAGCTGGGGGTTCCCAGGGTACAAGCTTTTTTTCAGTTACAAGTTCCAGGGGTACAATACATGTCTGATTCAGCAGCATCTAAGCCTAAGTATTTTTCTTTATTGTACTGATGATTTATGTATAGTAAATCATCAGTAGTCTTGACGCAAAAAGAAGCCTTAAATTTTTTCAATATTTAAATTTCCAGGTCTATACCGCCAACATATTTGCCCGAGCCGTGGGGTGAATGTGAGAGTTGGAGACAGGGAGATAAAGAGGATGCAGATCTGTTTATATGGGAGAAGGACTTCTATGTACAGTTCCTTGCTACTGCTGCTGGTAAGTTTTCAAAATTTTAGGGTTCCATAATCCATAGTACCAGTGAAAGGAGTTGGTTCATATTTGACCTATGTCATAGGTCATGTTATGCAAACTTAAAATTAAATAGGTAGTCTATCTGCCTTATAATTAACTTCTCTGATAGTACAAGGAACCATTATAATAATAATAATAATATCTATGAACACTTTACACCACGTCAGTCTGGCCCCATGGTAAGTACCTGATGGACTTGTGTTACAGGTACCAGATAACAGAAATATATTTAATACTTTTATTTATATACTATACATATATATTCAAGATTTTTATTATATGGTACATATGTATATTCTATACACATCCATCCATCCATCCAACTTTGAAAACTTTTTGTTCTGTTGGTGGGATTCGAACCCGCGACCCCCGGCTTGAGTTACCAACGCGCTCACCCACTGAGCCACAAGGTCATCTCATTATATTATAGTTTTACATAATTTCAGCTGCTCTTGATACAAATTGCAACAAAAGTTAAAAGTTGTCCATGCTAAATGGTCTTAAAAATAATTATATTATAATTTTTTTTTATTTAAATAATATATTTGTTTTTTCAGGTAACCTGGTGTTCCTGTTAAATATTTATGCTGTTATGACTTTGATGTGGAAATTAGGTTCACAAAAAGGTAGGTAAATTCTTGTTATATTTAAAGTTTAAGAAATGGATTTAAGCACATAAAGTACTACCTGGTAAGGAAAAGACCATACTATCCTGAAATCATCTGAAAGCTGAAAGAAATCAAAGTCTGAAAGTCTTTCAGCTGCTACTTTTACAATGAACTATATCCATCCTATCAGTATTATCACTTACAAGTTACACGGGACAAGACGTTTTGTTGAACAAATGACATATTTTTTGAGGACTGACATTGTGTCAAGTGGAGGACATCTGGTAGAAGCGGCTATGTTATTAGCGTTAGTTTTGTTACACCCTGTACATTATAATAATCTGTATGTTTACAGTAGTGTGTTCATCGCAAGCGGTGCGCGGCGCGACCCTGGCGGCAGCGCACGCGGCGCTCGCGCTCCCGCAGCTCGTGTGGGGTACTAACGCGTCGCCACATACACGACTACTACATTACACGCTCGTGTGGCTGTATGGTGTGGGTGTATATAGCAACGTGCTGACAGGTAAATGCGAGACCGCACTAGCGACACTACGCTGCAGCGGAGCGACGCGGCACTTCACGTTACATACAACTGACGTTTTGTGTCGCATCGCTGCCGCGTAGTAAGGCTGACTACATAATAATATGGTTTATACTTTGTATGAAACACAGAATATTTTGCCGTGACACTTCGCTGCGCTGCAACGTAGTGTCGCTTAGTGCAGTCTCACCGAGGTCAAACCACAACACTGCGCTGTGGTGTCGCATCGTAAAAATCTACGGTGCTATGGTAGTTTTTGTGATACATTTTTGCATGGTGACACCTTTGGATGAAAATCAGTTGAGCTATTTGATGGTTGTGCAAGGGAATTTTATTTTTGTTTTATTTAATTTAGTTAGTCAACAAATAATTACATGTAATACATTTAAGCGAAAGTTGCGAATGTCTGCAAATCTACTCGAGTAGTCCCAAAGACCTCTAAACCTAAGTAGTCCCAAAAGAAATTGCATCATGTGCACATAACAAAGAACTGTGTTTAATAACTATTTAATTTGTCTGGGTTTTTAATGTTTTTAAATATAATAATATTATTTTCAGTGCTGTACGAAGGGCCCAGGCTGGTAACTATTCCGCTGCTCGTCATTAGTAACTTGCTGAAGTTTGTCACCATCTTCCACATTTCACCAGTCATAAGAAGAGTGTTGAGCTAGCATCAGAACATTGAAGGGGAGGTTTTGTTAAGTCAAAAGCCTAGTCAATATTTCATAGCTATGACATTTAATGCATGTGTTTTAAATGGTAAGAAGCTTAAAATGAATTAGAGTTAATAATATTAAACATTCCAAAAATAAAACAAGTTCAGAGCATAGAGTATCACAGAGTATTTATTCACCAAATATATTATTCGCTTACAAGTCATTTTGGGTAACTTTGAATTGCGGTTTAACTTTGAACAATACATTTTTGTATGTTTTTGTATTGTTCAAAGTTAAACCGCAATTCAAAGTTACCCAAAATGAGCGTATAATTTATTTTATTTATACATTCCTTACTTTAAAATTTTGCATACAAAATTGATAATGAAGAAAGAAACGAAAAATAAATATAACATTAATTATTTCTATAACTTAGATGTAACATCGAAAAAATAGAATACCTAGTTTCGTTGTTTTTAAGATACAAAATGATAAACAAAAAAGATTAGTGTGAAATTTAAATTAAAAATAAGTTTAGAATGACGTGAATGTAACCTACTTGATATAATAAAGAAAATATTTAATTAACTTTTCTCTATTTACTAGCATGAACTATTGGAATATTGTTCTTTTATGATTACATAGCTTATATACAACTATACAGCTATTGTATGATTGATTTATAATGCTAAGCAATAAATTGAATGTCATGGTTTTAAAATACGAATAGCTGTGGCTCCTATTGGAATTCAGAAACCAATTTCTACAATGGTGATAAAAGTAGACATTAATAATATTTAATACCATAAAAGCACTAAAGCTGCCAAAGCTACCAAGTAACTATAACTAAAGTGTGGTCGCAGAGCACATAGAAATTCGTACATTGACTTTAATACTTGCCAGTTGTGCAGATGGCGTTTCGTATTTATACAAGGATGCGATAGGAGTTCCACAGCACCTCAGTTACCATATACTTTAGTCAATATAATATGATTCCTATAATTTGGATAAGTTATCTAAAAACTCTACCTTTTATAATTTGGGTTTAAGGAATAAAAGTTCTGATAAAATTGTGACTTTCAAAGAACCTTTCATTCTAGAACCATAGAACAAAGATCTTCAAAGAATTACTTATACTATTTGATCCCAATTTGAAAAATAATATTATATATTTTTTTACTATGATTTTTTGTAAATAAACCTAAATGTTGTAGCCATTTTTAGTATTCAGTGTTTCTGCTTGGCAAATATTATGAGATTCAAATGTTTAACATTTTACATGTTTAACATTTGAAACTAAAACCTGTATGTACCATCGAGGAAATTGATTCCTAGGCAGTTGACAGACCAACGTCATTTGGTACGATAAACGATTATGTCAATTCAATATTAATTTTATTGTGAGCTGGGTTTGATGTAACGTGACCAAACTACGTAGTTCCCTCATCTGCCTAGGAATCAACTTCTCTGATAGTAGTTGTTTGTTTTTTGTGGAATTTCTTGTTTTTGGTATCTTGTTAGTTCTTGTAACATTGAACACAATGTCGCTTTGTAATGGGGTTTTATCAATATAAAATGAGCCATTTGACATTTAACACAATAATTACGATATAAATGATCACTAAAGTATGTATTGGGAATTTCCCCACAATAGTTATTTGTGCATAAACATAGAAAACACAGCGCTTATTTAGTAAACATTTTTCCAGCAAAATTATATTTGGATGTAATGTAATGGGAGGTAGTGGACACAGGGTACCAATTGTAGCTGTTACTTAATCTGAAAATTGGTTCAAGAACAACCATAATATTCACAAAAAACTACAATATATTAAAATTTAGTTTGGTTTTAGTAATTCATCTTAAATATCAAAGTTAACAAAAATAACTATCTCACTTACAACAATTCAGTCTTTGGTGCAATTGAGCCAAATTAAATAAGCCTTAAAAAAAGAATGCAAACAACATAAAAGACTGAGTGGGGTTAAATCATGTGAAATGCTGTGGTAAGAATTTTTTTTTGCTTTCATAGTCTTTCTAATATCAAAACCGAAACAGTTTTAGATTCTGCACTACAAAATAATGAATACACATTAGATAGTTTGCAAAAACATCATTAATTGTTACTTGATGTAACATAATGTACAATTACATATTAACTTACATAATTATTATAATAAGTATTATAAACTTTTGTCTACAGACTACATTCTCTAAATTAATAATATTATTGATTTATTTTTATTGTGACTATTTTTACTATTTAAATGAAGATTATGCAGATTAAAAATCAATGAACTTTTGTGGATGCAACAACAAGCCTGCAGCAGTGAGCTATAAGCCATCTTAAATTTGATGCAAGCATTTTAAAAAAAGGTCTTATGAGTATTACAAACTCCTTTATACTTAAAGTCATAATATTATACAAATATTGCAACATTTAACAGTGACTGTACAAATAAATTATTACATCTGCTACAACTATGGTACTAGAGGCGGATCGTCCTGTCCGATCATGACATCTTCGTACATTACGTCGTTGTTTCGACGTAAATTGATCTTTTGTCGGACATACTCGATCAAACTGTACTTCCTTATTACGAGCACTAGGCCGACGACCACGAGGGATATAGTGAAGATGGAGATGACGGCGGCCGTGGTGTCGTGAGCCGAGTACGGGTCGCTGCTCCCGTCCAAACACTCACCATCGTGCATAACATAACCGTCCAGGCAAGCGCACTGACCTGTCTCCTGAATACATTTTTGATGCTTCCCAGGACACCCGCCTATATCGGCCGCATTGCAGGGCAGGATATTATCTGTTAAAAAGAATGAAGCTACCGTATAAAATTGCCCGAACAAATTGATTCAATTAAATAATTGTCTACTTACCCGAGGAGGCGTAGCGTAAGAAATTCAACGCCAAAATCGCAAGGAGTTCGACGACTTTGATTCCCATATTCGTTATTTATGTATTTTGTTGCGTATCACATCCCAATACACAAAAGAAAGGCGAAATTGCAGAAAGAATCGTCACCGAAAGGTCTTTTCTATGTTTCTATCGCGCCAGCAAAACAACTTCTAAATTCAAATTGTCATTTGTCATGTAACTTGAAGTAGGAGTGACACTGACAATTACTGACATAACGATTTTTTTTTCTTATTATGGCACTTCGGCTATTTAACCATGGCCAGTGTCGAGTATAAATATGGCGGGAAAACAATATTCTATAATACAATTTTCAGCTTTGTTTTTCTATAATGTCAGGTCGAAAGTCTAGTCAAAGTCTAAGTAAAAGTCAATACAGTCAAGAAGTCAAGTCGGTCGATTCAGTAAAGTGGTAGGTAGACGCTTTACTGAAACTTTCGATGGAGTTTTGGAGGGAATACAAAATAGCACGTTTCTGGATATTGCATCACTTTCCTACACTTGTGCACGATATCTAATGGTTAATATCCTACCAATATTACACATTAAAAAACCAATTAACACAATTTTAGGAAAATAATACAAAAACACAACATCACTCTTTCACATTCCCGGCAAAACTCCCCGACATAACGATTCGTTCAAAAACTGTTCAGATGTTGCTAGATCACAGGTCTACCAGAATCTGATGGCAATTTTTGACAGCAGATTTTCAAAAAATATCCTTGATCATTGGATAAATTTTTATATTTGCATGTTTAACACAGAATCAGCCGCTATAAGAAAAAAAAGGATCAAAATGTTTTATTCCAATTACCCCGGTATTGCTAGAGTCAATTTATTTTCTCACTTTTTGCCATCAGATTCTGGTAGACCTATAAATAGGAATATTATATAAGTCTGTCAAGAATGAAGAAAGAGTAGACGCATCAGCCATCACGCAGTACAAAATTTTCTAAACGTATTTACGCTCAAAAAGCGTTTTTTAGGGTTCCGTAGCCAAATGGCAAAAAAACGGAACCCTTATAGATTCGTCATGTCGGTCTGTCTGTCTGTCTGTCCGTCCGTATGTCACAGCCTTTCTCCGAAACTATAAGAGCTATACTATTGAAATTTGGTAAGTAGATGAAGTCTGTAAACCGCATTAAGATTTTGATACAATAATGGAAAAATTATTAAAAATTTTAGGGGTCCCCATAGGTACAACCGAATCAAAATTTTTTTTTCATCTAACCTATGCGTGTGGGGTATCTATGGATAGGTCTTCAAAAATCATATTGAGGTTTCTAATATCATTTTTTCTAACCTGAATAGTTTGCGAGAGAGACTCTTCCATAGTGGTAAAATGTGTGTCCCCCCCTCTAACTTCTAAAGTAGGGGCATGATAAGTCTAAAAAAATATAATATGATGTACTTTACTATAAAAACTACCAACAAAAATTGGTTTGAACGAAATCTAGCAAGTAGTTTTTTTTATACGTCATAAATGGTAAACTTAATTTAAAAATAAATCAAAAACCTTTTAATTACATAAAAATAAACCTTATTGCTGCTGCGGAACCCTTCATTCGGAGTCCAACTCGCACTTGGCCGGTTTTTTTCTGTTTGTATTTCCACAGAGAACGCTTATTACACTTTAAATATTATCACCTTTTTATCTCGATTTAATAAGGTTTTCATATTTTTAGGTGATTTCAAAATTGTGTAAGCGTCTACTCTTTTTTGACAAGCTGTAATTTACACATAATATTATTCCAAATTCCAAAGGTATTTTTTTTTATAAGTACTTGTTTTTTGAGTAGAATAGAAAATAGAGTAGACATTAAACAATATTTTATCGGTAGCTACATTAATAGTTTTACATTATCTTAGAATATTACATAATATATATTTTTAATAAACAATACAACTTTGTCACTACACCAACTTTTATTTCGTTAACATTACAGTCTTATTGTCTTATTTCAGAAGTTGTACTCCTCCCCGGAGCCGTACGTGTATTTCTCCGGCAGTATATAATCGGCCGGGTCGTGGCCGTACGCTTCCTTTCCACCGTTCCCGTCGCTGGGCCCTTCTCTGAAAAGTAAAATAATGATGGCTAAAATAGGTATTATTACCGACAAGTTTCTTTTTGCGGGTGTTGATTTATAAAACTATAATAATACTAGATGACCCGGTGAACTTCGTATCATAACGATATAAACCTAATTTAACATAGCGCCATCTATTAAATATTTAGTATATCAACAAGGACAAACAACGTGACACGAAATTTTTATATATTAAAGATTATAAGGCTTGTAAAAACCATTAGATATATTAACTTTATGGTAAAAACAAAGTTGTGGCAATTTCGCCCCCATTACGCCACGGAACCCTAAAAAATCAACTTACCTCAGTTCCTCATGTCTCTTCTTTGGTTTCTCTTCTGCCTCGTGTTCATGGTGCTCATCTTCATCACTCGACTCACGGTACCGCTCCGCTGATGAAATAAAACTAGCTTTATTATTACAACAATTTATTGATAACAAATAAGTTCAAAGAAAATACAAAGTGTCAAACGAAGCTGAACTAAACCAACTTTGACAAAATATTTCATCTAGAGGGTGTACAAAACTATGTGATAATACTTTATGGTTGAGTCCCATGTATAGAGATCAATGTGAAAGTAGCAGGGCTGAAAGAGCAATTTTTTTGTGATTTAAATGGGCAAGTGCCCCAGCGTCATGAGTTTGTCCATACAAAAGTAAAAAAAGTTACTCTTTCAGCGCTACTTTCACAGCAAAATCTGTGCAGGGCGCTCATACGCACCCTAAATTACCACTTAGCTTTGTTACACCTTGTATATCTGCAGCATTAAAACAACCATTTGAGAACTCTCTTTGCGAACTTAATCGGTCTTTTGAGTCTTCTCAATTCACCTCTTTTCTCGTGGGGATGGCTGTGAGCCGCGTCGTGTCCCTCGTCGTCTTGGCCGTACGAATCCTGTTTCTCGAACTCGTAGTTGTCTCCAGCCTTTTTGTGGTAGGAGTCAAAGTGCTGGTAGCCCTTCTTCCCCCCGCCCCCCTTCTTACGGGAGTACCCGATTTCACCGTCACCATCGCTACTGTAGGATTTGTGGTAGTTCTCCGGCTGAAAATCGTGGTGTTTTAATTTTTTAACCGACTCCCAAAAAGGAGGAGGTTATATGTTCGTATGTTTATATATTTTTTAAGAGCTACCGTTACTACATAGTGAAATCTTTATTATTATAATAGAACTTCGGTCAACCTAACTTAAGCTAAAATATCGTTGCGGATTCTAAGGTAACCAATGTATGTATTTGATTCTAAACTTTTTGGTCGTATCCAAAATGTTTTTTGTGAATGGAAACGCATAGACGTAAAACATCTTGACTGAAAAATAAGTGAGGGTGGAAAAAATTTGAAGAAAGTTTGTAGAAGACGTTTTCGGACTCGCCTTGAAGAAGATTCGGAATTTGACAGTCAACCTGATGGGAGAGGCGTTTACCTCTTGGCAAGACAAAAAACTTACCGGAGCCGCCCTGACTTCTCTCACGTAAGATCCCACAGACTCCGTGTCGTCAACCATCTCCAGGTCTTGAAGTGTCGGTCTCCCGCTAGCCAGGTGAAGACCCAGCACCAATATTAGCAGCTTCATTCTGTATCTGTGAACCTTAATTTGAAACCATGAAAAAGTAGCTTGTATTAAATAATGTTATATTGTAATATTGTAGTAATTGACTATTCAACTGTGCCCTAACGATGAGGGTCTAAACAGGCCAATGAAATGATTTTTTGAAGATTTTACAGAGTTCTTAGACATTTAAGACTAAGTTGATACAATATAAGTTAGAGGGATACAAGACCCTAAGAGATTGTTAGAACTTAGAAGACTCTTAGCGTTAGCGCACGGTTGTGAAAACTGGCATCAAAATTTTTCTAATAGTTAGAAGCTCCTTTAATCACAAAGACCTCTTGATTTATTAGGTAAATTGTGAATTTAAGTGATATTCTTGGACAGTAAATAAAAAGGTATAAAATCGGTAAAGTAATTCTTCTACCTTCTCCTTTGTCACTCAATATTCTTCTTTCTGATTTGAAATTACGAACTGGACGTTTCTTTTTTACTCAGGCTAGATTCTTCTAAGCCACCAGCTTAATAAGTGTTTTAAAAATAATCGTATACATAAAAAACGTATACTGTCACCACCGCAAGTGCTCAGCATGTTTCCGCGCGATGTTTTATATAACCAGCGATTGCGGCGTGCGACGTCTTTCACAACGCGCGCGCGACTGTACCACCATTGTTAATTTTTTGCCGCCAAATTGCAACTCATTAAGAAATTGGAATACTTTTTATTGAAATGTGTAAAGTGATAAATTGTTTGATATTGATAAATCTTGTATTGCAGTCGGGATTTGTGATAGCAGTGCTTTGTTTAGCTGTGAGCTCATAACTCAATGGCATAGATAACTACCTAGGTTCAGTTTCATGTTGTTACAGTGGGCATCGTACCCGCAAGTTTGTCTTAAGCGGATAGTGAAACACCATGAGATTTTAGTGGGTAAACCCCACTTTTGGGGAGTCCCGCACACCTCGGTCGATGTCCCTTATCCGCCGTGGAAGCGCAAAGTTTTCCCATGTTAAAAGGCGCAGTTTCATGTACGTCCTATAACTTTTCATAACTAGGTATAGCGCGTAGTATTTGATAATAATATAGCGGATCTATTTGTCTTTATGCTATTAATATGCGTGGGAATCGTCCCCCCCATATAGGTTCTTTGGTCCATGCCAAGTTGAATAAATTCTTAGTGGTCTAAATGGTATGCAATGAAAAAATGCATTGCATACCAATAAAACCTCTTAAGGTGATCATATATTTATCAGCAAGCACGCGCAGAACCCATCGCATTTTAGGATTCGTTGTATGAAATGATGTGAAACCTCGCACATTCATCCGCACCGTACGCTCCGCATTTCGTGTAATATGCGGTGCGTTCGACGCGTACGGCGCGACGCGTACGGTGCCGACATTAAGATCCGTATAAATAGTCAGTACTCAAGATGCATCTCGATCTCAAGATACGGTTCAGGCTCTGTGATTGGTTGGCTGTCAAAATTTGGACCAATTATAGAGCCGAACCGCGTCTTGAGACCGGGTCGCATCTTAAGTACTGACTGTTCATACGGGCCTAAATGTGCGATCAGCATATTAAGAGCGTTGCAATATGAATCGACCCTTACTAAGAAGGTTTGTTATAAACGGAAAATAATATTGCCCTACACTATGGTACAAATTGCGTAAGAGATCGAAGAAAGCACCAATCGGTCCCTGAACAAAATTGATTTTGCGGTTGGACGTAGATAATTCAAAACGTGTTGATTGTTTCATCTTAAGCAACCTTTTACTGTATTCCAATTTATTTTGATCTACCTAGTACAACAAAAGATTGAAACTCGATCACAATCAATAATTTACTATAGACCTAGTTGAAAAATGTAGTCAATTCGTGCTTTTTAAATTATATTAATGGCTGCCAAATCTTATTGTACCTATACATTTGGTTTTCATTAATTTTTATTTGTTTGTTTCTGTACTTATATCGTAGTTTAACTTTTTTTTAATTTTCCATCTCTTTCCGGGAAAGCGGTGTAAACAATAATTTTCTTGGTGCTGGTACTGGATTTTCTTTGATTGTTAATCTCCTTAGTAAATACGGAATCAACATTCGTCTCCCATTCCTTAGTAAGCTTCAGATCACAGAGAACTTTGTTTCTGAAAAATATTGTCGAACATTAGACATCAACGCGTACATAGATATCTAACCGCCGCTGTACATACATTTAATTATAATTAACCTTCAATTTAATGAAGAGTTTGACAGTCAGTCAGAGATGTCAAACTTTTTAAATTAATTACATTTAAGTAATTAATGTTCCACTCTGAGTGCTGTGGTGCAGTGGCTGCGTTTCCACCAGAGATGTGTTGCGAGGCATGTGTTTTTAAGATCAAATAGTATCGCCGCGCTGAGCGATGTCATGGCAAATTCACGTCAATGAAGCGATTGTATTGGTTCTCAAAAACATATTCCTCGCAACACATCTCTGGTGGAAACGCATCCAGGCTGGATACATAATGCGTCCGTGCGAAAGAGCGTTTTGGCCGCTGCACCGCTAGTTCACAAGCAATAGTATGTAACGATTTATTTAAATAGCGGCGCGGTCGCTCTGTCATTTAGACTGCCTTCACATTATGTCGCGGGTACCGCAGCAGCCGCGCGGCAGCCGCGCGACTTCCATACTAAACAGAGTTGCGCCGCAGCCGCGCGACTCGCAGGCAGCCTTACATACAATTGCTTGTGATCTCGCTGTGCAGCCGCCAAACCGAGCGTTTGGGCGGACGTATACAAATCGAGCCTTACGTTTATAATAATAGTATAAATCTACTGTCCTTCATATTCCCTATAAAGTTTACTAAGCGAATCATACACAAGGTCTGATGTGACGTCGAACCGGATCACTTTGTACCCCAGGTCCTGACCGCGGTGCATGGACGCCTTCGCCAGCACCTGGGCCACCTGCGACGCCCGGGGGGTATCGGGGGGTACCAGGAGGAGTATCTGCGGGATGACATTAAATATCTACAGGGTGTACAAATAACAAAACAAAGTGATAATACTTTAGCGTGTAAGTAGCAACTAGCAGCGCTAAAAGAGTAACTTTTTAAAATTATTACTATACGGGCAAATTCATGACGTTGCAACATTTATCATAGAAGCATAGAAGTCAAATAACTATAAGTAATCAAAGAATTATGAATTTGTTTTGTAACACTTTGTATAAAATCTGAAGTCGCGTAAAAATTAAGGAACACTTCACATTCTATAGTACCAAGGCTTCGTGTAGCGTAACTTCGCTGCCTTCTCTGGTTTTAATTAGTTTTAATGTATTTTTTATGGTCCGGTTAACATGGGCTACATTTTATTTTGCGTAGTCGGGTTATAGTTTCTTAACCTTTAAACTATGGACATCTAAAAATTGTTACATACTTATGGACATGGGGTCTGACAGACCGCTCCTATTCTCGGCTGTTTTTTATGTAATTAAAATATTTTTTGTATTATTTCCGCTTAAATAACACACAATTGATTTAGTGAATTTATGGGTTAAATATCCAAAATTATAAAATTTATTGGTAAATTAAGTATTTAAGTACTTCCTTCAAATTAGCAAAAACGTTAAAAATACTTTACTGTACCTTCGTTAGAAGTCATTTAGATTATTGTTCACAAGTGTGGAATTCTTGCTATAATAAGTACATTGATAGAATCGAAAAAATTCAAAAACGATTCTTGCGGTTCTTATGTTACCGCCTCAAAATTGTCTACAACTCAGATAACTACCTTGCCCTTCGCAGACAATTTCTAAACGAAGACAAATCTCTGCATTTTTATTTTAAAAGTTATTAATAATGACGTTGACTGTCCAGACCTTCTCCAAAAATTAAATTTTACTGTACCTTCCAGATCCAGAAGATACATTAATCCTCCACTTACTTGTGAAACCTACAGCACTAACTATAGAGGTATCTCATTCCTGGTGCGAGCAAGCAGATCTTATAATTCTCTTTGCAAAGAACTTAATTTAGATCCCTATATCACCAAAAGTACTATATTTCGATCGGATTACAATAAGACATTTTTAGTAAGTGACTCTTACTTGCCATGGTGCCATACTTATTTAGTCACTTCAATAAAATAATATGAGCGAAATGGAAATACTTTATATGGCAAAACAGCGTTTGCCGGGACAGCTAGTCAAACATAAAAATTGAAATTTAAACTTCTGAAAATAAAAATTTAGACATAGGTCAAACATGGACAAAATTATTGGCAGTCATTTCACATGGTTAAGGCCACTATAAACATAATGATAGCTTAAATGTAACTTAAAAAATTGTGGTAAGTCGTGATTTTGGTTATCTAGACAGATCCAATTGTTTTTTTGCTGAAAAAATTATATTTCCTGAATATTAGCTCTCCTAGACTAAATTAATTGTTCCTTAAAACCTTTCCAGTGCAATATTCCACTCGTTTGACCGATTCCAAGTTTTTTATGTATTACAACGAAGGATTTCGCTAAGAAACATAAGTAAAAGTAATTTCAAGACATTTTATTTAGACATTGATTGCGTACTACCGAAAACAGAAACAATGATGAATGGATCATATTCTTTGTATGGGAAGCATGGACACACGGTCTCACAGACCGCGCTCGAAGTTCAAAACGAAATAACTATGCAAACTTGCAGTCGGCGTCGAATTTTTTTGCTTCAGAATACGTTTTACGACTAAAACTGAAGCTACTGAGCGCCGCAAGAGTGAAGCTTAAGAGGAAGTAGGGTAGATGCGATTCTTGCTGGGTACGAGCGGTCTGTGAGATCGCGCGTCCATAGTTAAAGGTTAACTTCTGATTAATTTGAAGCAGATAAGCAAGACCTGACTTTGAATTCCCAACACCCTATTCTTCTCATTTTAAATTTCATGTAGAATTCGTGACACCTTATACTTCTGATTCCAAATTACCTGTAGAATTTGTGATACCATATACTTCTTATGTAGCGCTGGCGCTTGGAGGAACTGTGCGCTCAGGAGTATCAGCTTTCTGGAGCTATCACATTGAATGCAGTGCGCCCATTTCTCCAGTAGCATCGCATCCCAGGGAGTAAGGCTGGTGTTGAGAGCTAAACCTCGGATTTGCAGCCAGCCGCGATTGGCTTCTTGTTGCTCGGCCAACATGGTATGCCCTGGATGTTATGTAATATAAGGAGGTGTCTTAAGAATTTTATAAAATTTTGCCTTAGCATTATTAGACACTATTAGCTTTTGGAATAGAAATTGCATTTGCATCTTAAGGGTGGGTTGCACCAGAGGCGTTTTTATAGTTACAGTTATGGTCAAAGTTATGGTTATAGTTAAGGCTAACTTAACTTTAATCTTAACTTTGACCACAGAACTTGACAGATGTCTGTTGCTGGTCCGACAAGGCTTTAAATGAACGTGGGCGGGGGCGCTGCTGGTAAAGGATAACTGTCAAAAATGGCATTTTTGTATGATGACAGCGTTAGTTCCTTTTTTCGCCACGTTCATTTAAAGCCTTGTCGAGCTCTATGGTTATCGTTAGATATGGCGTCCATTATTGACTTTAACCAAAGATTTGTCATTTTGCATTGTAGTTATAGTTAAAGTTACAGTTATAGTAAGATGGTGCAACCCACCCTCAGTGTTTTTAAAGCGGCCTCCACACGCTGGCTGTTTGTCACAAACACCGCAAACAGCAAACAAAGTCCCAAACAGCAACCACAAACAGCCATCCACATGCTTGGCGAACGTTCATTACATTCCGAATCGGCAAACATGGCGGACGACGAGCTTGTGGCAGCTATTACTTTCGGGTTGACATATTTTTATTATAAATTAAAGCAAGAGAAAGAAAACTGAATAGAATCTTTTTTTTTTCTTCAGCTGGCCGATTTTGTATCGTACATTTGTGAGTTAATCACTGAGTAGTAGCGAAACGGAGGAGTGAGTAACGGAAAGTCTCACTTTTGTATGCAAGTGAATACAAAAGTGACACTTTCCGTTACTCACTCCTCCGTTTCATTAATAACTCAGTGATTAACTCACAAATGTACGATACAGAATCGGCCAGCTGATGTCTGCGGAACGTAGCCATCAGTATTTCTTTTTTGGCCTTCAATTCCTTGACACTTTTATTCATTATAATGCTGATGCGAGTCCATGCATCATTAACCTTTTGCCGGTTTTTGTGATCGGCATCTTTGGAATTCCAGAGACATGGCTCATTTTGATAAGCCTCCAAAAATGTCAGAATCGTAGGTGCTAACCAATCACTCATTTTTTACGCTTTGCGCGCCAACGTAAAAGTGTAGCAAGTAAATACGTCCGCCTCCCGCAAGCTCGCGCGCATTACTGATCGCTGTTCAAACGTGTGGATACGTCGCAAACTGTTTGCCAAACATCCTTTGATCTGGCAAGAAAAACTGACACCGATGCCGAACACTGCCCAACACAAACACAAACAGGCAAACAACGACAAACACCCATCCACACGTCCGTGTTTGCTGTTTGCCATTGTTTGCCAAGCATGTGGATGGGGCTTTAGAAGTGCTTATTGAATTGTAAAGTTACCGAAACACTAATCAACACAACCTAAAAAGTAGCCTTTCTCGTATTTTTAGGCTAGGTTAGGAGGTTTTTTTTTTAAAAAAAAGCCTAGTACAGGCTACGCACAACTTTAATATCCGTCGGCAAAAATGCGCATATACATTTTTGGTAGACAAGCAAAAAGACGGTGCGTTATTGACATAATATCAGCGATCAGATGGTGATGCGTTCCAGGCTTTAGTTCCGCCGATCGATCTTAAAGTTGTGAGCGGCCTATTACCACAATTACTGCCACTTGACAGAAAGTTAATAAAATTAATTATGTAACTCTTATCTGCCGAAGTTACTTAGTAACCTTGACTCAAACTCCTTGACAGCAGATCTGTCATGACAGCGACATGGCTTTTGTTGGTCGCTGGGATGTTGGCCCCGGGCCACAACAGCGGCGTATTCTGCTGGACGAACCGGATCACCCTTGGAATGTCCCTGGGTCGAGCTCTTCTGACACGGAAATGAACTAAGCTGCTTCCTTGGACCTATACCAAGTGTTGATTTAGTCTTTGAATTTGGCGTACGCTTCCCTAAATAAACATTATATTCAATTTAGCGTCAAGAAACAGATTTTCAGTAGATGTGACATTTTTTGTAAGAACGTGCTACTGTTATCTAATTCAATCAATTTAAAAGTTCATTTTCTAAACTTCTACAACTACCCACAAAGTATTGCTGAATTTAAGCAGATAGCTGTCCTTCAAGCCAAAAGTCATTAATCTCAAGGAAATTATGCTTTACTGATGACGTCCGCGACTCCGTGGCGCCAAAATTTGTTTATCGCGCGGGAACCGTACTATTTTTCGGGGTAATAGTATCCTATGTCCTTTCCCGGGAATCAAAGTATCTACTGTATACCAAATTTCAGCAAAATTAGTTCAGCGGTTTGGGCATGAAGAGGTAACAGACAGACAGACGGACAGTCAGACAGACAGACCCAGTTTCGCATTTACAATATTAGTATGAACTAGATGATGGCCGCAACTCTGTTGCGCCAAAACTCATTTATCGCGCGGGTACCGTACATTTTCCCGGGACAAAAAGTATCCTATGTCCTTTCCCGGGACTCAAAGAATCTCCATGCCAAATTTTAAAAAATCGGTTTAGCGGTTTGGGCGTGAAGATGTAACAGATAGACACACTTTCGCATTTATAATATTAGTATGGATTTCTTAAATAGCACCTATACAAAGCCATGATAGATATAAAATTATTTGCCCCTAAGATTTCGAAATAAGCTTTTTATGTACTTTAATCACTATTAAATAGTATATTCATCAAGCCCCAAGCGGCCACATGCGGCCGCGATAACAATTGATAAGCTATTGTGTCTCATTTTTCCACGATCGACGGGATAATTATTTACTCTTACTAATCTCTTACCATTATATCCTTATTCCTTTTTGAATCCGACGATGAATCCACGAAATTCCTCCATCCTATCCTGATAAGTTTTCTTAGGAAGGGACTTTTGATTTGGAGTGGCAGGGTTTTGAGTAGTATAAACATTATTAGATACTGAAAAGTTGTTGCTATATCTATGTAGCTATTATATTATTTTCTTATGAGGATCATTTCCTCTGCATTGTACTTCCAGAATGTGTACATTTTGGTGTTTGTTTTGTGTTACATTATTGTAATTGATTGTAATGCGGTTGCAGCCATTGAGATGTTTTTGTTTGACATGTTTTTAATGCCAATGTGACATAGCTTGCAGGAAGTGAAAAAATTGGTCAAAGTTTATTTTTAAAACGAATGTGATTTAAACGAAGACTTTATTTATATAATACCTACCTTTTGTACTTATGAATTAGCTTGAAGTTTGATGAAAATTATATGTCTACCAGAATCTGATGGCAATTTTTGACAGCAGATTTTCATAAAATATCCTTGATCATTGGATAAATTTTTATATTTGCATGTTTAACACACAGAATCAGCCGCTATAAGAAAAAAAACCCTGGTATTGCTAGAGTCAATTTATTTTCTCACTTTTTGCCATCAGATTCTGGTAGACCTATACCACTGTCTGAATAAATCGCAGGAAAAATAAAACAAGCAAAACCAAAAAATATACATTTATTACACAAATTCACAATATTTTGCACGATACAAAAAAGTGAACTCGTAATTTATACTTTCGAAATGATGATGTTCCATTATCTTTTTTAACCTCAGCATTAGATGCGGTCACTTAATATAAGAACAAGTTTTTCAATTAGTTTTTGTGACGTCGTGGCCAGATTATTTTTCTAATGCGCTGTGTAATTGAGGTTTGGAAACATTCGCCGCAAACATTGGCTTAACAATTTCATTGCAATCTTTGTAGATTTCATTTTGAAGATAAATAAACTTTTAAATAAAATTATACGTAGAAAACATTAGAAAAAAGAAATTGTAAAATATAATAATATTATTAAAATAGATGTACCTTCGATAGAAAACGTAATAAAATAACAGTTCCAAATGTCTCTTGTAAATTGACTAAAGCAGAAACCTACTGCTAAATTCAGACTCCTATAAATTAAAATAAACTTAATTAAAGTCACATTATGAATTGTATTTGGTTTCAAAATATAAATATCACAATTATTATGACAATTAATACTTTTAAAATGGAGGAAAGAAAAAAGAAACCCAGCAAAATTTTTGAAAGAAAAATAATTATAGAACCTCCAGCTGATGTAAGTTTCTTTTCTCTCTCTCTCTCTTACTTACTCCTATCCACTAGCATTTTAAATAACACTACTATTTTTATAAACTAGGCCTTCTTTCCTTTGAGGTCTGTTCTATTCTCCCTCTGTAATACCTTATTTTCTTCCTCTCTTTCTAATTCTTCTTAGCATATCCCCAATGCGATCCTCCTTCTTTCGCTCCCTTCTTCCCGTGCTGTGCATGATGCTCATGATGCTCCTCGTGACCACGTTTGCCGTCGTAGCCCTTGTGGTCGGCGTCAACGTGGCCCTTGTTACTGCAAGTAAGAAATGTTTAATTAGTAATTACATTCTGACTACAGATTACACATAATATATCGATGACTGGTTTGAATAGTCGTATATTTATTTTAATTTGTAACAACAATACATGGACCAGACGTCGTTTTAAGCTAAAAGAAAGTGATAATACTTTAGGCTGTGTGCCCCCTAACGTCATGAATTTTCCCAAAAATTAAAAAGTAACTCTTTCAGCGCAGCTACTTTCGTGGTAAACTCTCTTTGGAACGAAGTTCCTTATCGCGCGTTGCGAAAGGGGGCTAGACGGAAAAAGTTGTAACGATACTTTTTGACCGACACTTATTTAGTATCTGCGAAGTAGGGGCAGAGGGCGTTGATGTGGCGATGACGTCAACTGGCGGGCAATTTAAAATTCTACCATTCCTCTATGGCGGGTTTTTTTTATAACTTCGTTCCATCCGGGTGTCCCTTGATACCTCTCAAGTTTTTTAAGGAACACATACACACTCTTGACATTAAAATAATATAATACTTTAGCAATATCCTCACCTGTATCCCTTCTTGCCCTTCTCGATGAAGTCATGTCCTGCGTTGACGTGGTGCGCCTTCTTCTTGCCGCTCTCGTTGCTGGCGTGCTTGGCGTTGAATTTTCCGTAGCGGTGGTGCTCGCCGCTCTTGTGGTAGTCGTCGTAGAATTTGTGCTCCTTGTGGAACTCATCTTTGTGGTATTTGTTGTGGAAACCTGTGAGAAATAACATTTTGAAGGTTTCTCGTTTTTAAACGCTGATTGGCAGGAGCAGGCACTACTATTACTGGATTTTGGCGCTGGTTCAGTATTTCAGTGCAGATTTACGACGATAGAATAGCGAGAACTAGATAATAATAATAATAATAATAATGGGGTGAAGCCGGTCCCTCCTAGTTGGTGTCCCCGGGCAACACTTGGGTGCGCCACCTCGCCTTCTGCGGGGTGAGGCATTCAAGTGGCTGAACGTCGGTTCTTTCTTTCTCTTCGCTATCCTTTCATCATCTGTTTATTAGTCAATCCTTGATTGTGTAATGATTTTATTTTGTTTTTGGTTATCTATCTTTCACCACCTCTCGTTTCCCTCATACTATCTTTCCATTTTTGTCACCTCTTGAGTAAGAAGCAAGAAGAGTAGATAAAGGTATATGAAATGCGACTTCGGAACATAAATATACCCCAGGCACCCGCCTGGGGTATATTTCTAACGTATATGTCCAAAGAAAAGTGACGGAGAATCCCGCCCCGTGCCTTCGGGTTCGGGCTGCCCCTCGTATTCTGGGGGAGGCAACGAGTCGCTCCAGCCTGCCCAGCCCAGTGCTGCTGCAGATCTATGTTATCATCATTCGCCCAGTTCATCACCTACTGTATCATTATTCTCATCAGTTCCGTCATCTCCTCAGTTTTTCGCTGAAACATATAAGTCTTTTTCTTCAACTAACCCATCAAACTCATCTCCATCACGAGCCGACGATGTTATGCAGGAGGCTCCAGCAGCTGAAATAACTGCATCCGTCCAAGGCAAAAGACGCACACGAAAAACATGGAAAAAAGACATGAACATTTTCATAATGCGTCAGTATTTCATTCTCACCAAACTAGAAACCAATATAAGATCCTACTTAACACCCCTACACTCACTATTCACCACTAAATACCCAGAAATGGAAGCCAGTAAACAAAGGATAGGTGACCAAAGACGTGCCATTACTTACCGCAACTTTTTGACTGAACAAGAAATTTTAGACATCAAGGAAGAAGCAAAACAATTTAAACAAAGCCAAGAACAAGTGTCAGACATAAACATTAACTTACACCAAACACCATCCCACAGAATGCAATGGTCAAGCGAACTTAACGAACTCATCATAAAAAGCTATTATAGAATTACAAAACTAGAAACGGACCTCACTTCATACAGACCACTTTTACATCAAGAAATAGTCACCAAACATCCCGAGCTAGCACACTTGTCTGTCCAAAGGATAGCAGATCAACGTCGAATAATCATAAATAACCAACTTTTATCAAAAGATCACATTAACCGTATAAAGGAAGAAGTACAAATAGAATTAGACCGAAATAAAGACCTACAATTTACAGAAGTAACACAAAATGAAGCCGATGTATCTTCATTACAAATGCTGACTGATTTAGATCAATATCAAGAGACACCAACAAACACTAATAATGAAATGAGCCCAAATACCATAGTACAATCGAGTAGCAGGAGAGTTCCCAATCTATCCCCTGAAATAGTTACACGACTAGAAGAAATATTTTCGAAAACTATTGATGAATTTAAAGAAAGTGACCCTACAAAAAGACCATATATCCCTAAACTAAAAACATCTAAAAGGTTATCAGTTATTATAAGCCACCTAAATTCTTACACCATACCAAAAATACTAAATTCAAAAACAGATTTTAATACCATTAAAGCCATCAACACTTTTGCAATACCTATACTTACGTATTCTTTCGGAATCATTAAATGGACCAAATCCGACCTCAAATCACTGTAAACCACAATAAACACAGCACTAACTAAACACAGAAAACATCACCCAAGAGCTTGCGTCCAAAGGTTGACTCTACCTAAAATTGAAGGAGGTAGAGGACTAATCGATATTACAAATTTACACAACAAACAAATTACTATTCTTAGAACATACTTTTACAACCGTTCACAACAATCACCAATTCACAACGCCATATGTCAGTCAGACTCATTCACTCCACTCATGCTTGTAGATCACACTAAACCTATCACTCTTACCTCCAATCAACAAAAAATAGACACATGGACTCAAAAGTCTCTTCACGGCCGCCATCGTATGGATTTAACCAGCGCCAATGTTGACAAAGTAGCGTCAAACATGTGGTTAAAGAGAGGCGAGCTATTCCCAGAGACCGAGGGATTTATGGTAGCCATCCAGGATCAGATCATTGATACTAAAAATTACAGAAAACATATCATCCGAGAACGCGGGGCAGGCAGCGATCACTGCAGACACTGTCACCGCCAACCTGAAACCATCCAACACATCACCGGCGCTTGTTCATCCATCACACAAACAGACTACAAACACAGACACGACCAGGTAGCAGCAATCATACACCAAACACTCGCACTCAAACACAACCTCATCACAGAAAAAACACCTTACTACAAATACACACCACAAATCATACTCGACACACCTGACTACAAACTTTACTGGGACAGAACAATACTAACAGACAAGACCGTTCATCACAACAGACCAGATATAACACTACACGACAAACAAAACCGAACAGTCTACCTCATAGATATCGCCATACCCAACACACACAACCTCACAAGCACCCATACAAGTAAAGTTACAAGTATACCGATCTCACAATAGAAATCAAATCACAGTGGAAAGTAAACTCAGTCAAAACCGTACCCATAATTATTTCGACTACTGGTATCATACCGAAAACATTAAATACGTCTCTCAAAACACTTGACATTCACCCTCTCACGTACCTTACAAAAAGCAGTCATCCTCAACACATGTCGCATCGTCCGTAAATTTTTGTCAATTAATGATTAAACTGCCTCATCGCCTGAAGTTGCTTGGCCACAAGCCCGCAACTTTAGTGAACCCAGCAAGGGAGAAAAGAAAATTTTAAAAACAATAATAACAATAATATTGTGGGAATAATGTGCGTGGAGGCCGCTTAGGAAGATCTTCCGACCGAGCGAGGTGGTATGCTCGGTCAGGCCGGAGCCCACGTGATACATTTCAGCTGTCGTATATATACCGACGCGCTTAGAAAACTTCGATAGCGCGATGCAGGAATGTTAGGCGAATTGTGGGTACCGCCACAATATGTATGGACGCTTCACACCACGTCAGTCTGGCCCCGTGCTAAGTACCTGAAGGACTTGTGTTACAGGTACCAGACAACGGAAATATATTTAATACTTTTATACTATACATATATTTAAGATTTTTATTATATCATACACATATTTAATTACACATCCAGACCCGGGAACATTGAAAACTTTTTGTTCCGTCGGGGGGATTCGAACCCGCAACCCCCGGCTTGAGCTACCACACACTCAACCAATTGAGCCACAGAGGTCGTCAAATGGATACTATAAGTCACTCGTATTTACATTAATACAGTGCTAATACAGCGCCATAATCCAGTAATATTAGCGCTTGTTACAGTGTCAAAGTTTATTAGCTGCTTTCTAAATATGCACTGATTAACCATGATGCATTAAGACTGAATTTAAACACGGGCAATAACAAATATAATAATATGTATAAAACAATACGATGACTGTGTCCTGTTAACATATAGGTTAGTTGAAAGTACCAAATATTAAATATCACCTACCTACAATTACAGTGTTAACTTAAATAAGTACTCATGTTGGTAGTTCATCGAAAGTAAAAAATAAAATCTCCTTTTTTAAGCTGGTTACAAAGATTTAATCGCTAGCTGCTTAATCACTTTTTGCTGATTTGTTGAAGAAACGAATGGCATTGACCTATTAGTTTAGAAATCGAGGTTAATAAACTATTTTCTATCACATGCATTTCGATGATGTAATTCAAGATGGAGTATTGTTCGAGAAAATTGGCGGTTAGAAAGCTGGTTACATAAGTTTTGCTGACCTCGAGTTATGCTCTCTATTGTTATAATGGGGCTTACATTTCAGATGCGGAAAATTTGTGAAAACGCGGAAAATTGGAGTAAACGCGGAAAATGGGCCTCGTCCGCTGCGTAAAGTTAAATTTCTATACGCGTAACGCAGTTGTTAGTATGTTAGTTAATTCACAAACCACAATAATGGCGTAACTAAATAAGTTGTTATTATAATAATTGCATTGCAATGCAATTGGGTAAGGTAATGTTATTGCCATTTATTGATTGAAACTCGTATTTGTAGTTATATTTTTGATGGCAATGGCAAAAATAAAATAACGCTTAAAGTCTTTTTAAAGTTAATGATTTCATAAACGATGGCACATCTTGGGAGTAGGAGGGCTGCTTGCAAGGCTACTTCTACATTATTATATGACTTACAATTTTGTATGGCTGTTGATTGTAGACATTGTATAATTTTAAGTTATAGCATTGTAAATTTTATTTTAAAATATTATTTTTTTTTTCACTTTTTTGGTAAAAAGTGGACCCCGTGCGAATTTCTTACGCCAGTTCTTCACACCGGGTTAGTTCCCGAACCGGTGGTAGGCATCAGTAGTATCAACATTCTAAAAGTATTTTTTAAAAATCTATTCAGATTTTTTATTTTATTTATTATATTAGCTTTGACTCCATGGAGTCATGCATGCATTTATTAGTGTACACTGTACCACCTCAAGATCTAAGAAAGAAAGAAAATAGACATTGTGCACCATAAGTTAGTTACACAAACAACCATAGCTGCGTTGCGAGAAATGTATTTTTAACACGCTTTTAAAAGCTTGGGCTGTATGTATGTATGTAACGGAAGTTTTGAGCACGATTTTTACCTGTCTCCAGTAGTCTAATTAATACGAAACTTTTCATAATATGTATTAAGAACCAATGACAAAGCAATAATTTGATAAATTTTTTGAAAAAAAAATAATTAAAAAAGCGTGTTTTTAATTTTTTTAACTATTATTTATGAAAACCAATATAATCGCTTTATTTGCCTAACCTTTGCGCAGCGATTTTACTAGGTCTTAATAATGTAATAAAATAAAACAATCCCCGATTCAAAAATTTGAAGTTGATAAATCCAAATTTTTCAGCACCGAGTGGGAAGGTGATGAACTATAGCTAAAAACTCAATCATGTCAGTTTTCAAACAAAAAACTATATCAAAATCGATCCATACCGTTTGGATGCTACGATGCCACAGACCGACACACACACACAGACAGATACGTTAAACTCATAGCACCTTTCTTTTTTGTCGGGAGTAAAAATGTTACCTTTCGTCTTATGCCCTTTCTTGTGTCCTTTCTTCTCGTCGAACTTGGCGCCGCGGTGGCCATGGGCCTGCTCCTCATGGCTACCCTTGTGGTCGGCGTGGTCATGGTGCTTCTTCTTTTGGCCGGCAGCATCCTCGTACTCCTTGCGATGGTGCTCGTCAGTTTTGTGGCCCTTCCCGCCTTTGTCGACGTGGTGGTCCGTCTTGAAGCCTTTTACCGTCTGAAAGATGGAAGTTGAAGATTGTAGTGATTGTCTTATTATAATACTGAAATGTATTAAGCTATTAATTTTTTCCTGTACGTAAATAAGTGGCAGGATAATAATTATAGTCAGATATAAATTGTAAGGCAACGTGCAAAAATATTATAATGATTCGAAAAAAATATAAACGCTATAAAATTAAGTGCACGAAATTAGAGACAAATGTAAATGTTGATTGGTATTTGGTACTATTATCCATTATCCATCTTAATAATCGTACAATAAACGCGTTTGCTGTGATAATATTCGTAGCAATTTTCGTACAATTTTGAAGATAAAAGTGTAGATATATCAAAGGTATTTTAAGATTTAGTAAAATACGTGAAGATAAAGCAGGTGTAAAATGAATGTTAAATACCAGTAGCCCTAGCACGGCGACCAGTAGAAATGCGAAAGTATAGACAAACTGTGGACATAAACTTAAGGTGCCGTTCCGATATTTACCGCGGCTAATCGCGACCGACAAAAATTCAATTAAAATGCCACTTTATGACAGACTATAGTATATGTCATAAAGAAGGATATTATTTGAATTTTTAGGACTATAGTCTGTCATAAAGTGGCATTTTAATTGAATTTTTCGGAACGAAAAAAGATCGGAACGGCACCTTAAGTTCATCTCCACAGTTTGTGACCATAGTGTCATAAAGTGGCATTTTAATTGAATTTTTCGAAACGAAAAAAGATCGGAACGGCACCTTAAGTTTATCTCCACAGTTTGTCTATACTTTCGCATTTCCACTGGTCGCCATGCTAGGGCTACTGGTAGCCTACTATGAAGCTCTGGCACATGGCCAGGTATTGAGTGGGGTCATTGATATTTTGTGACGTTAGACGCATGCAAAAAAACAAACATGATGAAATTAAAATATAACACGTTAGGTTAGCCGTTAGTTAAGTACTTGATTGCCAATTTTATAATCCAATATTTGCGCAACTTTTTCTGTAACCTCACTGTGACGAACAATAAATAATCGGCCAAGTGCGGTTGGACTCGCGCACGAAGGGTTCCGTACCATTATAGAGTAAAAATAGCCAAAAAATTGTGTTTTTTGTTTGGGAGCCCCCCTTAATTTTTTAGTTTGTTTTAATTTTGCCATCAATTATTAAAGTATAAATACAACTAAATATTTTGTGAACATTTCAAGAGCTTATCTGTTGCTATTATTGATATAGAGCAAAAAATAGCAAAAAAATTACGTTTGTTGTATGGGAGCCCCCCTTAAACTTTAATTTATTTTGTTTTCAGTATTTATTGTTATAGCGGCAATAGATATACACAATCTGTGAAAATTTCAGAAGTCTAGCTAGAGCGGTTCTTAAGATACAGCCTGGAGATAGACAGACGGACAGACATCGAAGTCTTAGTAATAGGATCCCGTTTTTACCCTTTGGGTACGGAACTCTAAAAATACTAGTAAAATGAATAATATTGAACTTTCATGCTTTATATGTATATCTAAGAATATCTTAGATTGCACGCAATATTTAAATAACATATTGGAGAAAATGCAAAATATACAAATAATTTGGATAATGAAATAAATTGATGGCTGATTAATATGAGTTTCATTACCTTACCACCATGGTGAGCATGATGTTTTCCATGATGGTTGTTCCCGCCGCCCTGCGCGTGTTTGTGCGAGTGAGGGTGATGAACTTGCTGATGATGACCGGCAGCTGGTGATGAGTCCTGCTCTGATGGGGCCAAGGATGCTTGAGCATAAGCCTGGGGCTGCGATGGGCCCTGAGGATAAGCCTGGGGTGATGGTCCCTGAGTATAACCTTGAGATAATGATGGAGTCTGAGGGTACGCCTGGACTACCGATGGACCTTGAATTTCAGACGCTTGGGCCACCGATGGGCCTTGAACTGGTGGTAACTGGGCCGGAATTCCCTCGGGGGCCAAATTAGCATAAGAGTTAATAAGGTTAGGCGCATAAGCCGGAGCCGGCACGACCTGAATTGGATCAGCATGCACACCAAATGTCAGGGGCCCGGCACTCACTTCGGGGTTGAGATACCTCGGCCTGGGAGCCGGCGCGTACACCTTATGGTAGTGTTCTGCGCTCGCCGCCAACATCTCCTCGTACGGCGGCGCCGATGCTGCAGCATCTTCTACGGCCTCGTGGACCTCGTATTGGTGCACTTGACGTGGATTCCGAACATAACTTCCTTCGTCGGAGCGCTTAACCCTGCTGTAGTCTTCGGGCCGTGGACGTCTATCCTCGTAGCGTTTAACCCTGTAATGCTCCTCCTGCGGTCCCGGGACGTACACGTCCCGTTTGCTCCTGTCGTGCTCGTCGTAATCCCTGTAGTGCTCGTCCAAGTCCTCCTCCTCGACCCAGGGCTCGTCCGGGGCCTCGGCGGCCGCGAGCGCCGCGACCGTGAGCAGGCAGAGCGCGAGTCTCATTTTAACTGGCTGATGTCTCGGCGTTTTTGTTATATACCGCACCTTTCACTGCGTTACGTTCGTCGCTAGTGACCGCGCGGTAAGCACTGGAAGAAAGCGTCGGCTACTTCCCGCTATGAGCAGACAGCTAGTAGGCAGCCATGGCTTCGTGGAGAGTTGAGATTAGTCGCGGTCAGGGACACGCGTTGTTTATTATCTACCTGCAAGCGTCGCTGACGCACTATTTGTTCTGTCTTAATGCCACAGATAACATTAAAGTTTACTCTCTGGGCATGTCAATAATAAATTGACGCATGAAACATTTGAGATACGTTTTCATACGTTCCTAGTTAATTAACTTATATTGAATCTTAAACTGTGTACTTACGATTAAATAAATGTATATATGTAATGAGTTGTACCTATTGGACAACAGTTTTTAGGGTTCCGTAGTCAACAAGGAGCCCTTATAGTTTCGGTCTGTCCGCGGTTTTGCTCAGAGGCTATAGGGCCTACAAAGCCGTAATTCGGCATGAATGCACATATTAATAATGCCGACAAAATAGTATAAAAAATCTTTTTTTTTTTTTATGATACCTCCTCTACTCATCAAGCGGGGATGATTTTTTTTCGCGTCCACCCCACCGTGTGGGGTATCGTTGGATAGGTTTTTAAAACAATATGTGTTACGAGTATTCAAATATCATTTTCCGATTAAGGGATCCATTTGTGAAATATGAAGTTTTTAAGTGGAAAAAATCGTGGAGTGTGAAATATGGAGTCCAGTGTCCCCCTTCTACCAGGTAAACGGTTGCTTCTGGAAATGTGAAAAAATTCACGGGAGTAGGAAATATGCTGACTTTAAAAGGAAAACTATCACGGATAAGAAGTAGTCGACCAATTAAAAAAAATGTATTTGGAGAAGTATAAAGGAACTTTTCGTTCAAATTCCTTTGAACGAAACTGAGATGATGTTGTTAGTAGTGAACACGTTATAAATGTACATTCATTGACCATACAAAAATTATCAAAAACTAGCGGTACTACGGAACCCACTATTGCGCGTGGCCCGAGTCCCGACACGCACTTGGCCGGTTTTATTTGTGATTAGTTTATGGAATTTTTTAGTTTCAAAGATTTTGCAAATCTACAAAAATCAGTTTAACAGCTGAAATTGCTAATATTTCTGTTTTATAAAGCTTATATAATTCGCATAATAATTGTTCTCTCAACTAAATATGCATAGGTATTTCTGCGTCTACGCATCTGTTTTGGCGTTCATCCAGAACTATTACTGTACTGTCATAGTACGGTCACCGATATACCCTGAGTGCAATATTTCAATCTTACTGCTGTTAAAATAAGATCCAAAATTGGTTCACTGAGTTTGACGTACATCGCTTACGTCTTGAAATTACGCAATACCATGCCTGTTAAGTAAAAATAAACTAGATAATTGATTATGAACAGACTTTTTACTAAGTGGCTAAGATCCGACTATGTTTTTTATGGTTGAACGAGCAGCTGGATCGACTGATGCTAGAGACTATTAGACGCGAGCACATCTTTTTTATGTTTCAGCAAAAACCGAATACGAAACTGTCTTTTTTTACTGTCTAGCTCTTCAGCCTATTATGGTGACAAACAGATGGAAAGGCAGTGAAGAGCCTGGTAACTTTAAGTAATATTGTAGTTTTTTGTCAACATTTTTATTATTCCTTAGATGTACTCGTTATGGCCATAACCGCAACTTTATTGTGCCGAATTTCGTTTACCGCGCAGATACTTTAAAACTGTCCTTTGTCTTTTCCCGGGACTCAACCTACCATTCAATTCGGTTTATCTGTTTGGTGATGAAGCGTAATTTTTGAGTCGCGACTCGTGATTCGCAGTATTTCCGTCACATCAATTAAAAGGTACAAGTTGGAAGCCGGCTACATGAAGTTGCAGCAGACGACGTGTCGTCGCGACACGTCATTTCTATGTATTTCTATGAATGTGTCGCTAGCTTCGTGTCGCTAGCTGCGCAGGGTATTTCATAGAAATACATACAAACCAGTAGTGTCGCGACGACACGTCGTCTGCGGTTGCTTCATGTCGTCCGCTGCCAACCGGCACCTTTACTCTTCATACAACCATCGTGTTAATAAGGTAGGTATTTCCTGTGAAACCGAATCATGTTGAATTCCTGCCAACAGAAATAACCTTGTGTGGCCTCTCCCTTAGCGTGAAAACCATAATATACTCTCTCACGCTTAAAATATTACATAGTAGGTATGGATATTTATATTCAGCTGATACAAATTGTAGGGGGTCAAATACCTTCATCAAGAAATTTCACAAGCCTCCCTTGACCGGCTACGTAATTCAGGTCTATCTCGAGTCACGGTCACGACTAACTAACCAAATAATTAAACTTAGTCAAGACAATAGTTTTTTTCTACAGGAGAGATCTGAAATAGAAACTTATTGTTTTTATGTACTTACAACAATAATTACTAACTGCGCTCTTTTCGTTTGGAACTCAACTGAGGGTCTCAAGTTTTTGAAAGTAAAAAACTTTACTTTATATTTTGTTTAATCTTTACCTCTGTCATATTTTGATGACACTGTAAAGAATCTTTAAGAAAACTCCTAGCCTATGCTTATCATTGCTTACTTATCATCATGGCATATTATTTCTATAGTCAGTAATAAATATTTTTATTGACATACAAATATTCTCTTTAAACGTTGTCTACAATGACTATCATTGGCTATATGACTTGAAATTTTAGTGCTTTTTACGTTTACATATTATTTTAATTGGCTATTGCTGAAACTCAATAATTATTTACACAGCATCATTTCTCAAGTGTAGCATTTAGACGATAGAAAGTTTCACAACGTATTGTTGAATGGAGTTGCGTTTATCGAATTGAAATTGACAAACTGTTATCACGAGTCGCCTTTGTGGATGATTAATAAGTTGTTACAGTATTTGCATGCTTCACCTAACCTTGGGTAGGTATAGAAAGTTAATAATTCTATTAAAAAGAACTGTTACGCACAGGATCACGAATAGGTATTATTTAGATTACTAAACCAAAATGTTATTGTTATACCACTGTTTGTAACTACTGTTATAACTACCACTGTTTAAAATATTTGTAACTAGATATCTTCGTTTGTGTTGATATTCCTTTATTGCACGGTAATCGATCATACGTAATGATACATTTTCAGATCTCAAGTACAAAATATGGACGGTCGTACGGTGAAGGAAATCATCGTGAGGAAATCCGCACATGCTTAGTCGGAGGCGTATTGACTTGTTAATTTTTTGGACTTGGCCGACTATGTTGCCAGAATGCCAAATGTGTTTGGGCAACAACACGGACATTTTGAAATCTTGTCTCAGGCAAACAGTAATTGAAGAGTGATTACTTCGCTCTGAAAATACTGTATGAACTATCTACAACGGATTTCCATACGATGAATTATATCATTCATGGTAGGTTTAAAATAATACCAAGCGTTAAATTAAGCGATTTTATTATAAAACTTACACATAAAGCAATTACGTTTGTTGCTCAGTAGGAACACGATATGAAATAAAATACAGCTATATACATGCTTATATATTTTGTGCTTTATCATTCCAGATGTTGCCCGCAACATGGTTGCGCTAAAATTTGTTTATCGTTTGGGCATAATTTTTTTTTCTGGATAAAAACTATTCTATACTCCTTTCGCAGGACTCAAAGTATATACCGGGTTTACCTAAATCGGTAAAGAGGTTTAAGCGGGAAAAGGTTACAGACAGACAGATATTCTTTCACATTAATAATATTAGTATGGATAGTATTGGATAGTATGCTATCGAGATATAAAATGGCGTTGTTTTGTGGATGTAGATATAGAAAACAAACAAAAGCCATAATATTGTTTACTGATTATTTCGGCCCTGAATTTTACAAGACAATTAAATTCTTGACCGATATTAGAAAACTGAAAGTATTGTCAGATGGTAAGATGCCTCTAACCATGGCATGTGACATACAATAAACATCTTTATTTGATCCAAAAGGATCTTCTGCTCGGTGATCTTACGACAGCGATGCAACAGGAGTTTGACAGCAGATATTGTAGCATCTTCTCTACTAGATGACGCCCGCTACTCCATTGCGCTAAAATTTGTTAATCGCGCGGGAACCGTACATATTACCGTTGTATTATATGATCTTTTAAACTTTCGCGTTGCATTATAATTAAAAAAAACTTATTATTCGGGACTTAACGCGTCTGATCTACGACTACCCTCGAATTGTTCAACATTTGTGTTCCAATATATTTAGAGTCAGTAGGCTCAGTGCGACACACAACACTCACTGTATCCGGGTTTACAGTTATTGACAAAGGTGACACACGCGGTTTGCACTTATTAATCACTGGATTCCAGGTTGGAGATAATTTAAATCCGTCCTCAAATTATCTCCAAAAAAAATTATCTCCAACCTGGAATCCAGTGATTAATAAGTGCAAACCGCGTGTGTCACCTTTGTCAATAACTGTAAACCCGGATACAGTGAGTGTTGTGTGTCACACTGAGCCTACTGACTCTAAATATATTGGAACACAAATGTTGGACAATTCGAGGGTAGTCGTAGATCAGACCGCCCGGTGCAAACGAAGATGCCGCGCTCCTGCAGTCCCCTCGTGACCACGGCCGTTGCAACACGGCCGAAACGTCGAGGAAAAAAGTATGTAGTAGCATTACTACTAGAATAAGTCGCGTTAAGTCCCGAATAATAAGTTTTATTTCAACCGTACATTTTTCCGGGATAAAAACTATCCTATGTCTTCTTCCGGGACTCAAAGTATCTCCATACCCAATTTCAAAATCAGTTCAGCGGTTTGGGCGTAAAGAGGTAACTAACAGACAGACACTTTTGCATTTACAATATTAGTATAGATCTGCAGATTATTTCAGTTTCATATAATTAGTACTTATTACAAAATCATGAAGTTTTTACCATAATACCTAATTATTATGATGATACTATATTTTGTGAATGGTTTAAAATTTACGTAACAATTTTTTGTAGTTCATAACTTTAGTTTCGTAATCTTGATTGAAATTTAACTCAAGATTAAGTATAAATGCAATTCTATTTACAAAATTTATTTACAGGGTACTTGTATTAATAATCCTATTAAAACTTTGGCCACTTTATTATACCTAAGCAATATGATAAGTTTTTACATGATATTGGCTGTACTGTAGTTGAAAAAGTTTACATATTTACAACCGTTAAGGTGCCGGTTGGCAGCGGGCGACATGAAGCGGCGGCAGACGACGTGTCGTCGCGACACTACTGGTTTCTATGTATTTCTATGAAAAGTGTCGCTAGCTTTGTGTCGCTAGCTGCGGAGGGTATTTCATAGAAATACATACAAACCAGTAGTGTCGCGATGACACGTCGTCTGCTGCCGTTTCATAGCTTCCAACTTGTACCGTAAGTCACTTTTACAATCACTAGCGTATTAGGCCGGTGGACCATTTTATCATGAAATGGATCGAACCTGAAATTTTCATGTAGTCCACGATTTTTAAAAGAAATTGGCAAGGTAAGCCTAACTTACTGAGGTTCGTCTACTTGACCAAGATGTATCCATGTTTTGTAAGCGAAATAAAAAATAGATGAACATATAAAAAATATATCCACAGCTGAACATACAACCTCCTCCTTTTTGGAAGTGGGTTAAAATTGTATGGGATTTATCACTGACATATTGAGATAATGCAACGCTGAAAATTGTAACTCATGAGCTGTGTCAAATCCGATAAATATTTTTGATATCTAGTTTCGCTGTCGAATTTCGAATGCAACTTGACTAAGAACCCAGAACGTACTGCGTAAATGCTGTCATCGTCTTTTCGACAATCAGAACCAATTAATACAAAGATCTTAACATAATATTATGACGGCATGCTATTCAACCCAGGGTTAACGTTTACCCAGAACTTTTTAGTGTTAACTATGCAACTCAGCCTAAGAAAACGTTTTAAACTTCATTATCATTAATCTTCGATATTATGTGCAAAACATACCTATATAAAATATTACTGTTTCAAATTAAAACTAAAATGTTTTCGTCATTTCTGACACGAAAGGCGTCAAGTCCGGCTCTTTTTTCTTCTTTTTGTGAAGAGGACAACTCCTCTTCAGTCCGCTTTCAGACTTGTTGTGTGTAGGTTTGTACTGAGTGGATATCACGCTCTTCTTTGCTACGCTCTTCTGACAGCTCGCTCTGTCTACTTCTGGTTTAGAAGTTACGACGGGTACCTCTAGCTGCTTGTGGTCTAAGCAAGTGGAGGTTACCTGGAAAAAATATTAATACCATTTATTATTGTTTGAGATTGGAACCAGCCAGCCTTAACAACATACTACAGCCTTTAACAGTTGCATTTAACCTGGCAGGAGAACAGGTCCAAATGACCATATTATGTAAATTGAACTTTGAAACTTTCTCAAGTAATTTGGTTACACGATGGACTATGATAGTCAGTCTTAGAATTTATGACGATTTCGCAGCTCATTATGGGCAATCGTGGCCCCTATATAATTGCCGCCTTGATTATGAAGCTGTCTATAATAGCATGTACCTAAGTACAATCTATGTCAATCATATTATGCCTCTCAACGCGTTCGTAATAGCATTATCATCTTTTGTTGCTCGAAGTACTCGTAATACTCAATTCAATTAGTCCCCTGTGTCACTCACCAGCGGCGCTCTCGCGTATCTAGCGGCGCGGCCGGCCAGCTCTCGCCGCAGCTGCCACGCCGCCTCTGCCGCGCGACGTCGCCGCCAGCCCGCCGCGCCGCCGCCGGCGCTCTGCCACCTGAAATACCGCAATATGATGTTAGAAAAGCATTTTAGCTCGGTTAAAAGGAGTTTTATTTTGTAACTTTGATGAAGGAATATAAAAATATAATAAGCGAGATAACACACAACTATATCGTATATAGGTAGTTTGGTAAAACTATTGTTTTAGTCCATTAGCTTTTTGTATATCGTCCTTGGCCCTACAACTAAAGGAATAATGCCCGTTTCCACCAACCGCCCTTAACGCTAAGAATCTCCTAGCGGTCTTTTAGGGTCATGTATTTTTAGCACAGACACGTTTTTGAAAACCCTTATGTTTTGCAAATAGATAATAAACGTTTTATAAGCTTTGAATAGTTATACAGTGTTTTGTTCCTGTCACACAAGTGACATTTTTAATTGGATTGAAGAAGACAAAACACTGTATAACTATTCAAAGCTTATACAGCGTTTATTAGTAAGGGGGTAAGGGGCTAAGGACGTAGGTGACACATGTAATATATATATATATATATATATATATATATATATATATATATATATATATATATATATATATAATTAATTATATCTTGAAAGATAGGTACACTAAATGGCCGCTAGGGGACACTTAGCCTTAGGAGGTTGTTGGTGAAAACCGAAAACGGGCATAAGCATGTTAAAAGTTTAAGTAGCGAACTTTACTCATCTTCTCACCCCACCATTCACCCATCAGTTACATAAGAATATTACCGTATCAATATCTGCAGCAATCTCGCGTGCTGTCCGGTGTCGCGCAGCAACAGCGCTGTCGCCCGCAGCGCTGGCAGCGCGCCGCGACTCCCGCGTAGCGACACGCGCAGCGCTGACGTGTACTGCTGTAGCGCTAGCGGCCAGAGACCTGAAAATTTAATGTAACTGATAAGTTATATTATTGGTTTTAGATCACAAAACTTTGAATTATGGCTTGTATCAGTTATAGAAGGCATTCGTAATGCTTCTATCATTAATTGAATATTAATAATAAGAAGATCGATGTAAATATAGTCGATATTAATAGCATCACGAATCATAAATATTAGCAGTTTGTTCCCGTCAGCAAAACAAGTCCATATTTTAAAAGTAAAAGGGTTAGAAATGCAATTTCCGTGACAACTCCGTTTGTTGCATCTAAGAGACGTGCTTCTCGCTGTCTCTGTGATTAAATAGTAACTATTTTCTAATATATTACGTGGGAGAGCCATGCTTCGGCACAAATGGGCTGGCTCGACCGGTGAAATACCACGGGCTCACAGAAAACCGGCGTGAAACAGCGCTTGCGCTATGTTTCGCCGAGTGAGTGAGTTTACCGGAGGCCCAATGCCCTACCCTTTTCTCTTCCCTACCCTCCCCTATTTCCTTCCCTACCCTCCCCTATTCCCTTCCCTACCCTCAACTACCTACCCCTACCCTAGTACCCTATTACCCTATTCCCTCTTAAAAGGCCGGCAACGCACCTGCACCTCTTCTGATGCTGCGAGTGTCCATGGGCGACGGAAGTTGCTTTCCATCAGGTGACCCGTTTGCTAGTTTGCCCCCTTATTTCATAAAAAAAAAATATCCCCATTTGCTTTACAACTTACCTTTCCCCCTATACCAATCCCCATAAATGATATAGTGTTCCCAGTTCCCAGGTTCCAGCTGTAGCAGCTTGTCTAAAGTCTCTCTCTTCTCTCCTTCTGGCAGAACGTGAAGTATCTCTAGATGCGCCGCCACGAAGCCTGGCTCCAGGGTGATGCAGCGACGGAGCATCTTCAGAGAGTCTTCTGTACGATTCTTTTTTCTGAAAATATACATTAAGAATGATTAGTTCGATCAAAATACGTGGCTTATATTATTAGCTCCGAAGTTTTGAATGTGCTTTAAGATTTCGAAGAAACGAAATCTTAACGAAATTAAAATTTAGATAATATAACTGTTTATTGATACTCAAAGGTAATTAAAAATATATTGAGCTAAATATACTCAGATTTCAATTCATTCATACTTTGTAAAATTACCTCATGTTTTTAAACTATGTATCATGTTCTGAAAACAATAAGCTTTGTTGTCCAAAAGGCTCAGCCCTTCTTGTGTGCACAACTTGTTGTATGAGTGACTGAACTTGAATGACGTCAATGAAAGTACAAAGGAAGGGTTAAGTAATGAGGGCATTACGCATAAAACAAATGAAACAATATAAATATTAAAATATTTAGATAAATAGAGACGGTTGAGACAATGAACCTAAAAATAACACATTTGATATATATAATAATAACAATTAAGTTATATTTATCAAAATATAATTAAAGACTACAAAAACAACGGTTTTTTTGGCAGCAAAAACTTATTGCTCTTATTATTATTGTATGCGTCATTCAAGTCAATCTTAGCTGTGATGTGTCAACTGACACACAATCCGAGTAATCCGGTCAATTAACGTAGGTCCACCAATGAATTAATAGGGAAGACGCATATTTAAAAACATATCTCATTATTTTAACTTCGCTGTCTGTCCGTCTTAATTATGCGCTGATTGCCCCGAACATCGCCGAGCAATCTCGAAGTTATGCCTGTACCTGTACAGCTTAGCGAGGTTGTATCTGGCGTTGACGTGGTCGTGGTTGTGCGTCAGCGCCTGCAGGAAGTGGTGCTCGGCGCGCTCCGCCGGCAGCAGCGTGCCCAGGTTGTTGTGCGCGCTCGCGTAGGATGGCCACAGCCTAGGAAATATTATATTGTCATAATTTAAAAAAAAAAAAAAAAAAAAAAAACTACTTCAAACAGCATTTATTTATCATGGGACCGCGTTTGAAATGTTCTCTTTCCAACAAAAAAAAAAGAATCATCATAATCGATTCATAAGCTACGAAGTTATCCGTAAAGAAACATAAAAAGAGCATAATGATTTCTTAAGTTTACGCGAGTATCACTCATGATATTACAAGGAAACACTTACGGATTTACTTCGCGGAGCACTTTTACTAATCCCGACGTTTCGGCTGCTTTACAGCTGCCGTGGTCAGTCCACCCGTGACCACGGCAGCTGTAAAGCAGCCGAAACGTCGGGATTAGTAAAAGTGCTCCGCGAAGTAAATCCGTAAGTGTTTCCTTGTAATATCATAAAAAGAGCATAATAAGCGATCGAACTGAGAAACCTTCTCCTTTTTTGAGTCTGTTAAAAATCAAGACTTAACATAACGCCTCGTGATGTTTATATTGTTTGTACGTGATCGCATCGCCTTTGAATACTGAAAGGTGATGCCGGTTGCTCAGTCCACTATTATCTCACATAACACATTATAGCAGAGTCAATAGGGTACTTTGAAAGAAATCATCATCTTTTACCTGAGCGCCTCCCGGTAGTGTTTTATCGCAGTTTCCGGTTGGTCCACGTCTTTCAGGAAGTTGGCGAAGTTGTAATGTAACTTCGCGTTGTGAGGCAGCACGGCCAGGTCCGCCCTGCAAGTTATTAATACACTATAAAATACAGCTTGTGGCCAAGTAGTGAAAAAAATCAGTTCAGTGTTATTTTATTTCTAACTCTTGATGACATTTTAGAATAGGTCTGTTTTACAGACGACGTCTTACACGGGCTCAAAAACGGAACCAAAATTTATAGCGTTGAAAATTTCATTTCATTTGCATTCGAAATGGCACGTATACAAAGAGGCCGATCGAATCGAGTCGAACCGATCGTAGGCTGTTCAAATCGAACTCGTTTTAGACATTCCCGTGTGTGTGCTAAGTCCAGTTATTAGTCAGGTCAGCCTCTTGTATGTACCATCGAGGAAATTGATTCCTAGGCAGTTGACAGACCAACGTCATTTGGTCGGATCATGTCAATTTAATGTTAATTGTGATCAGTCGGCTGGGTTTGACGTAACGCGACCAAACTACGTAGGTCCCCCATCTGCCTAGGAATCAACTTCTCTGATATTACTATATTATGGGCCTAAACAGATACTTTTTCTTAATTTATTCATGCTTAAGCTATTGGATTAAAAAAACAACCTCAACAAAGTTTCCCTTGTCCGCCAGTCTCTATTCCTACAGTAAGTCCGCGCGGCGCTCGCGGCGATTAATATGGCCACGCTGAGCACCACCGCACGCCGCATGCGCCTGCGTCGCCAAAGCAGCTGTACTCCGTATGACGTGATGATAGCTGAGCCGATGCTGAAAACGTACAAAATAATAGGGTAAATCTAAATCTAATATAAAAGCTATGTAATGACAAAGTCAATCCCTAAAATATGTGAAGTGTTTTTATGCAAAGTCATGCTAATAAAGTCAATTTGTGGTGCCTGTGGGCTCAGCATAGCCACAGTAGAAATGTAAAAGAATAAAAATACTGACATATTTTAGGGACGCCCTTTATTACTCTGTGTTTTCTAAGGCAGGAAGAATCCCCCTTTATATAATGCTGGCAATGCTAAATATGCTGAAATGATTGTCAAGTGATATTCGTAAAAGCGCCATCTTTTACTTCAAAGCTAAACTACGTAAGATTGTATTTAATATATTTGTTATACCAATATACTATCAAAGAAGTTGATTCCTAGGCAGATGGCGGACCTAAGTAATTTGGTCGCGTTAAGTCAAACCTACGAATAATAAAAACTATCAAACCCATCCGACCGATCACAGCTAACATTAAATTGACATAAGCCGACCAAATGACGTAGGTCCGTCCACTGCCTATGAATCAATTTCTTCAATGGTACATTTCTTTCGATAACTTTTTAAAACTATACCTGGGTATATACAGCACTCTCTCGGCCACCACGAAGCCCACGGTAACCAGCATATTGGAGGCGGGCAGGTACGGCACCACCAGCAACAGCAGACCTACCACCAGCGGCGAGTGGCGTTGGAGCTGAAACATACAGACTTATTCTTAAAGAAAGTGTCATGTATTCCTATGCTATTGTATCTTTTTTCATCCCCGTAACATAGTCAGGATCAATAAGGACGTTTAAAAACTTTTGTGGACCGCAACAAACTTTTAACAAAACAAAGATAAGAGGACCTATTAAAAAATTACTACCAAGAGTCATACAGTAAACAATAAAACATATTCTGCACATTCCTTTTCCTTAAAAGCTCCCAGTTCTAGCGTAAGGTTGCCCAACTTACTTCCAGATCTAGCCAGCATCTATACGACATCGCGACCAGAGCAATGATGGCTGCGCAGGTGAGAAGGTTGCGGGGGTCAGCACCACTGGTGACCAGGGGTATGGAGCCCATCTGCCAGTCGTGGCTCAGCGTCCAGGGACAGATCAGCAGCCACCAGTTGAACGCAGCCAGGTAGCAGAACGTCATTAGCCTGGAATTGATAAACAATTAGTCTCATGTCATTTAATCATGCAAATGGGAAGAAGGTAATGATGTACTATGTTAATAAATTATCAATTATTAGATGACACCCGCAACTCCGTTGCGCCTCAATTCGTTTATCGCGCGGGAACCGCACATTCTTCAGTCATAAAAAGTATCCTATGTCCTTTCCCGGGACTCATAGTATTTCTATAGCAAACAGCAAAATCGGTTCAGCGATTTGGGCGTGAAGATGTAACAGACAGACAGACAGACAAACACACTTTCACATTTATAATATTGGTATGGATTGTAGATATTATGTTTCAGGATAGACGAACCATAACTATCGTTGCGCAAGCTGCGTACAATATACGCAGTCGAAGTCGATCACGAACTAGCATTAGCATTTCTCTTTCAATATCATACGACGTAGCAAGAGTACCTGACAGTGAACGATGGGTGGAAGGCAGGAGGGTTGTCCTGTGGGGAGAAGCTGGGTAGAGACCCCTGCAGCAGCGCCAGCCGCAGCGCTCCCAGCAGCAGCAGGCCAGCGGTGCAGCGCCACACGCGCCACCAGGTCGCTTTCCACCGGGATTTCACTGGCCACCTGGAAATAGCGGCAGAGGAGTTCTTACGCTTTACAGTCGTACCATATTAAATTCATGAAATATCTGATAACATCAATACAATGATTTTCTGTTAGCCTTTAATCTGATGGCTGCAGCATTTAAACGTTCAAGTATTACATAAGAAAATTTAAGACCCCGCCCGTAGGCTGCACCGTAACATTATTCTGCATAACTATCCTTCTCCTTCTTTGAAACATTACGAATTTTTTATTGTGCTGTAGTTTTTATAATTCCATATTTAAAGCCTCTTCCATTCCTCTTTGTAACGTATCATAAAGTCGTAATGTTTCATAAACCCAGGCGTGATGGACTAAAATTAGATTATATTAGAAAAGTCTAAGTCCTAAAGTTTAAAGAAAATCTTGAACTCCTACTCAATGTACCTACTTGTTAATAACGCCCCAGCTGCGGTACACGTCGACGGCGAGGTTGAGCAGCAGCGCGGTGTAGCCCGTCTCCTTCGCCAGCATTAACAGCGCCGCCAGACATACCGACCACCACACGCGCTGTCGGGTAGACCTGGATGCACCTACTTGTTGATAACGCCCCAGCTGCGGTACACGTCGACGGCGAGGTTGAGCAGCAGCGCGGTGTAGCCCGTCTCCTTCGCCAGCATTAACAGCGCCGCCAGACATACCGACCACCACACGCGCTGTCGGGTAGATCTGGATGCACCTACTTGTTGATAACGCCCCAGCTGCGGTACACGTCGACGGCGAGGTTGAGCAGCAGCGCAGTGTAGCCCGTCTCCTTCGCCAGCATCGACAGCGCCGCCAGACATACCGACCACCACACGCGCTGTCGGGTAGACCTGGATGCACCTACTTGTTGATAACGCCCCAGCTGCGGTACACGTCGACGGCGAGGTTGAGCAGCAGCGCGGTGTAGCCCGTCTCCTTCGCCAGCATCGACAGCGCCGCCAGACATACCGACCACCACACGCGCTGTCGGCTAGACCTGGATTTACATACATATTATAATACTAGCAGGCCCGACAACTGTATTCATGTAGGTATAAAGAGTAGAATCAGGGTATGCACGCGACTTCTAATATCACCGTCTCGAAAGTATTATACAATGAAAAGCTCATATAAGAAAATATATAATCCCACCAAAAACATAAATGTAAAAATGGAGAGCCAAGTTCCATACAAACATTATTCTTATCTATGGACTTCGCCGTAAAAACGATGGAGATCTAAATGAGTGCCAAGTTCTATAGAAAATCGAAATATGTATGTATTAGGAACCAAATAACATTATGAACAAATAATAGAGTCTATTTTTTGCTTTATTGAATATCTATAACAATTGATGTTATTTAAATAATGTGAGATCTTAAAGTAGATTAGATCTAACTTGGCCAGTTTTCATTACATCAGTCATTTCATAAAGTTATTGAACATTTTAATTCTGATGGATGGGAACTTCGGCTAAATGAAGCATTCCCCTCGGCGCTGGGACTAGCTGTTAAGGAGGTTGCCATCCTCAAACTAGGCGTTAGCCTACAATAAGCTGTTTAATTAAAATAAATAAAATAATACAATAAAAAAAAAGTTTTATTTCTGAATACATTTGAATCAAATACTTTCACAATGTCGGACTACATGTTGCCTACCACTGTTTCGGGAACTAGCCCGGCGAGAAGAACCGGCGTAAGAAATTAAATTTAAATTATCATATTATTAAGTATACTAATTACCAATATTAATTAAATTAATTGCATTACTCAAATATGCCTATAATTACATAAGGAATTGATCCATGTATTTAAGAGGTACATGCAAAACCGGAGTCCTTCATGTGCGTTATTCCGTGAAATACGCTATGGAGTGGTCGGAACGCTAATTAATTATTTATTTACACATGAAAATGTGTTCGCATTTAACTTAACTAGCTGTATAAAGCAATAACTAGCTACGACATATCGTAGCTAATTATCAAGTAAAATATGACAGGAACATCCATACTTCCATATACTAATATTATAAATACGAAAGTGTGTCTGTCTGTCTATTATCTCTTTACGCTTAAACCGCCGAACCGATTTGCTAAGATTTGGCATGAATATACTTTGTGTCCCGAGAAATATTTACTATCCCGGAAAAATTGAGGGTTCCCATGCGATAAACGAATTTGAAGGTACGTGTAGTTCTTATAAAAACGTTGTACACATCAAAAGATCAACACGTAACTCAAACAAACTTGTCTAGTTTCTCGCACCGAAATGTGATAACGTTTTGTAGACGAATGCGGGGGTGAGGCGGGGAAAAGAGCGGGGGTGAGAAGAGGGAAGGAAAGGAGGTAACTTGGTTATAGAAGCGTTTGCCAAATTCCCTCATTCGGACTTTATATTGTTGGATTCTAGGACACCTAAAAAGTTTGCCGGAGTGTGTTTTATATTTGGAAGCTTATCCTCTTTCGTTTTGTTTCGGTAGTATTTCTACTAAATGTGCTAATGTAATTGTCATATTAGCTTTAGTCTGTTTTGATTTTCATACATTATACTGATATATATAATATAAGTTACTATCTACATAATACGTTTAGTTGTTTTAACATGAGTGTTATTTTATGGCTAATAAGCCTGAAAATAACACATATACAAAATGCATTACTAAGAAGTAACATTAGTTTTCAAAGTAACAGTTTACATTGCTACGAGACAAGGCGATGCGATGCGATGCATTTTTGATAACCCATTCAAAACTGAACTTTATTTACTATACAAGAAGATACACATTGAATTAAGAGACTTATCGCCGGTGTTGGGCTTTCGTTCCAAATTTGAATGGATTATTAGCATCAGTAGGATTTCAGACTTATAATAGTAAGTAGCAGTAATGTTATGTGTTAATGTTTGTATAAATTCTAATTGTTGATGTGAATTATTGTAGTGTAATGTCCTATTGGGTCAAATATACTTTTATTTTTTTATTTATTTAATATTTAATGTTCTTGCTTGGAAGTAGGATGTAACTTTTGGACCACGCTAACAGTGTACTAAGTTGGTAGAAACTTCCCTCGGTAAAAACTACTTTAACACGTCGGGGTCCCCAATTTAACGATGTAAGTGGCGGCCGAAAAGGAACATCTTCCGACCGAGCGAGATAGCATGCCCGGTCAGGCTGAAGCCCACTGACGTCATTTCAGACGTTGTATATGTCGCAGTCATCTAGATAAATCTGCGATTCGATTGAATGTCCAGCGCATTCATTGAATGACTTCATTCAATTGAATGACTCGGCCGAACGTCGATTCAACGATCGTCACTCAACGTCCAACTAGTTAGCGAATTGTAGCATAGCCCTTTGAAGATAGCGGACATGAAATCAGTCAGGTAATTGAACGTATTTCACTTTTTTCCCACTGCGGCGCTCGTAGTCACCAAAATAAATTCTAGGTAATTAATAGCAATGTATTACTCCGTGTTGGCCCAATACGACTTCATTGGGTGAGGTTAGATGGCTAAGGCGGGAGCGTAGCGCAGCGAAGCTCCCGCCTTAGCCATCGTGGTTATTTTTTTGTAAACCACCCAGAAGTAGGAGCCACGCGTAGCGGGGCTCCGTCACCTCATAATTGAAGCCAGTTTCTAGATTAACCTGTTATTACGCCACCAACAAATACTTAAAAAAAATCATAAAATTCCATTTAACGACTTCACTATGATGACCTTTAGTCAAGACGTTAAACGTTACAGTCAACGTCTTGACTAGTTGTCCTTTAGTCATTCAATAAAATGGTGTCATTCAATGAATACGCTAGTCGTTCAATCGAATCACAGATTGAACCAGATGACTGCGACATATATATTATCTTGCCGTTCTCCGAAACTTCGATAGCGCGATGCAGGATTGTTAGGCGAATTGTGGGTACCGCCACACTACCTTTTCAAATAATATAAATATTTACTTACCCATGGTACAGCATCAGAGAGGAGAGGAAGAACACACACGCTATGACATCTGCCCGCCCCACCACTCCTGCCACCTGAAAAAAGAAGAAAAAAAATTTATGAAAATACATGATAAGAAAAAAAAAAACATGAGAGGTGTCAAGGGACGCCCGGATGGAACGAAGTTATAAAAAAGATTCGTTCAAAAAAAAACGCCATCTATTGACGCCCAGGAATACTAACAACGACACTTTTGTGGAATTGTAATAAAATTTATTTAAACGTCTGGTAGATGTCGCTGTTTATTCTCAAAAACGCCATCTAGTTGACGCACATGGAACAGGAATCAACGCCCTCTGCCCCTACTATGCAGGTACTAATAAAAAAAGTGTCGAGGTCAAGTGTCGTTCTGTCTAGCCTCCTTTCGCAACGCCGAACGCGCCATAAGGAACTTCGTTCCAAAAATATATAATATAAAGATGGTATTACGTGAAATTAATCATAAACTTCTTATTAAGGTCACAGCGTGCCGTTATACTGAACGTGAACGGCAATATGGTTACGATCACATTTCCGAGTTGATATTATATTGTGTGCTGTGACCTCTTCTCTTCTTCTCTCTTCTTGTTTAACTTGTTAATTTTGTTTAACTTTCTATAAAACTTATCGAATTTTGGGCGAATAAAAAGGTATGGCACCTACACATTCATATATAATATTCTAGATGACGCCCGCAACTTCGTTGCGCCAAAATTCGTTTATCGCGCAGGAACCGTACATTTTTCCCGGGATAAAAAGTATCCTATGTCCTTTCCCGGGACTCAAAGTACCCCCATACCAAATTTCAGCAAAATCGGTTCAGCGGTTTAGGCGTGAAGAGGTAACAGACAGACAGACAGGCAGACACACTTTCGCATTTATAATATTAAGTATGGATATGGAAGTATGGATATGAATGTGTAGGTGGTGTATTTTATTTAAAGCTTTTATTTAACTTTCTCTGTATGTATGTAAGTATGTATGTTGCGGTGGAATTTTGGAACTCAATTTTGAAGTAGATATATTTAACCGATTGAGCTGAAATTTTGCATACTCGTTTAGTTTGGATGACAATGTACGATATGGTTTGTGACATCACTCTAAATCCAATATGGCCGACCATCCAAGATGGCGAAATAATTATTTTTCTATGCAGTCCTACAATATGTATATTAAATGAAAGGGCTTTTTGAGAGTAACTCGAAAACGAATGTAATTTCATTCTACATCCAACATGGCGGCTCATCCAAGATAGGGGAATAGTTATTTTTAATACACTTCTTTAATATTAGTATCAAATGAAAGGGCTCATTGAAATTAACTCGAAAACGAATGTAATGTCATTCTACATCCAATATGGCGGCTCATCCAAGATACGGGAATAATTATTATTAATGCACTTCTGCAATATGGGTATCAAATGAAAGGGTTTATTGAGAGTAACTCGGAAACGAATGTAATGTCATTCTTTATGGCAATTGGAAACTTAGCCAAGATAGGGGAATAGTTATTTTAAAGCACTTCTGCAATATGGGTAGTTATCAAATAAAAGGGCTCATTGAGAGTAAATTGAAGAGTAATAGTCAAGTCATGTCGTGTCGTGTCATATCGTGTCGTGTCGTGTCGTGACGTGACGTGTCGTGTCGTGTCGTGATGTAACGTTACGTGACGTGACGTGACGTGACACTTCACTACGTCTCGTGACGTGAAGTGACGTGACGTTACGTGCTGTGACGTGTCGTGACTTTACGAGACGTGATGTGAAATGACATGACGTGACTTCAAGTCAAATCCAGCCGGGTTTCAGAAAATAACTGGTTGAATCCGGTCACTTTTGTTAAATGAAATTAAACTTTTTAGTCATGCAGAAATAAACGGAATATAACAACTCGCTAAATATAGATTTTTCACTGGTCAAAGTCGAGTACGATTTCTTAAGGACTTAAGTTAATCAGATTGAACAATTTACTTTCAAAAAGACTAAGAAAACTAACCAGAGATAACTAAAAAACAAAAATATAAACAAAAAACTTTTTGAAAAAAAGCTTTTATTTAAATAGTCTAAAAAGAAGAAAATAAATTTCTCCTTAAAATTTTTACTATTAAGTTATAATCCTCAATATATTATACTAATTGCATGATAATAAAAGCTTGTCGCGCGATTTGTAAATAAACTAGTACCAATTGAATGTATTGAAGATTATAACTTAATAGTTAAAAAATTTACGGAGAAATTTCTTTTCTTCTTTTAAGACTATTTAAATAAAAGCTTTTTTTCAAAAAGTTTTTTGTTTAAAATTTTTTCTTATAATATTAATATACTTCTAAGTAAATAAGCTAAGCAAGTTAAGGCCATCCCCCGAGCAAACAACCTTGACCATACATTTGACGCGTTGCCGAGATCGCACAAAAATCCAATTTTTTTTACTTATCTTAGTTCAAAATTGATCTAAAAAAAAATTAAAACGGGGAATATGTAGTTAATGAAATTGTCTATCTGTTGTCGTGTGTTTCAAATAACCGAAATTTGTAAATACTAGGGACATGCTGAAAATATGCTTCAATTTTAATAAATTGGTATTACTTTGGAAGCTAATATCATGAGTATAATGAACAAAAATAGAAAATTTAAAACGGGGAAAGGAATGTTGATATACTGTAGATTATTGCTGTATTTTTATATGACTTTGTAGCTTTCAAATTACGAGTTTATAAGGCTCTAAATACGGTAAATTACGGAATCTCCGTAGTGGAAGAGCCTTAACGCCGGTAATGACTTAATATTTTAGCAGCAATACTCCAACATCATTCGAGTAAGGCTGTCGTTATGTTAATGGATCGTTAATCACCTACAAGTCCTCGGCGGAGCACATTAGCGAGTCGCGGTTAAAAACACTTCAACTCTGAACTGTTCCATATTTCAGGCACTCGCAGTTTACCATTTGACGTTCATGTAGCAATTGACGAGACACCGCAATGCATTTTTTAAATCTGCCATGCAAAATTAACTTTATTACGAGTAACAATATAAGAAGTAACACTTTGAATTTATCGACTTCCCGGTCGTGATTTTCGGCTACCTAATGCAATTTCTAATGGCTCAATGCATGGCAAAATGGATGTGAACCTTGCAATGTGAACTGACCTTCCTTAAACGTTTTAACCACAGAAATAAATCAAGATAGAACGGTGACGCGCATGCGTTGCTAAGGAATCGCTCGTATCAATTTTTGCTTTGCTTTTAGTTAGAACAAATAACTTACCCGTGGAAAGAAATACCTCCTTTTGACCGATTCACTTTCGTTCTTATGTTTTTACAATTAGACACTGCACAATGAGGCATTTTTGCACAACCGCTCCGGTGTAATCAAGTCGAGACGTGCGCGCTGACTGAATGAACGTTCAACGAATCTTGTACACTTGTGCAAGATTGAAACACGCGTACTCCACCCGCTTAGCCGTTCTATCTTGATTTATTTCTGTGGTTTTAACATTCGATAAAAGGTTTCAAGGTTATAAGGTCCAACGAGAATCTGGCAATACACATTTTAAACTAGCTAAAAGCCGAGCTTTGTGAGGGCTCGCGTCGTCACACCTTGGCTGACTGATGATAACACATCTACATATACAAATAAAAATTACTATGTTAAAGCACAAATCAATAGGCGTGATAGTTTTTCCGTAAAGTGTACCTCAAAATGTGGTTGTGGGATATACTAAAACTGTGAATACTATCGGTTGCGGCTGTTAGCCGTGTTAGATAGTTTATTTTTAGGTGATCGCACATTTATCAGCAAGCAGGCGCCGAACGCGCCGCATTTTAGAATTCGTTGTATGAAATGATGTGAAACCTCGCACATTCGTCCACACCGTACGCGCTGCATTTCGTGTACTATGCGGTGCGTTTGGCGCGTACGGTGCTGACAAATGTGCGATTAGCTTAAAAATCCTTGTAGTTCTGCAGTTTTGCATACGTAATTACAGTCTATAATCTTAGACAAACTTTGTCTAAAGCCCAGCTAGCATTGAACGTAGGCCTAATTACCGAGCTCTGAAACAAACAGAGGGGGCCGGGGGCTACACAAACACTATTTCACTTCACCTAAGTTACAGAACTTGCGATTAAATAAAGTTGTTTCGTTGTAGTGTTTACGACGGCTTTGAAGATATTTATTTGGAACTAGTTGGTGTCCGCAACTCCGTTGCGCCAAAATGCGTTTGCGCGGTAACCATACATTTTTCCGGGATAAAAAGTATCCTATGTCCTTTCTCGGAAGTATATCCATACAGGGCCCCCGCTACCATATGTGCAATGTGTGCAATGCATACAGGCGCCACCCTTTAGGATCGCCAAAGCGCCATCCTTAAGGGGCGCCAAAACCAAGGGCCCAAAAAAATTTTTAAAAAGAAAAAAATACAAAAATAATAATTTTAAAATAAAAATTGAGTATTATACTATAATATATTCAACTTTTATTTTTGCTAAACATTTTAGTATTAGTACTACTAGTTAGTTTTCCCTAGAACATTTTTTTTTATTACTATCAATCTAATTTTTCGTGAGTAGCTTCATTTTGATAAGACGAACAACAATTTCCTCTGCGAAAATTCTCGAAAGTGGTACCTGACAGAGATAGAAAGGATTTAATATTTTGATTTGATGGTCCTAAAATATGGATTATTTATTTGTAGGAAAAATATGGCAAAATTACGTTTCTTTGTATTCCTCGAATTATAAATAGTTGTAATCATGGTAAGTTGTGGTGTAATGATTCTAGTTGCTAGCTAAAAGGGCTCAGTAAGGGCTTTGCCCTATGAACAAGATATCAGATTATGTGATTGTCTTGGCAACATTTTACATGAAATGTTTTTGGTGGGATTTTATTGTCCAAAATTAAAAACTAAGGGAAACTAATATTACAAGTTTCCCTTATAGTCCGGGTTCCTTAGTACATTTTTTTTATTAAGTATCAAGCTAATTTTTCGTGAGTAGCTTCATTTTGATAAGACGACAAACAATTTCCTTAACGAAAATTCTCGAAAGTGGTAGTTAACAGAGATTACAGAGATAGAAAGGATTTAATATTTTTATTTGATGGTCCTAAAATATGGATTGTTCTATTTATAGGACAAAGTAACTCTTAAATTATATAAATATTAACCTATTTTTACAAAAATCAGCCAGTGAGGGTTCCGTTTTAGGGTTCCGTAGTCATTTTGTTGATTACAGAACCCTAAAACGGAACCCTAATGTTGTACTGCTACTCACGTAATATTAGCTTGATAGTAATAAAAAAATGTTTTAGGGAACCCGGACGTATACCAGGTTCCCTAGAACAAATTTTTTATAGCTTCATTTTGATAAGACAAACAACAATTTCTTCTGCGAAAATTCTCGAAAGTGGTAGCTTACAGAGATTGAAGAGTTTAATATTTGGATTTGATGGTCCTACAATATGGATTATTTATTTGTAGGACAATGTTACCGTTAAATTACATAACTATTAACCTATCAATATAATAAGTTAAATTATATAACTATTAATCTATCAATATACATAAAAATCAGCTGGTTAGGGTGTCGTTTTAGGGTTCCGTAGTCAACCAAGTTTTGTTGATTACTGAACCCTAAAACGGAACCCTAACCAGCTGATTTTTTGTATATTGATAGATTTAGTTATATAATTTAACAGTAACATTGTCCTACAAATAGAACAATCCATATTTTAGGACCATCAAATAAAAATATTAAATCCTTTCTATCTCTGTAATCTCTGTTAACTACCACTTTCGAGAATTTTCGTTAAGGAAATTGTTTGTCGTCTTATCAAAATGAAGCTACTCACGAAAAATTAGCTTGATACTTAATAAAAAAAATGTACTAAGGAACCCGGACTATAAGGGAAACTTGTAATATTAGTTTCCCTTAGTTTTTTATTTTAGACAATAAAATCCCACCAAAAACATTTCATGTAAAATGTTGCCAAGACAATCACATAATCTGATATCTTGTTCATAGGGCAAAGCCCTTACTGAGCCCTTTTAGCTAGCAACTAGAATCATTACACCACAACTTACCATGATTACAACTATTTATAATTCGAGGAATACAAAGAAACGTGTAATTTTGCAACAATGAAGCAAATCTTCAGCCTTTTTCCTCTGTGTCTCGGCTGTGATGTTAAATTGGCTCTAGATCTCCGACAAAGACTTCTCTCAAATCTCAAATTTATTTATGAGCGAAAGAGTAATGAAGTTATATTATTCATCCCTTGGAACGCAGAAATCTTTTAAAATGAAACTCGAGAAATTCTTAGCCCTAGTATCTGGGCTGTAAATTATTATATTACTACGTTAGACTTTTAAATTATTTAGGTTAAATTGTATTACAGTAGAAACTCGATTATCTGGTACTCAGTTATAAGGATTCGCGAATATCTGGACTGCCGCCGAAAATGTATCTCTTAAAAATTTCTAAATAAACTTTGATAACCTTTAACTCATCAATCCCCAAGCGCCAGCCGGCTGCCGCATAACAATTGAAAATCTATTGTGTCTGTGATACCCACGATAGAGGTGCTACTAAAGACAACATTATGTACTGAACATATGCACCGAATCTGCTTTTCTTCATACATTCGATTATTCGGATTTTCGGATATCCGAATCCCTAACGACAACAACTAGTCCGGTTAAACGAGTTCCTACTGTAGTTAATATTTAGGCGCGATTTCACCAAAGAAATGGAATGCGTTCAGTGCACACTGAACCGGTTCCAACCGTTTAAACGCGTTTATAACACCGAATTGCATTTCACCAACATAAACTAAACGCGTACACAGCAATTCCGAGTTTTATCTTCTAAACGCCCAATGTTCGAGGTTTAACTTCATGAACATTTTTACGTGGGAGAGCCATGCTTCGGCACGAATGGGCCGGCTCGACCGGAGAAATACCACGGGCTCACAGAAAACCGGCGTGAAACAGCGCTTGCGCTGTGTTTCGCCGAGTCAGTGAGTTTACCGGAGGCCCAATCCCCTACCCTTTTCCCTTCCCTACCCTCCCCAATTCCCTTCCCTACCCTCCCCTACAACTCTATCGACCCTAACTCCAACAAATTCTACATATCAGTAATATGTATGGCTTGGCTGTTTCGTTACTTACTTTAGATCAGAAACACAGACACACAGACACACAGACAGACAGACAGACAGACAGACAGACGGACGGACGGACGGACGGACGGACGGACGGACGGACGGACGGACGGACGGACGGACGGACGGACGGACGGACGGACGGACGGACGGACGGACGGACAGACAGACAGACAGACAGACAGACAGACAGACAGACAGACAGACAGACAGACAGACAGACAGACAGACAGACAGACAGACAGACAGACAGACAGACAGACAGACAGACAGACAGACAGACAGACAGACAGACAGACAGACAGACAGACAGACAGACAGACAGACAGACAGACAGACAGACAGACAGACAGACAGACAGACAGACAGACAGACAGACAGACAGACAGACAGACAGAGACACACTTTCGCATTTATAATATTAATAGTAACTATAGTATGCATTATGTTTAACCGACTTCAAAAAAGGAGGTTATCAATTCGACGCGTATGTATGTAATACAAAGATATCTGTAATATATTTTACAGAACTGCCCAGTTTTTTTATTTATATGTTTGTCTATATCAGTGTTTGAACAAATGTGCCAAATTTCAAAAGTGCATGCATGTATGTATGTATGTTTGTTTTTATGTTTGTGTTTGCATATCTCCGGAACTACAAGCACAGAATAGATAGGTAATAGTACAAGTACAATGCTACATTTTAGTTTTTCTTTTTTGTTGCATTATTATTATTCAACTTAGGGAATACTGCAAACATCAAAATCGGTTCAGTAGTTTTTGAGAGAGAATTTTAATTCTCAATTCACGCCAAAACTACTTAACCGATTGTAATGAAATTTTGTACACAGATAGTCTAGACTCGAGTCTAGACTATTTGTGTACAAAATTTCATTGCAAAAGATGGATTGTGAAATAGTTTTACTTGAAAATGACATAGGCTACGTTTTGATGAGGGAAAATATCTTATTTCCCTGGAAATATCGATTAAAATGAATTTGTCACATATAAGAACTACAGTAATTCTTATATGTGACAACAGATGACGCTATTTATTTTTTCGTAATATTATAACGTTGTTTAATACGGATAAAAGAGTTCACATTTAATAAAATTACATAAAAATAGAAATATGTAAGGTACGTAAACATGATTACAAAGATTCCACCTAATAAAAGTTTATATAGGCAGTTTTCTATACAGCATTAAATTTAGTTCGATATCTGTTATTTTAGTTTTTGTATATGACAAGCGATGGTGCTGAGTAACCACTACATCGTACTATGACAATTCTTAATGTGGGCCTATATTAGCTCGACGGTGATCGTCCGAAAATTTTGTCCCAACCTAGTCCCAACAGTAGATGTTAAGACTTAAGATTAGCCAACATAATTTTAATCAGTTTCCACACTAATATTATGCGAAAGTATGTCTGCTGTCTGTATCTGTAGTCTGTCTGTCTCGCTTTCATGCCAAAACTACTGAACACATTGGCTTGAAATTTTTTTTTAAATGTGCACAGCGGTTCTTGGGTATTTTAAGTAACTAGTTCATGAATATAGTGACAAAAGTGCACGTAAAATTGTGTTTTATTTGTGTTTAAAATGAATTTCCACCAAGAACCGACAGTAGGTACATCAATTACATAGATACAATTACTTATGTAATTAATAGTATTATTTTAATTACTTTAATCCTTCAAGCCCCATAAGAGCACCGGTGATCGCGACAACAATAGAATACAATAGCGTATCCAAGAATCCGCGATCGATTAATATGGCGAAGGTCTTGCAGGTTCTTAGTTTTTTAGTTACAGTCTACAGTCCCTAGTAAACTTTCATGACCTAATTCATAAAATTGGTGAAATTCTCATATAAACTTTCACCCCCCCATTTTAGGGGATGGGGGGCAAAAGGTATAAGTTTATGAATTTATTTGTTGGTTGTATACTAAACTTGGATTACATACCAAATTTCAGTTTTCTAGCACTTCAGGAAGTAGCCAAACATTTTGATGATCATCAGTGTGTCAGTGACGAAATCGGTGTATTTTAGATATCAATAAAATCTTAAGTATTAGACCTATTCAATTGAGACTTTGTATGCTTAATAAGTTCATTGATAACATCATATTCTGAAAATATGAACTATCAGCTACAACGGAAAGCAATTCTACGAAGGTTCAAAAAAACGGCGAAACATTTCGAGAAAAGGTAGGTAGTGCCCTTGCGCTTCGTTTGGCTCGTCTCGGCGGTGAGATGTTAGTCCTTAAGGTATTTATTATATTATGAATATGTACCTATGTTAGTCTGTAAGGTAATTGTATTATGGGCCTAGATGCCTGAAATAAATGGTAAAATAGTCAAAAAAATGTCAAGATGACAGTTTTGACAGATGCGCTTGGTTAGTTTATATATCGTTTCTTGCTATTTTGTTGATTAACTAACGTGACAAGGCTCCAAAATGATGTAAACATGTAAAATATTTACGTGACGTCACGTAAACTTATATTTATTAATCGGGATTAAAAGAAGATTGTGATATCCATTTGAAACAAAACGAGATTTACGTCGCCACATGAACGCGTTCAATGAGAACTAAGTTTTAAATATGATTGGTAAAATCCACCCTTAAACTTCTTTTGAATATTGGCAAAAAGGTGTCTAGGGGTATAGTACGAAGCGCAAATGAAAGAGACGTTTGATGACTTGAATGATGAATTCAGGTGATTTTAAGAGTACCTAGGTAAAGAACTTTTAAAATTGACGATGATGAGGAATAAAAGGTAGTTTATATAATTTATTATTAAAAATATAACGAATTAATGTACTGTCGCGTACAGCTTTACTTCGCTAATGAGTACAGTCGGGGTGAATAAGTTAATTACTTGTGCCCGAAGTGCTACGGTAAAAACGTACACACCAATTAATGAAAAAGGACTTGTTTTACACCTAAATAAATATTCGTTGAAATAATATTTAAATTAAAATATAAAATAAAGAGTTTATTTTAACGTCGTTTACGTTAACAGTTTATTTTAACAAGGTAGACTTTCAGCAGGCTTTTGATTAAACGCACGGACCTTACAGCTAAAAACATCAAATTTCGTACGTACATAATATTATGTCTCTTGCGATGTAGACAACAGACATCCGCTAATGCTTTTTTATCAAAAATTGACCCTAAAAGAAAATAAATAAGTGTTAATGTATTTATTTCTTACGTTTTTCGTAACTTTTACTTTCTTTTTCTTTTGAACACAATTTAACCCGCGGAAAAAGCTGATATTTAATATTATCATTATTCATTAACATAACATTCAATACTAATATTATGTTAGCAACAATATAATACTTTTGTTTACAGACGGGTAAAACAGCTGTGTCTTTCAGCTTATTCGTACAATGAATCCTTCGATATCGAGAAAAATATGAACCTGTATAAGTTCCCGCTATAAATTGCCCGAGCAACTTTTCAAATTAAGCTCGAGCGAGAGACAAGTCGGCAATCAGCCGGCTAATAGGAAAAGTTTAAGATTATTGCCTTCCAATAGTTGCCGTTAAGATGCTTCGACTTTTTATGTGCAGACGATTACTTTTATGCGTCATAAAGGATTCGTTAAGGTGAAACTGCGGAACGATTCTACGGACAATAAAGATTTTCGATATTTTATTTGCTAGGGGCAGACTCCATCAGTGGCGGGGAAATACCTAAATTTGATGTGGGCTAGATATATTTCGTGAGGCCCCTGATGGGTGACGCAAGAGTACCTATCCTAACTTTTAATTTTTTGCATTTTTTTAAATCCTTATTTTATAAAAATTGCTAGCCGGTTTTTTGTTGTTTATTGCTAGATGAGTTTTTTATTATATAGAGAATTAATATTATTATCTGTATAATATTTTGCGTTTACGGGCCTTCAAGGTGCGAGGCCGTAGGCGGTGGCCCACATCGCCCACGCCTTACGCCGCCTCTGGACTCGACACGCACGAAGCGCCGTTGGGTGAAATTGATGTGTTTTCAAAAATAGGTTTTAAGAATTTTCCGCCACTTCTCTACCTTCAACGGCCACCAGTAGCCCTAGCACGGCGACCAGTGGAAATGCGAAAGTATAGACAAACTGTGGAGATAAACTTAAGGTGCCGTTCCGATCTTTTTCGTTCCGAAAAATTGAATTAAAATGCCACTCTAAGACAGACTATAGTCACAAACTGTGGAGATAAACTTAAGGTGCCGTTCCGATCTTATTTCGTTCCGAAAATTCAATTAAAATGCCACTTTACGACAGACTATTATAGTCCTAAAAATTCAAATAATATCCTACTTTATGACATATACTAGTCTGTCATAAAGTGGCATTTTAATTGAATTTTTGTCGGTCGCGATTAGCCGCGGTAAAGATCGGAACGGCATGGCACCTTAAGTTTATGTCCACAGTTTGTCTATACTTTCGCATTTCTACTGGTCGCCGTGCTAGGGCTACAGATAGCCAACAGTCTTTCGTGTCAACTGTCGTGTTAAACAGGCATTTATGTAACGAACTTAAAACTGTATGAGCTAAATTGCACGCTGCAGCGAAACTACATGACATGGCATTCTATCTCTATAGGATGTTAATTGTCGCGTCACTATGTACCTTGTGTAATCTTAAAGAGCGAAGCTATTTTATACATTTGGACAAAATGTAACGGAGTATACATCAAAACTAAGTTATTTTATATTGACAAAGATCGTGTTTGTTCCAAACGTGGCTACGGTAAACATCTTTGACAGCTCAGCCCCGATTGTGGCTGATATTATCCAATAGTCCGACTGTGGCAGGTAAGAGCAAAGTTGTGTATAACGGGTCGGTCAGTTCAGGCGAGTCGGAAAGGGGTCGGGGGAGTCGGGTCAGATAATCCAATGTATCTCGGTTCTATTGTACCCGTTGTTTGTGAATCCAAATGGACACTTTAACTTTGAAATATTTCGGAATGAATTATTATTGAATCAATAAGTTATTGTGTGATTTGGGTAGTAAATTATAGTTTGTCGAAATGATGCCAAGGATAAAACAAAGTTGTAATAGACGAATACCAGTAATTACAGAGTTGTTATGAATCGGGGTCTGTCTTTGATATATTGTATGTTTTAATGTACCTACTTTAACACCTCCGTGGGAGCGTGGCTCTTGACTCGGAGGTCGTGGGTTCGATTCCCGCGTTGGAAATATGTTATTTCCAAGTGTGGTTAGGACAATGCAGGCTAATCACCTGATTGTCTGACAAGTAAGATGATCCATGCGTCGGATGGGCATGTAAAAAGTCGGTCCTGCGCCTGATCTTTCGCCAGTTGTGTCGGTCGTCCGTCCCACTAGATTATGAGAGTAAAAGGAATAGAGAGTGCTCTTGTGTACTGCGCACATACTTGGGCACTATAAAATTACTCCTGCGTAACTGGCCTGGTTTCAATAATACCGGCCACCGTCACCGAAACCAGTGTGGGAGTTATTATTATTATTTAATTTATATTTTACTTAGTGATCCACAAATTATTAAAATAAAAAATGTAATTACATATAATCTGTCATAATAATACTCAAATAATATTCGAATCATAATAATACATGTAGCTCAATTAAAAATTCTAAGCGACATTCAAGTTTTACTATTGCCAATTCTTTTAAAATTAAAAATGTATTTATGGTCGTGCTCATTGTCCAGCATCGATGAAACTCATGGTCAACCAGTTGCGAATCTTATGAAAAATTAATATTAAAACACACTACATACTAATAATAATTGGCACGTGCGCAAAATCAAACGGCAATGTTATTCGTTTCTCATTCATACCTTGTAAGGCTACTCTCTCGATAGTACATCTCAACCCCAGCAACACAGCCATCGATCCGTCGTCGAGTAATTAGCCAAGATGAAGTAATCCAATCCCAAATCGAACAACAACCAAATAACTGTTTGAGAGCGCTATCAGCTATTAGCGATAATGCGACTAGAGTTCGGGATTTGAGCACATGATTAGCATGATTAGCTGCGAGCGATTGAGTGGGCCAATTTGCAGCTGCAAGCGATTCGGAGTTTAATGTGATGGTGTTATGAGCTGAATTTGAGTGACGAGGTGATGTGATGACAAGGAAATATGCTTAAAACTGTTGCTGCATGTCGGAGTAATGAGGACGCATTTATAGACTTCCCTTCTCAGCTCATTGTTCCAGATGTTTCGTCCGCTACAATCAAATATGCTAAACAGTTATAGCGTTCCACGAGAAATCTTAGATAACTTTGTCTATAGTAATAATAATAAGTAAAGGGATTACAGAGTCCGTTCTCAATGGGAATTTATAGTGCACTTGCTGATCTGGTACACGTTGTTTTGTCGTATACGTTGTATGGTTATATGCTTGAGGGAAAGGAAGATCTTCCGATTGAGGAGTCACCATTTTGTTGTAATGACAATCCTTTCAGAACCTCCAGTTGGACAAATTTCAGAAGCACAGGAAATTAACATTTCTCTGGGATACGAAGTGTTTTCACATCAAATTTCATCAAAATCAGTTCAGCTCTTTAAGCGTGAGGGGGCAACAGACAGACAAACCGATACATAGGTGAAATGGGCCCTTTCGTATAATATCACTATATGGACTACGAATGGTCTATACCATCCAATCCATTATATTTACCTGAATTAGACCTTGCATTAGCAACAATACATTTGAAAAGGCATTACTTTGAAACTAAATGGGCATAATAAAACATATCTATCACGGGGGAGGTCATCTATAATGGCCCATCAAAACTTTATGATTCAGAAGCCTACAGCCTTAGATAAGCCGATACAAATCGTAAACTATTTTTACAACCTTTAATATGAGATAAGGATTATTTGAAAAGATAGAAAAAATAAATTGCAATCTTCGTAGCTCGGCGTAGAGGGTGCTACGATAATCCGTAGCACTGCTACGAAGTGCTACGAAGCGATCAGGGTTATGATTGAATACTCTGCATATATTTTTTTCTAGTATTTATGCTATGTATAATATTTCATATTTGATGACAAATTTAGGTTTTACTACATTCTGTGACGTCATTTAAATTTTAACGGCAAGAAAGATTTTAACGCTAACGTAAACCTGCGCGTTAAACGTACATATTATGTTATAATATTAATCAAATGTCTTAATACATATTTTTTATTTATTTATATAAAAAAGCACGATAATTCAACACAGGATAAGCTAACCCAGATTGGTTATATATGTAATCATCATTAAATGACTTTAAGTCTTTAGGTAATGATGATGATGCTGTAGGGGTAGTAAGGGGGAGGGGGGAACGTCCAGCCGTGATTGATCACTTCATCTCGCCGGTTTCCTTGAGTTTTTCCTTTAAACTGTGTTCCGGCTAAAGTAATATTTAAAGGAGATTTAACGACCGCTCGTTCCTAGATTATCATCATCAGCTCTCGACTCGTTATTCATTTGCATACAAAGATTTTTAACAAAAATTATTGGTGATCTGTAAAATGAGATAAGTACGCCAATATTATATTGTCACGTTTATAATATATGTGTTTTAATTTTACCCATAAAGAGAATAAATAAATAAAATAAAATGCACAGCGGAAAAGCAGCACACATTAGAAATTTTCTTTATATGAGACAGTGAAAACTCAGACATATCATGTATAATCGATTTGGGGGTTTTAGGAGAGATAAAATGATCTCTTCTTCTTCTGTATAAGTAATTTTTTTTTGGAAAATCTCCAACCCAAGTCCTTTAACCTAGATAATTAAATATTATGATTACACAATAAATATGCAAAAAGGAGTGAGTGGCGAATTGGATGTAAATAAGACCTAAACCTAACCAAAAATAGCAAAGAATCGTCATTTATAGAGTAAAAGACGGGATGTCTTTAATCAGCAGTGAAACACTAGACAAGCAATAATAATAAACAGATTTCGCATAACATTTTGGTAATAAACCATCATTAATTTGGTAATAAACTATCATTTATTTATTCTCACAAGATCATAAATACACTACAACAATAAGTCTAAGCGTCGCAAGTCCAAATGAGCGCAAACTATTATATATGAGACTCCAGAGACTGTTTGTCAACAAACATGAGGGGATGAAACTCTTAAACACTACATGTTTGTGAATCTAGATGTTTGCTTAGGTAGACTTTCAGAGAGAGCGACAGAGTACGTAGTATGTTTGCGAACCAAGCGATCCGATTCGGTTGGTTAAACGTTTAAGTTTTACGAATAATATATATTAAAGAAATGTAACTCTGATATGTCTACTGTATTGATTTTGGCTCCCTATACAAAAAAAAAAACGATGAAATTTTTTATACTTTGTTAGGCCGGCCATAGACCGTATCTTGTAATATCCGCAATACACGGACCGCTCGAGCAGTTCTTGAGCGGTCGGTGCAAATTTCAACGCGACCACTCTAAAGCAGTCGGTCCCGACTACAACTTGCAGTCCATCTATGGTATGGCCAGTCTAATAGAAACGTTTCTTTAGTATTTATTATTCGTAGCTTAACTCACATGAAATTGATTCGGCCACTATAGGTCTACCAGAATCTGATGGCAAAAAGTGAGAAAATAAATTGACTCTAGCAATACCGGGGTAGTTGGAATAAAACATTTTGATCCTTTTTTTTTCTTATAGCGGCTGATTCTGTGTGTTAAACATGCAAATATAAAAATTTATCCAATGATCAAGGATATTTTTTGAAAATCTGCTGTCAAAAATTGTCATCAGATTCTGGTAGACCTATAGTTAGGTTGGTTTTTCAATCAACCATATTACGAAAAAAGTGCTGGTTTGGTTTACAATCGAGCGATCTACAGCATGATGTGTTTGTTGTTGCCTCTTCACACTTAAACCACAAAATCGATTTTGATTCAATCTTGTTGTTTAAACATTTGATCCCGGAAGAATAAAAGAGTAGCTATAGTTTTACGAGTAACAAGTTATATACGAGTTCGCAACATCTGATATCGAAAATTTGCTTGTCTATCTCTGTCTGTTTGTCACATGTTCAATCCGCTAAATCAATTTTAAACTACAATTTGAGTCCCGAGAAAGGATATACGATAGTCCTTCCCGTATTTCCCGCGCGATATACGAGTTTTGGTGCACCGAAGTTGCAACATCAAGTATTTAAAATAAATACATTATTTAAAACTAAATACACGTGAACTGCGCTCCGCACAAACTTTCCAAATAAATTACCTCTGCAAAGTAGCCTGAACTTTTGTATGCAGCGCTTTTTAAAATAATAAACAACAAAGTGGCTATAAATATTGCTGCGGGTCAGGGCTGCTAACTTTGACTTTTCTGCTTTGATAATTTAAAAATAGTGTGTTTAATGTGTTATTGACATAATATAATGACAAGATTTTGATATTTACTTAAGGATAATATTGTGTGTTTATAGCGAGATAAAGGTCTGATTAAAGTGGAAAATAAATTTGTTAATCAAGTCTTCCTTCCTTTTTTCATACTCAAAAATCTGAGATTCAATGACTGAAATCTATAATTCTTTTTAATTTAATATTTTGTTTTAATATTTGATAAGGACATTTTAGATTTTAATGGATTTATATTTATAAAGTATGAATTTATTTTAATTGGACATAGTCTCATATTCCACGTGGAATATTATAATACAGCCGCTACATAAAGCATGAAAAATTTATCCAAATTCACAAATTATAACATACAGATAGCCCTAGAACAGACAATCTAAGACCTAGGTCTGAGTGGCCCATTAGAATCGCCAACTGTCGTTTCAACTTTATCTATTACGGCTACACCCACAATGATATTTGGGACTTTATAATGGTTACTGCATTTCTATTGTCCGTAACTACGGCTAATTGCTTTGGTTTTACTAAAGTGCTGAAAGCTTTTCGGTGGGGACAATAGCTTGGGTAATTTCAACAAGTACAATACTATCAGCGTTGTACAGTATGTATGTATAGAATGGCTGAGCGAGTAAATTAAACACAGATTACTGTATAACTAAACACTACTAATCTGGCGAGGACTGGTGAATAAGTGATCGTCAAACCGAAGTCGAGCGATCACTCCAACTATCCCCACTACCTACCTAGTAGGCGTGTCCATCTTTATTTATCAATACACTACAAGCATAATATAAATGGATGACACCCGCAACTCTGTTGCGCCGATATTTGTTTATCGCTCGGGAAACGTACATTTTTCAGCAAGACACACAATGCCACAGAGACAAGTTTAACTACCATATTTATTATTTGGTCACTGTTAATCATTTGTGTACTAGCCCACAAACATTTATTTTGTTGAATTATAAATGCAGTCTTATTCTACATGACCTAAAGACATAACTGCATTCATAACTCAATACAATTTTTTGTGGGATGATACACAAATGCTTAATAGCGTCCATTTAATAAACAACGGCTTAAGAAGTTGAAAAAGCGTTGCTAGTGTCTTTCATAACACAAAAAAAAAAAACCGAATTTAAATATCAAAAACTACTCAATCGTTTTTATGAAACTAGCAGTATTCCCTAAGTTGAACAGTCGAACTTGCAGTTCTGGAGATATGCTGTATGTTTACGTTAATATAGACTAACGTATACGAAAACAGTTCTGTAAATATTATGAATACATACGGGTCGAGTTGATAACCTTTCGAAGTCGGTTAAAAACGTGGCGACGTATCACTTCTACGGATGAGGTACACGAGAACACCATAACGGACTAATCAATATAGGGAACCACTCAGAGTGAGCGAGCGAATATGAATATTCATTGGGAACGGATTGCACTTACTTATTCCCTCTGGCTGTAGACATTATACAGATTATACAGGCTGCTCTGTCTGTTCTGTCTATCCCTAACTACAGACCTTAGTCCAAAGAGCGGCAGGATTCTAGAGTATTAATGGTACAATACGGTGGTGTATACGATGTGTAGTGAAAATGTGATTACTAATCTTGCGACAGGCGTTTGACGTCAGATATTGTGCAATAATATGTCAAACTCCTGTTGTATAGCTGTCGCAGCTCACCACCCTCATCACCTCATCACCCTGCCAGAACTATAGGAGTTAGCGGGAATTGTTGAAGAGAGTTGCGAGCTCAGATGTAATTAAGGCGAGGACTCATCTCAATTCCAAACGATAACCTTGCACACAACCAAAGACCAAGCGTGTACGCATCGCAATAAGATTCATTTTAGCTTAGTATAAAATTGCAGTTTCTAGGGGCGGGTCTTCTCTATTTTTCATGTGTTTTTTAAAAATATCTTTCTAAATAAATATTAAGAAAAAAGATTATTCGTTTCAGACCTTTTTAAAATAGATTTATTAACAATTTATTAAAATAAAATGTAAGTTATTCTTGTTAATACTTATATTTCGATGACAAAGAGTTTTGTCGGAGGTGAGTTTGTAAATTAATTACAGCGAAAGTATTATTTTTTATTAAAATGTTTTTGATTTAAACCCTTTTAAATATTGTGCTCTATATCTCATATTTTTTTACATTTCGTTATTATATTGGAACTAGGTAAATCGGGTATCAAGAAATAACAAAATGGGGTTTCAGCCCGCCTTAAAACTAGAAAATAAATAAAAACGTCATCATAAAACTGCATCATTAGATGATAAATAATTTCCCCTAATTAAACTACGACGATAAAAATGACTTTTGTTTTGTAAATAACGAACAATTTTTAAAAATTAGTCAAATTAAACTTATAAAGTCGTATTATACCTACGTTTAATTTGAAAATTAATTTTTCACATGTACGAGTTGGAATTGCATAATATCAAGCGTATATTAATTAAGCGATAAAATTACTAATTTAGTACGTATTTTTGTGAAATTAAGTAGGCAAAATCTGAAATTACAAAAAGTCAAATTGCTGGAAGGTTTTCTAATTCCGATAAAAAAATAGAATGCATCATAAGACTTTTTTTATTAGTTATCAAGTAGTCTAAATACCTATAATATTTCATTTAACTTTTTATGTTTAAGGTTATTAAAGAAACTCTTGAATAGGAATAACATCGGCCAAGTGTGAGTTGGACTTGCGCACGAAGGGTTCCGTACAGGGCAAAAATAGGAAAATATGTGTGTTTTTAGGGTTCCTTACCCAAAGGGTAAAAACGGGACCCTATTACTAAGACTTCGTTGTCTGTCCGTCTGTCCGTCCGTCCGTCCGTCTGTGTGAACTTTAATAATTAATAATAATTAATAACATTAAAATAAAATAAAAATTTAAGGGGGCTCAAATTAAAAAAAGAGTGTTTGTTTTGGCCTATTTTTGCTCTATAACGGTACGGAACCCTTCGTGCGCCAGTCCGACTCGCACTTGACCGATTATTTATATGAGAGCCCCCCTCAATTATTTATTTTATTTAAATTTTATTATTGGATGGGACCCCCCTTAAATTTCTAATATATTTTGTTTTTAGTGTTTTTGTTATATCGGCAACAGATATACAGAATCTGTGAAAATTTCAGAAGTCTAGCTATAGCGGTTATTGAGATACAGCCTGGAGACAGACGGACAGACGGACAGACATCGAAATCTTAGTAATAGGGTCCCGTTTTTACCCTTTGGGTACGGAACCCTAAAAATACATCCCGTACAATCTCGGTATACAACGTACGAGTAGATATATCTAGAGGTGTTTGCTCACATGGCAAATATTGACAGAGTTTGATGACGAATTTCCTGTGTTTGTATATTATTGTACAATCTAATATATATTTATTTTATCCAAAATTCATCAAACTATCTTTGACTAATCCTCCGACTGGGGATAAGTGATTAGTCCTACTGACGCTGGAATAACAATTATAGTTGACAACTGCCTGTTAAGGTGATCGCACATTTAAGGTCACAGCATACATATCAACTCGGAAAGGGATCGTCACCGTGTCGCCTTTCGCCTCGCCGTCCACCAGGCGTTAACCTAACGTATGCACGTAACCAAAGCGTATCAGTAGCGCCTGCACGTTAACTCGGCTACGGCTAGGCGACGCCTCGCTTACGGCTCGGGGAAGGGGAAAGGGGCAAGGGTGGACGAAGAAACGTAAGCTTGAGTACGGAGAGACGTAAGCACGGGAACAACAAGCCGTAAGCGGGTGGACGACGAGCCGTAAGCGGGTTGACTGCTAGTTGACCACGCGTCGCATCCCGGTTCGGAGCCTGTTCCGAGGCGAGGCGATTACGTTGCAATTGGGAGTTTCATACAAACAATATTGACAGCTCGAGGCGATACGGTGCCGATCCCTTTCCGAGTTGATATGTGTGCTGTGACCGTTATCAGCACGCACGCGCCGTACGCGCCGCATTTTAGAATTCGTTGTATGAAGTGATGTGAAACCTCGCACATTCGTTTGCACCGTACGCGCTGCATATCGTGTACTATGCGGTGCGTTTGGCGCGTACATATACGTACGGATCAGCTTTAGCGTGGTAAAAGTAGAAGTTAAGAAAATTATATTAGTGCGTTGTTTACCTGAACGAATATTATAGACAAGGGCAAATTGTTTATTTGTATTTTTCGATAAATTATTTAATTTTACAAACAATTGGACTATAGTTAAGATCTTCATACAAACTGAAAGCGCCGCGTGCAAACGTCGTCGTATTCGGCAAAGCTTTGGACATTCTGATGATAATCTTTGAACATTATAATTATAAGATTAAAATTCAAGTGTGGACCCCAGATCGGTCAGTGAAATTGATAAGCCTTGCCCCTCCCAGTATCATCCCCTGGCACTTCACACATGGCAACTTTATGAAAGACTGGCTGACCCGGAAAATGTTGTTTTGCCATATAAATTATTTCTAGTATCAATATAAAAAGTAGATAAAAACCTATTTTCAAGCCTAACAAATGTACATACAAAATTTCATTAAAATCGGTCGAGCCGTTTTGGAGGAGTTCGCGCACAAACACTGTTACACGAAAATTTTATCCCGGAAAAATGTACGGTTTTTGGCGCAACGGATTTGCGTCACTTAGTAATAAATAATCATGAACTTTGCACCTTTTTTCACAAAAGACGGTTATAACAACTCCATACTCAACGCTAATCGCATCGACGAAGTGCTAATTCGATACTTATCACTTGCATCAAATCCTCAATCACGGGGGAAAGTTGGCCCTAATTTGCCCAGCCGGGTACACCCGGGTACATTCGGGTCACGTTACAATTAGCCCCGCATCCCCGGGGGAGGTTGGGCGTTAAATGACTTAAAACTTGTATTGTTGGCTGACGCTTTTGTGGATCTATTGTTGGCTGATCGTTAAGCGTGTTTTAGTTTGCGAGGGAGTGAATGGATGTTGAAAATGTTTTGGACGTGTCGAGCCATGTACCGTCAGCGAAACTGATTCATTGCAGATGAACGAGGCAGGTTATCGGCTTTCTCTTTCTAGCGATGTTTTCAAAATGAGAAGATTTGAATTCCCGGGATCCCAAGTATCTCCATACCAAATTTCAGCAAAATCGGTTCAGCGGTTTGGGCGTAAAAAAGTAACAGACAGACACACTTTCGCATTTATAATATTAGTATGGATTTAGTTATACTCGTACATAGCATTATTTTGTTTTCATGCTACCAATGCAAAACAGAGTTTTTTATTTGTTGGTTATCCTATTCAGCTGAAACTAAACTCAGTATTCTTGATTGGTGCTCGGGGCGATACTAAACGGGGGAACGGGATAAGTACCGCCCGCAAAAAACTCTGACAAGTACTGCAGTCCATGGAAAAGTCAGATAATACAGTATCTTGATTCTCGTATTTAACTTAAGAGCGGGCTGTCAAATTTTGCTGTGTTTTCTAATAAGTATTACGATCCCGGAAGACGATTGACTCAAATGAAATTGAGATTTATTTAATCATTGTATATTTATCTGATATTTGGCTAACCAAAAACACGATTCACTTATTTCGACTCGATAGTTTTATTTTTTGAAATTATGATTTTTTCTGGGTTTTTTTAACAAATACCTGTTACACTTATTGAATTACTATCATTAAATAACTTGCACTACTACAATCACACACTTTATAAAATAATAGCTAAAGGAAATATTAGTATTGTACTTAATTTTTAAGTAATCATCAAAAACATTTTTAGGACTTACGACCTTTACTTTCGTGCTATAATGCGGGAACCGTTGTTACGCAATATTGTTCACTATTAGCTGCAACGTAAAGCACATTGCCCGGGAGCACGATTCATGGAATCATTGTATCACGATTGCAGGATAGCGGTGTGTGTAGGCGGGGCTAGCGTTTTGACAATAGGCTCTTAAGGCTGTTAATTTGTTTAAAAAAACGTCGTATTATTTTTAGTGTACCAAAATCCCGTATTATGCTACACTATTTTTAAACGACGACAAAAAAAATATAAGTTTGCCGTTTGACATGTCTGTGTGTGTGTCTGTTCGTGGCATCGTAGCATCCAAACGGTGGACCGATTTTAATCTAGTTTTTTTGTTTGAAAGCTGACATGATCAAGAGTGTTCTTACTTCTTAGGCATAAGAATCATCATTCATCATCTTCAGCTCGCCCAGTTCTAGAAAGTTTGCGTTTATCTATCTCGTGAAAGTTTGATTCAATGTATTTTGATTCCTGACACTTTTTAAAGCTTTGAATCGGGGGTTACTTTGAAATTTCTTAATTTAACATTATTATTATTTATTAGTCCCAATCCTTTGATAATTATGAGAGTGTCAGGTGTCAAATTATTTGAGACAATATAATTTTGTATGAAAATGTGGTTTGGATTACTCAGTAACGCTTCTTTACACTTTTGCTAGCAACGAGGTTCGTCGTTTAACGTTTTCATACATGAGAATAGTGTAATTTGTATGATAAGATTCGGACAGGATCAAAGCTGTATTATTGTTGAATCAAAATTCAAAACAGCAGAATCAGAGCGCAGTTCGCAGTTAAAAGTCAGATGAATACAGTCCGCAAACGACTGATGTAAAAAAAATAAATTAGCTCTCACCACAGTGAGCGTTAGAGCCAGTCCACACGGCGCGTTGCGTCGACGCAGCGCTGCCGTTTGACGCATAGCCGGCCACACGGGCGCTGCGCCATCGCAGCGTTATTACGAAGCAGTCTTAACGTCAACAAGAACGCTTCGTCTCGGGGGCTGCTGTCCATCATGTGTGCGTTGCGACGACGCAGCGCGCCGTGTGAACACCTTGGTTGTTTGTATGTAAAACAACGCAACGGCAGCGCTGCGTCGACGCTTCGCTGACGCAACGCGCCGTGTGGACTGGCTCTAACTACGAAATCTTGAAATCGTCGGAGATAAAGTAAAGAGCAATTTGTGTGAATAGTTCTGAGTGTTTGTGTTTACAGAACTATATTAAAATGACTGGTTTATTATTTTTAATACCAGACATTTTAAAATAGTCCTGCAGTAAATATTAAAGGAGTGTTTTAATTAAATCTCAGTAGGATTTTGAGAATTTTTGTATTGTGGAGAGAAAAGTAGTAAATTAGTTTCTTGAACACTCAGTAACAGGTCAACCAAGAAGAAAATGAAAGTACAATACAAAAGCGTATTTGGTCAAGAAACAGCTAAATCTTTGTTTCAGCAATCATCTATTACAAAATGTTTATGTGAAATTAGACGAAAACAAACGCGTTAATCATGTCAGCGCGACGGTGTCAACAGTTTGATGTAGTGCTTCGAGCTAACAGTCCTCTAGGAGTAATTTTGTTGAAAATGACCCTTACATCGTCGCCATAAAGGTACTTTAGGGGCAAAATAACTCTAAACTGCACAGGTATGGCTAACTGTCAGGGGACTGTTGAATCATACAGGACACAGCACAGAGAGTATGGCTGACAAGTAGGTATACATCAGGGAGATACAGGGATTTCGGTAACTAAAACTACTGATCAATATCCGAATAAACGGAAATAGCAAATGTAAAATGAATATTTAATTATAAGTGTTATAATTTCATACAGCCGTGCTAGCATACGCCAACGAGAAAATTTTGTCTACACGTTTTCTCGATGTTAACTGGTTTATCTCTTCATCTCTATTGACCCTAACATGACATACATTTTTTCTCGTACATCTGTCGTCAAAATTAGAGATAATTTTGTTTTTTTTTTTATATGTGCTATTTTTGTCTATAATATTGATACGGACACGTAGTGCCATCTGGCGTCAAACCAGCGAAACTGATCAGGGAAACACAGAAAACATAAATCCCCTACTTAATACTAGATGGCGTTAGGTGTATGTTTACTTACGCGTATTTACTAGAAAGTTCCCACACTTGTTTACTTGTTTACGTTAATCGGGGAAGGAACTTTCTAGAATTCGTCTCGCCATATAAATAGCCGCAGGTAGTCGGCCCGGCAATTCAGTTTCATCTGAGCGATCTTCGAGGCGACTTCGAAGTGAAAACAAGCGATCAATAGTGAGTGAACCAGTGAACCTACGACTCGGCTACGACCTAGGTCAGCGATAGTGCTCAGTGATTTGGATCTAGTGCTTAGTGTTTGGACCTAGTGATTTGTGTGAGCTAGTGTCAGTGAATAAAGTCTTCAAGAGAGTCACCAGGTCTTATTCTCCAAATTCCTCGAACCCTAACACGTAACAACTGGTGTCAGAAGTGGGATTTGGAGATGCCATTGACTCCGAGAGAGGACTTCAAGGGGAGTGTCAGGACAAGGGCGCAGCGAGCTGCTGCCATTGACTCCGAGAGAGGAATTCAAGGGGAGTGTGAGGACAAGGGCGCAGTACCATCGACTCCGAGAGAAGACTTCGAGGGAAGTGTCAGGACAAGGGCGCGACGGGCTGCGGAGGCCACATCCACTGGAGACCAAGCTCCGCCCACGGCGGGGCAGGCCCCACCATCTGGCCCCGCCCACCAGGCTCCGCCCACTGACCGGGCTCCACCCACTTCGGGTGAAGCCACGCCCACTGGCTCCGCCCACCGGGACCCGCCCACTGACCACGCCCCTCAGGCCCCGCCCACTCTGGACATGGCCACGCCCATTGGCTCCGCCCACAAGGCCACGCCCACTCAGGCCACGCCCACTGGCCCCGCCCACTGGGCCCCGTCGACTAGCTCCATCCATCCTGCCACGCCCGTAGTTTCTACGGCCCCTCAAATGGCTCCTCAATTGGAAAGCATAATTGAGTTAATTCAGGCTTTGCAGGAGTCTCAAAGAGCTGAAAGTCAGGCTTTGCAAAATTCGCAAAGGGCAATGATGGAGTCACAAGACCGCAAGCTTGGCGCTTTGCAAGAGTCACAAGACCGCAAGCTCGGCGCTTTGCAAGATTTTCAAAAAAGCTGAAATCAGAGCGATTCGAGAATCACAAGAGCAACAAAAAGACCTCCAAGAAAAAGCGCTTGGGGCTATAAAGGATGTCAGTGACACGGTAACTCAGCTTCGGAAAGATGTCGATGTTATGAAAGAACGAGTATCCGGGTTAGAGTTGGTTGTGGAAAATCTGAAAACCGGCTTCACTGAACTGCAGAAGAGAGTAGTGCGCCTTGAAACTACGGGAGTTGCGGTATCTAGTGGAGCCACGGGAGTGGCGCAAGGGCCAAGAGTCAAGGTACCGCCGTACGACGGCACTACTTCATGGAACGCATATCGTCGGCAATTTCAGGCTGTTGCTAGCGCCAACGGATGGACGGAGGAACAATGCCTGACCGCCCTCATTGTTGCGCTTAGAGGGCAAGCTTTGTCAGTCCTGGAAGCACATACAGGAAATGGGTTCCAAGACCTGATGGAGGCACTTGAATCCAGATATGGGGAGCGACACCTGGAGCACGTGTTCCGTGCCCAACTGCGTGACAGAGTCCAACGCTCAGAAGAAGGACTTCAACAATGGGCGTTGGAAATTGAAAAGCTCGTCAGGAAGGCATATCCAGGAGCCGACACCACGATGGTCGACACAAATATTGTTCAAGGATTTGTCGACGGAATCAGGGACCTGGAAGTCAGAGCTGCAGTGAGGCTACGTCACCACACCTCGTTAAAGGGAGCGTTGGCGCATGCTTTAGAGGTCGAGGCTGTTCGGCGTGACATACGGCAGACCTATGAAATCCGCAAGGTCTCTGAGAAAGTCAAAGAAGTTAAGGCTCCTGCAAGGAAAAGATTTGAAGCCATGTGCTATAAGTGCGGGGAGAGGGGCCACCTCCAGCTCAACTGCCCGCAGAAGAAGACCCAGATGGCAAGGATGGAAAGGATCGAGGAACAAATAGAGGAGCTGAGGAAGCAAGCAGTTTCGTCCCCTGCCCGGAATAAGGGGAAACGAATAGAATCCAGGACTAGATGGCGAGTATTGGACAATGATGCTATGAGGAAGGCTCAAGAAAGAGATGACGACCTTCGGCACATCATCACATGGAAGAAAAGGGGTGACAAGAAACCAATCTGGAGTGAGGTTGCACCCACTGGCGCTGTCACTAAGGCGTACTGGGAGCAATGGGACAGTCTGATACTTCAGGACGGAATACTCTACCGGAAATGGGAGAAGGCTAACGGCAGAGAGTTCTACTTTCAGATAATCGTCCCAAGGGCGAAAGTACCAGATGTTCTCCGCGAGGTACATGAGGGCGTATCAGGGAGTCATCTAGGTGTCAAGAGGACGCTAAGAAAAGTGCGAGAACGATTCTTCTGGTTGCATTGGCGAGATGATGTGCAGGATTGGTGCCTCAAATGTACTACTTGCGTTGCTGTGACGGAACCACAGAGCAGGAGTCGTGGGGACAGCGTGACGCGTTATCATGGCAGTAACAACGATGCTCGGGACGAGCATCTCTAAGAGGGGAGTAGTGATACGGACACGTAGTGCCATCTGGCGTCAAACCAGCGAAACTGATCAGGGAAACACAGAAAACATAAATCCCCTACTTAATACTAGATGGCGTTAGGTGTATGTTTACTTACGCGTATTTACTAGAAAGTTCCCACACTTGTTTACTTGTTTACGTTAATCGGGGAAGGAACTTTCTAGAATTCGTCTCGCCATATAAATAGCCGCAGGTAGTCGGCCCGGCAATTCAGTTTCATCTGAGCGATCTTCGAGGCGACTTCGAAGTGAAAACAAGCGATCAATAGTGAGTGAACCAGTGAACCTACGACTCGGCTACGACCTAGGTCAGCGATAGTGCTCAGTGATTTGGATCTAGTGCTTAGTGTTTGGACCTAGTGATTTGTGTGAGCTAGTGTCAGTGAATAAAGTCTTCAAGAGAGTCACCAGGTCTTTCTCTCCAAATCCATCGAACCCTAGCACGTAACAATATATTAACGAACTATATACGAACGAGAAATTTATCTCTCGAGTCTCGACGTACGCATGTTAGCGAAAAAGAGTCATATATCGATATCGACAATATCACTACGCTCGAGAGTGAGATATCCACGAGATATCTCGTTGGCGTATGCTAGGGTGGCTGATATGATGAAGGCGAAAGTTTGTGAGTTTGTTACTTCTTAGTTCTTTATGCTTAAACTGCTGGAGCTGTTTCGATAAAATTTCGCACGGAGTTAGCTGACACCCTGGATTAAAATATAGGCTAAATTTTACTTCGGAAAAACGTACGGTTCCCGCGCGATAGACGAATTTCTGCGGAACGGAGTTGCAGGCGTCATCTAATTGTCAATAAATACATGACATGTACAGCCCTGCAAGGATCTTGTGAGTTGTGGTACTTGGGTCACATTGTCAGGCGGCATGGATGCAATAGTTGATGGATGCTGTTATTCAAAGTGATGTCAGTGATTAGTCTATTTACACGAAGAATTATTAATTAGCATTGTCAGTTTTTTTTTAGTTGGAGCTGTTTCTCAAGTAATTTTTTACAAGATGTCGGCGTTTCTGTTTTTTATCCTTGTAGTATTGTTTAATAACGTACCATTAAAGAAACTGGTTCACTACGTCATTTGGTTTTGTTATGTCAATTCAATGTAAGTCGTGGTCTGTCAGCTGGGTTTGACATATCGCGACCAAATTAGGGCCCTTCCACACGACGTATTTTTACGCTCGTTTGTATCGATACAAACGCAAGTTGAACGCTCAGCAAACGCAAGGAAGCCGACACGTTTTAAACTTTATATCTGCCAAAACGCGATGAAAACGCGCGTCGTCAGTGCGCAAAAAATACGTCGTGTGGAAGGGCCCTTACGTAGGTCCGCCATCTGCCTTTTAATCAACATCTCTGATAGTACACGAATTAAAGGTTTAATACAGCGGCCCTCTCCCGTTTTAAAAAACTTTGATAGAAAGAGAAGGCTGATAGTGTATCTCGCTCAGGGGACTACTGGACTCTAGAGCTATGAGGCTGACATATTTGATATCATGGAGAGGTGAAACGTGCCACGAATGCAGAGAAACAATATAAATAGTACAAAGCTGTTGGATGTACGAAAAAGAAGAATGATTCTGAAATCGAGAAGTCAATATTGGATTTTTGTACGTAGGTTATAAAGGGTTTTCAAAGAATAGAAAACTATATTATAAAGTACTAGCTGACCTGGCAAACATTATTTTGCCATATAAATTATTTCTAGTATCAATATAAAAAGTAGATAAAAACCTGTTCTCAGGTCTAACGAATGTACTATCGAGGAAGTTGTTTCCTAGGCAGATGGGGGACCTACGAATGTTCGCGTTACGTCAAACCCAGCCTATAGATCACAATTAACATTGAATGGACATGATCCGACCAAATGACGTTGGTCTGTCAACTGCCTAGGAATCAATTTCTTCGATGGTACATACAAAAATTAAAATCGGTTGAGCCGTTTTGGAGGAGTTCGCGCACAAACACTGTGACACGAGAATTTTATATATTAGAAGAAGAAAGAAGATTACACTACGAATCTCTGAATTTATTACCTTATAATGAAGCTGTCTCGTTATAAAAAGAGATAATATAATTAATCTAACAGTTAGTCTCACTACGAAGACGAATAAGATGATACCTCTTTTAGTTCAAAATTGATTAGCCGTTTAGGCTCTGGAGCTTGCTAAAGAATAATTATGAATATTTAATAATATTAGCATAACGCTTAAAAATAAAGAGAAGAAGACTTAAAATGACCCAACCTATTTCAGGCTGAACAGAAATTAATAATTACTTTTAGATTTAACATCAAACAATTGTTAAATTTAAAATAAATATTTTTCACGATACATAGATAGATATAATTTTCATTGGTAGCATTATAGTGTCCTATTGTTATTATGTCTGTTTATCAGAATAGAGTATACCAAAAGTATACTTATATAGTGTGACGGCATTGCAAACTTTGAATTGTATTCGGCCGAACTTTATTACAGTTGTTCAAAATTATGAAACCCTCTGTAGGGTGTTTGTAACTGGGCTAAAGAGATTTTCTATAGTATGCTCGCGTTAGTGAGCCATTAGGGAATTATTAAAATAATGTAAATTGATTGGCTGAAATGAAATGGCCTTAGCGTCCTTAGCCAATACATTGTTTGCTTACTAAAGTAAGCAAACAGTGTATTGGCTAAGGACGCTTAAGACTTAAAATAGCTTATAGTAAGGACTATTAATAGGATTAGACTATAGCATAGAAACATGCTAAATGACTGTTGCGTTCTCAGATGAATTAATATTGTGAGCTATACGACAATATATAGGGTGTAATAAAACTAAGTGATAATACTTTAGGGTGTGTATGTGTTCCTTGTACAGAGTTCACTGTGAAAGTAGCAGCGCTGAAAGACCAATTTTTTTTCACTTTTGTATGGGCAAGCGCCCCAGCGTCATGATTTTCCCCATACAAAAGTGAAAAAAAAATTTGGTCTTTTAGCGCAGCTACTTTCACAGTGAACTCTGTACAAGAAATACATACGCACCCTAAAGTATTATCACTTAGTTTTGTTACACCCTGTATAATGTACTTTTAATGTTATGAGTAATTTAGATCTCTAGATGTTTTAGATGTGATGATGGATATACCATTTTAATTGCCCTCGTTATTACAAAGCTGCCTCTATCATGCACAATCAACTTTGAACATGGGCAATCGTACACGAATTGTCTTCGACATTATCGTAATCATATACTCCCATTATGGGCTAAACAAGAAGAAACCGGTACTATTTTTTTTTATAAAATAAGGGGGCAAACGAGCAAACGGGTCACCTGATGTAAAGCAATTACCGTCGCCCATGGACACTCGCAACATTAGAAAAGGTGCGTTGCCGGTCTTTCAAGAGGGAATACGCTCTCTGATTCAAGGTTTGCAGGTCATATAGGTCCGGAAATACTGCTGGTTACAGTTCGTTCCAGAGTTTTACAGTGCGCGGCAGAAAGTTACGCGAAAAACGCACGGTGGAAGACTGCCACTCATCAAGGTGATGAGGATAGGTGATGAGGATGGTATAGTTTTCGCGTGGAACGATGGCGAAAAGTTGCAGGAGGTATAAAAATACTTCTACTTCCTTCTGCAGTGGACGTAGTTACTCTGATTTGACGTTCGATTTGTGCACTTGCGTTGGTAACTTATGCAGTGCTCGACGGCTCATGAATTATTTACAGCCAACGTAAACCCGCCGACTGCAGGAAAATATCTTGTATTAGATGTGCAGGGGAAACTAACCCATCCTTACCTTAATACCCTATAGCAGGGGTCGGCAAGTAGTTTTAGGTGGGGTCCGGATACTGTGGGAAAATTTTAACGAGGTCCAGAAAGACCACACTTGTCCTATGTAGCTTAAAAATATTATTTTAAATAATAATGGTATACGTATACCTTATCTATGTATTAAATAATAATTGATACTTGGTACATTACAATATTTCGCGGTCCGAGATTCGACCTTTCGCGGTCCGCATACGGACCGCGGTCCGCCTGTTGCTGACCGCTGCCCTATAGGGTATTATCCTATCCTACCTATCAATATTAGCGTTAGAGTGATGATTTTTTTTTAGCTAAGGAAACCTATTGCCATTTTTTTTCTTATTATGGCACTTCGGCTATTTAACCATGGCCAGTGTCGAGTATAAATATGGCGGGAAAACATAAAGTTAATGCTAGGTATATTAACTTTATGCGGGAAAACAATATTCTATAATACAATTTTCAGCTTCGTTTTTCTATATTGTCAGGTCGAAAGTCTAGTCAAAGTCTAAGTAAAAGTCAATACAGTCAAGAAGTCAAGTCGGTCGATTCAGTAAAGTGGTAGACGCTTTACTGAAACTTTCGATGGAGTTTTGGAGGGAACACAAAAACTCCTATTGCCATTTTAAATGTTCATATCGTCGAATCCTGTTGTTTGTATATACAGGGTGTAACAAAACTAAGTGATAATACTTTAGGGTTTGTACGTGTTCCTTGTAGAGTGTTTTTAGGATTTGTGTGGGCAAGCGGCCCAGTGTAACTCATTTGCCCAAACAAAAGTTTAAAAAAAGTTAGTCTTTCAGCGCTGCTATTTTCACAGCGGGCTCTATACAGGGGACACATACACTTCTTGTTACACCCTGTATAGTATTTGCAACCAAGAATCTCGGGTCCAACAATAGAAGGAATGTCCTGTGCCCATAATGGGTTAGTTTTCCGTGTACAACCTTTTAACAAACAATTCAATCAAAAAAACCGGCCAAGTGCGTGTCGGGCCACGCGCAATATAGGGTTCCGTAGTACCGCAGGTTTTTTTAAATTTTTGTATGGTCAATGACTGTACATTTATAACGTGTTTTACACTACTAACAACATCATCTCAGTTACTTTCAAAGGAATTTGAACGAAAAGTTATTTTATTCTTCGCCGAATACATTTTTTTTAGTTGATCGACTACTACTCAATAACTTATGAAGTCTTCTTAGCCGTGATAGTTTTCCTTTTAAATTCAGCAAATTTCCTACTCCCGTGAATTTTTTTACATTTCCAGAAGCAACCGTTTAGCTGGTAGAAGGGGGGGACACTGGACTCTAACGATTTTTTTCCACTTTAAAACTTAATATTTCACAAACGGATCTCTAAATCGGAAAATGATCTTTGAATAGTCATAATATTTTTAAAAAACCTATCCAATGACACCCCACACGATGGGGTGGACGCGAAAAAAAAATCATCCCCGCTTGATGTGTAGGGAAGTTACCACAGAAATAAATCTTGACTTACTTCTGTGGAAGGTACCATAAAAAAATATTTTTTTAAGATTTCATGTACCATTAATTTGTCGGCATCATTAATTTGTGCATTCATGCCAAATTCCAGCTTTGTAGGTCCTATAGTCTCTGAGCAAAACCGTGGACAGACAGACAGACAGACAGACAGACAGACAGACGGACAGACGGACAGACGGGCAGACGGACGGACAGACCGAAACTATAAGGGTTCCTTGTTGACTACGGAACCATAAAAAAGCGTTTTGCTATAATTCTACATAGATCTCTAAAATATAATTTTATTTGGTCGTCAGAGAAATAAGATTGAGTGTTATTGTGTGTGTTATAATCTGTGTATTTTTTCTCACTAATCGTAACTTTAGCATTTATGAGACAAAAAAGTTTGGATCTTCTTTTAATCTTCAGGTATTCCGCTATGCTTTGTTCTTATTTCCACTAAGAAACATTCTCAAATATCATTTGCAGTAAGAAACAAAGTTTCCATAAAACACGCTAATGCTCGCTGTGAAATTGCCGTGTGAGCTAATGGGCACATAAATAACAGAAATTCAGGGAGAATTAAATAAGACTTGGGACCGCTAGCAAATAAACAGTGATTGTAAAAATTACGCAAATTAACGTAATAATATGTTATTTTAAGAATTAACTTTTAGTGCATTAGGGTCAATTCAGACCGCAACGCGACGCGTAGATGCATTTCTAAATTTGTACTGAAATGACAGACTTGCACGAAGTCTCACGCAATTGAAATCCATACTTTAGAAATACATCTACGTGTCGCGTTGTGGTCTGAATTGACCCTTAATGGTTGACAAAACAACGTTGACTTAAACTATGGTTGAGTGTTTTATAATATCTATGGACAGCAGTCGCTTACCATATTTTAATGATCCGTTTCCTCGTTTTTTGGTTATTTTCATAAAAAACAAAAAATCTGTACGTCTAATAACAAATCTTTTGCCGTCCCAAAAGGTACGAATCTAATGAATCATGGATTACAAGTTATAGCTTGCAACAAAAGTTTTTTGTTATATTTATTAGGGTCGTAGACCGAAATGAGATATAACGAGACGTAAAGCGACGATACTTAAAAACAATACAAATTATAATAATGTCGATATTATAACGCGCGTCTCATTTCGTTTCGTTTTGATGTTCCCTGATCCTAATGGGAAGTATGTAAATAGTTTGCGCGGGGGATAGTGTCTAAATGGAGATTACGGAAACTCCGACCGCACAAACGGGGAGCTCTAAACAACATTAGACCTCACAAAGGCGACAATAAGGCGCAGAGTATACGAGCCACTTGTGACTGCGACATTGTTTCGCTATACTTTTTACGCAACTACAAAAATATTGATTTTTAATGTTATAAGTTATAACAAGATGATCCGATTTGTATCACAATTATATTATTATGTTTCCTATCGTACAAACCTTCCTTGGACTTCCACGATTATTTCAGGACTAAAATTAGCCAAATCGGTTCCGCCGTTCTTGAGTTGTAGTGAGACTTGAAAATTTATTTTTATTTATTTTAAATAGAAGATATGTTAAGTACATTCTGAGCACCAAAAGTGTGATCCGTTTTTGATAATTATATAGTCAATTTCGTAATAGGTCGGGATAAAATAGGGTACACGCAGATAGCAGAGTTAGTTTGACTTCTGCTGTTAGATGTAGGTGTAGTTCGACTAATAAAACAGTCGCGTACTCTGTTCTTTCTTGTAAATATTTACTCATACCATAATATCTCGACTTAAATTTTCAAATATTAGTACCAGTGTATTAATACCACTAGTACCAATAGTAATATTAATACCACTGACTCCGATATCACATTATAATAGTTTCGAAGTCAGAGATCAACCAACCTGTGCCATCTGATTTTAAATCCTAAATTTTGTACAAAATTCATTGCCTGTAAACAAGATGTAAGTTTTTGGGATATCAATAAACGTATTATTATTCTTATTATTATTATTATAGTGTAAGAATGTATATTTATTCCCACTCATCAATTTTGAAATTGCCTTCATTACTGACTGGTAACATACGAATTTGCCCGCTACTGAATTTTCTATCAAACCTGCTACAATACGTAGCATCTCGCCTGCTCTGGACCTAAAGCCATGCTCATACAAAACAATTAGGCGACTCAAAAGAAATCCATTCCGACTTCGCAGCGCCTACTATTATCTACCTTTGTCCTTCAGGACTTCATACAATGAGGGCATTGTGAACCGAGTTTTATGGCTAAATATACAAAAAATGTTAAGAGCAAAGTTGAGAGTTAAAAAGAAAGTTTGTCCTTCATATTCGGCGTGTCCGAATGAAAGTTTTGGAGACACTGGATACATAATAAAACAACATTTTGTTTATACGGTAAATTTCGGTTATAACGACGGAGGAGGGATCACTTTAATTTCGTCGCTATATCCGAAGGTCTTAATATCCAAAACAATAAAAAATCGTGCATATGACTTTATTTTATTTAATTGTGTTATATACGGATGTTATTGAACACATGTTATATTCCACTGTATAAGTTGAATTTTTTGTCCACGCTGTAGGTATATGCCATTTCATATTTTTTTTTTATGAAATAAGGGGGCAAACGAGCAAACGGGTCACCTGATGGAAAGCAACTTCCGTCGCCCATGGACACTCGCAGCATCAGAAGAGCTGCAAGTGCGTTGCCGGCCTTTTAAAAGGGAATAGGGTATTAGGGGAGGGTAGGGATGGGAAGGGAAGGGAATAGGGGAGGGTAGGGAAGGGAATAGGGTAGGGGATTGGGCCTCCGGTAAACTCACTCACTCAGCGAAACACAGCGCAAGCGCTGTTTCACGCCGGTTTTCTGTGAGAACGTGGTATTTCTCCGGTCGAGCCGGCCCATTCGAGCCGAAGCATGGCTCTCCCACGTATACCTTCCACATCAAAATTATTTCGCCTTCACCAAATAAACAGTACTGTTTAAGAAATACTGTTTACTTATTAGCATTTTGCTTTCTAACTAATTCATAAGTTAACTTCGTACACGTGCTAAGCAAGCAGTCCTACAAGCAAACAAAGCATTTTTTTACCATCTGTGAATGCAAACAATGGATAAGGAAGCTTAATATGTTTTATGAATGAGTCGAGTGAGACTCAGTCGCAATACCCGTAAGGGATTTCTAGGAATATGTAATAAATGGTTCATAAAAACGATATGATATTGAATGTACTGTCACTTATTGGTGGAAATTCATGTTCAATTAAAATTATACACTTTCCTTGCACTTATTCCACTTTATTTTAATAGATTTATTACAAAATTATTATATATACGACCGGTTTCGAAAAAATCATCATTATAAAAACGAGTCGCTATACCCGAAATTGACGCTATATCCGAAGTCGCTATTACCAAAAGAATTTCATACGAACGTATGCTTCAAGGGACATACGTTTGACGTCACTATAACCAAAATGTCGTTACAACCGAGGTCGTTATCAACGAAATCCACTGTACTTTATAATATTTACGAATTTGGATTTATCCATACTTAGTATTATAAATGTAAAAGTGTGTCGGTCTGTCTGTTACCCCTTCACGCCCAAACTGCTGAACCGATTTTGCTGAAATTTGGTATGGGGATACTTTGTGTCCCGGGAAAGGACATAGGATACATTTGATCCTGGAAAAATGTACGGTTACCGTGCGATAAACGAATTTTGCCGCAACGGAGTTGCGGGCGTCATCTACTACTTTATAATCTTTACGAATTTGGATCTTGTAAGCTAAGTTTTATATCTGCCCCAAGCTAGTTAAAAATTCATCCTCTCTCCCTAATCAATCCCTGTCTAGAATAAAAAACGTCGAATTGAACCTTCTTCGGGACGTTAGTTAAAACTTTTTAAAACGCTAGAGACAATATTTCACGGGCTTACAAGTTATAACGATCCGTTTCGAAAATACTTTGAAACTAAATACTTAATAAAATCAAAAACATAATCGGATCGCAAAGTTTGGTTCTAATGTCGATGGAAGATTTATCCTTTGATGACTTAACCCTGAGTTTGTTTTAAATTAATTCCAGCGATTACAGAAATTTAACTTTCGTACCTAATTATCTGCGTAACTTCAAACGATGAAATAATAATTTTCAATGTTTGAATTGCCTATTAGTTGATCAAAACAGATTAATTATTTTGATTAAAATTAACCTTTAACGATTCATATTATATTAATTATTATTATGAAAAAGTGTGTTTGAGTGTCTGTCAGTCTGTTACTTCTTCACGCCGCCTAACAAAATTTAGAATATAAAACAAATTGTTTGTTATTAGTGTTAATTCCTCTTAATTTTCGACTATACACATACACGACTTCTAGAATATTTAATAATTAAATCCAGTCGCAGTCATATTTAAATAATATAAATTTTTACAAAGGATGTTCCCGCCGAACTTGTCGAATCAATTTACTTAATGTAAACAGAATTTATTTATTACGCTTATATCGTATATAACATTGAGGTACTACAACTATGGATACCTATCTCATTCATGGCAATACGGTTGAAATGGCTACAAGTAAATCTTTTGAGTCCTCAGAATTTTTGATGGGCTATAGTGGAATATAAGTTGTATGAATTAGCGCACAATATGATTTTATTTTAGACGGACACTTTCAACACCTGCTACATTAAACAAATGAATGTTTTACATAGAAAATCACATAATATAGGCGAAACTCGTGATTACTCAGTATCCTCTTTTCAAAATACATTTTGAATCACCGATGGCAAAATTTGCAAATGTTAAAAAAATAGTCGCAAAAATACGCGCCAGTTGCCGTTAGTCGATTGCGGGGATCTACCGAGCGATATCCTGAAGGATGATATCTCGATGATACACGTTTGTTATTTATTGGATCTGACTTCCCCACACGGTCCTGAACAACACACCAACACACGCACACTACAGCGAGTTTAATCAGAATCAGAATCATTTATATCAGGAAATTGGTACATAAGGTGTTATAATTTATAGATAGGTATAGATATTGATAGGTAGGTATAGATAGGTATAGATTTCAGCCTTTAGGGCGTAGAAATATTAAAATATTAGGTCCTTACATATGAAATTGGCGTTTTGTATTAGAGGAATATAAAGTCGATTTTTTTGTATAATATATTTAATTAATCAAAGTATGTACCATTGTTATCGATACATTTTTGCCATCTTAAGGGTAGTTCGTTGGTCCCTTTACTAAAAAAACGGAGGGACGAGAGTCAATAAATTCTTTGAATGCGGTTTGGACTGCCACATCAGAGTTGATTTTTTTCCTTGTAGGAAGTTATCCAAATTCCAAAAAAAAAAGGTAATCTGTTGGAGCAAGGTGCGGGGAGTACCGGTCATTCCAATTGCAGCTCTTCCAGTTTTGCGGCCGTCTGTTGTGCAGTGTGTGGTCTGGCGTGTCCTGAAGCTGTCCTGAAGTAGCGTTGGCCTAGAGCGATTGACCATCCTTGGTTGTTTAGCAGCTAGTTCTTCCATCATGGTTTGCAGTTGCTGACAATAGATATCTGCCGTAACCGTTTGGCCAGATTTTAAAAAGCTGTAGTGAACGACACCGGCATTAGTCCACCAAACACTCACAAGTAACTTTTTCTGAGTCAATTTTCGCTTAGGGCAGGATTTGGCTGATACTCCGGGGGACAGTCATTGCGACGAACGCTTCCGTTTTTTTTTGGAAATAAGGGGGCAAACGAGCAAACGGGTCACCTGATGGAAAGCAACTTCCGTCGCCCATGGACACTCGCAGCATCAGAAGAGCTGCAAGTGCGTTGCCGGCCTTTTAAGAGGGAATAGGGTAATAGGGGAGGGTAGGGATGGGAAGGGAAGGAAATAGGGGAGGGTAGAAAAGATTATCGTAAAGTATCCATTTTTCATCACAAGTAATGATCCGATTTAAAATCCTTTCATTATTGTGTCGGTTGAGCAATGTAATGCAGCAGTCGACGCGTGTTTTCTGGTTTGCTTCACTCAATTCATGAGGTGGGTACCTCATGAATTGAGTGAAGCAAACCAGAAAACACACGTCGACTTTTTTTCCTTACCCACCTTTCAAGTTTTTTTATCTTCCCAATTTGCTTCAAGTGGATTAAAGCAGTTTTATCACTTACACCGAAGCCTGCTGCTAACTCTGAAGTGGTTTCCACAATAGCCCATTTTTTAGTCCACGGGGCTTGTTCTGAAGGTCGAAATTTCCAGAACGAAAGCGTTGGAACCAAAACCGTACCGTGTTTTCTTTAGCGACACCAGCGCCATACACATTGATAATTCTTCGAGCTGTTTCTGCAGCACTCGTGCCACGGTAGAAGTTAGAACTCATATTCGTAAATAAAGCGATATTTCAATTTTTCCATTATGCAATATGAATGACTCCAAAGAAAAAATAATCAAGAAAAAAACAAGTGAATGACTGTTTTGGATACACAAATGTACCAAATAAATGAATATATAAATTTGAATTTGGAATTCTCAACCAAAGAGGAGATATTTGAGATCAAAGTGGCCTGTACAACAAAACGCCAATTTCATATGTAAGGACCTAATAATATAGGTAATCAGACATTTTAACTTAAAACTTATTCCAAACAATTATTATTATAAAATGAAAAAATTGAGTAAGTTTTAAATTATGAGAATTTTACAAATTGCGACAACATTCTCACAATACTATTAAAAATCATTTGGTAGATGCAATTGTTATGTCATTTTCTTCCAATAATAATCAATATTTAGTTATTAATATCAATTTATACATAATAATATATACATCTATAGAGATTGAAATAATTATACTAACAAATAAAAATAATAATAAGTTAATTATAATTCATCTTAAAATTTAAATAGTATTATAATCTGTCATTATTATTACGTTAGAACAAAATAAAATAAAATTCATAAATTACATTAATTACATTACTTAATTTCATTGTTTAATAATAATATTATGTCCAGTTTATAGTTATTATAATTTTAGAATCAGACAATGTCAGATTGTTTGTATACTTATTTTATCTATTAAAAAGTCATTTATATATACATTTTGGAGAGTAGAATGCATACAATTTGGTTTTTAGTTTACTTGTGTTAAGTTCCTTTAGTTTGGTTGGTGATTTGTTGTATATTTTAACAGCGAAGCAGTATGCATTCTTACTACACATAGGTACCTATTCTCTGATCAGGAATACATATTTTATCAGGTAGCCTGCAGCTTTTTGTTACCGTTTTCACTTTTCTGGCGTAAAAATCATTACTGTACTTTTGAACAAACATGCATACTTCTAGGATGTAAAGACAAGGTAAGGGAAGTATGCCGTGCTTTTTAAATAGTGGCTTACTGCTGTCTAAGACATTCGCTCCACATGCAGATTGAATACACTTTTTTTGAATTCGGAAAGCTCGTATGAAATCAGTGGAGTTACCCCATATTATCAAACCATATCGTAATATTGAAGATACATATCCGTGATATGCTAACAAGGCAGCTTTTTCAGATATGGTTCGATTTACATTTCTTAAAACAAACACGAATCTTTCCAGCTTAAGGCCGCGTTTCCACTGACGCGGAGCGGAGCGGAGAGGAGCTTAGCGGTGCCGAATTAACCAATCACCATGCTCGAAATCTTCGCTCTGCTTCGCTGTCATTCCGCTGGAATAGCACGATTGGTCAATTCGGGCACCGCTAAGCTCCTCTCCGCCCCGCTCCGCGTCAGTGGAAATGCACCCTAAGGCATATATTATCTATGTGTTGCTTCCATGTGCAATGGCGATCAACAATTATTCCTAAGAACCTAGTTGAGCAGACCTCTTCAATATTATTACTATCTATAGAAATATTTAGATCATTGTGTTTACTGTTTTAAGTTTGAAACTTTTGTTTTCGAGGTGTTTACCATTAAATTTTTAGACTTTAGCTAGTTTATTATATTTGTGAGAGTTTTAATTATTTCAGGTCTGTGATTGTCTTTATTGTCAATTATTATAGTACTGTCATCAGCAAAAAGAATCGATTACTTAAACGACATAATAATTATGTTCCGACGTGATTTATCGCGATGAATTTTTCTCATCTTCAGTTTGTTACATACCAGCATACATACATTTTCCCCCTACTAAAAAAGTATTTATACATAATTTTGACAAAATTGCGACGACCTCTGTGGCTCAATTGGTTGAGTGTGTGGCAGCTCAAGCCGGGGGTCGCGGGTTCGAATCCCGCCGACGGAACAAAGAGTTTTCAATGTTCCCGGGTCTGGATGTGTATTAAATATGTGTATGATATAATAAAAATCTTAAATATATGTATAGTATAACTAACTAACTCTAACTCCGCTGGCTCAGTGACCCGAAGTGGATCTTGGCCTCCGAAATGAGCTTCCGCCATTGAGCCCTGTTCTGCGCTACCTCCTGCCAGTTACTGACTTGAAGGTCACGCAGGTCAGCCTCAACAGCATCTCTCCAGCGATACCTGGGGCGTCCAACACGACGACGTCCTGTTGGACGGCCCTTATACGCTCTTTTTACCCCGCGATCCTCTCCCATTCTTTCCACGTGACCCAGCCAACGGAGTCGGTGAGCCTTTGTTTCTCCGATTATATTGGGTTGGGCCACTAGTTCTTCAATTTCGGCATTCTTCCGAATTCGCCAACAGCCGTCATTTGTTTTGGCTGGTCCCAGGATTTTTCTGAGGACTTTCCTTTCAGCGACTAGAAGTTTGTTCTCCTCCTTTTGTGTCAGCGTCCAAGCCTCACAGCCATACATTAGTATAGGCCGAATAATCGTATTATAGATTCGGATTTTTGTATTTTTGCTGAGAAGCTTGGACACGAGTACCTTGTGAAGAGCTGCGTTGCATCGCATCGCATATGTATAGTATAAAAGTATTAAATATATTTCCGTTGTCTGGTACCTGTAACACAAGTCCTTCAGGTACTTAGCACAGGGCCAGACTGACGTGGCAAAGCGTCCATAGATATTATTATTATTATTATAATACAGCTAATAATCTGCTTGTTATGATCTGGCACATTGAAAAAGACATGACAGACAAAGACAGTGGACATTGAATAGGTATACGCGATCTTCTTTATTAGTAGACTAGCTGTCCCGGCAAACGTTGTTTTGCCTGTTTTCCCTGTTTTCTTGCTTTTCTCTTGAAGTTTTTTTTCTGATTTTTTTTTTCTATAAACCTCACGTAGCCCGAGACCTTTCCAACGAATGTAAAACCGTGGAAATCGGTTCGTGCGTTCTAGAGTTTTAGCGTCAGGAAGGAAAACCCGACTTATTTTTATATATTAGATAACAGGGTTAATATGGAAACGTAAATCAGACAGAAAATGTAATCACACGGTGTTTTTTTCGAACAAAATATTAGTTAATCGTTATTGTCTGGTTGTTTTTTAATTTACTTATATTTTAATTGATAACTTGGAATATAAATAACTTTAATGATATAACTATTAATTAAAATTTTACAAACAAATGTTAAATAATAATACTAAATATGATACAATTGCAGAATACCAGTGCAGCGGGCTTGCTTGCTGCGTATAGCTGAGCTGGGGCCAATTTTGACATCACATAATATATACAAATGTAGCTTAAGTCCTTTTTCATTATTATTATTTTTTCTTCTGTTTTGTGTATGTTGTGTGTTGACAAAATAAATGTATTCTTATTATTAATTTTTATTTATTATTTACTAGATGACGCCCGCAACTTCGTTGCGCCAAAATTAGTTTATCGCGCGGGAACCGTACATATTTCCGGGATAAAAAGTATCCTATGTCCTTTCCCGGGACTCAAAGTATCCCCATACCAAATTTAAGCAAAATCGGTTCAGCAGTTTAGGCGTGAAGAGGTAACAGACAGACAGACAGACGGACACACTTTCGCTTTTATAATATTAGTATGGATATTAGCTTAAAAGTCTAGACATGACGTAGGCGATTTCGTATGTATATGAAACAACCCTAAATCAAAATAGAAATAGGTTCAGACCGAGACTAGCAGACTAGGCAGAAACAATTTCTATACAGATGAAAAATTGGGAGTTGTAGATTCTATGTTACAACTTACAGCGTATTGCAGTTTTCATAACAACATTTCAATTTCCCCAACTCAGCTATTTTAATCCAACATTAAAAACAGATTCAATATGGTTTTAATGCAGCCTGAGTATAATAAAACTACAATCTGATATAGTAATAAAAAACGTCCAAGTGCGAGTCTGACTTGCAAACCTTCGTTTCGGAACCGAACAGTTCCGAACCGTAAATTAATGACAATTTTTGCACGTATTAGGATATTTTTACCCTTTGGGTACGAAACCCTAATAACTAGTCGTTCGACGTTTACCAAAAGAATTTGACGAATACCGTACAAGCAAAAATATTATATACAATATAGAATTTTTTGTGCGAAAATCGCAGATTATTTCAAATGGAGCATAAGCTTTTTTGAAGTAAAGGAACGCCGAAGAGCATTCCCTTGTACTCATTATATATTATCATAAATATCTGGAAACTTCGAAAACAAATATAAAGAAACTTCTGAATTGCATAATGGATAAAATAAAATGTGTTTCCAATTTCTTATGCTGTCTTATTGAAGTGTCAGGTAAAATAAGCACATTAAGGAAATTTGAGAGCGTTTCTTATTTTTCTTATAAATGGAAATGTTGTTTATTTTTATATAAAATATTTAGCTATTCGTACAGGGGACTAAATAAGCAACATTTTTTTGTATATTTGTTTTCCTTAGTTCAGTGTATTTAGCTATACTGGTACCTAATCAAACCCCATTTTTTTTATCTTTTGCGATTATTGTGATGGTTAAAACGTATTTATGTGAAAATTTTGTATGCGGCTATAAAAATTTTATAGTGTAGACGTGGAGATGAATATATTATTATCTTTCATTTGAAACCAAAATATCTTCGCAATGTGACTCCTAATATCGCTGAAAATCGCTGATACCTATTTGTGAAAAAATGTGATAGCGTCCCTAAGTTTATAATTTTTTGCCTTGTCTCTTGTCATTATTAATCTTAAAGTGTGTGTAATGTGTATATTATAAGTGTGAATATGTGTCGGTCTGTCTGTTTGTTCGCCTATCACCTCTTCACGCTTAAGCCGCTGAAACGATTTAGATGAAGTTTGGTATATAGATAGATAGTCTACAGTGGATACTTTGAGGCCCGGGAAAGGACATAGTTTTTATCGCAAAAAAATATGTGCAGATAACAGGATAGGACAAAACATTTAAGCATTTGAGTAAATATTTTTATTATCAAGCTTGTTATACAATAAGTTCATACTCATTATTTTAAGTTCAGAAATGGAGTTATTTTCCAGCAGTTGTACAGTAATAATTCATGGAAATAATATAACCCTCCTTTATTGTTTTATTGCTAATTCGCCGTTGCAATTAGGAATGGAAATTTCGACTGTATTGTTGCTCTAAGTGGATTTTCGAATAATTGTTGGAATTATTGAATCTATCTGCCCGCTCCAAATTAAGATGACACGTATTGTTTACTGTGAGAACATAAACCGGCGTTGCTAATTCTGTATTAGTTCGCGTTTTCTACATGCTGCTGTGTTTCTGTTTTAGATCAGCAATAAATTAATGCATTGATTAGGTTATGTATTACTTATGCTATATGTTGCATTTATGTTGTTGGAATGTTAGGGTTAAATCAGACCGCAACGCGATGCGCAGATGCACTTCTAAATTTGTATGGATTTGACAGATTTGCAAGACATTTCACGCAATTGAGATCTGTCAAATCAGTACAAGAAATGCATCTACGCATAACGTTGCGGTCTGAATAGACCCTTATTTGTTATAACAACAAGGTATGATAAAAGATAATAATATGATTTGTGTTTCATTTCTATAAATATATATATAAAATCTAATATGATCTAATCTAAACAAACTGCGAATGCATCACCTCTTACTAATAAAAAAAAATGATTGTATAACTAAAACGTAAGTATACTCAAGCGTTTTAGTTACACGCTGGAATTACAGTAGTGACTTAAACGTACAAGTACATAGGCGTTTTAGTCACACAAGCTATGTCCTTGTCTGATACGCTTGACAGATGAGTTGAAGACATCGTGTAAGTTGTAACTTTAACCTTACCTAACCTATGCGTAACTATTTAGTATTAAGTAATCTGTGCCTATGCACACTGGAACTCTATTGGTAAGGGGCTATATTATTTCAGTCAATTATCGTAAGAACATAACGCAAATTCTGTAAGCTCGAACTTGGCTTGACATAAGATTGTTACAGCAGTTAAAGTAACTGGAGAATTGTGGAGACAATTCTGAAGGAATGTGCCCAAATTCTGACATGTGCGGGTTCCCATCTCAAGTTAGTTCGACGTATTGGCAACAATAGTTTCCATAACGCTTACTACGTGCAGCCGAGAGATTCGAAGTAGATTAGACTAGAATTTGGTATGTAAAACCGAGCATTGTTAACTATATTGTAAATCTTGATTGAGGTAATAGCTTACAATAATAGCGTTATCTATAATTATATCTGTATAATTAATTATTATAAAATTATAAGAAAACATGGTTTATTATGTTGGTTTGACATTTAATGGGATACCAATATGTTTTTAAATGGAAAACGAACTACATTGAACAAGCAACAATGCTGCAGTGATGACATATTAAAATAATTGAATCAGGGCAGTTTAAAAGTGACCGCGTCTCATCTATATACAATGGCAGATAACGTTTGTTACATTGAAGCAACCTCAATAAAAGCCATTCTTATCAAAAATAAAGTCGTAATATACCAATCGTCGGGCCAATTCTCCTCTCACATCAGCTGTAAACCTCACCAATAAAGTAACTGCTTGTGACAAGATTACGGCCGCAATAAGTCTCGGGTCACATCACCCAAACCGGATTCCCAACTTCTGGGAAAACTTCTCCAGTTTTCCCCTCGTTGGGAATTATTAAACACGCACGTCTGCGATAATTACTTAATCTAACCCTAAATAATTATAACAAGGAAGTTTTTAATTATAATTAAACGCCGTCAGCGAATCGCTGGAGGTTAATTATTTACTGCCTTCGGGGCGACGTGATTTGTTAGCGCTGTATATCGCTAAGTTTATGCAAATAATTTAGGATAGGTTTTGATTTGTAGAATATAGTTTACTATTTAATGTAATGATGCTGCTTTATTTTTGTTTGATACTAGTCCTTTTTCTATTACACCGGATAAATAAATGACATTAATTATTCAACTATATAAGTTTTTTCAAATACAAAAAGCCGTCTATGGGCTTTTCGCTCCATATCCTTATTTATTTCTCTTTTGAATTGTTTGTACTAAGATATAAAGTATATATTATGAGAAAATTGTTTTACTGTTACATAGGAAACGGACAAGGTCGAACATGACGCAAAACTGCATTAAATGTATTATTTAAAAACTGTACAGGCCTTTGAAAGAAGTTATCGCGAAGCGAATGAAAACGAATGAAAATTACAGATTAGGGGAGCGCCGTAATGAAATTATTACAAAATCAACTCGGAGCCTTATTCTGGACTTCAGGCACGTAGCGATGTCCAATTAAAATTCGCGTTCGAAACTAAATTAGCCACCGAAACCGCGAGGGCCATTTAATTGGCGGCTCCCACAAAAAGGCCGGGAAAAGAAGCATTTTCATTATCTTTCTTTGAATCCGGAGCGAGCTGCCGCCGGGTGAGCAATTATCACACGTAATGAGAATATTATATATGTATACATAAATATGTTGAACTGTCGGTCCTTTCATAAATATTATGATCGACGTTAACTGTAAAAAGGGGTACATCGAGGACTAAACGCGTTGAGTAAGGACTAAGTTTTATAAATATTAGAGCTCTTATAATAATTGTGATTGGTGAAATTTATTAACCTTTAATTAGAATATAAGGGTTATATTATTATGAAAGATTAAAAAAATGTAGGTATTAAATCAGTGTGATGGGCTACGTCACAGAAAGATTTATTAAATCACTCCTTTTTTTTCTATGATTTTGACAACCTTTGTGGCTCAGTGGTTGAGCGCGAATAAGAAGTTTTCGATGTTCTTGGGTCATAGATATGTATTAAATAATAAAGGCTTTCACCCACAGAGCAGGTAATGAATATAAATATACATTACATCCCGGGATGTATAGCTTTAAATTATCTTAATGTATCACACACAAAACGGGTAAAGTAATGTATCTTTCCCTATATTTTAATGGTATACGCCCCGCTTGATGCACTTTTCAGCTGCTAAGGTGTTATACAGGCTGTTCTTATTTTTAATGTCGTAATACCCATAGTATTACCCTTCGAGTTACTTGCTATTAGATTTACTAGATAGTTCATCAGAAGGTGATTCAGATTGTGATTTTGATGCGCGCAATAATTGTTACATGTGCTCAAAACAGAATGATGTGGATTGAAGATAATATTTGATTGAAAATTTAGGCTCTGGGGAACAGACTGCTTGCAGTGTCTGCTGTGAAGTGTTGTGCTGAGGTGGTAACGCTGTGTGTCTCTGTCTATCATACATATTATACAATATATAATATAATCACATAAATTTTTGAACATCCTATGAAGAGAAGAGATGTATATTATACACGGAAATGTATTGAGATGTATTTAGATATATCAAAATATAAATGTATATTTTCATATAGCTCTGTATCTTAAGATACGAAGATGTAAAAATATACATTATAGCTGTTGTGTGTGGTCTCCTGACGATTTCTATAGAAAGATGTATCGAGATGTATCGTGCTATAATATTATACATCTTTACATTACCTGCTCTGTATGTGAAATTCTTTATATTGTGTATCATATGATAAAAATGATAAATATTTGTATAGTGTAATGCCTGGGCCGCACCTGCGTTTATCGTCACGAAGCTTCGAGCTAAGAGAAGATACCATTGGACAATGAAAAAAATTGTCCAATGGTATCGTCTCATAGCACGAAGCTTCGTGACGATAGACGCATGTGCGGTCGCGGCATAAGAGTATTAAATATATTTACGTCTGGTACCTGTAACGCAAGTCCTTCAAAATATACTTACCACGGGGCCAGACTGACGACCACGTCACTTACACCAGTGAGCGTCCATAGATATTATTTTTATTATTATATCTATTTTAATTAATATAGATTATAGGTCTACCAGAATCTGATGGCAAAAAGTGAGAAAATAAATTGACTCTAGCAATTCCGGGGTAATTGGAATAAAACATTTTGATCCTTTTTTTTTCTTATAGCGGCTGATCCTGTGTGATAACATGCAAATATAAAAATTTATCCAATGATCAAGGATATTTTTTGAAAATCTGCTGTCAAAAATTGCCATCAGATTCTGGTAGACCTATACTTACCGCACGTCTCAACGTTATTTCTTTAATCAAAGTTAAATTGCAATTATCAGTTCGATTGTTCGGTGGAGATCGGCGCTCGAGTGTTTGCAGTTTTAATTTCCAATTAATTTCGATGATGGTGGTTTTAATTTTGATCGAGAATATAAATATATATATATATATAAAGGCCTGTACACTTTCATTAATATGAGGTTTTACTTTCAGGAGTTCGGGCAGTAAAAGGCTATTAATTTTAATTGCGTTCTTTATAATAATAATTATCATCAATCTACTGCTTGCGTGTTATGAAATACTGGACGATGCCTGCAGCTTGCTCCGCCGTCAATCGTTTGTCGTATCAGAATCTTACATTTCAATACTGTCCTATGTTCTTTCGGGTAATCGAGGTATCTCCGCATTAAATTTACTTCAAATCGGTTTATCAGCTTCGGTATGAGGTATATAGACATACACATTTTCTTATTATATGAATATGGATTAAATTGATTAAGAAATATTTGTAATTTGTAACAAAACAAAACTTTGTTAAGACTCTGATTGAAACAATCTAAAACTCGGTTATCTAATTTATACTCGTAATCCAATTACTTCGCGACACTAATTACGCTCATAATCCGATCACAATCTCAGGAATAAAAAGCCTAACGAGGACGGGTTAAACTCGGTTTAACCGGCGGTTAACTAACCGGTCGTTAGCGGTGAATTACGGGGACAGGTAGCCGTTAACGAGTCCCGCCGATAAATAACTGCTGATAAACCTAATGTCTCTTTGTTCCGCAAAGATGGCGAAAAACTGCATTTGAATAGCGGCGCATTTGAATAACATGACGAATGAGTTTACGTTTGAATGTTTAGAATATGAGGTTTCGTAATGGTTTTTGCAGTTAATATAGTTAAATATTACATAAGGAACGTAACAAAGTGATATTAATTTTGTTTAGACGCGTGACGCGCGTGTTTTCCTTTTTCTAGTATTCACTGTGAAAAGGCGTTGAAAGGCGCGTATTTTTTTTAAAGATTTTATGGCAAAATTAATGACGTAGAGGCATAGAATATTAAAGTCAAAAGTTACTTTTTCAACGTCGCTGTTTTTACAAGGGACTCAGTCACTTTTTAAAAGGGACACATACACACCCTAATACATAGGATGTAACAAAACAAAGTGATAATACTTTATCACTTTGTTTTGTTACATCTTATGTAAGCACTGCACATAAACGCACTTCTGTTGGGTTAATCCATATAAGTAGACATTTTAATGTAACTTGTAAGTAATATCATGACGGTATACGGTATTCGTCTCGTAGTTTGGACCATACTAATACTTTATGTCATCAAAAACGCCCAATGTCGTGATACAAGTGGGTTCATTGACACTGTTTTTTGTTACCATCCTAAATGTCGCACCCTTAATCTCGCGCGTTTTTCCTCATATTTTCCTTGACGTAATCAAGAGCAAAATTAAAGGCACTTTTAGTACGTTATTACTTTATCACTCAGGGACGACATGAGTGTTGAAAAGAATATTACGGCATCATATCCAGTATTACTTTTTCTTTAGTTATTAATAATTCTGGAGTTAGTTCGCTATTATATCTATGTATTTATATCGCTATCTTACTAGCTGTCCCGGCAAACATTGTTTTGCCATATAAAGAATTTCACCCATAATATTATTTCATTGAAGTGACTAAATAAGATGGCACCATGGCAACGTCCATTGCTATCCCGTCGCACAAACAATGGTCGCCGTCAGTCTCGAGTTGTAATAATTTACTATTATTAATTATTCAACCAATGCACTTATCAATATAAAAAGTAGCCAGTAGCCGATTCTCAGACCTACTGAATATGCATATATAAAATTTGGTGAAAATCAGTAAAGCAGTTTCGGAGGAGTACGGTAACTAACATTGTGACACAAGAATTTTATATATAAGATTAGTATGAAGCCAAAAGATAGTCTATAGTTATATACCCCCTTACTAATAAACGCTGTATAAGCTTTGAATAGTTATACAGTGTTTTGTCTTCTTCAATCCAATTAAAAATGTCACTTGTGTGACAGGAACAAAACACTGTATAACTATTCAAAGCTTATACAACGTTTATTAGTAAGGGGGTCATTGTTTAAAAAACAATATAACTATATTATATTAAATTTTTTATTAAAGAGTACATAAGTGTACTGTCACTCAATACATTTATGTAGAGTGGTACAGTATAGAGTTGCCACTAATAGTGGTTATTTATATTTGGTTTTCGGTATTTGGCCGAGTAGAACCTGCATATGAATCGGCCGAATAATATGTACTATTCGGCCGATTACCGAATATAAAAAAGTGACCGAATAGGCCGAATACCGAATAGTAGCCGAATATTCGTGGCATTACAGGGACAGTAATATCCTTAAATTAAAATCATGCTCTCTCTCAAGTCTAGAGTTGAGAGACTTACTCTTTAAAATATTTACGTAGCGTATTCAACGACCGCCGTCTTTTTCTGCAAGATGACTTTTCCTATATTCGAGACAAAAACAAGTAGACCCTTTATTCACCGTGTAAATATATATTTTGTTAGTGTAGCTGCCGCACTTAGAGAGACTTAAAGATAACTCAACTTTTTTTAATGAAGATTTTGACACAATCACCATACAATATTTAAAATGTCTCTAAGTACGGCCATTCTCAGGTCTTTAAAGAACTTTTAGTACGGTTTACGTTTAAAGTTAACACTACCAATATATTATCTGGATCCGGTAAAAGACGCACCTATGCATTTGGCATTCACTCCGCGCACCGCAGTAACGAGCGACGAGCAAACACAGAGGCGGCGACTTGTATCTAATTGTTCGTCTTGCAGCCAAACGAAGCCAAACCGAGCCAAGCTAAATGGAGCCAAGACACACCGAGCGTTTAAATAAAATCGGCTGTGCAACTCAAGGATGCAACTGAGTTGTGTTCGTGTGGAAGTTAAATACTTTTAAACAATTTAATATTGTAATATACTAGATAATGCCCGCAACTCCGTTGCGCCAAAATTCGTTTATGTCGCGGGAACCGTACTTTTTTCCGGGATGAAAAGTATCCTTTATCCTTCCCCGGGACTCAAAGTATCTCCATACCTTTCAGCCTAATCGGTTTAATGGTTTGGGCGTGGAGAAGTAACAGACAGACACACATTCGCATTTATAATATTTGAATCGATTGCTGCTTTGTCACCACTAATATTATTTAAAAGAGAAAATGTTTGTATCTTTGATGATTATAACACAAGGTACTAAAGTTTATTTATACTTTTAGTCTTTCGAGATCCAATAATTCTGCAAGGCGTCGGTGTGGATTATAGATGGCCTACTTACTCAAAATACCTATCGGCTTTTAGTTCCATTTATGTCTCAAATGTTTGTGAACAGCCAGAGTGTTACGTAGCAGTTGTTTCCGGTACTTTTGTATAAATAGATTCTTGTGGAAATTTTCCGAAATGAAAATAAGCTTATATTATGTCGTTCCCGTGTTTATAATTATGGGCCAAATTTAAAAGAACTTAAAGTGCCAGCAAATAATCAAATCTTTATTATACCTTTTCCTTTTTTATAATTTTACTATAGACATAATGTGTGGTATATAATTCAAAGTACGAAAATCGTCTCATATCCAAGGAATATTTTATTTGTTATTGAATACTAAAATTGTCATTCTTCTGCCTAACGTCTAGAGTTAATCAGAAGATCATATTGTATCCTAAATTTACGTTGCCCTAATTTTACAACACCTTATAAAGAAGACAAAGAAAAATATCGGTCATCGTTATTTCCTGTTATAATGACGCCTAGACCTTAAACAGTGAAATACGACTTTGAGATGTTCTAAGTATCTTCCAACAAAATTTGTGTTCTTAAGTCCCTTCCCCTACGGAGATTCCGTAATTTATTATACTTCATTTTTTGTTTATTATACTCATGATATTAGATTCCAAAGTAATACCAATTTATTAAAATTGAAGCATACTTTCAGCATCTCCCTAGTATTTACAAATTACGTTTATTTGAAACACACGACAATAGATAGACAATTTCATTAACTACATATTCCCCGTTTTAAATTTTTTTTAGATCAATTTTGAACTAAGATAAGTAAAAAAAAAATAGGATTTTTGTGCGATCTCGGCAACGCGTCAAATGTATGGTCAAGGACGTTTGCTCGGGGAATGGCCTTAATAATGAAAATAGAAAAAAAAACTCACCGCCTCAGTGTGTATCGGATGCACAGCGAACAGCAGCGCCGCAAGCGCCGCGAAGGGCCGCTGCAGCCGCGCGACCACCGCGCCCGCGCGGGCGACCAGCGCGCAGCACGCCGCGTGCAAACACACGTTCACAGCGTGCCACCACCACGCCGATAGACCGCATAGGGAGTAGTTGAGTCTGGAAGAGAAAGAGACAAATATACAATTATTATTATATGCAAAAATTAAAGGAGGAAATGGGTAAGCTTCGTGTTGTAAGAGTCAACACCACGTGAAGAGTCCGTATAGGGAGTAGTTGAGTGGAATAGAAAGAGATGGAAGATACAATTAGTTGAGGAGGGAAAAGGTAAGAAGCATGTAGTGAAACACACGCCGCGTGCCACCACGCAGGTAGACCGCATAGGGAGTAGTATAGTCTGTAACAGAAAGAGACGGAAGATAAAATAGGTTGAGGAGGAAAAAGGCAAAAATGACGTCATAAGCGTCACGTGGTCTCGGACTCTAGGTTCTCAGTTGAGCCTGGAATAGAAAGAGACAAGAGATATAATTAGCTACGGAAGACTATGGTAAGAATCATGATGTAAGCATCATGTTAGGGCACAAGAAGTAGTTAAATCACGAATAGTAAAAGAGACAAGAAATAAATTAGTCAAAGAGAGAAGATGTGAGAATCACGTAATGACAGACATAGAGTGATAAGTTGGGCCTACAAGGATAAGTTGCAAAGAGACACAACTTAGAAGAGCAGAGAAAAGATCTAAAAAATAAGACACAGAGCGTATCGTCAGCTGAATAAAGAATATTGTTCACATAATTCATGGGTTGTATCACTGTCAAGTGCGTGAGAATATCAGACCAACAAAGAGAGTTTGCAACGTATAGAGATATTATTATAAATCGTCGCTGCATCCTCGAGACTTTATAATTAACATGGTAGTCCGCCCCTAGCTTCCGGCATCGAACACTTTTCAGAGCTTCCTGAAAAAATAAAATAGGTGGCGCGGCAATGGCGCCATTTCCGGGCGGGATTTTTACCCCACCACCACCGGTTTCTCCCCACCAATCTACTCGGAGGTTCACTGCAGATCGGTCCTCATTCGTTTCTAGTGTTCGGGCATCGAAACATCTCTAACTAGGTTATATTGCTCTAATTTTGTGAAGTGAACAGTGAAATAACTTAATAATTTATTAAAGTGTTTTTAAGTGAATATAAGTTCATGGTAATTTTAAATATCAAGGGTAAGCGAAAACTCCGTAATTCGGAGAAAGAAATGAGGAGGATTCGTTGCTTGGAACGTCGTTTGAAAAAATGAATGGATCGGAAGTTGGTGAAGAAGGTTGGTCACTTATTTTTTCAGATCTGTTTTTTTTGTACAGTTTATTTTTAGGATGTTAATTGGAATTCATCCTGAATATTAAAGTGAATATGGGCAATCTTTCGAAAATATCATAAACTGGAATACTAAACAACATAAAATAAAAACAAAATATGTACGAGTATGTTTAGAGAGTCATGATGCGATCATGGCCACACATACTCTTTTCAAAGGTATGTTTAGAGAGTCATGATGCGATCATGGCCACACATACTCTTTTCATAGGTATATTTAAAGAGTCTTGATGCGATCTTGACCATATATACCAATTGGCTACCCCTTTTCAGGGGCTGATGAAAGTTTTATTGTTCAGTCTTTCAGACTGATGGTGAATGCGAGTATTTAATTTCATCCGTACGGAGTGTTCGATCCGTTGTAAGTATGCCTTTTGAGGCTGATGCAACCGGAAGTGATTTAATTAACATGACACTCTACCGGAGCTACTAAATAATAATTTGTCTGTCTCGACCTCTCAAGGTGACAGACTCAGTGCCCAATGCGGTCGAACCCATCCCATCTTTATCAAATGATATTTTAGAAGCTTTGGGTTCTTTGAAAAACAAAGTGGAGGTTTTTGGCGCCGAAGATTAGGGATGAGATCTCCGAACGTTGGGGACCAATTTGTTGTGGACTCCTAAGTAAGGAGTGTATGTAAAAATGAATGGAAAACATCCATATACCTGAAAATTTAACCCTATTGGGAGCTCCAGTTCTTAATCCGGAACTAGCTTGAGTTATAACTGATTCAGTTTAAAATAGACAAACGATTGGAAAAAAGCACAATTATTTTGGGCAGTTGCTATATTGCGGCGATTGTTGCTAAAATGGCAGAACGTTCGGGTCTTCAGATTAAGTTTAAAAAGTCTTATGATCCACAGCAGCCTTCTACATCGTAATATCAGCATAATCAACCGTTGCCTAACAGGACGGTAAACTCTCGGGGCCCACCCAAATAAGAGGCAGAAAGAGTGGGCCCAGGAATACGGAACCAGCTCAGACGCACAAACGGCCACGCACTACGACGACGCACACCGATCGGAACGAGCCATACGGTCAGAACCACAGGAACTAGAGGTGGCTGCTTTAGCAAAACTGCCACATCATTGTAATAACTAGAAAGTTATCACTAACGATCCTGTCGTTCTCGAATATGTATCTGGATATATATAATTCCTTTTTCTCATTGAGGTCTGCGAGCCACATCAATCTTTTTTGGCCAATGAAATAGTAGTTCACATGAATAGTGAAATCACTGGATTATTTCAATTAGGCGCTATTGCTGAATGTCAGGATGTTCCTGGACAATTTATTTCTATAATCTTTCTCATTCCTAAGGATGATGGAAGTTACAGATTTATTCAGAATTTTAAAAAGCTAAATTTACTTATAAAAACTAGTCCCCTAAAATGGAGGATATTACCACTGCTATCAAGATGGTATCGAAACTAGACGTTACAAATATTTATTTAAAGCTTATTTTTGTATTCCCATACACAAATCAAGCAGAAAGTTTTTGAGATTTAAATAATTTATTGACCTAAGAATTTCAATACTTGCCCTTAGGTCTCTGCCGATTTATTTCTGTGTTCTGCACCATTCGTGTTTACAGATCTTATGAAACCTGTCATAACTAACTTAAGAGTATACTATAGTATATATAGTATACTATTTAGATGACATATTATGTGTAGACAAGTTTCACAATTATTTCTGCAGTGATAACGTTAATGAACTTATAATTAAAAAAAAAATATTGTCTTTGTAATCAATGAACAGAAAAGTGAAATATTTCTGAGTACAAGAAAAAGATTTTTAGGTTTCAAAATAAATACAGCTAAAATGACTTTGGAATTGGGTACCCCATAATAAAAGACTTAAAATTTTAAGCTTAATTAGTATAAAAAAAAATATATACAATATAAATTCGATATTTATTAGAGACTGCAAAGTTTTTAGGCCTACTGACTTATTATGGTTGACAGATTATGGATAACTAAGTGTACAAGTGTTCAGGAAGCGGTTTGGAGGAGAGAAGTTGTTAGAACATCAAATAATAATCATTACTATAATGATAAAGTAATGTCATTAATACCAGTTTTGAAGTTAGACTTATTTTGGTGGCAAAACAATATTACTTATATTACTATATACTTTCAAACATCTTCGCTGTGAGCAATATTATATTGAAATATTATCGAATTCTTCCCTCACAGGATGGGGAATAGCTTGCGATGGAGAAACATCAAATGAGTTTTGGAACGAAGAAGAGTCAATGTGTTATATTAATTTATAAAAGTTACGGGCAACCTTAAAATGATTAAAAATTAAAATGTTTTGCATATTCCTTGTATAATAAAGAAATTCTCTTGAGAATTGATAATAATATGGACTGCAATCTCCTACATCAACAGAATTGGAGGAGTGTAGTACGAACATCTTAATGATAAAGCACAGCTAATTTTAAAATGGCTAATGGTGCGAGTAACTTCACTTTTTTATTTTTGCATCATATATCAATTCTAAAGAGAAAATTGACGTAGACAGGGAGTCAAGATGCAGTAATATAGATACTGAATGGAGTTTGTCCATTGAAGTCTACCACAAGTTTACTGACAAATTTGGTCTTCCAGACATTGATTTTGCCTCCCATATTAATGCCAAATGTTATAAGTATATTTCTTGGAAAAGACATCCTAACGCATAGAATATTGACACCTTTACAATAAATTACTGGAGTAGTTAGTTCTACTGTTTTCCCCCATTTTCTTTAATATTAAAATTTTTAGGTACGTGAAATAATCGGCGATCAGGCATCTGGCATTATCGTCTTCCCTTTCTGGCCTAGTCAAGCGTGGTATCCATTATTTTTAAAACTTATATTATCGTACGAGGTTATCTATTTTAGACCAGAATATGATCTTTATTATCACCTTTCAGAAACGCACACCCCTTGTGGTGAGGCCTTACCCTGGTGTCGTGCCGTTTATCAGGGAAGCGTTTTCGCATGAATCGTGGTATCTAGAGACAATTGATCTAATGATTTCATCTTTATCTAGTAACACGCTTAAGCAATACGATACGACATAAAAACAAATTTGGAAATTTTGTACTGAAAATAAGCTTGCTGATTGTTTCAATGTTTCAAATCAAATAACATTACAATTTATAACTGAACAATTAAGATTAGGAAATTAGGATCTAGCTATTCAGGAGTGAATACCATACACTCGGCGCTTTCTCTTATGTTGGGTAAAAGGTTTGGCACAGATTGTAATGTCAGTAGATTACTTAAGGGTGTCTTCAAATCCTTACCATGTTTTCCTAAACATCAGAACACTTGGGACGCTAATATAGTTCTTGATTTTATGAGTGATTGGTATCCAAATGAAATTTTATCATTTACAATAACAATATATATATATATAATAAAAAAAACAATAATAATATATAATAATAAAAAAAAAATCGGAAGTTGGTGAAGAAGGTTGGTCACTTATTGATTAAACCACTAATCCTAAAAAAAATCTACCTTACTTAATCATTCCTTTTTATAATCATAAAAAAGAAATAGAGTCATAGGGTGGTCAGGTAGATCTCTCGTTGTTGATAAATTCTATAATAGACCTCTTTTACCTATGTTTTACCTATAAATGTTAAATGCTTTTGCTAATACAATTTTGACTAACTAATTACTATTAGTTAACAGTTAATACTATTATAAAATATACATCTCAGACTTAAGTTAAGTATATCATAGAGAAATTATTTTCCTTAGTGTATAGTTCTATACACTGTTATATTTAGGTACAAATAATTAATATAAAAATTTGATTTCTACAATATAATATATATTTAATATTACAGTATTAAAGATTTGAATAACGATTTTCCATAAAAACTCTGAACATCTACCATGTTAATTATAAAGTCTCGAGGATGCAGCGACGATTTATAATTAGTGGTTAAACAAACTTACCTTAAGTGAAGTTGGACCATAATTATGAGAGTCGCTGCATCCGAAGAGACTTTATTACCCTCCCACCCAAAAACCCTAAAAAGTCTTTGGAAAATCGTAATTTATTTAATTGTACCTTCTCTAAAAAGAATGAGGACCGATCTGCAGTGAACCTCCGAGTAGATTGGTGGGGAGAAACCGGTGGTGGTGGGGTAAAAATCCCGCCCCGGAAATGGCGCCATTGCCGCGCCACCTATTTTATTTTTTCAGGAAGCTCTGAAAAGTGTTCGATGCCGGAAGCTAGGGGTGGACTACCATGTTAATTATAAAGTCTCTTCGACTCTCATAATTATGGTCAAACTTCACTTAAGGTAAGTTTGTTTAACCACTAATTATACCTACTTTAAGTTATTATTATCTACTATTATTATAGAGCTATGTAAAAGATTCCACTTTCTACTGACGATAGACTGTACTTTGTTTACTTAATGAAAAATTCATCACAGATACTTTATCAAAACTTTAAAACACAATATAGTTCACGCTATCTCCAGGCGTTGCGGTGTATTGTTCTGCTACTTACGTAGACAGCACTCCGCGCGTCCTAAATACGCCTAGGATCTTAAATGGGGCATTGTCTTGTGTGGAGGCGCAAAATTTACACTTAAATCTTGGCGAGATAAAACTCGGCGCTGGGTATTTAGACGACTGCATCCGATAATTTCAACAGCGAAGAAGATGAAAATATGAGAATTGTCATATCATCATGGTGCTTGCGAAGTAGGAATTATGATAAATCGATTCGATTTCTTAATTCACTGTAAACAAATTCTAATGAAAGTTGTTTAAATACCCTGAACTCGGTCAAAAAGACGGCTTTGGTCTTTGAAAACAAATCTTCATAGTATAGACTAGCTAGTCTAGTCTAGCAATAGAGACGTTTAAATGAGTTGCTGTTATAGGGAGTGACATGTTTAGATGTATCTTTCGTTTGCACTGAGATAGTTCCAGAACGACCAGACCAATTTTGATAAAACTTTGCATACACATAGTGTATACTAAACAATAACTAAAGCCTGTTTTTCCCATTTCTGCTTTTTGCTACGTGTCAAAACTGCCTTGTAAGTCTGTATTTAATAAAACAATATTGAATTTCATATCCGTTAAATGCTTTAATGTTTTCGGAATATTTTCACATACAATATTTGAGACTGAAAATCCATGTTTTGGAACTCCGCCGCAGAAATGTCTTTGTGGCGTTCATTAAGCGGTTTTAAACATCCCTTTGAGGTTGTCTTTTTGTAACTTTTCATAGCTCCAAATAAAAACCCCTGCCGAAAATCCACAAAGTAGTGACTTGCAAAGCTTGACAGGACACTTCTGACGCAAAAAATCCGACTGAAAGATGAACGAGGTCAAAGATACAATATTTTTAATTTTAGCTGCATTCTGTGAATATGCCAGACACAGAGATAATATTGATTCCGATGAAAGTGATGCCTCTGCATTCTTAACGCGGATATAATGTTTAGTCCATATTTAAGTGGGCCCTTAGACGAGCAAATTTATTGCGCAATATCACGTATTGCGTAATATTATTCACCGACTAGGGTTGATATTGAACAACGCGCGCCTTCGATCTAATTGTCAAATAAACTGTTTAATAAAATTGAAGCGTGAAGACTATGGGTCTAATCTCGTAACCCGAGGTTTTTGTTAAATTTAAAATAGCAATTTTGTTTGTAGGTACTTACACTACTACAGAAATATTCATAAGCAGATATCGAGCTGCGTATTGTGGTCCTATTATGTCAAACTCAGACAGATCTTGGCTAAAATTGACTTGAAATAACCCGACCAAATGACGTAGGTGGCATTATTCAATTTCTTTGATCGTACTATTCAGAGCTCTATGTTAACTCAACTTATGCAGCCACAAAATATAATAATCAGTTATTTATTTAAGGCGGGTTAAAAAAGCACAAAGATATTGTACAAAGCAACAAATCAACATAACCCTCTTTGTTTCACTACACAAATTGTTACCCGCGCAAGAAATAGGGGCTCTTTTTATCCCACCGTTAGGTTTAATAAATAAAAACCCCGCGACCCGTTTAAATAATAACAATGAAGGCTGTGGTGGGTTATAAATATTATATGAACCATTCACACCATGTAACTTGGGCCCGAAATACTGCCATGAAAAGAAAGTATATAAAATAATTTACAAAGAAATATTTGTGTTACAGTGTTGCTTATTCGCGTAGAAATTAATTTATAGCGAGGAATTCGTATGTATTTCAGTGAAAGAAACTACATATTATAATAATATTATGTTGTTTCTGGATCTTAAATAAGGGGCGACCAGAAATTACGCGATTAGAGGATGCCGAGGCGAATCTTACAATAACTTACCATAGGGGGACCAAAAAAGGTAACCAGTACTCTATCCTATAAGGATGACAAATAACATTTTCAGTGATGAATTTAGCAAAAAAAGTGTTCTGAATAAAGCCAAGAACCCATCCACATAATAGTATCCATTTATTATGAGATATGGGCACCTCCAACACCATACCAGTACCTGTGCGAGCAAAATATATGAGAGCGAATTCGGGTCATACAATTTCTCTGGTGTATTCTGCTGGAGATATATACTACATTGGGGAACTCTTTAAATATGTTACAAAAGGTTTTATACGCCTGATTTATAATATTTATCTTCCCACTTTAATGTACAACTATAAAATTATTCCTTTGAGTATTTCTGTAAGTTTGGTTTTATAGTTTTTATTTTAGTAGCTATGTATTTGCTTTTCTAATTTACTGCTTTAACTTTTGTAATATTGCTTTGTTAGAAGCTAAAACTAAAATATTGTAGAATATAATAATTACGTCCATGATACAAATGTTTATTTTTTTACCTTTACGAGTATTATGTACCTATCTAACCAGAAACAATTAAATAATAATAATAATTATAATAACAGTACATTAGCAAAATATAATAATAGCACTTTTTTTGATGTTTTAGGATTAAATTCAACTCAGCTCTTTTGATGATAATTAAGCTACTTATACTTAATAACATCTATTGGGCATCATTCACATCTCAAGCGACCGTGCGAAAGAAAGCAATGAAAAAACCCATCCCTACTTAGAAACGCTCATGCAAAATAAAGCAAGATAAATTATTTCCGTATTCCCGTGATTACGTACATCAAAGTACTGAGAATTACAAATTCACATGTAACAAGACCCGGGGGCTTCGCAGACCCCACGGGCGTCCCGGGGGTCCTCGTGTACCCCAAAGACCTCGTCTGTCAGTCTGTCTCGGGGGTTTAGTGTTATCCGCGTAGTATCACTTTGAAGCCAACACTGACGGGTTAGACAAAGCGATTCCCGTATCACGTTAAATATTGCTGAACTCAAACTTAGTACGAGGGATTTTCAAGGAGAAATATTAGGAACGTGGGTGTAATATTAAGAATTTAAATGTTTTTTCTAAGTTAGCGGAGTTAGCTTTGGCGGAATTGTGTAAGTACTGCAATGGATAAGAAATGTTAAACATGGAAGCTGATCGAAAGACGGTGCGTACGGATGAAATAATGTATTTTAATTGTAACTTTTGTATACGATACCGATATGTATATCGTATTTTCTTTCGTTTTCTATTTTTCAAGTCTCACATAATGTCCAAGTTTAACTAATACAGGCGACAACAATGTAGAGAGGCTTAACATCTTACTAGTGACCACCCATGATGAATATCGATTTAGATAGCTTCGGAATCATGGCAATCAAGGTTATTCAATAGCAACGATTCAAGCAATCAACACACTAACTGTAAAAACAAACATAAGTCCTTAGATCTCCTAATTAAAGCGAACCGCTTTCTCCCACATAGTTCCCTAACCTCAGAACCTTTTGCTTTACTAAACTTATAAATAGCTTCCAGAAAATAATTAAAGTTCCCAACGAACTTGTAAATAGCTTACTTTGATGAGTTTTTGTGGAAGCGCTCTTTTCGCTTTGGACAAGAATTTAAATTGTGCGTAAGTAGCTTTAAAAATGTAGACTGATAAAATCGGTTCAGTGGTTTGGGTGTAAAGAGGTAACAGACAGAGAGACCGACGGTCAAACTTCGCATTTTTTATTTAGTATGGATTTATTACGCATTTCTGATCCAGGAACATTGCCATTCTTGTCCTTCAAGGATTCTTTAGAAAAAAATTATCCCTACGGAGGGATTAAATCCGCGATGACTGACTTAAGTGTCACCGGCGTAACCCACTGCTAGCTAGCTACAAAGGTTATCAGACGTGTTATTTAACATACGATAATATGGAATACATACTCGGTAAATTTCTTTTCACACACAAAATGTAAACACGCACACACAACACTTGTACATTTTGCAGGGTTTTGTAAGGAAGTCGGGTCCCCTCTCAAGGGACTGGCAAAGGGTTTCGCCTTGTACTTCGCAAATAAACTGCCCGGCCCTAAATGTATTAGGAGGAACGTGGGTAATGTATGCAATGAAAGCATTTCCGACTAACATCATCTGGGATTTTAAGCCATTCTATCTATTGACTTTTTTATTAACACAATATTATGTATCTATTCTTAAATAAGAATACTAATGTTGATATAGCACTCTAGGCAACTTTAACATAGTAGAAAATGTAATAACATTATATTAGGCTCAATAGCTTTTAGAATAATAATACATTCAAATATTCAATTTTGAGCATGAGTGGAGTGCGGACTATAAATATTGTTATCGCTTACGAATAATAAATACTATAGTGTAAGTCGAAGAAAGTTTGTTTTACTCCAGGGGGCTAGCACACTTTCTTTATCGCTTCTTTATAGAATTGTTGATCAAAAATGCATGGAATTGACATAAACGTTCGATATTAATATGAAGTCGACATTCGACTCATATTTTTCTTGTTCTAATGTCGTCATGTATTAAAATCATTGTTATTTATATTAAAACTTACAAAAAACCTTAACACAATCAAACACGTTCGCCGAATCCTCCATAGACGGTGTTATCTCCATCAGAGGTCTCCGTGAAGTGACATATTAATAGCCCGGGGAGTAATTTAATCAACTCCGGAGCCGGTTCGGGGAAATTAACTCAAAATGGCCGCTTAACCTAATAACGTAAGTATTTCCCGGCCATTCGTTACTAACACGTGTTATTGCTGCTTAATGTTTATTGTTCTATCATTAGCTCCTTGGGAGTGGACGTTATTACGTTTTATTTGACGTTCAGCTGACTAGATTAAGCGATGGAGCCGTTATCCTTATTGTCTTCGTCATTTTGTTCTGTTAAATGTCGCTAAGTTTGTAGTGAGTTAAATGTACAGGTATTATCGAAGATAAACGTTGCTCGGCGATCTTAAGAGAAAAAAGCAGACGTGCATTTTTACGTTACGTTCACGTAAATTTACACGTCACGTCAACGTACCGTGCCACGTTACCGCACCGTGCCACGTTGACGACGTCGTAATATGGAGATGTGGACAGGCCCTCTCGTTTAGAAATTCTACGTAGCGTTTCACGATAGCAATATTTTCGAATGATAATTTCACATTTGCGGTGACCGGACTGTAGCATAAAGTATTCAAATGGCTCGCTTTTGTTTTATTTTGGGATGAGAAGTTTGACGGCCTAATTTCGCTCTTTATCTATAATTTTTTAATTTAATAAATGAATTCGTCTGCAGCATAGCCCGTGGACACATGTGAGCCATTAATTTTATAACAGCGCTGTATTGTGTTACAGTTTTTCCACCGGTAATCTGTATATTTCGTGCGACTTTTTCATTTTTGCTGTAAACATGTCTGTGGCACTGCAGCTTGTCATAAAATATTTATTTATGTACGCTTCAGTTTTCATTTTATTGAGGCTTCTTTCACTAGATATTTCAGGTTTTCATAAAACCTTATTTTACTTTTATCAGTTGCATGTACATATTTATGTGTTCATTAAACTTTTTTTAAGCTCCTCTTTAAAACATAATTTTACTTTTATCAGTAGTAAATTTTTATGTAGTAATTAAACGTCCGTTTTTTAAGCTTCTCTTTGTTACTGACTATTTACGCCTACACGGGTCAACGAGGTATTTAAAACTAGATGACCGTGAACTTCGTATCGTTGAACTATTAAATTTTCTCAGCGCATAAAACTTTCCAGGACTTCTACGAATGTTTCAAGACTAAAATTTGGCAAATCGGTTCAGTGGCTCTCAAGTCTTAGTGAGACTAACAAAATTGAAATTGTTTATTTCTACGGAAGTTAATTTTTACTACTTTAACTAATTTTTAAACTTTTGTTTTTCATGTGGTTCAAATAAAAACAATTTAAAGTCCTAATCGAATAATCAATGAAACAATGTGTATGTTGGTAAAACAGATCGGGAATTGGCAATCGCTTCTGCGGTCGACCGCAACCCTACACGGCCCTCCGTCACTATTGTAATTGGTTCTTACAAGATGTCCTGCGGTGACGGTCGATATATTATGTTTATTGTTAGAGGTATTTTAAAAATTACTTAGATATTGTATTTAAAAAGTGTAAAAAAGTTATAAAATTTAGGTTAAAAATAAGATAAATATTGTATTAAGTAGTATTTAATGTAAAATTATGTGAAAGAGATCGCGTTAAAGAGCTAAGACTTCGAATAACATTAGACACTTTGAAAGATTAAGGACAAATATTTCAATAGGCAGATAATTTGTAAAACCTGTGGAATTTTTGTCCAAAAGATTTTTTATGAAAAAATTATGAAAGTATCCTAGTAACTAATTGTTGTGTATAAGGAAATACGGGTTGAAGGAAATACGTGTTGTGCATTAGAAAATTTTAATAAGAAGACATTATTCTATGATTGACATCATACTTCATAGGTAATATTTTAGATTACTAACTAAGGAGTTCCTATTACAACATGCCCCCATAATCTAAACATATTACATTAAAATAAGTAACATTCATAGAAAAATAAACTAAAAGTTGAAATTGACAACCCTAGAAAAATTCAAATATCTATAAAATTCTAGGTTATCAACCCTAAACCTTTAACACATCTTAAATGCGATGTACGCCTTAAAACTTTCGTAAAGACATCTGCCATAAGATTTTCTGACGGAATAAAATTTAAAGAAATAATATTTTCGGCAACTTTCTCTCTTACGAAATGGAATTTCGTATCAATGTGCTTACTCCGTCCGTGGTGGATTGGATTATGTGCTAACTTTTGTGCACTCTGACTGTCACCAAAAAGAGAAACAGTATCTATCCTTCCACTTACCTCATAAATAAAGCGTCTAAGAAACACAGCTTCTTTAGCAGCAGAGCACAAAGCCATGTATTCCGCTTCTGTAGAAGACAACGCAACCGTAGGTTGCTTCTTTGCCTCCCAGGATACAGGACCACCACCTAATATAAATACACATCCTGTATAAGAACGACGATCGTTAGGATCATTCGCCCAGTCTGCATCTACAAATCCAGACAAATACTCACCAGTTTTTCTGTATGTAATGCCGTAGTCTATTGTACTTTTCAGATACTTTAAAACTCTTTTACTGGCTTCCCAGTGTGACTTTCCTGGATTCGCATTAAATTGGCTAAGATAGCTCATAGCATACGATATGTCTGGTCGTGTATTTATAGCAATGTACATTAGAGAACCTATTAATGCTTGATACGACCGACAATCTTCAAATGGTTCCGTTTCGTTCAAACTCAACTTTTCTACAGCTAAAGGAGTACTAGCGACTTTACCTTCACACAAGTTATACTTCTCTAGCAACGAATTAATCATTGTCTTTTGATTTACACGAATAACACCATTTTTCTTAGAGATATTTAAGCCGAGGTAAAAATTCAATTCACCTAGACTTTTAAGAGAAAAATATTTATCCAAGTCCGATTTGACAATGTCAAAATGACTCTTGTCTTTGTACAGAACTATAATGTCATCGACGTATACGGCCAGGATGACAACCTCATTAGCAAACTTTTTGGTGAACACACACGGCTCCGAAGGAGTTTGTATAAAGTTCAAAGAAACTAAGGTGTCCTTTAATTTTTTGTTCCAAGCCCTTGGCGCTTGCTTCAGACCATAAAGTGACTTCTTTAAAAGACAAACTTTGTTATTTTCTCCTTTTTCAATGAAACCTTGAGGCTGTTCCATATAAACCTCCTCTTCAAGATCTCCGTAAAGAAATGCAGTATCCACATCGAGATGTTGCATGCTCAGGTCCATCTCCGCCGCCAAAGCCAAAAGGGTACGAAAGGAAGAATTCCGTACAACCGGGGCAAACGTTTCGTTATAATCAATCCCCGCTTGTTGTGCGTAACCTTTTGCGACAAGACGAGCCTTGTATTTCTTTACATTGCCATAGGCATCCTTTTTGAGTTTAAATACCCATTTACATGGAACTATTTTCTTTTCAGGTCTATCGACCAAAGTCCATGTTTTACGTAACTTTAGAGATTTAAATTCATCCTCCATAGCGGAACGCCATTTGCAGCTATCTACAGAATCAATAGCTTCTTGATAGCTCTTAGGTTCGTCCGATATACTATCAACTGAGTTCCAAGACATGAAGTCAAAACCAAAAAACTTAGTTTTCTTACGTACACGTTCCGGGTAACGCCTGTCTATCTGTCCGTCCTCAGGAACAACAGCAACAACTGCTTCTGATTCCGATACATCTGATTCATTATGGACAAGTACATCCTCGTGAATAGTAGCTGGAACATCAGGAATATTAACATCAATTGCTTCTGGTTCAGCTACATCAGTTTCACTATACACAGGCATATCATTATAATTCATAGCAGTAGAACTTTCAAGTTCTATATCTGGTACAATCACCCCTTTAAAACTACTGTCTAAACTATGTACAGGCGAAAAATCTACAGATTTATTAGTCTTCAACCCAGTGAAGCAATCTTCAAAAAATACTACATCTCTAGATTTTACTAATCTTCTAGGATTCGCAGCGTCACGCAGAAAATAGGAATGAGGATCATTTGAATATCCTACAAATATATGTTCACTAGCTTTACTATCTAACTTACTTCTATGACAGGATGGAATATTTACAAGTGCTCTACAACCGAAAACCTTCAAATGACTCAAGTCAGGCTTAGTATTAAACCACCTTTGATAAGGCGTGCCACAACTCAAAGCTCTGTGAGGGCTTCTATTCTTAAGATAAACAGCTACATTAAACGCGTCTTCCCAATAAGATTTCGGAAGTGAACTCTCAGCCAACATTGAACGTGCTTTTTCCACAATAGACCTATTTGTGCGTTCTGCAACGCCATTTTGCTGTGGACTATATGGCACAGTTGTCTCATGAACTATACCCTTTGCCGTTAAATATTCCAGAAAGTCTTTATTTACATATTCTGTCCCATTATCAGTTCTTAAAACTTTGATTTGAGCACCTGTCTGCCTTTCAACCAGCGATTGGAACGAGCAGAACTTATCCTTAACCTCAGTCTTCGAAGAGATAAAATAAGCAAAAATCATACGAGAATAATCATCAATGAATAATAATACGTATTTATTACCTTGAAATGATGTTGCACTCATGGGTCCACAAATGTCCGAGTGAACCAACTCCAAAATCTTTGTACCTCTTTTGTAAGGAACTTGCTTAAAAGGTTTACGGGCTTGCTTACCTTCTACACAAGCAATACAGCTTGTCTTATCGACAATAGTATAGTCGATACCGACGTTGCTATTCTTCAACTGGTTCATACCTATACGACACAAATGACCTAGCCTCCTATGCCATAATAGAAATTTAGAAGTCGAGTCAGAGTGCACATCATAGGCATTATGAGGTTTATTAACTGTACAGTCTAATTTGTACAAACCATCACAAACTGAACCATGTAAAAGAGATTTGCCTGTGTAAGAAAAAGTTTTAGCATTAAAAAAGTTACACCCATTGTTATCAAACAAAACAGTAAAACCTTTATCTACTATCTTTTTAACAGAAAGCAAGTTAACACTTAACTTAGGTATATATGTGACATCATTTATACTATTTATCACATTGGATTTAGTATTAATATTAACATTACCAATAGCTTGACATTGGATCTCATCTCCATTAGCAACAGTAACTTTACCGAAATTCACGTTTTTTACGTCAGATAGCCAGTCCAACCTCGAAGTTAAATGTGTTGACGCACCAGAGTCAATAAACCAAACATCTTTCTTGTTTTCAGAGACAGCCAGGGCCGTAAGAGCAGTATTTTCTTTGCCTTTTTCTTTTTTCTTACGAAGTGGACACTCTGGTCTCTTATGTCCAGGCTCTTTGCAGTCATAGCATACTATATTAGGCTTCCTTTTCGTAAATGCCTTTCGAAATTTACTTGCCTTTAAAGCAGCTTCTGGCTCTTCACTGCGTGACATTTCGTTTAAAAGTTTAGTTTTAACCAAAGCAGTGGTTATCTCGATGTTGCTATTTTCGAGACCCATAATCATCGGATTATACTTTTCTGTGAGTCCGCCTAATAATATAGCTGCTACTGAAGCATCTTCAATCTTTTTGCCAATATCATTCAGGTCTTGTACAGTACTCATTATACCATTAATATATGTTTCCATATTATCGTAATCAGAGAGACTCATTCTGTATAAACTTCGTTCTAGGGCAAGTCTCCGTCCCATTCCGCGGTCTTCATATGCGTTTTTGAGGGAATCCCAAGCCTCTTTTGCACTTTGGCAAGTTCGGACATGTGTGATGGCCGGACCATCTAAACTAAGGCATATTTTTGCCAACGCCTTCTGATCACAACGTTTTTTAGTTGTTTCGGGAGTTGTATCTCCTTCCGGATACCCTATTATTGTCTCCCACAGGTCCTCGTGCACAAGGTAATTCCTCATTTTAAACTTCCATGCCGTGTAGCCCTCGCGGCCACACAATTGAATGCATATACTAGGTAAAGTAGTACCTGAGGATCTTCTGATTGCACCATCTCCACTAGAGCTTGCCATTTCAACACATTCCCTTTAATCTACTAATCTATTATTAAACCTACAGCTTCGTGCTGATAACGTGTTGTGTATAAGGAAATACGGGTTGAAGGAAATACGTGTTGTGCATTAGAAAATTTTAATAAGAAGACATTATTCTATGATTGACATCATACTTCATAGGTAATATTTTAGATTACTAACTAAGGAGTTCCTATTACAACACTAATAGTACTAGAATTAATCAATTATTAAAAGTCAATCCTAAAATATATTTAAGTGTCATAATAGCATCGTATAAAAATCGTAAAGTTTAAAAAAATACACCAGCTATTTTAAATCTCATTAAATTTAAAAACGACGCCAGATTGCCCTTCAATATCCCACAACACTTGGAAAACCGACGTTTTGATTAAGAATTTAAAACTCCAAGATTAATTGGCTCTCTACCTTTGCCGCACGTAATTAATATACTTTGAAAAGCATCCCGCTTTCCAAGCTTCCTCCCGATCCAGGGCGGGTTCGTGAGTTTTACTCAGTTTAGGGGGCCTGGGCTAACACTAGGGTTTTAACATTAAATGTAGTATGGCAGTAAATTTTACTGCCACAGTCAGAGAGAAATATGAATTACTTAACTGTAATTAAATTAAGATTTTGATATAAGGTCCATACATTATCTATCAAACTTTTTTCTTCGCATTATTGTCTATTTTTGACTTTAACTTGACTTAGCTTGACCCTTGAATAAGAGGCCCTAAGTTGCAGCCCAAAAAGCCATATGTTAGATCCGGCCCTGCCCCGATCCCCAAGTATACTCGGATAGTCCCAATCTCTTTTAATACTCCCATAATCAGGGCGAAACATTGCGGAATACGTTATAACGATTAGGGACAGGCCATAAATCCTTTCTGTTGAAAATTTTACGCTCCATTTGAAGGCTTTAATGGATTTTGACCTTTGGAAGTATTTTAGCGGTCTTACGTTCATGTAGAATTTATAAAGGTCTGGCTCTTCATTCATTATTTTCGTCGTGTATTTTATTTGTTCTATTTAGGGTTAGATTCTAAGGTTCTTAGTTACCAATTCAATTTGTTTAGTTTCTATATAATATTATATGGTTTGTATCGGTTTGGGCAGTTTCTTAAAACTAGTTTTGCTTTTTGTATGATAGCTATTACAAAAAACTTTCCTGCAAGAAATGTCTGTAAGAAAAAAAGGAAGAAAACTAAGCCTTCGTTAGTTTGTTTAGGACAATTGATGCTGATCACCTGGGGGAAAATAGAGTGCTCCCGTGAACTGCGCACGCATTTGTCATTATAAAATCACTCCTGTGTAGGTCTAGTTTCAATGAAACCGACCAATGCCACCGAAACTGGTGTGGGAGGCATTACTTGCCTATAAGCTCCGGCTGAAATTCCAAAGCAAATTCAATGTTTGATACATCCCATTAGAGATCGTTCCCTCAAATATCTCAGAGCAAGTATCTCAGTTATTTTATCTCGTTCCAGCGAGTTGGACGATAAACAACGCATTAATTAAACGACCAAAACCCAGTGACCCGTGCCGGCGTAGATAGGCGGTAACAAACTGGGCCCAAGATACGTACACATTACGAATACTTTAAGTTCCACGGATTGAAAACGTCTTAGAGGATCAAAAGTTGAGAATTGAGAAACCGACAGTGGTCCTAACCACGAGTCAGAGAATTTCATAATTTTGACATTTAATACGATGTTTAGTGACTAGCCCATTTTGACCATAATTAACCTATGTTATATCATTATTACGAATCTATTGTTCATTCAAATCGTTTTTACTATTCTCAGTTGTTTTATAAATTAACACTCTAAAATATACCGAACATAAAATTGCAACACGTGGTCATTAATATCAATCGCTTGCGGGTAAAATTTTCCACGTGCCGATACCCCTACTTTAATTAAACAAATTAATCAAAAACCCTCGTGGCGTCAATCAGGTTACGAGGCACTTTTGCTCGCAGCATCAATTATGCCAAACACTGACAGCCTCACAAGCTACGCGGACCTCAATAGCCATACTTGGCTTATATTTTCTGTCTTTATTAATATTATTAACATACTTGGGGGTTGCTAATGTTTTCTATTCTTACTAATGTTATAAATGCGAAAGTGTGTGTGTGACCCATTTAGATGCAATATGGAGATACTTTGAGAGATGGAACGGACATATTAAAATAGTTTCTGTTAAAAGTACGGTTACCGCTCGACAAACGAATTTTAGTGAAATGATGTTCTCTAAATCATCAAAGCAGACAACATCTAGTAATTTTACTACATGTTGTCTGTTTTATTCGCGCAGAAATAACATTGAAATTGGTTTTACGGTGAGACGTGATCCCTTTTAGCCTTTGGGGGTAGAATTAAAAAATCTTTTCGAAGGATGCCTACTTTATGACCTGATATAAAATAGGCATCCCTAGAGGCAGACTTACTTAGAAATCCATTTGCGAAATTTCTTGTTTCTAGCTTTAGGAGCCTTCTTCATTCTCTCTCTTCTTAACAATCATAGATAAAGATCAAACAGGTTACAATATTACATTAACCCTCTAATATTTTCCAGTGTAATATACATATCAACATAAATCATACAATATACATACATATTTTCATGAAAATTTTACCAATTGTATTTGTTAAAACTCCAACGGAACAGTTACGCATATAAATAGAAGAGCCGTCTTTGATGTTTCTTTGCCGAAGAACAATTTGTACGACGTAACATCAAAGAAAATGCTTGTTACCAAAAGTTTATTCTTATTATATTCAGAAGACGTTCAACGAGGCTCCGCCTGTGTAAAGGATTACCGCGGGACCCGTACACTTTCGCGAAAAAAGAAGCCTGTGTCCTTCCCCTGTTGTCTACTCTATGTCGGTACCAAATTTTTATAGCGGCAACGGAATAACATAATTAATGCAAATTTTAGCTGTCTAGCTATAGCGGTTTTTGAGATACAGCCTGGTGACAAATATACGAACAGACGGATAGACAGCGAAGTCTTAGTAGTATGGTCCTGTACGCTTTGGGTACGGAATCTAAAAAATGTAATAAAATTAAATAAAAATAATAGTATAATACGCATAAATAGTTTTGTTTGTAATAATAACACAGCAACATAAACACTGACCAAAAAATTTGCCAAAGCAATTTCGGCCAAATTAAATTTAAATTTCAATTTGCGTGCCATAATAACTGTATTTCGCTGAAAGCAATTTGTGTCTAAAACAATTTATTGGCAAATATGATGCTAGATAATGGATACCGTAGGTGGCCTAATAATTTGGCAGACCTATAATATACGAAAGCGGCTAATAGCAGTTAATAATGATGCTGATTTGACTTTTTGATCGACCACTTCCGCTCCGGACGTTTTATAGTTTGCATTACGAACCGAGTGGTATCTATGAATAAACGTACTTTTTTCTGGAAATATTGATAGATTAATGTTATTTATGGTGTCTAAACTTTTCACAAACTAGACAGTAGTACTTGACTGTGTAACAGAAAAAAAATAGCTAAGTAGGATAACATAAGCTAATTCATAAAAAAAAAAATTAAATGTAATGGAAAAACTGCACGTAAAAACGTTTTATTAGTGTTTAACATAAATTTTCAGCAAGGACCTATACTGTTACATAATATTATAAACTAAGCAGATATGATTTGATGATTGCTAATTTGACTTTTGTTCAAATAACCAAAAGGCGAATCATGGCATAACATAATAATATAAAATTTCATGTAAAATTATGTGCCATGTTATTTTGATTATGCCTTAGTGTTTTGTATTTGTACATAATTGGTCAGCAATTTACAAATGTTTATCGGTTGGTTGTATCGGCACTTGACATAGTTCTCTATCGACGACTGTAGTCGATATTCGATGTACGTTGAGGTCAAATATATTTTTAAGCTCTGCTTCAGCCACGTTTAGGATTTTGACTCGCATCTAATTTTTATTTATTTATTCAATAAATTATTGTGCATAAGAAATATATTTACGATATGACAATAAACACAGCAAAACAACACAAAGTCTCTGCTCATTTTAATAAGAAATATCTTACAGTAGGACTACTTTTTAGAAGATAGCCAGCATTCAGTTAGGTCGTTGCTTAATAGGACCCATCATTGGCAGTCATATTTTTATTATTTCGTTAGATTTTTACTTTAGGGAATGCTTCGAATTTTCTGTAGTATAAACTCTCAAAGTACCAATAGTAAGATTGGGCGTTTTAGCATAAATTAGATTTTACGCATCCGTTACTATTTTACAATAATATCTTTTACTTAGTTTCTGATGTAAAAGGTTTAGTTAAAGCTAAGAATTGCTTAACATTTTACACTTTATGCTTCCGTATTTTGCACTAAAGTTAGACACTTGCGATCTTTACTCACAATTTCGCCCAAAGCCAACTTTAAGCTGGTATCTGTAACTAGGACTTCCGTAGTCATCTCACGTATATTTAATTTCAGCGCAAAATTTAACGCGACTCGTACAACTGAAACTCTACTGAGTTTAAAACTTCACAAACAAACTGCCCCGGGTTAAGATTTATATTGTTTGCTATCTTGTTACCCCTCCCATTGCTAACCCCCTCTCTCGCCTTATACGCTGATGTAGTGGATCCGTCGAAGCCATTTACAACTAGAAAGTTCCACACGTTTGTATTTCTTTAACCACGTAGAATAATTTAGTAACAGTTATTTCGTGGTGATATATATGATAAAATTTAGTAATAATGCAGTATTTGAGACTTTGTTTTAAAAATATTTTACATAAAAACATTAATGAAGATGAAACTCCGAAGCATTCATTATTTTATGCAGTCTCGTCTTCCGAGCTTTTCTAATGTATCAGAGAAGGAAAAGACATTAAATAACCATAATGTGTGTATATCTCAGTCAGATTGTATAACCCACCATATGACATCACGTCTAGCTGTAATCAAAAACAGGTAAATTAAAGGTAGGGCTAACCTAGAGGTGGCATGCAGCTACATAATTTTATCGGATTATGTCAAGTCAGTGTTAGTTGAGATATTCTGTCGTCAGTGTTTCGATGGTGTTTAAGATAAATATATAACACTAGATGTTCCGCGCGGCTTCGCCCGCGTAATTTAGGAATTTCACGGAAACCGTACATTTTTCCGCAAAAAATAGCCTATGTCCCTTCACGTGAACTATTCTTCATGTGTGCCCAGTAACATAAAAATTGCTCTAGTAGTTCTTAAGATAATAAGCAATTTAAAATAATTTCCCGCGTTTTTTCCACATTTTCTTCTATGTCTTCGCTCCTTCGCCTAGCGTGATAAAATATAGCCTATAGCCTTCCTCGATAAATGGGCTATCTTACACTGAAAGAATTTTTCAACTCGAACCAGTAGTTCCTGAGATTAGCGCGTTCAAACAAACAAACAAACAAACTCTTCCGCTTTATAATATTAAGTAAAATAATTTCCTCCGTTTTCTCCGAAATCTGTTTAGTGGTTTAAGCGTGAAGAGGTAACAGGCAGACAGACAGACAAACTTTTGAATTTATAATATTAGTATGGATTAGCCTACCTGAATACCTAACTGTATAAGACAGGTATACCTGTACCCACCATGCCAAGGCAACCGCAGAGTGCCGACGTGACGTATGTCTGTGCTAGACATGCGGTGTATGAGGTCAAGAATTTCGACAGTGCCATTAGTAATGGCATATACGCACATAATATGTCCAACTTTAATGAGATGGTTTGCTTTTTCATACGTTTTTATGAAGGAGTTATGAAGGAGAGAAAGAGAGATTAAAAATATTATTAAAAAAAAATATATATCGAAAAAGCTGTTTATCGACGAGCCGAAGAAAACATATGCGACGCGCGTACGTTTAAAGAAAACAACGTTAGGATTGGTTTTACGTAGGAACATTTTCCGGGATAAAAACCTATGAAAATGGATATTTGAGACCAGAAAAATCAGAGTCCCAGGCAAATTCTATACCATATTTAATAAAAACCGGGTCAGTAAATAAACGTAAGATAACAAACTGACATACTATCGCATTAGTAATTTAAGTATAGATAGTATAGACAATACTTGAATATCACAATTCACAGCAAACCAATTCACGACAAAATCGTCTCTATCGTGCCGGTGTGAAATATTAAATGCGATATAAAACAAAGGAAATGAAAGGTGAATTCTTAATAATTGAATTCTCGTAAACATTCCCAAAGAACTCGTTATCCGTTTCATGTTAACAATGAAGAATTCTCGGGAGTTGTGGAAAACTCGCTAAAATCGCAAAACACTTGATTGAAGACGTAAATGGATGAAGTGGGTAACTAAAATTTCGAAAATTTAAAGTTTTTGTCATAAATGGAGGCTTTAGGACCGGGAAAATGATTTGATATAAAAATGTGGATTTTTTGTATATATATATATATATATATATATATATATATATATATATATATATATATATATATATATATATATATATATATATATATATATATATATATATATATATATATATATATATATATATATATATATATATATATATATATATTTTTTTTTTGACGACCTCTGTGGCTCAATTGGTTGAGTGTGTGGCAGCTCAAGCCGGGGGTCGCGGGTTCGAATCCCGCCGACGGAACAAAAAGTTTTCAATAATCCCGGGTCTGGATGTGTATTAAATATTATGTGTATGATATAATAAAAATCTTAAATATATGTAAAGTATAAAAGTATTAAATATATTTCCGTTGTCTGGTAACACAAGTCCTTCAGATACTTAGCACGGGGCCAGACTGACGTGGTGTGAAGCGTCAGTAGATATTATAATAATTATTATTAGTTAAACACATATGCTTACATAGACATGACGCCAGCAACTCCGTTACGCTAAAATTAATTTACCGCACGGGAACCGTACATTTTTCCGAGATAAAAAGTATCCTATGTCCTTTCCCGGGATTCAAAGTATCTCCTTACCAAACAGAAAAATCGGTTAAACGGTTAGGGCGTGAAGAGGTGAATGAACAGACATACAGACACACTTTAGTATTTATAATATTAGTATGGATATGATAAAGTAGATAAGTTAAAAGGTTTCTTCAAATTATAAGAAAAACCATAATAATTGCTCTTATGTTGCAAAATGTTCGTAATCCACTTGATCCATTTACATCCTAGGTTATGAGTTTCAATAAAGAAGTACTCGGCATTCCGTTTCTCAAGTCTATCGCGGATGCAAATATTTGTGAACTCAAGATCGGAACACATTCGGTTGATTCAGTTATTACTGTTGTGGAAATTGAATTTCGAATTGTATTATCCGACCGCGGCAAAAGGGGAATTGATGGTATTCGATTCTTCTCGTCGGGTTAGTTTCTGAATTGGTGATAGGTTTGAAACATTTGTTAAAAAAGAAAATAATTTTAAGCTATTGCATAGCCTTGAGCGCGGCGACCGAATCAAGAAATTCCGTAACGAAAAACCCAACCCCAACACCCAATACGACCGGCATAGTAGTGCGGCGTTGCCAGACTTCGGCACGGTGTTTGTGTGCGTGCGACTAGATGTATGCGAATTATAATTGCACAAGTTGAAAAAAGGCTATGCAATAGCTATACCGCGGCAGTCCCCGAGTACCTTTCTTTCTTTTTTTTCTTTTTTTTTTTTTTTGTAGAGCATTATAGAGTATAGTTTATAATTCGAAGTGATTGTGATCTCACGTTACGATCAACAGCGTTATTAATATTATAATCAAAATAAATAAAAATGGTTAGATTTTCACATATACGCTTTTGATTCACTTCAAACTTAAATAGACTAATGAAATCGCCAGTTTCCCCACTAAAATCAAATAAGGCCCGTCACAGACGTCGGCCGTCAAATCAAGAGTGACAGTTGACAGTTGTTATCCGGTTACATCACGACCGACGCGTCGTAAATCGTTTACTGTACTTCGTTGACACTCCGCCGATTTTATTGCTACTTGTTGTTTGTGATTGTGAAAATATACAATACAAATAGCTGAAAGGTACAAGTTGGAAGCCAGCTACATGAAGCGGCAGCAGACGACGTGTCGTCGCGACACTACTGGTTTCTATGTATTTGTATGAAATACCCTGCGCAGCTAGCGACACGAACCTAGCGACACCTATTCATAGAAATACATAGAAACAGTAGTGTCGCGACGACAAGTCGTCTGCTGCCGCTTCATGTCGCCCGCTGCCAACCGGCACCTTTAAAGTGTGTATGTGTCCCTTATATAGAGTTTACTTTAAAGTAGAAGCACTTAAAGAGTTACGTAGATAGAAGTATCATAAATGTGTCCATACAAAAATATAAAAAAAGTTACTGTTTCAATTGACTGCTACTTATCAGTTAACTCTATATAAGGGGCACATATAAAAAAGTAATAAATGTACCAACTAAAACTAGGCCTTTGCATCCATTGTGGATGATTTATACAGTATTTTCAGAGCGAAGTAACCACTCCTCAAATACTGTAGTGCCTGGGACAAGATTTAAATGTCCGTATGGTTGCCCAAGCACATACGACATTCTCGCAACATAGTCGGCTTAGTCCAGAGGAAAGAACTAGTCAATACGTCTGGGACCAACTATGTGCGGGTTTCCTCACGATGTTTTCCTTCACCGTACGAGCGTCCGTATTATGTACTTGATATCAGAAAATGTCTCATTGTACCAACCAAACGACGTTAAAATTAAAAATTTAACAGTGCCTTATTCTTATCCATACCAACATTATAAATGCGAAAGTGTGTATATCTGTCATTTACCTCATCACGCGCAAGACGCTGAACCGATTTTGCAGGAATTTGGTATAAGGTGAGTTCCGAGAAAGGACAAAGGATAGTTTTTTTTTGAAAAAATGTGCAGTTCCTGGGCGATAAACGAATTTTGGCGCAACGGAGTTGCGGCCGTTTTCTAGGTCTTCAGTAAATATGTAGTATTTATACAAACATAAAGCTTACACTACTTCATAAATTATTGTCCCAGGAAAATCATACAACCGCAAAAAGCCATCATTTTTCTTTCAGTTCTTAAGTTACTTTCGACGTAGCACGTCTACGCGTAGTGCTACGAGCGTAGCAGTGCTACGCCAGAACGTGTAGTAGTGGAGTTACGCCTACAAAAACTTCAATCTAATTATTTTTGGGTAGTATTTAATCGAGTGACTATAAATTACAGTTTTAAGTGTCAAAATTAATTAATTTGGGTTATAGATTTACTATTTGAGCGACTGACTGTGAGTGACGAGAAATTAACAGAACAGCAACTTACAAATTATTTTTTTGAGTTACTCAAAATACAAAATGAGCAGCTTTATAATATTTGAGCGACCTAATATCTGTTTGAGTGTCAACGTTACGTCCTGCATTTTTTTCAATATTTGGCAAATGAATTTTTTATACTGAGCGGCATTTTATCTTAAATGAAGTGTTTCGAATACTAAAACCACTTTGAAAAATACACTAATGAGCAGAGTATAATCAGCTCACATTTAAACAAAAAAAAAAAAAAAAATGAATATGAAATAACTATTTGATAAAACACTATTAATCAGGGATCCCTAGAACAATTTTTTCTCATTACTATCAAGCAAATTTTTTGTGAGTAGCTTCATTTGGATAAGAGGAACAACAATTTTATCTGTAAAAAATCTCTAAAGTGGTAGCCAACAGAGATAGAAAGGATTTCATACTTTGATTTGATGATCCCAAAATATGTATTGTTCTATTTATATGAACTTAAATTATATAACGGTAAAAGTTTAGAATCATGCCCAACGATTTAGGGGGGAGGGGGAGGGGAGGAAGGCGGAGGGGGGTAAACCTATATATAAATATATGTATTTATATATAAAAATCATTAATAAATTATTACATTACACAAATTATAATCCTTAACAGAACGTCAAAGAAATGGGTAAAATTTTTAATGGCGACCTATACCAAAAAAAAAACTGGCTTCAATTATTATGAGTCGACGGAGCCCCGCTACGCAGGGCTCTTACTTCTGGGTGGTTCACAAAAACCTAACCTAACCCAAAAAAGTCGTATTGGGCCAACACGGAGTTCCTTAGACTTAGACTTTAGGCCGCGATTCCACTGACGCGAATCCATATTTTAGGACCATCAAATCAAAGTATGAAATCCTTTCTATCTCTGATAGTTATTCAGTTTCGAGATTTTCATTAAAAACACATATCAAAATATAAAATATAAACCCTCAATTAGAATATCAGTAACCAATAATCATTATATTATATAATATAATGATTATAATAAATGTGATAGAATAAATATGAAATAAAGCAGCTCACAAAAGTTTGCTCAAAGTGAACTTTTTAGTAGTTCGTAATGTATAACCTCACTTAGAAAAATTGAATCTATCTTTAATATTGAAGTTGCCCGCTATGTATTTCCAGTCGCTCACTTAGTAATACAGTCGCTCGGATAGAATTTTAATATCTGAAATAGATTAATCACAGTCCACTTTTTGTAAGCTCATTCTGGATTTTATTATAAATCAATATTAGTCGTTAGTTTAGTTTATTTTTCGCTTACTCAAATTCATACCGCTCATGTTATTAAAACAGTATGTTCATCATCAGTCGCAAAGTAATTTTTTATTCGCTCGTTTTATTATTTCCCATTATTTTTTAGCTAATATAGGTCTATTCATATTGTGACGTGTCGAGGTGATATGGTGTGATGAATTGGACATTATTAACTTTATTTACTACATAAAAATATTCATATTAAATTGACAGACTAGCCACATGTCGGCTTCTTCCAATTTTAACTCATTTAAAACGCGTTATCACATTGCAATGTGAACTGGCCCTAAGGTTAAAAGGTCCGATGTGAGTCCTTCTCGAATATGGTGTGAATATTATACAAAACAGCAATTCCTTTTTCAATCAACATAAAGGATCTTATGTTGTCGAGGAGCCCAATTCCTTCTGATATTCTCTCTCCACCCCTGAGAATATCTACACTCATTATCAAAAGGGATTCCTTTAAAAATTCGTATGAACTTCGTACAAAAAGTTATGTCGGTAAAGAAATTATTTAAATGGATGACAGAGGAAAATGCACCTTGCCTCATCGTGGTAGAGTCGCTTTTGGCCTGCGTGGCCGGATTTATATTAGAATTCTGGTAAACGTATGATATTTAGATTGTTGGTAACAGATAATGGTGGGTGGATGTGACGTCATTCCGCACGCGAAATAACATATTTTTATTATCACCCGCTGTGCTGAATTCACATGTAATAAAATATAAATTATATCGATCTTCCTTGTAAAATTGAAAGGGTTGGTTTTGGAGAGTTTTATTAATTCGAACTTTTAAAGCCTAGAGTAAAGTCGATGACTATATAGTAGCTATGTGTCGTGTACACTTAGTCTTAAAATCTACTAAGCACAAGCTTTTGAACGTACAATAAATAAAAATAATATTTTTTATTTTAAATTCACATGCTAGATGAAGTCTAGTCGTTCAGTTCCATTAAAAAACCATGGAGATAAATATAAAAATATGTGGAATATTCTGCGGTCCATACAACTCTATAGTACATTTTATTAGCTTTTCATCTATTCGTCATTATTTATCTGTTCAAATAACTTGAACCTGCTTGATGACGAATAAGTTTCTATAAAAACGCAATTCACTCGAACAAATTATGAGCGATCTGAGAAATGGGTCAGCGCGGGCCATAGACAAAGCTATGACAAACGGTGCGCTGATGAGGGGACGGAATTACAGAGATAATAGATGGCCGACACTCGACGAGAAAAATTACACCAAAATGGCGACTAATGCAGTGAAGAGCGCGAAAAGTCTTACGTCAATTTTTGGTACTTCAACTGGTATCGACATTGCTGGAAATTATTAATGTGTCTGTCTGATACATCTTCACGCCCAAAGCATTGAACCAATATTGATTGATATGAAGATACCGGGAAGTTCATACTTACTTTTTATTGTGAAAAAATACGGAACCCTAAAAAGTAAGATTCTCAAGCGATATACGAAGCGCAACAAAATTGCAGGTAACGTATAGAATAACCCCCTCACTAATAAAGCTATAGGTCAACCAGGATCTGAAGGCAAATTTGAATGGCAGATTTTCAAAAAATATCCTTGATCATTGGATAATTTTTTATATTTGCATGTATCACACACATAATCAGCCGCTATAAGGAAAAAAAAGTATCAAAACGTTTTACTCGACAACAACCTCGCGTCAATTTCTTTTTTCCTTTTTTGCCATCAGATCCTGGTCGACCTATATTTACTCATCAAACGACTTGTTTAGTTGTCTGTCATCTTGGAAGAGTCACTTTACAGACAAAGACAGCGACCGATGAAGTTATACGCTGCTTAATTATCTTTATAAGGAACAGCGTACATCAATACTTTTTTATACAAATTTCGTATAGATAGACAATCGCAAATTCAAATAATAAAGCTGTAATCTCTTATGTGCCCTTATCTACGAACATAATATTTATAGGCTCGTAATATTTATAGCGGATGTAAGATAGAGATAGAAATAATTCCCGATACATTATAATATTATTATGATCCATTTTGTTTCTTCGATGGTTTTATTGGATCCTTTTCATTCTTGAAAAAATAAATGTTTTTTTTTTTTTTAAACTAGATCACTTACTTTTTTTTAAGAGACTATGCTGTCCCACTACTGGACAAAGGCTAACTGGCTACTGGATAAAAGTCTTCTACTTCTCTCGATCCAACGCAACCGTAGGCATAACAAGAAAAAAAAAAACCCGCAAATTCAGTAGTACCAACTTTACAGTCTGCGAACATCTTAATTAAAGGCTAAGCTCCCTATTTATGAATTAGACCGCAACGGCTTTTGCGACTCTAAAATTAAACGCTTTAAAACCTAACGTTAGTTGAACCTACTTTAGTACAGAAATAAAATTCATTTATGTAAAATATTGCGTGAAAAAAACTATAACTTGACTTTTTTACTTAGTAAAATCTACATTTTAGTTTATATTTTTGTAAAATCTTAAGAAATTTTGTAACTTTGTTCGCGTAGTAATTCATTTATCATGTGATAACAATGTATTATGTCACAATAAAAACTATCCTACGGTTTTTATCGGGACTCTAAAGTATTTCAAGTTTCATCCATCACTTCATTCATTAAAAACCACCAGCAGCATAAACCTTGAGAATGAAAATGCAACAAACAGATAGAGACACAAATCACAGTTTCAATAATAGTGTGGATACTTTTTATATATTTTCTTACTAGTCACGACTTAAAAGTGTCTTCATATACAGTGGCTTAAGCGTAAAGATGTAACAGACAAACACACTCAATGCTAACAATCCATATTTCCATACTAATCTTAAAACTGCGCAAGTGTGTCAGTCTGCCTATCTGTCCGTCCGCCTGTCTGTCTGTTACCTCTGCACGCCCAAACCGCTTAACCAATTTTTTCTGAAATTTGGTATGTAGATACTTTAAGTCCCGGAAGGGACATAGCATACTTTTAATTCCGGAAAAATGTACGGTTCCCGCGCGATAAAAGAATTTTGGAACAACAGAGTTGCGGGCGTCATTTAGTATTAATGTAAGTATGGGTAATTTACTTCTAATTGTACAGCTAATTAGTCTAAACTTAATGGAGTATTTGTCGGAAAGCGGGTCGCGTGCTGGCGCTTATTACCGCATTGCGATTCCACCGCAAATTGTTTCGCATTATACCTCATTACGTTCCATAGCTCACTGGCTCATTCGCTGCGATTCACCACCCAGCTTATTATGCTTCATCACTCAGTAACATACAGTTTAAAATGACTAGAATTAAAGTCAATATTTTGTTTGCTTTACAGGACAAACTAGCAGCAAAATCGTGAATCGCGGTATCGAAGTTTTTGAAGTGGTATTTACGACAAATGAAATCAATTTTAGCTTCGGTCTAAGCAAGTATACCATCTTGCTTCCGGGCGAAAGATCTTCAGTAAAGATTGTGTTTCTATAGACCCATCTCTACGTTGGATCTTGATCGATTCCATGATTGTGCATTTACAATTATTGACGTTAATCATGGGCAATCATAGACGAATATGCCCATACGTGGAGCCTCTCATTAGTCAACTCTCAACTTCTACTATTTTAATTTTAAATCACTACCATTTCGCATTTACTAATTTTAATTTACTCCTTACCACGGCACTCTTCCGGACACTCACTAATAAACAGAATTATCCAGCTCGGAGGAATGTTGACATAAATAATAATATCTTCGCCTTTTATTATCCCGCGGACCGCGACCTCGTGGGATACATTCATTTACATAAACACGGATATCGAAATATTTTTGCGGAAAATTTTGCGCAACACACGCAAATGTGTATAAATGAGGCTGAAGTGTGTTGTTTCAGTATATTAGGTTTGTTTCTCGTTGTTTTTAACCCCCGACCAAAAAGAGGGGTGTTATAAGTTTGACGTGTCTGTCTGTCTGTCTGTCGGTTTGTCGGTCTGTCTGTCTGTCGGTCTGTCTGTCTGTCGGTCTGTCTGTCTGTTTGTCTGTCTGTCTGTCTGTCTGTCTGTCTGTCTGTGGCATCGTAGCATCCGAACGGGTGGACCTATTTTGATCTAGTTTTTTTTGTTTGAAAGCTGACATGATCGAGAGTGTTCTTAGCAATAGTTCATCATCATCAGCCTGCTCATTGGTGAAATATCACAGTTTATCTGATTCGTGATAGGCCGATTAGCAACTTACAGTCGTTTGATGGGTTTGATATTTTGCATTCTGGTTCGTGACACTTATGAATATATACATATTAATGGAAAGTTGACCCTGGTGCTGCAGCATCACCTGGTAATCAGTAGGATACCCAACTCCTCAACAACTTAGAGCAGAGGTTTCGTGTTTAGGCTCATTTTAATTGCGACAACCAATAAGACGTAGATAAGCAGTAAATATTTGCATACTGCTGCTGCAGCATCACCTGGATTGTATAGGAGCCGAGCTCCGTATGAACCGAGGGTGGAGGTTTCATGTTTGGGCTCATATTGACGGCCTCATCCAAGAGGATATTTATAGATCGTATTCATTGGGATATGATCCTGTTGATAGGAATAATTCTGCACTATAACCAACACAAGCTTAAAAAGCATAAAATAAAATTAAATTAAGAAATTTAAAAAAACCCCCGCCAAACAACTTTAAAAAGTAATGAAATAATATTTACTGACTTCAAGTTTAAATAATCCTAAGTGTAAAGTAATATTTTAGTCCAAATTTGTTGTCAAGGTGAGTCGGGGGACCGCTAATGTAGATGTTTGATTTCACATAACATTATAGTTTAGAGGTCAGTTCGCGGCGAACTGAATCAAGACAATCAGCGATACAAAAAGCAAAAGTCGCTGTTGTCGTACTTAACTTGGAGGTCCCCCGACACACCGTGACAACAATTATGGACTAAAATATTACTTTACACTTAGGATTATTTAAACTTGAAGTCAGTAAATATTATTTCATTACTTTTAAAAGTTGTTTGGCGGGGGTTTTTTTAAATTTCTTAATTTAATTGTTTATTAGACTACTTATATAACAATTGTGTAGTATCAAAGATTAATAGCTAGAGGCGTACTTATATCATTTGACCAAGTTATCACAGCCCAACCGACAGAATATACTTAACACCGACCAAATGATGTAAGTCCATCTGCCTACGAATCAATTTGTCTGATAGTGCCTCCATCAAGAAACGTATACAGAGTTATTAATTTATTACCGGCAGTTCTAAACAAATACTCCATTGTCTTGTCTACGTTGTGGTGACGTGAGGCTACGTCACGTCACGGCGCTCTCACGTAAATTACGTAATATCTACGTCCTCTCTACGTGTTATAGTGCAGTTTTATATTTTACGTCTATTCTATCTTATAACTTTAACTTCATAGTAAGCGAGGTAAATAAAGCACTTGGTAATTTTCCATAAGGTTAATACTACGTAAACTTTACTGTAAAACCTACACTAATATAAAATATAATATATCTATACAATTATAAAAAGCGAAAGTCTGTCTGTCTATTACCTCTTCACGCTTTAACCACTGAACCGATTTTTCTGAAAATTGTTACGGACATCCTTTGAGACCCGGGAAAAGGCATAGGATTATTATATTCCGGAAAAGTGTACGGTTACCGCGCTATAAAAGAATTTCTGCGCATCGGATTCGCGGGCCTCATCTAGTAACTTATAAATAAGCCGAACCTGACCAAATGACGTAAGTCCATTGATGAACCAATTTTTTCGATGTGCGTCCAAAGGAAATGCTCACAAGCGTTACCTTTACATATGGACATACTAAGTGTAAATAAGTATAGTGTCCATAACGTCGCCAATTGTGGTTCCCCGGAAGGGTTGGAGATAAACTGTTTACGGCCGCAATTAAGATAAGGACCGTCCCAGTGCCGGACCGAAATATATACTATACAAAGTATACAGGTATACCGCATACGCAATACGTCCTTTTTATGTTGCAGCATAGTTAAGAATCAATATTATATTGTACATTTTGGATCGAGTTTCATCCGTTTGAAAAAAACAGTATGTTTAAATATTTAAAATACATATTCAATATCCAGTTTCTAAAGTTTTTTGACGGGAGTTACCTATATATTTACTATAGAGAGACACGATTACATGACACTAAAATGTTCTGCTTGTATATAACATTATTTACCTTAGCACTGAGCATAATTATATAGAAGTTGTAAAGATTTTTATTTCTTCTTGTATTTAAAGCTTCCAAATTATATTGTAACTAGATGACGCCCGCAACTTCGTTGCGCCAAAATTCGATTATCGCGCGGGAACCGTACATTTTTCCGGGATAAAAAGTATCCTATGTCCTTTCCCGGGACTCAAAGTATCCCCATACCAAATTTCAGCAAAATCGGTTGAGCGGTTTAGGCGTGAAGAGGTAACAGACAGATAGACAGACAGACAGGCAGACAGACACACTTTCGCATTTATAATGTTAGTATGGATGTCGTGTTAGAAATAAAGTTTAGAATATTATTACTCTGTAACTCACTACAAACCTCTGACTTGAATACTTAAAATGTTTTCGTTGTGAATTTTTAACTTTTAAACCTACCCTACAAAACTTCTAAGCATTTTGCGAACTCAAGTGAAAAAGATAACATTGTTTTGCTTATCTTCTGCGTTCATTATCCCCCTTACTAATAAAAAAATACGCGTGGCACACGGAGACTGCCGCGGTAAGGGTGCAGCCAAACGAGCGTTATTTTGTGAGTTGTGAGTCGCAGAATTTCGGTCGCGGAAATTATGTTTCATACTGATCATGACTGACAAAATTACGCTCGTGTGAATGAAGTAGGAATTTTCTATGAAACTGAATGCAGCAGAATTTCTGCCGACCAAAATTCTGCGACTCACGACTCACAAAATTACGCTCGTTTGGCCTCACCCTAAAGCTATTGCATAGCATTTTTTTTCAACTTATGCAATTATAATTCGCATACGTCTAGTCGCACGCACACGAACACCGTGCTGAAGTCTCCCGAAAAATTTAGAAACGTCACATGATAGAAAAGGCAGCAATTCTTGAATAGATAGAATCAGGCGTAACTATTATTTGCGGAATCCATAGCATAAAATTAAGTACCTAAATAATTATTTATTATATTGTATTGTATCTTATTGAATCTTGAATAGTTATACGATGCGTTAATAATAAGAAGTAGAATCAAGATGTCTAGAATTCTAGATTTTATGTATAGCTAATCCTGCTTCATCATTCCAATGAACAACTTTTTTCAATTTTCATCAAGCCCTGTCATAGTTCATACATTCCACCCGCGTCGCGTTATAACTCGCCGAATTCGATTTGCCGTATTTTCGATCTCATAACGAAGTCAGGGGTTGGGGTGGGGGGTGAGGGGGGGATTTGCGGGATAAAGTTAGTAAGTGGGTTGGAGTTTATAAGTTCCCAACTTATTTCGGTGTTACGACCTGGCAGCATTCTACATCGTGTATCGCAGGGCCATGAAGCGAGCGGTGAGCTGGCGCGAGCGTTTATATTTGAGTGAATTAGGGTTTTGGCATCTATGTATAATGTATACGTATGTAAGTTTGTTCTACCATAGTTTAGAGCTACGTAATTTAGTAATTAGAATGAAATTAGTAAGGTGTCATATCATAATTTTCGCCTATTTTTAACTTTTGGCATTGAAATTGTGACACAGGCATTTAGTGAAACTAAAGGGCATTCTTGACTTCTATGAGCACGGCTTCTTGATCTTTAAGAAGAGAGATCGTAATCTCTCTTCTTTAAGATCAAGAAGCCGTGATAGTATCTCGTGATACTTCACTTCAGTTACTAGTTAAATACAAGTAACTACACGAGTTATTTGTATTTAACTTGTAACTCAAGTGGAGTAAAATATATTTTTAAAATAGTGTTACTCAATTTTGAATTTATTGTAAATTTAAAATTACCTTTTAGTAAAATAATAATACGATACAGCTACGCTTCTATATAGCTACTTTTCATGGCCAAACATTAGTTGGTGTAAAGATTAAAGTTTCATTTTTAACCGAGAGCGTCTACGGGCAACAGCCTTGATAAACTTCGCTCCGTGTTATTTATTGAGTACACAACACACATTTATGGAGCTAGGACGCACTAGATATAGACTGCGGACAGCTTTAAGATGGTTCGGCGAAACTGTAGGGCAACGAAAATTCGTTTATCGCACGGGAACCGTACATTTTTTAAGGCTAAAAACTATTCTATGTCCTTTCCCGGGACTCAAAGTATCATGCATACCAAATTTAATTTAAATCGGTTCAGCGGATTAAACGTAATGAGGTTACAGACAAACAAACAGACAGACAGACAGACAGACAGACAGATAGAAGACAGACGCACTTTCGCATTTATAATATTAGTATGGATAATGCACAAAAGCTACCACAGTGTAAGTGATCGCGATATACCAATAAGGTGTGTAAAAAGATCTAAAGTTAAGATCGATATTTCGACGACCCTTTCTTTATAACCTGTCCCGACTCCCGAGAGATCCTAAAGTCGTGCTTGGCCTATGGGATAACAAGCATTTTAAAAGTAGTAACAGGGATACAACTGATTATCTTGCGTGCACAATAAAGTGGTAACAGAGAAACAAAGTATAATTTTGCTGGCGCAAGTACTTTCCTGACGTGTCAATCAACCATTTCGTTACTCGTGTATTAGCTTTATATTTTAAAATTATTTTCATTTAGATAAGAAAATTCCTCTCGAATCGTTTATCGTAAACACTTTGAAATACTTCATGTTATCCTTAAAGCCTCATTCAAAATACATTGTTTGGTATTGAGTATTATGAATTCTGTACATGTTTTCGTCTTATAATTTTGAGATAAATTTCACACTGAAAATAAAATTTATACCTTTAAAATACTTTTCTAACTTTTCGAAAATATTCTCGTATTTTCTCATGCCGACTACAACTATTATAATTTTTTAACTACTTGGTGCACGAGACTTCATCTGGTGTATAAGCTAATATTATTGTAAAGTTTAATTAAAATCCATTCAGTAGTTTTTAAGTAAAAGAGTAACAACGTACTGACAAACATTCACGTTTATAATATTAGTAGAATAATATATTTATACTGTTGGATTACTAGAATACAGAATGGCCAAAACATAGTTTTTGGCGCAGTTCGTTCCGTTTTGGGCGCTCGCCAGAAGTATTCTCTAGAGAAGTTCGTTATGTGGTGGTGGCTAGCTTATTCTTCTGGTCGTTACAGATCATGATTACATTATTTTCTTTTATAAAGAAAAAAGATTCGACTGATAGTCGTGTGAGCTAGCAGTAAATAAAAATACAGAATAAAACCGAAGTAGGAAAATAAAGAGTTTGTAAAAGATCTTCTCCCTCGTGACTTTATCTTGACTACGTTTTAATTTTGCTTTTAATTTATTATTTTAACACTTGCAAAGAATTAGATAGCACTACGTTTCACGGCGGATAGAATATATACATGACGCTCGCAACTCAATTGCGCTGAAACTCATTTATCGCGCAGGAACCGCACATTTTTCCGGAATAAAAAGTATCCTATGTCCTTTTCCGGGACGCAAAGTATATCCGTACCAAATTTCAGCAAAATCGGTTTAGCGGTTTGGGCGTGAAGAGGTAACAGACAGATATACACACTTTCGTATTTATAATATTAGTATAGATAACGCGGATGAAGCCATGGGCAAAATCTACATATCAACCGAACATCCCACTCAAAATGCTGCTTAGCAATGAAACAAAACACATGGAAAGCGCCAGTCAGCACACAGGTCTGAATATTTTAGGATTTAGATGTACAAAGCACTGATTCAGAGTCTAGTCGGAGAACGCTTATTGTTCTTAAGTCTGATTGCACCATTGATAAACTGGGTTCTAGCTATTCGGTAAGCACTAGCTCGAAATCTATTTTAGAAGCAATCAAGCAGATTTAGGCTTACATGGAAAACTAGCCCGTAGTTTCGCTTGCGAATTTTAGCCTCCGTATAACTCGTTACCAGAGTGAATTTCCAGAAAAGCCTTGAAATATCTACGCGCTTTTCAGTGAAATCCGATTAGAGGCTGAGCTGAGCTGTTAGCCGCGAAAAGATTGTTGTTTTTTTATAGTTCCGTAACCAAAGGGTAAACACAGTATTACAGGCTTCGCTGTTTGTCCGTCCGTCTGTCTTTCACCAGGCTGTATCTTAAGAACAGTGGTAGATAAACAGTTGGAATTTTTACAAATTGTGTATTGTTATTGTCGCTATAATAACAGCTAATACTTAATACAAGATAAAAAATTGAGGGTGGTTAATAAAAAGTAAAAAAATAACTCTATATCAATAAATGGGAGAGCCATACTTCGACACGAATGTGCCGGCTCGACCGGAGAAATACCACGGGCTCACAGAAAAACGGCGTGAAACAGCGCTTGCGCTGTGTTTCGCCCAGTGACGGAGTTTACCGGAGGCCCAATTCCCTACCCTATTCCCTTCCCTACCCTCCACAACCCTATTACCCTATTCCCTCTTAAAAGGCCGGCAACGCACCTGCAGCTCTTTTGATGTTACGAGTGTTCATGGGCGACGGAAGTTGCTTTCCATTAGGTGACCCGTTTGCTCGTTTGCCCCCTAATTTTATAAAAAAAGTTACGGAATCCTTCGTTCCGAGTCTGACTCGTACTAGGCCGATTTTTATAAAATAAATTGGCAAAAACCACAGAAATATATCAAGCAAAAACAAATTATCAAATTCATGGACGTATTAATAAACACTTAATTGTGATATTCCGGTAACCCATCATAATCCTATTGATTGATTGGGTGAGTTTTTCCCTCCATTTCCCAAGCTCAATTAGTCGAATATTAATTTCCCGAGGGGAAATATTTATTCAGTATTTTTCTATCTCAGGATCCGTCATTAAGTTTGTACATTATTAAGTGGCAAAAATAAATTATCAAATTCATGGATGTATTAATAAACACTTAATCAGTGACCCATTATAATCCTATTGATTGATTGGGTGAGTTTTTCCCTCCATTTCCCAAGCTCAATTAGTCGAATATTAATTTCCTGAGGGGAAATATTTATTCAGTATTTTTATTATTATTATTAAAAGCTTTTATTTAACTTGCTCTGTATGTATGTAAGTATGTATGTTAAGGTGGAATTTTGGAACTCAATTTTGAAGTAGATGTATTTAACTGATTGAGCTGAAATTTTGTAAACACGTTTAGTTTGGATGACAATGCACGATATGGTATGTGACATCACTCTAAATTCAATATGGCCGACCATCCAAGATGGCGAAAAAGTCTATGCAGTCCCACAATATAAATATTAAATGAAAGGGATTTTTGAGAGTAACTTTAAAACGAATGTAATGTCATTCTACATCCAATATGGCGGCTCATCCAAGATAGGGGAATAGTTATTTTTAAAACACTTCTGCAATATGGGTATCGAAATAAAAGGGCTCATTGAGAGTAACTCGAAAACGAATGTAATGTCATTCTACATTCAATATGGCGGCTCATCCAATATAGTGGAATATATATTTTTAAAGCACTTCTGCAATAGGGGTATCAAATCATAGGGCTCATTGAGAGTAAATTGAAAGTAATAGAGTAAAGTCGTGTCGTGTCGTGCCGTAACGTGACGTGACGTGACGTGAAGTGACGTGACGTGACGTGACTTGACGTGTCGTGTCGTTTCATATCGAGTCGTGTCGAGTCGTGACGTGACGTAACGTGACGTTATGTGTCATCTCATGTTATGTCAAGTCATATCCAGCCGGGTTTTAGAAAATGCCCGGTTGAATCCGGTCACTTTTGTTAAGTGAAAAACTTTTTAGTCACGCAGAAATAAACGGAATATAACAATTCGCTAAATATAGACACGGTTTTTTCACTGATCAAAATCAAGTACGATTTCTTAAGGACTTAAGTAAATCAGATTTGAACAGATTCTTGAAACAAAACAAACTACAATCAAACAGACTAAGAAATCTAGTCAGATATAACTAAAAACAAAAAAAAAATATAATCAAAAAACTTTTTGAAAAAAAGCTTTTATTTGAATACTCTAAAAAAAAGAAAATAAATTTCACCTTAAATATTTTAACTATTAAGCTATAACCTCAATATATTATACAAATTACATGATGAGACTTAACAATTTGTCAGTATTTAATAAAATTAAAATAATAAATACGATATCAATTTACTTAGTTAAATTGGTACTAGTTTATTTACAAATCGTGACAAGCTTTTATTATCATGTTAATTATATAATATATTGAGGTTGAAACTTAATAGTTAAGATATTTAAGGTGAAATTTATTTTCTTTTATTTAAATAAAAGCATTTTTTCAAAAAGTTTTTTTTTTATTCTCAGGGTCCTTCATTAAGTCTGTACATTATTAAGAACCGCAACATTAACAAAACATCTGAAATATTATTAACTAGATGATGCCCGCTACTCCGTTGCGTCAAAACTCATTTATCGCGTGGGAACTGTACATTAGTACGGAACCGTAGTACGTAGCCTATGTATTTTCCCGGGACTTAAAGTATCCCCATACCAAGTTTCAGCAAAATCGGTTCAGTAGTTTGATCGTGAAGAGGTAACAGGCAGGCAGACAGACAGACAGACAGACAGACAGACAGACAGACAGACAGACGGACAGACAGACACACTTTCGCATTTATATTTATTAAGTAAGTATGGATAAAACATTTATTTATATGCTTATAAAACATGTTTTTGCTTACTGTGGCCCAAAACATAATTTAACCTTGTACCTTTAACCTTCAATACATTTTTGATGATATTATCCATATTTCTCGTTGAATCCGTATCATTATCTCAGTAGCTTGTCATAATTTATCTATCTACCAAATAAAGAGCTTACACTTACTCTCCGCACCCCCCTTGCAGCAAGGTGCTCAATAATTATAGGCTACTTGACCTAATTTTTTTTATCATGCTAATCGTTTGACAATCTTCCCTTTTTACAAAAAAAAAAACTAATATTTACTATTTTAAACCTGCAAAAATGATGATTGATTATTACTTTTAAATACCGCCAAAAACACTATAAGTGTGATGTAAATAAATAATTGTATATTATGTTGTAATTAATTGCTATTGATAAGACTTACTGTAGATTTGTAATTTAATTTTTGCAGCCAGTCAGAAGTTAAACGCTTGCATTTGTTTTTATTTAAGGGGTATATTGATAAACTCTTGTTGATTTTATTATATAAGTTAGGACCCAGGTAAGTAAAAAATCGGTGAGCAAAGGTGGTTCTGCATAGTGGCACCGTGCATACTTTACTCCTTATGCGTTTCTTCTTGTTTTTATCTGGTTCATAAACCGTAAGAGTGTGTTGCTTAAGAACCGTTTTTAGGATGAAGATTTGTCGCACTGTTAGTAACTCCCATTTCAGATAAAGGTCAGTAGTGGGATGATAGTAAGGTAAGAATAAGCCAACCTTAAGAAGTGCTCTCTGTGCTCTTTCTAGTTTTAAGATATTGGTTTTACATGTACCGCCCCAAGACGTAACACAATATTCAAGCTGAGATTGACATAATGCATAATAAATTGTTTTTAGAGTTGACTTAGGTGCTGAATGTCTTAAAGGATGGAAAATGGCTATTAGTCTGCGCACTCTAGTAACAAGAAGGTTTATGTGATCGTGGAACTTAAGTTTGTCATCAATGATCACACCCAGGTACTTAGTGGATGTAGTACTTTTTAGCCTTGGACATAAACAGTCAGTAGATGAATCAGGACACGCATGCGATACAATAGATAGCTCAGTATTTGGTTTGTCATTATTTCTGATGGAGAACGTCATGTAATTGGTTTTTTCGACATTAAGGCTAAGTATGTTACAATTTAACCATTTGTTAACTCTGTTCATAACATTTTGAGCACTTAAAAAAACTTCTCGCCAGGTGGTTCCACTAAAAAGTAGGGCCGTGTCATCAGCAAAAGCGATTATTTTTGCATTAGTAAGTTTAGTCTGACAAAGGTCATTTATATACACTAGGAATAGTGTTGGTCCTAGGATACTACCCCGTGGCACACCATAATATACAGTAGCTTCCTCACTAATTACATTTCCGATTTTTACACACTGTGTTCTATCTGTCAGGTAATCTCGAAGTAGTTTTAGCTGAATATCTCGGATGCCCAAGTGTTCCAGCTTATTCAGGAGGATGGGAACAGAGACCGTGTCAAATGCCTTAGCAAGGTCTAAAAACACTCCTAGTACTTTCTTTTTTGCATCTAGTTTTGAAACAATATGGTTGGTTAATTCGAGTACAGCGTCTGAAGTGGATCTATTTGTCCTGAAACCAAATAGCGATTCTGCCAAAAGATTTTTACTCTCTAGGTAATTAACTAGCCTTTTATTGATTAAGCGTTCTAAAATTTTCGATATAACGGGAAGAACGGAAATAGGTCTATAATTGCTAGGAGAGTCTCTGTCACCACTCTTGTAAACCGGATGTATTCTTGACTTTTTATAAATTTTTGGAAATACTCCCGTTGTGAAGGACAAATTGCATATATGTGTTATAGGTGGTGCCAGAGTACCTCTATGAGTCTTTAATAACTCACTGGGTATCATATCAAGACCCACGGAGCTCTCGCTTTTTAATCCTGAGATTAAAGATTCCACTTCAGTGTTATCAGTAGGAAGAAGAGTGAAGGAGTGACTACATTGGTTAGGAGTGAGGGGTATTTTCTGTGTCTTTTTATTAAGATTTTTTTCCGCAAGCTTTCTTCCTATGCCAGAAAAATATTGATTGATATTATTAACCGAACTTTGAGGGTCTTCAGGTCTTATTAATTCTGTAGGATATTCTTTTGGTTTATTTAAGTAAGTGGTCTCTTTGATGATTTTCCAAATTTTTTTACTGTTTTTTTCCTGCGTTTTGAAATTGCGCTGCCTCAAAATCTCTTTTTAGTTTTTTAATTAAAGTAGAGCAGAAGTTTCGGTATCTTTTGTATGTTACACGCAGTACGTGATTTTCAGGATCTTTCTTGAGTTTTTTGTACAAGTTGTCACGGTTTTTAATGCATTTTAAGATACCAGGTGTTATCCACGGCTTAAATATTGTCTTTCTGTTTGATATTTTTATTTCTTTGGAGTTACTTTGAATTAGAGAGTACAAAGCGTTGTGGAGAAATTCTGCAGCCTCATTTGCATCATTCATCAAATACAGAGGACCAAAATCTAGGTTTATTATTTCTTTATTTATTAGGTCATAGTCGATGTGTGTTGTGATTTTTGGAGGTTTTATCTTTGGCATACCGACCATAAACAGAGCAATACTGTAATGATCCGTGAGAGTTGTTTGGAAGATTAGACTACGAGCTGTTTGATTAGTCTTGAGGAAGGTGTGGTCTAAACATGTTTTATTGTGGGTAGGTGATGTGTATGCAGGCATCATACCATGGAAGGCAAGTAAATCTAGATATGCACAAAGGTTTATGTCGCTGCTTTGTTCTGCGATATTAATATTTATATCCCCCACTAGTAAAAGATTCTGTTTACATGAGTATTTTGTCAAAATTTTATCTAAAGAATGTAGAAAATTATCAGTGTTTTTGTATCCAGGAGGTCTATAAACAGCTAGAGCAATTGTGTCTTTGTTTAGTGTTATTAGAAGACAGTTTGCTTCATGTATTTCAGGTTCTTCCACAGTAATCATTAAGTTGCTTTTGTAGTAGACCACTACTCCTTCGTTCTGAGTTACATTATTGGTTGTGGCATAACTATTATACCCATTTAAAATTGGCAAATTAACTGTTGAGGGAAGCCAGCACTCCGTTAAAATTATACAGTCCCAATCAACCCGATAACATTGGCCACCAAGCAGATAAAATTGGCAATAATCCTGACAGGTTACTTTTAATGCTCCGTATGTTTTGTTGAAAAATTTTTAAACATTTTTTAGACTCCAGCAAATAAGAAGAGCATTCCTCTGCATTACAGGTAATGGATTGGGCTACATTATAAGAGTCAATTTCAGTTTGTACATTCATCAATTCATTGAACTTTGATTAAGAAATGTAACTCAGTACAAAATACAATATCAAATTCCAATAGAAGGATGAGGTACTTAATAAAAACAAGCCCTTTAAATGATAAAAATATAACATAGTAATGTTTGGGTATTCTAAGAGCGTTTCTTTTTAACTTCAGAGCAAACGTGGATAATGTGTTTTGTAGAATAGTCTTAGTGTAATATGTTGAAATTTTAAAATGTTTTATTCCATAAAAATAGTGTTTCACTGTAAATATTAGTAAGCATGCAGAATTAGGGGTTAAAGCTAAGGTTAGTCACATATTTGTACATAATTTTAAAATATCTGATTCTTTTTCAATACGTAAACTATGAATTTGGTTTTGAGTTAGAGGTCTTTGGTTTTGAGGCAGTGTGACGTTATGGTGACATGGTGACGTCAAATCATAATCGGAAGTACCGTAAAAGCATTTTCGTGAGTACAAATTAAAAGTTTTGGTCACGGCACCGGCGTCGAAAAGCCTCCGCGCGCCTCTCGTATTATTTCATATAATTGAGGCAAATTATATGTTATAATATTTACAAAATTGAGTCGTCGGTGATCGATAACATCGAGTGTTATTGATATATGAAGTAAAAATCGGAACTATGATTAGAAAATTCCGACCGCTTTCTCTGCCCCTGTTCACAGAAGATAAACTACTTTGGGTCACCGGTTTTTATAGCTAAGTTTTTACTGAAAATACATTCAAATTTCTGGATGAATTGATTATTCTTAAAAAGAGTTATAATATTATATTTATGAAATAATAAATGATGTTGAATCAAAAGTGTTTTGTTACTCCAATTTATCTAAGACGTCTTTTAGGTTACGCGCGACCACTGCCGTTACAAAAGAGCGCGCACCCGCTTGAAGGTTAAAGCAGTTAACGAGTTTAGAGTTTAGATGATTAAGAAAAAACTAACTCAGCCGCTTGTTGTTAGTGAAACGATATACTAATTTTGTATCAAACAAAAGTGCTTCAATGAATCTTCAAACGTTGAACCCTACAAAAACATGCTATAAACCGTATAAAGTAAAGTTCAATTTCCTGCTACGCTTTTCCACAAAGCGATTATCGCCATCAAAGGAAAAGACGTCGTAAATCGAAGAGAGTAGGAATCAATTTCCTCTGACGAGACTGGGAGTGCACCGTGACATGCAGCTTCTGATGGACGCAGGCATCCATCACTGTCCGCTGCAGGATAGCGGCCAATTCCAACTTCAATATCGAACGAGAAACTTACAGAAATATGAGGGCACTCCAACAAAGACATTGTTTCCGTATGCATCTTCCTTCGCTGCATTTGCTGGATTTGTTATACAAATTGTTGAACATTTTCCATACTTGTTATGTTTCCTATTTCAATTAATAAAATATCTTAAACTGTACTACATCCTTACTAATATTGTAGATGTGCATCTGTGTATGTCTCTCTGTTACCTCCTTCCTCTTAAACGGCCGAACAGATTTAGATGAAAGGTATGGAAATACTTTGAGAGACAAGAAAGAAACATAATAAATGGTTTTTGTTTGCAGAAAAATGTATAGTTTACACCTGAAAGTCTAATTTTAGCGCATCGGAATTACAGGCGTCAAGTATTATCTACGAGTAGGTTCTTTCTCTCAGTCTAATTTATCAAAACCAATTTAATTTAATGTTTAATAAATAAATAAATAAACATTTATTTGACCCAATAGGACATTACACTACAATAATTTACATCAACGATTAGAAATACACAATAATTACAAAACATACAATACGAATAAAACAGAACACAATAACATAGCAATGAGAATAAACAATACACAGTACAAATAAAACAATACACAGTACAAATAAAACAATAAGTACATGGAATGGTAGGTAGTGTAATGCCTTACTGCCAAAAAGGACACCACTCAGGCGAAACTCTGTGGCGAAGATACACTCTTAGGTATCGAATAAAATATCTGCTAGCATTGTAATGTTTAATCTAAATTAATCAATTATGGCGCATTCTATTGCCCTGTCGATCTGCTCATATTCAATTGAATAAATAGAGAAATAATTGAATAAAACTCATTTGTTTATCGTGTTCACGGGCCAGCGGCTAAACCGAGCGCTGAAAACGCAAATATTTTCACGGACACAAGGCCGCGTTCACACCCAGTGAATAGTTCATGCGGAAAATAATAAGTTCTAAAACGATAAAAACACGGAGAGCGTGGAAAAATTGATATTCATCGGGATGTATGAGGTGTTAGTTTGCAAAAAATACAGTTAGGGTGAAAATTGTACGATAATCTTTTTTCTTTCCGCGAAGGTTTAGCTGCTCATATTTCAACTCCTTTATTCTGCATTATATTTCTTTCTTAATAAGATATTGTTTGTATGAAAAACTTGATTCTTTTACGGATATAACGTTTTGATACTGTGATGGGTATAATCAGCCTTATAAAGTAACCTAAGACTGATTTGTAAAACTAATATTCTCCTTATTAGGAAGGATAATGAAATATAATAGAAAAAGTCACTTTACCTGAAAGACAGCGTAGTTAGCGGCCTGTAGGACTTGTGGCTGGTGGCATCAGCCATGGGCGTGCCCCAGAAGTCGTTGTACAGCATCATGCGTAGAGGATTAGCGCCCGTGACGTCACGGTTTGTCACCACAGCCGGGATGTCATCATGCACGAACTCGCCACGTAGGCTGTTGGAGTACGTGAGCGCTCCCACCGCTGCCACCAAAAAGTACACCGTCCATTCACTGTTAACGTTACACCACGCAGCGGGCTCCTGACGGACAGTCGGTAACGGACGTTTACGCATGGTTTAAGTTTTATTCAGTCACTTTATACAATGCGATCACAACACTAGCCACTGCACTAATATGTTCACGTTCCGAAATATTCAATTTTTTGTACTTTACATTCTAGTCACGTTATCTTTGAATCAACCCGAATATTGTATCTTCAGCAGATATTTTTTCTATGTCTCCACAAAGCTTTTATGTTTTCTGTACCGGAAAATACATTAATGAGTTGTCGATTTGATGCCACATTCGATTCGTATATTTTATGATCGCTTCTTACTCTCTTTTTTCAAGTGACGAAGCGTGCCATTTTCGCCACAGGTTCGAGACCTTCTTTGGCTTACAGTAATTCCCTATACCTGAATTAAAACTACCTCCAATTCCATTAGGCGAATGCGATTCGAAACCGTTTACTGTGTCTGTGCGGGTGATGGATTAGGGTATAAATCAGCATCTTGGGTCAGTCTGATGTCATATTCATGAGCCGGGGATAAACGATGGCCCTCGTGAAGGATGACCGACCCTTTTCTTTCGCTTTTTGTGATTTCAAAACGTTGCCCCGTTTTAATTTCCCCTTTTGATTTATTTCACCGTATCTGTAACAAAAAGGAACACTTTTATTCGCATTATCGTAGTGAGGGTTATTTCCGTTCACTAGTTCAGATGGACTGGTACTGATTTGGAATAGAAACAGAAAATCAGGAGTGCAAATTGTTAGCATAAACGAGTCGTTTATTTTAACAAGTTGCTGTAGGAAGTAAAAATATTTATCAATATTATATTAATGTTAGTTGTGAATTAGGGGGGTACATCATAATATTAGTATACTGCATGACTGGTGAGACATGTGCAATACTCAAGGAGAGTACTCGATACTCGATTCTCATTATAATTATGTAATAAAATTAGGTACTTATTTAAATTTAAATAAATTAATCATGGATCCTAAGTGAATTACGCGGCTAGGCATACTATGCGGTCGGTGCGGTGGCATGCGCCATCAAAGAAACACCGCGCGTAAATAATTATCCCACCAAAAACATAAATGTAAAAAAGAGAAGCCAAGTTCAATACAAACATTATGCTTGCCTAAGGACTTTGCCGTAAAAAGAAAGGAGATCTTAATGAGTGCCACGTTCTATGGAAAATCGAAATATGTATTTATAGGAACCAAATAACATTATGAACTAAATATAATAAAGTCTATTTCTTTGCTTTATTGAATACCTATAACAATTGCTGTTATTTAAATAATGTGAGATCTTAAAGTAGATTAGATTTAACTTGGCCAGTTTTTATCAGAATTAAAATGTTCAATTTCTTTATGAAATGACTGATGTAATGCAAAAGGCTGCACGTAAATTTGCGTATTTTTTTTTTTTCTAAACCTTATATACCACTAAAACTTCACTTGTTTCAAAAATGATCCAGTATGGCTCAGTAGTTTTTGCAAAAAAAATTATTTGTAGATTCTTTCCCATACAGGATTTTTCGTAATTATTTTTTTTCACCTTAAATATATATTTTTGTAAAAAATTTATTAAGGATTTATTGTCAATCTTTAAGAAATCTATCGAATAGTATTTTTTCCACACCTTAAAATGTAGTAAAATTATTTCAAAAGTATAAACCCCTCTACTGCAAAAGGCTGCACGTAAATTTGCGTAATTTTTTTTCTAAACCTTATATACCAATAGAACTTTACTTGTTTAAAAAATGATCCAGTATGGCTCAGTAGTTTTTGCAAAAAAAATTATTTGTAGATTCTTTCCCATACAGGATTTTTCGTAATTATTTTTTTTCACCTTAAATATATATTTTTGTAAAAAATTTATTAAGGATTTATTGTCAATCTTTAAGAAATCTATCGAATAGTATTTTTTCCACACCTTAAAATGTAGTAAAATTATTTCAAAAGTATAAACCCCTCTACTGCAAAAGGCTGCACGTAAATTTGCGTAATTTTTTTTCTAAACCTTATATACCAATAGAACTTTACTTGTTTAAAAAATGAGCCAGTATGTCCTAGTAGATTTTGCAAAAAAATCTATTTATAGATTCTTCTATAACATTTTTGTAATTATTTTTTTTTTACCTTAAAAATACATTTTTGTAAAAAAAATGATTAAGGATTTATTGTTACTCTTCTTAAAATCTATCGAATGGTATTTTTTTCTACACCAAAATTCAAGTTTTTTGCGAATGTCCACTATTTAGCGATTTCGGCAGCCGCAGTATCACGTATCTTGCGAGAGCAATGCGATAGCAATATTGCGCGATAATTGCTCCAAAATCGCAATTTCGTATCACGTATCAGCCAAAACAATACGATTGCAATCGATCGCTTACATGATACCATTGTTTTTTATACCCAGCAATCGATCGCGCGATTATTGCTAGTGGATTGTTGATCGCTATTTTTACGTGATAGCCCTGCCGACCACTGGACTCGTCGTCGAGTATTGAACATGTCTCAACAGTCATGTTGTATATCCCTGCATTGCATAACGTTCGGCTTACTTCATGTCCACATAGCGATTCTCCAAGTAAAAAATTGCGCAAGTAAATAAATTATAATTGCTACAAACTAACTTATAGGGTAATAGCCACCTTCCTCATGTACATTAAAATATGCAAGCTCCAATAAAACATACAATATTATTAATAAACCACACGTTGTAGCTGACTGGCTGCCAGTTATTAGCCAGACACGGAATTAGCCAAACATAACATTACCATTTCAAATGCTCAGGAAACTCGAACTTGCACACTATAATTTAGCCGAGATTGCGAAACTTAGCTACTTAGCTTCTATTACTTTTATTATTTTAAACGATTCATTTGGGTTAACAATCGCATAATTTTATTGCGATGCCACTGTAATATTTACACGTGAGATTTTTTGTGTTATCCCAAAAATATTATTTACGTTAAAACAAGATTTTTACTTTGTTAATTCAGTAATATTATATTTTAACCTAAATATCATTTTAAATGTGTGTTGAACTAAAGCCAAAATTAAACCACGGCCTGTGCTGGAAATATTTTTAATCTGCAAGCGAAACGCCTTTGCGGCAAAGGAAATAGGCGAGGAGCCGACGTGCCTGTAAGATTAAAGTCTTTGACATGTGAGAGATCCTTAACCCTGTATAAATTAGAGCTATATGCAGTATTCATGTATGCATTAGACATGCTGTGACCGGTGCAAATAGTTTAGGTGTAAAGTGTATCCGTGCGCGAGCTTCGAGGAAATAGTACATTAAGATATTAAATATGAAATCCGTTTGTCACGTAAGCATTTTTTGGGGTAACTATCCGATGCCCTTTCCCAGGATTCAAAGTGTCTCCATACAAAATTTCACAATCGGTTAATGTGGATATTTTACGATAATATAGCGCCTAGGATCCGCCTACTCCTCAGTCGTCGGTTCCTCAGAGCTCGCGAGTGGATTATAGCTGACATTCGGTTGCGGTAAGAGTAAAATTCATATATTGACCTCTACCTGTATGTCTCATTGTCCACACACGAAAATACTAGTTTCTCGTTTCTTCTCAAAGTTTACACTTTGAGCCTGATACCAATATCTCTCCGGAGACCTAATTTGTGTTCTTTATTCTAATACTAGCCGTTTCCCGCGGATCATTAGGAAATAAAATAGTAATGTTTTCCCGCACTAAAACGTAGCCTCTACGTTAATCCAGGATGTCAGCTGACTCTGACAGTTACAAACATACACACTCACACACTCACAAGCTCACAAACTAACGCCTTTATAATATTAGCAGAGTAGACAGAACCAGTGATATCAGTATGATATTATGATAATATGAATTTACTTTGCTCAACACAATGTAATATAATGCCAACAAGTAGAAAGATTATTAAAAGAACAATAATTTCCTTCGCTCATCTTGCAAAAAAGAAAGAAAAATTACGTTTACCGTACCGAAAATAAAAATTATGTTTACCGCCACGTAAAAAAACCTTAACGATTATTATTAATTGGTAGTAGAACCAGTAAACCCTCTCGTGACTCGCTGCAGCTAGCAAATATTAGCAAAATGGCTGCCGTTATAAAGCTATTAACATAAAATCTAACATAAGTCGAAGTGGAACGCTCGTATTTTGAAGCTATAGCCGTATAATTTCTGTGCTAAATTCTCATTTTAATATTTTACCACACTAACTTCGGTATGTTAATACAGAAGTTATTTTGACGGTAGTGATAAATTGTATTTACGTAATGGCACTATTTTTTAATACAGTTGCAATTAGAAAATTTGTAGTATATTTTACTATTTGATTCAGTTACGAGATAGATAATAATATTATGTATTCTATGTCTGTCTCCTAGTTGAAAGCTACCTCCCGTGCAAAATCGGCTCAGCCATTCCTGACTTTAATTATACATATAATTATTAATAATGTAATTAGCACATTTTTCCTTTATGTCAGGTATATTACTCATAGACGATATGATGCCTCTGTGGTCCAGTGGTTTAGAGCGTGGCTCTTGACTCGGAGGTCGTGGGTTCGATTCCCGCGTTGGAAACATGTGATTTCCAAGTTTGGTTAGGACAATGCAGGCTGCAGATCACCTGATTGTCTGACAAGTAAGATGATCCATGCGTCGGATGAGCATGTAAAAAGTTGGTTCTGCGCCTGATCTCTCGCCAGTCGTGTCAGTCTTCCGTCCCACTGGGTTATGAGAGTAAAGGAATAGAGAGTGCTCTTGTGTACTGCGCACACACTTGGGCACTATAAAATTACTCCTGCGTAACTGGCTTAGTTCCAATGACACCGGCCACCGTCACCGAAAGTTATTATTATTATATTACTCATAGATTTTATATTATTTTAACTAGATGACGCCCGCAACTACGTTGCGCCAACATTTTTTTGGGACAAAAAGTATCTTATGTCCTTTCCCAGTACTCAAAGTATCTCCATACCAAATTTCAACAAAATCGGCTCAGTTTGGGAGTGAAGAGGTAACAGACAGACAGACACACTTTCGCATTTATAATATTAGTATGATCCGATAAAAATGTATCTACATTTAAAAGAATAATACCCGTTATATCGTTTTAATTACAACCAGGTATATTTTAGAGATGGATCACTCTAAATTCAAAGTTTGTAATAACTTTGAAATTCAATTAATCGGTATCTACAAGTTAGATATAAATCGTCATAATCCTGGTCAGAACGGATCGGTCAAGTTTGGACATTTGTGGACAGCTGTGTCCTTCCGATATTTCATCTAACCCCAATATATTATTTTATCCCTACTTTTCCCAATATTTTCCCTAACGATCATGCTTATGTTTTTTTTTTCTGTAAGCTCGAACACGTGTTCTTTAATATAATATGTATAAAGTTCTCTTGTCGCGGTGTTTGTTGTTTAACTGCTGCCAAAAGGTCTGGTTCGATTTTGTTGTTGTGTGTCCTGTAGATCTGACAATAGGCTAAGATCAAGGATTTTGAATGACAATTACCTTTCAGAGGTTTTGATAAGTGGCAAAACACATTTGGATTTTTTAAGCTTTCGTTAGGTTTTTCTAATAAAAATGGTACTAAAATATTTATAATATTTTTTTAATTTCTAAAACATCTAAAGATATTTATGCATATTGTATATTACGGCAAATATCAAAGTCTTTAGGCGACAAACAATTTGGATATAAAGGCCTAAAATATCAAGCGCTGACCTTTCTAAAGCATTGTGTACTGGCAGCGCCGACCCGCTACTTAAGTTCAAACGCGGTTTACTTTCATTCTGTTTTACTTCAACTTAAGCAATACATTTTAATCCTGCTACGCTTTTAGTTGTGACAAAAATATTGTGTCCGTTTTTCGTAAAAAAAGTATTTGTAGTTTGACTACTTGCTTTGAAACGATTAGACTAGTAAAGTACTAGATGTCAGGCACTTTAAAGAAAATTGCGTATAACAAACGCGTGTTTTATTTTTTAAGGCAGTTATGTTGTATCGTTACCCAATCCGTTCACTCAATTGGCCATCATTTATGTCTACTTATTGCTTATATAATAGACAGTGGAAATGATAGTTGTCTTGCATCGAACAGGCTATGAAAATAATGGAATGATTTTTATGAAATTTAGCAAATAAAAGGAATACGGAAAGAACTTAGGCCGCGTCCCCATCAGACACGGCGCGGCGCCGTCACCTTGTTACGGCACGACGCCGCCACCGTGATACGGTACGGTGCCGTACCGTGTCACGGTGCCACGTACGGTGCACCGCGCGCCCCTATTCTGGGTGGAACTTCCGAACAAAAATTGTGTTCAAACTTAAACGAGGCACTTATTTGAAACTAATATAAATCGGGCAAGAGCGAGTTAGGCTCGCGCACGAAGAGTTCCGTACCATTATTATAGAAAATAAATTATAACCAAAAAACTTTTTGAAAAAAAGCTTTTATTTAAATAGTCTAAAAAGAAAAAAATAAATTTCTCCTTAAATTTTTTAACTATTAAGTTATAATCCTCAATATATTATACAATTTGCATGGTAATAAAAGCTTGTCGCATCTTGCGAGATTTAAAAATCTATCAGTACTTGATAAATTTATTAAAATAAAAATATAATATCAATTTACTCAGTTAAATTGGTACTTACTAGTTTATTTACAAATCACGCGACAAGCTTTTATTATCATGCAAATTGTATAATATATTGAGGATTATAACTTAATAGTTAAAAAATTTAAGGAGAAATTTATTTTTTTCTTTTTAGACTATTTAAATAAAAGCTTTTTTTCAAAAAGTTTTTTGGTTATATTTATTTTTTGTTTTTTAGTCTCTGGCTAGATTTCTTAGTCTGTTTGATAGTTATTTGTTTTGTTTCAAGAATTTGTTAAAATCTGATTAACTTAAGTCCTTAAGAAATCGTACTCGACTTTGACAATTGAAAAATCTATATTTAGCGAGTTGTTATATTCCGTTTATTTCTGCATGACTAAAAAGTTAAATTTCATTTAACAAAAGTGACCGGATTCAACCGGGCATTTTCTGAAACCCGGGTGGATTTGACTTGATGTCACGTCACGTCATGCCACGTCACGTCACGACACGTCACTTCACGTCACGTCACTCCACGTCACGTCACGTCACGTCACGTCACGACACGACACGACACGACACGTCACGTCACGTCAGGTCACGTCACGACACGACATGACACGTCATGACACGACACGACTTGACTATTACTTTTCAATTTACTCTCAATGAGCCCTTTTATTTAATACCCATATTGCAGAAGTGCTTTAAAAAAACTATTCCCCTATCTTGGCTAAGCTATCATATTGGATATAGAATGACATTACATTCATTTTCGAGTTACTCTCAATAAGCCCTTTTATTTGATACCCATATTGCAGAAGTGCATTAAAAATAACTATTTCCGTATCTTGGATGAGCCGCCATATTGGATGTAGAATGACATTACATTCGTTTTCGAGTTAATTTCAATGAGCCCTTTCATTTGATACCCATATTGCAGAAGTGCATTAAAAATAACTATTCCCCTATCTTGAATGAGCCGCCATGTTGGATGTAGAATGAAATTACATTCGGTTTCGAGTTACTTATTAAGTTTGTAAGTAATTTGTAAGCACAAATATACGGATTTACCCGTGTGACGTGTCACGGTGCGGCGCCGTACCGTATCACGGTGGCAGCGTCGTGCCGGAACACGGTGACGGCGCCGCGCCGTGTCTGATGGGGACGCGGCCAGACTTCTTTTTATTTAAACACTACTACATGCTACTTTTATTTTTAAATTGTACTCTATTTAAGTGTAAGCAAGTGGCAATTTTTTACATAAAAGAATACTTATGTTGAAGTAGAAATATTTCATTTAATTTTGAATTAAAAACATAAATCCTTTTTGAAAAGAATGAACGTTCCAATTACTGATTCAATTCGAAATTAAGAACTCGACGTGTGTGGTATTTGAAAGTTCAGATTATGAATAAGCTATTTAAACATTTGATCAAAGGAACACGAATTCGGGTGTTTCGTCGTCTTAGTTCTATTTATTTCGGAATTTTCTTTTGATCATCTTATTTATTGAGTTTATAAATAAAAATAGTAGGGTCCTACTAGGTATAGTAATACTTTATAAATAAATGTGATAATATTGTATAAATAAATGTGAAATAAGTGTGTCTGTCTATCTGTTATCTCCAGGGTTGCCAATGCTAATTATCAGATTTCCCCAAAAATCATGGTCAAATTCCCCAAATTGGGGATAAAAATTTTGCTGATTCCCCACAAATTCCCCACACGTTTTTTTTTTAAATGAATCAATATTCTACTACCTGAGTGTAATTCGCATAAGTATATTTAATAATAATAAAAACTCAAACAGTTATCATGATTCATGATCAATAACTTTTATTTTATTTGTTTACGCTACTTTCTTTATTTTTTCGTAGAAGAACATTTAGCCAACCTTTAGCTGAAAATAACACTACAAAAAAAAAGTAAGTAGCAAAATTGGTCAAACCGTTCACACGTGTGATGTAATGCCGTGACCAATAGAAATAGCTATACATTTTATTTAAATTGATTGTTGAAATAATACCTCTATACTTAATAATATTTAAAATATTCTTTTCTATATTTTGTCGAAGGCATTTTCTTTGAAGGGTTTAACTTGACACTGTCCCATAGTTTTTAATTCCTTCTCTTTCAGCCAGATTGTAAAGAGCCAGCGCATTATATGTGAGCATCAGACATCAAACATAATCCCTATGATTATAAGCAATATTGTCAATCTACTACGATCAATCGATTTTAAAAATGTTCGATGTGTCAATGTAGAATGATGAAATGTTTGCTAATTATTGAAAAAGATGTCAAAATGTGAAAATCCCCGCATTTTCCCCATATAATGCCAATCCCCAATGAATCCCCAATCAACTTGAAATTCCCCGCAGTTTGGGGAATTCCCCACAAATTGGCAACGCTGAGACCTATATGCATGCTGAACTTTATCTACTACAGAAGAAGATACACTGTGAATTGTCAGACTTGCCACCCGCGGTACTGGGCTGCCTGTTCTAAATTTGAATGGTTTATTTAAAAATGAATTGTAACGCCTCGTGATATTTGAATTGACCCTAAAGGTTAATCAAACTATACCTATTATAAGAAACTCTTTAGAAGAAAGATAAAACACACCTAAAGTAGAAATATGTCTACTCAAGTTGAACATGACTGGTACAAATGACGTAGAAAACCCCCGATATGAAGTCTGTAATGACCACCCGCAGTAGTTCCATTTTATCTTCCATCTATAACTTTGCCAATATAAACTTTATCTCGTTACAGTAAGTGTCGATATCGCATCTATAACCGTTAATCTAGAAAAGAAAACATTAATCAAAAGCGATCGGTCTGTGTTAGATGGAGGAAGTTTTGATGACACTTTTTCGTCATACTGGGAACTATACAAGTTCTCGAGTTTCGGCCGCGATCTCGAGATCTCGAGGTCTTGAGTTTCGACCGAGGTCTCGAGATCTAGAGGTCTTGAGTTTCGACCGAGGTCTCGAGGTCTCGAGTTTGATGGATTCGATGTCTCAGACTCCAATCGAGTCGCGACAGTCACTCGCACGATGACTAATGTTCTCTCTGATTAATAGATGCCATATTTTTGCGTTAATATTATTTTTTCCGTCCACTTTGACAGCTCGAAAATTGTTTCTGAAAACTTTTTGTGGTCGGCTTAATGGTCATTTGTGTTCGTTTTGTTTTGTTTTATTTGAAAGCGATATAAATGTACTCTCAGAGAATTTAAAGAAGTTGTTTTATTGGCAGATGGCAGACCTATGTAATGTGGTTGCGTTGTGTCAAAGGTAAGATCGCGTTACGATCTAAATCGCTTATCCGTTTGATGCTACGATACCAAAAACACAGCAGTCAGAACAGACTTTTCACCCCAAAACGTCACTTTGCTTTCATACTTAATAATAAAAACTTTCATTTCTATAAAAATAAAAAAAAACTCCCCTCTTTTGTCATCGGAGTTAAAACACCTTCCCAATAATACAAATTTTTGGTGCGCTTTCGACAGTCACTCAATAAACTGCAAAATGCACGTGTGTTTATTACTGAAATATCAGGCGAACGGAGCTTTCTCATCTAAACTCACATTACCCTCGCGATAAACGCAAAATACAATTAGCCCAAGTTTCACCTAATGAGAACTCACGCTGGATTTATGTATTTAATATTTTGAAATAACTCCAATTATATTGTTAAAGTAGCTTATTGCCTTGGAATTGGTTGTGTGTTTTGTTCCATCGACCAGGATTGGTTTGTTGATATTATTAATATAAATGCCAAAGTGTCTGTCTGTCTGTCTGTTAGTTTGTCTGTTGTTCTATTACCTCATTATGCTTATACAGCTGAAACTTTTTTGTTTAAAATTGATATGAAATTCTTTAAGTCCTTGGAAAGGACATAGGATACAACGGAGTTGCGGGCGTCATCTAGTGTACTATTATTTTATGCTATTATATTATAGCATAGTCTGTAAGCAGCTTTACGTGCTTGTCGTATTCGATACTGTTTTATTAGCATTTTATAGAGCTCGATACAGGCTGAGATAAGTCGGGCTTCGAATTTCCGCCTTGCTTAGAATAATTTAGACTTGCGCATATTTTATGACTTTCAGCATCCCTATAAAATTCTCCAACATTTCAGCTTAAAATAAACTTTAATATTGAAGTGGATTTTCTCATATTTTTCATGTGGAAATCATGTGAAAAGCAAGCGTGTATGTTCTACAGTTTTGCAGAAAGCCGGTGTAGATTCGTCACTCAATATCACGAGCATAGAAAAAAAAATGAAATACGAAAATAGAAAATGTTCGCGGCTGCTTACTGACAAGATCTATTTCATTACCTACTCAATTTAGATTGATGACAAGTATCTTTTAAAATCAAATTTTAACCAAGGTTAAAATTTTAAAACATCAAACTTTTGGATTATCTAATTTGGATTATCTATGAGATTACGTTTTTAAAATCGTTGCATCTTCGTTAAGCTGAAGACTAACGATCCGACGGAATTCGAGCGGCCTCTCCGGTGGCTTTAATAAAGGTGTTTACTTTTCAGTCAAGAGTCTGTAGTTCCGATTTTTTGTTGTATGTATCTTTAATATATTAAGTACTTACAATAAAATATTGTCATTCTTTCAGCTTGGGTACTACTGATGTTGTCACTAAAAAGAATAAAGCATTTTATAATAAAACAAATGAGATGCAAACGAATCGTCGTTACGAAGGGCGGCCATTCAATTAAGTTTAAAGATTCAAAAGCGAATTTCAATTAACCGGGGAACAAATGTCGTAAAGCCGCCCGTCAATAAGACAATGATAACAATTTTATCTTTCCACACCGACGTGATATAGTTAAGGACGTCGCATCCATATAATCAAACGTCCGCCTCGAGTGAAAAACTAAAACTGCAATGACATACTAAAAAAAAAAGTTAAAGAAAACAGTTAAGAATGTGCTTACTTAACTAGTAGACTAATGGAAAGCTATAAGACAAGTTTCGCTAATTTACCTTGTTGCTTGATTCCGTTATGGCCAAGGCCACTAGTTATGTACGCACATTATTACATTGTGCTAAGTCCAATTAAAAAGCTGAGAAATGCTTCAAATGCGATCTAGCAGCATAAATATGGTTACCAGTTGTACCGTAGTCTAAAGACTATGGTACAATTAAAACTAATTTTTATTAAAAGTTAAAAGCTTTTATTTAACTTGCTCTGTATGTATGTAAGTATGTTACGGTGGAATTTTGTAACTCCATTTTGAAGTAGAAGCTAACCGATTGTGCTGAAATTTTGCATACACGTTTAGCTTGGATGACAATGCACGATATGGTATATGACATCACTCTAAATTCAATATGGCCGACCATCCAAGATGGCGAAAGAGTTCTTTTCTATGCAGTCCTACAATATGGATATTAAATGAAAGGGCTTTTTGACAGTAACTCGAAAACGAATGTAATGTCATTCTACATCCAATATGGCGGCTCATCCAAGATAGGGAAATAGTTATTTTTAATGCACTTCTGCAATATGGGTATCAAATGAAAGGGCTCATTGAGAGTAACTCGGAAACGAATATAATGTCATTCTACATCCAATATGGCGGCTCATCCAAGATAGGGGAATAGTAATTTTTAAAGCACTTCTGCAGTATGGGTATCAAATGAAAGGGCTTATTGAGAGTAACTCGGAAACGAATGTAATGTCATTCTACATCCAATATGGCGGCTCATCCAAGATAGGGGAATAGTAATTTTTAAAGCACTTCTGCAATATGTATCAGTAAATTGAAAAGTAATAGAGTCAAGTCAAGTCAAGTCGTGTCGTGTCGTGTCGTGTTGTGACGTGACGTGTCATGTCGTTTCTTGTCGTGTCGTGTCGTGAAGTGTCGTGAAGTATTGTGTCGTGTCGTGTCGTGTCGTGTCATGACGTGACGAGACGTGACGTGTCGTGTCGTGTCATGTCGTGTCGTGTCGTGTCGTGTCGTGTAGTGTCGTGAAGTATCGTGTCGTGTCGTGACATGTCGTGTCGTGTCGTGTCGTGTCGTGTCGTGTCGTGTCGTGTCGTGTCGCGACGTGACGTGACGTGTCGTGTCGTGACGTGTCACGTGACGTGACGTGACGTGACGTGTCGTGCCGTGTCGTGTCGTGTCGTGTCGTTTCATGTTATATCAAGTCATATCCAGCCGGGTTTTAGAAAATGCCCGGTTGAATCCGGTCACTTTAGTAAAGTTAAATTTAACTTTTTAGTCACGCACAAATAAAAGAAATATAACAACTCCCTAAATATAGACACGGTATTTCACTGATCAAAATTAAGTACTCAAACTCAAACTCAAAATTTTTGTGTTCAGAATAAATTTTTGCAAATATTTTCTGAAAGTCTACATGATGCCTACCACCGGTTCGGTAACTAACCCGGCGAGAAGAACCGGCGTAAGAAACTCGCACGGGGCCCACTTTATTTACCAAAAAAAGTGAGAAAAAAAATAATCTTTTAAAATAAAGTTTACAATGCTGTGACTTAAAATTATACAATGTCAACATACATACATAATTATTGTAAGTCATAAAATAATGTAGAAGCAGCCTTGCAAGCAGCCATCCTACTCCCAAGATGTGCCATCGTTTATGAAATCATTGACCTTATAATAGGCTTTGGCACACAAACGCTCTTTGACTACTTTTTTAAATTTATTGATGGAGAGATTTTGAACGTTTTCTGGGATTTTATTGTAAAGTAAAGTTAGTAAATCTTTTAAAGGTATATATAAAGGTACCTTTAAAAGATTTACTAACTTTACTAAGTCTGATCACCGGTATTTCTAGTTTGTACTTATTTCTAGTGTTTCTTCCGTGACTGTCATTTTTGGTTGTAAATTCACTAAGATTCTTTCTAACATATAATACATTATCCAAAATGTATTGAGAAGCAACAGTTAGAATACCAATTTCTTTAAACTTTTCTCTCAGAGATTCAAAAGCTGACATTTTATAAATTGAACGTATAGCTCGCTTCTGCAGCACAAAAATCGTATTAATGTCGGCAGCGTTTCCCCATAAGAGGATGCCATACGACATTCTACTATGAAAATAACTGAAATAAACTAGTCTTGCTGTGTCTTCGTCAGAAATTTCCCGTATTTTTCTGACTGCGTATGCTGCAGAACTGAGCCTATCTGCAAGATTAGCAATATGAGGACCCCACTGTAGTTTACTATCTAGTGTAATGCCTAAGAATACAGTGGTGTCCACCAAATCCATCTTCTCATAATTTAATAGTATATTGGTTTTAACTTGCCTAACGTTGGGAAAAGTAAATTTTACACATTTAGTTTTCTTAGAATTTAGAAGTAAATTACTAACGTTAAACCAATGTACTATTTTTGAGAGAGCACTATTTACCTCGTCGTAATTTGACTGTTGTCGCTTCACTTTAAAAATAAGTGAAGTGTCATCAGCAAAAAGTATTATCTCATTATCATTATCCTTAACAAAATAAGGTAAGTCGTTTATGTAGATGAGAAAAAGAAATGGACCTAAAATGGATCCCTGTGGGACGCCTAATTCTATTTTGGTCCCATTCGACCTTTTACTATTAATGTCAACCCTTTGAGTTCTATTTTTGAGGTAAGATGTCAAAAGGTTGAGTGCTGAGTCCCTAATGCCATAGTGGTGCAATTTCCTGATCAATGTAGCATGCTCAACACAGTCAAAAGCCTTGGAGAGGTCGCAAAAAACCCCTAGAGCATCTTGCGAGTCCTCCCATGCTTCAAATATACTATAAAGAAGACCTATACCGTACAATTTCTTTAAGGACTTAAGTTAGTCAGATTTTTACAAATTCTTGAAACGAAACAAACTACAATCAAACAGACTAAGAAATCTAGCCAGAGAATAACTAAAAAACAAAAAATAAAAAATAATCAACTTTTTGAAAAAAAGCTTTTATTTAAATACCCTAAAAGAAAAAAAAAACTTAAAAAATTAAAAAATTTAACTATTAAGTTATAACCTCAATATATAATACAATTTGCATGATAATAAAAGCTTGTCGCGAGACTTAACAATCTGTCAGTATTTAATAAATTCATTTAAATAAAAAATATAATATCAATTTACTCAGTTAAATTGGTATTAGTTTATTTTCAAATCACGCGACAAGCTTTTCTTATCATGCAAATTGTATTATATATTGAGGTTATAACTTAATAGTTAAACATTTTATTTTTTTAAGGAGAAATTTATTTTTTTCTTTTTAGGGTATTTAAATAAAAGCTTTTTTTCAAAAAGTTTTTTGATTACTATTTTAATATATTGCCGCCAGATGTTCTTCGCCGTAACTTCACGAATGCAACGTCTGTCTATGGTATGTCAACGCTACAGTGTTTGATGAATCGCGCCGAAGTACCGGCCCTCAAGACGAGCGCTCAATTTGAAATGCTAATACGGGATCCTTCGTGTTAATCGCAACGTTATATTGTAGACCCTTTGAATAAATGAGTGCAAGTAAAAAATTGCCCATGTTTTTATACAACCTTTTAATAATAAAGCGCCCAAGAGGGAAGCGATTTACTCGATTGGATTCGTCATCATGATCGGTCTCGCGCACTTTATACGTGGGAGAGCCATGCTTCGGCACGAATGGGCCGCTTGCGCTGTGTTTCGCCGAGTGAGTGAGTTTACCGGAGGCCCAATCCCCTACCCTATTCCCTTCCCTACCCTCCCCTATTCCCTTCCCTTCCCATCCCTACCCTCCCCTATTACCCTATTCCCTCTTAAAAGGCCGGCAACGCACTTGCAGCTCTTTTGATGCTGCGAGTGTCCATGGGCGACGGAAGTTGCTTTCCATCAGGTAACCCGTTTGCTCGTTTGCCCTCTTATTACATAAAAAAAAACCGTCATGCTACTTGTATGTGAAGGAAACGAGCAGATAGCCTGATGGTAAGCGATAGCAGCCACCCATGGATATTTGCGAATCCAGAGTTACACGTGAAACTCCTTTAGTGTTGCATTAGGCATACTCACTCGCTTCGCGAAAGTTTCACAGCTGTTTGTGTGAGACCGTGGTATCGATCAGAGCGAAATCAGCCTATCATCAATCATGACAAAGTCATGTGACTTGAGTACTTGACTATTAATTAGAATTTTATTTTAATGTTCACAGTGATATTGATATCCTAAAATTGATGGTGATATAATTTGGCGCAAACGTAGAGCACACAGCGACAAAATAAAGTATTTTACCACGGCTACTTTAGAAAGAAAAAGACAGCTTATATCAAGATCTGAATGTTCCAGGAATTGAAGATTCTCTAAATGACATAAGCTTTTTTCTCAGAAGCACTTAAAACACTCGGCTATTACAAATTGCTAAAATCATAAGTACGAAGCTTTTAAGGTTTTTCTTTACTATTGAATCGTGAAATAAAAATACATTAGTAAATTAAATATTATTGAAATCTTTCGAAGTTATACAAAATATTTACTGATATGTAGAATTTGTTTAAGTTAGGGTCAGTAGAGTTAGGCCGTGTAGGTTCAAAAGCTTGGCTCTACATGAGATCTCATATCTTTTTCACAGGGTAAACTTTATGTGGTCGTCTCGGCAACATTTTAGAAGAATGGCAAAATTGTATGTGGGATTTCAGTTTTTTTGTAAGTTGGTTCTTGTAAGTACTTATTTAATTTTTTTTTAGTTACTGTCTACAGTCCCGTGTAAAATCTTATGTCCTAATTCATAAAATTAGTGAAAGTCTCATATAAACCTCCAAATAGGGGATGGGGGGCGAAAGTTATAAGTTTATGTTGGTTGTATACTAAACTTAGATTACATACCTAATTTCAGCTTTCTAGCAATTCAGGAAGTAGCCAAACATTTTGATGATTATCAGTGTGTCAGTGAGTCAGTATGTCAGTGACGCAATCGGTGTATTTTAGATATAAATAAAATCTAAAGTATTAGAGCTATTTAATTGAGACTTTGTATGTTTAATTAGTCTATTGTTGACATCATATCCTGAAAATATGTACTATCTGGTACATCGGAAATCAACTCTATGAGGGTTCAAAAAAACGACGAAACACTTCGAGAAAAGGTAGGTAGTGCCCTTGCGCTTCGCTTGGCTCGTCTCGGCGAGTGCACTACCGTGCACCCAGATTTTTACCTGAGTTAAAAATTGATACTTTGAGATTATTTCATACAGAATATATCAAAGTGCAAAGTGCTTTATTTGTTACTCAGATTAAATTAACTAACGATTTAAAAATCTCTTATAGACATTAAGTGTAAGGTAATTTTAATTTATGTAACTTATACCGAGTTCATGTGAATAATATATTCATATGAACTCGGTTTAAGTTAGATAACTATTAAATAAAGTGATAACTATCTCTTTTGTCTCAACTAAATTATTGTCAACAAGACAAAATAAACAAAACAATCTCCTTTTAAATGAAATCCAAACAATTATCCCTAATGAGTCGTCGATTGGATTCTATCTGTTACAATTAATTGTTTTAAACAAAATTTTTCCTTGATCATAAATACTTCAGTAATTAAAAACCTTCGGAAACGTCTCGAATACACAATCGAGTTTTTAGCGGAATATTGTCGTTATTTAAAATGATACCATTAGCGCCTCCGAGAGCAATAAGGAAAATTGGTTCCGCTTTAAGAATCTGACTTATTTGAAGACATTTTAAATAATACCTTCCAAATTCCGAGGAGAGCGGGAGAAATGAGCAAAGTAGAGAATCGAAAAAAATGTTCTATTACGATTTACATGAGTTTATTTTTGTAATTATTGTTATTTTTGACGTACCATTTATAAATATTGTATTTAAAAATATAGTGATATTCTTAAATATGTTCAAACATATAATTTCTCCTACGTGAACTTTATGTGTGAAATTAAATTCACTCATCAAAAGAAAATATTTTCAAGAAGTATGCTCTGATGCACAATAATTGAGCACAAAAGTCGAAACGTATCATTGACGCTTGTCCGTAGCGGCGCGGCGGTAGTTTTGCGATTCAAAACTTCCCTCATATCAGTTATTCGGACGAATGACTACGACTGTACTTGGGTCTTGGCGCAAGTCAAAGTGTGTGACGATAAAGTTTTGTTAAATGGTTCCAAAAAATTACTTATATGTGCAATAACGAAACGAAACGCGATGGGACGATAAATATAATTTAATTGCTTTTTTTTCATTGCGAAAAAAATTATAAATGAATATAATATTAATAGATGTGAAAGCTGTAAAAATGCACTGCTAAGTAATTGTGTACGTTTAATTGGGCCTCTCCATGTTAGCTAAAGGACAAGTGATTACAAATGTGTATGCTGTATAGATATTCATCTATGATAATCGGACTTGTAGTTCCGGAGATATGCGAACACAAACATAAAAACTTATATACATACATACACTTTTGAAATTTGGTACATTTGTTCAGACACTGAAATATACTAACATATACCAAAACTGGACAGTTCTGGAAATATTACATACATACGCGTCGAATTGATAACCTCCTTTTTTTGAAGTCGGTTAAAAAACATACTCCGTGAGTTGTGACATAAATGGCCTTTTCATCTGACAATTCGTTTGCTAATTTGACCTCTATTTTTAAAATAAGAAATTATTTTTGTAGTTGATGAAAAATCTGAAGAGCTTGAAAAAAATCTAATCCGCTTTATCTTGTAACTTTAGCCGCACATTTTTAGCACCTCGTATGAGTTTCTGATACAGCGGGCACGGCCGCGGCGGAACGTTCAGTCGTCAATAAGTCAATGGTTCTTTAAATCACGCCAGCGCTAGAATATCCGATTACTTGAATAAACTATTTTTGTGTACCAGTTCAGTAGTACTAGGCGTATTCTAAATTTGTCTTTCTACTCGGTACTGGTGTTCCACATTTCACAGGATTTATTTTTCTGAAATGATTTAGACGTTATTTACATTTAAAAGGCTGTTATCCTTACTAATATTATAAAGCGTGTCTGTCTCTCTGTCTTTGACCAATTGGTATGACGAGTTAAAAAGACACCAGTAGCCCTAGCACGGCGACCAGTGGAAATGCCAAAGTATAGACAAACTGTGGAGAGGAGATAAACTTAAGGTGCCGTTCCGATCTTTTTTTGTTTCGAAAAATTCAATTAAAATGCCACTTTATGACAGACTATGGTCACAAACTGTGGAGATGAACTTAAGGTGCCGTTCCGATCTTTTTTCGTTCCGAAAAATTCAATTAAAATGCCACTTTATGACAGACTATAGTCCTAAAAATTCAAATAATATCCTACTTTATGACATATACTATAGTCTGTCATAAAGTGGCATTTTAATTGAATTTTTGTCGGTCGCGATTAGCCGCGGTATAGATCGGAACGGCACCTTAAGTTTATGTCCACAGTTTGTCTATACTTTCGCATTTCTACTGGTCGCCGTGTTAGGGCTACAGATAGTTCTGGTTGCGGAAAAATGAACGGCTCAACTGTGTTCAATGCCTCTATAATCGGCAAATTTGTGCAAAGATTTTAGAAGATTTTATTACAATTAAATTTATCTTCACGAATCATAATTACTGGCAATTAAGGTTTCTCACTCAAAACATCTCATAGTGGAGCTCAGCAATATGCGTGTCGGATGCAAGGTTGGTGGTGTTAACGTTAATAACATTAGCTACGCGGACGACATGGTATTGCTGAGTCCCACTGCGAGAGGAATTCAGGAGATGTTGAAGGTGTGTGAGAGATACGCTGATTCGCACGGCCTGACGTATAATGTGAATAAAATCGAAATTATGATCTTTAAGGCCGCCGGTAAATATCCCGAATCCATACCTCCAATATGCCTCGGTGGAAAGGAGCTGAACAGAGTATTCCATTTTAAATATCTCGGCCATATACTTACCGACGACCTTAAAGATGATCTAGATATGGAACGGGAGCGGAGGGCTTAGGCGGTTCGAGGTAATATGCTGGCCCGCAGGTTCGCCCGTTGTACAGACGAAGTTAAGATCACACTCTTTAAAACGTTCTGTCAGAATCTGTACACGGGCGGCCTGTGGATCAGCTATACCAAAGCATCCCTAAACACCCTTCGCATTCAATATAATAATATCTTCAGGATGATGCAGAAACTTCCCCGATTTTGTAGTGCGTCTGAGATGTTTGCGCAAGCAAGAACGGACGGTTTCCGGGCACTCATGCGCAAAAAAGCTGCATCTCTCATAAATCGCGTAAGGGAAGTGACAACAGCATCCTGACGATTGTGGCAGATGATCCGCATGCACCCATATTGAGGAACTATGTGCGGATAATGAACGAATTCGAAAGCAGACCTCCAGGTTACATCCGCACTTAGTTCAGATTGGGTGCATGATTTCGATAATATTTAATTTTAAGTTATGTTTTTTTTTGATATTTAACTAACCCTAGATTTTTAAGTTGTAAAACTAACCAATGGACCATAGTAGTCTGAAATAAAGATATTTGTATTTGTATTTGTATTTTTAAAACCCTTATTATACTGGGTTTACTCTCAATCACAGCTATCTAACCCAATAATCATAGGTAGGGATATTAACGAATCGTATGGGGTGACGTGATACGAATACCGATAGAGGGTGGGTAATTATCACGTGGTTAGAACCCAGATAAAGTGATTGTAAACATTAATTGGTAACGGACTACTCGATAGCTGGGAATACTAATTACAGTAGAAAGTATAAGTGTCTAAACATACTAGGCCGAAAAAAGGCGGCCGAAGTTCGGCATTATTACGCCTGCAATGTATTAAATTGCTGATGCCATACCATACCATGCCGAAATTACGTCGTTATATTGTATTCGTAGCGCATTGCAAGCGTAATCATGCCGAACTTCGGCCGCGTATTTTCAGCCTAGTGTGTTTAGACACTTACGCTGGTTTTTGTATTTTGGTTGTAGCGTAGAAATGCACGTTATTAACCTTCAAACGGTCGCGCGACGTCGAATCGACTCCCTTCAATACGTTTTCGTTGATATTATCTATATTTCTCGTTGAATCCGTATCATTCTCTCAGTAGCTTTTCATAATTTATCGGTCTACCAAATAAATAGCTTACACTTACTCTCCGCACTCCCTTTGCAGCAAGGAGCTCAATTGTTTTGCTCTCGGCGCCGTCGGCGTCGAAAAGTCTCCGCGCGCCTCTCTTATGATTTTATATGTAGTTTTCATATAATTGAGGCAAATTCTATGTTTAATTATAAGACGATGTCGTCGTTGACCTATAACATCGAGTGTTATTGCTAAATGAAGAAAAAATCGGAACTAGGATAAGAAAATTCCGATCACTTTTTCTGCCCCTGTTCACACAAGTGACAAGATTGGGTCACCGGATTTTAAAACTAAGTTTTTACTAAAAATACATTTAATTTTCTGGGTGAATTGATTACTTTTAAAAAGAGTAATAATTAAATTTATGAAATAATAAATAAAGTTGAATTAAAAGTGTTTTGTTTCCTAAATTCACCTAAGACGTCTTTTAGGTTACGCGCGACCACTGCCGTTACAAAATAGCGCGTGCCCGCTTAAAGGTTAAAAATACATCCTAAAATTTCATACAATGCAGTGAGACAACATGGGCTCTTAAAAAAATCATACATCTCGGGCCATCAACGCGAACGATCGCTCTATCAAATGGAAGGTCAACATTCCAAAAACATACGTAAAAAATAAAAATATACTATTACAACCATTTAGATGGAAGCCAGCCAAGTTTGTAATTTTTAAGTAGGGATTCTTCTTAATCGCCATTCCATCGACATAATGGTAACTTAAATATTGAAAATCAAGAGAGACAACTTTAGATTAAGGAGTCGAGTTTATGTTCTAAAATCAGTAACAGCAGATCTTAGATGTTCTACTAAGTTATAGTAGGACATAACCAAAATAATATATGTCTATATATCAAGATAGATACCGCATGTCGCTCCATTTGTATGAAAAAGAGCGTGCCACTTTTTTACTACCTACTGTGACGTACCGATGATAAGAAACGTGTCCATTATCAAGGCCAACGTTTCTATTTGAATTTCTACAGCTCAATACGGCACGTTAAGGTATTTAGGCATTTTTAAAATTCCGATTGACGTCTGATTCCGATAGCAGACTAAAGAAAATACTTTCGAAATGCGAGCATTGCTCGTCGTTTGGGAACGCGATATGGCACGCAAAGTACATACACATGCGGTATCTATCTTGATCTATGTCTGTGGACATAACTGTGAACGACGATATTAATGTTGATTTAAATATTTAAAAAAAGAGAGGACAAAAGAGATTAGGAAGTCGAGTCAAGGAGGTGAGCTTATATTCTAGGCTCAGTAACTGATCCTGGATGTCCTACTACTATAGTATAGGATATAAATATGAACGAAGAAATAGTGATAGTTGAACATAAACCTATTTAGAGTAAAAAGAAAACAATTCGTTATAAAGTCCCAGGTGCACCTGTCAGGTGAAAAATAATTTTCTTAAGAACAAAAAGCCTGTTTTATCAAAAACCTTTCGAGCTAATGATTGTGCGTCAAAGGAAGTAATGAATTTCGAACTTTGCGTAAGCTCCCTAACCTTTGTGACAAATAATTTTTTCGCTAATTTCATTAAAAGCTCCCTTTACCTTAAAAGCTTTGAGCTTTCGAGACGGGACGCATTTGTACTCGTAATTAAGCATTCATAAACGTGAGTACACATTAGGATAAAATATCTGAATTACAATAATTATCTAAACGTGAAAATATTATAATTGAATTATTTCAATTATAATGTTTTCACGTTATAATTTCCTTGCTTACCTTATTGTACTAACAGCGTGACATAGATCACGCAATCTATCGTTTCATAACTTGTATTAAATGAATTTGCGAAATACTTCACAAAATAGCAGCATATCACGAAACAAACATACAAAACATGTAAGAATAACATGAAATAATTATAAGTACTTTTGAGCGAAATACCGGCATGGATTATTTTTTTCGAAATGATTTTACGCGAAATAGAAGAAGTTAATCGCAATTTACTAAAAGTTCGATATTCCATGTCCACCGGGCGCTCTTTTTGTCCACTAAAGGTTAGAATTATTAAGGCCTATGCATCCGGTTGTGGATTATTTATTTAAAATTCTCTTCCAGAGAAGTGGCCACTCTTCGAATATTACTATACCTGGGATAGGTTATTTTATGTATCCGTATGCTTTACCAATCATTCTCACGACGTAGTCGACCTAGTCCTGATGAATGCTCTGATTCTACTACAGTATCGACGCAACACTAATAAAAAAAAAATAAAAAAAATTGTTTTATTTCTGAATAAATGCCTACCACCGGTTCGGGAACTAATCCGGCAAAAAGAACCGGCGTAAAAATCTCGCATGGGAATGAGCCTCGTGCCTTTCTTGTCCAGTCCGTTGGCTATCAATCTAAAAAATCATATTATTTTATAAACCAACTTCAAATTATTTTTTCGGGGGTAACGCCTCTAGTCCACCGACGCAGCGAACTGCGAAGCAGCGGCGAACCGATTTACTGTCTCATCCGCCACACGACAATGCGTTATAATGCATCTCGCTCTATTCCTGTTTCGCATTGGTTTCGCAGATATTTCGCAGTTTGCAGCGTCGGTGGACTAGAGGCGGAAGGCTGCTGATTGGCACGGACTCTGAATCCGTTGTCTAGCAATCAACAAAGTCATATTCTAATAAAATTTCAAACTAACGTCAAAAGTGTTTTGCCTTGAACTTATTGGTTGATTTGGACTCTAAAAATCTTTGGTGTTACGACAAAACTTGATAATACCTGGGAGGTTAATAACTGGATATAGATTTTAACCTCATAAAAAAAGAGTTGTATTATATTTTTATTGTATCATGCTTCGCACTTAATGGCTTCTACTTCAATAATGAACGACAAAAGCGGTGGAATTGTTAATCATGGGAAATTACTGTGTACGGGTACTTCAGTCAATAATAACTGAGGTAATAGTGCGTCTGACAATTGAATACCATTGTATACCACGTTGAATTAAAATTACGCCAATATACGATTACGGCGTAAAATTACGCTGGAGTCACCACCGCACTCGGAGAGTGTTTAAGTATAGAAAATTTTAGTGAAATGATATACAGGGTGTAACAAAACTAAGTGATAATACTTTAGAGTACGTATGGGTACCCTATATATAGAGTTCACTGGGAAAATAGCAGCGCTGCAAGAGAAACTTTATTTTTCACTTTGGTATGGGAAAATTCATGTTCATGTTTTGTATGGGAAAATTCATGGCCCTTGTGTATGGAAAAAAGTACTCTTTCAGCTGCTGCTTTCACAGCAAACTCTATATAAGGAACACACACACACCCTAAAGTATTATCACTTTGTTTTGTTACATCCTGTAGACTCTACAGGATGTAGAGTGAGAGTGTAGGTGTAGAGTATAATGAACTTCGTTGCGCCAAATTCGTTTATCGTGCTAGAACCGCAACAAAAACTATCTTATGTCCTTTTCCATCTCTAAAATCTCCATACAAAATTGATCTACATCAGTTCAGCCGTTGTTAGCTGTAGTTGTGTACCTTTGATGCAAGGAAACAAAATAAACTTTTTTTCATTATTCTATCTATTGTGGTACTTAACAATAATAATATTTTTTTCATAAGTTATTATAATACTCTGATAGAAGTTTCTAGAAATATTAATAAGCTACCGTAACAATTGGAGCTTTCGCGGTTAGCTCGTCGCTCGTTACTCACCGCAGGCCGCAAAATGAAAATTATTTCCACTTACAATAAAATTCTGTACTAAACGAATCCTACGGTACGGTTTTCAACGAAATAGTAATGAGTTAAACTAACGTTAAAGGACTAAGCTTTAAATCCAGATTAAATAGAGGATTATATTAATTTCACGATTTTAATTATGTACGATGTGTAATGAGTTAATGATGTACCATCAGAGAAATTGATTTATAGGCAGATTGGCCAACCATATTTAGTCGGGTTATGTCAATACAATGTAGTTAGTAAGCTAGTCGCGATTTCTCAGCTCGCAGATCTCTCGAAAATTAAGCGAAACAGCAGACATACATATTCACCATACAGTAGCCAAGCTATTACTTCCTCTTTAACGCCGCGCGGGCGGTCTATTCTCCCTTAACGAATTTTCAATCAGGTGATCCTGATGTTTGTTTAACATTTTTACCCATCCCAAAAAAGTGCTGCTAAAGAAGTTTTCACTACAAAAAAACACAGTTACAACACAACAAATCTGCACGCGGTGGCCGGGGCCGGGGCGTGCGTTGTAAATATTGTTCGTGACATCACATAAAACACCATTGGCGACATATTGAGTCGTTTGCGTCACACTGTGCCGATATTGTCCCATACGTCAGAAGGGTCGGTGCACACCGCGGAAACGTTGCTGTTTAGTGTCGCCGAAAATTGTGATCGATTATATTCTTAAAACTGTAATTTATACTTTCAGCACGTTTTTCGTCCGTTTAGAATCCGAATCTCTCAAATACCTGAGATGTGAGAGGTTATAATAACTGTGCTTTAAAGTGAAAAAAAAAACATGGATAAGATCTAGCTAGATCATTTTGTTCTCCTAAAGCCTGCAACCTACTTAATTTCATGGTTCTATATACAATCATTACCCATATAACGCCTCCGTGGTCCAGTGGTCTAGAGCGTCGCTCTTGACTCGGAGGTCGTGGGTTCGATTCCCGCGTTGGAAACATGTTATTTCCAAGTTTGGTTAGGACAATGCAGGCTGATCACCTGATTGTCTGACAAGTAAGATGATCCTTGCGTCGGATGGGCATGTAAAAAGTCGGTCCTGCGCCTGATCTCTCGCCAGTCGTGTCGGTCTTCCGTCCCACTGGGTTATGAGAGTAAAGGAATAGAGAGTGCTCTTGTGTACTGCGCATACACCTGGGCACTATAAAATTACTCCTGCGTATCTGGCCGTTTCAATGAAACCGGCCACCGTCACCGAAACCGGTGTGGGGAGTATTATTACCCATATAATATGAAAATATACAAGATTGTCTCGTTTTAAGTATAAGGATGAACGATGAATGTTAATAAAGTGATGATGTTGATGCTCTGTCGTACATGTGTAGATCTCGCCGCGAAGTTCACAACTAATATTAATCAAAGTTGGTGAGTTGGATTTGTGTACACTGATATGTCTTTACGTGTTTCTCGTCGCATTTACATTTATGATGGTACTAGATGTTTCCTGCCCGTTTTATCATATGTAGTGATTTTCGATTCACAGGCAGATGCCGGAGCTTATCTAAAGTCTATGTTAGTTATCTGTCGGCTAGCCTTGACATTATTCAGCCAAATTACGTAGGTCCACTTTTACGTAGTTTTACTAAAAAAATCTTTAAATACATTCTTATAGTACGTGTACACACTTGCGAAGATTTGGCAAACGCCCACAAACTCCAAACCTTCATAAAAGCTCGAATGTAATTTACACATTTGCGAGTGGGTTAGTGCGATCAAGCACCAAGCACACACTTCTCTTTGTCCAAAAACCGACCGACCCTAATCATCCACAAGTTAAGAGGCCGGGTGCCATCGAAAATCTCATACAACGTAATACCAAAATAATTTTCTCATACGAAAATATTTTTAGTGTTTAAATATTTTGTAGTTAATTTTTGTCCAGGAACCTAGGTACTTAATTACTATTTTAAGCTGAAAAATAACTCAAACATGTTAAATATTTTCGTATGAGAAAATTATTTTGGTATTACTTTGTATGAGAATTTCGATGGCACCCGGCCCCTTAAAAACTTACGCCAGCCAAGCCAAACTGCCCAACACTCGCTTGTGTTTGTGCAAGTTTCACAAGGCGTGCCACACGTTTAAACATACCATTATACTTTTTAACGCTAATCTTGTGTATCAATAAATAATAGTTAAAAAAAAAACTATAAAACACGCGTATTTTTTTTTAATTGTAACAAATCATTGCATTGTCATTACCTCTTAATACTTATGCAAAGTTTCGAATTAATTAGACTACTGGAGATAGGTAAAAATAGGTGCTCAAAGATTCCGTTACATACATACAGATCAAAATAATAATATTATACATATTTTGTATTTGCAATATCCGACGTAGACGTAACAAGGCAGGCTGCAGGTGAGCTATGAGGGGGGAGAAAGGGAGGAGTGACAAACGATGCGGCCGTCGCGGATCACTGGGGACCAGGATCACCTGGACAATCCTACTATTGGTACTGGCGACGATTTGTCACGATGCGACCCGAATACGGACAAGCGAAATACCAAGTAGAAGTTATGATGTTGTCTGAATAGTTGTAGTAGTAAGAAATAATAGTTGCCCAAATGCATTTTTCTAAAGATTTTTGTCATACGGAAATTGCTAGCAAAATAATAATAATAATATCTATGGACGCTTCACACCACATCAGTCTGGCCCCGTGGTAAGTACCTGATGGACTTGTGTTACGGGTACCAGACAACGGAAATATATTTAATACTTTTATACTACACATATATTTAAGATTTTTATTATATTATACACATATTTAATACACATCCATGCCCCAGGAACTTTGAACACTTTTTGTTCCGTCGGCGGGATTCGAACCCGCGACCCCCGGCTTGAGCTACCAACAGCCCACCAACTAAGCCACAGAGGTCGTCTGAGCAAAAGTATTAAAGAATAAAGAAATGTATAATTAAAATGCCCAAACGTAAGAAAATTTTATGATTTTATGAGGTTGTCTAACCACCTACTTATTAATGTAGAAGAATAAAAATATAAAACATTAACATACATTTTGTAAACTTTGAGTTGCGAAATGAGCATCTATATAGTGAAAACAAAGGTCGTGAAACATGCATACGATCACTGTCCTATTTAAATGCAACGCGAATAACTAGTTCCCAATTTCTAAGGTTTTTTGACAGGAGTTTATCTATTAAAGCTGGCCGCATACATACATTTCTGTATTCGGGATTTTGTGTGACTGCCACAGCGCAAACGTTCGTTTTCTTCACGCGCGAACGCGAATTCGTTCCGTTCGGAAAAAAGCGAACCCATCAAAAACATGATGTAAAAAACCGGCTAAGTGCGAGTTGGACTGGCCCATGAAGGGTTCCGCAGCAGCAATAAGGTTTATTTTTATGAAATTAAAAGGTTTTTGATTTCTTTTTATATATCAGTTGATTTAATGAAAGTTAAATTGAGTTTACCATTTATGACGTAAAAAAAAACTAGCTGCTAGATTTCGTTTAAACCAATTTTCGTTGGTAGTTTTTATAGTAAAGTACATCATATATTTTTTTTAGACTTATCATGTTTAGAAGTTAGAGGGGGGGGACACACATTTTAGCACTTTGGAAGAGTCTCTCTCGCAAACTATTCAGGTTAGAAAAAAATGATATTAGAAACTTCAATATGATTTTTGAAGACCTATCCATAGGATTACCCCACACGCATAGGTTAGATGAAAAAAAATTTTTGTTTAGTTGTACCTATGGGGACCCCTAAAATTTTTAATAATTTTTCCATTATTGTATCAAAATCTTAATGCGGTTCACAGACTACATCTACTTACCAAATTTCAATAGTATAGCTCTTATAGTTTCGGAGAAAAGTGGCTGTGACATACGGACAGACAGACAGACAGACAGACAGACAGACAGACATGACGAATCTATAAGGGTTCCGTTTTTTGCCATTTGGCTATGGAACCCTAAAAAACCAAGTCTCGCAACTCAGTTTTTCTACCGTAAAAAGTTGTGAGATCCATGTAATACCGAGTCGGTTAATTTATTCAGTCCCTACTTAAGGGACCTTTTGTCTTAAGTTATTACGTAACTTACGTATTACACACTGTATCATTATAAGGTGCGCATTGTAATGCTCGGTTCTCCTCCCTCACTGATGTAAAACTCGACTTTGTAACGTTACATTACAAGCGAATGCTCCCGGTGAGGGAGCATCTTAGGACAATCAAAAGCGGTAGTGAATGGTTAAATTTTAGTCAAAAACATTAAAAACCATGCATGTTGCACATGGCGAAGTTGCAGACTTGTCTTAATTTTATTTTCGTTTTACTGTGTAGAGTTAATTACTGTCGCGATTCAATTAGCAGCACTTGGCATCAGCTGTTTGAGCTCGAATTTTTTCCGTCTGAAACTTTATATAACAATTAGTAGAGCGATTCAGCGCAGCACGGTGTCTTTAAGAGCACTATACAATAATATTGTACCAATTATCCAAAGAATTTTAAAATGTTTTTAGAGAAATATTTTTTTTTTCGATCTATTTTGAAGATGAATGTAAGCAGTACATCGCAGCACAAACTTTGAATAGTTTTATTCTCTTATGGGATGAAAATTGTAAAATCCTTTAGCAACATGCAAGATGATACTTTGATGTACTTAATTTAAAGAACTAGAGATCGCCCAATGGTCGAAATTCGACCTCAAATAAAAAATTAAATTATAAGTTTCAAATTTTAACGCTTTTCTATTGATATTCTATTATCAAAATATTGACTTTATTATTTTTTAGATATAATTCCTGCGACAGGCTCAGATTAATAAAGTCAAATGATGACAGACTGGCCGTGTAATAATTGTCTAATGCAGTATTTAAGATTCAATAAAAAAACTAAATCTATTTTCAATACAACAGACGTCAACCATAAATAAAAGAGTACAATTCGTGTGTATAGGCTTGTCAATAAAAATCTCCTAGTGTGTGTGTTATAATAGTGTGTGTAATGTTTTATTTGTTAAAAAAATGTATGATAAAAGCATAATTTCAAATGGGGGAATATTATAATTACTAGAGATCGCCCAATGGTCGAAATTCGACCTTAAATTTAATTATCTTCTTCTTTTGGCTCCCCGTTTAAAGTATTGACTATTTCAGATTTAATAAAAAAACAACAATCCATTTTTAATTTGACAACAGACTTCAACTTTAAACAAAAGAACGAATACGAATTATATCGTATGTATAGGCTTGTCATTCAAAAAGATGGTAGTATGCACATTGTAGTGTGTTTAATGTATTATTTGTTAAAAAAATGTATGATATAAGCATAATTTCAAAATAATATTAGCTCGATGCACTCCTTCACCATATAAACTATAACTGCGCAAAATTTCATTCACCTACGTTTTCGCATTTTTCGTCAAAAGGGATCCAAAGTTTTTCGCTCGCGTATTAATATAATATAGATAATATACCTTTTTAGGACTCAACTAGGATTTACTTCCATCATAATTGTTGAGAGCTTTTTATATCTATAGACTATAGGATAATGATATAATATAAAATATTTAAAAGCCATCACTTATTCAGAATACAAGTAATTCATAAATGTGACTTAGAATGGACACGCCTCTTTTGTTACTGGTTCTTTTATTAACAATAAAAAATATTCAAAATGTTCACGAGTCACAATAGGCAGTTTATAAATCCATAAACAAAAGGAGAAGGAATTTGCTATGGATTGTTTCGATCCGTCGCAAATAAACTATAATGATGTTTTGAATTAGTTTAATTTAATATATAAAATCTTATTACACTCAGGTAATCTAAAATTTCCCTGATTTAGGTTACCTTGTATTTAGCTTAAATCGCAGTTTATTTTTGCAAAATTCATAGCAATGAATAGTTAGATTTAAATAGAATATACTTGGATTTAATTATTACTAACGTGACAAGTCGTGGCTAAACCTTCCAAAGCCCAAAATCACCACATTTCTCGCTACTGTAGCCTCAGTTAAGTTAAAAATTTACAACAATAATTCAAAATACATCTCATTTACATGGATCGCATTGAAACTGGAACTTGGACCAGTGAATTATTCAGTTTGTTTACGACTATGATATTGCCAAGTTTGTTGAGAAGTTTTGAATGGACTTTGCGACTGAGGTTGTGCGGTGCCTTAAATATTCAACTGACAAGACAGTCGTAACTTCGCACACATAAAGAATCCCACGGGAATACATTTTTTACAGCAATAGAAGTAGCCTATGACAAATAGAAAGGTTGTCTTATCTTCATTTGTGTCAAATCAAAATTATGTCACGAACCCAAAAATCCATTGCTTTCGAAGGCTATTCAATGCATATATGTAAAATATTATAAGTCTTAGATTTTAAAATAAGTACATAATACGCGCCATATTGTTAAAAGTATTACATCGAAAAGCTTAAAGGGATTACGGAATTAATAAACGGCATGAAACTACTTTACCACCGTGGCAAAAGTTGTGGAACTAAACGCCAAAAATTTTAAACTGTACGAAATTTTAGTTCGCCGTGCGCATACCGCACACTGTGGGAATCCCCCACATACCAACATGTCAGATATTTGGGAGCCGCATAAAAAGCGCCTACAGTACGACCATGACGTATTCTTAGGGTACCGTAGTCAACAATCGTCGTTCTTCATAATATTACCTGTCAGTTTTACAAAAAAAAAAGTTTGTTAATTTGTATAACCGGTACATTGTGGTTGACACTTAAATTAAAAAAAATACCGATTTCATTTTACTCAGTATAAATTATATTAAACTTTGTCATGAAGTGGAAAGTCAACTAATATTAATATCAATACCCAATTGTTACTACCTCTTTACGCTTTTAAGCCGCTGAAATAGTTTGAAAGTTTGGTATGGTAGGTATATTATCTACAGGCCCGATATAGTCATTTAACGGTTTTATCATGGAAAAATTTACGTTTTCAGCGATAAACAGATGCCCGCAACATCTAGTAGTGTATATTTCTGATATAACACAAATTGATTGTCATTGAAACTGAAAATGAATAAAGTTACAAAGGAAAGCCTCACTTGAGCGTTAACGGATGAAGTTGTTTCTGTGCTCCCACTTTAATGTCGCTTCCGCCTCCAAATCTAATTAATTTGATTTTGTCAATCGTTGATTAACGCGTTATATACAAAGCTACCTAGCTTCGTGTGCACTTACGTAAAATTATATTAATTAATATGTTATATTTTATTGATGGATGTCAATTATTATAGTTACAGTTCTGGTGAATTTCCGATCCTGGCGGGAAGCGTCTGTTACCGACAAAAATTCAAATAAAATGCCGCTTTATGACATAGGCTATAGGTTTCATTTTGCTCTACGCTCTAGACCAATGTTGGTAGAGAATGAAACCTATAGCATTTGTTTATGACAAAAAAGTGGCATCATATATGTATTATATTTCTCTATGAGTGGCATTTTATTTGAATTTTTGTAGATCGCGGTCGGTTGCTGCGAGAATCGAAAAGTTACTTATATATATACAACGTGACTGGTGAGACATGTTCAATACTTAAGGAGAGTACTCTGTACTGTATTCTCATTGTAATTATGTATTAAAAGTAGGTATTTAATTATTTCCCTTCAAATAAATAAATCATGGACACTAAGTAAATTACGCGGCTAGGCAAGTAGGCATACTATGTGGCCGGCATATATTTATTAAGTATTTTTTATATTTCATCTAATATAATAGCCAAATATCACGTTCTAGAGTATTGAACATGTCCCACCAGTCGCAGTATATTGTCTAGATATGGATATTATATTTATGGTTCTTTTACAAAGATTCGTCTTTTTAATGTTAATACCTATAGTTTGTAAATATAATATTTTGTCTATTTTTTTAAAGAACATTTTCTTCTATTTCGATATTGGAAAAATCCGTTACCGGTATCGCTAATGCCCTTTTTATTTCAGATATTTTACTTGGGTAACTTGGGTAAAGAAGGGTCTGGCGATCGTGTTTTGATTGAATGGAACCTTCCGACCCTAAGTGAACTTAGCTTCTAAGCCCTTATTAGGGATGGGTAGGATTTACATTACACACATTAACTTCGTAGAAATCAGTAATGGATAGTTAAACCTGCTAAGAAACCTTTTGGCAGACATCATCATCACTAGAAAATTAGAAATTATTAGGTCGTGTTCATTCGCCATAAGTAAAGCGAAAGTAAGCTGCTAGATACTGTCTACAAACTTCATTTCTAATTTATATATATTATACTAGCAGTGCCATCTTAGTAACTCGCGGTTCATCAGGCTAAATAAATTGTGATTTTTTCGTAGTTAAATATCTATCGCCTGTGTTGATCCAGGGTTGATACTTCTATGCAAAATTGCATTAAAATCGCTCCAGCAGTTGAGATGTGAAGGATTAACAAACATACACTCTCAAAAATGTTCGCCTGTATAATAGTAGTGTGATGTATGTGAAACAACGTTTTTCTAACCACATTTTATGGACCCATATTATGTCCCATGCAGTAACTTGTAATCTTGTTATTAAGTAACAAACTTAGTCAAGTTCAGTCAAATCAAACAGTAGCAGTTGATATGAAATTGTCAAGACGATGATGAGACTATATCAATATCGGTTCCCAAGCTCAGTCAACTCAAATAGAAACAATATTATAATAAGTTTGCGCCGGTACCTACCCTCACCCCCCGACTTGCCCCTCGCTCGCCCGTTATCAATTTCCTCATGCTAAACTTTAATCATTAAACATTATAAGGCCAGGGATTATGCGACGTGCCATACTAGTATAAATTCGGTAATTAGCCAAAGATTGCTCAGTTATAATTGCATAGTTTATTTGTTTATTTTCTTAAAAAACACACAACATAGTCATTAATACTAATTTTACTCTCTATAAACCAAAACCACAAAGGTTCGTCTGGTGTATAATGTTGTACGATACTAGAATTTAGTATATTTCGATATTTTTAACACGTAGATTATTTTGTACAATTGCCTATTTTTATAATCTAAAGGTGCTCCCTCACTGGGAGTATTCACTTGTAATGTAACATTATAAATTCGACATTGAGCATTACATTACAATATGTACTATCAGAGAAGTTGATTCCTAGGCAGATGGGGGACCTACGTAGTTTGGTCGCGTTACGTCAAACCCAGCCGACAGATCACAATTCAAGACGTGAGTGGAAGAATAAGGTAAGTAACATGAAAAAACTTCCCGTTTTTTTTTCTTAAATGGAGGCTTTAGGGCCGGAAAAATTATTTGAAATAGAAAAACTATGGATTATATGTGTAGCCAGATATATTAGATAGGTTCTGAAGCAGATAAGTTACAAGTTTTATTAAAATAATCAGGGATAAAATGAGTTATTGTCCGTATGTTACGAAATGTTACTTGTTCGATTCTTCCACTCAGTTACATAACAGGCGAATGCTCCCGGTGAGGGAGCACCATAACATACGAAGTTCTGGTGTCGAAATTTTTGTTGCTAAACGTTTCCTAAATTACAGGACGGATTTTGTTGAAATTTTGTGTGTTATCTCCGCCAACACCTATTTGAAATATAGACACTGTTGACTTTCATCAAATTCAATGAATATGTAAGTAGGTAAACGAAACTTTTCTTTATTATAAGTACGTAAATGTAATTACAGAAGTATGGGAAATAGGTATGAAATATAATCTGTACCAATTATAATTCCAAATTGGATATAGACTATAGAGGTCTGTGTAGTAATTTATGAGGTGCGAGGTCTATAAATAGTATATCAATGATTAACGGTTCCACGTGCCTCGATTAAGTAAACTCGGGCCTTCAAATAATTCAGTTATATTCAACGTTTCCTAGGGGTATATAATATGTAACATTCAACAGTATCTTCGAAACGTGTCAATCTTGAGCTGTTCTCTTGATTAGTACTGAAGTACTATTAGAAAAATTTTGACACTTGATAATAATAAGTTTTAGGAAGAATATTATACTTGAACAATATAATGCTCTGAAAGGGCTGTATTCTCTTTAACTTAAAAATAGAGATAACGTTATACGCGAGCTCTACATTAGCTCATATGAATATTATAAACTTTATTTGGTTAGATCATAATAAAAATATTGTTTTCTTCTGAATGACATAAATATTCTCAGAAATGTCCTACTTATTGATCACCGGCTCGGGAACTAACTCGGCAAGAATAACCTTTATAATAATCTTTAACTAGCTTTTTGCCGCGTTTTTAACGCGGTTTTGGCGGCTACTTCAAGTGATCACAAAGCGATTGTATGTAATTGAATGCGCCACTGTTTAAATAAATGGTTACAATATACTATTACTAAGGGACTGTTTCACCACTACCTGATAAGTGCCGGATAGGCTATCCACCACTTAACTTGACAGATAGAGTATGGAGAATCTGTCAAATAAGTTGTAGATAGCCTATCCGGCACTTTATCAGGAAGTGGTGAAACAGGCCCTTACGGCTCTCTCCGTCTTCTTAACAATAGCAGAAGCAGAATACGTATTATGCTGTTCATATCTAGATAAGTACTGAAGAATGTAGAAGTTTTACAAGGCATGGTGACATACAATGTTGTTACATCGTGACGTGCATTTTTACGTTACGTTGACGTAAATTTTCACGTCACGACAACGTACCGTGCCACGTTACCGCACCGTTCCACGTTGACGACGTCGTAACGTGGACATGTGGACAGGCCCTTAGTCTTGTGATCTCACAGTGTAGAGGCCAAACCGCTCGTACGCGCGGATATAAATCGAGCCTGACACCCGGTACCCACTTCCCAGAATAACATTTCTAAATCACAGAAAATACTCTCATTTTACAGTTTACTACCGCGTAAACCTAACAACTTTAAAAACTTAATTTCATTGGTTTCTCGGATAAATAGAAGAAATAAAAGAATCATAAACTCAAATGGCGCATGAATCTCAAGTTTCTTACGACACTTTGAGGGTTCCGTACGCAAAGTCTTTCGTTAAAATTAGTCATTCCTTGAATTCGTTTGCATTATTTTTTGGATAGAATTGAGGGTTTGTTTCATCAAAACGAAACGACGCGACAGGTGAGGTAACCATGTACAACATTGAAACAAAACTGAACAAATGACGTAAAACTCTTTGACATAATTATTATTAATTTTAATTGTTTTAAGTTTTTCACGCCTCGTTTCGTCTCGTTTTCGTGTGAACTTATCCTGAAAACGACTATTAAATATTCAATAATAATATCCGTATTAAATGTCTATTATTTATTTAATTTAACCTAACAAATAACCTTATCTAATTTGTTTCTTCATATACACAAGAGTTTTACTTTGTGCTAATGTTTCGGGTCTGTACTTAAAATGTAGATATTTTCGTCGTGTTTCGTCTTTGACTAGTCTTTGAACATAGTATCTTTAGAAATGTAAGGATAATTTACTTACGAACCTTATATTTAGTTACTTCTAACCGCTAAACTGACTATAGACTGACCAGTTTAAGCGCAACCCTAGTAGCATACTAAAAGTTTGCTATTAGGGCCACGCCTAAACTGGTCAGAGCATATAGTAACGTGATATTATGAGTTCCCCTAATTTTAGTGGTTTCGAAGTTGATTCAAAAGGGTTTGATCCTCTTTATTCCAAAGGGAAGGTTAAAGGCCAATTCACACTGGAAAAGGGCGAAACGAGGCGCAACTTCGCGATGCTTGAAAGGTAAGCTGTTTAAAAACTATCTTTTACAACGCCATAAATTTAAGGTACTTATTTAGCGCTTGTGATTGAAATGCGATAATGAATTTTTGTTAATCACTACATGACCCGATGATCTTCGTATAATTACTTCTATATTGGGATAGAAGTAATTATACGATAAACCTTCCCTCGATTTACACGAATATTTTATGAGTAAATTTAACTAAATTGGTTCGGCCGTTCTCGGATTTTAGCAAGACTTACAATTTTTTTTATATATAAAGATCATTAGTTTAATTTTACGAGTACATCCAATTTCTCGGGACATGTGGAATTTCATCCAAATTGGTTCAGCGGGAAGCGTTAAAAGCAAACAAATAGACAAACACACTTTGGCATTAATAATATTAGTATGGAAGCATGGATATTATGTCTGAACGATAACAATAATAAACTTTTACGTTTCAAGATGTTTCTGATCAATCCACCCTCTTTCACCTGTAATAGAAGACAGAAGATGGCCTCCCAAGCAGAGGCGGCGGCGTAAGGCGTGGGCGATGTGGGCCACTGCCTATGGCCTCGCGGTCCAAGGGGCCTTCGAGCCGTTTACGCAAAATATTATAAAGAGGTAGATATAATAACTCATCTAGCAATAAATAATAAAAAAACGGTAAGCAATTTTTAAAAAATGAGGATACAAAAAAATTGCAAAAAAATTAAGAAATTTAAAGTTATTAAAGGTCCTCTTGCGGCACCCATCAGGGGCCTTGCAAAATATATCTTGCGCACATCTAATTTAGGTCTTGCCCCGCTACTGCGCTTAAATCGCCCAAACCGCCCAAGTCGCCCAAGCCGCCCAGGCCGCCTACGAAGTAAATTCGATTTCCTACGCAGCGTTTAAAATCGTCTTACGAAATACAACTATATTTTTGAAGATTTTATTTTACAGATTTTACGTAGGTTTAAATGAGGATAAGGAATATTATATTAAATTACTAACAAAAGGAAATCCGATCTGTCTGTTAAAGTGTAGTATTAAAATACTGTTATAAATATAAGGATTGTGTTCTGATACTTTGTTTAAAATCTTTTTTGGGCAATGGGCATGTCCTTTTCCCGAATTTTAAGGAACAAAATCAATAATTACTTTTTTTAAGTATTTGCAATATCATTGTGACTTCTGGAGGAAAAATTGTAGGCACTGTCACAAATTGTATCATAGGCAGAGTGCGGACCTATTTTATTTAGCCAGGTTGTATGTTAAGCCTAACCGACAGATCACGACTAACATAATATTCTTGACATCACCCGATCGAATAACATAAGTCTACCATCAGCTTATATGAATTAATTTCTCTGATGGTACATCACTCGATCACTTTAAGGTGGCTTTTCGACCTTTGTCGCCGCGACCGACAAAAATTCAAACAAAATTTCCACTTTGTGACTTAGGCTATAGGATAGGATTAATTTTCTACCGACCTTTTTAGACCAATTCTAGCGATCTATGCCGCTGCTGCTTTGCAATGGCGTAGAACAAAATGAAACCTTTACCCTTATATCATCAAGTGGCATTTTATTTGTCGGTCGCGGTCGCTTGCCGTGGAAACACACCTTTAGTGTGGCCCATTAGTATAGTATTTAGCGAAATAATGTATTAGTAATATAATACAACCGGCAATAAAAGCAATTAATATCGGATCGGCACGGACCGTTAATGTGATTAATCGATATAGGACCGCGATTGCTATCGAAGGGTACACATTACATAAAATATGATATATATACGTGTTATATAAACGTTCTCTAACTTATAATAATATTTTTAAACATAGATCATTCAGAGTACTTAAGCAAATTGCATTCGCTAGTTTCGATGGCGAAGTTAGAATTAAAAATGCACTTAGCAATGCGTTATATCAAATCCCATACATTTTCGACATTTAACTTCGCTATCGAAACTAGCGAATGCATTTTCACTCAGCACTCAAATCATTTATGGTCGAAAGTGTAAGAAATAACATTAATGGGCCAGATTGCGTCTTCGCAAAGGATTTTCCGTTGCGAAGCTGTTTAGCTGTCAAACAATGGGACGCGGCCGACCGTCGCGCACAAAACTATCTTATTTCCTTACCCTTGTCTTAAAGTATTTCTATACCAAACTACATCAAAATCGGTTTATCAGTTCAAACGTGAAGAGGTAACAGACAGACACACACTTGCGTATTTCTAATATTAGGAAGGATGTTTACGGATGTAGTATACTACGTACATGTACATTAACATAAGCTGGCCGGCGCGGCGTCTCCGTATGAGAATGAGGTCGCTCGCTGGCCGCCATTATTCTTTTAGCAAACTTTACAACCGCATTCCCGCCGTCTTCTACATTGATATTTACCTCCTACTTTTATCTTTCTACCTATTTAGTTATTTAACCTCGTAAATACACAGTTACACTAATGTAATAAAAAGTGGATAACTATGTTTCTATTTTTACTTACGTTTCCAATAGGAAACGTTAATAATATATTCATTTTGACCATAATTTACGCCTCTAGTCCACCGACGCTGCGAACTACGAAAACTCTGCGAAACCAATGTGAAACAGCAACAGAGCGAGATGCAATATAAGATATAACGCACGGTCGTGTGGCGGATGCGGGATGAGACAGTAAATCGGTTCGCCGCAGTTTCGCAGTTCGCAGCGTCGGTGGACTAGAGGCGTTGGTGTGTTACTAAATATGTGCCCACCGATGATAGAAACTAAAATCTGTCACGGAACTTCTGCCACGTAACTTTCGTTTATTACATTTACATTCTTGTTGTTCAACCTCCTTCGAGATATTCATAGTCCAGCTAAAAGGATTTGTATAGACAAAGGCCATCGATACCTGTCGCCGCAGAGTTATGGGTCGTCTGTAGCGCCGCCGCACGCGTCATCTATCGACGCCATATTCTGTATCGCGACGCTCCATCTGTGATACCAGGGTTGCCGCAATTTTTAAATAAATAAATAAATAAAAAACTCGTTTATTTATCTCACCACAGGTACAATAACAAGACGTTTAATTAAAGAGTTATAACCAACAATAACAAGATGTTTTACACACTACAATTAGTTAGCACAATTGATGTGGGAGACTGGTGCCTAAACTAGGCGTAGCCTGTATTTCAGGACACCAGGAACTCTCTCGATTTTCCCAGCTAGTCACACAGAGTAGTGAAATTATTATTAATGTGTTGCTTATATAGGGTGTGGGGTAGTGCTTGTGTGTGTGTGTGTGTGTGTGTGTGTGTGTGTGTGTGTGTGTGTGTGTGTGTGCGTGGTGTGTGTCGCGCGCGTTTGTGTGTGTGTGTGTGTGTGTGTGTGTGTGTGTGTGTGTGTGTGTTATTCAGGTACGATTATCAGTTTTTCTGTGTTTTCGTAGTTAAGGGTTAGCAGCCATTCATTAATTTTAGTTTTGCAAACTGTCTTCGTCAGGGGGTAAATGTTTAATTTTTTATCAATTTTTTTATAGAGATATCCTCCAATGGAACTAAAGAAACGATTGGAGAATCGTGTATGAAAGCGATGCGTGGTTGTATCATGGTTATATCGTCTATTGCGGAGGGATGATGGGATGTAGTTAAGGAGGTTATGGTGTTTGAGAACCGTATGTGAAATGTAGAGTTGGCGTACTGTCAAAGCTTTTGTTTCTTTGTAGAGAGACTCGGTTGGGTAACGGAAAGGAAGACTATTGGACACTTTCAGAATTGCCCGTTGTGCTCTTTCTAATTGTAATATGGTGTCTTTGTGTGTGCCGCCCCATGTTGTAATGCAATATGTGAGCAACGGTTGGCATAGTGTGAGGTACACTATTCTCCTCAGTCCTTCGTCCGCTACGTTTCTTATATTCCTAAAAGTTGGTATCAACTTCCTAATTCGAGAAGTAAGGGCCTCTATATGCGGACGGAAGCTGAGGGAGGGGTCAAGTATAACTCCTAGGTATTTTGTAGTGCTCGTAATTTCCAAAGGCTCACATGTACATGGTTCAGGATACGGGTTCACGCATGTGTGTGCGGTGATAGTGTATGAGGTCAACTCGGGTGGCGTCCGTATTGCGAATGGGATGTATTTAGTTTTTTGGGTGTTGAGGGTGAGAATATTTTTACGTAACCATTCAACAACGGTGTTAAGGCCATGTTGTGCCGTTTTAAAAACGTTTGTCCAAGAATTGGAATGGAACACAAGGGCCGTATCATCCGCGAAGGTGAAAATTTTTCCATCTCGTATGTTGAGCGTACACAGATCATTAATGTAGATGAGGAATAGGGTTGGAGCGATCGCGCTACCTTGGGGAACGCCGTGCGTGGTAGTTAATTCCGGACTCAGGTACTCATCTACCTTAACACTCTGTGTACGATCACTTAGGAAATCCTCAAACAGTTTGAGTTGGGTTCCTCTTATTCCCAAAAGGTTCATCTTCTTTAGTAGGATGGCAATAGAGACCGTGTCAAAGGCTTTTGCTAGGTCGAGAAATATTCCTATAACTTTTTGTCCCATATCGAGCTGTTTTACTATGCAGTCTGTAAGTTCATGAACAGCATCACCTGTAGATTTGCCTGCACGGAATCCATACTGGGATTCTGATAACAGGTTGTTGCCTTCAAGGTAAGCTGTTAATCTTGAGTTCATAATTCGCTCTAATATTTTTGCCAGGGGTGGTAGGACAGCTATTGGTCTGTAGTTATTGATCTGGTCTCTGCTACCTGCCTTATAAATGGGATGAATAATCGCCCTCTTAAAGGCTTTAGGAAAAATGCCAGTTGAAAAGGACAGATTTATGACATGTGTAAGAGGTGGAGCAATAAATTGTATATTGTTTTTTATAATCCCAGTTGGTATATTGTCCCAGCCTACGGCGCAATTACTTCTTAAGGACATTGCAACTTTTGTAACTTCCTTTACGTCTGTGGGGAGGAGCACCATTGAGTGACAGGGAGTTGGCTTTGAGTTATTCAGGCTTTGTGGTGGCTGATGTATTTTTTCAGCCACTGTTTTTCCTATATTGACAAAAAATTTGTTTACTTCGTCTACGGATTTTTCCGGTGAGGAAGAGAGTGATAGTAGCTCAGTGGCTCCGCTGCGATTTTTTGTTCTATTTGTGATTTTATTAATGGAGTTCCAAAGGGATTTTGTATTATTTTTGGAGCTTAGTAGCTCGGTACGATAATATTCTTGTTTCAGCTGCTTTAGAATTTTGGTACAAAAATTTCTGTAACGCGAGTATGTGACGCCAAGAGTTAGATTATCAGGGTTCTTTCTTAATTTTTTGTGCATATTATCCTTGTTTTTTAAACAGCGAAGGAGACCGGGCGTGACCCAAGGTTTTAGAATTTTTTTCCGATTAGAATATCTTATCTGCTTTGTATTGGTCTCTATTTTAGAAGATATGAAAGAAACAAGTGAGTCTGCTGCAGTATTAGGGTCTTTCGATTGATAAATTGGGGAGAAGTCTATTTTGGATATGTCAGTAGCGATTTGTTTGTAGTTTAATTGTGCAATAGTTTTGCGGGTCTCTATCTTTAAAATTTTTGTTGATAAGAACAGTATGACGGTGTCGTGGTCAGTAACAGTGGAATGGGCGACACGCACGTTAGCCGGAAGGTTGGTCTTTAGCATCACGTGGTCCAGACAACTGGTAACACGAGTGGGCAGGATATGCGCTGGAAGCAATCCAAATGATGCAAGTAAAGTTAAATATTGGGCTTTATTCTGATCTTGGGAGTTTTCAGCTATATTTATATTGAGGTCACCAACTATTGCTATATTACTAGATTGGTCTATTTTAGTAAGAAAGTCGTTTAGTGAGTAGAGAAATGGGGTTATATCTTTTGTGGATGGTGACCTGTATATAACCAGCACTGTTGTGTTATTATTCATGGATATTTGCAGGCAGTTAGCATCTGTTATGGGGAGCTCGGTCACTGTCACTGGAAGATTTTTCTTCGTATAAACAACTACACCGTCATTTTGTAATTTGTTGTATTTGGTTGTGTAGGAATTGAATTCCGGTAACTGTGGCATAGTGTCGACTCCTCGCTTCCAGCACTCCGTCAGGGCGATCAGATCCCACTGGATTCGGGTTCGGGCCAGAGCAATTTCAAATTCATGCATATTTTTGTTTATGCTCCGTATATTTTGACAGATTAATTTAAGATTTTTTTGTAAGTTTACTCCGGGTGGAATGCAATCGTCCAGATCGCAGTAAGCAGAGCCAGCGACGACTGAGGAGTCAATGTCGTTCATTGCTTGATTTATGTTATCGAATTGTTAATAATTATTGTTCTTGTGTCACGCGCTATTTTATCTCCCAACCATTTGCAAAATATCTGCTGTGTAATATAGCTGCTATTTGAAAATTTTAAATTAAGAGTTTGGATGAATGTGTGATTTCTGTAATAGTAATGTAAGATAGTGTGAAGTAGAGAGTAGTTTATGTTATGTGTTGTTAAACTATTTTGTTTGTTCTTTGTTATTATGGTGTTATTAATATGGTTAAGCAATTGTGTATATTCTAGTCCTACTTGTAGCATTGACATATAACTAAATAAAATAGATGTGACGTAGAAATGATTAATTACATGTTTAAATTCTTTTGACGTAATATAATTAGATGTTCTGCCTGGCTCCGCGCGCGTGTTTAAGGGTAAGCGCGGATAGAACGGAGCCCAGTGGAGAGGATTTTATTAACGCACTTGAAAATAAACTTTAAAATCATTAAATAATACTCCCCACACCGATTTCGGTGACGGTGGCCAGTTTCATTGAAACCAGGCCTGTTACGCAGGAGTAGTTTTTATAGTGCCCAAATATGTGCGCAGTACACAAGAGCACTCTCTATTCCTTTCACTCTCATAATCCAGTGGGACGGAAGACCGACACGACTGGCGAGAGATCAGGCGCAGGACCGACTTTTTACATGCCCATCCGACGCATGGATCATCTTACTTGTCAGACAATCAGGTGATCAGCCTGCATTGTCCTAACCAAACTTGGAAATAACATGTTTCCAACGCGGGGTTCGAACCCACGACCTCCGGAGTCGAGAGCCACGCTCTAACTACTAGACAACGGAGGCGTTCAAAAAAATCATTAAACTAAAGTGCATGAACCTTCTAAAAAATGTTCGCGTGTCCCCGAGGTTACGCGGGAATCCCTTAACGGCAATCGCACTTTAGTGTAATAATTTTAAAGTTTATTTTTAAGTGCGCTAATAAAATCCTCTCCGCTGTACTCCGTTCTGTCTGCATTGACCCTAAGGGAACCGAACTTTTTCCTGCAAAACTGTTTTCTATGTCCTTCCTAGTGGTCTTCATATGATCTGTGCCAATTTTCATAAAAAATTGGTCCGGAAGTTCGTAAAGCACCAAATTGTTGTTGGAAAAGAGTTCATACTATATATCGCAGAAACGCTTATTATTGTTGGCATTCCTAGTATTCTCAAACAAAAATTGAAGGTGTGAAGGAATTGAATGTATCTTTTAATTCAATTATTAAAAATAGTAAAGCACCCAGTTATGATCATATTAAGAGCTCTCACTACTGAAAATCCTTTTATTGTAATTTCTAGTATTTTCAATCAAAAATCTAAAGTTCCAATAGTAGGATGACTGCCAACGATTGGGTAGTTTGAACTTTGACCTAAGTACGTTGGCTTATACATATATAAATAAACATGTTTTTGTAATATATAATAAATAAACATATTTCTTTTTAACATTATAATATATATTTAGATATTTAAAAATTTAAAGAGACTGTAACCAGCAGTCAAACTGCGTAAGCAGTTTTGCAGGAAGTGTATAACTATTATATATATTATAAGAATAAATGAAATAAATAAATAAATGTTTTCAGAAATGTGCCAACCCTGGGAATAACATATGGAACAGAACTACTATCTCTCCTGTCGATATAAACTTCGGAAAATGGTAGGGTGCTAAATTACAAGCGATTTGTTACACCGTGCTAGTTTATCTATAAAATATCTACTTCAATGTGTAATGGAAAGACTAACATGACGGATAGCCTAGACATGGTTACAGCAAACTGCAAAGTAACAGTAATTTTTTATTGTTAAGTACTATTGTATGAACAATTATAGCAATATTGTGATTTAGTTTAAATTTTTTGATACATATACAATTGAAAAAAAACTTTAAAATATATTTGTAATATGGGCCTGTGATGTCCAAAATAAAGATTATATTTTAATTTAATAAAAAAAAAATAGTGTAGTTAAATATGTGAGTCGTGATTATAGTTTAAACTTTAAGCGATGCAATCGAAGGCTTTATAGTGATACGAGATGACGCCCGCAACTCTGTTGCGCCAAAACCGTACATTTTTCCGGGACAAAAAGTATCCTATGTAAAGGATATAGGGATTCCTTTGCCGGGACTCGAAAGTATCCATACCGAATTCCAGCAAAATCGGTTGAGCGGCTTGGGCGTGAAGAGGTAACAGACAGACAGACAGATAAACAGACGGACAGACACATTTATAATATAAGTATGGATATTGTAATCATTTTCATAGAATAACAAAATTTGCCGATCGCAAATAACAACGTGACTTCACAATATATTTAAATAATAATTGTTGTGTTAATTATTGTGTATTAATTATATTTATATGTTGCTGTATGTCATACATAGTAATAATATTGCACAAGGTTAAATACTGTAAACGTTATACATAATGCTTGTTATACAATACACAGGTTGCTCGTGTACAAGATATACAGCGTGATGTAAATATTTTGTATCGTAGCTCTCATTACAGATGTTTGCGTTTGTTCGCTCATTATGCTGACAAGCTGAGGTTTTCTCCACTTTGAATTCTCTTTGTTCCGTTCACACCGCCTTTACGTAACATTTACGTTCTTAAGTCAATTCTCTTATTATTATGACTGCGGGCTATTTCTGTGTCACCTAAGGGTTAGATTGAATGCAACGTAATATATATTATGCGATATATTTTTAAATCAGTCATTGAAAATTGCAAATTTAACCAACGCCTTGGATGGAAAGTCTGTGCAAAAATTTAATCCCACCAAAAAAATTTCATATAAAATGTTGCCAAGACGATCACATAAGGTTTGGCCTGTGAAAAAGATATCAGATCTCATGTAGTGTCAAGCTTCTGAATCTACACGGCCTAACTCTACCGACCCTAAATCCAACAAATTCTACATATATCAGTAAATGTATGGCTTTGCCGTTTCGCTACCGTCGTGGAGGTGATACGAATATTTAGTTTCTGATCTGAAGTACTTACTTCAGGCAAAAACGAAACAGCCAAGCCATACATGTTTACTGATATGTAATATTTGTTGAAGTTAGGGTCGGTAGAGTTAGGCCGTGTAGATTCAGAAGCTTGGCACTACATGAGATCTGATATCTTTTTTCACAGGGCAAAGTTTATGTGGTCGTCTTGGCAACATTTTACATGAAATGTTTTTGGTGCTATTTTCATGTCCTAATTCATAAAATTGGCGAAAATCTCATATAAACTTCCACCCTCCCCCCTCCGCCCCTCTTTAGGGGACGAAAGTTATAAGTTTATGAATTTTTTTGATAGTTGTATACTAAACTCAGATTACATACCAAATTTCAGCTCTCTAGCACTTCAGGAAGTAGCCAAACATTTTGATCGTCATCAGTGTGTCAGTAACGAAATTGGTGTATTTTAGATATTAATAAAATCTTAAGTATTAGAGTTATTAAATTCAGACTTTTTTATGTTAAATTAGTCTATTATTGACATCATATCCTGAGAGTATGACCTATCTGGTACATCGGAAACTAACTCTATGAGGATTCAAAAAACGACGAAACACATGAAAAAATGTAGGTAGTGATCTTGCGCTTCGCTTGGCTCGTCTTGGACGGGGCACTACCGGGGAGGGGGTACCCAGAACATAATTACTTCGTTTTCTGGTACTAGATACATTAAGAACAAGTATGTGGAAGATTTTCGGAAAATAATTTCATATTATGTACCAACGTTTCACTCTGTGATGCACAAAAATCCCACAAGCTACTTGGGCCACCAATACCCCGCATTATATGTAGCACTTAAGCTGTCTCACAATCTACTTGGGCAACTATGTCCCACACTAAACATAACACTAGAGGTCCTACAACCTACGTGGGATACCAGAATAATATGTTGAAAAAAATCTACGTGAGAGAGCCATGCTTCGGCACAAATGGGCCGGCTCGACCGGTGAAATACCACGGGCTCACAGAAAACCGGCGTGAAACAGCGCTTGCGCTGTGTTTCGCCGAGTGAGTGAGTTTACCGGAGACCCAATCCCCTACCCTTTTCCCTTCCTACCCTCCCCTATTTCCTTCTTTACCCTCCTCTATTCCCTTCCCTACCCTCCCCTACCCTATTCCCTCTTGAAAGGCCGGCAACGCACCTGCAGCTCTTCTGATGCTGCGAGTGTCCATGGGCGACGGAAGTTGCTTTCCATCAGGTGACCCGTTTGCTCGTTTGCCCCCTTATTTCATAAAAAAATCTAAACGTCCAACAGCCTACATGGGACAGCAACGTCCTATACTGGCGACCTCTGTGGCTCAGTTGGTGGGCTGTTGGCAGCTCAAGCCGGGGATCGCGGGTTCGAATCCCGCCGACGGAACAAAAAGTTTGAAAGTTCCTGGGTCATGGATGTGTATTAAATATGTGGATCATATAATAAAAATCTTAAATATATGTATAGTATAAAAGTATTAAATATATTTCCGTTGTCTGGTCCCGCCCGTTGGTAACACAAGTCCTTCAGGTACTTAGCACGGGGCCAGACTGACGTGGTGTGAAGCGTCCATAGATATTATTATTATTATTACTATAGTTTATGTACTACTTATTACTATGTGTGTACTATTACTACACTAGACAATTGCCACGTTCTACGCTAATGGATTCTTGATGTTTCACTTACGCTTTTTACCGAGCTGCAGCGTATATTTTTGCTACAATATGTTTAAAGTTTACTCTAAACACTCGCGTGCTCGACTACTTTTTCTGATTTTATCGCTTCAAGCTGACCTAGTATAGCTTGTATACTATCTTACCGAGGGTTACTCAGTATATTATGTTGAACTAGTTGACGTCCGCAACTCCGTTGCACCGAAATACGTTAATCACGCGGGAACCGTAAAATTTTCCGGGATAAAACTATCCTATGCCCTTTCCCGAGACCCAAAGTATCTTCATCAAAATTGGTTCAGTGGTTTAAGTGACACACACACTTTCGCATTTTTACTATTAGTATGGAGATGGATTTCATGAAAATACTCATTTCACTTTTAAAGTATTATCCTATTGGTTTTCTGCTCTCCACGACACAGGGAATCCTAGTGTGGGGAGCAGTGTTTGTTTAAGATAACGTGTAAAATTCTACTTGAGGGAAATAAAGATTTGTTTATTTGTTTAAGCAGTTCTATAATGTATAATAAGTTATTCTAGTGAGTTATTAAATGAAACCGAATTGAGGCGAAAATAGGTTATTCGTTGAACACGTGTATTTAATAAGAATCGTTACTATCGTTAATTCTAGTATAGTTAATTAATTTATACATTAATATTATAAGCCACCTAAATCAATCAATTTTAGATACTTAAATGTATTATAATTAAATTTCAAAGATGTTTTCTGTAAAATTAGAAATGAAATCATACCACTGAGATCTTAAATAACCTAAATATCCTATAAATGTATTTACGAAACATCTTGAAATAACTATCATGTTATTTAAAGCTTACACAAATTATATTTAAATACATGCGCATAATATTATCTCGAACAACAATAGTTCGGGCAATACAACCTACACTTGAACATACGTACGAGCCTCATGAGTACAAGGAATAAATTCTTATAAAGATGGAACGTTGAATTTTATAGTAGTACCTCTAGGGCTGTCAAAAGTAAAAGCCGAATTGGCTTTTACGCCATTCCTCACCCTATCAATTGAAGACGGTTTGTTCGGTAAATACCTCTTTTATTGAAATTTTGTGTACACATACTAATATTATATCGTAATGTTTTACAAACACTTACGTTTGTCTGAGGTTAATCCTTGAATATAAATTATGTGTTAAGTAATCGTATGTTGCTTCACCAGACTTACAATAGACAGAGCAAAATGTTTTTGAGCTACTTGGAACTATATTGGAAGCTCACTGAATAGGCTACAATAGAAAAGTAAGGGGTCTTAAATTAGTATTATTACCTGAGGCCGTAGCCAAAGTCCCTTTCGTTAAAAACGATGACGAAATTCGTTATCAAAATGTATGGGATTTGACATTAGTCTTCGCAAGCGAAATGTCATTTAGCGATGACTTGTGTCAAACCGCATACATTTTCATAACGAATGTCGTCATCGTTTTTAACGAAATATACTTTGTCTAGGGCCTCAGTTAATTTATCAGCACAACAAGATTTTTTTTAAATTGCCCCTTCTTTTCTTTTAAACATACTAAGCTCCAAGTCTATTACAAGTAATTCTGGTTTCTCGATTTCAAGGCGTTGACAGCCCTGATCACGCCCAAGACAGGCATTACTTGATCCACACAAATGTACGTAATTTTATTTTATCTACGCGTTTTGCTACGTACAAGGAGTGTACCAGAAAAATTCTCAGCTTGTACAAATGAGAGAAACGTTTCGTTAGGTAAACGTGGATCTGCATAATTAATCTGTTCAGAGCGTTTTCCAGTTGATACCCTGAAAAATATTTAAATGATTAAGAATGTATATGTGTGTTTCGCAAATATCGAGAACAACGTTGCTACCTGAAGATTGTAATTAAATATATTACTATCATGATTGTTGTATCGTTTATACAAGCTGTAACAAAACTAAGTGATAAAACTTTAGGGTGTGTATGTGTTCCTTATTTAAATAGAGTTCACTGTGAAAGTGGCAGCGCCGAAAGAGCATTTTTTTTGTGATTTGTATAGGTAAGCGCCCGCGCTTCATGAATTTTTCCGTACAAACATGAAACAAAAAGTTACTCTGTCAGCGCTGCTACTTTCACGGCGAACTTTATATAGGGGACCCATACACACCCTAAAGTATTAGCACTTACTTTTGTTATACCCTGTATACTTAAACGGTATATTTTAAAGTGTTCGAGGTACAATTAATTTTATTATAGTATATTCGATATAGTATTATAGTATATTCGACTGGGAGCCAGTAACACTAACAAGGTGTAACTGCAGCCTAGCACCACTAACATAGCTTAGATCGATATAAGCTGAAGCAGACGTAGTTTATATGTTGCACTTTTACTATTCGTAGCATGGTCTAGCGTAGAGGGTCTACGACACAGAAATAAATCAAGATAGAATGGTGACGCGCGTGCGTTGCTAAGGAATCGCTCGTGTCAATTTTTGCTTTGCTTTTAGTTAGAACAAATAACTTACCCGTGGAAAGAAATACCTTCTTTTGACCGATTCACTTTCGTACTTCTGTTTTTACAATTAGATACTGCACAATGAGGCATTTTTGCACAACCGCTCCGGTGTAATCAAGTCGAGACGTGCGCGCTGACTGAATGAACGTTCAACGAATCTTGCACACTTGTGCAAGATTGAAACACGCGTGCTCCACCCGCTTAGCCGTTCTATCTTGATTTATTTCTGTGGTATACGCTGTAGAATTACTGCGGTAACTCTTACAGAAGAAACTCGATTATCCTGGCCCTGAGATATACGGATTCGCGATTCGCTTCGGTATGGACTGCCCTCGAAAAGTGTATCTTTTAAATAATTTCTTAATTAACATTAATTTTCTGCGTTTCCTATCGAGTTTCGAGTTTCTACCGTATAACAGATAGCACTTCTAAGCAAGGTGTAGCTAGCATTATGTGAAAATAGCTAACCTTACTAACATAATTTTTAAGATAAATTGTAACTAACATAATTACTAACACTATCACTAACACTACTAACTTAGTCTAAGAAAAATTGTTACTAACGAAATAACAGAACTAATACTTAAGGATGTATAGTGTCCGAAAAAAGATGATGATTATTATTATCCGTAGCAAGGTATCTTCGGTTTGGTACAATATTGTAGTAAAAATATGAATTTTGTTTTCAAACCCTTTATACAACAGAAAATACAAATAAAAAATACAATTTAACAGTGAAAAGTAATAATCTAAAAAGGTTAATTCATAGAGATTTAAATCGCACATTCGCGATACATAAATACGTGATCGCTCATGAGCATAACTACTCTGAGAATAATGACCCCTTCATTTGCCTTCCGTTTGATATCAATACAGATTGCGAATTCATATTTGCAATTCGGAAAATTGCGGTTCCGTAAATATGGTGAGTTTCAATACAATATATAAAAATTATCGCCAATTTTCGGTTCGGTGGGTGATAGTTGAAGAGAGAGCTACTCGTAATATAATATCAGTTGCGACGATTTTATTATAATTTATATTCTTTCTGTGTAATAAGGCTGGATTTGTTACTACAGTAATAAATTATTATATCTGATTCCTAACCAAGTATAAATCTATAACTCAGCATTAAGCTTCCACAGGTCGTAAAAGGCTTTATAGGTAGCCAAATCAATGGCAATGATCATTAACCAATGCGGGCGCCCTGATATTCTGATTGTGTTGAACTTGTACCTATCAAACATTATATTAGACGATCACTGTGGCTCAGTTGGTGGGCTGTTGGTATCTCAAGCCGGGGGTCACAGGTTCGAATCCCGCTGACGGAACATAAAGTTTTCAAAAGTTCCTGGGTCATGGAATTTTTTTTGAATATTGAAATGTCATCGGATCTGTCAGATTAAGGTAGAGAATGTTTAGTATACCCCAAAGAAGCTTCCATATAAAGCACTGATGATTCAAAGGTTAGGTAAGCCTGTAGGGACATCTTCAAAAATAAAAAAATAAAGCTTCATATTTTCATAACTAAGCTTCGCAGATTTTGCACTAAACTAAATGATTTAGTCCTTGTTGTCTAAAATATATTTATAATTTACCGAAATAAGCAATTTTCTGAATATATTTTCTGTTTCAAAACTTTAAAATAACTGCAGAACCCACAGCTGAAATAAAAAACGCTCTTATTATTTTTTTATCAGTTTTACCTAATGTAAAAAATCTACTAGGTCTCCATGACGCTCGAGTGACTACACAAATAGCACCTTCACCAAGATGAAGTTTAATTATAGTAGGGGAGGGCCCCTACTATAATTAAACTTCATCTTAATTCAAAAGTACTTGACATTTTACTTCAACTCGAAAGTATAATCCAGATTGAAAAAGAAACTCCGTTTTCTTATATTTTTGTTTCCTGTTACTCGCGTCGGGTTCCTATTACCAATATCTGCTGTTCGCAATTTTCATATTTGATAGCAATATCTATATTATTTGAATATTTGGCTGAGTCATTATATTTGCGATTCTACTTGAGATATAAATATATTAACGTATTTTGCTTATTCTCCAATATAAATTATATTATAATAGCAGTCTCACTGTTTTTTTTTCTTTATGAAATAAATATTGCTTTATTGTTGAGTTCATTAATATCTTATCGTTAGTGATTAAGAGCGGGCTGTAAAATTTTGCTGTGTTTTCTAATAAGTATTACGATCCCGGAAGACGGTTGACTTAAATGAAATTGAAATTTATTTAATCATTGCATAATATTTATCTGATATTTGCCTTACGGAAAACACGATTCACTTATTTTGACTCGATAGTTATATTTTTCGAAATTATGAATCTTTCTGGGCTTTTCAACAAATATCTGTTACACTTATTGAGTTACTATCATTAAATAACTTGCGCTACTACAATCACACACTTTATAAAATAATGGCTAAAGGAAATATTAGTATTGTATTTAATTTTTAAGTAATCATCAAAAAACATTTTTGGGACTTGCGTCCTTTACTTTCGTGCTATAATGCGGGAACCGTTGTTACGCGATATTGTTCACTATTCGCTGCAGCGCAAAGCACAATGCCCGGAGTCACGATTATGGAATGCTTGAATGGTGTGTAGGCGGGGCTAGCGTGCTTTGATATTTCTGACAGCCCGCTCTTAAATTATACTTAAGTATGATGCGGATAAACAGATATTGATGTATTACTAGGAAACCCTCCGAAAAAAATATGGCGTTTATGCGGCAAATTAACTACTAAGCCAGACAAGGACAATCCATTTATTACATCACACGACATTTACTGCCGCGCTCAGATACATTTAATTATGATTAAACCTTCAATGTAATGAAGAGTTTGACAGATTATGTATGGAGCCTATGTAAAATTTTCATTTAATTACATTTAAAAATTAATGTTCGTCACTGAGTGCGACAGTTAGACATGTGGATAGAGTCCAAATGATTTTTTTCCCTATTCTATATAATCCAGCTTCGAAGTCACTAGTGGTTCCTTCACATGTGAAGTCTAAATCGGTAATGTCCATTTCGTGAATTAAATTCCATTCCAGAGGCGTCCGCGTTCGTACAACGCTCAAGTGCGGTTTGGAATTTGTAGCAGCTGGCTTAGATGTACCATATTTGGACGCTGTTAATTTGTTTATTAAACCACAAAAAATATTGAGTTATGAATGCAGTCTTGTCCTAAACGATCTAAAGAACTGAAAACTAAAACAGAAAATGGCTGCATTCATAATTCAGTATGTTTTTTTTTTTGTGGGATGATACACAAATGCTTAACAGCGTCCATATATGAACGTCGAATTTTTTATTTGGTATGTTGCTAGCTTTTGAAGAGGGATACACTCGTTTTATAGAGGGTACATTGATAAATGATCTTTGTCTTTAATTGCAGTTTTAAAGTTTTATAAAATTTGTCAAAAAGGAGGTTTTTAAATTGAAATGTTCATGGAAGTTCAAGGAAGGTTTATATTAGAAGGAAAGTGATACGAAGTTCACCGGGTCATCTAGTTATATTTTATTATGGTACGTCGATGCCAGGTAATGGATTCGACTTTCCAGTCGGCCAATCGTCAGCTCTATTCCAACTTTAGTCATTACGTGATGACGTCAAAACTGTTGACAACCTCTGCAATTAGCTTTGACATTAGATTAGTTTATTAGCTTTACGGAATATAATATTTAGTTCTGCTGATTTAGAGACTAGAGATAGTAGCATGAAATGAAATTTAAGTCGTGTTATACCAAGTAAGACTGTGACGACTTAATAGTTTTTTTTCTTATTTATGCTAATGATAGGGCCTTATCCTAATTAACATTTACGAATTAAAATTTTGTGGTGAAATCATCCCAGGTGGACGCGAATCACATCCAATATAAAACTCATAGTAATTAAAAGTCGACACAAAGTGATCTACGCTTAAAGTGTGTCCGAAAATATCAAAACTAAGCTTAAAATGTGGTAGTGGTCCATGGCAAAATAATTTTTTTTCAATAGGTCTATCAAAAGCACTGCTATAGACCGATGCTAAAACACACAGCCAAAATATTTTTGTACGCTTACCTTAAAACTATTTTTACTTACATTAAAATTCTAGTAAAAACTGTCTTCCTAAAATTAATTCTTCTGCTATTCGTTTTTAATACACGTTCAATAATAAAATGAATACATAGGCTGCACTAAAAGTATCGAGAATGGAATATTTTCACTGTTCCTGTCTTATTAAAATCTTTTTAATTGAAAACTCCTTGTTTTTAAAAATCGAATACCATTTATTTATTTAAAAAAAGATTCTCGGTCTTGACTCTTGTCACAAGGTCTTATCAAACTTGTTTAGTCGTTGAGAAAATGGAATTGACTCGAGAAAATTCTAGACCCATGATTTATTATGACTTTCGAAGTGGTTTAACACAAAAACAGTGTGTTGACCTGATGATTTCTGCATTTGGTGATGAAACCCCATCCAAAACCCTGCTGCCCTCGTATAATATTGGAGCTACAGTATAGAGTCTTTTCAGGTTACCTCATGCGCGCGGTAAATATTTGATGCGGCTGTGTATACGAATTAGAGAACATCGGAAGTCGCTTGAAAATGTCATGTTACATTGCAGCCACTTTATATTTTGTATGGAGAAAGGGAAGCGAGAGCCATATATTAACGCAACAATTATGCAGCTATCCTTTTCTTCCAGCAAAAAAGGATAATGCATATAAAAATATTTTTTACCTTAATACAAAATGATATTATAAACTGAAAAAATATATATAATTCCGAAAAATCAGCTTTAACTCATCAAGCCCCATACGGGCACCGGTGGTCGCGACAACAATAGAATACAATAGCATTTCCAAGAATCCGCGATCGAAGGGTTAAGTTTTTAATCCTTCTGTTTTGCTGTAAAGAAATTTACATACGATTATTTAAATAAACTACTGTACTATGACGTCACAGTCACACATCGTATCTCTTTATCTAACTGACTTTAAAGGCTTAAATAACTTTGTTATTTTTCATTTCATCAAAAAATTTATTTAACTACATGATTTATCAAAAAGTTACATTTATCGAAATAAATATAAAATCGTGCACATTCCCTATTGTAATTACTATTCACCGAATCGTAGGTTTGTATTAAAGTTTGGAACTCTCATAAACACACAATTAAGCAGACTGCAACTCGTGTATACGGCTAAGTCAGGTGGAAACTTAGTAGTTTAGAATTACGAATATTCTGGAAGTTGGTCCGTTTGCTCATTCGTCAGTTGTATAACTAGTTATACAAAGGAGTAGCGCGAATTGTATAACCAATTATACAAAGCAAATGGCGGGTAATGCGATTAGAGTTTGGCGCCTAATTGATCTGTTGTTGGCGCGAAACGTTGTTCTGATTGAGAAATTCACAGAACTAAAGGAACTAAAGTTTATTGCCAATTTAAATGTTGAAAATTGATGAAAAAGAACCGAGAGTTCGTTTGTTCGATGATTATGAACGTGTAGAGGGGCACGAATATATTTCTAGATGACGCCCGCAACGCCGTTGCGCCAAAATTCGTTTGCCGTGTGGGCACCGTAAATTTTTCCGAGATAAAAAGTATCCTTTCCTGGGACTTTAAAATCGGTTATAGCCATGTTATAGACAGAAGAACAGACAAGAATCAGACAGATACACTTTCGTATTTATATTATTAGTATGGATTAAGAATTTACAAAAGACGCTATATTGTCTCTGGGTGATTATCAGGACGCAAAAAGTGTTGCTCTATCAAAATTATTCGTCGCAAAATATATGGTTCATGAAAATATCAAAAGTAAACTTTTGATTAACTATTATTTTATACGCTGTTCAAACTTTAACGAACAAACGACTATTACCTACTTTTATGCGGCATTTATAGCAAACTGTTTCCGACTAAAACCAATCGGAAGTTAAAATAAACGGCCTAAACTGAACAGCACTAAGCCACAAAATAAATTTAGCGTTTGAAAGCTGCGACCGAATGATTCGTATGTTTAGTGCGCCATATTCAGTATTTATGTCGACATAATACCACATTTTATCTTTATTTATAGTTATTGCTAGATTTAAAATGGGGTTCTGATACAATATGTTAGATTAATATAAGCAATATAATAAAATAGTAGCACAATTATAAATTAAGGAATATATACTGTTCTTATGTCTGGGCAGGGGCGCCAAAATACCAACTCCTCCCTCTGGATCGTATCCAACGAAGGGCCGCTCGAATTTTTGACTGCCATAGTGTTCAAACAGGCTGGACCCCTTGGAATTATGCCGAGATGTAGCTTCACTCTGCATCCTCTATCGGTTGTATCACGGGGAGTGCTCTGAGGAAATGATCGGAATCATACCTCCTGCAACTTTTCGCCATCGTTCCACGCGAAAAATATACCCCTCATCACCTTGGTGAGTGGCAGTCTTCCACCGTGCATTTTTTGCGTAACTTTCTGCCGCGCACTGTAAAACTCTGGAATGAACTGTCACCAGCAGTATTTCCGGACCCATACGACTTTCAAACCTTCAAGAAGAGAGCGTATTCCCTCTTAAAAGGGCGGCAACGCACCTGCAGCTCTTCTGATGTTACGAGTGTCCATGGGCGACGGTAGTTGCTTTCCATCAGGTGTTTGCTCATTTGCCCCCTTATCTATGACGTTTGCTCAAAATAGGTCGTGCGGTTCTTCATTTAAATCACATTTTTTGTAAAAAAATGAATTCAATAAATGGGGGAATATTATAATTACTAGAGATCGCCCAATGGTCGAAATTCGACCTTAAATTTAATTATCTTCTTCTTTTGGCTCCCCGTTTAAAGTATTGACTATTTCAGATTTAATAAAAAAACAACAATCCATTTTTAATTTGACAACAGACTTCAACTTTAAACAAAAGAACGAATACGAATTATATCGTATGTATAGGCTTGTCATTCAAAAAGGTGGTAGTATGCACATTGTAGTGTGTTTAATGTATTATTTGATAAAAAAAAGTATGATATAAACATAATTTCAAAATAATATTAGCTCGATGCACTCCTTCACCATATCAACTATTATAACTGTGCAAAATTTTATTCACCTACGTTTCCGCATTTTTCGTCAAAAGGGAGCCAAAGTTTTTCGCTCGCGTATTAATATAATAATAATACAACGTAAACGAAGCCGTGGCATAAGTTTTAATTGTAGCGACAACAATAAATATTCAAAATATCTTCGCGTTTATCTCAACAAGGTTATTCCGGCAAACACGGATTCCTTAAAATTCGGCGAGTGTAAAATCACTCTGTACCGGTCGGGTGATGGTGTTAGGGCAACACCACACTGCGACGCGTCGCAATGACGTCGCTCAGCTGATATAATATAACAAGTACGATGAGTTGTAATCACAGAATGACTCAAGACAGAAATATATGCGTTACGTAAAGATAATTCGCTAAGACAAAATAATAAAGCTTTAAGGTTTTAAGCTTTATTTGCTTATGCTCAAAATCAAAATCGTTTATTGACCTGGAATGTAGGTTCTAAAAAAGTTGATTGCGAAGTTCAATGATAATTCAATTATATTTGACGCTAATATCTGACTATAATATAGTTCTTGGCCAAGATGTTCTTACTGAGTACAATAACGAAGTTAATAGTAATTTATGTATTTGGTGTTAATAAGCCAGATTGCATTGCCTCTGTCTATCCCAGTTTTTACATACGGATCCCATTTTTACGCAGCACTTAAAATAGATGTATATTGTAGTTTGTACACCTATTTTTTACATAAAAACGTAACGCTACGTTAAAATTGGGATGCGTACAAAACGGGTATCTAAAGTTTCGAATTACTGCTACAAATCTGCGGCTACCGTCGCTAAGTGTGAAACGCCTTAAGCCGGGGCTTTATATTATATTCACGTCCCGGGCCAGCGCCTCTAATGAGCTCCGGGATACAATTTTAAGCAACTCACGTGGAAACCCAGACTTGCCGAATAAATCTTGGTTTATCTGAATAAATATATCAGCATAAGCGAATATTGCGTTACGTAAAGAAAATTTAAGGGTTTATATAAATGAAAAATATTGTAAAGTACTATCAGAGAACCTTCTCCTTGACTGTTCTGCTCTACTGCAGAGCAGAAACAGGCACCTTGGTCGCTACGAATACTCATCCACAGAGGAAATTCGTAGCACCAACCCCAACCACATCGTTCGATTTATGCGCGGCATTGCATTGGCGACGGTACTCTAATGCGAAGGAGTCACAATAGATCCTCAAGGGCCGCAGTGACATCAGTGCTACAATGATCTGCCTTCAGAACAAAAAAATCAGAGAAATTGGTTCACATGCAGATGGCGGATCTATGTGCCTGACCTACCGAGTAAAGTGGCGAGACAGTGCTTGTTAGCGCTGTCTATGTTCTACATTATGAACCTCATTTAATTGGCGCCACCTATAATTTCATATTGTGTCCTATTCGCTTTTATTGATTTAAAGTCGTCTCCCATTGGCGAGTTTCAAGGTTTTCGAATAAGAGCGATATATCTCCCTCCATTTCCCACTGACGCCGTATGCACGCTCTGGATTCTGAAGAAAGAAAAGGTGGCGTGATTGCCCGCGTTGGCGCCGACCAACCCCGGAAGAAGAAATCAAAGACACATTGCTAGAAGACTTTAGTGACCGCGTCTCTCTGAACAATAATTATTGCTATTAATCTTAATCCTGTGTACTTTTATCCACACGCGAGTGCTCGCTCATAGACTGAGAAATTAGGACAATTAAGTGATAAGTGATTATCAAGAACAGAAACAGCTTCGTGCAAACTGAAGAGACGTGGTTGGCGCCATTGCAAAATCCAGCAAGATCCAGCAAGATCCCCAGGTATCGTTCCTCTTCCCTTAAATATCGCTTATTTAATCACTGGCGATTTACAGCTATCTTTCAAATACAGTCCACTAAAAATATTAAAAATATTAAACTATTTTTTCCCAAATCGCCACGCCCTATAATATACGGTCGTTTTAGACGGCCATATTATTGTCAGCCCATATTAGCCGTATTAGTGCTCTCGGCTAATCTGTCTCGCTACTGTCTCGCTTCTGTCTCGCCAATCTACTCGGTGTAACAAGGCCCAGTCGATAGATCACGACTAATAGTGACTTGAGATAACCCGAACAAATAATAAGAAATAATAAGGTCTGCCTATGAATCTATTTTTCTAATAAAGACATTCAAAAGCTATAATTAGATCTAATTTAACGATTATTATTATATAACTAGCTGACCCGGCAAACGTTGTTTTGTCATATAAACTATTTCTAGTATCAATATAAAAAGTAGATAAAAACCTATTCTCAGGCATAAAGAATGTACTATCAGAGAAGTTGATTCCTAGGCAGATGGCGGACCTAAGTAATTTGGTCGCGCTAAGTCAAACCCATCCGACCGATCACAGCTAACATTGAATTGACATAAGCGGACCACATAGGTCCGTCAACTGCCTAGGAATCAATTTCCTCGATGGTACATACAAAATTTAATTAAAATTTGCTGAGCCGTTTTGGAGAAGTTCGCGCACAAACACTGTGACACGAAAATTTTATATATATTAGATAGATCTGTATATTATGTGAATCTTTTGTTCGCATTTTAGTGATTAAAGTTTTCCTAAGTAAGATGTTTTAATATACAGTTTCCCTTTTCCTCACAACAAACAACATTATAAACAGACATAATCTAGTGCAGCCCCAACATTCATCATGCGACCCAAATCCTTTCGGAAGTCAACAGTCCCAGCGGTGGGCCGGTGGGTGTGGACTAATCGGGTTAGCTTTAAGCATCGAATTTTGTACAGACTTATGAATGAGTACGGCAGTTAAATTCAAAATATCACCTGTAAAGTTTAAATAAATAATAAAGATTTGCGTATTATGGCAATGGCAATACAATAATAAAATGCTTACAAATTTTAACAAATTATTTACACCACAACCAAAATAATCGGCCAAGTGCGAGTCGGACTCGCGCATGAAGGATCCGCACCGTCATAGAGCTAAAATATGAAATAAAAAATTCGGAAGGATGGCAACTTCAGTAGACTGTGTTAATGTCTTACGAATTGTTTTCTAGTTTTACTTCACAGTGTGGACGAATAGATCTTTTTAACTGACTACGGAAAATGTAAAAGGAAGATTAATGATATATTTTAAGGATTCCGTACCCAAAGGGTATAAACGGGACCCTATTACTAAGATTTCACTCTCTGTCCGTCTGTCTGTCTCTAGGCACCTCAAGAACCGCGCTAGCTAGACAATTGAAATTTTCACAGATTAGGTATTTGTCTGAAAAGGAAATGTCCTTTTCAGACAAATACCTAATCTGTGAAAATTTCATATTAGGATAGTTTTTAAATTTTATTACGGCACGCAACCCATTTCTGTGAGAAAAAAGAACTACGGCAACACACTAATTATCTAGTGTTGTAGGGTAAAATGACTAGTGATTGGACAGTACTAGTCATTAGACAGAGCACAAAAACACAATATTTACTAAAGTTGCTTTGAAAACTACCTGTTTTTCTTTAAAATCAATCGTTCTATTACTTTAGAAACAGGCAGTTTTTAAAGCAACCTTAATAAATATTGTGTTTTTGTGCTTTGTCCAATGACTGGTACTGTCCAATCACTAGTCATTAACACTACTATATCCATACTATAATATTTATCAAAAGAAATAGAAGATATTGTCTGTCTGTTACCTATTCACACCCAAACCGCTGAACCGATTTTGCTGATTTGTGGGGATACTTGGAGTCCCGGGAAAGGAGATAGGATACTTTTTATCCCAGAAAAAAATACAGTTATATAAACAAATATATAAACAAATTTTGGCGCAACAGAGTTGTGCGCATAATTTAGTTATCTATATAATAATTATGACTATTGATATGAAATTTAATCATTTACTCCAAAACTGTAGGATAATTACTTTAGCACCGTCATTGTGGATTCCGTATCAACGCGGCAACGGGAAAACCAACACAATAGTTTATTGAAATACTCGTACGTTTTAAAGGTTGCCCATTGTTGGAATAACTAACAAAAATATTTTTTAGATTATTAAATATTTATTAGATTTTTCCAAACATTGTTTATTAGTTATGTTGCCAATAACATTCAGACCATCACCATTGTGACGATATCTTGCGGCTATCGAAGTTTTTCTTAATTAATTTTCACAGAAATATGGTTTTAGTGTCTGTTAGGGTCAGGTCACAATGAAGCAAGACGTTCATAAAGCCAGGATGCATATTATTATAGTGATAAGTCAACTGTCAGATTTCGTTTCGGTGCAAGCTAATCCTTGGTATAAATATTTTAACCATAATGTGTCATTTATATTGAGATACAATTGAAACTTACAAATTAAACATTGAAGATTATAAGTTTGATCCCTTCACAAGTTTTATTACTTAATTAAGATTTACCGTTTAATGATAAAATACTTTTTAAATACTACATTTACGGCCTAAATTGTAAGATACTTTAAATGATTATTAAACTTTAATTAAATGAAGATTTTGACATAAATTAAGTAATCATTAAACGAGTAAGACCGTAACATATGAGTCACAGTTTATTTTGCAATACAATACGATGTATAGCAATTTTACGGAGTTATGAAAAAAGTCAGTGAGTCGGAAAACTAAAATCCATTATTCATTTTATCTTATTCCGTTCTGTCCGGATTTATGTTGAGTATACAGAAAATCAAGCCGCACTAGCAATTTTATCGATTAGTGATGATGATGATTAAAGTAGTAACTGAATATAAAATTAATTAACGAGCAACGTAGTCTGGTGCACGTATGTAAGAAAGTTCGTAGTCGCCGTAGCTCACTGCTACGCCGTAGAGGTACTACGCCGTAGAAGTGCTACGAAACTTTAACTTGCTCTTAACTAGTTTTTACTAAGATAATTATTATAAGCGGGCCTCTAGACAATCAATTTTATTGTGCAATATCACGTATTTTGCAATCCGTCTAGGGTTGATATTGAACGAGCCCGCCTTTCAATCTTATTGTCAAATAAATTGTTTAATAATGTTGCTCAATAAAATTAATCGTCTAGGGGCCCACTTACAGTTTATTTTTCTTTTTTAAACCAATAAGATTATAATTTTAAAATTTTAAACAAGTATACAATATGAATCTTAGATCTGATAGATAATAATGCAAGACGTGAGTGGAAGAATAAGGTAAGTAACATGAACAAATTCCCGTTTTTTGCTTAAATGGAGGCTTTAGGGCCCGAAAAATTATTTGAAATAGAAAAACTGTGGATTATATGTGTAGCCAGATATATTAGCTAGGTTATGAAGTAGATAAGTTACAAGTTTTATGAAAATAATAAGGGAAAAAATGAGTTATTGTCCGTATGTTACGAAATGTTACTTGTTCGATTCTTCCACTCACGTCTTCAATGTATACCATGGTCAATATAAATTTCTGTCTAGTTAAAGTTTGTAAGCTTAGACGTGCCATATACTTATATTAATTATTTCAAACGCTTAATAGACATAAACACCTTTTATTAAATAACTTACGCAAAAATATATTTAAAACACATTTTATAGCTTAAATACATTACTACGAATACTCTTTGTAGCTTTACGCAATAAAGTATGTTCACATAATTTGAAAAAAAAAAACATTATAAGATCTCGAAGCAAGGTGCGATGTTCGCAATTGTTGAACAAACAGTATCACCGGATTGACACCACCCTGCCTCTCACTCCACATACGCCGTAAAGGCGCGTACACACTACATGGCATTAAGGGGCGAAATTGAACGAAAAAAAATACGTGTGGCACTCGGGGACTGCCGCAGTGAATCTGTTGCAGTTAACAGCTAGTCTGTACGTATCTAGCAGTAGTGTAGTCGCACGCACACAAACACCGTGCCAAAGCTTTCCGAACTGAAACGACGTTAGAGGATGTACGGCTTTCAACGCCGCACCGCTGGGCCGGTCGGAGTGGCCCCCCACTGTTAGGATTATTTTCGTTACGTAATTTTTTGATTTGGTCGCCGCGCTCTAAGCCCGCGATAAAAGCTATACAATAGCTTTATTATAAAAAGATTTTCTGTTTCGATTCATTTTGATCCAATTTCCAAATGTAAACAGACCTCGTTGATTCTGTTATTGTAGAGAGAACTCATTTAGCAGAGTTGTAGACTTTTATTGGGTTAGGTAAAAATGTTAAACTCCCGTCAGCAGTGAGTTCGAAATGTCTTTAAACCGAGTACATACAAATTCATTACTTATACACATATAAACAAATAATAAAAAAAGTTAATAGTTGTAACTCAGACTCAAACTTACGTTTCGTCACAATAAAATCTACTAACCATCACAATCGTTCTATATTTTGCCTATTTCTTTTACCTACATGATTTATATAAATATATATAAATTATGAATTTTGTACGCCTCGATAAAACTCGAGAATGGCTGATATGAACCGATTTCACTAATTTTAGTCTTGAAACGTTTTTGGAAGTCCAGCACCCGTAACACGGCTACAGTAGAAATACGAAAGTAAAGACAAACAGCGGAGATAAACTGAAGGTACCGTTCCAATCTTAACCGCGGCTAGCCGCGATCGACAAAAACTCAAATGTAATGCCACTTTATGACATAGACTAAATAGTCCTAGTCCTAAATTTTTTATGACGTAGACTAGTCTATGCCATAAAGTGGCATTTTAATTGATTTTTTGTCGATTGCGGCTAGCCGCGGTAAAGATCGGAACGGCACCTTCAGTTTATCTCCGCTGTTTGTCTATATTTTCGTATTTCTACTGTAGCCATGCTACGGGTGCAGGAAAGGTTTATAATATGGTAGAAAAAGTATGAGTTAAGTGATACAAAGTTAATTCATACATTTTCTACCGTAATGGGTCAATAATGTAAGACATTTAAAAAAAATCTTACATTATTATTTATCCTACGTCATGAACTCCGTACGCACTTTTTGACGAGCGATCACTGTCGTATGTCGCGTTATTGTTCTTAGAGGATTTAACGTAATGGTACGATATTTTGGGGTGTGCTCCGCTTTTTACCACAAAGTTACCACAAATTACTACCTAAATATTAAGGTAATGTTTGAAATATTAAGACACTTAAAGAACTGTCGAAGTAGAAAGTAGAAGAAACGGGCTTTAAACTATATTTGCGTAAACAAGATTTTTTTTTGTGTAAATATCTAAGAAGGTTTATAGTGAGGGAGCCCTGGAACAATTTTTTTTTGATTACTAACAAGCTAATTTTTTGTGAGTAGCTTTATTTTGATAAGACAAACAACTTTTTTATCTGCGAAAAATCTTGAAAGTGGTAGCTAACAGAGATAGAAAGGATTTCATACTTTGATCTGATGGTCCTAAAATATGGATTGTTCTATTTGTATGACAATGTTACTCTTAAATTATATAACTATTAACCTACCAATATACAAAAAATCTGCTGGTTAGGGTTCCGTTTTAGGGTTCTGTAATCAACAAAACTTGGTTGACTACGGTACCCTAAAATGGAACCCTAACCAGCTGATTTTTTGTATATTGGTAGGTTAATAGTTATATAATTTAAGAGTAACATTGTCCTACAAATGAACAATCCATATTTTAGGACTATGACTTTTACACATACTGCCAAAAAATATTTATAAGTATTTACAATTCGTAGTATACCTACTGCAGTATCTATTTTTTTAGAGATTTTACCGGTCACCACGTTTAAAAAAAAATATTCATCCAAAAATATAAGCCGCTCCTATGAATATGAAATCTCAAATTTTTATACAAAGAGAAAGAAAAATGAGGAGCATATTTTTATCATATTCTGGCTTCAAACTTAAAAATTCCAACGACACTAATGACCTGAATGCTTTTTTTCTTGAAAAAAATATTTCGTGAAAAAATATTTTCCTTTTTCAAACCTATTTTCCTTTTCATTTCTCCAAATATGTTGAATCAGTTTAATTCTGTCCATTCACCTGAAGCTCTAATTAACTTTTCTGTTTATTGTTGGAAAATTCTCAAAGGTTTTTTCTTAAATTTCATAACAAATTATTTTACAAAAAGTGTAGTATAATAATAAATTGAATTTTTGGACATTTTTAGGAGAAACAGTAGTTGTTTCTCCTAGTAACATATAAAAATCATCTACCCGATTGATAAGTGATACATCGAATGAAAACTAGCAAACTTGTGCTATTTGTCTCTAGTTCTCTTTGAGATAATTTTATCAAACATATTTTATAAATGAACACAATATTAATTTACTATTATTAATTCCTGATACAGAAACTATTGAATAAATTCTGATGCAATGTCGTGGGATTAGACTAGGCTACGTTTGCATAATCATTAAATTTTGTATGAGAAGTACTATGTAACGTGTAGGTATGTTAACAGAAACTCATTATAATTAGCGCTTATCGCGAATCGTAATATCAGATAGCTATTGTGTACGGCTAGTTTCCTGTCAGAGGTTTCTGCATCATCATCATAAGGACCAACGTCCGTGAAGTGCGGTTAAAGATTACGATACAAATTCGTACGTTAGCACATCTCAACTTCTCCCTTTTGTACTATCAGAGAAGTTGATTCATAGGCAGATGCCGCACCTACGTAGATAGGTCGCGTTATGTCAAACCCAGCCTACAGATTTTGAACCAACATTAAATAGTCTGACCAAATGACGTAGATCCGTCAACTGCCTATCAATTAATTTACTCGTATGTACCATACTGCATCATGGCATGCTTCAATGGTCATCGATTATATACAAACTAGATTACGCCCGCAACTCCGTTGCACCAAAATTTTTTTATCTCGCGAAAACCTTACATTCTTTTTTATGTAATAAGGGGGCAAACGAGCAAACGGGTCACCTGATGGAAAGCAACTTCCGTCGCCCATGGACACTCGCAGCATCAGAAGAGCTGTAAGTGCGTTGCCGGCCTTTTAAGGGTTTTCTGTGATAAAAAGTATCCTATGTCCTTTTCCGGGATCCAAAGTAACTCCATACCAAACAGCAAAATTGGTTCAGCGGTTTGGGCGTGAAGAGGTCACTGACAGACTGATACACTTTCGCATTTATAATATTGGGATAGATAATTATTATTATAATCGACGTCGCTTGGCAATTATACATATACAAAAAGACGGTATAAATTCTTATTTGCCTATATTTGTTCATCAACGGACTTTGAAGAGGTCCAAATACTCTCTCTCGCTCGCTCATTAAAAGAATACGTCTACCGAAAAACCACCAGTCAAATATGACGTGAATCGAGTCGACCGTGAACACAATTTTCCTTTTTGTGAGGTGAAAATGTAATAATTATTTTGAGTTTCACACAAAAACGATCGCGTGCGTCCAATTGATGTTGCTCGGATGAACCAAGGCCTATTTTTGTCAAAATCACAATATTAATAAATGAAACATTTTTAAGTTGGTTTCAGACTACGCTATAATATAATAGCATATAGTATATAGCTCATAGCACAAGAATATCGCGCATCATACAATGCATATAGCAAGCCTATAATATTATATAGTACAGTACAGTGAGAACGTGTCCATAACAATGTATGGTGCGCGATATTCTTGTGCTTCGAGCTATATACTATATGCTATTATATTATAGCGTAGTCTGAAATCAGCTTAATGGTTACTTACCCTTGAAAAATGATGATATTGGTATATAAACTCCATACATATTCTGTCAAACTCTTCAAAAAATTTCAGATTAAAGAAATTGATATTTACATTTAATACTTTTATACTAGAATTTGCCCAAAATTTATTGCGCTGAAACAAGTTTATCGCACATTTTTTCGGGATAAACACTATCCTTATGTCCTTTAACGGGATTTGAAGTGTCTCCAAAGCTAACTTCATCAAAAACTATTTTAGCTTGACAAAAGACAGACACACATATATATTGAGTATGGATAAAAATAATATTTGATTTTCTGTTTCTTTGCATTGGCACTGAAAATACTTTTTTTTTATTTGTATATAAGTTCAAAAAAGAAACATTACTCTTTGCGTTTAAAAATCGGCAATTGATTTGTGTAAGTACCCAATAGTCAATTTGCTAAAGCTTTTTTAATAAATAATTAATATATTAGTTGTACATGTTACTATTTTTGCGAATAATATTATTAATCGTGTTTTGGAACATATAAGTTTTTTTATAGAAAAAATCCTGTATTTCAGTACTGAATAAATAGGACACGTTGTTACAACGTTTCTACCGAAATTATTTATTAAAAAAAATATTATTGATTAAGCTTTCTGTTATATTTTTGTTATATATCATTGCATAAAAAATGCGTTGGTAAGACTGTCTATCTGTCTATCTGGCTGCATCTCCTAACCAGTAATACCAATGCATCTGTTACAAAACGTATATATATATCTGTTACCACTAAAATGGCAAATACGACAAAATATGTGCTTCAACCGATTTGTACGGAAGCTACAAAATACAATGTCCATCTCTGAAAGGCTATAGTTATTGTTGGTTTCGTAGAAGATTACAAATAGACAGTGACTATTCAAAAAGTCGTAGCCCGCTTTTTTGAGGAAAGAGCGTTATTTTTTATCCAATTACCATAAAATCCATATTTTAAGGTATTTATCTTAATATGGTTTACGGGATAGTTAATAAACAAGGTCGTAGGTATCAAGCATTACTTAAAAATACACAGCAAAAATTTGATCTCCTATAAAATAGTGTTATGATCTTTTGTGTAGTAGCTGTCAAAATCTTTGTCGAACATTTTAACTGCTGCGACGATTATCATATCGTGTTAGTCAAAACTCAAAGACAACACGAACTGATTATCGTGTTTCAAAGGCGAATATTTTTTTGTTCAGTACACTTAGCACACTACTCGGTTTATACAATTTAAATGCAGCTTTAACAGAGTTTTATTTATTATTTCATCCACTCTGTTTTAAACAAATAGTGAAATATATAAAAATAGCATACGTGGGAAAGCCATGCTTCGGTACGAATGGGCTGGCTCGACCGGAGAAATACCATGTTCTCACAGAAAACCGGCGTGAAACAGCGCTTGCGCTGTGTTTCGCCGAGTGAGTGAGTTTACCGGAGGCCCAATCCCCTACCCTATTCCCTTCCCTACCCTCCCCTGTTCCCTTCTCTTCCCATCCCTACCCTCCCCTATTACCCTATTCCCTCTTAAAAAGGCCGGCAACGCACTTGTAGCTCTTCTGATGCTGAGAGTGTCCATGGGCGACGGCAGTTGCTTTCCATCAGGTGACCCGTTTGCTCATTTGCCCCCTTTATATCATAAAAAAAAAAAATTAATACGTCAAACAAACGATAAACGACTAATTTATAGAGTTTTGATCAATCGGAACACGTTTGACGCTGGTTTGATATTCTATTAGTTTTATAATATTGCCATTTTATAGTTTTATAATTACCTTATAATATTAAGTCCTATTTTAGCAAAATATGAGATTTATTCCATTTTACTATTACAACTAGATAATATTATATCAGTACAATATCGAGAGTTCAAGTACTGCTGTCCTCTTATCGGACTCCAAATCCGTTTCACCATGATGGCCAATTTGGTATGACTTGACCCTAATATGGTGAGATGGACGTATTAGGTTACGGCTCGCTTGATCTAAAGTGCATCGATCATGATCTAGACATTTACTAATTCCTTTTAATTTATTTCGTATAAAACATTAAACTCGGCTTATTTTATTGTGTATTTCTTTATTAAATTACACTGAATTATTTCGTTTACAGAACATCAAAATATTTACAATTTAACGTCGTGTTCGAATAGCAATCAAATTGCATATTTCAAAAGCCAATTCAAAATTTCACAATAACAACCATAACTAAAACTATTCGTTATGAATTGAATAATAATATTGAATTTCATCGACATCGATAACATTGTAATGATTTGAAGTCGACAAAATCCATACTATATACTATACTATATCCATACTAATATTATAAATGCGAAAGTGTGTCTGTCTGTCTGTCTGTTACCTCTTCACGCCCAAACCGCTGAACCGATTTTGCTGAAATTTGGCATGGAGATACTTTGAGTCCCGGGAAAGGACATAGGATACTTTTTATCCCGGAAAAATGTACGGTTCCCGCGCGATAAACGAATTTTGGCGCAACGGAGTTGCGGGCGTCATCTAGTAATATTATAAATGCGAAAGTGTGTCTATCTGTTACCTCTTCACGCCCAAACCGCTGAACCAATTTTGCTGAAATTTGGTATGTCGATCCTTTGAGTCCCGGGAAAGGACATAGGATACTTTTCATCCCAGAAAAATGTAAATGTGTGGCTCTCGCGCGATCAAGGAATTTTGGCGCAACGGAGTTGCGGGCGTCATAGTAATAAATAAAAATATTATGGTTAATATTCTCTTCATTATGTACTTTATACATTTTTCACTTTTTTTCACTTTATACATAACACTCAACATCTATATTAATTAATAGAATACTTTTTGTTATTTTAATTCATATTTTTGTTATCTTATAATCTCGTTGAATTTCTCATCATAAAGCATAATATCTTAGTTGTTCCGAGTAGGTGCATTAAAAATTAACGTAAGCTACAATTTATTGTCCTTAAAAAATATTATAAAATTTGACTTAGTTGTGAATCCTAGCGCATTGAATATTATAAGGTTTTATATAGGATAGGTTGTAAATATTTAAGGTGTAGTTGACTTCAGTTCCTAGAATCAGGCAAAGTTTCAATTCTTTTTACTCAATTTTGTTTCAAGTTTATAGCGGCACCCGTTAAAAATTGTATTCTGTTTCTAGAGCATTCGAAATAAATTATAAACAGTTTTAAACTATTAATATAAATTAACAAACCTTACCTGTTTTTAAACACAGTCACAGTTATCACTCGGTAGGGCGGCTAGGGCGGCGACCGCCCGCCCTCGCGTCTGCCACAGTACTGCAGACTACACAGTAGCGCATGCGGACCAACAGCTGACGAGGGTCAGTGTGTCACTAACGTTCTTTTAAATTTAATCAAGATGTGCGTACGAATAGAAAGTTTACTTAATAGTCACGGCTATTTACAGGCCGTTTTTAGGGTTCCGTAGCAAAATGGGAATAAACGGAGCCCTTATAGATTCGTAATGTCTGTCTGTCTGTCCATCTGTCTGTCCGTCCGTATGTCACAGCCACTTTTCTCCGAAACTATAAGAGCTATACTATTTAAACTTGGTAAATAGATGAAATTTGTGAACCTCATTAAGATTTTGATACAAAAATGGAAAAATTATTAAAAATTTTAGGGGTCCTGATAGGTACAACTGAAACAAAAAAAATTTTTTTTTCATCTAACCTATGCGTGTGGGGTATCTATGGATAGGTCGTCAAAAATCATATTTTTTTCTAACCTGAATAGTTTGCGAGAGAGACTCTTCCAAAGTGGTAAAATGTGTGTCCCCCCCTTTAACTTATAGTAGGGGATGATAAGTCTAAAAAAATATATGATGTACATTACTATAAAAACTACCAACGAAAATTGGTTTGAACGAAATCTAGCAAGCAGTTTTTTTTATACGTCATAAATGGTAAACTTAATTTAACTTTCATTAAATCAACTGAGATATAAAAATAAATCAAAAACCTTTTAATTTCATAAAAATAAACCTTATTGCTGCTGCGGAACCCTTCATGGGCGTGTCTTACTCGCACTTGGCAGGTTTTTTAATCCATACTTCCATATCCATACTTCTATACTAATATTATAAATGCAAAAGTGTGTCTGTCTGTCTGTCTATTACTTCTTCACGCCTTAGCCGATTCTTTTCATTTTTCCAACTGATTTTGCTGAAATTTGGTATGGAGATATTTTGAGTCCCGGGAAAGGACATAGGAAACTTTTTATCCCGCTCGATAAGCGAATTTTGGTGCAAAGGAGTTGCGGGCATGTGGCTTAGGCAACAGTTTTGGTAGAGAAATTAATTCATCAGTTGATGGCCACCCTACGATATTTGGTTGGGTTATATCATGTCAATGTTACTTTAAGCTTAACCCCTCATCTGTGGTATGCAGAATGGCCGATTTGTAGTGCCTGTGGCGCCCTGAGCGGGTTTCGCTACAGACAGAGGTTTCCTACACGCCCAGCATACACTAAAACTGCAATTTCATGTTCCTTGGTCTTGCGGAAGCCATTATAAGGATCTGAATCATCAGAGGGGTAAACCGACCAAATTATCATGATCTTTTGCTTCGAAAATAAATTTCTTTGATAGCACATGGGAGAACTTAAAGATTTTTTTTACGTGGGAGAGCCATGCTTCGGCACGAATGGGCCGGCTCGACCGGAGAAATACCACGTTCTCACAGAAAACCGGCGTGAAACAGCGCTTGCGCTGTGTTTCGCCGAGTGAGTGAGTTTACCGGAGGCCCAATCCCCTACCCTATTCCCTTCCCTCCCCTATTCCCTTCCCTCCCCTATTCCCTTCTCTTCCCATCCCTACCCTCCCCTATTATCCTATTCCCTCTAAAAGGCCGGCAACGCACCTGCAGCTCTTCTGATGCTGCAAGTGTCCATGGGCGACGGAAGTTGCTTTCCATATATATATATATATATATATATATATATATATATATATATATATATATATATATATATATATATATATATATATATATATATATATAATCTATCCAGCGTTTTTGGCCTAGAATTAAATAACCTAAAAACGTTTGATCAGCTATAAAAAACAAAGCATCATCAAAACCAACTTATTGGGTTCCACTTGTAGGCTCTTTAAAATACTTAGTGCATAAAATGAGGTCAATCTACTTTGTGGATAACATGATGAATAAAGTTCGATTTAAATCATACCCTGGCTAATTAATATTATGCTGACCTAAATATTCTAGGATGTTAGCCAATAACTACTTTGAATGAAAGTTACTGTAGTCAATGTTAATAATTATAAGTACGGAGTTCAAAAAGAGAAATAATATATAAAAACTAGCTGACCTGGCAAATGTTGTTTTGCCATATAAATTATTTTACACACAGTGACACGAGAATTTTATATATATTAAGATAGTAACTTAAAATTACGGCTTCATAGGTATAAAGGCAGACAACGCCTCTGTAACTTCTGATGTTGCGAGTGTCCATGGGCGACGGTAGTTGCTTTCCGTCAGGTGACCCGTTTGCTCGTGTCCCCCGTAATTTTATTAAAAAATTAAATAAAGATCAGATCACACTAGGCACACAGCAGTGAGGCGACAGGACACGCCATGGCCAAAATCTGCTCTTTCTTACATCATATCGTATAAGCTAAGCCGCACTACGCAGTAAGCGGAGCTATACGCGATCCGAAAAGTCAGTACCATCGAACGTCAAGCTGGCCGTCAAGAATCAAGGCTGGCCGCGCATACACACGTTTTCCGTTTGCCGAATTCGGAATTCCGTTACAAGTGTCACGGAAACGTTCGTTTTTTTCACGCGCGAACGCACCGGCACTGCACTTGAAACGTACGGAATACGTTCCATTCGGAAAAAAGCGAACGTGTGCGCCAATTAATGTATTTTCTACTGATTCCATGCATTCGGATTTCCGAATATGGAAAACGAATTCGGAAATCGAACACCAGAAAGAAATCGAATAATCGGCCAGCCTTAGTTCAAGCGTAGTGTCACCTAGTGCGGTCTCCTCTTTACAGTTTAGATCTTTCTTCAACGTAACGCGGAAGACAGAACTAAATAATTAAATCTCAAAAATTGGCCAAGTGCGAGTGTGTCTCGCGCACGAAAGGTTCAGTATGATTATAAAGCAAAGATAGGCAAAAAAATGTGTTCTTTGTATAGGAGCCCTTAAATATTTAATTTATTTTGTTTTTAGTATTTTTTGTTATAGCGGCAACAGTAACAGACGTAATCTGTAAAAATTCAACTCTCCAGCTGTCACAATTCTTGAGATACAGCCTGGATAGACAGACGGATAGACCCTTTAGGTTTTACCCTTTAGGTGCGAAACCCTAAAAACCTACCTAGGCTTTTGTATTGGCAAAGTGAGTGAGGCTGATGATGATGACGTCAGAGTGTCGTAGCTCCCAATAAGGTTCTTATTAAAAGTGAACAAGCGGCGGAGCGCGACGGGGCACAAATTAAAAGTTACGGGGATGTAAAGTAAACATGGGGAAGTAAGGCCTTGCGCACACTCGCTTGATACGTCCATTTTAATTATGTAGATACGGCTTTAAGATATTAAAAAAGACTTTATCACACACATTTTTTAATTTTCGTTATGAAGGTCTATTACTACCTTAATATCGAGTGTACATAATATTGTTTATGTCAAGGCTTATAAATTCTTGAAAACATTAATTTAAAAAAAGTTTTATGACTATCCGAAATTGTATGTGTAGTTAAAACACGCATAAATTGTAAGTCTTAATCGTTTTTGTGTAGAGTATAAAAAGGGTTTGTGCAGAGATTTTAATGAAACTTAAATGTCTTTTGTCTGCTGTTCGTCAAATTCATTTTAAATAGTTGGGGGTGAACTATCAAACTCTATCCATCAAATAAAACATGTTCTCACTAAAATAATTTATTAGATTTTATTATGCGTACTTTATTATAATCCCTTTTAGAATACATTTTTTTTTATGAAATAAGGGGGCAAACGAGCAAACGGGTCACCTGATGGAAAGCAACTACCGTCGCCCATGGACACTCGCAACATCAGAAGAGCTGCAGGTGCGTTGCCGGCCTTTTAATGTATAATATATTATGTATTTCCTGAAGGAGTTGCTGACTTTCAGCCCGCCTTTTAATATTACAACTTGTAGTTCTAAGAACTTTGTACTTGTTTCTTCAGTTTTTTTCTCTTTAATTAGTTTAAAGTTTTACCTACTCAATATTACGTGTTATTATAGATTATATTAGGTTAACTCAAGATAAAATGTAATTTGATATTGTAAGTGGCACTTAACGATGCGATATCAAATGCCGTACATTATTGATATCTAGCTTCTATGTCGTAATTATCGAATGCAATTTGGCTAAAGGCAGATATAAAGAAGCAAATTAACTTGACGAAGGAACAAATAAGAAGATTTGAAGTACTAGAAATTATTAAAAAATACATAACTCATAATCTGTAAGATGACAATCATTCACCATGCGTTTTTCCTGAAATATTCCTCTGCACACTACAAACCTTTGGAATAAATATTGCCACTAGATACCACCCACAACGCGACGCACGCGCCGCATTGTCGCGGCGTCTGCGCTGCGCATACGTTCATCGAACGCCTACGCTGGACAAACGCTAGTGTGAAGGCAGCCTAAATTACAAAATTATTACAAAGGCCTATTATTATATCTTGCCTATTATTATTAAGCTATAGCTATTATTATGAGTACAGAATATTTTATTTTTATTGAATTTCTGTTAATTTTTGCGCTGTCCGGAAATCACAGACTATAATTATTATAATAATCATTTTTTTACTGACGAAATATCCATCTTCGCTACTACACTTATAAGGTTTTTGCCTGTAACTTTTTGCGGCGGAATTTATTCGATCGTGAACCCTGTAGTACAGGTTCCCTAGAATATATTTTTTTTTATTACTATCAAGCTAATTTTTCGTGAGTAGCTTCATTTTGTTAAGGCGAACAACAATTTCCTCTGCGAAAATTCTCGAAAGTGGTAGCTAACATAGATAGAAACGATTTAATATTTTGATTTGATGGTCCTAAAATATGGATTGTTCTATTTGTAGGACAATGTTACTTTTAAACTATGTAACTATTAACCTATCAATATGCAAAAAATCAGCTGGTTAGGGTTCCGTTTTAGGGTTCCGTAGTCAACCAAGTTTTGTTGATTACAGAACCCTAAAACGGAAAATTTTAATAAACCTAAAACTTTCGAAAATTTTCGCCGAGGAAATTGTTGTTCGCCTTATCAAAATGAAGCTACTCACGAAAAATTTGCTTGATAGTAATAAAAAAAAATGTTCTAGGAAACTCGGAGTACTACATAATATTTTATCGCTAAATGACATTTCGCTTGCGAAGACTAATGTCAAATCTCATACATTTTGATAACGAATTTCGTCATCGTTTATAACGAAAGGGACTTTGGCTACGGCCTCTGGTCTTGAATGTCCCCATGCGTACCCAATCCCAGGCGTTCCGATATGTCCCCACGTGTTCCCAATTCCCATATTATGTCCCCACGTCCCCAGTTCCCATGTCCCCACGCATGTTACTGGGCGCACGAGCAGCGAAATGAAATTTTTCATTAAGGCTCGCCACCCGCTTGCTTTAACATCTTCAGATTTTCATTAGCACTGCAGTTTAGTGCTCGAATTGTTGGTATTATTGCGGTTGAGGATTTTAACACGACCCAGGCGACAATAACATTGTTCTAGTGGTACCTATAAATAGATACTCGCGAGCTTAATTAAAATTAGCAGGCCCGACAGACGTTGTCATCTATAGTATATTAGATACTAATGTCCTTCTAATATTATAAATGCAAAAGTCGGTTTGTAGTTCGGGTTCCGTTTTAGGGTTCTGTAATGAACAAAATTTGGAAACAAATTACAGAACCCTAAAACGGAACCCTAACCAGCTGATTTTTTGTGTATTGATAGGTTAATAGTTACATCGTTTAAAAGTAACATTGTCCTACAAATAGCAATCCATATTTGAGGACCATCAAATCAAAATATTAAATCCTTTCTATCTCTGTTAGCTACCACTTTCGAGAATTTTCGCAGAGGAAATTGTTGTTCATCTTATCAAAATGAAGCTACTCACAAAAATATGCTTGATAGTAATCAAAAAAAATTTGTTCTAGGGAACGCTGTACTATTGTTTGTTACCTCTTCACGCCCAAACCGCTGAACAAATTTTGCCGAAATGTATGGGGATACCTTGAGTCCCGGAAAAGGATAATTATGGAATATTTTTTATTCTGCAAAAATGGGGACATATAAAAAAAAAACATTTCCTCGTTTCATTCAAAATGAATCTTTAAAAACTATTTCTCTGATGCTCGTATCACCGGGAGCTTTAATAAGCAGTGTGTGACATAACTCTAGGACTCGTCCCTAATCCCGCAACTCGTAACTCTCACGTTTACGGTCTACGTCCCGTGGTATCCCGGGACATTCTGGAAAACCGCGTCCTTAAAAATGAAGACACGAGTGGACGAAGCGGGTAAGTAACAATTTTAAAACTGACGTTTTTTCATAAATAGAGGCATTAGGACTGGAACAATGATTTGAACATATTAGCCAGATGATGAAGTAGGTAAGTTACAAAGTTTGTTCAAATTATAAGGGAAAAATGAGTAATTGCTCTTATGTTGTAAAATGTTTGTTACCCGGTTCATCCATTCGTATCTTCAAATAATTATAAGTGACTCGCGTACTCAATCCCATTTATGTAGGTGACTTTAATGCCGCTGAAATAAAATTATTACTCAGGTGGATAGGGAACTACGTCATAAATTATTCCCACGTAAGGTAAATGTAGGTTATATTTCTAGTAGTTTCTTCAGCAAGTAGATATCAGTGTATGACGATATCTAATGTGTGTGTGACACGTGTTTTTTTAATGAAAACTCCCTTAGCGACATTGTGCATGTTGTGTGTGTTTTTGGGATTGGTAAAAATGATAAACTCGCTTCAGCAGTTAGCCTCAGCAAATGTAACCTCATCGAATATTCGTAATAATACCACTATTCGTACTAATACTAATAAAAACTTCATAAACATGCGTTCAACGTGTGAATAGTTAAACAGGAGTTTTTAGGTTACACACACGTTACACAGAGTCTATACAGAGAAATTAGTATGGAAATGACAGCATCGTTATACAGGCCTTATGTCAAAAAATGATTATTAGTAGAAAAAATCTTTTGCACCCTCTATACACGCTGTGTAACTTTTTATTAGTAAGAGGGATTGAGAATAAGAATAGTGTAAGAAATAAAAGACAATGCAATAGCCATGTAAGAAAGTAGTAAAAGAAAAATGACATAAAAAAGAAAAGAAAAAGATGAAAACGAAAAAGATATAAATAAAAGATAAAAAACAGCCCTGATCATGTTAGGGGGAGGAATAAATAAATAATAATAAAAAAAACGTAATACGGGAGACCGTCGGCACAGCGTAGGAGAGGAAGTAACATCCCCCCTATCTTTCTAAAGAGAGGCGAAAGTATTTACCTGATTCTGCTCTTTTATATTATTGTTTTTTTAAATATGATATTTTTTACTTGTAAGTCTAACGGCCGCACTGAGAGACATTTAATGATGATTAAATTTCAATTTAATGAAGGGGAAAATCTTCATTCAATTACAATAATTAAGTAATTAATATTCATCTCTGAGTGCGGCAGTAAGCATGATGCGATAACACCTCTAAAACTTCAAAAAATATGATCACATTCGCAACTTCCCGCCAGGTTTCTGTGAGGCTGGGGTACGGACTATCGCTGTCGATATATTTTCTTTGCCTTGTTTTAATGTCATAATTTAACACAAGTAATCTTTGGCTCGAATTTAGCGGCAATTTAGACCAAATTCTGAACCTGGATTTTAGCTTCGAGGCAATGAAATATGTTCGAAATTCAAATTAGCCGGATCAGCTTAAACGCTGGTATTTGGAATTATGTTCCATATTATAGCTCGTATAGGTCTTCATTATAATTAATAAAGGTTTACATTGGCGTGGCAACTCTTGCCTTTTTTATGTTTCACGAGCAAGTATTTAGATATGGTAGATGATAAAGAGATGAGAGACCAAGTTAATATGGTCGTGGTATGTCAAGCCTAGTGGACATATAGCGGCTTTCATTGAATTTACATAACCTATCCAAATTACGTAGGTTCGCCATGAGCCAATGATACAATTTCTAGTAATTATACATAACTAGTTTGTACACACTCCAATACCCAAAGGATGTGATAGTTAGCTTTAAAGATTATCCATGGCCACTATAAACTTTACTAGTGTAGAGGTGATTTAAAAATTAAAAAAGATTTTTTAATGTTTAATCCACCATCCATACTATCGATTTCAACGTCGTAGAGTCCAAAAAAACTGCTCATTAAAAGATGAAGTTACACGTTTCAATTGCATACTACGAACTTAAGAAGCTTCCAATTTTAAAAGGCGTTATACAGCCGCGAACCTGTTAATAGTATGACGTCATAAGCCCCTAAATGGGCGCTAGAATTAGAAGGGAGGGAAGTGACAGGATGACTTGCTAATGGCTGCTTGGATCAACAGCCTTTGTCGCAAAAAATACTGAGAAATGGCACCCCGTTGTTCCCTGATGGAGGAAAATTAATTTTTGCCGGAGCTCTTAAAAATACACATTTATTAAGCTATTTTTAGGTTTCTTCAAGCAACAATTGTAATTATTGTCTAAAGAATATTTTAAAGGTACGTAAGGGTGTAATGAAATTACTTTAGAGTGTTTTTGTTTCTTATATATTTTTTTATTATTATTATTAAAATTGGGGCCGTCTATGGGCTGTTCGCCCATATTATCCTTTTTTGTTATTTTATTATTTAGATTTTTCGCACCAAGGATAATTGAAATAATATTATTAATTTTAATTAATTGTAGTCCATCACGCCCGCCCGCATGGACTTTTTTTTTTGTTTCTTTATATATATATATATATATATATATATATATATATATATGTATATATATATATATATATATATATATATATATATATATATATATATATATATATATATATATATATATATATATATATATATATATATATATATATATATATATATATATAGCCTTCCGGTGTTGCCTTTAGGTGTTGTGACATTGGCTTGGTGGAGAGGGGTCACTCAAGCTGGGTGAAGTTTCTAGGGAGTTGAACAGATATCGTTCTGTGTCGAATCTACCAGATGCCAGCCAGTGGAATCGCCAGGACCGTGTCCTTCCTAACGCTGGAAAGTGGAATATGTGAATTCTTGGGAAGGGCAAGCCTCTGTCGATCCCACTGACCAGTCCGGGGTCCACATTTGGGTTTTAATAGTCTATTTAGGACTAAGTTAGTGTTATAAGGTTTACGTTTTATTAATTGATATTTTATTTTTGCCGACCTCTGAGGATCACAGGTCACGACCTGCTATGTGGCTTAAGACTTTATCGTTCCTGTCCTTTATAGCCATTTTTATGTTGTAATCTTTTATGTGTTCGGCTGACACCTTCGTGGTTCTTTTTATGAAGCTTGCCACAGCGTCTCCATCAGTGTCAGTGTAATAGACACAGGTGTTAGTGTGCCGGGATATAGCTACAACTGCATGAGGAACGCTGTCATGGATTGCCATCTTTCGGGACTTGGTCTGTATGATGATCACCGAAGGACTCGTTAATCCCTGAGCTTCATGGATTGTGAGGACGCGAGAGTCCGTTCCCGATCCATAGCCTGTATTAGTGAGGGCTGCTTTCTCCTCCTGTGTGTGAACAAGATACAGGGTATTTAGATCGGTTTTAGGTATTCTCGCTCCTGTATACTTCATTAGCTTTAGGGACCGCACAATTTCCTTCGATGAATAGATGTTATTATAGACCATGCTTAGGGCGTATGCCACATCCATAGGGCTCCTGTGTGCAAGACAACTCCTGGGTGATGCTGTTTCCAGGTTTGGATGAGTGTAATTAAGTTTAAAGAGGTTTTCACGCTCTATAAACGGAAGTTGGTTAATATCTCCAATGAGGATGACATCGTTGGCGCCTGTTAACTGATTCGCCATGACGATTGAGCCGAAATGGTTCATGAGGGCCTCGTCAACTATCAACCTTTTGTCCCATTTACTAGCAAAGAGGCCATGGTACGAACTTTATCTTTAACTTTGTTGCCAGTTCGTAGCGATAGCCTTTGCTTTAGATCCTCGGCTGCTTCGATCGTCGTTGTTATTATAACGTCTGTTTCCTCATTGAAGTTATTAATGATCCAAGTTGTCTTCCCACATCCAGGAACGCCATTTACCCACGAGTAGTTGATGGGTTTCGCGAATAGGTCCCAGTCCATGCTGGATTCGGGGTCCCCAGATAGGAGTTCTGCCATTTCTAGTATCCTGTCTTCCAGCATTATTCTGGTACTGGTTCTGGTCTCTGTTTCTTATATTATAGACAGTGTGAAATCAGAGCGCTGAAAGAGTTACTTTAGATGTTTCTATGAGAAATGCCATAATATCTTAAATATGTTCATATAAAAGTTAAACAAGAAAAAACTAAGTCTTGCAGCGCTGCTAATTTCACATTTAACTCTATACAGGGTGCACTTAAACCTACCGGCCAAAATTTTTTTAGGGCTTAGGTATAATTAGGAGAGTCCATTAAACCAAAAAATAGGGTGTTAATTTTTTTACAATAACATATTTTATCCCAACAAAATTCGGTGCAGAATAGTCACTACGTAGAAATTACGATGGCGACGGAGCCAGTCTGTCGCGCGGAGTCGGCAAGACCGGCTACAGGGGTAAAGCAAGGGGTGACGCGTGGGGTGGCGCGCGGGCGGCGGCTCGCGCGCATACTGTCTGGGACTGGGAATGTATGTATGTAATGTGTCTGGGAATGTACTGTAATTATTTTGTTTGTCACCGCCCCCCGTGCTCGTAATTAGTGTCTGTGACAATGTACTCTTGGATTATTGACAGTTCGCAATACCTGCACACGCCTCGCCAGCCTCGAAGACCTAAAATCGCGTATCGAACGTGCCTCTGACGAGGTTAAAAGTGACAGAGTTGTGCTTAACAAACTAGACAATTAAATAATTATACACTTTCCTTGCACTTATTCCACTTTATTTTAATAGATTTATTACAAAATTGTATTCACGACCGGTTTCGAAAAAATCATCATCAGGTGTTTTTCGAAACCGGTCGTGAATACAATTTTGTAATAAATCTATTAAAATAAAGTGGAATAAGTGCAAGGAAAGTGTATAATTATTTAATTGAACATGAATTTCCACCAAGAAGTGACAGTACATTCAATATCATATCTAAACTAGACAATGTGCAAAAATTCGCTAGACTCTGCTTAGAGCGAGACGGATTGCAGTTTGAACAATTTTTAAAGTACTGTTAAGTGTAGACAAGATAAATTATGTAAATATATTAAGATTTTGCGGTGGCTGTTTTTGATTTTTAATTAGTTGTACATAAGTTGATTGAATTTTTTAAATACCCCTAAATACAAAGGATGTGGTTTAGATTTATTATAAATTTCTAAAGTGCTTATTGTTCGTAATTAAAAAGTTGAAATTTTTCCATTCTTTTGATGTGTATCAATTAATTTTATTCTAAACATACCTACGTCCTTTACATTTTGACGGTCCTAAGCCCGTCAAAGTATGAAGGGAAAATTCGCAACTTATGATAACAAGAATTATTGTTATCAATGAAATACGTTTAAGCGGGAGGGCGGGGCGGCGCATGGCGTCCATATATTGTGGTGTTTTGTAGAATAACTTTCGGAAGCTATTTCTCAACGAAAAAATACGTGTATTTTTATTTTTAACAAGGATCAATATATCCATTTTGGCCGGAAGGTTTAATTGCACCCTGTAAAAGGGTCATATACACACAGCTAAATAATATAATCACACACATAATTAATATTATCAATTAGTTTACACCTTTAAATTTTAAAATATGTAAGATAAAATAAACTAAAATCGCCGGTTTTTTATTTAATCAAATGACTGACGGAAATGTAGAATCGGCAATTCGTAATTAAAAAGTCTGATGGAACAGATTAAATTCAAATATCTGGAATTCCGGAAAACAATAGTTGCACTTTAATTGCTTCGACACATTCGGATGGGGTAAATGGGGGAATGGGGCGAAACTGAGTCGGCGAATCGTAGTGGGGCGAAGCGGGGAATAAACGAAAACCCGATGGAGGTAACAGAAAGGGAAACATTTTGCATTCTGTAACCTCGGTCATTGCAATTTCGCTTCCGATTAGACATTTTTATTGTTTCCTCCGCCATAGTTCGAATTAAGATTTTTTGAGACTTTTTCCTGGAATTATACGTATTGCCGGTGTAAATCTCGCTTTGCTCGTCGTTTTTTCCGAATTGAACTCTTTATTAATGACATTTGCAATGAAAATAGGCTTTTATCTTTTAGTATATTTAATTTTATTAGTATACATTAAATAATGGTTAACGAGTCCAGATTCGATGATGCGTAATAATAAAAGGTTGAAATGACATATCAGCTTTTTATCGCGGTAGCCGCGGCCACTCTCGCTCCTTTTAGCCTGAATTCACCCATAGGATTTTTGATTTCCTACGAGGCGTTTGAAACAGACAAACTCATAAAAGGGTGAGACGGTAAAAGACTAGTAAGTGACTCGTTAGAGAAGGGCTGACAGCTGTTTGACGACTCATTAGAGCGTATTGTGCAGTGTGGAGTTATAAAAATAAGGATAAGCCACTGCGAACACGCATAAATCTAAGCTGATACCAAACTAGACGTCATTGAAGTGACGCTAAAAAATCTTGAATATTATCTTTAGAAAATTTGTAAAGCCATCATATTATAACCATTAAAGGATAAGCCACTGCGAACACGCATAAATCTAAGCTGATACCAAACTAGACGTCATTGAAGTGACGCTAAAAAATCTTGAATATTATCTTTAGAAAATTTGTAAAGCCATCATATTATAACCATTAAAGTGACCCATTTGATGAACCTTCACAAACGACCTTAAAAGCTATGTGGTTGATGTCAATAGATGCTGTTATCGCAAAGGATTTGTTATGCTACCAAATCATTAGGAAGTTAAAGTTCTGCGGACCAGATGAATATTATAATTCAACCAAATTACCGATTTGTTTCTTTTATTGCACACGTTTTATTCGAGTCTCAAGAGAGAGACTTGTACCAGAGGGCACTTCTGTTGGATACATTTTAAGGGTTACAAGGGCCTGTCTTTACATGTTTATCTAGTGTGAATGGCAGTGTGGAGATAATTAGGCGAAAACGCCGCACCCAGGGGCACACTTAGCGCGTCTGAAGGATGCTGTTTAGTGCATCACAACTGGAATCTATATGTACAGTCAAGTAAGAAAACGTTGAGTAATATTTTGTGACTATGGATATTATAATTTATTGTTTTTCAATGTTCAGACAAAATAGCATGATATATTTAGCAATTTGGCTATACTTTGAACTGAAATGTAAAAAAAATGTTTTATTCATTTTATCTTATGTATTTAATATTTATACACCTGCTGAATTATTTTGGCTATAAACTTAGCTTCAGCACTTACATAAATATTACTATATATATATATATATATATATATATATATATATATATATATATATATATATATATATATATATATATATATATATATATATATATATATATATATATATATATATATATATATATATATATATATATTACTAATTTTGGGTTGACAATTGACTTTATTTGCTAAAAATGTTTTCAGTTTCAGCGTATTTATTACTATTCTCTTAAAGCGAGTAATTAAAGTTAAAACTTAATTTAACCTCCAAACATTTAGTACTGTCAAACTCTTCATTAAATTAAAGTTAAGTAATCGTTTAAGGTCTTAAATAAAAATCTATTAGTTACAGAACATGCAGTCCGAAATGTAATCTGGAATAGTTTTCGGCACATCACGTCACGTATTAAGCCTTGCTTAGAATTTGTTTCCGAAAGAAGTTCATATTTTACGTGAGTCCCGAATCGGTCCGATACTGAATCGAAAATACATTGCCTGGCCGAGGAATCAGGGTGACCATGTTATTATTTATTTAATTTACAATAGTAATTATTAATTTCGTTCGGGAGAAGAAACATTGTAATAAAAGGGCATAGCTAGAAAGAAGCCGTAGGTTGCCACAAATAGGCACAGAATGACATACAAAATTACAAAGTATTTACTAAATTAAATACAACGTAACAAATGTTTAGTAAATCGATATTTTTTTTTGCGAAATCTAAGATACATCACACCTTATTAAGTAATTTTCTAAAGATTTCAATATTAAAAGTTTATAAACTTTTTATTATATTCGCACATAAACATTTGATGTACACAATCTACCTAATATTTATATTAAATCTACGTAATAATATTATGAAGATAAGAGAAAGATAAAAGCAATAATTGTAATGCGATTAAACTCTATGCGATTAAAAGACTATGGTCCTGAATTGTCCACGACAGCTGGTGAACCTAGTCAGGATTACCGGCTGTCCGGTGTAGGGCCACTAGAAATTCGGAATACATTTTTCACGTTTGTAAATAGATTTTGTCGCAGTAATCAATTTGATCTAGATTCTAGAGGAAGGGATTAAAGAATTCATTCTTTGGGAAACTTTGCTTACTCTCGAAATAGTCTTCAGTATTTTACGGCGTATGCATCTTAAAAAATCTGCAAATAAATATTATTTATTTGCATAATATTTACTTGTTGTTTATGCGTTGTTCCAGAGCCTTATTAACTATGTCAAGATGAAAATCTCTTCACTACTGCTTGAAGAAGTTACAAATATACATTCACAATATTAGTGCATCTATATATTATATCTATATATTAATACGCGAGCGAAACATTTTGGATCCCTTTTGACGAAAAATGCGGAAACGTAGATACGAATGAAATTTTGCACAGTTAAAGTTTATATGGTGAAGGAGTGCATCGAGCTAATATTGTTTTGAAATTATGCTTTTATCATAATTTTTTTTAACAAATAAAACATTACACTCACTACAACACACACACACACACACACAATTCAGATTTTCGCCAAGGTCGTTTCCCAGGTAACGTATCATAATATTGCGCGCCGGACGACAGCCTGCGCGGTTATTGTCATTGTCATAGCTATGAAACAAAGCCGTTGACAATAATTGTCAAAAGCGGATAGTATTATGCAGTATACACCAAGCACACCTATACTATCACAAAAAAAATGAGCTGTATAATTATTATTTTAAAATCAAACATTTTCCTCTCACCTTAAGGGTGAAACCAAACGAGCGTAATTTGTGAGTTGTGAGTCGCAGAATTTCGGCTGGCAGAAATTTTGCTGCATTCAGTTTTATACAAAAGTCCTGTTTGATTCACACGAGCGTAATTTTGTGAGTCATGATTTGTAGGAAAAGATATTTATGTGACCGGAATTCTGCGACTTACAACTCACAAATTACACTCGTTTGGCTTCACCCTAAGTAATCGATAATAATAATGAACGAACCTTGTACAACGTACGTACGTACGAATCTTAAGCTATCCAGAGCACTTAGACAAGACTTAGGAGATTTTCGTAATCTCTTTAATTTACGGTCATTACTTATACAAATATCATGACTATTGAAATGTATGCTACATAAACGAGTATTCTGGCTCGGCATCCAATTCGGTTCGTTTCTTTCCAAACGAACGGCAGTAATCCACTTTTTTCGTTGGATTGCATTCTTAGGAAATCTGTCAAAATAAAATACTTCATACTAATGCCAGCCAGACCCTAAGATTTCGTTTATGATTAAATTGTTACATCTTGCATAACACTGTCCATGGCGACTTTGTAAAAATTTTTAATTATATTATTTTTGGATATTGCACTTTTGTAATAACATGTAAACAACTAATAAGACAAACACAAAGAGACCAGCTTAATTTTACGCAAAAACCCTAACATCCAACTCAAAAAACCAACTTTTTGGGTTGAAAAAAATACAAGAATATTTAAGCATAATTTTTAAAAATTTACTTACAGATGAAAGGTTATTCCTGTATTATAAGTACTATCTGTATGACTTCTACACCATTTCACAGGGCATTTAGGCATTTTAACAACAAAAATGTTGTAAAAAGCTACGTAAAAAGTAAGTAAACAAATTGTAAATTTATGAGTTTGACAATAATTATCATGTCAACCTGGTTGAATGTCACTCGAGTATGTATACACAAAAAATGTGTACCGAATACATGCATAAATATGCATGTATTCGGGTCACATTTTGTAGCCTTTTGGTGCACTTTTTTTGACGGAGTTAGTTTTTATTATTCGTAGTATTCGCACATAAACATTTGATGTACACAATCTGGATCGATTTCAGTATTTCTTTTTTTAATGTGCTTATTATTGGCCGGAGAAGAAGAATATGATAGAAAACATTTAAAAAATTGAGCGGAAAATTAGAAAATTTAAAAATTCTTATTTCTACTCGAACTTTAGCGTTTTGGACAATATAAACTTTTTTAATGTAACATTTGACATAGAATTGACAGAATGCATTTTTTGTGTGACGGGATAGCGATGGACGTTGCCACGGTGCCATACTTATTTAGTCACTTCAATAAAACAATATGGGCGAAACCGGAAATACTTTATATAGCAAAACAACGTTTGCCGGGACAGCTAGTGTAATATGTTTTCGACGACTGAAAATACACTTTAATGAGTGAGAACTAGTACTTCGAAGTAAATAGCATTAGTCGAACTCAGTAAGTGCATTAGTTCAATAGACAGCACTTGGGACTCGGGACAAGATTCGCTGTAAACTTTTTAATGTATTTAGGTGGAGGCTATTGAATTACACTAGTGACGAACATTCCAAGACTAGTTGGCACGACAAACTATTGGCGACATAACCTATAATAATATACTAACTGTGCCTTTAGCCGATAGGAATCTAAGAAAAAAAATTTGGCTTCATCTTTTTTTTTTGATAATTTTGCAAGTTGTTTTTCTAATTTAGAATAAAGATTATTTTATTTATTTATTTATATGAAAATATTTCTATCAAATTTATTTATTGTTATTTTGTTTGTATTTGTTTATTATAGAATTCCATAACGATAGTGAGCCAACCTTTATCGGTGTCTGAAATTTACAGCATTAATTATCTCATCGACTGATGTTACAATTTTTACATATTGATAGTCGAAATATTATGAGTAAAATAAGGTTTGTTTTGATCCTACCAATGTAAGACAACAAAAACAGCTGAAAATAACTAACAATTTCTGTTGAAATTCTCGTTATATTTACAAAACTGGTAACTCCAAAAAATCGACTCAAGCAAAAAATATCACTGAAAAAAGTGTCATAAAAATTCCGAATTCTTAGAAAATTTTATGAAGTTATAATTAAATTATTAGAGCAATGTTAAATCGACGAGTATCATTATGTCGAGCGCTTTCCGACTGACCTACATTCCGGAATAAGACGAGAGCTTCGACGAATTACACAAACAAACTTGGTTAGCACTTACTTCAATGTCCTTGGGAAAATTTTTACGTTCGTATGAATTCACACCACTGGCCATTGGATTTGATCTTACTTTAAAGCTGTAGCAAGCAATTGCCCACTTGACTATTGTGAAGAAAAATATATGTCGAAGATGGTGCTGGTGCGGGTGCTGCCGCACTCGGTCGGTCGGAGAACTCCTTCGTATTACTCGGATACGTCAAGTGGAGTAACTTGGGTGTAGTCGATGCGGAGCTGGCAACTTATAAAGAAACAAACATTATTTGAAAGCATTATGTTATGTCAGAATGGAGTTGGTTAGGTTGCTACGGGCGGTCGGCAAGCAATTTTTAATAGGGAATCGGACGAGTGAATTTGTAGAACCAGCTTCGTGTTGAATTCACCGCGTATCCATTCTTTATAATAGCGAGTACACGCTTTGTTTACGACTCCAAGCTCCTCTCTTCGTCATACGAGTATATAATATGTTTATAGGGAAACAAAAATATTCATACCCAGCCATTACCCAGCTCCTTTTATTTTCATACTTAAGTATATAAATAAATTTAATAATTTTTTTTAAGATTCGATTAGTTTTTGTCTGACTAATAAGGTAGCCAGTTTATTTGACAATAGAGTAACGCAGCTTCGTTTATCAAATCAAAATTTACGTGAAATTATTCTTGTGTGCATGCGGAACCCCGAAAACCGTAACACCACAAACCTTTCTTTACACACGTCTTTATAAGGTGTAGGTAAGTTGTAACATAACAAAGTCATTATGCTAAAGAATTATACACCGAGGGTACGTATGAGTCCCCTGTATAGAATTGACTGTAAAAGTAGCTGCGCTAAAGGAGTATTTTTTTTTTACTTTTATATGGGCAAATTCATTATCACTTTATTTTGTTACACCCTGTATAAATAAATGAATGTACGGAAAAGCGTAAGTAAAAAAAATATGTGTTATTAAGATTACACAGTCTATAAGCATGTGAAGTCTTTTCACACTATACAATATCAGTTCCCTCGCACAAAGCGCACTAAAGGACTCCTCTGAATGGCCCTTAAGGCATTGTGCTGAGATAGGCTTATTTGTAGTGAAATGTTATTGAAGCCAAGCCGCGAGTTTGGCTTTAGGTTACATGAACAGTTTATCAAAATATTAAATCTAAAATACGTATTTTTGAAGTTGAAATCATTCAGCGGTGTTGTGCACTTTTTTGGGATGGGTAAAAATGTTAAACTCGCTTTAGGACTCATGATCTGATAGAAAATTTGTAAGTTGGAGGGCAATATCTTTTCTTCGAAGGAGTTAATGAATTTAAATTAAGAATATTTATTTTTAAGAAGTTAAAAAATTTAATGAAAGGTATAGGTCAATTAATGACACAAAGTCTCTGCCTGATATCTGTGGGGTCTATTTACTTATTTATGTCTACAAAAATCAAGATCGATTTTTGTTGAGAGTGCTCTATTAATAATTGAGTCGGTTGTTTCCTAATTTATCCCCGGACCAAAAAAGGGGCGTTATGTATAATTTATATATTTTTTTGCCAGTGCAGCGTCACAAAAAATTCTTTGTACTAACGAGCTGAAAAAATGATTTATCGGTTTTCTATTTTGGTCAACAATATTTTACCCGAACTTATCTAATTGTACCACATAATAACACGAAAATTGAAATTCACCAACTCATAATTTAATCAGACGTTTCCACTGCGGAATTAGATATCAAATGCGATGCCACATTTAACGGGAAATTAAATACTTTAGGGTAAAGTGGCGTAACTTTTGATAGAAAAAGTTGCGATCTGGTCGTAAACACAATTAAGGGGACCTCTCGCTCAATTGGGCTGGAACTTTTTAAATTTAGCCCCGTCTCCCCTTTTAAGCTCCTATAGCTTTATTAATCACAAACTCAATTAAAATACGTATCTATTTTTTGTTTATTCTGGACTAATTACGAGTGAAAGTGATTAGAGAACGTAATTTAAAAGTTCTGTGTTGGGAACAAAAACAAAGTCTTTTCGAAATTGGCCCAAAGCGTTGTTGCAAACTTGTACCACGTGTTCGCCCGTGATCTGAGGGGAGGATGGGCACTGGCAAATCATGGGAAGTTCGTGGCAGGTCACAGGGATTATTATGCCTGTTTTCTGAGATTTTTGACAGTACTCGTTAGCGAAGAGCAATAGCGCACTAGCGGCTAGGCCGCAGCGGCCAGGTTGCGGCGGCCATCCAGATAGATATCTGAATATAGTTTGAAACCGCCATAGACCACGCGCACCTGGGCGCCACGCGGCCAGCGGCCACACCAAGCCTGGAATTGTTGCATTATTATTAAAACACCCAAATACACAGCAATATTTATTTCTCCTGCGATTATGATCGGACATTTTTGATTCGTTTAACCGCAGTTTGTAGTGTAAAGTGTTAGCCCCGAATGGTACACCGCGAATACACTCTGAGATTGATACTATGGCGCAGACATACAAGCCGCGCGCGGTGCCTTTGTATGAAGATAACTTACTTCCCCTCCTTATACTATGGCCAAGCTCTCGAAGGCCGCCGCGACCTGGCCGCTTTGGCCTAGCCGCTAGTGCGCTATTGCTTCATACGTCGAAATATTGGATATAATTTAATACGCGGTTAAAAAGATAATCTCGTGTCAAAATGCTTAAGAAACTAAACTTTAGATAACAAAAGTAAAATATGGCGAAAGATAATAACATATTACTACTAACATTTTACGGAACACGTGTTAGGTATAGTAACAGACTGCAATAAATATTTTATATTGTATATCACTTGGCCAGTGGACGAACGCATTCAAACAACAACAAAGCCCAGTATCTGTGCAAATCGTTACGTCCTGCCGCTGTCGATTCTGTCAAATGTCAGACCCATAGAAGTAGAAACAAAGATAAGCATAGCGAAGCCAATAAAAGAGCTGCTACTGTTGTATAGCTATACTAAAATACGGAATATTCCAGCTGGTATAAAAATAATGCATAATATCACATACAATATGGGCTAAAATAGTAAATACTAAATAGTAATAATTAAATTATGTTCTAATAGCTTACAGATTTTGTCGCGGAGCACTTTTCTTGTTACCGACGTTTCGGCTGCTTTCCAGCGGCCGTGGTCATGGGTGGACTGAGGTAACAGACGTTAAACTCGCTGAAATTGTTCAACTACCTGCAGATTTATCAATTATTATTTGCGTTCCAATTCACGCAGAACGCACTAACAGTATTTTGAAGCCGTTGTGTTTTGCTCCACGACAAAATCTGTAAGTGAAATCTAAGTTAGCATTGGCAATTTATATTTATTTTATAACGCCATTTTTTAAATCAAGTAAGTACACCTACCTCACTACTAAGAAAGTACAGCGGCAAGAGGAAAGGCAAGGTTGTGTTAAATTTGTAGATAGTCTGAAAAAAATGAGTATTCCATATTCCAGAGCACTATATTGTTATTAATTGCCTATTTATATTTTTTCACGACTGCGTAATAAACTAAATTTAAAGTTATATCTTCAAGATGTGAAAAATCTAAAGATTTTATTTCAATATTATCTTCTCATACACTTTTTACCCCTTTTATTAGGGATCAGACCAAAAAAAAAAAGATAAACTTAGCTCAGTATCCATTAGCGTTTGAGAGTTGGGAACAAAATTAAAAATTCTTTTGTTCGATACTTAAATTTTCTTTAATAAGGTTAAAAAGGCGCGAGCTTCAGAAGTTTCGCTGCTTATCTTTAACCCTCGAATGTAGCTGCTGCTCATTTGAGGGCGAATTTTAAAATTTAAAAAATTAACATGGTTAGTAATGGATAATGTTATGATAATATAAAGATAAGCCTAAAAATATAGTTAAAATATTATTTAATTATTAATCTAGACATTTTTATAACTTATGCGATTCAGAAATTATTAGTATGCGTAATATCTATGAAGCTAACACAAAGGAAACTTGTTTCATAATAATTTATTATTGATCTATACATATATTTATTTATTTTTGTTCAGGATAAAATCAATCAATTGTCATATTATACTAACTCTATTTTATCAGTATGCCTAATTTAAGTGCAAAAGACACCAAAATTAATTATTCCTCCAACATAAAAGATGTTTCAGAACTCCTAATCCCAATTCTAAGACAAATCGCCGACGCAAATTCCTCCATTCTCTAAAGGAATTTGGCTAATAGGGCGAAATTCTGAGATTCACTGCGAAATGTACCCCCGTCACATCCCACGGGTTAAGTTTACTTTAATCAAGCGACGTCCGAGGGAATACCGAAGCCTTTATATTCGAAAAAAATTTAAAAATATTCTTGGAAATATTTAAAATGCATAAAACTTTGGATAAGATATTAGGTATAGTAGGAAAAGACTAAACAAGATATGGCATAGATATTATAATGTATGGGCGGCTGCAGGTAGGATGGGTCCTGGCAAAGGTGGTGCTGCTGGCCGCGAGGCCAAAGCGGTGCTACCGATGTCTGGATACCGGCCACCTGGCACCGAGCTGCCAGTCCCCGGTAGACCGTAGCGGGAATTGCTTCCGTTGCGGGAAGCCGGGGCACAAGGCCGCCGACTGCGCGGAGGAGGCCAGCTGCTTTTTCTGCACAGAGCTCGGCAGGGAAGGCGGCCACGTGCTGGGGGCTAACGGCTGTACCACAGTAGCCAGCAAGTCTCCCGGCACGAGGCGCAAGCGCAAGGCTCCCTCCAGGGCTCGGTCGCGTAAACGGCCTGGAGCCGATAAGGCCGGGGCGAGTGAAGTCGCCCCCGCCATGGAGGTTGAAGCGTAGGCCTGTGGGCAGCTGATCGGGGGATCACCGCCCACAATATAGGCCCCGAGGAGATAGGCTCCCCCGATGCCCGGGGAGCCTCTCGATGAAGACAGGCGGCGGCATAGGCTGCTGCGGTAGCGATGTGGTGCCGGAAGCGGCAAGCGCTGCGGAGGACGCGGTAGAATGTGTTGCGATCCCGCTCCTCCGCGTGTAGCGTTGACGAGGGCATGGGGGGGTTTTAGTCGGTAAACCTCTGCGGAGGGAGTCCGACATACCCCTGCCTCTTTCCCCCGAGGGGGCGGGGGATGCGTAATGCATTTCCCCTCCTAAAAAAAAAAAAAGATATTATAATGTAAGGTGTGTTATAACAAATTGTTTGTGTGTTTGACACCAAATATACTGCTTAAGTAGATAGAGATATTGCGCAGAAAAATAATTGTCATACTCGAAAAAAAAACTTTGAAATGAGTGACTGTGTTGAGCGCAAACTCACTCAGAAGATTATTTTTTGGAGTATAACAATATTTTTTTGCCTAAGCGTTCATACATCAGCAGTATAACAGTACATATGAAATGTATGCAGTTGATTTTACCACACCCTGCATATATTAGGTTATAACAAAACAAAGTGATAATACTTTAGGATGTGTATGAGTCCACTGAATAGACTTCACTGTGAAGGTAGCAGCACTGAAAGTGTAACTTTTTTATGGGTTAATTCATAAATTGTCCATAATCATCACAAAAAATTGCTCTTTCAGCGCTGCTACTTTTAGTGTGAATTTTATTTATGAGACACATACGTCGTACACACCTTAAAGCAGCGGTCGGCAACCTTTTGGCAGGAAAGGGCCACAAGTTGGCAAAACAAACTAAAGGCGGGCCGCAGGCCTACTCGTATTAACCCTAGAAGCCCAATATAATATACCTAAGCATAATGAGGGCCACAATTAAAAAAAATCGGCCAAGTGCGAGTCGAACTCACCCACGAAGGGTTCCGTACCGTTACTGATCGAAAGTAGGAAAAAAATGTGTTTTTTGTATGGGAGCCCCTCTTTAATATTTATTTTATTTTAATTTTATTATTAATTATTAAAGTAAAAATATAGTTAAGAATGCTGTTAAAATTTCAAGTGCCTAGCTGTTGCCATTATTGATTACGAGCAAAAAATACCAAAAAAATTATGTTTGTTGTATAGGAGCCTCCCTTCAATATTAATTTTATTTTGTTTTTAGTATGTATTGTTATAGCGGCAACAGAAATACATAATCTATGAAAATTACAGAAGTCTAGCTATAGAAGTTCTCGAGATACAGCTTGGAATGAGACGGACACAAACAGCTACGTTTTTACGTTGCGATAACCACTGGAAATATTAGAAAACATTGTTTTTGATATATTTTATAACTTATTCACAAAACATTTACGGGCCGCAAGTTAACCGTTCGCGGGCCGCATGCGGCCCGCGTGCCGCGTGTTGCCGACCGCTGCCTTAAAGTATTATCACTTTGTTTTGTTACACCCTGTATGTATTACGAGTATGTTGTATATTATCATCTGATCTAAGCCCCTGGAGGCTGACATTGTTACAGGATTAGTTCTGTTTAGGTCAGGACAAGCTTCTACATAACACGATAGCCATGTTACATACTATAGGTCTACCAGAATCTGATGGCAATTTTTGACAGCAGATTTTCAAAAAATATCCTTGATCATTGGATAAATTTTCATATTTGCATGTTTAACACACAGAATCAGCCGCTATAAGAAAAAAAAAGGATCAAAATGTTTTATTCCAATTACCCCGGTATTGCTAGAGTCAATTTATTTTCTCACTTTTTGCCATCAGATTCTGGTAGACCTATAATACGAGCAGGCACTGCTTGCAACTTCCCACGAAATCCCGTCAAATTCATACAAGCACTAATGAAAATGAGTTTGTCGGTCTGTTACTGTTCGTAATCCGCTGAACCGAGTTTGATGAGCTTTGGTATGCACAATGCACAATGTGCTACTTTTTTTATCTGGATTTGACGTACAGCCCGACCTAATTGCGTAAGTCTGCCATCTGACTATGAACCAATTTCTATACTACCAGAGTATTCAAGTACTGAAAAATCCTATTGGTACGTCGTCCACCTGGGATCGAACATGGGGGGTGTGCCAAAATCTTTTCGTTTTCGCTTCGTTATAGAATCGCCGATGAAAATGTATGGAATTGACATAAGCGTTCGTTAACTAACAAACGCTTTGACGTTCGACTCATCTTATGTCAATTCCATACATTTTGATCGGCGATTCTATAACGAAGCGAAAACGAAATCGTTTCGGCTAAATGGCCTGTTCTCGAGTGCGAATCGAAGGTTAAGGGCTCCCACACAAAACTGTGAATTAGCATCGCATCGCAAAAATCTGCAACAAAACTCATACTAAAAATGACATTGCGATGCGAATTTGCTGTTTTGTTTGGGAGCCCTTACCCCCCACTCCACGGATGTTAAGCCGTTTAAGCGCCGATAAAGCCAATAAAACCTTTTTTCTTGCCGTAATCTCGTCAACCGCGGAGATGTCACGTCGCCTGTCACGCTGTCTCGCTCCGTCCCGCTACGTCACGTAATCCCCAATCACGCGAGATTATTGTGTAATTACACGTAATGCGGGCATTTTGCACGTTATCCGCGCAGATTATAAAGGCTTAGGTGCCATACGATTGATAAAAATAGAACATAATCTACTTTAAAAATATTTGCTGCAAAACTAGACGTGTAATTTTAATAAATATTGCATATTGTGGACAAACAATTGGCAAAAAGTAGGTAAAGACAACTTTGGTGGTTTTTAGGGTTCCGTACCCAAAGGGTAACAACGGGACCCTATTACTAAGACTTCGTTCTCTGTCTGTCTGTCCGTCTGTCCGTCCGTCTGTCTGTTTGTCTGTCTGTATGTCTGTCTCCAGGCTGTAACTCAAGAACCGCTATAGCTAGACTTCTGAAATTTTCAAAGATTGTGTATATCTGTTGCCGCTATAACAACAAATTTTAAAAACAAAATAAAGTTAATATTTAAGGGGGGCTCCCATACAAGAAACGGGATTTTTATGGCTTTTTTTGCTCGTAATCAATAATGACAACCGCTAGGTACTTGAAATTTTCATAAAATCCTTAATTATTTTTGTACTTTAATAATTAATTACAAAAATAAAATAAAATAAATATTTAAGGGGGGCTCACATACAAAATACACCATTGTTTGCCAACTTTCGCTTTATAACGGTACGGAACCCTTCGTGCGCGAGTCCGACTGGGGCCATTATGACATTTTAAGATTTGTAACTTTTTCCAGTATGAAAATCTTTTCTTGAAACCTTCTAAACATATTAAATACATATTCCTAGGGAAATCCCTAGGAATATGTATTTAATCTGGTTGGTAGGTCTCAGCACAGACACTCAATAGTGAGCAAGGGTATTAGAATTCCCATAAGCACACACGAGATCTTGAACGACTGAGCAGCAGATGAATAAAGTAGCAGTTGTTCAGAAGCCAGGTTAGTTTTACACGTGAGAGAGCCATGCTTCGGCACGAATGGGCCGGCTCGACCGGAGAAATACCACGTTCTCACAGAAAACCGGCGTGAAACAGCGCTTGCGCTGTGTTTCGCCGAGTGAGTGAGTTTACCGGAGGCCCAATCCCCTACCCTCCCCTATTCCCTTCTCTTCCCATCCCTACCCTCCCCTATTACCCTATTCCCTCTTAAAAGGCCGGCAACGCACCTGCAGCTCTTCTGATGCTGCGAGTGTCCATGGACGATGGAAGTTGCTTTCCATCAGGTGACCCGTTTGCTCGTTTGCCCCCTTATTTCATAAAAAAAATGAAACTGTTAAAACACTTCCGACTATTGTGAAGCAAAATGGAGTGTTATGATTCTGACCTGTATTTATGTGGCCATGGATATTTATATGTTCCCTTAAAACTTTAAAACAATTTATATTATTTAGACAAATGAGATATCATTGGAAGCATCTTAATCGCCCCTGCAGGACTGGTTACAAGCACATTGCGTCACGTTAAAATGGCTACCACGCCCTGTAAGGAAAAGGAAATGAAGCAAAAAAGAAATTATTTATTGACGGTGTTAAAGCACATTTCAGATATGGAAATATTATTATAATAATTGTTTTGTATTTTGTACATACGTAGTCGGCGTTGAAGTTTTTGATCTTATTTCTTGTTTCGTTTTTGTGGTCATCACCAGTCGTCACACAAACTGGAATATTGTCTAGAACACGGTATTTTTGTGTCAGACAGCGGTGCTAGAGCAGACGGAGGCTAATGGAGGTGTCCGTCACGGGCCCCGGCCTAATGGTTTCACGGGTGATAGGCGCAGTGTGTATGTGTGTGAGTGTGTGTGTTCTGTATTGTCTATTTGCGAGAAGTTTGCAGTCGGTCATTAGTTTTTTTACTTTAATTATTATTATTAACGGCCCTGCAATGGCCAGACTTTCCTCAGTTTAGAAAAGCTGAAAGTTTACCTGTTTGTGACCTTTACAGAGGTAAGAACGACCAGGTACTATGGAGTTTCGGTCGCGGTTACTTTAGGAGGTATCCAGTTCTGAAAGTCTACCTGACCTTCGAGAAAGAGTAAAGCTCAATTTCATAGCTTATATTCTTCGCGGTAAGTGGAGGAAAGACCTTCAGAACTGCATACCTCCTAAAGTAACCGCGACCGAAACTTCATAGTTGCTGGTCGTTCTTACTTCTGGAAAGGTCACAAACAGGTAAACTTTCAGCTTTTCCGAATTGAGGAAAGTCTGGCCGTCGCAGGCTCTTACTCTATTATTCCTTGGCTTAAATAGAAAGCAAAAGTGTAGAGGTACACTACTGGTAGATCATGTGAAGATGAGAACATATTGTTAGGGGATATTGTAAAAAAACATGCACATTTAACCCTTACAGTCTTGCCGAGCAATCTGAAAGTTGTGCCCAAAAATATGTGAAAATGACTTAATTAGCGATTGTGTAACTTCCGCTAATCTGACGCTGAGCTCGTAAACCATAGTTATACAAGCAATAATACAGATAAAACAAAACAATATTTCCGAAAATCAAAGTTTTGTTGCTAATTAAAAGTTATTAAAAAAGTTTCGCAAGCCATACGCAGCCGTAGTTGCATATGTTCTGCAGTTGTTCATTAAACTTCGCAACTCCGGAATTAGTTTAAGGCACTCGCGGAGTTTTTCTTTGAGTCTCAGTTCCGCCGAGTCCCAGTCCCAACTCCCAACTCCCACTAGTTCCGAACTAATCTGCATGCGTAATGGCAGAATTTAATGCAGTCGGAATTCGCAAATGTCTTGTGAATTTTTACGCGAGTTTGTCGCTTCGCGTAATTGCATTTGAATTTCCAGCTTCCGATTTTTCAAGAGAAAATATATGAGCAGTTTATTGGCAAATAAGTTTTATTTTTCGGAGATACGGAATTGGAAAGTTTTTCCTGGTATACGCCGGTCAAAATGTCAGAAATGATTTGATTTGACATATAAACCGAGCCTTTAAATATTTTGACCGCTTTGTGGTTGATAAAGTTATGATAAAGCTATTGGAGACATAATATCTCGCTAGGCATGCGCATTCAAGGCTGAGCTGATGGCACAGGATTAGTTTATTATGTAGTGGGGGTAAAAAAGATATCTTTTTGCGCTTTACTCCTTTTTAGAGGCCCCTAAATGTGCATTCACTATACATAATATGTACGCTTAAGTCCTGTCAGGTCGGACTGCGATCAATCCGACTGTAACAATTGGCTTCCCTGTATATGGGGGTCTTAAGACTGTTGTAATTCAGTTGCATTTACGCGAGACTTAAAATACAACTGTATCTCCTATCACATAAAGGTACAAGTTGGAACCGATCGACACGCGACAACTGCAGACGACGTGTCGTCGCGACACTACTGGTTTCTATGTATTTCTATGAAACACCCTCCGCAGCTAGCGACACTAAAGGTACAAGTTGGAAGCCGACTACATGAAGCGGCAGCAGGCGACGTATCGTCGCGACACTATTGGTTTCTATGTATTTCTATGAAACACCCTCCGCAGCTAGCGACACTTTTCATAGAAATACATAGAAACCAGTAGTGTCGCGACGACATATCGTCTGCCGCCGCTTCATGTCGCCCGCTGCCTACCGGCACCTTTAAGGTACAAGTTGGAAGCCGGCAATATGAAGCGGCAGCAGACGACGTGTCATCGTGACACTACTGGTTTCTATGTATTTCTATGAATTAAGGTACAAGTTAGAATCGAGCGACACGTCGCAACTACAGACGACGTGTCGTCGCGACACTACTGGTTTCTATGTATTTCTATGAAATACACTGCGCAGCTAGCGACACGAAGCTAGCGACACTTTCATAGAAATACATAGAAACAGTAGTGTCGCGACGACAAGTCGTCTGCTGCCGCTTCATGTCGCCCGCTGCCAACCGGCACCTTAAGTGTCGCTAGCTGCGGAGGGTATTTCATAGAAATACATTGAAACCAGTAGTGTCGCGACGACACGTCGTCTCCAGTTGTCGCGTGTCGCTCGGTTCCAACTTGTACCTTTTATAGAAATGTAGCTTGTCAAAAAAGAGTAGACGCCGAACACAATTTTTAAATGACATAAAATTACAATATAAAATATTGAAAAACTTTAATAAACCAAATAAAAAATGTGCCAGAATGATAATATTTGAAGTGTACAAACATTGTCAGTCAAAATACGAGGCGAAAAAACCACCATTCGATACTGATTACGATTAGAAAATTTAGTTCAGCAGCTCTTTTTTGACAGACTTTACATAGAAACCAGTAGTCGTCTGCTGCCGCTTCATGTAGCCGGCTTCCAACGTGTACCTTTACACATTCCTTGTCATGAGTTCTCAAACAAAAGTTTCACTCCGGCACAACCTGCCCGTGAAAGGTTGTGGCGGAGTTTTGGTTTCACGTACAGCGCTCGTTACGTTATATTTTGTATAATTAAGGTGGAATATGTTGTATGTGTTCATAAAGCATTCTGTTATGTTTGATAGTTATGGGAGCACTACTGATGATACTGATAGGAGTACTGTCATCAATTTTAATCTAATATCGTGTCACTACTGCAACGCACACTAAGCGGAACCGTAACGTAATCGCCTCGCCTCGGAACAGGCTCCGAACTGCGATGCGACGCGTGGTCATTTAGCAGTCCCCCCGCTTACGGCTCGTCGTCCATCCGCTTACGGCTTGTCGTTCCCGTGCTTACGTCTCTCCGTACTCAAGCTTACGTTTCTTCGTCCACCCTTGCCCCTTTCCCCTTCCCCGAGCCGTAAGCGAGGCGTCGCCTAGCCGTAGCCGAGTTAACGTGCAGGCGCTACTGATACGCTTTGGTTACGTGCATACGTTAGGTTGACGCCTGGTGGACGGCGAGGCGAAAGTCGATACGGTGACGATCCCTTTCCGAGTTGATATGTGTGCTGTGACCTTAATATGTGCTATATCTAATGTCAAACGTAATGACGCATCCAAAGAGTATATTGTAAACTATGGACGCATCTTGCGACAGCTTTGCAACAGACGGGTGCTTGCAACAGCTTTGCAACAGGCGGGTGAACGGACAACATATGCCCTGCCTATGATAACATATACCCTGCCGGTGTGGAGGCAGTGTGAGAAGATACTCTACACTGTAGAATATTATCACGATATTGATACAGGCGGCACTTCTGATAATCTCATGAATATCTGACCGCCGCACCGCACCGCTGTGCTGCTCTAGCCTATCCGACATTTTTGATACTTGCATAATTTTGTTTAATTTCAAAATTTATCCGAAAAGTTAGCGAGACCGTAATAATTCTGTTGGATCATAGCTTACTTTTTATAAGTTTGACAGGTATGTATGTTTGTCTTTAAGTGAGATTGGATTTTAACGTCCAAGCGAGTGGGCCGATTTTAAATCTGTTGTTTAGTAAAAACTATCCTGATGGAGAGTGTTCTTAGCAATATTTAATCATCAATCATTATCAGCTCACTGTTGGTAAGTTAGGTTTTTTTTTAATTTAAATATAAATATGAGAAAAATTATTTCTGTGATTTCTACTCCAAATAAAAAGCAATTATCAAACAGTTCCGGTCCCCGTACATCGAACTTCATATGGCCCGGAGTACAGCGATGATTGATTTTACATCCCGAATTTATGCGCGATAATTATTTAACCGAGTTGCCGCTACACCTGTCACTGATGCTGTTTATAGCTAACGAGCAGGCAGGTTACCTGATGCCATGAGATAGCTCATCGTGCCACTTTTCACTAAGAATATGTTGGTCGTAACATAAAAAAATTATAATACTTTAGAGTGTGTATTTTTGTCCCTTGCGTCGAGTTAGACGCTTTTGGCTTCAATGTTTCTATGAGTAATGCCTCAATATCATGAAATTGTCCATACATAATATTTTAAATAGCTCTTTCAGCACAACTTTCAGCGCAGCTTTTGTCACGGTGAACTCAGCTATACATACTATACAACATATTGTGTCACTTACTTATATAGCTGCATGACTATCCTGCTATTTTTTACTATAGAAATTAACAGACGATGTTGCTATGGAAAACTATTTAAATATTATGGTCTAAGAGTACACTGACTAGTTGATTATAACTTACAGTACGCCGTTAGCACTTAGCACATTCTTCCTCAGCAAAGATACATTAAAGGCCTCTCAAACTGATTAAGTCAGGCGATTGCCTCGCGCTTAAGTAAATGTTGGATTTAAGCGAGACTTAAAGAGTATCCTTATAATGTTGAATTAGGAGCCGCCTAATCCAACCTTACTTAAATTCGAACTAAGCGGTCTCGATTAAATAGCCCAATAAAATACATCAAATCTGTTTTCAGTAATTACCATTAGGACCAAAATCCCTCGCTGAGAAAGTCTAAGCTTAGTATAATATTTAAAAGAGAATATTTTTACTGTTCCGTACCCAAAGGGTCCTATTACTAAGACTTCAATGTCTGTCCGTCTGTCTGTCTCCAGGCTGTATCTCAAGAACCGTGATAGCTAGAGAGTTGAAATTTTCACAGATTATGTATTTCTGTTGCCGCTATAACAACAAATACTATTATTTTTAACAAAAAATTAAAACCGATTTCCAAGGTAAAAGCTAAAAACAATAGTAACATCCTTATAATATGAACTAAAAAGTATGTTATACTGACGAAAAGAGAGTTGCCTGACTTCATAAGTTTATCCTTTCCATCCATATATTATATCTTACTTAATTATTTGCTTTTTAAAAAAAATTGTCATACTAAAATAAACTATAACAATTATATAATTATTATTATTATTGTGTAATAAGGAAGAAAACAAAAGCACATCTCATTATTAGAACCATCTGGGCCAAATCTTAAGTACCACCATCCTGATTTTACAGGGCTGCCCCTTTCCCTCGCCATTAGTATTCGTTGCGTACAATAACCTTCATTTTTTGTTCATTGGATAACATCTTTGATCAGACGCATTCTAATGAGCTATCCTGTACCTGCCCTTTTGAGCTCTTTGATAAACTTTTTTGACTAATCTAATAAATCATTAAACCAAGATTATTTTAGAAGTGTATCAGTGATTTTAATAAAATTAATCTATACTTCTATACTTAATCTATACTTCATATTATAAAGCGGAAGAGTTTGTTAGTTTGTTTGTGTGTTTGTTTGTTTGTTTGAACGCGCTAATCTCAGGAACTACTGGTCCGATTTGAAAAATTATTTCAGTGTTAGATAGTCCATTTATCAAGGAAGGCTATAGGCTATATTTTATCACGCTAAGACTAATAGGAGCGAAGCAAATAGAGTAAAATGTGGAAAAGACGGGGGGAAATTATTTGAAAGGGCTTTTTCAAATCGGAGCAGTAGTTCCTGAGATTAGCGCGTTCAAATAATTGAACGCGCTAATCTCAGGAACTACTGGTCCGATTTGAAAAATTCTTTCAGTGTTAGATAGCCCATTTATCGAGAAAGGCTATAGGCTATATTTTATTAGGCTAAGACTAATAGGAGCGAAGAAATAGAAGAAAATGTGGAAAAAACGGGGGAAATTATTTGAAAGGGCTTATCTCACGAACTACTAGAGCAATTTTTCTGTTATTTGGATCAGATAAGAAGTAGACCACGTGAAGGATCATAGGCTATTTTTTGTAGACTGATTTGTCTGTGAAATATCTAATTTACGCGGGCGAAGCCGCGCGGAACGTCTAGTATTTTATAAATTTATAAAGCGGAAGAGTTTGTTTGTATGAACGCGCTAATCTCAGGACCGATAGGGTCCGATTTGAAAAATTCTTTCAGTGTTAGATAGTCCATTTATCGAGGAAGGCTATAGGCTATATTTTATCACGCTAAGACTAATAGGAGCGAAGAAATAGAGGAAAATGTGGAAAAAACGGGGGAAACTATTTGAAATTGCTTATTATCTTAAGAACTACTGGAGCAATTTTTATGTTATTTGGCACACATGAAGAATAGACTACGTGAAGGGACGTAGGCTTTGACATGGGCTATTTTTTGCGGAAAATGTACGGTTTCCGTGAAATTCCTAAATTACGCGGGCGAAGCCGCGCGGAACATCTAGTAGGGAATATTACGCAAAGGTCGGAGCAAAGGGCCCTACTATCACATACACTAAGAGCCCCCGCAGACTACAGACTTTTGGTCGGCCGATAGTTTGATCGAAAGTTTAATCGGTACGAAGATGTTTGAAGGTGCGCACACTAAACGATTTGTATCGGCCGAAAATAATGTACTGAAATCCCAATTTGGTCAAACTATCGGCCGACTTAAAGTCTGTAGTCTGCGGGGGCTCTATTTTTAAAAATAAATAATAAATATTTTAAAAAATCCGACCAAAATTTGACATGCTGCATACCATACCGCATACGTCATATCAGAATATTGACAGAAACGTTGTGAAACTTCGAATAGAACGTTTTGTTTACTGTCTGTGCTGGTGCTGCCGTCCAGCGTGAAAACATTGCAGTAATAATATTATATTATCCTATTGTTGTGAATATTATAATATTAAAAGAACGAAGACAGTGCGATTACGAACCTGTAGTCAAAGTCCCTTTCGTTAAAAACGATAACGAAATTCGTTATCAAAATTTGACATTAGTCTTCGCAAGCGAAATGTCATTTAGCGATGACTTATGTCAAACCGCATACATTTTGATAACGAATAACGAAAGATACTTTGTCTAGGGCTTCTGTAGATTTAAGCGTGTCCCAGACAGACGCGGCCTGCGGTGGCGGTAGCGGTGGCGGTCAGTTGGATCACTTGAGAGTTCTAGGAACGACACAGACACACGCGGCCACGTGGCCAAGCCATTTAACTGACCGCCACCGCAGGCCGCGTCTGTCTGGGAGACGCCTTATGATTGAACATGATCGACGGTGATGAAGACATCCGAGCAATCATAGTCCATCTTGGACCAATATGAAGAAGAATATTAAAACATTATCAGTTTGGTATTAAGCTAAGCTGGCAACACTTTCATTAAACATCAAAGTGTTATTAGGAGGATTCCCGTTATCCTTTATGACGTCATTATGTTTTCACTTAATTAACATCATCACATTGCGCCGTTTAGAAAAGGGGGAGGTATAATGTGAAGGTAGTTTGCGTAATAAAATTGTATTATACTAACGCAGAATCTAAGCATTGATATTTTGTTTATCCTATTTATTTTAATGTCTATGTGCGTTGAATTTTAAATTACAATGAAATAATATATTATAACACTTTTGTTTAATTATATAACAGAATAAATTCAAAAATCAATATCAATCGTGCATACAGGCAGCTACGCAAACATCCATCCATATTATCATATCCATATCCATCATGGATCGACGTGTAAAGGGACCTTAATATTATTATGATGAATCCTTAACAAATATTTGCGGATAATCGTGGATATCGATTATCGACAGCCATGAGTGAGGTTTGGGTCGACGCGTGACCTCACGAGACGAATAATTGATGGTGATGTCAGACCGCTCGAAACACTTTGACACTGACACCGATATGACAGTGACACCGATATGACAGTTAATGACAGTGACACTTAGGGGGTGTCCAGGGGTAAGTTTCGAAATTCAACCCAGTATATTGGCCAGCGTGCATGACGTTTATAATCGATGCCATACTGTTGATTCGTTCTGAAATATACGCCGGTGCATTTACGTATATTATGACTTTGTTGGGATGTCATAATTTTATTATCATAATGTCACACTCGTTTCACCAATGGCACACCAGTATGGCGTTCGGCATGACCTGACAAGCACTGGTATACTGGAATTTATTTCGGAACCTAGGTCAGATTGGTAGGAACTTTGTGACTGTCACCACACAATAGACATTTCCCTTTGACGGATGTCGTGACTACGCGAATACAAAGTTGTGTATGGTAGTGAAAGCTAGTATAGGTCTACCAGAATCTGATGGCAATTTTTGACAGCAGATTTTCATAAAATATCCTTGATCATTGGATAAATTTTTATATTTGCATGTTTAACACACAGAATCAGCCGCTATAGGAAAAAAAAGGATCAAAATGTTTTCTTCCAATTACCCCGGTATTGCTAGAGTCAATTTATTTTCTCACTTTTTGCCATCAGATTCTGGTAGACCTATACCTATAATAATAACTCCCACACCGGTTTCGGTGACGGTGGCCGGGTTTTATCGAAACCAGGCCAGTTACGCAGGAGTAGTTTTATAGTGCCCAGGTGTGTGTGCAGTACACAAAAGCACTGTCTATTCATTTTACGCTCATAACCAAGTGGGACGGAAGACCGACACGACTGGCGAGAGATAAGTCGCAGGACCGACTTTTTACATGCCTATCCGACGCATGGATCATCTTACTTGTCAGAAAATCAGGTGATCAGCCTGCATTGTCCTAACCGAACTTAGAAATAACATGTTTCCAATGCGGGAATCGAACCTACGACCTCAAGAGCCACGCTCTAAACCACTGGACCACGGAGGCATTTCTAGTACTACCTACTTATACAATACTCTGAAAATATGACAAACTACTGTCCAATAGAGCGTGTAAAGGCCACATAAAGTTACAAGCGATCTGTGATGAGCGGTCTCGCCCGCCCCCGCTGCCGCTCGCGGACGTGTGATTTACCGCCTGTAATTATACGTCACGAGACACGAGCTTTAGCGGGCAGGACCTTGAGAATCTACTTTTTATTGCTAATATTTATGACTAGATGATGGCCGCAACTTCGTTGCGCCAAAAATCGTTTATCGTGCGGGAACCGTACATTTATCCGGGACAAAAAGTATCCTATGTCCTTTCCCGGGACTCAAAGTATCCCCATGCCACAGCAAAATCGTTTCAGCGGTTTGGGCGTGAAGCGGTAACAGACTGACACACTTTCGCATTTCAGTATTAGTAAGTATGGGTTGTGTTCCGTCATGATTGTAGATAGTTTTAAAAAAACTTTGTGCATATTATTTGCATATTTTGTCAAATTTTGTGGTACGCTCGGCTTTGTAACACTGTATTTGGGTAAAAATATATAGATCTAAATCCAACACCACAACCCTATAAAAACAATATCTACATAACAGTTTTTTTTTTTTCACAAACGTTACGTTTTCATATCCGAAATAACGTTGTAGCGTATAATCCGCGCGCGATCAGAATGGGATCGGATTGACAGTTTTGTTTGCTAATGAAGTAGCGTTAGCAAAAATATTCTGAACATTAATTTATAGGTTTATACATAATAATAATAAAATACTAATCGACCCATCCTGTACATTAAATATATTACTGTGTTTTTGGTCAACCTTGTGGCAGCTTTCAGTTTCTATTTTTGTATTTTTGAGCAAAACCAAAACTTCATGAAAATTATATTTTCTTGGTAATATCTTACCAATGATTGTGATTCAGGAATTATTTATTATTCCTGAATCACTTGGTTCCTTACCCATATGACCCATATCCAAGTGTGTCACTATTTAAATATATGACTGTGTCATTACTTTTAATGCATACCGACTTCGTTCTTCATCGAAATATATTTTATCAATTGACAGAATTATTTGGCGTGAATCGTGATTGACCATTCAAAATCTTACCCCTTTTTCCACTCATTATAAATCAATTGCTATAATAATATCCTACCTATTATTATCACAAAAAAATTAAAACAAAACTTGAAAGAAATGTACGCAAACAAAAACGTCATTTTGTTTGCCGACCCTACGGCTGGCCAGCTGTCAGCGCGCGTCTCAGTTCCAAAAGGACGCATCCCATTCTGATAGCGCGCGGATAATACCAAACAGAGCACAATCCTGAATCGCGCATTCAAGGTTTGTCTGAAAGTTCTGAAAAGTATTGTCATTACAACGTCTGATATAACGCGATCGGTCGGAATTTTTTTTTTCGAGACATCATTCCAAAGATCAAGCACATTCCCTCAACGGCTATATATAACGTTTGCGTATGATCAGTAATACGAGTATTCTGAGTTTTATAAGCTTTAACCAGACGTTGCACGTCTGTAACTTGTGTCAAGGCGCCGGCCACTTATTGGATCGGCGTTCAGTTATTACAGATATTAAGAACGTTTCGCCATTACGTGCCCAATAATTCCGCCGATTTCCGTCGATATTTTGAATTGTTACGAAACTGCGCAAATAGATATCTTTTATTACCTTTGCTTCTTCTTGCTTATTGTTATTCGCCGAAAATATATCGCAATCATTAAACACATAATCGTTTGCTCGTTTTCTTTTATGGACTCTTTCTTAGACTAATCGATATTTTCTGAGATTCGTTTTGATAGAATTTAGGTTTCTTGCAAACGGACGACTACGATATTGGAAAAAGTGTACGACAAATTGTTGCAACTCATAAAAAAACCTGATACAGAAATGTTTTTTTGCCATAATATATGTTGTGCAAGTATGCTTTAGAGAGTCTCAAAACAAGGTCTTCCCACCGAGCAAGGAGTTGTCATTAATTCAGTAGTTGTAATAACAATTCCTTTTAGAACCTCCAACAGACAAATACGATTGCCCGATTCAGGATTGGGCGCTATTTGATCCGCTACAGCGTTATCGCCTACCCACCTACTCGACAAGCACACAAAATTTCAACAAAATCGGCCCAGTCGATTCGGAAGAGTTTGAAAACAAACGCTGCGACTATAATATTAATTATTACGACTATAACATAAATATATAAGGAGATATAAAAACTGTGTAATTGTTTCGGAGCCGTCGCCAGTTAGCACAAAGCTTAAGATACTCTCTGATATATTTTGTCGTTTACTTACTGAATTTTTTATTTATGGGTGCTCCATATTGCTATAAGAATGGAACAACAATTTGTGAATATGCTACAATAATTTCGTATGTTGAGCTTATCTTATTAATTATTTACATTCTCAATATAGATTATTCCTTGCAGCTGTAATCATTCGCAATTTTTGGTTAGTACCGAAAATTATTACAATTATTGCAATAAATGAAAGTAATGTATGTCCGTCTGTCCGTCTGTTTGTCTGTGTGTCTCCAGGCTGTAACTCAAGAACCGTTATAGCTAGACTTCTGAAATGTTCACAGATTATGTATATCTGTTGCCGCTATAACAAAAAATATTAAAAACAAAATAAATTAAATAGTTAAGGGGGGCTTCCATACAATAAACGTGATTTTTTTTGCTATTTTTTGCTCGATATCAATAACGGCAATACATAGGCACTTGAAATATTCACTAAATACTCAGTTTTACCTGTTCATTAATAATTTATAATAAAATTTAAATAAATTAAATAATGAAGGGAAAGAATCCCATACAAAAAACACAATTTTCAGCCTATTTTTGCTTTATTGTGGTTACGGAACCCTTCGTGCGCGAGTCCAACTCGCAGTTGGCCGATTTTTTTTTTGTTTACTTGTCTTTATATATTGAAATCAACAACTTACCTTTCGATTACCTTACTTTTTGATAATTTATTATTGTTGATTTCTGCCTCTATGAATAATGAAAAAATGATTTTCAATACAACTCTTCGATTACTATCTTGATTTATTACCGGTTATACTTACTACTACAACTCATTGTACCACTCAGTTGTCCCTACTTTACCTTATTTTACAAGTAAAAAGTTTAGACTGTGATAGTTGCGTGAATCTTGTTTTATTTTTTAGATTTAAGCCATTAATGCCTGGTTTCTAAGCGGGCCCCTAGACGAACAATTTTATTGCGCAATCTCACGTATTGCATAATATTATTGACAGTCTAGGGTTGATATTGAATATCACGCGCCTTCAATCTAATTGTCAATTGATCGTCTAGACTCTAGGGGGTCTATCTAAACACTAGCACATTTCAAATCGTTGACCAATCAGCAACGCTGTTCAAAAGAAAAGGTTTCTTGACAGGAGATCAAGAAAAGAACCGCTATAGCTAGACTTCTGAAATTTTCACAGATTATGTATTTTTGTTGCCGCTATAACAAAAAATACTGAAAACAAAATAAAATAAATATTTAAGGGGGCTCCCATACAACAAACGTGATTTTTTTGGCCTTTTTTGCTCGATATCAATAATGGCAACAGGTAGGTACTTGAAATTTATATAGGATCCTCAATTATATATGCACTTTAATAATAATTATTATTAAAATTAAAATAAATTAAAATTTTAAGGGGGGCTCCCATACAAAAAACACATTTTTTGGCCTGCTTTTGCTTTTTTATATTTTTTTATATATTTCAATCCTGTTACTTGTTAGCCTTTTCAAAGGTTTTTTTATCACAAATAGGCAAACTAACATTTTATGTATTCACAGGAGCTAACGTTCGCGTTGTACGCTCGTTTCGATAATATCTAAACGTCAATACTTCTTATCAGCATGTTCACCGTTTAGATTTTGTATAATGTAGGAAGCGATGTACGCCATACGGTAGTTGCCTTGCGAGCTAACTGCGAAAATCTGCTTTAGTTTCTATACTAACTCGTTTTGAATATATCTAGTCATAACAAAATAATATAGTTGATTGGTAGATACCTCTATTTGTGTCACGAATTCTAAACAATATTGTGTTCTACGTATAACGTGGCCATGACATAGCCTAAACAATCATTATCCGTATCTTGTGTTTTAGCCGAGAGTCTAAAAGAGTCTTAAGAGTTTACATACTCGTTTAGCAAAATTGTAGACGGATATAACCTAATAATTAAACAGGTTTAAACTTATTAATATTTAAACTTAAAAGATTAATACATTTAAATAAATAATTGAACTTAACTCCTTCATAATGAGAGTTTTCCAACTTTTGTTACAAGCGCAATTTCATGGTGCAAGAAGAATCGCATTGTCCAGGTATAGGTAAGTATTGTATTAATATTATTTTTCTAAACATTACAGTAACAAACTTTTCAATATACAATATCGTATATACATGCTTAGAACGGTAACGGCCGTACTCAGAGGGATTTAATGATTTGTTAATTTTAATTAAATGAAGATTAAAGAGATCTAGAGAGCTGGAGTTGCCAATAAATACTTTTTTCATTGATCACCTGGATCAGGGATCAATAATAATTAATGATCCCATAGGCTGCGTGCGCTCGACCGCCCCTCACTCCTCATACCAAATAGACCTAAAAATCTAACATTGCGCCATTTTATCTCAGCGATCTAAAAGTTATACGCTGCTTACAAAACTATATGATTGCTAACCAAATTCAAAAAAGAAGGCGGTTTTATGTCCAACTGTCTATACAGGATGTATCAAAACTAAGTGATAATACTTTAGGGCGTGTATGTTTCCCTTACATAGAGTTCACTGTGAAAATAGCAGCACTGAAAGAGTAATTGTTTTTTTATGTGGAAAAATTAATGACACGGAGCGCTTGCCCATACAAATCACAAAAAAGTTGCTCTTTCAGCGCTGCTACTTTCATAGTAAACTCTATACCGTGGACTCATACACACCCTATAGTATTATCACTTAGTTTTGTTACACCCTGTATATTCTTAAATACCATCTCTAGGTAGGTAGTGTTTAGGCACCATGTAGACTTTCTGAAAACATTTGTTTCAAATTTATTCAGAAATAAAACAAATTTGATTTATTTATTTTATTTTCTAGGTATATGTGGGCGACCGCCTTCACGATTCTGTTCTGCTTCGCCCTGGTGGTACAGTATAGCACAGTGAGCAGATTCTTCACAAACCCCACCTACATCATGCAGAAGAGTTCCATGATGCTGCAGAAACCCTTCCCCAACGTCCTCATATTCCCGCAGGTCAATTTCGTCGAGGAGAAGATGGAGAGGTTCCTGAGTGAAATGTGAGTTGTAAAACTTAGTTTGAGACATACACAGCTTGCACCGGCACCTTAATTACAAGGTGTAACGAAACAAAGTGACACTTTAGGGTATGTATGCGTCCCTTGTAACAGCAGTGGAGAAACTCGTGACGCTGGGGCCCTTGTTCATGCAAAAGTGAAAAAAAATTGGTCTTTCAGCGCTGCTAATTTCACAGTGAACTCTCTACGAGGAACACGTACGCACCCTAAGATATTATCACTTAGTTTTGTTACATCCTGTATAATATTTTAATTAATTATGTGTTCAATGCACGCACAACTATAGAAACGTAAGTTTTTTATTATGATCAAGAATGGAAGTATATTAAATAATTTTGTACTAAGCCTAAAGGTGCCGGTTCACATTAATTTAAATGTAACAGTCACAGATCTCAATTGGTGTAGAGAGCTACTCCCTAACATCAGTATCTGAGTATATATCTGAGAAACTGTTAGGAATCATATCCTGCAACTTTTCACCATCGTTCCACGCGAAAAATATACCATCGTCATCACCTTGAGTGGTTCACCACTTACTGATAAGTGCCGGATAGACTATCCACAACTTTATCAATATATCATGACAGATAGAGTATCTGTCAGACAACTTGTGGATAGCATATCCAGCACTTGTTATGGTGAAACAAGCACTTTATTTCATAGCGTAAAACAAAATATAAAGTACCTAAAATAATACACTGTCAGTATAATTATAATACATATTATTTGTTTTCTATTTAATAAGATAACAAGGTTCTAAACAATATCCGAGCAAAGCCTTAAAAGGCCGTGATTTATTTTGCTATCCTTTTGTGTAAAAACGTGACTTACGACTTAAAACCGTGTCCTGTAAATAACGGAACACATCCCTTTGTATCCTAGATTTGGGTAAAAAATAAAAAACACAAAAAAGGGTATAAGGCATTATTTATAGAATTTAATTATTAGGAATCCCCAAACGAGATAATAAATATTAACAGGATCTTTTAGGCCTTTATTTATTACATGTCCCTAAGCTTGTAGGATTACTCATTACCTACGGGCTACGAGACATACGTTACATTCATTTTATCTATAGTTCTATACTTCAGCATAAAATTGTTAACAGTGTTTTAAGCTATTGCATAGCTTTCATTGCGGTGAATCATGAAATTCCGTAACGAAAATAAACCTAACAACATTTTTATACTTGATTAACTGACCTCGATACAAAATTAATTGACATCCGCTTGAAACCGCTGAACCGATTTTGATTCGAACTGATGTTACGAATCAAAATCGGTTCAGCGGTTTAGGTTTAAAAGCGCGACAGACACATTTATAATAATAATAATATCTATGGACGCTTCACACCACGTCAGTCTGGCCCCGTGCTAAGTACCTGAAGGACTTGTGTTACGGGTACCAGACAACGGAAATATGTTTAATACTTTTATACTATACATATATTTAAGATTTTTATTATATCATACACATATCCATGACCTTTGAAAACTTTTCGTTCCGTCGGCGGGATTCAAACCGCGACCCCCGGCTTGAGCTAACCAACTGAGCCACAGAGGTCGTCAATTATTTACAATATTAGTATGAATTCCAGCAAATATCCAGAACCCCTAAACGTCAGCTACGCGCGTCGCGTCCTGCGCCAGCTAGCGGCGTTCCTGTCACCCGACGTCGAATACAACTCGACTGATCTCGAGAACGTGCAGCGGCTCCTCGACTATAACGAGCTCGACGTAGAGACCGTCGGCAGGCGGCTCACTGCCTCCTGCGATGAGATATTACTGAGGTAATGATTTATAGTTCGAAGTAATTAAAGCTATTTCCTTGAAGTAAGGGTAAGGTAAGCTCACTTTTTTCATCTTTGAAGTAATTAAAAGGCTCTAGTGGATGTTTATAGACTCCTGTCAAAATCAGAAATGGGACATTTAAGACGCGGTCAATTCGGGTTTTGAAGTCAAAGCCTGTTTAGGCTCTTTTCCTATTAAGTTTCATGTAAAGATCTAAGATACCATGAACAGGTGTTGATTAATAATTATCATGGTGAAAATTAACAGTTGATTGCAGTTTTTCAAGACAACAATGAACAACACTAGTTACAAGATAAACATCTGTCAAAAACCTTAGAAACCGGGCATTAAAATCTTATCCCAATCATTAATTTTGTGTTGATTGTCCACAGGTGTCGCTGGCGTAGAACGATCTACAACTGCTCGCTGCTGTTCACTATGGAGATCACTCGCAACGGCTTCTGTTGCGTCTTCAATGGCCGCTCGCTTAGAAGGTGACAATCGTTTCAGTGTTTGAAAGGAACAACAAAATCCTTTAATATATTATATCGGCTTCCTACGCTTCAATATTCAATTCAAATGTCTGCTATCGCTATGGCAATAAGTATATTATATGACTAAAGACGACAGAATGCTCCCTATGCTTTCAGCATTTATGTCATATCAAAACCTGTGATACAACCTCCCGCAACTGTATTAATGTAAATCATCACTTTCACCACTATGAGTAAGTAAGCTTCTGTTGCCTACTATAAAATACTGCATTTTCAGGGAGATTAAAGATTATGGTGTACACCGAGTGAAACCAGACGGCTCGGCTCGACTCAACGTGAGCGAAGTAGGCTTCGCTAACTCGTTGGTGATCGTTGTGGACCAGAAACAGGCTGCTTGGAGTGACATCGACTTGGATTATAAATGGGTATAATTTTAGCTAAATAGACAAAGTTCTTGGATTATAAATAGGGATAATTTTGCTAAATTGACGAAGTTATTTTTATCCAATAGAATGCATAATCAACGCGACGTATCGGCAATCATAGAATATTAAATGCAATGTGCCATTCTACGAGTACATGTCCGTAATCGCTTGTATGCCACCACAAATCAACGTGAAGGTGCCGCATAAAGGCTTTAAAAATCATAATACTAAAAAAGAAATGGTTGTGGAATGTTTTTAAAATAATTCAAAGCTTATATTATAACTGAGTAACTTTTTAATTTGAGATTGAGATCCCTACCTCTGTTTTAGGTGGCCCTGCAGTCAGGGCAGCACTACATCGATGTTGGAGTAAACGGTACTCCCATCAACCCGGGTCAAGAACTGTGGTTGGCGTACAGGACGCGTACCGTGCAGGCGTCTGACGATGCGATGAGTTTGAGCACCGATCTCCGCAAGTGTCACCTAGCTGACGAGCCTCTGGAGTTCTTCCCTATTTACCATGAGTATCAATTTAGCCTTGGATATTCGATTTGCCTGTTTCTCTGAAATGACCCGAATGTGTCTGGTTAAAACGCTTTCTACATGAATGTTAGATAGATAGAATATACTTTATTGCGTTTAACAGATTGTACAGACAATTCAAAAGTACATTCAGCAAATATACATGAACACAAAGGCGGCTTTATTGCTATTGAGCAATTTCTTCCAAGCAACCCTTTGTATAGGAGTACAATAATAATCAATTAGGGTATAACTGTGCACTAAAATCTATAAGTAATGAAACTTAACAACTAAATTATATTCTAATATATGCCTAATAACTAAATGAATAACTATATGAATGTTGTAGATGATAATAATATATAATATATCCTTCTTATTACATATTGAAAAATATTTTATAAGTCCATTAATCTATCTATCTATTTAAAATCCAGTTTTCCACATTTTATTTTAACATTTTGATCTTCACTTAACTGTGAAGAAACCATATCAATATTGTAGTGTTGTTAGTTTAGTTGCTTTATTATTGACAAATTGATAATAAGACTATGAAATAAACACGCAGGTCCTACTGTCTGCTGGAGTGCGAGATCAGACGAACCATGAAGCAGTGTCGCTGCACTAAGGTTGCCTACCCGCCAGTACCAGGGGTGCCAACTTGCAGGGCTGAACAGTTGCAGTGTGCAAGGAAAGTCACCGGTAGATATCTGTTTTATACTTGCTTAGAAGCTACGTCATCCCAAATACTTCTTGCCACATAAGAAAGACTTATTTAAGATAGTTCAGTTGTTTTATTAAAATAATTGTATGCCACCAATAAAACTTTTACTCTAAGGGCCTGTTTCACCACTTCCTGATGAGTGCCGGATAGGCTATCCACCACTTAACTTGACAGATAGAGTCGCTACGTTCCATTAGACGCTAAAAACCCTAAAAACGCTAACGCTCAAGACTAGTAGTTTTTCCCGTTCCATTAACATGTGAGCGTCAGTGATACAAACTCAAATGGAACGGATTATGGAGCGTTTTGAGCGTTTTGAGAAAAGTTTAAAAAAAGTACATAAAATATATATTTTTTTTATACATTGAACATTGAACAGAACTTATAGATATTATCCTGCTTGAAGTCGTAAATTAAAGTAATTGTTTATAGCTTTGGTTTATAGTTATACATTTATTTTACAAATAAAATACATACTTAATATATTTGTTTCGTTTTTAGTTTTATATATTTTTTTACTCTTATTTTTACTAACATTTTTATGAACATTTAATCATATTTTAAATTTTAATATAGTTAAACTTTTATCATATTTCACATTCAATCATATTTTAATAACAAAACCACATACTTTGCATATTGACTATTGTCAGATAAAAGTTAGGTAACAATACCGTAATGCGTAATCCTATGTACTCACATACGGTTTTATACTCGATAGTTTTACTCCAAATCGAGCAAAAACCACCGTGTAGACCGCAAAACTCACAGCTCGAAGCACAGATTAAGGTTATACAATGTATAATATATTCGAAGGCTCGTATCGGGCCAACTTACTCGACGCGAGCCGTCGAGCTTTACTCAAGCGTGTGGACGTGACTTCGAGTGTCTTTTCTTTTTATTAATGGCGTTATCATAGAAAGTAATTCTTCGTATAGCGCTTCAGTCATTCTTAAAAAAATTTTGGAATCTTCAGGACAAAGCTCTTTAATCAAGTTTACGTGGCTGTAATCAGAGCGGCGATCTAACCAATATTTGACCTAGTACTTCCTTTGACGTTTTTTCTGTTCATTTTCTTTAATTCTTTTATAATTGAGAATTGCAAGACTAATTGTTAAATATAGCCACCTTCTCCTTAGTTGAACAGACATCTTTTGGTTCGAACGGTTCGGTGAATACAGATGCTGAATGTGTGGACGAAAGCTCAAGCCGCGGGTTTTGCTCGACGTGATTGCTCGATCGAGTAAAAACGTATGTGAGTACTTATAGTAAGTCAAATTTGAAAATTTCCAGCATGGGCTCTTATAGCAGTATTACTTTAATATTACTTTCAGATTTGGCACAAACAAAAACATAGTTTTGTTTATATAAATAGAGATCATGTTTGCTTATACGAAATCCAAAAGTAATATTAAAGTAATACTGCTTAAGAGCTCATGGTAGGCCCACTGAAAACTTTCCGAATATGGCCTTTGTGATATTGTTATGTTATCGGTACGGTTACGTTAAAATTGAAAAAAAAACAACTAGAACGCCCACTTTGACCCATCTTCGTCGTGGGTCGTTTTGAGCGTTGCCTGAGCGAAAATGATGACGTCATGAGTGACGTATTCGCCGCGATCAAAACAACCGCGGTCGTCAAATGGAACGGCAGAAGGGGACGTTTTGAGCGTTTTGATCAAAATTAACGTTTAATGGAACGCGCCCAGTATGGAGAATCTGTCAAAAAAGTTGTGGATAGCCTATCCGGCACTTTATCAGGAAGTGGTGAAGGCCCTAAATCAACTAAATGGCATCAGATTGATCAATATTTTCAACAATTACAATATCTAAGTTATCTGTCTTAACCACCAATAACTCTATTCTTGCTTCCTTCATATAGTTTTGTATTTCTTTCTAATAGCTCCTTTATGTCTTTGCTAGTATCGTCCATGCAGAGCGAGTGTCATTGCCATCCAACTTGTAACGTGGACATAGATTTGGCCATTCCACGTATCTTCGCCTATATCTTGGGTACTAGTAACTACACTATCGACGGCCTATAGTAAGTATTCGGTACTATTTAGTAACTAACTAAATAACGTTAAATTACCCAAGAAATTTAAAAACACCCCCGACTTATTTTAAGTAGATCAAAATCAAAATTTTCAGCACTGAGCGGACTGATGATGAACTATAGCTAAGAACACGCTCAATAATGTCAGCTTTCAAACAAAATAAACTAGATCAAAATCGGTCCATCCGTTTGGATGCTATGATACCACGGACAGACACACACACAGACAAACTGACAGACAGACACGTCAAACTTATAACACCCCTCTTTTTTGTCGGAGGTTAAAAACTACTGCAGCACTAAACTATAGTGTATAGTGCTGCAGTATCCAGTTCTAATGCAACATCAACATACTTTAGCAATATTTACTACTTTAGCAATATTTACTACTTTAGCAATATTTACTACTTTAGCAATATTTACTACTTTAGCAATATTTGATACTTCTTCTTTTTTTATAAAATAAGGGGGCTAAAGAGCAAAATCTGCAATATTTGGTGTTTTTGAAGTAGATTCTGCTACTGTACTATACAGTTTGTACTAATTTGATAGGCATTTTGTAACATAGACATTGCTATCCCCGCACTCACTACTTCAAAACATTTCCCCAGCCTATATTATTATTTAAAAACGTAAATAATATCTACAAATTACTAGTAAATTCGATAACACAAATAGAGTCGATCAATGATTAGTTTGACTTTATTATGTACACAATTAGTTAACAGTAATAATATACACTTTTCATGCCCTTTTTCCACTTTTATTAATTTAATTTATTACAATTATGTTTCACACGACCGGCTTCGATAAAATCATCATCAGGTACACCTGATGATGATTTTATCGAAATTACCTGCACTACACCTGATGATGATTTTATCGAAACCGGTCGTGAGAAACATAATTGTAATAAATTAAATTAATAAAAGTGGAAAAAGTGCATGAAAAGTGTATATTATTACTGTGAAACATGAATTTCCACCAAGAAGTTACGGTACATTCAATATCATATACAATTAGTTAATTTAATTATATCTGAACCGTTGTATATTTTGTTTTTTTTTCAGTACCGGGTTCGATTTTAACAACGTGAGCATTATTCGTGTATACATCTCTTCCAGCAACAACATCATTAGCCAGCGCTGCTCCTATTTTACCAATAATGATCTTTTTGGTATGTCACATAAAATATGTGTTTCAGTGTTTTAAAGCGTTTCTATCATTATAATTAAAGACGTGAGTGGAAGAACCAGATAACTAACATTTTATACCGTAAGGATAGTTATTCATTTTTTCCCTTATAATTTTGACAAACCTTTAACTTACCTACTTCATCATCTAGATAATATATCTGGCTACACATAAAATCTACGGTTTTTTTATTTCAAATCATTTTTCCTCCTCCATTTATACAAAAAAGGGCAATTTTTCAACTGTTAATTACCTGCTTCTTCCGCTAACGTCTTGAATTTATACTGGCTGATAAGGAAGATAAAGATATTTGCACTGCTTATAATAAGCTTTTTTTTTGTCTTGTTGGCGTGTTTCAAATAACAGACTTTATGAATGTTTACAGCTCAAATCGGCGGTACTTTGAATCTTTTCTTCGGGTGCAGCCTTCTTACATTGATAGAGCTAGGAATAATGGCGTATCGATGGTTCGAAAATCGATCAAAAGACAAAAAGAGAAATAAAAGTAGCAAACATAAGAAGCTAAAATTTTCATCAGAAATAAAGTTTAAGAAAAAATGTACTAAGAAAAATAAATAGATTTTACACGAGACACTTTTAGGATATTATAATTATGTTTTTCCTTCAAATGGTACTTTATTTTGTATCTTCCCTAATTGTCACTGATAGGACACAGTTTTATTAATGTACAACTCTATAAACTGCCATATAATAATATATAATATTATGCTAAGCAAGCATACAAAGGAATTACAAGAAATATCTGTATAAATCATATTATAATGTTTTGTTTTTCGACCACAACCATTAGGCGGCACGGCAGCGGCGCCGCGGCGGCTTGACGACCTTAAATGCAAATATAGTGATGTATACTTATCGATAATATTTAATATAAAAAACAACTTATTGACCCAGATCCTAATGCATACTTTACGAAATAAGTCTTTTTATTGGAGCATTAACCTACCTGAAAGATATGGGTAGATACGGCTAAGAACTATTATAAGATAGGCTTCATCAATAAAAAAAACGATTGTTCTCCTTTAGTTTGAAAGCGTAAGTAATTTTAAAACAAATTATTATATTCGGAGACAAAATATAAAATGCTGGGCTTATAATTATGTATCAAGTAATTTTTTTTTATGAAATAAAGGGGGCAAACGAGCAAACGGGTCACCTGATGGAAAGCAACTTCCATCGCCCATGGACACTCGCAGCATCAGAAGAGCTGCAAGTGCGTTGCCGGCCTTTTAAGAGGGAACAGGGTAATAGGGGAGGGTAGGGATGGGAAGAGAAGGGAATAGGGGAGGGTAGGGAAGGGAATAGGGTAGGGGATTGGGCCTCCGGTAAACTCACTCATTCGGCGAAACACAGCGCAAGCGCTGTTTCACGCCGGTTTTCTGTGAGAACGTGGTATTTCTCCGGTCGAGCCGGCCCATTCGTGCCGAAGCATGGCTCTCCCACGTATGAAATAAAATAAAAACTTAATACTGCATAAAAATGATTTGGATTCTACATCAATATTATTCCTATTGTACACGGCAAAAACTGCACTTGCTATTTTGTAACCACTTTACGAATAAAAACATCTACACTCACTATTAACAAAATATATCGATATGGCCCACATAACAGCACTAGTTTATTTTTAATGTAACACAATTTATATCAGAGCAACATTCATCATTCGAACAAAAAATGTGTTTGTGAGTTTGTGATTTGTTAAATCGTTTGTTGTATTAAATTGTGGCAGTAAATTATCTTACTTTAACTTGTTATTTTTATTTAATTCCGACTTAACTTTTCTTATAATCTGTTTGTAGTTTTTTAATGGTCGACGAAGTATGAGGTATAATTTTTTTCTTAGGCGATTAAGAAAAAGGAGGCGGATATATTTATTGTGGTTTATGAATTGTGATGATTGTGAAGGAATGTTGATTAAAATTGATGTTTAACGATACGTCACACACAATCAAAAAACACCTTCAATATAAGTTATTATATAGAAGGTGGTATTTTGGTCATGTGTGTATAATATGTACAACTGTTTACTGTGTGTTCAAGTAATACTTACAATATTATACCTTTTTTAGACATTTCCTGGACTATGTAGGGATCAACTAACAAGTGTTAACTGAATACTTGCGAACTTTAAATGCGTGGTTCTAACTTCAAACCTCTTAAGTTAGTGGGCAACGCTTAGTGTTAGAATTAGTTCACAAACTGCACGACGTGTGGACACTTGTCAATCGAAATATTGATTCTGTAAAGATTGACTAGTGACGCCCGCAACTCCGTTGCCTCAAAATGTCGTTTATGCCGCGGGTACCGTACATTTTTCCGGGACAAAAATTTAAGCTAAATCGGTTCAGCGGTTTGGTCGTGAATACAACGGACAGACAGTCAAACAGACAGACAGACACACTTTCGCATATTTTATAATATTAGTACGGATATCCTTTTAAGTTAGCCTGTGAATTCGATCGTTCGTCGATCATGGTAATTCATGGTTAATTGGTTATTTGTCATAAAAAAGTCCAATCTTTAGAGATAGGCTTATATAGGCTGCGGAAAAACTCCTGAATTATGTGTCTAATAAAAAAATATTGATGCTGATACACATAGAAAAAAAAACAATTAGTTAAGGAATCATTTCTGTTAATTACGATAATTACTATTACAGAATTTAGCAAAAGACGTAAAAAAAGTTAAACTATACTGAGATCTAAACAACAATGCCTTGTTATTTTTCATACAAATTTTGACATTTCATATGAAATTTTGTGCCTCGATTCGCCGTTTGGACTTTGCAACCGTGAAACTGTCTGTAATTATGCCGCATATGCAGACTGTTCGCATGCACGTCACTTGACACTCTCGCCGCTGTGATTACAGATAAACTTCAAACAGTACTGCCGCTGGTACAAGTTACAAGCTCAGTATAAAAATGCTAATATAAGTATCATTATAATAATGCCTTCTACAACGGTTTAGATGATCGACACACCTGGCAAGAGATCAGGTATAATACTAAACGCAATGAGAAAATCTTTCAATTAAAAAAAACAACAGATTACACTCGGAGAGTACTGAAATATAAACACGAAAGCTGCGATAGTATGTAAGCGGGCCCCTAGACCTACAATAATATTGAACAATATTTTATTGAACAACGTATTTGACAATAAGATTGAATGGTGGGCGCGTACAATATTAACCCTAGACGGTCAATAATATTGCACAATACGTGATATTGGACACTAAAATTGATCGTCTAGGGGCCCGCCAAGAAACGATTCATCGTGGTAGCATCGTAGCTGCGTTGCTACGAAACCGTAGCAGAGCTAAGAGTATGTTGCCAAATAATTGAGAGGTCCAAAACTATGTAAAAATCGGAGGTAAAAAAAAGCAACGAGAAACAGAATTCGTATTTTAAATAAATTCTAATCAATTTTAGTCCTAGCTTTTATTGTATTTTATTAATTTACATAAATCCGGCAAATGTACGTTGAAATGTACGTTGTGGAAGATCCTTGAGAACCTCAAAGTAATATCTTCCGACCGAGCGATGATTTTATATTATATAGTAAATTCTCTTTGGTTATTGTGTCAATATTAATTCGATTAGCGCAGATGTTTGGAAGATAAATTTGTCATCGTTGATCAACACCACTTACTTTATAACAGATATTACTTTATAAGAGATATTACTTTATAAGAGATATCAATGTAACCTGCGTATTTTTAATTTTTACGATTTTCTCTTTCCTTGTAACAATAACTTAATAATTTCCAAGCCTTTCCCAGATAACACAATAAATCAAATACTTAATTACTATACAATATACATTGCTACTCTTGTATCTTGGACCACACACCAAGTGCAAGTATTCGAGAGTCACAGTGGATCGCGGGCGTTCGCAACTTGGGCAGATTGAATTTGTAATGTGTTTTAAGTCACTTCAATAAAACTATTCCGAGCACTTCGCTGATTTAGATTGCTGCAACTCCAATATAAATTCCATTGAGTGTACAAACGACTTGCACCTCTGTTAATTTCAACAGTTTTTGTGTCTTCCAGATAGAGCATGAGGTTTTGTCTATGAATAATAAAAAATAAGGAAAAGTAACTCCGTCAAAAAACATGTTCTACAATACTTGTCAAAAATGTGTACCTAGGTCCTAGGTACACATTTTCAATACATTTGCAATATTAAATATTTAGGTGGCCTTCAGCGGTATCAGGCTGACATTACATGACAGTTCGAAAGGAACCAAATTTAGAACGGTAGTTTGGGAGTTACGTTTCCTTAGTTTTTATTATTCGTAGGGTTTTGTACATTTAATTAAATATTATTTTGAATATCAGCAACTCGGTTAATCCTGCTATCAAATACAGAAATAGATAGATCAGAGAGACATACATAATACGTTTTGATACTTTGAATTTCACATTGGTAAGCCCCAAGGGTTTTCTTATATTCAGTTTCTGAAACACCAGTTTATACCAACTTATTTGCAACGGATACCCCTTTGCAATGCAGTAACATAGTAACAAATGAATTAATATTTACGTTAGCTGTTTCAGAGCATTTGCTCTTGATGATGATGATGATGATACATGAAGGCTTTTATTCTCAGCAACAGTGGAACACAAAATATACTGTAATCCCGAGACTGCGTGTACCGGCACGCGCGTATTACATTCCTCACAAATATTTTGCTGGCTGATTGATTTTTACTTCCACACAATGTTCAATCATTGAATTATGATATTAGCCCAGTAGAGTTAGATATATTTTTTAAATTAATTATAGTCAGAAATTTTCACCAATGTTTAGAGGAGGTTACAAATAGCTTAAATTCAAAAACTCGACCAAATCCGACGAGTGTGTTAGCCGCCATATTGGTTTGAAGGTCTTATCTTTTTTTAGCTATATCTCCTTTATTTTTTATTTTTTTAAGAAAATGACAAGGATCAAATTTGTCGCAAATTTGATTCTCTACAACTTTAGTCCTTATAATTTTTATTGTAAAATCAATATTTACGGAAATAACTGCAAAAAACACTGCAAAAAACAAGTCGAAGTATAATTTCGCCTGTTCTACCTGTATCGCGATTATTGTCAAATACAGAAAAAAATAATGAAATGAAAGTTGTAGATCATTAAATTTCCTACAACTTTGATTCTTATGATTTTTTTCAGTAATAAATATTTAAGTCCCTTTTTTGGGACTAACCCTGGGGTACACCTCGAGGCGCCTTTCTTTTATGTGGTATTCCCAGTTATAGGTCTCTCTTTTCATCAAGGCTATAGCGAGCAGGCTGCAATACATTAAAAAATAAAAATAGGTACTAATATTACAAATAAGAAGTATGTCCGTTTATTAACTTTTCACACTTAAACCTTCTAAGAAAATTGTTTGCAGATACGTACTTTGCGCCCCGGGAAGGGACTAATTTTTATTCCGTAAAAATGTGCGGTTAATGCGATAAACGAACTAAAGCGCGAAGAAGTTGCGGGCAACATCTAGTTGCTCAACCTTAAAGTTTTATTTATTTAAAATCCTCATCGCAACAACGTAAGTTGGAGTGCTCGTACTTTGTAGTTCTTGGATCCAATCTACTCCGCTCATGTAATTAAATCACAGTTGAAACGGTTCTCTAAAACTTAATTCTGGAAAACGTCCGTGAATGTCGACGTACAAAAAGACATGATGATCGTTATTAATATTTTTAGCTTTTAAGTTGGTCGTTTTTTTTGTGTCCTACAAAAAAAAATGTTTAGTTATGAATGCAGTCTTGTTCAAATGTTTCAAACTCGATTTTGATAAAAACTTAAACTGCATCAATAAATTGATAAATCAATTTGGAGCGACCTTTTAGCATCGCTTTCTCCTATAGTTTCGCATTTCGCTAACCATGCAATTTTAAAAATTCAACCTGCAAGGGTACACGGGGTGAAATTTTAAAATAAAATATTTTTTAATACAAATCTATACATATAATAAAATCGTAGAGGTAAAATTTTTGTACATTAAATAAAAACTTAAAAAAACAAGTCAGGGGCATTTTAGAAGAGTAATAGAACACATCTTAACTGTTTTTGAAATTTTTGTTTCTCTGTCTATTTGTCTGTTTGTACAGGCTAATCTCTGAATCCGTTGGACCGATTTTAATGAAATTTGGCATGGTGATACCTTACATCCCTGGTCAACATCTTAGATAAAAAAAAATAACTGACTTCCAAAAAAGGAGGACTTTATGTTAACTTTGCTGTTTGTGGTCCGATTGTCATAATTGTTTTTTTGTTGTATAGGGTCTGACTCAAATTTGGTACCATGTTCACAAAAGTGGTGACCTGATGATGGGATCCATGAGTAATCGAGGGAACTCCCAAAATTTATATGGAAACATATGATGATTTTGGTTTTATGTAAAGTAATACTAAGCATATGCTACCAAAAACTAAGATTTTGCATCAAGGTAGGTATACCATGGTTGCGAAGGTGCTGACGGAACTCCAGACTCCTTATAGATACAAGTTTGGGGGTTTCAGCGTTGTTTTAAGAACGAAAAGCATATATTATGCTACTGTGTAAATTATATTCATCATCATCATCACATTATGGCCCTATTATTAGTACTTTTAGATCGAGTTTGACTAGCGATTTTGAAAATTATTTTGTTGTGTTAAAGTACATGATTCCAATTTAGTGCTAAGCGACGATTACCAAGGTGGCAATTTGATAATAGGATCCATGTGGTTTGTAGGGAATTCTTTAAAATTTATACGGAAAAATATAGTGATTTTGGTTTCATTAGAAGTATTCTAAGCATATGCTATCAAAAAGTAAGATTTTGCTCCAGGTAAGTATACCATGGTCCCAAAGATGCTGAGAGAACTCCTGACTCCTTATAGATATAAGTTTGGGGGTCTCGGCGTTGTTTTAAAAACGGAAAGCATATTATGTTACTGTGCAAATTATGTTCATCATAATTCAACAACAATATTATATACTGTCTATATGTAATAAATAAAATATCATAGTGTAATGCATATTTAGGGTAGTGTATTGCTTTTAAGTCATAAGACATAGTATGACTTTTTTAAAACCACAGGTGGCTTTGGTCTAAGTACAGTAATTAATACTGTATCCCCTGTCTCCTGTCCTGTGCCCCCTATACCCTGTCCACGCCTAGTCATTTACTAAGAAAGGATATTTTTTAAGGATATCTGTGGTTTGAATCCCGCCTTCGGAAGCTACTTAATAGCCTTCGATGTTCCTGGGTCTTTGATGTGTATTAAATATGTAAATATGCGTACAATATAATATTAATCCTCATCTAAATTAATACTTTGTTGATTAAGAGTATTTAATTTTCTTAATCTCGATTATAATAACACACATTCACGCGGACGAAGTTGCAGGCAACAGCTAGTATGTAATATTATACCTGCAGAGAAATAGATTCATAGGGAAATGATAGGCCTAGGCAATATCAAGTCAATGATGTTGGCTATCGGATGGGCTTGACATAACTCTACCATAAAAATGGGTCCGGCATCTACCTATGTTACAATTCCTCTAATATTACTTAAAGAGACATTGATTCTTCGGCGGGTGATTTGGTCGGGTTTTGTCAAGCCCAGCCGACAGGTTACGACTGACATGGAACTGACATAACTTAAGTAGGTCCTCCACTGCCGATGTTACAATTTCCCCGATAGTACATAGTGGCATGACCTTACATAATACTCCTCTGATACATTGTAGCATGTTATTGATATAATGTACCCTGAATATTGTATAAGGATTAGAGCGGTATCATGTATCGGAGCAGGGTAATACAGGCGAGTTGAGAACTCAGTAGTGTATAACTGTTATGTAGATTATTGATGAATTCCAAATAGCCCAGAGTTAGTATCTGTGTAACTATGTAGGTACAGCCGGTAGACCCGTGTTAATAGCTAGTAAACGCGACTGTACATAATAATATTATTATGTTATTATAATCCATACTTATTATTATGTTTCATATTTTAAATGCGAAAGAGTGTATGTCTGTCTGTTTCCTCTTCACCGCCTAAGCCACTAAACCGATTTTGCTGAAGTTTTGGTATGGAGTTACTTTGAGTCCCGAGAAAGGACGTAGGATACTTTTTATCCCGGAAAATGTGCGGTTCCAGCGCGATAAACGAATTTTAGCGTACGAAGTTGCGAGCGTCATCTAGTAAATTAAAATCTAAATAACGTGGTACAGAATTTCATGATTGTAACATTTTATATGAAGTTTTGTGCCTCGATTCGGCTTTTGGACTTCAGTAAAGATCCTTAATGAGTCATCACAAATATTTCAGGAAACATAATTAAAAAGTTTTATGTCCTAGAGCCCTGGGCCTGGGGCTCAAACTACCATTACTAAATTTCATCTTATTTCTGAAGAGGTATCAGACAGACATAAATGCAGACACACAAAGAGACACAGTATTAAAATATAAAAATAAAAGAAGAATTGTTTTATTTCTGAATAGATTTTAAAAAAATTCTTTCATAATGTTGATACTACTGGTGCCTACCACTCGGAAACTAACCCGGCGAGAAGAACGGCGTAAGAAACTCACACGGGGCCCACTTTTCTACCAAAAAAAGTGAGAAAAAAATATAATAAAAAAAATTAATTGCTTGGACTTAAACAGTTTTCACTATGTATGACGAGTATGTCGCACGATATATTATATCATAATCATCGCGTTTATGGACCAAGGATCCACGTTCAATAAACTAGGCCTTTACATCCGTTGTGGATGCTTTATACAGTATTTTCAGAGCGAAGTAACCACTCCTCAAATACTGTAGTGCCTGGGACAAGATTTTTAAATGTCCGTATGCTTGCCCAAGCACATACGGCATTCTCGCAACATAGTCGGCCTAGTCCAGAGGAAAGAACTAGTCAATACGTCTGGGACCAACTATGTTCAGGTTTCCTCACAATGTATTCCTTCACCGTATGAGTATTATGTAATTGAGATCAGAAAATGTCTCAGTGGTTCACGCCTCCACCCGGGATCGAACCTGCACCCTCTACGAGTGCGAACCAAAAGTCTACCCATTGGGCCACGGATGCTCTTCCACGTTCAATACCTATAACTTATCTAAACTGCAAAGCGATTGTACCATCGAGGAAATTGATTCCTAGGCAGTTGACAGACCAACGTCATTTGGTCGGATCATGTCAATTCAATGGCTAGGTTACACGTAACGCGACCAAACTACGTAGGTCCCTCATCTGCCTAGGAATCAACTTCTCTAACAGTACAAAGAGATCCAAAAACAGACATCAATTCTCGAATTTTTTTAATGAAACAGGAGAAGCCCACAAAAGCTAGTTAGGTCATAAATCTTGCGCCCTAAATACACCTATATATTGTGTAATGAAGATGTCTTTTAAAGACTTAACCCGCGGTAATTGCTTTATACCCGGGAGGACGTTGGAACAATTAATTTATCACTGCCACTTGCCAACGAGTTTCAAGGGCGCTTAAACTGTTATAATTTATTATTCGATACCACTTTTATTCGTATAATATTATTAATTTGGTTTTCGAACGAGAAAGTAAGTAAGACTACGGTTACACGGTCAGTCTGGCATCAGTTCACCATCAGTCTGAGACTGACGCCAGAATGATGACTTTAAAGTACCTAATACAAAATTATCAGTCCGTCAATCAAACGGTTACACGATCATTCTCCCGTCAGTCTGGATCGTACTGATGGACTGAACTGATGCCAGACTGACCGTGTAACAGCTATGTCTAATGCCTTGATTTAGGCACAAAGGCACAAATAGTACGAAGACAGAGAAAATTACGCGCGACGGAGCCGACGGCTGAAAACGCGTTGGATAAAACAAGGCTCATGTCCGGCAGTTGACGTCCTACTGAAATGGTAAGAAATATAATAAATTAATAATCCATGTCTTAATCTATATTATCTAGAGTCATCCAGTTCATTATTAGGCTGGCCGCACACACACGTGTTCCATATTCGATTTCCGAATTCGTATTCGGTATTCCGTGACCACACACATGATTTTGCTGAAATTTGGAATGGGGATACATTGAGTCCCAAATATACCTGGAATATTCGCCACAAACTCTACCTCATAATACCGTTGATATTAGTCCTGGTCGGAGAACTCGTAGACAATGCTTTAAGAGCAGTATGATCGCAGGATGATTCGATAAAACTATAGACATAGATAATGGACAGAGCACGCATTCTTTCCATGGATAGTTTTAGTGCTATCCATTAATACAGTTCTAGTAAAATATATCTCAACAACCCAGAAAACTGATTGGCTGATTCAAAATAAGAGTCTAGTTTTAATGAAGTTGGTTAGTTCTTTAGTTTATTTTACGTAGCATAATTTGTAGCATTTTAAGATAATTCTTACCCAATATATTTTCGAAAACAAACATGTACTTACTAATATTATAAATACGGGAATATCTATGTCAATCTTTCTGTCTGTCTCTTATCTAGACACGCGGTAGAGTGTTCAGTCAAGTTTAAGTATAACAGAACTGGCGAGCAGCACCGTGTGAAATCGAAATTAAAATATTAAATAATTTTATGAAATTGATTTGATTTGGCCAGTTTTCTGATGTATTGAAAACTGGCCAAATCAAGATCTCACTTAATTTAAATTACAGCAACTGTTATAGGTATCCAATAAAGCAAAGTTTTCATAATGTTATTTTATTTCTATAAGTACATTTTTCGATTTTGCATAGAAATGACACTCATTTAGATCTCAATTCTTTTTGCAGCGAAGCCCACAGCCAAGCATAATTTTTATATTGAAATGACTCTCCTTTTTTACACTTATGTTTTTGGTGGGATCACTTCACTCTTAAACCTTTTTATCGATTTTTAAGAAATTTGTTAATGAGATATTTTCAGTTCCGTGAAAGGACATAGGAAAAATATGTTGCTGGCAAAGGGTAAATAAACTTCACGAGGATAAAATTAATTAATTTCGTCGCAACAAAGCGAGGAACATCTAGCGTTTAATGAGGTTACCGACAAAGTTAATCAATTCTTGCTCTTAATTACGAAAGTTTGTCTCTATTTCTGTCTATCTCTCTGTTACCACGATAGTTTTTATTGCGATAAATGCAGGGTTTCACACGATAAACGAATTCCAAACGAAGTTGCGTGCATCATCTAGTGCCACATAATATAACTGAAGGGCCCGACGAGAGTTCAGTCCTTTCTCTATATCCGCGACTGGCGGCCATCTTTATTCAATCTTGGGCACCTTTCGGCGGGTCGCGCGTGCCTCGACTGTGGATTGGGGGTCGAAGCGACCGCGTTATTGGCTACGCGTCATCTACTTTGATATTTCTCTTATATACAGCTTAGGTTATTAAAGTATCTACAGTTGGTTTTATATTTTTGTAACTTAGGGTTATGATAAGGAACAGGCAATCCGACACCTCGAGCAGCAAGTCAATTCAATGTTCTTGAGTAGGTAAGTTAAGTTATTCTGAAGGTTCGTTTGAAAATGCATCGTTATGCAACGACGCCTTACGTTGCAATGTGAATTGATACTTTTTTTAGTTACTACATGACGCCCGCAACTCCGTTGCGCCAAAATTCCTTTTCATGCGGGAATCGTACATTTTTCCGGGATAAAAAGTATCCTATGTCTAGTTCCGGGACTCAAAGGCTCAAACAGACACACTTTCGTATTTACAATATTAGTTTGGTTATCCAGAAAAGAAAGAATTGAAGAAAGAAAGAAGTGAAACATTTTCAGCGCTTTATCAACTCGACAGAGAACAGCAGTTTATAACTTGAGTATTTTCGATAAAAACACACTTCCATCTTGTTACTAGTATTATAATACCACAGAATACTAAATAGTCACTACATAAAATATGATACCATATATTGTAGACAAAAAATAGAGTAATTAATTAAAAAAAAACGTTATGTTTTAAACGCCTACTGCGCCTACGCGATGAAATTCATTAAAAACGCATTTTAACTATTTCCAATATTTTACGCTAGGCGCCGGTTGTTTTAGCGCTGCTACTTTCACAGTGAACTCTCTACAAGGAACACGTACACACCCTAAAGTATTATCACTTATTTTTGTTACACCCTGTAGATGGACGTTACTGAAGTCTTAAATTATTCTCAGTGAAAACAAGTTCAGTGGCTTAAGCATGAATAAAATTGTTACAGACAGAAAGATAGACTAACACGTCTTCACATTTACAATATTAGTATGTATTTTAGTGTCTGGTATAAAACAGCTCGGCGCCTAGCGTATTATCCTACACACCCTAAAGTATTATCACTTATTTTTGTGACATCCTGTATAAAGTAGGTATATCAAACTAGATGACCCAGTGAACGTCGTATCACTTTCCTCCTAACATAATACTTAAACTTTTACGAATATTTCAAGACCAAAATTTGCTAAATCAGTTCAGCCGTTCTCGAGTTATAGCACACAATTGAAAATCCATTTATATATATATAGAGGTAAAATATATAAATAATTTAAATAGGTAATACGTACGTCTTTGACAGCGGGACTCAAGGAACAACTAACATAATATTATTATTAAGCTTCTATCCATATATCCAAATGATTACAAAGAATGCACAAACAGACTAAGCAAACCTTATTAAAAATTAATTATTCAAAGATGTCTAGCGGCCATGCATAGCATATTAAGTACAATTATATTAATTAGCTGATCTGATAACATATTGTTGCTTAAACAAATCAAACTATGTATGCTCCGAGTATATATAATATGAGAAAAAACATTTTTAGGGTTCTGTACAGATGAAATGCTACTTAACTTTCATTTAAATGATATTATCGTGTGATTTAAATGATGAATTAGGTACCTAATCGAGTCGTGTTTTGGATGGAAATGGAAAATCGTAGATAAAAAGTTGTTATTGTCTTTTATTATTATGCTTTGCACTCGAAGAACTCATTAGAATCTTGTGATATCATACTTTTTAACTTCACTGAAATTGTAGTATGTTATTTGTAGATATTGGAACTTTATATTTTATATTCACAAAGGTAAAAAACATTTCACATAAAGTCCATCCATTTTCCGTACCCTATGGGGCCAGACTCTTTTGTTATTACAGCATGAAGATCTTGATAATATTATCATGAAATATCACATATTTATTATGTTACACTAGGTGTTGTTTGCAACTTCATACGCAAAAAAAAGTTTGCTATGATTTTTACGCTGTTTTCTCCCATAAGCCAGTGGGACGGACGACCGAAACGACTGGCGAGAGACCGACACAGGCGCAGGACCGACTTTTTACATGCCCATCCGACGCATAGATCATCTTACTTGTCAGACAATCAGGTGATGAGCCTGCATTGTCCTAACCAAACTTGGTAATAATGTCTCCAACGCGGGAATCGAACCCACGAACTCCGAGTCAAGAGTCACGCTCTATAGCACTGTTTTTAGTGTGAAGAGGTAGCCAACAGACATACATTCGCATTCATAAAATTATTAAGTCCGGATTAAAAAAAGTAAGTATACTTACCACATTTTAATACTACAAATGTTCTCCACATTTTAAATACCTTGTATGAATTATTGTTGAAAAAGCACATTTTTCCCGCTGCAATGTTTTCAATAATAGAAATATTATGAAAGGCTTTTACAAGCCCGTGTAAACAACACATGTAGGTATCTGTATGGAGTTTTCACAGAGCCGATGCACTATTTCAGATTTAAAGCTTAATTTAAAACAAGAGTAACACTACAGTGCTTCACAATTTATTCAATTTTTTTTTAGCTTCAATTCAAAAGTTTTATGTAGATTACAATAAGGTAAACCTTAAAAGTTCACAGGTAATGTTTGCTTACATAATATGTTAGTTCGTTACTATACTGCTTGGTCAAATTAAGGTTTACATAACCTATATAAACCTAAAATATGTAGTTAAAGATTATGATAATAATTAGTAGTAGCCTAGGTAAAAGGTGATTAAAACTAAAACAAACCATGATTAAAATACTACTACAGAACCCGATAGTAGACAATGGAAACGCACTTAACCTGTTGCGCGCTGTCCTTGTGTTGTTCTTTGTTTACATTCTAGTAACGCATTAGCTTATTAACATAATGCATCAGTAACTTAGCCTAATTTAGTGCCCCATTCACGATTTGTTAAGCGAACACGATGCAACGGATTGTCGGTAATTATTTTTTCTGTATCCGTTTCTATCTCGTCGTATTTTGCTGACTCTACCATCGAAGCTAGTAAAACCACTCATGTACTAATTAATTTTATTATTAGTGGAAAGTTTTCCAACAGCGACTAATTAAGTGGTCCGGAAAATCCTTTAATTAATGTTCTACGGCAAATTAATTGTTATTTATTGTGTTATTTCATCTTTACAGGATTATTTATTCTAGTGGTGCCGACCACCATCGCCGGTACGATCGGTAGCATCGGCAACATAGACAGCATCGGCAGCGTTGGCAGCATTGGCAGCGTTGGCTCCGACTGCCTGTGCCCCAAATCGAGTGACCCACTGTGCGCCATCAACAATGTGACCTACGAAAACGAGTGCCTGTTCAACTGCGATAGGGAACTAGCCATCAAGCAGGGCTACCCGCCCATCTTCATCGCCTACAAGGGAGCGTGCAAGGAGCCCTGCGTGTGCGACCAAAAGTACGAGCCCGTCTGCGGCAGCGACGGCAACGAGTACGATAATCAGTGCGAGTTCGATTGCAAGAACAAAGATTTGGAACTATATAACTTACCAAAAATTACCATCACGACGTGCGCGCCGAGTTGCATCTGTACGTACCTGTATAATCCAGTGTGCGGAAGCGATGGAAACACTTATCCCAACGAGTGCCTCCTCAATTGTGAAAATGAAAAGCAGGAGAAGAGCGGCAAAGAAAAAATTTCGAAATCTAGCGACGGGGAGTGCTCCGAGGCGGCGGCCTGTAAGTGCACGGAAGAAAGTAAACCAGTTTGCGGAAGTGATGGCAAAACTTACGAAAACGAGTGTCTCATGTCCTGCGAGAGCAAAAAATTAGAATCGAATGGCTTGATTCCTATCACGATATCCAGCCAAGGAAAATGCCCCGAGTCGTGTGTGTGTCCGGCGGTCTACCAACCAATATGCGGTAGCGACAACAAAACTTACGGCAACGAATGCCTATTGAACTGTGCCAATAACGACCAAGAGGAGAAGAAAGAAAAAATTAGTATACTTAATCAAGGAGAATGTCCCCAGCTATGCGTATGCCCGCAAGTGATACTTCCGATCTGTGGGAGCGATGGAAATACCTACGAAAATGAGTGCCTCTTAAATTGCGAAAATAAAAAGCGAGGACAAAAGGGCGAGAATCTGTTGGACATTCTGAGTAGAGGCGACTGTCCCGAATGCGTTTGCCCGCTTCTGTATCAACCGGTATGCGGCAGCGATGATAAAACTTACGGCAACGAATGCTTCCTAAAATGTGAAAATGATAAACAAAATCAAAACAACGGCCAAAATATCTCAGTAGTAAATGATGGTGAATGTGTCGAAAAGTGCACGTGTCCGGCGAACTACGAGCCGGTGTGCGGCAGTGACGGCAAAACGTACAGCAGCGAGTGTAATATGAACTGCGAAAACAAAAAATGGGATCGAAACGGCCAGGATCCTTTGACGGTCGTCAGCAAAGGAGAGTGTCCCAAGCCCTGTTTGTGCCCGTTGATAGTACTACCAGTGTGCGGGAGCGATGAAAAGACGTACAACAACGAGTGTCTTCTTTCGTGTGAGAGCAGCAACCTCGTTCGGAATGGACAGAATGCTTTACAAGTCTTAAGAAACGGTCAGTGCCCAAAATCGTGCGTCTGTCCAGAAATATATGAGCCAGTTTGCGGAAGCGACGGCAAAACGTACGGCAACGAGTGCTACCTGAATTGTGAAAATAGAAAACAAGGGCAGAGTGGAAAAGATATTACAATCTCTAGTAAAGGAGAGTGTTCTCAACCCTGTACGTGTCCGCAGCTAGTTCTTCCGGTGTGCGGGAGCGATGGCAAAACTTACGAAAGCGAATGCCTTTTCACGTGTGAAAATAAAAAACAAGTGGACAACGGACAAAATCCCCTAGAAATCATAAGCATAGGAGAGTGCCCAAAATCCCTGGCTTGTACAGGTGAAAACAAACCGGTGTGCGGCAGCAACGGAAAAACTTACAACAGCGAATGTCTGCTGAAAATAGAATCGTTAAAATTCGAGCAAAGCGGACTCCTGCCGTTGTCCGTAATCGGTCAAGGAGAGTGTTCCCAGTCGTGTGTATGCACGAGACAGTACCAGCCGGTTTGCGGAAGCGACGGCAAGACTTACAACAACGAGTGCCTCCTGAAATGTGAAAGCAAAAACAACGAGCAGAGTGGAGGAAAAACCATCAGCGTAGCCAAACAAGGGGAATGCGAGGACCCGTGCATATGCCTTGACATATATCAACCGATTTGCGGAAGCAACGGGAAAACCTACAGCAACGAATGCGTCATGAAGTGTGAAAATAACTCTGAGCAATACAAGCAAAACCCGATCACGATGGTCAGACAAGGGGAGTGTCCCGAGGTCTGTATCTGCACGAAAGAGTACGAGCCGGTCTGTGGCACTGACGACAAGACGTACGGGAACGAATGTTCACTGAAATGTGAGAGCCAAAAACTCACGAACATCATCAGCCCGCTAGAGGTGAAGAGTAAAGGAGAATGTCCTTCTTGAACAATTTATTATTTTTCTCCTAACTAGTATAATATCTTATTTATAAACAATATAGTCAGCACAGTTGTTTTTTCCGTCGACTATACGTTTTTAACCGTTTCCATGTAAATCTTTTATGCGAGATTAATCGTGCATAATATATTTTAATATTCAAATTAATCGTAACAGCTTTATTACATTAATTACTGAATAATTCATCTGAATTTAAATTTGAATTGTTAATATTATACAAATTGATATGAATTTAAAAATGCATGTAATGTGGCGTTAATTTAAATGTATGAAATGAAATATTTAATTTAACATATTTTATATTGTAAGGGACAAAATATTAAAATTATTAAAGAAAGTGGGCACTTTTACTTTGACAATGACATGGCACGTGTGCCATGTTGTTATATTTTTAAGATAACTTTTTCGAGTTTAACATCCACTGATAACAGCTAATCTCAAACTACCTCATGAAAATAATTTATTTTAACTTAGCTACATATAATTGTGACATACTTGGCAATTCGTTTATAGTTGAGATTAAAAAACTCGTTTTTATCAACGAATTGCTTATATATTGCACTAGGGATGTATTTAAATAAAAGCAGTATAGAAGTTGCATTGTACTGTTTGAATCCCATTGAACGCCGTCGAAATGTTTGAAAATAAATGTAAGTATTTGTTGTAAACTTTGAAATACGAAACTAATTGATTTTTTTTTAAATAAGTTCAGTATCACAAATTCATAAATATCAAAAACTTTTAGGATTTAGAGAATGATGTGCTACTTTTGTATTTCAGTAATCGTCTACGTAGTAACATGCTTGCAATGGTTATTGGTAAACGCCAATTATAGTCCGCCCTACATTCCCATAGCGGTCACCACAGAGCCTCCATTGGTGTGTCCCTGTGACTATCGCTACAACCCAATCTGTGGAAGCGATAGAGTCACCTACATCAACGAATGCATTATGGAGTGCCTGAACCTGGTCAATCCCATAAGGGGTTTTCCCGTCGTGAAGAAGCGTCATGACGGCGAATGCAAGAACTTAATCTGTCAAAAACTCACGCTACCAGTCTGCACCTTAGATGGACTAACTTACCCTAACGAATGCGAGTTGGCAGTAGATAACATCAGACGTATCAATCAGAAACAGAGCTTGGTGTATCTGGCTTACAGAGCAGAGTGTAAGGGTAAGCCTTGGAACTGCACAACCTTAGCAGCGCCAGTATGTGGCGACGATGACATCTTGTACAGAAACGAATGCGTCCTAGACAGTACCAACGAAATCTGCGAGAAACTGGGACTAAAGAAGATAACCTTGAAAAATAGAGGAGCGTGCTTGAACAGCTGTCTGTGTCCTAAAACCGAGGACCCAGTATGTGGAAGCGACGGATTAGTATACAACAATTTATGCGAAATGGAATGCAAGAACAAATATTCGAAGTATTCCAAGAATGGGATCATAAAAGTGGCGGATAGGAGCGTCTGTGAGGGTTGCTGGTGCTCCGCTCAGTATGCTCCCGTGTGTGGTAGCGATGGGAGGACATACTCGAACGAGTGCCAGCTGAACTGCGCTGCTAAGAAGCAGAGCGATCCAAATCTTGCAGTCGTTAGTCAAGGAGAATGTTCAAAGTGCTATTGTAGGGACGACGACAGTCCCGTTTGTGGGACCAACCATGTAACATACAAGAACGAGTGCTATCTACGCTGCTCGAATATAACCCATTTGGAGTACATTGGCCTCCAGCATACCGGCCCTTGTCTACCCTTCTCTGACTGTAACTGTGACTACTGTCCTCCCGAGTACGAGCCGGTATGTGGTAGCGATGGACAGACGTACTGGAATATGTGCAGACTACTCTGCTACGCGGACTGCCTCAAAACGAACAGACTACAGGGAATATGGCGTACTAAGGAAGAGGCTTGTTCCTGTTAATTTTTTGTTGTTAACTTTCAATTTAAAATAATAATGTTCAAATTAAAAATGCCATGATAAATAATAATAATCGCTATTCCAGCAGAGACCTATGTAAGTATTTGATGAAAATATACGTTTTCAAAGGTAATATTGTATGCATCATTTGATTTGCCCCAATTATTTACTAATTCAAGCGTATCATTATGATAATCAACATTGTTAACGTTTTCCAAACGGATTTTTTGTTTGTGTGTCGTCATCCGATGCAAGTGTAAACATAGTCACAGTATAAGTATCAGATAGTACAGTAACTCAGCCATGTTCTTGATATCAATTAAGTCTTAGCACATTTTTTTTGTGCGTGTAAAATAAACAACTGCTTCAAGTTATTTGAAATCATGCTATGGTCGCAATTTAATTTGCCGTAGCCTGGCATGGCATGTCCCCTTTTTTAGTAAAACGGAAAAGTAAAATAAACTGAATCTTATGCAGAGTGCAGGCGCTTTTTACTACCACGGCAATGGCAAGCCGTGAACTACAAAGGTCTACAAAAACGACCAGTCCACAGTATTACCACACTATAAAACTGTAAAACCTTTATAGACTTTGGTATTACCGTGCCGTGCCATGCTACGAAAAATTGTTATCAAAGCGACGAATGTGAGAACGAATGTGTGTTGGCGGTCTAGTAGGAATATGGTCTACTGTATATAATTTATAATGTGTACGTGCCGTGCTCTGACATTTCACATTACAACACCTGCAGTATTGAATATATGGCCTGGGCATTACATATTGGGGGATTATGTATAGCCCATATTCGTAATAAAATGGTAGAAAATGCCATATGAATTGACTTTCACTATCATCATTATATTTATTATTAAAGTTCTATTCTGTCCCATCTATAGGGCGGGCTTCCTCTGACAAAATATATCTATATTAATAACTACATTAATAATAATTTATCAATTATTGATGTGCCGCAAATAGTATATGGAATTACTAATGAGAGTGCATCTAAAACAAATTTTGAATCAATATTGACGAAAACTGACTCTAAACTGAGCAGTTGTAGCAACAATAATTTATTATTATGACTTTCTGTTTCTCTATTTTAATTATAATTAATTGTAAACCACTTAATTTAGACGTAATAAATTATAAAATGTAAACGATAACTAGATTAACAATTGTAACATCGTCATCATCAGCCTATCGCCGTCTACTGCTGATAGTAAGCCTTTTTTATTCTCATTTTATTTAGGGATTTTAGCACACACAGTGGCTATGTCAATCCCATCTTAGGCCTTTTTTTAACGGTGGGAAATGCATTACGCATTTCCGTCAACCCAGGGGAAAGGACGGCGGGATATGTGGGACTCCCCGATGCTGCGGTGAGGAGCACCCGAGTTTACCCACTTACGGTCAATTCAGACCGCAACGTGACGCGTAAATGCATTTCTAAAATTGTACTGAATTGATAGATTTCAATTGCGTGAGACGTCTTGTAAATCTGTCAAATCCATACAAATTTAGAAATGCATCTACGCGTCGCGGTGCGGTCTGAATTGCCCCTAAAACCCACTCCCCTCCTTACTCCGCTAAGAAGCTGGGCCACCGGACCCGCCTACAAGAGCGATATCTGGCAGGCTGCTGAACGTAAGCTTCCCTTGACGAGCGCCAACCATCCTGATCTTGGGAAGCCCTCATCCATCCGCTGTCTGCCACCTTCTTCAAATCGTCGGTCATCAAGTTGCAGGGAATCGTAGCTTAACAACTCCAAGACAACAGTAAGGTGAATTGAAAATGAGGGTTTTTGAATACTAATAGAATACTATTTGAGGTGTCAAACTGCTGTCATATTATGTCACGATATAGCTGTCAGGTGTCACGATAATATGCCTTTTTGACACGATAGACCCTGGCTACATAGCAGCAAATGATGGCAAATTGAATATTAAAAACCTTCATTCATAGCTCAAAATGCCTAGCTTTATGAAAATCAATCAAACTCATTGTAAAATTTGAATTACATTACAAACCAACAATCAAACTTAAATTGTATTAACTTGTGCAAATTGTGTTTGTATTCGAATTGAAAGTAAACAATGAAATCGTAAACGAGTTAGACAGTGCAAATTATATCTATAAAATTAAATTTCTCAGAGAGAGGCAATCCTGTTATCAGCTCTTGAGCAGTAAGTGAAAGAAATTAAATGTTATCTAACAATTTTGAAATAGAGTTAAAAAAAACTTGATAAAGAAGGATATGAGCTAAAAGCTCATTTTGTCATAGGTAGAGAGATTTGTCTATAAATACATAATATTATGTCGTTGATCCACATATGGAGTAGTCTATCTCATTAAATACAGGAATATTGTAGAAACATTTTTGTCTGTGAATATATAAAATAAATGAAAAATTAAAATATTATGGGTACAATGTGTCTTGACACCGGTGTCCGATCTTTTAGCCAATTTGTCGACAAAATATGCCATACATCATGTCATTAAAGGATCGGACACCGGTGTCGGGATACATTGTATAATATAGATAAAATTAAATATTTTTTTTGTCAATCTGATAATATCAATTTATACGTGGGAGGGCCATACTTCGGCACGAATGAGCCGGCTCGACCGGAGAAATACCACGTTCTCACAGAAAACCGGCGTGAAACAGCGCTTGCGCTGTGTTTCGCCGAGTGAGTGAGTTTACCGGAGGCCCAATCCCCTAGCCTATTCCCTTCCTTTCCCTTCCCTATTCCCTTCTCTTCCCATCCCTACCCTCCACTATTCCCTCTTAAAAGGCCGGCAACGCACCTGCAGCTCTTCTGATGCTGCGAGTGTCCATGGGCGACGGAAGTTGCTTTCCATCAGGTGACCCGTTTGCTCGTTTGCCCCCTTATTTCATAATAAAAAAAAACTGGTTGGTCTGGTGGCGTCTTGACCAAACCTTGTTTTGGAAATTAAAGGTTATATTGTAAATCAATAAAAGATTTCACAAGCTCGTGCTCTGAATCTCCTTAATCCGGTACTTAGTAGTTATTAATTAATTTTAATTAATAATTATAGATAATTTACGGTTTAACGCTTTGTTTTACTAGACATAATACCTACACTTAAATGTAATTCTAAATTAGATATTATTATTCTCAATTTTTTATCACGCAAACATGATAATATTATATCATGCTTGTTTAAAATAATTTTCGTAGTATAGGTTTTAGTATACATTATTTAAATTTCTGTAAATTTTAGCACTGTATACAATTTATATCAGTGCTTATATTACAAGTAGTCGTAACTCCGAACACGCATATTCGCATACAAAGGAATGACGCAATGGATGCAACAGTTTGCAATATCAACTAATCTTTAAGTTGAACACTAATAAAACACAATTTTTCGTGCACTTTTTCCACTATATTAAGAAATTATTATAAATTTTAACAAATTACACGACCGGTTTCGAAATAAATCTTTAAGTGTTTGTGAACTATTATTGCCTTTAAAAAAAAGATTCATGAGTGACATTCTAATGCTAAGTGCTCACATACGGTTTTACTCGATCGAGTAGAGTAGAAACCACGGCTTGGGCTTTCGTCCACACATTCAGCATTACTCGATAGTTTTACTCCAAATCGAGTAAAAATTATAGTGTGGACCGCAAAACTCACACGCTTGACTAAAGCTCGACGGCTCGCGTCGAGTAAGTTCGAAGGAAATTAGATTTATTTAATTCCATCGAGCCGGCTTGATGCGAGCCTTTGAGCTGTGAGTTTTGCGGTCCACACGATAATTTTTACTAGATGTGGAGTAAAACTATCGAGTAATACCGTATGTGAATACATAGCATTACATGTTTTTAATAACGAGAAAATGAAAATTATTTTTCTCACCTCCGGGCGGAAAATGTCAACTTTCTTCCCGCTGCGCTTACCGATGTTGCCGTTTTCCGCCTCCGTCGATGAGAAAAATAGTATACGCACCATGGGCAGTAAATAAGAAAGCCTCAGATTACATGTTTGTTGACCTCGGCTTCGCCTCGGCCAACAATTATGTGATCTGAGACATTTCTTATTTTCCTGCCCTAGGTGCGTAATGTACTATTTGCTGCAATCTAATAATTTGTACACTGATTTCGGTGACGGTGATTGGTTTCATCTAATTGATGCGTATCTGATGCCTGGATTTATCTAGCAGCTAGCTACATTCATAACAAAACTAATATCATTGCAACTCGAGAATCGAACCCGACCTCGAGTTCGAGCTAAACACTGAACCAATGGACCACGGAAGCAACAATCAGGAATGTTTCAGAAAGTTTTTCCTATTCCCTAAGGCGACCTCAAAACATGATAAAAATTCCCAAAAAACTAAACTCAAACAAATCCTTTTAGTGTCCGCAAACAGTGAACCTTTAACTTGTTAATTGGACCCGGTAGTTCCGAAGTGGGCCCTAGGGGAAACTTCACACTCAAAGTAAAAGACTATTTTAAAACTTATGACTTAATACTCAAGTTTCCGGCCGCTGCACATAGGTCGTTTTTTACGATTTAGGCGGCCAAAAGTAGAAATTCCAAGAACAGAATAATGGCAAAATGAATATATACCTGGAATATTACGGTACCTGACGAACAATAAACATCCCCACCCACACCCTGGCTCTCGCGGGCGCATTGTATTCTCAGTCGAAACTTTAATGTCGCACATGCTGCACGTGAACGTTCTCGACGCGCTTTAATACTCTCTATCTTTGAAGTGAATATTTTATGTTTGGTTATTTATTTGCTAGTGATAGTGATGGATACCAATAATTCAGGTAAGCCTTTATTAAAATAATATCAATTTTGATAACAATGCATTGCCATTGACTTATAAAATGGTTCTGTAAAACTGACCTTTTAACAAGACTTTTTTTGAATTTTAAAATTTTCAATGGTTAAAATACTGTACTTCCGCCCCTTTCCGAGTAGAATTTCTGGACTTATTACATACATTGAAGTCTTGGGAACATAACTGGTAAAAATCAGCTGCTACTTTTTGCTACTTTCTGAAATAATTTATGTTGAATGATTTTGGAAAAAAATTGAAAAAAGCTAATATTTTTTTTTTGGCTGTAATGTTTTTTCTTATGCAGGAGGATCATCCGGCTGCTCGGGAGGGAAAGTGTTGACCAGAAAATACCTTTTCGATAAAATGAACGAGCAAAACTTATCATCGATAAATGAAAAATTCGCATATTTAGAAAATTACTTGCTTGCGAGTTACGGGGACACAGAAGAACATAAAAATGAGATAAAGAAAAAGTATTCACATTTCAAAAGTGAATTGACAAAGAGGTGGATTGGGGCTCACAGAATACTTGAAAAAAGTATTAAAAAGTGATACTTGAAGCCATATCAAGTGGACATAAGATCGACTCTACAAAATATGACGAATACGCAATGGACACTGCAAAAATGTATGTTGAGTTATATGGCTGGCATCCAATGACTCCAACGATGCACAAGTTGTTGATTGACGGAGCTTCTATAATAGAAAAATCGTTGTTGCCTATAAGACATCTGTCAGAGGAAGCTGCTGAGGCTCGCAATAAACATTTCAGATCTTATCGCCTAAGCTTTGCGCGTAAGTTTTCAAGGGAGAAATGCAATTTGTTTGTTTTTAATAGGCTACTATTAACATCCGACCCGTTAATTAGTGCCACAAGGAAGACCAAAAGACCCGCAGCCAAATCGTTTTTGCCTGAAACAATGCAGTTGCTGATCCCTGCTGAGCCAAATCAACAAATGGAAATTGATGAAAGTTGCGAAATGTTAAATGTAGATGAATAATTTCAGCAAAAATAATATATTGTGACAATACCTATTTTTAAACGATATTCTTATATTGTGTAAAAAATGTATGTAAATCTAATAATTAATCATTTCTTTGGGCATAAAAAACTTTGTTTTCTTTTAATTACTCGGATGAATAGATTTTTTCTATTTAAACTTCATAAGTCTTTAACGATAGTTATATGAAAGTAATGAAAGAGATTTGGGGTTGAGAATGTAATACGTGGTTAAATGTTTTGTGACGTGTGTGTGTGTCTTCAACTGCAAGTTTAAGAAATAGTTTAAGATTTTTTTTTGATACGAAGTCTTTTTTTTTCGTAAAAACCACCGTGAAAAGAAAAATAAGAGCAATAAATCAGTGAAAACCCAATATACATATTATAATGTTATCGTATAACGTATTGTGTAGCGAATAACACAAAAAATAATTTTGGCCGCCTAAATCATGAAAAACGACCTATGTGCGCTGGTCAAGCGGGTATAGAACAAAAGTGTAGCGCCTGATTTTATTTTGCATACAGATCGTACTTTTGTGCCTTTGCTTACAGATAGATAAATAATTATTAAAGTAGTAGGTTTCATAATTTGTACTTAAAGGAGGTATAGCCGCTATTCCAAAGTTTAAGAAACCAAACTTGTATAAGATCGTCTACATTATTTGTAAAGATTAAACAACTATCCCACATTACTGCTCCCTCGTACTCCGTAGAGGTACTATCAGAGAAGTTGATTCATAGCCAGTTGGCGGACCTACGTAAGTTGGTGGCGTCATGTCAAACCCAGCCGACAGATCACGACTTCGAGGCTTCGGCCAAACCTACGCGTCAGTAACGCGTGACGCGGGACGGCAGCGTCTTCAACGCGAAACTGGTGTTCACACCTGCGCGACTACGGTACAAATCGTAGATTATTCCCGCCCCGCCGACGCGAACGTCCCGCGTTGCAGACGCTCCCGCTTCACAGTCGATTTGGTCGCGTAGGTTTGGCTGAAGCTTTATATTGAATTGACATAACTCAACCAAATGACGTAGATCCGTCAACTGCCTATGAATCAATTTCTTCGGTGGTACAATATAGGATTATTTAAAAGTATCAATTAAGAAAACATAATATTGGACACGGTTTTTGTAAATTGTAGGTAATGTGACTTCTCTGATTGCTCCCTGCAGATTTACTGGGCGCTCTTAAAGTTATGCGCGACACCATTCAAAGAATAATATCCCCCACTGGTTTCGGTGACGGTGGCCGGATTCATTGAAACCAGGCAAGGTACGCAGGAGTAATTTTTATAGTGCCCAAGTGTGTGCGCAGTACCTACACAAGATCACTCTCTATTCATTTACTCTCACAACCCAGTGGGACGGACGACCGACACGACTGGCGAGAGATCAGGCGCAAGACCAACTTTTTACATGCCCATCCGACGCATGGATCATCTTACTTGTCGGACAATCAGGTGATCAGCCTGCATTGTCCAAGCCAAACTTGGAAATAACATGTTTCCAAAGCGGGAATCGAACCCACGACCTCCGAGTCAAGAGCCACGCTCTAAACCACTGGATTCCATCAAGGAAATATTCAAAGAATATTTCTTTGATGACGTAAGTAATTGTACTTCAGCTTTACTAAACCTTTGTTTCATTTGTTCGTTAAAATGAGTACTCTCGGTGTAAAAGCAATTAATTTTATCAGTAGTTATGCTGTGTGCTGTCGTGCTGTGTGTATGTGTGCTAGTTTCTGCTAAACCCGAGGTGGACTTTACGGAGTTGGCCAAAGAAGCAGAAACAAACAAAAATGATATACTTAACTTTCTCAATGATACTCAGATACAACAGCGGTACAAAAATCTGTACGATATACTGCTGAAGAATCTCACAGGTAGAACTTTCGTTGTGGATTACGTTAAATATTGGTGGCAATTATGTTAATGAATTAAAAACATACTTACTTGCGCCAATGGGAGTAATGTCTATATTTCATAAATAAAATAATGAAAAATAGAAAAGAAACTTATTTTACACAGGAATAACTTAAACTTAGTCTGGCGAAAGCGGGCTTTATTGGCATAAATATTATGTTGAGAATAATTTACTTATTAAGTGTATTAATATAACATTTACTTGTTACACATAATAATAATTATTCTACTTCATCTTGCAGGTTTAACATTTTGTCTCATCTGCTGGATAACTTATTGAAGTATTATTAATTCTACCTCACCAACTAGATCACTTACTCAAGTGCAACACTTACTCTACCTCACCTACTAGATCACTTACTCAAGTGTGACACTTATTCTACCTCACCATCTAGATCACTTACTCAAGTGTAACACTCACTCTACCTCTATCAGATTACTTACTCAAGTGCAACACTTTCTCTACATCTGCCAGATCACTTACGAAAGTGTAACACTCACTCTACCTCCATCAGATTACTTACTAAAGTGCAACACTCACTCTACCTCTGTAAATTATTTACTCGAGTGTAACACTTAGGGTCGACGCGACGCATCGTGTTGGGCTACAACACGTCGATCCTGTCTGTGCCGTGGCAGGCGTCATTACGGGAGAAGAACTACCCCATCTGTGGAGCGAGTGTCCTCACTGATACTTGGATGCTCACTGCTGCTCATTGCTTGCTCAGGTATGTTGTGTATGGGTAATAAGTAGAAATGTGCCGACTAGTCAGTAAAGCCGACTATCCGGCCACTTTTGTAGTCGGCGAATAGTCAGCAAAAACCGCCGACTATCCGGCTTTTATTTTATTTTACTATTATTGAAATTACATTTAAGAAAAACCTTGCGTATGTTGAAATTAAATGAAGTGTTTCTGATATTACTTGCTGACATTTAGATATTAAATAAAAATTGTATCTTGAATGCCAAACATAACGACATATTAATATCTTCTTCAATAAACAGCTATAACGAAAATGTATTCTTATTTAAAATATAAAAGACTCGGATTTTGTATTAAATTAACAAATTAGGTAATTATTAAAACAAGATTGCATGTTACACATTATGTACAGTAAAAATATATCCTGAAAACCATCAACTGTATCATGACGTGAACATAACCAAAACACGATCCGACACGTTCGCAGGCGGCGCATGCGACTTACCCGCGAATCAGCAGTAAACGAAGCGTTACGGAAACATCCGAAACCATGATCGGTTTGGCCGACTAGTCAGCCGATTAGTCGGCTTCTTTGCAACCGACTAATCGGCTTGTCGGCTAGTCGGCCAAAGTCATGATCGGCACATCTCTAGTAATAAGGTTTAAAATGGCACACCATCTGTCTTTAAGTCCACTGCAATTTGCAAGTAACCACTTTACTTGTGGCTACTCTCAATAGTGTTAAGGCTACTCTCAAAGTGCCATGCGGGTTAATTAGTAATTTTTTACTATTCGTGAAAAATTATGTTTCTTTTATTATTTAAAAAACAGATGCGTATTGAACTCTTTTACATAAATTACTACACGAGATGACGCCCGTAACTCCGTTGCGCCGTTCGTTTACCGCGCGGAAACCGTACATTTTCCAGCAAGAAAATGTATCCTATATGATAATATATCCATTTCTCGTCTTTAAAAGTACTGATCGCCTACAAAATGTTATGTTAATCAAGCGTAAAGGTAATAGATAGACAGTCAGACACACATTCGCATTTACAATATTAGTAAGGATGTGTTCTCCGTCACAAACTCGAAAATAATATACGCAAGAAAGTTTATAGGGGCAATAAACTTCAGAAATCAGAAACAGTTTTATAGATTCGGATTCAATAAAGAAATATGCCCAAATGTGATTCTGTCGTGGCCTAATGGGAAACAATACGCCCTCCCAATTGTTCCCATTGTATAAACTCAAGCGGACACGCCAGGGATCCACAACCTTTTGTATTTATTAATATTTTTTATATATTTATCTACGAACTAAAAAGTATCCAATTTAACTTAATTTAATAGATTGTAAAAATAGGTTTGTTGCGGCAAGTTTTATATGGTGGTCTGGATAATGCGTTATAATTTTTTTAATCACTTACGGAATTTTTGCGCTTTTCTTATACCCGACGATTAGGCTGCATTTCCAGTGGCCGTGGTTAAACTAATAGGATTTATGAAATAAAACTCTTTGCTACGTTACATAACATTTTTTATAAGTTATATACATATTTTCATTTTTCTTGGTTTTTAAGGTTTTTAAAGGTCAATTTAGACCGCAACGTGTCGCGTAGATGCATTTCTAAATTTGTATGGATTTGACCGACTTCAATTGCGTGAGACGTCATCTAAATCGGTCAATTCTCTGCCATGGTCTGAGTTGACCCTAAGTAATGTTTGTCAAGAAGCAGTTAGGCGACATCTTGTAACATTAGTTTGTAGCATTAAAAAGCCTCTCTTTATGTAAGGCCATGATGGATAATTACAATTACCGGCATGATTGCACTTGTCTACTCGTATGCACGATCAATGGCTATAATCGTGGGCAATCATAAACGATCATACCCATCGACACTCTCATAATCGGCTGCATTTATACAACAAGATGGATAATGGATATGCCTCATAACAAACTACCTTAAATTGAATCATTTCCATATTTTTCAACAATTATCGTAATAACATACTACAGTAATATAATATTCCTTTGGAAATTTTCCATACGGTAAACCAATTTCAAGCCGTACAAAGGTTATGGATCCCTGCTCGGTTTTACGGCGGCCCGTGAATTGCAGCCTTCCACAATTTCAATTTATACCCGAGGGGTGAATTGTATTTTTTCCGATGCAAAACAGCAATCGCCTCGATCGGGTACACCCATTTCGGTACATTCGGATACTTCCGTCCCAATTTGGGTACCCGTCGCGACACCCTCAGGGTATATTCAGATGACAAGTGCCTTACGCGCTTTACAAGATACATTCCGCGAAAACGCGCGTCAGCATGTATACGGCCTGAATAAAATGACTGTATTTAGCTGTAAATGCGCGTTATCAAAACACGCGCTGGCGCTTGTCAACTTAACGACCAAGCATAGAATTTAACGTCTCCGTGGTCCAGTGGTTAAGAGCGTGGCTCTTGACTCGGAGGTCGTGGGTTCGATTCTCGCGTTAGGACAATGCAGACTGATCACCTAATTGTCTGACACGTAAGATGATCCATGCGTTGGATGGGCATGTACAAAGTTGGTCCTGCGCCTGATCTCTCGCCAGTCGTGTCGGTCTTCCGTCCCACTGGGTTATGAGAGTAAAAGGAATAGAGAGTGCTCTTGTGTACTGCGCACACATTTTGACATTTGAGTCCAGGATAACCTTAGAAAAAGGCGAACAGGCTAACATGTTATTATACTTGGTATACCTATGTATTTACTGTTTAACTCTGTGCGCTACTTCCATGTTTCTTCCTATTATATATCGACCTCGGATCGTTTACGACGCCTCTAAAGAAATTTATAGTCTCCTACTTGGAAAACGATACGTTCCCAACAAGACATCTTTAGGATATTAAGGCCACATGTTCCCCCCTTTATGGTTTCTTTACGATTGTACGCATCCGAATCATACACAACTTATCAATTTTGTTTGATTGTTCATAAAAAACTGCGTCTTTTTATTATTTGTGTTATGTTATTCTGAAAATTCGAGATTGGCCTTGACATTATTGGAAATAGATGTTGGAACGTGGAACTTTTTTACTTCTCATCAAAGACATAATTTACATAAGATCTCTCTTGGGTGAATTAAAGGGGTGAAATCAAGGGTGGTGACTGGTGAGGTTACTTAAAAATATTTTCCCAATTCCACCATAGCAAAATGAGATCATCTAAATAAGATTTTAAAATACGACTTAACTCAAATATAATAAACACTATATTATTGCAAATCAAATGGTTGAAAGTAGGTCCACAAATAATTATGAATTAAAATTAATCATTATCTTAATTCAATAATTGTCTTTCTAATGTACCATGAAATAAATATTACCCAAGAGAATTATATTCACGACCTTGGAACTATAGTTTTATATTTTCTTTATAAGATCAGAATAAGATATAAGCGCGAGTGTTATATGGGTCGTTATTACGTGATTTGAACCTACATATTTCCATTCACATATTAATATATTTCTGCAAGTATGTGAGCAAGGCTGAACATCATAATATTTTTGATGATTGCTAAGTTTCATAATAATAATTCTGTCGGAATCTATGATATTATATTATAAAAAAAAGAGTCGGAATATATTATTTTTTTTAAAGCAGCAAGTCCTGCTCTATAAAATCTGGATCATCCAAACAGGCCCAACGCGAGAGACCTGACGGTGCGCCTGGGTTCGTCCTGGAGGACACACGGGGGAGAGATGTATGATGTAAAGGAGCTTCACATCCATCCGCGCTACGTGAGGCCCACCAAGCGCCATGACGTCGGACTGTTGCGGCTGCACACGCGGCTGAGGTTCTGTTCAAGGATCATGCCCATACGAGTGGTGGAACGTGGCTCGAGGCTGCTAGCTGATATGCCGGCGATTGTCTCTGGCTGGGGTAAACTGAGGGTAAGTGTTAGAAAGATTGGGCTAAGTAAGCCCTTATTGTTACGCCAGCTTGTAAAGAGTTAAAGACACGTTAATGACAATTTATAAAAGCTAAGTCAACGGGATCCAAGATCCTAACACGTTTACTAAGGAAGATTAAACGCGCAAGGCCAAAGGGAACTGTATTCCTGTTCTGACTATTAGGGACTGATTAGAATTAATGAGGTTTGATGTTTTAGAAGACTTAAAACATAGACAACCATTTATAATATACAGCAGCGTGTCTAAAGTAATAAACAAAGGGTCATCAGACAACAGCGTGTCCTGGGCATATTACGGTGGCCCCAAATAATGATCTCCCGGCCGAGCAGGGAGCTATGCTTGGTCAGGATGAACTCTACTAAAGCAATTTTAGATACGGTAATCATACACATCTGAAACTATTTTAGAAGGCGAATTAGGTTTGTAAACTTATGGAACTCCGATAGCGTGATTATGGATACTGTTTTTTCTGTTTGGTGCGCTACATCCATTACCCTATATTCAGGAAGGTGGTCCGAGTGCGAGCTTCCTGCAATCCTCGATTATGCGGACAATCGTAATGAAGTTGTGTCGCGTATCGGGGCTGGACCGAAACCCTATCGATCCCGCGTCCATGTTCTGTGCTGGGTCGTTCTCCCAGCCCTCGCCTGACGCCTGCCAGGTAGGATTGATTGATTCGGATTGGGATTTTGAATTTATGACCTTACTTTTATTGAATTAAGATTGTATTTGTCTGTCTTTGTAAAAACTATTACTTCGGTTGTACTAAGCCTTCTGAATCCATAAAAATCTTATCGGGAATACGTGATAGGCTGACTGGATTGTATCAAACTATTAAAACACAATAAATAATTTACCGGCACCCAACAAAGGCAAGGAGCTTGCGTTGTAGTTAGCTGCGTGATGTGTCTTATATATCATAACTAGCTGTCCCGGCAAATGTTGTTTTGCCATATAAAGTGTTTCGCCCATATTATGTTATTGAAGTGACTAAATAAGTATGTCACCATGGCAACGTCCATCGCTATCCCGTCGCACAAACAATGGTCGCCGTCAGTCTCGAGTTGTAATAATTTACTATTATTTTTTCAACAAATGCACTTATCAATATAATTAACAAAAAATTATAACCGACTTCCAAGGTAAAAACAATAATAACATCCTTATGATATGAACTAAAAAGTATTAAATAATTTTTCCTATCTTATAGTGCCTTTTTCCGAATTCGGCTAAACCTCAACTATTTCTGTACCTACTCAATCTTCATCATTTTGAAGTCGGTACCAGATATAGCTGAATCTTCAGTTCTCTGACAGAATAGGTATTTGAAACTTTTGGAACTGGCACCGACTTCAAAATTATGAAGATTGAGTACAGAAATAGTTGAGGTTTAGCCGAATTCGGAAAAAGGCACTATAAGATAGGAAAAATTATTTAATACTTTTTAGTTCATATTATAAGGATGTTATTATTGTTTTTACCTTGGAAGTCGGTTTTAATTTTTTGTTAAAAATAATAATTTCACTCTTTTTAGTGACCTCGATTGTTTTTCTTATTCCTATTACGATGTAGATTGTTTTCCTATGTAAGTATTTTCATACTAAGGGTTCAATTTATTACCTCGATCGTAGGAATCGCAGACACAATAGATTTTTAATTGTTATGCGGCAGCCGGGTGCCGCTTGGGGATTGATGGGTTAATAGTTAAACTAGTGTAGTACCTATCGAAGCAACTTACTTCTCTTTTTTCTTTCGAATCTCAAAAGTAATGTCAAATGTGTGCCTTACGCTCTGGAGTTAAGGTTGACTTTGTTATGTTCAATTTTGTGGTACATAAGTCGCTTAGAACTTGAATCATTTATTTTGAAACAACATTATATTTTTATTAAAATTGCTATGAAAAGTACCAATTATTATAAGGACATAACGTGATGATATAATTATGGTGTTGTATATTGTATCCATATACAACCATGTGATACTGGTGACCCTGACGTGGTAATGATGATGACGATGATGTTAATGATGATGAATGTAATTTGCATAGTAGCATATGCTTTCAGTTCTTAAAACAGCGCCTAAACCCCCAAACTTGTATCTATAAGGAATCCGGAGTTATCTTAGTATCTTCGGAACCATAGTATACCTTGGTGCAATATCTTGCGTTTTGGTAGCATATGCTTAGTTTACTTCTCATAAAACCAAAATCACCATATGTTTCCATATAAATTTTGAGGAGTTCCCTCGATTACTCATGGATCCCATCATCAGATCACCACTTTTGTGAAAATGGGACCAAATTGGAGGGAAACCTAATAGAACGAAACAAAAATTTTGAAAATCAGTTCACAAACGGCAGAGTATTCGTTGAACATACAAAAAAAGAAAAATTAAAAAATATATATATATATCCACAGCCGAATATATAACCTCCTCCTTTTTGGAAGTCGGTTAAAAAGTAGATGTTGTCCGATTCTCCACCCTAGCCGATATGCTCGCTAAGATTCACGAAAATCGGTCGAGCCGTTTCAGTTTTTATATATTTTAGAGAATTTTATATATTAGATGAGGTGGTCTTCTAGACCTGGTACTTATTACCCCTGTTACATCTAACACAAATATAAAGGGTTTTATGTAAAACTCCTTTCTGACCTTTATATTCCAGGGTGACAGCGGCGGTCCCATCGTCAGTAACGGTGTCCTCATCGGTATAGTGTCATGGGGTCTCGGCTGCGCCCGGGGCAACTTCCCCGGCGTCTACACCCGGGTGTCCAACCCCGTCATACACGACTGGGTGTTCTCCAAGGTCGCTAACACGAGTGACGTCATAGGGACTGATGTCCGTTAGGTAGGACGTCGATGACTGCACATCCATATCCATACCACAATAGACATATCAAATAACTACTAGTTTTGTCTACTTTGTCCATACTAATGTTATAAATGCGAAAGTTGTCCGTCTGTCTGTCTGTTACCTCTTAACGCTTAAACCGCTCAACCGATGTTGATGAAATTTGGTATGCAGATAGTTTAAATCCCGGAAAAGGACATAATTACTTCTTATACCGAAAAAGTGTACGGTTTCCGCGCATTAAACTAATTTCTAAGCAACAAACATCTAACAACAATCTAGCGTTTTATAATTAAAAAAAATGACGCCCACAACTCCGCTGCACACATAGATACACAGACAGCCATAATTATTACTCTTCTTTTTGGCTTCATCAATGTATAATTAATAAAAAATTTAGTCTAGTTTGCTGCTCCATTCTTATGTGTTAAATTCTAATAATAATCGAATAATAAATAGATATGTTTATTATTCCAAGGGTATATAATACTAAAATTAACACTTGGATTAAAGTAATTAAAAGAGGTAATTAACTAAACTGTTTAATTAACTATTTATAATTTATATCAAAATCAAATATAACTTGTGCGTTAATACTTAATATACAAAATTATATTATAAATACACGAAATACATGATTATAATTACCTAGATACTATAAATAATATAAGTATAACAATTCATTCCATTACTAATAAGTTACAAACAATATCTACTTCCAATATGTCAGTAGGTAATCAAATTAATAACAATTATTATTAAATTTCAGGAAGATAAAGATTAATTCACACTGAAACGAGGCCGAGGTGAAACGAAGTGGGATTTGATCATTTATAAAAGAGTCAAATATCGTGACGCCTTTTGACATTTCAGTTTTACATTGTTGCATCGCGTCTCGTTATATATCTTTTTAAAGTTGCCCTGAATTCTAATTGTCAATAGAAATGTTCAAAACTTAGGTTAGGGGATCGTGCAGGAACAGCACATTTCCAGTAAATAATCCAGTACAATTTTGGTAATGGTGAAACCAGTTCGCACCACCGTTCCCTATGGATCAAGAATCAGTTTCAAAGTTTCGAATCAAATTATAATTTATGCAATTGACGATACTATTTCGTTCGTCTTTATTAAATTTATATTTTAGCGTACCCTTATTGAAACCCTGGTTATGTAAGCAATTTATACCAATACAATATCCGAAATTTAAAAAAGGAGGAAATTCTATCTTCAGCTGCATATAATATTTTTATTTCTTCTAATAAGCAAGATATTATTCACACCAAAATTTACTTATTCTCCTTTCATTTATAGCATCTTATCAAATATCAGGTAGAACATATTATCAAACATAAAAACTAATAACAATAATAAGAGTAAAAAACAGTGAGTGCCAAATAACAATATTGCTTAAAACGTAAATTATTACCTTAATAAACAACTGAACTTAACAATAAACTCTAATATACAAATTCAATCACTAAAACTTACCTATACATTACGTCTCTCAGTTACTTCCTTTCTAGTCTTTGGATTTAATAGTTACTGCCTCAAAAAAAATGAAACAAGTACCTCTCCAAATTAATGGTACCGTTCGTTCAACGCAGCAAGCGACCGCGTCTTTGACTTTTATGTCGGTAGAAAATGAAACCTTCAGCTTAAGACGCTCCCACTACGGAGATGCCGTAATTTACCGTTTTTAGAGTCTTATTAACTTATAATTTGAAAGCTACAAAATTATAATAAAAATACAGCAATATTCTTCAGCATATGAACATTCCTTTCTCCGTTATTATTTTCCTATTTTTATTTATTATACTCATGATATCAACTTCCAAAGTAATACCAATTTATTTAAATTCAATCATACATTCAGTATCTCCCTAGTATTTACAAATTACTTTTATTTGAAACACACGCCAATAGATCGACAATTTCATTAACTACATAATATTTCACGTTTGAATTTTTTTTTTTATAGGTCAATTTTGAACTATGATAAGTAAAAAAATCATAAAAAAATAGGATTTTGGTGCGATCTCGGCAACGCGGCAAATGTATGGTCAAGGTCGTTTGCTCAGGGGATGGCCTTAAGTCATAAAGTTGCATTTTATTTGAATTTTCGTCGGTCGTGGTCGCTTGCGGGAAAGATCGGAAAGTTACCTTAAGCCGGCCCCTAGACGATCAATTGTATTGTGCAATATCACGCTTCAATTTTATTGAACAGTTTATTTGACAATTAGATTGAAGGAGCACGATGTTCAATATCAACCCTAGACGGTCAATAATATTACGCAATACGTGATATTGCGCAATAAAATTGCTCGTCTAGGGGCCCGCTAACACTCAATGACCGTTAAAAAAAAAGTATCTACATTATAGAGAATCAACTTCATCAAGCCTTTCAGTAAAAGTAAAGCAAGTTTTCAGGCCTATTTTATCGTCACTTCATTAATTAACCCTGATCTTTAAAATTACTTAAAGCAGTGAGGTAAAATATCAGAATACATACTTTTGGCCTGATACTACGCATACAAGTAAAACTGGCCTTACTCAAGTCATCCATTTGGCTTGGTTGCACTCCAAACAGGCTTCCAGAGAAACAGAGCCAATAGCCAAGACGTTGTTTTTATCGCTTCTTTATAGAATCGCCGAACAAAATGTATGAAATTTACATAACATGAGTCGAATGTCGGCTTTATTTTATCAATTTATGCTTATGTCAATTTCATACATTTTAATCGGCGATTCTATGAAGAAGCGATAAATAAAACGTCATGGCTAAATGGCCAGAGGGAGTGCCAAAATCTTTTCGTTTTCGCTTCGTTATAGAATCGCCGATGAAAATGTATGGAATTGACATAAGCGTTCGTTAGTATGACGTTGACGTTCGACTCGTCTTATGTCAATTCCATAGATTTTGATCGGCGATTCTATAACGAAGCGAAAACGAAGAAGTTTCGGCTAAATGGCCAGGCGTTTTAACCGTCATGTCACTGAACTGTTTTGGACTGCGCACACGCAATTTGGATTGCTACACAAGTTAGAACACAGAACGGCAGCTATACAGACTGTTCACACAATATAACACTGTTAAATATCAGAAGATGCAAACATTATAAATATTTGTTAACAAGTAACAGATATGTAGACACTAACCTATACTATTCAGTACATAGTATTTACTCTACTAATCTACTTTAATTCTTATTGTTACTTCGAGTTGTTACTTCAAAGCCACATTGCTCCGTTGCTTGCAGTACGTTGCATTGTCAAAAGGAATCGGTCGCAAATTCTATGCCGTGACTTTTTTTTAAATATAATATTGTTGATGCTACAGTTTTTACACACACTTCTGAAAATGATTTACAGTATTCTTCAGAATGTGATACCAACTATTAGATACCAAATATTCAACAAAATACATAGATACTAAATTAATGTTATAAGATGACCAATATAGAGTAGTTTTTTCATGGTCAGAAATGTCCAACATTCTTCCAAAACATCGGAAAACATAATATACAAATGCTTTCTCTCGTTATAAGGATGCAACATGATTTATTTTACGATTGCGATGCAAATAATAATTATAATAATTTCAGCAAGAGAACTACAATACATACTTTTTCCGTAGTCATAAAATTATGGCACTGGTAATTTTTACACTTACACCATCCAGCCCCATTAATAAAACTATTGACTATTGTTAAAAGTAAATGCAACCATCAGTAAATATTATGAGTGCGATTCTCAGGAAATGCACTTATAACACTCCCAGTCAATTTTGTACAAGCAGTTTTAGGGCCTGTTTCATCACTTCCTGATAAGCTATCCACAACTTATCTGCCACACAGCCCCTTAGACTATTTAAAGTTGGAGACAACGCAAATGTACGCCAATCTGAAATCTCCAACTGTTAACCTTAAAAATGGAATGCTTCTTATAGCGTCTATTAGATAAGGATCACCGTTATTTTCATGTATGACGTTTCACAAAACACTGTAATAACTTCGAATTTCGAAAACACCGCTAAGGTTTTCTTTGTTGTTGTTAATTTTATTTTTTTCATTTTTTTCACTATTTTCGTTTTTTGAGGTCACTATCAGAAGTTCAAGAGCGTAAGTAGGATACACAGGCCGGGCAGGTTAGCACGGCCTTGCGAGGCCTATGTTTTCTTGGCCTGTTGAGGCCGATGAAGCAAGTGCAGTGGGTCCTTCCTATACCTGCAGAGTGAAAATGTATGAGTATTATACAGTTGTGGCATGATTTCTTTTTTTACTAGTACAGTAGGACGATGGAATCATATTATTAGAAGGCCTTTAGGGCCAGGCAACAAGACTCCCAAAATTACTATATCGTCATAATATCTATGGATAGGGATAGTTGGGGTTAAGATCGAAGAAACAGCCTTGAGCATCTGTCATGTTTACAAGGTTTTTGCCCTGCTTAGCCCACTATATTATAATTTCTTTTAATTTACTATCCAATGTCCTAAGACATTTTTAAAAGCCTTCATTAATATAAGGGCCTCTTCAGTCTTCAATACTAACAGGCGCTTACTTAGCGACTAATAGCATCATCCGGAGAAAAAGCTGCAACACTTCATAATAGGCTATTTGTCAACTAGCAGGTTATTAGGCATAAAACAGTACCTCAACTCTACTATTTTAATTAAATACTCGGCTTCTGAGGTTTTTGAGACAGGGATTTATTTATTAAAAAGAGTATTTGATTGGCTAACGTCAATTTCAACTACATTGTTAAAAATATATAAACATCTACAAAAAATAGCTGTGAAAAGCTGATCGCACATTTGTCAGAACCTTACGCGCCGTACGCATCGAACGCACCGCATGGCACACGAAATACGGCGAACGGTGCAGACGAATGTGCGAGGTTTCTAAAATTCAAAAAAAAATCTAAAATGCGGCGCATACGGCGCGTGCTTGCTGATAAATGTGTGATCACCTTTATCCACAGCTACAGATGAACACCTGTCAAAAAATCTCTGAAATTGGACACAAATACCTAGCGAATAGTTCCCGCTTGAAGGTCTCGAAGTGTTTCCTGTTCTTGGCGTTCTGTTTCTCCCGCCAGAGCGGGCGGCTCCGGCGCGCCTGCAGCCCCCAGTGGATCGTGAAGATCGGGGACAGCACCTTGAACTGGTACCCGATCAGGAACATTTCGTATACCTGGTGATGGTGAAAGGTAGAGGTAACTCAGGGGTAATGCACTAGTACCCGATGAGGGATATCTCGTATACCTGGTGATAGTAAAAGGTAGAGGTAACTTAGAGGTTATGAAAGAAACTAAAATTTTTGAGATTATATTATAAAAATTTCAATTTATATTTTTGTAATGAGATATAACAAGAAACAAAAAGGTTTTAAATATGATTTGAAACATATAACAGGTGTAGGTTATGGTTACAGGTGTAGGTTGGATTTTTAAGAGCTCATTATGTAGTTTTACATGGAATATATAGCTACATAATCAGTGATTTTCTCAATGAATATAGGCACATGTAGAGACAAACAGGAGCGATCAAAGCGAGAGTTATAATTTAAAGTATTTTTTGGTCTAAATAAAACAAGATTATCTTCAATGTTTCTTTCTAGAACAAAGATTTCCTTTTATCAATGTCACGATTAATTTAAAAATATTAATCACCGTCGACAACTATTCGGATGTAGACAAACACGAAATATTCCATTAAGATTTTATTAAAGAAAAAACTGAAAAAAAATCCGGAATGTTCCCGTTTATTTATATCACAGATATTCCAAAGGCAATTTGAGTTCTATTCCATCGATATAAGATTGATATTCAGACGCCCGTGTTCTGCGTGACCCAGTCTCTTAGCGCGGCGATATTTGTGAACACGGTGGGCGACAGTGGCAGGGCACATCCTCTGGCGAACGACACAACTCCGAACGCCGTACCGCGAAATACAGCTGGGCCGCCAGAATCGCCCTAAAATAAACACAAAATTTCAATTAAATTGCCAGGCAGTAGAGAAGATGGTGATAATAAAAGAAGGAAAATTAGACCAGAATTGGTATAAACCAATTCTGGTCTAATTTTGTTAAAACCGTTTTGTGTCGGCATCTACTCTGCATCTTTGACATAATAGCTCTTAAACGTATAAACGTTTAAGAGCTATTATGTCAAAGATGCAGAGTAGATGCCGACACAAAACGGTTTGAAACACGTAACGTAATTATTCTATAGTTTAACGTAATTATATAGGGTATAACAAAACTAAGTGATAATACTTTAGGGTGTGTATGGGTCCCCCGTATAGAGTTCACTGTAAAAGTAGCAGCGCTGAAAGATTAATTTATTTTTTCGCCTTTGTTTGGTAAAATTCATGACGCGGGGGCGCTTGCTCATACAAATCACGAAAATAAATTTAATCTTTCAGCGCTGCTACTTTTACAGAGAACTCTATATAGGGAACCTATATAGAGTTCACTGTAAAAGTAGAAAGAAAGTATTAACACTTAATTTTGTTACACCTTGTAGATAAGATTGGTGGAAGACGAATCAATTTTGAGATCACGTAAAAAGTTGAAAGTGTTTACCTTACCTGGCAAGACGACACTCCGCCAATGAGGAAATGTCCTCCACAGAACATGTTCGGGGTGAGGGCATCGCCATACGACAGCTGACAGAGCCAGTGCGGCACCACCGGTACGTTGGCTTCCATCATGATGCGGGGGATACGGCGACCCCGAGGCTGAAAACATCAGATACTTTTAGGGGAAAATATTTAAGGAGTCCTCAAATAATTTGTTAGATATTTATGTATATGGTGTTAAGCGGTGTAAGATTCGTTCTAATAAAAGTTCTTTTTTTCTTACGAAGGCAAATTTTTTTTAACCTACCGCTGTCAAACCCCATCCAGTCACAGTAAGCCGGACCAGTGGAACAGCCTGACGCGGCTGGGGAAGCCGTATAGGCTGTATAGCACCTCCGAAGACAAGGGGTTGAGCCAGGCGAAGCACAGCTATGTCGTGGTCATACATGGGCTGGCCGTAGAGTGGATGGACTGTGACGTTGGAGACGGCGACTATACGACCTCCGGAGTCGCGACGAGTACTGCCCACACGGAGACGGATGGCTTGAGGAGAGGTGCTGAAAAGGACATTTAAATGCAGAAGCAGAGAAACAGAATGTAATAGAAATGAATTGCGAAAAGACTAAAAATGATCTAAGTCTTGAAGCATAAGGGAATGAAAATAAACGAATAAAACATTTATGCAAATTGCTACACTAATGAAATTGATCTTAATTATGAAAATTATTACTAAAAACACAAAAAAACTTAAAAGCAAATGTAAGAACTAATTATCCTTTAGACGCAATCATATAAGTAAATGTAAATGTGTAAATAACTTACTTCTGAACACAATGCGCTGCGGTCATCACATAGTCTCTACTGATGATGAAGCCTCCACAAAATGAGTTCCCGTTGATCACCATGGACACCTGGTATGGATGTCTGGTGACAGAACTTGGTCTGCCACCGATGATTTGTCCACTAAGCTCCGGACATACTGCCTCCAAGTCCACATCCTGTAGCTCAGTTTCATTCTCCTCCACCGCTTCTTGAAAATCTGAATCAAAACGAAATTGTTAACGTTTATTCCCTCACTGGCATCATCAATTGACATTGCATAATTTAGTTTCGAAGAAATTATTGTTACTTAAGAGTAAATAAGCTTAGTTACTATTCAAATTGCAATAATGGCTATGTACTTAACATTTGGATTAGTAGTAGTAGACTTTAGTGGCTTTGTTAATTTGCTGAGACAAGAATAAAGCAATGATGTGTTTAACACAAATTAGTATGATTGTTCTATTGCATAATATGTCCAAATGGAAGAAATTTTACCACTTACCCGCCACAGTTATGATGCATAGGAATATGATCAGTTTGCAGACCATAGCGGTAGTCGGCCAGATCACTATTGGCACTAAGGCGGCTAGGCTCTGAGGTTGCACAATGTCGCAATCGATTCCTCACGCTTCGACCACGGCCGCGACCTTTAACCAGCTTTCCCAGCCCAATTAATTCATCACTTTTTTCAGATGTCAATGTTTTGCACCTAATTAACGCTCGTTCCACTAACCCATATTATGTTTCATGATCAATTTCTTTAACTACATATATCTTGAAGAAGAGCAAGATGTTTCAGGATATCATTCAATGATGGTTGAAGACGTTTTTACAAAAAAGTATATTTTGTAAATAATGTTGTTTAAACTTTAAAGCCCACCTTTTTTGACATTCTAATTGCAAGTTCACAAAATAAAAATCCAATTTATAGAACGTTAAGCTATCTTAACGATCGCCGAGTTATAAAACATCCATCACGTCGCCTCACGTAGGAATCATAAAGTAATTATCGCCCATAAAAACAAACTGAATTGTTTAACATCCCTGACAACAGACGCTCGCGTGCAAAATTTAAAAGCGTCGCGTTGCGTCAGACATGTGACGTCGCACGCCGGGAATAGGACTACCGAAATACACGCGGGCGCCGCTGCAAACAAATACTCCAGTAGAAATTTTGGCGATCTGCAACAGCCTTGCATGCAAAATGAGCTGGAAACATACACAGTAAATTCAGTGAAAAATATACGATAAGTTGTGCTATAAATTAATTAATGATGAAGCTAATAATCCTACTTCTACTTTACGCGGACTCTATCTTTTGCTCATGGGAGTCGTGGTGGAGTTACGAAGGTATTTCGGGCCCGGAATTTTGGGGTCTCATTAATCCTCAATGGCAGGTATGCTCGAAAGGAAAACGCCAAAGTCCATTAAATATTGAGACGAATAAGCTGCTTTACGACCCGAACCTCGGTGATTTCCAAATCGACGGCCAAAATGTAAACGGGGTTTTACAAAATACCGGCCGATCGCTAGAGTTCAAAATGACTGATGATACCGAAGTCGTGTTTAGCGGAGGCCCTCTATCATACAAATATCAATTTGAGGGAATCAACATCCATTATGGATTATCCGATCCTCTAGGCTCCGAGCATCAGATAAATGGCAAATATTTCTCGGGGGAAATACAGTTTTACGGATACAACAAAGAATTGTATCGTAATATGACCGAGGCGCGGGAAAAACCTCAGGGAGTAGTGGTCGTATCGGTGATGGTGAAAATTGGAGATATGACGTCGCGGCCGGAGTTACGTTTGCTGACCAGTGCTTTGACCAAGGCAGCATATGCGGGAAACTCTCATCCCATTAATGATCTGAGTATCATCGCCTTGCTGCCGGAGACTAAGAAGTATATAACCTACGAAGGTTCTTTAACGCAACCCGGTTGCTGGGAGTCCGTCGTCTGGGTTATATACAACCAACCAATATTTATAACCAAGCAGGAGATGTATGTGATTCGTCGACTGATGGAAGGAACTAAGGAAAATCCAAAAGATCCTTTAGGCAACAATTTAAGGAAAATTCAGCCTTCGGTTGTCACAGTTAGGACCAATATTGAACCCAAAATGGGAACATGTAATTGCTCTCACACATACACAAGTGTACATCCCGAAAACTTACAAACGGATGATTTAGTGATTGTAAACAGTACTTAAATAATTAGAGTTATTCATGTATAAATATATTTCACCAATAAATATATCAAATTGTAAGTCAACGTTAACTTATTTCTATTGTGTAGTACAATGATTATTACAGTCGGTAGTTATTTTAAGCGCTACACCTACGCAAAAAAAACTAACACAAGTTTGTCGCGTTTCATGTATGATAATCTGCAGTTTCTAAACAACCCAACGTAGACAACAAGACAGTTTGATGCGTTTTCCTTTCGCTTGTCGAAGCTCATGCGATTACAGGCCATTTAGCCGAAACTTTTTCGTTTTCGCTTCGTTATAGAATCGCCGATCAAAATGTATGGAATTGACATAAGACGAGTCGAACGTCAACGTCATACTCACGAACGCTTTAGTGTCAATTCCATGCATTTTTATTTTTACTTTATTTATAACTAACTATTTGTTAGATATAAATAAAGAAATTTAAAAACAACCCCCGTTTCAAAACTTTAATAAATTTAATGAAGTAGTTAAGCCCAAATTTTTCAGCACCGAGTGGGCTGATGATGATCTATGGCTGAAAACACTCTCGATCATGTCAGCTTTTTAAGAAAAAAAACTAGATCAAAATCGGCCCACCCGTTTGGATGCTACGATGCCACGGACAGACACACACATACACACAGACAGACAGACAGATACGTCAAACAGAAAACTTATAACACCCCTCTTTTTGTCGGGGGTTAATAAATTATGATCATCAGTTACATCAGTAAAGGTACTGATGTAACTGATGTTAACTTTAACGAACCTACCTATCAGAATTCTACTCTGTAAAGTTACTCAATCAAAACAACTAATCCATACCTCCATACTAATATTATAAATGCGAAACTCGAAAGCGTGTCTATCTGTCTGTTACCTCTTCACGCCGCTGAACCGATTTTATGTACCGATATTACGTATGGAGATACTTGGAGTCCCGGGAAAGGACATACGATACTTTTTATCCCGGAAAAAAATTACGATTCCCGCGCGATAATCGAATTTTGGCGCAACGGAGTTGCAGGCGCCATTTAGTTATAATAATAATTGTCCTAGTTTGTTTGCATTTTACAATATCTCCCATTCAGCAGACCACGAGAGAGGAAATCGGTGACAGGGTAAAATCTACAGTTTTTAGGGTTCCCTACCCAAAGGATAAAAACGGGACCCTATTACTAAGACATCGCTGTCTGTCCGTCTGTCTGTCTCCAGTCTGTACTGTGATTGCTAGAAATCTGAAATCTTCACAAATTGTATATCTGTTGCCGCTAACAACAAACACTAAAATAAAATAAATATAAAAAATTCAAAAAATCCATTTTTTGCCTACTTTTGCTCTATAACGGTGCGGAACCCTTCGTGTGCGAGTCCGACTCGCACTTGGTCGATTTTTATTTTCTTTTGCTCGTTATCGCGGGCATCATTTTTATCGTCGCATTCCACTGGGAGAGCCGATGATGCTGATCTCAGGAGATTGGCACGGGCTCAAACATTCAGCCGTTTCCTCCGGACGTGTGGCAATAACACCAGTTCCTAATTGTTCGCGTCGACCTTGCTCATTAGCCATAGGGGTATCCATAAATTACATTAAAAGGGGGTTAAGGGGGGGGGGGGGGGGGGTCAACCTAATCTAGATACAGGTGTGAAATATAAATCATTATTATTATCCCCACTTATAGTACAGGTTCCCTAGAACATTTTTTTTTTTATTACTATCAAGCTAATTTTTTGTGAGTAGCTTCATTTTGATAAGACGAACAACAATTTCCTCTGCGAAATTTCTCGAAACAGAGATAGAAAGAATTTAATATTGCGATTTGATGGTCCTAAAATATGGATTGTTCTATTTGTAGGACAATGTTACTCTTAAATTATATATATTAACCTATAACTAATAACTATTAACCTATCAATATACAAAAAATCTGCTGGTAAGGGTTCCGTTTTAGGGTTCTGTTATCAACAAGTCCTCGTCGCGTCGACTGCATTTTAATAAAATTTTACACGTAACATTACGTTTATTTAAAAATCGGCCAAGTACGAGTAGGACTCGCGCACGAAGGGTTCCGTACCATTATAGAGCAAAATTAGGCCAAAAATTGTGTTTTTTGTATGGGAGCCCCCCTTAATTTTTTATTTAATTCTAATATTATTATTAAATATTAAAATACACATATAATTAAGTACTTTGAGAAAAATTCAAGTTGTTGCCATTATTGATATAGAGCAAAAAGGCCAAAAAAAACACGTTATTTGTATGGGAGCCCCCCTTAAATATTTTATTTTATTTTTAGTATTTTTTGTTATAGCGGCAACAGATATACATAATCTCTGAAAATTTCAACTCTCTAGCTATTACAGTTCTTGAGTTACAGCCTGGAGACAGACAGACAGACGGACGGACGGACAGACGGACAGACGGACAGACAACGAAGTCTTAGTAATAGGGTCCCGTTTTTACTCTTTGGGTACGGAACCCTAAAAAAGATGGGGCATTGCCGGCAAATCTTACGGTATCTCACCAAATTGCCCCTTGGTTAAAAATAATAAATGACGCCCTACGTAATTTTTGGGCGTTCCCTAATAATCTTTTACAGTTTAAACATATCATCCACTACACAAAATAAAAGTGTAATTTAATAAAAGAGTGTACAATATATTGTATAACGCCAGGAAAGCACTTTAGTGCTTTAAGATTTATCTTATCTATGATAGGTAGAGCACACTTGATATTAGGTATAGATCACTGACATATTATAAGTACTACGTACTAGACTTGACACCGCAACGCAATGCTTGGTCACATTCAACAGAATCTATATAGCCGCAGCGCACTTAGTCGGCCGCAAACTCTTATGCGCACTAGACGTATGACATTTATAAAAAAAAAAAAACAAAATAAAAGTCACAAAAATGCCTTGGTGTGTCTTAAGATATTGTAAAAATAATTCCAAAAACACTTCTGAATGCGACGGAATAATATTTCATCGGTTAGTATTCTTATTTAATTATTTTCAATTAAAATACGAATATTAAATTACTAGGCGAAGACGCGCGCCATTTCGCATTGTCATAGAGTAGTAGATTCAGAGGGGAATGTAGGCAGAATACAGATATCTATGATGAGACGACGATGAATGTTGTATTCACGTAGACGAGTTTGTATTTTGGTAATATAAATACGGTATTACGTGTACATTATACATGCGTACATTATAATTGTATTTATAAATATTTAAGTAATTTAAATAAGGTAAGTATGTAGTGGACTTTGGGTCTATACTTATTATAATATAATTATTATAAATGCGAAAGTGTATCCGTCTGTCTGTCTATCCGTCCGTCGTTCGGTCTGTCCGTCCATCTGTCTGTCTGTCCGTCTGTCCGTCTGTCTGACCGTCCGTCTATCTGTCTGTCTCTCTCTGTGTCTGCTACCTCTTCACGCCCAAGCCGCTGTAACGGTTTTGCAAAATTTTGGTATGTAATATTTTGGTTTTTGACTGACTTCCAAAAAAGGAGATAATACGTTTGGCTGTATGTATGTTTATTTTTATAATTTTTTGTATGTTCAACGATTACTCAACCGTTTGTTGTCCGATTTCCGAAATCCTTGGTACGGAGTTAACTCGACCGTTTGTAGCTCCAAAACTGGGGGGTTTGTATAAGTATGGCCGCCAGGTACGGAGTTAACTCGACCGAGTTGTACTCACCTTTGAAATTTTCGGAATTTTGAGGCTACGTCATATTCTATTCTCGGCAATTTGCGGAGTGTTTCTTCGGAGTGATGCCTTCGGAGTAGAGTAATGATGATGATGTTTTTTAACTGACTTCCAAAAAGGAGGAGGTTATATATTTTGTATGTTCAACGATCACTTCGCCGTGCCGCTGCGACGCTGCCTAATAAGTGCTATTGTGTATTATTGTACGAGTATTGAATTTGAACGAAGGGCCGCTCGAATTGTTGACTGCCATAGTGTTTTAAACAGGCTGGACCTCTTGGAATTCTGCCTAGATGTAGCTTCGCTCTGCATCCTCTATCAGTTGTATCACGGGGAGTGCTCTGAGGACCATCCCATCACCTTGATAAGTGGAGGTCTTCCACCGTGCATTTTTTGCGTAACTTTCTTCCACGCACTGCAAAACTGTGGAATTAACTATCGCCAGAAGTATTTTAAGAAGGCATATTCCCACGCATCTGCAGCTCTTCTGACGTTAGTCGTTACGAGTGCCCATGGGCGACGGTTGTTGCTTTCCATCAGGTGACCCGTTTGCTCATTTGCCCCGTTATTTTATATAAAAAATCTAATTAACTTCTATGTCCTTGAGAAATCGTACTTGATGTTGATTAGTGAAAAAACCGTGTCTATATTTAGCGACTTATATATATAATTTTTTCGTTTATTTCTGCATGACTTAACCCTTCGATCGCGGATTCTTGGAAATGCTATTGTATTCTATTGTTGTCGCGACCACCGGTGGCCGTATGGGGCTTGATGAGTTAAAAGTAGGATTTCACTTAACTATTTTTAACTGAAATCCAATTCTTTAGTCATGCAGAAATAAACGAAACTTTGTTTGTATTCCCCTATCTTAGATGAGCCGCCATAGTGGATGTAGAATGACATTACATTCATTTTCGAGTTATTCTCAAAAAGTTCTTTCATTTAATATCCATACTGTTACTATAGGATGGCATAGAAAATAACTATTGCGCTATCTTGGATGATCGGCCATTTTATATTTATAGTGATGTAATACTGTATCATGCATTGTCATTCAAACCAAACGTCTATACAAAATTCCAGCTCAATCGGTTAAAATATTATATGCACATACATACTTCGAAATTGGGTTCAAAAATTCCACCCGAACTTACATAATAATATGTACTAATATATTTAATAATATGTACATAGTAATATACGGAGCAAGTTAAATAAAAGCTTTTAATAATGTTTAGTAAAAATCTTTGTTTTATTTTATCCACTTACTCAAATAGAGTCTGCGTTCATTCGAATGTAGGCACAAAACTTTGTCACTTCTGCGGTACTGATCTATAGCCATCACTCGCTTCGCCTCTCACCCCGCTCATGCCTCAAGTGTGACATGTTTTTTGTTTGCTATGGCGCCTCCAGTACGTAGTAGATAGTATCTCTGCGGTATAGATAGATATTAATAATAATTGTTTACGATTCTTTGGATCATAATATTATTATTATAACCTGACTATCCATAGAAAAGTAAGCGCATATTACAGTATATTTCATTTGCATTAATATTTCAATTAAAATTTTCTGGTACACGATTTTATATTAAGAATTATCTTGGTAAGATATTTTAGTTTAAAAAGTAGGAAATTCCTATTTAGAAAACGTTAAAAGCTGCTTAATCAATATAAAAGCTTTACCAAACCAGATCAAGAACCCTTACAAATTCCCGCGCCAACAAGAAATATAAATATTACAAAAATGAAAGAATAAAGCCGTAGAAATACGGGCAAATATTTTGTTGATTAAAATCTCTCAACATTAGCTTAGAGTCCAATTATCTCTCTCCAAACATTTAAATCAAAACATCCCCTGTAGGGCTGCCACTGCACAGAAAATGCATACCTAGATACTTTAATTGTTATGTTATGTTATGCTTTTGGGTTCCAATCACTAGAGTATAGTTATGTGTACATTAATAATATGTAGTTATGCGTACATAATTATGTTAAACACATAATATTATTCTTAAATCAAAATTATTCAATCAAACTAAGTGATAATACTTTAGGATCCCTATAGGGATATTGTGTCCATTATATTATAGAGTCCATTGTGAAAATAGCAGTGCAAAGAGATTGTATAGGTACATTTTATCATCTATTTCGTTCTATGATTCAAGATATCAATCATCTACTAGTATAAACGTTTTTTTTAGAAGCAGAACGTAATTAATTTTATAAAAACGTATCTTAAATCAAAATATAAAGTCTTTCAACTACTCATCGACAAAACAAAGCACATAACGATTTTTTCAGCACGATGACATTATCATTTCGGAAATCGTTTGTTCAACCCTAGTGACGTCACGCTCTATCGCCAGGTGAAGGTCGATGAATCAGGCTGTACCGCCATTATGTCAACGCGCCACTCCACTTAACGCCAAATTATAAAATATCGTGATCGAGCGCCAAATATCCATAATGGCGGTCTGTTATCATTTTTTCCCACAGGTTTTTCCGCGTAATTGAGCATGATAAAATGGTTTTATGATTAATGTTGACTTGAAAATTAATGAGCTACTTTGATTCTAAATGTGAAGAATCGGTTTTTGTGATGGCTTATAAATAATGATAAAGAATTTTCGCTAGCAGTTTAGGTTTGTAAATGCAAATTAGATTTATGGTCCAAGCTAATTACAAAATTACTTGCTTGACATTTCATACATAACTAGTTTTGTTACTTGCCTCAGAGTTTTGACCATAATCGGATAGATAGCTTAATCTACGAGTAATCTTATATATAAAATTCTCGTGTCACAATGTTAGTTACCGTACTCCCCCGAAACGGCTTTACTGATTTTTACCAAATTTTATATGCATATTTAGTAGGTCTGAGAATCGGCTACTGGCTCCTTTTTATATTGATAATAACACAAACACTCATCATACGCTGGCCCCACGCAGTTTATAATATTGTGTACCAACTGCCAGAGGCGGCGTAAGGCGTAGGCGACGTGGGCGACCGCCTAGACCACGAGGATTTTTTTTTGTATTTACGAGTTTCGTTACTTAAATAAAAAATTAAGTAAGTATAAAAAACATCTTTATCTCAAAAAAATCCGTCCTATTGCGTCATCAATCAGGGGGCCTCGCAAAACATATCTTGCCCACATCAAATTGTGGTCTTGCGCCGCTACTGCCAACTGCCAGCAAGTTTTTTAGGACTGACGAATGTTAAAGTTAAGGCCGTGTTCACACCAAACCGACTGTGAGCCGCTGAATGTGAGCGAACCTTACGCATTGTATTTCCATACATATTTATTTATTTATTTAACATTTATTGTACACAAGACACTTATTCTAAAACAATTGACATAGAAAGACGACACAAAGGCACTGCTTATTTCTACAGAAATTTCTTACAGCAGCCCTACGAAGAGAAACTAAGATGTAAGAAAATGGACAGAGCGTGCACAATCACAAAAGAGTAATTTAGATATACTTACATACTAAAATAATAATAATTATTATTATTATTATAATAATAATACTGTATTATAACCAAAATAAATAATTTAAGATACCATACTAATTGAAATAAATACAAAATAATTCACCTATAATACATAAATACTATATGTATATTTAATAACGGTATTTATATGGATTCTTGAAGATAATGCTCTTTTAACCTTTTTTTGAATAAACTGATAGTGGGGATATCGCGAACAGCATGAGGAAGTGAGTTTCACAATCTGACTGCATGAACAGTGAATGAGTAAGAATAAAAGTTGGAACGATGTGGTGGGAGGGAAAGGTTCATTCTAACACTGGATCTACATGGGATATGGAGGGGTCGGGAAAAATTGAATCGATCGACAAGGTAGGAGGGAGATAGAGGATTATACAGGATATTATATAGTAAGCTAAGGATATGGGAGTTGCGACGGAGACGAATGGGAAGTCACTTGAGTTTAAATCTATACTCAGAAATGTGATCGAACTTTTTTAGGCCAAAAATAAAACGGATACAGAGATTCTGCAGGCGTTCTAATTTTGTCAGTTGTTCCTCATTCAGGTCTAAGTAGCAGGAATCGGCATAGTCGAGGATAGGGAGAATGAGGGTTTGGACAAGGAGAATTTTGGTGGGAATAGGCAAGAAATTTTGAAGGCTCCTCATCATATGCAACGAGTGGTGTACCTTTCTGCTGACTTCATTAACCTGAGGTTTCCAACTAAGATTACTGTCCAAGATGATCCCTAAATTTTTAACTGAGTCAGCATAGTCGATAACAGTACCATCATATATGACTGGAGGCACATTTCGTAAGTGTTGAGTCATGTATTTGCTGCCAATTATGATGGCCTGCGATTTTCTCGGATTCACGAGCAAACCGAAAGATCTGGCCCAGACGGCTATTTGTTGTAGGTCGATATTAATGCCAGTAATCGCAGAAATTATATCTTCGATGGTACAATGCCGGTAAATTTGCAGGTCGTCTGCGTATAAATGAAAATTTGATCTGATTAATGTGGCGATAACATTGATAAAAATAGAGAACAGGAGGGGAGAGAGAACGCCACCTCAGGAACACCCGCTTCAATATCGCACCAATCTGAGGTGGTCTCATCTGAGTTATCCACTCAGCGTTGCGAGCGTCCTCGAAGGTAGGTGTCGAACCAGTCCACCACTGAGGGAGATATGTTAAGGGAACGAAGGATAGAAAGGATGATATCAAAGTCTACAGAGTTAAATGCGCTGCTAAAGTCAAGGAGAACTAAGATTGAAATACATTTGTTTTCCATTGCCAGTCGGAGATCATCTGTGACTTTTAGCAGCGCTGTGACAGTACTGTGACCTGGGCGGTAACCGGATTGGAGTGGAGAAAGTAACTTATTAGAGGATAGGAATTGGGAAAGCTGTTTATGGACAATGTGTTCAAGGATTTTAGAGAGATAGGGTAGTATGGATATTGGCCTGAAATCGGAAACAGAAGATGGATTTGGTGTTTTAGGAAGTGGAATAATATTAGCACGTTTCCATGGTGAAGGAAAAGAACTCATTGTCAAGGAGTAGTTAAGGATATGTGTGAGAATTGGCAAGAGTTCGGGAAGGGTAAGTGATATCATGCGAGGGCTTAGGTTATCATCGCCTGCTGCATTAGATGTTATAGCCATGATGTGTTTACGTACTTCATCATCAGAGACAGGCGTGAATGAAAATGGAGTATAAGAAGGGAGAGGAAGAGAGCGAAGATGGGATATGGTATGGGCTTTAGTGTTCTGGTCGACAACTACTGGTGGGACAGAGAAATGAGAGTTAAGCTCATTTAAGTCAATCGTGTTATTGAAGCTGGCGGATGATTTGCCAAAATCTAGTGTCGAAAGAAATCTCCATAGTTGAGAAGGGTTACTTTGTTCAATAGATGAGTGTATGTGACGTCTCTTAGCCTCCCTACACATACGACTGCAACGATTTCGTAGATATTTATATTTTAACAAGTTCTCATTAGTCACTTTTTCGTTCACACCTAACCGACAATACGCCATTACGCTAGGCGTAGGCGCGGACATTCGATACCGTATATTTTCACGTTCACACTGGGGCTCACAGTGAGCCCGCTCATATTCGGTGGCGTATGGTCAGTTTGGTCAGAACACGCTCTAAAATTTATAATGTTATTGGAAACTACGTACTCGTATTGTGGTCCGCGAGTCCGTTGCTTACTTTTATAGCGCGGGATTTTTTTTATGTATATATTACATTTCCTATCTTTGACTCAGGTACCAAATTTCATCTAAATCGGTTCATTGGCTTATGTGTGTAGATACCTATAGCAAATAGACAAACAGGAATGCTTTCGTATATTTTATAATATTGAATAGATGATTTCGCTAGAGAGAATATCATTATACAAAGTGATCGTTTTTTAAGTTACTACAAGTATTATGGAATAGTAATTGCATTGTAATATTTACAATTGACTAACGAAAGGTCTGACACAACTATGAGCTAAGAGCAAAAGTTGCTAAAGTTCACGATTTCTATCAATAGAGACAATAGTATGATTTTTTGTTATGCTTAGGTATATAGGAAAAACTTTATTGATTATAATTATTGTTATGAAATGACCTTAATTATACTGAAGTAGTAAAGAAAAATTTAAGTTAAACTATAATTTATTAACTTCATAATAATATTACTGGTTTATTAATGGTCTAAAACCGAATACTTTACGCTTATTCGTGTTACTTATTATGTTTGTTACAAGATAACGCAGTTTATTAACATTTAACACTTATATAGTACGCTTCCCGTAACAATATAAGAGTACTCAGTAACAGTTCCACTAATACATCAGTATTTAATTAACCTCAAAATCCAGAACAACAAAGGCTACAACAAAACTATGAACGTAACAACTAACAAGGCGACGTAATGCTTTGATGAGATAATAATTACGTTAGTCTGAATCGTAAAAGTGCAAATAAAAAGTTATGAGTGAGCTGAATGCGAGACGGAATTGATAGATTCCCGCCGCGGCTGCCAAGCACCGTTTGGCTGGCGGCCATCTTCTCCGCCATCTTGGCAAAATGGCGAATACGTTACTCATCGCTCTGACAAATGTAACCAGCTTTGTTTTCAGACGTATTAAGTTTTATATTCGGGAGTTTATCCGGAGCGTTTAGTTATGCGGGATATTTATAGAGCAGTTATGCGTGTAATGGCTACAGTATTGTAATGAATTCCTAATGGTATCTGAGGCTGTATCAAAAATTCACTGTGAAACTACAGTGTATGTGATGTATATTGTTTAAGTCAATACAGTCACCTGCGGATAAACAAAACAATAATTCAGTTCGGCAGACTTCGGCACGGTGTTCGTGTGCGTGCGACTAGACTATTAAGTTGATAAAAAATGTTATGCAATAGCTTTACCGCGGCAGTCCCCGCGGTGCCACACGTATTTTTTTTATGACGGCCCCATTATCGTCATGCTTAACATACGACTCATATCACATGTGAGGGGTATCGGGCACAATATCTGGGCCACTTTTAATTCGGCTCTTTTGGGACAATTTATGCGGGTTGGGCCGGAATTGGACTCATTAATCGCGGCAATATCCTAGCGCCATCTATTAGCTTCGACAAGCAATTACACGTCGGACAAAAACGTGTATTTATGACTGAGGTGCTCAAATAGGGCTGTTACATTTATTTATTTTTATCATGAGCAATTTTCTGATAAAGAGTATTTTATTTTGCCAGGTTTTTAGGGGCATAGAATTGTTGCCTGTTCGAAAAAAAACTCTTTGTTTCTTAAAAAAATATTTTTTTACTTATGTTTGTATAAGTTGCCCTAGTTTACAAAAATATTTAATTATAAAATATACGATTACACTTAGATTAGGTACCTATATATATTTCGATAACTTGTAATTATGTTTTATATGCAAAATAATCTAAATTCTTAAACTTCAATCGTAATCTAAATTCTAAAAAGTCAATAAAATTTGAATGTAACATAAAGATGTGACATAAAGAATCAAAGAGACTTGTATAAACATTAAACACTCAATATAAAAGTATAAAAAATTCATTAGATAGGTATTCTAGGTAACTACGTATAATATTGCGACAGCCCTAACAGCGTGTTGCAATCTTTCGATACGAATGACTAACTTTAATTAATACGATTGTGTTAAATGATTTATTTTTAAATTGCAACTTACTAGTGTTTTTGGGATCCTTATTCTAAAATATTTATCTCTGGGTACAGTTCTGAAAGATTTTTATGCATTAGGGCCTGTGTTCACTTTGATTAGTGCAAGTGCAGGTGATGAGTGCAGGTGATTAGTAATCAGGAGAAAGCCAGTGTGGACAGCGACTGATTAGTGCAAGTTCTTTATTTTCTTCTTATCACTAATCACCTAAACTCGCACTAATCAAAGGCATTAAAGCCGATTTAGTGAATAGTTAGTACTTCTGCAAGCCGCATTACCTATACACCGTTTTTGTGGCAGCGGCAATTTCTCGATCGAGCCAGTCCATTGATGCAAAACAAGACGGTAGATAATGTTGATATTATATGGATTCGAAACTCTAACAATTTTTCAGACATCACAATACAAAATAATCAAATCAAATCTGTAAGATACTTACAACCTTTCATGAAAAAGATAAATTCCAAATTTTATAGCAGCAAGCGAGCTAACGATGATGAGCTATAGCTAAGAACGCTCTCGATCATGTCAACTTTCAAACAAAAACAACTAGATCAAAATTGGCTCAGCCGTTTTGATGCTACGATGCCACAGACAAAAATACACTAACAGACAGATAGACACGTTCAACTTATTACATCCCAGCTCTTTGTAGTCGGGGGTTAAAATTTGACCGCAACAGCATCCTACTGGATATCTTAACATGCATTCTATGGAATGTGATAACAATCGAAATAACTGTCGCAATATATCACTTGAGAATATACACTGCGTTTTGGGACTGACGTGGCGTGCAAAGACGCGTGTAATAACAGCAATGTATCACACTCGCGAGATATTATCCCAGTAAATTCCCAGCAGAATACAGATGCCAAACCAGACGGCCATAGGCTATTAAATGTAACGGCTATTGGTGTACATGATTTTGACACAAGTTATGTGTTTAATAAACTATTGCGGCTGGCAACTGAAGATAGAATATTTGTGGACATGAAAATGAATTTGGAAAGTAGACAATGAATGATAAGCTAACTTCACAACTAACTGGCTAACTTTTGATACAGTTAATACATTAGTTTTCGAATTATATCAGATTGAAAAGAAGACGTAGAGTAGATTGCCTAGCAAGTAGCAACATATGAAATACTTACGCAAGGGTAGCTATCATATACTCATTAAATAAAAAATATTGTTATAAGTACTGATTTCTTTGGAATGAAAATATTTATTTGATATTTAAACTTAGCTACCAACCTACCATCGTAAACGTAGAATAAAATTGGCCATGATAGGGGTCCCTGTGGTAGGTACTCTAAATTTATATTTTCTTTTAGGACGTCGAGATTTTAGTTTTTATAACTAAGCGCATGTTCAGACCAAACTGACTATACGCCGCCGAATGTGAGCCCCAGTGTAAACGTAAAAATATACGGTATCGAATGTTCGCGCCTACGCCTAGCGTAATGGCGTATTGTCGGTTAGGTGTGAACGAAAAAGTGAATATTATCTATGGAAATACAATAAACTGCGTAACGTTCACTCACATTCAGCGGCTCACAGTCGGTTAATAATGTAAAACATCCACCAAAATAATTTATAAACAGACTAGCTGTTACCCGCGACTTGGTCCGTGTCGATCAGGGCTTGTCATAACCAACCCAAAGTGGGTAGGCCCGCCATCTGCCCATGAATCTATTTATCTAATAGTCGTAATAGTAATTCTAGTAATAAAATATGGGTATCTGTTAGACCTTAGTCGAATGTAAACAAGAGATTTGCACCAAAATATACGTCGCGCTCGGCGCTAGCTGAATTCGTTATTGAATTACAGAAGTTGCTTTTGGCTTAACAAAATGTTCGCCTTTTGCCAAATTCTGTTGAATTTTTCATTTGAATACACCCTCCATTAACCGTGATGATGTACTCGCATGCTCCGTCGTATTACAACGTTAATTAAGAGGACATTTAGTGTTATTTTTGTAGGTGACTCACAGATGAAATGGCACAAATGACCCAATTACAAAGTTTACAGTCGTCATATATCAACATTTATATTTAGCTCCGTGTTGTACTTATACTAATATTATTAATGCGAATGTGTGTCTGTCTGCCTGTATGTTACCTCTTAACGCCCAAACCACTCAACCGATTTTGCTGTGATATGGAGAATGGAGATACTTCTAGTCTCGGTAAAAGACAAAGGACACTTCTTATGCCGGAAAAAAGTACGGTTCCCGCGCGATAAACGAAAACTTTAAATTTTTAAAATTACGAAAGTCTGGCTGTCGCTGGCTCTTGGTAGGTTAAAGTAAATGTTAAAGTGGAATGTGAAGTATAAGCGGTAGATAATTTTAATAAAACAAATATCCGACAGGGTCCAGTTGGCGCCGCGCCAGGAGTCTGTCAAACACCTTTAATAGCCCGGATCAGATATTTGTTTACATGCCTTGCTCCCGGATTCCTAAGTATTTACATTTTAATTTAAACCGAGAGAGTCGGTGATCGTAGCAAAGGAAATTTCTATTCGAAAAACTCGAAGCATTATAATAGTTATTCACTAATTCGCAATAAGTATCATAAATTATGAATCATAATTTATGATCTAGAATTCTAGATGAAACAAGAGATTTAAATGGGAGAAAAGACAATAATGATGTTGATATTGATGATGTTACGAGTATGCTGTATGATCGATTTTAATAGGGAGATACATGTCATTAACGATAGTAATGAAAAGGAGAAATATTATAATGATGATAATGGTGATGAAGATAAAGCTGGAAGCGGGACGCCTCCGTGGTCCAGTGGTTTAGAGCGTGGCTCTTGACTCGGAGGTCATGGATTCGATTTCCGCGTTGGAAACATGTTATTTCCAAGTTTGGTCAGGACGATCGGTCGGTCCTGCGCCTTATCTCTCGCCAGTCGTGTCGGTCGTCACTCGTCCGTCCCACTGGGTTATGAGAGCAAAGGAAAAGACAGCACTCTTGTATACTGCGCACACTCTTGGGCACTATAAAATTACTCCTGCGTACCTCACCGAAACCGGTGAGGGAGTTATTATTATTTTAAAGCAGAAACTGACCTGCGTGTTCCTGGTGAAGCCGTAGCCGAGGAAGCGCTCATCGTGCGCGGGGACGGCGTCACTCGCCACGTAGAACGGCTCGTACAGTAACTCGAAGTTGGTGACGTCATGGCTGATGTGCGTCTCCGAGCTCTCGTTGCCGCCGCTCGACTCCCATCTACAACGATAGATACTATTGGTGGTAGTGTGTCAGTGATTGAATTGCCATCACTTCTTTATGTACTGATATGATAGTATGTATTAGGTAATTAAATTAAATAACTACCTTGTAAAATTAGACGCGTACTGATTGTAGATAAACACTTTTCTGTGGAAGGGGATAGCTAGCTTCTTGCGTGATAGACGCAGAAGCTCCGACTTGTTCCCGGGGAAGGCAGCCACTCGGCGATCCAGCTCGTACGTCGGCACCACGTACGCACATAACTGGCATCGAGGTGTGTGAGCTAGGAACTGCTCCAACTCCTCCGCCATACTTCGGGAGGGGACGATGTCTATGTCTACGAGAAACACATAAGGCGTATGGCAGTTTCTTCGCGCTAAGTTTCTCAGGTGATTCTGAGGATACGGATGCCGCGCCCGCCACGCCACCGTGTCCGCCTGCCTTTCCCCCTCGGGTAGAGGCGGTAGATCGCAGTTTTTCACCCAAAGAGGCATCGCGCCGTGAACCCCTGGCCTCTCCTTCGGCATGGCCAAATGCAGAGCGAGTCGCGAGTAAATGTCCGGCTGACATCTAAACAGCCAGGTCGTGAAGGCCCGCAGCAGCCGGAGCTCGTCGCCGGCGACGAATACCGCCACCGATATCGGTCCCGACCAGTGGTACGCTATCCTCAGGAGCTCGTGGAGGCGCTCTATCGAGCTCTGCGTGGCGAGACACACGCGTCGACCGGCCGACAGGTCCGCGTAAGTCTCGCCGACGGTGGCGTAGTCGAACATCCTGTAGGACCGCGAGCTGTCCCACCGGCCGAGGCGGAGGTCCAGGTGGGATATAGGGTCGTCGTCGGGGGCGGGCGCGACGTCGGCGCAGGGCTCGCACGAGGGCGGCTCGGAGGGCGGTGGCGAGGGGCGCGCGGGGCAGGGCGCCGGCCGCAGCAGCCACACGTTGGCCGCGGCGTTGTACACCACCAGCGCCACCGCCACAATCGTCACTACGCTCCACTGGCACCGCCATCGCCACTGAAAACAATTTCGACTCGTAAAAACTTTCTGCTGAAGCAATTCGAGCGAGTGCATCGCATTTCATCCGCATTTGCATAAAAATAAACGGTATGCACTAGTTCCGTATTAAAAATATACATATTTATGCACATAAACTTTTTGGGCATATATTTTAATGGGTGCATTTGGACGTTTGCCAAGCTGCAGTGTATAAACACTCCTCGTTCTGTTTCCGCATTAACAAAACCGTTAGCCCGTGCAATTTACCGCAAATGCGTTAACCAGATACTAAACCGACTGCCTAGAGCTAAATTCTAGTTGAATAAAGATCTCCACTTACTAATTTATCCCTGCGTATTTTCGACATCGGCGTCAGAAGTCTGTGCCGCATTTGGATATCACAACTGCAACACTCTTATGATCATCCTCTTCTGGTCTCTCTATGATGTATCCGCCACATTCGCTAGACAGGATCACCTTCCTTCATCCATTCATATATTTTTAGAATTCCTAATCCTAGCTCCACTTGCACTTAACTAAAACAAGGGAACACTATAACATAACCTTAAAGTTGAATACGTCAACAGTATGATAACTCTATATTATATTTTATAACATCGAATATATAGGTTAGTGAAATAATAACAATCTGTAACACATTATACTAGATTGATATAGAAATTTTGGGTTTATAAATAATGAAAACAATTGTCTACTCCTACTGCATTACGCATGCGTTAGCTCGGCGCGGAGCAGGCGTAGTAGCGCGCTTTAATAATTATGTATTCGATTTAATATTACATGTAGGGAGTATTACAGTATTACGAGTACATAATTATTATGCTGTATGCATGTACTCGTAGTAAAAATACTACATAATAATAATATATTTTTCCTACTTGGGGGACAAACGTTCAAAGGTTTCAAATATAAATTAACAAAGTACCAACACGTAATAATTTAAAAAATACTACTAGTAAGGCTAGGACGAAGTTTATTGAGATAAAAATAAATAAAATCGGCCAAGTGCGAGTCGGACTCGCGCACGATTCCGTACCGTTATAGAGCGAAAATAAGGAAAAAAATGTGTTTTTTGTATGGGAGCCCCCCTTAATTATTTATTTTATTTTAATTTTAATTTTTAATATTAAAGAACATATATAATTGAGGATTTTGTGAAAATTTCAAGTGACTCTATGTTGCCATTATAGATTACGAGCCAAAAAGACCAAAAAATAACGTTTGTTGTATGGGAGCCCCCCCTTAAATATTAACTTTATTTTGTTTTTAGTATTTGTTGTTATAGTGGCACCAGAAATACATAATCTGTGAAAATTTCAGAAGTCTAGCGATAGCGGTTCTTGAGTTACAGCCTGGAGACAGACAGACAGACGGACAGACATCGAAGTCTCGATCAGTAATAGGGTCCCGTTTTTACCCTTTGGGTACGGAACCCTAAAAATACAAAAACAGTGTGAATAAAAATTATTTATAAATAATTATTATAATAAATTAAATTATGAAATTTAAAAAAACCCCCGCCAAACAACAGCTTTAAAAAGTAATGAAATAATATTTACTGACTTTAAGTTTAAATAATTCCTAAGTGTAAAGTAATATTTTAGTCCATAATTGTTGCCACGGTGTGTCGGGGGACCGCCAAGTTAACTACAACAGCGACTTTCGCATTTTGTATCGCTGATTGTCTCGATTCAGTTCGCTGTGAACTGACCTTTAAACTATAATGTTATGTGAAATCAAACATCTACATTAGCGGTCCCCCGACACACCTTGACAACAATTATGGACTAAAATATTACTTTACACTTAGGAATTATTTAAACTTAAAGTCAGTAAATATTGTTACGTGTTAGGGTTCGAGGGATTTGGAGAAAAAGACCTTCTGACTCTTATAAAGACTTTACTTGCACTGACACTAGCTCACACAAATCACCAAGTCCAAACACTAAGCACTAGGTAGTCCTAGGTCGTAACCGAGTCGTAGGTTCACTGGTTCACTCACTATTGATCACTTGTTTTCACTTCGAAGTCGCCTCGAAGATCGCTCAGATGAAAACTGAATTGCCGGGCCGTCTACCTGCGGCTATTTATATGGCGAGACGAATTCCAGAAAGTTCCGATTCATGTAAACAAGTAAACAAGTAAACAAGTGTGGGAACTTTCTAGCAAATACGCGTAAGTAAACATACACCTAACGCCATCTAGTATAAAGTAGGGGCTTTATGTTTTCTGTGTTTCCCTGATCAGTTTCGCTGGTTTGACGCTAGATGGCACCACGTGTCCGTATCACTACTCCCCTCTTAGAGATGCTCGTCCCGAGCATCGTTGTTACTGCCATGGTAACGCGCCACGCTGTCCCCAAGACTCCTGCTCTGTGGTTCCGTCACAGCAACGCAAGTAGTACATTTGAGGCACCAACCCTGCACATCATCTCGCCAATGCAACCAGAAGAATCGTTCTCGTACTTTTCTTAGCGTCCTCTTGACACCTAGATGACTCCCTGATACGCCCTCATGTACCTCGCGGAGAACATCTGGTACTTTCGCCCTTGGGACGATTATCTGAAAGTAGAACTCTCTGCCGTTAGCCTTCTCCCATTTCCGGTAGAGTATTCCGTCCTGAAGTATCAGACTGTCCCATTGCTCCCAGTACGCCTTAGTGACAGCGCCAGTGGGTGCAACCTCACTCCAGATTGGTTTCACGTCACCCCTTTTCTTCCATGTGATGATGTGCCGAAGGTCGTCATCTCTTTCTTGAGCCTTCCTCATAGCATCATTGTCCAATACTCGCCATCTAGTCCTGGATTCTATTCGTTTCCCCTTATTCCGGGCAGGGGACGAAACTGCTTGCTTCCTCAGCTCCTCTATTTGCTCCTCGATCCTTTCCATCCTTGCCATCTGGGTCTTCTTCTGCGGGCAGTTGAACTGGAGATGGCCCCTCTCACCGCACTTATAGCACATGGCTTCAAATCTTTTCCTTGCAGGAGCCTTAACTTCCTTAACTTCCTCAGAGACCTTGTGGATCTTATGGGTCTGCCGTATGTCATGGCGAACAGCCTCGACCTCCAAAGCATGCGCCAATGCTTCTTTTAGCGAGGTATGGTGACCAAGCCTCACTGCAGCTCTGACTTCTAGGTCCCTGATTCCGTCGACAAATCCTTGAACAATATTTGTATCGACCATCTTGGTGTCGGCTCCTGGATATGCCTTCCTGACGAGTTTTTCAATTTCCAACGCCCATTGTTGAAGTCCTTCTTCTGAGCGTTGGACTCTGTCACGCAGTTGGGCACGAAACACGTGCTCCAGGTGTCGCTCCCCGTATCTGGATTCAAGTGCCTCCATCAGGTCTTGGAACCCATTTCCTGTATGTGCTTCCAGGACCGACAAAGCTTGCCCTCTAAGCGCAACAATGAGGGCGGTCAGGCATTGTTCTTCCGTCCATCCGTTGGCGGTAGCAACAGCCTGAAATTGCCGACGATATGCGTTCCATGAAGTAGTGCCGTCGTACGGCGGTACCTTGACTCTTGGCCCTTGCGTCACTCCTGTGGCTCCACTAGACACCGCAACTCCCGTAGTTTCAAGGCGCACTACTCTCTTCTGCAGTTCAGTGAAGCCGGTCTTCAAATTTTCCACAACCAACTCTAACCCGGATACTCGTTCCTTTACTACGTCGACATCTTTTCGAAGCTTAACCACCGCGTCACTGACATCCTTTATTGCCAATAGCGCTTTTTCTTGGAGGTCCTTTTGTTGCTCTTGAGACTCCTGTAAAGCGCCAAGCTTGCGGTCTTGTGACTCCATCATTGCCCTTTGCGAATTTTGCAAAGCCTGACTTTCAGCTCTTTGAGACTCCTGCAAAGCCTGAATTAACTCAATTATGCTTTCCAATTGAGGAGCCATTTGAGGGGCCGTAGAAACTACGGGCGTGGCAGGATGGATGGAGCTAGTCGACGGAGCCCAGTGGGCGGGGCCTGTGGGCGTGGCCTGAGTGGGCGTGGCCTGGTGGGCGGAGCCAGTGGGCGTGGCCATGTCCCGAGTGGGCGGGGCCTGAGGGGCGTGGTCAGTGGGCGGGTCCCGGTGGGCGGAGCCAGTGGGCGTGGCTTCACCCGAAGTGGGTGGAGCCTGGTGGGCGTGGTCAGTGGGCGGAGCCTGGTGGGTGGGGCCAGAGGGTGGGGCCTGCCCCGCAGTGGGCGGAGCTTGGTCCCCAGTGGGTGTGGCCTCCGCAGCCCGTCGCGCCCTTGTCCTGACACTTCCCTTGAAGTCCTTTCTCGGAGTCAATGGCATCTCCAAATCCCACTTCTGACACCAGTTGTTACGTGTTAGGGTTCGAGGGATTTGGAGAAAAAGACCTTCTGACTCTTATAAAGACTTTACTTGCACTGACACTAGCTCACACAAATCACCAAGTCCAAACACTAAGCACTAGGTAGTCCTAGGTCGTAACCGAGTCGTAGGTTCACTGGTTCACTCACTATTGATCACTTGTTTTCACTTCGAAGTCGCCTCGAAGATCGCTCAGATGAAAACTGAATTGCCGGGCCGTCTACCTGCGGCTATTTATATGGCGAGACGAATTCCAGAAAGTTCCGATTCATGTAAACAAGTAAACAAGTAAACAAGTGTGGGAACTTTCTAGCAAATACGCGTAAGTAAACATACACCTAACGCCATCTAGTATAAAGTAGGGGCTTTATGTTTTCTGTGTTTCCCTGATCAGTTTCGCTGGTTTGACGCTAGATGGCACCACGTGTCCGTATCAATATTATTTCATTACTTTTTAAAGCTGTTGTTTGGCGGGGGATTTTTTAAATTTCATAATTTAATTTAATTTTATGCTTTTTAAACTTGTGTTGGTTATAGTGCAGAATTGTTCCTATCAACAGGATCATATCCCAATGAATACGACCTATAAATATCCTCTTGTATGAGGCCGTCAATATGAGCCCAAACATGAAACCTCCACCCTGGGTTCATACGGAGCTCGGCTCCTATACAATCCAGGTGATGCTGCAGCAGCAGCATGCAAATATTTACTGCTTATCTACGTCTTATTGGTTGTCGCAATTAAAATGAGCCCAAACACGAAACCTCTGCTATAAGTTGGTGAGGAGTTGGGTATCCTATTGATTACCAGGTGATGCTGCAGCACCAGGGTCAACTTTCCATTAATACGAGTATGTATATATTCATAAGTATCACGAACCAAAATGCAAAATATAAAACCCATCAAACGACTGCAAGTTGCTAATCGGCCTATCACGAACCAGATAAACCGTGATATTTCAGCAATGAGCGGGCTGATGATGATGAACTACAGCTACGAACACTCTCGATTATGTCAGCTTTCAAACAAAAAAAATTAGATCAAAATCGGTCCACCCGTTTGGATGCTACGATGCCACAGACAGACGGACGGACGGACGGACGGACGGACGGACGGACGGACGGACGGACGGACGGACGGACGGACGGACGGACGGACGGACGGACGGACGGACGGACGGACGGACGGACAGACAGACAGACAGACAGACAGACAGACAGACAGACAGACAGACAGACAGACAGACAGACAGACAGACAGACAGACAGACAGACAGACAGACAGATACCATAAGTGGTGGTCGTGGTACCGTGGTCAAGGTAGTAGGTACCAAGACTTTTATACTTTTAATTAAATATTAATACAGGTGTCTAAAAGAAGTAATATAATATTTGCTGTATATTAAATATTATTAGATACTAGATGTTCCGCGCGGCTTCACCCGCATTAATTATAGACCGGGAGATGGTGACACAAAATTCTAGGTCATTTGTACCAGTATGGCGGTTCTTCAGGGGTCTAATTACGTAAAGGCAAAAAGGAAAATGATGGTCATAGCGCTCGCACCGGCGGCCCAATCGCGTGGGCGTTAATCGGACGCGTCGGATAAATAACGAGTGTCGAACGATTTGTTCCACAAAAATGCTTGTAATTGCAGATAGTCTAAAGAAAAAGTAGGCGGTAGCGTAATGCCATACTTCTCGGGTGTGACTTACAGCCCGCCATACCGACGCGAATACATTAATTTAAATAAAACAATTCAACCATTTGTACCAGGCAAATTTTTGCAATTAAGGCATAATTAAGACAAAGGCAAGCAGTCCTTCTATAGTTATTCGTTTGTAAGATTACTATATTATTATTATTAATTATAATATACGAATCCCTTACCTATTACTACTTGACATTATTGTCATGCAGTTGCAACTTTTTTGTTAGTTAGTTTGTTTGTTTGAACGCGCTAATCTCAAGAACTACTGGTCCGATTTGAAAAATTCTTTCATTGTTAGATAGTCCATTTATCGAGGAAAGCTATAGGCTATATTTTATCACGCTAAGACTAATAGGAGCGATGAAATAGAGGAAAATGTGGGAAAAAACGGGGGTAAATTATTTAAAAGGGCTTATTTGAACGCGCTAATCTCAGGAACTACTAGTCCGATTTGAAAAATTCTTTCAGTGTTAGATAGCCCATTTATCGAGGAAGGCTATAGGCTATATTTATCACGCCAAGACTCATATGAGCGAAGAAGTAGAAGAAAATGTGGAAAAAACGGGGGAAATTATTTGAAAGGGCTTATCTCACGAACTACGAGAGATTTTTTTCTGTTATTTGGGTCAGATAAGAAGTAGACCACATGAAGGATCGTAGGCTATTTTTTTTAGACTGATTTGTCTGTGAAATATCAAATTTACGCGGGCGAAGCCGCGCGGAACGTCTAGTTAATAATATTATAGTAATTTATCTTAAAACAATAGCATCTTTTTCTGTAGCAAAAAGACGAAATAATATTGCTTTATTAAAATATTAGGCACCATTAGTATACACTCATACTATAATCTATACAGTATACACTCAGGCATAGACTCAGGGTCCTTATATTCTCATGCCTCGAATATCGCTTCAATCGCAGGCTGTCAAATTCGCGCATGAGACGGCTTATTTCGTTCGATAAACACTCTGGAGTATCGTCAGAATTTCGACCGTACGGCAAACCAAATTATGTATTAGCAACTGTTGCAGGCAGTAATATTCTATGTTTATATTCGGTTTGCGTGGACAAAATTACATTTATAACCATACTAATATTGCTAATGCAAAAGTGTGTCGGTCTATTACCTCTTCACGTTTGTGTAACCGTTAAACCGATCTTCATGAAATTTGGTATGCAGATATTTTAAGTCCGGAGAAAGGACATAGGATAGTTTTTATCTCGCAAAAAAGTACTGTGTTTGATGGGAACGCGACCTTAACAAGTAGGTTTGAGATGGGTTTGAGAGTCGTTTAGAATGTTGATTCGGTAAACAAGATAACGTTACCTACATTATTAAGCCGGCAGCGTAACAGGATTTAGGTAGTAAGGCTCCCTAAATTATACTGTAAGGGTAAAGAGGCCACGCTTTCCCTGAAAAACTTATATGGTGCTAATCGGCTAAAAACGTGTGTACAGGACAACTGCACCGACGGAATAATTACTAGATGAAGCCCGCAACTCCGTTGCGCCAAAATTCGTCGATCAAAATTAATCGGGCGGGAACTGTACATTCTTTTGGGATAAAATGTATCCTATGACCTTTCCCGTGACTCAAAGTATCTCCTTGTTCTCCATACCAAATTTAAGCAAAATCGGTTCAGCAATCAGCAGTTTGGGCGTGAAGAGATAACAGACAAATAGACACACTATCGCATTTATAATATTAGTAAACTATGTATTGACTAAAGTTTGGACTTGACGATACAAATTACATTAAAATTTACAACGCTGAAAATAATAATTATATACGAATTTTCTTTACCCGCCTTTTAGCACAGGGCGTAGTTTATATACCTAGGTAGTAGCTGCAAAAAAAAACACATTTGACAAAATATATGACAGCTATGAGCTATATTTTGACATTTTGAAATTTGAGGTTATCCGTATAGTGTGCGACGTTTTTTCTCTGAAATTTGTACAGGAAAGTGGAAATTATTTAATTTTTTAATTATAATATAGACATGTTTAAAATACCAGATTGGGGTGAAGATGTACCCAAAAGTAATATTGACGTAGATAAATTATTTCCAGTAAGTAAAATGTTTATAAATAATATTACAAGAATCAGCTCTTGAGCAACACTGTTACTGTTGGTTACTTTTATTTTACTTTTTATAAATAGTGTATGTGCTCTTTTATTCATATTACGATAATATACTTCAATTAATTGTTTTTTTTACAGAGTAAACACAAGTCCAAATTAAAACAAAATAAAGGCATTCAAAACACAGGTAATTTAAAGAATAACACCAAAAATAGAGGCAAATCAATACCAAATGGTACTGGTCGAATAACCAAAATAAAAAATGTGAAACAACCTAAGTATAAAGCTAAAAAGTTTCAGAATGTTTCACCAAAAGTTAACAGTGTTACCAAGAAAACAGAAAATAAACCAACCCCTAGCCTTAACATCATAGATATTCAGAATTGTGATACAGACAAGTTAGATGAAGTTATCCTAGGTGCTAAAAAGAAAAATCTAATAGATTCCTATAAAAAAGATGACAATGAAGAGGAACTATTTACAGAAAAAGTTGAAAAAAGTTTTGAAAGAGTTAAAAACAGTAAAAAAATCAATGATAATCAACTTAGCCGTGGTAAACAACAAACAAAAGTGAAGAGAAATGAAAGAAAATTAAAAAAACAAGTAACACAAAGTAAAGTACCTTCTGAGAACAACATAGAGGTAATAAAAGAACAGAATACATTTAATAACTCAGTTGAAAATATTAAATCTAAAAATGTCAGGAAGAAAATCAAAAATGGAGGTTTATTATATACTGAAATTCCTCCATCAAAAAATACCAAAAATAAAGATAATAAAGATGAAAGATTACAAGGTAATAACAATAGTGTTAAAATAACTAATGTTAGCAATGCTTCAAATGATAATACAAAAAGTGTAAAAAATGATCACAAAAAGGGATTGTTAAAAAATATGTTGCAAAGTCATAGGACTCCAATTAATGTAAGCGGAAACAAATTACGAGAGAGAATGTTAGAGAAATTAAATGGTAAGTAACAAACATACTTACACTGTATTATTGTTACAAATGAAACTCAACACTACACTTTTTTAACCAACCAATTTAGATTGAATATAAAACAAGCGTGAAGCAATCACCGACATTGTAATTTGAGAGTTATGATATGAACGAAATAAAAAAATGAAATCTATATCAGGCTTAGATAAAGTCTTAATATTTAAATTACAATATTTTCGTTTTATAAATAATATTGAATATTTTTAGCTGCAAAATTCAGATTTCTAAATGAAAAGTTGTATACATCGAGTGGTTCGGAGGCACAGAAACTGTTTCAAGAAGACCCCGCAGCATTCCAGACTTACCATCAGGGTTACCAGCAACAGGTGAAGAAGTGGCCAGTCAACCCCTTAGATGTTGTGGTGAAGAGAATAAAAAATTTGTAAGTCCAAAATATAATCTTGTAAAAATAATTTAAATAGTCAAATCAAAAATCGTCGGTAAATGGCCTCCATTTACCAAAATTGTGTGTATGAAAGTGAAATTTGGAATAATAATAATATTATTATTATTATTATTCCAAATCACAACAATGCACACCTCAAGCTTTAGTCTTCTACGAGGGGCGCGCGGCGTACTAGACGCCTTGTCTATATATTGACACGCGCCGCCGCCGCTCCCACCCTGCTGCCCGCTGATTTCGAGACTGAAGCCTAAGACTTACATTACAATATTATGTTTTATACACTCTATTTGCATAGTTATGCAACTAGTCTACATTCTCTTACAGACCTAAAACACACTTGATAGCTGACCTGGGGTGTGGAGAAGCAGCGCTATCTAAACGAGTCAACCAAATGGTGCGGTCATTTGACCTGGTAGCCACAGCCCCCGGGGTGGAAGTGTGTGACATGGCTCACACGCCACTGCTCAGTGCATCCATGGACGTAGCAGTGTACTGTCTTGCCCTAATGGGAACTGATCTTACTCAGTACCTAGTAGAAGCTAACAGGATTCTAAAAATGGGGTAAGAGTTAATTAAGATCCTTAGTTTTTACAATATTTAAGTGGATATGCAACTTTTTAGTAATTCAACAAAACAAATTGAAACACAAAAAAATTAACTGTAAGCCAGGAAATTAAGAAAGTTTTATATACATTATTATAGCTTAGAAAACTATTTATACTAATTTACCGACTGTGTTACTCATCTTTACCACTGAATACTAATTTAGCTAGATCTTGCATGGATTTAAAACTTATTTTTGTTTCAGTGGTCACCTGTTAATAGCGGAAGTGGAGAGTAGATTTGATGACGTAGACTCCTTCACAAAAGAGGTACAAAAGTTAGGTTTCACCCTCAGGAAATTGGACAAGACGCACAAGGTGTTCTATTTTATGGAATTCACGAAGGCGAGAGAGCCACCAGTGAAAAAATCAAAACTACCGTCACTCTACTTGAAACCTTGTATATACAAGAGACGATAAATAAACCCATAGCTTAGAATAAAAGCAGTTTTTTTTTTAATAGCTTATTTTAATATTTTTTTTCATGATTTGTTTGTCAAGCTTAACAAAACAGACTAATAAAAATGCATTCTCATAACATACTGATTTTATTATAAAATTATTATCAACAAAAATAATTCCTTAAAATTATCTGCAATTCACTATTTTGTGGAACTTTAGTCACGTCATTTTCAATTCGTCCATAACCTCTTCGGCCTCCGCACGAAGATTTTCAACTTTTTCTATGAGCATCATCTGAAAACAAAATTAAGTTATTTTTTAGAATTAAATAAAACCCTATTTATTCGCTTACTTAACATAATGAGTTTAAAACTTTCCAATGTTAAAGACAGTAGACACAATATCTTTTACCTAACTTTATGTATACCCGAGGAAATTGATTCCTAGGCAGTTGACAGATCTACGTCGTTTGGTCGGCTTATGTCAATTCAAAGTTAGCTGTGATCGGTCGGATGGGTTTGACGTAATGCGACCAAATTACTTAGGTCCGTCATCTGCCAAGGAATCAACTTCTCTAATAGTACATATTTAGTGCGTAACATTGAATTAACAGTACGTAACTTTGCGTACTCTGTATGTTACTTTGCGTACTCGTTACGCAACTGAGTACGTACAGCTTGGCAAAGAAGAGTGTGGATTAAATGAGGGCGCTTTTCTTTAAATACAGGCAACCCTACGCTTCGCTTTTGACACAATATGTACTAGAGTTGACAAGTAATGTAGTGTTGTCATAAATAAAAACTCTTAGTTCCACCTGTCACCGCGTCAGACTCTTCTTTGCCAAGCTGTACTTAGCGTAGATATACCACAGACATAGATCAAGATAGATACCGCATGTCGCTCCATTTGTATTAAAACGAGCGTGCCACTTTTTTACTACCTACCGTGACGTACCGATGATAAGAAACGTGTCCATTATCAAGGCCAACGTTTCTATTTGAATTTCTACAGCTCAATACGGCACTTTAAGGCATTTAGGCATTTTTAAAATTCCGATTGACGTCCGATACCGATAGCAGACTAAAGAAAATACTTTCGAAAGACGAGCATTGCTCGTCGTTTGGGAACGCGATATGGCACGCGAAGTACATACACATGCGGTATCTATCTTGATCTATGTCTGTGGTAGATACAGTATAAGCTACACTTACCCGCGCGGCGCTAATAAGATGCGACGCAGCACGCACACCTAAATGCGGCACGGCGGTGGCGAGGTCTTGGGGCTTCGCTTTCGCTACGTCCTCCACGCGTTTGAACCCACCACGGACTAGTTGTTGAGCGCGAGCCTGAAAATGTTGGTGTCAAAAATTATTATTTTTAAACGTTATTTCACTTTTAATAATCCTTATTTATATTATAAATGCGGAAGTGTGTCTGTCTGTTATCTCCTCACGCCCAGACCGCTGAACCGATTTTGCTGAAATTTGGTATGGGGATACTTTGAGTCCCGGGAAAGGACATAGGATACTTTTTATCCCGGGAAAATGTACTAACGAATTTTGGCGTAACGGAGTTGCGGGCGTCATCTAGTATAATATAATTTACGGAGCGTATAACTTCTCAAGGCTCGCTGTCTGTCATGTGACTATTCCAATGTGCCAGACGAAGATAAGCAGACTGCATAGCTATACGCTGTATATGCATAAATACATATTTTTGTAAGTACGTAGTAGAAGTAGAACGTATATACTTTTAAACAACTTTATTCGCGCAGTATTGCAGTTCCACTCACAATTACTTTCTTCACAATATTGCTGTCCCGCTCGCACTCACTTTTTTCACAGCGGGTAGCTCCATCAGCCGTCTCAGTTTCGACGCGGCACAGAGGCGCAGTTGGCACGCTAGCTCCGCCAGTAGTGGACGCACCGCATATATTTATTGTCTATCCCTCTTGCTCTTATCTTGCCATCATGCTCTTACTCACCTTCTTCACAGCGGGTAGCTCCATCAGCGGTCTCAGTTCCGGTGCCGCACAAAGGCGCAGTTGGCTCGCTAGCTCCGCCAGTAACGGACGCACCGCCCACCGCCGCAGCGCGCCGCACGCCCGCTCGCCGCACGCCGCTGCAGCGCTCGCGCCGCACGCTAGCGTGGACACTGCGCCGCGGGATAGCATATACCTAGTTATACATTTAAATTTATGGTTATAAGTCATAGATCTGCTCACTAATAAAAATATTTGCGAAATGGATATTATGCTCCTCAATATATTATTTTTGTCGAATAAATATTTTTATTATTTATAATTATTATTCTGTTACATTGAATTGATTGGCACTTGATCGACAAGGACAAAATATCGTATTGCATATCCATTGTGTAACTCTTAAAAGTAAAGAGCTTATGATTTCACTAGATGTCGCTCATGACTTCTAGTGCACTAAAAATAGGCTTTCGAGAATAATATACGGTTGGGACTTTGATCTTTTCCCTCGTTCTACTCTGTGAATAAAACAATTAATTCTTACAAGTACCATCGGAGAAATTGAGTCATAGGTAAGTGGCGGATCAACTCAATATATATCGAGATCTGTCTCGGCTGCGTTTGACACATACCAACCAAATAACGTAGTCTACCATTCAACTATGAATTAAATTCTCTGATAGGCTACGCGAGTAAAGGATAGTGAGCAACTAACTTGTCAGCGACAACGGCGTAGGGCACCTCCCGCCATAGATCTCGCAACACCAACGCCAAGTAGAACCGTCGCACCGCGCTTTCTGGAACATTCTGTATAAAAACAAGTTTTATTTATACTCCCATAGGATTTTTAAGAAAATTCTACTGTGTGTTTTCTAATTGCAGCACTAGACTGAATGTTTCAACTGCAGCAAACGCTTCGCACAAGCACTCTTAAATATAATATTGAAAATTCATGTTCAAATTACCCATTAGCAAACTTTGGCAAAGTGCGCTACTGAGTCGCATTAGGCTCTGCAATTGAAAAACACACTTTGATGTTACATCGATACTAATTGGCTCAATATAATCAGCAAAAATAGTCTTTAGTTTTGTAGCCGTATGATCGATAATTGTGTTTATCATAGAATTAAATGTGTACTTACAATTACTGGTTTTCCAGTCATCATTCGCACTGCGTTCATTTCTGTTATACCCAAAGCGCGTGCGGTCTGAGTACCTTCGTCGTCCAGCGAGCAGTACTGAAATGTTGAAAATGTCTAGTAAAGTCTTTAAAAAACATGGGACAAAAAACGACCCCTTGAGGTAGGTACTCCTTACTTTTTAATCAAATATTCCAAAGAAATATGTCATTTTTCTTTAAAAAAAGTAAATATAAATAAAGCAAGGGCAAGTAATAAAATGGGCGATAGGCAAATCAAAACGAGATAATGGATTTTAAACATATTGGTCATATAACCAATTGTGTCAAATGCTTTACTCAATTCCTTACCAAGGAATAATAGTGACGGTAGTCTATCCTATACACATCGGTGTTATGAGGGGTCACCAGATATAGCAGATGGAGTGGTCCGAGTAGCACAAGTCCGCGGGAGACCAAGTTTATATCAGCCAGTAGTTGAGCCGCTGAAGATAAGTCCATACAACCTGAGAGCATGATACAAGTTAGACTAAAAAAGAAAGGGTTAGAATTTCGATTTGATATGTGTAACGGCCGCACTCAGAAATATTTAATGATAAAATGCGTAATGATTAAATTTTACAAAGATTTTGACAATATTATAAACTCTATAAATTTTCTGTCAAACTTTACATTAAAATAAAGTCAAGTAATTATTTAATGGAGCGGCTCAGAGAGAGTTCGGCCATTAGATGTTGTAGTCTGGATTTTTTAAATAGTACTAAAAAAAATTACCTTTGATAGCTGCGTCGCCTAGTTCGCTGATAGAGAATTCAGTATCTTCGTTGATAACATTTTCTTGCTTCGGATCTTTTATTTTAATAGCTCCCTTTTTTAGTAGCGATCGAATACATTCCTCGCATATTTCAGCTATTTCGTTACATCTGAAAGTAAAATATTAAATGTTGAGGAAAATATTTTTTACGAAGATATTGAGTTTTTAGCGTGATATTTTTAGCCTATTAATATTGTAATGCTGTCTCTTCACTTTCGCCTATGATCGACCAACTCATTAAGCGATAGGCTTATTCATCTATGGTTGTCCACAATTGACGCCGATTGTACAGCTATAGACAGCTCAACTTGTGCGTATAATATTGTTACGTGGATGGCTCTATGTGTCCGTAACAATATGTACATTGCTAAGCTTTCGTGGTTATAGGTTAGGGTTAGTCAACATGGCGCGTTGCATCGATGAAGCGTACCGTGTATTCACATTTCAGTTATTAGTAATATAATAAACAAAACAGCGGGCGCGGTTGTTTGCGGCTCCCGCTGCACCGGTGGGCGGCGGTCGCCCGCAGCCTCGGCGGTTTGCGCCCGCGCGCTCTGCGATAGTTTAGCGGGCGATCACAGTAGCCGTAGTAGGCGATCGTACATAAACCGCCCGTCTTGCGATCGTCACCCGCAGAGTTTGCGGGCGATAATCACGACCGCGGCGGCTGCGGGAAAAAACGCGTGCACACCAGAAACTCGTGCAGATTCGCCGCCGTGGTGACCAGCCGTAACGCGACGGCGCTCAAAACGCTCGGCCGGCAAACCCCGACTCCACCCACCAGAGTACGCCACGTCTGCGCCCAACAAAGTACGCCACGACTCCGCCCACCAGAGTACGTGTTTACTCACTGTGTAGCTAGCAGCGTGCACGCCAGCAACTCGTGCAGGTTCGCTGCCGTGGTGATCAGCCGTAACGCGACGACACTCAAAACCAGCGCCTCGGCCGGCGCACCGCGCAGCCCGCTGAGTGCGGCCGCGACCCCGCCCTCGAGCGTACGCCGTAGCCCCGCCCACTCGCGCTCGGTGCAGATCACGATGCTATCGCCTGTTGATAATGAAATGGGCATTTTCATTAATATTTTTTTTTTAATAATTCGAACTTGTGTTATGCTTACATAGAGCACATATTGTGTGCTATTACTGTGAAAATGACAGTATGAAATGGCAGTTCTTCGACTCACATCTTACAAGCTAAGCTTCTTAAGAATGTTAGATAGATAATGTTTTAAACTTCGATTTTATTAACGTTATTGGACTAAAAAATAAAATAAACAATATAACCTGTGTCTGTCTGTCCGGCGCGGCCGGCGCGACCCACCATCTGCTTGTACGACGCCAGCGTCATGGGCGCCCGGCCCACCAGCGGCGCGCGGATGATCACGCGTTGTGCCGGCAGATTCACCCCTGCCGCTAGAGTTGATGTGCAACATAATACCGATATAACGCCCGACCTGAAAATTTAGACTAATTAGCTGACCCGGCAAACGTTGTTTTGCCATATAAAGTATTTCGCCCATATTATTTTATTGAAGTGACTAAATAAGTATGGCACCATGGCAACGACCATCGCTATCCCGTCGCATAAACAATGGTCGCCGACAGTCTCGAGTTGTAATAATTTACTATTATTTATTCAACAAATGCACTTATCAATATAAAAAGTATCCAGTAGCCGATTCTCAGACCTACTGAATATGCATATAAAATTTGGTAAAAATCAGTAAAGCCGTTTCGGAGGAGTACGGTAACTAACATTGTGACACGAAAATTTTATATATAAGATGTGGGTGGAAAGAGTTCAAATTCATTTAAAAATTTAGACTTTAATGTATGCAGGAAAGGTTCAAAAATTAATAAGTAAAATTGTTCGTGTGCATCTGATTGTCATAACGCAAGTTTAATTTAGCCAAAGTTTTATTTATTACTAGTGGTCCGCCCCGGATCCGCCCGTGGTACATACATACATAGCCTATAGCACTCAGGGACATCTTAGCTATACATTAGTGAAAGAATTTTCGAAATCGGTCCAGTAGTTCCTAAGATTATCGCGTTCAAACAAACAAATAAACAAACTCTTTAGCTTTATAATATTTATTTAAGTGTGTTTAATACTTCAAGTCCCAAGCGGTAACCGGCTACCGCGATAACAATAGAAAGGCTATTATAAGTGTCTCGTTTTTCCACGATCGAGGGATTAAGAGCGTGCAGTCAATATACGAGGCAATTTTCAGTTTTAGGTGTTTTTGACCGCTTTTTTTATGCGTAAAATAACCATATTAAATAAAACGATTAGTAAATATAAAACGATCAAGGCCTTTTTTAGTACACTGCAATGTAATATTATAGAGTTATTGACTACATTTTTGTTACTTTGAAGTTTTTCGAACGCCGAATTGCAAAAATGTCGGTTCGAGTTCACTTTGACGAGTAAAATAACAATGAAGTTGTGCAAATTTTATTTCTATATTATTTTTAGTAAGAAGATTATATTGTCTTATGGTGTACCCCAGTAGAAAATTTCATAATATACTTATTTTTATACCCATAAAAATTCGTTACAAATTGACATAATACGCGTTTTTTAATGATGCTTTCCCACGAGAAAAACTAAATTTGTTGTTTGGTATTATTGTTATAATAAATAAACATACTGTTTACAATACAACCTTATTTTTTATTTAACTAATATCGGTCGTTTATTATTTTATACGAATTTATAAAAAACACCATATAAAGCCAAGCGCACGCGTCGTGACAATTTAGTAAAGAATTCGATTTAAAAGTTTCACCTAAACGCATGTTCTAGTACCTAGTATTCGCTCGTAAGACACTAACATTCAAAAGCCCGAAGCCCGAAAGCAGGCTCTCCGTTCCGGCTTTCGCAAGAAGAGGTTACAGACAGACAGACACACAATGCTAGTATTACCTGAAGGCGTGTTCTAGCAGCACTCGCTCGTCAGACGCCAGCCCCGCGTGATGGTACGCGAGGCCGCACCGCGCCGCAAACAGCAGATTTTCGGCAGCGCCCTCCGCTCGTAAAGCCGCAACTAGCGACAACCGCTCCGCAACAGCGTGCTCTAGCATTTCACTGGGAACAGTTTCATGTACTTAGAAACTACTATAATGTAACATGAGAGCGTGTATGTGTCCTTTGTATAATCTACTGTGAGAGTAGCAGCGTTAAAATAGTTACTTTTTGAAGTGAAACTTCTTTACGCACGCTTAACTTGGAGAGTAACGCCAGGTTAATCTCCAAGTTCAAACATCAAAATGTGATCATAAGTTCATCAACGCTTCATAATAGGGCAGGTCACCGGCGCTGCAGCTGGCACAGCAGCCTGGCGACGTTCTCGCAGTTCCGCTGCGTGGGGCAGAACACGAGCACGCGGCCGCGCGGCGCCACCTCCACCACCAACCCGCCCAGCCGCACTGTACTGTACATATACACAACAAGCGGGGCAGCTCACCGGCGCTGCAGCTGGCACAGCAGCCTGGCGACGTTCTCGCAGTTCCGCTGCGTGGGGCAGAACACGAGCACGCGGCCGCGCGGCGCCACCTCCACCACCAGCCCGCCCAGCCGCACTGTACTGTACATATACACAACAAGCGGGGCAGCTCACCGGCGCTGCAGCTGGCACAGCAGCCTGGCGACGTTCTCGCAGTTCCGCTGCGTGGGGCAGAACACGAGCACGCGGCCGCGCGGCGCCACCACCACCAGCCCGCCCAGCCGCACTGTACTGTACATATACACAACAAGCGGGGCAGCTCACCGGCGCTGCAGCTGGCACAGCAGCCTGGCGACGTTCTCGCAGTTCCGCTGCGTGGGGCAGAACACGAGCACGCGGCCGCGCGGCGCCACCACCACCAGCCCGCCCAGCCGCACTGTACTGTACGTATACACAACAAGCGGGGCAGCTCACCGGCGCTGCAGCTGGCACAGCAGCCTGGCGACGTTCTCGCAGTTCCGCTGCGTGGGGCAGAACACGAGCACGCGGCCGCGCGGCGCCACCACCACCAGCCCGCCCAGCCGCACTGTACTGTACATATACACAACAAGCGGGGCAGCTCACCGGCGCTGCAGCTGGCACAGCAGCCTGGCGACGTTCTCGCAGTTCCGCTGCGTGGGGCAGAACACGAGCACGCGGCCGCGCGGCGCCACCACCACCAGCCCGCCCAGCCGCACTGTACTGTACATATACACAACAAGCGGGGCAGCTCACCGGCGCTGCAGCTGGCACAGCAGCCTGGCGACGTTCTCGCAGTTCCGCTGCGTGGGGCAGAACACGAGCACGCGGCCGCGCGGCGCCACCTCCACCACCAGCCCGCCCAGCCGCACTGTACTGTACATATACACAACAAGCGGGGCAGCTCACCGGCGCTGCAGCTGGCACAGCAGCCTGGCGACGTTCTCGCAGTTCCGCTGCGTGGGGCAGAACACGAGCACGCGGCCGCGCGGCGCCACCACCACCAGCCCGCCCAGCCGCACTGTACTGTACATATACACAACAAGCGGGGCAGCTCACCGGCGCTGCAGCTGGCACAGCAGCCTGGCGACGTTCTCGCAGTTCCGCTGCGTGGGGCAGAACACGAGCACGCGGCCGCGCGGCGCCACCACCACCAGCCCGCCCAGCCGCACTGTACTGTACGTATACACAACAAGCGGGGCAGCTCACCGGCGCTGCAGCTGGCACAGCAGCCTGGCGACGTTCTCGCAGTTCCGCTGCGTGGGGCAGAACACGAGCACGCGGCCGCGCGGCGCCACCACCACCAGCCCGCCCAGCCGCACTGTACTATACATATACACAACAAGCGGGGCAGCTCACCGGCGCTGCAGCTGGCACAGCAGCCTGGCGACGTTCTCGCAGTTCCGCTGCGTGGGGCAGAACACGAGCACGCGGCCGCGCGGCGTCACCTCCGCCACCAGCCCGCCCAGCCGGTCCGGGTCCAGCGCGCTGCCGGCGGCACTGTACTGCACAAATACATACTAATATTATAAATGCGAAAGTATCTGTCAGTCTGGGGGTTAAAATTGTTGCTCACGCAAAAACTACTGAATGGATTTTGAGGAAACTTTTTATCCCGGCATTCCCACGGAAACGGGAGTCGGGAACCACCACCGCGCGCTGTAAACTGAAGTCCACGCGGACGGAGTCGCGTGCAACAGCTTGTACTGACAAAATCATAAAATACTGTGTGGACCACACATCGCTCAGTTATGCATCGCGCTATCAGTTTCTCAGATCTGAAAAACAAATATGTCTGAAATAATATCACAAAGGTAAGCATTTACACTTTGTACTTGTCAAGTACGTTAAGCAGTCGCTTGACAGATAAGGACAAAAACATTATTCACATTAGAATGTGACATACTAAAACAAACACTTGCAAATTGACCTAGCAAAACATTTGTAAACTCACATCAAAACACAGCTGTCTGTCTGGCACAAACTCCAAGCTATCTCCGTGCACAATCTTGTACAGCATGTCTCCTCTCTTTACATACTCTGTGAGCTCAACGGGCCGGAATTTCCGTTCGAACACGTCCGCCCGTAGAAACTTGGCTAGATCGGGCAGGTTACCTATGGTAGCACTCATGCCCACTATTTGGATGCCCTCTAAAAAAGTAAACAAGTTTTTTCTTTATTAAGGTGACAACAAAATATGTTTTTTTTATTAAGGTGTGACCGCATTAGGCGAAGGTGCGGGGCGACGCGAGACGTTACGACAAATTATTTAGTAGTGCGGATGACGAGCATTTCAGGAAAAAGGCCCTAAGGTAGCAGACAATGATGACAATGCCGAAAATACACTTACTGTTAGCAAACAGTACAGTAGAGAGTAGTGTTTCTAGCGTCGCTCCTCTCCCTGCTTCCCCTAGTAAGTGCAATTCGTCAACCTGAAAGGTAGAAAGAAGGCAGTTGTAGACATTTTACACATAAAATATACAAAACAGTGACACATAATATGAAGACACTATATTAATTTAAGCAGTTTATTTTATTACTCCTAATAATAAATAGTAGAATAATTCAAATAAGTTCTCTGAGTTCACAGTATTCTCAAAAATTTTCAATAGATTATTATATTATAGATATGATATCTAAAGTTGTGTAGTATTGAATCTATAAAATTACAAGTAAGGAGATAATGCCTTATAAAAGTTATAAATTAGAATTATTGAGAATGTGATTATCGAAAACACATTCTGGCAATGTTTTACTTGGTTTACAAGTAAGCGCACTTACAGATGAACGGCATGCATGACGCGCGCCGCCGACTACCGTCGACTACGGTCGATGAGTGCCGTCGACAAATGCCGTCGACGAATGCCATTTGTCTGTAAGAAGCCTAAAAAACCTTACCACAATGAGTCCCAACTCCTGTAATCTATCCTCCTCTATCAAACTTCTCACAAGAGCCAAAGCCTTTTCTATTGTTGCTATATAAATACTGTTTTTCTTCCTTCTCTTCTTTGGTGGTATGTGACCTTTGCCTGATGCATATTCCTCCAATAAAAAGTCCAATTGCAAAGCAAAGGGAGAGAGTGCCCATATCTGGTTATGTTAAAAAACAATTTTAAGTTATTATAAGATGAAATACCACAAAGCGAAAGCTTTATGAGGACACTATTTTGAAACATAATAATATAAATACTATAAAAAGAAAAAAAAGATAATAATATAAAAAGAAAAAAAAAGATTACAAAACTGGCAAAATAATACCTATTTTGAAAGTGGTGTGTGAACTGTGAAGTGAAATATGAAAAAGCTTTTAAAATAAAATAACCTTTTCCTGTACAATAGCCACAAAGGGCAGGATAAACAAAGCATTATGTTTTCTGTTGATAACTTCTCTCAGCATCAGTATTTCGGCTACCAGCGTCTTGCCTCCGCTTGTGGGTAAGGCATAAATTAAATTTTCCCTTTTTCTTATAGATTTTAAACTCAGACATTCTTCTTGCCAATCTAAAATGTTTATTTCATTGAAAATTTAGTTTTTTTTATTTATTTTTTTTATTATATTGAGGTTGATTATTTTTTATTATATTTATTATACTGGATAGTATATTGTGTGTAACATTCTACTGTTTATGTGACTTTGGCAACCAAAGGCTTAAAGCAATAATGTTGTATATTAAGTTTCTAAATAGTTATAAATAAACAGTACTTACCATAAAGTTTATCTATGTTTCTATAAGACCTAAACAATTCTTTAACCATTGATGGAAGACCATAAAAGGAATCTTTCAAATTGTTATTCAGAACTGTACATGATTTTGTATCATTTAGTTTACTATTATCTACATCAATACCACTTTCTCGAATATCTAATAAAAATGAATCTTTGGTTTCAAACATAATACTTAATTCATTGTTTTTATTCATAATAGTTTCATTGAAGGCATTAAAAGTGTTTTCTACTTCATCAAAGTGCTCTTTTTCTCGTATAAATAAGCTCTGATTTTTGTTTAATTCCTCTTCTAATTTCGAATTGAATAAATCGTCATAGGCTTCATCAATTTCTTCAATATTGTTCATATTATTTACATCTTTAATTGAGCTATTATTTCCTTTACTTACTATAAACGATTCGAAATTGCTTATATCTGTTAAAGCAGATTCTAAGACGCCAGGTGAACATGGTATTTCGCTGCACACTGAAGAGTTACTTCTCGAATCACACAGAAATTCTACTTGATTGCATGGTAGCGGTGGTGATTCACATCTTTCTGGTTGAATTAAGGAAGCAATCTTTGGTGAAAACGGAGCTTGTCTTCGCTTTGGTGTGAGTTTGTTCTGACAAATTTTCGTCGTTCCCAAACGCCGTCTTTTCGGAGTCGATGTTGAGCCATTGCGATTACTTACATCCCAGTTCATCTTGTTGTAATTAGTTTCACGATTTCAGTTATTTTTGTTTCATTTTTATTTTCATATTAGAATTTCTATGGTAAATATATTTTTAAGTTAATTTATTTAAAAAAAAATCGAAAATTTCTATTGTTCATCAAAATAAACAAACATGAGTTCATATTGTCAATTTTGACATTGACATTCAACCACATGTGACAGTGTCATTCTTTATTTTTTCTTATTATGGCACTTCGGCTATAAAACCACGGCCAGTGTCGAGTAAATGGCGGGAAACAACGTTCTAGTAGTACAATTTTTAGCATCGTTTTCATAATATCGTCAGGTCCAAAGTCTAGTCAAAGTCTAAGTAAAAGTCAATACAGTCAAGGAGTCAAGTCGGTCGATTCAGTAAAGTGGTAGACGCTTTACTGAAACTTTCGATAGAGTTTTGGAGGGAACACAAAATAGCACGTTCTGGATATTACATCACTTTCCTACACTTGTGCATGAAAAGGAATATCTAATGGTTATTATCCTACCAATATTATACATTAAAAACCCAGATAACACAATTTTAGGAAAATAATACAAAAACACAACATCACTCTTTCACATTCTCGGCAAAACAAGTGACGTTCAATAGTCTATGGCGAATATTTTTTAAAAATAGAAATGTTTTACCAATGTTTTACTTTTACAGCTCGACAAGGCTGGCGAAAAAAGGAACTAGCGCCGCCATCATACAAAAACGTCATTTTTGACAGTTCTCCTTTACCAGCAGCGCTCCCGCCCACGTTCATATAAAGCCTATTGAGGTGTCCTTCTGTCTGTTTGTGTGTATGTTTGGCCGTGGCATGAATCGTAATTCGTAGCATCTAAACGGCTGAACTGATTTTAATCAACTTTTTTCTGAAAACTGACATGATCAAGAGTCTTCTTAGCTGTATAGTATACAGTAGCCTGTAGTATCATACAAAGAGAATGTAATCACTACGTTTTGTATCATAATCATCATCTCGCTCATTGCATTGCCAAAAAATTTCAATGGTATTTTAAATATATAAGTAGATAGAAAATTAATATTTTATTATGTTTATAATATTATACCTATATTTAAATAGGTATTATGATGTTTAATTTATAAATTGGGTACTTATTGCACTCTTAAGACGAGAACAATAGATTTACAATAGATTTCGTTAGAATAATACGATAATACTTATAATTATTATTACTTTATAGTTGATATATTATATTTTTTATTTTACTCGTGAAAAACTGATTACGAACTTTTATTACCAAGTTCATAACTTTGTCTTGATATAAATCAGTCAGCACCTCGGCTAAAAATAAACGAAGACGCTTGTAGCTTTACAGCTAGGTTATAGGTATATCAGCTCTCATGTTTCTGTACATAAACACTACATACCAGTTGGTTACAATTTGCCTACGAGAGCCGGGGTATACACTATACAGTATACTTCGGCACGAATGCAATTGACAAATTCCAATTTAATCGTAAAATAAAATAAATCAAATAAAAATTGTTCTGAATAAATTTGAAAGAAATATATACAGAACGTCCTACTACCGGTTCGGGAACTAAGCCGGCGAGAAGAACCGGCATAAGAAACTCGCACGGGGCCACTTTTATAAAAAAAGTGGGAAAATTCATCTTTTTGAAAATAAAATTTACAATATTGTAACTTGATCTATACAATGCCATCATGAATACATAATTGTAACCTGTAAGTCATAGCCATCCTACTTCCAAGATGTAGCCATCGGTTATGAAATCATTGACCTTATATTTCGCTTTGGCACACAAAGTTTGGTCTTTCGGTTTCTGAAGTGACTAGGTAAGTTGTCTAAAAATAAACAAAAGGTCCAGACTCTAGAGGACTACATTCTAGACGTTATTAAAGACCTACAATAACGCATTGGTGAGTTTAGACCAGCTGCCGCAGACATCGCCCTCGTAGGCGGGTCCGGTGGCCCAGCAGCGTAGCGGAGGAAGGAGGCGCCGGTGGGTTTTAGTAAACCTGCATTGCTTGTTCGGAATTTCTCTCTTGGTGGTATACTTATTATAAAGAAGCAGGGTCGTATTTCGGAGAGGGCAAACGAATCTGCTGCAGCTCAGGGCCTCTACAATTTCTACAAAAAGGGCGGCCCACAAAGACTTCGGAAAAAATACAAAATATATAGGCTGCCTTCAAATTAAGTTGCGATCAGAATGTGATGCGTCATGCGACCTTTTGGAACTGAGACGCGCGTTGACGGCTAGCCAACTGTAGCGTCGGAAAACGTCCAAAAAATAGTATTGCAAACTGTAATTTTCTATTTATTTTGACAAGGTTCCATCCCATTTTGATCGCGCGCGGATTATATCTACTAGTCCTTAAACTTCGTTACCATGAACCATCTACTGAACATTCTATATATAAATAGATTGGGGATCCTCCACATCTTTGTTGCCCCAGAGCCTTATTACATCACTAACGGCCGTACTCAGAGATATTTAATGAAGATTAAACTTTAATTAAATGAAGAGTTTGACAGATATTGTATGGGGATTATGTCAAAATCATCATTTAATTGCAGTTTACTAATATTAGTCTCTGAGTTCGGAAGTTAATTAAGTAATTTACATAAAATAGCTCCGACACTACTGAATGACTGAACCAATGTTGATGAATAGTAGTTACCACAGACAAAGACAAAAATGCTTCTCTCTGAATTCTGACGTAGAAAAATGTACGGTTTCCGAAATTCCTTTAAAGCATAATATACGTAGTCGCGGGGAACATCGAGTCCATATTATTATTATAAATGCCAGACAGACATACATACTTTCAAATGTGTATCTGTCAGTCTGTTACCTCTTTACTCCTTAACCTCACGGGAAACATTAAATAATCATAGATCCTAAATCACCAAAATGACCGCGCTATGTAATTTTATATCACTACTAGATATTATTCCTCTATTCTCCAAATTCCGTAAATAAATCGTAAGGTCATCGACCGTGGCGTAATTTGGTGACATAATTCACGATTACGTGTCCCATGTCGTGTCTCGTCTCATTGCATCCCTGTTCAACGTCCACAGAGTGTCTACAGTATTATATAGATAGACGTAGGTTGCAACCCGCTAGGTATATTAACTTTATGGTTGCAACATACACGCTCAGTTTCTTATCAGTTCAGTCCATCAATCTGGTAAGATTGACGCGAAACTGAACATCTAACCAGTTGATTGACGGACTGATCATTTCTTTATTATGTACTTTTTAGCCATCAATCTGTCATCAATCTGGCATCAGTCTCAGACTGATGACTGCTGATGACAAACTGCGTCTTTCGGCAAGTTTTTTGAAAGTCCATAACAGAATAAACAAGGCCTTTGCATCAGTTGTGGACGATTTATACTGTACTTTCAGAGCGAAGTACCGCTCTACTATACTCTACTATACTATACTATACTGTGCATGGGACAAGCTTTTAAATGCCCAAGCACATTCGGCATTCTCGCAACATAGCGGCCTAGTACAAAGGAATGAACAGGTGAATACATCTGGGACTAACCATGTGCGGGTTTCCTCAAGATGTTTCCTTCTGTCGGCTTTCGGTCTTTTTGGAGTCATGAAGTACCGGCATGAAATAGGTAGTTAACGTGGCGTTCATGATGTTTTCTCATAATTTGTCACTTTTACGTTATGGGCCTATACAAGTTAATCATTCCGGTTCCTTCCAGAGTTGTTTCTGGACCAGCGGTGGTAGGTCAGTAAGGACATCCTACTGATACCTATTATCCTACTATCCTACTAATCCTACTAATGGCGACCATACACCATGCTTCCTATCGTCCAATCGGCATGACGCTGCAGGCTTGATCCAATCTGCAGTTCGTCTATATACACCACACACAATCAGTTTGAATTGTCCAATCGGCAGCGACGTTCAGTTGAAGCCATGGCGTCACCGGTGAGAAGTGACAGACGACGATGTTTTAGCCGTTTTGGGCGTTATACTCGTAAAAATGAAACAAAAAAAAAAGATCGAGCAGAGTGGTGCAAACAGTGGTTAATGAAAAGAAAACAGTTTACTCATACAAAGAATTGAGGACTACGCCTAAAGATTATTGTAATTATTTATTATATTATTATATTGTAATTATTTTGCGACATCTTGAGGGCGCGCGCACGACGTCCACCACCGACAAAAATCTTGACCAGACTGAACTGATGATCGCAATTCGCAGACCGCCATACACGATCCAATCGGCATGATCCAATCGCCATGATCAAGCCAAAAGAATCGAAATTCGATTGTGCCGTCAAGTATAACTGTCATGCCAATCCACTCCCACACACGGTCAGTTCTAACTGATCTCATCGGTAGCGTCATGCCGATTGGACGATAGGAAGCATGGTGTATGGCCGCCATCCTACTATCCTACTTAATATTATAAAGGCGAAAGTTTGGATGTATGTATGTATGTATGTATGGATGTTTGTTACTCTTTCACGCAAAAACTACTGAACGGATTTTAATGAAACTTTACAATAATATAGCTTATACATCAGAATAACTGATAGGCACAGAATATATATTAGTAGTACCAAACATAGGCTACAATTTTAACCGACTTTAGAAATGGAGGAGGTGTTATGTTAGTTTTTTTATGTTCAACGATTACTCCGCCGTTTGTGAACCGATTTTCAAAAATTTTCTTTTGGTGTATAGGTTATCATCCCAATTTGGTACCATATTCATGAAAGTGGTGACCTGATGAAGGGATCCATAAGAAATCGAGGGAACTCCTCAAAATTTATATGGGAACATGTGGTGACTTCGGTTTCGTGAGCAGTATTCTAAGCATATGCTACCAACAAGCAAGATTTTGCACCAAGGTATACCATGGTTCGGAAGGTGCTGAGAGTACTCCTGACTCTTTATAGATACAAGTTTGGGAGTTTCGACGTTGTTTTAAGAACGGAAAACATATGCTACTATGCAAATTACATTCATCATCATCATCATCATCACTACCATAAACCATTATAGAACCATGTATCGTCCCGTTTTGACTCATTATTGGTACTTTTCATAGTCTTTTATTATACATATCACTTAAACCGCTGGTAACACCGCGGGGCACAGCTAGTATAATATTATAAAGGCGAAAGTTTGTTTGGATGTATGGATGTTTGTTACTCTTTCACGCAAAAACTACTGAATGGATTTTAATGAAACTTTACAATAATATAGCTTATACATCAAAATAACAAATAGGCTACAATTTTAACCGGCTTTCAAAATGGAGGAGATGTTATGTTAGTTTTTTATGTTCAACGATTACTCCGCCGTTTGTAAACCGATTTTCAAAATTTTTCTTTTGGTGTATAGGGTATCATACTAATTTGGTACTATATTCACAAAAGTGGTTACCTGATGAAGGAATCCATAAGTAATCGAGGGAACTCCTCAAAATTTATATGGAAACATGTGACTTCGGTTTCGTGAGAAGTATTCTAAGCATATATGCTAACAACAAGTAAGGTCTTGCACCGAGGTATACCTGGTATACTGTGGTTCGGAAGGTGCTTACAAGTTTGGGAGTTTCGGCGTTGTTTTAAGAACAGAAAGCATATGCTACTATGCATATTACATTCATCATCATCATCATCACTACCATATTATGCCATGCATCGTCCCATGATTATGAGCTTATTATAACCCTATTATTGGTACTTTTCATAATCTTTTAGATCGAGACAAGAATTTGTCAAGCGATTAAAAAAAAATACACTTAATATTATAAACCTGAAGAGTTTGTTTGTTTGTTTGATTGAACGCGCTAATCTCAGGAACTACTGGTCCGATTTAAAAAAAAATTCAGTGTTATATAGCTTATTTATCGAGGAAGGCTATAGGCTATATTTTATCACGCTAAGACTAATAGGACCGAAGAAACAGAGGAAAATGTGGAAAAAACGGGGAAAATTATTAGAAAGGGTTTATATCACGAACTACTGGAGCAATTTTTATGTTATTTGGCTCAGATATAGAGTAGACCACGTGAAGGGACATAAGCTATTTTTTTGCGGGAAAATGTACGGTTTTCGTAAAATTCCTAATTTACGCGGACGAAGCCGCGCGGCATATCTAGTTTTAAATATTTTTTTCACGCGGCTTGAGCTTCTCGCTGCGTAAAAAATGCCTCTAGTCTGGACTCTAGACTAGAGGCATTTTTTACGAAGCTAGACTAGAGAATACGAAAGGCAAAGGGGCAAAGAGACCAGTCTCCAGTGCGTTCGCGTCGTCATTAAAACCCCAGGGTTTTAATGACGACGCGAAGGCACTGGCGACATGTCCAGAAGCAGCAGCAATCTACTTAGATACCATCAGGAGCTCATCTTACGATCTACATTCAATCCAGTAAAAACAGTCTTTATGAGCTTATGTTAGGTTGAATAGTTCACCTTACACCTTACCTACCTCAACAACACGATTCTAGTAAAAGAAAACAACTACAAGGCCAGAAATCTTGTACTCTCTAGTCTCTACAACTATCTAGCTATCGATCCTGTGCAGAATTTCGTTTTCTAGTCTGTTCGGCATGATGTCCGTCATCTAAGAGTTTAGGTTTTCAGATTAGCAACGCATTCAAACTTCCTCTGAAGTTCTAGGCGTTAAAAACACCAGGATATCCTAGATATCCCCATGTCCGTGCCATATTATGTACTAAATCGAAGCTGGCCAAGTCCTCCAGAAAGACGCAGCCGTGTGCAGCGCGTATCCTTAAATCTGAAGGCCTCGGTCGCGATTTTTCAGGTAAACGCCACGCCCGCGCTGGGAGCCTGGTGGGCTTAAGAAACCGGAGCTGGGTGTTCGGCTCAAAAATGACCGCGGTTATATTTAGCAGCGGGGGGTGCGGGGCTCGCGCGGACCGGCGCGGGCGGCGGCGCGGCGCTCAGAGCCGCCGTGGTCGCCGCGGACTCCACATTCCAACGTCGTTGCGATCGAAGCCAGTGAGTGACCCTCCGCCCGTGCAAGTGAGTGAAGTGCAGTGTGTAGTGAGGATGTGCGGAAACTGGGCCGCGCGGAAATAGCATCGCCATCTTTAGCGCGGGATCACGTTACAGAGCGCGGCCGCCGCGCGAAGGATTTCACACGGAAACTCGCCGAGTGCCAGTTTTACACACACTACACACTGTACACTGGATTTTTTATGTCATTTACATATTGTAATACTTACAAAAATACGTATAAGACAGTTAAAAAACGTTATGTACAAAACAAGAAAAATGAGCAGGTTTGATGATGATGAGTCCTTGATGGACAAGACATGTGTGAAAAGTAAAAAATAACTTAAGTGTACTAGTAAAATATGTAAGTAGTGCTTGAGAGGACGATGCTGGATGCATTATGTGTACTAAGACAAGATCCTAGAATCCTTAACTTTAGTGTTAGCAGACTATAATATTTTTTTAAATAAAACTAAGAGCTTGTAAAATAATTTATAAAAAAATCATAACCCTGAAGGGAAAAATGTCACATATTACTTACTTAAAAAGCATACAAATAATTTTAATTCAAATATCCCCTAAAGATGTATAAAAATATTCAACTATTCCGAAAGACGTGTCGTAACTATAGTCTATAGTGAGAGTATAGTGAAATAATTGTTTTAAACTAAAGTAGGAAAAATTCAAATGTAAGCCGAAAACGTGTAATCTGAATACCACCAAATACCGAGTCCAATTTTAATCTTAGCTTGAACGTGTGCCAACTAGCGGCCGTAGGTGTGCCTAATGGTCAGAGAGATAAAACCGCTAAAAATATCCCCGACTTCATAAACAATCGAATCAGCGCGTATGAATTTCAGCAGTCAGCTATAATTAAGAACATTTACTTTAAGCTGGAAACAGATAATGAATAAATATAATTATTATGACCTTAAGCAAGCCTTTTACATTACTATTTATCAGAAGAAAACAGAAAAAAAAAGCAAATAGAACTGATCAAGTGAAGAGATGCAATTTTAGCAATGAATTGCAATTGATAAACAAAATAAACAGGTGCAACATACTTGTATTTTTTATTGATTGTTAAAACAAAAGGCTTCTTAGGGTCGACTTTTAGGTCCTAATTTCTTTATTTGATACTAAAGTGGACACATAAAATTTTAATTTCATAAATTATTATTTCGTCAAATAATAATTATTTACTTATTGAAATATTATACCAATAATGTTATATTGGCATGTAGGAAACTGAAACATAATAGCAATGATGTTGACAAGGTGCCAAATTCTCGGATAGTATATGTAGTAACAGGGTATGATATAACTTCCCTGCCAGGACATAAATAGCATAACATATGTAAATGCAGTAACTTAAAGGTCGAAACTCTAGTTTGTCTTTTTTTCCAGACAAATAAACAGTCACCATGTCCGACGAAGAAGAATACTCGTAAGTATTTTCATAATTTGTAACAATTACTGATATAATGCGAATTATTATATATCGACCTTAAATTAAATGTCATTGATTTACAGAAGGATATTAAAGATTATTTGACTTTTTGGACCGTAAAATGCATCGATTTAAATATTTTGACATTGTGTATTATACACCAATATATTGTTTACATTGTAACACTTACACATACAAGTTTAAATACTGTAAAGCATCCGAAACCAATGTTTTCCCTTCACATTTTGACTAACGATTCCCCTTTCATCGGGACATGGATAATGCACGTGTTTGTTTCACTGCAAGTGTTATCCAAATACCCAACTAATGTACTGTTAAACTGTTCTCTGTCTATTCCACAGTGGCTCCGAAGAGGAGGTAGAAGAAGAAGTCCACGAGACGTAAGTATAGAGAATACGATCTTTCTCAGCTCATTCAATCTCTGGTTTGGTTTTACACGAGCTTACGTGAATAGTCTCTAGTCTTTCTAGTCTATCAAAACGAAGGCAACAGTCTCCAATATGTAGATACTTGAAAAATTGTACAGATTCAATTTTAGTTTTGCTATCCCCTATTAGATTTCCCTTAGTACTAGGTTAGTTGCACCCTTACCAAACCCTTTTATCTCTTTTGTTACAGGAAGTAAGTGGTGTGCTCTTTCCGTTGATCCGGCACTTTAGTTCTCTTAGTCTAGATCTAGAACGCTTTTTCTAATGCTTGATTGATGCTGTCGTTGCTTTTCAGACTCGAAGAAGTATAGGTGCTACGCTTACTTATGCGCTCCTTTCAATTCAAAATACTATAGCATTGATATGAACGAGACCCATTGCGATGTTATAGTGTTTTAATGATTTAAGACTAACTAAAAAGATGTACAGCGTAAGTACGACAAAGTCTCTTGTATGAGTCAATTTTATTTTATATACTATTTCATTTTTAAGTAGATCTGCACTTGTGCCGTCTATATTACAAATTAAAGGTTCGAATTTGTAATGGTTTTTATTTTTTCCATTATCTGCTGCTGTTGCCGTTGTGTTACAAACGAAGACCCGCACCCAAGCCAGAGTAAGTCCTAAATTATAATTACGTTTAGGACAATCGCTTCGCTTCTAGATACTACACGTAGCGACAAAAACATATGCCAATGCTCGAATTGATATTCAAAATTAATCTTTTGCACCGAGTGTCACGAACGAATTTATTGCAGCAACGAAATTTGTGGATTTTTGAACACTACTGACCTAGATTTTTTTTTTCGTATGCGCTGAATAATGTTCTCACTGCTTCACCTTCTCTATGTTATTTTATACGATGTAAGTAGAGGCTGACTGTTATTTTCTGTTTCTAGGAGTAGACCGTCGATCGCGTAAGTTGCACCGCTCACTGTGGTGTCACTAACTGTTTAATTCTATTAACTGTACAGTGTACGGAGTGTGCGCAACGTTCCAAATTTTATCGCAGCCACGTCCTCACATAATTTAGAGAAATGGTACGCGGCGATTCTATAAACGGAACGGTTCTATTTTTATGTTCAGCCGAGTTGCGCCCACGCCGTTTCTGTAAAACAAGATGTCAGAGGAAAAATGATTGTAGATCCGACGCATCTGCTACCGCATGATAGGTTAAGTTTAACCCTCAGCATGGCAACCACCTGAGTATGGAATAATATTATGGTAACATTTATTTATGTGTACCATAACCTATATGTTCTCCATTGTTCATTGACGCAAACCGAACACTGTAAAGACACGAAGATATCGGACAATCCACACGCTTATTGACAAATGTTATAACAAATGTAATTATAACTGGAGTACACAGCGAACTCTAATTGATAACAACATGTACACAAGTGTTAACTGCTAAATAACGGCAGACCGGGGTAAACAACACACAATATAAAGATAAATACGGGGGACACAGGACAATACTCAAATAATATTATCATCGTAACCGCTACATGTACTGGGGCCGCTGTAGCAGTGGCCTGGTAACATTAACACACACGTTGTACTTAGGCGTTTTATTTACGTCGTTTCTATGTTACAGGGGCGAGGGAGATCCAGAATTCATCAAGGTAATTACTATAATGAATTGAGAAATATATTGTTAAAAAAGCAATGAGTGTTTAGTTTACTAAATGAAATGTTTAAGAAATTATAGAAATAACTTTTGCTTTGCAGCGTCAAGACCAGAAGAGGTCAGACTTAGATGAACAGTTGAAAGAATACATTAACGAATGGCGCAAACAGAGATCCAAGGAGGAGGAGGAGCTCAAGCGCCTCAAGGAGAAGCAGGCTAAGCGCAAAGTGAGTAGCTGCTACATAACATCATAAGAATCAGAGACAAAACTAAAGTGTTCTCAAAAATTTGAGTACAATATTAGTCTCAATAGATCATTAAAAGTAAATAATTCTAGGTCTCCCGCGCTGAAGAAGAGAAACGCCTTGCCCAAAAGAAGAAGGAGGAAGAGGAGAGGCGAATCCGCGAGATTGAGGAGAAGAAACAGCGCGACATCGAAGAGAAGAGACAGCGGCTTGAGGAGGCTGAAAAGAAACGCCAGGCTATGCTCCAGGCGATGAAAGATGCCTCTAACAAAACCGGACCTAACTTCACTATCCAGAAAAAGAGCGAAAACGTATGTATTCGTTCAATTGTGAAACTTATATATTGTTGAAAGTAATAAACTTGGGGTTTCCATGGTAAACATGTTTTATAATGCAACTAGATGACCCGGTGAACTTCGTATCATTTTTCTCCTTCCACAAATATTTCAATACTAAAATTGGCTAAATCGGATCAGCCATTCTCGAGTTATAGCGAGACTAACAAAATCGGAAATGCATTTTTATTTATATAGATATCTATGCTTTAAAAACTAATGAAACTATTGTTTCCACAGTTCGGCCTCAGCAGTGCCCAGATCGAGCGCAACAAGACCAAGGAACAGCTGGAGGAGGAGAAGAAGATCTCCCTGTCCATCCGCATCAAGCCCCTCAACATCGAAGGTCTCTCCGTAGACAAGCTCAGACAGAAAGCCACCGAACTATGGGAGTGCATCGTCAAACTCGAAACAGAGAAGTACGATCTCGAAGAGAGGCAAAAGAGACAAGACTATGACGTGAGTATTCTTAGTAAAATTCTGACGAATCTGATAAGACTCCCAAAGCAGAATTCAAAAATTAAGCCGCATAGGCTGAGTAAATTAAGCCTACTCCAGTAGAAAATACTAAACTAACTTTTTTCATTTCAGTTAAAAGAACTTAAAGAAAGACAAAAGCAGCAGCTAAGGCACAAGGCTCTCAAAAAGGGTCTAGACCCTGAAGCCCTCACAGGAAAGCACCCTGTAAGTATGGATCCAACAGAAAGTTAGTTTATCGTCCAACTTTCAATTTTCAACATTGTGCTCTTAAATTTACAGCCCAAAATCCAAGTAGCGTCAAAATACGAGCGACGTGTCGACACACGCTCATATGACGACAAGAAAAAACTGTTCGAGGGTGTAAGTATTTTAGTGAATACTTTAACTTAAAAATATAATAATTAACTTGACAATTTAATGTATGAAGTACAACAGTCTTTAACGAACATACGCGTAACCGAAGATGGGACCTTATTTGATGTTTCAATGCAAGTAGAATTAAAATAACTTTTGTAACTTTTAAAATTCAAACATAAAGAAATTGTGCTTCATACCGATTAGAAAAAATGCTTCATTAATAACATGGCTTAATTACGTTTTAAATACAGGGATACGATACTTTAGCTGCTGAATATTGGGATAAATTATGGAAAGAGAGGATGGACGAGTTTATGAACCGCACAAAAAGTAAGAGGGGGCTTGCGATCCCCGTTTGCCTCCATTGACCCCACGGCATGTCATGGCATGGTTTTCTCTCCGTGTCATATACCTTGTAATTTAAGTCCCACACGACAAATCATGAATTTGATCACTGTACTATAGGACGCACCTAATGTGCCCCTTTTGACCTGAATTGACCCTTGTGTTAACCTCTCATAGGACCTCGAAAAACTCAACAAGGACTTCCTTGAGAAGGTGTGGCAGGAGAGGGCCGACCAATTCGGTGGCAGGCAGAAGGGTAAGTACTACTTAGGGAAACATTAGGACTAATACTAGGTGACGTAGAAGTTAGGGCATCGCTGAGACTAATACTAGCTGGAAAAAGCGATCTAGATTTAGAAGAAATCGGAAGAGCAACGTTAAAATTGTAAATATACAAAATACTAACAAATGTAGAGGCTTAATAAGAAATTAATGTAAATAAGACGGTAAGCGATTACTTCTACGGTCTGTTTAATTAGGAATATTTTAATAGATGAGTCTTTTATCAGATATACATACTATTAATTACACATTTTTCAATAAATCCTTTTGTGCAAAATGCCTTCATGGGAACATTGCATTTCCTTTTATTCTGATACGCATTATTGTATCCTATTGTAGATGTAGATTTGTACATAACCTGATTATGATTTTATCCAATTTGTATATGTAACCCTTTTTATTCCCTATCCTGCTTGTATATATATATATATATATATATATATATATATATATATATATATATATATATATATATATATATATATATATATTTAGGTTTAAATATTTCAATATTACCAGTATTAGATGAAGCTCGTAGGATATTAGTAAAGATAGTTTCTACCTTGAAATTATGACAAGGGTTATAACAACAGACTACAAAATATTACCAATTTTAGATATTCCTTTTGCTGCAGGGGATAGACCTGACTCGAACGAAACGCCGTCTCGTGGCTTCTTGCCTTTGAAAACTAATTAAGACATGATAAGTAATTTTGACACTCTCCAATAAGCTTTGCATCAAACCGGTCTTTAGTGTCAAACATCTATTGAATATCACGGCCTTGAAACCCTTCATCATTGGTGTTTGCTTTAGGCTCACTTGCGCCAATACGTTTTAAACTTTAACTCAAGGTTAGGTTCCACCCACTTATTATGTCACAGCTTAAGAGGGAGGGGTCACCAAATAGGACAATACAGCTTGGCAAAGAAGGGTCTGACGCGGTGACAGCTGGAACTAAGAGTTTTTATTTATGACAACACTACATTACTTGTCAACTCTAGTATATATTGTGTCAAAAGCGAAGTGTAGGGTTGCCAATATTTAAAGAAAAGCGCCCTCATTTAATCCACACTCTTCTTTGCCAAGCTGTACATGTTAAAAGTATCAAAAAAGCTTAACATAGGGGAAGGGGACCAAAAATCTAAATTTTGTGTGACGTAATATGCGGATGGGATTACTTTAAACGCGTAGGCCTTAACTCTTACGAGTGATTAACCCTAATCTTCCACCATAGCGAGATTGCCTAAATGGTTCGGCGAGAGGCCGGGCAAGAAGAAGGGAGAGGTGGACTCCCCCGAGGGCGAGGAGGACGTGAAGAAGGAGGACGAGGACGAGGAGCCCACCTTCGAGCCCGAGCCCGAGGAGGAGGAGGAAGTCGTGGAGGAGGTCGAGGAGGTCGAGGAGGAGGAGGAGGAAGAAGAAGAGGAGGAGGAGGAAGAAGAGGAAGAGGAGGAGGAATAAGTGAGTAACAGACGGTGAATAAAAAATTACTTTTAAATTATAGTAGCTAGTTTTGTAATGGCGTGTTGGAGAGCAGAAAACTCGCACGTCTCAACGCGCCTATTAGTTGAACTGTAGTAGAAGAGTTGTCTGTACCGAGGGGTAAATATAAGTTCCAGTACGAGGGGTAAATATCGGATAACGCTACGGAATCGTAGCGTTCTCGGAATTCGGATATCGAATGTCAAATGTATTGGAGCTGTTAAAATGTTCTTACAAATCATTCGCAAGGTCTGCCTGCCTTTTTCTGACACATCGGAAAAATCTCTTACTGGCCATAGACGGACTGTAAGTTGCAGTCGGGACCGACTGCTCTATCGTCGCGTTGAAATTTGCACCGACCGCCAGAGAACTGCTCGAGCGGTCCGTGTATTGCGGATATGAATTAACTATGAAAACTGCAGATCGCCGTGCGGCGACCGCATTTTGCAGTCGGTTTCGGTCGGTTGCAAAATGCGGTCCGTCTATGGCCGGCCTTAGACTGGCTATAGACGGACTACAAGATGGAGTCGGGACCGACTGCTCAAGAGCATCCGCGTTGAAGTCATACACGACTGCAAGACGACCGCATCATGCAGTCGACCATACATTTCAGCTTGGCAAAGAAGAGCTGACGCGGTGACAGCTGGAACTAAGAGTTTTTATTTATGACAACACTACATTACTTGTCAACTCTAGTATATATTGTGTCAAAAGCGAAGCGTAGGGTTGCCTGTATTTAAAGAAAAGCGCCCTCATTTAATCCACACTCTTCTTTGTCAAGCTGTACCTTTGTTGTTCGACCGCACGGCGAAACTCGACCGCAGAGCGACTGCTCCGACCGCTCAAGAACTGCTCGAGCGGTCCGTGTATTGCGGATATGAATTTAGTATGGAAACTGCAAATCGCCGTGCGGCAAAGTCGAGAGCGACTGCAAGATGCGGTCCGTCTATGGCCGGCCTTATCGGACAAGTACAGCGGATTGTGAATATTTATACGCAGCGTAAATTTCTTTATTAGTAAGGGAGTCATTGTTTACATATGGAAATACACCTTCCTATTGCATTAATCATTACAATCAATAAAGCAGTAAATAAAGTCTAATGCCAATAGATTCTAAATGCCAATAGATCTATTGGCGATATATTACACATACTTATGTGTGATACTTCGGGCATGCACACGAGAGTGCGATCAATTCTATTTTTAAATCTTACTTAACAAAACTCGGAACGCAATTAAAACACTTATGTAGAAGGAATAACATAGTTGCAACTATTTTAAAACAGGACTTTAGGGCGCTAAGCTTTATTCGATTGCATCCATATGCGTAAAAGACGTGGTATGTCAAAGCATAAAACGTGGTTAACTGAAAGGCCCCCAGGTTTAGTTTGGGGCCGTTTGACAATTGAAACAATTATGTAATGTCAAATAAAATATAAATCATGGCATATCTTAGTTTTGAAATTTTAGATTTTACCCGAGAGAGCAACATCTATTTTTATATTATCGCTCTTACTGATAAAGGTATTTGAACAATGCATAAACAGTGTCCTATCCTAGTCTTTTACATTGGAAGAGACGCTCGATAGACAAGGACAAAACTACAGCTCGTTGAGTTAGACTCTTTCTTTTTTACTTTCTTTAATAGTAAGGAGGTTAGAAATTAGAATTGAATAAGTATATTTTAACCCTCGACGAAAGAGTGGGATAATAAAAATTTGACGTGTCTGTCTGTCTGTTTATCTGTCTGTCTGCCAGTGTGTGTCCATCTTAGTATCCAAACGGGTGGACCGATTTTGATTTTTTTTTTGTTTCCAGATACTGAGCTAGTACGACCGGGCTCGGCGCGGCGGCGCTGCAATCACCACTCGCAAATTATTTTTATTATTTATATTGTTATACTATTTGTTACGGGACAACGGACATGTCGAAAACACCTGACATAATAAACTAATTTATTTCATACCACGGTGTTTTATTACGTAATTTTTATGTATTGATGTGCGTAAAAAAAGTTATTATACCAAGTAACAGTCTCTATAGTTTGATTGACAACATTTTGTGACGGAATGTAGAATAAACAAATACATTTTGTCATCATAATTGACAGTATAGTTAACTTATGATTGAGAAAATAGTTCCAAATATAAGAAACTAGATGACGCCCGCAACTCCGTTGCGCCAAAATTCGTTTATCGCGCGGGAACCGTACATTTTTCCGGGATAAAAAGTATCCTATGTCCTTTCCCGGGACTCAAAGTATCTCCATGCCAAATTTCAGCAAAATCGGTTCAGCGGTTTGGGCGTGAAGAGGTAACAGACAGACAGACAGACACATTTTCGCATTTATAATATTAGTATGGATATCATTATCAGCAACCATTTTGACTACATAACAAAATTGATATAGTTTGTTACTTGAAACTAGAATGTTTGAAGTAGTATGAATTAAAATATACAAGAAAAATAAAAATGTAATAACTAAGGGTTTTCTAATAAATTCTGTATTTTTAGATTTAAATATATTTTATTGATAATAAAGTAATATATTTAATGTTTTATAATAATTACCATAATGTTATACTATACCTTAGGACTAAATTCATACGATATATCCTTTTAGCTGTATAATAGAAAAGATAGATTTTTTATTTACTTTAGATAATATTATTCTTTGATAGACATACACATCAAAATGACAATTAATACATTTTATAACGTTACAAATACTGATATTATAGGGAATGTGTTGTAAGCTAAAAGTATATATTCGTACGTTAATACAAACTATGCTACAGCTAACTACTATGCGGTGCGGTGGCGTACTGTACGCACAACGCGATCTACGTACGTGAGTCCACCACTACGTATGGTACGCAACTTACGTACGTCCGTATTGTGCCCGACGAGAAACTAGAACCAAGATAGCAGCATCTTCGCAGGTACTGTCGTAATCAAATTACGAAGTGTACCTAATTTATTACATTTAGGACCCGTTTTATTAGGAAATATATATTCTTACATCGTATATCATTTTTCTTATTTGCCTTTTAGTAATTTATAGTAGTGTTTGTAGTTTTAGGCATTTTATGATTATAAAAACTACAACTATAAATTGTCAGTTTTGTTCCTTAGTACCCGTTGCTATGGTATTGTTTTATATAACTTAAAATTCGTTTCTGCGCAGGGTCTAATTTCTTGCCGCGCTTAAAGCGTGTCCCAGACAGACGCGGCCTACGGTGGCGGTGGCGGTGGCGGTCAGTTGGATGACTTGAGAGTTCAAGGAACGACACAGACACACGCGGCCACGCGGCCAAGTCATTCAACTGACCGCCACCGCCACCGCCACCGCAGGCCGCGTTTGTCTGGGAGACGCTTTATACGCTTTTACGTACCGTCCGCAACCTACGTAAGTGGGTACGGCATTACGTACTGTAGTATGTACGCACTACGCAACCTACGTACACGCGTACGCTTTTACGTACCGTCCGCAACCTACGTAAGTGGGTACGCTTTTACGTACCGACCGCAACCTACGTAAGTGGGTACGCTTTTACGTATCGTACGCAACTTACGTACGCTATTACGTACCGTACGCAACCGTACCGCGCTCTACCGTAGTGAACCGTAGCGGGCTCATGCGGCGGACGCCTTCTGTGTGGGCTGCTTCTGTGGCGGCGTTTTATGCATCATGTTGATCTTGTCACCGAGACTTAGAGCCATGCCCTGTAGGTAACAAAGTTATACTATTAGCATCTCATACACAAATATTACTTTTTATAAACTGTTCAGATTTATCTGTTACAAGAACTAACAACATTAGGATGTGTCTAGGCTCGTTCTTACTTCTGAGTAAGTTTTCAAGTGCGCCATAAGTTATCATGTCAGACATTTTCAAAAGAGTACCTAATCTATTGTAAAATCAAGTGAAAGCCCATACAGACATCGCTGAAAACTGTTACGTCAAGTTTTTATTATGTAAGAAAATTTCGCACGATTTCGTGCAGTAATCGGATATTATAGAAGACTGTCTACTTTAGTAATATCTATGTCAAGCCAATTATTATAATAAAAAAAAAAAAATATTCAGTCAATTACGTAAAACAAGAACTATACGATTATAACGTCTGTACGCAGAATGGAACATGACACGATAAATTAAAAAAAAAAAACAATTCGTGTACCTGGCTCTTAGCTCGTATGCGGACGTGTCCAACAACGGGCGCGCCGGGTCGGCCGAGCGGCAGCTCTACGGACAGATTGGCGAGCGCGTCCTCGCCGAATATCGAGCGTGCGTACAGATTTGCCGCCATGAAGCCGCACTGACCGGACAACGCCTGGAAAACAATAAACTACTGTGTCATGGACTCTATAGTAACTGTTATGTGAACAAGCATTCGTATTATACGTATGTTTGTTATACAGGGTGCAATTAAACCTTCCTGCCAAATTTTGATATATTGATTCTTGTTAAAAATAAAAATACACGTATTTTTTCTTTTATAATCACTCAGTACTAAAATTTTGAGAAATAGCTTCCGAAAGTTATCCTAAAAAACACTACAATTTATGGACACGACGTGTCCCCGCGCGCGCGCCTCACCCCGCGTCACCCCGGTCATTCCCCCGCGGCGCGAGGAACCGTTCTGCAACGATTTTAAATGGGATAAAATATGTCATTGAAAAAAAAATAACACCCAATTTTTTTGGTTAAATGGACTCTCCTAATGATACCTAAGCCCTGGAAAAAAATTGGCAGGAAGGTTTAATTGCACCCTGTATATCTCTGGCTGGACAGTGCCTGAGAATTATAAACTTATGTTCCATGGACTCCATTGAATGTTATGTGAAATTGTGAATGCTGTATAATGTATGTATCTGATAACAACCAATAAGCGCTGTCTGATATCATAGCATTCAGTGCTTGAAAACGCTGCGCGCTGTAACACCGGTCAGTAATAACCAGCAAACAACAAACATAAGTTAGTGCGTGTTGATAACAGCCCTCTTCGATCAAACTCCGCCCACATCAGTGTACGTCAAGCTATAATTATCGACCTTACTATCTACGCAATAAGGCTCACCTTGTCCGGCGTGAGGCACTTCATGTTGGTGCTAGCCAGCAGGTGCTGGAGGTACTCGCGCAGGTCCGTCAGGGTAGTGTTGACGGACACCTTGTTCTCCCACTCGAACTCCGCCCACATCCGCCGGAAGTCGGCGTCTGAGCAGGCGGCTGGGGCGATGTAGTCTACGATGTCTATGTGAATGTCGTTTAGTACGACTACACCGCGCTCCTGACCCGCGCCGGACACTTCGTACACTGAAAAAGAAAGGTAAAAGTAGTAGTAGGTAAAAAAAAAAGGTTTTAGTCCGGGTTTCCTAGAACAATTTTTTTTTTAATTACTATCAAGCTAATTTTTCGGGAGTAGCTTCATTTTGATAAGACGAACAACAATTCCCTCTCCGAAAATTCTCGAAAGTGGTAGCTAACAGAGATACAAAGGATTTAATATTTCTATTTGATGGTCCTAAAATATGGATTGTTCTATTTGTAGGACAATGTTACTCTTAAATTATATAACTACCTATCAATATACAAAAAATCAGCTCGTTAGGGTTTTAGGGTTCCGTAATCAACAAAACTTGGCTGGAACCTGTACTATTTAAAAATGCGGAATTAAAAACATCGGCGAACTTGTTGCCATTATTGATATCAAGCAATAAATAGCAAAAAAAATACGTTTGTTGTATGGGAACCCCCTTACCTATTTAATTTATTTTGTTTTTAGTATTTGTTGTTATAGCGGCAACAGATATACACAATCTGTGAAAATTTCAGAAGTCTAGCTATAGCGGTTCTTGAGATACAGCCTGGAGACAGACAGACAGACAGACAGACAAACAGACAGACTGACAGACATCGAAATCTTAGAAATAGGGTACCCTTCGGGTATGGGACCCTAAAAAGAGCGTGAGTGCACGTGTCAAACTAAAACTTCTGTCAAAAAAAAAAGTACATACAAAAGGCGGTCTTATCGCTACAGACAATTTATACCAGACATGACAATGTTAAATTTGAATAAGTTCGATCGTGACTCACCAATATTTCCGAATATAATCCCGTTCTCTGTCGACGCCACTTTGACGTGGGCTCGTATAGTCGCGAAGTCGCGCGGCGCGAGCACGACGCCAGCCGGCCGCTCCACTAGACGTAACTCGCCAAGCGTCGCTAATTCCACGCAGCAGTTTTGTAGGGTATCGTCTGAAATTGGACAATAACGGTTTATGGTTCGTGACATATTATGACAGCCGTTCGACATAACAATTGACACGAAATACACTATTGCTACAAAACTCGTTTGCCCAGCGTCGCTAATTCCACGCAGCAGTTTCGTAACCTGTAAGGTATCGTCTGAAAAAGTTGGATGTGCATTTAAGTCCCATTTCAGATACACCGATAATAATTGATATCTATGATGATCTACTAAAAAGACAAGTCTTTTAAAGTCAAATCACAAAACTTACAAAATATATTAAAAGTTTGCTTCTAAGCACAAATGTAGTTTTTATTTAGTACTTTGTCGACATGTAACGCAGAAGCCGGTCAACTGCGACAACAGCTTGCCCCTCTCCTCTAGCACGCTCGCCGTCTCGCTCACTCACCGGTCTGGTTGACGACCAGCACGTCGAGGACGATGTCGTACTGGTTGACGGCGACTATCGCCTCCGCGTACACGGGGTCCGAGGAGCCCGTCAGCTGCGTCACCTTCGACAGCTCGCCCCTCTCCTCTAGCACGCTCGCCGTCTCGCTCACTCACCGGTCTGGTTGACGACCAGCACGTCGAGGACGATGTCGTACTGGTTGACGGCGACTATCGCCTCCGCGTACACGGGGTCCGAGAAGCCCGTCAGCTGCGTCACCTTCGACAGCTCGCCCCTCTCCTCTAGCACGCTCGCCGTCTCGCTCACTCACCGGTCTGGTTGACGACCAGCACGTCGAGGACGATGTCGTACTGGTTGACGGCGACTATCGCCTCCGCGTACACGGGGTCCGAGAAGCCCGTCAGCTGCGTCACCTTCGACAGCTTGCCCTTCTCCTCGCCGCTACCGGCACGACCTGAGAATCGTATCGTGAGGTTACAAGTCACCATTATGTGTATTGTATAAAACAAAAAAATAAACAGATCCACACACTGTGTAAGCATATTTATGCAGTAAATAATTCCAAACAATCTTTTTTTGGGCTCTTTATTTACAACACAGTAAGATTTACATTGATAGATAATTTTAGTTTTCTATTCCAATTTTTTGTTTATTTAGGAATACCCGCATTGTAAACTTACGTGTTTGGTGTAATCAAAGAAATTGATTCATAGGCACGATTTACGTAATTTGGTCTGGTTACATGAACCCCGACCGATAACTAACATTGATTTAAATTTTAATCCAACCAAACAACATAGGTCATCACTCACCCTGCACCGCATTGTTGAGTGACAGCTCGAACATGTCGCGGTGCGCGGCAGTGGGCGCGGCGAGCTGCGCGAACGAGATGCCCGTCTCCACCGCGACTACGCGCTCCGCAGGCGCCGCCTCCTCCTGCTGGAAATACATAGATGCATATTATTATATACTAGCTTTTGCCCGCGGCTTCGCCCGCGTGGAATTCTGAGAAAGATATATTATCATATAATTTCAGGAAAAAAAACATTCCTTTTTATACATAAAATATAGCGTATGTCACTCAGGAACACACCAGCTTTCTATCGGTGTTAACATTTTTGCAATCGGACCAGTAACTACTCTGAAACTTCAGAGATTACCTCCTACAAACAAAAAAACAAACTTTACCTGTTGATTATATTAGTGTAGATAACGTGACTTTTTATTTTTTATAAAAACGGGACATCGTCAAAGTTTCGGGAAAATGTTGGTCAGCATTTTTATGTTTTTCCGATTTCAAATGCTGTTTTATATCAATTAGCCCTGCTTTGTGAGAAATGCCATATAGATTATAGCGTTTCTTCGGTCTTTCGTCGGACTTCGGTCACGGCGATGTCATTAATATAGGACAGCATTTATGATTATCGAAAAAAACAGAATTCGAGCAAAAGTTATTCAAGTTAGTTAGCTTAGAATATACAAGGGATTACTTGGCTGCTTTCTGAAGTGGTACTTCAGAAAGCAGCCGCGAGCGCGTCACGTGACCCGCTCGCCAGCGCCGCCGCCGCCACGTCGGGATGACAGGAACTAACTCAGCGTCTGACAGCAACTAACGCTGTAGCCGATAGCAACTAACGCAGCCAACAACTAACCTCTATGTCCGGCAGCAGCGGCGGCGCGGCGCGGTCGGGCAGCGCGAGCAGCGCCGCGAGCGCATCACGTGACCCGCTCGCCAGCGCCGCCGCCGCCACGTCAGGCCGCCGCGCGCCCGCCAGCAAGCACGCAGCGCCGTGCTCCGCGTCGTCCGCCGTCAGACCGCCCGACCCGCTCGCTGTAACGGACAAATTAAAAATACTTAATTTGACAAAACACGATGAAATTAAATGTTACAAAATATTGAAAAGTTCGCGATCGCATCGCGCCTGATATAATGCCATACAATTTTTTTTTTTTTGTTAGATTTACTATTACTTATGACTCTTATGAGTTACGATATTTATAAGATTACAAATGATGCACAGAAAAATGTCGTTATTTCGCTTCTATCGTCTTGTGAAAACGAGATAGCAATATTATCGATAAATTTTTACGTATAGCAGGATAAACAAGCATGTAGACCCTGCGGAGGAGTCTCAACAACCCCGGCCGATGTGCCCAATCCGCGGGGGCGCGTAAATCATTTCTTCATGTAAAAAAAAAACTAACTTGCGTGATGTGCGAGCAGGCGCGCAGCTATATGCATGGCGCGCGTGCGCAGACGCGGCGCGGCCCGCAGCGCCAGTTTGGCGAGTGCGGAGCACGCGCAAGCCGCAGTGAAGCTCTCGCCCTCGCGCAGCGCCGCAGCCAGGCCACCGCCCGCCTTCTCCGTTGTAGCCCTACGTTACAGCATTAAATTCAGTAACATCACAACGTGACGAGGCGATTCGACGCGATTATTAAATCTAAAGTTGTTCAAAATTTAACTTTATTTATCATAATAATTGTACGGTGGTTTGGTTCCGTCCAGAGTAAAAGACAAGTTAGGTTCAATAAATTTATTGAATCCTTAACTTATGCTAAAATGGTTTAATGGTAATGGTTATAGTATGGGATCCGACCGTAAAATCCTGCATGAATCGTTTTTTTTTTTTTGATGAAATATATTTTAAAGTAATCTTTAGAACGTATGGAATGGATTAATGTTGGGTTGCCTTGTCAAAAGTAGCCGCAAGTACCTCTAATTAATTCAATTCAATTAATTTATTTCAGAATTTCATCCATAGTGTTAGTTTAACAATAGGTCCTTATTCTAGTGTTAGTAAAAATAAAAATAAGTTGGAATTACATTAGATAATTAAGAAATTAAATATATGGGAACCGAGCTATCGGAGCATGGAGCTGCACCCAATGCTTCAACAACACGGAATCCCACCTGCTACCCAACACATTCAGGAGTCTGTTTGGACTGTTTTGCGCACGCGACCAGAGCGAGGCACATCTCTTTCTAATAATTGTCTGAAAACAGTATGTATGTGCCTCAGCTAACATAGATGAGGCGCTACAGTAACGCGACAGACCAAACAGCATCCTGAATATGTTGTTGTACTGGACTCTGAGCGTGCTATATGAGCGCTGCGTATATCTGACCCATAGGCTACACGTGTAGAATGACTGACAATATGCTTTAAAGAGCGTTAATTTTGCGTCCCTGCTACATCGTGCGAACCTACGTGCCAGCATATTACCGCGCACACATAGCGCTCTACGCTCCCTCTCTATGTCCTCCGTATCTGACAGAGAGGCGGTGACCCAGTGACCCAGATATTTAAATCGGTCGACTCTTCTCAGCTGCACACCGCCAAGAGTCACAGGAGGTACACTTCTGCGACTCCTGTCGGCGCCTGCATTAAAAACCATAAATTCGCTTTTATTAGCGTTATATCTGAGCCCATGTTCCACCGCATACTCTTCACAGATACGGATAAGCCTACGTAACGCACTGAGAGATGGGCTCAACAGCACCATATCGTCCGCGTAACTTATATTATTGATACAGACGCCGTCAACGTGACATCCTATGTAGGTGCTGTTGAGCTCACCTATCAGCCGATTCATGTACAGATTGAAGAGGCGGGGCGAGCTTAACCCCCCCTGTCTCGTCCCACACTCCAACCCGTATACCTCCGAAAACACTCCAGCCCATTTTACACTATTTTTCTGATGACCGTACCAGTACTGAAAGAGTCCAATCAGTTCCTTGGGCAGATTGGTTTCGTCGCCAAGTTTTTGCCACAACTTGTCGTATGATATTAAGTCGAATGCCTTCGACAGGTCCAGGAAACAAACGTATACCGGCGTTTTCCTGGATGTGTAGTACTGCACAGTCTGCTTAAGACAGTAAATGGCACGTTCAGTGGACAGGCCCGGCTGGAACCCAAATTGAGAATCGTTTATATCTGTATGTAGTTCCAGCCTTTTGTCAAGCAGACTATCCAGCACCTTGGCAGTCACAGTAGCCAGTGATATCGGCCTGTAATTTGACAGGTCGGAGACATCCCCCGTCTTATTTTTTATAATAGGTACAACAACTGTAGACATCAATTAAGTGTAATGTTCATGAGATAAATGCATAATTTGCATGTATATTTTTTTTCAATAAATTTTACTTCATTTGAAAGAAAATAACGTGACAAAATAAGGTATAAATGGTTGCCAGCTCTAAGTCGGCCGCAACCTAGGGTTGCCAGCCCGTAAACAGACAGTTCTTCGTCAAAATTGAAGCATCGATTTTTTTAATGATTTTGATACAAGATTAAAGTTTTATGCATTTTGTACATGAATATCCATGGTTGCCAGTTGCACGATAGCCACAAACTGGGGTTGCCATCATTTTTGTATACGACATCGCGTGAGGTTAGGAAGCGCAAGAGAAAAGAAGTACGCATTGTTACGTAAGATAAATGAGGATATTGCATAGCAGCTGCGACACTGATAGCCTAGTCAACGAATATTTGTGGATGGAAAAGTCCCAAACAGAATTATTTGTTTTACTATGTAGTACAAAAAATTTTCATAGGAACAGACGGACGGACGGGCTGGCAGGTGGGCAGGCAGGCAAGCAGGCAGGCAATCAGGTAGACAGGCGGGCAGGCAGGCAAAAAAAATTCATAGAAACGAGCGGGCGGGCGGACGGACTGAATAAATAACTAAATTTGACTGACATAATATAATAATAATTAGTAATTACACTAAATAACGCCAGTAACTCTGTTGCGCCAAAGCTCGTTTATCGCGCGGGAACCGTATGTTTTTCCGGGATAAAATAATCGGCCAAGTGCGAGTCGGACTCGCGCGCGAAGGGTTCCGTACCGTTATAGCGCAAAAATAGGGCAAAAATTGTGTTTTTTGTATGGGAGCTCCCCTTCAATTTTTATTTTATTTAAATATTATTATTAATTATTAAAGTATACATATAATTAAGGCCTTTGTGAAAATTTCAAGTGCCTACCTATTGCCATTATTGATATCGAGCAAAAAATAGCAAAAAAATTACATTTGTTGTATGGGAGCCCCCCTTAAATATTTAATTTATTTTGTTTTTAGTATTTGTTGTTATAGCGGCAAGATATACACATTTCACAATCTGTGAAAGTTTCAGAAATCTAGCTATAGCGGTTATTGAGATACAGCCTGGTGACAGACAGACGGACAGACAGACATCGAAGTCTTAGTAATAGGGTCCCGTTTTTACACTTTGGGTACGGAACCCTAAAAATAGCATATGTCCTTTCCCAGAACTAATAGTATCTCCAAAAGAAATTTCAGCAAAATCGGCTCAGACAGACGGACGGACGGACGGACGGACGGATAGACAGACAGACAGACAGACAGACAAGATGAGAATTTTTTTAATCTACCCACAACTTGTATGTTAAATAAGTTTCAACTCTAATCAAAAATATTCGACATTCAATTTGGCATAAACAATAAAACCTACTAGTATTTTTTTTAGGGTTCCGTACCTAAAGGGTAAAAACGGGACCCTATTACTAAGACTTCGATGTCTGTCCGTCTGTCCGTCTGTCTGTCTGTATGTCTTCAGGCTGTAACTCAAGAACGGTAATAGCTAGAGAGTTGAAATTTTCACAGATTATGTATTTCTGTTGCCGCTATAACAACAAATACTAAAAACAAAATAAATTAAATATTTAAGGTGGGCTCCAATACAACAAACGTGATTTTTTTGGCCTTTTTTGCTTGATATCAATAATGGCAACAGGTAGGCAGGCTTGAAATTTTCACAAAGGCCTTAAATATGTGTACTTTAATAATTAATAATAATATTTTAATAAAATAAAAATTTAAGGGTGGTTCCCATACAAAAAAACACAATATTTGGTCATTTTTCCTCTATAACGGTACGGAACCATTCGTGCGCGAGTCCGACTCGCACTTGGCTGGTTTTATTTAACATTGTTAATGTCGAAGAATAAACTTAATATGCTATAATTTTATTCAAAGACGTGATTTTTTATTAAATTCTTGAAAACGGCACTTGGTATATTTTTTGTACTAACTAAATGCTTAAAAAAATCTCTATATCTGATCTTTTGCTTGTAACTTTTTAAGGTTTTCGTAGTCAACAGGGAATTTATAGCTTCGGTCTGTCCGTCCGTCAATAAATTCATAATTTATTGAGTAACTAGATGACACCCGCAACTCCGTTGCGCTAAAATTCGTTTATCGCGAATGAACCGTATATTTTTCGGGGATAAAAAGTATTTTTGTCCTTTCCCAGAACTCAAAGTATCTATAGACATACCAATATTCAGCAAAATCGGTTCAATGGTTTAGGCTTGAAGAAGCAACAGATAGTCAGACAGACACACTTTCGCTTTTATAATATTATAAGTAGTATAAGTGTATAGTATAATGGATACTCGTTTAACAAAAAAAAAATAGGAAGTATAAAGGAACTTTTCGCTCAAATTCCTAAGTCAAATTCTGATTTGGACTTTTCCATCCACAAATATTCGTTGACTAGGCTATCAGTGTCGCATCTACTATGCCATATCCTCATTTATCGCACGTAACAATGTGTGCTCCTTTTCTCTTGCGCTTCCTAACCTCACGTGATGTCGTATACAAAAGTGATGGCAACCCCAGTTTGCGGCTATCGTGCAACTGGCAACCATGGATATTCATGAACAAAATGCATAAAACTTTATTATTGTATCAAAATTATTTAAAAAATCGATTCTTCAATTTTGACGAAGAACTATGTCTGTTTACGGGCTGGTAACCCTAGGTTGCGGCCGACTTAAAGCTGGCAACCATTTATACCTTATTTTGTCACGTCATTTTCTTTCAAATGATGTAAAATTTATTGAAAAAAAATATACATGCAAATTATGCATTTATCTCATGAACATTAAACTCAATTAGAGGTACTTGCGGGTACTTTTGACAAGGCAACCCAACCTTAATCCATTCCATACGTCCTAAAGATTACTTTAAAATATATTTCATCGAAAAAAACGATTCATGCAGGATTTTACGGTCGGATCTTAGGCCATTAAGAGAGCAAGCGAACCGATTGGCGGCGTATACGCTGATAGTGCGAAACGTGATGTACTGTCGACAAACTGTTGACTGTACAATAATATAAGAAAATATAGACATTGAATTGCAATACTTGCCATCTGCAGTGTTGTAGTGTGCCTATCGAGTCTATTTCAATTTAAATGTTGCGTCAGTGACACAGAAGTTGCAATGTAAATTGACCCTTAGGCCTACTTGCGCAAGTTGTCCTACATATTCGAGTTTACTCAATTCTTGTCAAGTTATTGTATAGCAAATTCGTAACGGCTCTCTTTAAGGGGGCGACTAACCCTAAATTGCCGATTTTATAATTCATTTTTATACTTGAAAATAAGTCCCGAATTGTTTCATTTTCTAAACATAGATACTACATTATATTTCCGAGGATCCGACCTAGCGAAAACACGATATCTTAAAATTTTCTCGATAGAAAAAAATCACAAAGATGCATCTAATTTTCACGAATTTTTCATATATTGCCATAACCGTGCATTAAACTAAGTTATTATTTTAACAGATTGTACATAATTCTATTATTGAGAAAGTGACCTAGCGGATTTTTAAAATGTTGTATATTTATCGAGTTATTCAGAAAAAACTAATTTGGCGATGAATCCCCGTCGTCCTTTTTCACCTGGCATAATATGAAAGACGGGCGTGAGTGTTAAGAGAGACAAGAACGATGTTTGATTTTTTGGGTTAGTCGACATCTTAAAGAGCTAGATATATCCTCAGGTATAACTGCATATCGGTTTTAAAAAATCACCAAATTGGTGCCACATTGATGTCAGTTGTAAAAAAATAATAATAAACTCACGTGGGCAAGTTAAAGGCGGACTGCGAGGCGTAGGTGCCGTCACTGGTGACAAGCTGACGGGCCGGCTGCTGCTCAGCCTTAGGCGCTGATTCCTCCTCCTCCTATAACAAAAGAACATAACAAGCTATCTTAAACTAGACGATAAAATGCGTCGGTGTGCGTCGCTCCACCCGCGAAAATAAGGAATTTCGCGGGAACCGTACATTATCCCGCAAAAAAGTAGCCTATGTCAACAATAACAAAAACGCGAGCCTCCAATAATATACGGTACGTACCTGCGGCGCAGCGGCGGGCGCGGGCGCGGCGGCGTCCAGCACGTCGAGCGCCGCGCTGACGTCCGCGTCGCTCTCGGCGAACTCCGCCAGCAGCCACACAGCCGCGCGCGCCACCTTCGCCGCGCCGATACCGCCCACCACCTCCAATATACGGTACGTACCTGCGGCGCAGCGGCGGGCGCGGGCGCGGCGGCGTCCAGCACGTCGAGCGCCGCGCTGACGTCCGCGTCGCTCTCGGCGAACTCCGCCAGCAGCCACACAGCCGCGCGCGCCACCTTTGCCGCGCGGATACCGCCCACCACCTCCAATATACGGTACGTACCTGCGGCGCAGCGGCGGGCGCGGGCGTGGCGGCGTCCAGCACGTCGAGCGCTGCGCTGACGTCCGCCTCGCTCTCGGCGAACTCCGCCAGCAGCAACACATCCGCGCGCGCCACCTTCGCCGCGCGGATACCGCCCACCACCTCCAATATACGGTACGTACCTGCGGCGCAGCGGCGGGCGCGGGCGCGGCGGCGTCCAGCACGTCGAGCGCCGCGCGGATACCGACCACCACCTCCAATATACGGTACGTACCTGCGGCGCAGCGGCGGGCGCGGGCGCGGCGGCGTCCAGCACGTCGAGCGCCGCGCTGACGTCCGCGTCGCTCTCGGCGAACTCCGCCAGCAGCCACACAGCCGCGCGCGCCACCTTCGCCGCGCGGATACCGCCCACCACCTCCAATAGTTTCTGTCAACAAACACGTAAGAATTCAATAATGATTTTTTTTTCTCACCAAATAAACGACGGAGAGAAAAAATATTCAACGATTTCAAATACTTTAAATTCCACTTTAAAGTCCACTTTAACCGATCTCTTACCTGGTATATCTTCTGTCTCAGATCGGGGAAGGTGAGTAGGGCGCTTCGCAGGAACAGCACTATATCGAGCGCGGCCGGCTCCGCGCCGTCGGCTATCATATCCAGCAGGGCCGGGGCGACGCTGCCCGCCACCTGAGAACATTAGGGTCAGTTTAAGTGACGAGACGATGCGATGCTTTATTAAAGGAGCATTTTAAAACTAAACTTCATTTACTAGTTTACTACACAAGAAAATACACATTTTATTTTTATTTTATTTGGGTGGCTTACAGATAACAATCTATACTAATATTATAAATGTGGAAGTGTGTCTGTCTGTCTGTTACCTCTTCACGCCCAAACAACTGAACCCATTTTAACGGGTATGGAGATACATCGAGTCCCGGGAAAGGACATAGGACAAAAAGTATCCTATGTCCTTTCCCGGGACTCGATGTTTCTCCATCCCGGAAAAATTAAGGGTTCCCGCGCGATAAAACAATTTTGGCGATAAAATAATATATAGATTTTTTTTTTTATGAAATAAGGGGGCAAACGAGCAAACGGGTCACCTGATGGAAAGCAACTTTCGTCGCCCATGGACACTCACAGCACCAGAAGAGCTGCAAGTGCGTTGCCGGCCTTTTAAGAGGGAATAGGGTAATAGGGGAGGGTAGGGATGGGAAGGGAAGGGAATAGGGTAGGGGATTGGGCCTCCGGTAAACTCACTCACTCGGCGAAACACAGCGCAAGCGCTGTTTCACGCCGGTTTTCTGTGAGAACGTGGTATTTCTCCGGTCGAGCCGGCCCATTCGTGCCGAAGCATGGCTCTCCCACGTATAAAAAAAGCAGACCCAAAGCCTCTACAAACAGCAGTTATTTACCTCTGGGAAGTTAAGCGCGGCGCGGTGCATCGCCCGCACTAGGAGCTGTCTGTACGCTGCCGCGCCGTCCGCCTCCGCTGTCGCCGAGCGCGCCGCCTCCTTGCGCAACACGCCCACTAGCTCCTCGGCGTGACGGGAGCTCACCAACTCGAGCGCTAAACATTCATATAATATTTAATAATTTAACTCGATTAAACATTTTTAAGCAATTTATCGCGGGCTTTGCGGCGTTGCGAGGCTTCGACACGGTGTATGTGTACGTGCGACTAGACGTATGTGATATAATTACTTAAGTTGATAAAAAATACTATGCAATAGCTTTACCGCGGCAGTCCCCGAGTGCCACACATTTTTTAAGTAAAATAAATCTTTCTTGATACAATTTTTTCTCATAATATTTTAGCTCACATAATATTGCACTTTGTGAGAATGAGAAATGAGTGTGGATGTTAGTAATTTTTATCTTTTTTAAATCTATATTTTGCTAGATCAGATCCGTTTTCCAATCTGCAAATGCCTCCTCCAACTTTTTCCACTCTTTTCTCGTTATTATCACGTCTAGTACTGGCGACGCTAATGAAATATGAAATGAATTATATTTATTGCGAGAATGAAGTGCATAACATAGATCTTCAAATTATAATGTATGCGACACGCAGTAGTGACGTCACTGCTGCTATACTGACCGAGCTGCAGCGCATGGCGGCGCACGTCGAGGTCGGAGGCCTGCAGCACTCGCAGCACGTCCATGGCTAGGTCGGGCAGCGCGCGCGCCGCCGCGTCGCCGGCCGCCGCCCGCAACGCGCGCAGCCGCCCCACTACGATGAGTTTCACGTTGTTGTCGCTTTCCTTCACCGTTAGGTCGATGTAGCAAGACGCCGCCGCCTAAAGGAAAGAAGAATTATTTTGGAATACACACACACAACATACAATGTATAACTCATTTAAAATTTACCATAAATAAAAAATAAATCGTAAAAAGTAAGATTTGCGATTTTTAAGAAGGAAGCTTCTAAACTTTTAATGACATCAATGTTGGCATTTTTCAAGGGATTTACTCTTACCTTGATAGCAGCAGGTGCATTAGAAAGTGTGATCAATGTTCCAGCGGCTTCATATCTCACGGCCGCGCTCGGGGCGTTCAGCAAACCATATACAGTACGAATAAAACGGGACCGCTCTGAAGGATTTGCGTGACACACCTGAAAGAGTTACAACAAGTTAGAATATATGGTAATAACCATAGGCCACTATTTTAATGTTAACAAATACAGGTTGGTATTTTGTTACACATAATTATATCTTAATTTTTACAAGAACACTATTCCCTTTTTTGCTGTAAAAGCCACCTTTATCTCATTACATTCAACTCTACATAGTGATACTATTCTACAGCTATCCACTAATTTCATCGTCTTATCTCTTTATTCTGCTCATCTTCTATTCTTTGCTTTTTGTCGTAGTTATTTTTAGGTTAGGATTCGAAGTCATTTACCCAACTCACCTTGTATATCAACTCCACAATAACCAGCTGTAGTATATCTCCGAATGTATGAACATTATCCAACCTTGACGATAAATATGAAAGTGCTCGTTCCTGGTCGGCATGAAGTAGCATGAGGAAGGCATTACGCTTGCATGACATATCCTGCTCGCTCTCAAGGAACGTACCAATGAGCTCTGGAGCATCAGGGATGAGGAAATCGAAGTTACTGTATAAAAAAAGCACAGATAAAAGATTTGTTTAACTTTTTTATTAGAGTGTATCTTTTTTTAAGTAGCTGTACTATGTAATTAATGGAGTCACTTTCTCCAGCTTTTGTATTTAAATCAGCTTTATAATAGAATATTTTTTATACGTTTGATTTTGTTAATTTTAGTGATATTATGTTGATCTATATATTGTTGCAGGTGAATAACCAGTCAGAGAAATCAAGAATTTCATCCACAGTTACAACTTACAACATTGATGTTCCACATATTTATACTGTCCGAAATAGATTCAAGAAACTGTCAGTAATACTGACTAAAGCTTTTTTACTATAACGTGAGTAATTTATTATAATTTCATGAACATTAAAGGGTGTCTGGCAAGGGGTTGCCACGGTGTCAAGTGTCTGGCAATGAATAACGTGATTTTTAATAATATTCTGAAGGTAATACAAAAAAATTGCACTTTATTATTTGACATACTTAGATCGGTATTTTACACACCTTTAGTACTGTTTACCTGCCAAAGCCACTATAACCCAAACTCCATAATGGTCCATCGTTTTTACCTGTGTTGGGAGCATCCGCTAACAAACTTTCAGCTTTTATAAAATATTGTAGGACTGGGGTTCACGGGCTCTTACTCTACATCTATTCTTACCGGTATATAGTGAAAATAGCAAGCACTGCATTCCTCCTGACATATGAGTGACGATGCTCGAGGCAGGTTCGGATTGCTGGCATCAGAGGTTCCAGTAGCTCTGGCTCTTTCAGCTTACACAGGAATCTGAGTGTTGAGCCTCGGATGTACTCGTTCGGGTGTTGCAGGTCCTAAAAATATTTAGTTAACAAATTAAATTGAAAAACACACTGCCAACCTTATTGCTACACAACAATACTGCAAATATTGCCACCTTACACAAAAAAAAATATTTTTTGGCATACCCAAATTCATAGCAAGATTTTTACTATAAATTCATAAACAATATAGAGTTGTAATAAAATGCCAAGTGATATTAAACTTTACATTCAGAATTTGACATCTGTGGTTTTAAAAGTCATTATTTTTCATACAAATAAAAAAGAAACCTGTAAGAACTACAGTGTAAACTCCATGTAACGTCACTCGATTTAACGACAAACTCTCTAAAGCGTCGAAATCATTTGACTTTGGTTGGTTTAGCTTGTCTACCATACAATAATACACTCTACATAGCCATGGGCGTACCTACTACATAGCCGTGGGGCAGCTGAACCCCCCCCCTTGATCATGTTGACGTCCCTACTAAGTATCTTATCTAGTAATTTTATCTATAAAAATTAAGAAAACGAATTTTTTGCCATTTGTTTGCAATACATTATACAATATTTTTACTACTAAAAATTATTAATTTTTTATTCTTTATAAAGCTTATAAAAAATCTGATTTGCAAACTGTAAATACGGTTAGTAAAAGATAATCACAGTGTATTGACAAAAAAGTTTTGATTTTACTTCTCTCAATTTAATGACAACTCTCTATAACGCCATAAAATGCACAGTCCCTTCAGTGACGTTACATAGAGTTTACACTGTATTAACAAATTGGTTTTATTAGTCTAACTAAAGAAGTTTTTTTAGGTTTATTCACATCCACATACCTTTCTGTAAGCATCACAGACAAGGATCATCTCCTGCATGAGTTTGCCGTCCGGTGTGGTCTTTGGAACAATCTCCCAGAATATCAGCAGCAGTTTCTTAATAGTGTGGTCCTGCAGTGGAAGCACAAATCTGATGATGATCATCAGAAGCCCCGGAATCTTCTCACCAGAGAGTATTATGCCTATAGTCTTCTTGAGGGCTTCAATTTTTTTCTTTGTATCACCCTTTTCTGGAAAAATATTGTTGGTTAAAGAAGAATTATAAGCTGAAATATTATAAAAAATTCAGGTGGCAATATGTTTCTGAAAAAGTAATAAATACATGTAAAATAAACACTTCAACTGAACTAAAGATCCACTTTTTATAGAAAAATTGTTTCAATCAAAATTTATATCATACCTAGGTCATGTTTCAGTTGCATTTCATTGTATGGTTCCGAATCCGTGGGAAAATTGATGAGAGTGTAGCATGGTTGCTCCACTCCTGCCATTTTTCTGAAATTAAGTGTGTTGTTTAGTCGGTTAGTTAAATTTTAACATTTGTGACTGTGTCTAGTAAAAGGGACCACTTTGAGGATTTTAGTTATCGAGTTATAAGCGATTTTCTAAAATTTGTCGAAAACTATGCAGATTGAGTTTTTTTTACTAATCGGTTATTAATACCTTAAATAACATTATGTATATAATAATACAAATATAATCATAATATTTCAGTATCATAATAGGTCACGAAGTTTAGTACCAAGGGTACCACTTTGAGGTAATATTTGACAAGTGAAGTATTGTAATGCCGCTCATAAGTACTGACTCAGCAACCCCATCGACGTCGGTACTCACGATAGAAAGCCAAAGACGTAAAACACCCAAATGCGGCTACTGTGGCCAACTGGGCCACAGAAATCAAAAAAGAAATACTTAACGTTTATTTTTGCAAACAAAGGGAACTTGATGAGCGCTCTGAATCTGGTTAATAGTTTAAGAAATAAAAAAAAATGATTTCTTTTTGCTTAAATTATTTTAGTTTGTCAAGCTGTTTTTTTTGTAAGCAAAATATACTTAAAGTTTTTTGTAAGTAAGCCAGTGTAAAGTTTAGTGAAGTGGTACCTGACTTAGAATATTAATGAATAATTTCCTTACAAACGAATATTCGCAGAAAAACATTTATTTTACTATCGAAATACATTTACTTTACTATTTAACATAGTGATAACACGATTTCTGTAATATTAATCATGTTAAATAGTAGTTATTTTACTTGTGACACTAAACTTTACTAGGTCCTCAAAGTGGTACCCTAATTATATTTCCGTAGGAAAAACACTATCAAACCACTAAACTTTAAAACACGATAATTACTACAAAACATAGTACATAGCATCATTACTATCTTTGGATCTCTGTGCTTATGTATATTTTAGCTGATTTTGTGATGTTACTTTAAAAAATCATAAAATTTAGTTGTTTTATGTTATGACAATGTGTAAAACTAATTTATGATAATTTTAATACTTTTGATTAAAAAAACATAAAAGATACATAGTATTTTTATTTTTTCCGTTCCTTTACTACTTCAAATATATAACCATAATTAATAATCCATTGAGTATAGCGTATTTTCTTAAAATTATTCAGTAATTAAGATACTTCATTTTTTCCACTCTTGCATGTTTCTTCTTTGTAAACCTTTCAAACCATTACAGTTATTGAGACCATTGATATCTTTTTTCAATCTTTGATGATAGTAGATTAACTTGGTACCAATCATTCCATAACTTCCTAGTAGAAGTGTATTTTTCACGAGCTTAAACTTCAAAGTCATTTTTCTCAACTTGTACATTTTGCCTACTACAAGTTTAAAAAAATATTAAAAAATAATGGTTGCATCTAAGAAAATGATTCTTTTTTTACTCGATAGGTAATTTTATCTAGTTTTAGAAGATATCAATAACTCCATACCGCTTAAGTGGTCCCTTTTCCCTGGCACAGTCACATTTAGTGTCAGTCACTATGTAGAGACAGTCACATTATGCATAAAACTTATGTGGTAGTATTAAGTATTGCCTTGTAAAGACGATCTTTCATATAGTATGGTAGTGTTCATATTAAGTCTAATCTAGGGTTGCCAACCATCCTGTTTTCCCAGGACATGTCCTAGTTTTCTTAGTGTCCTGGGACGTCCTGGATAGTTTTTAGATAGCGTTCTGGGTTCACTACAAATTATCCAAGTTTAAAATTTTGTTGTCAACAAAATTATTTTATATTATGATAAATAGTTTTAACTATATTGTTTTATTGATTAAAATACATTATTATTTTAATTTCCTAAACCTTAGTGTCTTATTGTCACTAGATAATTCTACTATTCTACTATTGCGAGTCTTGTGTCCTGTTTTTGGGCGAAATTGTCCTGGTTTTTGTAACTTCAAGCCTGGTTTTTTAAATTTTAGGTTGGCAACCCTAGTCTAATCTCACATAGAGGACAAGTTTTATGAGAACACATATCTATCCTTACAAGCATAATAATAATAAAGTCCATGAAGTTAACACAAACTTTTAGAATAGGAGGATGAATGGATGGTAGCTTTTTCACACAATAACACAACAAATTCTTATTAAATTTGGTACAGTAGTAGTTTAGGTTTTGGATCTTTTAGTGGTCCCCTGGAACTACTTTATGGAAGAGAGCTTTACTACGACAACTTTAATACTAGCTTTGTATTCTCGTTAAAAAGACACAAAGTATATATTAGTGGTATTGAGCTGATATCGATACATATAATGTGTCTAAATGTAGCAGGACATGATTTTGCTATTTATCTAAATATTAATGTATACCTTCATTTTTATATTCTAAATTAGCAAGCCATTATTTACTGATTTTTATACTGCTTACAACAAATTTCTGTCGGCGATAAGTTTGACATCCGGTAATTTTTATTAAATGAGAATTCATAGTTACCTTAACTGGTATGCCAGTAACAAGACTTATTTTTGAATAATTGAATTTATGGTAAAATTATTTCAAAATGATCAACAATATTTAATTTTACAATATGATATCGCACGAAATACGTGTCCAAAAACTCCACATGAAACGTCAAACATTGACGTTTTGACATTGACAAGTTACCATTTTTATTACTATTTACTTCGGTCATTGGCAGGCAAACGTGCTTTCACTATTCTGCCAGTAGATTGGTTTAACGAGGAATCGATTCATGGTCCCAGGACAGTCGAGTCGAGGTCGAGTCGAGTGTAGGGTCCATGGACGAATATACATGAGTCGTTCCGTGTAAATTTGTACCAAAGCAAAAGCTACTATCACAACACTTCTAAAGTGATTACCACTTATATTGCGACCCTATTTCATAAAAACTTTTTGTTTCCTAAAAGATGGGTTAATTACCTTTACAAATAAATATATTAATCAAAAATTACCATACTAATTAATTAATCATAAATAAAAGTGCGCAAAAAATCCGATGATTTTAGCATGTCACACATGTTTAGCGAATTTTTCAAACTAAATTTTCCCTATGCATTTTATTTCAGCTCTATGATAAAGGTATATTTCAAAAGCTTGTAATATGTATTTTATTTTAAACAATTATTTTAACCCATATTAATATAAGAATACAATAAAATCCTTGTCGATACCGTTGGTCAACATTTTGAGTTACATGGACAGTCCACTTTAGTCACGCATTTTTCTGGTATCCTGAGCTTAAATCCACCAAAACCCTTTTAATGTTTTCATCCTGACAACATTATCAATTTAAAAGAGCCCAGTTGTTTTATCTTGCCCCTGTAAGTTTTGCAAAACCTGTGACGACGAAGCGTGTTCCCCGCGAAGTCAAAAAAGAAGTCCACTTTAGTTTCGGATATTTGCGTGAAATCGGTAAGTTGGCTTATGAAAATTATATTATTATTGAAAGCTTAATATATTTTAGCGTGCATTAAAACTGCGTTATGTTCTTTTTAAGCGAAAACAATATTTTCAATTTGCAAATTACTCCGACAAAGCAGGGTTCGTCACGTCCGTTTAGGCGAAGTTCATAAGGATTGTTATCTGATTTTGAAAAGGAGTTGTTGTGTTATTTTATATTGTAAAATGTTCATTTTGATAAATCTACTGTGTTTTTGACAGGATAATGTAAAAGGATACAAATATTAATATAACAGCCCGAACAAAAAGAGGGATTTTTTATATCCCTGTTTTAAACAAAACATACGTTGACTCTGCACATGTGTGTATGTCAGTATATATTTTATAGGCTTATATGTTTGCATTGAAAATCTCAAATAGTTAAAGCGATTTTCATACGGTCTTTTTATTAGTACTTTTTTATGCGGGAATACTAATATATGGGCCGAGGTGAGTTCTAGAAAGTTCCTTACCCGATTCGCGTAAACAAGTAAACAAGTGTGGAATGTTTCTACAAAGTTCAAACACGTACTCGTGCACCTAAGGCCATCTAGTATCGAGTAGGGGAATTATGTTGTTTGTGTTCCTCCGATAAGTTTCGCTGGTTTGATGCAAGATGGCTCTGTGTGTCCGTAACACTACTCCCCTCTTAGAGATGCTCGTCCCGAGCATCGTTGTTACTGCCATAGTAACGCGCCACGCTGTCCCCACGACTCCTGCTATGTGGTCCCGTTACAGCAACGCAAGTACTACATTTGAGGCACCAATCCTGCACATCATCTCGACAATGCAATCAGAAGAATCGTTCTCGCACTTTTCTTAGCGTCCTCTTGACACCTAGATGACTCCCTGATACGCTCTCATGTACCTCGCGGAGAACATCCGGTACTTTCGCCCTTGGGACAATTATCTGAAAGTAGAACTCTCTGCCGTTAGCCTTCTCCCATTTCCGGTAGAGTATTCCGTCCTGGAGTATCAGACTGTCCCATTGCTCCCAGTACGCCTTAGTGACAGCGCCAGTGGGTGCAACCTCACTCCAGATTGGTTTCACGTCACCCCGTTTCTTCCATGTGATGATGTGCCGAAGGTCGTCATCTCTTTCTTGAGCCTTCTTCATAGCATCATTGTCCAATACTCGCCATCTAGTCCTAGATTATATTTGTTTTCCCTTATCTCGGGCAGGGGACGAAACTGCTTGCTCCCTCAGCTCCTCTATTTGCTCCTCGATCCTTTCCATCCTTGCCATCTGGGTTTTCTTCTGCGGGCAGTTGAGCTAGAGATGGCGCCTCTCACCACACTTATAGCACATGGCTTCAAATCTATTCCTTGCAGGAGCCTTAGCTTCCTTGACTTCCTCAGAGACCTTGTGGATCATATGGGTCTGCCGTATGTCATGGCGAACAGACTCGACCTCCAAAGCATGCGCTAATGCTTATTTTAGCGAAGTATTGTGACCAAGCCTTACTGCAGCTCTGATCTCCAGGTCTTTGATTCCGTCGACAAATCCTTGAACAATATTTGTGTCGACCATCTTGGTGTCGGCACCTGGATATCCCTTTCTGACGAGTTTTTCAATTTCCAACGCCCATTGTTGAAGTCCTTCAGCTTCTGAGCGTTGGACTTTGTCACGCAGTTGGGCACGGAACACGTGCTCCAGGTGTCGCTCCCCGTATCTGGATTCAAGTGCCTCCATCAGGTCTTGGAACCCTTTTCCTATATGTGCTTCCAGGACCGACAAAGCTTGCCCTCTAAGCGCAACAGGTCAGGCATTGTTCTTCCGTCCATCCGTTGGCGGTAGCAACAGCCTGAAATTGCCGACGATATGCGTTCCATGAAGTAGTGCCGTCGTACTGCTCCCGGTGATCCCTCACTTTTAGATATTTTATTGTGTGTGTGAACACTGCCTATGTTTCAATTTAGTCACTATCAAATTTCCTATTTAGTCACGGTCACAATTTTTGTCCTATAATCGTCATGGATTTTGATCGTAAAATATCGATAATATTTAATTTACTTTCATATAATAATTAACTCATCAAGCCCCATACGGGCACCGGTGGTCGCGACAACAATAGAATACAATAGCATTTCCAAGAATCCGCGATCGAAGGGTTAAATTATGAACAGGATTACATATGCAAGACTAGTTTGATTTAAAAAAAAAAGTGTTTTAAGTAGCTAAACAGTGAAAATTGTGCTCCATTTGATCCGAAATATCACCCCACGGTATAAGCATCTGAATTTTACATTGTTAACGTTACAAAGAGTAGGTATATTTTTATATAGGAAGAACCACGGAGCAAAACTACTTAAAATTCACCAATGTTGTCTAAAATATAACGAAAAATAGTATCTTTCAAAGAAAACCAAAAAAATAAAATTGTAACTAAATGGACAACATTTAGTCTGTACCCCTAATAAAAATTGCGATATTTTATAAACTAATTATTTTTTATAGAAAAACGCACTTATATCAAGAAGTTTAAGAAATTGTGCGTCGAATTTTATAATCCAAAAAATATTTTTGAAAATTGTCCACTTTGTCCACATAGTCATGGTGCAAATTTTGGCGGAACTACTCACATACGCACAGCTTGGCAAAGAAGAGTGTGGATTAAATGAGGGTGCTTTTCTTTAAATACAGGCAACCCTACGCTTCGCGTTTGACACAATATAATATAATAGAGTTGACAAGTAATGTAGTGTTGTCATAAATAAAAACTCTTAGTTCCAGCTGTCACCACGTCAGACTCTTCTTTGCCAAGCTGTACAAACTGTGTATATTTTACTATTTACGTTACTAGATAAGTAGGTATACAGGGTTACCTCGTAAGTCGACCTAGATCCTTTATGGGGCTATAGTTTCTAGATCATATTTTGTGAAATTGTGACTGATTTTACTATGAAACACCCTATCCTAAATGTAATGGTTTTCAAGATAATTAAATTTTAAGTATTTTTCATAAAAAGTCCGTTTTTTGCCTTTTGTTGTAACTCTTTTTTGTAATCTGAGCCTCTTTTATGATTGTTTATACGTTTTTTTTAGGAGATGAATCGCTCTATTGTCGTGGTTTTTATTACGTTTAGAAAATTTTGTACTGCGTCTACTCTTTCTTGACAGACTGTATTTTTAGGAACCAGAAGTAAAAACACTTAAAAAAAACAATTATTTATTACGCAAAATCACATACATTTACATTTATAAGTAATTAAAACTATTTACAAATTACAAAAATTATAAACTAAGGAACACATTTATCACAATATTTGTTAAAACTAAAATAGGACTCACGATAACAAATCACACCGACAGTCAAACCAGCAGAGCTTCCGCACGCAAGAGGACCCGAAGTAAAAAGTGGATCTTGCGTGCTGACGCCCTGTTTTATAGCCCGACGATAAGGGAAGGGGAGCGATCCCACTACAAGTGCTAGTGGGCGGGGCTTATTCTGGAAAAACTCCTAACACGGCCTCTCCTGACTTCGCATCGCCCACGACTGCGTTTTGGATATCTGGACGAGTCTTGCAGCACACGGCTGGCGCTGTATCGACGTCTTGGCAGTTGGCGTCGCGACGACTGCAGACGAGCCGCCCTTCTACGATGGTCCTGGCTCGCCACTCTCGTTCCCTCGAACCTCCTGTGACGGTCCTGGCTCGCCACTCTCGTTCTCTCGAACCTCCTGTGACGGTCCTGGCTCGCCACTCTCGTTCTCTCGAACCTCCTGCGATGGTCCTGGCTCGCCACTCTCGTTCTCTCGAACCTCCTGTGACGGTCCTGGCTCGCCACTCTCGTTATCTGCATCAGCACCATTTTCGTCTGTAGGACAAAAAAGATTAATGCTGCACACCCTGTTATACTTCTCTTACAAGGCCCCTTGCATCCAACTAAGTTTTATATTAACAAAAGCTATGGTCATGACCCATCAATAAGCATGCTAAATTTGGCAACGTCCCGCAGTCCGTGCCCCTAGAGGTGTCCCGCAGTACACCCAGACAAGTGTTTTGGCAACGTCCCGCAGTCCGCGCCCGAGGTACGTCCCGCAGTCCGTCCTCCAAAGCGTAAACACGCGGCAAGCGTCCCGCAGTCCGCTGCTAAAAGGGTCGTCCCGCAGTCCGTCCTCACGTGTCTAGCCAGCTACTCACGTTCAAAGAATGCAGCACAGGTCTCCGGACACCACTCTCCACGCCACGGCACCATATGCTGCGCAGCCGCCTGGGTTGTCTTTCCGAAGGCACCGCTTAGAAGTCGTAGCTCGTACCGCCCGCCTGGCAGTGTACGAACGACCCGGTAGGGCCCTCGCATTCCGGGATCTAGCTTCCCAGTTGCCTGTGAAAACTTGATAACAAAAACCAAGTCATCAACATTATACGCCTTGGGTAGCCGCCGATGCCGGTTAACGTAGGTGTCTTGCGCAGCCTTGTTTCTCTCCAGTAGCTCAGATGCCCGCTGCCTGTGTAGCTCGCGCTGTCCCTCTCGATTAGTAGAACTTTCAATCGCCACATCGCGAACAAGGGACCGAATAATAGGAGTTGTAGCTTCAGTTCCAATCAGAAGGTTTAGTGCTGACATCTGCGTGGTCTTATGTTTCGTGATGTTTAGAGTTAGTTGTAACTTCCACAAAGTTTCAGACCATGCAGCCAATTTATGATTAACTTCGATTCAAAGCATGTTAAGTACGGTCCGGGCGTACCTTTCTACCTGCCCGTTTGCGTGGTGCATTTCAGGTATGATATAATGAATCGTAGAGCCCATATCGTTAAGAAATTTAGTAAAATCTGAAGATTCAAACATTCTACCTTTGTCGGTTACAAAAAGTTTAGGTACACCAAAAATTGAAACAGAATTAGTTACAGTCTTCAATAACTCTCCTACATCTTGTCTGTCACATTGGGTAAAGTAAGATAAATTTTGAAAAAGCATCTACAATTAAAAGAACAAATTTATAACCATGAGATTCGGGAAGGGGTCCTAAAGTATCTAAATGTATTGTCGAAAACGGTATCTCGGGTTTTTGCCACGAAGTTATATTTTGAAGAGGGGCTCTAGGTACTCTTTTCTTAGAAATGCAAACAAGGCAGTGACTAATGTATTTTTTTACAAAAGGTCTTAGACCTGGGAACCAAAAATGTTTCAAGATAAGATCTAAAGTCTTATCAAAATCGATGTGGTTATGTTCGTCGTGAAAGACGCGTAAAAGGCTTAGCCTGTGGCCCTTAGGTATAAAACAAAGTAGCCGCGACACCTCACCTACAGGTCTGTATTTGTAATACAAGATGTCATTTCGAAAGATATACCTGTCAGAGTCGAGGCTACCATCGTTAAGCCTCTGAACAAGTTGTTGTGTTTCATCATCGGCTTTTTGTGCTATTTGAGCCCGGTTACGTGGCCTAGTAATATTATTTACTTCTAACGGGGGGTTTCGGCTCAAATAGTCCGCGTGAGTCATCATGCTACCCTTCCTATATTCTATTTCAAAATTAAAATCTTGCAAATAGACCCACCAGCGTGCTACCCGCGGCAGTAGGTCCTTTTTTCGCTCGGTGGCTTTGAGGGCATTGCAGTCTGTAAGTATTTTAAACTTAATTCCAATTAAATAATGTCTAAAATTCTGCAATGCTCTCACAACCGCTAAAGTCTCCAATTCGTAGGAGTGGTACCTGCTCTCGGCACCCTGTGTTACTTTGCTAAAATAGGACACTACTTTCTTGGTACTATTCTCGTGAGTTTGCATAAGAACTGCTCCGTAACCGATACTACTTGCGTCGGTGTGGACTTCGGTAGGTAAGCTCGGATCGAATATGGCTAAGATAGGTTCCGTTGTAAGTCGCGTTATGATTTCCTGACGAACGGCTTCCTGCTTAGGACCCCAACGGAAAGCTACCCCCTGTTTTGTAAGCATCGATATACATCGCGTAATCGTAGTGAACCCTTTTATGTAACGCCTAAAATAAACGGCGAGTCCTAAAAACTGTCTGACCTGCTTGACGTTCTGAGGGACTGGAGAGTCCACCAGGGCTTTGACTTTAGTGGGGCTAGGTTTGACGTGACCCTCGCTTATGACCCTGCCTAGGTATTCGATCTCGGTAGTTAAAAATACACATTTACGAAGATTTATTGAAAACCCGGCAGTTGTTAAGGTTTGTAATACGTCACGTAACAATTCTATACCTTCGCTAACCGTGTGGCTCATCAGGAGCACATCGTCAATGTACACGAGGACGTTACCGGCATCAATATGCTTACGGAGCGTTTTATTTATCAACCTTTGATATACAATCGGAGAATCACATAATCCGTACGGCATTTTCACGTACTCGTAATGGCCATCTGGCGTTACGAAGGCGGTTTTGGGTATGGAAGATTCACTAACACGAATCTGGTGGAAGCCAGTTGCCATATCGAGGGAAGAAAACCGCTTGACCCTCTTATCGCCTAGTCGGTCAATATGATCGTCGATTAGTGGCAATGGATAACGATCTTTGACTGAAATTCTATTTAGCGCTCGGTAGTCGACGCACATTCGATCCGATCCGTCCTTTTTCTTCACCAAAACAATCGGACTAGAATATTCGGATTCGGACTCCCGTATAATGCCTTTAGAAAGGAAATCGTTAATTATATCTCGGACTTTAAGTTTCTCGGTCAAAGAAAGCTTGTAAGGACGGTACACTATCTAATACATTTAATCAATAGTAGGTACAGAATCGAAAATAGTTTCAAAATGGAGGAGGTGTTATGTTCGTTTTTTTATCTTCAACGATTACTCCGTCGTTTGTGAACCGATTTTCAAAATTTTTCTTTTGGTGTATAGGTTATCATCCTAATTTGGTACCATATTCATAAAAGTGGTGACCTGATGAAGGGATCCATAAGAAATCGAGGGAACTCCTCAAAATTTATATGGAAACATGTGGTGACTTCGGTTTCATGAGCAGTATTCTAAGCATATGCTACCAACAAGCAAGATTTTGCACCAAGGTATACCATGGTTCGGAAGGTGGTGAGAGAACTCCTGACTCTTTATAGATACAAGTTTGGGAGTTTCGACGTTGTTTTAAGAACGGAAAGCATATGCTACTATGCAAATTACATTCATCATCATCATCACTACCATAAACCATTATAGAGCCATGTATTGTCCTGTTTTGACCCTATTATTGGTAGGTACTTACTTTTCATAGTCTTTTATTATATATCACTTAAACCGCGGGTAACACCGCGGGGCACAGCTGGTTATGTATATTTTTAACTATTATATAAGAGTGTAATTATATACTTAAATATTTTATAAATAAAATAATATCTTTTCACCAAATTGAAAGCTACTTCTAATTTAATGAGCATAAATATATCCAACATTGAACATGCGGGTCGAATTGGTAACCTCCTTTTTTTGATGTCGTTTAATAAAAATCTATAATATAAAATTATGGTCGACTATTGGTCGATAGCTGTAGTCTAATTTTATATTTTTATCGATATACAAGCAGATATACGCCCATCCCTACACGCACACTACGGCAATTGCACACAAGCATAAAATGGCCACGCGCTGGCGAGCTAAGAAGCCATCTACCTATATCCTTAATCTGTGGTTTCAAATTTCTTCTGTGTCACATTCTGTCAATTTAAAGTTTACTGTAATCTGTGCATTCTGTTGCAGTTCAGTGCAGTTCATCGGCGCTTTATTAATTGAAAATCGTTAATAGAGTGCAACTTATCAATAAGTTACATTTACATGTGATTTACATACAATAATATCTACATGCTTTACACAGTGCACATTCCTTGTGAATGTTAATTAGTAATCGTGTTTATCTCGCTTGAAACAATGGATATATTCATAACATTATTTTACATATTATTTTGCATTTGCGTAGTTTATCCGCCTAGTGAATTTGTGTCAGCCGGATTTACGATACCCCAAATCTTCGACGGGTACCTAGCGTCTGAGAACGTAAACTTTATCGGCTACCATTTGAAGCGGATAACAATAACGTGCTGTTTGCACTCGCTACTTCCTCTGGGGTACTTTTTCACGCTATGGTGCGGTGGCGAGCGAGGGCTGTGGTTGCAGTATGCGGCCGGTTGCGCTGCACTCATCCCCGTCATGTTCTTATACCACTTGTGCTCCTGGTATGAGAACAACAAAAAAAATCACCCAGTGGTCAGATCTCTCATACCTTATGTACCAGAGGGTAGCGACTGGAGAATAATTGCTGTTGACTTCAACAGAGAGTTCCGGAGGTAAGCTGGTTTAGTCCTATTTGCGCATATCTTTCATAAATTACAACACAACAATAGACATCCTTAGACAACATCTTCTTAGATTTGTGAACCTTATTGTTGTATTTAATGTTTATTGATCCCATGATGTGTTTTCGTCGTTGAAGTTCTAACACCAAGTAAGTAAAAAATACCAACTTTTCAGGAGAGAAAAAATTGATTGAATTTTGTATAGATATAATTATCATACTATAATGCAGATTCACTACTTAAATTTTATGGGTTTTTGTTGGCCGATATATGTTCCTGATTAGCTAAAATGATGCATCTTCCGATTTTCTTTCGAATTGCATCACGATGTCAGAATGGGCAAAAGTGACTTACGTGGTGTTACAACTTCAATGACGTTTTGTTTTAAGACATATTTGGAAACCAAACTTTGATTGCTAATTTTTTAACTCTAAACTGTACTTTTGTCTAATTGTCTCCCCATAAAATATCAGTCTGAGAACTGAGATTCAGCAGAAATGACCCACAGTTCATGTTATAATATTTCAGTGTAGACAAGATATCAATACCTCTGAGTGCTACTAGCAAGTTTGTGGCAACACCAACATGGCTGATAAAAGTGACTCAGTACAGTGTGAATGCTGTTAAGCAGGAAGATGCTGCGCTTGTTGCTACTGCTGTAAGTGTTACTGAAAGTATTAGCTCAATTTCACCAACAACTGTTAAAGATAACACTCGAATTAGTATCATGTTACCTCTTTCGTTTTTCTTATGAATGAAAGAGAAGACATGCCATTTACCAAGCCGTTAACACTAACAGACATTGGTGAAATTGGACCTTAATGTTGTAGATTATTAAAAGTTGCAATACCTTGTCGTAATAAATAAGAATAAGCTGATGATATTTTTATTTATTAAACAGACGGATAGCCATGACTTCTCTACATCCGGTGAGGACGAGGTGCAGTATGTAAACATCGAAGTCATACCATCCAGGGAGGACGTAAAGAAGTTCACATTCCGTATAACTACTACAGCTCTGAGAGATCTACAGCCGCACCTGCAGCGTGCAGTGCGAGTGCCCGAACATATATCGCTGCTGCCCACGTTAATAGAGAGGTTCATTAAGGTCTTCAAACAGCATGTGGAACAAAATCCTGTGTATTATACTGATCAGGTAAATATCTATACTCTATATCAGCATTTTAACCTATCAAGCCCCATAAGATCGCGACAACAATAGAATAACAATAGATTTCCAAGAATCCATGATCGAAGGATTAAATTGAAACAGTGGGGAACGCTAAAACATAATTTGTTCTCAAAGTGGGCAGTAGACAAAAGAAGTTTGGGAACCGCTTCTCTACACTAATTTTATAAAGCTGAAGAGTTTGTTTGTTTGTTTGTTTGAATATGCTAATCTCAGGAACTACTGGTTAAGATAGAAAGAAAAATAAAAAGATAAGGAGAAAATATTTTATCACTGAGTTGTATGCTTAGCATGTCCACCTTAGAAAGGGATCGACAAAGAAAATATATTTTTATGCTAAGGAGTTGGAGCTATGCATTGGCTGCATGCAGAACCAAGCTGATGTGAAGCTAAACAAGCGCTGTGAACCTGTCGTGCTTGATGGAGACCAGACTGAGCAACCACCATGCCAACAGTGCAACTGCAGGTGATTAAATATATTTATGAAATTAGGAGATACTTTGAGTCTCATGGGAAGAACATAGGATACTTTTTATTCCGGCAAAATGTACAGTTCCCGCGCAATAAACGAATTTTGGCGCAACATAGTTGCGGGCGTCATCTAGTATAATTAACCGACTTCAAAAAAGGAGGTTATCAATTCGACGCGTATGTATGTATGTAATATTTCTAGAACTGCCCAGTTTTTGTATATGTTAGTCTATTTCAGTATCTGAACAAATGTACCAAATTTCAAAAGTGTGTGTATGTATGTATGTATGCTTTTATGTTTGTGTTCGCATATCTCCGGAACTACAAGTCCGATTTAAGTAATTCTTTTTTTTGTTGTACTAGGTATTGTTCAACTTAGGGAACACTGTAAGTTTCATCAAAATCGGTTCAGTAGTTTTTGAGATACTTACGGAATTTTAATTCTTTATTACATACAATTTTGAAGTCGGTTTTATCTTTTTAAAATACTATTAATATAGTTAGTAAAACCATTTTCTCTATGGTAAAACATACATCAATATGTTATGTGTTGTTGGTTTTGCGGGCGAATCTATAATTCTACAGTTGTGTGCAAGACTCATTAAATGTACGCGAAATAAATGTAACTACTTTTGATTAGACTTATATGATAGTTTTGATGTTTTATTGGGCGATTTTAGCTGTACTTCTACATCCGCACGCGTATGAATGCGTGAGTTGATTGTTGCTGCTCAAGATATTGTATTAAATACGAACTTATAATGTCTGTAGTATTGCATTTTTATGAGTACTGTGTTGAAACATGATAAGATTTTACAATAATATACTAGCTGTGTAGTTAAACTCTGTTACAAAAAAAATATTCTAACCAGGTTTGCTTATAGTCATACTTGATACAGTAGAAAATTGACTTGACGGACTAAAACAAAACATTGTATATCTGTAAACTATGTAAATATAGTGTGATTCTTTTAATAAGTATGGTAAAGAATATGAATACATCTTCATAGTTAAACAACAGCTCTATTAAACTTTTAAAACAATGTAACTGTTCATCAAGTAATGCCTTTTTTTTCTCTATCAACTACATCTCTCTCTTTCTAGGGTGCTCTGGTGCTGTGCAGTAATGCCATGTCTTGTCTCTATCTACTACATCTCTCTTTCTAGGGCGCTCTGGTGCTGTGCAGTAGTACCATATCTTTTGTCTCTATCTACTAAATCTCTCTCTTTCTAGGGCGCTCTGGTGCTGTGCGTGCATGGCGCGCTGGTGGGCGGCGCGTGCGGGCGCGGCAGGGGCGTGGCTTGCGGCGCGCGGGTCCTGCCCCGTCTGCCGCGCGGTATTCTGCCTGCAGGACGTGTGCCCCGCGCGCCCAGTGACCAGCTAGCCCATGTATATCGTCATAGATATCAAGCGCATCATCCTCGAGCGCGAGCAAAACGTTGAGTGAACTATAGTGAAGTGACGAGTGCGCGGTATTCAGCCTGCAGGACGTGTGCCCCGTGCTCCCCATTTTGGTGATGAATAAATGAATTGAACTATAGTGAAGTAAATGAGTGCAAAGTTGGTTGAAATAGCCAATGTAAAGTGATGTGTCCATATTGTATTCTACCTTGGTCTGTTTCACACACAGTGATAGTTTTAAAGTGTTGAAATCATCATGAATATAGAGTGCAACAAAAACATTGGTATGAAACGGGAACATTGTACCTCTATAATTATAAGAATACACATATTATGTTTTTGTGCAGTAAAAGCACATCAAGAGTTAAAGGTTTAACCTATTTATATTTTTCTGCCTCCAGCAGGCCTTAGCTGAAGCTGCATGAATATTGTATACCACTAGATATTATATTGTCAAACATTTAAAAGTAATGGCAGCTGTACCAGAAAGTCAGCTGCACTTGTCCCCAACTAACATGAAGAGGAGACGACTTCTGTGGCTCAGTTGGTGGGCTGTTGGTAGCTCAAGCCGGGGGTCGCGGGTTCGAGTCCCGCCAACGGAACAAAAAATTTTCAAAGTTCCTGGGTCATGGATGTGTATTAAATATGTGTATAATATAATAAAAATCTTAAATATATGTATAGTATAAAAGTATTAAATATATTTCCGTTGTCTGGTACCTGTAACACAAGTCCATCAGGTACTTACCACGGGGCCAAACTGACGTGGTGTGAAGCGTCCATAGATATTATATTATAACATGAAGAGGAGCCAAAGCAAACAGTCATCAGATGACATGAGGTGGTTAAGGTTTGATGAAGTGTATTTGATATCCCTTTGATGTTAACCATAAGACATGTAAGTTATACTTATGAAATATTCCATTGATATATTATTCCTAGTAGTGCAAGCAGTGACGGATTAACCCTTAATTAAATTAAGCAATTGCCTAGGGCAGCCTTTCCCAAAGTGGGCGATAACGCCCCCTTGTGGGCGCTAATGGTCTAAAGGGGGGCGGCAGTGGTGTGCAACCTAGAAAAAAAATGGTGGCGTTTTGTAGAGGCTTGGGGGGTGATTTGTAGTTTCATTTCATCTGGATGCATTTTAAATTGAAACAATGGGGGGCGCAAAAACATAATTTGTTCTAAAAGTGGGCAGTAGACAAAAATAAGTTTGGGAACCCCTGGCCTAGAATATCATGTCTGAGGAGGCACCAGAAGAGTAAAGGTTCAAAGACCAATTCTAGTTGACATACGGATAGGGGGCCCACAGGCACGGATTGCTAAGGGCATCAAGTAGTCTTAATCCGTCACTGAGTGCAAGTAGCGTTAATGTCATTGTTAGTGTTTAGTAGATTTGATGTCTGTATACAGGGTGAACTAAAATGTTCGACAATAAATAAAGCCATGATTTGTTATTCTTTTTTGATACTTTAAGTTTTATTATTATTATTATTGTTCAAATTCAAATGAACTAATTATTTTGCATAATATGTAAAAAAGTCTTCCCACCTTTTAAGATGGGTCATTTTGAGAGTTGCATAAGCAAAAATAATGACGTCATTGATTTAAAAAGTAGTTTTAAAATCTTTTCTCATGTTAAAAAATGGACTGATAAAATATGGTGGCCGGAAGAATGTAATGTAGAGACTGATTATATTTGGCATTTCCTGTAAGCGCGGGTACTGTGAAACTATAATCCCCTTACTAATAAAAATATTTAGGTATCTAATACACTGTACAATGTTATGTTTTTTTTTTTGTTAGGTTAGAAACTACACTTGCCTAAAAAGGACACAACATTGTAAAGCTTATTCATTGTATAATATTTTTTTAGCAAGGGGATTAGAGTAGACTATAGGCTGTTCACTGAACATAGGACGCCGATACGATTTCCTATGGTGGTCAAACTGTCGTTTAAAAAAAATTCTTGGCCGAGTATTTAGCCATAAAATTTTTGAATTATTTTTAGTGAGTTCATGGAATTATTTACTGTCGTATTCCATACCCGAATTACTGTTTTATATAACTTTTGATGTTGATTATACAAACTATAATATCTTAAAGGTAAAATAGATAAATACCTATAGGAATCGAATAGATGTTTGTAAATTAAACTCTGGAACCCAGAAATTTCTCAATGACCTTTTTACAACTAGGAATTAGTAAACAATTTGAATTTCAATTCTTTTTAACAATATGGTAACAAAGGTTCAACAATGACATTTGATTAATTTTACCTATGACGTACATTCAGGGACAATTACTTGCTGTCATATAATATCATGAATCATAATGCGTTAAAAATCACATTTTATGGAAATTATAGTTACTGTCTGTAATTTTTTTTTATATGAACTGAAGGCATGAGTGGTGAAGCAGGTAATTATTTGAAAATTGACGTTTTATTCCAGAAATGGAGGGTTGAGGACCGGAAAAATTATTTCAAGATAAAAAATGTGGATTCTATGTATAGCTAGATATATTAACCAGATGATGAAGTAGGTAAGTTACATTTGTTCAAATCATTAGGAAAAAAATGAGTAATTTCTCTTATGTTGTAAAATGTTAGTTACCCGATTCATCCACTCATGTCTTCAAAATATATGAGATTGTTTTGTACTTTTTTAAATAGTACTTTTATATTTGTACTTTTTATATTATATGTTTTAGTTAAATCTAGAGTCATTAAATAAATCTTTTTTTAGTAATTTTGATTGTATTTAAGCCTAATGGCTGAGTCTAAATTATTAAAAATTGGGCTGCATAGTGCATATTAATTTACACATGTTAACATGATTATAAACTTGTTCAACTTGTCTTTTAAACTATGGTGCAATAATTACTTTAAAATTATTTATTTAGAATTATTATGATTTTATATCTAGACTAATATTGTTATTGCATGTCAACGATTTCTAAATAATCTTAAGTGTTAAAGGCAGGGTAAGGAGGTTTGAGTGAATCTCATAAGGGAGAGGGGAGGTCAAAAAATCGTTTCGTAATTAATGGACCGCCCCTAAGCCATGACTCTTAATTTAAAAAAAAAAAACGAGCAGTGACGGGGCTATAGTTTTTGGGGCGGCTGGGGGCGGCCACGGCCAGACTAAGCTACCGCACTATTCAAACTACATTTGAGCCCACAGCAAATGGATATTTTTTTCAAACATGTTTGCCTTGTTTATTCAGATACATTGATAAAGCGTAAACTTAAATCAATCCTACAACATTAAATTCGATCCAATGTTATAACATTGGATCGAATTTAATAAAAATACCAATGTGCTGTTTGATGGGAAACATATATGTTTCCCATCAAACAGCAAATTGGTATTTTCGTGAAAATCAGTGTCGTTGGTTTAATTCACTATCAATCATGTTACATTTATAATTGGTATAAAAGTCACATAATATGTGTCGCTACATAATATGACGATCTTGCTTATGGCATTGCCCAGTGAATAGAAATTTAAGCTACATAGTTCTAGCTACAGTCCAAGTCTCGAGGCGAGTCACAAAACTTTATTTTATTAAATTCCGAAATTGGTTTAAAATTTTGGTAACTATCTCGTCGTTTGGACCATAGTTCAGCAAACATAATATTAATATAATATGGTATGGGAGGTAGCAACGTTTGAAAAAAAAGTATCTCAGGACGGCTGATTTTGTGATATGTCGTCATTCTTGCTCTTCGGTTACAGTCTGGGCGGTAGGGCTCGGAAACCTGGTTAATCTTCGCGATCCTATTCGTTAGAAACGCCATACATTTCCAAGAGAGCGTTTTCATTTCGATTCCGCTCTGAACGGACCGAAATTATTCCTGGTTTTGTTCTAAGAGCAAAATGAAATTGCTCACTCCTCAAAATACCGGTTAGAATCGTTCGCGGTTATGTTCGCCCCGCCCACTCACACACACCACGACCATCACCCATTGTCCACACATAAACAAGTTATGGCCTATTGGCTATTTTTTATTTTTTTATTTTTTTTTTAATAAAATTTGGGCCGTCTATGGGCTGTTCGCCCATATCCTTTTATTCCTTTTGAGCCTATTGGCTATTAGATGGTGCACTAGAAAGGGATAGAAGATATCACTGCACTAGTTACTTTCCGCGAGAAATTAACCAGGTTAATTTCAGAAGCAATACCGCTCGCATCTCGATTCCGCTCCGAACGAACACTTACCCAAAAACCTGGTTAAAGAGCGTTTGAACCTGGTTAAAAAAATACCGGTTCCGAGCCCTGCTGGGCGGCCTGACTGCCGGTAGTGGTTGCGTTCATTAGTGCGCAACCTTTTTGTCCAGGTTATATAATCCTGGATTTTAATGATTTTAAATGATTTTAAAATCATTTTAGTGAGCAAGGAGTGCTTAAGGTGACTCTGCGTTAAAGTAAAAAATCGTTTTGGATATGTTTTAGATCGCTTGTTTCTATGAGGCCGGGCCGGCCGGAAAACAAGAAATAGAAATTTTTAAATCACGCAAAATGGTTTTTGTCGCGTAATTTAAAAACCATAAATATATTTCATATAAGCTATGAGCAAATTATAGTGTATGCTTGAACTAATCTATGTACAAATTTTGGATGCTTAAATCACTCTCCTCTGTTGGCAAAATTAGAATCCCTGTTTTTATAGCGGTCTTTTTGCTTAATTATTCTGTGTTATAAAAGTTGACCAATCGTGTTATGCTATGGGTAATTAAAAAGATAAAGACATGATGAATACTGACAATGAACTTTAATTTCTTAGCTTTAGTCATTGTTGAGAAAAATCGATATCGCTGCAGCCAAATTATCAAGGCGTCACCTTAACACAAACGTAATAATTATGACAATAATAATAATAATTGTTAAATCCTGGCCTTTAACATGACAAGGGCCAGAAGCGAGAGATTGCCATTTCTTTTAATCAGGCGCTCCTTATATTAATAGCATCACCTGGAAAAATGAAATGCGCACTAATGAACGCAACGACTACCGGCAGCCAGACCGCCCGGACTTTAACCAGAAGAGCAAGAATGACGACATATCACATAACTGAAATACTTTCACGAAAACGTTGCTACCTCCTATACTTACTAATAGTTCTGTGTATTCATGTACGTATATATTGTATGTGTAGCCATGGTATTACCAATAAATGTCTAAATTTAAAGGAATTTCTATGTGTTTATTAAAATTTTTAAAAGCGATTTGCCATTGTTCTGTTTTGTATAACCTGGTCACTGAACACGTTGACCTAACTACTCGTCTCTTTTATTCATATACGAAAATATCTCTCGATCCTATCTTACCCGTGGAAACGAGATAACTAAATATTAGTACGCGAGTAAAAGAGATGAGCAGCTACAGGTCAATCAGGACCTGGGCAAGATATTTTATGCGAGGCCCCCTGATGACGTAAGAGGACGGCAGAGAAAAAGAATTTTTAGATACTTACTCAATTAATATTATTTATGAAAATTTGAGTATTAAAACTTGTAAATCCTAAAAAAAAACCCTGTGGTCCAAGGGGCGCGAGGGTTCTTGGCGAGCGAGGCCGTTCTAGGCGGTGGCCCACATCGCCCACGCCTTACGCCACCTCTGAAATCATGTGCCCTGTACTGTAAACTAATGGGATGCTACTTAACGCGATTGCCACTTAACCTTGCTATTAACGGTCATTTTGATCCAGCAATTAAAAGTCGCTCAGGTGCAGGTTAACCCTGCATTGTCACGACATTTAACCCCGCATCGATCGCGTCGACACGTGCGAGATAACATCGCAATTACTGCCCGTTCGCCTTTTTTACCCCCGACAGGACCTTTTACCAACGTCATAAGGACTAAAATGCAAACTCCAAATAGCCCAGCCGATGGCTATCGCAAGCCCTAGAGTCTAGACTGAACTGAACTGAAAATATCCAGTTTGTTGCTTGGCATAGATCAGTGCTCACAAAGAACTTAGATCGTTAAAATCCCACGTCTAAGTGCGCTCGAGCGCTTGTCGGATTTGAAAGGAGACTATTTAAAGTTTTTCGGTAGGTACGGGGTACCTACCTCGAGTCTCGACTGATTGGAAGAAACCGTTGCTATATATCTACATTGGCGCATTGGCTAGCGGCAAATACCAGTCGTTAACGCTGCTGAATAAATATCCTGTCAAAAATTCTCAAAACCAGGAAAGAGTTGCCCTTATTCTTTGCTTATGTTGTTATGTTTTTAATAAAGGTGGAAATTAACAGTTTTCTATTCTACTTTCTATCCTGTTGAACAAAGTACTTTATAGGACGATGGCTGAGCTTCGTCCACCTGGGTGCTGCTACGCCGCACGACAGTTTTCCAAGACCACTACCCTACACGGCTTCAAATATCTCAGCTCCAAGTATTACTGCGATCGGTAAGTATTTTAACATTACCGGTCGCTGAAGGGTTTTGTAAGTAATTTACCATTGCTACGTATTTTTTAACGCATGATTCATGAATATAGTTAGATCTACATTAAAGTATTTAATAAAGGCCCCACAGGCTACACAACTCTTAACTCTCCTGACTCTCGTGACGTATTCGCGGCGCATCCGCGGCAGGTTCGTTGCACGTCCGCGATGTATTTGCTGCGACCCGTCCCGCCTCGAAGCCGCTCGCCAATCGCTAGTAGGTACGTCTTTGATACATTGACATCTTAATAAAGACTGTCAAAGGCTCTCTTTTGTCTCCCAGTTGGGGCTGGCTAGTATGCTGCTGCGCTAGCGCGTGCTGCGCTGGCGTGCTGTGCGCGGTGCTGTGGGCGCGCTTCCTGCAAGTGCCCGCGCTGCTCACGCTGCGGGAGACCAAGTCGCCCACGGACTACATGGCCATGCCACTCGTGGGCATCTGCCCGCCCACTGAGACCGTGGCCCAGCTATTCCGGCAGCAGATGTGAGAATTAAGTTTTCATTGTAAGGGCGAGTTCACTTTATACCTACTTTAGATCGTTGCGTTGACGCGACGCAGCGCTACGGCTACCCCTCTCGCTTCGTTTCTCTCCTTCCACCGTGTGGACTCGCCCTGAACTATGGGTACGTGCATTTTAGCCTGAAAGATATCTCTAGTTTCATCAACTTACCGATAGAAATTAGAATGGCGAGATAGTGCTTTCGGCCAAACAAATTGGTGAAATCATACCGAGTGCTCGGTCGACGGCACTGTCTCGACGCCACTCTATTCGATAAGTTGATGAAACTAAAGAGATCTTTCAGGCTAAAATGCACGTGCATGTATGTATCTTTAACATGTGAAGACATTTCCAACTATAACTTACTAGGTATGCCTTTTGCAAACTCTCAAATATTTCCACTAATACACCACTCCATGTTTAGGGTCATAAACGAAACGGAAGAGAGTCGTCTCCCGGAGATTCTAGACCACGTGCTACGGCGGAAGTATACCACTATAGATCAACTCAGCACGTTAGAGGAAGTGCTGCGGAAGAACAACGTTACTCTAGCTGGCGCGTTGGAGCGAGTCATGCCACCGTGCAACAAGATAGTAAGGAACTGTCGCTGGCAGTCCGTGACTATACCCTGCGAGACTCTGTTCGAACAACAGCTCACGCAGTGGGGTGTTTGCTGCCTGTCTAATATTTCGGCGTAAGGGTTTTGTCATTTTCCTCATAATTACCGACTGCTTAGGTACATGAACCCTCCTCCAATATTGGTGATCTGCAGTTATTAATATGTGATTTCGACACCTAACTATGTCGTGCTTAGTTGTGTTGTGCATAGTTTGGCAGAAATATTCAGACTAGGCCTAAACGTAGGTCGTAGGAAGGTATTAGACTAATCATCTAATAAATTATAACAGTAAAACATTCCTAACTCACGATGCCTTAAACTCGACACATTTGTGTGGATTTAATATTAATTTTTAACTTTAGTTTTCTGGGTGCCAATTTTTACTTATGATTCAGAAGAACCATACGTACCGCTTAATGTTTTCTTAATATGAATTTTCAGAGCAAACTTGAAGCCATCCTTGTACACGCGTCTGGCGTTCTCGAGGACACTCAGTATTGGCCTGCAGTGTTCGCAGCCGGACAAGCCAGTGTTAACAGGGTGTGAGGTGATTATTTTTAGGGTTCCGTACCTAAAAGGTAAAAACTGGACCCTATTACTAAGTCTGCCTGTCCGTCTGTCTGTCTGTCTCCCATACAAAAACACATTTTTTACCTATTTTTGCTATATATGAAAACCTAACTCGCACTTGGCCGATTTTTTTAAGTGGCATTTGAGCTATCAATTGTTTTTTGTTTCAATGGTACTACGAAATTTCAACGAAATGCACCTAGGCGAACAAATGCATACATACAATGGGTCTTACAAGGTCTTACAATTTTGGCAGCCCTGGCTACGTTTGACATAACTGCATGGCCCATGATAGTCGTGCGATTCAATGTATGTCCATACTAATACTTATAAATGCGAAAGTGTGTCTGTCTGTCTGCCTGTTATCTCTTTTGTCGGACTGACTTTGCCGAAAGGTTTGGAGACACTGAGTCCCGGGAAAGGATATATAGAATACTTTTTATCCCGGAAATATACGGTTCCTGCGATAAACGAATTTTGGTGTAACGGAGTTGCGGGCGTCATCTAGTAAGAATCCATACCTAGGTACAGCTAATATTATAAATGCGAGAGTCTGTCTGTCCGTGACGTCTGTGTGTCTATCTGTCCGTCTGTCTGTCCGTCTGTTTTTCTGTTTATCTGTCTGTAACCTCTTCACGCCCAAACCGCTGAACCGATTTCGTTGCTCTTTCGATGCCTGAATTTAATTTATTTTTCCAGCTATTCACGAAATACGAGGGCGAGGGCTGGGTGGACCTGCTGTCTACGGCGCTGACGCCTGGCCACAACTACGTGGCGCAGCTGTCCTTCACGTCCGTGGTTGACAGCGACCCAGACAAGTTAGTCGACGAGACCTGCATCGCCACGGAGACATATTCGAGGACTGCGTGCCTGGTAGTACTTCCAACGAAAAGGAGGGATGTTATAAGTTTAACGTCTCTCTCTCTCTCTCTCTCTCTCTCTGTGTGTATGTGTGTATGTGTGCGTCGTCGACAGCGATCCCGACAAGCTGGTCGACGAGACCTGCATCGCTACGGAGACCTACTCGAGGACTGCTTGCCTGGTAATACTTCCGACGAAAAAGAGGATTGTTATAAGTTTGACATCTCTCTCTCTCTCTGTATGTGTGTATCTATGTGTATTGGCAATTGGCTTAGATTTTGTGTAAAGTCACTTACGCGTTTTTTTATTATCTAATTGCAAAATAGACGTAGGCTTAATATTAAAGATACGCGGTTTTGAAATCAAACAATTTAGTAAAAGGATGCATTTTTTATTAGAAAAATCAAATATTTTATATTTTTTTACAGTGTAATCTAGCAAAAATATGATGTAGTAATTACCAAAATCAGTTAACAATATTATCTATTCTTAATTTTTATTGATATCCTATTTTTTAATAGATTTTAGTCTTTTTCTGACAGATGTCAAAATAATCATTTGAATTAAAAAAAATTATAATGATTTATTAAATAAGTACATACTGAAGCCCTGCTCTTCCACGGACCTGAAGGAAAGGACCCCCACCCGGAGCACGACTTCTTATGGGGTCGAAGGTCAAGAATCAAGATGAGTCCGACGCTTAAATGTAGGGACTGCAGCAGCTATACTCTCCAGAGTATAGCCGCCAGACTCCAGTCTGTTGGAGCTTAGCTCAGTACGGTGCTCCAATATGGGCAGATTCCGTCACTAATTTCGTAGTAATAAGGCGGGCATTAGCCGGGCGACAGCTACTCTTCGCAACGTACTAGGAGGTGCCGTACGGTCACCTAGGCGGCAGCTACTGCCGTAGCGGAAGATCCGTCGTGGCAGCTAGTTACGAAGGTCTTCGCCAAGTTGCCCATCCTCGTTCCAGAGAAGACTCCGCGGCCTGCAGCGAGAGTTCCGGCGGGTTCAAAGGCAAGGAAAGCAGCCTCGAGGCATACGATCGTTGGGCCACGAAGATAATGATCTATTCTCTGTTCCGCACCGGGAGTGCGGAGGCTTATGCGAACCTCCAAATTTCTATGTAATCGGGGCTCCGAGTGAGGCTGGAAACCTACCCGGCTTAGCTAGTCCCGACGCCGAACTCTTCAATTTGCCGAAGCGTTCCCTTACTTTGGTGATAGTCTGCTCCCTTTTGTAGAAGACCGTCCGGTCGTGGAGGGAGCCCTATTTTTGACAAATCCAGAACATCCCTCCGTATACGACTGAAGGCAAATCGCAAGTGGTTTTATTGGGTACGTTTAGCACTACTCGTCGCCCAGTGCCACATATCCCCGGGGTGCTTCAGCTTAACTGAGCCACATCCCCAACCTGGTGATCATATTTTGTCGTGGCGATTGGTTGCCGCCTGGATTTTTAAGGTGAAGAAATAATGACTACACATTATCTTCAAGGCAATGATAATGTAAAATGTTGGTAAAAAACATATAATTTAAACATTCTAGCATGAATACATTACATACGAACAATATTAAACAATAATTAAAACATACTTACGTGGTGGTTTATCTCGGAAAAATAGTTATTTCTGGGAGCACTTACTATTTTCATTATATTTTTCTTGCCGCTGTAGTAAATACGCGGAATTGCTTCTAACTTCCGGCCTCCTACTGTTCCGCGGTATTGTTTCGATGGCAAAATGTACGTTTCTAATTGGATAATTTAAATTCTGTGGTGAAGCCTAATATAAGCCAATATGCGTTTCGAATCGGCTGGCACAATATCTCAATTTTGTGCATTTTGCTGTTCGCGGTTTTTACTAGTTGCGCTTACGCGGAATTGCACGCGCAGCGACGATTTGTTTTAAAACTAACATGGTCAAGAGCGTTCTTAGCAATAGTTCATCATAATAACCCCAGTGCTGAAAATTTGGGTTTATCTTTTTATCATGTAAAATGCATTAGTTTTTGCTTTTAACCACCAACAACTAATTATTATTATACTTACCGTTTACGACACTCTATTTCCAGCTTAGATGCAGAGAGAATTTCTGTGGTTGCTTGGACCCGCTTCGGATAAAACACGAGAATGAGAAACTTAATCTTCCCGTGTGTCCCATGACTAAGCTCAACTGCTTGCGATCTTTCAACAACAGTGAGTATGCCCTCTACTATAGTCCGGTCTCAGAGTGAGTAGAAATTTATCGTTGGATCTATCGCTAGTAGCGATTCGCTAGTCGCTACTAGTTTCTTACACGCTCGATTATACTGATTTTTCATTTTGCATTTGATACGCCACAGCGTGCCTGTGAAAATGAAATAACAATATCGTAGTTTTCGTATAAACAACTTACATCCACGTCGCTCTTAGCGCGTGTTCAGACCAAACTGACTATACGCGCGGTTAGATGTGAACGAAAAAGTGAATATGTATGGAAATACAATAAACTGCGTAACGTTCGCTCACATTCGGCGGCTCACAGTCGGTTTGGTGTGAACACGCGGCCTATTGTCTTTTATCTTCGCTATAATAATTGTACTTTTATATTATCTAGAAAAATAAATAATTTATGTCTTTGTTATGTTTCACTTTTCTCGTTTGCCCCCTTATTTATTATTTTTATAAAATAAGGGGGCAAACGAGCAAACGGGTCACCTGATGGAAAGCAACTACCGTCGCCCATGGACACTCGCAACATTAGAAGAACTTCAGGTGCGTTGCCGGCTTTTTAAGAGTAAATACGCTCTCTTCTTAAAGGTTTGCAGGTTGTAATAGTCGGAAATACTGCTGATGACAGTTCGTTCCAGTTCACATTATAAAATACCCCTCTTTTTCTCTCTCTCTTACCTACCTATGCGATACGATATCCTATATCGTACCTCGTGATGTAATAAATACTTTTTTTTTTGTAATAATTACAGGCAAATCCACGTGTCGCTGCTTGCCATCCTGTAAGAAAGTAATCTCTACGATGTCGTTGGAGTCCAGTAAAATGATTTCGACCAGCAAAACATACGACGATTTATAGTAAGCTAACCTTAATCTTTTAATTTAAATAATACAACCCTGTGATAAAACGTTATGCCTTTTCTTTAATTTGAATTTTACAAACAATTTTATTGAAATTAATATTCAACTTTGTATTGTAGTTATTTTTCGACGCGCGTATTTATCGTGGTGTAAAAATGGCTTTAATTTCAGTCTTGGATTGGACGAGTCGACGAGTACAATCCTCAACATCATCGTCAGGATAAAGGGCTCCAAGATATTCGTCGTAAACCCCACAGAAACGTGGATCACTTTGTTGTGTAAGTGCGCTACATACCTTACGTTTTATGGTTACGATATCGTAAAGCACAATTATAGGTCTACCAGAATCTGATGGCAAAAATTGAGAAAATAAATTGACTGTAGCAAATCCGGGGTAATTGGAATAAAACATTTTGATCCTTTTTTTTCTTATAGCGGCTGACTCTGTGTGTTAAACATGCAAATAAAAAAATGTATCCAATGATCAAGGATATTTTTTGAAAATCTGCTGTCAAAAATTGCCATCAGATTCTGGTAGACCTATATTTACATCCAACAGATGGAAAATACACGGTATGGCGGTACACCTATTCTAATCCCAAAATTTCTTTTGCTTACCACAGTGACGAGGGCAACGCTGTCGTCAATAGCATAAACACAGTAAGTAGGGTTTAGGCGGTTTCGAGAAAAACGCGGTTAAAGTTTTGTTGCGAAAATCATCAATATTTTTTTTATTTGTGGTCCTATCATGACGGTTGATACCTTAAATGAAAGATAATTTCAGCGTCTATCTAATACTTTTTTGTAAATCAAATCCGCAATATATAGACGTAGATATATAAACAATATTAGTTATGCTATGTATCTGCTGGAGATCTGTGGTAGAGGTCACTTAGCATAAATACAGTAAGTGTGAATTTTACTGGCTTTATGCTAAGTATCCATACAATTTTTTTAATTTATCTCATATATAAAAATGGATTTTCAAATGTGTAAAACTCGAAAACGGCTGAACGGATTGGGCTGATTTTAGTCTTAAAATATCCGTAGTAGTCCAGGGAAGGTTTTAAAGTGACACGAAGTTCACCGGGACAGCTAGTATGGGTTATAAGTTTTATTAAATTAGCTGTAATTGTTATAATAAAACAATAAATTATATTAAAAATGTATGTATTTTAAAACTATATTGTTATAAAATTGCAGAAAGTTGAAATTAGTTACGAAAATCAACAAATATTTTAGTTTTTATCACATTTTTTCTTACGATTATTAAGCAGCTCTTATGATCATTTAACAAATAAAAAATAAAGTTTCACTTTACTTAATTAACTTAGTCTTAAGCGTTTCAAATTGTCACAGCCGTGAATATGAATCATGTTAACTGAATGTGCATTAATCAGTCTCCTCAATATTAATTAAGTGCTTTAAATCACAGATTTTCTTATAAGGAAAAATGAGATACATAACGTAGATAATGACTATTATTATTGTAAACTGTAAATTTTTTTCTTCTATAATCTAGGTATATCTTTATACGATGCTATAGAGTATATTTCTTCTATAAACATCTTTATAAAATCCTCAAATAATAAAAGCTATAACCATTTAGCCTACGACATAAAATTTTCTTCTGTAACAGTGTAAAAGTTAAATAACATTTCATCATCACAAAACAAAACCATGAGAACTAATCTTCATGGTCTACGGAAAGGACTAAAGATGGATCGTTAACTGGCAAGTCGAACCAGAATTGCCGTCGGTTGGGTAACATCAAGGGAACGAGATCTTTGACTATTCTCTCTTTTCGTGAAGAGGTGATACCTCTTGGTGAACTTCTCTGTTCAGCACAAGGAAACTGTTTGCTTTTTAAAATTTTGTTTTGTAAAAAGTTTAAACTTCTGAATTCCTCATCAGCGTGAGATTTTTTATAAAACAAGTTATACTCTCCACGGATAATAAGGAACCTATCGTATGATCCGGTCACTTTATGTAATATAAATACAGTATCGTATCTTACTGTCTTTATTATAAGGAACCTAAAAGAAATATTTATAACATCTACTAAACAAGATTACAGTATGGCCTTATACTGGTTTTAAGACTAATTAATCAATTTATAAATATTCAAATACTGCTAAGCATAAAAACAGTATATCTCCTTACTGCTTATTTGCTAGGCTCATATTCATTTCCTATATAGTAGGTGACATAACATATTAGCAGTATAGATGCCATACTGTATTTTCGCCGAGTAACTCTCAGAAAAACCTCTGCAGTAAGTATACATACTGTAATTATTATGCTATGTATTCTTTAAAAAAATCTTGACTCACTGTTATTTTAAAATTTGTAACTTTGGTTAAAAAAGAGATATATGCGAATGGATAAGACACAAATGTAGAGCTCATTTTCGTGATCGCGGCTGTATATCTAACTCATTTTTGGCCAAAACCCGACTTACTGTGTTTATGCTATTGACGGCAGAATATACATGGCTTATGTACCACCGAGGAAATTGATTCTTAGGCAGTTGACGGACCTACGTCGTTTGGTCGGCTTATGTCAATTTAATGTTACTAGCTGTGAATTGTGATCGGTCGGATGGGTTTGACCTGGTTTGACTTTTGGTTTGACTTAACGTGACTGAATTACTTAGGTCCGCCATCAGCCTAGGAATCAACTTCTCTGATAGTACCTACTTATACTTTTTATTATTGCATGTTATTTATTTGAGAGTTTCATATTTTAATTAACATTTTATTATTACGTTTAAATGAAACTAATTTTATTATTTAATTATTTTTCAGCGTCCCTGGGCGGAGTTTTTAACATGTTTCTCGGTGTGGGACTGTTCAGTGCTTTAGAGATATTGTTTCTCATTTTCGTGAGGTGTCCCATAGCGATCAGAAAATCCAGCGAAGTCACTCTGCACCGCGACGCAGTCAGCTAGTATAATGAATTTCGTTGTACTGAAATATTTTTCTCAATAAAGTTTGCTATAAAATTTATTGCATATTTATTTGGTAATTCCAAACGATCTTGGGGATAAGGGATGATTTATTATTATTTATTATTAAGTATTACAAAGTCCCTCTCCTACCAACTACCATACCAAATAGCACCTCCATCGTGGGTATCGCAGACACAATCGATTTTCAATTGTTATGCGACAGCCGGCTGCCGCTTGGGGATTGATGGGTTAATCGAAAACATTTTGCCACATGCTAGAATAAAATATTTAATAAGGAGGCGAAGTTCTTGTAAAAAAAAAACTGCACACGTGTTTTTGACATTGACGTACATTTGACGTATCTTATAATATGTACTGTATTGTTTTCATTTTTATTTAAAAAACATTTTATTTAAAGATTTTCGAAAAAAGTCGAGTATATTATAATTTTTTTCATATAAAATATAAGTGCAAAAATCTAGGAAAATGTCCTCTTGGAAAAAAGCTGCAAAAGCTAACCAAAAAACACATAGAGAAAGACATCAACCAGAGTCCCGCAAACATTTAGGGCTCTTGGAAAAAAAGAAAGATTATAAGAAACGTGCTGACGATTACCATGAAAAAGGTGCTACGCTTAAACTTCTTCGCAAAAGAACTTTGGATAAAAATCCCGATGAGTTCTACTTTCACATGATAAACTCCAGAGTAAAAGATGGGGTAAGTCACAGATATTTTACCTGATTCTACGTATATTCCGTGTTCCCTAGTAGCCATGAATGTTGACTATCTCTTATGTTTCTCCAATTGTTCGCCTAAGTATTAGTGCCTCAGAACTTAGTCACACATAATTAGGAAGTGAAAATGTTTGTCTCTAAGACATAAACATGTTCACAAAAGCAGCTTTCTAACTTGAATCAATAACTTTGTTATTAACACCTCGATCGTACCGCACACACAATAGACTTTCAATTGTTATGCGGCAGCCGGCTGCCGCTTGGGGATTGATGGGTTAAAAAGAGAACTTTACAATAGCTTTAGCGATTAACCTACAATAATTGAAAAAAGTAATGTTGTATCGCTGTACTGACTTGTGGAGTTGAAAAATGGCTGATAAATAAAGTTATTTCTAAAGGTTCATCATGAAGTTGAGAAAGAGGATGAGTACACACCGGAGCAGATCAAGTTGATGCAGACGCAAGACATCAAGTACGTCAATATGAAGAGGACCATTGAGAGCCGCAGGATACAGCGGTTACAAGTAAGGGATCATACCTATACTTCTTATGTTACACAATTGCTAATTTAATATATAAAATTCTCATGTCACAGTGTTTGTGCGTGAACTTCTTCAAAACTACAGTTACTCTATACCATAGTTGAGAGGGATTAGAAAAAGATTGAATAAATGAACTGCTCTGTAATTTTTTTATGTTGATGTTTCTACCTGATTTGTAATTGTAAGGGCCTGTTTCACCACTTCCTGATAAAGTGCCGGATAGTCTATCCACAACTTTTTTGACAGATTCTCCATACTTTATCTGTCAAGTTAAGTTGTGGATAGACTATCTGGCACTTATCAGGAACTAGTGAAACAGGCCCTTAATTATTTAATGTTATTCAAATATTAGTATGCAGTATTCATCATAATATAATGTTTTCAGTCACAACTCCACATGACAGATGTGATAGATTCAACACCAAATACCCATGTGTTCTTTGTTGATGAAGGCGAAGAGAAAGAATTTGATCTGGCCAAACGTCTGGACACACATCCAGCGCTCATTAACAGAAAGTCCAATAGACCCAGGCTGTCAGACTTAGAAAAAATGTCCTTACCAGACGTCAGTGAAGCAGTAAGTAAATTGTTTATCTCTTTTAGAATTTTCTTTTTTTTTATATTGAACTGTAATACTCATTGACCTTCATGAGTAGACAAAAACTCTTCTTTTTTTATACCTAAGAGGTTTTTCAGTAAGGACAATACATTTTGTGTCAATATTTGCATTTAGTTTTTGCTTAGCGTTATGCACCCAACTTATTTTTTGGCTAGTTATTAATGTACAGTTTTGCGTCAATAACTTAACTCCCCAGTTCAGTTCCAACAGTAATTTTATTATGATTTTCTTTGCAGGCTTTAGAATCAGCAAAGAAGTCGAAAGAGAAGATTTATAAAGAATTGTCTAAGAGGATTGAGAGGGAAGAACATCTGACTGTTGTCCAACAGAAGATGGAGTTAAAAAGAAATCTCCAGGACAAATCAGTCAAGATTCTGAAACCTAAGAAGGTCCAAAAAGGTACTAAGGTATCCGCACCAGTGTACAAGTTCCAATACATTAGAAAAAAATAATAACACATTCTAGTTTATTACGATTTAATAAATACAACCTTAAATCTAATAGTTGTTAGTTTTTTTGGCAACTGTCGGTTGCAAAGACTGCACCATTCTGCCAGTGTCACATAAATTAAAAAGATATGTTCATTTTCTTAAATTCTAAATTACACAAATCATATCAAAAATATTTTTACCTAATCATAATTTCGTACAAGTCTTATAATTATAATATTATTCATAAACCTAATTATCACAATAAAAGAAATGCAATTTAAATATTTTGTACAAGTTTTTAATACTAGATATATTTGTCTGTAATTTTTAAACTAGGGTTACATTGTTAAGACGTTGACTACTGTGGCACTTATGTTTTATTCTATAAAAATAGTAGCAAATGCCTTCTTATTTGGATTGGTTTGTTTTAATACCTATATGGAGGCCACTCAGGCCTTAGTTCTTTTTTACAAGTTTTTATTTTTTTATTTTTAAATGTTTGAACTGGCACTACAAAACATGGTCCAACTTCTGATGAAATACAAATTAAACATTAGGTATCACAATAAAAATCAATCGCCAAACAATAATATCGTTGTCAAAAAGTTATTTTGATTAAATAAAGGCATACAAAGTAAAGAGTAAATAAAAATGTGTCTTTTCTAATCACAAATAACTCCATCTCTTTCTTACATCTAAATTTCCTACTATAGATCCTTCGATCAAATATTTATCGAAGTTTAGATCTGTCTCTTACTATATTATCTAACAACACTTTGAGCATTGATCTAGTTAAAGGTGGTAACTGTGTCAGTTCGATAACAATAACTACAGTCTACAGTCCTCAGCCCTACCACGTCAACTAGTTGTGGTAACTTTTCTGTGTGGCAAACACATGGTCATTGCCACATGGTCACTAGCACGTGGTCACTTTCACATATCACGAGAAAATGGTCAACTGCTACACTGTCGCTACAACATATTGGCTACCAAATGATCGTTACCAAATCTCGGTAAGATAAAGGCATAAACGCATTTCTGAAAATCATTTGTGCCCTTGTCTCTGTAACTCTGACATGGTTGTAACCCCATGTAAACTATCTCGTGGTCATTCCTACATGTAGACTGACATGGTCACAATCACATGAAGTCTACTACATGGTAATTATCAGTGCCGGTTCTAGTACTACCAGCGCCCTGGGCCATATTTCTTTGGTGCCCCGGGTGCTGGTAGTGATAAAAAGGGGCGCCTGCGGCTTTTTTTAGCATTTCATCCGGCGCGGCGCCCTGGGCGGTCGCCCAGCGTCGCCCCCCTATCGCCGCCACTGGTAATTATTACCACATGCAGATCACGTGGTCACTACCACAGTACACACTTGCGCTCTGGGTTCATGGGCGAGCCGGTGGGACATGACCACGCGCGCGCGAACTCCTCCGAGTTGCTCAAGGTGCCTATGACTCTGATCTTGTTGGGGCTGTGTACTCCTTCCACCATCTTAGATTTTAGCGCGCCCACCGTTGAGTTGCCGCACCATATCTGCAAAAAATATGACGGTTAATCTTTTAGTTTGTACTTGTTTGTGGGCTTAAAATAGTATATATAAATAATACTAGTATTAGGCCGTGCTTAATCTTTACTACTTAAATACCTTTCGTGCCGCACTTTTTGCGCGATGAACGCTCACAAGCTTTCGCCTATATTTGACTGACGGGATACATAAATAATAAAATGAAATAAAATGTCTGTTCATGGCATCGTAGATCTGATTTAAGTGTTATATATTTTGTTTGAAAATCTACGTTGTCGAATAGTAACACTCACGTGTTCTTTCTTATCATCGGCTTGCTTAGATGCTCTAATAAAGGGGATGTCTCTTCCTGCGATTATTTATCTCTGTCTATAAAACAATATTATGGAAGTTCTGTCTCTATCTATCATATTCCCTGACTCTTTCTGAATCCACACCGTATCCGTAAAAGATGGAACTGAGCGAGTTTCATACGCTGTTTCCTCTCGCCTGGCTAGTTCCCGAACGGGTGGTAAGCATCGTTGTAGACGTTCATAAAGTGGATGCTAGCAACTTCGTTGCCCCTCAATTCGTTTATCGCGCGGGAACCGTAGATTTTTCAGGGATATAAGTATCCTATGGACTCAAAGTATCCCCATACCAAATTTCAGCAAAATCGTTTTAGCGGTTTGGGCGTGAAGAGGAACAGACAGACACACTTTCGTATTTATTATATCAGTACGGATACCTGCGCGAATCCCAAGAAGAACAGCTGATCGGGCTCATACTGTAGCCCCGGCAGCGCCAAACGCCTTGTGCCGTGTCGTCGCGCGTGCAACCTGTACGCTCGGAGCGCGGCGCGCAGACCGCCGTTGTCAGCGATGTTCTCGCCCTGCGTATTGAAACCGTGCACCTGGGGAGGGTGATACGAATTTAGGATACTCAAGAAATCAGACTGTCCAATTTTCGATAAAGGAAACTAAATGCTGAGAAACAAGTGTGCACCTTTAAGGGCATTTAAGTAGGGTGGGTTTTCCCATAATTTGGCATGTATAACCACGATCGGTTGGGCAATGGTTTGGTCGAGGGATTTGCCTGGTCTTCCCAGTTCACTCTCATGAGTATGGTAAACCTAATGACACCTGCACAATACGCTTAGGTTCTACTCTACAGTAGTTTAGAGTGTGCCAAAAAATATTATGCATACTCTTAAGAATCATATCCCTCCCGGTGCAGTCAGCTAGAAATAGAACACAAAGACTGAGAGTCTTGACTGTTTTGAATACTAAAAAACTTTTGGGCGTCAATGATATCGATATTTATAAACCCGCCCTCCGCTGGGACTTGGGAGCTGTTCCACTGACCTTGTACCCCGGCAGCTGCGGCAGATGGTACCGGCTGTACTGGTCGATGATGCACCGCACCTTCTCGTGATAATGCTCGAGGGTGGCCGCCGACCACCACTGCTTGAGGTTCCCTTCTTCGTCGTAGCGCCGGCCTATAACAAATTAGTACATATTTACTCTACTACTAGAAGTCAAAGTCACCATAGAATTCTAAACCCTTTCTAATATGGTCATGCTAAGCATGCATAAAACCGGCCAAGTGCGTTTCGGGCCACGCGCAATATAGGGTTCCGTAGTACCGCTAGTTTTGATATTTTTTTAATGGTCAATGAATGTACATACATTTATAACGTGTTTTATACTACTAACAACATCATTTATTACGTTTAAAGGAATTTAAACGAAAAGTTCCTTTATACTTCGCCGAATACATTTTTTTTAGTTGATCGACTATTACTCAATAACTTATGAAGTATTCTTAGCCGTGATAGTTTTCCTTTTAAATTCAGCATATTTCGTACTCCCGAGAAATTTTTCACATTTCCAGAAGCAACTGTTTAGCTGGTAGAAGGGGGGGACACTGGACTCTAGCGATTGTTTCCACTTTAAAACTTTCTTTAAATGGATCCCTCAATCGGAAAATGATCTATAAAACTCATTATATTTTTAAAAAACCTATCCAACGACACCCCACACGGAGGGGTGGACGCGAAAAAAAAATTCATCCCCGCTTGATGTGTAGGGGTACCTTAAAAAAATATTTTTAAAGATCTCATATACCCACCATTTTATTGGCATCATTAATATGTGCATTCATGCCGAATTACAGCTTTGTAGGTCCTATAGTCTCTGAGCAAAACCGCGGACAGACAGACGGACGGACAGACCGAAACTATAAGGGTTCCTTGTTGACTACGGAACCCTAAAAAGGAAGTATTTTCTCGATTTCACATTGCTTACAAGTAAAAACAACGGATATAGGTTGTTGTCCTACAGAAGGCGATATTTTGGTAGCCTGGAACAACAGGAACTACCGATGAAAGGTCAACAAGCGGAAGTCGGGACTGCTCTGATGCCTAGTATAGATTTTAAACTTTTTTGTGCAATTTAAACATAAAGACTAACAGTAGATTAAGAGAAAATGTAATTTTGGTACGCGCCAAAATTATGTAAATGAGACAAACAAAGGATATGGGCGACTGGCCCATAGACGACCCTAATTATTGTAATAATAAAAAAAAAAACAAAGACTAAAGATAACACATAATATAGAGGGTTTTGTAAACCATTATGGTTTACAAAAACCTTTTTAGTGGATAGGGGGTGGAAATTACCTTGGTCATCGAATCCGTGAGTGACCTCGTGACCCATTATAGCGCCGATTGATCCGTAGTTTATGGCTCTGAAAAAGATACATTTTAAGTAATCCAAGCAAGTAGGTAAGTTAATGGAGAAATTTAAGTGTAAGTAAAGGGAAGACTCACTCGATTCCATTTCCGTAGAAAGGAGGCTGTAAAATGCCAGCTGGGAAAGCTGAAAATAAAATTAATGGGTTTTAATGGTGAAACAAAATACCTAACTCAAATAATAAAGGATTGAATATAAAAGAAATACTCACTGACTGAGTTGAGAGTGGCAGAATAAAACGCGTTGACTGTAGTGGCCGTTGCCACCCACCTAAAAAAGAAACATATTTTTTATAACTTTGTTCCCATTTACCAAGGGAATAAAAGAGAGAACGTAATCTATTATTAACATGCACGGAAAGACTTTTATGATGAAGAGATTAAAGAAATTATTAGTTACACATTTATTCTCCTCATTCGGATTTCGGCAAAATAGGGATTTAAGGAATCTCTTATTATTTACCTGTCTCTGTCAGGTTTTTCCCTTAGTGAGTTAAATGATTTCCTCACAGCAGCCCACGTCAGTTTGAGGTACGTCGCGAATAGGTCGCCCTCCACAACTTCGGCCTGAAAACAAATTTCAGGTAGTCACCAAAAGTGCCTGCTAAGCTTTGCTTTGAATTACCACAAGCATAAGGAGAAACATTATTTATTGAATGGAATTGCACTAAAGCAGCGGTCGGAAAATCATGGCCCACGGTCATGATTACCAGCTACTTGTAGCTCGCAAAGGTTTTGCAAAAAAAAAGTTGTAACTATCAAAATAAATTTGGTTTCTACAGTTAATATTCCAATTTCGGCCCATCTTTAGTGTATTTAGTCACCTTGTGGCCCATTCCGGCCAAAGGTTCGCCGACCTCTGATCTACAGTAATGGGCAATGGCAGGTAGTATGGTGCAAAAATATCCTTACGTGTTGATAGTGTTTATCCAGTCGCTCTGTGTCAAGCAACCAAGCAGGGAATCCCACGAAGTTGCGTATAGCGGCCAGCTTGGTGAGGGTCTTCTGGCGCGTGGTGCCGTCCATCCACTCCAGTGTTTGGACAGTCTCCGCGAACGCCGAGCGGACGTCCTCCACCATCTCTATAGCCTGGAGCAAAAATAATGACCTTGGACTTGCTTTTTGGTGTGTAGTTGAGTTAGTTCTTGCGGTCACTTTTGTTGCTTGTATAAAGGTACCTGACTGCTTTTTCAGGTTAGTACAAGAAACCAGCTATAAGTACCCTAAATAGATTTACTGGTTTCTTATTTAAGTGAGATTCGAAAACTTAGGTTAGTGTGCACTTTGCAGCCTGCGTTTATTAGTTGTCGCGCATAAAATTTGTCGAATCCGAATCAAATAACGTGTATCACGTCTCTGGAATTAAAAACAGTGACTTACAATATCAGCTTACCTTTACTCTGGACGCGTTGTCGAAATGCCTATTCACGTACAGATATGAGACAGCGACTCCAAAGTTGGCATTGACGTTGGTGGTGCAGGACTTCCAACGCGGGGTGCGCTGCTGCAGCCCGAATACGGCGCGAGAAAACTCGAACCCGAGAGTTCGGAATTGGGCCAAGGTCATCGGTGCGAGAGTCGAGAATACGCTCCACCACATGAAGCGTTCTGTGGAGCAAGGTTTCATCTTTATTTAGGACATGATTTCAATTTTTTTTAAGCTATTGCATAACTTTTATCGCGGGCTTTGAGCCCGGCGACCGAATCAAGAAATCCCGTAACGAAAAACACCTAACATTCGTTTAACGTCGTTTCGGTTCGGCAGACTTCGGCACGGTGTTTGTATGCATGACACTAGACGTATGCGAATTATACTTGCATAAGTTGATAAAAAATGCTATGCAATAGCTTTACCGCGGCAGTTCCCGAGTGCCACAAGTATTTTTTAAACTGAAACTTATTGCATCGGCTCAAACTTATTCGTCCATTTATTGCATGTCGCGACTCGCGTGACGGTCGGCCGCGGAGAAGGGGTAAAGTTTTACTTTTATCGCGGTTTCTTAAAACCTCACAATCATCTGTCTGCATTGAATATGCTTCAAATCTACCCAAAACACAAATGATTTTGAAGTTTTGAGTAGACCACAGGAGAGGACATAGGCAATTTATGGTGACGAAACGTACGGTTTGGGTTTGTAGTCGCAAGTAACGTCTTGCACTGATAACTCACCAACAAGCACTGGTTCAGTCACGTTGAGCAGAACGGATAGTTTCTGCAGGTAGGGCAGGTCCATCACAATAAGTCGGTCCTGAGTGAGGCTCAGTGTCACGTTGGTGTCAGCGAACACCAGAGATAGGTATTTTTCCCAGTTATGCTGCAACAAACGTGTGTATAAGAAAACGAATCCCAAGTCTTGATGCAGTTGCTGTTGTAGTGGTACGTCATCGCTTGGAATGAAAAATTTTTGGAAGGAAAGATCGTTAAACCAGCTGACAGATCGCACTACGATAGGAAAAAGCCACCGAATATGCAAATTACATGCTTTGTTCAAGTATATTGGGCCTTCGATACTCTCACTTATCAGTTATCTGATAATATATATGCACTTCACAAATGCAGTTCTTGCCCAATTTCTTTTATGTACTATCGATCTATGTCGATTCCTAGGCAGATGGCGGACCTAAGTAATTTGGTCGCGTTACTACTGATAGGTTTGACTTAACCTATCAGACCGATCACAGCCATTGAATTGACATACCTACCTAAGCCGACCAACTGACGTAGGTCCGTCAACTGCCTAGGAATCAATTGCCTCGATGGTACCTATTGGTACTTGGTAGTACAACTTTACAGTGATTGTGGCTAGTGAATTACCATTTTCCACTGCGGGGGCGCGTCGGTGGGTCCCTGCACGAAGTGTGTGACCGCGACGTCGTGGAACAGGTGGGTGCCGCCGCGACGGACCTCCACCGGCGTCATTATCTGAAATCATTAGGTGGATTATGGTAACACTCTCAGGTAAATTATCGTCTGAAACTTGAAAAGGGGATTCGTTCGAGTGGTACCTATTAGTAGGATGGTTTGAATTAAAGGAAAATAGGTATACTTAGGTATACTTAACATTTTACTAATTCCTTGACTACAAAATACAGCTGATCATTACTGTTCAATCCCAAAATAATACCCCAATTCTTTGCAATGCAACATATTATTAGAATCTTCGTCTCGCGTTACTTCTTAATAGTTCCAAGGAGTTTGATAATACCATATTTTTGTATTTAATTTGGAAATGGGCTGAATCGAACAAGGAACGAAGTTTGACCTTGGTACATCATTAGTCGTTCCCAGAAAATCAACCCATCTCTCTTTGACCTTGAACCATTTATACCGAGGATATTTGGACTGATCATCTAATTGTCTGAAAAGTAAGATGATCCATGCGTCAGATGGGCATGTAAAAAGTCGGTCCTGCGCGTCGTCTCTCGCCAGTCGTGTCGGTCTTCCGCCCCACTGGATTATGAGAGTAAAGGAATAGAGAGTGCTCTTGTGTACTGCACACACACTTGGGCACTATAGAATTACTCCTGCGTAACTGGCCTGGTTTCAATGAAACCGGCCACCGTCACTGAAACTGGTGTGGGAGTTATTAGTTGGACTCACCTTAGCCAGACTTTTGCTGAAGCTGATGATTTCGTCAGCGAACTGTTGTGCGTCGACCTCCGGGTCCGCAATCTCGACAACTGCCCGTATGTACTTGTGGTACTGTTCGATCTCGTGGGCGAACTGCTCAGGCAGGAGCAGGTATTTGTCGCTGAAACCGGGGGACACTTGCTCGAGCTGTAACGATGGAAATAGTATGGAATGGAATCAAGAGAGCTGAGAGACACACAATGATGAATAGGTTATGAAACAGCTGCTACACGATAAGAGGTAAGTATAGGGGAATTGTGCTTAAGATGGCATAGTCAGATAAGATGACACATCGGCAAAATTCGTTTAAATAATTGTGCTTTCTGTGAACATGTGACGTTTTATGGAGCACCTCAATGTGCCGCTAGTAGCCCAACATAGAATGCCGGACAGGGACCGTACTTTACAAAGTAATAAAGGTTTTCCTAATTTTGATGCGAGAAAAATTTTCTTAGACTTTTGTTTTGTGGTGAAAAAACGTATAAGGTCAGAATCTTTCCTTATTACATATTGTTATTATGGACATGGATTCTTATAGGCCACAAATATTAATAAAAGCGTGTTCTAACGTTAGGTATTTTTTTACAAAATTGAAATGTACCCTCTATTACTAATTTGGTAAGATGACATACTAGACGTCGGCTTAAGATGACATACTATAATTACTTATGTCCCCGCCAAATCTGTAACAGAAGCATTGTATATTTTTTGACGATGATGAAGAACTTAAGAATCCTTACACCACTGACAACTAGAGGGATGATAATGCAGCTTGCATTTACGTATTGTATAAGACGACATACCATCAAAATCTAAGGAATCATAGTATGTCGTCTTACCATATCGATATGTCATCTTACACTCGTAGGCCCGTATTTTAGGTTGGCTCTTATCACTAAGAGCTTGCTCAAGATGTGTTTTGAGCTGCTGTCCTTATTAATAAACCTCATTTGGGTACAGCTTTTAGACCTAACGTGCAATTTTCGTTTTTTTTAATGTTATATATTAAGTTGATTTTTCTAAAACTGTTTAATTTAGTTGTTTATGAATCATTTATTTATAAAAGTAAGTTACTGATCTCATGTGACTTATTTTATTTTAAATATAAATTTACCTTCAAACAAAAAGTATGACATCTTAAGCACAATTCCCCTATGGAATGCAGGTAAAATTATGCTTGTGATGCTACTAGCCCTGTAATTCTCTGTCATAACAGTTAAGGTCGACCCACAGAAGAGGAACTTAAATATTTATATTTGAAATATGTGTATGTTATACTAGTTAAGATCGGGTGGCGGTTTGTAATAGGAATGATGGGGATTTTTTATTATAGCGTATACTGATGGACAAGTTGAAAGACTCATCTGCACATGCAATGCTACACTTACATTTTTTGCTGACTTCAAAAAAGGAACAGGGTTCTCCAATCAACTCTTTCAGCGCTGCTACTTCCACAGTGAACTCTTTACAGGAGACTCATACACACCCTAAAGTATAATCATTTAGTTTTGTTACACCCTGTAGACTGTATAGTAAGGCAACTTACCACGATCCTATTGCGGCTGGTGTTCCTCACGTCTTCGGAGATCTGCGTACTGAGTAACACACTCATGCCGAGCGTGCGGCGCGTGCGTCCCGCCACCTCCTCCCAGCTGAAGTTACCACCCGGTGCTGACGGCCGCGGCGGCAGCCCGAGTTGCTGAAGCACATCCTGGATCGGCTTGATGCCTTTCACTTCGAGTTTGTCTGTGGATTTGATGATGATGAATATTCTCCCGAACTACTATTTACTAATTTAAAAGAAGAAAATTAGTAGTTCGGGATTGTTAGAAAGAGTCTACAGACACTCTTCATTTTTATTAGCAAAATATTATAATCTTTCACCGTCAAGTATCCTACTTGCGTTGTTTCATAAGATGTTGAAATAACTTTGGATTCTAAACATCGAGATTCAGGATCGCATTTGACTCTAATGTTTTTAAATGGCAATTGATGCCCACCAGAACCATAATAATTATTCATAAAAAAAAATGGTTTTAATCCACATTTTAAACGTTGCCTTCTGAAAACTTTCAAGGTCCAAACACAATTTATGTTCCTTGGGTTTCCTGAGATCCTATAAAAGGATTTTTGTGGTACCTTTTCGCTAATACTGGCTTATATGAGTCCCTTGGTGTGCTAAATAATGGCCAATGCCCGTTAAAACTAGCTGCATTAAAAGGCTTTAGTCGCCTATTGAACGTGTGTTCTCATTATTCGCAACTTGTGGTGTGCGTAGTGACAGTAAAAGCGAAGTGCATTGCTCAATTGCACCGTTCGAATAGCTCGGAGACTCTCACGGTTGATGTGATCGTTTTTGAGCGGGACTGCGAAATACTGGATCATTAGCATCAGCGATACTCAAGTCTCTCTCTCAAGTCTCGTATATCCATATACGTAGGTTACACGATCAATCTGTCATTGATGAAAAGTATATATTATGAAATAAAAAAATCGGCCAAGTGCGAGTGGGACTCGCGCAAGAAGGGTTCCGTACCTCTATAAACAATGATATTCTACTTATACAGATCTGTTACGTCCATACTATTTTCCGGCTTAAATCTCTTCCGAACAATTTTCAAATTCAAAATTGCAAACATTGACAAATTTGACAGATAAGTGAAACAAAAGATACGAAAAACCATTTACATAAAAGAGACAGTTCTATTTTTAAACGTCGAATCGTATCGCTGTCTCTTTCTTCGTCTGAGCTATGACGAAAATTCGATTTTTTCCAGATTGTTCGAAAAAATAATTGAAAATGTAAATAATCGAGGTATTTATTGCAATCAAGACATGTGGTAAGAGATACCATGTGTTTTGTTTTCTTTTGAGTCATAATTGGTACATTTTCGAAACACGCACGACGTCATTTTCAATTTATTTAGGTAAGACAAGACGCGGCACGTTCGTGACTGCGCTCGATGCAGACTAAATAACAGACGACCCAATTGGGCCGTATTTGAATCTTCACAATGCGCGCGGTAGTAACATATCTACTTTGAGTTTTTCATCATTGACTATAAAGCAAAAGTAGAGAGCCCCCCTTAATTATTAATTTTATTTAAATTTTATTATTAATTATTAAAGTATTAATAAAACTGAGTATTTTGTGAACATTTCTTTTTTATCATCATTTATATCGAGCAAAAAATGTAAAAAAAATCACGTTTGTTTTTTCCATACAGGAAGCCCCCCTAAAATATTAAATTTGTTTTGTTTTTAGTATTTGTTGTTATAGCGCCAACAGAAATACATAATCTGTGAAAATTTCAACTCTGTAGCTATTACCATTCTTGACTTACAGCCTGGAGACAGACGGACAGACGGACAGACATCGAAGTCTCAGTAATAGGGTCCCGTTTTTAACCTTTGGGTACGGAACCCTAAAAAATGATCAGTCCATCAATCCGTGGGTTAGACGATCAGTTTTCCGTCAATCTTTAACAGATTGATGGATCAGATTGATGAAAAACTGATCGTGCAACCTACGTCATAGTAATATTATATATATGCGAAAGTGTCAGCTGTCTGTCTGTTACTTCTTCACTACTAAATCGCTAAAACGATTTTGCCGAAAGGTATGGATTTTCGACGGTAGTGAAAGTACCTACTTTGAGTCAGAGAAAGGACATAGGAATATACTTTTCATACAGAAGAAATGTACGGTGCCCGCGCGATATACAAAGTTACGACTGACAACTTCGCAATCATGGTAGCAAGTTATTCATTATGGCCATTGGTGAAGAGGGCCATTAAAAGTGGGAGCTAGTTTAACGTTTAACGATACTTTAGCATCTACATCAGTTTGTACAGTTTCAAGTTTTCAAAATAGGCTACTTGACCTATATTTAATTTCATTGAATTAATGCATATTTCTAGTAGAACATGGCCTAGGAAACCGTATTTCACCCTTATCATCAAATAAAAGCTTATGATTGTAAAATAAAGTCGATTTGAAAATATGATTTTATGAAAATATGATTTGTACTGACGAAAACGCTTTTGCGGTACTTCCGATTAGTTGTGACGTCATCACATTCGTAATTTAATATCTTTTATTTATCGCGCTCGTTATAAATTATGTAAGTTTATTTGTACATAAATAATAAGAATAAGCCTAGAAAGATTTGTAAAATATATTTTCTTGAATAGTTCAAGTAAAACATCAGTTTTATATATTATCTCCATTTATTGTAGTTGGGAAATGAAATGGCCAAAACTTTTCTCCAAAAGTGTTCAACATTACAAATGATTTCTAAATTCTTTTCAAATTTTTTGGCACTGTTAGACTCGAACGCTTAGCACATGAAACTTTTTTCAATAAAGAAAGTATAAAAATACAAAAAACATGACGTCACACTATGGCGGCACAATGGCGGGCAGTGTTTTCGGCGCCATATAAAAGGCATATGTTTCAATCAACATTTTTATGGGTTTCTACTGTTTAAAATATTAAAATATTAGTTTTTTTGGTGAAAATGAATGATTAAGAAGCGTTTAGAATGAAGAAAAAAAGTAGGTCAAGTAGCCTAATGAGAAATGAGCCAATGCACAATACTGAAAATTCTCAAGAGTTCAATCCCCTTAACCCTTTAGCTATTTCGGTATTAGCTATTTATTATTCTCACAATGGCCTCCTATATTATAAAAATTACCATTTACCAGCGTTGAAAGCAGTAGATAATTTTCTTTCATTATAAATCTGAATCATAATATGAACAATGGTTTCGGTTAGGGATAAACGTTCGGCTCGAGCTATAAAGCTCTTATGAGACTAGCGTTTTCTACAATATTATTGTATTATTCCTATGACTCTGATGCCCTATAACTATAACTCCTTAAGGAAAGGAACTTTCAAAAATCTTTCAAGTTTCTAGCTGTAAGGGTCGACAGAAAGATATAAGAACAATATTGTAAGTTGTTACAACTTACCCACATCAATGCAGGTTCTATACAGAGCCTTGGCTTTGAGGACGCTCCCTGGTAGTCCCTCGTCATCCTTGGACTCCAGCAGCTCTCGTAGGTCCGTGGTGAGTTGCTCCCGAATCAGCGCCAGCTGGTCCCATGAGGTGGACCAGTCGGGTATGGGGTTCTTTTTCATCCATCCCCCACAGGCGAACTCGTAGAAGTCGTCGCATGGTTTCACTTCTCTGTCCAGCGCTGCTATAACTCGGGATGCTGAAATCAAGGGTTTTTGTTTAAAGATTAAGGAATATTAAATTTAAAGTATTTTCTTTAATAATAATAATTCATACTACGAGTACGATTAGGCAGTGGACCTATGTAATTTGGTCGAGGTAAATGTCACAAGTCACAACGCGACAACTTTTATAAATGGTTACGCCAACTGCCTAGGTCCTAAGAAATAGGAATCTTTCTATCTCTCCTTAAATTCTTTGAGTACTCCTTTACATTGCTATTTGCAGTCAGCTGTATAATATGGAATAGTAGTAAATAAATAATAGAAAAAGCGTCCAAGATCACGGTCGCTATGAAGTTGATGTTGATTCATTAAATTATTTTAAAATATTACGACAGAACATGCGATTTTATAAAAAATCTATATCTACCTAAGTAGTAAGAATCCTTTACTTATTATCTTACCTACTTTTCTTTCTTTATCATTCATTGTTGTGATTTATCATCCTTATAAAAATATGTTAGTTAAATAAAAGTATTATGTATAAACTAGCTGTGCCCCGCGGTGTTACCCGCGGCTTAAATGAAATATAATAAAAGACTATGAAAAGTACCAATAATAATACTGTGATGATGCATGGTGTAATGGTAGTGATGATGAATGTGATTTTCATAGATGCACTTTCCGTTTTTAATACAACGCCGAGACCTCCAAACTCGTATCTATGAGAAGTTAGGAGTTCTCTAAGCACCTTCGGGACCATGATATACATATACCTTGGAGCAAAATCTTACTTTTTAGTAGCATTTACTTAGAATACTTCTTCTAAAACCAAAGTCATCATGAGTTTTCATATACATTTTGAGAAGTTACCTACATACCATGATCAAATTGCCACCTTGGTAACCGTATCACCAAGTTTAATTAATATACTTTTGGTAGCATAATATGCTTAGAATACTTCTCACGAAACCGAAGTCACCACAATATGTTTCCATATAAATTTTGAGGAGTTCTCTCGATTACTTATGAATCCCTTCTTCGGGTCAACAGCCACCACTTTTGTGAACAGGGTACCAAATTGGGCTGATACCCTATACACCAAATAAAATTTTGAAAATCGGTTCACAAACGGCGGAGTAATCGTTGAACATAAAAAAAAAACGAAAATAGCACCTCCTCCATTTTGAAAGCGGTTAAAATTGTAGCCTATGTGTTATTCTGATGTATAAGCTATATTATTGTAAAGTTTCATCAAAATCCATTTAGTAGTTTTTGCGTGAAAGAGTAACAAACATCCATACATCCATACATACAAACTTTCGCCTTTATAGGAGTAGGATATTTTATGGAATGCTCTAAACCAGCAGTCGGCAACCTTTTGGCAGGCAAGGGCCACAAGGTGGTAAAACAAACTAAGGGCGGGCCGCAGACCTTATACTCGTATTAACCCTAGAATCCCAATATACCTACGCATAATGTACGCTTTTCTAGACCACTATTTAAAAAAAAGTTTCAACCTCATTTTTTACTAATGCCATCCATTAGTAAAAAGTATGTTGGCAAAATTTGTAAGAGAGAGTATTATAAGAGGATTCAGAAAAATAAACAAAGTTTTAATTACAAAATGACACAAACAGCTACGTTTTTAAGTTGCGATAACTACTGCCAATATTAGAAAACATTGTTTTTGATGCTTAATTAACTTATTCACAAAACATTCACGGGCCGCAAGTTAAACGTTCACGGGCCGCATGCGTGATGCGGCCCGCGGGCCGCGTGTTGCCGACCGCTGCTCTAAACAAATCGACAGGAGCGAGGAGTAACAAAAACATTAACCCCTTACGATTTAAAAATTAAAAGTATTTAAGGCATCCAATCCCCTGAGCAAACGACCTTGACCATACATTTGCCGCGTCGCGTTGCCGCGATCGCACCAAAATCCTATTTTTTTACTTATCTTAAATCAAAATCGACCTAAAAAAAAAATCAAGCGTCCAGTATGTAGTTAATGAAATTGTCGATCTATTGGCGTGTGTTTCAAATAACCGTAATTTGTAAATACTAGGGAGATACTGAATGTATGCTTGAATTTAAATAAATTGGTATTACTTTGGAAGCTGATATCATGAGTATGAAAAACAAAAATAGGAAATAATTAACTATGAAAGGAACGTTCATATACTGAAGATTATTGCTGTATTTTTATTATAATTTTGTAGCTTTCAAATTATGAGTTAATAAGGCTCTAAAAACGGTAAATTACGGCATTTCCGTAGGGGGAGCGTCTTAAACAGCGAATACAGGGTCTGCTTGCCTTTTTGGCCATACCAGAAACGTCACACAACAGACAAAGACAGCGGACGCTAAATATAATGTCGCGTACCTCAATATTTTTTTAATAATATATTTATTATAACCGAAAGGACACGGGAACAAATAATTTCTAGCTTTCCAAGTAGCCTAACATGTAAATCTTTCATGAAGTGTTAAGTAAAATATAATAATTATACACCTAACCTAGGCGCTGTTAGTCACTTTCATACGTCATTTTTACGCAGCTTTAATAATCTAGATTAAGATCTAGGTATTATTGGATTTAACTAGATCATATGAAAATATTACGCCATGAACCAATTAAAACGACACGTGATATGGCGTGTCCCCGCGAATCAATATGCAATGGCGACGAAAGTCAAAAACGCAGTAACATAATTGGAGCATGTGGCATATATTAATATAATAATAATAAAGCAATTATTATTAATTCTCGGTAAAATTACGTATCGTTCTGTAATAATAAACAAATAATAAGTCGTTTTATAAATGCGTTAGGTATATGCCGTTTGTGAATGAGCTGTGAAAGCGTAAACAGTATCTAGCTTTTAATGATAAACGCTATAGACAATAAATATTCACCCACTGCGATTTCGAATAAGAAAACAATTTCTAGCCGCTTTTTAAAACATAATTGTTTTAACATAAACAAAGTATATTATTATCTAGCTTTGTAGCTTTTGCCACGAAATATTTTTTGTGCCCTTAACATTGTATTGGGTCTTAACTCTTATGTCATGTGATAATAATAATTTTAATTGGTTATTGTTATGTCGCAGTTGGAATTCTCAGACATTCCTAAATGTATCTAATTGATGCTAAATGTTTCAGTTTTTGGTAGGTATAGTTCCGTAATACCGCTAGTTTCTGGTTTTTAGGGTTCCGTACCCAAAGGGTAAAAACGGTACCCTATTACTACTAAGACTTCGTTGTCTGTCCGTCTGTCCGTTCGTATGTCTGTCTGTCTGTCTGTCTCCAGGCTGTAACTCAAGAACCGCTATAGCTAGACTTCTGAAACTTTTACATATTGTGTAAATCTGTTGCCGCTATAACAACAAATACTGAAAATAAAATAAAGTTAATATTTAAGGGGATCTCCCATACAAGAAACGTGATTTTTTTGGCCTTTTTTGCTCGTAATCAATAATGGTAACAGCTAGGCACTTGAAATTTTCACAAAAATCTTAGTTATATTTGTACTTTAGTAATTAATAATAAAACTAAGATAAAGTAAATATTTAAGAGGGGCTCCCATACAAAAAACACATTTTTTTCTACTTTCGCTCTATACCGGTACGGAACCCTTCGTGCGCGAGTCCGACTCGCACTTGGCCGATTATTTTTAATCTACACTTATCTACACTTGTCTACACTTATATATAATATATAATAATATTATAAAGAGGAAAAAATTGTTTGTTTGTTTGTTTAATTGTAATGAATAGGCTCAAAAACTACTGGACCGATTTTAAAAATTTTTTCACCATTTGAAAGCTACACTATCCACGAGTAACATAGGCTAAATTTTATTTTGGAAAAAATAGGGTTCCGTAAGATATTTGGGTTTTTCGGACACAATGTGTAAAAATCAACCAGAAAAGTTACTTATTTTGCGTATGCTGCCTAAACTATAAAAGATAGAACCATAAAATGTTCTAATTAATTGTAGATCTTATAAATATCTACAAAAAAGTCCGCGACACACTATACCTATTTATGTCGAGTGAGGCACAAAAACGATTTTTTTATTAACGCGTTTATTTTACTCATGCTATTAATCCTTATCAAAATAAATTATTTTATCACTAAGCACAGTTTATGTAGATAATATTTTGTCTTTGAATGATTAAAATTGGACGTTTGGTTTTGAAGTTATGGCGAAATTAAAATATTACGATTTCTGCTGCACGGCCCGTTGCGAAGTGGGCGTCACCAAGGCGGGGGTGCGCGTGCGGGAGGGAGTTTAGATCTATAAGTAAAAGATGATTTAAATAAAACTTAATTATTCACTAAATCTAAATAATATATAAAAGTCCAAGGTCATAGCACAGCCCAAACCACTGGACGGATCGGGCTGAAATTTGGCATGCAGGTAGATGTTGTGACGTAGGCATCCGCTAAGAAAGGATTTTGATCAATTCTACCCCCAAGGGATAAACTAGAGGATATACCGATCGGGCTGAGACTTTGATACCTAAATAATAATAATGCTTCTTAACGCGAGCGAAGCCGCGGGCAAAAGCTAGTGGTCAATAAAATATGTACATTTATAACGTGTTTTACACTATGCCCTATCAAGCCGAAAAATCATAATACTCTGTTGTATCAACATTCAGTTTCCAAGTGTTATGAATTGGCAAAGGTGACTACTTACGTCTAACGCTTTTAACTTGGCGTTGGTTGATGTTTTTCTGTAGATGCAAATTGAATGCTTGGATGTAATTGCGATGAGCAGGTGGCTAATTTCCTAATGATTTGCATACTTTTACGATAGCTGTTATGGTTCCTTCATCAAAGTATCCTGTATAGCTCTATACAAACTAAGCTTGGGGAGCACCATAGATTTATAGTTAGTTGAAGGCGTTTTTGTACCATCGAAGAAATTAATTTATAGGCAAATGGAGGACCTATGCAATTTAGGCTGTCGATATGTCAATTTAATTTGAGTGATTTTTCGGCTGGGTTTGACATAACGCAACCAAATTACGTAAGTATGCCATCTCCCTATCCTCTAACAATGTATTCCTAAACTCAGTAGTTTTATTTGTTTTAGCATGTCTTTCGAGAAAGAGTGGTCACGTATTTAACACAACCCTTTTTTTTAAATAAGAGGCCAAATGAGCAAACGGGTCACCTGATGGAAAGCAACTATAACCGTCGCCCATGGACACTCGCAACATTAGAAGAGCTGCAGGTGCGTTGCCCGACTTTTAAGAGGAAATACGCTTTGCAGGTCTTATTGGTCCGGAAATACTGCTGCTGGTGACAGTTCGTTCCAGAGTTACCCTAACCTTAGTCCGATGGAGGTCTCCAAACTTGTTGATTTTGAAAGAAACGAGATCAAGATCACTTATGTGGGTTTTCTGTATGAAAGTCACAGGTGGTATGGTCTTGCCATTAAAATATAGAAGATTTTAATAGGAGATAGGTGCTATAGGAATTAATTACGCCGGGTGCCTTTTGTTAAAATAGTCACGGAAAAACTGTTAAACACTAATAATAAATACATGTCATATATTAAGCATTAAAATTGAAGACATTAAGTTAACTACGGAACAACACATTTTATGACTTGTAATACATAATATATAATGTGGATTGTAGACATAATGATATGCGAAGGAAGAGTTTATTGGTGTAATTACGTTAATGAGCTGTGGCCTGTGAGTATACAACTGACTGAACCATTACTTGTGATTTGAATAATGTTGAATGTTCAGATATCATTATCCAATGAAGTACACATTTACGGCCACATAGAGATATTCAACAAACAGTTGATGCCCGACGCAACTCCGTTACGTAGAAATTTGCTTATCGTGCAAGGAAGCGTACATTCTTTCGGTATAAAAATATCCTATATTCTTTCCCGAGACTCATACAAAAAGACCATATATTTCATCAAAATCGGTTCAGCGCTTTAAGCGTGACGAGGTAAAACACCGACAGACACACTTTCGCATACACTATAATATATTAGTATGTGAACACACAACATCAAAGTTATCAATATCAACATTATAGTTAAGTAATTATTATCTCTCTGAGGGCGGCCGTTAGATAGAAGACTAGACGTTCCGCGCGGCTTCGCCCGCGTAAATTAGATATTTCACAGACAAATCAGTCTACAAAAAATAGCCTATGATCCTTCACGTGGTCTACTTCTTATCTGACCCAAATAATAGAAAAGTTGCTCAAGTAGTTCGTGAGATAAGCCCTTTCAAATAATTTCCCCCGTTTTTTCCACATTTACTTCTATTTCTTCGTTCCTATTAGTTTTAGCGTGATAAAATATAGCCTATAGCCTTTCTCAATAAATGGGCTATCTAACACTGAAAGAATTTTTCAAATCGGACCAGTAGTTCCTGAGATTAGCGCGTTCAAATAAGCCCTTTCAAATAATTTCCCCTCGTTTTTTCCACATTTTTCTCTACTTCTTCGCTCTTATTAGTCATAGCGTGATAAAATATAGCCTATAGCCTTCCTCGATAAATGGACTATCTAACACTGAAAGAATTTTTCAAATCGGACCAGTAGTTCCTGAGATTAGCGCGTTCAAACAAACAAAAAAACAAACAAACTAACTAACAAACTCTTCCGCTTTATAATATTAGTATAGATATAGATAAGCAATGGGTTCGAGCAGTTGTGCCAATAGCTAAGCATAGTAGGAAATGGAATACACCATTATCAATGTGCCTTACAGACTTAATGAATTCACTTTCACCGAATTTATAATTTTATTATTCCTTTACACTGCGTCATAATTTAGTATTAGGAATATTAAAGAATTCTCGAAATCCTAACTGCTAACTTTCCCCTCTCCGGAGCTACACTTTTGATCAAGTAAAAAGATTTTGTAAATTGTAGTTCACTACCACTATGTGCACATAAGATTCGGCTGATTCGATAATATAATAATAATAATAATAACTCCCACACCGGTTTCGGTGACGGTGGCCGGTTTCATTGAAACCAGGCCAGTTACGCAGGAGTAATTTTATAGTGTCCATGCGTGTGTGCAGTACACAAGAGCACTCTCTATTCCTTTACTCTCATAATCCAGTGGGACGGAAGACCGACACGACTGGCGGGAGATCAGGCGCAGGACCGACTTTTTACATGCCCATCCGACGCATGGTTCGTCTTACTTGTCAGACAATCAGGTGGTCAGCCTGCATTGTCCTAACCAAACTTGGAAATAACATGTTTCCAACGCGGGAATCGAACCTACGACCTCCGAGTCAAGAGCCACGCTTTAAACCACTGGACCACGGAGGCGTTATTGATTCGATAATGATGAAGGAATTGCCAAGGTGGGTTAGGTGGAACATGGGGTTCCGTGGTATACATTATAATTCATCGTTATGCCAGATTGAGTGTCCTGTCAGAATTATTTATAAAGATTTTGTGTAGATTTGTAACCATTTAATAATTCCATGAAATCAAATCAAATCCCTATAATTTAATTTTGGAAAGTGGAAACAATAACTCGTAATTTTTAAACACCTTATTATACTTTTCCCAATAAGTCCAAGTCCCAAAAGTCAACGATCCCTGACAGAACCTATCTGTTTAACTTCAGAGACGAGTGTTAATTGTAATTAAATAAATATTTTGACATAAGCCCCCTGCATTATCTATCAGAGTCTTGATTAAATTGAAGTTTAATCATCATAAAAAGCGGCTGTAACTCTCCTTACCGGTGATCAGACATGATTCCTCGTAACATGTGTCTTCGTAGGAGTTGTCCACTGCGGCCGACCACACACCACTCACAAGGAACACCACTAACAGTCTATCCATACTCTTATGTTATCCGAGTCGACCACGTCCTCCGCCGCTTATGTACCAGCTCACGAATCGCGATTTTTAATGATTCATAAAATCTGGTATGTTGGTGGGGAATTGGTGAAATCTAGATGTAAATTTTAATGCGGTTTTGGTGCCGATGCGCAATTTAGCTGATTTCGAGCGTCGTGATGTTCGCGGGTTCAAGATCCCTAAGAACCTGATTTTGGATATTTTAAAAGTCTGATACATTACGGTACATATGGTATAATCGGAGGGGCGTATCTTGATTTAGTCAAATGTGGATATTGTAAACAAACATGTTTAAGCGGTTTTGGAGCCAATTCGGTGTTTGACGTTAGGTGTTTGATTTTGCTGTTTGAGTTTGTGTTGTGGTCATGGCTTGAAGTTCCTTAAGAACCGAGAGGAATTTGAATTCGCAACTATTGCCATACCAAGCTAAATTTGAATGGTCGATACTGATAACTGTATCATCTGTAGGCTGAAACTAGTCGATCTAGTTGTACCACTTAAGGTAACGGAACGTACTCCTACGATATTGAATCCTAATTTTTACGAAAGTTCGAGTTTGTAGTCGTAGTGCGGTAGCTACGACTACAGGTAATTTCGACTTCTTACTTGAGCATAACTTTCTGATTATTATGAATGCTCGCGTAGCTTATCTTCAGCTCTAAGGAGCTCCCGTTAGAATACTGTGTTAGCTACCTGTTGACGCACTGCTCGCTGACACTTCGGTCCTAGCTACGAGATGGGCTTTCTTCTTCTTGTGACTACGAGATGGGGTTTGGGGCATCGTACCAATTATGTGTTGATGCACTGCTCGCTGATAGGGGGGATTTGGAGTATGCTGTATGTCCCAGTTACCTGTGTTAAGGAACTGCTCGTTGACACTTCGATCCTTGGCTACGAGGTGGGCTTTCTTCTTCTTGTGCAATTACCTGTGTTGACGCACTGTTCGCTGACGCACGTGTGCAGCGCCATGTAGTCTGTGAGCACCAGCACCGAGGTGTACACTCCCAGCGCCACGAGACAGACGCCCAGCGCGCAGATCAGCACCGTCGACCGCCGGACCGTGCGCTCGCTGAAAAAACATCAGAAGTGGTATACAGAATGTCAAAAAGAACATGGTAGAAAAAAAAAACATGGCATACAAATAGAGGAAGCTATATACCTATATCTATGTATATACTAAAAATATGTAAAAGTTTGTTTGTCTATTCACGTATTTAAACTTAAATTTAACGTTACGTTAATGAGTTGTGGAATACTTTCCACGTTATTGGCGAGCTTCGATGCAACAAACTACAAAGTTGCAGGCAACGTGTAACTCTTAAAAGTACCTATGTTTTTTTCTTTGGTTTAAGCCTGCTCGAAGGACCAATTATTCGCACGTGGCTTGTTGATTTGTTTATTTGATTTGCGTAGTAGAACAGTCATATCCGATTTTGTTTACGTTCCGATCGTAAATATACGAGCACGTTTCGAATAGAGATTTATTAATATGTATTAGCGAGTAACATAATCGTAAATATTTACGATATGTAGATCATTTCATTCATAAAAGTTTGTAGGGAACTTTAGTAGATATAAAGATTGTTTTATGCTTTTGCACAAAATTTTCATTTCCCCTTACTAAGTAAAATATTTAATCAGCGAATAACTATACCAGGTTTGCTTTTCTTTGTTTGGCATATTGGAAAAGTCACATGGCAGACAAGGACAGCAGATTTTTAAGTTATACAAGATGATCGTATAACTCCGGTTTTATGATTATTTATTAAACCTTAGTCTAGACTCTAGAGTCTAAATAGACATAAGCAAAAGATCTTTCTATATGAAAACTTTACCCTCATTTGTGTTACGTTGTCGGATAAATATCGCATAGATAAGCACGTTTTTACAAAAAGAAAATTAAAGGATTAAAATATGTTTCTTGTCACGCAGTAGGCTATAAAAAAGAAAGTAGTACCAATTTATATTATAATTCGGATTTATAGGAATACAAGGTGATGCAATAGTTCCGATCATTGCATACTGATAGCATCTTATACCTAATTAAAATAATAATGACTTTATTAAAATGTAACAAATGCAATGCAAGACATCTACTTTTTAAGAAAATCATCATACAAAACGATGGCACATGAAATAGAGAGGAGTCTTGAAAAATAGTTTACTCCTTTCAATCGTTTACTATTAGATTCAAAGTTAAGATTGACTTCATTACTCATCAGGAGGATATGAGTCGGTAGGGACAGTCGATATTCTGCACTATATTAGTGTATACTAGACGAATCCGTTAGGCTCGATTTATGAGTACGCTCGATCGAGCGGCCCGGCCGCTTCGCAACGAGATCACAATAGCTATTGTATGTATTACGATTGCTTGTGATCTTGTGGTGTAGCGGTCAAATCGAGCCTTAGAGTAAATTTGAGCTTTCGAACAATGAAAATAACTTCCAAGTTCAATGTTACTGGTAGAAAATGACTACTGGTTACTTGGTAGAATATAAATACTATCTTTTGGAAGACTAGAAGTAAACTTTCTTTCTTAGATATAAAGACTAAAGTGTTTTGCTGAGTAAAGTATAATTCATGTCATACAAAGAGTTATAACTTCGAAGCGGTGCTTATTGTTTACAATAGTTTATTATATAACGGTTATAATACGAGGCTGGGAGGCATCCAGTTTTCTCTTGTTTTACGGTTACACTACATAAACTGTGGACTTGCTTGCAATTTTTTTTTTCATGTTTGTCAACAAAATTTTGATTATGCCAACCAGTTATTTTATTTTTATAATCTGTAACTCACTTTTTCTATTAGGAAATCCGTTGGGAAGTTGTAATAAATTGATACACTATTATTTATACGTGTGTATAGCAATAGGCTCGGTATACCCACATAAGCTATTATGCAGCGCAGTATGTTATATTGAAGTAGTTTAATGTTTTTTTTTTTTAATTTTGCTGCAAACAAAAATCAAGAAAATTTGAAACCTGAATGCCTAATCATTAATTTTGTTTTTAGCCCAGTACAATAATTGCAATATTCAACTTTGTGTAAAAATAAGAATACAACGAATGAACATGTCAGTAGTTTCAATTTATGAAGAGACGTGACAAAGGCTGAGTAAAATATTGCTTTCCGGTTGAGGAAGGCACATCCGTGAGACATATATATATATACAGTTATAGCTATCTTATTGCGGTTATAAAACTGTTCTAGGATGAATATGCATTTATTATATTGAACGTGTGCAAATCAATAATCATCAATAACTTCTTGCTTATTAAATAAAATGTTGGTCGATAGCCAAGACCTCCCACAACAAAGGAAAATTAATACAATAAGTGAAAATATTACTCATAACTCATAAGTAAATATTTCTTTAATTGCTATTATTATATATGATAACTGAAAATGGAAAAATTGGATTTAAAAATTATAAGAAATTTTGAAGATGAATGTTTACAGGGGTATATGTGTATGGGTAGTTTTATGAGGGTTCTCTCGTGTTTATCACTAAGTTTTATTTTAATTTCCTAGTCAGTTTCCGTGATCAATCATATAATTTGTCTTCATACCTGAACAGTTAGCCATGAGCGACATATTGTAGCTGCATAATACTTTCTGCTCCATGGTTTTTGTTCAAGTCCGTAGTTTTCGTGGGCGGGGAAGTGGCGATATTTCCGCAGGCACACGCGGAAGCGCTTTCCAACTGTTACTGTACTGATTAGGTTGGTTAATAGTTTCAATTCATGACACCAGTACGGCCCATGGGCCATGGTTCTATAGCCTTGGTTATGTTGGGACAGTTAATTTTAACGGTTAAATGCTCGGGGAGATAATGTTACTTTGTTAAAGCTAGCTTATTAACGGACTTTTGAAAAGAAGAATATTTGGTTGTATGTGGTTATTAGAATAGTGAAAATTGTATGTGTTAAGTGATGATATTTATAAAGCTACTAGCTGTTGCCCGCAACTTCGTCCGCGTGAATGTATGTTATTATAATCGAGATTTAGATTATTATTTTTAAGAAAAAATTAAAACCGATTTCCAAGGTAAAAACAGTAATAACATCTTTATATTATGAACTAAAAAGTATTAAATAATGTCCCTATCTAGTAGTGCCTTGTTCCGAATTCGGCTAAACCTCAACTATTTCTGTATTCAATCTTCATCATTTTGAAGTCGGTACCAGATAGCTGAATCTTCAGTTCTCTGACAGAATATTTGAAACTTTTGGAACTGGCACCGACTTCAAAATTATGAAGATTGAATACAGAAATAGTTGAGGTTTAGCCGAATTCGGAGAAAGGCACTACTAGATAGGAAAAATTATTTAATACTTTTTAGTTCATAATATAAGGATGTTATTACTGTTTTTACCTTGGAAGTCGGTTTTAATTTTTTGTTAAAATAATAATTTCACTCTTTTTAGTTACCTAGTAAACCATCGCGTATATTCTACGTATCTTATTACAATTTGTATCCATATACAACCATGTGACATTGAGATACAACCATGTAACATTGAGATACAACCATGTGACATCGGTGACCCTGACGTGGTAATGATGATGATGATGATGATGATGGTAATGAATGTAATTCAGAGATTAGCCTGAACAAACAGACAGAGAAACAAAAAATTCAAAAACAGTTAAGATGTTTTCTATTACTCTTCTGAAATGCCCCTGACTTGTTTTTTTTAAGTTTTTATTCAATGTACAAAAATTTTACCTCTACGATTTTATTATATGTATAGATATATATAGCTTTATAAATATCTATTACAGTAATAGCTATGTATGTATATTGTGTAGATATGTATCTATGACTATAATTCTGATTGAGAACTTTACCGTGCTAGCCAAGCCTAAAGAATTTTCGTTTTCCTCTTATTTATTCACGAAATGACATTCCTCACAGGCAATTCAGAGAAACTATAATACGTATATCTCGATAGAGACGGTGCCTTTTATGAAATATCTACATACGTGTGCAGAATAATCGCTTGATCAAATGCAAAGATTCACGCGTGGTAAGTTAATTCATTCAAAATAAATTCTTTACTTTTTAATTTCAGCTGCTTATATATCGTGGTTCTTGAGATACAGCCGGTTTACAGATAGACGGACGGATGGACGAAGGGACAGTCGTACAGACGAACAGACCGCACGGTCTTACGTGTTTTTACCCTTGGGTACGGTACTTTAGAAAGAATTTGAATTTTTTTTTATGCAGTATCATCATTCATCAACGATACGTGTACAGAATAATGTTTTGCTCAAATGCAGATTCGCGCGTGGGTTTGCGGTAGTCATTCAAGGATAAGTGAAAATGCAGGGGGAAAAATTCACTGACGCATAAGTCATTCCCCTGATATTAAAATTAACATATTGTACGTTCTTTGTTTTCTAAACCTAACGCCTATTATATTGAAAGTTATTGTGAACAATACATTTGTGTATTCAAACAAAAAACTAAAAAGCATTCGAATTATTTATCAAAAAAAAAAACAATTCTCAAGGGGCAATCTTCGCAAGTACTTAGGTACTAAAAGCAGGTACTTTGTGGGTATATCCCAAACAAATGTTCCTATTTTTATGTCGTCCGTGACATTCAACGGGAATGAGCAAGTATCCACGAAGCCATACAAAATTTGAAAACAAATAAAAAAACATTTTATTAAGAATATAATAATCGGCCAAGTGCGAGTCGGACTCGCGCACGAAGTACCATACCAGGTTCCGTACCATTATTGAGCAAAATTAGGCCACAAATTGTGTTTTTTGTATCGGTCCCCCCTTATTTTTTTTTTTATTTAAATATTATTATTAATTATTAAAGTACACATATATTTAAGGCCTATGTGAAAATTTATAGTGCCTACCTGTTGCCATTATTGATATCGAGCAAAAAAGGCCAAATAATCACGTTTGTTGTATGGCAGCCCCCCTTAAATATTAATATTATTTTGTTTTTAGTATTTGTTGTTATAGCGGCAACAGATATACACAATTAGTTAAAATTTCAGAAGTTTAGCTATAGCGGTTCTTGAGATACAGCCTGCTGACAGACAGACGGACGGACAACGAAGTCTTAGTAATAGGGTCCCGTTTTTACCCTTTAGGTACGGAACCCTAAAAAACAACAACATTAAACCTCTAGTAATTATTTTAAACGTACTAGTGTTGTATGATGTTCATTATCAGTGTTCTAAGTTGATAGAAAGTGATAAATGAGGCGCGGTGTTACGTAAGTGTCGCAACTATACACAGCTAATATATTAATTCAATAAATAATAAGATAAATTATAGCTTCCGAAACCGTTTACTGCGGGTCTAAAAGAAATATAGAGTTGGTAGCTCTGTTTTGTTTTTTTTAAGTTGGAGGAATAGGTAACAAATCGGGTTACTACCTCTGCCGACCACATGCATAGAAATACCTTTACAATATTATCTACCTCAGAATTTAGAAACCGGCTCCTTTTGGCAGTCACTTAGAAATATATACACATTTAGGACAAATTGATTTTATTGATTTCCTTTTAAAGCATTTAGTACATAATAACTCTATGTTTCAAAGGTTACAAAATTCTATAAACACTCAGTAGATCAGAGATGCCCATACTTTTTGCTGTGAAGAACTTGAGGAAAAATCAAGGGTTTAAGATCGACAGCTTTATTTTTATGTATTTTTTTTTATATTAAGTATCTATTAGTAATAATAACACGATATTTATATTATCATTCATTTTAATGTTGTAATAATAAGTAAAAGTCACATAAATAAATGAATTGAAACAAAAACGATCGGAATGCTCAGTAGGTAATTTATAAATTTTCGAAAATAAAATCTTGTAGGTACTAACTTGGTCGACCGTGGAACCTCTCGTGATCGACCGGTCGATCGCGATCGACCGTTTGGGCACCACTGCAGTAGATTATCTGTTGTTCGAAGAAGAAAAACATATTTCACCTGAATACCACACTTTTATTAGTAAGCAACAGTAAAATAAAAAGACAAAATTAATACATCAGTATTACTAAACTAACGGTATATTGTTGTGACATGTTTTGTGACTTTATTACCGTATCTTTCATTAAAGTATAATCAATAAATAACCAGGCACAGAATTTCATACAAATTTTGAAATTTTTAAATACACTTTACAGTGAACTATATAATATGAGGGAACATACAATACTAAACACTGTGTTACAACTATTTTTACCGTGGGAGAGCCTTGCTTCGGCACGAATGGGCCGGCTCGACCGGAGAAATACCACGGGCTCACAGAAAACCGGCGTGAAACAGCGCTTGCGCTGTGTTTCGCCGAGTGAATGAGTTTACCGGAGGCCCAATCCCCTACCCTATTCCCTTCCCTACCCTCCGCTACCCTATTACCCTATTCCCTCTTAAAAGGCCGGCAACGCACCTACTGATGTTGCGAGTGTCCATGGGCGACGGACGTTGCTTTCCATCAGGTGACCCGTTTGCTCGTTCGCCCCCTTATTTTATAAAATAAAATAAAAAACTATAAAGTTTTGTGTCCTGATTCATCGTTTAAACTTTATTTAAGCTCCTCTGGAAATCAGCAAGGCTCAATGATCCTACGAGTCTTGGTGACGATCAATGTCATGAGTGGGCGGGCATGAGGTGACATGTGATCAGACAAGAGAAATTATTTCGATGACCGGAATGCAAAATTTAATCGGCTTACTGTAGGCACCGCAGGTTTTTGTTATTCCCTCTTACTAATAAACATATTCAAGGCCCGATGTCTGTTATCTGGATGCACGGCAGTGCACCCGCCGAGACGAGCAAAGCGAAGCGCAAGGGCACTACCTACCTTTTCTCGAAGTGTTTCGTCGTTTTTTTGAACCCTCATAGAGTTGGTTTCCGATGTACCAGATAGTTCATATTCTCCGGATATGATGTCAATAATAGACTTATTAAACATACAAAGTCTCAATTGCATAGCTCTAATACTTTAGATTTTATTGATATCTAAAATACGCCGATTTCGTCACTGACTCACTGATCTCATACACTGACACACTGATGATCGTCAAAATGTTTGGCTACTTCCTGCAGTGCTTAGCTGAAATTTGGTATGTAATCTAAGTTTAGTATACAAGTAACTAAAAAAACCTTTAAATAAGTACTTACAAGAACCAACTTACAAAAAGAACTGAAATCCCACCAAATACATTTCTTGTAAAATGTTGCCGAGACGATCACGTAGGGTTTACCCTGTGAAAAAGATATGCGATCTCATGTAGAGCCAAGCTTCTGTATCTACACGGCCTAAATCTACTGACCCTAACTTAAACAAGTGCTACATATCAGTAAATATGTATGGCTCGGCTGTTTGGTTACTAACTTAAGATCAGAAACTAAATATTCGCATCACCTCCGCGACGGTAGTGAAACGACGAAGCCGAATATTTACTGGTATGTAGAATTTGTTTAAGTGAGGGTCAGTAGATTTAGGCCATGTAGATACCAGAAGCTTGGCTCTACATGAGATCTCATATCTTTTTTACAGGGTAATATTATCGTCTCGGCAAAATTTTACAAGAAATGTTTTTGGTGGAATCTATCTTTTCCAATATGTCAGAGAAAGACAATATGCAGCCTTTAAATAGCTATTTACAGTATAAATATTTTGATTAATAAAGGGGTTAGAGTTTAAGGTACTGAAAGTTTAGTTTTGGACATCGAATTTTGAAATACATAATCTGAAGTTGTAACTGAATTACAATATTCTGTTTGCATTATAAAATAATGAAATATTTTAGATTTGCTAAGATTATGAACTATGGCCTAAACCACAGGGCTAGCTAGTCTCCCAATATTCAATCTTTGGTTTGACATACGACCGATCGCAGCTACCATTGAATTGACATAAAATATATGTCTCTAATGTGTAATGAGAGCTATTCCTATCTCTAGTAGGGCAAAACCAGAGATAGATCAAATATTGGGAACGCCCGTTAAAGTTGCATAAAAAAATTGACTTTAAACTTTATGACTCATGACTGATAACATTGATTATTAGTTATTACCTTTACGATTCTGACAAGCACGATAGCTGCCTACAGTATCCAAACATTTAAATGTCGTCCACCGTGAGCAATTACATGAGAACAATGATCTCTACATGTTCGTTATAGCCTGTATCGATAACATCATTGGCCAAGATGGAGAGACCGCACTGTATTGGTTTGATATCATACATCAAATCCTAGGACCAAACTGACGTGCTTTGAGGGCATTTTCCAACTGAGGCACACAACAGTTTGGCGACAGGTCACACAACAGCTTTGCGACAGTTGTCTTAGTTATTTACTGTGTAGTGGTATAGTATCTATATTATGTATCTATGTCTTACTAGAGATTAGTCAGAATAAATTATAAGTTCAACCAAGACGGTCGTGTTACTTATTTGCATCAGCTCCCCACACCTCAACTGTTCCCCAAAGTGTGGCAGGTTGTTGCCCGGATAATGTTGCCAAAACACGTCGACTAACGGCGTGTTCGCGGAACATATCGGACCATCAATCATACTGTTTATCATGATCATCGTGATCATCACCACTTCACAGCGGTACCATCTATCATACATCATCATGATCCATCATCTTCATAATATTATGATAACGTCCTTATACTCCTGAGTCTATAGTCTAGTATAATTCTTATTTCTAACGTTAATGACTATGATAATTAACGAAAAGGAATGAACAATGTTGTTTCTTTTCTTCATATTTGTTTCTACTTTCATTCATCTATTTACTATAATTATGTTGCAAATCCTTAATCATTCTCATTTCCGATTCCAAAAAACATTCTGGTATACTTCACAAAAAATACATAATAATAATATATTCTTGTTTCATACTATGCTATAACGGAAGAAAAATTGGTCTTTTTCAAAATTAGATGGGGTTTTTCGCCCATAACGCGTCTAATAGCAACCTGAAGTCGAGGTAGTCCACTGCAGGTTGCTAATACACATCCGCTACCTGCACGAGTATTCCGGTTGCCATGGTTACGCAACCACGTAGAAAGTCCGATCAGATGTCCTTTAATTGTGAACGTGTAAACCAGATCACAATTGCATAATGACAAGAATGCGAGTAAAGTACGCTCTTCAATTAATATGTTAAACTAGCTAAAAGCCGAGCTTTGTGAGGGCTCGCGTCGTCACACCTTGACTGACTGATGATAACACATCTACATATAAATAAAAATTACTATGTTAAAGCACAAATCAATAGGCGCGATAGTTTTTCCGTAAAGTGTACCACAAAATGTACAGGTTGGGGTTACACTAGGGCTCGCTTCGCTCGCCCAGATTTAAAAATTAAAAAAAAACGCATATTAAGAGTGTCAGGCATCAGAATGTAAAATATTATGTAAGAACCGAAGTTGCTTACAAACATTCGTTGAACAAAATCGGTCCATCCGTTTGTTTGGATGCTACAATGCCACGAAAAGACATACACACACACACACACTGTGTGTGGCAGACAGAAAAATGTCAAACTTATAACACCCTCTTTTTTTGGGGAGTTGTAAATTGTTCCTACGCCGTTTGTTACCCAGGAAAATATTATATCCAGGATATTATATCAACATCTATTTGCTATTCCATTCTATAACCTTAATAATTTTAGTTTTGTAACACTAAAAGTGGATCTTCTTTCAAGCCAGTGTAATTCCAGCGTTATTTATTCGATGACACACTTTTACAAGAAGACTTATCAAGTTTAACGTGTCTCATTGTCACCATCAAGTTCATTGTTAATACTCATAGCTAAAAGAATTTGTGGGTTCATTGCACTCGTCATCATCAGTCCTTGCACGTCAGCACTTTCATCACGATAGCGGTGTTTTGGCAATTGTTTTGGGGCCAGTAATACACTTTCTTGTGCTTTAACATTCACGTAAGACCTTCAAAATGTCAGTTTGGCCTTCGCGTTAAATGTTATAAATTTCTCTTAGCAAATAACATACGTCTGAGATCCATATGCCATAATAATATTACGAACGTGTGTATCTGTTACCTCTCCGCGCTTAAACCGCTTAACCGATTTTGATATTTGATATGGAGAAACATTGAATTCCGAGAAAGAATTAAGAGAGTTTTCATTCGATTTCAATACTCATCATGTGGTTCCCACAAAGAAATCAAATTCCGTATATTTCCGCGGTAGGACTACGGGGTCGTAGTCCAGAATAATTGCGAGTAGTGACGGATTAAGATTTAAGACTATTTGATGCACTAAGTCTTAGGGGATTGTTTAGGGCCTAAGCAATCCATGCCTGGGGGCCGTATCCGTATGTCAACTATAATCGATTTTTGAACCTTCACTCTTCTCACCTTAGACGTGATGTCTTAGGCAATTGCTTAATTTGATTAAGGGTTAATCCGTCACTGATTGCAAGTGATACCCTATATTCATAATCATATTCATATTTATTTGTTTCAAGAGTGGTGGTACATTTTGGTGTTACAGTTATTTGTATTTACACCAAAGGAGTTGCAAGTGAGTTTACTGTCAAAAATTATGCAACGAACCAAGCTATTAACGCTTATCGCATTTGGATGCAAGCGACAAATGATCCATATTCGCACTTCATAATCGCACCTATATAAGGACACGCTTTCTCTAGCAATTAACTCTTTGTACTGAGCCTTTAGTCAAATAGCATTCAATTGTTTGTCGAAAATATAAATTATAATCAATATATCCCATATTATAATCATATTTATGGGACTTTTCTGTGCTAGAAATGTATGGGATTTGACATAGCGCCATGACACTTAGCGACGCGTTATGTCAAATCCCACACATTGGTTTGATAATGTGCTGTTGAAAGATGTGTATATATTATTTATTATATGCAATGATTTTCCATTGCCATTCGATTTCCGTAACTTAATAATTTTTGTTAAGCCACAACATTAATCAACATCAATAAGTTTTTTACATGTATTGTTGCACACAATAATTTTTATTTATAATTATTAAATTACGCATTTAAACAATTATAGTTGCATATACAAATTAATGTTAATTTTTGCTATAATGGGGCATAAATGTTTTTCCGTCCAAATAATGTTTATGATCATATTGTACACCGTTAGAATCAATTATGAACTGACTTCCAAAGAGGAGGAATGACTTAGTTGAGCTGGTTGCTGACTACACAAAATGAAATTTTGTCAGGCGTCCAAAGGCCATCGATATTAGTTCTAGTATTAACATATACACAGACACACACGTTAATAAAATTAGTATGGATATGGATTTAAATATTCAATTTAAATCCATATCCATACTAATATTATCAATGTGGAAGTGTATCTGTCTGTCCGTTACCTCTTCACGCTTAAACCGCTTAAGGGCCTTCCCTTACGGATATTCCGTAATTTACCGTATTTAGAGCCTTATAAACTCATAATTTGAAAGCTACAAAGTTATAATAAAAATACAGCAATAATCTTCAGTATATCAACATTCCTTTCCGCGTTTTAAATTTTCTATTTTTTTTATTATACTCATGATATTAGCTTCCAAAGTAATACCAATTTATTAAAATTGAAGCATAGTTTCAGCATCTCCCTAGTATTTACAAATTACGTTTATTTGAAACACACGACAATAGATAGACAATTTTATTAACTACATATTCCCCGTTTTAATTTTTTTTTAGATCAATTTTGAACTAAGATAAGTAAAAAAAATAGGATTTTTGTGCGATCTCGACAACGCGTCAAATATATGGTCAAGGTCGTTTGCTCTGGGGATGGCCTTAACAGATTTTGATAGAATTTGGTATGGAGATAGTCCGAGTTCCGGGACAATTTATCCCGCAAGTTCCCGCAAGATCAAATAATTTCTACGCAACGGAGTAGCGGGCGTAATCCGGTATTCAATAATTACACCATCCTTATTAACTTATTGTTTATCGTGTATTTTTTTCTACCGCATTTTTACAACAAAGAATCCGACCACAAAACAATTTACAGCTCATAACTTACCACGTCGACGTTTAATTTTAACTTATAGTTAACCATAAGCAGTGGATATATTATATAATTAAAGCCTGGATCAGTTTCCTGATAGCTGCGCGACATTATCGCTTCATCGACAAAATTGCTTGTTAATTAAAATTCCGCGTCAAAATTGCTATTAAATATTTTTAACTAGATGTTGCTCGAAACTTCGTTGCGCCGAAATTTGTTTATCACGCGGGAACCGTACATTTTTCTGTGATAAAAAGTATCCTATGTCCTTTCCCGAGACTCAAAGTATCCCCATACCAAATTTTAGCAAAATCGGTCCAGCGAAGTGGGCGTGAAAAAGTAACAGACAGACAGACAGACACACTTTCATATATTTATGATTTTTTTACCAAAGTATGTATACTACCAAGGCTTCCTAACCTCATAAGTCACATCGTCGGGATTGAACCCGCGACCTCAACACCACTGCGCTATGAGTCACGTGACCATGGCTTTCTTTGTCCCGTGGCCTCGTGCATTGTGCACATCTTCACATATTGTATCTTATGATTTTATCTCATCTCTGCACCTTCCGCATTCATTAGCTCAGTGGTAATAAGGTTTTAAAGTCGCAGGTTCATGAGCATTTATTGTAAAAAAACATAATAAATAATAAGTAACTCTGTAAAAATTAAATCCTAAAATATTTTGATTACAAAAATTTTTAAAAGAAAACATTTAAACAAGGAAAAAATTTTAATAACCATTTGTGATATCACTGTTAACATGAAGAATATATTTTTTGCAATTTTGTATCTATATGAAATGCCTACATCGCTTATATCTTGGCACAGTAAAGTTTTGTTTTTGGGAATGTATAGCAGTACATAGTTACCATAGGTTTGAATTGGAAAAAAACTATGTACTTATTAAGAATTTCATTTTACTTGCGTTAAATTCTATATAATAAATAAAAAAAAAACACTTTTTAAAACACGTTTTTACTGTTAGAATTTCATTCCTATAGATCACAAAATTTCGTTTACAAAAAGCTATCGCTCTTCCTAATATCGACCTAGTACAAAAGACATCAACGTGTGTGAGGCTCGAACTATATTACGTCAGTAGGTGAATGACCGGCTTGTATACAATTTACAAAATACACAGTATATTATAGTCGTTAATAGTTTTATACATAATATCAATTTAGCAAATTCAATAGCTTTAGGACCCCACGATATTGTTAAAAACTCAAATAAATTACGTTATACGTATAGACGTTGCCTGAAAGTTAGTTGTCTGAAATTCGAAAAACGCAAGGGAACGGTACATATTGCCGTTATAAAAACTAATTTATTGTATGGACAGTGAGCATGTCACGTAAAATTCCATCAAAATCTCCTCGGCTTTGGCGTGAAAAACAGACGAACAGACGCTCTTTGGCATTTACAGTAGTACGGAGCATTTTATTACAATAATCACATTATTTCATAAATTATATAATATAGCATTTTGGTATCCAGCATACGCAACAGTCAATCGAGCGAAATAACAAGCACGCAAGCGACTCGCTCGCAGTGGCGGAACTAGGGAGGGGGCAAATAGAGGCACTGGCCTGCAGTATGATGAGGGCGCCAAATTCTTGAAACTAGAATTCGAAATATCTAACCATTAGTTTTTTTCTTACATTGTCATAGATTTTTGTCAAGTTATGAAATCTTTATAGACTAAGAAAACTATAATGATTCACTTCTCTATGCTATTTTTTGTAAGTGATAAGTTTTTTGAAACACTTAAGGGAGGGCCGCCACTAACAAGTTTTTGTTCCGGTTTGAAAACATCGTAGACGGGTTTAACTGTAAACGTTAAACTTTTGTATGGGCAAACTCATGACGCTGGGGCACTTGCCTATAAACATCCTAAAAAAACCGGCCAAGTGCGAGTTGGACACGCCCATGAAGGGTTCCGCAGCAAACTCAAACTCAAACTCAAACTCAATTTTTTTTATTCAGAATAAATTTTTGCAAATATTTTCTGAAAGATGATGGCTACCACCGGTTCGGGAACTAACCCGGCGAGAAGAACCGGCGTAAGAAACTCGCACGGGGCCCACTTTATTTACCAAAAAAAGTGAGAAAAAAATTAATCTTTTAAAATAAAGTTTACAATGTTGTAACTTAAAATTATACAATGTCAACATACATACATAATTATTGTAAGTCATAAAATAATGTAGAAGCAGCCTTGCAAGCAGCCATCCTACTCCCAAGATGTGCCATCGTTTATGAAATCATTGACCTTATAATAAGGCTTTGGCACACAAACGCTCTTTGACTACTTTTTTAAATTTATTAATGGAGAGATTTTGAACGTTTTTTGGGATTTTATTGTAAAGGCGTATACATTGACCTTTAAAAGATTTACTAACTTTACTAAGTCTGATCACCGGTATTTCTAGTTTGTACTTATTTCTAGTGTTTCTTCCGTGATTGTCACTTTTGGTTGTAAATTTACTAAGATTCTTTCTAACATATCTAATATAAGACGACCTCTGTGGCTCAGTTGGTGGGCTGTTGGTAGCTCAAGCCGGGGGTCGCGGGTTCGAATCCCGCCGACGGAACAAAAAGTTTTCAAAAGTTCCTGGGTCATCGATGTGTATTAAATATGTGTATCATATAATAAAAATCTTAAATATATGTATAGTATAAAAGTATTAAATATATTTCCGTTGTCTGGTACCCGAAACACAAGTCCTTCAGGTACTTAGCACGGGGCCAGACTGACGTGGTGTGAAGCGTCCATAGATATTATTATTATTATTATTTTGAAACGTTTAAGATTCTCCTTTACGGGGTTTTTCAGGTAAGTTCAGGTGAGTAATTAATTTATTGACAAAAATTTCCTAACGATCCTACAAGTATTTAAAATAACTGCTTTTTGCAGGGCTATGTATGTGAGTGGGTGAATGTCGAGTGTTTTGAGGCTAGTGTGTAGTGTTTTGGGAATAATGGCGGTGCTGGAGATGATGATGGGTATAGTCTTGACCGTGGTCGCTTTCCATTGTGTTTTCAATTCGATTGTCAAGTCTACATATTTAGTCATTTTGTTCGTTTGTGTGGAGGTAAGATTGTGTGAATTGGGAATAGCGATGTCTATCAGGTAAACTGTTTTGTTTCGTTTGTCGTGGAGAGTTATGTCAGGTCGGTTGTGGTGTACAGTTTTGTCTGTCAATATTGTCCGGTCCCAGTATAGTTTGAAGTCAGGTGAGTGAAGTATGATTTGAGGTGTGTATTTATAGTATGGGATTTTGTCTGTGATGAGATTGTGTTTGTGTGCGAGTGTCTGGTGTATGATAGCTGCTACTTGGTCGTGTCTGTGTTTGTAGTCTGTTTGTGTGATGGATGAACAAGCGCCCGTGATGTGTTGGATTGTTTCGGGCTGTTTGTGACAGTGTCGGCAATGGTCGTTGCCTGCTCTAGCAGTACGGATGATGTGTTTCCTGTAGTTTTTTGTGTCGATAACCTGATCTTGGATGGCCATCATAAACCCTTCTGTTTCAGGGAATAGTTCCCCCCTTCTCAACCACGCATTTGACGCTATCTTGTCTACATTCGTGTTCATCAGGTCAGTGCGGTGACGTCCATGTAAGGACTTCTGCGCCCATGCGTCTATTTTTGCTTGTTCAGATGTAAGTTTTATTTGTTTGGAATGATTCGCGAGTGAGAGAGGCGTGAACGAGTCGGCTAGGCATACGGTGTTGTGAAGCGGTGAGGAAAGTGAGTGATTGTGGAAGTATGTTCTTAAACGCATTATTTGTTTATTGTGTAAGTTGCTTATGTCGATAAGCCCCCTTCCTCCCTCAATTTTAGGGAGGGTCAATCTCTGTATACATGCTCTAGGGTGATGCTTTCGGTGTTTTGTCATTGTTGTGCTGATCAATCTTTGTAGTGTTTTGAGATCTGTTTGGGTCCAGGGAATAACTCCGAAGGAATAGGTGAGTATGGGTACTGCAAAAGTGTTAATAGCTTTAATCGTGTTTTTTGAGTTTAGATGCGTGTGTAATATTCGGTGTAATCGCGTTTTAAATTTTTCTTTAAGTAGCTTTTTTATATTTTTGTGATGTATTCGTTGTGATTGATTATATCCTAAATATTTATACCCTTCTACGGGCTCTACTGAATCTATGATTTCATGATCTGCTAATTCGTATGTGACATGTTCTAATTTACCTTTATTGATAGCTTAAATTTTGCACTTATCTATTCCAAATTGCATACAAATATCATTTGAGAATGTCTGTGTTATATCAGCAAGTGAGTGTAATTCTTCTAAGGTATTGGCTAGCAATTTAATATCATCCATATACATGAGGTGACTTATGCGGGTATATTGCGTGTTGTGTTTAATTTTGAAACGTGTATTATTGGAGTTAAGCAAAGATAACAATGGATTAAGGGCGAGATAAAACCATAAGGGACTTAAAGCATCGCCCTGGAAGATTCCTCTTCTTATTGGAATGCATTCTGTTTCGATAGGGGTGTTTATTGAGTTGAATAGTCTTAATTTAGTATTCCAATGCTTCATTGTATTTTCTAGGAATTCTATGATGATTGGATGTATCTTGTAGTGTTTGAGTATATATACAAGCCAGGAGGATATATTATTATTATTATTATTATTATTGTGTTATTTTGATTTTCTCGGTTTTCACCGGTAAACTGATATTATGTACGAGCCGAAGCCAAGTACACACCAGGTAAGTAATTAATGTTTTAACTATTAGTATGTGTCTCAAAAGAATGATGATTGGTATGATCGGTCTCTAACATATTGTATGAAGGATTGTGAGTATGGGGATTTGATTGGGATGTATGTAGAGTAGTAGCTTCATCATCAGTCTGTAAAAATTTTCTTACAATGCGGCAAGTATTTAGAATAACTGCTTTGTGCAATAAATATATTATGTTTGGGGGTAGTTGGAGGGTATTCAAAGATTTATGTAGTTGTTTCGGAATGACACCTGTGGTTGATAAGACTATGGGTACTATGGTTACTTTTTGCAGGTTCCAGAGGCGGGCTATTTCATCCTTGAGTTCTATATATTTGGTAAGTTTTTCGGTTATTGTACTTTGTAAATTATGTGTGTTCGGTAGGGCTATATCGATTAAGTATGCAGTTTTGTCAGTTTTATCTACTAGTGTTATATCAGGTCTATTGTAATGTGTTGTTCTGTCAGTAAGTATGGTTCGGTCAAAATATAGCTTCGTGGAGGTGTTTTCAAGGACATTTTCAGGTTTGTATTTATAATAGGGTTCTATGTCATTTATGAAGTTTCGTTGTTTGGCGAGTCTCTGGTGAATTATACTAGCAACTTGGTCATGTCGATGTTTATAGTCGGTCTGTACTATTATTTTACACGCTCCTGTAATATGTTGAATAGTTTCCGGGCAACTATGGCATTTTCTACATGTGTCATTGGTGAGTGTTTTTGTTATATATCGCTGATAATTTCTGGTCTCTATTGTTTGGTCCTGTATTGCAATCATGAACCCTTCAGTCTCTGGGAAAAGGTTTCCCTGGCACAGCCATGCATTTGATGCATCTTTGTCGTTAATCGTCTGATGTAGGTCATGGAGATGTCTACCGTGGAGAGCCTTATTAGACCACTCGGATAATTTAGTCTTATTGTCTGTTACCTTATGTTGGTCATTTTGAGAGGAATTTAAATTGAGAGGAGTAAATTTATTATCATTTTTTAGCTATCACTTTGTGGAGTCTAGAGTGCTCTGATTTGGCAAAAAATATTGTTTTAAGTTTAAAATCTGGCTATTGTGTAAATTAGTTATGTCTGTAATGCCCCTTCCACCTTCTTTTCTCGGTAGTGTTAGCCTTTGGACGCATGATCTAGAGTGGTGTTTACGGAATTTAGTCATAGTTTTATTAATCTTTCTTTGTAAATTTATGAGCTCCGATTTGTTCCAGTTTATAATGCCGAAGGAATAGGTAAGTACTGGAATTGCGAAAGTATTTATTGCTTTTATGGTATTTCGGGCATACAAATTTGATTTCATGATTGCATTGAGGCGACGTTGGAATCTTTGTTTTAATTTAAATTTTGTGTCCTTTTGCAGTATTTGTTGCGCTTGGTTGTATCCTAAATATTTATAAGTTTCTTCCTCATCTAGCGGTTCTATATTTTCTCCGGATTGTAGTGTATAAGTGTGTTGAAATGAACGCCCTGCTTTATAAGAATTTATTTTAGTTTTGTCCACCCCAAAATTCATTTTAATGTCATTACTAAATTGTTCAGTCAGTTCAGTCAGTCTGTATAGGTCTAACTCATTGTCTGCATAAATTTTAATGTCATCCATATATAGTAGGTGGTTTATAGTCTTAGTCTGAATGTACCTGTCATAATCATGTAGCCGATATCCTGCGTCTATGGAATTTAAGGTATTGGAGAGGGGATTTAACGCTAAACAGAACCAGAGTGGACTGAGTGCGTCGCCTTGAAATAAGCCTTTTCTTATTTGTATTGGTTGTGTCTCTATAAGACTTGTAGGAGTTTTGAGTCTTAATTTGGTTTTCCGTGTAGTCATCGTGGTTTTTAATAAAGTTATGATTTTTGGGTGAATTTTATATATTTTTAGTATTTGTAATAACCACGAGTGAGGGACGGAATCATACGCTTTTTTATAATCTATGTACATAGAATATAGGTTGGATTTTGTTTTAGCGGCATGTTTCAAAATTACGGAGTCTATTATTGACTGTTCTTTGCAACCTTGACTAAATTTTCGGCATCCTTTCTGTTGGTCGGTTAATATGTTATTCACAGTCACATGTTCATATATTAACTCGGTAATGCAAGAAGTTAATATTTTATAAATTGTTTGTAAACAAGTATTTGGTCTGTATTTTTCTGGATTTGTGGGTTCGTTGTAGTCTTTGGGTATCATAAAAGTTGTTCCAAATGTAATGTAAGGTGGGATTTTATTAGGATCTTCAATAAACTGATTTAAATAGCTATAAAGATAGTTATGGATACTTGTAAACTTCTTATACCAATAATTGTGTATAAAATCTGAACCTGGCGATTTCCAGTTATGGAGCTTACGAATAACCTGTTGGAATATACTAATGGGGATGGTTTCAAATGGCATGTCGGTTATATCTTTGCTATATTTAGTTTTCTCAGCTTCTATCCATTCTGCATCAAAACGATGTTCAGTTGGGTGCTCCCATATTCCAGACCAGAATTTTTGCAAATCGCTTAAGTCCGGTAATTCGACCATATTGTGTGCGTTACATTCGTTTTGTGGTACGTTAGTTGTGGCTACCTTGATTTTTCTATAGAATTCTTTCTCATTATTATTAAATTGGCTATTTTGCTGTTTTCTCAGAGTGCATTTATTATATCTTCTTAAGCGTCCTGTCAGTATCAAAAGTTTCTGTTTTAATGTATCTAGTATTTGTGTTATTTGCGTATTTGGTTCCTCGTGTGTAGCATGAATTCTATGTAGTTCCATTATTTTATTTATATGTGCAACAAGTTTTCTACTCCTGCCTCCTTTAATGAACTGTGTTACTCTTCCTATTTTTACTCGTAAATCCTCTATTCTCTTTTCAAGGCGTATTTGCCAATGTGGTTTCTTATTATTTCTCGGTGGATGTTGATTAGTTGATACGTTGTTAAGTGATAATTTAGTTCCATTTAATTTAGCAGCTGTCCATGCTGCACAGTATATCGTTGTTTGAAAATTATGAAAGTCGGTGTCATCATTAATATGATCTGGGAGTGTAATTTTGTTAAGGTAGTTGACGGTATAGAATAAATTCTTAGAAGGTTTTTGTTTAGGTATATAGACTCTGTTAGTTGGATCAGTATTTATAAAATGTTGAAGAGCATGTTTAAATGTTTCATCGATGTCAGGGTTCCTATCAGGTAAGCGTGTGGTATTAGAACTTTCTTGTCCTGGGGCTATGTCTTGTCGTTGTAAATTATCGAAACTAGAATTATCAGTTTGTGGTATTTGTGTCGAATTTGTATTTAAAATTTCTGTGGTACTTATCAACTCATCGGCTACTTCCTGTTTTAGTATAATCTGTCTTTCATCTGTAACGTATTTATTGTTAATAATTGCTCTAAGTTGGTCGCTTATTCGCTGTTCACTAAGATGTGCAAGTGTAGGGAATTTATTTTTGAAGGCCTCGTGCAATGGTTTACGATATGATGTCCTATTTGTCTCTAATTGTGTGATTCGGTAATAGCTTTTAAGTATGTACTCATTTAGTTCGTCTGTCCAGTTTAATCGAGACTGATTTAGTATAATTTGCGTGTCTGTATGAGTATGTGTGAGAATATTAGACTGTGGATTACGAAGGATATTTTTAACTTCTTCTTGTATGACCGATAACTCTTGTTTAGAAAGAAGCTTGCAATTTAAAATAGCCCGTCTTTGGTCACCTATACGTTGCTTGCTTGCTTCCATTTCAGGCTATTTATTTGTAAATAAGTTGTGGAGTTCTGCGAGGTAAGCTTTTTTCTTTGACTCTAATTCGGTGATGATGAAATAGTGACGCATAATAAAAGTATTCATCTCTTTAGTCCACGTTTTACGTGTGCGTCTTGTACTGAGGGTGGGTGCAGTATTCTCAGCTACAGAAGCCGTCTGCACAGCATCCCTGGTACGTGGAGATGATAGTGAATAATTCGATGAGGTGGGTGATCTTGACTGGCAAATATCAAGGTAAGATGGAGGTGACGATGGTGGAGATGAAAATAATGATTAAGATGATGACATCGGTGATAGATGATTAAAATTAAAACGTTCTGCAGCAGTTTGAAACTGGGCAGCTTGTTGCGACTCGTTGCCCCCCCCCCCCCCCCCCCCCAGAATACGAAGGGCAGCCCGAGCCCGAGGGCCCGGGGCGGGATTCTCCATCGCGTAATGCTCCGGTACCCGCCTGGGGTATAATTCTATTTCTAAGACGCATCATAAAGCTTTTTGTATTACAAAAGTAGAAGAGTTAACCAAATTGGAAAGATAGTAAGAGGGGAACTCAAGATGGTGAAATATAGATAAAACTAAAACTAAAACAATACAAACTCAAGAATTTAATAATAAAAAGATGGTGAAAGGATAGTGAAGAAAAAAGAAAGAGCCGACGATCAGCCACGTGAGTACCTCACCCCGAAGAGAGTGGGGTGACGCACCCAAGTGTTGCCCGGGGACACCAACTAGGAGAGACCGGCTTCACCCCCTTATTATTATTATTATTATGTTTGTGTAAGGTATTCCTTGCTCACGGGCAATTAAATCCCGGACATTTGGAAGGCATGCGTGGGGCCGAAGCCAACACGTAGAGGCCCGTTACACAGTTTTAATCTAGATGTAATGTGACACTAGCCGGCGACTCTCCCTGTCCGCACTATGGGAGTACGACCAAGGAGAGCCAGTGGCCAGTGTAGGACTATTACAGGGAATGGATATTAGAAATGATACCGGGCTATGGGGGTGAGGTGCTAGTGGACTGGGTAACTGGGACTATGGAAGGACTATGGCGTCTGCCGATACAACGTGGAAACATGCATCATAAAGTTGGCAGACGGTGACTCGCCAACTCTTTGAATGGGCCCCTCAAAATGGTCGCACGCACGGTGCACCGAGGCGGCAACATTGACAGAGCGGCTTGAGGCAGGAGAGGTGTCGCTGGACTTTAAACGCCGATCATTTGCACCCTCAGAGGGTCCCATCACGTCGCCCACTCGCCACTTACGCTTCACATCCTCCCTCCGAGCCGAAGCTCTCGCGACTCCACTCTGACCGGCCGGTTAAGGCAAGGCAGAGGTAGGGCCTGATTCTCCGTCAGTGTTCACTCCGGCCGGCCAGTGAAGGCAAGCCGGAGATGGAGAACAGGGGCTTCCCTGGGAGCACTCGGGTCGCTACTCCCCAACAGTTCGCCACAAGCTGCCCTGCGGGCATTATTATTATTATTATTATTTTGAAACGTTTAAGATTCTCCTTTACGGGGTTTTAACTAAAGTTGCGGGCTTGTGGCCAAGCAACTTCAGGTAAGTTCAGGTGAGTAATTAATTTATTGACAAAAATTTCCTAACGATCCTACAAGTATTTAAAATATTATATTATTATTATTATTATATAATACATTATCCAAAATGTATTGAGAAGCAACAGTTAGAATACCAGTTTCTTTAAACTTTTCTCTCAGAGATTCAAAAGCTGACATTTTATAAATTGATCGTATAGCTCGCTTCTGCAGCACAAAAATCGTATTAATGTCGGCAGCGTTTCCCCATAAGAGGATGCCATACGTCATTCTACTATGAAAATAACTGAAATAAACTAGTCTTTCTGTGTCTTCGTCAGAAATTTCCCGTATTTTTCTGACTGCGTATGCTGCAGAACTGAGCCTATCTGCAAGATTAGCAATATGAGGACCCCACTGTAGTTTACTATCTAGTGTAATGCCTAAGAATACAGTGGTGTCCACCAAATCCATCTTCTCATCATTTAATAGTATATTGGTTTTAACTTGCCTAACGTTGGGCAAAGTAAATTTTACACATTTAGTTTTCTTAGAATTTAGAAGTAAATTATTAACGTTAAACCAATATACTATTTTTGAGAGAGCACTATTTACCTCGTCGTAATTTGACTGTTGTCGCTTCACTTTAAAAATAAGTGAAGTGTCATCAGCAAAAAGTACTATCTCATTATCATTATCCTTAACAAAATAAGGTAAGTCGTTTATGTAGATGAGAAAAAGAAATGGACCTAAAATCGATCCCTATGGGACGCCTAATTCTATTTTGGTCCCATTGGACCTTTTACTATTAATGTCAACCCTTTGAGTTCTATTTTTGAGGTAAGATGTCAAAAGGTTGAGTGCTGAGTCCCTAATACCATAGTGGTGCAATTTCCTGATCAATGTAGCATGCTCAACACAGTCAAAAGCCTTGGAGAGGTCGCAAAAAACCCCTAGAGCATCCTGCGAGTCCTCCCATGCTTCAAATATACTATAAAGAAGACCTATATCAGCATCCGTTGTGGATCGACCCTTAGTAAATCCATATTGATTATTGTGTAATAAATTATTTAAGTTAAAATGTAATAATAACTGATTTAAAATTGTTGTGTATTAATTTGATCACAGATTAATAATTGTTTATAATCTGTAATACGCCGGAAGCGTGCACTCCCCGCGCGCCCGCGCTCCCCCGCGTTGCATCGCGCCTATGTTTCAGGACAATAAATGACAGTGCGAAATTGACCACCTGTTTCATTAGACGCGTTCCTAATTGCCCGCTCCCGTAGGTACATAACACGTGGCGACGAGGCAACCCGCGAGTGTAAAGTTTAATTATTTCACCATGTCGACAGTTTTCGGAGTTTTATCTTCGTTCGATCATCGTTCAAGGGAATGGAGTAGCTACAAATCACGGATAAATCAGTGGTTTATAGCCAATAACATCGATGATGAGACCGACAAAATGGCGGTTAAACGGCGGGCGATTTTATTGAGCGCAATGAGTGAACAAACATTCATGTTGGTCAGGGATTTGGCTTTGCCGAATAAAGTGGTGGAGATCACCTTTGCAGCAGTCATCGAGCTACTGGACGGGCACTTCACTCCAAAAAGGTTCGGCTTTGCTGAGAAGTCCATATTCTACGCGGCAGTGCAGCACCCTGGAGAAAGCCACTCACAGTGGGCGGCCAGGCTCCGAGGACTAGCGGCGCACTGCGCATTCAAGAATTTGGAGGAAGCACTACTAGACCGGTTCATCATGGGTATGGCCGCAGGTCACGAAAGGGACAAATTGTTCACGCAGAACCAAGAGGATTTAACCCTGGCGAAGGCTATAGATCTAGCGGAAAGCGTCAGAAGCGCGCGCCAGGCGTCTTCTGTGGCTCTATCGGGGGCGAGCAGCGGCATCGGCACGGCTTTAGGAGCAGAAGGAGTTTTCCATATCGACAAGAAGGATAAGTGCAGAGTGTGTGGACTCGCAAATCATAAATCAAATCAGTGTCGGTATAAAAACTACAAGTGCAAAAAGTGTGGTGAAAAAGGTCATTTACGTAAAATGTGTTCAGGAAGTGCGACAAAGGTCAACTTTGTGGTGAGTGGTGCGGACGAAGGAGATGATGGTAAGTGTTTTAATATACGGTGTGCAAAGGGCAGGCCTATGACAGAAAGCGTAAAAATTGGTCAAATGTTCTTAGAGTTTCTAATAGATAGCGGTTCGGCAGTAAGTTTAATACCTGAAAAAATATATAGTTCAAAATTCAAGGAATATACGTTAACCTTGACTGGTAAAAAACTATTTAGTTACACAGGAGAACGTATAATATGTTTAGGCACAATTTTTGTACCAATAACATATAAAGGGTTTACGCGGGAATTAGCGGTGTATATTGTTCAAAATGGCGGACCGCCGCTCCTAGGGCGAAATTTTATTCGCGAATTTAATTTAGAACTGGCCCCCGCCGCCGCCTCGGAAAATTATGTTCGAGCCATTTTTACAGAATCGCAAGAATATAAAAATGTAACAGAGAAAATATTAAATAAATTTCCGCGAGTGTTTTCTGATCAACTAGGATTATTTAATAAATATACGGTCGAGTTGCGGTTAAAGCCTGAATCGAAGCCTATTTTCTTTAAAGCTAGACCCGTGCCGTACGCGATAAAAGATAAATTAGATAAGGAACTGGATCGATTATTAAGTTTAGGTATCATTAAACCCGTCGAACATTCGCAATATGCGTCACCTATAGTGCCGGTTTTAAAAAAAGACGGCAATATTAGGTTGTGTGCCGATTACTCGGTGACTATCAATAAACAATTAATAGTAGATCAATATCCTCTCCCTACAGTGAATGATTTACTTTCGAAATTGCACGGGGGCATTAGGTTTAGTAAAATTGATCTTTCTAGTGCCTATAATCAATTTGTATTAAACGAGGACTCACAAATGTTAACTTGCATAAATACCCACCGTGGGCTTTTCAAATTTACTAGGCTCGTATTTGGGTTATCTAGCGCGCCTGCAATGTTTCAACGGGCGATGGAGTGCCTTCTCGCCGGCATAGACGGGATTATATTCCTATTAGATGATATTTTAGTGACGGCGGCTGACACTGAAAAACACATAAGTCGGTTGATAACTGTTTTAGAGCGATTGAACGACGCGGGGCTCACGGTTCAGCGTAGTAAGTGCGAGTTCTTTAAAAGTGAAATATCGTATTTAGGTCACGTAATAGATAAAAATGGAGTTCGGAAATCACCGGAGAAAGTTAAGGCTATTTTACAGGCGCCTAAACCGGAAAATGTGACGCAGCTACAATCGTTTCTAGGATTAGCTAATTATTACAGAAATTTTGTACCGGATGCATCCTCGTTATTATCTCCGTTGTACAGTCTACTCCATAAAAATGTTAAGTGGGAGTGGTCTAAACTACACGATGACACATTTTTAAAGATAAAAAATATCCTGGCGTCGGATAAAACCTTGGCACATTTTAATCCTAAGGCTAAGATTATTCTGACGGTGGATGCGTCACCGACCGGGTTAGGGGCTATTCTATCGCAAGTCGACTGTGATATGATAGAGAGACCAATAGTTTATGCGTCCAGAACTCTTTCTCCTGCTGAAAAAAATTATGCACAGATTCAAAAAGAAGCTACCGCCATCGTTTTCGGGGTCAGGCGTTTTCACCAGTACCTCTACGGTCGTTCGGAGCCTTTCATTTTAAGAACGGATCATAAGCCTTTGCTAGCGATTTTTGGACCTCACAGAGGCATTCCCGAAATTTCGGCAAACCGTCTGCAGCGGTATGCGATGTTCCTAGCGGCTTATAATTATGTTATCGAATACATAGGTAGTAAACAAAACAGCGCGGACTACTTATCGCGGGCGTTCGTAGATCGCACCGATTCCACGCCACCCGACGCGGCGCGCGCGCGGCCGGTTGCGGACGAGTTGTCGGAGTGCGAGGAGCGCGCGGCGTACGTCAACTTCGTAATAGACGGTGATCTACCGATCACGCTGGACGACGTGCGCCGCGAGACTTCCAAGGACGAATGCCTTTCTATAGTTAAAAAATATGTATCTATCGGCTGGCCTAGGAAAATTAATGATGCGAATTTAAAACCGTATTTTAGTTGCCGGTCGCAACTTTCGCTTGAAAATGGAATCTTAATGCGCGGTCATAAGGTCGTGATTCCTATGTCTCTAAGAGACTTTATATGCAACGAGATGCATAGTTCACACTTCGGAGTCGTCAAGATGAAGGCGGAAGCGCGGAAACGCGTATGGTCCCCGGGGCTGGACGCGGCGCTGGAGGGACTGGCGGCGGGGTGCGGGGTGTGCGCGCAGCTGCGCCCCGCCCCGCCGCACGCCCCGCTCCACCCGTGGCCGCTCCCGCCGTGCCCGTTCTATAGGTTGCATCTAGATTTTTTAGGACCGTTCAACAATATGATGTTTTTAATCGTCGTGGACGCATATAGCAAATGGGTCGAGGTTTATGATGTATCCTTAACGTACAACACTAGGGCGGTTATCACAAATTTATGTGAGTTCATGTCGCGGTTCGGAATTCCGAGTGTAATAGTTACCGACAATGGAACTTCGTTCGCTTCTAGGGAGTTCAATGAGTTTTGTTTAATTAACGGTATAAAACACGTTTCGTCTCCGGCGTATCACCCGGCTAGCAACGGGCAGGCTGAGAGCTTCGTGAAAATTATCAAAAAAGGGTTAAAGGGGTTATTTTTAGAGGGTTGCAACAAAAAGAATATTCGCGAAAAATTGTCAAAATTTTTATTTGACTACAGGAACTCTAAGAACGGTACCACGGACAAGTCACCCGCGGAATTAGTATTCGGGCGCGCTCTGCGCTCACGGCTAGACCTTTAATGCACCGTCAAACCGCCTGCGTCGCCGTCGTCCGCAGCACTCGCCTCAACGGTGGATCATAAACAGTACTTGCAGACTAAGAACTATAAAGGTGTGGAGAGACCTATTTTTAAAGACAATGACCCGGTGTGGGTGATTAAAAATGCGAGTGCTAAAAGAATATGTTGGGTAGAGGGCATAGTTTTAAGTAGAATAGGAAAAGTTATGTATAAAATTTTTGTACCGTGCTGGGAGGCCGAGATCACCAGACATGTGGATCATATTAGACCGAGACGGTTGGGTGACAATTTCACTTCGAGTGGCAATCGCTGGGATCTAGACCTGGTACCGGATGTGGCGCCTGACATTCACTCCGCAACGCCGCCCGACACAGGGATGGCCTCCGACTCAGAGGGGGAAGAGGAGGCTGAACTGGACAGTCCGAGGTCGTCCGAACGAGTTTTTAGCGATAATGTCGGCGGCCGGCGACGTGAAATAAGCCCCGTGTTTTCCACACCACCGTCACGGTCTCACGATTAGTCGTAATGTTAAGTTGTTACTTCTTATGTTTAGTCGTAGAGTTAAGTTAGTTATAGATACTTCACTTGTGTTAACGCGTATATATCACTTACTATTAGGGGGAGAGATGTTGTGTATTAATTTGATCACAGATTAATAATTGTTTATAATCTGTAATACGCCGGAAGCGTGCACTCCCCGCGCGCCCGCGCTCCCCCGCGTTGCATCGCGCCTATGTTTCAGGACAATAAATGACAGTGCGAAATTGACCACCTGTTTCATTAGACGCGTTCCTAATTGCCCGCTCCCGTAGGTACATAACAAAAATTATTGTTTCAAATATTTTACTTAGAGTCGGTAGAATCGATATAGGCCTATAATTTGTGGGATCAGATTTAAGTCCCGCTTTAAATAAAGGTACAACCTTACTGTGCTTCATTAAGTCAGGAAAAATACCACTCCTTTTGCAGTCATTAAAAATCATTGATAGATGAGGAGCTATGATGTCAATTATCGATTTGATAATTTTAGTAGACATGCCCCAGAGATCAGTAGTATCTTTAATATTTATTAATTTAAAAGTATCAATGATATCAATCTCTCTAAACCTAAAATTGACATTACATTCCTTTACATTGTCTCTGAGTAGTTTTTCAGCAGCTGCAGGTGAGGAGTTGAAATTTTTCGTTGTTGAGACCGGAATGTCAGCAAAAAAATTTTCGAAGACCGTCGCAACCTCATGATCATTGGTAATCTTTTTATTTTCAAAATAAATTTCAAAATCAGTGCTACGACAGGTGACATTTCCAGTCTCACCAGCTATTACTTTCCAAGTAGTTTTAATTTTATTTTTCGAATTTTTAATTTTATTCCTAATGTGAATAGCCTTAGCGGCTTTGCAAACTTTTTTAAAAATCTTTGAATAATTTTTACATATGTTTTGAATTTATCACTAGTATTCATGCATTTTTCATCATACAATTCATATAATCTTTGCCTGCTTATTTTAATTCCTGTAGTTGCCCATACTGTAAAATTATTATTTTTATGGCTGTTTCTAACCGTTCTAGGAGTAAATACAGTATCAAATTGAGTTCTTATCATCTTAAACAATTTGTTAAATGCTTCATCTGAACTATTTGACTCATCCAATAATAATTGAATACTTGAACTTAAGTTATTTCTAAACTTCTCAATACGTTTTGTATTCACAGGAACAAACACACGCTTTTCCTCTAGGTAACTATCGCAATGTATATTAAATGAGGCTAGTTGCCCACAGTGATCAGAGCTAAGCTTATTTATTATTTCTTTTTTACATGGAGTAAAATTTGTAAAAATATTATCAATACAAGTTGCCGTTGTGTCACAGATTCTTGTTGGCTCATAAAACAAGTAATTAAGTTTATATGATTTAAATAGAGATGTGAATCTAACAGTAGTAGAGTTTAAGTCAAATAAATTAATATTAAAGTCACCACAAACGATAACTTTTTTGTTAGATGCACATATCTTTGATAATATTTGTTCCATGCTTTGTTCAAAGGAGTCATATAACCCTGATGGTGGCCTGTATACGCTCACAATAATTAGTTGACTTAACTCTATGCAGGCTACTTCTATTATCCGTTCAGAAGAGAGGTTCACAATGTCTTTACGTTCTTTGAATTTTAATTTTTTTCTAATTAATATAAGTGATCCGCCTCTAATGGCATTCTCTCTGCTGAACGAGCTAGCTACCTGGTGATCATTGAGATTGAAAATGAGTTCATGTTTTCTAAACCAGTGTTCTGAAATACAAATAATATCAATTTGAAATTGTTTTAGAAACAACTCAGTTTCGAGCTCTTTACCTACCATTCCTTGAAAATTCTGATGCACCAAGCTTATTATTATAGCAGCAATAAGGTTTATTTTTATGAAATTAAAAAGGTTTTTGATTAAAAGGTTTTTGATTTAATGAAAGTTAAATTAAGGTTTACCATTTATGAGGTATAAAAATAACCACTTGCTAGATCTCGTTCAAACCAGTTTTCGTTGGTAGTTTTTATAGTAATGTATATCATTTTTTTTTTAGACTTGTCATGTCACCCCTACTTTAGAAGTTAGAGGGGGGGACACACATTTTACCACTTTGGAAGAGTCTCTCTCGCAAACTATTCAGGTTAGAAAAAAATGATATTAAAAACCTCAATATTATTTTTGAAGACCTATCCATAGACACGCATAGGTTAGATGATTTTTTTTTTAAATTTAAATTTAAAAGTATAAAATAACAACTACTTGCTAGATTTCGTTCAAACTAATTTTCGTTGGTAGTTTTTATAGTAAAGTACATCATATATTTTTTTTAGACTTATCGTGCCCTTACTTTAGAAGTTAGAGGGGGACACACATTTTAGCACTTTGGAAGAGTCTCTCTTGCAAACTATTCAGGTTAGAAAAAAATGATATTAGAAACCTCAATATGATTTTTGAAGACCTATCCATAGATACCCAAACGCATAGGTTAGAAAAATTTTTTTTTTATTCAGTAGTACCTATGGGGACCCCTAAAATTTTTAATAATTTTCCATTATTGTATCAAAATCTTAATGCGGTTCACAGACTACATCTACTTACCAAGTTTCAATAGTTTGCTCTTATAGTTTCGGAGAAAAGTGGCTGTGACATACGGACGGACAGATAGACAGACAGATAGGCATGACGAATCTATAAGGGTTACGTTTTTTGCCATTTGGCTACGGAACCCTAAAAATTGCTGTTTCAGCGCTGCTATACTTTCACAATGAACTCTATACAGGGGCTTATATACCCAAAAAAAATAAATTATCTGTGTTACCTACTAGATGACGCCCGCAACTCCGTTGCACCAAAATTCGTTTAACGTGTGGGAACTGTACATTTTTCCCTTACCGTACATTTTTAACCGACTTCCAAAAACGAGGAGGTCCTATATTCGTCTGTATGTATTTTTTTTGTATGTTCAACGATTACTCAGCCATTTTTGGTCCGATTTCGAAGATTCTTTTTTGGTGTATGGGTTATAACTCAAATTTGGTATCATGTTCACAAAAGTGGTGACATGATGATGGAATCCAAGAGAAATCGAGGGAACTCTTCGAAATTTATATGCTGATTTCGACTTTTTATGAAGTAATTCAAGCAAATACTACCAAAAAGTAAGATTTTACACCAAAGTCTGCCCTGGTTCCGATGGTACCGATAGAACTCTGAATTCCTTATAGATACATGTTTGGGGATATCGGCGTTCTTTAAAGAACTGCAAGCAAATGCCACTCTGTAAACTATATTAATCAAGATCGGTTCAGCGATTCAGGCGTGAAGGGGTAACAGACAGACAGACAGACGGACGGACAGACAGACTTTCGCATTTATATTTTACTAAGTGACGCCCACAACTCCGTTGCGCCAAAATTCATTTATCGCGCGCGAACCGTACATTTTTCCGGGATAAAAAGTATCCTATCCTTTCCCGGTACTCAAAATACCTCCAAAATGAATGTCAAATCGGTTCAGCGGTTTAGGCATGAATAGGTAACAGAGAGACAGACGGACAGACAGACAGAGTTTCGGATAGTATTAGTATGGATGTCCAGAGCTACTCGCCCGCCGCGCTCGCTGCATTAACTCGCTCGGTGCGCTCGTCACATCAATACGACTACCGGTAACACAGTGACCTACTGTGTGTTTCACGCTAAATTAAAGTTATATAACGTGGCAGTGAACGTGAAACAATATGGCGTAGCTAATACCATTAAGTAGCCTAACCGCCGCACTCAGAGACATTTAATTATGATTAACCTTCAATTTAATGAAGAGTTTGACATAATGTATGGGGCTTATGTCAAAATTTTGAGGATGTATTTTAAGGGTAGATATTTTAAATACAGTTATATTTTAAATTCAATTGTATTTTAGTAATATATTTCGAGTTTAGGTCAGAATCTTTGAATTTATAAATGTTATATACATCCTTAAGTAATTAATGTTCCACTCTGAGTGCGGCAGTTACACTTTTTATACAGGGTCTAACAAAAATAAGTGATATTTCTTTAGCGTGTGTCTGAGTCCCCTGTATAGAGTTCGCTGTGTAAGTAGCAGCATTGAAAGAGTAACTTTTTTAAACTTTTGTATGGGAAAATTGACGACGCTTGCCCATACAAATCACAAAACAAATTTGCTCTTTCAGCGCTGCTATTTTCACAGTGAAATCTATACAGGAAACACATACACACACTTAAGTATTAACACTGTTTTGTTACAACCTGTATAAGGGACTTATTTTTACAATATTAAGAAACGTTTATCTTTCTGTGATGCTCGGAATGAGTTGAATTATACATATACTTTTATACTGTCATACGTATACAGTATACTATCTGAGTATAAAATAGTTGTAATTCAGATCATGAAGTTACCCTTAAGGACCTATCAGACAGAGAGCGGTCAGGCGGTCCAGCGTTCAAGCGGTCAGTTTTGCGTTCTTTGTGTTGTATTACATTACATAGATATACTTACATAGGGGGCGATCTGACCACATCAGAATTGCTCCTGTGTGACTGACCGCTCGAATGTAGAATGCGAACGCAGAACGCTTGAACGCGTGATCGCTCTCTGTCTGATAGGTCCCTTAGGAGGGCATTATAATATTATGATGATGATGATGATACCCGCATGACAGGTCAACGACGGTAATTGTAGTAATTTCCATGTATTACACTACAATGAGTGTGACCTACATAGTTGCATCATGAACGATCAAAATATTAGCGACATTTTGCACGAAAAGTTTAAACTTTTATATTTTTTTGATTGCGTGATAAGTAAGAAAGATTTATTTTCTGAAATAATATTGTATCAAGTTATATATTAACCCGTCGATCGTGGGAAAACGAGACACAATAGATATTCTATTGTGTGTCGGTCACCGGTGACCGTATGGGGTTTGATGAATTAAAGTAAAAAAATTGTATAAAGCTCTTATGGTTTGTTACCATAAGTTCTGATTTGGTCTCGTGTTCTTCTAATAAACGATGAAAGTTAGTCAAACTTTATCATTCCTATTTGAAATCTAGTTGAACTATTAGATAATGTTAGGTAACTCGTCTATCTATAATCTCTAGAAATAAAAATACATTTTAAATTTTGTTAGTCCGGCTAAAACTCGAGAACGACTAAACCGATTTGGCTTATTTTAGTCTTGAAATATTCGTGGAAGTCCAGCCCCCCTAGCATACGCCAACGAGATATCTCGTGGATATCTCACTCTCGAGCGTAGTGATATTGTCGATATCGATATATATCTCTTTTTCGCTAACATGCGTACGTCGAGACTCGAGAGATAAATTTCTCGTTCGTAATAGTTCGTTAGTATATAGACAAAAATAGCACATATAAAAAAATATATATATCTCTAATTTTGACGACAGACGTACGAGAAAAAATGTATGTCATGTTAGGGTCAATAGAGATGAAGAGATAAACCAGTTAACATCGAGAAAACGTGTAGACAAAATTTTCTCGTTGGCGTATGCTAGCGCGGCAGGGAAGGTTTATATCAGCAGGAGTGAAACGAAGTTCACCGAGTCATCTAGTATAATGGCATGCGACAAAAGTTTGAGCACGCTATTATTTACTAATCATATTATTTGATGACATGTCTGTGTCATCACTTTAGTGATTATTCAGAAAAGTGGCACGTTGATAAGGCAGGGTTCGCCATCCCTGGCCTATGCTTTCTAATAAGCTAAACTAATCAATTTACATCGAATATGAATAAATCACTGCTAACCTAATTAATTTACATGGACCCGCCTACAATTGTGGACCCCCATTTTTTGTCAGGGCCAACGTAGACCCCCGTCTAGTCTCACGTGGTCCCCTGGGAGTCCACCTGGGCCACTTTGGGAATCACTGCTTTAGGGTGTTTATGGGTCCCCGATAATACTTTAGGGTGTTTATGAGTTTGCTGTGAAAATAACAGCGCTGAAACGGTAATTTTTTTTCATCTTTGTATGAAAAAATTCATTCATTCACGCTTGTCCATACAAATAACAAAAAAATAGCTCGTTCAGCGGTGCTACTTTCACAGCGAACTCTGTATACGGGACACATACACATCCTAAAGTATTATTACTTAGTTATGTTACACCCTGTATATTGTAATAATATCGTTGTTGTTGATGATGATTATACGCGTTATCAGCTAAGATAAACAAACTATAGTATCGATTGTACATTCACATCGCCGCATCTCACGATCTCTACGACATCTGAATACATACGGACAAATTAATTTTATATAAATATACCTAACTGCAGGTCTTCACTAAAGGTGAATATCGTTAAATCCAATATACAATAAAAATTCGTTTAGAAAATGTTAACCCGACGACGTACAAAAGAGGACAGTATTTGTAAAAAATTTATCTCGAGTCTTTGAAATAATAATTTTTTTCGCGATGAAAAATTATCATATTGTCTTTTCCCGTTATACTTTAATTTGTCTAACGGGAAAAGATAATACAGTACAGCAGTCCAACAGTTTTGGAATGTTGGTGATCATTTACTAATTTTGGTGATAATTTACTACCAATGATTTATTTGGAGTCATTTTGCATAAATAGGATAGCGAGATGTTAAATCTTTGGTTATCATTTTACAAAAATGCGGGTCTGTATTTTGGTGATTGTTTATTACTTTTATCTGTTAAATGTTACTCTTACCACAGAATATATATTAGTAGTACCAACTCTTACTATAATATCTGGTGGTCAGTTAATTATAAGCCATTATAACATTATGTTAGCGTGTAATTCACACCGTGTAAAGTATATTATATAAAGCTCGTTTTAAGTTTTTTTTTTTTTTGTACATATTATGTTACTAATCTCCTGAAATATTATGTATGTAAAATTTATACTGGATAAACTATATCTGCCTCGTGTTGCGACTCCGTGCGCTATCGTTTCCGCTTACACTAGATAATATACATATAATTACATACAACCATAGATTTACATACAAATTATGGTTTTTTCTTGTCGATAACTTTACATAAACATTTCTTATTTTGTTGCTAAATATGATAGACATGTCTGTCATACTTTTTATCTATGGTGAATTAAATTAACGTGCATTTTTTCTGTAGTACCCAATCCGAGGATGATAAATGCCAATATCCTATTTATACTAATATTATAAAGCGGAAGAGTTTGTTATTTTGTTTGTTTGTTTAAACGCGCTAATCTCAGGAACTACTGGTCCGATTTGAAAAATTCTTTCAGTGTTAGATAGTCAATTTATCGAGGAAGGCTACAGGCTATATTTTATCACGCCAAGACTAATAGGAACGAAGAAATAGAGGAAATTAATGTGGAAAAAACGGGAGGAAATTATTTGAAAGGGCTTATTTGAATGCGCTAATCTCAGGAACTACTGATCCGATTTGAAAAATTCTTTCAGTGTTAGATAGCCCATTTATCGAGAAAGGCTGTAGGCTATATTTTATCATGCTAAGACTTATAGGAGCGAAGAAATAGAAGAAAATGTGAAAAAAACGGGGGAAATTATTTGAAAGGGCTTATCACACGAACTACTACAGCAATTTTTCTGTTATTTGGGTCAGATAAGAAGTAGACCACGTGAAGGATCATAGGCTATTTTTTGTAGACTGATTTGTCTTTGAAATATCTAAATTACGCGGGCGAAGCCGCGCGGAACGTCTAGTTAATATATAAAAGTGTATCTGTCTGTCTGCCTGACTGTTACCTCTTCACGCTTAAGCCGCTAAAACCGATTTATATTAAATTTGGTATGGACATACTTTTAGACGGGCAAATCCAAAACGATAACCTTGTACACAACCGTGCAAGGCTATTGTTTAGGATTGAGATAAGTGCTCACCTTAAGGCCGGGAAAGAACATAGGAAAGTATTACTTCGAAGTTTGAAACCTACTGCTAAAAAGTCCAAATCCAATTTTTCACCTTTGGAAAAAGTACCTTTGGATATTGATTGATCTCTTCGAATTGATTCTTCGAATTCTTCGAATTGATGAGTACTGTCATCAGTTTTTAGATTGGAATAATCATTTCAAAGACAACTTTGGGAAATACCTGAACATGGAGAAACCCAATTATATTTTGCGTTTGCATTATTTCTGTAACAGTAGGGCTGCTAAAAATATAGATGTTTATATTTGAATGCTTTATCAATCACGAAAATATCTAGTAAAAAAAATCTTAAAAGTCGCTGGCTCTAGTGTTAAGTATTACGAAAATATTTTAAAATAAAGCACGCAGTAAGAACTTCCTAATTTTATAGTGCCTTACGTAACAGTATTGCATATATCGTACAATAACTTGTAGCACCAAGTGCAAATAAAAATCAACCAAGTGCGAGTACGATAATGATCAATCATATAGGAACTCAAGTTGTAATGAGGTTTTTTTGACCCCTAAATGGCCGAAGGCCCTAACGTCAAAGTGCCGCCTAGTGGAGTCGTCTGCTCTTCCCTGACCCCTTGTCTTAGAAATTTTCGATCCACCACATCAAAAATTCTCTCCTGATGCGAGTTTTTCAATTTTTTGCGAATACCAAAAAAGTGAAGATAAAGTTTTCATTTAAAAGCTGCCTTAAACCGTAGCTTCGCTCGCTCATTTGAGAAACAAAATTGAGACAGACTTTTGAGAATTGCAATAGAATTATTTTTGTGTATGGATGATAGTAAACACGCAAAAAAAATATTGTATAGCGTGGCCTGTCTTTAAAACTTCCATATCTTAAGTGAGCGAAAGCCCTTAAAATAAAAAAATAATAATTGCAAAACTTACAGTTTCTCCTCTAGGCCGCTGTCCGGCATCTTAGAGCGCGCGCTCTCGCTGTCCATGTCCTTGACCTGAAATGAGAAAAGGCGGGAAATTATATTTTTACAAAAAGTTAATAAACGGCGCAAGTGATCACTCTATGACAGCTGCAAGACCTGTATTTTTTTATTTAGAGCCCTAGGGGTAAAAGGCTAAAATAATTCTGATGAAAATATGTTCTGACCTATTTAGGTGGTAACCCTAAGCCACTGTTTGAAGAAATAATAATTATTTCGATGTTTGAACACGCTTGTTTTGTGTATTAATTGCCTGAGTGATGAGTGAATAGACATGAAAATTATTAGGTACGCTATTTATTTATACAGTTTTTATACCAAATAACAGATACAGAAGTTAAATTTTGCAAATACATTAAAAACAATAATTAATTGTATAAAGCAAAATTGTAAGCATGTGTTTTATTTACCGCTAGATAACGCCCGCAACTCTATTGCGCCAAAATTCGTTTATGGTGCAGAAGCTATATATTTTTCCGGGATAAAAAGCAATCATGTCCTTTCTCGGGACTCAAAGTAGTGGTTTGGGCGTAAAAAGGTAACAGACAGAGACACTCCCTCATTTATAATATTTGTATGGATTCAATTTGAATTATAATTATTACTTACTTTAAAGCATAAGGCGCTTACTGAAAATCAGCGTATTTGGTAGATACGGTTTTCAAATGTTTTATTTCTTCTTTTAATGTACAATTATTTTTACCAAATAAAGTTTCTTTCTTTCTTTCTTTCTTTCTTTCTTTCAATTATGACCGCAGGAGGATCTCTAGCTGTTTAATTTTTAAACATGGTATTTCGCACGTCATACCGCTTAACCATTCAATCATTCCCTTAAAAATATTCCGCAATTATTATAATCGTAGGAAAATTTTATCGCGGTTGGCAAATTATAATGCAACAACTAAATTTTACTTTCAAATTGAATACAAATCTTTAAAACAATATTCGTAGAACTTTTACAAGTGTGTAAAGACTAAACACATGCTTTATGACCTTTGGATATACCTTTGATAAAACGCCCAGTCAAAGACCTATATAACATTTTATATTAACGGTTCTCAAACTTTTTTGGTGGCGGACCCCTTTTAAGAAGTGATATTTTTGATGGATTCCCATTTTCCAAAGAAAAAAAAAGGAATGTTTTGTCTTTGATTAATTTTCTCCATGCTAGACGTGTCTGATGACATTACTTAAAACAATTTAGGTGGGATTTCACCAGGCACACTCAAAACTTCGTTTTATAAAACTTAGTTCTCATTGAACGCGTTTACGCGGTGACGTAAATCTCGCTCTGTTTCAAATGGATTTCACAAACTTCTTTTGATCGCAATTATTAAATCTAAGTTTACGTGACGTCACGCGATTATTTTACATGTTTTCATCATTTTAAAGCCTTTTCACAATAATTTAACTACAAAAGACAAGAAACAATACATAAACTAACCAAACGCATGTGTCAAAATTGTCATCTTGGCATTTCTTTTGTCTATGTTTTTCGTTCCGCCATGACAGGGCTTGAACGGGTTTTATGACGTTAAACTTCGGACTTTAAGGGGTTCAGAAGATAAAACTCGGATAAGCTGTGAACGCGTTCAGTTTATGTTGGTGAAATGCAATTCGATGTTATAATCGCGTTTATACGTTTTGAACCGGTTCAGTGTGCATTGAACGTGTTCCATTTCTTTGCTGAAATCGCCCCTTAGGCTTCGACCAAACCTACGCGTCAGTAACGCGGGACGCAAGCGGGACGCGGGACGGGAGCGTCTGCAACGCGAAACTGGTGTGCACACCTGCGCGACTAAGCTACGGTGCGAAACCGTAGATTATTCCCGCTCTGCCGACGCGAACGTCCCGCGTTGCAAACGCTCCCGCTTCGCAGTCGCTTTGGTCGCGTAGGTTTAGCTGAAGCTTTATGTATCGCTCGCGGGGTAACTTCAAAGCCTTTGCCCCTACACTTTAGAATGGCTGACCAATATAATTTTATCAATATTTAATCATTTGACACATCAAGACCATTTCGAAGATTTATTAACCCACGATCTTAAACATCAGCAATGTTACCACTGCACCATAGGGGCCTATGATACAATAATGAGATCAGAGGACATTGTGCGAAGACAATGACCAGATAACACAAACAAAACATTTGTGATAACTGTTAGACATTACATTATCATGATCGTCATAATTTATCATCCCTTTTATCGAATACTTGCATACAGTAAGTAATCGAATCAAAAGCAATTGGATATTTTTAATTCCCGACGATAAAAGTGTCCGTCTGTATAACTATATGTGTGGCTGTCCATGGCATCGTAGGATCCAAACGGGTGGACTGATTTTTATCTACTTTTTTTTTGTTTAAAAGCTGAGAGGTCTTTCAATGCAAGAAATATTTCTTTTTTTTATTTCATTAATTTTTACCTATATTAATATTAAGATATAATACACGATTCTATTGTATTTATGTGTAGAAAATATTTTTTTCTACGCATAAATACAATAGGATCTTATGTGATTTTGACTCGCCGTATAATTTACCTCTAAAGTTTTGTAGGAAGAATTTTCAGTCGGATATTACGTTACAAGTTACAACCCATTCGTACAGTTTTGAAATGTTCGAACGGTGATAATCTCAGTCTATAGATCTAAAGTTGTTGTTTTTTTCGTCTATTTCTAATACATTTTCTATAGCAGTTAACAAATAGTGAACAAATGATTGCAACACTGAATGCAACGAGAACAGAGTAATGAAAAGTTTCCTAAGCGGGCCATAATTGAATTAGATTGATAATTGTAAGATAAAGACGTAATATAGATTAGACTCATCTTGGATGCACACTTACTTTTAACAAAATAATATTATTTAAAAAAATATATTATTATGTTCATAATCAAACTATCACTAAACAAAAACAAGTGCGTTTCGGGCCACGCGCAATATAGGGTTCCGTTATAGTACCGCTAGTTTTTGATAATTTTTGTATAGTTAATGAATGCACATTTATAAAGTATTTTACACTACTAACAACATCATCCCAGTTACGTTCAAAGGAATTTGAACGAAAATTTCCTTTATACTTCTCCGAATACAATTGTTTTAGTTGATCGACTATTACTCAATTATTTATGAAGTCTTCTTAGCCGTGATAGTTTTCTTTTTAAATTCAGCATATTTCCTATGCCTGTGAATTTTTCACATTTCCAGAAGCAACCGTTTAGCTGGTAGAAGGGGGAGACACTGGACTCTAACGATTTTTTCCACTTTAAAACTACATATTTCACAAATGGATCCCTTAATCGGTAAACGGTCTTTGAATACTCATAATATTTTTAAAAAACCTATCCAACGACACCCCACACGGAGGGGTGGACGAGGAAAAAATAAATTGATGTGTATGGGAGGTACCATAAAAAATATATTTTTTAATGATTTTATATACCATTTTGTCGGTGTCATTAAGATGTACATTAATGCCGAATTGCAGCTTTGTAGGCCTTATAGTCTCTGAGAAAAACCGTGGATAGACAGACGGACAGACAGACGGACAGACAGACAGACGGACAGACAGACAGACGGACAGACAGACAGACGGACGGACAGACCGAAACTATAAGGGTTCCTTGTTGACTACGGACCCCTAAAAATACGAAAGGCTAATGGTATTTTAGTGACACTTTGTCAGCCGTGCATAATGCGAAAACACTAATAGCTCTGGGTCAATTCAGACCGCAACGCGACGCGTAGTTGCTTTTCTAAATTTGTATGGACTTGACAGATTTGCAAGACATCTCACGCTCACGAAATCTGTCAATTCAATACAAGTTTTCGAGTTGCGGTCTGAATTGACTCTTAGTTCTATATTCTAATAGAATCCTTATTTAATATTATAAATGCGAATATGTGTCCGTCTCCTCAAGTTTAAACGGCTAAGTAAGCGATTTGGATGAAATTGTGTATGGAGATACTTCGAGAGGCTCCTACCTATAGGCTCCGCAAAGGCGAGCGATACCACAGAATATATATTAGTAGTACCAAGCGATACATAGGTAGGTACATTGTTTTAGAAATGTCAACAGACACCAGCATGGAGGCAATTCATTCAAAGACGGAAATTTATTTTTAAGGGATCCGTCAAGAATACCAATACACTTCTGAAAAAAGTACCGCCACCAAAAAAGTTTGAGAACCGCTGCCACAAAACATGCCGTATCGTTGTTTTGATGTTTGTTACTACTTACTGCACACATCATCGCGCGTAATAGCCATAATAACATCGTGGGATGATTTCACCGTGCTGAACCCTTTCTTGCTGGACTTTCGCTTTCGTATCATATTGTCCTATGAATTGCCTTCTCATGATTACTGGATATATTATGCTTATAATGCAAATCACTGGACACTGACCGTTTGACCAGACAGGCAATAGAAATTGAAAATGATACAAAAGAAATAGTTGATTTACCTATGACGAAGTCAAAAGGAGTGGTTATTATTTTGGTAGATTTTGTATACTATAAAATCTATGTCCATTATCCATACTTTCTATTAAAAATGCGAAAATGTGTCTGTCTGTCTGTTACTTCTTCGCGCCCAAACCGCAGAACCAATTTTAAAATTTCAGCAAAATTGGAGATACTTTGTGTCCCGGGAAAGGACATAGGATACTTTTTATTCCGGAAAAATGTACGATTCCCGCGCGATAAACGAATTTGCGGGCAACGGAGTTGCGGGCGTCATCTAGTGGACTATAAAGCCAAGATATGGATAAGTCAGGTTCTAATGCCAGCAATTTCTCTTTCTAATAACTAAATAATCGGCTAAGTGCGAGTTGGACTCGCGCACGAAGGGTTCCGTACCGGTATAGAGCGAAAGTAGACAAAAAATTGTGTTTTTTGGATGGGAGCCCCCCTTAAATTTTTACTTTATTTTAATTTTGTTATTGATTATTAAAGTACAAATATAATTAAGGATTTTGTGAAAATTTCAAGTGCCTTAGTGTTACCATTATTGAATATAACGAGCAAAAAAGGCCAAAAATCACGTTTCTTGTATGGGAGCCCCCCTTAAATATTAACTTTATTTTATTTTTAGTATTTGTTGTTATAGCGGCAACAGATATTATGCACAATTTGTGAAAATTTCAGAAGTCTAGCTATAGCGGTTCTTGAGATACAGCCTGGAGACAGACAGACAGATAGACAGACAGACAGACAGACAGACAGACAGACGGACAGACGGACAGACAACGAAGTCTTAGTAATAGGGTCCCGTTTTTACCCTTTGGGTACGGAACCCTAAAAATAAGCGAAGTAGTAGTAGTTTTTTTTCGTCTTTTCATGAAGAAAATGACCATCAAACTAAACATTACGCAGACGAGTTCGTTGTATTCATAATTACTATCGTTTTCCTCTAACCGATGAAAGTCGATAAGACCGACCTTGTAGCAACGTTAGATAATACTAATTACAAATCTCGGTACTAAACTGCCGCACACAGAGACATATTTTAATGATGATTAAACTTCAATTTAATGAAGAGTTTGACAAAAATCTTCATTTAATTACAGTTAAGTAATTAATAATATTCTCTGAGTGCGGCACTACTTGCATTCGATAAATTATATTATTGCGACAGCTAAGTTAGAAATCAAAAATGTATGGAATTTTTCATAACGCATCGTAAGCGCTATCCCATTAGACTTCTAACTTCGCTTTTGAAATTAGCGAATTCAATTTAACTAAATATTCAGGTTTGTATGGAACCCCCGATGCGCGAGTCCTACTCGCACTTGGCCAGTTCTTTATTAAGGCAATACAGTGTAAAAATTTTTTTCTAAAAGTACCTTTTTTTGCTAAAAAGTAACTTCGTGCGAGTTTCTTACGCTGGTTCTTCACTCCGGATTAACTCCCGAACCTTTGCTAGGCATCGTAGACTTTCCGAAAGGGTGGCTTTGTTACCTTTTCGGAAATAAAACTTTATTTATTTATTTTACTCCTAACTTCGCTGTTGGAGGTATCGATTACAATAATTTGTCTAAGTACCTCATTTCGCGGCCCATTTCAGACATTTGCTAAGAAGCTAATCTCTGTTCTAATGGTGTAGAAACTGTTGCTTATGATTTTGTCCAGTGGATCGTGAATTACCTCCCATTTGCTTACGTCCTATCGTTTCTATTTACTCTCCCTCTGTTCCTGCTATCTCTTTCACTGTGGTACCACCTTTAGATAAAACACAGTTAGTTTTATGTTCTTCTCATTATTGAAGTGGTTAATCAGCTGTGTTGGTTGATCAGTCATTACTAGGGAATGCAATACCGGGATCCCGCATACATTTTGCGGGACTAATCCCGGTCGAAAATTTTGCGGGATCCCGCGGGATTGGCGGGATTACAAAGAAGCGTGATTCATACGTGTAACTCTGCGCACGGGGGTGCGTGAACTGGCTACAGGCAGCCCACTAAACCATTTGCCTTCAATTCACCTATAATTCACTTTAAATGACAATTGACAAGTGTACCAACTAGCGTGGAAGCTGAGGGACCTTTTTAGCTGCTGGCTACCTTGGGTCGAATATCAGGAGCCGTTTGGCAGACGACACAATTAATACCTTAACTTTTTAACATACTTTTATAAGCTTGGGCTGTATGTATGTAACGAAATCTTTTAGCACAAGTTTCCCTATATGTATTTAGAAAAAAAAATGAATAATTTTAAGAAAAGATGAAAATAAAAAAAGCGTGTTTTTCAGTTTTCTTAAATCTTTTTTTTTTTTGACGTAGTCATGTCCAAAAAAATTTTTAGTTTTTATATTTATTGGAGTCCACACTTCACAAAACCCTTAAAAAAGTGTAAGCGTAAAAAAAGTCCCCGACAAAGTTTATTTTATTTGAGTTTCTAAGAATAAAACGGGGTCTATCAAGTAAAGTCATTATAAAGATTTATTTTAAAAGTTTAAGTCCACCCTGCGGGATCCCGCAAATACCGGGATCCAGCGGGATTGTGATAGTTCAGTCCCGCAAATACCGGGATTGAAATTATCTTTCGGGATTGCATTCCCTAACTCATTACTCGTCGGTAACCAAATCTTTCATAGCTCCATACATACTGGAACACAGTAACATTTGCAGCTACATACCAAATCACGGGACTCTCGGGGCATCATTACGAATCCATTTTATGGAATCCGATTTCTAGTTTAGACGTTACGATGAAATATACAAACATTAAATTAAAACTTACTGTTCCATGTTTTTGATAACAGGCAGCTGCTTAGCCTAGTGCAGGTGCCAAAGAAACAATCTCAAGAGTAGGTAGTAGATTATACAATTGTATTAGACTTGTATATAACAGACACAAAGTTGTTAATTGATTGTTATTTTTCTTATGACTGTTAAAATTAGCCTGCTTTTTATTTCGTCGCAGTCAGGTTTTAATAATATTACAATACTAGGAATAATATAGCTTTGATTATTCGGTACAATAGCTGTTAATAGTTACTGTATAATTATTTTATACAATTAGGAAGATAGACAACGAGTTAAAACTGCGATTCGGTGAGCAACCATAGACGGCTTTGAAGCGGCCTTGGCGTACGGTCGATTAGGCTAAGCTGCAACACACGGTACCAATCGACCACTCAACGGTGACATCCACTGCAACTGTGACTCAACCAAAGCCAAGTTCAACTTTTGTTTTGCTTCATATTTTGCGCCATGCCGTGCTCCAGTGGCTTAAAGAGCTCGGAGGTCGTGGGTTCGATGCGTAATGCGTTGTTGTTTCCAAGTTCGGTAATGTCGGCTGATTGAAAGATGATCCCTGCGTCGGATGGGGATGTAACAACAGGGTTCTGTGGTTTAGACCGTGGCTTTTGACTCCGAAGGTTCTATTTCCGCGTTGGAAACATTGTTATTTTGAAGTTCGGTTAGGATGTTGGCCGATCAATAGACAAGAAGGATGATCCATGCGTCAGATGGGTATCTTAAATGGCGTTCCTACGGCATTCGCCTGTCGTGTCGGTCATCCGTCCTACTGGCTTCAGTAAAGGAATCTCTTCCTTTGTGAGTGCTCCTGTATACTGCGCACAACCTTGGGCACTAAAATTACTCCAGTATAATCTGATGTCAATAAAACCGTCCACCGTAACCGAAGCCGATGTTTTCATAGCAATTAGTAATAATTGCTGTAACAACAATTATTTTTTGTTTCCAAGTTTCACCACTTTCGCTTTAGCCCTTACTGCGGTTTGATATGTAACGACATCTACAGATCCTTATGTAAGTGACTCCTTTGAAGCGTGTACGAGTTACGTTTATTACGGACTAAGTTATGTGGGAGTTTTCAGCTGTTATTGTCGGAGCAACCAATATACTTTCGCAATACAATGACGAAGTTTGTAACGAATTTTTTGGCTCGTATTTAAGTTGTGTGATAAACTGTTGACATAAAGTTTATAGTGTTATGTACAATTTCGTTGCAAAAGCCAAAAAGTCGCTTCCATTCCATTCCACGCCGGTATAAATCGAGCCTTATTCGCACCACTGCATCTATATAAATAATAATAGATTTTCAATTTGTTAGTCTCGCTAAAACTCGAGAACGGCTGAATAAAATTTTAGTCCCGAAATATTCGTGGAAGTCCAGGGGAGGTTTGTAATTAGGAAGTAAGTGATACGAAGTTCATAGTCATTTAGTCTATTATAAAAATCTCCAATCAGTTTAGTCTAGCGATCTTCATCAGTCACAAAGAAAAAAATCAATTCCTATAAGGCTATAATTTTTACAAAATATTTAACCTACAATTTATTGCATTTCGCTGATTCTCTAACAGTATACGACCGCGACCTCAATTTTTTCAATTCAAAGCCAGTCGGAAATCATCGTTTTTCATACATCTTCATTGTCATACAACGTAGATTGCACCGTCCATTAGTAACAGTGGCGTAGCACTACGAACTATTAAAATATTTTATCCCGGAAAAATGTACGGTTGCAGGCATCATCTACGTAAGGTGTGGAACAAGGTTGATGTTGTAATAGATTCTAAAATAAAATAAGGGCCTCATCACACTGGTGGTTATCGGGGTGAGCTGTTGCGGGATCCATGTTTTTCTTGCGATAAAAATAGTCTAAGTAGGTCCTTTGTCATGGTCAAATTGCATCAAAGCCAAATTGAATTAAAATCGTTCAGGCGAGATGCCTTGACCAAGGAAAATAGGTTATTTTTTAATTAAGTAATTATATTACTACTAGATGACGCCCGCAACTCCGTTGCGCCAAAATTTGTTGATCGCGCTAGAACCGTACATTTTTCCGGGATAAAAAGTATCGTAAGTCCTTTCCCGGAGCTCAAAGTATCTCCATTTTTTTTTATGAAATAAGGGGGCAAACGAGCAAACGGGTCACCTGATGGAAAGCAACTCCCGTCGCCCATGGACACTCGCAGCATCAGAAGAGCTGCAGATGCGTTGCCGGCCTTTTAAGAGGGAATAGGGTAATATGGGAGGGTAGGGCTGGGAAGAGAAGGGAATAGGGGAGGGAAGGGAAGGGAATAGGGTAGATAGGGGATTGGGCCTCCGGTAAACTCACTCACTCGGCGAAACACAGCGCAAGCGCTGTTTCACGCCGGTTTTCTGTGAGAAATTTCAGCAAAATCGGTTCAGCGGTTTGGGCGTGAAGAGGTAACAGACAGACAGACACACTTTCGCATTTATAATATTAGTATAGATTATTTATATATGGGTGTACACTGTACAATCCAGAGGAAGGACAGGCCCCCCACAGTGCAAAATAGTTGAAATTCCGCAGTTCTCATCACGACTCGAAGATGCTCAACTGAATAATGGATACATCTAATTGCATCCCGCACGCACCGGCATGCGATGTAATTATACCAGTTTATGTCACATTAGCTGATTATACATTGTAGGATTGTATCCTACTAGTTTACCCGGCAAACGTTGTTTTGTTAATCAAATTCAAAATACGTTATCTATACAGGGTGTAATAAAACTAAGTGATAATATTAGGGTGTGTATGTGTGCCTTTTATTCACTGTGAAAGTAGCAGCGCTGAAAGAGCAATGTTTTGTGATTTGAATGGACAAGCGCCCCAACCAACGTCATAAATTTGCCCATGCAAATTACAAAAAAATAATTTGCTCTTCCAGCGCGCAGCGTTGCTACTCTCACATTGAATAAAAGGCACACATACACACTCTATAAAGTATTATCACTGAGTTTTGTTACACCCTGTATAAATAAAAATGAATTTTCAATTTTTATATTAGTCTTGCTAAAACTCTAAAACGGCTGAGTCGATTTCGGTGGAAGTCCAGGGAAAGTTTGAACGGTAAGAAAATGTTTGGTATATAAAGCTGTAGCCAATGAAAAGGCCAGTTAATAAATAAAACTGCTGCCAAAAAACCTCTGATATCTAAATTCTAAGAAAAGACATAATTTTTATAAGCTATGGACATAAGTTATTTGCTATGGATGTGCACATTGCAACACATATAATATAATTTATATTAATTTTCCATCGGAATATTCTCACGTAAAATCTCGTGTCCTCGCGTCTCGGATACACTCCTCTTATGTCGCAATTACAATATCTATTTGTTACTCAAGCTTGAGTTGCAATAAACCAAAATAATATTATAGACATTATACCTTTGTTAGATGAAGATCTTGCTAACATCTATTTTTTAGGGTCCGGTAGTTTTAAGATCTAAATCCTATTACACTGATTTAAATTAGGGCAAGAGTCCCTGAACATCTGATTGTCTGAATCTCTAGAAGTCTGAATTTCCCTGTGTATTAATAGTTGAATCCAGGCTAAAATGACTTAATATGAAATGACAGATTGATAAAGAAAAGGTCAAGTATAATTTTTCCCTAATACCAATATATTTTTATGTTCTTATTACGTCATAAAAATAGTATATTTTTATTCTTTGATTTCTACTGTAGCCATGTGAAGCCTGCTGATGATGTTTAAAGATTAATTATACAAGTTAAAAACAAGTTATCAATATATCTTCATAACTATGCTTGCGAGACGTCTTGGAAAAGTCAGAGTATTTTTACCAATCTAGCCTGTAGCCTATAGATATTTGTTGATTTTTAAGAAGACTATTATCTATTTACAAGTCTGATCAGTGATTCGGACAATTTATTTAGTGGTTGCTCACCGAGTACCGTAGCGGCATTTAACATAATGACCTACTGTGGTAAGTTGTAAGCATAAAAGATTATTTTGTCCATTGCTTTGTAGTTTAGATATTCTACTTGTACGGGTCTGTACACTTTACACTGATAATGATGATGATAGAAACAGCCTTAAAATGATAACTGTTTATTGATACAGAAATTACAAAGGTACAATATGATAATGATATTAAGAAGAAGTGATAACGTTTTATAGCAGACACATTTTATATACAAAGTAAATGATGAATTTAGCAAAAATTAAAACATTACAAAATCGTAAAATTATTGAGATATAAATTTACTAAATTGATATATTAATTATTATGCTGACCTAGGAATGTGCGATGCTTGCTTGCATCGTACACTACTGACAGGACCTTTAGCCTTTATTGCAACTACATAAGCATCGCTAAACAAACTACGGGCTAAAATCATTTCGTTTATTACTTTGTGCTTAAGAGATTCTTCTGAAAGGTACTTTAGTCTTTATTGCAACTACATAAGCATCACTTTACAAACTACAACTTTAATGGTTGCGAACGGAACAGTTTTTTGTGTGCTAATTATGTCATTGATCTATAGGCGATCAGTATTCAGTGTGGACTATTGTTGAAGTAACGGGGACCCCATATTAGGCTGTGTACAGTTATAAGGAGTTCAATATATCTACAGTTTTGAGATTAAGATTAATGCCTAGCTGGTTCTAGCCGTTAGCAGTGCCGGATTTATATTTTTATGAGTGTAGGCCACTTATTTCCGCCGCCCCATGTACGAAATCTGTCGTACCCTAGCAAAGACGTTTCCTTTATCGCTTCTATATAGAATTGCCGATCAAAATATTGTATGGAATTGACATAAGTGTGATAATATGAAGTTGACGTTCGACTCGCCTAATGTAAATTCTAATACATTTTGATCTGCGATACAGAAGCGATAAAAAAAACGTAGAGGCGTAGGGACATTTCCGCCCCCCTACTCCCTAGGACGCTACCGCCCTAAGCCGCGGTCTACACGGCCTATTTATAAATCCAGGGCTGGCTGTTAGATAGTACTTTAGAGCAGCGTTTCCCAACCTGTGGTCCGCGGACCTCTGGGGGTCCGCGAGTAGGTGCATGGGGGTCCGCGGTGTCATCTCTGGACTATACATAAATGCCTTGTAATCGCTACGCTTACAAATTGCGCTTAAAATGAATCCGATATTTTTTGTTGTTTATTTTATTAAGGAGGTCCGTAAAAACTGTGCCTGATTTCCTAGGGGTCCGTGGCTGATAAAGGTTGGGAAACACTGTTTTACAGAAAACAAGACAGGTAACAAGAAACGGCTTAAGGCAATAAAGTTTACCGCTAGCTCAGTTAAAAATTAGCCTCTATTATTAAAGTGAAGAGCTTCTTTAGCGGTTTTTATACTTATTTGGATGAGTTAAAATGTTCAACACGCGTCAGGACATGTGATCTGATCTAAAATACGTAAAACGGAATAAAATTGGACGCGGTTGGGTGAATAAAGTGTTTGCCTGCTGTCCCCTGTTTCTGTTTTGCTCATGTCGGCGCTCCCGGAGTGCAACCAAGTGTTTTTATGAAATGGAGGTAAACGAGTAAACATATTACCTGATAGATACATACATATAATTGTCGACAATAGACACCAACAACTATAGAGAAAGCAAATGAGTTGCTTGACCTTAAATTTCTAAGGAACCCTTCGTCCACAAGTTTGTCATTTTTAGGGTTCCGTAGCCAAATGGCAAAAAACGGAACCCTTATAGATTCGTCATGTCTGTCTGTCTGTCTGTCCGTGTGTCACAGCCACTTTTCTCCGAAACTATAAGAGCTATACTATTGAAATTTGGTAAGTAGATGTAGTCTGTGAACCGCATTAAGATTTTGATACAATAATGGAAAAAATATTAAAAATTTTAGGGGTCCCCATAGGTACAACTAAATCAAAAAAAAAATTTTTTTCATCTAACCTATGCGTGTGGGGTATCTATGGATAGGTCTTCAAAAATCATATTGAGGTTTCTAATATCATTTTTTTCTAACCTGAATAGTTTGCGAGAGAGGGTCTTCCAAAGTGCTAAAATGTGTTCCCCCCCCCCCCCCCCCCCCCTCTAACTTCTAAAGTAGGGGCATGATAAGTCTAAAAAAATATATGATGTACTTTATTATAAAAACTACCAACGAAAATTGGTTTGAACGAAATCTAGCAAGTAGTTTTTTTTTATATTATTATATATAAAAAAAAAATTTTTTTCATCTAACCTATGCGTGTGGGCTATCTATGGATAGGTCTTCAAAAATCATATTGAGGTTTCTAATCATTTTTTTCTAACCTGAATAGTTTGCGACAGAGACTCTTCCAAAGTGCTAAAATGTGTGTCCCCCCCCCCCTCTAACTTCTAAAGTAGGGGCATGATAAGTCTAAAAAAATATATGATGTACTTTACTATAAAAACTACCAACGAAAATTGGTTTGAACGAAATCTAGCAAGTAGTTTTTTTTTATACGTCATAAATGGTAAACTTAATTTAACTTTCATTAAATCAACTGAAATATAAAAATAAATCAAAAACCTTTTAATTTCATAAAAATAAACCTTATTGCTGCTGCGGAATCCTTCATGGGCGAGTCCAACTCGCACTTGGCCGGTTTTTTTAATCAGACGTCTATATTATGTACACTTTGCCCAATTCCTTTTTTTGAGTGCGACATGTTGTAAACATTAAAAACCGTCCAAGTGCGTGTCGGGCCACGCGCAATATAGGGTTCCGTGGTACCACTAGTTTTTGATATTTTTTTTATAGTTAATGAATGTACATTTATAACGTGTTTTACACTACTAACAACATCATCTCAGTTACGTTCAAAGGAATTTGAACGAAAATTTATACTTTTCCGAATACAATTTTTTTAGTTGATCGGCTATTACTCAATTAGTAATGAAGTCTTCTTAGCTGTGATAGTTTTTCTTTTAAATTCAGCATACCCCTTTCAAAATTTACCCAATAATGTATTTATATATTATTATTTTTCTTTTTTTTAATTACTCATTGATGTATCTTTTCTCTTTATTACTATATTTCACTGATTGTCTCTATATGATTATATTCTATTATCTTTCTTTTGTAAACAAAAGAACAAGCTTTCTTTAAAATGTTAACTAGAATCTTATATGTGAAAACATGTTAATGGTTTCCTTGTAATATTTCTAGATATGTACACTACCTTTGTTATGTAACTGTTTGTTTTCCAAATAAAATAAAATAAAATATTTCCTACCCCCGTCAATTTTTTCACATTTCCAGAAGCAACCGTTTAGCTGGTAGAAGGGGGCGACACTGGACTCTAACGATTTTTTCCACTTTAAAACTTCATATTTCACAAATGTACTTTGAAATACTCATAATATTTTTAAAAAACCTATCCAACGACACCCCACACGGTGGGGTGGATGCGGAAAAAATTAATCACCCCTGCTTGATGTTATATATACCATTTTATCGGCGTCATTAAGATGTACATTCATGCCGAATTACAGCTTTGTAGGCCTTATAGTGTCTGAGAAAAACCGCGGACAGACAGACAGACGGACAGACGGACGGGCAGACCGAAACTATAAGGGTTCCTTGTTGACTACGGAACCCTAAAAATCCGTATATGTGGCGACTGGCGATGCATGACATAGCTACAGACAGACAGTTTCAAAGATTTTTTGAGAGGAGTTTCTGTTCACTAACGCTTTTGAGTGTGTAGAATTTGTGCACTCTTGTAGGGCAAGTGAACTAAACACAGAATACTGTATCACTAAGCACTACCACTCCGGCTGGTGGATGATCCAGAAGAGAGGCTCGCTCTCCCCGGCGACCATCTCCTAATATCATCCAGTGGGTAATACCAGTGGGCGTGCCTATCTTTATTTATCAATATACTACAGATTGGTTTACGTCAAAAACTTAACCAATCAGGCAATCAACGCCGCTATTGAAATGATAAACTCCTGTCAAATATCTCAGAAACCGGCCAGAATACCTAGAAATAAACAGACAATCGGACAAAATAAATAACGAATGATAAAATATTTCGCATAGCTCGTACTTTGACAATTAAAACATTAATTGCTTGAATTTAATTATAATTTATAACCTACACCTTGAACTATAAATTCACCAACAGAATAAATTGAATAAAAATTGCTTTTTCTTTAGAGGACGACTCTAATTAATACTTCTAAACATGTTGATAACCGACTAAGTCCTGGATGGTGTCAAAGGTTTTTTTTTGTCCTCTTTTTTCCTCATACATAAGGAACTATATCTAGAAGGACCTAATTAATAATACAATTATTATGATCAAAATCAAAATCAAAATCAAAAATATTTATTTCTAAATAGGTTAACAAAGTTAACACTTTTAGAACGTCGTGTCTACATGAGGCCTACCACCGGTTCGGGAACTAACCCGGCGAGAAGAACCGGCGTAAGAAACTCGCTCGGGGCCATCTTTTACTAAAAAGATGGAAAATTACAAAAGTAACTTATACTAATTTACAAAAAGTATGTAAAAATATGTTATATTTATATAGAAGCAGCTTACAGTCAGTCAGCTCATTTTCCCCAGGGTGTGCTATCATTGAGAAAATCAGTTATCTTATAATAAGCCCTAGCACACAAACGTTCTTTAACAACTTTTTTAAATTTATTAACTGAAAGATTTTTGATGTTTTCTGGGATTTTATTATATAGACGTATACATTGACCTTTGAAAGATTTGCTCACTTTGCTAAGCCTGGTATTTGGTATATCTAACTTGTGCTTATTTCTAGTGTTCCTGCAGTGAACGTCACTTTTCGTTTTAAAATTATTTACATTTTTTCTCACGTATAACACATTGTCCAAAATGTATTGAGAGATTACGGTCAGAATTCTTATTTCTTTAAACTTTTCCCTGAGAGATTCAAAGGATGACATTTTATAAATAGATCGTATAGCTCGCTTCTGCAGCACAAATATTGTGTTAATATCAGCAGCACTTCCCCATAATAGAATGCCGTAAGACATTCTACTATGAAAATAACTATAATAAACTAATTTTGCCGTATCTTCATCACAAATTTCTCTAATTTTTCTGACTGCATATGCTGCGGAACTGAGCTTATCGGCTAGTTTGGCAATATGAGGACCCCACTGCAGTTTATAATCTAGTGTTACTCCTAAAAACACAGTAGTGTCAACAAGATTCATTTTCTCATCATTTAATAGCAAATTGGTTTGCACTTGCTTAACATTTGGCAAGGTAAATCTCAAACATTTTGTTTTATTAGAATTTAGAAGTAAGTTATTTACATTAAACCAATTTACTATTTTTGAGAGAGCACAATTTACCTCGTCATAAGTCGACTGTTGTCGCTTCACTTTAAAAATAAGTGAAGTGTCATCAGCAAAAAGTACTATCTCGTTATCATTATCCTTAACTAGATAAGGTAAGTCATTTATGTAGATGAGAAAAAGAAACGGGCCCAAAATGGATCCCTGTGGGACACCTAATTCTATTTTGGTCCCAGTGGACCTTTTACTATTGACATCAACCCTTTGAGTCCTGTTCCTCAAATAAGATGTCAAAAGGTTGAGTGCCGAGTCCCTTATGCCATAGTGGTGCAGTTTCCTGATCAATGTAGCATGATCAACACAATCAAAGGCCTTAGAAAGGTCGCAAAATACACCTAAGGCATCCCGCGACTCCTCCCAGGCTTCAAATATACTACAAAGAAGACCTATACCAGCATCCGTAGTGGAGCGACCCTTAGTAAAACCATATTGATTATTATGCAATAAATTATTGGAGTTAAAATGTACTAACAATTGTTTTAAAATAATTTTTTCGAATATTTTACTAAAAGTCGGTAGAATAGATATAGGTCTATAATTTGTCGGATCAGATTTCATTCCGGCTTTGAATAAAGGAACCACCTTGCTATGCTTCATTAAATCAGGAAAAACACCATTCTTTATACAGTCATTAAAAATATTGGCCAGATAAGGAGCTACGATGTCAATTATTGATTTAATAATCTTAGTAGACAGACCCCAAAGATCGGTTGTATTTTTGATGGTCAATAATTTGAAGGTGGTAATAATATCATTAGAATCAATTTCTCTAAACTTAAAATTGACATCACATTCCTTTACATACTCTTTGAGTAATTTTTCAGCCTCTGCAGGCGAAGAATTTAAATTTTTTGTTGTTGAGACCGGAATGTCAGCAAAAAACTTTTCAAAAACCGCCGCAACTTCTATGTCAGTAGTAATTTTTTTATTTTCAAAATAAAGTTCAAAATCCGAGTTACGACAGGTGACGTTTCCGGTCTCACCAGCTATAACTTTCCATGTTGCTTTTACTTTATTCGTCGAATTCATGATTTTATTTTTTAAATAAAGGGCTTTAGCAGCATTACATACTTTCTTAAAAATTTTTGAGTAATTTTTAACATATATTTTAAATGTTTCATGGCTATTTACAGATTTTTCATCATATAATTCATAGAGCCTATTTCTGCTTATTATTATTCCTTTGGTAGCCCATTTAATAAAGTCACTTTTTTTGTTATTAGTTCTAACCGTCTTAGAAGTGAAAATAGAATTAAATTGGGTTCTTATTACTTTAAACAATTTATTATAAGCTTCATCGGAGCTATTAGATTCACCCAATGATGGAATATTTGAAATTAGTTTACTTCTAAATTTCTCAATACGTTTTGAGTTCACAGGAATAAACACAAGCTCTTGTTTTTGTTTTCTGTCACAATTAATGTCAAAAGATGCTAACTGACCGTAATGATCTGAGCTAAGCTTATTAATCATTTCTTTTTTGCATGGTGTGAGATTAGTAAATATATTATCTATACAAGTAGCCGTCGTGTCACACACTCTTGTCGGCTCATTAAACAAATAACAAAGGTTATATGATTTAAACAAAGATGTGAATCTAACCGTATTGGAGTCTGAATCTAATAAGTTAATGTTAAAATCTCCACATATAATAGCCTTTTTGTTAGATGCACATATTTTTGACAATAAAATGATGATCATGACTTGAAAACTGAAACCTGAATCACTAAACCCAAACAAACAAATTCATAACGAAGACAAAAATTTTGCACCTTCTTTTTGTGTAGTCGGGATAAAATATCTTTTATTGTATTGTATAATATTATAAACGCGAAAGTGTGTATGTGCGTCATCTAGTATTTTATATTAATTCATAAAGTCTAACATTGTTCTATCTCCAGTGCATATGCCTGAGTGAGACAGCATTCTCTGAAACTGAAAATGAATAGGAGAATTCTACAGGTAAATTAAGAAGATATTAACTAAATTGTAAAACGTCATTGATTATTATTGTGAAAATCGCACTTTGCATTAATTATACTCGGGAAAACACAGGTTATGGTTTATTGGCTTAATAATTACCTGCTATACTTTATACTGCTTCTGCAAATTTTCCTAACTAAATGATTCATCCATACTCATCATCATCATAATATCATCATCATTGACGACCTCTGTGGCTCAGTTGGTGGGCTGTTGTTAGCTCAAGCCGGGGGTCGCGGGTTCGAATCCCACCGACGGAACAAAAAGTTTTCAATGTTTCTGGGTCATGGATGTGTATTAAATATGTGTATCATATAATAAAAATCTTAAATATATGTATAGTATAAAAGTATTAAATATATTTCCGTTGTCTGGTACCCGTAACACAAGTCCTTCAGGTACTTAGCACGGGGCCAGACTGACGTGGTGTGAAGCGTCCATTGATATTATTGATATTATTATCATATTAAGCAGGGTATTGCCGGCATTGCAACGAGTCTCCTCCTTTTTGGATGTCGGTTATATATAAATAGGAAGAGGCAACTCATCACCGCGGGAAAGTCAATTCAATGTGAATCTTATTGTGTAGTGAATAAAGTTAAGTTTTGAATAGCTTAAAATGCATCGCAGCGCATCGCCTTGCCACGTTGCTATGAGAACTAGCACTTTCGGCCGCACTCAGGGACATTTTATAACGATTAAAGGTATAAGTTGGAAGCCGGCTACATGAAGTTGCAGCAGACGACGTGTCGTCGCGACACGTCATTTCTATGTATTTCTATGAATGTGTCGCTAGCTTCGTGTCGCTAGCTGCGCAAGGTATTTCATAGAAATACATACAAACCAGTAGTGTCGCAACGACACGTCGTCTGCGGTTGCTTCATGTCGTCCGCTGCCAACCGGCACCTTAAACCTTAATTTAATGTAGAGTTTGACAGGCAATGTATGAAGCTTATATCAAAATCTTCATTTAATAACACTTAACAGTTAAGTAATTAATATTTGTCTCCGAGTGCGGCAGTTAGAGAGCCAAATACATTTTGATACCTTTTGTTGTGATCAATTTTTTTTATAAAATTAGGGCGCAAACGAGCAAACGGGTCACCTGATGGAAAGAAACTACCATCGCCCATGGACACTTACAACATCAGTAGTGTTGCAGGTGCGTTGCCGGCCTTTTAAGAGGGATTACGCTCTCTTCTTGAAGGTTTGCAGGTCGTATTGGTCCGGAAATACTGCTGGAGATAGCGTGACTTAGCAACAAACATCCATGTATTTATCGAATAGCGCGTAATGTTTATAAATATACAAGATCATGTGGTTAGATTATCTTGCGGTCTCGTGTGATCATTAACGTCAAGTAAAAAACACCCATCGTGTTTGTTTCATATCCGCTATATCGTTTTTCTAACTATTTTCATTGCGGGTCTTATAAGGCTCGCTTTATATGTTCCGCGCGAACGAGTGGTTTGGCCGCTACACCGCGAGATCACAAGCAATTGTATGTAAATAGCACCTCGACGGCGCCGCTATTTATATAAATCGTCACATACAACTGCTTGTGATCTCACGGTGCAGCGGCCAAACCGTGAGTGCGGACGCATATATTTTTTTTGTTTTATGAAATAAGGGGGCAAACGAGCAAACGGGCCACCTGATAGAAAGCAACTTCCGTCGCCCATGGACACTCGCAGCATCAGAAGAGCTGCAAGTGCGTTGCCGGCCTTTTAAGAGAGAATAGGATAATAGGGGAGGGTAGGGATGGGAAGGGAAGGGAATAGGGGAGGGTAGGGAAGAGAATAGGGTAGGGGATTGGGCCTCCGGTAAACTCACTCACTCGGCGAAACACAGCGCAAGCGCTGTTTCACGCCGGTTTTCTGTGAGAACGTGGTATTTCTCCGATCGAGCCGGCCCATTCGTGCCGAAGCATGGCTCTCCCACTTATAATATAAATCAAGTCTAATAATTTAAAGTTACAAACTATAACTCGACTACGAAATTTAGCCTTTATTAGCCAGGGCCACTGAAAATCTATTTACTACTTTATTCATTAATTGAATCAGTAGTTTAGGCGCTATAGTAGCCTAAACATATTACAATCGTAGACTGCTTAAATCCGTAACTACGGCTTCTCTTTAGTCTGGTTTAATAATTAAGATAATCATAAGTATTATACCTCAAACAATTGACTATGAAATTGAACTGAAAATAAGTTTTCATGTAATATTAAATTCAAGTATTATTTCTTAAAAACCGGTTTCAAAATGGTTAATTTTACTTTGTACAACACGGTCACATTAACTTGACGCATCAATATATATATATATATATATATATATATATATATATATATATATATATATATATATATATATATATATATACAATAAAGAATTTTAATTTGAATTTGAGCTCCATAATGACGTCATCAAACCGTGCGTCTAGTTAATTTGACCGTGTTGTATAAAAAGAGTTCAACGCGCGCGATGCCCTTAAATGTTTGTCAAAACTAATGTTTTTACTACTTCATCAATAATATTAACGCAATACAGTTATAGAAACCTATTTCCTAAAAACTGAAGTTCATTTTCAATTCAAAATTACAATTTTTAAATCTTTCATTACATGAGAAACGGCTGAACCGATTTGGATTATTTTAGTCTAGAAATATTCAGACCAGAGAAGGTTTACGAAGTTCACCGGGCTACCTAGTTTTTAGGGTTCCGTACCCAAAGGGTAAAAACGGAACCCTATTACTAAGACTTCGATGTCTGTCCGTCTGTCTGTCTGTCTGTGTGTCTCCAGGCTGTACCTAACTCAAGAATGAAGAACTGCTATAGCTAGACTTCTGAAATTTTCACAGATTGTGTATAGGTATCTGTTGCCGCTATAATAACAAATACCCCCTTAAATATTTAATTTATATTGTTTTTAACAATATAAATTAAATACTTAAGGGGGGCTCCCATACAACAAACTTGAATTTTAGCTATTTTTTTCTCGATATTAATAACTGCAATACATTAAAATATTCAAGAAATACTCAGTTTTATTTGTGCTTTAATAATTTATAATAAAATTTGAATAAATGAAATAATTAAGGGGGGGCTCCCGTACAAAAAACACAATTTTCAGCCTATTTTTGCTCTATTAGTATTGGTGATGGTATGGAAACCCTTCGTGCGCGAGTCCAATTCGCACTTGGCCGATTTTTAATAAAAGTAATAAAATGTAGCAGATTATGTATACCTGCGGAAAGTACGTTTTACGTAGGTAGGACAAAAACTATAGGTAAATCTTATATTGTTTAGGTACATATGAAAAATATGAATATCGTAAAAATATTTTTTGGAAAAATTTAGTAGTAGGGTAGGAAGATATAGTACGTACCTATGATAAAACAATAATAATATTTGTTAATAATTGCAACAAAATAGAATTCATTGGCAATATGTGGGTAAATCATATTTTGCACTTTATCTGTTGAATACCTACTTATAAATAATCAAATTCGTATCAATATATTATTTTAACCGGCATTTTCTCAATTTAAATTTAAATTTTGTGTTAAGATACTTAGTAAGTTTTAATAATCAAGAAAATTATGATTTTAAGTCGTAGACCTTAAAAGTATGTAGGTACCTTGTTTTAATTGTCTTACTAATAATATCTAATTAGGTACCAGAACATCCTAAAAACTAAGAAATGAAGTCTTTTTTCCTTGATTCCCACTTCAGTATATTTTACAAAAATATCTACAGTCCTAAACAGAAAATATTCGAAAAAATAACATAATGTAAGTAAATAAAATAATTTTACCTGATACTTCATCTTGCCTTCTCGACGCACTCACATACACAATTTCTATGCCTTTAATACTAAGTCAGAAAAAAAAAGCCTTTGCCGTTTGTACTTAAAATATAAATTGAAAATCGAACTGCGATTCGCAATTTCCGCGGCGAGAGTGAAATGACATGCGCACGCGCTGCAAACCGCGCTAATGGCTTGGCGCGTGGTAGCGCAGCAGTTTTCTTCCGCCGCTTAGTCAGAGGGCGGGCACCCCGTTAACTATTGTTTTTTTTTTCAACGTCACCTCGTCACAATAGGATTATGCAAATGCCACCAACTCTGGGATAGGCATTGTTTTTTTTTTCAAAGATTATTTTATGCAAATGTTTTAGGTAGTTGATCTGACATGTGGGTGTGCAAAAAGTGCTTGATAATGTACAAATTGCTAGCTGTGTAAGGTACAACCACCAGTATGGCGTCTTTTGCCTTCTGTTATCTGGCTCACTGGTGCAGTAAGTAGCGCATCAATAGTTGTCGCGGGTTTAAATCCCACTGTACACTAATTAATATTATTATTATTAATATTATTAAACGGTACAGCCCGTACACTAATTATTATTATTACACTTAAGTAATTATTATAATTATCTGTGCCCATCGATTGCTTTTACTCTGTCAAAAAATAACTATGAAGGGGACTCGCCCATGAAGGGTTCCGCAGAGGCAATAAGGTTTATTTTTATGAAATTAAAAGGTTTTTGATTTATTTTTATATTTTAGTTGATTTAATGAAAGTTAAATTTAGGTTTACCATTTATGACGTATAAAAAAACTACTTGCTAGATCTCGTTCAAACGAATCTTCGTTGGTAGTTTTTATAGTAATGTACATCATACAGTAAATTTTTTTTAGACTTATCATGCCCCTACTTTAGAAGTTAGACGGGGGGGGGGGGGGGGGCTTAGAAGATAAAATAAACGTCAATTTTCCTGGCAAGTGGGAATTAAAAACGTGTTACCTACTCTGCGCAAAATGAAGTGTTGGAAACAAAATAATTATCTTTTCAGTCAGATTAATAAAAGTCAATTTTCATAATTTTTTGTTTCAATATACCAGACCGACCATCTTCTCGAAACAGGTATGCTGCCACCCCTAGCTAAAATCCTGGGTACGCCTATGGGGTGGACACACATTTTACCACTTTGGTGTCCATCTCGCAAACTATTCAGGTTAGAAAAAAATTATATTAGAAACCTCAATATGATTTTTGAAGACCTATTCATAGATACCCCACATTTTTCTTCATATAACCTAGGTATGCGAGGTTATATAAAAAAAATATTTTTGTTTCAGTTGTACCTGTGGGGACCCCTAAAAATTTTAATATTTTTTCCATTTTTGTATCAAAATCTTAAAACGGTTCACAGACTACATCTACTAACCAAGTTTCAATAGTATAGCTCTTATAGTTTCGGAGAAAAGTGGCTGTGACATACGGACGGACAGACAGACAGACAGACACGACGAATCTATAAGGGTTCCGTTTTTTGCCATTTGGCTACGGAACCCTAAAAACATATGGCTATTTAGTATTTAATATGATTAATGATAATAACATCTCCTGCGCTGATTTAGGTGTCCCGCCGTGTAGGTATAAGCCGGCTACAATACTTATACGCAGAAGTTATTTTTACAATGCTGAAGCGTGTGCGCTTCATTCCAGAACAGCGTTTCCCATATTCCGGGTCCAGGCCCCAGGGGCGTAGCTACCGCCGTATATGCCGTATCTATCAATTATATAGGGCCCCTGGGCCTCAAGGGCCCCAACGTGAGTTAGCGAAAATTAATTAATAACTCTTCAATTCTTAAAGGTTTAAAGGCAACCTTACCCCCCAAACAATTTTTATGCGGGGCGCCTCGCCAATGCACGCTACGCTCCTGGCCGGATCGCGAGCGAACCGGTACTGGGCCATCAAAATAAAATACCGGGTCTTTTTATTACACCTACCGAGTAAAATGGTGAGACAGTGCCCTCGGCCGAGCGATCAGTGCTCTCGCCCGGGCAACTCGGCCAACTATAGATTGACCGAAAGCACTGTCTCGCCAGTCTACTCTAGAGACTAGAGCTTCGAGAAATCAGGAATCAGGCCTCCTCCGGGCCCTTGGGGCTATGAAGCGGAGCGGAGATTGACAAATCCTTAAGGCTAGCGGAATATTACATAAATTTTTTGCTTTATTCGCCCTCTTCAAAGGCTTCGTCTATGGGGCGAAGCTAACTACCTACAAAGACCTAAACAAGAATATTTAATATAAAAGGTAATGTAACCTATCCGCCAGCGGCCAGCCTGTAACTTAATAATATTATAATTTATAATCTAATCTAGGTACAAAATAATATCATTAGCTGTCTTATCGTCATTTTATTTTTAATTCTTTGACTTTTTTACTGGTTAAAAAAACGCACCCATGCTCGCGCCTCAGAAAAAGAAAGGCTCGCGCGCATCTCAATAATTTGACGAGTTTTTGCCGGGAATGTGAAAGCGTGATGTTGCGTTTTTGTATTCATCAATCAATCAATCATCAATCATAATTTTATTTGCTAGAATATGGTAACAAATTGATCTTAGCATTATATATAAGAGAACACATATTCTGCTAAAAGCATATATTATTTTCCTAAAATTGTGTTAACTGGGTTTTTAATGTGTAATATTTGTAGGATATTAACCATTAAACATATTCGTTATCATGCAAGTGCAGGAAAGTGATACAACATCCAGAAACGTGCTATCTTGTGTTCCCCCCAAAACTGCATCGAAAGTCTCAGTAAAGCGCCTGCCACTTTACTGAATCGGCCGACATGACTCCTTGACTGTATTGACTTTTACTCCGACTTTGACTAGACTTTTGACCTGACGATGTAGAGAAACGATGCCGAAAATTGTACACAAGAAAATTGTTTTCCCGCCATATTTTATATATTTAACACTGGCCATGGTTAAAAAGCCGAGTGCCATAATAAGAAAAGAAAATGACATTGACAATTTAACCGTCAAACGGTCAAACTTCAAATTGTTTTCACGCCATTATTATTTTTGTTTACACTTTACGTTTTTGTATGCATTATTATTCCTAAATTTCGGCTATTGTACATGTTAATCCTTTTTACTACTAATATACTTCGTTATGTAATAATTAGTTATATGTATTACGTTAGTGCGCGGCTCATGCGTGTCTTTTTTGAAGGTTATAAAGTCTGACTTCAAAGATGAATACCGACAGTTCGTCGCACTCATCGCAGGCTCATAAAAGTGATAAAAGTTTACAAAATAACTTGGACCAAATGTCGAAAATTCCCGCGAATAAAGAGCATAAAAATAACATACAAAATCATAACTGTCTGAACCCTTCAGATAATAACCATAATGTGAGTAGAAAATATTCTTAGATTCCATAGCAAATTACTATGTACTTGCCTACCAAGTAGCATGAAATGTTTCATGACATACCTATTTTAATTAATAATAACTTTGAGACTTATCAAAATATAATTTCTGTTACATATTTGTTTTTATATCAGTAACATGCTATAATTCAATTTAATTGTTTGTCAAGTTGAGGAACAATGGAATTCATCCTCAAGACCCCAGAATTCGCCTTCAATCAAATCATGTGTCCTCTACACCTTCAATTCCTTGGGGACGAATGTTTCCTGAATCGAGCTCACCTAAAATACAATTGAAATCTGAAAGTCAATTAAAAAAGGAAGGTAAGTTTATCCATTCAAGAAAAAGCCTAAAATAATTAACATATTATATTTTATGCTTAAAGTTTTCTCCAACTGTACCTTAAACACCAAAACCATTTTCAGGAGAAGACCAGGATGAACTGTCCAAGATGATGATGATTCTTCAGTGGAATTCTCAGTCCGATCCACAAGTGTCAAGTAACAGCTTGCCACAACCTGTACCACCAACCAGCATTAAGGAAGAGGAGGCATTGGCAGGTAATGTTAAGATATTATGAATCTACGGCCCGCATTAATAATCTGCTCTTATGAAGTATGTATAAGAGCCATTTATTAATAATACCAACCTTGTCTGACACACTAATGTCCTTAAGATTTTAGTCAAGTTTGACCAGTATTGAGGATATATAAAATAGTTTATAGGTACTAATGTGTGGTAGTATAGTACCTAAGTATCATCGAGGAATTTGATTCCTAGGCAGTTGACGGACCTACGTCATGCGGTCGGCTTATGTCAATTCAATGTTAGCTGTGATCGGTCGGATGGGTTTGACTAAATGCAACCAAATTACTTAGGTCCACCATCTGCCTAGGAATCAACTTCTCTGATAGTACATTATGTATTTATTAAAACAACATTCCAAGAATAATCAAGAAGATTTTAGTGTTATCAATTATCATAGACAAATTATACATGTTATACACTTATACTATTTGCAATTAACAAGACGATAATAACCAGCCAATCGGAGGTCAGATTTACATTTTAGTTTTACTTTGTTTACTATAAAATAAAAAAAACAATCAATTATTTCTATAGCGTAAACACTACCAAGTCTGTCTATTACACTTATTATTTGCTGCTTTGTTTGCTATCACAATTTAGCTTCTTCAAAGTTAAACTTTTTAAGTTATTTATTTGGTTATCACTAAAATTAGAACTTGGTAAATACATCTTGCATCTAATTATACTATTTTTGTGTACCACAGCTTCTTACCATTTTCATTATTAACTTATAACTGTAATTATCAACTATGTTACTCTTAAAATCATAACTTTTATGCCTATATTTTTTATGCTTTTTTATTATTATGTTAATGCTTTTGTAGAGTCAGTAAAGCAGCCAAGTTTTACTTTAATTGAGCAGCGAGAAGAGTATATGAAGAAAGCGGCGACTTTGCAGGCAAAGATCAAAATATTAAGTAAACGTCGTCAAGAATTGAAGGGTGATGGACAGCGGCCTCCCAGTCCTGAAACCATGCTACTGCTGAAGGATAATACCAAGCTTCTGGTTAGATGAACAGAATAAGTTATTATATGTAATATGAAATATTATAGTATATATTATCAGGTATCATTGAAGAAATTGATTCATAGGCGGACCAGCGTAAATTAGTCGCATTGTGTCAAACCCATCCTACAGCTCTGCAGCTGACATTATTAACATAATCTGACCAATTGACGTAGGTCCGTCGACTGCCTATGAATCAACTTCTCTGATAGTACCATCGGAGATCCATAGGCATTGCAATTTAGTAGGGTTATGTCAAGTCCAGCCAAAACATCCTAACTAACATTTACTTGGCATAACCTGACAAAATAACAAATTCTTGTGTATGAAAATTTTCTGATGGTATATAAGAAAATTGAGGGAAGGATCTACTGTATTTGATTACTGGACTAAGGAGGAATAATTGACAGTTTTGTATTTGTAACATCATTAAATGTTTCATGAATGAGAGCTCTTATATTTTTTACAGAATTCTCTTTCAAAAGTGTTACAAATATGTAGCAGTCAATTGAACCCTCATTTGTTGTACTTCAGGGTAAGCAAGTACCTGCATTCCCTACAATTCAGGATAAGCAAGTTGTACCTGCTTTCTCTGCACTTCAGGTTAAGCTAAGTACTGCTAATCCTGAGGTACTCAAAAAGGTACAGGTACATCTTGTATCTGCTTATCAGCACTTTAGGGTAAGCAGGTACAAAGCCCTGTGATCAGAGTGCACTGTTATTGTTTTGAACTCTGTTGCTAACATTATTTAAGTGCTTATTACATGCTTTTCATTGGTTTATTGTTACCTTTTTTTGGTAATTAATTGTAAAAATTTCATTAAAATTGCTTATCTATGCTTATATTGCTTCTGTTTACTAGCTTGTACCCTCAACTGAAATATAAAAAAAATGTGTTTATAAGCACAACAAATCTGCAATTAATAAAATTACCCCCTGTATACAAGGTGTAACAAAACTAAGTGATAATACTTCAGGGTGTGTACGTGTTCCTTGTAGAGAGTTCACTGTGAAAGTAGCAGCGCTGAAAGACCAAATTTTTTTTCACTTTTGTATGGGCAAGCGCGCCAGCGTCACGACTTTCCCCATACAAAAGTAAAAAAAAAAAATATCTTTCAGCGCTGCTTTTTTCACAGTGAACTCTACAAGGAACACGTACACAACCTAAAGTATTATCAATAAGTTTTGTTACCTGTAGATATTTTACTTTTCTGCTGTTGCTTTATTGCTTGCTTCCCACTTCCTTAAATGTAGCCAAAGCTAAACTTGGCTTGTTTTGTATAGTTGGTGCACCAGAACAAATTAAAAAATATCAATAATTTGATCGAAATGTTGAACGGGATGATTGGTGAAAGAAATCGAGATACACAGAATACAGCGAACACAGAAGTAAAAAGGGAAATCAAGTGAGTAGTTATTGGCATGGAATTTATTTATTATTTGCAATTCGCATTATATTTTTATATAATATTATTGTCATAGTTGGGCAACGTCAATCGAATATGTAACTCCGTTAATCGTTAATCTACCAATACACGTTAAAGCGTTACATGTCGGAAAAATTAAAGTTAACTTAATTTTTCCGACATGTAACGCTAATAATAATATAATGACTTTTAAGTTCGAGGCCATGGGGGCTACCGGCGGACCCTATGGCCTCCTAACAAAAGAGTTACTTTTAGAAAAGTGCTTGCTGCACAAGAATTATTGGGGGTCGCCGGCGGATCCCATGGCAGGGAGAGTGTTAATCGTTAATTAGTAGCTAAGTAATGAAACAGTTCTCTAGGTATGTTTTTGTTTCACTTGTTGCACGCCGTCCGGCACTTGTCATACGTATCATACTTGTCTCAATATGTTTTTCGCGCCACGTCGCGGTGCTGTGCGGCAAATAGCAGGCATTATATTAACGATTAACGGACTTCTACATGATAAAGAAAGTTAACGTGTCCCTTAACATTTTTAACAGTCAACTTAATTAATCCGTTAATCATAATTAACGATTAACGGACTAACGAGTTAATGCCCAGCTTTGTATATTACATGGATATCCATGATGAATGCTATAGTTATAACTTAAGACACACCTTTCTATACTCTTGACTGCCAAACTACTTTGTCTTGGTAGTCTTATTTGCAAGTTTGAAGCGAGTCAGCAACATTATAAAGCTTAATACGTAGCAAATATGTGACGTGTTTAAAAATACTTAGATGTCATAGTTTTCTAGAAATATTTCTAGGAGGCTGCACATTTTTACTGCTTATAAGAAAGATTTTACTCTTTTTTTTATTTTATTATTACTAGCTAATATCTTATTTGTGACCAACACTTGCCCTTAACAAAAATGCGCAATTTTAAAAATGTTATGTTGCAGCTTAAAAAGTTTTCAAGGCTTTGAAAATTGTTTTTAAAAATTACAATAATTCATTATTCAGTTTAATTTTTATTCTTTGGTAAATACATTTCTAAATTTTAACTCTTTGTAGCTGAAAAAACTTTGCTCTCAAGATATCTTGAAATGATTGTGCTATTATAGTAAGTTGCTTTGCTTATGAATATAGTTTCAGTTAATTTAATTTGCGCGTGGCTGTCTCGTTAATTTAACAAACAACAGCTTTTGATACCTCTTCATATCCAGATACCAGAGGCGATTATTTAAGAATGCTTTAAATATTCTATTTTCAAATGAAAACCAACAAAAATATTTTTTCTGCTTTAGCTCTAAAACGTAATCTTAACACTTCTACATATTGTTATTCCTACGTAAAAAAATATTACACTAAAATTATCAAAATAAGATTATGACCATTCGAACTAAAGCTTCGAGTCAGTAACATTGCATGCAGTAAAACTTTGAAATGAAGTTCGGGCTATTATGGGAAAAGAGGGAGAAGAAACTTCAATCCGACAAACGTTTTGCACGGCCGTGTCGGATTAGCGGATTTGTCGGATTATAGAGTACTCCATACATTTTTACACATTACAATACCTTAAAATCATAATGTTAAGGTTTTGTCTCAACTACAGATCATTTTCCTAAAGCAAGGTTCTTATCAGTAAGCTGTAACCGAACGGTATGCATCGTAACAAAAAAAATCGGCCAAGTACGAGTAGTGCTCGCGCACGAAGGGTTCCGTACCATTATAGAGCAAAATTAGGCCAAAAATTGTGTTTTTTGTATGGAAGCCCCCCTTAATTTTTTTATTTTATTTTAATATTATTATTAAATATTAAAGTACAATTTTTTTATTTTATTTTAATATTATTATTAAATATTAAAGTACACATATAACTAAGTACTTTGAGAAAAATTCAAGTACCTACCTGTTGCCATTATTGATATAGAGCAAAAAAGGCCACGCACGTTATTTGTATGGGAGCCCCCCTTAAATATTTATTTTATTTTATTTTATTTTTAGTATTTGTTGTTATAGCGACAACAGATATACATAATCTGTGACAATTTCAACTCTCTAGCTATTACCGTTCTTGAGTTACAGCCTGGAGACAGACAGACAGACGGACGGACAGACAACGAAGTCTTAGTAATAGGGTCCCGTTTTTACCCTTTGGGTACGGAACCCTAAAAATACGTACCTTAATAAAGATTGGGTAAAATGTTTATGTACCTAAATAAAGCAGTAACAGGCATGTCGGATTACAAGGGGCGCTGGATTAGACAGGGGCCGGATTAGCGGGGGTCTACTGTAATATAAAAACAAGTAGACCCGGCTACGCGTTGCTGTGACATAGATGCCATTTGTAAAAAAAACATAGCGACCTCCATGACTGATTTTCTACTACCGTTACCCCTTTAATTTGCAATAAAAAATATTGTAACTATAAATTGAGATTTAAGGACGCTATCACATTTTTTCACAAATATCAGCGATTTTCAGGTACCATTTTAAAGAATTAGGAGTCACACTGCGAGGATATTATGGTTTCAAATGAAAGATAATATATTCATCTCCACGTCTACACCAAAAAAATTTATAGCCGCATACAAAATTTTCACATAAATATTTTTTAATTGCTTATTTAGTCCCCTGTACGAATAGCTAAATATTTTATATAAAAATAAATAACATTTCCATTTATAAGAAAAATAAGAAACGTTCTCAAATTTCTTCATACATTTTCGCCCTATCAAGAACGCGGCGAGTTTCGTAACCGCCACTGTACAAGGCGCGCTAATATGAATGTTCTTAACGTCGAAATTCGTACTGACAGACATCGACCTGTTAATTTTTATGTGATAGCGTTCTTAAGCTATCCTATCTTTCAAGTTGAATCAAATTGCACGCGGTACAAATCAAATTTTAAATCGGTTCAGTAATTTGACATTAAAATCCACCTGTAAATCACGCATAAAAAACCCACGTAACATTCTAACGTTTTTGTATTACAGAGTATCGCCGCCCAAACGCTACAACTACGTGTTCTACGACTCGGAGTTACACTGGTGTAGGGTGTGCAACATCTTCCCTGCGACCGCTACAGACTACCTGTCCCACTTACACTCGCAGGATCATAAGACTAAGTAATATATGACCGTAAATTACAACCACATAATCCATACTAGTATTGCAAATACGAAAGTCCTGTCTGTCTGTTACTTCTCATGCTTAAACCGCTGAACCGATTTAGATGTTTGGTATGGAGACACTATAAGGCAGGGGTTCCCAAACTTATTTTGTCTACTGCCCACTTTGAGAACAAATAATGTTTTAGCGCCCCCGTTGTTTCAATTTAAAATGCATCTAGATGAAATAAATCACCCCCCAAGCCTCTACACAACGCCCCCATTTTTTTCTGGGTCCCACACCGCCCCCCTTTAGACCTTCAGTGCCCACAAGGGGGCGTTATCGTCCACTTTGGGAAAGGCTGCTATAAGGCCTTGGAAAGGACATACAATAGTTTTTATCGCGAAAAATTTAGTTGACGCGCGATAATCGAATTTCTGCGCAACGGATATCCGAGCAACATCTAGTTATATCTATGCAGTATGCACGCTTCACACCACGTCAGTCTGACTCCGTGCTTAGTTTTCGAAGAACTTGTGTTACGGATGCCATTCAATCTGGGGGCAAGGCAGTGTCCCAGCCAAGTCTCTAGCAAAGGCACGGCCGTACCAAACATTTCCCGAAGTGGTTCGTTGCTATTTTCCTTGTACTATCAGAGAAGTTGATTCCTAGGCAGACGGGGGACCTACGTAGTTTGGTCGCGTTCAACGTCAAACCCAGCCGACAGATCACAATTAAATTGAATTGACATGATCAGACCAAATGACGTATGCCTAGGAATCAATTTCCTTGATGGTACAACTACACAGTTAAAACACTACAAACAATTTGTTTCAGGGTGGCGACAGCGTATCTCGAGGCGCCGTGGCACGGAACAGGCAGCGACGACAGCTTCCCAACACACCCCCAAGCTGAAACCAAACGCATGCCGATCAAAGGTACGAAAACTTACTAAAATCTAGATAGTGTACATAATACAATACTTTTTAAAAGGCCACAAGGCCTATTCTCATGCTTCGAATAACCCTTCGAGCGCAGCACAGCATGATGTTTATCACGCGCGAGTTTAAGACGACATGTGTGCGCTGCGATCGAAAGGTATTATTATTACAAAAAAAACACATCCTGTTTTATAAGTTATAAAACGAAAATGTTAACAAATGCAAGTCCTTTCTGATTCGCTTACCATGGCCATGAAAAAAATACATCCTATGTAAGTTTCAAAGAAATTGATTCATAGACAGATGGCGAATTTATAACAAGTTATTTGGTCGGGCTTTGTAAAGTCTACCTGCCGCACTCACTACCGCACTCGAGACATTTAATTATTATTAACCTTCAATTTAATGAAGAGTTTGACAGATAATGTATAAGGCTTATGTCAAAATTTTGAATTAATTACATTTAAGTAATTAATGTTCGTCTCTGAGTGCGGCAGTCGAACATTATAATCACTTAAATGTAATTAATTTAAAATGTTGACATAAGCCCCATACATTATCTGTCAAACTCTTCATTAAATTGAAGGTTAATCATACTTAAATGTCTCTGAGTGCGGCGGTTAGTGTCTTTTTGTGATCTGTCAGCTGGGCTTGACTTGACAAAATTACCTAAAGTCGCCATCTGTCTATGAATCAATTTCCTGACAAAGGTTCGTAGTATACAAAGCTGTAGCTAGAGTCAGGTAGGGCAGATTATTAAAGTTTAGATACCTATTGCTTCAATTTTGTTTATCTCAAACTATGAACAAACAATTTAATAATAAAAATTTATCTTCGGTTTTGTTATTTTTAAGGTAGGGCAATATGATTTCAAGGTAGGGCATTGCCCCACAATGCCCCCCTATAGCTACGGCCGTGTAGTAAAGTATAGAATACCTCACCTATGTTCTTGTAATCACACGAGCTGACATCTCGCTAAATTAACACAGCGTTTAAGAACCAGCCCACACATTTTACATACAAATAACCAAAGGTGTTCACACGGCGCGCTGCGTCGTCGCAACGCACACATGACGGACAGCAGCCCACGAGACGAAGCGGGAGGGGGTGTTGACGTTAAGACTGCTTTGTAATAACGCTGCGATGATGACGCAGCGCCCGTGTGTGTGGTCGGCTATGCGTCAAACGGCAGCGCTGCGTCGACGCCACGCGCCGTGTGGACTGGCTCTTAGGGGCGCAGGACATGATACTCTCGCTCAACTAACTCGGAGTTTTATTATGTATACTGCATTGTATTGCAATGTCATGATACCAGTACCAAATTCTCCAGGTCTGCAGTTCTTCGTGCCGTCGACAGCGTGGTACTGCAAGCTGTGCGACCAGTTCATCGGCGACCTGCACTGCGCCTCCGCACACCTCAAGTCCGTCACGCATTCCAAGAACTATTCCGTGAGTAGTAAGAAACATATTTTATGCCCGGTTTCTTAAAATTTTTACATAGGGGGTCGCAAAACTTCTGCAGAGGTTTGTCGCCAGAGGTCGAGAGAGAACTATTCTAGTATAAAAATCAATAAATATTAAAAACATTAAAAAAAACACTGATCCTAGATCCACCTAGTTTATCTAAAATAGAGTTTTAAAAGCGCCATCTCGTGCTCAGTAGACTTTTCCAAATTCGAGACTGAAGTTAAAACCAGGCACTAGTAAGATACACTAATTCCCTTAGTAATAACAATAGTTACATAATAATATACAAGCTGTGCTAATTGTTTGTCCTTGACTATCAAGCAACTTTTCCAGATTTAATAGACAAGGACAATAAATGAAATTCGTATAGCTTATGCACTGTAATGTTTTTATTAGTAAGAAGGTATATAATAGTTTTTTAACTTTATTGAATGTTGTTATGCTATGAATTTTTAGGTATTCGTTAAAGAGAACCCTCACTGGGAATCAGATTGGATACTCGACAGACAGAAGGCATTCGAAGATATGCGCCTCACTATCAGTTTGGAAGCAGTCGACTCTTTCAACATAGAGAGCATATGCGGCAAGGAGGAGAAAAAAGACGAAGAAAAGGTACCAGAGAAATATACAAGCGCTTCCAGTAGTGATAGTGATGCATCTACTGTTTTCAAAGCAAAAGGTATGTTGATTGTTAAGTACAGCTAACAGATGTCCCCTATAGCAGAGACTAGATATAGTCATAAAAATGTTTACACAGCTAATGAGGGTTGTTGAAATTCTATTTGCCACCAGGTGCCGCGATGTAGCCTTAGGGTCTATCGTGTCAAACTGCTGTCATATGTCACGATATAGCTGTCATGTGTCATGATAATATGTCTATTTGACACGATAGACTCTAAGGGTCAATTCAGACCGAAACGTGACGCGTAGATTGCATTTCTTAATTTGTACTGTATGCGTGAGACGTCTTGCAAATCTGTCAAATATATACAAATTTAGAAATGCATCTACGCGTCATGTTGCGGTCTGACTTAACACTAAGGCTACATCGCGACATCTGGTGGCAAAAAGAATAGGCATGACGAATGATTTTGAAATCCCCTTCCGTAATGTGTGAAGAGATTTATTATTTACGAAAAAACTTTTATTTTGGTAGTTAACTAATTTTTAACGAAGTTTAAAGCCATTTTCATATTATTTTTTCAAAAGTTCGCGAAAACAGCTCGCAGTGTCATGGCGTCGAGTGTGACGTCACGCTTAGGTAAACATCACAGATTACTAGTATATATAGTAGAGTAAACATTAAGTGCACAGATAATACCCATTGACAATAATACCACGAGAGTCAATGGGCATGACGACAGTATCAAATAATCAAACATTTTATGACTTTAGGGTGGAAAACATATTAAGTGGATTCAAAAAACAGATTTTTTTTTTTTTTGTGAGGGTAGGCGTAACAACAACACCTAATCTAGAGTCTCAGAATTTTAATTTTAAATTAAAATGCTTTCAGCATATAAAACAATTTATGTATTGCTTTAAGTAATATTTTAAACCCTCCTGTGCTCACCGCAATATAAATTTCGCACCAGTTATAAATTTTTGATCACTAAAATTTTTTCACTGCCAACAACCATGGATGTGTCAACACAACTAGCTGCAAACATGGAAGACTTAGCCAAGCTCTTCCAAACACGTATGGACTCCTATGAGCAGCGACTCCAAGACGCTGCTTCTACACCATCTCACCCAGATTTGACCAGCTTGAGCAGTGAGTTCCGTGACTTTAAAAACTTTGATGGCAAACACTCTCTAAGTTAGTTCAGAACCCAAATTGATCTCACTGTGGGACTTGACCGGCACGAGACTTTCCTCCGCAGGAAGATACTTCTGTTTCATGGAATTGCTGAAAACAGTAATGAGAATTTATTTGATGTCATTACTAATATCATAAAAGTGAAAATGAATATATCTGAATTCACCTGTGATGAAATTCAATCATGTCATGCCTCGGGAACCATGCCTCGGTTCTCCTAAAGGCAAAGCCCGTACTGTTCTGGTGAGATTCAGAGATTTTATTCAACGTCGCACAGTTTGGGATGCTAAGACTGCACTCAAGAGTAGTGGAATAGTTATCTCGGAGTTTTTAACAAAATCTAGGCATCTTCTATTTATGGCTGCGCGACAGCATTTTGGTGTACGCAGCTGCTGGTCCACTGAAGGAAAAATAGCAATAATCTTGCCTGACAAGACTCGGCGGAAGAATGAATGCATGCAGGAGCTCAAGCCACTAATTGCCTCTTTCCCCGCCGCTAAAGATACGAAAGCGGTCCCTAGTTTGCCATCAGGGATAAGTGGAGAGCCGAAGCCAAGTAATTTGGAGGCTAAACTGCCCAGTACAGCTGCATCTTCACGCCGTGCTAGGAGAACTTAGTCTGGTGCACTGACGCAATGCAGTCGACGGTTTGGCATATTATTTAATGGGTTATCATTGTTCTTCTATCCTTTTTTTGTTAATTTTTAGTGTAATGTGTCGTAGTCCTTTTTCTTGTTATTATAAGATACTTCTCACTCTCTTTGCACGTAAGGGCATGGAAAAGCTTTATATTGTATTTTATTTTGTTGATGTTTTTAGCTATATTTTTTTTTTATAAAAAATTGCTGATTTATAATTTGCTACTGTAACCTAAAAACAATCGCTTAAGGTTGAAACCTTAAGCGATTGTTTTTAGGTTGGCTACAGTGTGCCTAGTTTTTCTTTGTTTGTATTTATTTTGCTATTTATTTTGTGTTATTGGTGTTAAGTTTTCTATTTTCTTCTTTCATTGCTAAATATGGTGAGCTAGGATGGGTTATATTAAAAACAAAAAAGTAAACACAATATATAAATTTTAGTTAGCTTGTACATTATACATTTTTATAAATATATTACAATATAATTATTATATATTATATTTATTTTTTATATTATTGATAGGTTATGGATTCTTTAATAGATAATGTTATTGATGAAGACTTTGTTTCGTGCTCTTCTTCGTCCGACAGTTTTCTCAGTTTTGATAGTGGTGATGGGGGATCGGTCACGTTTTCTGCTCATGAACAATTAAATACTTCCTTTTCCCGGGTTATAAGCTTATCAGAAATGATCGCGTGGGCAAAAGTGGCGGTGGGGTAGCTATATATTTGCGTGGTGATATTGATTTGCATCACAAAAGTATCCTGCTTTGTGTTGTCTACATCCCATCGATGCGGATCGATTATTTTAGCACTCTAGAATCCCTGTTAGCGACACAATGCCCAAATTTTGACTACACATGTATTGCAGGTGACTTCAACACATGTCTCATGAAACTTGATTCGCGTGCCTCTAAACTCCGAACCTTACTCACTTCCCTTAACCTCTGCATCCTTCCGCTTCTAGCAACTCACCATGCTCCCCATTGCACGCCTTCCCTCCTAGATCTCCTAATCACTTCATCTCCTGATCTCGTAGCACATCATGGCGAATTTCCCTCCAATTTTTCCTACCATGACCTAGTTTTCCTTTCTTTTAAAATTAAACCACCCCGTCGAAAACCAAAATTCCTTTTCCTGCGTAGTTATAAGGCAGTGAATTTGGAGGCTCTTAAGCATGATATCTTGAATACGGATTGGTCTCGCGTCTATTCAGTAACGAACATTGATATGAAGGTGTCGTTATTAACAGATTCACTAACTAAAATATTTAACATCCACGCTCCGCTAAAAAGAGTCAAGGTTAAGGTTGACGAGTGTGGCGTTTTGTCCTTATGGTCTATTATAAACAAAAACAAAACGACAACAATTAATAAGATTTATTTAAAAATAACGGTGTGGGTTCTAGTGCCTGATCTGGTTTTGGGGAATACTATTACTCTCCTGGTATAACGGGGAACAGGGGCACCGGTGAGAACAGGGACCATGTGGAAGTCCAGCCTGCGATGAAACTAGAATGGCCCTGGTGAGCGATCTGGACGCCAGCCTCTTCCAGCACAGGATAAAGGAGCTAGGAGTCACACTCTTCAGCCTCAATCCCAAAGGTCGAACCCTGGAATATCCATCGTCCACTTTTAAAATATATTCTATAGGACTCCTCTGATAGTGACACCCTGCACCGCGCGACCAAGCGAATAATAACCAAAAGAGTAGATAGTCGGTGCAGAGGTGAAACTATCAGAACGGAGTTACATTTTACATATTTCACATCTAAGCAAAAAAAAATTATAATGATAAACATGATGGAGATGAATCATGAAATAGCACAAGAAAACTAATAATTACATACACGATGAATTCGCCCAAAAATCATGACGAAGCATAAAATCTAATTATTATAACAAAATGGTGGCGAATAAAGCAATGGAAAACTACGTAATTTAACAATATGCAACACTTACCCTATCGGGGTGCAAGACGACACTTATTATAATATGTATAATATCAAATTTAAAGTTTACGATTATTATTTTATATTTTGACTATTTAAACGAAATTTATCGATGTTAGGACGTAACGCTAACGACTTCACGGAGACAGATTCAAATGGCGCGACCGCGCTCCAGTGAGTTCCGAGAGTGAATGTGCGTGAACAATGGCGCGCGCGACGGCCGGCGATTGGCCGTTGGCCGGCTACGTAACGACCGCCCGTGGTGCACGTACAGTGAGCGATAAAAGTGTTTCGCGATAATTAAATAAAAAAAATACATTTTTGAGGTCTTAATAAATAAAATATTCCAACAATTAACAATCATGTACGTGCAACGTTACACGAGAACTTGACGAAATATAAATCTCTGCGGAATTGCTGCAGTCGTCTATGTAGGGATGCCAAAAGACGCCACATTCATTCCACTATCAGCCAAAGTAACCCCTCCCAACTCTGGAAGTTCCTTTCAACGCTTGGGATAGGAAAGTCTTCTGTATCTCTTGATAACACGGTAGATTTAAATGCGCTTAACGCTACTTTTACCCGCCCACCAACTACTGTCGACCAAGCTACCAAAGCACACACGATTTCCCATCTCTCCTCTCTTCCTTTACCTTCCTATACTCCATTTTCTTTTAATCCAGTAACCGAGGACGACGTTTTGAAGCACATCAAAACTATAACGTCCACTGCTGTGGGCGATGATGACCTTAGTCCACGTATGATTTCTCTTGCCCTCCCTGAACTCTTGCCCATTCTGACTCATATTTTCAATTATTCCTTGTCAACGAGTTCCTTTCCTTCGGCATGGAAACGTGCAAATGTCATTCCTTTACCAAAAACCTCTAATCCTTCTTCCTTATCCCAATACAGACCTATCTCCATATTACCCTATCTCTCCAAAGTCCTTGAACACATCGTCCACAAGCAACTCTCCCACTTCCTTTCCTTAAATAAATTGCTTTCTCCCTTCCAATCCGGTTTCCGTCCTGGTCACAGCACTGTCACAGCACTGCTAAAAGTCACAGACGATCTGCGACTAGCTATGGAGGAAAAGTGTGTCTCTATTCTGGTTCTTCTTGACTTTAGCAGTGCCTTTAACTCAGTAGACTTTGATATCTTCCTGTCTGTCCTTTGTTCCCTTAACATATCCTCCTCAGTGGTAGATTGGTTCGACTCATATCTTCGGGGACGTTCGCAGCGGGTCCGCTCTGATGAGGTCACCTCGGACTGGTGTGATCTTGATGCGGGCGTCCCACAGGGTGGCGTTCTTTCTCCCCTTTTATTCTCCATTTTTATTAATACTGTAACTTTAGTCATATTAACATGTAGCTTCCATCTCTACGCAGACGACTTGAAGATATACCGTAAATCACACATCGATAGCATTAGTTCCGCAGTCAGCGACGTCAATACTGATCTCCAGCGAATTGCTGATTGGGCTAAATCTTTTGGTTTGTTAGTGAATCCCAAAAAATCACAAGCCATTATCATAGCAAATATATGACCCAGCGCTTGCACAATGTTCCTAAAGTCACGTTTAACGGTACTCCTATCGACTATTCAAACACAGTTAGAAATCTTGGCATAACTGTTGATAGCAATCTGTCCTGGAATGCTCAGGTGACTGAAATTAGTAAAAAGATTTACCATTCTCTACACATGCTTAAGAGCCTTCAAAATTTCTTGCCTTTGAACACTAAACTCCTTCTAGTCTAGACCCTTATTTTCCCTATCCTTGATTATGCTGATTGTTGTTATATGGACCTTACTGAAGAGCTATTTACAAAACTGGAACGGTTGCAGAATCTCTGCATTCGTTTTGTGTTTGGCCTAAAAAAGTATGACCATGTGTCAGGCTTTAGTTCGCAACTAAATTGGCTCCCAATTCGTTTCCGCCGAAATACCCATATCCTTTCTCTCCTTTACAAAATCCTCTACAGTCCTATTTCTCGTTATCGTTTCAACTTCTCGCGACCTCCTGACACCTCGTGTAGGTCTAACGTGAGGACGAATCTATCCCTTCCCTCCCATCGCTCCAACTTCTTTTCCTATTCCTTTACCGTTCATGCAGTTAGATTATGGAACTCCCTTCCCCACACCATTCGTGACAGCTCTTCCATTACTGTCTTTAAAAGTCGACTAAAAGAGCACTACCTTACCAAGGAATCCTAAAATGTATGTATGTATGTAGTGTATTAAATATATATATTTATAGTATTGTATTTAGTTTATATAGTATTTATGTTTTGTATTGTATTATTTTATCTTAATTGTAAGTGTATTAATATTTAGTTAACTATATATTTATCAATGCACACCCTTTTTGATATTTCCCATCAAATTTCTCTCCGTAGGGCTGCTGGAAGAAATCTCTGTTAGAGATAAGCAGTACCTGTTGTGTCGTCTTTCTTTTTGTGTATATTTTCATGTAAAACTGTATGTGCAACAAATTGTTAAATAAAAAAAAAAAATATTTAAAAATTAATAAGATTTTCAATAAAATAAAACATTAAAATACTGCAATCGGCCATTGTGACTGAAACACCAATCACAGCGCATGACGTCACGCGGTAAACTAATTTTTTATTGTGTCCACAGAGTCACAGACTACTCAGTAGGGTGGCCGGGCAGGACTTCATAACGTTATCGAATACCAGAAAACATATTATCGTCACGTACCGTTATTTTCATAACGGTAGCCAGATTACGATATTTTTTAACGATATCTAGGCTATGTTTTGACGACCCCTGTGGCTCAGTTGGTGGGCTGTTGGTAGCTCAAGCCGGGGGTCGCGGGTTCGAATCCCGCCGACGGAACAAAAACTTTTTCAAAGTTCCTGGGTCATGGATGTGTATTACATATGTGTATAATATAATAAAAATCTTAAATATATGTATAGTATAAAAGTATTAAATATATTTCCGTTGTCTGGTACCTGTAACACAAGTCCATCAGGTACTTACCACGGGGCCAGACTGACGTGGTGTGAAGCGTCCATAGATATAATAATATATTATTATTATTATTATTATGTTCCGATATGCACTGCGACCACTGCAAAGTGTGACATGCACTGCGAGCACTGCACAGTGCTATCACTTTAGAAAAATTCGTTCCGTTATGGACTGCCAGTATACTGCCGCAGTACCCTAGTGAAATGTATGACGTCATCAATCGTCGCCATATTCTACTGTGAGCACTAGCGTTTTCGAGGTAAGGTACTCGCAGTACTTTGATCACGTGATCAGTCAAAAGTCAACTGTCAAGTGTCAAAACCACTCGAGTGTCTAACGTTTTAAGACAATACCTACAGTTTAATCCCAATGTTATAAAGTTCTGTAATCAATTTGGATTAATAAATAAAACAATAGAAGAATTGCAAAAATTAACGTTATACACAAAGTTAATATAAGTTAAGTAATGAAAAACATCCTTTTTAATAAAAAACTACTTACTTTTATTATATTATAAAATATTCAATTCACAATTAATATTAATTGAAATATTTTTAATTTGACAGTAATCCAACAACAGTATGAACAAAACTCATTTGAATGTTGCGTCAAAAAATGCGGCTGACAGTATACGGGATTGCGTTCCGTTTTAAATAGTAACCAGTATAACTAACTACAGCTTGGCAAAGAAGAGTGTGGATTAAATGAGGGCGCTTTTCTTAAAATACAGGCAACCCTACGCTTCGCTTTTGACACAATATATACTAGAATTGACAAGTAATGTAGTGTTGTCATAAATAAAAACTCTTAGTTCCAGCTGTCACCGCGTCAGACTCTTCTTTGCCAAGCTGTATAAAGGAACGGCTTCACAGTATACTAAAATGACGTCACACTTTGCAGTGGTCGCAGTGCATATCGGAACATAGCCTAGATATCGTTAAAAAATATCGTAATTTGGCTACCGTTATTAAAATAACGGTACGTGACGATAATATGTTTTCTGGCATTCGATAACGTTATGAAGCCCTGCCCGGCCACCCTACTGAGTAGTCTGTGACTCTGTGGTCACAATAAAAAGTTAGTTTACCTACGCGTGACGTCATGCGCTGTGATTGGTGTTTCAGTCACAATGGCCGATTGCAGTATTTTAATGTTTTATTTTATTGAAAATCTTATTATACTTGCATTTTTAAATAAAATTTAATCTGTTTTTTGAATCCACTTAATATGTTTTCCACCCTAAAGTCATAAAATGTTTGATTATTTGATACTGTCGTCATGCCTATTATAACAACCCTCATTACTATGCAAGGTCTTGATGTGGCTGACACATTGGACAAGTTATGTACAGGTACAGTAAATCTTTGTTTGTGGAGTGACTATTCCAATGGATCAGACGAAGTCCTAATATCCTCCTACTTATAATATTATGTAACTTAGACACAGTCTAAGGGACCTATCAGACAGAGAGCGGTCACGCGGTCAAACGTTCTGCGTTCTTATTCTGCGTTCGAGCGGTCAGTCACACAGGAGGAATTCTGACGCGGTCAGAACGCCCCCTGTGTGAGTATCTTTATATAACGTAATACAACACAAAGAACGCAAAAGTGACCGCTTGAATGCTTGACCGCGTGACCGCTCTCTGTCTGATAGGTCCTTAACTTCCGCACTCAGAGACATTTAATTATGATTAACCTTCAATTTAATGAAGAGTTTGACAGAAAATGAATGGGGCTTATGGCAAAATTTTTATTTAAGCACATCTAAGTAATTAATGTTCGTCTGTGAGTACGGCGGCTATAAGTAGGAGCAGAAGTTTTTTCATATTTAAAATTTGAAAAAATTAAAATTTGTCTAAAACAACATTAAAAATTTTCATGAGTGAAAATAAACTTTCTATTGCAGTAAAGCGTCCCAAGACAAAGGATCCTGAGAGTGAGCCGTCAGTCAGTAAGAAATCGCTGAAAATACTAGAGCCTTTGATCGCCGATAGAAAGCTATTGGACGAAATTAATTCCACGTAAGTCCATAACTTGCCCGCGGTTATTTTTTTTTGGGCAAAAATTGAGGGCTTTTGATTTTCTATTTGCCAACAGGTGCCGCTATGTAGCCTTAGGGTCTGTCGTGTCAAACTGCTGTCATATTTGACGATATAACTGTCATGTTTCACGATATAGCTGTCATGTGTCACGAAAATATGCCTATATCTGACACGACAGACCCTAAGGCTACATAGCGGAACCTGGTGTCAAATAGGATATCAAAAACCCTCGTTGTTGCTTCCCGTCATTCATTCCTTTAACGAAGTCGACTAAATCATCGACTGTTTGTATTATTTGTTTAATATATATTTCTAATCATTTACAGAAAAGTAACGAAAGATGTGAGCCCGCCTCGAGCATACAGAGACAAAAGCGAGGACCGACGCAGCGAAACGCGGCATAGTGACAGAAATTGGCGATATGATGACAGAAGTTTGCGACATAACGACAGAAGCATGCGACATGATGACAGAAGTTTGCGACATGATCACAGAAGTTTGCGACATGATGACAGACATTCTATGAGACATGACAAAGATCGACATTACGACAGAGCACTGCATCATGACCGAAGTTGGGCTGGGGATAGGGCACTTGACATTCGCAGCTATGAGCGAAGTCGGCCGCACAGCTCCGAGAGGCGAAGAGAACGCGAGAGAAGCGAAGTGCGAAGTTTACGCGAGCGAAGCGAAATGCGAAGTGAACGTGAGCGAAGTGAAATTCGAAGTGGACGGGAGCCAAGTGAACGCGAGCGAATCGAGGGGCGAAGCGAGCGAAGCCGAAATGGACGCGCCAGTCCAGTCTCCGTATACTCATCGCCAGAGCCTAATTTGTCTGAAAAGAGTAGTCTGTTAGTTGGTGAGTTGGATTAATAGCTGTATACAATATACAAACACACTTGCGATTAAAGTTTTAACTAACCACAAATGCACTTTTCTTACCTTTGCAAGTTAAGGTAAAAATATATTTACTGCATTTTTTTCATATCTCTGATCAGGCTATACAATAAGAGAACAATATTCAATACTATGTTTTTACAGGCAAAATAACACCTTTTAAAATCAAAAATTCAAAAGAAGACGAAACAAAAGTCTCGAGTGAGGAGGATTTAAGGAAGAAAAAAGAAGAAATGGACGCTGAAATACAAAAAAAGGTTAGTAGTGTTAATGTAAAAATATTATTTTATTTTATTTTATTTGGAATACTTACAGCATATAAACATTAACATTAATTACTTAAATAAGAATTTTGAATGCCAATTACAAGTTTCCACTTATCAATAGAAATATAAAGAAGCTAGATATGAATACAATGATAATATATACCTATTTCTGTAATTATAAACAACCCCAAACAATATTGTTGAATATTTTAACTTAGTTATAAAGTAAAAAAAAATTGAACATACATCGTAATTGACAACATTTCAAATATTTTTTGTACTTGTTTTATGACGAAATATATAACTAGGGGTTAAATTAGGGGACCCATATTTTTTTTTTTTGAAAATGTGGTCATTTTCATTTATAAAACTTGGTTTTTAATTCTGATCACTCTAAAATGACTTAAGCGCCAAATGACGTCATTGGTAGAGTGCGTTTCATCGAATAGTTCCTTTGCCGTCATGTTGGCACTAATGCAAATTAGTGTTGCCTCATTACCCTTACTGTGCTACCTCAAATTAGGGGAGATGTTATGTTTAAATCACAAAATGCACCTAAAGAAAATTGTATATAATTATAACAGCTTTCGCCCGCGGCTCTGCCTGCGTTAACGTCTATCCCTCGGGGACCGTTCTTTTTCACGGGGTAAAAGGTACCGTATGTCCTTTTCCATACCCCAGACAACGTGTAGCTATGAAAGTTTCATGATGATCCGCTTAGTACTTTATAATTTATGTGTGAAGGCGTAACAAACAAAGTCACTTTCGCATTTACTAGCTAAAAGCCGAGCTTTGTGAGGGCTCGCGTCATCACTCGTCATACCTTTACTGACTGATGATCTATAATATCTATACATATTATAAAACAAAGTCGCTTTTTTTCCCTCATGTCCCTTTGTTCCCGTTAATATTTAAAACTACGCAACGGATTTTGATGGTTCTTTCAGTGTTTGATAGCCCATTTATCGAGGAAGGCTATAGTCTATATATTATCACGCTAAGACTAATAGGAGAATATGGAAAAAACGGGGGAAATTATTTGAAAGGGCTTATCTCGCGAACTACTGGAGCAATTTTTATGTTATTTGGCACAGATAAGAAGTAGACCACGTGAAGGATCATAGGCTATCGATTTTAATCATTTTTTCAGTGGCTATATATTTTATACCCGTACGATGCCGGGGCGGGTCGCTAGTAACACATATTTTACATATTGTAAATAAAAAGTACTATGTTAAAGCACAAATCAATAGGCGTGATAGTTTGTCCGTAAAGTGTACCACAAAATGTACAGGTTGTGAGATTTACTAGGGCTCGCTTCGCTCGCCCTGATAATATTGTTATACTAGCTTTTACCCGCGACTTCGTTCACGTGTATGTAGTTTTCGTCACTAGAAGTGCGTTTCATCAAATAGTGCCTTTGCCATCATGTTGGCATTCTCTGTTAATATCGTAAACACGGTAGACACGCTCTGCGAGTATTCATAAGTTTTACTGTGTTTAAGGGTAATTAAACTGATGCTGGTAACCCTATTTCACTAAGCATAATAGCGGCAACCCGAGCTTGTACACATCTTAATGGAATTATTGGGGCCTCGTTACGTTTTTCACGTTCACAAAACTCTTTCACTCTTAACACCATCATTCTTTCACCACTCTTTAATGTTTTCGACATGAATTTCTCACGAAATCACAGTAAAACTTATGAAAACTCGCAGAGCATGTTTACCGTGTTTACGTTATTGACAAACAGGAATGCCAACATGACGGCAAAGGAACTATTCGATGAAACGCAGTATACGGTTGAACAACAAAATACCTTTGCACGTCATATCTGATTTCTTAAAAAAAAACTGTCAGTACTGTCACTGACTTTGTGGTACAGTCCGACAAGGCTTTATATGAATGTGTCAAACTGTCAATGGGCGCTGCTGCTGGTAAGGAGAACTGTCAAAAATGACGTTTTTGTATGATAGAAGCGTTAGTTCCTATTCTCGCCACGTTCATATAAAGCCTTGTCGAACTGTACTTTACTTTGAGGTTTTTTTTTTCTTTTTATGGCATTTCGGCTATTTAACCATGGCCAGTGTCGAGTATAAATATGGCGGGAAAACAATATTCTATAATACAATTTTCAGCTTCGTTTTTCTATATTATCAGGTCGAAAGTCTAGTCAAAGTCTAAGTAAAAGTCAATACAGTCAAGAAGTCAAGTCGGTCGATTCAGTAAAGTGGTAGACGCTTTACTGAAACTTTCGATGGAGTTTTGGAGGGAACACAAAATAGCACGCTTCTGGATATTGCATCACTTTCCTACACTTGTGCACGATAACGAATATGTAATGGTTAATATCCTACCAATATTACACATTAAAAACCCAATTAACACAATTTTAGGAAAATAATACAAAAACACGACATCACTCTTTCACATTCCCGGCAAAACTCCTACTTTGAGGTTATTGAATTTGTTATTGTGTTTAGATCTGCATTATTTTCAAGCTCTTTTCGCAAATTTCTATAATTCTTAACGTTGATTTGATTTGATTCTTTTTACAATGAAATCAAATTGCGTGGCTTCCTCTCTCAACAACAACAAAGATTTTAAATAGAGGTTATATGTCAATTTTTTGACAACGACATTAAAGTGACGCGATAAACGTTTTTTAGGTTTTATCCTACAAGCAAAGGTGTGTATCGTATTCTGCCGTACCAATGACGTCACAAGTGGATTTTTCGTTTTAATTTTTTTTCTCGGAAATTAATGATTAAAAAATCTGTAATTTTTTTTAGGACTTCGGAAATAAAAACAAAGAAATGGTATTTTTTTATTTTTGATTTTAATTAAATGAAATGTTGTCAATTGCTTGAAGATAATATTTAATAGGTAATATGCCACCGCAAATTCAAACCCATAATATAAAAATGAATTGAAAAATAAACACTAACATATTATGATAATTTAATTACCTATGATCCGATCCATAATATTATTAGCTTTGTATTATTAACATTTTCTATTAAGAGGTAAAAAAAATATATTAAGAGGTAAAATTTATAATAGGTTAATGTAATAATAATTCTATTTTTTGTAATTGATTTTACAAACGTTTTATAACCTTTTTTTTTTCTAGGTCGATGAAAAATATTTTATAACCTTTTTTTTTCTAGGTTGATGAATTCAAAAAACATCTGATTAAAATCCAAACAGAGATTCAACAGAAGAAATTAGAGGAAAATACTCGTAAAGCCCATACCAATCCTGCCCCTACAACTGTGAATACTCCAGCAGTTACAACTGTTCCTGTCCCTGCTGCAAATATGCCAGTCCCCGGTTTTAACATCCCAGGAATACCTGATACAGAAGGCCTGGACATGGACCAAGTTGTCAAGATGGCGTCACAGATCCTGCAGCAGCAAGCGATGATTTCCCCGTTTGGACTGGACCCCATGTGTATGCCCCCAATGCCTATGGAGGGGTCCCTCCTGGGTCCACCCCCTGGTCTGCCTATCATGCCACCGTCGCTGATGCGTATGCCATTCATGCCATTTACGGGCCGCAAGATGCCTCTGCTGTAAGTATTCCTTCTTTAAACATTGTGCGCTTTTATAATTTTGGACGTGACGGTTACATCGTGGACGTCCGCGTAAAACAATAACTCAGGGAAGTAAAAAGTATGGAGATACCTATGGATGCACCTACGTTTCCCCATTTTTCGTAAAAAGGGTTACAAAGGTTTTCGCTCGCGTATTAATATTATTATTCTGGACGATATCGCGGACGCCGATTTCCACGGTAAAACGTGGACGTCGGCGTCCAACGTTAAATGTCCTGTTGAGGGTTCCGTAGTCAACAAGAAACCCTTATAGTTTCGGTCTGTCCGTCCGTCTGTCTGTCTATCTGTCTGTCTGTCTATCTGTCTGTCTGTCTGTCCGTCTGTCTGTCCGTGGTTTTGCACAGAGACTATAGGGCCTACAAAGCCGTAATTCGGAATGAATGCACATAATCTACACAAATATTATAAAGAGGAAAACTTTGTTTGTTTGTTTGTTTAATTGTAATGAATAGGCTCAAAAACTACTGGACAGATTTTAAAAATTCTTTCACCATTCGAAAGCTATATTATCCACGAGTAACATAGGCTAAATTTTATTTTGGAAAAAGTAGGGTTCCGTCAGATATTTGGGTTTTTCTGACACAAGGTGTAAAAAATCAACCAGAAAAGTTACTTATTTTGCGTACGCTGCCTAAACCATAAAAGATAGAACCATATAATGATCTAATTAATTATAGATCTTATAAATATCTACAAAAAAGTCCGCGACACACTATACCTATCTATGTCGAGTGAGGCACAACAACCATTTTTTTATTTAAAAATCTTGAATTTTTTTGGACTACATTTAAACGCGTTTATTTTACTCACGCTATTAATCCTTATCAAAATAAATTATTTCATCACTAAGTAGAGTTTATATAGATAATATTTGGTCTGTGAATGATTAAAATTGGACGTTTGGTTTTGAAGTTATGGCGAAATTAAAATATTACGATTTCTGCTGAGCTATGAGTAAGGTAAAGTACCTTACTCATAGCTCAGCAGAAACCTTATTAATAATAATACTTCTTAACGCGAGCGAAGCCGCGGGTGCAAAAGCTAGTAGTATATAAAATCTTTAAAAAATATAATATATTATAGTACCTACCCTACATATTGAGCGGGGAAGCTCTATTAACGTTACTATATCATATTATTTAAACTCCATTTTTAGGGTTCCGTAGTCATCAACAAGGAACCCTTATAGTTTCGTCTATCTGTCTGTCTGTCCGTCTGTCTGTTCGTCTGTCTGTCTGTCTATCTGTCTGCGGCTCACGGCTAAGAAGACTTCATAACTTATTGAGTAATAGTCGGTCAACTAAAAAAAATGTATTCAGAGAAAACGTATAAAGGAACTTTTCGTTCAAATTCCTTTGAACGTAACTGAGATGATGATGTTAGTAGTGTAAAACACGTTGTAAATGTACTTACATTCATTGACCATACAAAAATTATAAAAAGCTATTACTACCAGGTACTACATAACCCTGTATTGCGCGTGGTCCGATACACATTTGGCCGGTTTCTTTTTTATTTCATAGTTCATACTCGATACTAGCGATGATAGCTTAGTTGTTGTTGACAGGCATGCGTATTAGCAGGGCGCGGGGCCCGGGCGAAGAAGTGCGAGCACGTGGTCTCACTCACACATCAATTAATTCTTGTAGCTACGCACTACATAGCAAAAGTATCGGGACGGTTTTAGAGGGAAGTTTGGTGTGCCACGTTATCGTAGCGTTATGGACGTGGACGTTCACGTTAAAACGTCTTCAGGTATTTTACTTTTCTGTGTCATCGTTTTTCCGCGGACGTCCACGATATTACCATCACGTCCAGAATTATAAAAGAAAACTGCGGTGCGTAAAATTAAAAGGGCATTTAACGTACCCAACGTTTTATCGTAGAATTCGGCGTCCACGATAACGTGACGTCCAGAATTATAAACGCGCACATTTATGTTGCTCGTTTGTACGTTCTTCCGCGATTAAACTATCATATGCCCTTTCGCGGGACACAAACTATCTATCAGTCTTAAATTATATAAAAATCGGTTCAGCAGACTTCACTATTATTAATGCAAAATTTTGTGTGCTTCAATTTGTGTGAATGTGAAAAATGTATTATTTTCGGGATATGCATTTTTGCCTAGACCTTTAGGTATAGGCTCTACCCGAAAAGACTCCCGGCCAATATAAATAACAGGATTTTTATACTTTCAGACAAACACAAAATAGGAATAGAAGAAAGAAACCATATGAGGCTCCTTCGTCTAAAAAACATGGGACTAAACAGAACAAAGAGTCGGAAGTGTCAGAACCACTCCACCCGCCGGGCGAAGATGAATTAAAAGATAAGGACAGCACAAAATAACGCTAATTTTTGAATTAATTACAATAATAGTATGTACAAGCTTTAAGTATGCATTATAATAATTAACCTATCGATCGTGGAAAAACGAGACACAATAGCTTATCTATTGTTATCGCGGCCGCATGTGGCCGCTTGGGGCTTGTTGAATTAATAAGTAAGCACCAATACATCACGTTATAATTATTATGTATACAGATTTATTAGGGATATATCCTATTATAGTTAGGGTAATTAGGACTTTACTTTTTGACAAAAAAAAAACAAATCAAGACATTGATTGTTAAATTTCTATTTTGTATACAAAATAAAGGCATGATATTTTTGTCGTATTTTATTTTAAAAATACTTTTTATACCGAAAACCCTTATCTTTCTTTTAATTTTAATAATAATTAATTAACATTTAACAACTATTCAAACACGGCTATTAAGTTATTTAACTGCTAATCCATAAATTAAACATTATTCTCGTAGCTATCGCTTCGCTGCGATTAAAGATGGTGCAATGGCCAATGGGCCCAATGGGCAATTGGGCAATGCCTTATAACGAGAGCTTCCATAGAGCGCCAGCGATAGACGTTAAAAATTGGTTGAAATGAAAAACTTTCAATGTAAAAAACTATTTTGGTGGCTCATATCCCCTGGGCCTGCGCATGAATAGGTCTACCAGGATCTGATGGCAAATTTTGATGGCAGATTTTCAAAAAATATCCTTGATCATTGGATTTTTTATATTTGCATGTTTCACACACAGAATCCGCCGCTATAAGGAAAAAAATTGCTAGTCAATTTCTTTTCTCACTTTTTGCCATTTTGCCATCAGATTCTGGTAGACCAATATAATAAATAGATTATTTTTCTTCAGACTATAGACTATATTATATCCATTTAAGAAAGAAAAAGAAGACGTATTGACTTGTAGACGATGACCAAATGTCGAGTTTTGCCAGGAACAGCCAGGAATGTGAAATAGTGCTGTTGTGTTTTTGTATTATTTTCCTAAATTTGAACTTTACTGAATCGACCGACTTGACTTCTTGACTGTTTTGACTTTTACTTAGACTTTACTAGACTTTAGACCTGACAATATAGAAAAACGATGCTGAAAATTGTATTAAAGAATATTGTTTTCCCGCCATATTTATACTCGACAGTGTCAAGTCGACACTGCCCACTGGCTATGGTTAAATAGCCGAAGTGCGTGTGTGAAGGGAAAAAAAGAAGAAGAAGAGTATTGACTTGTCAGACGATGCAGTGTTGCCAGATCAGGGGATTTCCCCGTAGATTTAGGGTGTTTTTGACCAAGATAGGGGCAAAATAGGGGGAAAAAATATTTGGGGGATTTTTTAGGGGAAATTAAAAAACACATCAAATACAGTTTTTTTTTGCCATATATCACGTTTCTAATGTTTTTTTAATAATGTTTTTTTACCATCTTTAAATTACTTGAGCGCCACAACAACTAATCGAGGTCGAGATTCGAGATGTTGAAAAGATGAGGAACAAAATTTAGTCATAAGTAACAAAATACAGCAATAATAAAGTTTAGTAATATATTTTTATTGAATATTAAAATAAAAAGTAATCGCGGCGTCCTAATCAGGAAAACTGAATAGTTATATCAAGTTTGATATCTTAATATCTCGCTGGTAGTGTAATGGTACATGCGCTTATGAGCCTGTGATTTAGAATTTATGTCGAAACTAATCTATAACCAAAGTCTTCTGTAACCAAAAAGCAAATTAGACTTACACGTCCTGTCAATCAATGTTCTATTATAAAATATACTTTTTGTAATATCCCCATGATTTCTCAACATGACCGCCTCTTCAAAAAATCGCGGCATGCCACCATCCGCTTGGTGAGGGTATTCTAGGGGATTTCTGGGGTAAAATCAAATTAGTTCAGGGGTACGTCGCCGAGACCATCTGGCAACACTGAGACGATGACCAAATGGGAGGACTTGCTCTTTTTGGCGGGAAGAGGAAGGCGCCTTTTTTGAACAAGATTTTGTTAAAATTGTATTTAATAGTTTTTATACATTAAATAAAAGTTAAAAGTATATAATATGCAGGACGGAAGCGACGGAGATGATCCTAAGCATAAATCTTCGTCATCGAAAAAACACCTGATTGTTATAAGCCAATATATGAGTACGTCCTTTCTACCATTGGTGATATTTAAATAAATACCCACCAGTCATTACCTATATACCTTGAGATTGTATACACAGAGATAGTTCTCTGTAACGGTTATGCGTTGTAAATTTCCTAATTATATATAAGTACTTTGTGGTTGTAAATAATTCTCTTTTATATTTGCTTTTCATCTCGTTTTTCTTAGTTTTAGTAATAAAATATTATTTAATGTACATAACTTTGAACTGTTTATTAGCAGACTTTTTAGGCATCTGTCAAGAGTCAAGAGTCAAGACCACGTCAAGATGAACACAATTACCAATGACGACAATATGTCAAATTGAAGAAGGGACAGTAAAATACTATCAAAACATGAGAAATGGCTTCGGCCTGATGAAAAAACTTATTTCATATTATTGATATCAAAGAATTGGCTTCGGCCTGATGAACTCTATTTCAGATGGTTAATATAAAAGAATTGGCTTCGGCCTTCACTATCATTCATTAAATAGAGAAAACATAGAAATGGCTGGATGGGCAACGCTCCCTTTGCCTGTCCCGACCGGGACGAATTAAAAAAAAAAAAAAAAAAGGTCTGTGGGTCTGTCAAAAAAGTAACAAATTTGCCGATAGCATACGTAGTATCCCCTTAGTAGTCTGAGCCGATAGCATTGAGTTCAGTAATATAGCCGATAGCGTGTTTTGTGTTTTTGTTAATATTTTATGCTTGTTTTATGCTGTTATGCTTATATAACTAGAAGTGTCTAGAAGTGTTAGTTTCGCCATGTCGCGAGATTATCGTAGAGTCGACTACAGGGAGTTCAGGGACGATCGACGAGACCGCTACAGGGAAAACGATAGAAGCTGGGGTCGCAATGACTATCGCGATCGCTACCAAAAAAATGCTATGCCTATGAAAAGACGCGATACAAACAGGGACAAACAAAGAAGCCGATCGCCTCGTAAGCCCGATAAGGACTTGATTGATGATAATATCTTGAATGAGATCTCGAAGTTACCCGAGCCTAGCGAACTATGGGACAATCAAACGTACCAGCCGCCCCCTACGAACTATGGACAAGACGTAATTGTTTTTAATTGCTTTTATATCAATTGATTTTCAATACGATTTTTTGTATACTTTATAAAATATTATGTACTTTTAAAGGAGCTTACTTGTTTACTGCAGATTACTTGTTTGTAACTCTCTCAACAAATAACATATTTGTCAGGGTCCCAATTACGGTAGCAACTATCAACCACAGTATTCGGGTATCTACGATGACTTTCCGTCGGTGAATGCAGCCCCGCCTGCTCCGCCTGCACCCGACATGAGCTCGTGGAATCAAATGTCTCTCCCACCTCCACCTACGGTCGCTCCAACACCCGTCTACAACATGGAAGACCAGATAAAGAAAGAAGGTAAGATTGCTTACTAAACTTATTCAAAATGTAACATTTAATAATAATCATTTAATTTATAGATCAGTGTTTTCCAATCTATTAGCTCATCTGTCAAGCGCCCAAAATAGGCGTCTTACTCTAAAACTATTCAAAAGTTCTTCTTCTACTTTGCAGACCACCGATTTAGTATTTTGTTTCAAATATAAAACTATGTCTATTTGCGACTAATAGCTTATTTATTAAAAATTCTAATTATATAAAAATTATATATAGCTTTCATGGTAATTTCTTTAGATAATTTAATCAGTTTAATGAGAGTAATTGGAAATTGAAAAATTTTCGAAAATAGTTTGACAGTTCGTGACAGATGAAAGGTTATGGTCTGCGTACCCCTGAGGGTCCGCAGTGTCATCTCTGGACCAATATTATATACCTAATCCTAATAAACGATTTTTTGGCTGTTTATTTTATTCCATCCATGAAATATGTGCTTGATTTCCTAGGGGTCTGTGGCTGAAAAAGGTTGGGAAACACTGTTATAAATGATTGCAAAATTTTTTAAGTCTTTAAAATATTAGTTAAAAGTGATAGCTTCTGTTAAACAAGCCTAACCTTATATTCAAGAAGCTGGTTCAAGGAGTATGTTGGTGGTTTGAGGCCTATCATCCCAAATGGGTGTGCTATTGAGATGTTGAATGCAGGGGTAAGACTAAAATAGGTCTTTCTTGTGAAAACCTTCTTGAAATTATTGTCAACTAAAATTGCATCAATTCATCAAGCCCCATACGGTCACCGGCATCCGAGACACAATAGAATATCTATTGTGTCTCGTTTTCCCACGATCGACGGGTTAATTAGTGATTGTGTGACTATTATGATTTTTTACAGAGAATAAAAATAGAATGGTTTGGAAGCCTTTAAAGACAATTAGTGAAATAATCTTGCAAAAAAACAATAAGAGTATCTAATGTGACAACAGGTTTTGTACACATTGACTTAATTTTTAATTTGGTGCTTTAAATTTTTTTGATAAACTTAAGAGATGTGTATTATTTGTGTCTGTAAGACAAACTTATTTTAATTTCAATAATATAATGGTCCAATCAAAAAACCATCTGAGTAAAAAACTTTCCAGTATAGTTTTTGTTATTAAATTATTAGTCTTGTGTGTGATTATCAAAATACTTTAATCCACAGCTGCTATTGAAACGGAAATGCGTCACCAGAAAGCAGCATTATCAAAACAACGAGAAGATTACATTAAAAAGGCTGGCATTCTCAAAAAGGAGTTGGACACTTTAAAAGATCAGCGTAATGAATTGCGTGGAGACTCTAAGCGGTCCCCAAGTCCCGACACTAAAAGATTTCTTAAAGAAAATACTAAATTACAGGTTTGATTCTAATAAGCAGACTTTTTTATATTCAAGTGTTGTAATAAGCTATTAATGTATTCAAGTATTATAATGCTACGCTACTTTAGTTGTAAGTAAAACTTGGCTGTATCATGAGCTTTACTCAAAGGACGTTATGTCCTTGTGTGTATAGATTACTAATTGGACTTTTTCCAATTCTATAGTTGGAGATCCAAAACAAATTGAAGACAATCAACAATGTGGTGGACATGCTGAATGGTATCATCGGCGAGGAGGCCGCCGATGTACCGGAAATCGAAGACTCATCTGAACGTTCATCCAAACGTAAATCCAGGTATGTTCTCTATTTATGCGAGATACATGAAATTAATATTTTTAATATACAGTGTTTATTTTGAATCAGTTTTTATTGAATTGTGACATTGTTGGGTGTGGATTTAAACTTCTTAGGATACCTGCGGTGTTTCAAGAATTTGGCTAAAATGTTTGGCTACCAAAAAATTGTGGATAATATGCTCAACAGAGGAGAAATCTTCACAGCATTGTGAATGAAAAATATTAGAAGAAAAATCATCTTGTTGCTTACATAATTTCATTGCTTTGTTTTTTAAAATTGCTTTAATTCCTAACTTAAGTGACATGTTTTAATCTGTAATTTGTAACATTAACAATTGTTTAATAATATTAATTGTTTTGTACTAATGTATTTTTAAAAATTGTTAGATTATAATTCATTATTCAAAGTTGTATAAAACAATTTATTGTAAAAATATATTTTGTTAGTTTTTAAGGGTATTGTTATTTGTTTTTAAAATGATTAAATGTAAAAAAAAAACTTTTTTTTATGTGAATTTTACTTACAGTGATAATATTACCTAAGTATTTTACTTACCGCAAATCGTAAATGATTCCGAGTCTTTCCTGCAGGGCGATTTACGATTCCCGTTCGACACGGATTCGGAAACTTTACCGTGCGGTCATTGGTCAATGCCTAGTGCGGCGAGCGTTTATTGGATGTCGCGCGATGAAGTTTCTGAATCCGAGTCAAACAGGGCGTTGTGAATCGGGGCCCTGGTTAATTAAGTCAGAAACTTAGGCCCGTATAAATAGTCAGTACTCAAGATGCATCTCGGTCCCAAGACACGGTTCAGTCTCTGTGATTGGTTGGCTGTCAAAATTTGGACCAATCACAGAGCCGAACCGCGTCTTGAGACTGGGTCGCATCTTAAGTACTGACTATTTATACGGGCCTTAGCAATAAGGTAGAAGGAATGGTGATAATGCCTCCCACAAATTTAAGATCGCTTGGCGAAATTGAAAGGGGAAATAGGTGTATGCACAGAAATATATCAAGATAGAATGGCGACGCGCGTGCGTTGCTAAGGAATCGCTCGCACATCGCTCGTGTCAATTTTGCACAAGCCACGCCCCCAATGACTAAGGAAATAGTGATGTGACACGAACTGAAAAAATCGGAGACATATCGGTATTATCGATAAACAGTAACCAAAATCGGTGTTTTACCGAGTCAGTAGATATTAGTATTAGGTGTGTAGTTATTATTTTATCTACACTAATATTATAAAGAGGAAAACTTTGTTTGTTTGTTTAATTGTAATGAATAGGCTCAAAAACTACTGGACCGATTTTAAAAATTCTTTCACCATTCGAAAGCTACATTATCCACGAGTAACATAGGCTAAATTTTATTTTGGAAAAAACAGGGTTCCGTAAGATATTTGGGTTTTTCGGACACAAGGTGTAAAAATCAACTAGAAAAGTTACTTATTTTGCGTACGCTGCCTAAACTATAAAAGATAGAAACATAAAATGTTCTAATTAATTGTAGATCTTATAAATATCTACAAAAAAGTCCGCGACACACTATACCTATCTATGTCGAGTGAGGCACAACAACGATTTTTTTATTTAAAAATCTTGATTTTTTTTTGGACTTCATTTAAACGCATTTTACTCATGCTATTAATCCTTATCAAAATAAATTATTTCATCACTAAACACAGTTTATGTAGATAATATTTGGTCTTTGAATAATTAAAATTGGACGTTTGGTTTTAAAGTTATGGCGAAATTAAAATATTACGATTTCTGCTGCACTGCCCGTTGCGAAGTGGGCGTCACCAAGGCGGGGGTGCGCGTGCGGGAGGGAGTTTAGATTAGTAAATGATGATTTAAATAAAATTTAATTATTCACTAAATCTAAATAATATATAAAAGTCAAAGGTCAAAGCACAGCCCAAACCACTGGACGGATCGGGCTGCAATTTGGCTTGCAGGTAGATGTTGTGACGTAGGCATCCGCTAAGAAAGAATTTTGATCAATTCTACCCCCAAGGGATAAAATAGAGGATATACCGATCGGGCTGAGACTTTGATACCTAAATAATAATAATACTTCTTAACGCGAGCGAAGCCGCGGGCAAAAGCTATTATAAATAAAATAACAACATATTAGACAATGTTTATTTTATTCACATAAACGAAATATTATAATTCACGGGCAGTAGTTTCGGAGCCTATTTAATACAAACAAACAAACAATCAAATCTTTTCTCTTTATATTATAGTGTAGATAATATAATAATATAATATAGTGTAGATTATAGATGTCTCATACATGTTTACCAAAACATGACATATGATCGAAGATTTATATATGATATACATTCACACGGGAGTAAACTAAATAAAACCGGCCAAGTGCGAGTTGGACACGCCCATGAAGGGTTCCGCAGCAGCAATAAGGTTTATTTTTATGAAATTAAAAGGTTGTTGATTTATTTTTATATTTCAGTTGATTAAATGAAAGTTAAATTAAGGTTTACCATTTATGATGTATAAAAAAAAATACTTGCTAGATCTCGTTCAAACCAATTTTCGTTGGTAGTTTTTATAGTCATGTACATCATATTTTTTTTTTAGACCCTTTGTCATGCCCCTAATTTAGAAGTTAGAGGGGGGGAGACACATTTTACCACTTTGGAAGAGTCTCTCTCGCAAACTACCCTACCCTATTCCCTTCCTTTCCCTCCCCTATTCCCTTCTCGTCCCATCCCTACCCTCCCCTATTACCCTATTCCCTCTTAAAAGGTCGGCAACGCACCTGCAGCTCTTCTGATGCTGCGAGTGTCCATGGGCGACGGAAGTTGCATTCCATCAGGTGACCCGTTTGCTCGTTTGCCCCCTTATTTAAAAAAAAAAAAAAAAAAAAAAAACTATTCAGGTTAAAAAAATTATACTGGAAACCTCAATATGATTTTTGAAGACATATCTATAGATACCCCACACGCATAGGTTAGATGAAAAAAAAATTTTTTTGATTCAGTTGTACCTATCCCTAAAATTTTTAATAATTTTTCCATTATTGTATCAAAATCTTAATGCGGTTCACAGACTACATCTACTTACCAAGTTTCAATAGTATAGCTCTTATAGTTTCGGAGAAAAGTGGCTGTGACATCGGACGGACAGACAGACAGACATGACGAATCTACAAGGGTTCCGTTATTTGCCATTTGGTTACGGAACCCTAAAAAGTGCATTAACATTTATTTGTACTAAGGAACTACCTGTTAATTCAAATTATGTATTATAAAATCTGAGATTACCGACAATTATCGATAATCTTAGTTCAAGTGTCGACGCAACACTTGTAGAGCGTTCGTATCGCACAATTTCATTTACATTGCGCGTTCCCCCTGAAACGAGGTCTAGAAAATATTTTGAAACACGTAACGGATATGAATAAGTCATATTGTCGTTTTACATTGAAAATCGTGGTAGCCTTTTTGTATTTTCATTTTTTTTTGTCATTAAATCACGATTTTAGTTAAAACAAATGACTTACCAATGGAAAGAAATACCTCCTTTTGACCGATTCACTAGACACTGCACATTGAGGCATTTTTGCACAACCGATCCTGTGTAATCAAGTCGAGACGTGCGCGCTGACTGAATGAACGTTCAACGAATCTTGCACTACAGTGCAAGATTAAAACACGCATTCTCCGCCCGCTTAGCCGTTCTATCTTGATTTATTTCTGTGGGTGTATGTCTATAATACCTTTCAATAACGTACTATCAGAGAAGTTGATTCATAGGCAGATGGTGTACCTACGTAATTTAGTCGCGTAAATGTCAAACCAAGCCGACAGATCCACCGCGACAGATCACAATTAATATTGAATTAATTATTAACATAACCCGTCCAAATGACTTAGGTCCGCCATTTGCCTACCGGCTACCACTACAATCGCTACCGTGTTGTGCGTGTGTGTCACCGTGTAATCTACCAATCAAATAACAACCTGTCTGATCGACCAATAACGTAGCGCGCCCCCGCCTCCTCTCGTCCAATCAAAAATACTTAAAAATTAAACACTGCAGTGCCTTCCCCTTCCATGTTTGCCAAGCGATCTTAAAGCCATGCTTGGTAAATTAACTAAAGCCTGATGGTTAAAATATAATAAAGAAATGTTTCAAAAATGTTTTTAGGAAAAGAATATTCATAATTAAATTTATGAAAAAATAATATTGTAATAATTTCAGGTCACCATCGGGTAACAAGTTCAACTATGTTTACTATGATCCGGAGATGCACTGGTGTAGAGTCTGCAACGAGTTCCCGCCTACTGCTAAAGACTACCTGAACCATTTGCATTCGGCGCAGCATCACAAGTAAGTGTGACTAGCTAAAGTTAATGTTAATGGGGGCTACCGCGTGTGAATTTGCCACTAGAGGCGCTAGTGTCGCGCGAGGTCCAAAAAAGTCTATTTTGTTATAGTTTTAGCGGTCTTTTTGACACAAATTATTATTTATGCAATTTATCTGTTGAAAAGCGATCTCCTTCGTAAAATTATCCCAAAAAGTATTATTTGGCGATCAATGTAAATGCTTTGAGAGCGAAATTAAGAAAAGAAATAATCATCGTGTAAAAATATTCAGTTATTAAAATAAATAGCAAAAGTAAAGCAGATATTATTTAATTAAATAAATAAATGGGATTCTAATTCTTTATACGTGGGAGAGCCATGCTTCGGCACGAATGGGCCGGCTCGACCGGAGAAATACCACGTTCTCACAGAAAACCGGCCTGAAACAGCGCTTGCGCTGTGTTTCGCCGAGTGAGTGAGTTTACCGGAGGCCCAATCCCCTACCCTATTCCCTTCCTTTCCCTCCCCTATTCCCTTCTCACCCCATCCCTACCCTCCCCTATTACCCTATTCCCTCTTAAAAGGCCGGCAACGCCCCTGCAGCTCTTCTGATGCTGCGAGTGTCCATGGGCGACGGAAGTTGCTTTCCATCAGGTGACCCGTTTGCTCGTTTGCCCCCTTATTTCATTAAAAAAAAATGTATCATAAAGTCAACTTTTATATCTATATTTCGGACCTTAGTCAACAGTTGCGCCAACTAGTGAGCAAAAAACGGTAGCCCCCATTATTATAGCACTTGCCAGCAATAAAGTGAGAATAATTTATCGCTTGAAGCATATATTTTCTTATGTCCCTTTCCGGGACTCAAAGTATACACAAAGACCGAAATAATAATATAAATGCGAAATATCCGTCCGTCTGTATGTATGTCTATCTGTCTGTGACTTCCTCATGTTTAAACAGATAAACCGATTGAGATGAAATTTGGCATCTAGTTACATTTAGAGATCGAAAGGACATGAAAAATGTACGGTTGCCGCGCGATAAACAAATTCCGCCTTAACGGGGTTGTAAGCGTCATGTTAAATAAAACCCTGAAAGCACTACCTCGGATATGTGTAATTATTGCAATTTTCCAGGATGGCATCGTCTCATTTGGAGGCGCCGTGGCACTCCATAGTCGGCATGAACGAGGGCTTCCCCAACCATCCCTCAGCGCCCAACAAGAGGACTCCCATCAAGGGTAAGTGATCTAGGAAATTAATAATAATAATAACTCCCACACCGGTTTCGGTGACGGTGGCTGGTTTCATTGAAACCAGGCCAGTTACGCAGGAGTAATTTTATAATGCCCAAGTGTGTGCGCAGTACACAAGAGTACTCTCTATTCCTTTTACTCTCATAATCCAGTGGGACGGAAGACCGATACGACTGGCGAGAGATCAGGCGCAGGACCGACTTTTTACATGCCCATCCGACGCATGGATCATCTTACTTGTTAGACGAATCAGGTGATCAGCCTGCACTGTCCTAACAAAACTTGGAAATAATATGTTTCCAACGCGGGAATCGAACCCACGACCTCAGAGTCAAGAGCCGCGCTCTTAACCACTGGACCACGGAGGCGTCCTAGGAAATTGCTCTAAACATGACGTCCTTCAAGTTCTAACACCGCGTAAGTTAAAAATAACAACTTCTCAAGAGAGAGATTATATTATAATCAATATAATATCATATTGATTAGTTTATTTAGTGCTATGTTGCGAAAATTATATTGTTTGGAAATACCTAAGTACAGATTGTTCCATCCATACTTCTATTACGTGCTAGGGTTCGAAGGATTTGGAGAGAAAGACCTGCTGACTCTCTGAAGACTTTATTCACTAGCACTAGGTCCAAAACACTAAGCACTATCACTGTCCTAGGTCGTAGCCAAGTCGAAGGTTTCACTGGTTCACTCACTATTGATCACTTGTTCTTACTTCGAAGTCACCTTGACGATCGTTCGAAGTTCGAACTGAACTGAATTTCCGGCTCGTCTACCTGCGGCTATTTATATGGGCCGAGACGAGTTCTGGACTGTACGAGAACATTCCTTTCCCGAATGTACAAGATTCGCGTAAACAAGCTTGGAATATTTCTAGAAGCCTAAAGCCATCTAGTATCGAATAGCGGACTTACGCTGTCTGCGTTAATCCGAGTAGTTCCGCTGGTTTGACTCTAAATGGCACTGTGTGTCCGTATCCGTAACACTTCCATACTTAATAATATTATGAATGCGTAAGTGTGTCTGCCTATTACCTCTTCACGACCAAATCGCTGAACCGATTTTGCTGAAATTAGCATGGAGATACTTTGAGTCCCTACATTGTTCTGGGATAAAAATGATACTTTTTATCCCGGAAAAATGTAGGGTTCCCACGCGTTAAACCAATTTTGATTAATAGTAATAAATATTAATAAAACGTGGTGATGTTTACTCTTTACATACACTGTCACGTATCGGCATTAAAACATAATCTTAGCAGTAAGATTGGCTTATTACTGGCCTAAACCCAAGTCCAATGAGGGTTGTCGATATATAATTTGCCACCAGAGGGACGGTAGGGTCTTTCGTGTGAAATGTCGTGTCAGACAGACATATGACAGCTATATCGTGACATGTGGAAGCTATTTCGTTACATATGACAGCTGTTTGACACGACAATTGACACGATAGAACCTACGGCTACATAGCGCCAAAAATCCCTCATTATCCAAAATATCTTTAATACAGGTCTGCAGTTCTTCGTGCCGTCGACGGCGTGGTACTGTAAGCTGTGCGACCAGTTCATCGGCGACCTGCACTGCGCCTCCGCACATCTCAAGTCCGTTGTACACGCTAAAAACTTTACCGTTAGTATACCACGTTTGTAGTTGTATGAGTAGATGAAAGTGTGGTTAGAACTTCATAAATAAGTTACGTTACACGTAAAGGGGCAGGGAGGCCGGAAGGGGTCGACGAAGGGGAAAGGGGAAGGGGGTTGACATTATGTGTGAGGTGGGAGGGGCCAAATTTACTCAAATCCATATTGATCTTTGGATCCGAATTTGAACTAATTTGGATTAGATTTTTCGTCGTGGCTAGTAATTAGTGCTTAAGCAGAAATGACATTATAGCATCTGTCATATTAATGACAGATGTTATAATGTCAAACAGAGACAATTCTGGAATTGATGAATTATCAAGACACCAAAACACACAGCAATAGTTTCTCCTGCGATTATCAGACATTTTTGATTCGTTTAGCGGCGCCGAAAAGCCGTGACGCGCGAATCTCGTGCAGTGTTAGCCCCGACTGGCGTACAGCGAAACCACGCTGAGATTTTGCTAAGTGTGCGTGCGGCGACGCATAGATACTATGGCGCACGTAATATTGCTTCCCCTCCTTTTACTATGGCTATTATTTTAAACAAGTTTTTTGAACAATAATTAACATTGACAGCATATATTGCATGTTAATTATTGTTCAAAAATGAACTATCCGTTTTTCTTCTTATCAGACTTAAGCATAACTTTATCTATTACTTTACAGAACTTTGTGGAGCAGAACCCGCATTGGGAGACCGACTGGATGTCGGACAGGCAGAAGGCGTTTGAAAAGGCCCGCGCGACGTCAACAGAGGAACGATACACGTCACATACTATCGCGTTCAGCAAAGACGGCTTCCAGATGCGACGCAAGAGCCAATCGCCGGAGCGCCGCAGACTGAAGAAGAAGAAAAAGAACAAGCGGAAGCGCGCGTCCTCGTCCAGTGACAGCGACAGTGACAGTGACAGCGAGAGGAAGAAGAAAAAAGGTAAGCAGCCCCCTAATGAGGGTGTTTGATATTCTATTTGCCACCAGGTGCCGCCGTATGTAGCCTTATCGACTAACGGCCGTTCCCAATATTTGATCTATCTCTGGTTTTGCCCTACTAGAGATAGGAATAGCTCTCATTAGACATTAGAGACATATGTTTTATGTCAATTCAATGTTAGCTGCGATCGGTCGTATGTCAAACCAGAGATAGATTAAATATTGGGAACGGCCGTAAGAGCTGACGACCAAATTCGTCATGTAGCTTCAGCTGTATTAAAACTCCGTTAGCTACTACCCTGAACAACCCTTTCTGATAATCTGCGTGTTGGCAGGCCGTGGGCGGTGGGTGTGGGAGTAGTCGGGTGGGGAAAAAAACGAAAAAAAAAAAATGTAGGTTCAGCTGTATTTTAAACTCCGTTAGCTACTTTAACCTGAACAACCCTTTCTGATAATCTGCGTGCCGGCAGGCCGTGGCCTGTGGGTGTGGGAGTGGTGGGGTGGTATGATATGGATTAGTTCATCAAAGTTACAAACACCCTCATTATGTAACTTTGATGAACATGAACTTTATTGCTTATGGTCATAATTTTGACGTTTAACCTGTTCGAACACAATTTAAAAAGTTATAATGTCAATATTTTAACCCAGCTATGCTTTTTTCGGTTGCAAGTGCAACGCACTAGATATGTGGTTTCTATTATATTTGATATTATGTTTGATACACAGAGAAGAAGGAGAAAGGTCGTATACAAGACGAGCAGCTGTCGGAGTGGATGTCTGCTGTGCGTGATGGTGGTGATGGCCGAAAACTGATCGACACCATTAGAAACAGGTGACCCTTGCAAGTCTTTAGACTATATCCGGTTAAATTTTTTATTTATAATCCGGTTATATTTTTAAATTTATAAACTTCGTATCACTTCCCTCCTAATATAAACCATAGAAAAATACATGTAAAATTGTTATTAAAAATATTATGACCAATTTATTGACAGGATGAAAATGGATGAGGCGTCACGACGCCACGATGCCACGCCGGTTTTGCGGAGTGTAAGGTAAGATACTCTCATTTTTAATTTGATCCAAAATAAAGGGCATAAGTTTTCATTAAACCTTTTAAATTGCACTGTAACAATGTTAAAAAATATTTTTCTCTTAATTATAGCAGGGAGCGTCGTGAGTCCAACTCGCGCGACGAACGTGAGAGACGCGACGAAAGAGAGAGACGCGACGAGAGAGAGAGACACGACGAGAGAGAGAGACACGACGAGAGAGAAAGACGCGACGAGAGAGAAAGACGCGACGAGAGAGACACCAGACGAGACACAAACGCGGAGAGAAAGAAACTCGACATAAGGAAGATGCCTTTTATAGGTTCGTTCTATATTATTGTAGTAATTTGTGAACCTATGTAACTTGTTCTGGTTATGTCAAGACCGGCTCTTGAGTCACGACTAACATTGACTTAGCATAACCCGATCAAATAACGTAGGACTGCAATTTGTCTGTGTATTAATTACTCTGATGGTAGTGGGTTTACCTACAAAATATAAGACGCAAAAATAAACCCATTGAACTATTGCCAGTATGAGTTATGACACAAATACTAAAGATTTCAATAATGCTTTTTATTAATTTGTTTGTTTTGCTTCCTTGTAGGAAAAATGCCGGTATACAAGAACTTGAGTAAGACTCAGAAGACAGAAGAGCAAAAGAAAGAAGAATCGAAAAAGAAAGATGAAGATGAGACGAAGAAGCGTCAGGAGGCTATGGACGCGGAGATACAGAAAAAGGTGATGATTTACTCACAAACAAACATATTTTTTACTTAATTGCTACTGCCGCGCCCAAATAAATTAAGAGGCTTTTGTAATTCGGCATCATTTGCTCGCTTGGCGCTGGCATCGAACAGCATCGTAATTCGTGACAGCAACTTCCAAATAGAAAAAAAAAAATGTATAGAAGCTGCAATGTTATGAACAGACATGCAGACACGTCTAACTTATCCCTTTTTCGTCGGGGTTCAGAGATTTCATTTTTAATTCGATTAATTTTTATTCACAAATTATGTTGACATCAACAGTTTTAGAGTTACTCATAAGTCATAACTGTTACCTACAGGTAGCTGAGTTCAAGGAGAAAATAGCCCGGGCGCAGGAGGAGCGCGCGGCGGAACAGATGGTTCTGCCGACCGCCCTGCCGCCTGCCCTGCCGCCGCCCGCCCTCATGTCCATCCCACCGCCCACGCTGGTCAACATACCGCCGCCAGCGTGAGTATTACACTGTTGTTATACCATCACGGCGCAGGAGTGCGCGGCGGAACAGAATGCTCTGCCGCCCGCCCTCATGTCCATCCCGCCGCCCACGCTCGTCGATGTACTATCAGAGAAGTTGATTCCTAGGCAGATGGCGGACCTAAGTAATTTGATCGCGTTAAGTCAAACCCATCCGACCGATCACAGCTAACATTGAATTGACATACGCCGACCACATGACGAAGGTCCGTCAACTGCCTAGGAATCAATTTCCTCGATGGTACATCGTTTCCCGCACGATAAACGTATTTTAGCGCAACGGAGTTTCGGGCGTCATCTAGAGTTTTAATAAATTTTGAAAAATCACGCATACTTATAATACCCTATTTCAAAGTTGACTCATCAAGCTTGATTAAAAGTCTATTGTTTTCTTCCACAGTGCTCCGGGCACACAGCCTCAGCAGAACCTGCCCAAGGATTTCCAGGACGCCCTAGACATTATCTTCCCATCGGACGTGAAGAAGGACCAACAGCAGGACATGTTCGCTGGGGTCAACATGAACATGCCCCCGTTCCAGATGGGCATGGTGAACCCACCAGGAATGGTGAACCCGTCGGGCATGGTGAACCAACCGGGAATGGTGAACCCGTCGGGCATCGTGAACCAACCGGGAATGGTGAATCCGTCAGGCATGACCCCGTTCCCGCAGCCCAGCATTCTCGGGGAACCACCCATGATGATGGGATTCAATGCCATGAACCCCATGTTCCCCCGGCCACAGCTCTATGATCATGTGCCCGGAACGAAGACTCAAAATAAGAGGTTTAATAACACAAACCAGAATATGAGCCATAATAATACTAACCAGAATGATATGAACGCGAACCAGAAGAAAAAGGAGAAGGAAAAAGAACAGAAAAATAAAGAGCAGATGGACGATCTGGCGATGCTGGGTATTGATGCTTCGGATGTGGGGGCTGGGATGTAGACATTACCTTATGAACTATAGGCAGTGCCGGTTTTAGCACTACCAGCGCCCTGGGCGAAATTTCCCCTTTTTGTTTGCCTTCGGCACCCCTTTTTATCCGGCACCCTGGGCGGTCGCCTAGCCCCCCCTAAAAATAAAAAAGGCTAAATAAAAAAAAAAAAACAAATTAAGGTTTACATAGTAAAGACAAGAGCGACATTGTTAAGTTAGGTCTATTACTACACTACCAGAAGGTACAATGCTAAAATTTGCTCCTATGGAAGAGGAAAAAAGTGTTATATAAAATCAGTATAAAATCAAAATTTATTCAGAAAAATATTAACCACCTAACAAACTATAAAAATATTCATACAGCAAATAACTATAAAAAGTATTCAACTTGTCTTTTTTTTCGGGAACATTGGGAAAAATATCACATAAATATCTTATCAGTAAGAGGGTTAAAATCACAGAAATAAATCAAGATAGAACGGTGACGCGATAAGTGACCTAAGTTAAGTACCATCGAGGAAATTGATTCTTAGGCAGTTGACGGACCTACGTCATTTGGTCGGCTTATGTCAATTCAATGTTAGCTGTGATCGGTCGGATGGGTTTCACATCTGCCTAGGAATCAACTTCTCTGATAGTACATACATAAAACTTTTGACTCACACTTAAACGGTTTGACCTGACCCTTATCCTCAAATCATTTTTTGGTTATGGCAAAACCTAGGTCTGCTACTTGTTTTGGCATCTAGCATAAGCTAGGCAATATAATTTATGTATATTGTAATTCCGAATAGGTTATTTTGACGAAATAAACAATTTTCTATTTAATCTGTACGATTTTGTTTCATTGTTATCAATATTTTTTATTTATAAAAACATAATAATTGTAAAGAGCCGTGTCCATATTAAGGCCATTCAGTCACTGGTTAACTACACAAAATAATTGTAATTTTTACATTTATATGACGATGTAAATATGTCAAAAATACATTGACGATACACTGCAAACTTAACGCGATATGCTGTATTTAATTCTTTGCTATTATTTTTTGTTTATAAAATTAGCGGGCAAACGAACAAACGGGTCACCTGATCGAGAGCAACTACCGTCGCTCATGGACACTCGCAACGTCAGAAGAGTTATAGATGCGTTGCCGGCCTTTATTACTGTTTACTAAAGATTTTTCCGTTATAGTTTATTATAACGGAATATTTATATAGTATATTTATATAATTAAACTATAGATTTAATAATAAAATTGATTGTTTTCAACTTATAATAGTTGACAACAACCAACAGCAAAAACGTGACGCTGAAAACATCGCGTCGTAACTCGCGCGAGATTACATCACCAAAACAAAACAATCTGCGAATGAGCAGATATTTCCTTTGATACAGTCCGTCTGTGTGTTGATTCTTACCTCACGAAAATAATCATTAGGACGACCCACAGATGAGAAATCGAAATTATTTCTTACAAAAAATACTATTATTGAGTTTACTATAGATCTTTGTTGAAAGATCTGAAATTTTAAAAACATTTTTAAATTTTATTTTAAGGTTTGCCTTATTATAAGAAAATGAATGCGAGAGTGCATCTGTCTGTTTTTAGGGTACCGTACCCAAAGGGTAAAAACGGGACCCTATTACTAAGACTTCGTTGTCTGTCCGTCTGTCCGTCCGTCTGTCTGTCTGTCTGTATGTCTTCAGGCTGTAACTCAAGAACGGTAATAGCTAAGAGTTGAAATATTTCTGTTGTCGCTATAACAACAAATACTAAAAACAAAATAAATTAAATATTTAGGGGGGGCTCCCATACAACAAACGTGATTTTTTTGGCCTTTTTTGCTTGATATCAATAATGGCAACTGGTAGGCAATGGCAACTTGAAATTTTCACAAAGGCCTTAAATATATGTGTACTTTAATAATTAATAATAATATTTAAATAAAATAAAATTTTAAGGGTGGCTCCTATACAAAAAAACACAATATTTGGTCTATTTTTGCTCTAGGACGGTACGGAACCCTTCATGCGCAAGTCCGACTCTCACTTCGACGGTTTTTTACCTCTTCATTATTAAATGGTCACTGTTAAGCATTTGTGTATTAAGTATTAACCCACAATTTTTTTATTGTTGAATTATGAATGCAGTCTTGTTCTAAATGATGTAAAGAACATTACTGCATTCATAGTTCATACGTAATTTTTTTGTGGGATGCTGCAAATGTTGCTGTTTTCGATGATCATGATGATGTTTTTAACATGATTTGTTTATCAATGATTCGACGATGTCTGGCATATAAGACGGGCAACGCCGCGCGCGCATCTAGTATGCGTGATATAAGAGCTGGTATTGTACTGAGATGATCAGTGGGCTTGGGAGAGCGCTATCATTCGTCAGTTGTTGCATCATGTAAGTTATTTATTCGTTTACAGTATTTCAATTCGGAGTTTATAAGTGATTCTTAGAACGAGAAAAAAGTATACTGTATACCAGAGATATTAAGGGACATAAAGGAACCATGCAGTACGCCGCTTATTGAAAAATATACCTTAATTAGGAGAATTCAAAGACTAGAGACATGTAGTATTGGGAAGGGATAAGTTAAATTTATAAGTGTGTAAAAAGGTACTGTGATTCTGTATGCGGAATAGAAAAAAATAACTATGTTTTTACTATGATGGTGACAATTTATCAACCATAATGTTATCATAGTGACCTTCTCTAATTCTAAAAATAATTTCTGGTCCATTGATCGCCATTCCGGCGTATACTTCTACAAACACCGATTTAAGGCTGCATTTCCACCAGAGCTGAGCGGAGCTGTGTTGCGAGGAATGTGTTTTTGAGAACCAATAGCATCGCCGCACTGAGCGATATTATGGCAAAGTCATGTCAATAAAGGTGATGAAATATTATAACTTTAAATTTCACCATAAGTAGGTATAACAGTAGTGTTAATAAATAGTACAGTACTTACTAAGTACTTAGTACCAAAGGCGACTAGGTACTTGTTTTTTTACCTTTTCACGGTAAAACCGCTAAACCAGTGTTAATGAAATTTGTCGCAGAGATTCTTTAAGTCTCGGATGGAATGGTTTTTAGGGTTCCGTAGCCAAATGGCAAAAAACGGAATCCTTATAGATTCGTCATGTCTGTCTGTCTGTCTGTCTGTCTGTCTGTCTGTCTGTCCGTCCGTATGTCACAGCCACTTTTCTCCGAAACTATAAGAGCTATACTATTGAAACTTTGTAAGTAGATTTCTTTCTATCAGATAAGTTGATTCCCAGGCAGATGGGGGACCTACGTAATTTAATTGGTCGCGTCATGTCAAATCCAGCCGACAGATCACAATTAAGTATTATTAATATTGAATTGACATGATCCGACCAAATGAAGTTGGTCTGTCAACTGCCTAGGAATCAATTTCCTCCATGGTACATTACGGTATCCCTCAATTTTAATGTTGCGAAAAATACACATTAGAATGTTATCAATGTTTTTGAACCTTCTGTAATCAGAGTATGATAAGAGATATAACACTGGTTCAATGTGGTATCAGGGTGATGCTGCTTCTTACGTGTTATGTCATGATAAACTAGGTACTGATAACGCCTTTCTCATTGAATATAAATTTATTAATGACTAGATGACGCCCGTAACTCCGTTGCGCCAAAATTAGTATATTATCGCTTGGGAACCGTACATTTTTTCAAGATAAAAAGTATCTTATGAGTATAAACTAGTACGGCACATTTATTTTAGTGTTTGTCTACATCTAGATCAAAATAAATCATACAATCAGTTAACAGTCACAAGCACAAGTGCTGAAGTTTACATTCCCTTTTCAGCTAGACCATGTCGGGAGACAAAGTATTCCACTCGAGGTCTAAAGGTATACCTTCAGAGGGAGTGAAGGACCAGTACGCTGACGGGAAAGCCGCTAAGATCTGGAAGAAGTATATCGGTGACAGCAACGAGCGAACACAGAACTACAAGGATTTCTTGACAGGTCTTCTGAATAAACATGGCTGCTCGAAGGTTCTGGACGCCGCCTGCGGTACTGGGTGAGTTAAGTCTATAATATCTATCTAAATATATCTAGTGACGCTTCGCACCACGTCAGTCTTGCCTCGTACTAAGTAGCTAAGGGACATTGTGCTAATACACATCCACCGTGGATGTGTGGATGTGGACCCAAGATTGGATTGAAAACGTTTTGTTCAGTCGTCGGTGTGATTCGAACCCGCTACACACGGCCGCGGCATAAGCCACCATGCGCTCAACCACTGAGCCACAGCCCATAGATGTCGTCAAATGTTTACACTTTACAACTATTCTACATACTTTTAGTAGCGACAGCTCAACGTACAAAATATATCTACATGCTTACAACCTTAGTTACGAATTACGATATTGTAAGTTTTATCGTTTCTCCCGATTGCAGTATTGACTCCATGATGTTGGTGGATGAGGGATACAAGGTGGTCTCCGTGGACGCGTCAGACAAGATGTTGAAACACGCGCTAAAGGCGCGTTGGGACAAACGCAAGGATGCCAGATACGACGCCTGGGGTACGTTGGCGGTTGGACACTATTATAATAATAAACACTAGATAACGTTGCGCCAAAATTCAATTATCGCACGGGAACCGCATTTTTTTCAATAAAACTATTCTATGTCCTTTCCCGGGACTCAAAAGTATCTGTATACCCATCAATCAATCAATCAATCATCAATCATAATCAAAATCGGTTAAGCGGTTTAAGCGTGACAGACACAGACAGACGCACTTTCGCATTTATAATATTAGTATGGAATATGGATTATACCATCCTTACTTCCTTACTATTATTTATTTGTTTATCTTCTTGTATAATAAATAAACGCTCATTAAAAAATTCATCTTGTTGCATCCAAACGTCACAATAATGTGACTGACCCTTGCTTTGAAGTAATTCGTGGGCTACCTTTTCACTTTTGTCCTGTAAAAGAGAAGCATTCCTGTTTTCTTTAACTCGGTTTTGCCTTATTATGCATAGAACTAAGTTCTCAATATACCTACTATAATACAAAGACGATAACCGCTTATTAATTATGGCAATTTCCAGTGATAGAAGAAGCTAGCTGGGAAACTCTGCCGGAAGATATCAACCGTTTCCAGCCCGGCGCCAAGTTTGATGCCATCATCTGTCTCGGGAACTCCTTCGCCCATCTTCTAGATGATTACCCGGACCAGAGAACACAGAAAATGTGCTTGAAGAACTTCGCGACAGTTCTCAAACCTGGCGGCCTCCTGTTCATTGACCATAGGAACTACGACGCCATGATCGAAGGCAGAGGCGCACCGGGACACTCCATTTATTACAATGTAAGTATGAAATGTGTTGTGTCCATTTAAGCAAGCTAAAGCGAGCCATCAGATCTTGCGCCATCTTAGGATGGAATTGGAACTTGCCTCGGGCCGACACGTCTGATGCTAAGCTTCTGTGGGGCGTGGGCAAAGAATAAACAATTAACAAATTCATACAAATTGTTAACACATTATTGTTTATAACTATAATAACAATAATGTATTCGTAAGCTTCTGTCTCGATTTTTATAATAGTTACTTTGTTAAACTTATCCTGTAGCCAGTAATAGTACAGCTATATTTATGTGTTTCAATAAATAAATAAATTTATTGCAAATTATTTCGTGGGGTTATAAAGTTGTGGAATCAACGGCTGATCATAATGACAAGAGATAATATTATGATATTGACTTGTTTTTATGACGATTATGTTATTATAGCATATTAAAAGCGGTGTGATCAGTCAACTGGTAAAGTTTATCGCACTGACCTGTGATGAGTTATGACGAAATGTGTTATTAAATAATGTTATACGTGAGCGTTTATATCGCTTAACCTTTACTTATTTATAATTTAGGAAAGCTTATTGTTACCATCCGTGTACAATAACGGACACTTTTATATGCAATACTAGATGACGCCGGCTACTCCGTTGCGCCAAAATTCGCTTATCGCGCAGGAACCGTACATTTTTCCGGAATAAAATGTATCCTATGTCCTTTCCCGGGATTCAAAGTATATCCATGCCAAATTTCAGAAAAATCGGTTTATTAGTGGTTTGGGCGTGAAGAGGTAACAGACAGACAGACAGACACATTTTCGCATTTATAATATTAGTATGGATATTTTGTTATATTAATTTATATTGTCCAGACCGCCCAGTGACATAGGCTAGAGTAGACGAGAAAATAATTTCCTACAATAAAATCCCATATCACAGTTAAATTATCCAGTGATTCATTTAATTTTTGATTTCATAACAAAGCCTCTTTATTTCAGTCAAAATACCCCGTGGACATGAAGACATCGGTGCTGGTTGTACAGGGCAAACCCGAGCTAGTGGCCCTCGACTATTGTATCGGAGCGACCAACGACGGCGCTATCAGCGAATACAGGTAATTCGGATACAATATTTTAATCTAGTCTGATCCAATAATAAAAGTGAAGACATATATTTGTAAACAAAGTAAACAATATAATATTTTTTGAGTCGAATGTAAACTGGGTCAAAGCGCCATCTATCGTTAAGTTAACAATGTAGGTAATATTGTAGTTTTATATTGAGCATTTTTGAGATGCTGAGCGCCATCTATTGCTGATTTGAAAAACTAAATGACAAAAATGGAAAGAAATATTTGCCAACATAGATGGCGCTTTTCTTAATATGTATTTAAAAAAAATTAATTCATAAGTCTTATTTTTATATTCAGGATTGTTTTGGCTTGATTTTTTAGGCCTTCAATTATTTTAAATGTAAAATAACAAATCTGATTTAATACATGATAAAAAAAAACTAACTTTAAATAAGAGGTTTGAAACATCACCCTTTAAATATTATAATAAATCTACACTAAACATTATTTTTCAGTGAATTCCGGTTGTGCTACTACCCGCACAGACTTGAGAAGTTCACACAGATGCTGGATGAAGCGTTCGACAACAAGGCGAAGCACAGTATATACGCAGACTTCAAACCACTGAATCAAGTAGAAAACCCGGCGTATTATATACACGTTATGCAGAAAGCGTTAAACTAATTTATTTGTTAAGTTATATTGTAAATAGGCACTATAATACTCTGTAATTATCCTAAAACATCAAAAAATGTATGTTTTTCTAAATCTCAATACCCACCAGACTTCAAATTAAACAGATGCATGAAATATTGTACTTCTACATTATAGACTGGATTTTACAATTTGTTATTAAATATGATTTGAATAAATATATTATTAATTACTATACTATCTATTTCTAATTGTTGAATAAATAACTCAGTAAAATTGACATTTGACTTTATTATAACATTTATTTGTAAATCATAATACCTATTAATATTACATTTATATAGGATTCATTTAAATTTATTACAAGTATACAAAATAAATACTGCTTTGTAGAATAAAACACATTATTAAAAACGGAATAATTTAATCTAATAAAGAGATATGAACATGAGAATTAACTTAGATGTGTCCGAGGGCTTAAAGATAAAAAAACTAAACCAAAGTTGTCTATGATCCCACAATGATGTTGTTGATGGGGATATGTATGAGTTTTACGAAGAATCCGATGAAACCCATGATGCAGAAACCGATGGCTGTGGCAATCGCAATCTTTTGGAATTCTGAAAAAAAAAAAAACAATTTCAGTGGTTAAGTTGGTGGCGCCGTAGCGCAAGCTGGGGGTCGCGGGTTCGAATCTCGCCGACGGAACAAATTTTCAATGTTCCTTGGTCTTGGTTGTGTATTAAATATGTGTATGGTAAAATAAGGGTCTTAAATATATGTATAATATAAAAGTTAAGTGTATATCTGTTGTCTGGTACCTGTAACACAGGTCCTTCAGGTACTTAGCACGGGGCCAGACTGACGTGGTGTGAAGCGTCCGTAGATATTATTATTATATTATTATTAGTGGTAAAAAATGGAAGTGTAGATGTAATGTGTTAAGATTTATAAGTATTTTAATCAAATCATTACATAAACTGGTAAGAAAAGAACACAATGTTCTCAGAAAAGGATATGCTTTGATTCCCCTTATCATTTTCAAAGAAACAGCTTGTGACCTACAGTGAAAGCTTGAGTAAATAGTTTTATTTTAAGTTACTTTCATTGAACAAGCAAAACATATTGAAAGACATGGCTCATAGAAGACTATAGTGAGCTACATAGTTGTATATCAATAAAATAAGTAGATCTGAGTATTTCTGTTAAAGGACAAATTACTGAGAAAGTCAAATTTGAGAATTTGTCTTCAAACAGAAATTAAGTATCATTAACATAAAAAACTGTTTGTATGAATTTTGTTATCTAAGCCAAGGTGCTGCTGAAGTACTGAAGCTGAAGCCTATACCTATAAACAAGAGTAGTACCTATACTTTGTGACTTGGCTAGGGTATGAAGCTCCATTAATTATTTGTCTTTGATATTGTGGCATAGTGCCAGCAAGAAAATTGACAACAAACATCCAGACTTAAGTAAAGCGATATTAAAAGTTTATTACATTGCTTTACCAACCTTTTCTGTCTGGTTTCGTGCATCTGCGGACTAATCTGATGGAGTCCTTGGCAAATTGCTTACCAGGTTCAACAAACTTGGCGATTTGATCCATGTTCTGGAAAAAACAATCCCACCTCATTATTTCTATATTTCAATAAATCACACAGGTTTTGGTTTCAATTTTCAACGAAATATTAACGCACCTTTAAATATTCTTTTGATATCGTTTAAATTTCTCTCTTTTCGAGAAGAATCGCACAAATTAAATACGAAAAAAGTGACCGGACTCACAAAGTGAACGTCGAAGAAAATGACAATTTCGGATGACAAAAGCAAACGTCAGCCACGTTTCGATGAAGTTGGCACGTCACCAAGCGTGTTCTGTGTTCGGATACCACTACTAAAAATAAAATTATATAGAAAGAACTCAGGCTAAATATTTGTTTTTCCTTTTAATTTTATTTATGTATATTTTATCTTTTTATAGAAATTTAGTGAAATTATTTTATTTAAATTATGCTGCTGACTGTCTAATGTCTTTAGTTTTTTTTTATGCTTGATTTTTAAATGTTCATTGTTCTGTTTTCGCATTTCCCTTTACTAATAATTAATGTAATGTAATGTAAGCCATACATGCTACCGCGGTCTACCGGAGAGGTCCACCTCACACCTGTGCAGGTATGCTTGCGCAGGTAGACCGGAATGTGTTATGTGTGTGACTTATGGCAGCCATAAGTCACATACATAACCTCTGCGCAGGCATACCGTACAGTGTACACAGTGTGTACAGGTATGCCTGCGCAGGTGTCAGTCGAAAGAATTAATTTTCGATTTTGCACCGGTCGCCTGCGTAGGCTTAAAAAAACTGCACAGGTCTATTCACAAACACATTCCGGTCTACCAGCTGCGCAGGCCAGGACCTCTCCGATAGACTGTAGCGTCTATGGCAGCTATTACGTTAAAAAATAAAACGCCAGCTGATCGAGATCGTCCTGTCACAAAAAGTGACCAAAAAATGACATCAAAAATCAAAATACAAGAAAAATTATACAATTTTCCTATAAATGTTTGTTTAAATGTAATAAATATTGAAATCTTTTCGATAAAATTAAATATTTCAGTACCATCTGAAACTTTATATAATACGTGAGCCCAATTACATATTGGATCTTTTACTATTGTAAAATATCTTAGGGCAGAAACTTTAATCATGTATGCAGTAGAAAAGAAATTTGAAATAGAAATGAAGTTAAAAAAGGTATTTGATCATTATTTTTATCTCAAAGACCGTTTTTTTTTGCATAAATATAAGAAAAAGATTAAAAATATTACATTTTTGCAACCAACAGTATGAATGTTCCGCCCACTTTTTTTTTAGGAAATGACCAACATACAAGAACTGAAGGCGGCAGCAAAACGTAGCTCAACGTTGGCTAGCGATGTGTGTAATGTTCTGGGTGCCTGTGAGCAACGGCTTCAGCAGTTGGAGACCGCTGTCCTCCCTCTGTATGGAGATACAGCGAGGTTACAACAGATACATCAAAGTAAGTCAGTTGTTTAAAGTAGTTTAGTGTAGAAGTATAGGTCTACCAGAATCTGATGGCAATTTGTGACAGCAGATTTTTAAAAAATATGCTTGATCATTGGATAAATTTTTATATTTCCATGTTTAACACACAGAATAAGCCACTATAATAAAAAAAACGGATCAAAATGTTTTATTCCAATTACCCCGGTATTGCTAGAGTCAATTTATTTTCTCACTTTTTGCCATCAGATTCTGGTAGACCTATAGTATTTTCAGCTATTTAAAGTATTATTACAGCACTGTTAATTCATGTTCCTTCAAACACAGCAGCACAAAGTTTCTTTAAAGATTACACTTACATTTGTTTTTTTATTATTATGGCGAATAATATGTGAACTATTGCTTGTAGACAAACTTCAACAGTAGTTCTATGGAGAGTTGCCGAACTGTTGTAAATATAAAGAATACATAGATCCAAGATACCTTTTCTTGTCTTTCTAAAAGTCTTAACTATTTACAGACATGGAAAAGACTGTGACTGCTCTAGACCATGTAATCAACTACTACATGGTCTCACGAGAACTAGCAGACCTCATACAGGGTGGGCCGCACACTGCATCAACGGAATCATTAAATATTTATTTAGAGGTATCTAGTTTTTCCTTAATACAGCAAACATGAATTTTTTTCGCTCTATAATGGTACAGAACCTTTATGCGCGAGTCCAACTCGCACTTGGCCGATTTTATTTACTATTTGAATCCAATTTATTTGAAACTAAAACTAAAAAAAATGTGTACTAAATATATAAACTATAATTATTGTTATTGAAATTCATGTGCCCTTCCAACTTATCAGAAAGAGACAGCAAAAGAGTTATTTAGTTTTTATTATAAAGGTGAATAATTATGCATTTTCAGGCACTAGACAAGCTGGCTGAAGCACAGAATTACTTCAACAAGAACAACCCACAGAGTGTTGAGTTGGAGAATATTGTAAGTTACTAGATACACAGTATATTTTCCTTCAAACTTTTTTGACAGTTATGGCTCCCACACATACTTCTTCTTTTTTAATTATGGCTCCTTTGTGAATTGCCAATGTCAGAGATAGCTGCGAATTCGTGCGAATTCGCATCACAATGTCATTTTTAGTATGAGTTTTGTCGCAGATATTTGCGATGCGATGCGAATTCGCAGTTTTGTGAGTTAAGAATAGAATAAGAATGATAATAAGAACGTTTATTTGCAAAAACATGGTAGTGACAATAAGATGGTACAATGTGAAATAGCGCTCATGTTTTGTCGGATACATCTCGACATGCAAATATTTTGAAAATAAAATTTAAATTAAATTTTGTTACTTCTCTACATATAATATTTAGTTTAAATACAATAGATTTTCAATTGTTATTCGGCACCCGGGTGCGACTTGGGAGTTGATGGGTTAAAACTTAAAACTAAAGGAAACAACCTTTAGCAAACCACACATTCCACAAAGTTGCAGACAACATTAACTCTGCAACCAAACAGATTAAAACTTTATCCTTAAATAAGTCGCTTTTCAAGAGTACCTTGGCACTTTTCTGATATTTCTTGCACTGCAGAACCAACTCTACAACACTGGAGTGCTAAAACTGGAGAGTGCATTTGAAGATCTCCTCAACCGGAACACTCGGCCCGTCTCACCGACCTCACTTATGGACATGATTGCTCTGGAAGAAGGTGATTTGACAGTTTACTTGCATTTCGATATTTTACAAACAAAAAGACGAAAGTGACGTCATTTACCGTTTGTTTTAAAAATTTAAATAGTCACTTTAGTACCATAAAATTTGGCATTATTTAAATGTATTTTTATTTTTTAAGATACTAGTGATCCTTTCTTACATGAAATTAATTAGACATAAGTTATGATAAAAATACTGCAACTTTCCCATTAATACCTCGATCGTGGGAATCGCAGACACACTAGATTTTCAATTGTTATGCGGCACCTGGGTGCCGCTTGTGAGTTGATGGGTTAAAATGATAAAACCCTGCAAAATTAGTATGTAAAAGTGATTAACAAAAACTTGAGTCACACTCAGATCTCGCCAACATTCCTCAGACTCTAGCGTGGACAGCGTGAGCGTGAGCAACAGTAACTCATCTAGCACCGCGTTGGAGACGATGCGGGCGGCGGCGACGTGGCTCAGCGACGCCGGCCGCCCGCCCGCTGGCCCGCTGTTGGCCATCCGGGCGCCAGCTGCACTCAACTCGCTAGTGGCCTTCAGGGACTATCTCAAGTCCCGGTCCATGGCTGCTTCGCCGTTGATGGTGAGTTAGACTCCACGCGATGAGTGAAACAAAATATATAACGGGTATAAGTCATTATGCATATCGATTCAATATATCTCCACTTTTTGTTACAGAGATCCAAAAACATGCTCAATCGTAGTGACAGCACTCAAAGGAGGACCAGTAAAATACAAAAAGTGTAAGCTTATCCATTTAAAAGTAAATAGTGTATTTAACGTCTTATTTTAACATTAGGTGAAACTCTCATAAGGGTCAACTGAAACTCTGCAATAAACATACCATTCAAGTTATTAACATTATTTTCATTCTTACTTAGTAGTTGATATTTTAAATTAAGTTAGAATGAAAATAATATGGTAAATGGCGAGTCAAAATTATATTTATGAAGACACCCGCAAATCGCAATAAAAAAAATGTGGGTTTCACCAATCAGTTTTGTGTCAAAATCTTCACAATCATAATATGAAGGATACTATTCCTTGTATTAACTTATTTAACAGGTTGGAGAAGCGGGCAATCAACATAATGATGAAGGCGTCTCAGACTCTGGAACAGTCGACGGGTCTGGCGATCGGTCCTCGACGCTCTATCAACGATTGCAGTGAGTATTTCATTTATTTATTTAATGTTGACTATTTATGTTAAAAATTACAAATACGAGTCGCTACTTAGTTTTATATCAACCTGTATATTCGCGTTATTATTGCACTATTCCAATGAGAATAAAAGGTGTTTGCATCCTTTTCCAAGATGGCGGCCGGGGGACAATCAGTTTGTGCCATTCCGTTTCGTCGACATTTTTACAAAATGTTTTTTTTTTACAAAATAGCGGTTTATTTATAGGACGCTCCCTGCGTCATTTTTTATGTTTATTTTACAAGATGGCGGCCGGGGGATAATCAGTTTATGTCGTTATTTACAATTTTATTTTACGAAATGGCGGTTTATCTTTGGGACTCTCCCCGCGTCATTTTTATGTGTTTACAAGATGGCGGCTTTCAGGCGGCGAGGAGGGCGGGGACGAGGAGGCGGAGGCGGCGGGCACGCTGGCGGCGGCGCTGTGTCGGCTGGCGCGGCGCGAGCAGCGGCACGCGCTCGGCTTGGTGCCGCTGCCGCGCCTGCCCGCGCTGCTCGCCGCCATGACGCGGGAGCCGCTACAGCTGCTCGCGGCCGAGGTACATGCGCGCACACACACACACACACACACACACAAACAAACCGCATATACACGCACATAGTCACACATGCTTGTAAGCTACAAGTTGTACTATCAGAGAAGTTGATTCATAGGCAGATGGGGGACCTACCTAATTTGGTCGCCTTATGTCAAACCCAGCCGACAGATCACAATTAACATTGAATTGACATGATCTAACCAAATGACGTGAGTCTGTCAACTGCCTATGAATCAATTTCCTCGATGGTACACACGCACACACACACACACTCACACACACACGTACATATACAAACCGCATACACACGCACACAGTCACACATGATTGTAAGCTTGTGCTTAGCACGCAAATCAGACGGATATAAATTTATTACGTGACAAGAATCTCCAACGACAAATCAGACACTACAAAACCATTAAAAACGTTACAGTTAACACATACGTTAGTAATATTAATACATAATAACATGACCTACCTTCATAGATACGAAAGATTTAAACTTTTTATGACCATACGCTAAGGGTATAGATTTAACCCTAACTTTTATTTTACTAAGGCAGAAATCAACATATGTAGTTATTACGTAGGTGGAGCGTGCGTGCGGACGGTCGCGTCGCGCGGCGGCGAAGTGCGGTGCGGGGGCGGCGGCGTGCTGGGCGCTGCTGTCGCGCCTGCAGCGGCTGCAGCCGGACGTGGCGCGCGCGCTGCAGCCCGCCTCGCCCGCGCCCTACACGCAGCTGCTCAACACCGCCCAGCACAACGTGAGTAGATCACTTATTTAGTGTGTTTTCCAATTAAAGAACATAATGCGACTCAACGGCGTACAATGCCGAATTGTACTAATGCTTAATTCGTTTGTTTGATAGTAATGGACTATAAGACTACATTAAACGCACGCCTCCTGGTTTAAAGGTTCGGTCATCACTTGGTCGAAGGTTCGTTTCACGTGGTGAAAAAATGTTGTTTCCAAGAATAAATTTCTCGGATGGTTTATATATTGTATGCACTGACCTCCATTATACAAGTACGCTGGACTAATGATACCCTTTGAAATGACAGTTATTTTTGTGCCTTTGAAGCGGAATCAGCTCCCCAATGTGAGTGATAGGAACTAAATTTGACGTAAAAATGACGTTTGAACATTGAGGTATTATTACTCTGTGCGTTTGAAAGTCGCCATATTGGCGCTGATAGCAGTAGTGGGAGTATTTGGAACTAATACTAGTGATGACAACCAATAACGATTAAGCGGCCATTTGCAAGTTACGTCAAATTTAGTTCTCTTCCCTCTCAACTGGGGGCGCTGATTCCGCTTCAAATAGGCACAAAAAAAAGTGGGTATCATAGGTCCAGCATACTTGTATAATGGAGGTCAGTTATTGTATGTTACAGTGCGTCCGCTCGCTGGAGGAGTGGGTGAGCGGCGTGCGCGGCGACGGCGAGGCGGGCGCCGTGGACGGCACCGTGCACCAGCTCGCCGCCAGCGCGCTCGCCTACTGCCACGCCCTCGCGCACCACGCCCACGTCATCGGTTTGTGATTAAAAACAAATAGTTTTGACGCTTCTACTTTTACAGTGAACGCTATTTATTAGAGTATATGCCAATTTCATCTAGGTATCATTATTCGTGTGGCCAATATCATTACTACATGTGGTATTTTTAGGGTTCCGTACCCAAAGGGAAAAAACGGGACCCTATTACTAAGACTTCGTTGTCTGTCCGTCTGTCTGTCTCCAGGCTGTATCTCAAGAACCGCTATAGCTAGACTTCTGAAATTTTTACAGATTGTGTAAAGCAAAGTAGGCACTTGAATTTTTTACACATTCTTTTGTTGTATGTGTATTTTAATATTTAATAATAATATTAAAATAAAATAAAAATTTAAGGGGGGCTTCCATACAAAAAACACAATTTTTAGCCTATTTTTGCTCCGTATCGGTACGGAACCTTTCGTGCGCGAGTCCGACTCGCACTTGGCCGATTTTTTGTGACTGATCACCAAAGGATTCTAGTATCATTGTATTTTGACTTATTAATTCCAGGGCCGGCACTGGCGACAGAGCCTTCATACGCGCGTGCGGCTAGCCAGTTTCCAAACGTGCAGGACAAAAACGCCTTGATGCTTTCGTTGTATATGCGTAAGTATATTGAAAATTGAAATAGATATGAAAAATTCAGTAATAGTTTTCATTTAATACTAAATTCACAGTTTTGAAATGAACTTCATAGTTTATGGTAAATATTCTGACGCTCGATTTTCTTAAAACGCAATGTAAAAGCTAAAACGTCAGTGTTTTGACATGACAACTTTTTACGGTTATTCACATCTCCACGTCACGACGTCGTCAACGTGGACGGAACGTGGAAATGCACATCACGATATAGCAACATTGTACGTCGCCATGCCTTGTAAAACTGCTACATTCTTCACTACTGATCTAGATGTGGACCGCACAATACGTATTCTGCTTTTGCTATTGTTAAAAACGGAAAGAGAAGAAAAAAGACGTGCATTATTATGTTACGTTGACGTAAATTTACACGTCACGTCAACGTTCCACGTTACCGCACCGTTCCACGTTGACGACGTCGTGACGTGGAGATGTGGACAGGCATTAATATGTTAAGTCACTATTCTGACAATTGAATGTTTTATTAAAATTCATGATCATAAATATTTATTTATATTAACTTAAAACGGGTTACCCCAATTATTACATTGATAAACTTATAATTAAATAAAATGTAAATAATTATCTACCTTTTAATAATTATTATAATCGGCACATATATAACCCATAATATTATGTTACATTTTACAGGCAAAGTGTTGGCCCAACTGAACCTGTCGTTGCGTAGCAAGAGCGAGCAATACCCGGACGCGCTCAAAGCGATATTCCTGCTCAACAACACGCTATACCTGTTACAGGTACCTGACATACATCCCTACGATCTTATAACGCGCCATCATATAAAATGTCACGTAATACCTCAACCGTGGGAATCGCAGACACAATAGATATTAAATTGTAATGCGGCAGCCGGGTGCCGCTTGGTGATTGATGGGTTAAAAACGATCAGCCATCATGAAATATCATTCCTGGCGATGTCATTCAAATATCATTATGTATGTGTTTTCACATCCACCATGGCTATATAATCGTAGTGCAAAAGAGCATAGCAGAACTGTAATCGATTTGATTGTAATAAATCGTTCCTGCGTAGGGGAGACCGGGTACAATTGTAGCATTTTAACTTTGACACTTAATTCTGGCTTCATTTATGAGTTCACGGCAAAAGTGTTTTTGTATATTGATACTTAGTTTCCTTGGCAATAAGTGAGCATTATCTTTGAATGTGTAGAAACGATACAAGTTGAGATATTTCAGATTTAAACCAAAAGGAAAAGATGGTACAATTGTCCCCCACCCTGGGTCAGTTGTACCAGATATATCATGAAACAAAACTCCTTGATTTAATTAGAAAGTTTTATTTATTTCCATCACAGTATATCACTAGACAAGTTCTTTAATAACCTAGCAAAAAAACAAATCAAAATTCTCAAAAAATATATGAGTTAAGTCAACAAACATAAAAGTCAAGTTTCCTAGTATTTAACAATCTAGCTTAAAATACTGACTATAAGACATTGTTCTATGAGTCTTGTGAGTTACATTTCAATTGGTCTAATGCTTATTATTATCGAAAAATGGACCATATTGTTAATTATAACTTTGTATGAAAAATCACGTGCAACAATTGTCCCCGTGGTACAACCATCCCCACAAAGGACATAAAAATATTTATTTACATAAGTATTAATCAGTCTTCAATAAAAAAAAAACTTATTATAATCTTCAACAACCATATCTCTAATAAATCAGTCTTATTTGTAGTTTTCATTCCGAATCACAATTGTGGCAAATATAATAATTTTCTTGTGGTGTACAGTCTTCGTGGGCCCAGTTATGACAATAAGTGCACTGTACCCATTGTTCGTTTGGTCTACTAGAACCAAAAGATTCCATACATACTAGGCATAGACAATCTTCTTCTTCAGAGCTAGAATTAATATCATCAGATTTTTCCTTGGTCTTTGGCTTCTTTGTACTTGTTTTAGATTTAGTTTTTGTTTTAAGTTTTGTATTCACATTGTATTTCTTTATTTGTTTAGCTTTTTTCTTACGCTCTATTTCTTCGTGTTCTTTTCTAATTGATTCTTTTTCCGGTGTGTCAGTCCATATAGCAGATTTTCTCTTCTTACGTCCTTTATTGGTTGATTTCCGTGGCGGTGCTTTTGGTAAAGGTCTTATTCCTTCTGGAGAAAACGTTGCCATTGTGGCTGTACTAGTAGATGGTTCAGAAATCATATTTTTGGCCTGATATATATTTTTCTGTACTGTACCCAACGAAGGTGTTGAAGGTGGTATCGTGTGTACTATTTCTTGTGATATTTCAGTGCCTGCTAAAGGGTCTACTGGTTTTGTTGCAGGGGTACTAGTTTCCGCGGAAAAATCCAAAGGGGTGCCTTGCTCTAGTCGTAAATTTGATAAGTTTTGATTGGATTCCGTAGGCATCAGTGGATCTATAAAGCTTGTGTGAGATGTTTCTTTGGTTTGAGCTGCGTCAACGTTGGCATATACGTCATTATATTCCAGCATAGGTCTATCCGTGACAAAAGAAGGGCTGAAATCAAGTTCAGTGAAGATATTTCTGTTATATGGATATATTCCTGTGCATCTAAATCCTGCTTGTATATTATTTTGGGTCAAAGCCAATGGATATGCTGTGGCCACAACTGATGGAATATCATATATGGTCATTGTTCGTCCAGGGTGACTTCTCATCCACGCATCACACGCCGAGTTGACTGCTTTTTTTAATGGACCATTCACTGAGCGGTCTACAGGTTGCAATTTATGCGAGCAATGTGGTGGGAAAGACAACATAACGATTCCATGTTCTTTACAGAAGTCAAGAGCAGATATAGTTATGTGCGACGGATGGTTGTCTAGGAGCAAAAGCACTTTATTCTCCTTTGAAGATCGTGAGTATTTTTGGAAATGGTTTAAAAATATCAGAAATTCATTTTCTTGCATCCATCCAGATGAATTACCTGCGCCGATACATCCTAGAGGACCATCCCGAACAAAGTGTGAGCTGTATCTTAAACGGGGAAATATAAACATGGCGGGAATCGAATTCCCGAGTGCGTTTACAGCCACTGTAATTGTTACTAAGGTTCCACGTTCCGCAGATGTTATTGCACCAACTTGACGCATACCCTTTCTGGTTACGATTCTATCCGGTTTTTGGACGGTTGTTATTCCAGTTTCGTCCATGTTGTAAATATCTTTTGGTTCAAATATATGCCTATCCATCACTTTCTCAAAATTGTCAAAGAAGGCATTAACGTTGGTTGTATTGAAGCTCGTAGCCCTAGATAGACTAGTAGCTTGAGCGCATCTTATTGACAACTCTGAGTTACGCTTTATAAAAGATGAAAACCAGTCAGGTCCCGCCATTCGATTTTCATCCCAAGTGGCTGGTCTGTTTAAGTTGTAAGATACAGCTAATTCATATGCCAATCTTCGTACTTCCTTGGGCGACAGGCCAAAGTAAATATCTGCCGATCTTTGCAAATAGTTTGAAATAATCTTTTCCTGGTCTTCAGAAAAAACCTTTTTTGCAGAATTGTAGCCCATCGACACCGTTACCCCATCTTCAGAATTTTTTCTTTTGTTCTTGTATCTTATCAAAGAAACGTGGCATAAACCAAACATATCAGCAGCAGATCTTATGGATTTACCAGCAAGAATTTCTTCGTACGCTTGTTGGTACAGAAATACATCTTTCGATGCTCTATCAGTTTTTCTGGTTCTGGTTCTCGGCATCTGATCCAAAAAAGAAACTATGAGTAATAGGAGGTGGCTGACATACGAAATAAATAAGCTACAAAATACTTTAAAATATAAAATATAAATATTTTACTAAAGATTGATTTGACTAAAGTCTGAGGTCTTACTGGGGACAATTGTAACACGGGTACAGTTGTACCGCTACAACCGTCCCCCAAAAATTGGTACAGTTGTCCCCTCAAGGTCATTTTGGAAAAAAACGTTGAAATCTCGTTTAAATAAACTTATAATACACACGTTTAATTATTAATATAAATATTAGGAACTACGTCAGTTATCAAGATAAAGTTGGTTGAAAAAACACCGTTAGATTTTCTGTGACGATCAACAAAATTGGAGGGAAAAAACTTACTTTGACTGCGCCGAAACTTCTTCTCACTGTTACAAGCGACCGCGTCGAGCCGCGCGCGCGGGCAACTGACGACAAGTCGGCACACGTAATAGCTTCCCTCCGAGGGGAAAGGGGAGGGGCTGCGTTTATTTGTTCCAGAGATATTGATGATGGTACTACTGTACCCTGCTACAACCGTACCCGGTCTCCCCTACGCGAAGTACTTTATAGTTTTGTGGAAATATATCTATATTAGGTATATACTTTATATTGCGTTTGCTAGAGTCTATAATAATCGGAAAATTGTACGTACTCGTCGACCGTGCGTGCGAGCCCGTAGTTCTATTCCAAATACGAAATGATACGTGGTTCCTGACATAATGCTCCTCTATATTATGATCGACCTCTGTGGCTCAATTGGTTGAGTGTGTGGCAGCTCAAGCCGGGGGTCGCGGGTTCGAATCCCGCCGACGGAACAAAAAGTTTTCAATGTTCCCGGGTCTGGATGTGTATTAAATATGTGTATAATATAATAAAAATCTTAAATATATGTATAGTATAAAATATTAAATATATTTCCGTTGTCTGGTACCTGTAACACAAGTCCTTCAGGTATTTAGCACGGGGCCAGACTGACGTGGTGTGAAGCGTCCATAGATATTATTATTATTACTATAAATTGCACAATATCTGCAGTCAGTCAAAAACTTCGTATACCATTTGTAATAGACAGCAGATATCATTGTACTTTCAGAGAAGTCGATTATAATTTATAAGGTAGACCTATCTTATTTGGTCGCGTTATGTCAAACCCAGCCAGCAGACGACTAATAATATTTGAGTGACGTAACCCGACCAAATGACGTGGGCCCGCCATCTGCCTATGAATCAAATTATTCGATGGTACAACACGCTGTCGAACGTCTGTTGCATTGCTGTCGCACCGTAGGGTCTGCAGCGCAGCTCGCTGCTCGACGTGCTGTGTCTGTCGGAGCCGGAGTGCGAGGCCACCTACCGCAACATGATCGACGACTACAAGACAGCATATCTACAGAGGTACCCTCAACTGTTGATTTCCCGACAATTAAATTTATCTTAGGTTACGTTCTCCTGTGATGATAAGTATTATAATTAGTCAAGAGTTTAAGTTATTCAGTAATGATAGGTATGTGTATTAAAGCCATTACACCACACTTTTACAGGGCCCTGTAGTTAGGGAAGCCGTTGTCCCTTGCATGATAATTTATGCAGCTTTACTCCCTAAATCATATTATATCGAAGTGATTTTGAGAAAATGTGGCATGAAACGTATCTCCATGCCAAATTTTATCAAAATCAGTTACCTCCTACTCCTCTCGCTTACACTAAACTCTAAAGGTAAAGCCTGCCTCGCTTCTACGGACAGACTTTCGTATTAATAATAATATTAATATTTCTAGCTGGAACAAGCTGCTGTCTCACCTGACGCTGGAGGAGCAGCTGCCGGCCAAGCTGCGCGATAAGGACAGACAGATGCTCAAGGACAAGTTCTCGGTATGACGCGGGTTTAATTTCATCTGTTCCACTGGGTCCACTGCTATAATGATGAATGACCTCTTTCGTTTTAAGATAAGGTTTTTAAAAAAACGGTGTAATAATATTTGGTCTTAATTATTTTGCAATGCCTGTGACGTTGAGCGTTTTAGTAGCAAAGATATTAAAAAAATATTTATGATGTATTACAAGCGATATTGCTAAGTTTGTGAATAAATTTTATAAATATTGTATCTAGTGACTGTTTGGCATTAGGTAGTTATATAATATTTTAATGTTATAACTACCTAATGCCAATTGCCATACAACAATTTATTATTACTGTAGTGGACCCTTCATTATATAATATTAGTAAGGTTACTATATAGTGAGTGTGGCAAAGTCGTCACCCTGGCAAGTGCGCCATATATAACGTGACCATACGTCCTGCTTTGGGCGGGATAGTCCCGCTTTCAGGCAGTCTGTCCCGGTGTCCCCCGCGAGGCCGAAACTGTCCCGCTTTTGCAAACAGACCAAACGATAATTAAAAAGTATTTTTACGTTCGAAATGCCTGTGCAATGCCTGGAAGTAACGCACTCCCATACAACCAACGTGATTATTCTGCCATATTTTGATCGATATCAATAAATGGTCACGTTAGCCATATAGCTATAATTCCATACTGCTGATTGGAAATCTCCAATCATCATTATGGAGTTATAGCTATATGACGCATTTGCTGGGGTGGCGCGCTTTGCCACACTCACTATAGTATAATTGTATTTATTGTTTTAATTGTGACTGTAACTCAGGCGTTTAACCGCGAGTGGGAGGAGGCGTGCCGCGCCCAACGCGGGTACAGCGTGCCCGACGCTGAACTCCGCGAGGCCCTGAAGCAGGACAACAAGCAGGCACTACTGCCGCCGTACACCGCGCTCCACGACACAGCCACACGCTCACCCTTCTCCAAGCACCCCGAGAAGTATGTCAAGTACACGCCAGTGCAGGTACGATCCCTTTGAAGGTTGTCGGCAACGTAACGGTCGTACGCAACGGACGCACGCAACGGTCAACGCAACGAACGCTCGTAACGGTCGAACGCAACGGTGGAACACAACAGTCGCACGCAACGGTGGCACGCAGCGGTCGAACGAAACAGAAGCACGCAACGGGCGTACGTAACGGAGTGTCTTAACACGCTACAGCGTACCCGAGGCGGAACTCCGCGAGGCGCTAAAGCGGGACAACAAGCGGGCGCTGCTGGCGCCGTACACCGCGCTCCACGGCACAGCTAGGTACACGCTCGCCTTTCTCCAAGCATCCCGTGAAGTACGTCAAATACACGCCAGTGCAGGTACGATCCCTTTAAAGGTAAGTTTGTCGGTAACACACGCAACGGACGTACGCAGCGAACGCACGCAACGGTGGAACGCAACGGTGGAACGCAACGGTCGAACGCAACGGTGGCACGCAACGGCCGCAAGCAACGGACGCACGCAACGAACGCAACGCAAGTACTAACACGCTACAACGATTTAATCTTTAGTTGGAGTTTACATCATAAGATGCTTGAATGTACGGAGGGCTACAAAATGTATGGAATTTGATATTAGTATTCGCTAGCGAAGCGATGACTAATGTCAAATCGCATACATTTTGTTGGCGTTTACGATAATCGCTTGCCACTTGTCTACTAGGGCTGATCAGATTGTTTAGTCTGTTGAGAGCACCATAAATTTCAGAAACCTATTTCTTTTACTATTACTGTCGTTACTTACCAAGTAATAAACTTGTTTTATTTGTTCAGTATGAATCTGCGTGGCCTCAGTAGTTTTTATTTTTTGGATTTTCCGCTCAAAAAAAAAATTCATATTTTTTTCAGATTGCAACTCAACTAAACGGCTTTTTTGACGAAGCAGCCTAGATATTATTAATGAGTATTTTATTAATAGTATAACTATTTATCCCATTTTAGATCATAGGTGCTCTGTATGCAATAAATTATATTTTTATTTACAAAAAGTGAGTTTATTATTATAAATCCAATTAGCAATTTTACTGCCAAAGTCCCAAAGAAAATATTCTGCCTTTTTATAGCTACTGGTAAAAGTAGGGATACCAACAGAGAAATATAACCGCCCCCTTTTTTTAAGAATTTGGTTATAAAAATGCAACAATAAAGTTACTTTATTGTGACTACTTGTGCTGTTCGAGTTAAAACATTTTGTTTTCATAAATACGAGGAACGACAGAAGTAGCATAATTAAATGAGGGTTAACTTTAAGTCTGATTAGCGTAAGTGGTCCTGAGAATATGGTAATTAATCTTAGGAACTTTAAATTAAAGTGCAGTCAACATTGAGATTAATATATTATTATAACAAATTGGTAACCTATTTCTTCTTGTTTCTCTTTTTCTTCTTCGGCCACTGAAACAAACAATAATTTAATAGCATACAAAAAACATTTGTTTAAGTTGAATATTAATATTTATAATATTTTTATATTAGACACAATCTAAAAATAATATTATGCACAAACGCTACCATAATATATATTAAATTAATTAAAATCTAATTCAATTAATAAATAAGTGTTTCAACTGTGAAAGAGAATCCGGTATTTTTTAATATTTTTTTTGTACAAAAAGATGTAACAACGAATGATTTTTTATAATATATTTTAACAAACAGTACATGCATACATATCTTAAACAAACACACTTACATACAATACATTTCAATATTCCATAACAGCATTTGAGAAAAGGTCTGAAGAAATATAAATTTTAAACAAAAAATTATGACAATGACGATTTATGAATCCACTGAAAAACTGTCTGTTACAACCTCACGCTTAAACCAATGAGCCAGTTCGGGTGAAATTTGTAGATATGTAGATTTTATGTCCTTTGACAAAGGATATTTTTTATTGCCGAAAAACATACTGGTACAGGTTCCCTGGAACATTTTTTTGACTTGACTACGATTTTGATAAAACGAACAACAATTTCCTCTGCGAAAATTCTCGAAAGTTATTCACTGCACCGTTCCGCTCGATAAAAAAAATTCGCGGAAATCTAACGCTCTATAAATCTCTTTTTGGTTTTTCATTCAGACCTTTTCTTAATACCAACAACTTGAAATGACGTCTGAGGCTCAATTTACACCGCCGCGGAATGGAATGGAAGCGACTTTTTATAACGAAACTGTACTATAGCGTAATGAACTTAATATCAACAGTATAACTAACGCACAAATTTAATACGAGCCGAAAAATTGGACGCGCGTCTTCCGCGGAATTCTCCGGTGCCGTGTGTGGAATCCGCGGGAAGTGGCGCGAACTAGTCAATTAAAAGATACAGACTAAACAATGGGATGTCCTTATGACGCGGTAAGTCTTGAGCATTGCATCGAATTCCCGCGTAATGAGTCGAAATTGACGCTTCCATTCCGCGCCGGTGTAAATTGGGCTTGAGCTAAAATTTTCTTAATAATGTCCCAACTAGGTCGTGTGCAATAAGCTGGGACCTATACGTTACGTAATGCTATACTCGGCGTCGGTTTTAACGGCAGACCTTGTTGTTGCCGCCTGTCGCCATGCCCGCATCCAGCTAAACAAACCAACAGGCAACAACTAGTGAAATCATAGACAATGTTCGTGGAAAGCATCGATGACGAATGCCAGGTATGACCATAGTATGCCGTATGTAAAATACACATTAAACTTTAGTTATATAAAATTTAACCTTAAAAACATATTATACATTGTGTAACAAAACTAAGTGATAATACTTTAGGGTGTGTATGAGTCCCGTGTATAGAGTTCACGGTAAACGATCATCGCTGAAAACGGAAGTTTTTTTTTCACTTTTGTATGGGAAAACTCGTGACGCTGGGGCGCTTGCCCGTACAAATCACAAAAAAATTTTTGGTCTTTCAGCGCTGCTACTTTCACAGTTAACTCCCTACAAGACACACACACACACCCTAAATTATTATCACTTAGTTTTGATACAGCCTGTATAACCATATGAATATTAACGTTATAATATGAAGATTAACCTTTATTAATAAAGATATTTACGCAGCGTATAACTATTCAAGGTCAAGGTTTTGTCTGTCATGTCACTTTTCTAATGTGCTAGACAAAGACAACCAGATCTTGCATGGGTATTCCGCTTTGTTAATATTTTTGTTAGTAAAGTGGTTATAAAGAAGGAGGGGCATATCGTACCCACTAATATAATATACCAAATGAAAGGGCTTGAAAAGTTAAACATTTTATTGTATGACGAAAAATCTCTAAATCATGGAAGAAAACATTTAACGAGGGTAGAAGGTAAGAAAAATCGCAAAAAAAAAAAAAACACCCTGTATTATTGCAGCAATTTATAGTGTTGCTGGTAAGGAATCATTTCTGGAAAGCAATCGTATATGGCAATCTTGAGGAAAGCGTTATTAGTATATTGTTTCTGAATATTTTAAAAAATGTAAGAGAAAACAATAAAAGCTTAAAAATCATACCTTTCCTGGATTTTACCATATATCACCTTGGAGAAATTGTTTATAATTAGCAATACTAGCGAATGGTGCAATAATACAGGCTGTTTTATTTTTCCTAAGAAATTAAAAAAGAACATCCTTTATTATTGCACCATTCGCTAGTATTGCTAATTATAAACAATTTCTCCAAAGTGATAGTAAACGAAAAATTCAGGCAAAGGTTCGACATTCAGCATTTTATTGTTTTCTCATACATTTATTTGAAATATGAAGCAATATACTAAAATACAACACTTTCCTCAAGTTTGCCATATACGATTACTTTCCAGAAATGATTGCTTATCAGCAACACTATAAATTGATGCAATAATACAGGGTGTTTTTTTGTGATTTTTTTACCTTCTACCCTCGTTAACTTTTTTCTCCCATGGTTTAGAGATTTTACGTCATACAATAAAATGTTCAGTTTTTCAAGCCCTTTCATTTGATATAATATGTGTGGATGTGCTACCAGCTTGGGTACGGCTTCCATACAAAAATGCTCCAAGTGATTATTATTGATATTAATAAAAAACTTAAGCAACTTATCTAATTGTTAATTTTTTATTATTATTCTTTATTTATCATACCCAACAAGCTGTTTATATAGGTGAACGCACACTTATCTGAGCCGAAAGAATGGAACGAGCCGAAAGAAACGAATTTTAGAATTCTTTATATGAAATCCTATGAAACCTCGCACATTTACCCGCGTCTAATCGGTCGAATCTGGCAGGACCCCAGAAAGGCCTTCTGGGAATTCGATTCGTTCGGTTCGGCTAAGTGTGCGTTCACCTTAAATATATGATATTGCTTTTTGCTGATGACACTACAGTTATTTTTAAAGTGAAGCGACAACAGTCGAACTACGACGAGGTAAACAGTGCTCTCTCAAAAATAGTACATTGGTTTAATGTTAATAACTTACTTTTAAATTCTAGTAAAACAAAATGTAAGTTTACTTTGCCCAATGTTAGGCAAGTCCAAGCCAATGTACTATTAAATGATGAGAAGATGAATTTGGTAGACAACACTGTATTCTTAGGTATTACACTTGATAATAAATTACAGTGGGGTCCTCACATTGTTAATCTTGCAGGTAGGCTCAATTCTGCAGTATATGCAGTCAGAAAATTTAGGGAAATTTCTGACGAAGACACGGCACGATTAGTATAGGTCTACCAGAATCTGATGGCAATTTTTGACACCAGATTTTCAAAAAATATCCTTGATCATTGGATAAATTTTTATATTTGCATGTTTAACACACAGAATCAGCCGCTATAAGAAAAAAAAAAGATCAAAATGTTTTATTCCAATTACCCCGGTATTGCTAGAGTCAATTTATTTTCTCACTTTTTGCCATCAGATTCTGGTAGACCTATATATTTTAGTTATTTTCATAGTAGGATCAAGGATGTCATATGGAATCCTTTTATGCTGAAACGCTGCCGACATTAATACAATATTTGTGCTGCAGAAGCGAGCCATACGTTCTATTTACAAAATGTCTGCTTTAGAATCTCTGAGAGATAAATTTAAAGAAATTGGTATTCTAACCGTTGCTTCTCAATACATTTTGGATAATGTAATATATGTTAGAAAAAATATAAATAAATTTAAAGTTAAAAGTGACATTCACTATAGGAATACTAGAAATAAGCACAAGCTAAATATGCCGGTGATCAGACTTAGTAAAGTCAGTAAATTTTTTAAAGGTATTGGTATACGCCTTTACAACAAAATCCCAGAAAACATTCAAAATCTTTCCATTAATATTAAAAAAAAAAAAACATTAATGGAAAGATTTTGAACGTTTTAGTCAAAGAACGTTTGTGTGTCAAAGCCTATTATAAGGTCAATGATTCCATAAACGATGGCACATCTTGGGAGTAGGATGACTTCTTGCAAGGCTACTTCTATATTATTATACGACTTACGATTATGTATGTTGATAGTGATACGGACACGTAGTGCCATCTAGCGTCAAACCAGCGAAACTAGTCAGGGAAACACAGACAACATAAATCCCCTACTCGATACTAGATGGCGTTAGGTGTATGTTTACTTACGCGTATTTTCTAGAAACATTCCACACTTGTTTACTTGTTTACGTGAATCGACGAAGGAACTTTCTAGAGTTCACCTCGGCCATATAAATAGCCGCAGGTCGACGGCCCGGCAATTCAGTTTGATCTGAGCGATCTTCGAGGCGACTTCGGAGTGAAAACAAGCGATCAATAGTGAGTGAACCAGTGAACCTACGACTCGGCTACGACCTAGGACAGTGATAGTGCTCAGTGATTTGGATCTATGCTTAGTTGTGTGAGACTTAGTGCTAGTAAAGTCTTTTTAAGAGTCAGCAGGTCTTTTTTCTCCAAATCCTTCGAACCCTAGCACGTAACAACTGGTGTCAGAAGTGGGATATGGAGATGCCATGACTTTTCCCTTGAAGTCCTTTCAAGGGAAAAGTCAGGAAAAAGGCGCAACGGGCTGTGGAGGTCACACCCACTGGGGACCAAGCGCCGCCCATTGCGGGGCAGGCCCCACCCGCTGGCCCCGCCCACCAGGCTCCGCCCACTGACCACGCCCCACAGGCTCCACCCACTTCGAGTGAAGCCACGCCTACTGGCTCCGCCCACCGGGACCTGCCCACTGACCACGCCCCTCAGGCCCCGCCCACTGGGCCCCGCCTGCTCAGGCACCGTCGACTAGCTCCATTCATCCTGCCACGCCCGTAGTTTCTACGGCCCCTCAAATGGCTCTTCAATTGGAAAGCAAATTTGAGTTAATTCAGGCTCTGCAAGGGTCACAAGACCGCAAGCTCGGCGCTCTGCAAGAGTCACAGGACCGCAAGCTCGGCGCTTTGCAAGATGCCCAAGACCGCAAGCTCGGCGCTTTGCAAGATGCCCAAGACCGCAAGCTCGGCGCTTTGCAGGAGTCTCAAAGAGCTGAAAGTCAGGCTTTGCAAGATTCTCAAAGGGCAATGATGGAGTCGCAAGAACGCAAGCTCGGCGCTTTGCAAGAGTTTCAAAAAGCTGAAATCAGAGCGATTTGAGAATCACAAGAGCAACAAAAAGACCTCCAAGAAAAAGCGCTTGGGGCTATAAAGGATGTCAGTGATGCGGTGGTTAAGCTTCGAAAAGATGTCGACGTAGTAAAAGAACGAGTATCCGGGTTAGAGTTGGTTGTGGAAAATTTGAAGATCGGCTTCACTGAGGTGTACTGGGAGCAATGGGACAGTCTGATACTTCAGGACGGAATACTCTACCGGAAATGGGAGAAGGCTAACGGCAGAGAGTTCTACTTTCAGATAATCGTCCCAAGGGCGAAAGTACCAGATGTTCTCCGCGAGGTACATGAGGGCGTATCAGGGAGTCATCTAGGTGTCAAGAGGACGCTAAGAAAAGTGCGAGAACGATTCTTCTGGTTGCATTGGCGAGATGATGTGCAGGATTGGTGCCTCAAATGTACTACTTGCGTTGCTGTGACGGAACCACAGAGCAGGAGTCGTGGGGACAGCGTGACGCGTTACCATGACAGTAACAACGATGCTCGGGACGAGCATCTCTAAGAGGGGAGTAGTGATACGGACACGTAGTGCCATCTAGCGTCAAACCAGCGAAACTGATCAGGGAAACACAGACAACATAAATCCCCTACTCGATACTAGATGGCGTTAGGTGTATGTTTACTTACGCGTATTTTCTAGAAACATACCACACTTGTTTACTTGTTTACGTGAATCGACGAAGGAACTTTCTAGAGTTCACCTCGGCCATATAAATAGCCGCAGGTCGACGTCCCGGCAATTCAGTTTGATCTGAGCGATCTTCGAGGCGACTTCGGAGTGAAAACAAGCGATCAATAGTGAGTGAACCAGTGAACCTACGACTCGGCTACGACCTAGGACAGTGATAGTGCTCAGTGATTTGGATCTAGTGCTTAGTTGTGTGAGACTTAGTGCTAGTAAAGTCTTTTTAAGAGTCAGCAGGTCTTTTTTCTCCAAATCCTTCGAACCCGTAAAAGTAAAGCACGTAACAATATTGTATATAATAATATTAAGTTACAAAATTATAAACTTTATTTTAAAAAGATATTTTTTTTATGTAATTTTTTTTAATTAATGTGCAAAAAATCTACTTATATTCAAAGGTGTCAAATATTTCGTGTTGGTCGTTTTATAAAGATCCACATTATTTGGTTCGAAGGACCAAATACCATTGTTGTATATGTAGTGTGTATTTTACGCACGGCATTTCATATAGATCATTAATAATACTCAACTGTTGAACACGGAACATGTCAAACAAACATACATACACAGACATACATCTTTATCATATTATACTAGTTTCTCCAGACATTAGAGTAGATTTTTATGTCAATATCAAGTCAATTATTTCTTTGAAAACACACGCCTTGGGAATAGGGAGATCCTATGCAGGCTACTATTTTTTGTTACTTAGTTATATAACTTATAAGTCATAACGTATAAAAATATATATTGTTTTATTTTTAAAATAATATTTTACACCTTTTTAGGTATTGTAGGTTCGACGTTCAACAAGCGTATCACCTTGTTTGAATAAAAACATTTCGAATTTTGAAAAATATATTCCCTCCATCAAAATCAACTCTGAGATGAACTCTAGGAATGAAATGTCAGAGAATTCATCACATTATCATATTGTATTTCATACACCTTGAAGGGGGAAAATTCTTGGGAGGTAAATTTTAAAGAATTCACATTGAGGATTAAAATGATCTAATTATTAAGTTTATATTTTGTTATTTTTCATGAGGGACTATTAATTTGTGCTTATACCCCAAGAGCCAGCGACAGCCAGACTTTATAAATAAGAAATAATTGCTTAACCAAGGTTCCGATAGACAATAAAAGACACTTGGCAGACAAGGACAAAAACCTTTTAATCCTACTAAGGCTTCTTACAGACGAACGGCACTTGTCGACGGCAGCCGTCGACAAGTGCCGTTCTCTGTACGCTCTAAGGTTGAATATTTCTCATATTTTGTCCCTTGAATGTCTGTTCCGATGATTGATCTTTTATCATCCATGCATTTGAATAATTAAACATGTTATGCCTTTGTTTTTTCAAAAGAAATTCACATTGGTACCTACTTACATTAACGTTTTTAAGTTTCCAAATAGGAGGAACCCCATATTTTATTTGTTTTGGGTGTGACTTAAGTTTTGAATAGCTCAATCAAAAATTGCATCGCCTTGTGAAGTTGACATGTGACATCTGACCTTAATTATCTATTTATTTTACTTGCCATTTACTTCAAACATCTTGGATCATATTATAAATACCTTACAGACTAACGTACACAATATAATTATTGGAACGAAATTCCTTATCGCGCGTTGCGAAAGGGGGCTAGACGGAAAAAATTAAGACCAAAACTTGTAACGACACTTTTTGCTATAGTTGTAAGCCGTGCGGCGTGCGCGTGTTTCTGTCTCTCTCTCTCTCATATAAAGCAACTTCGTTCCATCCGGGTGTCTCTTGACACCCCTCAAGTTTTGATTACACTAAACTGGTATTAGTAAATATAAAATGTGTACGTACCTTGATCGCTTGCGGCGGCGTTTTCTGCCGCGGCTGCGGTCGAGGCGGCCTAGCTTGTTTCTCGTACGGACTGAAAGCGCAAGGCAGCTGTTTGCGAAACCTGCATAAAAACATAAGAATAGAATAAACTTTTATTTGCAGCTAAAACTATAAAGAGACATATAAAAAATATATAATACTTAAAATAGGAAAATTACAAAAAAGTGAACTATCATAAAATAAAGAGTGGATTAAAACCCAATTTCACCAATGACTGTTAAAGTTAACGCTCAAATTTGTATCACATTACCTCTTTTGTTTTTCATATCAATGAAAGAGAAGACATGACATTAGCTGTTACAATAACAGAAATTGGTGAAATTTGGCCTAAAGAGTAGATAGTAAATTAAAGAGTGGATACAGTGAGTGAGGTGATGATAATGAATTATAGCTAAGAAATTTCGATAATGTCAGTTTTTGAAGACAATAGTTCGAAATTTGAAAACTCTGTTTTAGTCGGAGGTGAAAGGGCAATAGAGGAAAATAAGGTCGTTACCGATATTACTTAACACTTTAATTACCACTATGATTTTTACGATGTTTTCTCGGAGGCCGCCTACATTTTAAGCCGGACTCGCTAGTCGAACATTGAACTCGCCGAGCGAGTCTACGGCGCTGGAATGAAATTTACGTGGACTCTCCGGGAGAGTCGCTGGCACTGAATGTGTTAATGTATAAAAGTTCTTATTTCATTTCAACATAGGATACGCAGCCGTATCACGTATCTTGCGGGAGCAATGCGATAGCAATTATTGCGCGATAATTGCTCCAAAATTGCAATTTCGTATCACGTATCAACCAAAACGTACGATTGCAATCGATCGCTTACATGATACCATTGTTTTTTATACCCAGCAATCGATCGCGCGATTATTGCTAGTGAATTGTTGATCGCTATTTATAGATACGACTGACTGGTGTTATAGCGAAATTAGCATTTCGCTATAACACCAGCCAGTGTGTGTGTCTACGTACACGAACATAGGCGCCGACAGAAATAATTTCCAAGTGGTGTAGATTTTAGTTTTCTTTGTTTTCATTTCTATTTACTTTTTACGAACAACAGTGTCTGTCTATTTACGTCAACAGAATACATTTAGTGCCGAAACATTACGAACTATCTTTGTACGGCATGGTAATGCGGCCAATAGACGGCTTTTTATTTCAATAATTCCTGTTGATCCCGAGATCCCCAAGGGGTCCAAGTGCACCACCTGGCACCCCCCTGCCGGCACCCATGTACACGAATACGTTCACGTGCGTGCACTTGTTCGCATGAGCGTTACAATATAGTCCTGGCCGCGCGCGTGTTGCCCGCATGACAGGAAAAACATCTATCAAATGATAGGACGCGGGCAACTTGCATGCGGAACAGCAGGGCTAAAATGGTCGCATAGCAATTCCTCTCAATCAATTCACAAAATGAATTTAGAACATCAAATCAAATTTAGACCAATTCAATTGGTCTAAATTCGTACTAATTTGTCATCCGTGAGTTTGACCAATTCGATTGGTCTAAATTCGTACTAATTTGACATTCGTGACTTTGACAGTTTTGACAATTCATTTTGTGAATTGATTGAGAGGAATTGCTATGGGAGCATTTTAGCCCCGCAGATCCGCGCGCGGGTGATAATACGCAAGACAGGAAAAGGGCCCTTACTTGTGTACTGGCAGCAGCACTGGCGCCAGCGTCGGCGGCACTCGCAGCTGCGCCGCGTCGTCGGGCTGCGGCGCGCGTTGCGGCACTAGAGATAGCTCCGCCCCCGCGCCGCAAGTGGCGTACAGCAGAGCGTTTGTGCCGTGTGATGGCTAAAAGTAAGCAGAGTAACGGCTATTGGATTTAGCATATCCTTTAAAAAAGAAGATAAGAAATAAAAGAAAAAGAACATTTCAATTTTCTCGCACATTGGACACGAGAAAAAATAATTAAAAAAAAATCTAATTTTACTTGCATTTACTTACATAGTGATAAAAATATTGACACAGCGAATCTATACTAGGATTTTAATTAAAATTTTAAATATTTAACTTTATTATTTTGGCCAAAAAGTGGAAATATCTTTTTCCAAAGCGAGGACTAAGATATTCCATTAAGAGATTACCTTCCTGGATCGTGCATTTTGTATTATAATATAAGACACGTACCCAGGGCTGTGGCTTGAGTCTGAGGCAAGGCAGAATTACAGGGATAGGAATAAAGAATTATAGGAAAAGGATCAAAGAATTATTATTATAATATGAAATGAATGTCACAAACTGTGATATGTTCGGAAATGTTTAGATAGGTATTGATACATTTTTTTTTATCTGAAATTATAAACAATCAATTTAATAAAATTATCTCCGTTTTTGGTACTTTAAGATAGGGCATTGCCCCACAATGCCCCCTCTAGCTACGGCCGTGCACGTACCTCATGCTTCAATACATAATGTCCCGTGTTCAGCTGCGTGAGATGTGTCACTGCGGAGTGGAGTCGCGCCGCAGCTGCGTCCGCGTCCGCCGGCCGGCGCCGCTCGTAGCTGATGACGTCACCAGTCGTGTTGTCCACTCTCACTAAAACGTTGATAAAGTCATTCATTATAATAATAATATCTATTAGACACTGCATAATAATCAATGTTGTTAATTATTATGTCATTCTTATACAGGGTGAAACAAAACTAAGTGATATTATTCTATAGTGTGTATGTGTTCCTTGTATAGAGTTCACTGTGAAAGTAGCAGCGCTGAATGACCAATTTTTTTCGTCACTTTTGCATTGGCAAGCCACCCCCCCGCGTCACGAGTTTCCCCATACAAAAGTGAATAAAAATTTTGGTCTTTCAGCGCTGCTACTTTCAAGTGAACTCTATATAAGGAACACATACACACCCTATAGTATTATCATTTAGTTTTGTTACATATCAATATTTTAATTAATTTGTTACGTATCATAATCAAGGGGTAAGTTCGTTTGATTTCATACAATACATGAAAGTGGATCGATTTTGATAAAATTTAGGACAAATTTAGAGTAGGCAACGGGGATGGACATTGCTACTTTTTAATTCTAGAAAAGTTATGGGAAACGGGCGGAACCACGCGTAACCTAGTCTGTGAGATAACTAACAATATTGTGGGATATATGCGTGGAGGCCGCCAAGGAAGATCTTCCGACCGAACGAGGTGATATGCTCGGTCAGGCCGGAGCCCACGTGATTGATTTCAGCTGTCGTGTTTTCTAAGTGCGTCGGGCACAAACGGCCGTTCCCAATATTTGATCTATCTCTGGTTTTGCCCTACTAGAGATAGGAATAGCTCTCATTAGACATTAGAGACATATATTTTATGTCAATTCAATGTTAGCTGCGATCGGTCGTATGTCAAACCAGAGAGAGATTGAATATTGGGAACGGCCGTTAGAAAACTTCGATAGCGCGATGCAGTGGCGCTAATTGTGGGTACCACCACATCATGTATTTTTTTGCTCGGACCAATGAACAGCGCAGCGAAGCGCTCGGTAGACAGCCTGTCTCTCTCAGGCACTTATCTATCTCTCTCGCACCTGTGAGCAGCGTGGCGGCGGGGCGCAGGCGCAGCGCCAGAGCTAGAGCAGCGGATCGGTCAGTGGACAGCTCGCTGGCGCCAACATCAATCTGGTACTCCGGTATCGGCTCCACTACCACCTCGCCGCTTTCGTCCTGAAAAGAGATAATGTTTATTTTTAAGCTATTGCGTAGCTTTTATCGCGGGCTTTGAGCGCGGCGACCGAATCAAAAAATTTCGTAACGAAAATAAACCTAATACTACCTAATACCGGTCGGTGCAGCGTTGCCGTACATCGTCTGACTTCGCGGTGTTTGTGTGCGTGCGACTAGACGTATGCTTATAATAATAATTGCATAAGTTGATAAAAAATGCTATGCAATAGCTTTACCGCAGCAGTCCCCGAGTGCCACACGTATTTATTTATTTATTTAGGTATCAAACATTATTTAACAAATATTTATAAACGTTTTAACTTCAACTAGATGATGTTAAATTTAGAACTAAACCGAAATTTTTTAGCACTGAGCGGGCTGATGATCATGTCAGCAGTGCCGTTCGGAGTGGGAGGTGTCAGGTTTATTTTAGTTACCGAATTTCTTGATTCGGTTGCCGCGCTCAAGGCCCGCGATAAAAGCTATGTAATAGCTTAAAACCGGCCAAGAGCGTGTCGGGCCACGCGCAATATAGGGTTCCGTAGTACCGCTAGTTTTTGAAAGTTTTTGTATGGTCAATGAATGTACATTTATAACGTGTTTATTACACTACCAACAACATCATTTCAGTTACGTTCAAAGGAATTTGAACGAAAAGTTCCTTGATACTTCGCCGAATACATTTTTTTTAGTTGATCGACTATTACTCAAAAACTTATGAAGTCTTCTTAGCCGTAATAGTTTTTCTTTTAAATTCAGCATATTTCCTACTCCCGTGAATTTTTTCACATTTCCAGAAGCAACCACTTAACTGGTAGAAGGGGGGGACACTGGACTCTAACGATTTTTTCCACTTTAAAACTTCATGTTTCACAAATGGGTACCTAAATCGGAAAATTATCTATGAATACTCATAATATTTTTAAAAAACCTATCCAACGACACCCCACACGCTCGGGTGGACGCGAAAAAAAAATCCTCTCCGCTTGATGTGTAGGGGAGGTACCACAAAAAAAATCTTTTTTTTATATACCATTTTGTCGGCATCATTAATATCTGCATTCATGACGAATAACAGCTTTGTAGGCCCTATAGTCTCTGAGCAAAACCGCGGACAGACAGACAGACAGACGGACGGACAGACCGAAACTATAAGGGTTCCTTGTTGACTACGGAAACCTAAAAACTAGTTCAAATTACCCCACTTTGCCCTGCTGGGTGTGTGGTCTGAAGTAACAAACATCCACATTCCACGTAAACTCACCCTAAGCCGGTGCGAGCAATGCACTATCACGTGGCAGGTGTCGGTGTCATTCCTCAGCTGCCACCTGCGGTACGAGCGCCACGGCGGCATCTCAAACTGAGTGTCTGAAATAATTAGTTAATAGGGTACAGCCAAAACCGTGAGCTCATCGAATTGACCCTCTCTGAACTCAATATGTATCATCGAGGAAATTGATTCCTAGGCAGTTGACAGACCAACGTCACTTGGTCGGATCGTGTCAATTCAATGTTAATTGTGATCTGTCGGCTGGATTTGACGTAACGCGACCAAACTACGTAGGTCCCCCATCTGCCTAAGCTTATCAACTTCTCTGATAGTATCTTTTAGTGTAAATAGTAGTATGGCGTCCCCCACCAGGGCTCGGAAACCTGGTTAATCATCGCGATCCTGTTCGTTAGAAACGCCATACATTTCCAAAAGAGCGTTTTCATTTCGATTCCGCTCTGAACGGACCGAAATTATTCCTGGTTTTGTTCTAAGAGCAAAATGAAATTGCTCACTGCTCAAAATACCGTTTAGAACCGTACGCGGTTATGTTCGCCCCGCTCACTCACACACACCACGACCATCACCCATTGTCCACACATAAACAAGTTATGGCCTATTGGCTATTAGATGGTGCACTAGAAAGAGATAGAAGATATCACTGCACTAGTTACTTTCCGCGAGAAATTAACCAGGTTAATTTCAGAAGCAATACCGCTCGCATCTCGATTTCGCTCCGAACGAACACTTACCCAAAAACCTGGTTAAAGAGCGTTTTAACTTGTTTAAAAAAAATACCGGTTGCGAGCCCTGTCCCCCACAATAGGCGTGCTCGTTCCTCGGGCGTGTGAGCGAGACATCGCTGCGTGCGCGCGACGCTTATGCAGTGCGCTCGCGGCACGCACGCGGCGCTCGCGTCGCTCATTCGCCCGACTCGAGGAACGAGCACGCCTAATGTGGTGTCAGCCTAAAATAAAAATAAGTATAGGTCTACCAGAATCTAATGGCAATTTTTGACAGCAGATTTTAAAAAAATATCCTTGATCATTGGATAATTTTTTATATTTGCATGTTTAACACACAGAATCAGCCGCTATAAGAAAAAAAACGGATCAAAATGTTTTATTCCAATTAGAAATAAACCAATTAGACTCTAGCAATACAAAATCGCTAGAGTCATTTTATTTTCTCACTTTTTGCCATCAGATTCTGGTAGACCTATAGTAATCAATATTACTGTTACGTAACACAGCTCTTAAAGTTTGAATCTACTAGTACATTATAAACTATTATCTCAATAGAAAATGTTGCCAATTTCTCAAGTCGCTTTGAAAATGGATTGGATTATAATATTGGATGAAATAGTCCCCTTGATTCTTATTGCAGATTTTGTAAATTAAAATTTACTTCTTTGTATTTTTTAATAATTCTTTACAACACTTACCTTTACAACTACAGTTGTAGAATTCGTCTTTGCTCGGCTTGTCATTTTGTTTCCTTCCTTTCCTTTCTTTGGTATGTTTAACTGACTTTTCCTCGTCTACATTTGTATTTATTTCTTTATTTTTCTCTTCTTTTTCTTCTGCTTGACCATTCAATTCTTCCGTTTCATTATTTTCTGAGTCCATATCGTCAATTAACAAATTGTTCTCACCATCACTATCGTCTATTTGCATTTCAGCTTCTGCGAAAACAATGATTGTATTTCGCAAGAATCATATTGAATATTACCTAAATTTTGTTTGGTTTTCACAAAGACAATAGTCCATTTTAAAGTCCGATCACGAAGCAAATTTGTACTATCAGAGAAGTTGATTCCTAGGCATATGGCGGATCTAAGTAATTTGGTCGCGTTAAGTCGTTTGACTTAACGCGACCATTCGACCGATCACATCTAACATTGAATTGACATAAGCCGACCACATGACGTAGGTCCGTCAACTGCCTAGGAATCAATTTCCTCGATGGTACATTGCTACAAATTTTCTTTTTTACATTCATTGCTACAAATTCACACTTATCGCATTAGCGCGTGTGCGAGTAAAAAAAGACAATTAGTAGTCGTGAGTCAATATACGGCCGGACTTTAAAGCGTTTCAGCAGTGATTAATAGAATCAATCCATACCAAACACAAAAATAATTTTGTCGGTACGATATGCATTTTTTTTGGGTACTGTAAAGAGCCTTACCATCTATACACAGCATATTATCCTCGTCATCGCTTGAGTTTTTGTCTATTACGGGTTTGTCAGTTGTTACATTTGATGGTTCCGTTTCGTTTTGTCTCTTCAGGAGTTTTCCTCTCTCCGAAGGTCTGTAATTTCCAAGTTCAATTATTGTAAATACAATATTTTATGTAAATTAAGTAACAAAATAAAGAATAAATCCAAATAGTTAAGCTTATCATTTTTTTTTTCAATTTTTTTTTCTGGGCATTACTTAAACAAAACTGTTAAGTACTCTATGTTTATTAGCATAGGTGCTTCGTAAATATCTCCTTAAAACGAAATTTTTTGCTTACGGTATCAAAAAATGTTCCAATAGAAGTCTAAAAGCCTTATACGTTCTGACGAGTACGGATTCCTTCTGCATAGCGAAATCGCTACCTAGTACTACCACTTTCCTTGTATCGCCATCTGAAATAAATAAGTTTTACAATATTTTGGAATAATATGCTGGTCATATGCTGGCATCCTACTAATCCTACTAATATTATAAAGGCGAAAGTTTGGATGTATGGATGTTTGTTACTCTTTCACGCAAAAACTACTGAACGGATTTTAATGAAACTTTACTATAATATAGCTTATACATCAGAATAACACATAGGCTACAATTTTAACCGACTTTCAAAATGGAGGAGGTGTTATGTTCGTTTTTTTATGTTCAACGATTACTCCGCCGTTTGTGAACCGATTTTAAATTTTTTTCTTTTGGTGTATAGGTTATCATCCCAATTTGGGATCCATAAGAAATCGAGAGAACTCCTCAAAATTTATATGGAAACATGTGGTGACTTCGGTTTCGTGAGCAGTATTCTAAGCATATGCTACCAACAAGTAAGATTTTACACCAAGGTTTACCATGGTTCGGAAGGTGCTGAGAGAACTCCTGACTCTTTAAAGATACAAGTTTGGGAGTTTCGACGTTTTAAGAACGGAAAGCATATGCTACTATGCAAATTATTACATTCATCATGGTCATCATCACTACCATAAGCCATTATAGAACCATGTATCATCCCGTTTTGACCCAATTATTGGTACTTTTCATAGTCTTTTATTATATATCACTTAATCCGCGGGTAACACCGCGGTGCACAGCTAGTTTCCAATAAATTAGTAACCAGAAAATAAGCAGACAAATCGTAAGACACAGGTATAAGCCGTGCAAAACTTTAAGTTTACTCAGTGAAACTGGAGGCAATCAGCGCATAATATGTCTACCAATAACGTTTCACCGTCTAATCCCTATCTACCAATAACGATTAGTTTTAATCACTGATCTACCAATAGTGTGTTCTGTACGCTCCCACCCCCACTCCTTGTCCCACTAAAGACACCTAAATCGAACACTGCGCCTTCTTCTTGCCGGAATATCTTATTAGATCTCAAGTTATGCGCGGCCTATACCTGTACAGACCTGGGGGCTTAGCCACACGCCGATCCAAAGCATATGAAATTCAGATAAGCGTTCGTATGAAGGTGACTTTGGACTCATGTCAATTCCATACATTTTAACAGCGACAATAAGGAAAAAATAAAGAAAACTTGGCTTAGCCAACAAGTTTATTTTATAACAGATAGACCTGGGGGTCTATCTGTTACTCACCAGGTCCGAACACCTCACACACGGCAACAGGCAACATCCAGCTGTGGTCCAACTCTACCAGACATCTGAGAGCACTCTCGCTGGCTATGATCTGAGCATCAGTGTCCGCAGCATACTGTGCCAGTTCCCTCTGCACCTCGGTTAGCGGTAGCTCTGTTACTGATTTCTCGTCTTGAAAAAAAAATTACTGGTTTATCCTACAAATAATAAAAACTAAGGATACGTAACTCCCATACTATTACCGTTTTAAATTTGGTTCCTTTCGAACTGTCATGTAACGTCAGCCTGATACCACTCAAGGCCACCTAAATATTGCAAATGTATTGAAATGTGTACCTTAGGTACACATTTTTGACAAGTATTGTAGAACGTGTTTTTGACGGAGTTACTTTTCCTTAGTTTTTATTATTCGTAGGGTTTATCACACGAATTTTAGTCTAAATTATGTATTTGAGTACATAATTATGAATTTATACTGATACATGTTATAAAGGCGAAAGTGTGTATTATATCTACCGCAGTATACAGTTTTTATTAACACAATATGTATTGTTTTAACCGCGTCATAAAGTTGCAGGCAACATCTAGTAGTAATTAATAAGGCTACAGATATTTATATGAATATTTCCAAACAAAAGTTGTATTCCTAAATCCAACAAATTTTCAATTTTTCTTGTTTAAGGATATTCTTCTTGCCTTACCTAATAAAACCATTAATAATAACATTATACTTAATAAAAAGTGAACTTAAGCAGCCATTTAGCAATCAACATAATTAATTTAACTTACTTGGCAGTACAAACTTGCACTTGTGTTTGTTACATGGTTCGGGGACGGGGATATGCTTCATTATAGTCAGGTGTTTGGTCAGCGGCTCACATCGTATTTGCGGGAGATCTTTTATGTTCACCTGTGATTATTTAATTTCATTAGAGCCAGTTTTTTAAATACAGCTTGTACACAGCACAGTAGAAATGTAGCTGGTACCAAACAAATCAATTTTTAATAAAATAGATTACTATATCAGAGCACTTTTATACCTGAATCATCAGAAATAAAGATGAACCATTGAAGAAATTAATCTGTTGGCAACTGATTGTTGCTGTGTAGCAGAAACTAGTAACTTCAAACCATTTTTATAATGTAATTTTTTTTTTCTACAAATTATTTCCACACACTAAATACTTACACTAATTAAGTCCTTATCATGTATTAGTTCACTAGACTGAACAAAGTCCAGAGGTATTTGAGCAGCCATTTTATAATTACTGGGATATGAGTCAAACTCGTGGACTTTCATGTTGAACCTTGCTTCGTAAGTTGTTTCCACGGGTGGCTTCGGCCTTAAAGCGCGGGTACAATGACTAGTGAGCCAGAGTGACTTTGCCCATTCTTGATACTCTTTTTGTTCCTTTTCATATGTTGCTTTTATTTCCTGCAAAATGTGATTACATCAGATTTAAGACCTTCATACAATTTAAGCAAATCATCAAAGAAATTGATTTATTGGAGGCTCTATGTGAGTTGGTTGGGTAATATCAAGTCAATTTTATTATAACCAACATAGGGGGATCATGTCGGTCATAAAACTGATAAATTAACCAATTTCACTGATAGTACTTACTTTTCTTATTAAATAAACAACTATTGCTTTAATCACATACATCAGTTACAAAAAAACTTACTTCAAACACTCTGAAGTCTCCTTTAGTGGGTCTAGGCATGAACTCCAATTCAAGGACATTAGGGTTCTGATGGCAGAGCACTTTCATACACTGATAGTGCTGTTGTTGAGTGATCGCTGATACCTTAGGATATTGTGGCACTTGTCTTAAGCCTGGCACATACAGCCTGCGGAATTTATCCACCTGGAACACACATTTAGAAATTTACTAGTTGACCGGGTTATTTTGATCTCCATTTTAAATATTGTATTTATAAAAAATTGCAATAAAGTATGTAGTGTAGTTTTCAAGATCTAAACATATTCCCCCTTACTAATAAATGCTGTATAAGCTTTGAATAGTTATACAGTGTTTTGTCTTCTTCAATCCAATTAAAAATGTCACTTGTGTGACAGGAACAAAACACTGTATAACTATTCAAAGCTTATACAACGTTTATTAGTAAGGGGGTTAATGTACAGGACAGGACAATAAAGGGGAAACGAAATTTTTATATAGTGTGTTGTAATTTTTTGACAGGGACGAGGGAATACCTTTCTAGTTCAATCTGCCTTCTTATTGGCAAATAAAATTAATAATTAATTTAAAGAAAAACCTACAGTTTGTTTCTCGGTGAAGATTTTCTCCCAGTCAATAGAAGGTTTTTCATCGTCAGAATCACTTGATATCAAGGGATCTCGGAATTTGTTACGAAGAATTTTTTCAGTCACACTATTTTCAATGTCCTCTACTCTGAGAAACTGTAGGTCAGGTTGTGAATAGCACCTGAAAATAAAAATTATGATTACTTACATTGTTTTGTAAACGTTTTGAACAAGATACTACAGTTCAAGAATTACTGAAGAATAATACTTGCCAATCAAATTGCCTTATATGGTCCATTTTGAGTACCTATCTATAAAGAGTTTTGATAAGTGAATTTATTTACAGTAATGTGCATATTTATCAAACTGTAATACAATTTTTATTAATATTTCCATAAAACGTACATGAAAACATGTAATTTTGTATTCTTTAGAGACTACTTAGGACCAACTTATGACATATCCTTTTTTTTTCGTATTATGGCACTTTGGCTATAAAACCATGGCCAGTGTCAAGTAATGGCGGAAAAACAATATTCTTGTATATAATTTTCGGCATCGTTTTTCTATTTCGTCAGGTCCAAAGTCTAGTCAAAGTCTGAGTAAAAGTCAATACACTCAAAGAGTCAAGTCGGTCGATTCAGTATTTAAAGTGGTAGACGCTTTACTGAAACTTTCGATGGGGTTTTGGAGGGAACACAAAATAGCACGTTTCTGGATGTTGCATCACTTTCCTACACTTGTGCATGATAACGAATATCTAATGGTTAATATCAATGATATAATATGAAAAACTCAAAGCAGATATGTTACAACCGCGCGCGTTGTGAAGATTCAAATACGACCCAATTGGGCCGTCTTTTATTTAGTCTGCATCGAGCGCAGTCACGAACGTGCCGCGTCTTGTCTTACCTATGAAAATGCCGTCGTGTGAGTTTCGAAAATGTACCAATTATGACTCGAAAATAAACAAAACACATGGAATCTCTTACGACATGTAAGTATGCAATAAATACCTCGATTAATTACATTTTCAATTATTTTTTCGAACAATCTGGAAAAAATCGAATTTGCGTCATCAGCTCAGGCGAAGAAAGAGACAGCGATATGATTTTGACGCTAGGGCGAAAAGGATGGTTGCGATGCAGACATAGATTAGTTAGTGCAGACTCGAAATCGACATTAGACTGTTAGATGGTGACTTTAATGCCTACAATTGCAGTTTATTTGTATTATATTATACGCTATGCGATGTCATATAAAACTGTACTGTATTTTTTTAGGTTTCCTAAGTGATCAGGTGAAACTACAAGATTGGATAGCAATTATTGTTCGTAAACAAAGAAGTGAATCAGACTGGAGAGACAGACAGAGACAGAAAATAAATAAATAAAATCTATTTGAAGGTACTTAAAATATGTATTTTATTTAGTATATTTCATTATGAATTATTTCGATCTTGAAATTTTCAATAAATATGATTAACTCTTACATAAGTTATTTCATTTCATACCTACTAATACTTTTGTATCAAGTGTCCACTCTGCGACTATTTATGTTACTCTCTAAGCACAAGAAACTGCAGTTTAACGTTTAAAACTAGAACTGTCTCTTTTATGTAAATGGCATTTCATATCTTTTGTTTCACTTATCTGTCAAATTTGTCAATGTTAATATGACTCTCTAAGTACAAGAAACTGCAGTTTAACGTTTAAAACTAGAACTGTCTCTTTTATGTAAATGGCATTTCGTATCTTTTGTTTCACTTATCTGTCAAATTTGTCAATGTGTGCAATTTTGAATTTGTGATAATCGCTCGGAAGAGATTTAAGCCGGAAAATAGTATGAACGTAACAGATCTGAGGCCGTAGCCAAAGTCCCTTTCGTTAAAAACGATGACGAAATTCGTTATCAAAATTATGGGATTTGACATTAGTCTTCGCAAGCGAAATGTCATTTAGCGATGACTTATGTCAAACCGCATACATTTTGATAACGAATTTCGTCATCGTTTTTAACGAAAGATACTTTGTCTAAAGGGCCTGTATATGTAGAATATCATTGGTTAATATCCTACCAATATTACACATTAAAAACCCACTTAACACAATTTTAGGAAAATAATACAAAAACACAACATCACTCTTTCACATTCCCGGCAAAACTTGGGCAAAACTCCCATCATGACATTCGTATTTTTTTAAATACAGCGATATTCAATAGTTAATATAGGTCTACCAGAATCTGATGGCAATTTTTGACAGCAGATTTTCAAAAAATATCCTTGATCATTGGATAAATTTTTATATTTGCATGTTTAACACACAGAATCAGCCGCTATAAGAAAAAATAAGGATCAAAATGTTTTATTCCCATTACCCCGGTATTGCTACAGTCAATTTATTTTCTCACTTTTTGTCATCAGATTCTGGTAGACCTATAATAAATATCATAACCACTAACCAGTGCCAAGTAAAATCATTTTTTTTGAATTTCCACCATTTTCCCTCATTTCTGTGGGATAAGTGGATAACAATAATTATATTACTGAAACAGAAATACATATTTTGGGGAAAAATACAAAACACAACGTTACTTTCACATGCCTGTACGTCAAATAATAATAATTTATAATTAATATGAATGTACTAATAATAATTATTAATAATTAATATGAATGCCTTTAGTTATTTGTATGTCTCTCTGTCAGATAATATAATATGGACCGACGCGACTGATAGGTAATACCAATGGTAATACACTTTCGCCTTGTTATTAGTAACCGTATAGTATTATAGGTAGGTATACGCTTCCGTGGTCCAGTGGTTTAGAGCGCGGTTCTTGACTCGCACGTCGTGGGTTCGATTCCCGCTTTCCAAGTTTGGTTAGGACAATGTAGGCTGATCACCTGATTGTCTGACAAGTAAGATGGGCATGCGTCGGATGGGCATGTAAAAACTAAAAAGTCTGTCCTGCGCCTGATCTCTCGCCAGTTGTGTCAGTCGTCCGTCCCACGCGGAGAGTAAATGTGTTCTGTGGTCCCACTGGGTTGTGAGAGTAAAGGAATAGAGAGAGCTCTTGTGTACTGCGCACACACTTGGTCACTATAAAATTATTCCCGCGTAACTGGCCTGGTTTCAATGAAACCGGCCACCATCACCGAAACCGGTGTGGGAGTTATTATTATTAGTATACCTTCTAGTGTACCTTCTAGCCGATTTCGCGAGTTAAAATTAACACGTACAGTGTACACGTCTCCTTCGATCGCGGATTCTTGGAAATGCTATTGTATTCTATTGTTATCGCGGCCCACTTGGGCCGTATGGGGCTTGACGGGTTAAACATAATTATAATAGTTATAAGTATTATAATATATTTAAGGTACTTATAGGTACCAAAGTATATTATATTATAATACTCAAATACCTACAGACTCTAGGTAACAATAATTTACATCACACAATTTTTTTTTTTGTATATCTCAATAATCATAACAAATTATTATATCAATATAAATGAGTGGGTGTTGTGTTCTGACAAAGGCGGTGCGTGCGGACAGCCGGACAGGCGATAATAATTAATTACTCGATAACGGACCGTCGTTATCACGGACAATAGCCAACAGGAATTGTTCGAAAGACTTGACACTGATTAATATTGCGATCGAGGACTCCCATGTTTGAGGGGAGGGATTATGATTTTTGGAGGAAGCACCCCTAGGCTCGACAAATTGGTAAATTCTAGGAAGAAGTGTTGATTGGAGATTAAATAACCTGCCCCATGATAGAGGAGGCATTGTCCAGCTCGGTACTACATATTTTACGAATCCATTGTCGTCAGTCGTCACATAATTTCTGGACTTATTATTGGAACAACACAGATTTTTTTGTCAATTACCCGCTTTAAATATACTGAATGTAATGTAACAAAACTATTAAGTGATTATACTTTAGTTTAGGGTGTGTATGGGTCCCCTATACAGAGATCGATGTGAAAGTGGCAGCGCTGTAGGAGTAACTTTTTTAAAACTTTTGTATGGGAAAATTCATTATATTATGACACTCGGGTGCTTGCCCATATAAATCACAAAAAAAATTTGCTCTTTCAGCGCTGCTTTATATTGAACTCTATACTTAAAAGGGACATACAAACCCTAATATAGTTTTATCACTTTTTTGTTATACCTTGTATAAGGCCTCCTACAAAAAACCTTCTACACCTATAATTACTGTTGTTTACCTAGTCAATGGTAGAGTTCGTGCGCGAGTCCAACTCGCACTTGGCCGTATTTTACTGACATACAGCGCAACTACACACCAACTAGAATTTACCATCGAATTCATTGAAATATCAAATGAGGCGTCGTTTCTGGGAACTCATGTCGGAGATTTCACGGGCCAGTGCGCGTAATACGGAGGGTTACGGAACCAATAAAAACCTGTCAAACCCATGACAGGTGCGGTGCGAGGGAAACCCCGTTTACATAATTAAACCCGCTACTTCTCATTTTGTTGTGACAGACCGGAAATTCGAATATTGCTTTTGTGAAAATCTTCTAAGAAATACGTTTGGTCTGAAAGTGATTCTAGGGTAGGCGTAGCGCGTCAAGACTCAAGACGTATTCGCATTAGTATATGATGGATACCCATGATTGAAAAGCTATCTTTGGTTCATCATCATCATCACGATGCATGAGAGCAATCAATCCATACTAATATTATAAAATTTAATGCGAATCCGTCTGTTACCTTTTCACTCCCAAACGACTGAACTGATTATACTGAAATTTGGTATGGAGATACTTTGAGTCCCGAGAAAGGACATAATATGTTCTGGGGACACGGTAGTATCCCCGCCGAGACGAGCGAAGCGAAGCGCAAGGGCACTACCTACCTTTTCTCGAAGTGTTTCGCTGTTTTTTGAACCTTCATAGAATTGGTTTCCGTTGTAGCAGATAGTTCATATTTTCAGGATATGATGTCATCAATAGACTTATTAAGCATACAAAGTCATTGGGGGAAGTTGACCGTCATAGACTGGTTTCCAATATAGCAGATAGTTCATATTCTCGGGATATGATGTCAATAATAGACTTATTAAACATACAAAGTCTCAATTGAATAGGTCTAATACTTTAGATTTTATTGATATCTAAAATACTTACGCCGAAATTTGGTTACGCCGTAAAATAAGTTTAGTAGGGGTAATAGAAGTTTAAATATGAGACTTTCACCAATCTTATGAATTAGGACATAAAAATTTACACGGGATAGACATTAACTAAAAACCTTTTAATTAAAAAAAAAAAAAAAAAACTAAAAAGACTGCCTAGCAAGTAGCAACTTACAAAATGGACTGAAATCCCACAAAAAACATTTCATGTAAAATGTTAGAAGCTTGGCTCCACATTAAATCTGATGTCTTTTTCACAGGACAAACCTTTTGTGGTCGTCGAGGTAACATTTTACATGAAATGTTTTTGGTGGGATACTTTTTATCCCGGAAAAATGTACGGCTCCCACGCGATAAACGGATTTTCACGCAACGAAGTTGCGGGTGTCATCTAGTCAAACAAAATAAACTTATTATGCCTCTATCTTCACGTCCGTAATAGCTTATACATCAGAGCAATCCCAAATGGAGAAACAGTTTCTATCAAATGCTTAAACGCTTTGAGAAGCGTTAAGTTAGCAAGTTAAGACGTGCTCAATTTTATTAATCACAATATGATTAACGACCATGGACCATGGAAGGCCATGCTCCTTTGAAGGCCAACTATTAAAAACTCATAGTTATCTTCATAGTAAGACATATTATTTCTGCTACACACTTAGATCCATCAAACTTAAGGCCACAAACGCGGCGGCGAGTCGATCGCGCCGCAATTGTGGCTGTGCGATCTCATTGTTTGTAGACTTTGGTTGTCGAGGTTACAAATGTAATTGAAAAAACACTGCAAAACTTAAGTTTTTTGTTACATAACCTATATCTAACTCACATTTTATTACAGTGAATTGTCGTATAAGGATATATTATGTATGGTACCTACTAATAAAAGAAAATCTACTTATGCCTCGATTTAAGTTAAAATATTGGTAATGTTCCTTATAGGAAGGCCGGTGGTTCCTTATAAGGCCCAACCAAAGATTTGATGGTTGGCCTTGCTAGGGTACATGGACTTTACAAGGAACATATTAAAATCATTAACATGTTAGCACACAACAACACATTATATTGAGCATTTCACGTATTGCTTAATTGAAAGAGATTATAATATCGTTTTAGGAAAAGCAGATAAATAAATACTTGTAATTCTATTTTCAAGTTAAACGACTGATGTATAATATTGGCCTTGTTTGGAGCTGTGTTCCTTGCAAAGCCATTTGGAAGAGCTTAACAAAACTTAAGCTTATTAAATGGCTTGTGGCAGCTACTGCAACTTAGAACAATGTATTAGTATAGTATAGTATCTATAAACATGTAAATCAGATAATAAAAATTTCATATATAAAATAAATAGGTACCTAATAAATAATATTACATTGTACATAGACTACGTCGCCAAAATTAATTGCGCACTACTTTTTCGGGCAGATTTTGTATGGAATAATTTTTCATTGTTGGCGACACCGGCAGTCTCCCTAGGCAGACACGCGTAATCTGTGGTCGTTACCTATATAAGGTCTTGATGTAAATTATTGTTAGTCAGTCGAAATAATAACTCGTAACAGTGAGTCGAAATAATACCTCATAACAGTCGCGCGTGAAATAGTAGTTACCTATCGTTATTAATTGTTAGTGCGCAGTTCAATGATGAAAAACTCAAAGCAGATATGTTACTACCTCGCGCGTTGTGAAGATTCAAATACGGCCCAATTGGGTCGTCTGTTATTTAGTCTGCATCGAGCGCAGTCACGAACGTGCCGCGTCTTGTCTTACCTAAATAAATTGAAAATGACGTAGTGCGTGTTTCGAAAATGTACCGATTATGACTCAAAAGAAAACAAAACACATGGAATCTCTTACCACATGTCTTGATTGCAATAAATACCTCGATTATTTACATTTTCAATTATTTTTTCGAACAATCTGGAAAAAATCGAATTTTCGTCATAGCTCAGGCGAAGAAAGAGACAGCGATACGATTCGACGTTTAAAAATAGAACTGTCTCTTTTATGTAAATGGTTTTTCGTATCTTTTGTTTCACTTATCTGTCAAATTTGTCAATGTTTGCAATTTTGAATTTGAAAATTGTTCGGAAGAGATTTAAGCCGGAAAATAGTATGGACGTAACAGATCTGTATACTTATACAGATCTGTTACGTCCATACTATTTTCCGGCATTAATATCCGGTAGAATATCATTGGCGCAGTTAGTTTCTCGTACTTGCGGTAGTAGATCGAATTGTAACCATTGTAAAGTAACTTCAATCCTTAGACAAGTATTGTGTCTGTGTGTACAAACTAAGTGAAAATATATGAATAAACTAAGTGGTTCCGTAATCCTGCATTTTTTTTGAAACTATAACGTAGGTACCTAACAACTACCTTACAGGCTATTCAAGCCCTAGCTTAAAAAAGTGCCTTAAAAAGTAATTTATAATATGATACCTGATAAAACAGAGCATTACTTGATAATTTGTTTCCTTAATTTATGTAGTTAGTTAACGAATAAAAAGTATTTTCTCGTTAGAGTGGCTTTACATGGTCCAGGGTCCTTAGGTACATTTTTGTTATTAAGAAAATTCAGCGAATGTCTATCGAAAGTTTAATTTCTTGCATTTATCAAGAGTTTTTGTTAAATAATACGTAAATTCATAAAATATGTGTTGTGTGTGCCAAAAATAAATACCAAAAGCAAATCAAAAAGATTTAGGTAATATTTCCATCGAAATACCGTATCTACTATAGTCCATAGATTACTATAGAACGATAACTCTCATACAATAGAATTATCTCCAATTTCATTTTCTCACTGGTAGAATAATTAAAGGACCTGTCATAAATGGAAACATCGGTGAACGAATGACTTTGTTAGCATAAAAACTCTCCAAGATACATGACACACAAAAAACACATAAAATAGACCGTCTCAAAAAACATTACGACACAAATAACTTGTGCATTTTGCAGTAACAATACAATAGCAATAACTGCAGTGTGCATTTTGAGGAAACATCTTTTTGACTCGATAACTTTTCCATCGTATAGTACTTATTTCATGCATATATATTCCCTATATTATGGTGAAGTGACAGTTCGATTATGCTAAACCAATTTAAAGTTACAATGTCGGAACGGATTCATTTGCATGCTGCATCCTTCAGCCCGGCGGCTCCGGCGAAAAAATCTCATTTATTATGCAACCCCCATTCCGCTGTATAACACAATTTTATCAGTCTGATAATAAACAAGCAATGGCGACTCACTGAACAGATATTTTTAAAATACAGTGCGAAAGCTACCGCAGCGGATACGTCCGCAGCGACAATATTTTCCTTAGACAGCTTACTTATATTATTATTTAGTAGCTTTCGCTCGGTGTTCAACAAGGTAACGATTTAATTGTCAGTACCTTATTACTTTTAAGTTATTGAACACTGAATGGTCAAAGGGATATTATGTTCGAAGAGGGCAAAGGGGGAAGGGGTACTTTAAAATGTAAGAGTTTTGTTAGTTTGATTTGTATTACTTATTGTTATACTTACGATAATAATATGTAACCTACTTTGTCTACAGGGATTTTTGGGGTGTTTAACTGTTTAATAAAGAATAATATTATTTGATATTATAACACAGCGAATACCACCAGGTTAATAAACCACTATGATCCTCCTTCATCCTCCGGCATTAACAATACGAAAACAAAACATAACGTAAAATAATAATACTATAATAATTAATTCATAGGTTTTTGTGGCCATCAGGCTAATATAATTTTTGCACCATACTTTTAACGACAAACTTCAATAACATCAATTAGAATGGATTCGCTCAGTTCTACTTCTATTAGGTTCTATTACGTCTATTCTGTAATGTCTGTGTAAACGCGGGAAAAAGAAACATGGCGGACGCATCCGTTGGTGGACGTTTCGACAGATCCCTTATTGGGTTCGTGCACAGACAAAAGGGAAAAGTGGAGCTGCCAGTTGGATCTAGGTTTTCATGTTAATTTCAATGTTATGCTTAAAATAGCTTTTGTTTTATCTGAGTTACTGTAATGGTATGAACTGACCCGGGAAACGCTGTTTTGACATAATTTATTATACGTTCACAATATATTATACTTTATTATGCATGGATTATAATTCCGCTGAGAAGAATCTAAGCAAATACAAGGTGTAAAAATTTACTCAAACAAAAATTAAAGGGTAACTCTTTCAGCGATTTAACTTTCACATTTCCCCAGATAAGGGATATCTTAAACGTTTCACTCATTTATGTTTGAACTTGTAATTTGTAAAGGGACAGACAGTCCCACATCCCACATCCCAGAAAGCGACTAGTTTTAGAAGCGACTATCTACTGACAACAGGGATGATGACAAGGTCAAAGATTAGCGAATTTTGTTAATAAAATAAAGAAATCACTACAAATCAATACAAAATAAGTGTTCCCAAAATTTCAGCTTGATAGCATTTGTATTTTTTTTGTTATGCGCCTTCAAAGTTTGATAATCAAGTCGATTTTTTCAATTAAATTTCTTAATATTTGTATACCATTCGATAATTTATGCAATTAAAAGCAACTTTTGTTATGAAACCACTTTCATAAACGCAATATTTAATATACCTACCGAACAAAGTTCTCTCCCGATGCGTACAAACTACGAAAGAGTGACGTCATTCTTTCGTAGCACTTTGTATGGAGCGTTTCGGGCAGGTCTATTTTATGAGATGTTTGAATTGTCATATCTTGGTGAATTTTTAAGCTATCAGAGTCATTCTTTCAGCAATGTTTCTATTTTTAAGGGTCTTTCAATTACCAATAAGAAAAAAAAAATAGTCACCATGCCTATTGAGATAAGTACTTAGTTAGCATTTTTAATACTACAATTAAAGTGAAATATTATACCTTCGCAGTTCCGTTCCAGCCGAAACAGAACTCGAAATATAACGATGTAATTTAAATGCAATAAAAATATATTGTTAGGATCCCGATAAAATTGAATATAAAAAAGCATGAGGTCGTAAAAGTACTTTACGAGCATACACGTACCAGATGTTAGGGCCTTCCTGTATCGGTTTTCGGCGTACGCACAATTATATAACAAATAAAACCATACAAGTTTTCAGAGCACAAGTGGGCTCAAAAGTATCAAAATATAATTCGATTCAAAAAAAATAGAGTTTTTAGTGGAACTAAGAGACCGAGCTTTTTTCGCATAGTTTTCAGTCATGATAACTCGATATTGCGCGGTTTCTGAGTACTAAACACTGTCTATACTATTTTGCTTTATACGTAATATACACGTCTTATACCTATAGATGCTTGATTCCATCATCAATGGATATACTTGCCGCTGTAACTGGGAATCCAAGTATTACGATATTATCTCCTTTAAAAATCACATGAGAACATTAAATAACTTTGATTATTTTTAGCTAGAGAAACTTTGTGGCGGTACCCACAATTCACCTAACAATCCTGCATCGCGCTATCGAAGTTTTCTAAGTGCGTCGGTATATTATACGACAGCTGAAATGTATCACGTGGGCTCCGGCCTGACCGAGCAAAACCTCGCTCGATCGGAAGATCTTTCTTTGTGGCCACCACGCATATTCCCACATTGGTGACCCTCGACAGATCACAGAACACGCCTCCTTCACCATCATCACTCCCCGCCCCTCCGCACCGCGCCAGCCAGCATCGCCTCATCGGGTACCTCGTCCACTAGCCGCAATGTACCGCGGCCTGGGCGACTCTGCATCGGCATCATCGGGCTTTCTCACTACACTGACCGGTCAGCAAGCAGAGCACATCTCTCCTGGTCAGCACGTAGCATCAGCCCCGCACGGCAACTATCCGAGTCACTGGATCCCGTGCACCAGCATCACAGTTCCGACTCACTGGGACTTCACTGCAACAGTTCCAACTCACTGGAACTCTCTGGCACTGGCGACTCAAGCGACAAGACTTCAAGATTCGACCTCCGGTCTATATATGTATATATATATATATATATATATATATATATATATATATATATATATATATATATATAATCCGAAACCGGACCCGGTCTGCACCGGCTACCTATTAAACAAGATTTCCGGCTATTAGCTAGAGCTATAGCTGTTAAACCTACGAGTATATGAGACCATTTATACCGGAAATATAATAAAAGATTTTAAATGTGTCACCATGTGTACATTAGAAAAGTATTAACTTGTTAAAAAAATTCCAAGTTAGTTATGTAGGATTGACAGGTCAAATTAATATAAAAACTGCAAATTTGCTTCTGGAATAGCATATTGCTTTACTTATATTAAAAACTAAAATAAAAAGTAATCGTTTTTTTGTTTCTGCTCAAAAATATTTCACGGCAAATATTTTCTCGATTTTATCGAGTAACTTTAGTGACTCAATGCAGTTCCTCTAACCTTCTGTTTAAGTATTAGTCAGGAATAAAAAAAAAACAAAGTTCAAATGAATAAAAAAATTTGGTATAGAAATATTGACAACCCTAAAATCATAGTTACCATAGAAAACTTTAGAAGCCTCTAACTTCGGTGCCCTTCATTATTTGGATCTAATTTTTTTTACACGAATTCTTGTACATTTAAGTAACAATTCTATATAAAAATAAAATCCAAATAATTAGAAATACGTTCATAATAAATTAAAGAAAAAAAAAAACATAAATCGTAAATAAGTCTTTAAACACTTATTTAAGAAATAAGTAAATCAGGTTAAATTGTGTGTTTTTTTATTATTGTCATTCAGAATAATCAAGAAGACAATTAAGTAAATATTTAAAAAGTTATGGCAATTTTTAATTTTATTGAAAAAAAAATTAAAAGTGTTTTTTTATTGTTCATAATAAGAAATTAACGCATGTAAATACTAATAAATTACTTACATAACATTTCTGTTCAAGATTTCGAAAAAAAAAGGCATGGCCAATTTTTTGGACAAAAAATACACTGTGCAATGGTAGGAATATTATAAGATTTCATAAAATATAACTAGCTCTCAGCATCGTGTTACGTTTAAACTAATAAGTATTATATACATCTCGCGTTACTCGTTAGCTCCAGCCAACGTCGAGGCTCGAGGGAGGCACAGAAATGGTTGAATCGCAGATTCCTAAATAGATGACTGGCTGAACCACGGCAGCCTTATTTTTACGTTTTAACTTTATTAAGTTAACACAGGTTAAAGTCGCGTTACTAATCAAAGCCTACTTAATCCGCATACATAAATAGAGTTTGTCATCTGATTACTTTAATTGTTGTCTGCTACTTCGTTCACGTCAACACATGAAAGTAGTACTTGTAACATGAAGTTTCCTCGTTTTTTCTAGACTTTCAACCGATTCCTCGCTCCTACATCGCAGCGTGACGTTATGTAGCCAGAAGCTTTCTTCAATAAATATAGTCATTATTAGCAAATGGGCAAAATTTTTCAATGTAGAGAACATTGAGAACTTTAGACTGCCAAAATCCTACCTTGGACATCACATTAGTTACTCAAAAATCCACCGAAGAATGTGTCCACTTAAGGCGTTTTGTGTCTACAGGAAAAGGGCCATTACTGAACACATGATTATTTTTTTACGAATACTGGTAATGACGACAAAATATATTTTTATTCGTAACACTTCTGATGCACTTATCTTTATAAAACTCCTGTCCCGCATGACCACGGAAACGTACAGGTATAAAAGTTGGGACGCGTGACACCTGTGTCGTCCCCACAGACTCAAGAATTATGATAAACGATTTTTATTTAAGTTTAACTCCATCTCGGGGGGCGACTCAGGAAATTCTATTTCATGTTTCCGTCGTAATCATTATTAAACAACTAGTTGACGCCCGCAACTCTGTTGCGCTAAAATCAGTTCAGCGGTTTGGGCCTGAAAAGGTTACAGACAGACACACTTTCACATTTATTATATTAAGTATGGATTTTAATGTGTACATGGTGGAACAAAACTAAGTTTTAATAATGAAAACGGTTGCAAATTGTTTTTGAATATTATTACGTAATGCAATAATTGCTATTTTTTGGACATACCGGGGAAAAATCCATGTATTTCGTTATTTCGTTGTATAGAACTCTGTCAAGACTCTTTGAGACACCCCCATGGCCCATGGTAAAGGCGCATTAAATGCTACAAGCTCCTGTAAGTTTAATAGGGTGTAACAAAGCAAAGTGATTATAGATAAATATGATTAAATAGTAGCGCTGAAAGAGCATTTTTTTGTGATTTGTATGAGCGAGCGTCACAGCATCATGAATTTGCAAAGTTAAAGAAAAGTTACTTTTTTAGCGCTGCTACTTTCACAGTGAACTCTATGCAGGGACCCTGCAAATTTTCGCCATCATTCCAACTTCCATGCGAAAAATATACCATCCTCATCATCTTGATGAGTGGCAGTCTTCCACCGTGCGTTTTTTCACGTAACTTTCTGCCCAGCACTTTAAAACTGAACTGTCTCCAGCAGTATATCCGGACCATTACGACCTGCAAACTATCATGAGGAGAGCGTATTCCCACTTCCCCAAAGGCCGGCAACGCACCTGCAACTCTTCTGATGTTGCGATTGTCAATAGGCGACGGTAGCTGCATTCCATCAGGTGAACCGTTTGCTCGTTTGCCTCTTAATATTATAAAAAAATATATATCTAAACACACTTTTTCTCTTTGCTTTCGATTCAGATTATAATTATACGTCATATTCAAGCACGCAACCGACAGAGTAATCTTAAAACATTTGAGTTGATTAAACATTTACACATTGGAAGATATTTTGAGAGCAAACACGATCAAAGGTATTAAAGATACAGATTTTACATGTATGGAGAATTTGTAATTTCGTCGGTAAATTGTTTTTACGGATTCCGAAATGTTCTCGAGTTGTTTTTATGTAGACGAAATATTTTAGCTAATCATAATTTAAGGTTGTGTATTTTTTAAGATATGAGGAATCCATAATAATATTGTAAAAAATATGTGCGTTACTATTTTCTCTAACACTTATTTTTTTATATAATGATGCTCACGTTGAGAACTAGCCCGGCGGGAAGAACCAGCGAAAGAAACAACTTAGGGCCGAATTTTTCCAAAAAGTTTGAAAATTTTTGTATTAAACATAATAGAGTGTATATAATATTATAGTGTTACTATAAAAGTGTTTCATTTTACTCACTTTGACTACCGTCTGAGAGACTCTATTTACATTATTTTAAGCTACGTAATGCAAAGTACGCTCACAACACTTGTCGACCCATCGAAATATAATACAGTATAGAACAATAACTCTCAAACGTTTAACTGCTTAAATAAGGCTCCTGGTTCTTATAATAACGTAGCTAGAGGAACGAGAATTGTATGACCGACTCGCGTTTGACAATCAACCGAAACTACGAAAGATCCTTGAAGCACCTATGTAGGTTTGCAATCCCGGCATCCGGGGAACATTTCTTGACTCAGTTACTCTTCTATAGTATTTATTATTCGTAGTGTCGACCTTATTAATATGATGATAAGGTTCACAAGTTGTCCTAAATACTTTTGGTCCACACTAAAGTATATTTTGCATAACTCGTTAGCGAAATAACGTCTATTTAAAACGACTTGGTAAGTTCTGAAACGTGCTACACTTTGTAGGAGCTGTTAAGTTACATTGACATACTATTTTTAGACGTCACATCCCTAATACAATCGAGGAACTAGGAGAAAGATGGAGGATATTATATTATTGCGTCAGATGGTAGATGACACTGATGTTATATAAAGAGTTTTTTTCTTTACTTAAGTTGATGACCATCTTCATTAAGAGCGCTTACAGATGAACGGCACGTGTCGGCGGCATGCGTCGGCGGCAGTCGACGGCAGGCGATGGCACGTGTCGACGGCAGTTGACGGCACGTGTTGGCGGCAGTCAACGGCAGCCGTCGACAGTTTATCACGCTTGCAGTTGTGACGTACCACGTAAAGGTAAGCGTGCACAGGTCGGTATCGTACGCAACGGACATACTGGCTAGTCGGTAATCCGTACGCTGCTGATACAGTGGACGTACTGTGAAAAAAATATCCGTTTGATGCGATACGTCCGTTGCGTACGATACCGACCTGTGGACGCTTACCTTTAGGCGATACGTTACAACTGGGGGCCTACCACCACCTCTACTAAGCGACACTGTTTGACAGATGAGCAATATTACTTTAACGTCAAACTAAAGATCTTAAAAAAGTTGATATTTCACAGCGGATTTAACAATGTTTTGCATTTATTACTGTTTTTTAGTAAAATTATATTTGAAAAGTGAGTACGGTAATGTTATTGTAATCTTACAACAAAGTGTTCTGGAAACATGATAGTTTTAGGAAAGGTCATGGTAGGCCCTCTGCAAGTGTCATAAACTGTCAACGGCTGCCATCGTCTGCCGTCGACTGCTGCGGACACGTGCCGTCAACTGCCATCGACTGCCGCCGACGTGTGCCGCCGACTGCCGTCGACTGCCGCCGACACGTGCCGTTCGTTTGTAAGAAGCCGATGTATTTCTATATAATAAATGGTGCTGAGAAGCAAACAGAGCTTCTAAAACATAAGGATTACATTATGGTCCTAAAATACCACTGTTGTCACAAATTGTTTCAGATTTTTTGTGCGTGACAGAACGCTCTAGAACAGCGCAGTCAAATACTGCATTCATCTAGATTCTAGATAATAACTAATAACATACAAATGATGGCGAAAAGTTTCAGCCGGTATATGCAACGTCTATAGTATGATACGTCGGGTCCACAATAAACTTTATCCCGCTGATTGCGAGGGAAAAAACTTGGGCAAACTTCGAACCCTGTACCCTTGGCCGCTGCATTAAAATTCACTTTGCGAGCGGCTAACGAAACACGGGGATTAACAGCCGTGTTTTTGTTATGCTAAATACGCGCTATGTGCTACTATCAGTGAAATTGATTCATAGGCAGTTGACGGACCTACGTCATTTGGTTGGATAATGTCAACTGTAAGTCTTCATCTGTCGACTGGGTTTGACAAAACGCGACGAAAATATGTAGGTCCGCTATCTGCCTATTGATGCGCTTATACGGACAACTAAAATTGCTCAACTCCAGTCAACTTTAACGTCACGAGTCACGACTACATAAAGCAATTTGCGGCAACATGCAGCAATATTGCGCAATACAACATTGAGGGCCTGTTTCACCACTTCCTGATAAGTGCCAGATAGTCTATCCACAACTTAACTTGACAGATAAAGTATGGATAATCCGTCAAATAAGCTGTGGATAGCCTATCCGGCACTTTATCAGGAAGTGGTGAAACAGGCCCTGAGTGATGTAGCCATCGAATATTTGAGCGATATGACATTGAGCGATATGAAATAAATTGCTCAATATTGCTCCACTAATTGCTCCAGATCGCTCCATTCGTGTCGCCGAGCAATTATTGTCGTAATTATTGCCCGTGTAAGCGCTTCTTATGAATCAATCGTCGGATGGGCGCCTGATCTCTCGCCAGTCGTGTCGGTCGTCTGTCCCACTGGGTTATGAGAGTAAAAGGAATAGTATAATATGCTCTTGTGTACTGCGTACCCTCTTGGGCACTATAAAATTAGTCCTGCGTAACTTGCCTGGTTTCAATGAAACCGGCATCGTACGTACTATAAGAAAAAATTAATTGACCGATAGCGGACCTACATTATTGAGTCGGGTTATCCGACTAAAACAAGTATTAAATAAAAATATTCGTATTATCGCCATACTTTTTGCGCCTGTACCGGCAAACAGAATTTAACCCGCAGGTGTCGTAAATAAGGGGTGTAAAGGAGAGAACAAAAAATAGAGAGAAATAGGAGAGAAGAAAAAATATAGAGCGGACACCCCCGGGGGCTATTAATGAATTGAGCCTAGTTCGACGGTGATAAATTGGCGGGAAAACATCGAGACACCATGATGAGTTTGGTTTTTTCAAGTTGGCAACATTGTTCGTTGACGATTTTGTTTGGAAGTGTGGTAAAGTGAGGACGAAGTTTGGGGAATTTTATGACCTGTGTTAACCAAAGATTTAGTTTGGTACCGAAATAAGCTAGCAAAACAAGCTCGGTGGTAAAATAAACATTTTTATAATTAAGTATGTGAATTTAAATAATAATATAATTATTATCAAATAGCTATTTTTATAATTAAACATTGTACTTGCCCTCAGATAATATATTTAACACCCAAATATTATTAGTACAAAAATTAATATCAAATGTTGCAGGTTTTTAAGAATGAAGTTTTTGCAAATTATAATATTTTCTTAATGAAAATGACTATGACTTGGAAGTCAAAACACAGTATCTAGAACTTATCTGTGTAAAGGAGTGTGCAGTTTTTAACTCAAACAAAAACCCGCGTGAACTTTGAGAATCGAAACGTCGCTGAAGTTTGAAATTGGAATGTGAATCAGTCAAATACTACGAACGCATAATAAGTCAATGTACTCGTACTGTATTCAAACGGCGTTAAAGTTGATTGAAATCTCGAATCACAAATAATAATGTATTTTCCTATCTATCACATTATTCTTAAGCATGTTTTACATACACATAGTTGTTGGTTAAAATTGAAATTGAGTGCCAATTTCAAGATGAAAGATAATATATCCAATATCCATACTAATATTATATGCGAAAGTGCCTGTCTGTTACTTCTTGAAGCCAAAACCGCTGAACCGATTTTTCTGAAATGGAGATACTTTGATTTCCGGGAAAGGATATATTATTATGATACTTTTTATTTCGGAAAAATGTGCGGTTCCCGCGTGATAAACCAATTTTGGTGCAACGGAGTTGCGGACGCCATCTATAGTTAATAATAATGTCTCCTACGCCGGTTTTAGCGGCCGGTTTCATTGAAACTATAATATCTCTGATAATACTTTATTATTAAAGAATAATGAATGTTTGCTGGATGTAATAAAACAAAGTGGCAGTACTTTAGGATGCATCCCTTATATATGAAGTTCTCTTTGAAAGTAGTAGCGCTGAAAGAGTTTTTAATTTTTGTATGGGCAAAATCATTACATTGCGCAATTTCTCATAAAAACGTAGTAGCCAAAAATAACTTTTACAGAGCTGTTAGTGAACTCTATAATACACATACAAACCCGAAGACCCCTGATAGACGTACGAACTTTAAAGGGGCGACTAACCCTAAATTGTCGATCTTATAATTCATTTTTATACTTGAAAATAAGCCCCGATTTGTTTCATTTTCTTAACATAGACACTACATTATATTTCCAAGAATTTGATCTGAGCGAAAACACGATATCTTTAAATTTTCTCCATAGAAAAAATCACAAAGATGCATCTAATTTTCACGAATTTTTCATATATTGCCATAACCGTGCATTAAACTAAGTTAATATTTTAACAAATTGTATAAAATACTATCATTGAGAATCTGACCTAGCGGATTTTTAAAATGTTGTATATTTATCGAGTTATTGAGAAAAACTAATTTGGCGATGAATCCGCGTCGTCCTTTTTCACCTGGCATATAAAAGACGGGCGTGAGTGTGAAGAGAGAAGGACGATGTTTGATTTTTTAGGTTAGTCGCCCTCTTAAGCACGCGGGTTTTAAGTTCGCGAACTTACTCGGCTCGACGTCGGTGATAGACGTACGAACTTTAAGCAGGCGGGTTTTACGATCGCGAGCTTACTCGGCTCGACGTCGGTGACACACGAGAATGGCTCACACTGGATTACCATGTCCCCAGGCTCGCGGCTCGCGGCTCGTAGTCTTGCCAGACGTACGAGCCGAGACGAGCTACGAGTAAAATTCCAAGACGGCGAACTTGCGCGGCAATCTTTAAGTACGCGGTTTTTAGGTGACACATAGGCGATTAAGATCGTCGAGCCATAAGTCCGCGTACTTACTCGCACGTCTATCACCCCTTTAAACTATTATCGCTTTGTTTTTTCACACCATATTGTATGCTGCTAAAATATCCTTATCAGGCCGGTTTTAGCACTACCAGCGCCATGGGCGAGATTTCTTCGGCGCCCAGGGTGTTGGTAGTGCTGAAAAAATCGGCGCCCCTTTTGTTTGCCTTCAGCGCCCCTTTTTATCTGGCGCCTTGGGCGGTCGCCCGAGAGTGTAGCTCCCCCTAACGCCGCTACTGATCCTTATCCCACTTAAATTTAGCCGCTGGATCACGTGTGGGTCACGTGGTCGCACACGACACTAAACCACTCCACTTAGTCTCAGATAATCCATTTTAATTGAAAAGATTAAATCTAAATAAATATATCGCAAGTTTTACTTATAATATAGTTCTTAGGAGGTGTTAGTAGAGTTTGTTCATCTGTTACATAAAATCTTGTTATTTTGAAATCTCTTTATATATTTTTTATTAAATTATTTTATTTTCCGTAATAATGTATTTGTGCTTTTATTGTAATCTATATTTTATTCAACAGCAACAAAATGTTGTTTAGTATTGTGGGATACGATTGGGCGCCTCAAAGGAAGATCTTTCGACCGATCGAGATAGTATGGTCGTTCAGGATGAAGTCCACTGACACTATTTCGAACGTTCAATATAAGGCCGATCTTAGAAACTTCGATAGCGCAATGCAGGATTATGGCGCTAGTTGTAAGTACCGCTATATACTAATTATTATTATTATTAACTAGATGTTCCGCGCGGCTTCGCCCGCGTAAATTAGGAATTTCACGGAAACGGAAAAAAATAGCCTATGTCACTTCACGTGGTCTATTCTTCATGTGTGCCAAAAAGCATAAAAATTGCTCCAGTAGTTCTTAAGATAATACGCAATTTCATATAATTTTCCCGTTTTTTCCACATTTTCCTCTGTTTCTGTGCTCCTATTGTCGAGTGTGTGGCAGCTCAAGCCGGGAGTCGCGGGTTCGAATCCCGCCGACGGAACAAAAAGTTTTCAAATATGTGTATGATATAATAAAAATATTAAATATATGTATAGTATAAAAGTATTAAATATATTTCCGTTGTCTGGTACCTGTAACACAAGTCCTTCAGGTACTTAGCACGGGGCCAGACTGACGTGAAGTGAAGCGTCCATAGATATTATTATTATTATTAGCGTGATAAAATATAGCCTATAGCCTTCCTCGATAAATGAGCTATCTAACACTGAAATAATTTTTCAAATCAGACCAGTAGTTCCTGAGATTAGCGCGTTCAAACAAACAAACAAACAAACTCTTCAGAATTATAATATTAGCATAGATTGAGAGCCGATGGTATACAGTACTGCTACGAAAGCGTAGAGCTCTACGTTTTCGTAGTGGCTCTACGCCAAAGCTACGTAGGTAAGAAGCAACGTTTTGATAAAGAAAAATTTACCAGTTACATTGTCGATGTCATTTTATTTAGATTCATACATACTTACAAGATGCTACCAGCTACTTTAGTAGTGAAATAGTTCATTTATCACGCGGTAACCGTACTTTTTTGCGATAAATCTATGCTATGTTTAAGAAATTTTATCCGAATCGGTTAAGCGATTTAAGCTTAAAGAGAACAGACAAAGATAGACGGACACATTTCTGTATCTATATTTAATATTATAAAGCGGAAGAGTTTGTTTGTTTGTTTGAACGCGCTAATCTCAGGAACTTCTGGTCCGATTTGAAAAATTCTTTCAGTGTTAGATATTCCATATATCGAGGAAGGCTATAGGCTATATTTTATCACGCTAAGACTAATAGGAGCGAAGAAATAGAGGAAAATGTGGATAAAACGGGGGGAAATTATTTGAAAGGGCTTATTTGAACGCGCTAATCTCAGGAACTTCTGGTCCGATTTGAAAAATTCTTTTAGTGTTAGATAGCTCATTTATCGAGTAAGGCTATAGGTTATATTTTATCACGCTAAGTCTAATAGGAGCGAAGAAATAGAAGAAAATGTGGAAAAAACGGGAGAAATTATTTGAAAGGTTTATCTCACGAACTACTACAGCAATTTTTCTGTTATTTGGGCCAGATAAGAAGTAGACCACGTGAAGGATCATAGGCTATGTTTTGTAGACTGATTTGTCTGTGAAATATCTAATTTACGCGGGCGAAGCCGCGCGGAACGTCTAGTATAATATAATATGAAAGCATCGATTTCCAATTAATTTTTTAGTCTACGTTTCTACAGAGATTTCCGTAAATAATTTTGCATGACGTTTTAGAAACATTTGAATCATGAAAATATATTCATCACGAATAAAGTTAATTTCTATAATGATACGAGATCAAGTACATAACAATAATTTTAGGTAAGATTTCCCATAAGCAGTTAATATCCTAAATATTTCAGAATATTAATTAGTGTGCTAATTATGAAATAACTATGTTATTACGAAATAAATTAACAAATAGATGAAACACACTAAATACGCTGAACTGATTACGAATTTGATTAAAACTAAATTTAGAACTGTTGGATTGGAATTTCGTGGAATTTTTGGCACTCAGACATTGTATTTTAGAAAAGTGCTAAGGATTCAAAAGTGCTAAATATTGTAATATTTATATATCTACTTAATATGCTTAATAGTAAGTAATTTTATGATAATTATGTTCTTGAATCTTGATAGTCTTAGCTATGAATATGCTCATAAAAATTGCATGTACGAAAAATTGCAGTGACATAGCTAAACTCTGAAGAAATGAACAGTAATAGGGTTTTAACTTTTGGTACACAACCTTAAAACGAAAAAATAATATTGTTTTTATTAAAATACATTCTTATTTTTTTTAGTTTTCTACTTACTACCTTTAACTTAGTAAAGTTAGGTAATTAAGTAGCTTTTTTTTAACGGGCTGTGGCTCACCACACATTTCCATCGCTGTATCTCCTGAGTCGCCAGGATCGACGGCGGTATCCAACCACGAAAACCCTTTGATATGATCTCAGGGAGCCTGAGGGACATACTAAAGCTGGACCCGCAGCGAAATTAAACAGAAGATAGGAGGAGTAGGAAGTATCCAGTTTAAGTACAGCTACTTAGGTGCAAATTATAAACTATCATACTAAAATCGTACATTTCCTATGACAGTTAATTTGTTATTATCATAATAAGACCGTGTTCACACTAACAGTCAACCGCATACTATGAGCATTAGTTCAAAAGCGTAATAATGTATTATCGGTTACGGTTACATGCTTACAAGGCTGTTTTTCGTGTGGCCAAATTGGAACTAACGCCGCCACATTATAAAATGTCAATTGAGCTGTTTCACACCTACGTTCTCCTGTCGTTGTCATCCAAGAAACATTTTACGTCTTGCTGAAATATCTGACAATTTTACTGGCTGAAATAAAAACTGGTGTCATTTTGAGGTACAGTTGCTTTGCCTTAAATGTAATACCTCAAATGTAATTGGCGAGTCAAAACATCCTTGTAGGTTATAGGTATGAGTGAACCAAAAATGTGAAAATTGAAATACAGTGAACTGCGTAATGCTCGCTCACGTTCGGCAGCTGACAGTGTGGTGTGAATGAAGCCTAAGCGACAGTTCACATTGCAACGTGATGTATTTTAAAGTAAGCCATTTAAAATTGAACCTTATTTACGATACAAGAAGATGCATATTAAATTGACATACTTGCTGTCTGTGTTGGGCTGCCTATTCTGATTTTGAAAAGCATCACTTCGTCTAGTCACATTTCAATGTAAACTTTTCCAACAGGTATATAATATCTTATACGTGTATGTTCTATAATATGTTGCGCCCAAACGCGTAATGATGGATGGATACGATACATGGAAATGCTACAAAATATGTGGAGTGTCGACCCAGCCTTAGAGCGCAAGAGCGGGCGAATGCATATAATTAGAGATTTAATGGAACACCCTCGCTGGAATAATGAATATAAAATTAATCAAATTTAAATTAAACTTTGTAAAGTGTTTCCAATATTTTTGGTAAATTAAAGTCTATTCCCGTTTGAGGTAAGTCACATGGAAAATGACGCGTTCCGTTTTTTATTCTATTGAAAGAAAGAAAGGAAATGAGCCTGTCTTTTTTATGAGCCTCGTCTATACAATTTTCTGAATATTTTTTATTTGCAAATATAGAATTTACATATCAATAATAATAATTAATGTAATAGAATACTTCAATGTTTTCACGCTAGATGGCAGCACAGACGGTACTAGTTTTGTTTGACGTTTGGAAAAGTTTCAGTTAATATTCTGATATGACGTGTGCAACATGTCGGATTTTGGTCGGATTATTTACTGTATGTGCTAATAGCGCCCTCTGCTCCGACCTTTGCGTAATATTCCCTATTTAATAAGCACGTCATAATGCACAGGAGAATTGGCACGTTTAATACTTTCCATTATAATCATAGTCGCATAATGTACCATCGAAGAAATTGATTCATAGGCAGTTGACGGACCTACGTCATTTGGTCTGATTATGTCAATGACATAACACGACCAAACTACGTAGGTCCGCCATCTGCCTATGAATCAACTTCTCTAATAGTATATAGCTGATATTGATTCTACATTCGCGGCATATTCCAGTACAATCTAATAAAGGTCTTATATATTTACGCCCAGTTTTATCGCCATCGCACCATCGATGTATTATAAAAAACATGAATATTATAATCTGTGAAAAAAATCCATACTTACTAATGTTATAACTGCGGAAGTGTGTCTGTCTATCTGTTACCTATTCGCTCTCAAATAGTTTAAAACAATAATTATGGGTATGGTGATACCTAGAGTCCCGGGAAAAGATAGAATTGTGTTGAAATTTTGTGTGCTCACCCTGTAGGTCCTGGAATCGAGAATACATACAGTTCCAAAACGCGCCTATCAACAACAAATTTCTCACATCGTATCTTCCAAAACAACGTTAGCCGGATCAGGTAGTAATTAATAAAAGTTTAAAATAATAATGAATTACCTGTATAATACCGTGATCGATGTTGTTGTCCGAGCTGCGAGCGATCGACGATATTAGTCTCATCATTACTCCACTTTGTCCACGTCAAGTCTGCGGAGTGACTCGATGCCCTAATTACTTAGGTCTAGATATCTCGAAGATACTCAATCTTAGGTACCTATCCCATAATTTAATTTTATAGCTTCACATATTGTCCAATAATTTATAATATTCAAAATGCAAAATTTAATGTAATATACAATAATATACAAGTCCTATTTAAGTGATTCTTTTTCTGTTGTCCTATTTAAGTGATTGTTTTGAACTAGGTATTGTTCAACTTAAGGAATGCTGCAAGTTTCATCAATAGTTCCGTAGTTTTTGAGATAGGGAATTTTAATTCTCAATTACGTACAATTTTGAAGTCGGTTTTATCTTTTTAAAATACTATTAAAAGTATATCCGACAAAATGTATGGACGACCTTGTTACCTAGGGTAATAATTTCGCTACCATTTTGGAAAAGTGTATTATCCTAGGGACACTGGTTCACTAACACACCCAGTATAACAACCGCGAGTACACGTGTCTGAGATCGGCAACTGCCACTACACAACTGTCAGACTGACAGCTTGACAACTTGACAGATAGATTGCTGTCTCCACTACTGGTGTTTATCAGACAATATTACATATCGTATACAGGGTGTAACAAAACTAAGTGATAATACTTTAGGGGGTGTATGTATTCCTGGCATAGATTCCACTGTCAAAGTAGCAGCGCTGAAAGAGTAACTTTGTTTTCAATTTTGTATGGGAATATGCATGACGCTGGGGCGCTTGCATTTTTTTTTTTTTTTTTTTTAATGAAATAAGGGGGCAAACGAGCAAACGGGTCACCTGATGGAAAGCAACTTCCGTCGCCCATGGACACTCGCAGCATCAGAAGAGCTTCAAGTGCGTTGCCGGCCTTTTAAGAGGGAATAGGATAATAGGGGAGGGTAGGAAGGGAAGGGAATAGGGTAGGGTAGGGAAGGGAATAGGGTAGGGGATTGGGCCTCCGGTAAACTCACTCACTCGGCGAAACACAGCGCAAGCGCTGTTTCACGCCGGTTTTCTGTGAGAACGTGGTATTTCTCCGGTCGAGCCGGCCCATTTGTGCCGAAGCATAAAATGGGCGTACCCCATGTAAAATGTTTACTAAAAACCTTTATTAACACTTTTAACACATGAAATATGCAGATCGACTCCTTTGTTATGTCTTAGGAAATAGGACGTAACATTACCCGCTTTTGACGCTTATACACCGATAAAAGGCTCTCTCCTATTAGTCTATCTCAATGCATACACCACTCAAAGTGTTATCACTTAGGTTTGTTACACCTTGTATAGATATACTACAGAACGAAAAAATTTTTCAGCGTGCCATGTTAGGATGTTTAGTGTGTCTAGTTTCGACATCTAGGCCAGCATCTATAGCGTACCTGCAGTAACATTTTTACGAGTGTACATAAAACGGCAGTCGAACAGGGGCATATCGTATTCTTTTGTATATTTAACACTACTTCAGATAGGCGTTATAGCTTTACCGCTACTTCGTGATGGTAATGAAGTCGGTTATGATGCTAAGTAATAAGCGGCGAAAGGTTAAAATGTTACGGAGTTTCTGCGGTTTTTAAGGCTTTTGATATGATGTTCTGATTACTCATCCACACTAATATTATAAATGAAGACGTGAGTGGATATAACTAACATATTTTTATAACAAGGACAATTACTCATTTTTTCCCTTATAATTTGAATAAACCTTGTAACCTATCTACTTCATCATCTGGCTACACATGAAATCCACAATTTTTTCAACAAAAGCCTCCATTGATGCAAAAAAACGGGATTTTTTCTACTGTTACTTAGCTGGTTCTTCCACTCACGTCTTCAAATGTGAAAGTGTGTCTGTCTATCTGATACCTCTTCACGCCCAAACCGCTTAACCGATTTTGCTGAAATTTGGTATGGATATACCTTGTGTCCCGGGAAAAGACATAGGATACTTTTAATCCCGGAAAAATGTAAGGTTCCTGTGCGATAAACGAATTTTGGCGCAACGGAGTTGCGGGCGTCATTTCCAACGTAAACGTTATGTTTTTGGAGTGGTAATCGGGTCATTTGTTTAAATCGATGTACTGTCAATCATATCCTTTATTTAAAAACATAATATTACCTTTTTGGACTTGATTTATGGCCTATATAGAGGTATGATTTGCGATTAAATAATCGCATAAGAAAATTTTATTTTAAAAGTTTTCCACTTTTACCACAATAGAATATATTATGTTATATATGTAATGTAGATAAGAGTATTAAAATATTTTTAGTTATAAAACCTATCTGTATTATACAGGGTGCAATTAAAGCTGTTAACACTAACAGACGTTGGTGAAATTGAGCCTTAATGTTCAAGATAAGCATATCACAATCAATCCAGTCCTATCCAAGCTCCTAGTTTAAATATAACAATGAGAAGGGAATATAATATGCATCGGGCAGTCCGGGTGGGGGTGTAATTGCCGGCGTACATCGCGGACGTGACTCCGCTTAAACCGCCCTGTATTGAGCCGCGTACGACCTACGCGACTCACGGCCAATACCTTTTAATGTTCCATTAAATGCCCTAAGGCCCTAAGACCCAATTTCACCCACGTCTGTTAGTGTTAACAGCTTGTTAAAATGTCATGTCTTCTCTTTCATTCATATGAAAAACGAATAAAAATATGAAAGAGGTAACGCGGTACTAATTCGAGCATTAGTCGTTGGTGTAATTGAGTCTAAGGCTGCCTTCACATTATGTCGCGGGTACTGCGGCAGCGGCGCGGCAGCCGCAGTACTCGCGACGTAATGTGATGGCAGCCTAAGGGCTTTTTCTGTCATGGATATTAATACCCGCGCGCGGGTCCGCGTGCAACTTGCCCGCATCATATAATTTCATAGATGTGTTTTTCTATCATGCGGGTGCGTGCGCGTGCAAGCGATAGTACGCATGACAGGATAATCGTTAGGCTGTATTTATGTGCGTCCACCCAAATGCGCGTTTTGGCAGCTACACCGCTAGATGACAAGCAAATGTATGTAAAACGTTCGTTTATTTCACGAGCGAACGCGCCGGCTAGCATTCGAAACGCACGTGCGGAATTCGTTCCGTTCGGATAAAAAATCGGCCAAGTGCGAATTGGACTCGCGCACGAAGGGTTCCGTACATTATAAAGCAAAAATAGGTGACAAATGTGTTTTTTTGTACGGGACCCCCGTCAATTATTTATTTTATTTAAATATTATTAATTATTAAAGTATAAATACAATTGAGTATTTTGTGAACATTTCAAGTGCCTATTTATTGCTATTATTGATATCGAGCAAAAAATAGGAAAAAAAAATTCCGTTTGTTGTATGGGAGCCCCCCTTAAGTATTTAATTTATTTTGTTTTTAGTATTTGTTGTTATAGCGGCAACAGATATACACAATCTGTGAAAATTTCAGAAATCTAACTAAAGTGATTCTTGAGATACGAACCTGGAGACAGACAGACGGACAGACAGACATCGAAGTCTTAGTAATGGGGTCCCGTTTTTACCCTTTGGGTACGGAACCCTAAAATCTAACGAGTGCGTGAGTTAATGTATTTTTCTCACCTCCAGGCGGAAAACGTCAACTTTCTTCCCGCTGCGCTTACCGTTGTTGCCGTTTTCCGCTTCGGCTTCGCCTCGGCCAACAATTACAATGATCTGAGACATTTCTTATTTTCCTGCCCTAGGTGCGTAATGAATGTACTATTCTACTGATTATTGAATACGGAAAACGAATTTGGAAATCGAATACAGAAAACGTATGTATGCGGAAGTTAGTGCAGTGTGTACGCACATCACAGGTAGCGTATTTAGCACGGACACGATTTTATCGTTTCTTTCTCTTTAAACATTTGTCTAATTACTTTGTAAGCGTTTTGTTATTAACGCCTGCTAATGACCTTTTCAATTGGCTCGGAAAGTTATAAAAGGTTTTAACGTTAATGATAATGTATAAAAGACTATTTTTTTATAGCGAATTCAAAAAGTAAATGAGATGAAGAGTGATGGTATGACAGTACCTGGATTTGTGGTAGCCATGCCTAAACTACTGATCTGATTATAATATACTATCATAGACTAATTTGCTTAGTCTATGGTACTATGCATCAACAGGTCCGTAATAGGAGCCCGAATAATAACAGCTACATATTTTCCTTTTTTTTTTTAATTAGGGGGCAAACGAGCAAACCACCTGATAGAAAGCAAATACCGTCACCCATGGACAAAATATTGCTGTATGGGATTATAGTTTTTAACTTTTTGCTATTATCAGTAGAAATAATTCATAGTGCCTAGTGCACATAGACACAGATATAGATAAAATAAAAAAGTTTTATGTTGTATTTGTTATTATGGATGGATAAGGTTATGGGATATCTTATAGCCTCTTATTTTTGATAGCCATCGAAAGAATTGAAGTAGGCAATTTATCCTTAAGCACACACAAAGGAATACAACAACGAAATGCCTATATAAACTTACTTCTTTTTTGTATACGTAAAGAAATGCCTACTTGCACCAATCTGGATGATTGCTAATCGTTTGTGAAAAAGTTGCTATCCCCTTTTTATTAATACTGGTAGAGTAAATTGTGATTAAAGCAGAGATCACAGAAACCTTCGGTCTAAGGTTAACTCCTTAAGCCTTAGGACTTTCATCGGTTTAGGTTTTGGCGAAAATAGAAAACACTTGGCTAAACATGATTATTTTGGGCTCTTGCCTTCGGTAAGCTTCGGTAAAACGCATATACATTATACACATACGTAGAAGTTAAAACATAATTTTATATTTATACGTGGAAGTGCCATGCTTCGGCACGAATGGGCCGGCTCGACCGGAAAAATACCGCGTTCTCACAGAAAACCGGCGTGAAACAGCGCTTGCGCTGTGTTTCGCCGAGTGAGTGAGTTTACCGGAGGCCCAATCCCCTACTCTATTCCCTTCCCTACCCTCCCCTATTCCCTTCCCTTCCCATCCCTACCTTCCCCTATTCCCTTCCATTCCCATCCCTACCCTCCCCTATTACCCTATTCCCTCTTAAAAGGTCGGCAACGCACTTGCAGCTCTTCTGATGCTGCGAGTGTCCATGGGCGACGGAAGTTGCTTTCCATCAGGTGACCCGTTTGCTCGTTTGCCCCCTTATTTCATAAAAAAAAAAAATTAAACCACGATTAACAATGAATAGGTACGAGTCACGGCTCACGACACCAGCGCAACTGGACTTAGACAACAGCTAAGCCTTACGTGGTTTGCAACTATAAACTAATATCGAGACAATGGCAGACTAAATTTGGTTTAGACAGCTTCAAAATTGGATTGATTCGAACCTATAGTCTGACAAAGCAGACTGAGAACCGTTTTGAGGCTTAAGTGAGCGTAGATCAACAGGTTCAAAGGCGTTGCCTCGAGGACTAGAAAGAGGAGTTCATTTGGGAGAACACAGAGTAATCTCGACTTTAATCAGTTGTATGTAAGGTGAAATTCGCTCATCCGTGTCCATGAATGGTACATTTTTATGGAATTTGTGACGCAATCTGCCGGTCGTTAAGCTGGAGGCACGTAAAACTACGTCATTACACTCCATATCAATTAACTGTACTTTGATGCCTTTTTGTGCGGTGTCTTTTAGGCTGAACACATGCTGAACGGAACTGCTTTTGAGATCCTACTTTTTGTCTATCATAGTGTCTATGTAGAGTGTGGTTTCTATGAAGTTTAAGTTTTGGCATTGGTTTCCAAACAAGTAGAATAAACCCATCGCTACTTGTTTATTCAATTCACAAATGAAAATAACGCTGTCGCGGTTCTTTCGCATACATATAATATAAGCACATCATGGGCAATTAAAGATAAATACTATGCTCATCTACTCATCTACAAGTTCTTGTATGTATAGGTCTAAAAGAATCTGATGGCAAAAAGTGAGAAAAGAAATTAACTAGCAATACGGGGGTAATTGGAATAAAACATTTTGATCTTTTTTTTCCTTATAAAATTCCTGATTGTGTGTGTGAAACATGCAAATATAAAAAAAAATCCAAAGACCAAGGATATTTTTTGAAAATCTGCTATCAAAATTTGCCATCAGATTTGTCTATCATGATGGACCAACTTGTAAAGTTTTGAACTACTCTCTACTTGCTTTATTAATTACAAAATACGCTACTTTTTTCAAAAGAAATTAAAATTAAATTAAATAGCATCTTTATTGCAAACATTTTGAGAACAAAACTCGAGCGAATTCTTATCCAATCTAAGAGAATTCCTGCAGGAATAATACAATTTTCTTTATCGCAAACCTAATAATCTAGGATTATGATGATATTGACAAGGTTCCAGAGGGTTGAGGTTCGGTTCGCGGTCAAAAGCCTCCGATACAAAACCCGCCAAAACGAGGGAGGCTGTTACGGGAACAATTTCTTCAACGACGTCGAATTCTAGTCGTGAACTTCGGCGCTACTACCGGTTCTCGAACTAGGAAAGCCGAAGTCTACCTACCTACCTACTTACTACCTACTTAGTCCTTAGACTAAGTTCGGAAAATAACTGCTATATATGTGACGTTATATTTATTTAGGGTTAAGACGTGCGCGTTTTCTGCGCGTACGCGGTTCTTGGAAATGTATGAAAATAATCCATATGTAATTTAGCATAGAACCTCAAATAAATTGCTAAAGCGCTTGGAAAAAACACGTGAAACGCGCAGAAAACGCGCACGTCTGAACACGCCCTTATAGTTTCAGTTTGTCCGTCCGTCTGTCTGTCTGTCCGCGGTTTTACTCAGAGACTATAGGACCTACAAAGCTGTAATAATTAATTAATAATAATGATGCCGATAAAATGGAATATCAAATCTTAAAAAATATTTTTTGTTATGGTACCTCCCCTACACAAAATAATAATATTCGGCGAAGTATAAAGGAATTATTTTTCGTTCAAATTCATTTGAACGTAACTGAAATGATGTCGTTAATAGTGTAAAACACGTTATAAATGTACATTCATTGACCATACAAAAATTATCAAAAACTAGCGGTACTAGTTACTACGGAACCCTATATTGCGCGTGGCCCGACACGCACTTGGCCGTTTTTTTTAAATATCGTACTGGAATGCTACAGGGGATTCAAGTGTGAATTGTGATGTAATATATTGATATTCCAATAAAGTCATATACGTGAATGCACTGAATTTTGGAACGAATGAACAGTAGGCGTTGATTCTAGACGCCATGAGCTCTGGCTAGTGCACTAGGTTTTTCAGAAATGACCCATTATTTTTCAATTTTGTATTACTTATATGTATTGTCAAAGCTCGTCTCCTTACTATATTACCATTTAACAAAATCATAATGTAGTAATATTTGATAACATTTTTATTTATTATGTTGCCACTTCTCACTGGCTGTCCCTCCGACCCGTCGACTTGTGTTAAAATGTCCTAGTTTTATAAGTAATAGCGTTAACCAAGACGTCTTCTCCAAGTTTTTAAGCTGCTGAACTTGCCACCAAGTAAGACGTAGCTTCTTTGGCAGCGTTTAAGCTTCAAATTGTGTCATAATTATGGTATCAGTGTGTTTGATAAAAATAAAAAATATGCAGAACTTAAAAATTTATTAAATAAAAAATATTATACAGAGTTTTTAGTTTCTAAGTATCGTGTATAATAATTTTGAGGTTCTAAGACCTAACTTACGAATTAAGAATTCGACCGTTTTTACAACACTACTAAAGAAGGAAAATTAACAGAAAGGTAATAAGTGCTAGCTAAAAGCCGAGCTTCGCTTCGTCACACCTTGACTGACTGATGATAACACATCTACATATAAATAAAAATTACTTTATTAAAGCACAAATCAATAGGCGTGATAGTTTTTCCGTAAAGTGTACCACAAAATGTTCAGGTTGTGGGATATGCTAATTGCTAGGGCTCGCTTCGCTCGCCCAGATTATGTTCAAATTTGGACCCGTTTTTACCCAACTACTACAGAACAAGGATTAAATGAAACTTCTACCTATGGTAGGGCCTATCGGGTTCGACAGGAAATAAGGGCTCGGAAGTAGCGCGCCGCAGAAACATTCCGTGTGATTGCCTCGCTCTTAAACTACTCTCCTCCCCACTGACGTACCTAACGAAAGGCCCGCGTATAGATAAGTGTTTCGGTAATGAAGTTTTTGATATAATAAATTTAGTTTATTGGAATCTAAAGTAAATATTATGGAACCAAAATAATGTTATGTTATTATGTTTGTGAGGGTAAAATTTTGTAGTTAGAATAATTGAAGTATTTTGTGTGACAGTCTTTCTGTCAGTCTGTTCATCAGTAGCTCTACTTTACATATCGACGGAGAGCTGGCGACCAAATCAATCATGTGGCTTCAGCTGTATTAAAACTCCGTTAGCTACTTCCCTGAACAACCTTTTCTGATAATCTGCGTGCTGGCAGACCGTGGGAGGTGGGTGTGGGTGTAGTGGGGTGGGGAAAAAAATGGAAAAAAATGTAGGTTCAACGACTTTAACTTTTTTTCCAAACAGTTGCTCTGTACTTCCTGTGCACCCAAAAAAATGTTTAAATCGATCGGGTGGTGGGAAGGGGTTGCCAGCGTTAATTAAAAGTAGGAAAATTATTATTATTTTCATGTGGGCTCAGCTGTGTTGGCTTTTTTTATGATGTGAGATTAGTTAATATGTAATCCCAAAAAAAAATAGCCAGACAAAAATATCGGTGGGAAGGTGTCGAAAACAATTCTTGAAAACGTTGAATTTGTACGAAAATTCGCCTAAAATACTTTTAACTAACGCTGGCAACCCCTACCCACCACCCGATCGATTTAAAATTTTTTTTGGGTGCACAGGAAGTAAGCAACTGTTTGGAAAAAAATTAAAGTCGCTGAACCTAAATTTTTTTCCATTTTTTTCCCTACCCCACTACACCCACACCCACCGCCCACGGCCTGCCAGCACGCAGATTATCAGAAGAGGTTGTTCAGGGTAGTTCAAGTAGCTAACTGAGTTTTAACACAGCTGTAGCCACATTTGACATGACCGATTTGGTCGTCAGCTCTTAGTCGAAAACATTAATTAGTATGGACATGCTTTCAGTCCCGTAAAATGACATAGGATTCATAGGAAATACGATTGCTGCGCTACCAAGTTGTGCGCAACGTGAAATATTTTCATAATTAATTGAAAACAAACTATCATTAACCCAGTTCCGATTCGTCAGCCCGTTTATTATGCATGGGTTAGAACAGGGATGGCGACCCTATGCAATGGCACGCGTGCCATCAGTAGCAACATAATATTTTGGGCACGATATCACAAAGTTTTGTAATCATCATTACAAAACATTTTCAATATTATTCATCCATCAATGTTATTCGGACATTAACATTTTACTGGCCCGGAATAAATAAAAAACCGGAATCACAAAGTAAATTATATGTTATGTGACGGCACGTTACCTCACTAAAGTTTTCTTTTAAAAATCGCTATCTGTTACGAAAAGATTCGGCGTCCCTGGGCTAGAAAAATTTTTGTCCACCGGACGGCTGCGGCCGTATGCCGCCATATGTCGCATGTTTACACAAAAATCCCGTTCCTGTTTTTGTGTATGCAAAAATGGAAATTTGTAATTCAATATCGCCCTGCATGGACCAGCTGGGCCTAAAATAAACTTTGTTGCGGTGGCCAGCCGGGCTATGTGGAAAGAAACGCGCGTAGCTGGTGCAAATTAAAAAGAATCGGTTTCATTTTTCCTATTGAATTTGCAATAATTACATACAACATTTTTCAGCTACCGACAACGGTGCAAAACTTCTTCCATCGTTCTTTCAGGCGCGACAAATTATAACCGCCGCACTCAGAAACATTCAATTTAATGAAGAGTTTGACAGATAATGTATATGGTGCATATGTCAAAATCTTCATTTAATTATAGTTAAGTAATTAATATTCGTCTCTGAGTGCGGTAGTTAGAGAGCCAAAAAAAAGAAACCTTCTGTTTCGACGAATTTTTTTTATAAAATTAAGGGGCAAAAGAGCAAACGGGTCACCTGATGGAAAGCAACTGCCGTCGCCCATGAACACTCGCAACATCAGAAGAGTTGCAGGTGCGTTGCCGGCCTTTCATGATGGAATACGCTTTTTTGTTAAAATATAGCGTGACAGTAACAAACATCCATGTATTTTGAGTCTTCCGTACCCGCGCATCCGCCTCGCTCCCTTCCCGCCCCACCAATGAGACCATCACACACTACGCCTTATATTCTAGCCGAGCGATCTTAAGCACGTGGCCCACAAGTAAGCCTTATCTAATTACCAGACAATTTAAAGTTGCTCCACTTCTACCAAACGTCAAACACTTTTAATTAATTCAAAACTATTGATCGAAGTTTGGAATTCAAACAAAATTGGAAGCGGCGGAAGCGAAGCCGGCTGTTGGGTTTAGGTGCGAAGTGGCATCGCGACTTGAAACTTTTCTCATATACCCCTCCCGAAAGCGCAGACGAGACACACCACTGCTGGGGGCTTAGCCAACACGTTTTCTTTATCGCTTCTTTATAGAATCGCCGATCAATGTATGGAATTGACATGAGTCGAATGGCGACCTCATACTTATTATCGAACGCTAATGTCAATTCCATACATTATCATCGGCGATTCTCTAAAAAAGCGATAAAGAAATTGTTTTAGCTAAGCCCATCTCTCAAAATTTTCTTACATTTTTGTCGCGTCTTCTAATAACGTAAAACCAAATGAGGGATATATAGTTAATAAAAACGATTTAGCAGGGGCGTGCACAGGAATATGACACAGGGTCTGGCGTATGCAGAGTAGTCGGTCACTGAAAAAAGTCTAACCATGGTACTGCTAACTGTAAGATGAATCTAGCCTACAAAGGTTTACCATGGCCTATATAATATATATATGGTCGGAAAAAATCTTAATAGCGTGATCTAGCCAGCGACGGCAATATTTAGTGCGCCATCTATCGAGAACATCAAGATCTAAATACAAAAGTACGCGAGCAAGCCTCCAGATGTTTTTCTGAATGGTCATGCTTCTTTGCCGCGTTATAGAAATTATTTAAATCAGAATATCCTGAATCAGTCCACGCTGAACTCCAATTACTAAACAATATGCAAGGAAAACAATATAAGTAATTTAATCGTGTGTACACAACCATACAGCCAGTTAAAATATGTTTCATAAATCATAACTTTTAACATTAAACTTTCGAGTTACATTTCCTTTTTGGTGGTTTAATTTTAGTAAATCGGGTACACACAGGGAGCTCCCTGATTCACTAAGCTATTCTTCGCGGAATGTTTTCGATGGCGGAAACTTTTTCACTTTCAAGCAAATGACAAGTGAAAACTTTCCGATTTTGCTGTCATTTTGACAGTAGTGACATTTCTTTTGTATGAGTGAAATAGTTTCCGCCACGGATTCGAGAAGATCTCACCGCGGCTGGGAGTTTGACATCCGACGGCGGAAAATTTTCCGAGGATTAGAGCCGTTTTCGCGGAATGTTCCCGCCACCTCCGAGACTCGTGAAATCTTTTCACTTCGAGGTCATGTCACTCATGGCGGATATTTTAGATGAAATTATTTAATGAGAAGAATAATAAAAGAAAGCAATAATTTTTAATAGTCAGTCGTGTCTTGTTTAAAATAAATGTCGTAAGTACTGTAATAATTATGTGTTAAAGCCATTGAGATGTACATCTCAATGGTTAAAGCTTTAGGAAGTGTTAATTGAACAATAAACATTTTGATTAAAAAGTCATTTTATACCGTACAAAATTTATACAGGAGAATGTTTCTACTTTGTAAATAATAAAGAAAACCGTCAGTCGTTAATATGACGGTGGAAAAACTATCAGCCAGCGATATAAGTTATAACTTATAACCAAAATAACCATACTTCGCACTCAATGTATCCTAGGGTGTCGCGTAGACGACATTTCCACCTACAAACATTCAGCTGACGGCGATTTTCATTTGAATTAACTATAAAATTGTCTCACATACCAATTTTATTCGGTAAGTAATTAATTCGATAGTCAATATTTATGAGGAAGAATTATATAGATTTTACTTGTAAAGCGCCATCTGTTGTTACATACTAAAACTAAAATACCACCTACCGAACCTAAATGTCTATAATCTAGATATGAACCTTTATTGGGTGCGAATTGGGATCTTTATAATGTCAATACAATATGATTCCCAACAACAACTTTGAGATACTCTCAATTTTTATTCCACTCATACTGAAGTAGCTAACGACCAAAACTCTTATGTATTAATAGAATACTATTATTGTTACAATTTTCGCTCGGTATGAAATGACTTAACAAAATGAGCACTACCTCCTCTACTATAAGTTCCAACAATGGCGGGCATAGCAGCCTTGATTCTTTTAGAAAGAAGAGCCCAAAATGAGGAAAGGGAAAGCCGGCGAAGTAGGAGTTTGGTATTTAATAAAAGAATAAGAGATATGTGCGACCCATATCGCGATCCCAACTTTAGTCGCACATATCGCCTAAAGCTGCCTCCCCACATAGGCGAGTGCACCGCCAGCGCGTTGGCCTACGCGCTGGCGGTGCGCTCGCCACGGCGTTTGTGAGTAATCCACACATAGGAAGGTCGTTAAGTATGCTTTGGATCGCACCAATGTGCGGACAGATTCAAAATGGATGTTGAGTCGCTAACAGCTGCAGCTGTATAATTATTCACAGCTTATAATTACTTCGTAAATGTGGACAAGAAAAAGGTTTTAAAGGGTATTCTCGAAATAAAAAAGTAAAAGGCGAGAAATCGTAACAAACAAAGAAATAAACTGACTTTTACATTTATAATATTAAAATAATATAATTATTTTATTACTTATTATTTATTATATATTAAATATTTAATTTATTTTGTTTTTATTATATTTTGTTGTTATAGTGGCAACAGATATACAGAATCTGTGAAAATTTCAGAAATCTAGCTATAGCGGTTCTTGAGATACAGCCTGGAGACAGACAGATGGACAGACAGACGGACAGACAGACAGACGGACAGACAGAAAGGCAGACAGACATTGAAGTCTTAGTAATAGGGTCCCGTTTTTACCCTTTGGGTACGGAAACCTAAAAAACATCGTGAGGAAAATAGCATGTCCGAGAATCTTATTTTTTTAGCACTTTTGGTATGATTTTTTGGTTCCACAGGCAGTTTTTACTCTGATAGAGCTTAATAAATTTAAATGTTTTCTCGATACTCATATTGTTCGCCATTTCTTCAAGTTAGATATTAATTCGCCACAAGAAGGAAACGTGCACTCTTCATCGCCGCTCCGGGCGAACTGATCGCGCGGCCTGTGTGGATGGAGCGCAAAGCTTGCGACAAATGTCCTTTGATCTTTCCGACACCGCACGGCAAGCTCGCAAACGCACCGGCCAACGTCTAAATACCTACCGCCAACGCACGAACGCCCGTTCTATACATTGGGCCAACGCGCCGGCCAACGCGTTCGCCTATAAGTAGTGCCGACATAACGCCCGATATAGCTTTGGCAATGGTCCGGGAAGTGGGAATTAATCCTGTTTGGAGGGTGCATCCACGCAGAAGCTCTTTGCCAGCAGAGCTGGTTTAAATTAGTATATTACACAACGGTGACGGTTTGTGTCACATACACAAATCTCGCAGATTTGACAAATTGTCATAAATTTGTCACTCGGCAGTCGGCACATTACACATAGACAATCTTATTTTTTTGGTTTAATTATTTTAATAAGACGTAGCAATTTTTGTAATATTCAAAATCATTCGCTCTGTCGCTCATCAAACTTTAATGAGCGACAGAGCAAATGATTTTGAATATTACAAAAATATTATATAATATATTTCAGCTGCGTTTAATGAATAAACGCAGGAAATATATTTTTTGTAAGGTGAGACTAATCAGTCTTAAAAATTTAGTTCATTAAATTAAGAGGTGCAGGAAAATTTGGAGACAATTAAAATTATTTTTCGGTCTTTTATCTTGATACTGACAGCGATGAATATCCAAGGCTATATACCGTAGCACTTATTGCCAAAAAAATCAGTTATTCTCTTTGGTTTCGGATTCATTTCCGCGACGGAAACTAGTTTGTGAATCGCTGTGTATCTGACAGAAAGTGAAAATATTCCGCGTGAGATCTTTCCGACGATCGTGAATCGGTCAGCTGCCTTTAGATACAATATTAATCTTTTCACTGAATGACAATTGTGAATACTTGTTATTTTTAATTTTTAATAAACACACATTTTTAACACAAACCTCACAGTAAAATAACATTTTTAAGAAATGAAAAAACGCACTTATTAATATTAAACTGTTAAATGTACAAACTTTCAAATGTTAAAATCAAAAATATTCTTAGAAAACTATAAATATATTGGCGCAACCGAAAATAATAATATGTAACAGTGCTCAATCACATGAAAAAATAAAATGCTCTCCCAACCCAAAACACAAAACATTTCTGCTATGTAAATTGTAAACAAATGTAAACCTTACTAAACATTAATGCATAATGTGCATACGTAATTAATTAGATTTCCGTCTATTATTTTTACTCGGATTGTAGGCAACGAACATATCCGATTATTCCCGAGTGCGCGCCGGCCAAGCCGTCGCGTCGCGTCGGCCGCGGCGCCAGTGATGCCAACTCTTAAAAAAAATTCCCCCTAAAGCAACTAGATTTTCAACCAGAACTCCCCAACTTAATACAAATATTATTTATCACTTGGGGTGCTTTCCACTAAGAGATCATAACGCTGAAAATACTACTTCAGCCGACCGCAATTAAGTGGTCGCGGCAAAAACGTCACTCATGGCGTCATTATTAAAAAAGTAATAATAACAAAATAAATATGCATTTTTGCTTCAAAAATTTTACGCCCAAGAATATCCTCATATATTTTTACTCCCTAAAATACCCACGGATTTAGTTGAAACTTGTACCTGTAGCCCGTTTGCTCTGAGTCGTTGGCTAAGCCCGCCTAATCTTCAATTTTTTTTTTTACATTTTTGTCGCGTATTCTAGTAATGTAAAGCGAAGGATTGAGATAAGAATAAGAACATTTTTATTTTGTCACCACACAACACATGTAAAACAAAACAATAATACAGAAGTAGTAACATTAACATAAACAATAATTGTACATAATATTGTGTGATGTCAAAATTGGCCCAAGCTCAGCTATACGCAGCAAGCTAGCTCGCTGCACTGGTATTCTGCAAGGGCCAATGAGTGACTTCACCACAAAATAAGGGGTAAAAACTATACTATACTCTAATAATTATAATTTAGATGATAATATTGACGACCTCTGTGGCTCAGTTGGTGAGCACGTTGGTAGCTCAAGCCGGGGGTCGCGGGTTCGAATCCCGCCGACGGAACAAAAAGTTTTCAATGTTCCTGGGTCATGGTTGTGTATTAAATATGTGTATCATATAATAAAAATCTTATATATATTATGTATAGTATAAAATATGTATTTCCGTTGTCGGGTACCCGTAACACAAGTCCTTCAGGTACTTACCACGGGGCCAGACTGACGTGGTGTGAAGCGTTCATAGATATTATTATTATTACTCAGTAACCTGTAGCTCGTCTGCGCTGAGTCGTATCAACTCTTTGAACTTTGTGTCACTTGACCGCAAGTTTGAGGAGCTCTTAGAAAGGTAATGGACTGATTGGTCATCGTCATTTAGAAACTATATTACATGAAAACCGTCCAATGCCGGATGTAGACCGTAGGAACAGGTTATTAAGGGAAAGTCGAAATCATCGAATTCAGTCAGAATGACTACCTTTTTTTGACAGCGTTGTTCGTTGTTTAAAACTTAATACTATTAGTACAGGTTCCCTAGAATTTTTTTTATTACTATCAAGCTATTTCGTGAGTACCTAGCTTCATTTTGATAAGACGAACAACAATTTCCTCTGCGAAAATTCTTGAAAGTGGTAGCTCACAGAGACAGAAAGGATTAAATATTTCGATTTGATGGTCCTAAAATATGGATTGTTCTACTTGTAGGACAATGTTACTCGTGAATTATATAACTATTAACCTATAAATATAAAAAATCAGCTGGATAGGGTTCCGTTTTAGGGTTCCGTAGTCCACCAAGTTTTGTTGATTACAGAACCCTAAAACGGAACCCTAACCAGCTGATATTGATAGGAAATTGTTGTTCGTCTTATCAAAATGAACTTTGCTACTCATAAAAAATTAGCTTGATAGTAATTAAAAAAAATTGTTCTAGGGAACCCGGACTATATTATGACGTTAGCCAATCAGAAGCGCCAGTGAATATACAGGGTGTAACAAAAATAAGTGATAATAATTTAGGGTGTGTATGGGTCTCCTATATAGAGTTCACTGTAAAAGTAGCAGCGCTAAAAGAGTAACTTTTTTTCATCTTAGTACGGAATAATTTATGACGCGAGGGCGTTTGCCCATACAAGTCACAAAAAAATTTGCTTGTTCAGCGCTGCTACTTTCCCAGTGAACTCTATATAAGAGACACCCTACAGCATGGGTCACCAAATGGCGGACCGCGGTCCGCATCCGGACCGCCGACCTATTGTTTGCGGACCAAGCATTTTCGAGGATGAACTTCGTTAAAAGTAAATTTCGGTCTCGACTTACTGATGAACATCTCCAGGATTTAATGTCAATAGCTTGCACCAATTTCACTCTAAAGAAGCAACAAAAATTGTAACTTTTCTCAATGATATGTAAATAACAAATTTTGTTTATAAAATATGTGGACCGCGAAGGTCATTTCATTTCTTAAAATGGACCTCGAGCAAAACTAATTGGTGACCCCAGCCCTACAGTATTATCACTTAGTTTTGTTACACCTTGTATAAATATCAAACAACCTCTGAAATCGGGTATTAGCGACCTTAGATATTACCTGCTAGATGACCCGGTGAACTCGGGTATTAGCGACCTTAGATATTACCTGCTAGATGACCCGGTGAACTCGGGTATTAGCGACCTTAGATATTACCTGCTAGATGACCCGGTGAACTCGGGTATTAGCGACCTTAGATATTACCTGCTAGAGGACCTGGTGAACTCGGGTATTAGCGACCTTAGATATTACCTGCTAGATGACCCGGTGAACTCGGGTATTAGCGACCTTAGATATTACCTGCTAGATGACCCGGTGAACTCGGGTATTAGCGACCTTAGATATTACCTGCTAGATGACCCGGTGAACTCGGGTATTAGCGACCTTAGATATTACCTGCTAGATGACCCGGTGAACTCGGGTATTAGCGACCTTAGATATTACCTGCTAGATGACCCGGTGAACTCGGGTATTAGCGACCTTAGATATTACCTGCTAGATGACCCGGTGAACTCGGGTATTAGCGACCTTAGATATTACCTGCTAGATGACCCGGTGAACTCGGGTATTAGCGACCTTAGATATTACCTGCTAGAGGACCTGGTGAACTCGGGTATTAGCGACCTTAGATATTACCTGCTAGATGACCCGGTGAACTCGGGTATTAGCGACCTTAGATATTACCTGCTAGATGACCCGGTGAACTCGGGTATTAGCGACCTTAGATATTACCTGCTAGATGACCCGGTGAAATCGGGTATTAGCGACCTTAGATATTACCTGCTAGATGACCCGGTGAACTCGGGTATTAGCGACCTTAGATATTACCTGCTAGATGACCCGGTGAACTTCGTATAACTTCCCTCCTAATATTATAAACCTTCCCTGGACTTCCACGAATATTACAAGACTAAAATTAGCCAAATCGGTTTAACCGTCCTCGAGTTTATTATGCCGCGGCCGCACATGCGTCTATCGTCACGAAGCTTCGTGCTATGAGACGATACCATTGGACGATACACGCAGATCGTCCAATAGCTGCGCATGTGCGGCCGCAGCGCAACTCTAATGAGTATATTTAGCGAGACTAACAAAATTTAAATTAATCTTTATTTGTATAAATAGATAGACTATATGATAAAGCGAAGATTTTATTTTTAAGACCAATAGGCTTCAAAAGTGCTGTGGATCTATAAGCGGGTTATAATATTATTATGCATCCATACTAATATTATCAATGCGAAAGTGTGTCTGTCTGTCTTTTTGTCATGTCATTACGCCTAAACCGCTGAACTGATTTTGCTGAAATTGGGTATGGGGAGAGTTCCGGGAAAGGATATAGGATAATTTTAATCCCGGAAAGATGTACGGTTCCCACGCGATAAACGAATTTTGGCCCAATAGAGTTGCAGGCGTCATCTAGCTATTCATATTATATAAGCGTCTCTAGGCCTCGCCTAAGTGATTGTCTTGAGGTCTCGTGATGGGTGGAGTCAAGGACTCGAGCACACGCTCAAGCACGTGTGCGGATAATATTTTGTTATGCTCATCCATACTAAAACTATAAATGAGAAAAGTGTGTAATATGTCTGTTATCTCCTCACGATTATTATAATTTTGCATCAAGAATCAAGATACTTTGAATCAGGGGAAAGAACATAGGATAATTTATATCCGAAAAAATACGTTTATAGTTTTGACGCACTGAGTTTGGGAAAGCAATGTTATCTTGTACTTGAGAGAGAGCGATTGAAACCTCTGAGGCGACCTTACTAAAATCAACAGTATCCAAACTTTTAATAGTTATAAAGATGAATATAAAAAAATGTTACTATAACACTACAGTAGTTTACATTTTGACAAAATCAGCTGTTTCTTATAAAACTTACAATATTTTATGTAATAAAATATGTTTACATCTTGAAAAACCGCCGACGTATTCTAACAATTTTGTTGATGTTGATGATGCAATAAACAATAGCATACAGCATTGAAGTTGGTCCATAGAGGCTCTACCGTCGCCGCAGACCGGTTTTATCTGCAGCCAAATTACTAATAAAATTTAATAGTTATATTATGTGCTCACGCATAGTTCTTTTGATAATAAATTTAAAGTAGGTGTGCGTAAATCAAGCCTTGTTTCGGTGAATAAGAGACGTTTATGTGTAAAATTTAAGCTAATTTTATCCTTATTTCTATTTAAATAAAATTATCAAAGTGCATTAAAGTGAAAAAATTCAACTAAAATTTAATCAAATTAATTTTAATTGAGCTGATTTTTTTACTATAACTTTGTACCAAAAGAGCCTTATTTTTGTGAGATTCAAATATAAAAGTGTAATCTCAGTGCCACTATTCTTAATTTGCGTTCCATCTAACTTTTTGTGAGTTTCATACGCAAGTGCTCTGGTGTGTTGAAAAACAATTTTCGTGTATTTCTCTCAAAACTCTTGTATGTGTGAAACAAAGTGACAAGATGACTCGGGGTGAAAAAACTATAGATTTGGACGACATATTGGATGGTTTCGGCAACTTCCAACCTTACCACCTGTGGCTGGGCTTCCTCATCAACTTCGGTGCTGTCACCAACTCTATCTACACTGGCAACTACGTGTTTGTAGTTGAGGATGTTGCTTACAGGTATTTATTATTTAATCTATATTGCTTTGGCTTTCAAATAGGGGATAGGAGCGCGGTAGTATTTTCATGAGCTAGGGCCTAGCTCATGAAAATATTACTACCGCGCTAGGACTCTGCCTAGCTGCTAGGCAGAGTCCTAGCTGACTACCGAATTTTTGAAACATTTAAACACGTTTTTATTTAGTTTAGTTTTACGAATTGTTGACTGCCATAGTGCTTCAAATAGCTTGGACCCCTTGGAATTACGCCGAGATGTATCTTCACTCTGCATCCTCTATCGGTTGTATCACGGGGAGCGCTCTGAGGAATTGTTCGGAATCATACCACCTGTAACTTTTCGCCATCGTCCCACGCGAAAAACATACCATCCTCATCACCTTGATGAGTGGCAGTCTTCCACAGTGCGTTTTTCGCGTAACTTTCTGCCGCGCACTGTAAAACTCTAGAACGAACTGTCCCCCCTTATTTAATAAAAAAAAAAAAACACGTAGAGACGTGTTTACATTTCGTAACTTATATTATTATCTATATCATTATATAAAAGGCTTTGTCCTGAATGACATGAAAATGGAATCACGCTACGGTCTAAACCATGCTTGAAATGTGTTGCCCCCCGTGTTGGGGGGGGGGGGGGCAGCCCCTCCGAAAGGGGGGCTCGGGGGGCGCAGCCCCCCGCCAAAACAAAAATAAACACAATCCAGGAACTCCAACAGTAGGTTAGGTTAGAACTTAGACCACAACACAGAGGGAGCCGAGCGAGCATGCTGCGGCAGCAGCCGGCGACCGTTATAAACCAAAGGGGGGCTCGGGGGGCGCAGCCCCCCGCCAAAACATAAACAAACACAATCCAGGAACTCCAAAAGTAGGTTAGGTTAGGTTAGAACTTAGACCACAACACAGAGGGAGCCGAGCGAGCATGCTGCGGTAGCAGCCGGCGACCGTTATAAACTAAAGGGGGGCGCAGCCCCCCGCCAAAAGAAAAACGAACACAATCCAGGAACTCCAAAAGTAGGTTAGGTTAGAACTTAGACCACAACACAGAGGGAGCCGAGTGAGCATGCTGCGGCCGCCGGCTGCTGAGCCGGCGACCGTCATAAACTAAAGGGGGGCTCGGGGGGCGCAGCCCCCCGCCAAAACAAAAACAAACACAATCCAGAAAGTACAAAAGTAGGTTAGGTTAGAACTGTGACTGTGCTGCGGCAGCAGCCGGCAACCATCACAAAACACGTAAGTTAGGTTAAAGGCGTTAAAAAACACTATGCAAATTGCCGAGAATAAAATATGATGTAGCCTCAGAATTCTGAAAATTTCAAAGGTGAGTAGCTCCAAAACTGGGGGGTTTCTCAGTGTGGATTTGGTACGGGGGGTGTTTACCCCCTCCTCCCCCTTCACCCCCGCTCCCCATCAATTTTAGGGTAGGTTTCCGAACCTTAACCATGAGAGTAAAGGAATCAACCAAATAAGCAGAATAGCCAATAGAATAATGTTCAAAATTATATTAATAATAGTTTAAATATCTTATGGTTGAATTTCGACCACTGGGCGACCACTAATTTAAATAATATTTGTCTTCTTCCAACTTAACATCTGCGACCCTAGCATGGCCACAGTAGAAATGCGAAAGTATAGAAATTCTGTGGAGATAAACTGAAGGTGCCGTTCCGATCTTTACCGCGGCTAGCCGCGACCGACAAAAATTCAAGTAAAATGCCACTTTATGACATAGACTATAGTCTGTCATAAAGTAGGGTTTTATTTGAATTTTTAGGACTATAGTCTATGTCATAAAGTGGCATTGTATTTGATTTTTTTTCGGTCGCGGCTAGCCGCGGTAAAGATCGGAACGGTACCTTCAGTTTAAGCCGCCATTCCACCGCGGCGCACGCTGTGCACGGCCACGCGGCGCACGGATTTATTAGTTTGACTACGTGGGTCAACGTTTCCACTGCAGCACACGCTATGCACATGGCCACGACTATGTACAACTGTAGCGCAGCACAGTTTTGAATACTATGTACACGCTTCCGTGTATCCCGTGCACAGCATGCGTAGCGTGTCCAGCGTTGAGCTACGTGTGCACCATATTCGAGCAAACTACGTGAGTCAATTCGTGCGTAGCGTGTCCGTGGGTTGCAGTGGACACAGTCACATATATTTTCTTACAAAGCGAAGCTTGACGCACGTGGGTAGTCTCTCCGTGCGCTGCGGTGGATTGGCGGCTTTATCTCCATAGTTTTTCTATACTTTCGCATTTCTACTGTGACCATGCTAGGGTCGAAGATGTATAAAATTCTCTCTCTCTCTGCCTGCCTGCCTGTCTGTCTGTCTGTCTGTCTGTATGTAATCATATTCTTTACAAATAAAGAACTACATTACAACTACAAATAATTTATATGGCAAAACAACATTTGCCGGGTCAGCTAGTAATATATACAACTTTAGTCGTGTAAAAGAGAATACCGCAAAAACAGTGCATTTTATTATTCCCCGTGACGACCTACTACACTATATATTATAACTCTCCTTTTCAAAATAGGCAAGCTGTTTCAGAGCATATTTAAAGCAAACGATCAAAATTTTGTAGTAACCGGGGTAATACAGTAGGGTCGATTATAAATATGATTATTTGATTAGCTATTGAAGTTAAGTCTCGACAAGTAAATCAGGAGAAATTTAGTCACTGAGCTCTCTTTCTTTATGTCTGGCCAAAAAACGTGATATTATTTTTATTATATTTTAATTACCTATCTTCGAAAACCTTGCAAATAATCGCGATCGGTTTGCACGTGTGTAAACAGTAAAAATATTATAATTGCTCTCGTTAAGACACCTATACACTATACAAAAGTAGGATGTAATATAGGAGTAATTTATTTTAAATCATAATTTTTTATTATTATACGTAAAAGTACCTGGAAAAACGACCTTTGCTCTAGGTTTAAAAAAAAAATATATTAAAATAACGTTTTCATACCTGGTTTCTCGAGGGATAAGACTATTTAGCTTAGATTTAGCTGAGGACACAAAATTTGATTGAAATACTTACTGCTAGCTGCTACCTAGAAATTATTGTTTACTAGCGCCCCGCCCCGGCTTCGCACGGGTATAAAATATATAGCCTATGTCACTCACTGAAAAAAATATTAAAATAGATTCAGTAGTTTTGATTTATATTCATTACTACCCGTGGCCCGCATTGGTCGGTACCGCCGCGCCGCCGCAAAAGCTACGTCCCTCAATTTTTAAATCTGTAATATCTTCGAAAATATTCATTTAAATCATATACTGTAAATGGCTATATAGATCTACATTAAATCAAAAATGTATTTAAGGTATTTAATTGTATAAAGATTAATGCCGTATATATTAAAATTGCTTCGAAAATTAGCCATTACTTGTCGTAAAAAGTAAATGACAAAAAATGCTATTGTGGGATAGGGTATCCATAAGAGATAGACATATACCATCGCGGAGTTTTCTGTACATCTTTTCATTGTGTACAATACTTGGTACATTATTTTGATAAATCTCGTAGGGTTCAGCCTGCGTTTGCAATGTAAGCGGAAAAAAATGTAATTATTTACGACATCACATTAGAAACCCCAACAATAACAGTATTTCTCCACTATTTAATGAATGTTATTATACTTAAAAACCTTCCTCTTGAATTACTCTATTTATTAAAGAAAACCGCATCAAAATCAGTTGCGTAGTTTTAAAGATTAAAGGGAACAAATGGACATGAGGGTTTAACCGACAGTTAAACCGACTTTGTTTTATAATATTATGTATAGATGAAATATATCTAAAAGTTTTTTTCATTATAATATTCTGCATCATTTGCACTAGAGTAAAGAAGTATTCCTTGATCTTATAAAATTGAAGACGTGAGTGGAAGAATCGAACAAGTAACATTTCGTAATATACGGACAATAACTCATTTTTTCCCTAATTATTTTAATAAAACTTGTAACTTATCTATTTCATAACCTAGCTAATATATCTGGCTACACATATAATTAATAGTTTTTCTATTTCAAATAATTTTTCCGGCTCTAAAGCCTCCATTTAAGCAAAAAAACGGGAAGTTTTTTCATACTACTTACCTTATTCTTCAACTCACGTCTTGAAATAACCAACTATAGTTTTATGGCACCGAGAAAAATAAAAGTAGATCGTGCTAGCCATTATTATTATAAACTTTATAAAATATTTGAGTATAGACTAAAAAGAAAACATTTTATAATATTTTTTTTAGATCAGAGAGTATTCTAAAAAGTGTGTATGATAATCAAAAGTATACAAGGAAAAATATATAAAATAAAATAAAATATTAAGGATTTTTACATTATAATAAATGCTCAAACCACAAGGCTTATTAGCATATTCGTTTATTTTTGTAACAAATTTTGAAATAACTTACATAAGAAGTGAATATTGTAACATCTAAGGTTAAAACGTGTTAAAACTGGCGACGCTCAAAATATGAATCCTAATAACATAATATGTTATGTAATTAAAAGACAATAATGCGTGAAAATGTCATTCTTTGATCTATATAATATAGCGTTAAATAATATTATCCTATATCTATCATAATGTTGTTATGCAAATCGTTCATACTTTGAAAGAGAACTTCCTACTTCTAACAATGTTAAAATATCTTTGACATTAGGTACATAATATTATATAACATTACAAGCTGACCCGGCAAACATTGTTTTGCCATATAAATAATTTCTAGTATCAATATAAAAAAGTAGATAAAAACCACCATAAAAACCTATTCTCAGGCCTATTGAATGTACATACAAAATTTAATTCAGATCGGTTGAGCTGTTTTGGTGGAGTTCACGCACAAACATTGTGACATGAGAAATTTATATATTAGATAATATTAAAATGAACTGGTGAAAGTCTGCTGTTGTGGCATAAATCTGATTAGAAACGTATAATATTTAAATACTAGTCCACTATCTAATAAATATATTCCACTGTCTTTGTCTGTCATGTGACTTTTCCAATGTGTTAGGCAGCCCCTAAACCTACAATAATGTTGAACAATATTTTATATTAAACAATTTATTTGACAATAAGATTAAAAGGCGCCCGGTCAATATTAATCCTAGAACCTAGAGTGTAGACCAGGGTTTCCCAAACTTATTTCGTCTATTGCCCACTTTGATTAAAAATATTTTTTGCGCCACCATTGTTTCACATACTCTCTTATCTTTATTAAAATTAAGGGGCTTTTGCCATATTTGTCGGTAATATTATAGTTTGAAAAATGAAAAATACAAAATGCTAAACGCCCCCATTTTTTTCTGGGTCCCACACCGCCCCCCTTTAGGCCTTCAGCGCCCACAAGGGGGCGTTATCGCCCACTTTGGGAAAGGCTGGTCTAGACCATCAATAATATTGCACAATACGTGATATCGCACAATAAAATTGATCGTCTAGGGGCCCGCTTAATAGAAAAAGACAAGCAGATTTGTATAGATAACAGCTAACATTTTTACCAGTAAGACGGAAGAAGTGAAGTAAAAGTTGGAAACCGCATATTTTGGCGTAAAAAACGATTTGAAATTTAAACATACTAAAGTAGTTCTATTGATTTGACCAAGTCAAGTTCATAAAATATATTAAGTATAATATGTAATAAGTTGAAGAAGTAGTTTAGAATACGAATAAAATACATAGTTATAATATTGTATAATAACCTTAAGAATGTCAGTACCTCGCTATCATCGCATACATGAAACAAGTTCGACTGAGAAAAGTGTTTTGCATATAATGTGAAAAAAAAAACACTTTTAAAATGACTGCATCAGTTAATAGTGAGATAAAGGTTTTGGACGATGTCCTTGATGAGTTTGGATTGTTCAAGCCCTACCACATGGTGTTGGCTCTACTGATTATATTTGGGGCTATGACCAACTCCATATTCGCTGCGAACTACGTGTTTGTAGTAGACAATGTTAAATACAGGTATGTACCATGTATACAAATCAGTGCCGATTTTTTTTTATTTATTTCCGCCTTATGTAGTACTATCAAGGAAGTTGATTCCTAGGCAGATGGCGGAGCTAATAGTATAAGTAATTTGGTCGCGTTAAGTCAAATCCATCCGACCGATCACAGCTAACATTGAATTGACATAAGCCGTGGGTTCGATTCCCGCGTTGGAAACATGTTATTTCCAAGTTTGGTTAGGACAATGCAGGCTGATCACCTGATTGTCTGACAAGTGATAAGTAAGATGATTCATGCGTCGGATGGACATGAAATCCTCGGTCCTGCGCGGTGCGCCTGATCTCTCGCCAGTCGTGTCGGTCTTCCGTCCCACTGGGTTATGAGAGTAAAGGAATAGAGAGTGCTCTTGTGTACTGCGCACACACTTGGGCACTATAAAAAATTACTCCTGCGTAACTGGCTTGGTTTCAATGAAACCGGCCACCGTCACCGAAACCAGTGTGGGAGTTATTATTATTCGGCAACTCAAACATGAGGAAACAAGGAAGGAATGTTTTAAGACTTTTGAGGATATCCTCATTACTCCATAATATTTGATCATTAAGGTCAAGGAAAAGGAAGTAAGGTACATAAAGTCCTATGCATGATAAAACGTTATGAAGGGTATGTAAGGGAAAAAAGAAATATAATTATGAAGGTACGAATATAATATCTTTAATCATTACTTCAATGCGTTAGTGGTCAAATTTAGAGTGTGGCCCTTGACTCAGAGGTCATGAGTTCTATTACCGCGTTGGGAAAATAATATCATTTCCGAGGTTGGACAATGCAAGCTCATCACATGATTATCTTATAGAAAGATAATTATGATGTATATGTCGAATGGGAACTTGATAGCTCCTCTTCACAATCGGCGATGATCGGCACTCGTTGATCGCCTGTGATCGGCAAGGTAATCGCCACGATCATCGTGCAAGCATCCACACGATCGTCCGCGTTCATTCATTGAGCGGCAAGCCATCAAGATGGACGTGGAGGTCATAGCTGCAGCTACAATTAGTTTAATTTCAATTTACAATCATTTTAGCAATATAGTTCAACGAGAAGTTGTGAAAAGAAAATGAAAGAAGAGAAGATGGTAGTGTTTGAGCATTCATCGCAATAGAACCTAATTATTATTATATAATAAATTGTAAATACCTATAGGTATATATTTTATAAACAAAAGCCGACGCGACGGACGTACGCACGGCTCCGCTGTCCTTCGGTGAATGAATGATCGGCGATCGTGTGGGCACGCGCTGCCGACTACACGCGATTCCCTTTGATGCGTGTCCAAAAAACCGACAAGTCACCGATCGCGGCGATCACGACGGCGACTATGGACGATCATGGCCGACTACAGGCGAGTAGCCCCTCTACACAATCGTGCTCGCGCGTAATCGCCTTTGATCGCCGATTGTGAAGAGGCGCCTTGAAATGTCGAGCATACGCCTGATCAGTCGTGTCGGCCATCAGTCCCACTGGGTACATACAATAATAAAAGTATACATATTATTATAGTATACATAATATTATAGTAGAAGGAACATAGAGTACCTTTGTATACTGCGTACATACATGGGCACTATAAAAACTCCTGAGTAGCTGGTCTGGTACCAATAAAATCGGCCACAGTAACCGGAATCGGTGTGGAGGCATTATACGCTAGTAATTGCTAGTGACTTCGTTCACGAAGCAGTTAATAAAGCAGTAAATATCTGATCAGGCCCTGTTCAAAGTTATATCAAAATCTGTTCATTATGTGAAAAATAATTGCATTAAATTTTGTATTTATAGGCTGTCTGTGTAGTGTATTACAGAAATTAAAAAAAGTCGATATTAGAAAGTATTTTAGATGCTATACAATATTATATTATCCAGTGCTTATAGGTTTAATTTTAAACACAAATTAGCTTGTGAAAGGCTTCATATTTTTATTATAAGGCGAAGGCAATAATCCTGTAGGCGTGATCATGAATTTTAACTCGTAATTGTCACCATCTTTAATGTAAACTGGATTTGCCGAGAGTGCCTCACTTATTATTAATAAAACTGCATTTTACTTAGAGAAATAGGAAGTTTGTACTATCAGAGAAATCGATTCATAGGCAGATGGCGGACCTACGTAATTCAGGTTATGTCAACCTCAGGATCGATCACAATTCACAACAAAAATTGACATAACCCGGCCAAATGACGTGGGTCCGTCAACTGTCTATGAATCAATTTCTTCGATGGTACATTGTACACCCAAAGTCCGTATGTTTGTGTTACCCAAAAATTGAATGGCTCATTTTAAAAACAGCATAGGCAGGCATTTATTTACGCCTATTTTTAGGCAAAAAAGGAAGAGGAAATTACTTCCTATCCTATAATATATATAGCGAAATTAATATAAGTAGTTGTTAAAAATGCATTACAGCGTCTCAGTAGTCAGTGCCATAATAACCATTTAAAAAAAAGTTTTTATTGCTTATTGTTCACTTGTTGCTACTTATATAACTGTGGGTGTCGAATAGAGCGATACGGCACACCTGGTTAGTTGAATACAATTGACAATAATAAGCCTCACTGCCATATTGTAACAAAAGTACTGTCAGGGAAATTGATTCAGAGGCAGTTCGTAGACCTATGTTATTTGGTTGGGTTATGTCAAGTCAATATGATTTATGTTTGTCAGCTGGGCTTGAAAACCCAACCAAATATTCTCTGATAATACTGCCGATAAAATATTTGCGGACCTTTGCGGTTTGCTTGATGACGATTTTTAAATTTTTACACTAATAATGTCTAGTAAATAGCTACAGGCAGTAACGCGTAGACAAGCAAAACATCTGACCGGATTGGAATTCAGGACCTTTGATTATACCCATTGGACATCTAAGCATCTGTACGTCTCTGTACAATAGTAGGGTCTCAAATGAAAGCGGTTTACGCGCACACACCAGAATAACGCTCAATACTTTTTTAGATATAATATTTTTTATATTTTTTAATTTTTTTATAGATGCGCAGACGGCAACTCGAGCGTTTGCGGTGGCTGCGACAAATGGGTGTACGACAATCCCGACAGTTTTGTAGCTGAGGTGAGTACATACAGACAGATTGCAATGTTTTGTATGTACTATCAGAGAAGTTGAATCATAGGCAGACGACGGACCTACGTCATATTATGGTCGGATCATGTCAATTTAAAGCCGCCATTTCACCGCGGCGCACACTGTGCACGGCCACCCGGCGCACGGATTTATTAGTTTGACTACGTGGGTCAACGTTTACACTGCAGCACACGCTATGCACACGGCCACGACTATGTAAAACTGTAGCGCAGCACAGTTTTGAATACTATGTACACGCTTCCGTGTATCCCGTGCACAGCATGCGTAGCGTGGCCAGCGTTGAGCTACGTGTGCACCGTATTCGAGCAAGCCACGTGTGTCAATTCGTTCGTAGCGTGTCCGTGGGTTGCAGTGGACACAGTCACATATATTTTCTTACAAAGCGAAGCTTCACGCACGTGCGTAGTCTCTCCGTGCGCTGCGGTGGATTGGCGGCTTAATGTTAATTGTGATCTGCCAGCTGAGTTACACGTAACGCGACCAAACTACGTAGGTCCCCCATCTGCCTAGGAATCAACTTCTCTGATAGTACCTTCGAAGAAATTGATCCATAGGCAGACGACGGGCCTACGTCATTCGGTCAGGTTATGTCCATTCAAAGTCAGTCGTGGTCACTCGTGAATCGTGATCATCGGCTGAGTTTGGCTTATCGCAAACAAATCACGCAGGTTCGTCATCTGCCTATGAATCAACTACTTAAATAGTGTAACAACTATAGGTCTACCAGAATCTGATGGCAAAAAGTGAGAAAGTAAATTGACTCTAGCAATACCGGGGTAATTGGAATAAAACATTTTGATCCTTTTTTTTTCTTGTAGCGGCTGATTCTGTGTGTGAAACATGCAAATATATAAATTTATCCAATGATCAAGGATATTTTTTGAAAATCTGCTGTCAAAATTTGCCATCAGATTCTGGTAGACCTATAACAACCAAGATGGTTCCTCTGCGGTCTAGAACTTTAGAGCGTAGCTGCTAACTTTTAAGTGACTTATATCACAATGAATGTGAGAAAAAAATATTGCTGCAGACGAACCGTCTTATTTTTTTTGAAGTCGGTTAATAAATAGCATTAGCAAATAACTAAAAACGGTGCATTGTTTGAAAATCATGGAATCGTAGCCTCTTTTTGTACACTCACAATAGAAGAAATCAAGGTTGATTATGTTTTAAAATACAAAGGTCTCTAAAACATCCCACTTACTGGCTTTATTACTATTGGGATTAGGTTCAAAATTGCATTGACACGAACAAGAAACAATTAATATAAGGGCTCATTTACATTGATACAATAGAATCAGCATCATGAGTCAGTAGAATTCAGTTAAGGATCGAATCTGTAAAAATAAAGATATTTTAATCGTGTCTAGGATCTAGCCGATTAGGTATTCATTGTTAATAAATATAATGATCTGCTTTTCATCGCTAGAATCGAATGTATTATCAGATTCAAATGCTGTAAAGAATAATTATTGTGTTACGCTACAATAATTGTATTCGTCGACCACAATAACATTACGTTTGATGGAGTTGCTTGGTCATTAACATAATATTCTAACAGTAATTGAATCTTATAATACAATAGATTCTGATGCTATCATAAGTACACAGTATTATTTTAAAAAATACGTATGGCACTCGGAGACTCGGAGACTGCCGCGCTATTGCATATCATTTTTTATCAACTTATGCAATTATAATTCATAAACGTATAGTTTTACACACACAAACACCGTGCCGAAGTGTGGCGACGTTGCACCGACCGGCACAGCGGCAGCGGTGCGGCAACGCCGGTGCCAGTCGGTAGCGGTACGGCGAGCGGCACCACACCCCGAGCCACACCGAGCCGAAGTCTGCCAAACTGAAACAAAATTAGACAAATGTTAGGTGTTTTTCGTTACGGAACTTCTTGATTCGGTTGCCGCGCTCAAAGCTTAATAACTTTTATATAAATGCTTATCAATACTAATGTTTCAGTTCGAGCTAGCATGCCAAGACTGGAAGCGAACGTTGGTGGGTACGGCGCACAGCACTGGATACATGTTCGGTCTGCTGCTAGTCGGACCCTTATCTGACAGGTACAGTCGTAGCCTAATATTTATGTAAGAGTGCTTTTCCTGATGAGGAATATCACCCGCGCGCAGATCAGAAGGCCTACAATGAAACCGTTTTGAGACTCAAACGATCAAATCGGAATGCCGCGTCCTGCTCTAACAACGTCGTTTCACGTTTGTAACGTGTTTGGAGTAAGACGCGGAATTCCGATTCGTTCGAGTCTCAAAACGGATTCGTGGTACGGCCCCTGGTCCGCATGAGGGTAACAACATGCTATAAAGACCACTGCTTAAACCTAAAAAGCCATTTTCAAGTCAGGCAGATATTATTAGGATGGTTATTCAAATCGCATATTATTTAATTTGTATAATAATTGAAGACGTGAGTGGAATAATCGAATAAGTAACATTTTGTAACATACGGACAATAACTCCTTTTTTCCCTAATTATTTTAATGAAACTTGTAACTTATCTACTTCATAACCTAGCTAATATATCTGGCTACACATATAATCCATACATTTTCTATTTCAAATAATTTTTCCGGCCCTAAAGCCTCTATTTAAGCAAAAAAATGGGAAGTTTTTGCATGTTACTTACCTTATTATTCCACTCATGTCTTGAATTGTTTTATAAACCTAAAACTAGTAAGTGTGTAAGATAATAGGTAATCATTGTCACAGCTGTAGTGAATATTAAGGATTGTTACTTTTACAGTTTTCGTGTTAAAGTAAATTACCTACTTATTACTTAAACCATTATAAATTAAAATGATATTCTTCAAGCGTGCTTGCAAGGCAAATTAAAAACTTCGACATGAAGAGATAAAATACAATGATTTTTACATCTTACGTGTCTTTAGTTTATGCAAGAATGATGCAAGATAGTATTTTTAAAATATTTTCGTAATTTTCATATTGTTGTATTATTTAAAATACTAGATGCTGCTCGAAATTTTGTTCCGAACAAAATTTTGATTTCCAAATTGGTTAGCAACTATAATAATTGTATACTTAACTCTTTCGGTATGTTCTACTTGGTGCCTACTATCGGTTCAGAAACAACCCGGCGAGAAGAACCAGCGCGCAGCATTCTGTGGCGCAGCGTAAGAAACTCGCACGGGCCACCTTTTAGCAAAAAGACGGGAAAATTGTTATTTAAAACAAAAAAAGGGCGTGTGTACAGAGTACACGTGTCAAAAGTGAATCTTCTGTACAAAGACGTGACGCAATATTGTTATTATTTCGACTCTCTTTTTCATGAAGCGACCTTGAAATATCAATCTTAAGGCGTCTAAAGAAGTTTCATTTTAAAAATGTTTAAAAAAAAGACTTCAAAGAAAATACAATTACTAACCCGCAATTTCAGATTCGGCAGGAAGACATTGACAATAGCTACAGGTGTTATGGGTGGTGTTATCGGCATGCTGCGGAGCCTGTCGCCATGGTACTGGTTGTATATCGCACTGGAGTTCTTGGAGGCTGCGATTGGTGACTCCTGCTTACCAGCGTTTGTACTAAGTGAGTAAGCTTCCCCCTTCACACAACAATGAGGGTGTTTGAAATTCTATTTGCCACCAGGTGCCGCTATGTAGCCTTAGGGTCTATCGTGTCAAGCTGCTGCCATATTATGTCACGGTATAGCTGTCACGTATCACGATAATATGCCTACTTGACATGATAGACTATAAGGCTACGTAGCGGCACCTGGTGGCAAATAGAATTTCAAACGCCCTCATTCAAGGTCAGCTGTCTTTGTTTGTCATGTAACTTTTCGAAAGTGCCAGACAAAAAAAAAAAACACAGCTTGTAAAGTTAATCACTATTTACCTAGGTAGGTCCCAAGCTATATTCTATCCTGCTGATGGTTATTTAACTTTTACTAAATGAAGATATTGACAGAAAATAACATAGTATAAAGTTTATGTGAAAATCTTCATCAAATTAAAGTTAACTGATCGTTAAAATCCCGTTGATAAATAGGTACATTTAATTCGGTCCCTGTAGTAATACAAATGCACTTTTCTTTCAGTGTTGGAGTTCGTGTCAAAACAAAAGCGTGTCGATTTCTTGTCCATATGCACCATCGGGTATCCCATTGGGAGCATGCTGCTAGCTCTGGCCGCATGGCTGGTGCCGTATTGGAGGCATCTCCTGCTCGTACTGTACACCCCCGCGCTCCTGTTTATCTTCTACATATTCTTCCTTGACGAGAGTCCCCGATGGCTACAAATTAAAGACAGGAAGAAGGAGGCTACTGATCTGCTAGTAAAGATTTCGAAGATGAATGGCAAAGAGCTGGACAGGCATGTGCTGGAAAAGGTATCAACGGAGGCGGAATCGAGGGTACCTTTAGGGGAGCTGCTTAAGAATACCTTCCAATCGAGTGCCCTTCGGAAGAGGTTTCTGGTATGCCTCGTGTGGTGGATAAGCTGCACGTTTGTGAGCTACGGCATGACGATAAACTCGGTGTCGCTCCAGGGCAATAAATATGTGAACTACGCCCTTATATCGGTGTGTGAGTTGTTCGCCATAGTGGGCATCATGTACGTGCTGACGCATTATAGAAGGAAGTTGCCTTTGCTCCTCACTTTCTACATTGGTGCCATCTTCTGCCTCGCTCAACCGTTCATGCCTAATAGTAAGTATTATTGTGTTATGTATCTAAGACCGGTATAAATAGTCAGTGCTCAAGATGCATCTCGGTCTCAAGACGCGCGCGCGGTTCGGCTCTATGATTGGCCCAAATTTTGATAGCCAACCAATCACAGAGCCTGAACTGTATCATGAGACCGAGATACATCTTGAGTACTGACTATTTATACCGGCCTAAGAGCAATATACGAATTAAATGAAACTCCTGCAAAATAGCGCCGACAATAATATATCTCAATTGTTGTGTATAATAAAGAATGTGAATTTTAAGAGAAAAAACTATTGTTGATTTGAAAGCTATTGCGCTGGTGGATTTGGTCTATTTATGTTTATATTGGTCTAATCCTTGCACTAATGCTCATAGAACAGACTTGAATATATAGGAACATGCACTATCAGATTTTTTCGTATTTTGTAACTTATAGACACTTTAGTCTGTATATTAAAACCACAGCTCCAAAACAATGTTTTTCAATTTACGGTATTTTTCAGATCTCGGCTGGCTCTCCGTAGCCCTATACATATCGGGGAAGACGATGAGCACCTTCTACTTCAACATCACCTACATCTACACGTCGGAGCTGTTCCCGACCTACACTCGCAACTCCATGCACGCGCTGTGCTCGTCTCTCGGACGTATCGGCTCTATACTCGCCCCGCAGACACCACTTCTGGTAAGCCACGAAATTTTTGTGCGACGGCATGCGATGAGAACGCTAAGATGAGAGAAGTGGTTCTCTTGAATCGACTGTTCGATATCGTAATCAAGCTTAACACTTTGCTTGGGGAATAAGGAAAATAATAGGGAAAAATATATATATATATCTATCTATATATATATATATATATATATATATATATATATATATATATATATATATATATATATATATATATATATATATATATATATATATATATATATATATATATATATATATATATATATATATATATATATATCTAACTTCAACGCAATTAATTAATATTGATGATATCGATTAGTGGGTCGATTGCCCGTTAAAAGATGAGTTAAAAATTACTTAAGATCTATTTTAAGAGTGGCCTTGGTGAGTAGTGCTCAGCAAAGCATAGTTGAAATAAATCTTTCTTAGAGCATTCTATACTTAAAATACAGTAAAACCTTGTTTGTGCACAATTAAGTGGTCACTATACTACGAATAATAAAAACTAAGGAAACGTAACTCCCATACTATTACAGTTTTAAATTTGGTTCCTTTCGAACTGTCATGTAACGTCAGCCTGATACCGCTGAAGGCCACCTAAATATTGCAAATGTATTGAAAATGTGTACCTAGGTACACATTTTTGACAAGTATTGTACAACGTGTTTTTTGACGGAGTACTTTTCCTTAGTTTTTATTATTCGTAGCCACTATAGGAATGATTACTAGGGGTAGCGATGAAAAAAAAATGAAATACGTTCAATTACCTGACTGATTTCAAGTCCGCTATCTTCAAAGGGCTATGTTACACATCGCTAACTAGTTGGACGTTGAGTGACGATCGTTCAATCGAAGTCCGGCCGAGTCATTCAATTGAATGGTGTCATTCAATGAATGCGCTAGTCATTCAATCAAATTGCAGATTGAACCAGATGACTGCGACATATCTATTACATGAGATATAACATGATAGTTGATACAATACATACATTCACTACGCAGGTGAATTCACCTGAGAGTACATCGTTAACCCGCGCGCTAAATCTCATGGCCAGACGATTAAGCATTCTCAATGACAAAATTAAAATACTTTAAACCGTTTCAGCGCCTGTTTAATATTGACGCAGCCTTTGATGCGCGCCGGGCGAACTTTGTCACGCGTAAAATTTTTCAACTAACATCGAATTTAATAAATTCAGTGGCATGAAATACTTTTGTAAATTTTTTTAGACGGGACTAAAGGCTTTTAATATTACCGTCGACGTATACTCACGTAACTCTGTCTCCTTTTATAAAAATGTAAAGTGACTGAACTTTTTTTGTATAACTCACTTGTGGGGAATGTACATGGCGGCCAAAGGAAGATCTTCCGACCGAGCGAGGTGTTATGCTCGGTCAGGCCGGAGCCCACGTGATACATTTCAGCTGTCGTATATATACCGACGTGCTTAGAAAACTTCGATAGCGCGATGCAGGAATGTTAGGCGAATTGTGGGTACCGCCACACGCTACTTGAATAGTCCATGATCATTTATTTACAACTAGATGTCGCCTGGGACTACGTTGTGCCGTGATAAGTATATCGCGCGGCAACCCTAAATATTTCCGCAAAACTATCCTATGTCCTTTCCAGGGACGCAATTAAGTATGATATACCGAATTTCATTAGAATCGGTTCAGTAGCGCAAATGGTAAAAGAAGAATAGAATAAGAAGACTAAGAACGTTTATTTGCAAAAACACAGTATTGACAATGGTACAATGTGAAATAGCGCTCATGTTTCGTCGGATACATCTCCATTCCCGACGTGCAAATATTTTGAAAATAAAACTTAAATTTAATTTTGTTCGTTCTCTACATACAATATTTAGTTAGTAGAAGTTTATCACGCGGCAACTTTCGCATTTAGAGGTATAATAATATTAATATGGATTAAAACATCTTTCAGATGCCATACTGGAGTGGTCTCCCGTCCATCATCTTCGGCGTCGTCGCGGCTGTCGCCGGAACAGCCACCTTCCTCGTCCCTGACATAGACTCCACATCACTACCAGATACCGTGCACCAAGCTGAGGCCATCGGGATGAAAGACAAGAAGACAGACGTCATCTCGCGGCTATGACATGAAGACCTATAAAATATAGTTTCTAAAGATGAGTGTTTTTCATTTTTTTACTATCAGCCCATAAGCGCGAATATTGAAGTCAGTACTGTGCTCACTTTTAATCAATTCACACTATATCAGTGTCGTCAGCATTAACTCGGCAGTGGACTGAACAGTACGGCATCAAAATCGGCAACTGGAGTCATGGTGTGAGTTCCAAAATATAACCTCATATACAGACCAGTGCTCATGACGTCTTGAATCGCTATTGTACTGGTATATCACTGGTGAGACAAGTGTGTCGTATTATAACGATAACCCAACAAAGTCATATAGCACGTCAATGCACTAGCGTATTTCGAAACAAAGCAACAGTCAATCTATACTAATATTATAAAGCGGAAGAGTTTGTTAGTTTGTTTGTTTCAACGCGCTAATCTCAGGAACTACAGGTCCGATTTGAAAAATTCTTTCAGTGTTAGATAGTCCATTTATCGAAAAAGGCTATAGGCTATATTTTATCACGCTAAGACTAATAGGAGCGAAGAAATAGAGGAAAATGTGGAAAAAACGGGGGGAAATTATTTGAAAGGGCTTATTTGAATGCGCTAATCTCAGGGACTACTGGTCCGATTTGAAAAACTCGGTCAGTGTTAGATAGCCCATTTATCGAGGAAGGCTATAGGCTATATTTTATCACGCTAACACTAATAGGAGCGAATAAATAGAAGAAAATGTGGAAAAAACGGGGGAAATTATTTGAAAGGGCTTATCTCACGAACTACTAGAGCATTTTTTCTGTTATTTGGGTCAGATAAGAAGTAGACCACGTGAAGGATCATAGGCTATTTTTTGTAGACTGATTTGTCTGTGAAATATCTAATTTACGCGGGCGAAGCCGCGCGGAACGTCTAGTTCTACATAAGCACCGGCTAGTATTATACTGAGATATATTTCAAAACACACCCCTGTAAAAGAGTTTCTGTAACTAATAGCGAATCGGTAGAGTAAAGGCTGATATTATTGCCCTGATAAAATTGCCGTGCCAGATGGATTGTCGATGGCGACGCGGCGCCTAATGACGCCTTAATTGAAAGGCTCATTGCGCTACTAATTGCTATAGCAATTAAACTTCCTTATTTAACATGCACGGAACGAACCTTCAAAAGATTATTTCATATGGCAAACTTGGGTTTTGACGCGTGTACGAAGTATTTTGAAAGGCGTTGTAAGTACACCGTAAGTATGTCTAACTAATGACTCCATTAGCGAAGATTTTAGAGGGAAGGGAAAATGCGGAAAATACTGGCACGTCGTGCAGACGTATATATAATAAGAATTGAAAGAATATGTTGTAAAAAAGCTAGTCGGTTCCTGAGAATTTTAAAAGGAGTTTGGCTTTTTACACCGCTTTTGATGAATAAAGTTAAATACTCAAATGCTATCCTTATAAATAAATCTATTGTAACTAAAAGTATTACGCATATGCTACCATACTATTACTAAGGTTTTAAAATATTGAAATACTAAGTGAACAAATTGTTAGCGATGATGGGTTACTGCAAAACCTGGGTAACATTATACATCGGATTCTAAACTTCCCACAAAACTTCTATAGCCATATTCAAATCGATGCGGCCAAAGTTACGGATATATTTAAATACATAAACATAATAAATATAGCCTTCCAGATGTGGCATGTGTTTTTATCGTCGAGAGTGGCATGTCACATGTGGCATGGCGATATATTATGGCACGTGGCATGGCGATATATGGCGATGTGACATCAATGACTGCGGGGAACAGATTCAATATTTCGTCGAGGGAATTAAACGTGACAAGAATCTGTCGATCAGCTGTATATTCGTGAAAGTTTGTAGTGAGATACGAGCATCTCTACATAATGGCTTGTAATAAAGTCGTCTTGAATAGAGTTAAACCATTCGAATGGTTTTACTTACATATAGGGTACATGTTGTAGGTAAAACCATTCGAAAACTACTTTATAATAAGTAGATATCAAAGGGTAGTTTACGAAAGATATTTCGCAACATTAAATCATACTTAATATTATTAAATAGAAAATTTAAAATTAAATTATTACAGTTTTCTCTTACAGAAATATACTACTAATTACTATGTGGCTAGAGATTCATTTGATCCTTAAATCCCACTAAAATATATTTACAAGCGTTACATAGGCTGCATGGATTTAATATGCGTCCACCCGAACGCGCGGTTTGACGGCTACACCGCGAGGTGACAAGCAAATGTATGTAAATAATCGGCCAAGTGCGAGTCGGACTCGCGCAAGAACCGTTATAGAGCAAAAATAGTCCAAAATTTGTGTTTTTTGTAAGGGAGCCCCCCTTAATTATTTATTTAATTGTAATTTTATTATAAAATACTAAAGTACGAATATAATTAAGGATTTTGTGAATATTTAAAGTGCCTACCTGTTGTCATTACGGATTACGAAAAAAACAAGCCAAAAAAAACACGTTTGTTGTATGGAGCCTCCCTTGAATATTAACTTTATTTTGTTTTTAGCATTTGTTGTTATAGCGGCAACAGATATACACAATCTGTGAAAATTTCAGAAGTCTAGCTATAGCAGTTCTTGAGATACAGCCTGGAGACAGACAGACAGACAAACAGACAAACAGACAGACAGACGGACAGACATTGAAGTCTCAGTAATATGGTCCCGTTTTTACCCTTTTCGGTACGGAACCCTAATTACAGCGCTACCGTGCCGCCATTTAAATAAATCGTTACATAATTACATTTACTCGTGATCTTGTGGTGTAGCGGCTAAACCGTACACCACACCATAATATTATGACGTTCCAATTTGCCACACAAACACAAGTGTACCTCGTTTGCTGTGTAAATATTTTTAACACCAATAACTCATTTACATAATACGTTTAAATCATTTAATTAATGGAAGCGATCTGGAAACTCAACTAAAGTTTATTGGAGATGGAGTAGGAGCATGCAGCAGTAAGCACCGACTACGAACAACTTCGGTATGCTGACCTCGGACTTTCCTGCTCTATCGTAGTTTTACCAAAATATATCGTACTAGATAACGTCCGCAACTCCGTTGCACCAAAATTCGTTTATCACTCGGGAACCGTACATTTTTCCGGGATAAAAAGTCCCTCCTTAAATCCTATATCCTTTCTCCGCACTCAATGTATCTCCGTACCAAATTTCAACAAAATCGGTTCAGTGATTTGGTGTGAAGAGGTAACAGACAAACAGACAGACAGTCACACTTTCGCATTTATAATATTAAAGTATATGGATACTAGATGTAGTCTGTGAATTTGTTTACGTTAGATACCGTACATTTTATTATGGTAAAATCTTATTTCTTAGGTACTCAAGTTGCCTTGTCGATGCGCAAAAAATTCATTTATCGTGTAAACATGAAAAAAATTATCTTATATCTGGGACCTAAAGTATTTCTATATCATATCATAATCGTTTCAACAGTTTTAGTGCCAATTTTCGCATTATAATATTTTGCCAGTAATTATTATATATAGGTAGTAGGTATTAAACTTTTAAGAGTTTGTTCATAACATATTAGGGTGAGGCCAAACGAGCGTAATTTTGTGAGTCGTGAGTCGCAGAATTTCGGTCGCGTAAATATTTTTTCATACAAATCATGACTCACAAAATTACGCTCGTCTGGCTTCACCTAAACTAATAAACGATCGCAGCCAGAGTTGCGCGTAAGCATGTATGCGCTTAAATAAGCCTGCGTTCCAGCAAGATTCGAGTCACGAGAATAGGGGCCTTGGTACGCTCGACGGAGTCCTATCACGGTATTAGACGAGCTTCGTCCGTCGAATGCCCGTCACGTCGCCGATTGAAACTAAGCCACATTGAGTTAGGGCGGTCTGAGACTTACATCTGTATCGATAGTTCCCTTTTTCGACGACCTATTGATTTATACTTTCAGTATTGAAAAGAGATATCGTATAAAATACAGCCTTTCCGGCGAACGTCGTAAGTTTTTTCGTATTGTAACGTTATTCTTTACATTGTAGGTCTATAGGTGAAGTTACGACAATTAAGTTATGGCAAAAAGGATAGGGCTATAAAGTGTGATACCGAAATGTGTGCGACATGAGATTTTCAAAAAATATGTTATCTTTTCTTATCTTTAATTGTCTTCTTAAAGCAAATAACCTAAAGTATTGTTTATATTACCATGATTCACATCCACAGTAAAATTTATGTGTTCCAATATTGTGACTCGAAAGAAATTAATTACTTCTAATTTATATTCATTAAACTTTCTTAGAATATTTTTTTGACATTTTAATTAGTGAAATGGGAGAACGAATAAGTGAATTAATTTCGTGGAAGCCAGTTATTACCAATATTTTGTGGTAAAATTAATAAAGAGTGATGTTTAACAAGTATAGCAAGACTAGATGACGCCTGCAACTTCGTTCAGCAAAATCGGTTTAGCGGTTTTGGCGTGAAGAGGTAACAGACAGACAGACAGACAGACAGAAAGCCAGACAGACAGACACACTTTCGCATTTATAATATTAGTATGGAAGTATAGATTGGTGTGTAAATTGTCACGTTCAGACCGAACAGGACCCACAAACAAAACAACACGAACACAAAATTTCATCAAAATCAGTTCAACCGTTTCAGAGGAGCTTGTCAACAAACATGTCGACACTAGAATTTTATATTTCTAAATAATATATCAGTGGCGGATTTACCAATTCAAGGTACCGAAAACAATTGATGAAATTGTTGAATTTCGTACGAAAATTCGCTATGGATAGTAATGAATAAAAAACCTTACCACCGATATTTTTGTCTGGCTATTTTTTTTTTGGGATTACATACTAACTAATCTCGTGTCAGAAAAAATGCCAACACAGCCCACATGAAAATCAATATTATTTTCCTACTTTTAATTGACGCTGGCAGCCCCTTCCCACCCAATCGATTTCAATTTTTTTTGGGTTCACAAGAAGTACAGAGCAGCTGTTTGGAAAAAAAATTAACGTCGCTGAGCCTACATTTTTTTTTCTTTTTTTTCCCCACCCCACTACACCAACACCCACCGCCCACGTCCTGCCAGCACACAGATTATCAGAAAAGGTTGTTCAGGGAGGAAGCTAACGGAGTTTTAATACAGCTGAAGCCACATGACCGATTTGGTCGCCAGCTCTTAGTCGAAATAGGCTAAGTAGGCTGGAGCCTAGGGCGGCAGATTTAGAGGGGCGGCAAATTTTGCCCATTTTTTTTTATCTTACAGAAATAAAAAATACGCATTGAAAAAACGAAACGAATACGACTATAGTAACTTTTTGCTCCCGGATCTTTATTTTTGCCTAAATGTAAAACTTATTTGATCTCATTGTCACCATTAATCGGATTGATGATTATGTTATTTAATAGATATTGTTCGTATTGTTAGGGTTCCGTAGCCAAATGGCAAAAAACGGAACCCTTATAGATTCGTCATGTCTGTCTGTCTGTCCGTATGTCACAGCCACTTTTCTCCGAAACTATAAGAGCTATACTATTGAAATTTGGTAAGTAGATGTAGTCTGTAAACCGCATTAAGATTTTGATACAATAATGGAAAAATTATTAAAAATTTTAAGGGTCCCCATAGGTACAACTAAATAAAAAAAAAATTTTTTCATCTAACCTATGCGTGTGGGGTATCTATGGATAGGTCTTCAAAAATCATATTGAGGTTTCTAATATCATTTTTTTCTAACCTGAATAGTTTGCGAGAGAGACTCTTCCAAATTGGTAAAATGTGTGTCCCCCCCTCTAACTTCTAAAGTAGGGGCATGATAAGTCGAAAAAAAATATATGATGTACTTTACTATAAAAACTAATAACGAAAATTATACGTCATAAATGGTAAACTTAATTTAACTTTTATTAAATCAACTGAAATATAAAAATAAATCAAAAACCTTTTAATTTCATAAAAATAAACCTTATTGCTGCTGCGGAATCCTTCATGGGCGAGTCCAACTCGCACTTGGCCGGTTTTTTTTAAACTGTAAGTGCAATAAAAAATATTTGACAAAAACAACGTTTACCGACTACACATTATTTTGTGTAAGCTGTGTTCATATGGTGTAGATATTTATAAGGCATGCCTTTCCCCACCTCATGATTAGTACATGCTGCTGTTTTTGGGTCAACAGTTCAACAGTATACTGTTGAACTGTTGTTGTCGTCACTACATAGTGGGTTGCAAAAATAATCTAGCAACTTACAGAACTATCACCTAGTTCACAATCATACTAATAACGGGAAAAAGCCGATGTAATGAGGACGATAGAGCACAAATCATAAAGTTGCAATTTCAGAATAAATGTAATTAGTAATATGATTGTGAACTAAACTAACATATTGAATTTCAACGGTCAGTAGGGGCAGCAAAAATTGAATAGCCTACTGGCGGCAAATTTGTAAATCCGCCACTGAAATATATGCTAACAATTAACAAAGGATATGAAACCATACCTTATATTTTGAGTCGTGTGAGCTAGAAGGGATGAAAAATGTATTTTTGCATTACATTTGAGTTCAAATAAAACATTACCGAGATACACAGTAATTAGTGTAATGCACTACATTATCTCTGAGGCTTGTACACAGAACTGTGAAACGGTGCGTTGCAAAGCTGCGATGCCAAAATATTCTTTGCAAAGACGATTACGATTGTTATTATCGACATCAAACTTTTTTTAACTTTAATCCAAAGTAGGTGTTAAATTGTCATTTCGATTTATTTAACTACTGGGTCATCTCAAACATTTCAAAATATGAAAGAATCAAATGGTTGAGATTATTTGGGAAAATATTAATTTTTCACGTTTTTGCTTCACTGTAAAATCATTACAGTAATTGTTAAATCTGCCATTTTACTGCCGTTTTACCACTTTCATTCATTCACTCCCACATATTTGGGGGCTTCCGTTGCTTACGCTGTGTAAACGGGATATAATAACAAAAAGTGATTCGGATGTATCAACAGAAAGTAGTATTAAAAAAGCAATAAGTAACTATAACTTACGGATTAAAAAAAATCCCCAATAAACCTAAATAATAGTAATTATTTATGTAACAATTAAGTAAAGGAGCGGGCTGATGATGATAAGTTATTGCTTAGAACACTCACGATTATTTCAGACTTTAAAAAAAAATTAAACAAAAAACTAGATCAAAATCGGTTCACTCGTTTGAATGCTACGACGTCAGACGCACACACATATACAGACAGACAGACTTATAACACACAGACTTACACTTCAAACTTGTTACACCCCTCTTTTTTCGTTGGGGGTTAATAAAATAAACGTGCAAAACCTATTTCGTGGATATTTTACAGTTCCGCATGGCTCCGGGCGTCAACTTCGCAAATTTACACGAAAATGTAAAACAAACACTCACTATTTACGCCCGCTATATCTTTTATTATTCAACTGAGCAACTTTTATTTACACATATTTTATGAAAAACATTTCACGCATCGATTGATGAAATGAATATTAATTAACAATTAGCGATGAAAGAAATATTACGAAATTCACGATAACCAGGGTAGATGAATATTACTTTTGAGCAATAAATAATTGAAGAAATCATTTTTCCGTAGAATTTGCGAATTTACACGGTTTTCGTAGAGGTGTCTACGAAAACTGCACACGTGTTTACGAAAACCGTGTAAGTGTCTACGAAAACTTTGTAGATAGCTACGAAAACTGTGTAGACGTCCACGAAAACCGTACAGGTGTCTACAAAAACTTTACAGGTGTCTACGAAAACTCCATAGAAACCTACGAAAACTGTTAATATCTAAATAATCAAGTGCGAAGGAACATTTTACAGATATCAACGAAAACTGTGTAGGTGTCTATAAAAAGTTTCATCTTGTATTAGTAGTTAAAAATGCGGCTCGCCTCGCTACGGCTCTACATAATATGTACCTTCAGGGACTGATTTGCCACTATAGGAGTTACAGATATAAACTTAAAGTATTTTTATAAATAATGAACTTGCTTGCGCACCTGATGCCTGGTGTTAATTTAAACAAAATCCCTGATCCTTAAGCCGAGTCACCTGCGCCCGTCGGATTTATGTAATGTCGTGGTAGCGGAATCACTTCCTAGTCGGATTAAGAGATTTGGAATATTTTAGGCTTTACCGGTTTATTAGTTGAGTTGAATAATGAAGTATACCAAAAGCTTTTGGATCCTGTAGCTGTCCATCTGTCTATCTGTTACCTCTTCGCTCTAAAACCATAGACACAATTTGGATAAAGTACATTCGTATGACGATAATTTGGTTCCCGGGACAGATTTTATCACAAACAAAGTTGCAGGCAATATTTTGTAAGTAATAATATTATAAGATGGTTCGCACAAAAAATAAACGTATCTTATGAATTATGGGTGCTTAAACAACAAATAATCCGTGACACTATATGTCATGTCATCTTACAATTTACGACGAACACATAAATATTATGATGCTTTATTATTGCAACCAATTGCTCTATATCGGCTATTCCAGGGATCGTCAACCGATACTTTACTTTCAGTTTAACGAATTATTTCAAAAATAAGCCGAAAGGACAAAATAATAGAGCTAGATAGAGAAAACAGCACTATAAATATCCAAGTCAAATGCACATCCATACTACATACATATACTTATACATATATAAAGTTCTTGTGTCGCGATGTCAGTTGCCAAACTCCCCTAATACGGCTGGACTGATTGTGTTAAAATAATGTTTTTTCTGTTCAGTTGCAGGTAAAATTTATTTGATTATGTTATAAAACTTATAAAATTATAAAAAAAACACAAAATTCTTTACCAATTTTACGCGAATGGAGTAATTGAAACAATAGTTTGATAGCTTTCACAACGGAACAAGAAGAAGCAGAGTATGCGTGAAAAGAAACCTAACAAACTCTTTATCAAGCAAACAAAAAGGTTTGTCACCCCTATCAGGGTTGTAACCAATCAGTTAATTTTGTTGAGCGCGAGGCGTCCCCATTAGTGAATGTAATTCGGCGCCGCGCCAACCGACTTCTTGATCTGATGAGGGTGACCACCGATTGACATTCGCTTAGGACAAAACTTAGTACAAACGGCCGCTAGAAATTTAATATTATAAGTAAGCTTTAATTACATGTAGATTTTGATATATACTCTACTTTCCTATCAGACTCTTTATTATATTATGTGAGCCGCAAGGTGCCGCATCGCAAGCGGCGCTGTCAAGTCTCACTAAAAATTTCGCAAGATTTTGAATGCAAGTTGTTCAAGCACTTTATATTTTAATAGTTTTGTTATTTAACAATATTTAGGTAATCATGTTTAATGAAAGAACGTAAGAATCCGCTCGGACTCGACCGATCGCAGGCAGATCCGACCGGACGCTGCGTATGCATGAGTTCGGTAAGGTCGGCCTGCGTTCAGTCTGACGCCATTGATAGACGTACGCGTGTACGGAGGTCTAAAGTTAACATAATATTATCATAGTTTTTTTCGCACAAACTCATGGCTACACTAGCGGATCCTCATCACTGGTGGCCAAAATAAAAAGCTCAATAATCCGCGATGCGAGCTTATTACTTTTCACGTGTGACATTCCTAATGCAGTTACATATTGAAGTTCACCGCTAATACTAACGCCTTCTTGGTCCAGTGATTTAGAGCAGTGTTTTTCAACCTTTTTTATGATGGAACCCCCCTGGAATTAATAAATATTTTGCGACTCTCCTACTGAATATATCAATCTTTTTAATCTTATTTTGTTTTACTAAAATAGTTCTCTCGACCTCTGGCGATCCACCTACAGAAGATGATCATAAGTAAAATGGCAGTCCTGAGCCTGATCTCTCTCCAGTAACAATTTACCAGCTTTGATTCGTTTTATTTTCTTATCGTTCTACTGTAAGAAATGGCACGGATTTTTGCCAAATTATTCATGCCATCCGTCCACTTTTTTTAACCATTAAACTCCGCAATAGCTTGAAACCCACATCCAAATCGTTCTGTAAACATGTGCCAAGGATCCGCGATTGCACATCGCACTAGGTGCATTTGGAGCCATCCTGTTTTAAAAGCTCTCATGACCTTTATTACTTTCACATAAGGTCCATTATCACAGAACCCTGAGGCGAAATAACTCTGAAGGGATAAATCACGTTTTGATTCGCTGCCAGTGCAGTTGCCCTTTTCGTGTTAAATATGGACTTTTGGGCTATAAACAATTTTTACTACCTGGCTACGATGTGGACTCGTTTAACACAGTTTTTATGGCGTTTAGTTCAGTTTTAGTCCGTATTTTCAGTAGGCATTGTTTCTTAGTAAATATAGGTTTAATCCTATTATGTTACTGTAAAAAGTATGTTAACTGGCGTGGCCCGAGATGGCCTATCTCGTAATGGTACTGCGGCAACAGTATAATGTTATTTTTATGAATGAAAATAATATAATGTCCATAGCCATTCAACATCACTCACCAGTAGTACAACTTCATGAATTAAATGAAAGGATTCATAGAATTTGGTAACAGTGAAAAATAAATAGTGATTTTTTAAAACAAAATGCTTATATAATAAAAGGAATCCTGTTTTGTGCTATTACATATTTTCTTTATTACGCAGTCGTTACATTTAAATTGTTAGCATTACACTATGCTACAAATCAATTGAGTCAATAGAAGCAAAGTGCAAAAATTACAAAGTCTATTTTACCCAAAACAATTTTATTATTACAATGTTCACTACAAAAAGAAAAATACACTCAAAAGACAAAGGTAAATAGAACGAAGATAATATTTAAGGAAAAATCCATGTTCCGGGCCATTCGATACTGAAAATACAAAAATAAAACGAAGGAAAATATGGAGAAACTTGATATTGTAACCTGATACAACAAAATGTACAAAGGGAATAAGCCAATATGTAAATAACATTTAATAAAATGTTTTATTTAATACAATAAAGGTCTTAATATTACTTACGAAAACCGTGCATAGATTCGTGTCTTAGGTTATACTATTTTTATTATTATTATTAAAGCTTTTATTTAACATGCTATGTATGTATGTATGTATGTATGTTCGGGTGAAATTTTGGAACTCAATTTTGAAGTAGATATATTTAATCGATTGAGCTGAAATTTTGCACACGCGTTTAGTTTGGATGACAATGCACGATATGGTATGTGACATCACTATAAATCCAATTTTGGCCGACCATCCAAGATGGCAAAATAGTTATTTTCTATGCAGTCCTACAATAATTATGGATATTAAATCGAAGGGCTTTTTGAGAGTAACTCGAAAACGAATGTAATGTCATTCTACATTCAATATGGCGGCTCATGCAAGATAGGGGAATAGTTATTTTTAATGCAGTTCTGCAATATGGGTATCAAATGAAAGGGCTCATTGAGAGTAACTCGGAAACAAATTTAATATCATTCTACATCCAATATGGCGGCTCATCCAAGATAGGGGAATAGTTGTTTTTAAAGCACTTCTGCAATATGGGTATCAAATAAAACGGCTCATTGGGAGTAAATTGAAAAGTAATAGAGTCAAGTCGTGTCGTGTCCTGTAGTGGTAAGTCGTGCCGTGTCGTGTCGTGTAGTGGCAAGTCGTGCCGTGTCGTGTCGTGTCGCATCGTGACGTGACGTGACGTGACGTGTCGTGACGTGACGTGACGTGTCGTTATGTGTCGTGTCGTGTCATGTCATGTCATGTCAAATCCAGCCGGATTTTATAAAATGCCCGTTTGGATCCGGTCACTTTTGTGAAGTGAAATTTAACTTTTTAGTCATGCAGAAATAAACGGAACATATCAACTCGCTAAATATAGACACGGTTTTTTCGCTGATCAAAATCAAATACGATTTCTTAAGGACTTAACTTAATCAGATTTTAACTAATTCTTGAAACAAAACAAACTATAATCAAACCGATAAAGAAATCTAGCCAGAGATAACTAAAAAGCAAAAAATAAAATATATTCAAAAAACTTTTTGAAAAAAAGCTTTTATTTAAATAGTCTAAAAAGAAGGAAATAAATTGCTCCTTAAAATTTAAAAATTAAGTTATTATATTTAAGATTTTATAAAATTTAAGTTAAGTTATTATCCTCAATACATTATACAATTTGCATGATAATAAAAGCTTGTCGCGCGATTTGTAAATAATTAACTATACTGTACTCGGCGAAACATGGCGGTAGGGGTCATTGACGCCCTGTCAAAAACTTGTCATTTTCTATACAAAGCCACGATTGACAACATCTGACACTTCATTGACAATCGCGGTTTATATAGAAAATGACAAGTTTTTGACAGGGGTCAATGACCGCTACCGCCATGTTTCGCCGAGTACAGTATAGTACCAATTTAAGTGAGTAGATTGATATTGTATTTTTTATTATAAAATTAATAAATTTATTAAATACTGACAGATTGTTAAACCTCGCGAGTCGCGACAAGCTTTTATTATCTTGCAAATTGTATAATGTATTGAGGATTATAACTAAATAGTTAAAAAAAATTAAACAGAAATTTATTTCTTCTTTTCAGACTATTTAAATAATAGCTTGTTTTCAAAAAGTTTTTTGAATATATTTTTTAGGGTTCCGTACCCAAAGGGTAAAAACGGGACCCTATTACTGAGACTTCGATGTCTGTCCGTCTGTCCGTCTGTCTCCAGGCTGTAACTCAAGAACGGTAATAGCTGGAGAGTTGAAATTTTCACAGATTATGTATTTCTGTTGCCGCTATAACAAAAAATACTAAAAACAAAATAAATTAAATATTTAAGGGGGGCTCCCATACAACAAACGTGATTTAAAAAAAAATTTGCTCGATATCAATGATGACAACAGGTAGGCACTTGAAATATATACACGAAATACACAGCTGTATTTAAACTTTAATAATTTATAATAAAATTTAAATAAAATAAATAATTAAGAGGGGTTCCCATACAAAAAAAACACAAATTTTTACTATTTTTGCTCTATGATTGTACTTGTACAAAACCTTTCGTGCGCGAGTCCAACTCGCACTTGGCCGATTTTTTTATGAATATACGTAAGTAACTATACTTACAATAATTATATTGTTTGGGAAGAAGGGTGTAACAGTAGGTACTCTAGTACGTTTAATTATTAAAAAAATCTATAATTAGGTTTTCATAGGTGTATATAACACTTTCTTCTTCTGAACGCACTATTCGTAGAATACTGTACCAAATTAAATTATGCACAACGAACACTTAAGTAAAAACTAATCTACAAAAGTATGACAATTATCTTTATTATTCATTCAAAACATTAACCAATCAACAACCACATTGAATAGATAAACTCCTGTAAATAACCATCAGAAACCGGATAAATGATTTAGGCAGTCAAATCATCAACTGTCAAAAATGTCATGATTAATTTCCTGGTCAATCATGACATTTTTTACAGTTTGTTCCCAAGGACTCATCCTTACTGTTATATGTGAAATCATCAATGTATTGTAATTATTGTCGCATGGTTTCCGATCAATAACGAAACAATAACATGCCTGCCTTTATATACCAAATTAAATTATGCACAACGAACACTTAAGTAAAAACTAATCTACAAAAGTATGACAATTATCTTTATTATTCATGCAAACGTCTGCCCTTACTTCGAACCTGTGACCTGTAACCCAATTCATATATTTCAATCCAACATATTAATACAGCTTTGATGCAATCTCATTGTAATGTCAAACCTGTCAATGTCAGATGAACGTTAAACGTGTCTGATTGGTCAGTACTTAACATATTGTTCGGCGCTTATTACACGTACTATCAGAGAAGTTGATACATAGGCAAATGGTGGACTTACGTAATTTGGTCGTGTAACATCAAAACTAGCCTCAGATCATGACTTACATTAAATTAATATAACCCGACTAAATGACGTAGGCCGCCATTTACATGTGAATCAATTTTAAAACTTGCTGTTTAATAAATAATTAAAAATATTTTTGTTCAAAAAGGTATTATAAATACACTTTTTGAACTGAAATATCCTATTTCAGTTCAACTGTACTGAATCGAAGCTGTATTGTTATAGCATTAAAGTAGAATCGGGGTACTGACTAGACTCACTTTCATCGTTCAATATTTCGTAGGCTTTCTAAGGCTTTTGATTTCCCCCAGGGTTATTATATCCAAATACATTTTATTTTATCATACCTGAGAATGGGGCAAACATTTCGTGCCAAAAAATAAGTTTGATATAGCTAGGACGGCGTAGCAAAACAAAGTGATAATAATTTAGACTGTGTATGTGTTCTTTATGTAGAGTTTACTGCAAAAGTTACAGCGCTGAAGAGTTAGGGAGAAGCCACACGGTGCGGTGCGGCGCCGGAGCGGTGCCGCTGCGGCGTCCTGCATATAAAAATCAATGATATGCCACACGGCGCGGCGCCGCACCGCACCGTATGGCATAATATCATTGAATGCAGCGGCACCGCTCCGGAGCCGCGCCGCCGCCGCACCGCACCGTGTAGCTTCTCCCTTACATTTTGACTTCTACGTCTGTCTAAGTGTCCCAGAGCCAAAGGTTTGAAAATTTCCTATTTACTCAATTGTGAAAAGTTGCTGCGTATATTTTGGGCACAATATGATTTACTGTTATCGGTAATTAGCCAGCATATTGTTCCATACAAACTTGTAAATATTTTCCCAATACGCGAATCGAACCACGACCTTCGAATTAAGAGCTGCTCTTTAAACCACTGGATCACACCTCCAGTGTGGATAAAATATAATTAATAATAATTAATTATTATAAAAGACTATTGACTTGCCCGAAATTGCCTTGCGCTAAAAATATCCTAAGTCCTTTCCCGCGGGGGCTCAAAGTATCTGCATACCAAATTTTATCAAAACCGGTTCAGCGGTTTGAGCGTCAAGAGGTAATCAGACATACAAACAGATAAGACACACTTTCCAATTTATAATATTAGTAATATGGATATTTTATTATATCAGAACTAATACTAAATTTAGCTACTTCCCCAGGCTACTATTCTTAGAAGTTCAATAGTCTAGTACAAACATGTGGCTGTGGCGTTATTGCTGTTGGCTCATCTTCGACTCTCGTCGTGTAATTGCGACATGTTGCCGCGCCAGGAATACGGGAACATTCACAGATACGACACGATGTTGATACGACATCGTGTCGTATCTGTATAATTATGATCACTATATTTATGCGAAAGTGTCTGTCCGTCTCTGAGTCCCGAGAAAGGACATAGGATACTATTTATCCCGGGAAAATATACGGCTCCCGCGCGATAAACGAGTTTTGGCGCAACGGAGTTGCGGGCGTGATCTAGTTAATTCATAATGTTATACGGATATACTAGTCTAAAAACGATTTTTCGTATAAATCGATAAAAAAATCAACATAATTAGTAAATTTTATAGTAATTGAATTTTTATAAGGAATTGAGAAGAATGTTGGTGATACCGACTTTAGTCATAATAATATAATAAATTATATCGATTTTTTTAAATATTTATAATAAAATACGCAACAATCTAATTACTGATGGCTCTCAACAATCTTCGCTTCCTACAGAAATGTCAAAAATGACGTAAAAATGACGGTATCCGGTATGTAAGATTAGAAAAATAGTCGAATTTTATCATTGATTGGTCATGACTCATGAAAATATCGTGTGGTGTAAAAGTATTATTTATCGTAAGCTATTTTCAATTTGGCCCCGTTTGCACCTGCGGATCTGCTTGCAATATTAATCCGCGCCGCATTGCACAGTCTTCATGGGACGTGTAATCGGCAATGTATGTAGAATCGGCAATGTATGCATTGATTTGTATTGCTGTCGAAAGGACAGGTCAATTTTAGCCGCAAAATGTCTCCAACATCAAATAAGAGAGATAAAACAAGATAATAATAATGCGAATGAAACACAAAATTAAACGGTATTTGTAATAAATAAAAATGTTTCTAGAAATAAAATAAACTATTAAATGTTAGGCTCCTGCCGCTATTTACACACAATTGCTTGTGACCTCGTAGTGTAGCGGCCTAGTCGCTCGGTCGCACGGATTTTTTCAGAAGCTTATCGACAAGCGCGACAAAACATTAACCAATCAACAACCTCATTGAATAGATAAACTCCTGTAAATAACCATCAGAAACCGGATAAATGATTTAGGCAGTCAAATCATCAACTGTCAAAAATGTCATGATTAATTTCCTGGTCAATCATGACATTTTTCACAGTTTGTTCCCAAGGACTCATCCTTACTGTTATATGTGAAATCATCAATGTATTGTAATTATTGTCGCATGGTTTCCGATCAATAACGAAACAATAACATGCCTGCCTTTATATCAGTTAATATGCCAAAGCACAATAGTCCACTGACAAAAGATCATTAAGTTCCTAAATTACACAGATTTTTAAAGAGTCTGGCATAGTAATGACAATAATTATTGTTGTGTACAAGACTAGTATGGCATTGTTGAGTTTAATTATATTAATTAGAATGAAATCCTACACAATACAGTATTATGTTCGAAATCATTGTCGCAATTATTATGGTGAAGTCACAAATTTTCTCAGTTGACCTAGTAGTTAGTTTCTAGTCTCTAGATCCTTAGTCTCTAGAAAACGTTGCTTTTGCCTTACATTATGAAGTTTCGAGCTTGATTTCTTGGTTTAGACCAAAGAATAGCCTATCCGTCTCAAATTAGTTACAGGAACTCAAGTCTCAACAATAAAACGTCAACAATTAAACAAAAACAACTAAAAATACGAGAACTAAACACAACATACGTATAACTCTTTTGTAAATTATTACATATGTGATGTGGCCACAGTAAATTATTCACAAACGGCATGAAAATTGATTGAGTTCTTAAGAACAAATTCCAAACGTATTGATTCGCCTCACAAACTGACCGTCTGACCAGCGAAATGATTAAAAAATCACGAACTCAAGTAAAATTTTATTTACGGAATTGAAACGTACCCGTAAATGCCAGAGGTGAGTTAAAAAGATTATCACGTCTGCAGTGCTGGCCGCAGACATAGAAACAGGAGCAGTCCTCGAGACTTCACTGGCACTTCTACCACTAACACTGTTAATAATAATTGAGGACATGAGTGGATATACCGGGTTACTAACATGTTGTAAATATAAGAGCAATTAACCATTTTTAGGGTTCCGTAGTCAACAAGGAACCCTTATAGTTTCGGTCTATCCGTCCGTCTGTCTGTCCGTCTGTCTGTCTGTCCGCGGTTTTGCTCAGAGACTATAGGGTCTACAAAGCCGTAATTCGGCATGAATGAAAATGGTATTAAAAAAAAATATATATATAGTACCTCCCCTAGACATCAAGCGGGATGATTTTCTTTTTCGCGTCCACCCCACTGTGTGGGGTATCGTAGGATAGGTTTTTTAAAAATATTACGAGTATTCAATAATCATTTTTCGATTTAGGGATCCATTTGTAAAATATGAAGTTTTAAAGTGGAAAAAATCGTTAGAGTCCAGTAGGCCTACTACGAAACTGTTTTGAGACTCAAACAATCGGACGAGAATGCCGCGTCCTGCTCTAACAACGTCATTTCACATTTGTTAGAGTAAGACGCGGCGTTCTCGTCCGATTGTTCGAGTCTCAAAACAGTTTCATGGTACAAGGCCAGTGCCCCCCCTTCTACCAGCTAAACGGTTGCTTCTGAAAATGTGGAAAAATTACGGGACTAGGAAATATACTGAATTTAAAAGGAAAACTATCACGGCTAAGAAAACTTCATAATTGTTATTGAGTAATAGTCGATCAAAGAGAAGTATAAATAAACTTTTCGTTCAAATTCCTTTGAACATAACTGAGATGATGTTGTTAGTAGTGTAAAACACGTTATAAATGTACTTTCATTGACCATATAAAAATTATCAAAACTAGAGATACTATAGAACCCTATATTGCGCGTGGCCCAATACGCACTTGGCTGGTTTTATTTCCCTTAAAATTTTTAACAAACCTTCTAACTTATCTATTTCATTATCTGGATAATATATCTAGCTATAAAAAGAACCCTATTTTTTATTTCTAATTATTTTCCTGGTCCTAAAGCCTCCATTTATGCAAAATAAGTCAGTTTTCAAATAGTTACTTGCCTGCTTCATCCACCCATGTCTTCAATTTTTGTGCTCATTTTTTGACAAGCTGTTGCTAGAAATCACTTGATTGGGCGAGGTCTCTATGCTAAAGCTTGGTTCTTTTTCGTCTGAGATTACCAAAGTATATGCTGTCTTTGTATTCCAATCGAGATTTTATAATATATAAGTTAGCACTTATTTTTAAATTGCAATCACAAATTACTGTTACATATATTTTCATTTCTCAATCCTTCATCTATGTCTATGGCGGCGGCCAATCTCGCAGGTATGCGGGCCACGGACGTCGGATGCGGCCAATCCTGGGATTCGATTCTCATGCCCGAATGTTGCTTTGAGCACAGGCTGTTTCTGCACACAGGCACCGTCTCACGCACGAGATAGGGCTCCATCACTAGATCATAGGCGAGACCGCGATGGACACGCGACAGAATCGCAACGCTCGCTAGACACATAGGCACCGCGCAACCGTTCCGCCCGCAAACAGTGTGATAAGGTCCTTAGACAGCCTGCAATCGAAGACCATTCGAGTCACGAGAATTGGACCCCTGAAATATAACGGAACTCACGACGCTGCGGTTCACGGGAATTCCGTATGCACTTTGTATTTGAACTTTAAATTTTACATTTGAAATAGAGGTTCGTGTACCTGCTCATATTCCCACTTTATGTGCGGGAACTTTTTGGTTGGAAGTTGGTAGCCTATAGCTTATCATGAGTGGAAGGTATCCCTAAAACATATTGCTCTCTCGTAGATTTAGAAATAACCATTTTTTTTACTTCAAGATCTATATTGATTGATGATGATGTTATCAATGAATCAATATTGATGAAGATATTGATCTTACAGCAGCACTCAGAGAGATCAAATAATAATAATAATAATTATTATTATTATTACTATAAGCCTAAACTACAGATTACTAAATAGTTACTACGTAACCTAAACTATCCCACTGCTTGCCAAATGCCTCAAATAATTCCTAATTTTAATTATGAATATACTAGATGACGCCCGCAACTCCATTGCGCCAAAACTCGTTTATCGCGCGGGAACCGTACATTTTTCCGGGATGAAAAGTATCCTATGTCCTTTCCTGGGACTCAAAGTATCTCCATGCCAAATTTCAGCAAAATCGGTCCAGCGGTTCAGTCGTGAAGAGGTAACAGACAGACAGACAGACAGACAGACAGACAGACAGACAGACAGACACACTTTCACATTTATAATATTAGTAAGGATTGACATAAGCTTCTTACACATTCTATAAAAGTTAAGTTATCATTAAATATTTTTAATATTATGCAAACAATAGATTTGTCGATTGATCAACTAGATTTTATAACATATTCTATATAAAATAATACTTCCAAAGAAAATAAAATGATATCTTCTACGTTATCTTATTATTATTATCAAATATTTGTTCCAAGTTTAACCGACTCTCGCGCCGGATATCCGGGTTACAAAAGAGCCCCGATGTAAATAAAAATATATTCAAACCGAGATACCAATGTTCTTTATAAACTTAACTTTCGCTAAGGCTGAGTACACATTGTAGTATCTTGATTCTTGATGTATCACGACCATGTCGTATTTACGATTATAATGATAAACGCATTTTGAGGATGTCGTTTAGGTCCTTGTGTGGTCCTTGAATCTGTGGGGTAATAATGAGTGGAGCCTCAAATGAAGTTCTTCCAACCAAGCTAGGTGGTATTTTGTTATTTTCGGCTATCGTATTTCATATACCGATATACTTATCGCACTATCCACATCAACCTACGTCCAATCTTGAGAATATACTCTTATACATTACCTATATGGACGCTGTTAAGCATATATTTTTGTTTATCATCCCACAAAAAATTACATATTGAGTTATGAATACAGTTATGTTCTTTAGGTAATTTAGAACAAGACTGCATTCATTATTTTCACCAAAATTTTTTTGTGGGTTAGTACACAAATGCTTAACAGTGACGACACACAAAAAAATCTACAAATGTAGAGTTGTACAATGTAGACCTACCCTAAGTATATTGTTGCAAAAAATTCTAAAGGAAAATACCAATTCTATTTCTACTCCGCATTTGAAGTACTTTGACGATTGCCTTCGAGATAATAGCGTCTATTTATGCCGTGCCATTCTTACGCTGCGCAAACGGGATACAGACTACAAATGGTGGCCAGCCACAGCTGATCGACTAATCCGACGCGACGGCGCCAGAAAGAGCGTTGCATATTTTTTCGATAATATGTATGTATATTTGTTAAGCATATGAGACATAGAGGTGTGGTTAGATTTGTGTTTACTGTTAAAGTGACATTGGGTATATCAGTAAGCAGTCGGGTGTTTTAATTTTTTAAAATATTTGTTTTCACTTGTTGATCTACGAATAATAAAAACTATTATTATTCGTAATTGTTGATATTATATTTTGTGACTTGCCATACAATATGATAATGTCAAAATGTCACGTGGATAATTTTTTACTCTCTACCATAAACGCATTCTTTTGATCAGCTCACAGGTGCTTACCGCGTAGGTAGTTGTAACTTGTAAGTTGAACTCAAGTATAGCAACAACTCAAAACTGAAACAAATCAACTCAAAAGCAACATAAATGTGTAGCGAAGGCAATAACTAGAATAGTAGGTTTGTCACTTTATGTTTAGTTTCGTTGTTTTTTAATGAACCTCAGAAACAAAAAAGAGGATTTCAATGGCAAGTTATAACACCACTACATCAGCGGTAGGAAAAGGAATCTTCCAAAAGGTGGTCGCACATTTACCAGCACGCACGCGTCAAACGCGTCGCATTTTAAGAATTCGTATGAAATAATGTGAAACCTCGCACATTCGTCCGCACCGTACGCGCTGCATATCGTGTACTGTGCGGTGCGTTCGACGCGTACGGTGCTGACAAATATGCGATCAGCTAAAGGAAGCATACATCTATCTGTATGTTGGGATATTTCTCATTGAAAAAAACAGCAATCAGTCGCTCGTTTGCGTAGGTCCTAATGTAGTATGAAAGTGCATTACTGGGTTCATACTGCGCATTTAGCTATGATTGATTCTACTTCATTTACTGTAAAAGAATAAGGGTGTTGCATTATAGAATAAAACTTAGGTTTAGTTTAACTATATGCAAAAACAAAAGCAAGTAAACGAAAAATTAATAGACCGATGAACTAACGAATTAATTCTACCAAGTTCAGGTTTTCTTTCTTTCTTTTTCATATTATTATTTATTCAAATGCTTCTTTTAGGCTCTTTATGTATGAAGAGGTTGATCGAGTCCGGACGAATTGACGCAGGTCGCAGGTCGATCTGACTTGACTCATGCACACACACAAAATGTATCCGGTCAGGTCGGCCTGAATCAAACCAACGATTCAATCGCATCGATATAGGGGGCTTTAAAATGTAACTTTTTAATTAGTAATGTGTTGAATGTAAAGCTAAAGAGTTTTTTTTGAAGGCTCTAATCTCGCGAACTACTAGAGTGATTTTTATGTAATTTGGCATAAATACTGAATAGACGTCGGGGAAGGAGATAGGCTACTTTTTTGCGGGAAAACCCCTACGCGAGAGTCGCGGAACGTCTGGTATAATTTCGAAGTATGACCAGAAAAAAAAACACCCTTTTCTGTTTACACCATAAATGTTTCATACATTAGTGTATCGGCGTTATATATTCCGGGCCTCTCCGGGCAACTAGTCCTAATACATTATTAAAATTCAAGGATCTCTCTACCGACGGTACATAAAAATTCCACCGCCGTCCGCCCAGATGATGTGTGCTTTGTTTAGTCACTGTCTTATAATATTGTTTTGTTGTTACCTAATAAAATTTTTAACCCCCGACAAAACGAAGTGTGTTATAAGTGACAGACAGTCTGTCTGTGTGTGTTTCATTATTTTAGCATCCAAACGGGCAGTGCCGAATTAATATTTTTTATGAGAGCAGGCTACTTTATTTTCATCGCCCCATGTAAGTAATCTGTAGGGCCTCTATGGACGCTACCGCCTCTAGGCCGTGGCCTATTTATAAATCCGGGGCTGCAAACGGGTGGACTGATTTCGATCTAGTATTTTCGTTTGAAAGGTGATATGAGCGAGAGAGTTTTTAACCATAGTTCATACATATTTCGGGGGTTTCCGTATGTCTTATATAATTATATTATCCTACCAAAGTTTTAACAACGAAAGAACCTGAGTACATAATTTTATAATGGTAAAGCTAAGCTAAATACCCACGGTCTTATACTCATGGACCCAAAGATCTTTGTAACTCTTCAACAAAAACTCCAGCACATTATGATAAGTGTCATAAAATACAAATCGGTATATAACAATCTTCGGCACCCCCCGGATCAAGCTGATCCCGGATCAGTCGGGATCTCTTTATAAATGGAGGGGAAAGCCACCTCAGTTCAAAGAGTGCTATCCGGAATGTATAATTTCTCAACTTTTTAAGGATTACCGGATAATCGTTACTTAAATATTAAGTGGTCGTCGTGTGTTTTTTTTTCAATTGGACGGATTTTGATAATACTTCAATTGATTCAATATGGCTACCACAATCTATATAATACATAATATATTAAAGAAAAAGTTGAGTAGGAGCTTGGTAGGTATCTATACATATAATAAAACTGTAGAAATGAAAATTCTGTACATTAAAGATATTCAAAAAATAATAAGCGGGGAGTGTTACTACATCGCTATGGAAGTCAAAAATGTGGTTACTTTTTTGTCTGTCTGTCTGTCTGTCTGTATGTTTGTTCCCGCATCATACGAAAACTACTGATCCGATTTGAATGCGGTTTTCGCAGATATATTTGTCTTCTTCCAACTTAACATCTGGTGTATAATTTTTTTTCCCCCCACCCCTCTGAGGGGACAAAAGAGGGGGTCAGATTTTGTATCAAACTTTTTTCTTTAACACGTTACCTACTGATCCGATTTGCATACGGTTTTTGCAGATAAATTTGTCTTTTTCTAACGTAACATCTGGTGCATAAAAAAAATTCCCCCCACCCCTCTAACTTTTTTCTTTAATGGACTTACTTCATATTATTTACTGTGTTTTCCAACTTAACACGCCCCCCCCCCCCCCCCGCCCCTCCCCTTCCTCCTGGAAATGTTGCTTATAACAAAGTGGTGTCGCGTAGTTAGTATTAAGTTTTAATTCTCCTTTTTTAGGAACAAACTAAGGTATTAATTAAAAGTGAATATCATAACGAAATTATTCTAACCTAAACTAAACATACATATTTCGAGTGTCGTTTGATTATTATGCGGGGGGCTTCGCCCCCGGACACTACTTGGGGGGGGGGGGGGGGGCTGCGCCCCCCCAACCTCCCCCTCTCCTCCTGGAAAAGAAGCTTTTATCAAAATGGTGCTGCGTCGTTAGTGTTGAGTTTTAATCCTCCTCTTTAGGAACAAACTAAGTTAATAATTAAAAGTGCAATTATTCTAACCTAAACTAAACATACACTTTTTGAGTGTAATTTAATTACTATGAGGGGGGCTTCGCCCCCAGAGTCCCCCTACTTACTGCGCCTCCTTCCTCCTGCACCTGGAAATGTTGCTTATAACAAAACGGTGTCGCGGCAAACACACAGATTTCGAGTGTCTTTTGATTATTATGCGGGGGGCTTTGCCCCTGGACACTACTTGGGGGGGCTGCGACCTCCCCCCTCTCCTGGAATTGTAGCTTAATATAATATATCAAAATGGCGTCGCGTCGTTAGTGTTGAGTTTCAATCCTCCTCTTTAGGAACAAACTAAGTTAATAATTAAAACTGAATTTATTCTAACCTAAACTTAACATAAACTTTTTCGTCGTTTGATTAGTATACTGTATTACTATACTTCCTGTATATCTACCGTCCACTGCTGGTTATAAGCTTTTCATGACTATCCATACTAATATTATAAATGCGAAAGTGTGTTTGTTTGTCCTTCCTTCACGGCCTAACGAAGCAACAAATCGACTTGATTTTTGGCATATACTTAGTTGAAAGGATGGAGAGTAACATAGTCTACTTTTGGTCTTGGAAAAACATCATGTTTCTAAAGGAGGTTTACAAGAATATTCGTATTTTACGCGATTTTTGAATTTCACGCGAGCGAAGCCGCGGGCAAAAGCTAGTATCAAATAAGAAAGGAATTTTTAAATTCTACCCCTAAAGAGCTTAAATTGGGGATCAAAATTTGTACGCTAGGAGTACTTTTTCCAGTTGCTGCAGGATGATGCCAGTTTATATATAAAATTATAAATCCGAAAGACGTCTGTCGGATACATCTGTCTATTTCTTACCTGTTCACGCGTAGGTAAGATGCATCGATTTTGATGGATGTGGATATACTTTGACTTATAAAATATATATTTTATTACTCAAAATAGATTACTTTTACATATTAAGAGCGTCCGTGGCCTAATGGGTAGGCCTTTGGTTCGTACTCGTAGAGGGTGCAGTTTCGATCCCGGGTGTAGGCGTGTTACGTGTACCAATGAGACATTTTCTGATCTCAAGTACACAATACGGACGCTCGTACGGGGAAGGAAAACATCGTGAGGAAACCCGCACATGGTTGGTCCCAGACGTAATTGACCTGTTCTTTCCTCGGGACTAGGCCGACTATGTTGCGAGAATGCCGTATGCGCTTGGGCAATCTTGTCCCAGACATTTAAAATTGACATTTAAAATCTTGTCCCAGGCACTACAGTATTCGAAGAGTGGTTACTTCACTTTGAAACTACTGTATAAATCATCCACAATGGATGCAAAAGCCTAGTTTTTTACATATTATCGAAAAATTGCAACTGCAACGCGATGCGTAGATGCATTTCTAAATTTGTTTGGATTTGACAGATTTGCAGATTTGCAAGACGTCTCACGCTCACGAAATCTGTCAATTAAGTACAAATTTAGAAATGCATCTACGAGTCGCGTTGTGGTCTGTATTGACCCTAAATTGCAAAATCTACGTCTTTATAAAGCTCTATTCATAATTCAGCAACATTGTCCACATCATAAATCCAAGTCTTTAAACTTGAACGAAAGTTGGGTGTCACGCGCGCGGGGCAGCTTCGTTATCGACGCGTAATCATAACACGCCGCGTCGGCTGCCCTGATTGCGTCAGTTCTATGGGTGAGTTCCAAAATATGAACCAGTATTAGTTAGTGTGACGTCTGCAAGCGACGGGTCACTGTTGATTCGCTCCGAAGTATAACGTGTTTGACTTTGTTGGGATATCATTTTTGAGTTACAAAAGGAGGAGGGTTTATAGTCGGCTGTATATATTTTTTATTACGTCACACTTGTGCCTCCAGTGGCATACTAGTACAATATAGCGTTACATACATGACGTCATGAGCACTGGCTGGATCATACTGGGTTAAATTTCGGAACTTACCCAATAAATATTTCGTAAATACGTCACGATTGGCGAATCAGTGGCTTTCTACACACAACAAACAACGGAATCTTTTCTTACTAGAAAAAAGAATAGGACTGCTTAATAAATGTCGTCCAGTATTTTTTTTGCCCTTTTCCAATAAAAACCTTCATTTTATAGGGGAGCTGGCGTTGCGCAATTACTTACATAAAAAATAGATAAGTAAAAATATTATCTTAGAAGAGAGTCACTTATAAATAAGATTAAATTTTAATTTATACGACAAAATACATTTTTCTACCTCAACAGTTTAGCAGTTTAAGCGTGAATACTGAATAGGTAATAGAAACACACCCTTTTCCATTTATGATATTAAGTAATAAGTAAGGATTGCACACGTGACCACTTTGATAAAACACCTTACTTCAGATCATAATTACATTTTTGCAATTATGCTAATATAAAAACCTTTGAGAACCCAAAGATAACTTAATTACGGAACCCACCTTATCGATACACAATGTCAAAGAAGTTCATGAATATAAAACGCGCTCAAATAAAGTTGCGACTTAAAATTCACCGCCGCGTCTGAGGGACAGTTAATAAGGGAACAAATTGAGTAAATATATTACAAGGAAGCTGGATTTATAAATTTACATAAAGAGAAGAAGTATCACTATGATCTGATTATCAGAGGTATTGATTCATAGTTTAAAGGAATATTTTTCCACCTTTTTGGTTTAAAAGAAAGCCGAGCCGTGCGAGTTTCTTGCGTCGGTTCTTCTCGCCGGACCATATAGTTCCCAAGCCGGCATTATTGTAGACTCGACGTTCAAAAAGTGTAGGTATTCAAGATACCCACTTAAATTAAATACCCTATAAAGTGACTATCTACTGGTAGTAGATATTATGTGATTCAGCAAAATATGACTGTGTGACAAGAAGGATGATCCGAAAAATGGTTCCACAATATTATGCAAACCTAGGCTTGCATTTCTTCAGAAATTTTCTTACTCAGGTATTTTTTGACAGAGATAACAAAACAAAAATAATAATTTAGGGTGTGTATATCTCTCTCTCTCTCTTATAAAAAAATATTTTCCATACAATGATAAAGAAAGTTACTCCTTTAGCGCTGCTATTTTCACAGACACACGGGACGGGACACACCCTAAACTATTCTCACTTTATTTTGTTATAGCCTATAATACACTATAATATTTTATTATTCGTAACTATCAAAACAAAATCATAATCATCACAAAGGCTCCCATCCAATTTTTTGGATACATTGCGTATTGTTTTATATGAATCCCGTAACTTTGGTGTTATTCACGTCACGTAGAGGGGGGAAGGGGGGGGGGGGGGGTGGAGGGGTCGAACGTCGTGATTTCTACGTGATTACTACGTGAGGAACTATTCCTTACCGGACTTTCATCGACGGCTGCTAATTAAGCCGGATTATAGAGGGATTTTATGTAGCAATAAGAATAGAAAATTTTCCTCTTTATAACTATTATGGACCAAGAGCCTGCGATGGCCAGACCTTCCTCCGTTTCGTAAAGCTGAAAGTTTACCTGTGAACGACCAGCAACTATGGAGTTTCGGTCGCGGTAAAGAGTAAAGCTCAATTTCATAGCTTATATTCTTCGCGGTAAGTGAAGGAATCTCGTTTTAGGCATCCATTACACGGTAGTTTTGCTGTCAGTTTTACCACAGTCATGACTGTGACTGATGCATAACCTGTCGTGTAATGTAGTGACTGATGGTTGCATGAAATTGATTTACCGTTATCTGGATATTTTGGTTTTTTGTCATGCAACCATCAATCATGACTTTTGAGTGAGTTTTGTCACATCTGACAAAATTGGAAAAAAAATTAGAAACGTATACCTTTGAAAATTTTGGCTTCCGGTTCGGGAACTAACCCGGCGAGAAGAACCGACGCGCGGCGTAAGAAACTCGCAATTATATCGCGATTAAGTCGCGAATCGCGCGGCTGCCGCACTACTCGCGACTTAATGTGAAGGCAGCCTTAGTATCCTGTATACTAATTATAAACTTGTAACAAAAAAAAGTGATAATACTTTAGGGTGTGTATGAGTCCCATCTATAGAGTTTACTGTCAAAGTAGGAGAGCTGAAAGAGTAAGCTTTTTAGGGTTCCGTACCCAAAGGGTAAAAACGGGACCCTATTACTAAGACTTCGTTGTCTGTCCGTCTATCCGTCTGTCCGTCCGTCTCTCTGTCTGTCACCAGGCTGTAACTCAAGAACCGCTATAGTTAGACTTCTGAAACTTTCACAGATTGTGTATATCTGTTGCCGCTGTAACAACAAATACTGAAAATAAAATAAAGTTAATATTTAAGGGATCCCATACAAGAAACGTGATTTTTTTGGCCTTTTTGCTCGTAATCAATAATGGTAACAGCTAGGCACTTGAAATTTTCACAAAATCCTTAGTTATATTTGTACTTTAGTAATTAATAATAAAATTAAAATAAAGTAAATATTTAAAGGGGGCTCCCATACAAAAAACACATTTTTTGTCTACTTTCGCTCTATACCGGTACGGAACCCTTCGTGCGCGAGTCCGACTCGCACATTATTAAACTTTTGTATTAGCAAATTCATGACGCTGTAAGTTGGGACGCTTGCTCATACAAATCGCAAAAAAAATTGCTGATGCCTGTTAAATGCGAGAGTTTTTTTTTAAGGTGAAGATGCAAATCTTCACCTTAAAAAAAAAAGTCTCGCATTTAACAGGGTGTATTTAACAAAACTAAGTGACAATACTTTAGGGTGTGTATGTGTTCCTTGTAGAATGTAGGGAGTTCACTGTGAAAGTAGCAGCGCTGAAAGACCAATTTTTTTGTGATTTGTATGGGCACGCGTCCCAGCGTCACTAATTTCCCCATACAAAAGTGAAAAAAAATCTTGTTCTTTCAGCGCTGCTACTTTTACAGTGAACTCTATAGACGGGACTTATACACGCCCTAAACTCTAAAGTATTATCACTTAGTTTGGTGACACCATGTATTATTATTAAGGATTTTGTACGCAAGTATACATAATATAATGCTATTTGCAATGTCTGCAAAATAAGCCTTCAATATGCTTCGTAAAAGCTTAAAACGTTTCAGAGTTCGGAAGCCAAAATGGACACCTGTTTCCCAAAAACTGGCGAACTCTCGAGCAAGAGTGGCCGTATATCCGGCTACTTCCGGTGTGACGTCACAGCGGGCGCTTCCGGCCGCCAACTTCCGGTCCCCACCTACTACCACAGTATAAAAAAATACAGAAGACTATCTCTGTAACAAACAAAAAATGATTTCAGCTGTCGTATATATCTATCCAGGGGGGTGTGCAAAAATCTTTTCGTTTTCGCTTCGTTATAGAATCGCCGATGAAAATGTATGGAATTGACATAAGCGTTCGTTAGTATGACGTTGACGTTCGACTCGTCTTATGTCCATGCCATACATTTTGATCGGCGATTCTATAACGAAGTGAAAACGAAAAAGTTTCGGCTAAATGGCCTGACGCACTTAGAAAACTTCGATAGCGCGATGCAGGACAGCGCTACCGACACTTGTCTCTGTTTTCAGTGAGGTCGATTTACAAGACAAGGCTAAGTTATTCTACTGCATGATTGTATTGTGCTATCAACTTAAACAGACGCCATTAAATGCTTTACCTCTTAAAAATTTAATTCACTAACAACGCAACTCTCAAAGCGATATTGGGAAAATATAAATGACAATACTGTTGGATTGTAAATGGATTTGTATTTTGTTATTCAGTTTTTACTTCCCTATGTAAGAGTATCATATAAATCAGCCACATTGTTGCAACATTGAGTAATTTATATACAGGTTGTAACAAACTAAGTGACAATACTTAAGGGTGTGTATGGGTAAAATAGCAGCGCTGAAAGAACAAGTATAATTTTAGCAAAATTGGTTCAGCGGTTTGGGCGTGAAGAGGTAACATATAGACACACTTTCGCATTTGTAACATTTTTTTTTTATTCGTAGGTAATGCAATGATTGCTCCAAGATGATTGTGATGACGAAGTTGACAAGTTAACTCGTCCATAATCCATTACCGGCGTCCTCCGAGTACAATAATGTAATAACCTCCTTTGATAACTTTTCGGTTAATTAAATTACTATCAGGTATCCCTCATCGCTCTACCTGTGGTAATTTGATCTAATTTATTTGGGTACAGGTGGGTACGTGGGTTGTTAACATCGTTAAAACTATTGTTTATTAGACGAGTTTTACGTAAAGTATCCGTTAATAATATATGTACTTAATTAAATACAACCGAACGAAAAGTCTATTTGAGTTTAGCGTTTAGGTGTTTTTTTTTTTAGGGTTCCGTAGTTTGTAGCGGGAATAGGCTGTAAGTTGAAGACGTATGTATGATGTCCAATGTGTAAGAAGTTTCCATACTTTTTTTTTTGTTTTGGGATGGGTAAATATTTTAATTATACGTCAGGTAATGTGACTTAAACGAAACTTCGTAAGATGGAAGGTAAAAAGGAGTCCATACGGCAAAATTTGTCAAAATAACGTTTTCTTTTCGTCGTTTAAAAAAAATCTGGAGACGAATTTTGTACATTCCTGCTAAGAAAAGACACCCGGCATCTCGTCGAACCTTCGATTTTTTTTCTCACACTACGTGGTTCTCTTAATAAACCTAATACCTGAAATATTTTTTCATGACTTTCATAAATGCTGTGAACTGCCTATTGCATGAAAATTGTATTGATGTAAAAGATACATAGCGATTTTCTATAAATGAATTTTCAACTCCCGACCGAAAGTTTGTTCAAGTCTAGGGAATTCTATTACATCGAACTGTCACGTTTCGAGCTGAAATTGATACAGTTCCTGGAGAGCCCTTAGCGATGGAGGCTGGAGATGTTTATACAGCCATGTTTTATTTATCTTCGAAACGTGTGATAGATCCAGAGACATTATAAATTCTTTTAAAAATAGTATGCTGTACGCCCGATTAAATGCAAAGCTATCTTTTATTTTATTTAAATTATATGCATACTTCGTTGTGACGTGAATGTACGTTCCTGTTATCGATACAAATATTATAAACTAGACGTTCCGCGCGGCTTCGCCCGCGTAAATTAGATATTTCACGGATAAATTAGTCCACAAAAAATAGCCTATGATCCTTCACGTGGTCTACTTCTTATCTGTGCCAAATAACAGAAAAATTGCTCCAGTAGTTCGTAAGATAAGCCCTATCAAATTTCTTCTCTCCTATTAGTCTTAGCGTGATAAAATATAGCCTATAGCCTTCCTCGATAAATGGACTATCTAACACTGAAAGAATTTTTCAAATCGGACTAGTAGTTCCTGAGATTAGCGCGTTCAAACAAACAAACAAACAAACAAACTAACAAACTCTTCCGCTTTATAATATTAGTATAGATGCGAAAATGTCTGGCTGTTTGTTACCTCTTCGCGCCTAAATCCTTGAACTGATTTTGCTGAAATTTCGTACGGAGATATTTTGAGTCCCGGGAAAAAACATAGGGAAGGAAAGTTCCAGCGCAATAAAAAAATTTATATAATAATTTGCTATGGAGAAACTTTGAGAGGGAAAGGACATAGGATAGTTTTTGTTGCTAAAATGTCCTGATCCGAACGAATTTTGGCACTACGGGGTTGCGGGCGTCATCTACTACTATTTTACTAACCAAGCTACGATTCTATATGAGAAGACGGTAAAGTCGTTAGGGATGCAAACGAGACGCCTTCGTTGATGCAATTATATCATGTTATATGCTAACTAGCCCCTCGCCCGCTGAGTCTAGATCCGCCACTGCACGTTGTGCCAACTTATTGCACGACACATAAGCTTAATATGCTTTTCTGTATTTTAAACAGGAAAGATTTGATTATTTGTATTGAGTTTACTTTGAAATCGATATTTTCGATTGCAAAATGTCATGATTCAACTTTTGTCTCACGCAATGATAAAGCATGCAGTCTACTGCATACTTTATCATTGCTATCCTATCCTATATCTATATAGGCTACCCAACTGAGGTCGTCATTATTTTAGGGTTCCGTAGCCAAATGGCAAAAAACGGAACCCTTATAGATTCGTCATGTCTGTCTGTCTGTGTGTCCGTATGTCACAGCCACTTTTCTCCGAAACTATAAGAGCTATACTATTGAAATTTGGTAAGTAGATGTAGTCTGTAAACCGCATTAAGATTTTGATACAATAATGGAAAAATTATTAAAAATTTTAGGGGTCCCCATAGGTACTACTAAATCAAAAAAATTTTTTTTTCATCTAACCTATGCGTGTGGGGGTATCTATGGATAGATCTTTTAAAATCATATTGAGGTTTCTAATATAATTTTTTTCTAACCTGAATAGTTTGTGAGAGAGACTCTTCCAAAGTGCTAAAATGTGTGTCCCCCCCCTCTAACTTCTAAAGTAGGGGCATGATAAGTCTAAAAAAAATATATGATGTACTTTACTATAAAAACTACCAAGGAAAATTGGTTTGAACGAAATCTTTATACGTGGGAGAGCCATGCTTCGGCACGAATGGGCCGGCTCGACCGGAGAAATACCACGTTCTCACAGAAAACCGGTGTGAAACAGCGCTTGCGCTGTGTTTCGCCGAGTGAGTGAGTTTACCGGAGGCCCAATCCCCTACCCTATTCCCTTCCCTTCCCTCCCCTATTCCCTTCTCTTCCCATCCCTCCCCTCCCCTATTACCCTATTCCCTCTTAAAAGGCCGGCAACGCACCTGCAGCTCTTCTGATGCTGCGAGTGTCCATGGGCGACGGAAGTTGCTTTTCATCAGGTGACCCGTTTGCTCGTTTGCCCCCTTTATTCATAAAAAAAAAACTAGCAAGTAGTTTTTTTTTTAATATTTTTATATTAAAAAAAAATACTTGCTAGATAGGTCTTCAAAAATCATATTCAGGTTTCTAATATCATTTTTTTCTAACCTGAATAGTTTGCGAGAGAGACTCTTTCAAAGTTGTAAAATGTGTGCCCCCCCCCCCTCTCACTTCTAAAGTAACACATGATAAGTCTATAAAAAATATATGATGTACTTTACTATAAAAACTACCAACGAAAATTGGTTTGAACGAGATCTAACAAGTAGTTTTTTTATACGTCATAAATGGTAAACCTTAAACCAACAAAAAAAAAATTTTTCATCTAACCTATGCGAGTGGGGTATCTATAGATAGGCCCTCAAAAATCATATTGAAGTTTCTAATATATTTTTATTTTATATCGTTTTTTTTTATACGTCATAAATGGTAAACTTAATTTAACTTTCATTAAATCAACTGAAATATAAAAATAAATCAAAAACGTTTTAATTTCATAAACGCGGAACCCTTCATGGGCGAGTCCAACTCGCACTTGGCCGGTTTTTCATGGAATTTTGTGACAAACCTCTTGGTTTGGCTTTTTAGTTTTTTTCGTTTGGTCATAGTGAAATTGACATAATATTTTAAAGGGCTTCTTTTCTCTTGAAAACTGTTTTAAGTAGTCATGAAAACTGAATATGTGGAAAACGTACTCAACGAAAGTGCTGCCAACTAGTGTTGCCAATGCGAAACTACTTTTATACTTGACATGAAAATATAATATTGTCATCAAGAACTTAAGGTTGCAGTACCTACTGCCGTCTTCCACCTATAATTCATGTTCCTCCTCTTATATACACAAAACGTTTACTATAATATATACAGGCTGTAACAAAACTGAGTGATAATACTTTGGGTGTATATGGGTCCCGCATTTAGAGTTCGCTGTGAAAGTAGCAGCGCTGAAAGAGTAACTTTTTTTTTCACCTTTGTATGGAAAAATTCACGACGCGCGAGCGCTTGCCCATACAAATCACAAAAAAAAATTTGCTCTATCAGCGCTGCTATTTTCACAGTGAACTCTATATAAGGAACACATACACACTCTAAAGTATTATCATTTAGTTTTGTTACACCTTGTATAAGCTACAACTCTTGTGCTGCCTAGTGTCCACAATCATTAGCGCTAACGGGTCTACAGTCACGTACCAATGTCAAAGCCGATATCAAAACTTTATTTAATTATACCGTTATGCCTTCGTGAGCTCAATAAAAATGAGTTTTATGAATTCCGCTGACGCCCGCGCCCCGCGCCCCTGAGCTGGCTCCGCCCCTGGCAATTAGAGAGATGACGTTTATTAAAATACTTGAAGGAACTCATCGGGAACGCCTCGAATTATTCCAATGAGATTCAGCAATCACTGAATCGATCGGTTTAATTAAATCTCCTAGTTTCATCAATATTCGTTATCTAGAAACTTTCTACGTGTCAAGTTTTTAATTGATAGTATAATTTTAGGGGTAGCGCACATTTTAACGAATTGAAGCAAGCGAATTTTATAAATATCGAAAAGTACATTGCATTACTTATCTATTACATAATTTAACCTGCAGCTAATTGTCTGACAAGGATGATCCATGCGTCGTTTGGGCAAGTAATAAGTCGGTCTTGCGCACTGGGTTATGAGACTAAAGAAAGAGAAAATTCTCTTATCTACTGCATGCACATTTGGGCACTGGTTTCAATAAAACTGGCCAACGTCACCGAATTAAGTAAGGGGGACAGGTATAGAGATGAAGTATATGTTGAAAATTAGTGTAGACATAGCATAGCTAAGATATAACAAGTATGCTCGGTATCTAGCGGTCTGCAGTCGCTCGATACTCGTGCATCCACATTCCGAATACCTACGTCTAGGTATTTCTGTCAACCTAGACCCGAATTGAGGACACTAAGGGTAGTTCACACCGAAACGAAACATAACGTGACAAATTGATGCGTAAACGCTATTAATGTCTCATTATAGATGTATATATCGCAGTCATCTCGTTAAATCTGCGATTCGATTGAATGACTAGCGCATTCATTGAATGACACCATTCAATTGAATGAGTCGGCCGAACTTTGACTGAACAATCGTCACAATACGTCCAACTAGTTATCGATTTGTATTATGGCTCTTTGAAGATAGCGGACATGAAATCAGTCAGGTAATTGAATGAATTTAATTCTTTTCGAACTGCGGCGCTAGTAGTCAACAAAACAAATATGGCGTCAAACAGATCGCACAGCTGATAGAACTGTGTTGATATTAAGTGCGTTATTTGTAATAAAATGATATGACAGCGTGTATTTACCGATTACTACCCCGCCATTGGCTACTTAAAAAAAAACATCCCATTTATCGACTTCCCTCATCTTCGAAATAGCATTGTAGCATACCAAACAGAGCACAGTCCTGAATCGCGTCTACCGAACTGTTTGTAGATTGGTGTGACATAAACAAAATCTATGGCTAAATGACCATGGAAGGCCACCATGGCCAAAATTCATTATTATTATTATGGCAAACAACGTTTAGCGGAGATGCTTATATTAGCTGATCCGTATATATAGATGGTCACTGTTAAGCATTTGTTTATTAACCCACAAATTGGTGTTGAGTTATGAATGCAGTCTTGTTCTAAATGATCTAAAGAACATGACTGCATTCATAAGTCATAACTCAACACCAAAATTTTTTGTGGGTTAATACACTAATGTTTAACAACGTCTAGATAGTATATTTAAGTTCCATAAAACTCTAACAATCAGTCGTCTGAACCGTATGAGAATACTAACCTTGATAATACCTTGTCATATCACAGGATCAGAGCTTTAATAAAGCTGTATTGATGTGGAATTAAAATAGCAGAATTGAAATGTAAAGTTTGTGTTTTTGTGTGCTTTCAGCTGAAAGTATCTGAAAGCACTTAAGTAGGTCTCGTGACAACTATAAGTGTGGCAGCGCTGAGAAAGGACTATTTCTGGAGCAAGAATGCTACTAAAATATAACATAAGACATTGTAGTGGCTCTTGAGTATATTTGAGAGTCAATTTCAGATCCGAGGTAAATAAAAATGATTTTAAATGTAACAAAAATATAAAAATGATAACCTGTGACCATACTTAATAATATTATCGTCACAGGTAAAGATTTTTGTTTTTTTTTTTTATTTTTATAAGAAGAATGTGTTTTAATTAAATGTATTTACGCATAAATTATTTTCTTAACTACTTTCAACTAGGTACCTTAACATGTAAAATGAAGCTTTATTGAATACTTATAATATTACGTTAAAATATATTTCCGTTGTCTGGTACCTGTAACACAAGTCCTCAGGTACTTAGCACAGGACCAGACTGACTTGGTGTGAATCGTTAATAATAATAAATATATTATATTATAAACGCGAAAGCATGTAATTCTGTCCCTCTATCTGTCTATCCGTTGTAAAAACTATTTACATATTTATACGTGGAAGAGCCATGCTTCGGCACGAATGGGCCGGCTCGACCGGAGAAATACCACGTTCTCACAGAAAACCGGCGTGAAACAGCGCTTGCGCTGTGTTTCGCCGAGTGAGTAAGTTTACCGGAGGCCCAATCCACTACCCTATTCCCTTCCTTTCCCTCCCCTATTCCCTTCTCTTCCCATCCCTACCCTCCCCTATTACCCTATTCCCTCTTAAAAGGCCGGCAACGCACCTGCAGCTCTTCTGATGCTGCGAGTGTCCATGGGCGACGGAAGTTGCTTTCCATCAGGTGACCCGTTTGCTCGTTTACCCCCTTAGTTCATTAAAATAAAAAAAAATAAAAAAAACAAATACAAGAATGTCTCATTTGATGTACAAAATTAAGCAATGTTGCCCATGAATTTTAGTAAAACTATGTATTATTTGGATATAATCACAGTTGCAGTTGAAATTCACATAAATAACGATGTGAGGACAGGAATCAGGATGATGTGGGTCGCACATTGGATCTCTATTTGTTATTTTACTATTACATTTTTGGCTCCGTGGTTTATAGCTAGGCCCTTTGAAATCGAGGCTTCGTTTCCCGCGTTGAAAAAACAAAATTAAAGTTTGGTTAGTTTGTTTAGTTGATGAAGAGTGAGATAAACAGCTGAGCTGGTGACGAGTAAAGAGCATGGCCTCTCTTTACTCGTCACCAGCTCAGCTCAGGGCAAACATTTTTTAGGGATCCGTACTTAAGTAAAAACTTCTTGAGTTGCATTGTGCACTTTTGAAGGGGAGGGAGGTAAAAAATATTAGACTTACAGGCGTGAGTAAAAAATGTTGACTTACATGCGGACATAGTATGATCCTAATCGTAAGTTCGTAAGGAGGGAAATTAATATGGTTCTACCGCGCAGCTAAACGTGTTTGTGTGCGATAACATTAGTACAGGGGTCACCAATTAGTTTCGCTCGGGGTCCATATTAAGAAATGAAATGACCTTCGCGGTCCACACATAAAAAAATATTAAATAAAGGTAATTACGGAATTTACAAAGGTATTTATTTACTTTATCAATGAGAAAAGTGACAATTTTTGTAGCTAATTGTTTGAAGTTTGGAGTGAAATATTCGTGCAAGCTATTGACATCAAATCCTGGAAATGTTCATCAGTAAGTCGAGACCGAAATTTATTTTTAACGAAGTTCATCTTCGAAAATGCTCGGTCCGCACACAATGGGTCGGCGGTCCGGATGCGGACCGCGGTCCGCCATTTGGTGACCCTTGCATTAGTATTTTACTAAAGAATTGGTACTCCGAGATTGATTTCAAAGTTAAAAAAAATGCACAATATTTATGTTCAAATTTTCTCTTCTATCGGTTCACTCACAGGCAGCTCGTTTTATTTTTGGGTAAACTTATGGAAATGTTCTCATTATCATCACTAGCCACGTGATGATGTTGATTCCCAGAGCTGATTATAAAACAGATTGTTGTCCAGGACCGTTTTATCATCGTGACACTTTAATATTAAACCGCGTTTTAATATGGCCGTGCGCCGAATTATAGTGAAATATTGTTATTTGCCGCGTAAAACCTTTATACGCTATCGCCGCGAACACTAAGCCATTTGTTATGAAATCATAGCAAATATTTTTTAAACTACTATATTTTTGCACGAAAACTATTATTATTAAAAAAAAGAGGAAATTTGACGGTAGGAATAATGAATCCCCCCTTTTTACGGGCTTTGGCCCACCACACATTCACACCGTATCTAACCGTTTGATATGATCTCAGGGAGCCCGAGGGACATGCTAAAGCTGTAATGTGATCCGCAATAAATCACCCGGGGACAAAATTTTTAACTATTCATTCATTTAATAGAAACCATCGGTACAATTAAACAAAAAAGATTAAAAAAGGAAATAAGTGAAAAGCTCTTAGATTGCTTAAATTATAAAACAATGGTAATGCGTTTTAAATATCTAGTAATATAATAACACTATATTATAATTTCAACTACTAACTATTATTGGGAATAAATTCAATACTTATACTTCAAATTATTTATTACTTTATATTCCGTACAAAACGCTGTTAATATTTTACAATCATGCATTTATGACTTTTGTGTTTCTTGAAAATTGATTTTAGCCTGCGATCTTCGCTGTACTTCCACAGCATCTGCCTTCTCTCTCCGCGACCGGATGTTACTAAAATCAATCTTTCGGAAATCAAAATATTTACCATTATATTTTACACTTTGTAATCACGAAATATTTATTGACATTGACATATTATATAACTAAGATTTAACATACCTTTATTATTATATTATATTACAAAAGCTCTATGTTTTGTAATATTTATATTACAAAACATAGAGCTTACACTATATACTTTCAACTAATAAAGTTAAAAACTCGCAATCTTTACTTCTCTCCGTCCCTCAAAAGTAAGATTCTTTTACCTTGTGCATTTTGGACACAGATTTTGGATAAATATGGTTACTTTTATTTGACTCTTACTTAAAATACACCTTAAGAGCCTCCTTAGTGCAGGTGACACCGCGCTACGTGCTACTCTATACCGTAGCTACGTCGCAGCACGTAGCTATGCCACGTAGCACGTAGCTATGCCACGTAGCACGTAGCTATGCCACGTACTACGGATGTGTTCATTACCTATGCGGTGTCGCCGTAACATCTCACGTCCTCGTATTATCTACTATTTTTATTTTTGAGACTTAGAAAAGTGTGAAGCGGAAGAAAAGGCTATGCAGCTGAAAACCGAAGAAAAATTGAAGACGCCACATTAAAATGATGTTCGTCGACTTTATTTTAATATGGCGTCTTTTTGGATTATTGTTTCATGGAATTAATTTTCACATAAATTTTTTCCTCAATCATCTTTTATGTCAATATCGAATTTCATACAATGTGAACACGCAAGGTTTCAGGAACTCATTAATTTCATTAAAATATTTTATTACTCGCGAGTGCTTCCATCCGTATAAACTGCTAATAAAATACGAAAATGTTCGCAAAAGTTTACAAACTTAAAATATTCCATTGCTTGTGTTCTACGCAAACGGGCGAGTAATCGCTACGACTTATCGCCAGTGAAACATAAGTGATATGGACTTTATTTACTACACAAAGAGGTAAACATTAAATGGGCAGATTTTCCTCCTGCGGTGTTCGGCGACTTTCGAATTTTGAATTGTTCAATCAAAAATGCATCACTTCGCCTTGTCACGTTGTAATGTGAACTGACCCTGAGATTTGGAAAAAGAGCGACCGTTTTAGCTCCCACATACGTAACTGCTACAAAATCTTTTCATCATCAAAATGTAACGAAGATTAGAAGCTGCGATTACAGCTATTGATTAAAACATATAAAATGAAAACTGGACATCCATAATACCAAAATTTTACGAAACTTTCGTAATCTAAACCTAGTAATAATAGTTAATAATAAGCTGGCAATCCATGACAGCGTTCCTCATGCAGTTGTAGCTATATCCCGGCAGGGGCGTGCACTCCTTGAAGACAGAAATGCAGTCCATTACTTGCCATTCACAGATATTTTAATTAAACTTTCGTACGTTTTAGATGACTCATGACGTTAGTTATTAAAAATTAATAGTAAAAAATATAGTAGAAAAAATGAATACATTTAAAACGTCTACATTTATAAAATATCAACAATCAATTTGCGAGAAATTAAACATTAAGTTAGGTACACGCGCGAACGGGATGCCTCAAGGTCAAGGCATGCACTTCTCTCGCGGCATGTTCTGCGATTATGTGTGTATGAGGATTTTTGTATCAGTGCACAGTTCGCAAACGCACACAGAAATGAATATCGAATTCGCTTTGTAGGCGAACTCCAGCCGCAGAGCCCAGCTGGGCGCCGGCGCGGCGTTCGGGAATAATCGGATATGTTCGTTTCCTATAATCCGAGTAAAAATAATAGACTGAAATCTAATTATTCACGTATGCACATTATGTATTTTTGTTTTGTAAGGTTTATAATTGTTTACATAGCAGAAATGTTTTGTTTTGGGAGGCCATTGCTTTTTCATGTGATGAGAATATTTTTTTTGTTTGCGCCAGTATATTAGTGGTTTTCTAAGATTTTTCATTTTAACATATTTTGAAGTTTGTACATTTAACAGTTTATTACTGATTTTCTAAAATAATACGTGCGTTTTTGATTTCTTAAAAACGTTATTTGACTGAGGTTTGTGTTGACAATGTGTGTTTATTAAAAATTAAAAATAACAACTTTTCACAATTGTCTTTCAGTTAAAAGATTCTAATTGTGATTTGTGTCTAAAGGTAGGTGTGTACCTGAGTTACAACAATTAAACCAGGACAATTAAAAAAGGAAATGTAACTCGAAAGTTTCATGTTAAAAGTTATCCATATTCATACTAATTTATTTTATTATTTTATATATACTTAATATTAAATGCGAAATTATCTCTGTCTGTCTGTCTTGCTTTCACGCCAAAACTAATGAACCGATTGTAATAAAATTTTGTACACTGTTAGTCTAGAGCCTGAGAAAGGACATAGGCTACATTTTGATGAGGCAAAAATATATTAAGTATCAAATTTCCATGGAAATATCGATGAAAATGAATTCACATTGTATTTCTAATATGTTACAATTTACAATAGATGGCGTTTTTATTTATTTTAGCTTAGCACACATGTTGGTCTATTTCCATGGAAACATCGATGAAATGAACTCTCATTGTAGTTGCAACACGTGACAACAGATGGCGTTTTTTATTTCTTCATAACAGAACGTAATTATACTAATAGTTTAGAAAACATAGTTTTTAATTTATATCAACACTAATATTATAATTTATGAGAAAATATCTCTTTTTGTCTATTTGTCTGTCTGTTTTGCTTTCACGCCAAAACTACTGAACCGATACCGCTGCATACCCAGTGTCAAAATCCTGTGCACGCCGCTGTATCCCGGCACACTAACACCTGTGTCTGTCAACCGAACACATAAAAGATTACAACATAAAAATGGCTAAAAAAGACAGGAACGATAAAGTCCTAAGCCACATAGCGGGTCGTGAATTGTGATGCTTAGAGATAGGCAAAAATAAAATACCAATTAATAAAAGTAAAACTAATAACACTAACTTAGTCTTACATCACTTTAAAGAATCGCCGATCAAAAATGTATTGAACTGACATAAGCGTTCGATAATATCATGAAGTCGACATTTGATTCACATCCATACATTTGAATGACATTACTGTAAAGAAGCGACAAAGAAAACGCGTTCGCTAGGTTCTGGTGTTCGATAGTTCTGTCGGTCGCTCGTCTGCTCCGACCGTTGGCTCCGCAACTATGACGTTCGATGCTTGTTTATGTTAATTCCGGCAATGGCTGAGCGAATTGTTTATGGTTTCTAGCGCAGCCATTTGCAATGGCGTTACAAAAACACGATATCGACTATTGCACGTCGTAAATGTAAATAAAATACTGTTTTCTATTGCTTCTATGCAAATGCAATTAAAGAATAGAATTATAACCTTTACAAGAGGCATTCCATACAATTGTCAGCGCGAAAATGTGTCACCCTCGAAATGAGTGATCTCACTCATCTGAGAGCAGTGTGCCTTAGGATGCGGTGACAGTCGGTTAAAGCATTGATTACGTAAAATATGCATTGAAAGCGTGAATGAGTGAAAGAGAAAGTAGTATATGCTATTACTGTAAGACAAAAAAGGACGACAATATTTTCTCGATACACATTTTGCATGCAAAAAAATTGCTACAGTTTTGATGGCGTATTCCATATCCAAGTATTGACATCGTTGAATTAAATACCACCTTACATACCATCTGCTTATAAGAATATAATACCTTTTACACCGACTTCTTTTGGTGACGGTGGCCGGTTTCATTGAAAGCAGGCTAACGCAGGAATAATTTTAGCGCCTAAGTGTGCGCAGTATACGCACTCTCTCTTACCTCTCATAAACTATCCCGATAGGACTGGCGAGAGATCAGACGCAGAACTTTTACATGCCAATTCGACCTATTAAGTACCTCGCTTCTCAGATCAAGTGATCAGTCTGCAATGTCCTAATCAAAGTCACTCACTGAAAGCATTGAAAGTTTTATTTGTTAATATCATGTCAGTGTTTCAAAAACAGCTGTCCAAATACTATAAGTTGATATGCTCTTTTGCCAGTCTTGCTTCATCCAATATTACATCATTTCAATTTTAAAATATAAGTTCTTTGAAAATTCTGTTTGAAAATTGTTTCAATATTATTCAAGACTCAGTCAGTATAACGATACGTTTAGAAAATGCTTCGTACGCGGTAACGACAATTCAATAACTATCTTTGTGGACTGTAGCCGACTGTACCTAAATGTATTATACACTGCAAACTGATGAGGCGATGCGATGCATTTATAAATGAGCCATTCTAAAGTCAACTTTGTTTACTACAAAACAAGATACACATTGAATTGACAGACTTGCTGCTGACAGTGTTGGGATGCTTATTCCAATTTTGAATAAGTCATTTAAAAAACATTGCATTGCTTTGTAAAACTAACTGACTTCACTGACTAAATAAATACAGTCAAAGCCAAAAGTTAGAAGAAAAAGTACGCGAATGTACAAAATTCTCTTCTTTACTCGCCTGTACCCGGTCATACCTGCCTAGTGCCTGGACAAATTCGTTATTCGTTTACCACCCTCATGTATTATTTATTCCCACGATATATATTTTAAAAGATACTTTGCTCACTCATATTTTTCAATTTAATAATGTCCAGTATACTGAAGCGGAGCGTTACAAATTTTCTTTGAACATTTTAAAATAAATATTTTACTCGAAAATGGTATTATAAGTTTAATATTTTTGGTAGAAAGAAATTTAAAATGTTTAAGACTAAATTAATATTAGTTAGTATCTTTGTATAAGACAGTAAAAGTTGTCGATTAAATTATATTATTATTAACATTTTTGGCCTTGTTTTAGTACGATTATTACGATTACAATACGGACTGTTGTTTAGAAAAACGTTAGAAAATTGAGATAATTTACATTTTACGTACATTTTTTGCTACAAAAACTATCCTACGTCCTTTCTCGTTTCTCAAAGTATCTATACCAAAAATTATGCAAATTAGTTCATCGTGTAAGTAACACATAGAAAGAGATACTTTCGCATTAGCAAGGAAGTAAGGATTGACAATCACGCGATTGTTCATCTTTCCATATTCATTTTATAAAACCACTAGTCATATTTGGGAGACTGTACACTTCACAGTACCATACAACACTGTACATGCGGCAACACAAGTGGCGCTCGAGTAGCATTAGCCGCACGCGCCCATTAGCACCAGACTCGATAACCATTGCCAGAATAAATCAGTCCGTTCACGATTATTTTAACCTATACCTATATCACCTTTATGCGAAGGACATAAGGATCATTATAAAAGCTCTGAGACTTGCCACTCAATAATTCGTGTTACGTTTTGCAACACGATCATTTATTGCTGATCAGACCTCACTTTGTAGCTACTTCAAATCCAAGATGAAATTAATTATTTACCCACCGAAGTTTTGTACTTCTTGACAGCTGACAGCTGTTTGAAAGAGCGAATTTTTAGGTGGAAATCTACGAATAATAAAAACTATTATTATTCGTAGGTGGAAATTGACGAAAATTTTCATTTCATGTCAGTTTTCAAAAGCCACCAAACAGGCCCTCGTGTGAGTCAAGACTGTATCCTAGGGGTGTAAAGTCAATAATCCATAACATTACTAGTCTAACTAGCTCATTACAGCCACCCTATTATTGGAACCTTAAAAATGCTATAAATGCCAATATTAGACTTCCTGTATGAACTCTTAAATTGCCTATAGTCATGATGTTTTACTTTACAATGGGTTATTCCAAAGTCACAACGCGCAACGTAACGCTATGAAGCAATGTGGCTTCACAGTAATTCATAAAGCGCGAGATACACCTACTCTTGTAGTAAACTAGTCTTACAGAAACACTCTAGTTGCGTCATAAAATTCCCCGCTAGCACTTCCACCATCTAATTATAAAGAATATCTCGTTTTCCACAAGTTGCAGGCACCAATTAAAATAAAATATTTTCTCTTTGAAATGAAAGTTTTCGTAATGACGTTACTTCATGTTTACAAGATTTTACAAAATGATCTAGATCCTATCTAGATCTCTAGATCCCTTTATTATATACATGTAAGGTTTCAAGACATTTTTAATGAGTCTACTTCAAGTAAATCCGAAAATTTAACACCTTTCAATGACTGTTCCATTACCTGGTAGTTTTTGGGCCTTTTCATTTCTATGCGTCAGATAGGCATCTCTCCTAAGCCTGATATGTCGCCGGTCTTGTATAATTGAAGACATGAGTGGAAGAAGCAGGTAAGTAACAGTTAAAAATTGCCGTTTTTTGCATAAATGTGGGCTTTAGGGTCGGGAAAATGATTTGAAATGGAAAAGAAATGTGGATTTTGTGTATAGCCAGATATATTAGCCAGACGATGAAGCGGGTAAGTTAAAAGGTTTGTTCAAATTATATGGTAAAAAATTAGTAATTATTGTTCTTATGTTATAAAATGTTAGTTATCTGGTTCTTCTACTCACGTCTTTAATTATGGGTTATAAGGTTAAAGAAACAAAAAGTGTCATTACATATCAAGCATTCATTTGGTCAAAAGAAATCATAATATGTAGCTGACTTGATTTCAGTGAATCTTGTTAACAATACTTGATCGAGTTTGAGGTTCACACAAATTTCCATATTGAGTATAGCTCTTAGACATTTAGTATTCCATTTGCCGGGGAGACTGGGTTTCGATCCGGGCCTCAATTACACGCAATAATGTAAGTGCGAGAATGCATTCTGCCCTAGATGGCGGAAAAAATTGTTTTAGCGGTGCAAATATAGTTCTCATCATATGTCCACTCTCACATATGCATTGCTTTTACATTAATTGGATAAATTACATAATAAGACTAAATGTAGCCGTAAAAACATGAGAATAATTAGGAACTGTCTTACTTAATCTTTACATTAGTGACTTGGTCATTTTTATCAAAGTTGCCATACAATAATTTCGTGACCTATACAATGCGAATATTAAAATCTACATTGAAATTAAATACGAACATCAAATAGCGTAAAATGGTCGTAATAATGTTGAAATAACTTTAATGATAATGCATGATTAATTTATAATTATATTATATGCAATTCATCGTCAAGCAAAGCCCCTGATGTTACAAGACGTATTCCGACTATAAAGGGTGTAACAAAACAAAGTGATAATATTTTAGGGTGTGTATGTGTCCCTTATATAATTGAGATCACTATGAAAGTAGCAATGCTGAAAGAATTACTTCTGACTTCATTATTCCTATAAGAAATGCCTAAACGTCGTGAATTTGCCCAAACAATAATTAAAAAAAAACTATTTCTGCACTTGCTACTTTCACAATGAACTATTTAAATACACGCCCTGAAGTATTATCACTTTGTTTTGTTACTCTGTGTACAAGTATTTCGAGTATGTGACGTACTGGAGCCCCTAGCCGCTAACATATTACCTCAGGAGTTAATAACCGAGTATTGATCAGTGGTCACTGACAAGGGTCGTCCGCAACTTATCGAATTTGAATACATTATGTAGCGCTGATGAATTTAAGCTATAGGTGAAACAGTATCAGCCCTTAAGACAATAAATAGTCAATCCTCAGAAATAGATAAAACTTTCCTGCGCTACATAAAACGGCGCAATTGTCTTACGTAAAAATAATAACAATACGTGTGGCACTCGGTGACTGCCGCGGTAAAGCTATTGCATAGCATTTTTTATCAACTTATGCAATTATAATTATTTGCATACGTCTAGTCGCATGCACATAAACAGCGTGCCAAAGTCTGCCGAACTAAAACGACGTTAGACGGTTAGAGACGAAAAAAACCTAACACGCCCCGTGTTAGGTTTTTTAGTACACAGTAATATATCCCAATATGCGTAACGGTGCTGAGAACTGGTGTCGCCAACCGAAACTTGTACTCAATTGAGTACAAATTAAATTAGACATTCAATTCACAACATAATAAAGCTCTGTCTCTTTTAGTTCCTGCACGTCCCCTATCAAAAGTATTTTAGTACTAACGAAAACTTGTGATAACAGAATCCGATTTAAAACACAACATATTATCACCACCAAAAATCCCCGAGTCATAGTGAAAAAACAAGGGCGTTGATGTGTGGAGTACATTAGTTAGGGCAAGATGGATGGCCCGTGACGGGCCGCCCGTCATCCCTCAGGTGCTCGACCGGTGTCAGCGGTATACACACACTCAACTAATAAATTGAATATTTCTAAATCCAACCCGTTTATATTTAACGATTACTTAATTTGATGAAGACTATAACAAAAATCCGTTTATATTTAACAATTACTTAATGTTATATATTGAAGAATTGAATGTAATGGTCTTCATTACATTAAATTCTTCAATATAACATAACATAATATTGAAAATTTAGAAATAGAATACTTTGAAATCCGACGACCCGTTTATATTAGGGCCCTTCCACACAACGTTTTTTACGCTCGTTTGTATCGATACAAACGCAAGTTGAACGCTCAGCAAACGGAAGGAAGCCGACACGTTTTAAACTTTATATCTGAAAAAACGCGATGAAAACGCGCAGAAGACGAGCGCATCAAAAACGCGCGTCGTCAGTGCGCAAAAAATACGTCGTGTGGAAAGGCCCTTACACACACTCTACACCTGCAATCTGTGGGTTAACTATACGCAGCGGTCTATCAACGTTCTCCGAGTACAATATAATGATGCGTTCAGGGTGTTGGCGGGTTCCGCGATGGCATAGTGCATCGGCGATGTGTGCTCACGCACTGTTACACGGGGTCTTGGATTTGGGGTTTTAAGAAAAGGTTTTTTAACAAACACCCCATTATTTCACTTCACAATAATAATAGGATTTAGAAAATATGATATAGTATCTAACGAGGAGAGATTCCTCCAGTAAACTTAAAGTCAGTATAAGTATATTATTTCATTACTTTTTAAAGTTTTTGGCGGGGGTTTTTTAAATTTCTTAATTTAATTTTTTAGCGACGGTTTTAGCACATATATTTTGAAACAAAACAACAAATTTTTACAATCATCCGACAAATTCATGACGATAAAGTCCCATATGGCGTATCAAATCAATCGTTTTTGTCTGTTTGTGACCAAATTGACACATGCCCTGAGGTGCTATCCTTTATAGGAGTATTCGGATTCACTGTCTCTAACCGAAGCTGTAAATACATGGCGTGAAACCTGTACGGTGGAGGTCCCTGTCAATGTCAATATCCAAAAGAATTGGGATGAACCATTACTTAATTTGGCTAAATCCGACCTTTTAAATTGCTCGTCCGCCGTAGACCGTGTACGTCTCTTGGCATCTGCTGAGCCAGAATCGGGGTACTGGGTTCAGGCAATCCCATCATCTAACATAGGAACACTTTTGGACAATCACACATTCAATGTTTCGGTCAGCTTAAGTATAGGTGCCGAAGTCACCGAAGCCCATCGCTGCCATTGCGGCACTACGGTGGACCGCCAGGGGCACCACGGACTGTCTTGCTGCCGGAAGGCCGCCAGCCAGTCCCGCCATGCCTCCATAAATGACGTCATCCGCAGGGCTCTTACCTCTGTCAACGTGCCGGCTACACTCGAGCCGAACGGTATCGCGCGTGACGATGGCTGCAGGAGACCTGATGGAATGATGCTCATTCCATGGAGCCGGGGCAGACCTTTGGTGTGGGACGCCACTTGCGTGGAAACACTGGCGACGTCACATGTGACGGCCACTTCAAGGGAGGCGGGAGCGGCCGCTGCTCACGCGGAGACCAACAAGAGGCGGAAATATGAATGCCTGGGCGAAGACTTCATATTTCTGCCTTTTGGTGTTGAAACCTTGGTCCGTAGGACCCCAGCGCAAAGGTCCTGTTTAAAGATTTGTCCCGAAGACTGGTCGATAGATCGAATGACCCCAGGGTCGGCCAGCGCATTAGTTTAGCCATACAACGAGGTAATGCTGCCAGTGTAATTGGCACTTTGCCCGCAGCTTCCGACCTAGATTTAATTTTTTACTTATAGTGTTTATATTGGTGTTTATTTATAAAATAGTTTAATTTTGTATTTCCATAGTAAGCCTTTTAGAATTGTGTAAATTACAAACTTTTAATTATATGTTTTTTATTTTATATTTAACGGTTACTTGACCTTAAATATTTATTTAACTATTTGTTGCACATACAAAGTACGATTGGCATGAAAATATACCTAGAATGACGAAACAACATATTCTACTGCTTAAAACAGTATTTATCTCTAATGATCTTAATATTTTAATTAAGAGTTTGACATAATATACATATGTTTCAGTCGAAATCGTCATTAAATGTTTTTTTTACTTTACTTACAAGTAATCATTAAAGGCGGTCGCAAGACTGAATGTGTTTGTTTTTTTTCACTAATTTGCATATTTTTGCACATTTCTGTAAACGTCCTACAATATCCAAGTAACAATGCAATGGGATGAAACTTAACCTTACCAAAGTATCAAAATATCTTTCTATTTCACAAAATGATAGTAATTTCAGAGTTGTATTTACCCTCAGAGATTGGAGGTCAGCAATTTAAAATATAAACACAATAACAGATTAAAGAGGTTCGGGATAAACATTACTGGCCTTATGTGACCAGTACATTGATTCTGCTATCTTAATCCAACATCAATACAGCTTCTGGTTTCGATGCAGTTTTGGCATGATAGGGGCTCACGCTTACTAGGGCACAACAGCTGTCCTATTACAGATTTCTGTACACATGAAGATGCAATACATACACAAACAAAATATATATATTTTTACTGCCTTATGACTGTCGTCGTCTGCAATTAGCACTCGCTCTATAACTACAAACATTAAGTCTCATACCAACGCCAACCGTTATGATTGGTCAAACCTCCAAAAAAACAGCCGTATTAGGTTTATGACAACATTACTTTGCTGCTAGCTGTAATCGAAGCTGTATTAGGTTTAACTAGCAGAATAAGGGCTCAAGGCAAGTTGCTAGCTCAGGGATAGGGCTCTCGGGGCGCTTTACGGAGGTACCCTCATATTTTTCGGTCATTAGGCATTGCTTCGTAATCAAAACGGAGACAAAACAACCTTTTGTTAATGAAACGACATGACCCGACCTCGTGCTGAGTTTCATGACGTCGAGGGAATTTTGATTCGCTTCGAGATTGCTACTATTTGCTAAGGCTTTATTACGTACGCTTAGGATGCGTTTCCATCGAATACGGTTAGATCGACATGTAATCAGTCCGACCTTGATGGGAGTCGGATAATATGGAGGCCTTAATGGTGCATTGTCAGTTGTAACGGGGGCTGAGCGAGTTTCTTCATATGAAAGAACCGCTTTTAGTACCTGTTCAGGTAGGGTAGGTTTTTTATATTGCCCAAGCACTTACTGCACTTTCACAACATAGTCGGCCTAGTCCAGGGAATAGTCAATACGTCTGATACTAATTAGTATGTACTGCTACTAATTATGTGTAATTTTCCTAATGATTTCTACCTAATCAATAATCTTTGATTTTAATCAGAATTTGTAATCAATTGTTAATATAACAATTTTCGGTGTTCCTAACACAATAATTCGCTCGAAAATTGCGACACCAAAGTAAAGTCGTAAATCTCAATCGGGGAGCTAATAAGATGCAAACAAAAAGTGAACTCAGTTAATAATTTACGGCGGACAATAAGCCTCAAAATCCTGTGTAATGAATGCTTCGAGTAAGTTTGGTGTTTGCACCTGTACCCCGGTTGGCCCAACTTCATTGTGTATCTATATTCACGACGTAAAGATAGGTCCGGTTTGAGTGTCGTCTGGAGCTTAAGGGAGTGCCCCATGGCATAACTAGATCTGCGCTATTCGTTACATGGACACTAGAAGACGATGCGACACACTTAATGTAACGTAAAGTGTTTATAATAAGTAGTAGAGTAGAAGCGTTTTGTAATAAACTAGATGTTGCTGGCAGCAACATTACCAATCAAAAGCATCTCATTACCAATTTTTACTTAAATAATTTTTGCAATTTAGGCGTGGATCGACGCTTAGACGCAGTCTATAAGGCTGCAGCTGTTAGAAACTTACTTACTACTTACTTAAACAGTCGGACACACATTCACATTTATACTATCAGTACTTAAATGTCTTAAGAGGCTTACCTTTTTTAGAAATATGTGCTAACCTAACCTAACTTACTCAATTATTAATTCATTGCGCTTTGCTATCTCTGTTTTGAATGACGGCGCTCGGAGAGTCGGCAGCTCCTTTTAGTTTGTGTTATGTCTGGCTTGCTTATTTTACCATTAAGCCGATATACAATTGCCTTATGTTTAACACCATAATAATGTATATTGTGACATATGTCGACATACTGACAGATTTTATCGACAAAATGGCGGATTTCCATTGTCTAACTGTCACTTTGTCTATTTTTCCGTAAAAAACCGTTTCTATAGTGACTATGCTAAACCTGCTGGTCCCTAAAAGTATCTCCATACTGAATTAAATCTAAATCGGTTCAATCGTTTAAGTGTGTAGAGGTAACAGACAGATAGATACACTTACATAATTTAGTTACAATAAAACAATTTCTCATTTTCTTCATATGTTTGTACCCAGATATTGTTGGTAATTCATTATAATGACCTAAAGGGACGCAGGGCAGTGGGAATTAATTTAATTGCAAATTATAAATCAAGTACATTGGTGTGATAAATTATTCCAGACGTAATATGAGCGCGTGATTCAATTGCCGCCAAAGTGCATTTGACAATTATAGCGTTTCGACCTAATTATTATTATGTCAAAGGCAACTTGATAAATTATAATAATTAATTCTATCTAGCTCTATCTAAATTCTAAATACTATATTTGCTGACATTGTTTGCTTTCGTTATAGGTACTGCTAGTTTAATGTATTGCATTTTTAAGCTTTAAACTTTACCCCATTGGTCAAAAGTTATTTTTAGGGTTCCGTAGCCAAATGGCAAAAAACGGAACCCTTATAGATTCGTCATGTCTGTCTGTCTGTCTGTCCGTCCGTATGTCACAGCCACTTTTCTGCGAAACTATAAGAGCTATACTATTGAAACTTGGTAAGTAGATCTAGTCTATAAACCGCATTAAGATTTTGATACAAAAATGGTAAAATTATTAAAAATTTTTAGGGGTCCCCATAGGTACAACTGAAACAAAAAAAAAAATTGTTTAATCTAACTAATGCGTGTATCTATGAATAGGTCTTTAAAAATCATGTTGAGGTTTCTAATATCATTTTTTTCTAACCTGAATAGTTTGCGAGAGAGACTCTTCCAAAGTGGTAAAATGTGTGCCCCCCCCCTCTAACTTCTAAAGTAGGGGCATGATAAGTCTAAAAAAATATATATGATGTACATTACTATTAAAACTACCAACGAAAATTAGTTTGAAAGAGATCTAGCAATTAGTATTTTTTTTATACGTCATAAATGGTAAACTTAATTTAACTTTCATTAAATCAACTGAAATATAAAAATAAATCAAAAACCTTTTAATTTCATAAAAATAAACCTTATTGCTGCTGCGGAACCCTTCAGAAAATACTTAAAAGATTCATATAGAGCCGCAAAGAGGGAGTCATCCTCCAAAGCTATATTCTATAGGCCTGGCTTAACTATTCTTGTAGAAGATATACTATTTGCAATAAAAAGATTTTTGACGTGTTCCGAAGCACACACTTTGGGAACCACTAGTTAAACAACCTTGGTATTTCCGTAACCAGGAACTACACGAATTAACGCGTACTACTTTTAGGATCTTAAAATATTCCACAGGACGCAGCTCATAACATTACACCACTTATTCAATTACTTGAGGATCATTCACGTACGGACGCGCTGTAGACACAGTCCTCAAAATCTCTTTAGAAAATCCCTCAAGAATAAAAAAAAAAAACTCTCGACAATCGTACAAAATCTTTCAAGAATTCAACAGGAGTCTCAAAAATCGTTCGAAATCTTTTAAAAATTTAACATAACTTCAAAAATATCAAGCCGAAATCTTTTAAACTTGCAAAAGTGTTTTTAAAATCACTCGATTATCTGACATTTGATAATATTATTTCTGTCAGTATGGCTCCAGAGGAAAAGAAAAGTGTACATCTGGATGAAGTGCTAGCCCAGTTCGGCGCGTACGGTCGCTATCAAATACGGATGATCCTGCTCCTTGGTTTCGCATTCTTCAATAACGGAATACACAGCATCAATTACGTGTTTATCGCTGAAGAAGTGCCGTATAGGTAGGTATGTTTTGTTCTGTAGGCAAATGGCAAAAAACGGAACCCTTATAGATTCGTCATGTCTGTCTGTCTGTCTGTCTGTCCGTCCGTATGCAGCCACTTTTCTCCGAAACTTAAACTGTAAACCGCATTAAGATTTTGATACAATAATGGAAAAATTATTAAAAATTTTAGGGATCCCCATAGGTACAACTGAAACAAAAAAAAATTTTTTTTCATCTAACCTATGCGTGTGGGGTATCAATGGATAGATATTCGAAAATCATATTATTGAGGTTTTTAATATCATTTTTTTCTAACCTGAAGAGTTTGCGAGAGAGACTTTTCCAAAGTGGTAAAATGTGTGTCCCCCCCATCTAACTTCTAAAGTAGGGGCATGACAAGTCTAAAAAAATATATGATGTACTTTACTATAAAAACTACCAACGAAAATTGGTTTGAACGAGATCTAGCAAGTAGTTTTTTTATACGTCATAAATGGTAAACCTTAATTTACCTAACTTTCATTAAATCAACTGAAATATAAAAATTAATCAAAAACCTTTTAATTTCATAAAAATAAACCTTATTACTGCTGCGGAACCCTTCATGGGTGTGTCCAACTCGCATTTGGCCGGTTTTTATTTTTTAATAAAAACCGGCCATGTGCGTAATTTTTTATTACCTTTTGAACATGTTATTGAATATTGTAACTCAATTAAACTTTTAGAGTTTTACTTTTTTAAATATTTATAAATAAATCACCTTGCAAATTCCGATTTATGCGCATTTACAATGAATACATTGTAAACTGGGTCACGTATTATAATTTTGCGTGGACTGCGCAAGCTGACTAAATCAACGTGCTCGAAGAAATATGAATCACTATTTTCACTTAAAGTATTTGATAGCTTTAAACCATTCTGTAAATTGAAGTGTCTAACCATAAATAACATCACACTTTTGAATGGAACACTTACAGATGTAAAATAGAGCAATGCGAGTCGGCGAACAAAGTTTTTAATACTTCGTGGTACAATTTCGCGACACCGAGCTACTATCGAAGTTGTTATAAATACGGGTCGACGGGCGACGAGTGCTCCTCGTCTAGTTTCACGTCTGTAGTCGAACCCTGCTCGGAATGGATCTACAAAAGCGACGACACTTTCGTGGCTGAGGTAAACTGCAATTATTCTGTACCCAACTTTTCAACGGATTCTTTGGAAGTTGGGGAAGTTTTGAAGCATCGGTATCTGTATCAGCGGTATTGATAAAAAGCGTATAACTTTGAAGATTTTTGAACTCACACGTGGAAGGTGAAATGTTTGATGAATGTTTTTGTATTGGTGAATTACTTTTTTCTTTCAGTTTGAACTAGCGTGTGAGGATTGGAAACGGACCTTTGTTGGGACTGTCCACAGTATCGGTTTGATGTTTGGTCTCTTCTTACAAGGGCAACTTTCGGATAGGTATGTTGAGATTTGTGTGACTGTTAATTAATTTTTGTTTCTATAACTTAGTTTAACAAACCAAAAATTTAAAAACAAACCAAATTCTTTAACTTGTTCGTTTAATTTCATGCCTATTTCAGACTTGGACGAAGGGCGGCTATCATCATCTTTGGCATTACTTGTGCTATATTAGGAGTAGGAAAAAGTTTAGCAAGCTCATACTTATCGTATATTATTCTTGAATTTTTCGAAGCATTTATCGGTGAAAACTATTCCCCAGCATTTATAATGAGTAAGAAATAAACCAATATTATATTTTTCTGCTTACTACACTATTGATAATGCTAATACTATATTTGTATTATTTATTTCAGGTATAGAATTAGTTCATAGTGATTTTAGATTAAATCAACAAATTATTTACAGTGTGATATTTGCACTGGGTGGGGTAGTTTTCCCAATAACCGCTTACTATATACCATATTGGAGAACTTTAACACAAGTACTGTATGCACCATCTATAGTATTTATTTTCTACGTCTTCATCATGGACGAAAGCGTGCGATGGTTACTGAGTAAAGGAAAGAAGAAGGAGGCCATTAAAATATTGTTAAAAATTGCCGAAAAAAATAAAGTGTCAATAAAAGAGGAAATGATCGTTAACATAAAGTGTGAAGAAAATAATACACAGAGTTCACCCTTGCGGGACACCTTAAGGTCGAAGCTAGTTCTGAAGAGATTTTTGGTCTGTTTGGTATGGTGGAGCTCTTGCACGTTCATTTGCTATGGACTTGCCGTAAATGTAGTATCATTAGCCGGGAACAAGTACCTGAATTTTGCTATAATGGCGGTGTCCGACGTTCCCGCATGCATGGTTATGGTCTACACACTAAAAAGATTCAACAGGAAGAAACCTTTGTTCATATCGTTCACGTCCGTAGGAATATTGTGCTTATTGCGATCCCTTGTGTCCAAAGGTAAGTTTTTATAGCTTATTCGTTGGGCGAAGTATCAAGATAATGAACTTTTGAATAACTTTTTACGGTAACGTTTAATAATAAATATGAAGTAACGTTTTCTACGCAACCCACATCGCAACTTAAACATATCGATAAAATTGGTAATTTATTTTTATATCGACAAGCGAAACTGTACTTTATACCTAAATAATGAATAAAACAATGAATTGAACACAAGTAACTAGTAATTCAAAAAAGAATAAATAGCGGTTATCGCTTCTATTTTATAAATTAATGTCTGATCTGAAAAAAATGTTTTATTCGTTTTTGCAGAGTACGCGTTTATATCAACCAACTTGTTCTTCCTTGGCAAGTTTCTGTCAACGTTTACTTTTGCGACCGTGTACATCTATACATCAGAGCTATTCCCAACGTATTCTCGCAACTCCATGCTTTCGCTGTGCTCGGCGATTGGACGAATTGGATCTGTGTTAGCGCCTATGACACCATTATTAGTGAGTTTCTATTACTTTACTACCTCAGACTCAATTCTTTCCAAAGTTTATCTAAAGTATTTTTCTCCCATTTTGTCTCTACTTATTGTAGCTTTGTGTTACTATTTTATGAAATTGTGTTAATGTTTTATGGCATTCTGTTTTATGAAAATTATAATATTATGAAAACATTAGGAAGTTAATCACAATTTAGCTTTAAACTTAGCATAATTTTTCAAATTGTATTATTGTTCTATTTAGATAATTTACTAAAACTTTTGTTCTAATATTCTTTTACCTTATAAACTCAACTTCCTTAAATAATAAACTTTAACGCCAGAACTATAAGGTACTAGGTATTACTTATTTTATAAATACTGAGCTATTAACTGAAAAATGATTTTTAGATCCAATACGGCGAGAGTATTCCTACTCTTGTGATCGGTACTGTTTCCCTTCTGGCTGGGTCGACCACGCTGCTAGTTCCTGACGTGGCCAACGAGCCTCTACCGGACAACGTGCAGCAGGCTGAGAACCTTGGCACTGTGAAGATACACGATAATATGGATATGGGATAATGGGAGAGCAAAGTCCGGAGTTGGCCAGGAACCATTTGTATAAGACATAAGATACCAGATATAAGACAGGAGTTGGGAAGAGCCGCTTGTCAATGTGTGCCTCTTCTGAACACACATAGTAAATATGCATACATTGCCATACTATCTTCGTGCACGTGTGTGTGTATTTAGCTTGTTTGAATTGCTTATTTGCTGTGCAGTGTACTCAGTGGATCCACAATAGTAAACTTCTTTTCGTATATTAGCGTTGAAACGCTTAGAATATGTGTTAAAAATAAACTAGTCTAATCTCATAAATTTTTATATTGGCAACTATCAAAAACGATTTGTTTCATGTTTCGGACAGCTTTGATCATGCAGTCTCAACTTGACTATGTAACAGCATTTTTACCCAAGTATGTATGTTTATTTTCTATACTAATTTAATCTATTGTAAATCTATTTAAAAATATATTAGGTATAACTGAAACAATTTTTTTAAAAGCTTTTATTTAATTTGCTCTGTATGTATGTAAGTATGTGTGTTACGGTGGAATTTTAGAACTCAATTTTGAAGTAGATATATTTAACCGATTGAGCTGAAATTTTGCATACGTGTTTAGTTTGGATGATAATGCACGATATGGTATGTGACATCACTCTAAATCCAATATGGCCGACCATCCAAGATGGCGAAATTATTATTTTCTATGCAGTCCTACAATATGGATATTAAATGAAAGGGCTTTTTGAGAGTAACTCGAAAACGAATTTAATTTCATTCTACATCCAACATGGCGGCTCATCCAAGATACAGTTCGACAAGGCTGTTTATAAAACGTCATTTTTGACAGTTCTCCTTACCAGCAGTAGCGCCCATTGACAGTTTGACACATTCATATAAAGCCTTGTCGAACTGTAGGGGAATAGTTATTTTTAATGCACTTCTGAAATATGGGTATCAAATGAAAGGGCTTATTGAGAGTAACTCGGAAACGAATCTAATGTCATTCTATATCCAATATGGCAGCTTAGCCAAGATAGGGGAATAGTTTTTTTAAAGCACTTCTGCAATATGGGTATCAAATAAAAGGGCTCATTGAGAGTAAATTGAAAACTAATAGTCAAGTCGTGTCGTGTCGTGTCGTGTCGTGTCGTGTCGTGTCGTGTCGTGACGTGTCATGTCGTGTCGTGTCGTGTCGTGTCGTGTCGTGACGTGACGTGACGTGTCGTGTCGTGTCGTGACGTGACGTGACGTGAAGTGACGTGACGTGAAGTGACGTGACGTGAAGTGACGTGTCGTGACGTGACGTGACGTGACGTGGCATGACGTGACCTGACGTTACGTGTAGTGTCGTGTCGTGACTTTACGTGACGTGACATCAAGTCAAATCCACCCGGGTTTCAGAAAATTCCCGGTTGAATCCGGTCACTTTTGTTAAATTAAATTTAACTTTTTAGTCATGCAGAAATAAACGGAATAGAACAAATCGCTAAATATAGATTTTTCAGTACGATTCATCAGACGAGAAAGTCGAGTACGATTTCTTAAGGACGTAAGTTAATCAGATTTTAACAAATTCTTGAAACAAAACAAATTACTATCGAACATACTAAGAAATCTAGCCAGAGATAACTAAAAAACAAAAAATAAATTATAAACAAAAAACTTTTTGAAAAAAAGGTTTTATTTAAATAGTCTAAAAATAAAAAAATAAACTCCTTAAAATTTTTAACTATTAAGTTATAATCCTCAGTATATTATACAATTTGCATGATAATAAAAGCTTGTCGCGTGATTTGTAAATAAACTAGTAAGTACCAATTTAACTGAGTAAATTGATATTAAATTTTTATTTTAATAAATATTTTATCAAGTACTGATAGATTGTTAAGTCTCGCGAGTCGCGACAAGCTTTTATTATCATGCAAATTGTATAATATATTGAGGATTATAACTTAATAGTTAAAAATTTTAAGGAGTTTATTTTTTTCTTTTTAGACTATTTAAATAAAAGCTTTTTTTCAAAAAGTTTTTTGTTTATAATTTATTTCATCTAACTTATGCGTATGGGGTATCTATGGGTAGGTCTTTAAAAATCATGTTGAGGTTTTTAATATCATTTTTTCTAACCTGAATAGTTTACGAGAGAGACTCTTCCAAAGTGGTAAAATGTGTGCCCCCCCCCCCTCTAACTTCTAAAGTAGGGGCATGATATGTCTAAAAAAAATATATGATGTACTTTACTATAAAACTACCAACGAAAATTGGTTAAAAGAAATCTAGCAAGTAGTTTTTTTTATACGTCATAAATGGTAAACTTAATTTAACTTTCATTAAATCAACTGAAATATAAAAATAAATCAAAAACCTTTTAATTTCATAAAAATAAACCTTATTGCTGCTGCGGAACCCTTCATGGGCGTGTCCAACTCGCACTTGGCCGGTTTTTATTTATTAATTATACCAATTCGAATCATTGTTAAGACAAAAAAACGTCTGTCGGGTCAGCTAGTTACTTATAATTTATTCAAATTGCAAGTACTTTATTTTCAAATACAATGTATCTATCTCATTTTGGAGGGATGAGAGGCTTAGTAGCATCAATAATTAATGTAATAAGTAGACATAGGATTATATGCACGATCAAAGTGGCGAAATATGCATGCAAATATGCACAATCAAAAGTCACTTTTTATTAAAATTTATTATTTTTTTATGGTGGTGTCGTTAATAAAAGCGCCAATTTTTATAATTTCATCAAATCCAGGATTTTTCATTTCTTATACCGCACCAATGATAATTTTCTACCAAAATTTTCCGATTGCAATCTTAATGGCTAATGCCCATGGATGTTTATTAAATCGTTACCTACTTTTTTTAATTTTTTAACTAACTAATGTTGCCAACTACAACGAAAAATATTGTTTATATTGTATACCTATCAGGTGTATTGCATATTTTAAATAGGGATGGGGCCATTTGAAGTGTTTTGATCTATCGTACCTCTGTTTTGTGGCCTCGGTATGTGTCATGATAGCTAGTTTGAAGACTACGAAGGCATAAAACTAGCGAAATATGCACTATCAACGAAAAATTTCCAAAATATACACTATCGTCTAAAAAGTGTCATCATGTGCATTTGCATATGCAAATATGCAAATGCATATAATCCGATGTCTAGTAATAAGTATGATATTTATAAATAAGTTTTGTAAAAAATAGAATTTTTTTTTGCTGTTTCAGTTTCAAATAGCACTCTCACTGCAGCTGTTTAAAATATTTTAGTTTACGTCAACAAAGCCGCCGCCGAGTGCTTTGTATATTTTTCCACGTTTACAGCAATTATGATAATGACTTTTTGTCATGTTTTGCTCTCGGCTCATGGACGGTTTCTTTATTTAATGGTTTCTTTGACAAGATGGCGGACCATTAATTTTAAATTACTATCTCAGTTAGGGTCGATGTAGACGAGCCACGCGACCGCTACCTGTTGACGCAATTTTTTTTCATGCAAATTAAGCGCTTCGGATGTCTGACACTACACCCTGTATGTCGCAGCAATCTAAAATGACCATTATTTAGCGATAACGAGCTGCGATCAGCTCTCTGTAGTCACTCTGCTCCGGCCCTAAATAAAGGCGGACACGAATCATTTAAAATAATTGATTACGCCCTCGAGGTTATGGACGTTGTTTGGGGTCGTTACTTAAAAATTGGACGCAAAACTTTTATGAGGCGACTTAATTGAAGTTCAGTCGGAAACTGACGGTAATTTCGTTTGTTTTACAAGATGTTTACATGTAATTTAACTTTTGTCTGGTAAATAATATTATTTAGCTTTAAATAATTATTATAAACAAAATATTATTAGCAGTTGCTTAACCGAAGGTCAGTTCTTTATAAGGACGACATTTCTATTACACAAGTTCGAAAACATTGCAAATTGACTCCTTCGATGAAAAATGGCGCAGAAAAATCAATGAGCAGTTCCAATTACCCGGGCTGGAGATTAACGCGCTAGATGGAGCGTGCAGACCGGCCACTAATACGCTACAGTTTTTGACAGTTTCTATTAGTCCAACTAATTATTATTGCTGTCGTTGCTACATTTTGTAAAATTGTACCAGTCCCTGATTGTCCAATGTCTATAAGAAGTTTATGATGTGTGAAACCAGACAGCTATAATATATATTATATTCCTTAATAATTTACCAAAAGTATATAATATAATAATTATTTTATCAATTGTCTATATTATATTATACAACCTTAACCTTACCCTAACCTTAGCTTAGCATAACATCATTAGAAACGGGAAAAAATGCACATACCGACAGATTTTAGCGACAAAATGGCGGATTACCTTTGTCAATCTGTCATATTTGTCTATTCTCCCGTAGAAAGAAACCGTTTCTATGGTGACCATGCTAAGCCTGCTGATGGTAGACAGACAGAGAAGTCTCAGAAATAGGGTTCCACTTTTACTCTTTAAATACGGGACCCTAAGATGTTAGGAAACTCGAGTCGTCCGTGACACCAGCGGTATCTCAAATGTGCCGACATATGGTACGTGCACATTATGCGGCGGGACCACAGACATAGATCAAGATAGATACCGCATATTTTGTATGTACTTCGCGTGCCATATCGCGTTCCCAAACGACGAGCTATGCTCGTCTTTCGAAAGTCTGTTCTTTAGTCTGCTATCGGAATCGCACGTCAATCGGAATTTTAAAAATGCTTAAATGCCTAACTGTCCCGTATTGAGCTGTAGAAATTCGAATAGAAACGTTGGCCTAGATTATGGACACGTTTATTATCATCGGTACGTCACAGTAGGTACGAAAAAAGTGGCACGCTCGTTTTCATACAAATGGAGGGACATGCGGTATCTATCTTGATCTGTGTCTGGGGGCGGGACGCATTTTCTCTATATTTTTATGACCTACCATGGATTCAGATAAAAAGAAGTGTATGGAAAATGCGGCTTACTCTTTGCACCCCATCATACTTCAAACAGTTTCTTTTAAATGAAGATAGTGGTAAGGTGTAAAAGAGATTACTAATGATGAACCATTAACCAGTTTAATCACCATAAAACCTAGCGCATACCGAATATCTCGCTAAGTAAACGCTGGCGAAGACAATAACAAACTCCCCAATTAATTGTAACGAGTGTTTGATGTAAATTTTATTCGTTGATGAGCGAATTTTAATAAAGTTAAGCGCCCGAAGAAATTATATGTAAATATTATTGGATGCTCTAATTAGAATATTATTAAAACTTCTTTTGGCGCGTGTAGAAACGCTAAGCGAGCGCTTATTATCCTTTATTAAAAATATAATTATATTATAAATAGCATTGAAATAGAATACAGTACAGAACGTGTACGTGGAAGAGCCATGCTTCGGCACGAATGGGCCGGCTCGACCGGAGAAATACCACGTTCTCACAGAAAACCGGCGTGAAACAGCGCTTGCGCTGTGTTTCGCCGAGTGAGTGAGTTTACCGGAGGCCCAATCCCCTACCCTATTCCCTTCCTTTCCCTCCCCTGTTCCCTTCTCTTCCCATCCCTACCCTCCCCTATTACCCTATTCCCTCTTAAAAGGCCGGCCACGCACCTGCAGCTCTTCTGATGCTGCGAGTGTCCATGGGCGACGGAAGTTGCTTTCCATCAGGTGAACCGTTTGCTCGTTTGCCCCCTTATTTCATAAAAAAAAGAACTCAGAAGCATATTTTGACCGCTTAAATATTTCTCCAGTTACTGACATAAATTCGTAACTATAGTCAAAATAATTTAAGGTGGCACCAGCGGTCATTGACCTTTTAGTCTAGGAGATATTTGAAAATTGCTCGCACAGTAATCTGTTAACTTAAGAAAAAAATAAACTTTTATAAAGACACAGACTATTATAGATTCATCGGAAAAACCTCTTGGTAACTCTTAGAATGATAATCTCCAACTATTTATGTTATTCTAAGGGCCTGTTTCACCACTTCCTGATAAAGTGCCGGATAGGCATCCACAACTTTTTTGACAGATTCTCCATACTTTATCTGTCAAGTTAAGTTGTGGATAGACTATCTGGCACTTATCAGGAAGTGGTGAAACAGGCCCTAAGTGATATACTTCATTATCAGTTCACATCAAGTATGAAACATACGTGCCCTTAGACTAGAAACATTTGTTACTACTTACTTCATTATCAATCGCGGTTTGTATAGCAAACGATGAGATATGACAAGTTTTTTGACACGGGGTTTATGACCGCTACGGACAAAATTCAGCAATTTGAGAATAGGGCAACGAAAATTGTATGACCGACCCGAGTTTGAAAACCAACTAAAAGTACGAAAGATCCACGAAATGTAAACAGATAATAATAATGTGACTTTCATAGAAAAAATCTTTTTGACTCAGTTACTCTTCCGTAGTATTTATGATTTGCAGGTATTTAGCCATATTTTCATAGAATAATAATTTTACTTTAAATCAAGTTGTAATTAAATAAAATGTTTACATTAAGGACTCGCACGCTTTTGCTTCCGAGTTGCGAGTGCCGCAAATAGAAGTAATACTGAACTAGTTACAAATTACCTTTCACCGGGAATAAACCGTCTGAAGGGTGCTCCAATAAAAAGGGTAATTTAAAAATGATTTCGCATATTTCGCGAGGGTATAAAAGCAGAGGTTCCCAAACTCATTTGTTTCGTAGACCACTTTCAAAATTGTAAAACTGGTGGACTCCTGGAGCACCCCCACTTGCTATTATTTTAAGTAACACTCGCTTTGCTTCTTAAAACCAATTATCTGCCTATGTTTTTTGATAAGAGAAATCAAGCCAACGTTTGAGTTCTTCACTGCAAATCAAGGCCGGTTACGCACCTGCAGCTCTACTAATGTTGCGAATGTCCATGTTCGACGGTAGTTGCTTTTCATCAAGTAACCCGTTTGCTCGTTTGCCCCCTTACTTTATAAAAAAAAAAAATTCATGGACACCCCGCTTACGATTGTGGAGCCCCATTTTTGTCAGGCCCAACGTAGACCCCCGGGGGTCCACCTGGAGTTTGGGAACAACTGATCTAAAAGCAGTTGATAATTAATGTGGCAAACATCTGCATTCATTAATTCAGTTTTTTGCCCGATCATATTTCATCTGTCGCGGCGGCCGTCAGCCTCCGTTGAATAAGTATAAAGGAGTTTTGACATTATTCATCTTGAGGACTTGCATGATGTCATGACGTGAATTTCATATTTTTAAAATACCATTGGACCTTCGCGTAAAAGGAATGTTTTGTTCTACATCGGTGTGACGAAAACCTCAACGTCATGTATTTTTAGGGTTCCGTACCCAAAGGGTAAAAACGGGACCCTAATATTACTGAGACTTCGATGTCTGTCCGTCTGTCTCCAGGTTGTATCTCAAAAACCACTATAGCTAGACTTCTGAAATTTTTACAGATTGTGTATTTCTGTTGCCGCTATAACAACAAATACTAAAAATAAAATAAAGTTAATATATAAGGGACCCATACAACAAACGTAATTTTTTTGGCCTTTTTTGCTCGTAGTCAATAAAGGCACCAGGTAGGCACTTGAAATTTCACTAAATCCTTAATTTTATTTGTACTTTAATAATTAATAATAAAATAAAAATAAAAAATATATTTAAGAATACAAAATAAATACAAAAAAACACAATTTTTGCCTACTTTCGCTCTATAGCGAGTACGGAACTCTTCGTGCGCGAGTCCGACTCGCACTTGGCCGATTTATTTTGTTTTGCGAATGTAACGTTTAAAATTTTTTTGATTATTTTTTTAAGTTTAATAATAAAGTATGAAACAACTTAAAACCCCTTTTTAACCCCCGACAAAAAAAGAGGGGTGTTATAAGATTGACGTGTCTGTCTGTCTGTCCAAAAGGCTGGACCGATTTCGATCTAGTTTCTTTTTTTCGAAAGCTGACATTAAAGATAGTGTTCTTAGCTATAGTTCATCATCATCAGTCCACTCAGTGCAGAACAATTTGGTTTTATCTTCTTCAAATTTATGAATCGGGGGTTATTTTGAATTTTCTTAATTTAACATTATTAACTTCATAAGTACGTAACAAAATTTTTAAGAGGTACATTTTGTTAAATTAGACAGTAAATTTTTTCTAGTTTAAGATTTTCAGACACAACAAAAGATTAGATTTTTTTTATTTCAAACAAACGTAGTATCATGAGCTGACTCTTGCCTTTTATAGTGCAGCGCCCAGAGGTTTTAACCTCCGAAAATTGTAATAGTGAACGGATTTTTGTTTCTAAGGTGTCATTTTATTTTTTACACTATAACTTGCGAAGTTTACCAAAAATTTTTTTGTGCTTTTAATTTTTTTAGTTATTTAATTAAAAATTAATATTTTACCATAATATAAAACCAGTCAAGAAAAAAAAAATCTTGTTCCGGTTATTTAATGACTCTTATCCGATTGTTTACATTGAAAATTAGCCAAAAACACAATTTTTAGGTAAGAAGGTTTGCTTTGCTAAGCTAAATAAAACTATAAGATTTTTGCAAAGTTTTTAGAGATTAACGCTCGTCGTAACCATGATAAAAGGGTTTGGGAGGATTTCAGGGTTGTAACGAAAAGTATGTTACACGCACTTTCTGTGTGTATTTAATTTTTAGAGAAATGATGAGTTTTAAGTACTTTAAAACGTTTTAATATCTCCAAAAATGTGTAAAATAGACCAAAATTTTTTTGCTACATTTGTTGAGAATTTACTGAAGTAAGAGCTAAAAACTTAAATGCATCGACAAATGAAAGGTTTTTTCTAGCCTTTGAAATATATTAAAACTTCCTATTAAAAAACAGAAAAAAATTTGGGTGCTACATACTAAAGGCGCATGCTGCAACCTGTTTGGAAAATGCTACTAAAATATCGGTTCTTAACCTAATTTGTATATTTTTCCTTAAGGTATGTTTTAGCAAATGTAATTAATGAAAAACAAAACAAATTTTATTCTCCTAACTATCAGAAATAAAATACAGATTTTCTTCGAAATATACTTGAAAAGTTTGTACTACATTTTCGGAAAAGTTAATAAAGTAAGAGCTAATAAGTTATACGCATTAACAAATAAAAGGCTTTGTTAAGCCTAAGAAATAATTTTAAACTTCCTATTTGAAACCAAAAAAAAAAAAATAGGGACGCCATTTATCAGGTGCTTACCGCCGAAGCACACGACAAGCTTATGTGGAGGCATGCTAATCTATATACAAAAATATTAATTTTTAAATCTAAATTATATTTTTTTTCTTTCTATAACTGAACTGAAAGAAATGCAGGTTTTCTTCAAAATTTTAAAATTTTCAGTGTACTTGTAGTGGAAGAGATTAATTTAAAAGTCAAAAGCACAACTTTTTAATAGGTAAACTTATTTATTTATGGTATCAGCTACACATCCCTTTTTTTCTTTTCAATTTTCATCCACTATTACGGAAATCGGAGGTTTGCATGATTTTTACGCTGTAGGCACTCCACTATTAATAAAATATTGGAAGTAAAACAAAGTAAAATATCATGTTTTAAATGTCTGTTAAAACAATTTGACTTACATAATATAAAGCATACAGGCTTATGTGAATAAGCCTCTACAATTTTGAAAAGTATTTTACTTTGTTAAGAAAATAATATAGATATTTTATTACAACAACGGAGATATAACACATTAATTAACATATATAATAAACAACTAATTATTGTAAAAGAAATTAATTGTAAATAGCTTGTGGAAGCAAAGTTGTGTAACGCCGCGAGCGAAAAACTGTATTAATCATTTTAATGTAACTGCTCGTTTATTAATAAACAGAATGAAAAATCATTTCCACTAGCAGTAATTAAAGTGGCTGAGCAGGGAGATCTATTCTCATTATCCCGGAGGACAATATTGCCCGGAATCTTCGGGACTCGGGACTCGCTTATCGTCCGGGAAAAACACCAATTAGTCACCGCGTACGGGCGACAGAGCGCGACCAGCGACAACTTATTCACATCTGGCTTTGCTTGGTAGGGAAATTTTAACATTTCGACCTACTTCAATATCTCTTATAATTAATTTCGTTGCCGGCGAGAGAGACATTAGTATGTTCTTTGGGCTCTCTAAAATCATATGAAAGGATTTTCGTGATTGGTTTCTGCCAGGCCAATGCCCGTTAAAATATTATTGCCATATTTGCTACTGATATCTTTGTCCTATTGCATATTCTAAACGAAAAATCTGATTTTGTGAAGAGGAAACCATAACAAAATCGGACGTTTGATTATAACATTATCGAGATTGTTTAGATGTACAACTGTAACTCCCGAATGATGTAGGTGATTTGTTATTCTATGTTGCTGTTTAGTCGAATTGTTAAATTCTGTCTATTCTGTTTAGTCAACGCTACTTTTAAGATCGTCATCTCTACAGATAAAAGAACAGTAATATATTTGTACCTATTAACTACCGACCACTTGTAGCCCGTCTACACTGCCATATCGTCCGAGAAAAACAGCTCCATTCATATTCATAATGTCGGCGAAATAATAAGTTTTCATTATTCAAAAGCTCCGAAGAAGAGCGTTGTTATGTCTTGATCCGTTCAGCGTTTACGTTGCATTTGATCCTGTTTTGGAGACGGTTTTATGGAGACGTTGCTTTTTTATTTGTCATTAAGAAGTGGCTTAAAAAAAATGAAGTGTTTACACCGAAACGAGGCCAGACGATGCGCGACAATTAGAATTAAAAAATGTTAAATATTAGTACACTTGCGATCTGTTTTACATTTAATTTTGGGATTTGCTATCGTGTCCATGTCACGAGCAACAGAGCAAAGGGATCATAACCGTATATCCTTGAGTTGATAAATACTCAAATCGATGCACACGTTGGGATGCCATATGACAGGTACAGACATAAAACCGGCCAAGTGCGTGTCGGGCCACGCGCAATATAGGGTTCCGTAGTACCGCTAGTTTTTGATAATTTTTGTATGGTCGATGAATGTACATTTATAACGTGTTTTACACTACTAAAAATATCATCTAAGTTATGTTCAAAGGAATTTGAACGAAAAGTTCCTTTATACTTCGCCGAATACATTTTTTTTAGTTGATCGACTATAACTAAAAAACTTATAAAAGTATTCTTAGCCGTGATAGTTTTTCTTTTAAATTCAGCATATTTCCTACTCCCATGAATTTTTTTACATTTCCAGAAGCAACCGTTTAGCTGGTAGAAGGGGGGACACTGGAATCTAACGATTTTTTCCACTTTGAAACTTCATATTTCACAAATGGATCCCTAAATCGGATAGTGATCTATAAATACTTCATCCAACGACACCCCACACGGTCGGGTGGACGCGAAAAAAAATCATCCCCGCTTGATGTGTAGGGGAGGTACCATATAAAATATTTTTTTAAGAATTTATATACTTACCATTTTGTCGGCATCATTAATATCTGCATTCATGCCGAATTACAGCTTTGTAGATCCAATAGTCTCTGAGCAAAACCGCGGACAGACAGATGGACAGACAGACAGACGGACGGACAGACCGAAACTATAAGGGTTTCTTGTTGACTACGGAACCCTAAAAAGGACTTAAAAATAATTATATTATTAAAATGAAAAGTTTAGAAAATTGTACGTGTTGACAAATTGACTTTACAATTTAATTAATATGTCTTCAAAGCAAGTTAATAACTTTTTTCAACTCTAAATTTCCCAAATCCTGTTTTTCGCTAAGTCTACGTGTGTAGACGAATTTCATCGTCAAATTTTTGCATAAAAACAGCTAATTAGGCCTTACTAGAGAGTAATGAGCCTTTAGAAAATTATGTTTAATGGTCTTCTAAAATTCTGCTTTGCCCTTTAATTATTATTTTAAGGCCGTTGTGAGTGTTGTGGTCTACCTCAATTAGAATTTTGTAGCTACAATATAATTTACATTTCCATATTTTTTCTGAATTTTAACATAATATTAGGTGTTGGACTGGAACTTCTTTCATGAAAAATAATATTAATAATATCTATGGACGCTACACATAACACACCACGTCAGTCTGGTTCCGTGCTAAGTACCTGAAGAACTTATGTTACGGGTACCAGACAACGGAAATATATTTAATACTTTTATCCTATACTTATATTTAAGATTTTGAATATATTACACACGTCATATTTAATGTGTATGATATAATAAAAAATCGGCCAAGTGCGAGTCGAACTCGCCCACGAAGGGTTCCGCACCCATAAAGAGCGAAAGGAGGAAAAAAAATGTGTTTTTTGTATGTGAGCCCCCTTAAATATTTGTTTAATTTTAATTTTAATATTAATTACCAAAGTACAAATATAAGGATGTTGTTAAAATTTCAAGTGCCTACCTATTGACATTATTGATTTCGAGCAAAAAAGGCCTAAAAATAACGTTTGTTGTATAGGAGCCCCCCATAAATATTTATTTTATTTTATTTTTAGTATTTGTTGTTATAGCGGCAACAGAAATACACAATTTGTGAAAATTTCAGAAGTTTAGCTATATCGGTTCTTGAGATACAGCCTGGAGACAGACAGACAGACAGACAGACAGACAGACGCACAGACAGACATCGAAGTCTCAGTAATAGGGTCCCGTTTTTACCCTTTGGGTACGGAACCCTAAAAATGACCCCGGAACATTAAAAACTTTTGGTTCCGTCGGTGGGCTTCGAACCGGCGACCCGGCTTTGAGTTGCCACACGCTAAACTATTGAGGTCGTCAACGCGGAAACCGTATTTTTTTTAAAGAGAAGGAAGGAGTTACCTTTGCAAAGCTCGGTCTCCCGCTGCGATCATGATGAACGGACGTTTGATGCCGGCAAAACGCTCACTAATTTAATGGTCAGATATTATCTCCACACAATGGAGTGATGACGTCACGAGGTGGACGTAATTCACCAATCACAGGCATTGTGGCCCCGAGATTCCACTAATTACTCGTCTGCACTATATTATGGGTATCGCGCAGGACTTTAAGATCGCTGGGCAAAATTATAGGTACCTCTAGAGTCTAGATACTCTTGACGTACGCCTACCCAAATACAGACCAGAAACATTATATTTTTTTTATAAAAGTAGTCTAATCTGTTAGTCCAAAATCTAAACTCTTCAAAATTTGTTGAGTAGATATAAAGGGGAAAATAAGGAGTTTAAAAGGCAACTACAAGGCAAAACGAATGTAGCCAAGTATACAATGTATATTGTAGGATAAGTAAAACATTTTAATTATTTCTTACCTCCCACTATTATGATATTCATTATAATGTAACTAAAATTAAGCGTTGGATGTAACGTGTTAATACAATAATTGGATACAATAACATAAATTGGTAATAACACTTTCAGCAGCAAAACAATCAGTAAACAACACCAAATTGTTGGCTGCGTAGTTGTCATAAAACTTGTTGCTTCACCATTTTAGACTTTACGCTGAAGTAATAGGGTTGAGGATTGAGCGGGGTGTTTCACGATCTTGTTGGTAGTATGGTGAATATTAGCAGCCGTACCAAAGAGATCAAAGGGAGATATGGGCTACACAGTACACAGTTTGCGGCCGCCAGTTATATGCTAACAACTGGCCCGTTGACATTACAAATGTGAATTGAAATGTGCAGACAACTTCTAGTACCACTTTGGTACCAATAACAAATTTTGAGAGCGATTTTGGGAATGCCTCTGAGTATATTTTGCACAAGCCAGAGGTATTTGATGTTATCTGTTGCATACGTTGTTCATACGTAAATTAATGCACTTGTCCCTATAGGGCAATAAGATTGAGGACATTTTAATGCTAAGACAGAGCCTATCTTTGCAAGGGTAGAGGTGAATCTATAGAACTAAATGTCGAGCAGCTTCTTACAAAAAATCACTATTAAAATACAATACTAAGGAAAGGTAACTGTCATACATATACTGTTTTAATTTTGGTTAGGTACTTTTCGCACACTAAAAATATATAGTAATGACAACAAAGCACTTACACTTCTCCAGTGCATGTTTCATTCTCAGACCAAATAAAAATACTTTTTATTTGGTCTGAGGTTTCATTGGAATTGGTATCGGCAAGGTTTTCTGGGATACTTACTTGACAACAACTTCCTACTTAAAATAATAAACTAAAACCGAAGACTACAGTTGGTCGCTGTTAAGCATTAGTGTGTGAATGCAGTCTTGTTCTAAATTATCTAAAGAACATCTGCATTCATAACTCAATACGTAATTTTTGTGTGGATTAGTACACGAATGCTTAACAGCGTCCAGTTATCAGTTATAATCACATAATTATGAATGATAATAATATGGGTTACCAATTTACCTCGGTAGCCTTTTAGTAAAGCCAGTTTTTGACACAGTTACGTTTCTTTAGTACCTTATTTCGATATATTTTACGATCCCCTTAATGGCACCAGCCTTATACCTGTAGAAGTCAAAGTAATTTCAACCTATCTCCTTAAACAATACCACCATTACACTAACCGATGGGATTACAATACACATTTAAATAGCGAACCCGAACACTCCTAGCTGAAGGCTTTGTCGTGTCATTTTATTCCGAGTATTATTCACGAATGAATAAAGGATGACTAAACAATACTCCAGCACTCAGCAATGGAAGACAACAAACTATTTGTTCTGAGGTGGCCTGGGCTTTTAGTCAAGTTCCATTGGCTTATTTCGGCAGTTAAGTAAGCCAATAATGTTCCAGCCAAAGTCAATAACTGTCAAGATTCAAAATGCAAACACACACACATTTGATGACACATTTTTAAAAGTAAAAAAGGGGACAAACCAGCAAATGGGTCACCTGATAGAAAGCGAATATCGTCGCCTATGGACACTCGCAACATCAGAAGATCTGCAGGTACGTTGCTGGCCTTTTAATTATGATCCAGGAACATTAAAAACTTTTTTATCTCCTGGATTCAAACCCGCGACATCCAGCTTTGGTGTCGACAGGTTAACTAACTGCTACAACCAGAGGTTATCTAATGTAGATATTTCCTTTATATGATTTGTAAAACAGCTGTCCCTTGATACATTACATCACCGTTAGTTCCAATTTTGGCCACGCACCAAAAAGTTCTTGTAAAATTGTGATGGCTGCATAGTAAAAACGTCGTTCGTTATCCTAGTTATAAAGCGTAGCGGATGCTATACGAGTGGTTAAATAGAATTGAACACTACCTTGATTCTACTTTTTTCAATGCAGTATTAATGCAGCTTTGTCTCTTGTTCGATCCAGTCTATTTTCGATCAAACTATACTACTTATATCAAACATTAAACTAACTTCAAGCGCGTTCTGATTGGTTATAACTCCAAAAATCGTTAGATGCTTGTTTTACTTCCAGTATAATAAAACAAAGTGCTAATACTTTAGCGTGTGTATGTGTCTCTTAATAGAGTTCACTGTAAAAGTAACAGCGCTGAAGGACTAAATATTTTATTTTTATTTTTGTGTGTGCAAATGCCCTTTGCGTCATGGATTTGCCTATACAAAATTTTTAAAAAGTAACTCTTTCAGCGCTGCTATTTTTACAGTAAACTTTATGGAGGAAACTTTTGTTACACCCAGTATAGGAATACTATTTTGCTGTTTCATAGACACACTGGATACAATAATTAGAAACGTCGCATTAAATAGTTTATATAGAATCGGAGTACCTACAGGAATGAATCAGGACTTTGTTCTGATCCGCGCTTCGCATCCGTCTGGTTCGGTTAACCTAAAAACGCTAAGTTTGAATACAAAAGTTTTCCTCATGATGGAGGGTTAAAACGGGGAGCTCCAAAATGAATGCACTTTGGGCTCAAAGAGTTTTTCAACTGAATGTTTGTGAGGTAAAGCTGTAACCCAGTAATGAGAATGGTTTCGTTTTGCGCTAAGTCAGTTAAATTTTTCAGTTCTGACAGTATGATGTAGATTGTAGATGATTTGCGTATTGCAACTCGCGACTGACTTAGTCCGGAACGGTATGAATTTCCTTTTCTATCCATACTAATATTATAAATGCGAAAGTGTGTCTGTCTGTCTGTAACCTCTACACGCCCAAACCGCTGAGCCGATTTTGCTGAAATTCGGTATGGAGATACTTTGAGTCCGGGAAAAGGATAAATGTACCGGCGCGATAAACGAATTTTGGCGTTATCTAGTTATTTTATATTAAAGTCATTTAAGAGCATTTTGCACTTAATATGCTTTTTTGTCTATTTTTTCAAATTATTTGTACCAAGGAATTGAAATTCATCTTAATCACCTGATTACCAATACTTTTATTAAACTAGTCCAAAAACCGTCTTGCAGTAAATAGCAAACATTTCAAAACTTTCTGTGGGTAAAAAACTTTTTTATTGCGACCTGTCCTTTTAGGCAATACGTTTTCTTTATCGCTTCTTTATAGAATCGCCGATCGAAATGTATAGAATTGACATAAGCATTCGATAATATGAAGTTATCATTCGACTCGTGCAATGTGGATTCCATAAATTTTGATCGGCGATTCTATAAAGAAGCTATAAAAAACGTGGCTAAGGCCTAGGGGCTCTGATAGCAAAATAACGGGTTATACACCGAAGAAAAATTATCTTGGAAACGTTACTCCCCACAGTGTATTTTTTGTCCAAAAAATTGGCCATGCCGTTTTTATTACTTAATTTTATAGGATTTGTGATTATAAATGCACGACGAGAACACCCGACTGCCCATTTCATATAGAAGAATGCAAATTAGTACTTGAAAAAAATTCTATGGTTTCCAGAAAAAACATAGAAACAGTTATAGCTCAAAAGTTTGATATTCTTTTAAGATTTTATTAATTGGTCTTAATAGTGTCTTAAAAGACCTACGATAGCGAAAAACATCCAGGCTTTGTTTGTTCAAGATAACGTATTTATGACTGATTTTGTAAATTTATGTTTTAATTTTTTTAACGCCATGTCATTTCATATTTGGATTTGAAACTAAGACTGAAATATTCTTTTTATTGATACTTATAACCCAAAAAAAAAAAATGGGATCCAAATAATCGGAGTTATTCAATTTTATATAATTTTGGATAGGGTTGACATCGCATAGTTGAATAATATTTGAAGTAGGTTTTTATATGCTCATTTTTCTAATGAAGTTCGTAACTTTAACAAAACAAATAGTAATAGTCTTTTTTACTTACTAGCTGCTGCCCGCGACTCCGCCCGCGTGGAAATTCATTATGTTATCCACAGTTTACATTTTCTTCGCGTTATACCTTACTACTCTGCTCCCCTTTGCTTCACTGCTGTTCCACTCTTATATTGAGTTTTGAAGTCAGTAAGATACTGAGAAGCTCAAGGTCACTATTTGGTTTGAACTTTTCTGTTTTTGGTTATTTATGTTTATTATACTGCATATTATATGATGTACGAGTTGAGTTTGAGTTTTTGAGTTTGAGTACCTCCGCCGTGATCCATATTGGTTAGAAGTATCGATCTAAAATATATTTAAGTGTACAGATTTATTTTGGCATAAAAAATCTAACATGCCTTGAATATACATAAATAATATAAATAAGTAAAAAATATATTGTCTTGTTCGCATGTACTAGTCGAAACACTGTGTTTGGTAGAGTATTATTTCAGGAATTTCAAGTGAAAACAAAGTTTTATTCCATTACCTAGCTGTTGCGCGCGGCTTCGCTCGCGTGACATTCAATTTCTCTGGACCTTAATTTGATCGTTTTGGTATCACAAACAAACACTTATTTTTTTAATACTAAAGATTTATTTTAAGTTCAATGAAAGTCTGATAATTTTTAATATTTTCTATACAAATTAATAATTATTATCAGGCGTTGTAAATATCTAATATTTTCCTTGTTATAATACGTTACCCAATAAAATTATTTAAAATGTACATTTTTTTACTTGGAACTCTGACACCCGGTTCACGTAGCGTTTTAGAACCAGGTAATAAAATCTGAAACCGGACCCGGTCTGCACCGGCTCCCTATTAAACAATAGATTTCCGGTTATAGTTAAACCTATATGAGACCATTTTATACGGGAAATATATAAAAGATTTTAAATGTGTCACCATGTGTTCATTAGAAAAGTTTTAATTTGTTAAAAAAAATCCAAGTCAGTATTGTAGGATTGACAGATCAAATTAATATGAAAACTGCAAATTTACTTTCGTAATAGCATACTGCTTTACTTATATTAAAAAATAAAATAAAAAGTAACCGTTTTTTTTGTTTCTGCTCAAAAATATTTCATGGCATTAATAAAATATTTTCTCGATTTATCGAGTCACTGTAGTGACTCAATGCAGTATCTCTAACCTTCTGTTTAAGTATTAGTCAGGAATAAAAAAAAACAAAGTTCAAATGACAAAAAAATTTGGTATAGAAATATTGACAACCCTAAAACCATAGTTACCATAGAAAACTTTAGAAGCCTCTAACTTCGGTGCCCTTTATGATTTGGATCTAATTTTTTTTACACGAATTCTAGTACATTTAAGTAACAATTCTGTATAAAAATAAAAATCCAAATAATGAGAAATACGTTCATAAAAAAATAAAGAAAAAAAAAAACATAAATCGTAAATAAATCTTTAAACACTTATTTAAGAAATATTTAAATCAGGTTAAATTGTGTGTTTTTTGATTATTGTCGATCAGAATAATCAAGAAGACAATTAAGTAAATATTTAAAAAGTTATGGTAATTTTTTATTTTATTGAAAAAAAAATAAAAAGTGTTTTTTTATTGTTCATAATAAGAAATTAACGCATGTAAATACTAATAAATTATTTACATAACATTTCTGTATGAGATTTCCAAAAAAAGGCATGGCCAATTTTTTGGACAAAAAATACACTGTGCTCCCGTATGCCCGTTACAAATCTATAATTCACAATACACTCACATTAAGTGCCTCTAAGTGGGAAAGGTTAAAACACGGAGTCACCTACGCTCATTCATCAAAAGTGGGTCTCCGGAGATGACCCGATCGGAACTACGTATAGTGAAAAATGGATTACTATATTAAATAATATTTTTGAGAACGGTAGAGCTTGTTTCATAGCGCGTATGGGCGACAAGTTAGCTAAATAGTATGAAGACTCATTATTCTCAGCAAATCTGATCAAATAGAAAAACAAATTATACAGATATTATATTATGTTAGAATGCAAAAGTATGTCTGTTATATTATTTTTATGTCTATGACACTGAACCGATTGTGATGAAATATAGTGTTAAGTATAGAGAGAGTATTAGTCTTAAGAAAAGATAAAGGTTCGTTTTCATCCCCGGAAAGTATGCGGTGCCCTCCCAATCAGCGAATTTTGCAGCGTAAGATTTACATTGAGACTCATTGAGTCAGTAACTGACGCGTCAGTCCACTGACATGTCAGTGCTGATCTGGCATTGCCATAGTGTAAAGGCAAAGCAAGACAAGTCGTCAGTGTACTGTGCTGACTTGAAATCAATTTACACTATTGCAGCGACCGGGTCAGCACTGACATGGCAGTGGACTAACGTCAGTTACTGACTCAATGTAGATCTGCCTATGTTCAATGATATCAATACTTTTATCATGTTACCGCAGTAGTAGTGTCGTAGCCTCGTAACAAAGCTCTTTTAATACATAATATTACACTCGTACAACTATGATTGTTTCTCCGCCCGCTTTGCTTTTTCCTTTTGCGTCTGCAAATAAAATCTTACCTTCATTTTACAAAGTAGTTTCTTTGTGTAAAGGAACTCATTTTTACTTATTTCACAACAAAAAAACAGATGGCACGGCCGTCCGCTTTATAGAAAAAAGCACAATTCCACTGTGCCGACTGCCGTAATAATTCCACGACTGTAAAAAGCCATTACGCGCTTTTGAACGCAAAACAGCCCGTGATCTGAAGGCAGATGCTGTGATTTTGATGAAACTTTGCTCATATTTGTAAAAATTATCTAAGTAAGTCGGTTATGATTATTTTGTGACATTTTTTTGTATTTAAACTTGATTTGGAGGTTTGATATGAAGTAAGGTCCAAAAAGGGATACATTTAAAAGGTCCAAGAAGGGTAAAATTGCAGAAAAATGTGCAGTTATAAATGTACTTCTGCGTGAGCGAAGTTCCAGCATATATGAAGTAGACTTATATACTAGCAAAAACCACAACGTTGAAAATTATACCATAACCGTTGACCACACAAAACAACGGCGACTAACAATTTTAACATCGATACTGAATTCGCTCATTATCAACTAAAATGTAATACATAATTGAAATAGCTTTATCCGTCATGACATTCACCGCAATCGGTAAATAATTGTTCGACAACCGAATACTCGATTTTAATTAATCGGAACGGGAATCGAGTAAAATCGAAACCCTTTCATGGATTGAATTAAAACTTGTTTTATTGTGCAGGTGCGGCTTTCTTTGCAGCAAATTACTACTGCCTTTGAAACAAATGTAATGGTTCAAAGACAGAGAAAAGGAACCATTGTTGAAATTGCGTGCAGGTCTTACCGATGTAGGGTACGATGTTTGATTATGCTGTAATTCTTGTGGTTGGTACACGTTTCTAGTTATCTTGCAAAACTATGCGATTTGTGTGTATTCTTAAGCTTATGAGAATATGTAATTAATTTAGCTGTTCAAGAAACTTTTAAAAACTTCGGATATTTACAAAATTGAAGAATTATAAAAAGTTTGTTTTTTCTTTTGAAAGTTTTGTAATTGATGCTATTAGCTTCAAGACAGTTTTTGGACAGTCCAGAATGTCCAGTCTGCCACGAATATTGCGGGCAGCGCAAGCGTTGTGGTTTTTGAAACAGGTAAAAAGCTGGTTATGTATGTTTTGATAAAGTTACTCGCACTTTACGATGGAGCGTAGCGAGGGGCCGCATTTTCCGCACCTTTTATGACTACAGCTGCGGTCCACCCCTCTGATCTCCGTTTGTATGCGGAACTGTATTTTTAGACCTTAAAAATTCCACAGTAAAAGTGTCAAAATCTGTTCAATAGTTTTTGCTTGGAAGAGTTTTAAACACCAGTACTTCCATCTCAATAAACTTTAAATTTCTAAGGGCCTGGTTCACCACTTACTGAAAAGTGCCGGATAGGCTATTCACAACTTATCTGACAGATAGAGTATGAAGTATCTGTCAGATAAGTTGTGGATAGCCTATCCGACACCTATCAGCAAGTGGTGAAACAGCCCTTAACACTAGTTAGATATTTTGTGCATTAGGATTGTGACATAGTTTTTTTACTACTGCTTCAGTAATATCAGTAAACTCGATATCCTGACCTATTTTTTATTGCAAATTGACAGTGTATGAAGTTTTATGCCTTCCCCGTGGCCTCGCAATCCGATCTATCTTTATTATTCCTCAGCAATAAAACTTGTAGTAAATATTGTGTATTAGGTAATGTAATAATATTTTCGAAGTACAAAGTACTTATAAAATATGTTTTACTTCAAAAATATTATATTTGAAGCTACGATTAATAAATTACTTTATAATTAGATTTTAAGTGAAGAATAACGCAAAACAAGACTAATGATTGCATATAGTTACGAAATAAGGCTTACCTACACTTGGCGTATTTTTTTAGACTTTTTATGTCCTTTTTCGGCTATGACCCTGTTTAATAAAAATACAAACACAAAAGGTCATTAATTTGGAAGCATATAACTATAGGTTCGTGCAAGGTGCCGAGAAATTGATTCACAGGCAGATATCGGATCTACGTCATTTGGTGGGGCTATATCAAATTCAGCCGTCAGATCATGACTAACATTGACTTGGCATAATCTGACCAAATTAAGTAAGTCCACCATATTCCTATGAATCAATTATTTCTCTTAGAGTACATAGAATTTGCAAATCCTCAGATCATTCGATTGGACGAGTCCTAGACCGTGTTTTGTGCACAAAGGTACTCTACATGAAGTGTGAAAAGTTTTACATTTCATGCCATTGATGTACCATACCTGACCATACTGAGATCCTCTTATTAATGTACTATCAGAGAAGTTGATTCCTAGGCAGATGGGGGACCTACGTAGTTTGGTCGCGTTACGTCAAACCTAGCCGACAGATCACAATTCAAGACGTGAGTGGAAGAATAAGGTAAGTAACATGAAAAAACTTCCCGTTTTTTTGCTTAAATGGAGGCTTTAGGACAGGAAAATTTATTTGAAATAGAAAAACTGTGGATTATATTATGTGTAGCCAGATATATTAGATAGGTTATGAAGTAGATAAGTTACAAGTTTTATGAAAATAATAAGGGAAAAAATGAGTTATTGTCCGTATGTTACGAAATGTTACTGGTTCGATTCTTCCACTCACGTCTTCAATTAACATTGAATTGACATGAACAGACCAAATGACGATGGTCTGTCAACTGCTTAGGAATCAATTTCCTCGATGATACAAATTCTGTAGGTATAGCCTTTCTACACATATGAATGTATGAATAAATAGTATGAATAAATAGCCATGAAACATTTAAAATATATGTTAAAAATTACTCAAAAATTTTTAAGAAAGTATGTAATGCTGCTAAAGCCCTTTATTTAAAAAATAAAATCATGAATTCGACAAATAAAGTAAAAGCAACATGGAAAGTTATAGCTGGTGAGACCGGAAACGTCACCTGTCGTAACTCGGATTTTGAACTTTATTTTGAAAATAAAAAAATTACTACTGACATAGAAGTTGCGGCGGTTTTTGAAAAGTTTTTTGCTGACATTCCGGTCTCAACAACAAAAAATTTAAATTCTTCGCCTGCAGAGGCTGAAAAATTACTCAAAGAGTATGTAAAGGAATGTGATGTCAATTTTAAGTTTAGAGAAATTGATTCTAATGATATTATAACCACCTTCAAATTATTGACCATCAAAAATACAACCGATCTTTGGGGTCTGTCTACTAAGATTATTAAATCAATAATTGACATCGTAGCTCCTTATCTGGCCAATATTTTTAATGACTGTATAAAGAATGGTGTTTTTCCTGATTTAATGAAGCATAGCAAGGTGGTTCCTTTATTTAAAGCCGGAATTAAATCTGATCCGACAAATTATAGACCTATATCTATTCTACCGACTTTTAGTAAAATATTCGAAAAAATTATTTTAAAACAATTGTTAGTACATTTTAACTCCAATAATTTATTGCATAATAATCAATATGGTTTTACTAAGGGTCGTTCCACTACGGATGCTGGTATAGGTCTTCTTTGTAGTATATTTGAAGCCTGGGAGGAGTCGCGGGATGCCTTAGGTGTATTTTGCGACCTTTCTAAGGCCTTTGATTGTGTTGATCATGCTACATTGATCAGGAAACTGCACCACTATGGCATAAGGGACTCGGCACTCAACCTTTTGACATCTTATTTGAGGAACAGGACTCAAAGGGTTGATGTCAATAGTAAAAGGTCCACTGGGACCAAAATAGAATTAGGTGTCCCACAGGGATCCATTTTGGGCCCGTTTCTTTTTCTCATCTACATAAATGACTTGCCTTATCTAGTTAAGGATAATGATAACGAGATAGTACTTTTTGCTGATGACACTTCACTTATTTTTAAAGTGAAGCGACAACAGTCGACTTATGACGAGGTAAATTGTGCTCTCTCAAAAATAGTAAATTGGTTTAATGTAAATAACTTACTTCTAAATTCTAATAAAACAAAATGTTTGAGATTTACCTTGCCAAATGTTAAGCAAGTGCAAACCAATTTGCTATTAAATGATGAGAAAATGAATCTTGTTGACACTACTGTGTTTTTAGGAGTAACACTAGATTATAAACTGCAGTGGGGTCCTCATATTGCCAAACTAGCCGATAAGCTCAGTTCCGCAGCATATGCAGTCAGAAAAATTAGAGAAATTTGTGATGAAGATACGGCAAAATTAGTTTATTATAGTTATTTTCATAGTAGAATGTCTTACGGCATTCTATTATGGGGAAGTGCTGCTGATATTAACACAATATTTGTGCTGCAGAAGCGAGCTATACGATCTATTTATAAAATGTCATCCTTTGAATCTCTCAGGGAAAAGTTTAAAGAAATAAGAATTCTGACCGTAATCTCTCAATACATTTTGGACAATGTGTTATACGTGAGAAAAAATGTAAATAATTTTAAAACGAAAAGTGACGTTCACTGCAGGAACACTAGAAATAAGCACAAGTTAGATATACCAATTACCAGGCTTAGCAAAGTGAGCAAATCTTTCAAAGGTCAATGTATACGTCTATATAATAAAATCCCAGAAAACATCAAAAATCTTTCAGTTAATAAATTTAAAAAAGTTGTTAAAGAACGTTTGTGTGCTAGGGCTTATTATAAGATAACTGATTTTCTCAATGATAGCACACCCTGGGAAAAATGAGCTGACTGACTGTAAGCTGCTTCTATATAAATATAACATATTTTTACATACTTTTTGTAAATTAGTATAAGTTACTTTTGTAATTTTCCATCTTTTTAGTAAAAGATGGCCCCGAGCGAGTTTCTTACGCCGGTTCTTCTCGCCGGGTTAGTTCCCGAACCGGTGGTAGGCCTCATGTAGACACGACGTTCTAAAAGTGTTAACTTTGTTAACCTATTTAGAAATAAATATTTTTGATTTTGATTTTGATTTTGATTTATGATTTTGTCCATTTTATAATAATATTATAGCACAGCAATTATAGTGATTATAAACTTCAATTTAGATGAAGGAGATCCCTACCTCATATTTATTACATTTTATCTGCTTAAAATTATGTTCATAACTATTAACTACATCTCGACGACGACGACCTCTGTGGCTCAATGGTTAAGAGTGTGTGGCAGCTCAAGTCGGGGGTCGCGGGTTCGAATCCCGCCGACGGAACAAAAAGTTTTCAATGTTCCTGGGTCATGTAGCAATCTTAAATATAATATGTATAGTACATAAAGTTAATATACCTTATATTAACTTTATGGTATAGTATAAAAGTATTAAATATATTTTCGTTGTCTGGTAGGTAACACAAGCCCTTCAGGTACTTAGCACGGGGCCAGACTGACGTGGTGTGAAGCTTCCATAGATATTATTATTATTATTATTATATTATTATACAATATACAGTTAATAAAACCAAAATGTATCGTTTCACTTTTCATTTATATTACATACTATATTATATGGTACATCATACTGGTACCTATCGGTTTCCATTTGACATCCATAAAAATATGTGCATGATTCATAAGCTAAAACCAGTAAACATAAACTGCAAGGTAGACAGAAACTTCAACAATAAATAATAGCCTTGCTTTGAAACAGATACCTTATGTACCATCGAGGAAATTGATTCCTATGCAGTTGATAGACCAACGTTATTTGGTCGAATATGTCAATTCAATGTTAATTGTGATCTGTCGGCTGGGTTTGACGTAACGCAACCAAACTACGTAGGTCCCCGATCTGCATAGGAATCAACTTCTCTGATAATACATTTGTGACGTCAGATATGTCTCTCTATAGTATAGTATTTCTATGGCCCACTGACAGTAAACTGTGGAGTTTATTCTTAAGCTTAACGAAGTACAGCGCAAACATCGCTCGCCCAAATCGTTTCTGGGACGCGTATTTGTCTCTACCGACGTTTGATAAATCGGAAAGCAGACAATCGCCAAAACATGAGATGTTTAAAAAAATACGTGTGGCGCTCTGGGACTGCCGCGGTAAAGCTATTGCCTAGCGTGTTTTATCAACTTTCGCAATTGTAATTCGTATATGTCTAGTCACGCGCACTCAAACACCATGCCGAAATCTGCCAAACTGAAATGACGTTATGCTGGCTTCTCACTGCGCGTAATATCACGAGCCGCGCCGCGCCGAGCAAATTTGTACGAGCGTGCACGAGCCAACAGACGAGTCCGCGCTACCCGTTCTCACGGTGCGTAATATCACGAGCCGCGCCTGCTCGAGCCAGCCCGCGCAACCTCGAGCCATCCCCTTCACACGGCGCGTGGCTCAAGCTGGCGCGTCGCGGCTCGTGATATAAGGGTGCGTTTACACTTTTCCACCAATCACCATGCTCGAAATCTTCGCTCCGCTTCGCTGTCATTCCGCTGGAATAGCACAATTGGTCAATTCGGCACCGCTAAGCTCCTCAGTCAGTGGAAACGCGGCCTAATACGCGCCGTGAGAAGCTAGCATTAGACGAAGCACGGCTTCCAACGCCGTACCGTTGTGCCGGTCAGAGTGGGGGGTGTCAGGTTTATTTTCATTATGGAATCTCTTGAGTCGGTCACCGCGATCAAAGCCCTCAAAAATTCTGTGCAATAGCTTAAAATCTTTCAATTGAAGATTTTACCAAATATACGAATAAATTTTTAGTCTTTGCTAAAAGACGAAGCTTCTAACACAGAGGTTCATGAAAAACTCATTAATACACTTCATGTCCAAAAAAATGGTCACCAAATTGTCACCTCCCGCCGTGTTTCTGTTCGATTCAATTACTTTTCCAATTTGCCAGGCGCCGGATTTTTGGCAAATCCGCAGATTTATGTTTTATATGCTAACGTCTGTTAACGGATTGAATATTAAATAATTCGGATTAACGGATGTACGTGTAATTGTATTTTTTGGGGGTTGATAATAGTATTTTTAATATTCATAACTAGATTACGCCCGCAACTCCGTTGCGCCAAACGCGATCCTAAATTTTTCTGGGATAAAAAGTATCCCATCTCCATACCAAATTTCAGCAAAATAGGTTCAGCGGCTTGGGCGTGGTTAGTAAAAGGTAACAGACAGACAGGCATGGTACTTTTGCATTTATAATATTAGTATGGAGTATGGATATCAACTAGACGTTCCGCACGGCTCCGTTCGCGTAAATAAGGCATTAAAAAAGTAGTCTATGTCCTCCCCGTGTACTCTAAAATCAGTTTAGTGAGATTAGTGCGTTTAAACAAACAAATTCTTCGGGATTATAATGACAATAGATTTGCACGTTTAACAATGATATATATATATATATATATATATATATATATATATATATATATATATATATATATATATATATATATATATATATATATATATATATATATATATATATATATATATATATATATATATATATATATATATATATATATATATATATATATATATATATATATATATATATATAAAGGTCATTGACGCAACGCATTGAAGCAACATTTTTGCGTATAAAATAATAACAATCATACAACGATGGATCATGAAAATTAGAATACTGCTATCTTGTATAGGTCTACCAGAATCTGATGACAAAAAGTGAGAAAATAAATTGACTGTAGCAATACCGGGGTAATTGGAATAAAACATTTTGATCCTTATTTTTTCTTATAGCGGCTGATTCTGTGTGTTAAACATGCAAATATACAAATTTTTCCAATGATCAAGGATATTTTTTGAAAATCTGCTCTCAAAAATTGCCATCAGATTCTGGTAGACCTATAGTATCCCTCGAGAGAATACATTCTGTGAATGCCATTATTTATGCGCCAAAATGTCCTTGCAGGTCTGCAAGGTTTAAAAAAGTCCACAGATAATATTGCAAATCATTTAATTTTAAAATATTATTTCATAATATTTATTATATTACAAAAGCAACATTAAATATAACTATTTGTTTAATAATTATGCGGAATAATATTTCTCGTTCTAGCATTGATCTCGCTTCGGTCAGAGCGCCAGCCATAAATAATGTTATAGCTATAATATTTTAAATAAACCAATCATAAATCCATCGATTATTTTTTAAATAAAACACGTGTCACAGGCCACAGCACAAATCTAATTTGACATTTCATGGCAATAAAGAGGTGGTATATGCTATCTATGCGGGGCGATAGCCGTGCCTGGCACCGACGTTCCATTTTCAAAGCGGGCCCAGTCAAGTCAGCCATGGCATGCAGAACGGTCGAAAAACAGAAGTATCGGAAACGAAAATCGTCCAAAAATGATAACGACGACAACGACTGCGCGAGCTTGGCGTGGCTCCTCAACTTTCGACTGGACGACTTCGTGAATATCAAAGTGCCGGAGGACAGTCCTCAGGAGGTGCCGGACTGGAACAAGAAGCCTCCGCTTACATACCCTGAGCTCATCGAAAGGGCGCTACGAGACAAAGGAGAGCTCACCGTGTCTGCTATATACCAGTGGATATCGTAAGTTTTTTTTTAAATTACCAAAAGAACTACTTTTTTAATTTTTTTTAATACATCAACAAAAGATTTACACGTTTTGTTCTCTTGTGAGGCATGGATAAAAAATTGCATAGCTATAATAATGTGTATAAGATCGTTATGTAAGAGGTACATAGAGTTCTTTTGCTTACAAGTGTCATATTCGCACAATATTTGTTTTCTTGAAGAAAAGAAAAACGTTTTTTTCATTAAAAAAAATTACATGTCTTTTTCGTTAAAACCACTTGCTACTAAAAATATGATTATTCCAAAACCATATCTGTAGTTTATTAATAGTACTAAGTTTGTATTTCTATATATGTTATGTATAAATGCAATAAAGAATATTCATTCATTCATTCATATCTAGTTCCTAGTCATTTAAATACGTAAGTTCGCTGAAATTAATTACAAACACAAATATTTCCAAGCATTTTCGGTCTGAGCCGTGGCTCACTAGATTTCCTTTCATTGGAAGCCGTTGGCAACTAGAAATTGATTTTGTATTTAGTTTCATCAAAGGAAACCTGGATAGGTTGTTTATGATTAAACGAATCGTCAACATCACCACTAACCCAGTATTCCCACTACTCTTTTGCCCTGTAGGAGTAAGGATTTCTTGAATACCATGTAACAATAAAACAAACGAACAGACTTGTCTCTCAAATGTCCGATTCAGATAGTGGCAAAAAATAAAGGCAATGATGATAATGATGACTACGACTTGTGTTTCATATTTCGTCTATCCGTCCCTTTCTCTAGAAAAGCTTAGATTAGCGAAGATAATAATAATATAAGGGTGATAACTATAAACAAAATTTCTAAATACTAAATTTTCCACCATCACGCGTTATTACTTTTTTAAGGCATTAGAGATACCACAAAAACTTGTGTATCACGTTGTTATATTATAATAAATTATGGACAAATCCTCAAAAGACCTCTTTATATGAGCTAAGCTCTGTTCAGACGTTTCCACTTTGCCTTTGTATCACATCTTTTAGATGACTAAATAATACACGTGTGATTTCAATTTGTTGTTTTTATAAGGTGTGACATGATTTACCATGTTTCTGTCACGCCGACTTGCCGACTCATCGACTTGCCGACAAAGCGCCGACCAAACGTCGACATGCCGACACGCCGACAAAACGCCGACACGTCGACAGTTTATGCCGACAGGTTTACGCGGCCCAAGGGAAATACGTGTGAGGGCCATGCGAATCTGTATTAATATTTGATGTGCACAAGACTATCCAGTGTGTCCACTGTTGACTGAGATATATACATAACAAGCTATTTCACAGTATAAGCCGACAGATTTTACGACAGATAAAAAATGGGCTGTTATCATTTTGATTCTAGAATCTAGATCATACAATATTATTATTGACTACAAAATTTTTATCTAGTTGACGGAATTATGAACCCAAACCATTCTCGAACCCACTTGTTCAAGTGAGTTCGAGAATGGTTTGGGTTCATACCCAAAAAATGACAACTAAATACGCTCAGGCGTTTAGAAGAATTTAAATTAGACATTACCCGCGATTAATACATACTTATTTTTGACTTGCCTCGTCATGTCACCCGTTACAACTAGTAAGCTAATTCGTGTCGAAGCGTATCTCGCGGCAACATGATTTAATCAAACACCCCTTTCATGATTTCAGGGATTATATCTTATCATTGTCCTGCTACTACAAATCTATTATTTTCTCACGCGTCCACCGCTGATAAGAGCTGATAAAAAATTAATAACGTTATCAGTAATACTTCGGTAAACAAATACCGTACTGATAAGCCAATCCATGTTATAAGTGTGTAATTATATCATAGACTAGATGTTCCGCGCGGCTTCGCCCGCGTAATTTAGGAATTTCACGAAAACCGTACATTTTTCCACAAAAAGTAGCCTATGTCCCTTCACGTGGTCTATTCTTCATGTGTGCCAAATAATATAAAAATTGCTCCAGTAGTTCTTAAGATAATAAGCAATTTCAAAAAATTCCCCCCGTTTTTTCCACATTTTTCTCTATTTCTTCGCTCCTATAAGTCTTAACGTGATAAAATATAGTCTATAGCCTTCTTCGATAAATGGGCTATCTAACACTGAAATAATTTTTCAAACCAGTAGTTCTTGAGATTAGCGCGTTCAAACAAACAAACAAACAAACTCTTCCGCTTTATAATATGTATTAGTATGAGTATAGATGACGCCCGTGACTCCGTTGCGCCGAAGTTTGTTTATCGCGGGAACTGTACATTTTTCCGGTAAAGTATCCTATGTCCTTTTCAGGATTCTAAGTATCTGGGCCAAGAGCCTGCGACGGCCAGACCTTCCTCAGTTTAGGAAAGCTGAAAGTTTGCCTGTTTGTGACCTTTACAGAGGTAAGAACGACCAGCAACTATAAAGTTTCGGTCACGGTTACTTAAACTTTCTTAAAGTATTAGACTTTGAGGGTGTCTAGCAGTGGGAAGCAACTGTCAAAATGTCCGGCACTGGAAGACGAGATTCCTCCACTTACCGCGAAGAATATAAGCTATGAAATTAAGCTTTACCCTTTCTCGAAGGTCAGGTAGACCTTCAGAACTGGATACCTCCTAAAGTAACCGCGACCAAAACCCCATGGTTGCTGATCGTTCTTACCTCTATAAAGGTCACAAACAGGTAAACTTTCAGCTTTCCTAAACTGAGGAAAGTCTGGCCGTCGCAGGCTCTTACTCAAATCCCCATACAAAATTTCAGGAAAATCGGTTCAGCAGTTTGGGCCTGAAGAGGTAACAGACAGACTTTATAATAATATTAGTATTGATTAATCATCATCAGCTAGGTAAATATAGCCGATCTGACTTTACATACACTAGGAACATCAGTTGAAAAAAAGAACACTCAGCAATGCATAGCTATCTGTTTTTACATGGACTATAACCTTGGTGCAAGCAAGAGAGGTATTTGACTAGACTTGGCCGCACATAGAACTGGCGTAAATAACATTATCGTATCTATATAATATTATTATCATAAAATTCGTCCATGATTGCATAGAAATTCATGGTGGCCAACTTGGTTATTCATCATCCATTCGTTGCAAGCGTTTACATAAACCATTGGATGTTCGGCCTTAAATTATTGATGATGATTCCAAACATATATTACAACCAATACTTTCCTAAAGCGTACTAGTGGGAGTCAAATTTAATAAGTCGGCATACAGGCGGAATACAAAGAACACAAAGACCCCCGTAATGCCATTACAAATGTAATATTGGCTCTTTGTAACGCGATGACACGCGGTTCCACATCGATTGGACATGACTGTCTTTTTTCGAGTTGAGCAAAAGGATCACCTGATAATAGGCGACCATGGACACTCAAGAAACTAAAAGAAAATAGCGAAGAAAAAATTTATTATTAAATCGGTTTTTAATTATAAAGTTTTTCTTCGCTATTTTCTTTTTCGCTATTTTTGATCAACGATGGCATAGTTCGCAAATGAAATGCATAATATTTTGACATAATATTGTGATATTATGGCAAACCCACTACCTGTTAGTGCCTGTATTCACTTTGATTAGTGCGAGTGCAGGTGATTAGTAATTAGGAGAATTGCACTAATCAGTCGCTGTTCACACTTGCTTTCTCCTAATTACTAATTACCTGCACTAATCACCTGCACTTGCACTAATCAATGTGAATACAGACCCTTTGTTCTGTTTACTCTGCTACCTGCGAGTATAGAACTACGCTTTGAGTCTCGATTTATTATTGCGTCCGCCAAACGCGCGGTGTCGCGGCTACACCGCGAGACTGCAAGCAAATATATGCAAATGACAGCACGACGGTGCCGCTATTTAAATAAATCTTTACATACAATTGCTTGTGATCTCGGTGTAGTGGGATAAATCGAGCGTCAATTTATTGTCAGGGATAAATCAGGGATAAATCATGACGACAAAAAAAGTTACGGTCACGACGATGGTTCTGATGATATTATGAGCTTTGGTCTTCCACCTCGTTCGGTCGGATGATCATCCTTAAATGCCTGGGTTACACGGTGCGAGCTGGCCTAGTCAGTTACTGAGGTGCAGCTTCTTGCACCGTGTGACCGCATCATACGAGTTACATGTGTGAGAGGGATAGTCACTCACTTCACATGATGATGACGATTGACGACGGTAATGTTACAAGCCGGTGATCATTATAACCCGCTGCAGGCTGCGCTCCGGTAAATAATACCCCGCGATAAATCTGTGGCGCGGCGGCGTTGATTTCAATTAGTTGAGCTAATTTATCTCCGTGTCACTTTATTATCATCGCGGTTGTACCTCATTATGATTTACTAGGTGTTGCGACTATTTGCATACAAAATACCGCAGAAACCGTACTTTTTGATGCGATATAGAGGACCAATTTGTAATAATATAATCTAGTTATCTTTGCCTTAGATTACATTGTTTTCATTCAATATATATGTATATATATATATGTTTTATTATTTGGTATGTTTTAATATTGTGTCTTTTTATCAATGTATCAATTTAAAATAAAATTTTTATCTATTATATTTTATAAAACTTAAAATAGAAAAGTACCAAATAAAATTGGTACTTTTCTATGACGGTGAAAAAGTAAATCTTCACATAATAATATCGAGTTCATCAAATAGCCTTGTTTATGCACTGACAAATCAGTTGAGCAGCTGCGTTGATGGCGTGACGCATCGACCCGTGCTGGCCCGCGACGGGACGGCCGTGACATGACGTGACAGTAGCGATACAGTCGATCGCATTCGAGGGTTAATCCTGCATCAAGATGTTTAGTTCATTTTGTTGTTAGCGTTCTTGTAATAGAATAAGAGCCAGACTTTTGTCATTTTATAAAAGCTGAAAGACAGGAGTAGGTATATAGAGGTTAAAACGACCAGCAACTATGGAGTTTCGGTCGCAGTTACTTTAGGAGATATCCAGTTCTTTCGTCATTTTATAAAAGCTGAAAAACAGGAGTATATGACCTCTACAGAGGTAAAAACGACAAGCGACTATGGAGTCAGTCGCGGTTACTTTAACGGCCGTTCCCAATATTTGATCTATCCCTGGTTTTGCCTAGAGATAGGAATAGCTCTCATTAGACATTAGAGACATATATTTTATGTCAATTCAATATTAGCTGCGATCGGTCGTATGTCAAACCAGTGATAGATTGAATATTGGGAACGGCCGTAAGAGGTATCCAGTTCTAAAGGTCTGCCTACCCTCGTTAGATTATAAAGCTCAGTTTTTATCTTGATTTGTGTGGGAAAACAGTAGGAATCTTGTCTTCCACTACTGGAGGTTTTTGGCAGAATTGCTTTTCACTGCCAGACACCCCTGAAATATTAGACTTTGACTTTTATTAGAATACTCTATGACATAATATATGCGTTAAAAAAAAAAAACTATCTTTCTTTTTCAGGGACCACTTCCCGTTCTACAAGGCGAACGATGAGCGCTGGAAGAACTCTGTCCGTCACAACCTGTCCATCAACCCTCACTTCCGGAAGGGCGCCAGAGCGTCCCAGGGCGCCGGCCACCTCTGGTCCTTAGCCGCTAACGCCATAGATCTCCTGCCGTTAAGACAACCTACTCACAAGACTGATTACGAACACGTAATGGATTGTCCCAAGGTATTAAAGTTATAGCACGGATAGTAAAGTTGCATTTGATGAATGTTATTTTATAATATGTTGTTTAAATTGGATACATCTCACGTTTAAGGTAGCTGACAATAAGAACTGAGAAAATTGAAGTAAAACAATATTATATCATAATTAAAAAGGAGAGTATGTAGTCCAACAAAATATAATGATTTCAGTTTTTTTTTTAAATATTGTTTGTACATTGTAATCAAATCAATTTTTTTTTATTATGAGTAAATTTTCTACAAAATTCTTAATTTCTCTAAACGTCGAAACTATGATGCCTACCACCACCGATACGGCGAAAAGAACCTCCGTAAGAAACTCGAAGAAACTGAAAAAAAAGAATGTTGTTTCTCAATTTTTTTGTCCAGAAATTTGTGTTTTCAATTGTTTTTCCTGTGTTACAGGTGATTGTGCTGGACGAAGCCGCGATAGCAGCCGCTAGCATCATACCCGACCAAGACATTTACACTGGAGGGACGTGCAGTAAGTTGTTTATTTACTTCCAACAACCAGTTAGTTACTACGTAGATGTTGCCCGCGACTGTCGCCCAGAAAATTGTTTAGCATTTTGCGAAAAAAAATATCCGACGTCGTTAGGGTTCCGTTATAGGGTTCTGTAATCAACAAAACTTGTTTGATTACTGAACCCTAAAATGGAACCCTAACAAGCTGATTTTTTGTATATTGATAGGTGATTAGTTATATAATTTAAGAGTAATATTGTCCTACAAAAAAAACAACATACAAAGTATGAAATCCTTTCTATCTCTGTTAGCTACTACTTTCGAGATTTTTTGCAAATAAAAATGTTGTTCGTCTTATCAAAATGAAACTACTCACAAAAAATTAGCTTGATGGTAATAAAAAAAAATGTTCTAGGGCTCCCGTACTATTCGTCTTTTCAGGGCATGCTGTATTTGTATTGTTTAACATAATTATTGTGCTGTTAAAATTCTTTAGCATTAAGTTTTTACTAAGTTTTTTTTTTTTTTCCAGTGTTTCTAAATCCGGTGTCGACGGAACAAGTGGTGAGGGAGAGCGGTCTCATCACAGGACTCTAAGTGGCAAATTAAGGGTTCTTTACATTATGCGATCTGCAGGAACAAGTCCTTTTGCCATCTAAAATGTACTCTGTTTCTTAATGTCTACCCAGGACAAAGTAAAGAATTTTTTGGTGATTGGTAAGGATTTTTCTATCAGTAACAACTCAAAAAGATTCTGACCTTCTTTTTCTGCAGAACGGATAAGTGTGAAAACTGTATAGAATTAAGACTCTTAGTAGAAAAAGGCACTCTTGTTTTGGTTTGTAACTATTCAATAATGTAATAGAACATTTAAAATAATATTATAATTTTAAATCAAAAGGTATATTTCTTTAAAAAGACTTAATTAAAAATAAAACTAATTATACTTTAATTTTACTTTAAAGACATGGCACAAAAATGTTTAACAAAATACTTGGATTTAGGTAGTAATTATTATTAGTTTATACTTTATAATTATAATTAATGTAATGAAATTAAACTAAGATATTAGTAATAATTACTTATAATAAACCATTGTATCTTAGATTACTTATTATGTTTCATTATTTCGATCTTGCTGAGGAAATGATCTTGAGTAAGGAATTCAAATTTAATTTAGAAAGTATGATCATTTACGTTATCGGTATAATAGCATCACTGACAACTAGAGCGTTTTGTGTCACATTGTCACTTTTCAAGTCAAAGAAATAGAAAATATACAATGTGTCCCCACACCGGTGTCCGATTTTTTTTTTAATGAAATGAGGGGGCAAACGAGCAAACGGGTCACCTGATGGAAAGCAACTTCCGTCGCCCATGGACACTCGCAGCATCAGAAGAGCTGCAGGTGCGTTGCCGGCCTTTTAAGAGGGAATAGGGAGGGGGTAGGGACGGGAAGAGAAGGGAATAGGGAAGGGAAGGGAATAGGGCAGGGGATTGGGCCTCCGGTAAACTCACTCACTCGGTGAAACACAGCGCAAGCGCTGTTTCACGCCGGTTTTCTGTGAGAACGTGGTATTTCTCCGGTCGAGCCGGCCCATTCGTGCCGAAGCATGGCTCTCATCCTTTAATGTCATAAAGTATGGCATATTTTATCGGCAAATTGGCTCCCAAATTTATTATCTCTCTCACGGTTGTAAAATGGCAGCCATATTAGTTTTTCTCGGGTTATCACACTAATCTGACCAATACTTCTCATGTAAATATCTTATGAAGATAAAAAATGACTCATTTGATAGCTAAACTTGTGACTACGCTTACACAGACAATATGTTACGAATTTCGTGGAATAAAACATAGAAAAACCAAAGTTTAAGTAAAAATAAAATGTGTATTTTTTAAAGACAGGCTTTTTGTAAAAATCTAGCGCATTAAACTGGTTCTTTTTTATTTTAAAAAGATAGAGGAGGTTTTCATCTTAAATAAATTCCTTCACTTCTATGCTCTAAGTCATAAAGTTTAGAAGTTATAACGATTTTCTTATGAAGTATTGGTAAGATTAGTTTGTATGAGAACCAGAGATTTTTTTTTCAAAAGCTAGAGAGATGAAAATTTGAGAGCCAATTTCTCAATAAAATATGCCATACTTTATGACATTAAAGGATCGAACACCGGTGTGGGGACACATTGTATATGCATAATGCAGCTTTTAAAGCTCTTAACTGTAAGGATTGTTAGTGAATATTAGCCTAAACTTATCTACTAATGCTTAGAGCATTTAGATTATAGTTGGTTGCTGTTAAGCATTTGTGTATTAACCCACAAAAAAAATGTGTTGAGCTAAAAATGCAGTCTTGTTCCAAATGATTTAAAGAACATGACTGCTGCATTCATAACTCAATAGATAATTTTAGTGCGATGATACATAAATGCTTAACTCAGCGTCCAGTTACAGTGAAATTACATACAGTAAACTTAATTCGCTTTATTTCTTTAACGCTTGAATCTTATACTGCAGCTTGGTAAATTAAGAGGCAAGCCGATTATTTTTTGCAGATAATCACTAAATAAGTTAAACAGCGATTTGTTTTGTTATCTAAAGAATACACCTATTTTCTTTTGCTACTACAAATTGCACGCTCCATCCGCATTAGGACCAAACCGCGGCAGCCGTACATTTTCCCCCCAATAAAAGTATCATCCTCTTTCATGGTCTACGCTATGTCCATGTTTATAAAAATCGGCCCAATATTTTCGGATCCTTTTCGATACATACAAACAAACATTTTCTCTTTATTATTTGTATAGATAATATTATAATCAGCGTTTTGACATGTGACTGCCCTCAGTACGACGCCCTCTGTATTAGCTGGGTTCCGCTTGAGTTGGCGCCTTTGATCCCTGAGCTTATTAACCCCTAAACACAACGTTATGGTACGGGCAACAAAAATTAAATATATTGATACATATTTTTTCTTGTCCTTACAAGATGTATGACTATGTGCAATGACGGTACGTTTAACCAAGTGGTCGGTCAACAGTCCAAAACTTACATGAAAATGTACGTACGTGTACATCCATCTGGATAAAAGGATGTCAATCTACTAGTTAAGTACATAGTTTTGTTGTTATTAAAAAAAAAAAAAACTGTACGCTCATTTTGGGTAACTTTGAATTGCGGTTTAACTTTGAACAATACAATCGGTTTTGATGTTACGAGAACCTAAATATTTTTTGCAAGTTCGAAAAAAACCGAAGTCCAAGTTTGGTTGAGAATACTGCTTGTAAAACAGCATCCGTTCCACTAGAGTGCAGAGCTTATATTCAGATTATAAGACTAAAAAATGTGGCTGTGACATACGGACGGACAGACAGACAGACAGACATGACGAATCTATAAGGGTTCCGTTTTTTGCCATTTGGCTACGGAACCTTTAAAAAGTTAAACTGCTCGTGCGTTGCTGGCCTGATTTCAACAAAACCGGACTTTGGCATCAAAATCGGTCTGAGACATATAATTGAATATTATATATTTTTAGACAGTACACTTTTCTGCTGACTGTACTTTTTCTTAGCAGGTGTCTTTTAGGGGAGTAGGGATTTCGATACGCATTACGTCAAGTTCACGCAATTACTACTACTTACTATTATTGAATAGTTTATTTCTGTGGCTGTTTAGGGTTCCGTACCCAAAGGGTAAAAACGGGACCCTATTACTGAGATTTCGATGTCTGTCCGTCTGTCTGTATGTCTCCAGGCTGTATCTCAAGAACCACTATGGCTAGACTTCTGAAATTTTCACAAATTGTGTATTTCTATTGCCGCTATAACAACAAATACTAAAAACAAAATAAAGTTAATATTTAAGGGGGGCTCCCATACGACAAACGTATTTTTTTGGCTTTTGTTGCTCGTAATTCATAACGGCAACAGGCGGGCACTTGAAATATTCAAAAAATCCTTAATTATATTCGTATTTTAATATTTAATATTAAAATTAAAAGAAAATAAATAATTAACGGGTGTTCCCATACAAAAACACTATTTTCCGCTCTATAACGGTACGGAACCCTACGAGCGCGAGTCCGACTCGCACTTGGCCTATTATTTCAATATTATTTGTAACATTAATTTTGTAGATTTAGCTATACATATTTTGCTTGTAATTTTCAATTTGTTTGTTGTTTGTTTTATACTTCTGGATGTTTAATATTGTGTATCAAACTAACTAAATAATGAGTCAAAAATAACTCTAAATGATACAACAGATATTTTACTATTTAACCCGTCGATCGTGGGAAAACGAGACTCAATAGATATTCTATTGTGTCTCGGTCACCGGTGATCGTATGGGGCTTGATGAATTAATATACTTGTGTAATCAATTTATTATCCTTATATTATGTAGTTTAATATAGGTAATATTAAACTAAATTACAATGGTTTACTTAGTAGATACTAGATAGTTGTATTTTACTAATAGGTAAATAAATATTATGTAATTGACTGTTGTTTTTTAACTCACCAATACCTTTTTTTAATGACAATAAATTTCTGGTAGACAGATTAATGTTGGAGTTTCAATTGTTTCAAATTTCATTTCATGTTATTTAATACATACTAGGATCTAGGTGCTCCTAAGATCTTGAAAATAATAATATATATTTTTTTCAAATTTTGAAAAAAAAAAAAATAATATTACTCTTAAATTATATACTACTAACCTACGAATAATAAAAACTAAGGAAAAGTAACTCCGTCAAAAAACATGCTCCACAATACTTGTCAAAAAAGTGTACCTTAGGTACACATTTCAATACATTTGCAATATTCAGGTGGCCTTGAGCGGTACTAGGCTGATGTTACAGGACAGATCGAAAGGAACCAAATTTAAAACGGTCATAGTATGAGAGTTACGATTCCTTAGTTTTTATTATTCGTAGCTACTAACCTATAAATATACAAAAAATCAGCTCGTTAGGGTTCCGTTATAGGATTCTGTAATCAACAAAACTTGGTTAACTACTGAACCCTAAAACGGAACCCTAACAAGCTGATTTTTTATCCTACAAATAAAACAGTCCATATTTTAGGACCATCAATTCAAACTATGAAATCCTTTCTATCTGTTAGCTACCACTTTCGAGATTTTTCGCAAATAAAAATGTTGTTCGTCTTATCAAAATGAAGCTACTAACAAAAATTAGCTTGATAGTAATAAAAAAAATATATATATTCTAGGGCTCCCGTACTATTATGGTGATGTAGCTATATCGTTTCCCCGGTAGCAGGTGATCCAAGAAAATCCCTACAATGGACATCTCCTGGAGAATAATTGTAATCTCCTTAGAAGTTTCCCGAATAAAGCAACCTGGACAATTTTGAGGTTAGGGTTTGACATATTGCGTGCAGCGCCATCTGTTATCCGAGTCGGGTCAACTGTAGTAAATTAACCCTGAGCTCCGTGCCGCAGGGATTATGTCGGATGAAGGGCTCACGTTATAATGGCCGCATTGATTTAGATTCACCGAAGACTTAAAATTAAGATTCCCCTCGCAAATCTCTCGCCGTAAACAGAGCCTCATTGTTTATTAAGGCGCGTTGATCTACAATTTATTGTTTAATAACCTCGAGTCATTTTGTAATTTCGAATTACTTTATATATTCATTAGCGTTTAATGTTTAAGACGTAAATTTTTATATCCAAAATGGGTTGGCGGTGGAAAAATTTTAGGGCCAACCTTATATTATTATGGCTTAGTCGCTAAAAACCGTTGGTAAATTTTGATATATTTGTTGGTAATTGGTATTTCTGCTCAATTCTTTTCATACTTCTCAAAAACGCACAGTAAACTTTTGTACACAACTCGCGCTAACACAAGAATCAGTAATGGGGTATTGTATTTTTGGCGGATGTTTTCGTAGCCCCCAAACAAAACACGTATAGTAATAAAAACTTTTCCATTCACCAAGCGTTACAGTTATTGTAAGGAACGAGAATTTTTTAGACGGAGCCAATGAAAATATATTCTTTTAAGAGAAACGTGTATTCAAGGAATTGCTTCCATTTATATTTCTATAGTCGGCGAAATAATAGACTCCACAATATTATGGGTATTGTGTTAGAATGCCTACAACTCTAACAATGATGGTCTGTATTGAATTACAAATTAGAAATATATTATACTAGATCAGGGCTTCCCAAACTTATTTGTACTGTGACGCCCTTGGGACTTTGCCATTTCTTTACGACGCCCCTCAACCCAGCCTTCAAAAATACTTTATAATTTTAGAAGTATAGACATAGGTTATTATTATAAAACACTATTTGGACATATTTTATATTGTTAATAGGAAATAATGACCAAATCAAAACACAAGCATAAAATTTTTAAAAAATATTTATGAAAGATATTAAAGCCAGCAAGGCTGGCTAATGTGAAGGATGCGCTAGCTTTTCTGAGAATAGCTTCTGAAACCGGGGATTTAGACTGCCCGGGATATATGAAAGACATAACGGGCAAGGCGTTTACTCGATTTGGTTGTGTTGACATGAGACGCCCCTGGGACAATGTTGCGACGCCCCGGGGCGTCGCGACGCACAGTTTGGGAAGCCCTGCACTAGATGATAATTTTTGCGGGATAAGATGTATTTTATGTCCTTTTCCGGGACCCAAACAATCTCCATACAAAACTTCATCAAAAGAGGTAACAGGCAGTGACACTTTCACATTTATAATATAAGCAAGAAAAAGGTAATTCAAGTAAAGTTACAGCTCATAAAGTGTTATATAAAAGCTTAACAGAAGTCTGGAAGTGTATCACACAAATATTTCTACAAAGTGGCAGCTCCTTTGATACACTTTAACTTAAACATTTCAAATTAAGAAACTTGTACGAAATTCAAGCGAAAATCTCCATTCAGAAAAACGTAATAAGTGTTTAAAATATGAAAAGTTAGCCCCGTAGTAAGTTATTTTGTTACAGTGTTAGAAACGCTCGCAAGTTAACTGTTGGGCGTTCGTCACCACTAATGTGATTTAGAAAGTGTTTTCACATTTCACGGTAATTTATATTATTTTATATTAAGGAATTTTTAGGCCTGTAAATGATAATATTTAAGCCAAGATATTTTTTATCAAGGACAGCATATTACGTTAATGACTGACTTGTTTCACCAACGATAGAAAATATGCCACTTACATACGATAGACAATCACAATTTTATTTAATAACAGTTTATTTGACAATTAGATTGAAGGCGCGCGATGTCATCAACCCTAGATGGTCAATAATATTATGCAATACGTGATTATTGCGCAATAAAATTGCTCGTTTAGGGGCCCGCTCTATCGTGCGAAGCCAAAACACTACATTTTTAAAATGTGTCAATTACGCAAAATTTTGCGTGATTAATTTCGGGAGCATATTTTTAAAGAATATGGATCCACTATTAAAAATACAGCAACAAGTTACATACGAAGAAGCATTTAAATATTGTTAGCTATATATATAGCCATGAAAAAAAATCAAATATGTTAGAATTTAAGAAGATATTTCTCTAAACGTTTGTTTTGGCAGTTGACACTGAGAATAGAAGTCAGTAGAGATAAGGCAAATATAAGTAAAGCCTGCGCGACCAAAGACTGCAATTTTGCGCGGGGATGTAACTTTGTCAAATCAAAACAATGTATGTAATATGACTTACAGTTGTATGTCGTGATAGAATCAGGGATTTTTTTAATTACAGTGTTTTGGAAATTCTTATATCTCGTAATTTAAACGTGTTTAAAGCAAAATTTGCAGTTTCATGGCTTACTAGGCTCTAGTAAACTCCATTGAACGTTATAAAGCCAAAACACTGTATTTCAAAATGCAGTGTTTTGGCTTGACAGGGCAGCGCTAAGGGTCAGTCACATTGCAACGATCGCGATGCGATCTCGCCCGTAACTCCGTTGCGCAGAGATTGATATTTTAAGTACCGTAAATTTTTCTGCAACAAAATCTAAGCTAGGTTTTTTTATCTCTGCAAAATATCTCCATACAAACATTTAAATTGGTTCAGCCATTTAAGTGTGAGGAGGTGACAGACAGACAGAATTTCTCATTTATAGTAATAAGCAAGGATAAGAATAAATATGTCACATAAAGATACATTTGTTTCAGGTCTCTTCTGAACACACATTCGCGGTTATGAACACTCGCAACTTTACAGAAACATCTTAAATAACAGTTGCCAACTTGGCAAACTTGCGCTTCACACTCGCCGGTTAATAGTTTTTGAATGTTGGTATCTCTACATTTTTCAATTCACAACTTTTGATGTTAATATGGTCTTTAACATTGTCGAGAAGTAAAAGTTTTAGGTGAAATATTTGTTTTGATTATTTTTATTATATTACAAAAGATGTTACAGGGAGGCTTAAAAATCCGCAGGGCAATTACGTATTGTGCGACTAAGCAATAGGCATTTTATCGCACAATACAGGCAGTAGGCCTGTCAAATTTTGTATACGAAGTAGTGGGAGGAGACGGGAATAGTTTTTACATATCAAAAAGACGTTGATAGGTTGATAGATTGGACGACCTCTGTGGCTCAGTTGGTGGCGCGTTGGTAGCGCAAGCCGGGGGTCGCGGGTTCGAATCCCCCCGACGGAACAAATCTTCAATTTTCCTGGGTCTTGATTGTGTATTAAATATATGTATAATATAAAAGTATTAAATATATTTCCGTTGTCTGGTACCCGTAACACAAGTCCTTCAGGTACTTAGCACGGGGCCAGACTGACGTGGTGTGAAGCGTCCATAGATATTATTATATTATTATAATGATTACACCAAATAGTGAGGGAAAACGGGTCTCTATGTAGATGTGACTCCAAACAGGACTGGTATTATGCCTGAAGGCAGTAGGACTCGTGGCATCGCTAGGGGCATTCCAGCCCCGGTGTATCGTCATTCCTGTTTCACCATTTCCAGACTCGTCATAAAATATTTCAAAGATTCCAAATATTGTAATACCCTGCATCTTCAGCTGGAAATTCTTCAATACGAGAGGTATGTTATTGCTCTGGTACTTGGAATGCGAATACCGTGGACCAGTTGTGGCAGCATTACATAGTTCAACGGTAAGGTTATGTGGAATTCTATACATTTTTAGAGTTCAGAAGTCAACAAGGAACCCTTATAGTTTCGGTCTGTCTGTCCGTCTGTTCGTCTGTCTGTTTGCGGTTTTGCTCAGAGACTATAGAACCTACAAAGCTGTAATTCAGCATGAATGCAGAATATATTAATGATGCCGACAAAATGGTATATAAATTCTTAAAAAAATATTTTTTTTATGGTACCTCCCCTACACATCAAGCGTGGATGATTTTTTTTTCGCGTCCACCCGACCGTGTGGGGTGTCGTTGGACAGGTTTTTTTAAAAATATTACGAGTATTCATAGATCATTTTCCGATTTAGGGATCCATTTGTGAAATATAAAGTTTTAAAGTTGGAAATCGTTAGAGTCCAGTGTCCCCCCCTTCTACCAGCTAAACGGTTGCTTCTGGAAATGTGAAAAAATTCACGGCAGTAGGAAATATGCTGAATTTAAAAGGAAAACTATCACGGCTAAGAATACTTCATAAGTTATTGAGTAATAGTCGATCAACTAAAAAAAATGTATTCGGCGAAGTATAAAGGAACTTTTCGTTCAAATTCCTTTGAACGTAACTGAGATGATGTTGTTAGTAGTGTAAAACACGTTATAAATGTACATTCATTGACCTACAAAAATTATCGAAAAGTAGCGGTACTACGGAATCCTATATTGCGCGTGGCCCGACACGCACTTGGCCGGTTTTTTATTTCTAACTTTGCTGTCTAAAGTATCGAATGAAGTGTCCTGAATTAGACTGCTTGCTGACATCATAGTTTTTTAGGACCGGTAATAATTGGGCATGATTGAATTGTACTTCTGACCGATTTTTAGGGTTCCGTAGCCAAATGGCAAAAAACCGAACCCTTATAGATTCGTCATGTCTGTCTGTCTGTCTGTCTGTCCGTTCGTATGTCACAGCCACTTTTCTCCGAAACTATAAGAGCTATTGAAAGCTGGTAAGTACCGCATTAAGATTTTGATACAATAATTGAAAAATTATTAATGTAGGGGCATGACAAGTTAAAAAAATATATATGATGTACATTACTATAAAAACTACCATCGAAAATTGGTTTGAACGAGATCTAGAAAGTAATTTTTTTTATACGTCATAAATGGTAAACCTTAATTTAACATTCATTAAATCAACTGAAATATAAAAATAAATCAAAAACCTTTTAATTTCATAAAAATAAACCTTATTGCTGCTGCGGAACCCTTCATGGGCATGTCCAACTCGCACTTGGCCGATTTTTATATGACGTATGCGTTGCACTATAATTGAAATGGGTCGTTCTATTTTTCTCCTTGGTATGAGAAGTCCTACAAGAAATCGGTCACCGATTAATAAAATATTATCGGATATGAATGGGCACCCTGATAATGTGTATGTACTGTGTAGTCAACTAAATAATATATGTAAAACGAAAACCTAAATATTTAAATATATAAAACTAAAGTAAATGCCGTTGCATTTGTAAGAGCAACATTTAAAATAAAGAAAAAATGAATTTCACTAACATAACCGAGATAAAAATCTCGGAATTTCGAGAATGCTTAACAGCTTTTATTAAAAGCTCGAAAGGTTGAAAGCTTATTATTTTAAGCCACTCGAAGTCCAGCGGCCGACAGGGCGGGGGTCAAGGATGGGAACATTAATTATGCCGTGTTGAGCTCCGTCATAGAATAAGTGGAAACAGAAAATTGGCCCATAAGTTTCCCATTCAACCAGTGGCGGTACATACGTTTTCCTATCGACCGGCCTCCGTGGTCTATTAGTTTAGACTTTAGAGCGTTGATATTGACGAAGCGTAGGTTCAATTCAAGTGTCGGAAAAAATTTTATTTCTAGAAGTTTTGTTGGGACGAAGCAGGCTGTTCACCTGGTGGTGAAATCGGATGAGCATATGAATAGTTAGATACTGCACCTGATCTCTCATTATTCTTCTTGGTCATTCGTCCCACTAGGGTATGAAAGTAAAGGAATTGTGAGCTTTCTATGTGCTGCGCACAAAGTTAGGAATGATAATGCCACCGTCCTGGTTTAAAACCGGCCTCAATCACCAAAACCATTGAGTAACATTATATTCCTCTTAGTACTTATACAAGGAGGTAAATCTATACTAATACTAGCAGTAAAATTATAAAACTGAAGGGTTATTTGTTTGAACGCGCTAATCTTACGAACTACTGGACCTATTTTTAACACGCTTCTATTAGCTTGGGATGTATGTAACGGAATCTTTGAGCACGGTTTTTATCTATCACCAGTTGCCTAATTAATTCGAAACTTTGCATACGTATTAAGAGCCAATGATAATGCAATAATTTGTTAAAATAAAAAAAGTGTGTTTTTTAGTTTTTTTTTTTAAACTATGACTTATTATGTGACTAGCGCAGATGTAGAGTAAGCCACGGTGAAGGACATACTTTAATATGTTATTTGTTTTGCGGGAAAACGTATGGTTTTCGCGGAATTCCTTATTCACCTGGAGCCGTGCGGAACGTCTAGTATAATATACGCGGCATACTTCTGCCTGTAACATTTCTATGGTCCCAGCCATTTCAATACCGGTATACGTCGGGTTGATGCCATCACAGCCCATAAAGTTGATTGGGCCCAGATTTTTCTAGAGCCATTCACTGGACGGCTTTTTGTTTAAATTTTCACAGGTTTTATATTTTATATTCCGCATTGTAAATGCGAATTCATAATTGGTTTAACGATGGCTACGAGCATTTAATGATGACTCTTAACGAAATGTTACTATATTTTTTGTGTTTTAGAAGTTGTAATTGACCCTTGCAGTTAAATGTCCTAATTTCTAATGGACAAATGGAAGGCTCGAAGATGAGTTGAAAACTTATGTTTAACTAGATGTTGCCTGTGACTTTGTTATATCATCGCGTGGAATCCATACTTTTTGTCAGGATGAAAATTATACAAATTTCGGTATATGAAGTACCTCTACACAAAATAAGAGTAGGTTACAGGCATATTGACAAACTTTTGCATTTATAGTATTGGTATGTATTTAGTTATTCTATTTTTCATTTAGTCTAGTACTTAAGAGATAATATTTAAAAATAAAACTAAACCTCCAACTAATGAAATATTTACACACTTACCTAACTATACATTACACAATCTGCTTGCCCTTATCTGGAACATTGGAAAAATCACATATCATACAGAGATAGCGAACCTGAAATGCCTGTATACCCTACGTTAATATCTTTATTAGTAAGAGGGAGAAATATATTTTAATTTCTTAGTATAAATAAAATTTTCTCCCTTTTTTCATTTATAATAAATGAAAATAGATTTACCCATCGAATTATAATTGGCTAGAAGTCAATATCTAAGCCAATTCACACGTGATGAATTTCGTGGCTATCTCAACCCTTCAGTGCGCACGCTGCATAAATCACTCAGCCTTGATACGCACACACAAGTCTACGTCCTACATACATACGCATTACGCACACAAGCGAGATAAGTACACATTACGGTCAAGGGAGTAATGGAGTGTCTCTCGAAGCCCTGGATTATGGCTGTATGCAGCCATAAATGAATGCATAAGAATAAATGAAATAATTAATTTATTGATTAAAAAAAGATTTTAATCAATAAATTAATTATTTATCTTACACATGCAAACATTTATTGATTTACTTTAATTTAATAGTAAGTTTGACAGAAAATATCTTATGACAAAATCTTTGTTTAATAAAAGCTAATTAATCATTTTGTCTGAATGTGTCGTTAGTAAGTTTTAAAATTTCGTATCTTGAATGTTGCTTATCTGTTAATAACACTGTCTTTTCCTTTTTTTGTACTTTTTTGCCAAAAATTTAAGATCATGGAACACTTCGTCCTTTTGACGTGTGACTAGATATGGCAACAAATCACCGTAACACCGAACGTTATGTCGTCGATGGTCGGAAGTGGGCGGCTATTATGCTATACGCCACGGACGATCCATGTGGTCCAAACTATAAGCGTTAGGCTGATTTTAATGTCCACTCATAGATCGCCGAAACCATAATGTACGAAATTTCAGCACAGACCGCTTATTCAAATAGAACTTCTTAAATTTCATCCCTAACCAACAGCGTTGCAGCGTCTACAGTGCACGTGCGGTTGCACGACCAAAAGCAGCGCAATAATTTAAACGTCACAGAGACACAGTTGATCAAGAACGTACTTATTATTTTTGCGTGTGGGTTGACTACAAAAATAAGTGTATAAAATGACTGTCATTATTTTAGTCCCTTTCTTTTTCGTAGCATGGCAGAAAGTAGGAGGATATTCCTTTCTCTCCTTCGCAACGTCTGCTCTAAACGTCTAGTCTACTTTCTCTCTTTCTCCTCACCGTACGAATTTTCAAGCAGGTCACATGTCCGGGGCCCGGGCACCAATGTTAATTTTGCATTTTAAAGTGTATACCGCCGGTAAAGAAGTTTGCACTTCAAAAACTCGCTTTCTCTCATGACTTGTTCGGGTCGTGTTCCCAGCACCCTTCACTGAAATATGTCCGCGAGAGGCTGTTATTACGCTTTAAAGGGCGTAGGGCCCGATATTTCATGTTTACACTTCTTTTACTGCCGCTTGGCGACATACATCTTATTATGCGTCTTTTACGTGTTTTATTTCGAGACAAAAACTCGGCCGTTAATCTTAAACAGGGTGTAACAAAACTAATTGATAATATTTGAGGATGTGTATGTGTCCCTTATATAGAGTTCACTGTGAAAGTAGCAGCGCTGAAAGAGAATTTTTTACCATTTGTATGCGCCCTAGTATCATGAGTTTTCCCATACCAAAAAAAATATTTTTTTTCAGCGCTGCTATTTTGACAGTGAACTCTATACAAGAGGCACATACACACTCTAAATTGTCTTCACTTTGTTTTGTTACACCATGTAGATGTATCCTATTTCTATTAAAATGGTCTACATTTTTTATACAAAATCTATATACTAATACGGGAGCGAAAAACTTTGGATCCCTTTTGACGAAAAATGCGAGAACGTAAGTGAATGAAATTTTGCACAGTTATAGTCTATACGTTGAAGGAGTGCATCGAGCTAATATTATTTTGAAATTATGCTTTTATCATACATTTTTTTAACAAATAAAACATTACACACACTACAACACACACACTAGGATCATCCTATACGCACGAATTGTACTCTTTTATTTATGATTGAAGTCTGTTGTCAAATTGAAAATAGATATTTTAGTTTTTTTTATTGAATCTTAAATACTGATTAGACAATTACTACACGGCCAGTCTGTCATCATTAAATTTAACTTTATTAATCTGAGCCTGTCGCAGGGATTATGTCTAAAAAATAATAAAGTCAATATTTTGACAATAGAATATCTATAAAAGAGCGTTGAAATTTGAAACTTATTTTTTTTTTATTTGAGGTCGAATTTCGACCATTGTGCGATCTCTAGTATTTTTTAGTTTCACTATGTTTTGTCCTTGTTTGGTAATTTAGAAAAGTCACTTGATAGATATTAACAAAAACCGGCCAAGTGCGAGTTGGACTCGCCCATGAAGGGTTCCGCAGTAGCAATGAGGTTTATTTTTATGAAATTAAAAGGTTTTTGATTTATTTTTATATTTCAGTTGATTAAATTAAGTTTACCATTTATGACGTATAAAAAAAAACTACTTGCTAGATTTCGTTAAAACTAATTTTCGTTGGTAGTTTTTATAGTAAAGTACAACATATATTTTTTTAGGCCTAATCATGCCCCTACTTTAGAAGTTAGAGGGACACACACACACACACACACACACACACACACATTTAACCATTTTGGAAGAGTCTCTATCGCAAACTATTCAGGTTAGAAAAAAAATGATATTGGAAACCTCAATATGATTTTTGAAGACCTATCTATAGATACCTCACACGCATAGGTTAGATGAAAAAAAAAATTTTTTTGATTCAGTTGTACCTATGGGGACCCCTAAAATTTTTAATAATTTTTCCATTATTGTATCAAAATCTTAATGCGGTTCACAGACTACATCTACTTACCAAATTTCAATAGTATAGCTCTTATAGTTTCGGAGAAAAGTGGCTGTGACATACGGACGGACAGACAGACAGACAGACAGACAGACATGACGAATCTATAAGGGTTTCGTTTTTTGCCATTTGGCTAGGGAACCCTAAAAATAAGGTGTAACTTAAACATATTTACAATATCCATAGTTTAGATCTTTTTATATAGAGTAAGGTGGCTAGTGTTTATTATAGGTATTGGAAAAAATCTTTAATAATATTAATTATTAAAAAAAAAATGTTTTATTAATTACTGTAAATGTATGTCCAATCAATGTTAATTTATTCATTTGTTTGCCGAAAACTTGAGAAATAATTTTAAATTGTAATTCAATTTGAAACAGACGTTCAGCGACCTTAGAATGTGCGATATCTAAGCCAAGACATTGCACACTAAAACAAAATGGCGCCACTTCGGTTCTAGATTTAACTTTATTTACCCTCGAAATAAATATCTCATAGTTAGTTTTATCTTAGGACGACGTAAAGTGAATGCTTTCAAAACGGGCAATACGTGTCTTGCGACAGCTATGCGGCAGGCAATTAGTTTTATTGTGTGTCAAAATTTTCCTATACAAAAGTTTTGAGCGACAAAAGGTAGTGTATTGTTCACTACCTTTTGCTCTATCTTATATTGATCACCTGTAAAACGCCTGTTGCATAGCTTCGTTCTGTTACACTTTTCATTAAAAAGACAAACATTTATCATTTGTTTTAACGATATATTTCGTCTTTTAAAATTGGTAATACAAAAAGTGTGTTGTGAGAAGTAAGCCGGAGCTACTAAATAATTTACTTTCACATTAGGAACGTCTATCTTAATAAAATATACTTGAATAATCTTATATTCATAAGAATCTCAAATATTATGGTTACTACTATAAAGATTATTTTAAATATATTCAGATTATTTAAGATGACGTCCGCAACTCCCTTACGTCAAAATTCGTTTATCGCGCGGGAACCTTACATATTTCTGGGATTAAAAGTATCTCCATACTATATTTCAGCAAAGCCGGTTCAGCGGTTTGGGCGTTAAGAGATAACAAACAGACAGACAGACATACTTTTGCATTTATAATATTAGTATGGATTATACTACATTTTAAACATACACATAATAAAAAAGCTAAAGAAATATCCGTAGCAATTGCGCTACGGCCTAAGCTACGTCTCTTAGCGTAGATCGTGCTACGAAATAGCGTAGAGGTGCTACGAAACTGCGTAGAGGTGCTACGAAACTGCGTAGAGGTGCTACGAAACTGCGTAGAGGTGCTACGCGAACAGCACGTCGATTACGTCGTATCTTGCGACAAGTCAGACACAGGCGTTCGGCAGATATTGTACAATATCTGTAATCTATGAAAAATTTCATGTACATATTATTCTGGTAAAACTAATAATAATTATAGAATACGTAATACGAATTCCCTCCTCACTTTAAAATTTAAAGTCTCATTTAAAGTCAAAAGATTGTGTCGAAAGATTATGAAAATAATTGAATAATAATGAGGCTCATAATATTATTATCAACCGACAAATTGTGTGAACAGTTTTGTAGGATAGTAAAAGAGTTGAATTATACTTGTTACGTTTAAAAAAAAAAATAGAAATAATATTACAATAAATCGTTATTAAGCAACGTTATAGCTTAAGTGAAAATTTATTTGAACAATATACGCCTAAAAGCACGATTCTTCTATTAATCGCATCGCATCGCAACATTGCGTCCAACATTCAGTGTAATATAGAATCAAACGACAATCCGGACCCTCCCCGGTGAGGACAATTACAATCGTCCTCAGACTCCTTACCTCCTGAATGATCCGTACTATGGTACTTATGACGATCTGTAGACCACAGCCATGAGCGGAGCGGATAGCGAGAAGCTGTCTCGTCATGTCTATGAATCAAATATATTATAAACAAGTTTATCACATAACTGTACATTTTTCTACAATAATGATTAAAATATCATATACTGAGATCCAAAGTATCTTCATGCCAAATTTTAAATCGGTTTAAATGAGATAATACTAGTATAGAAAGTGTTTCCTCCGTGGTCCAGTGTAAAAAATTTAAATAGAAAAAAGAAGTAATTCTTTGCATCCATACTAATATTATAAATGCGAAAGTGTATGTCTGTCCGTCCGTCTATCTGTTTGTCTGTCTGTTTGTCTATCTGACTGTCTGTTACGTCTTCACGCCCAAACTGCTGAACCGATTTTCTGAAATTTGGTTTGAAAATATAGTCCCGGGATAGTACATAGGATACTTTTTATCCCGAAAAAATGTACTACCAGAAAAAAATTGGTATAACGGAGTTGCGGGCATCTAGTTCTCATATAAATACAATAACAAATAACTATTTGGCTCTAAATGACTTGGCAAACTTCGTGTCACATCACTAATATAAACTTTTCCTGATATAAGCCGTTCTCGAGTTTTAGACTAACAAAATTAAAAATTCATTTTTATTTATGTAGGTTGTATTAATTCGTATAATGTACTCCTACTAAAGTAAATTATACGAAGCAAAGAGAAAACATTGGAGGAATCGACGAAATTGATTAGGGTTCTTACGATGTTCACACTCCAGCGGTGATTCAGTGGATCAAGACGATTTAGGAATCTTAAATCCAAAAAAGGTCTATCTTAAATCGTTCTGTCTAGCTGAAGTCCTAAATAAAAAACTAAAAAGTTGCGCACCCTAATTTTGAAACTAGATGTTGTCCTGAAAATTGTAACTGCGATTGCAGCGCTAATTGAGCCCCTTAATCAAACTAATAAAATTAAGAAAATTAAAATTAATTAAAATTATTGCTCGCTCCGCCAATCTCAGTTCGCGGTCCCATCACAATGTCATAGCGGAAACTTAATATCCCACTAGAGGTCAGCCATTGTACTCATCACGATATTACAGTTTAGCACACACCACACACTTCAAACCACGCCATACTGCAAACCATGCCACACAGTGCCGGTTTTAGCACTACCAGCGCCCTGGGCAAGATTTCTTCGGCGCCCAGGGTGCTGGTAGTGCTGAAAAATTTGACGCCCCTTTTGTATGCCTTGAGCGCCGCTTTTTATCCGGCGCCCTGGGCGGTCGCCTAGCGTCCCCCCCCCCCCCCCCCCCCCCCCTTAACAGGTAACAGACGGACAGACAGACACACTTTCGCATTTATAATATTAAGTATGGAAGTATGCATATGAAAAAACTTTTTCACAAGAAACAAAATAATTTTTAATTTGCCTTCTTTAACAGACAGCAAACACTTATGTCTCGTTTCTGTGATAACCTAAGAAAAATCCTGATTTTGAAAATAAAGCTGTGCTAATATTTCACCCTTTGGTAGACTCTGATAGTGATATTGTCGTAATATTTTAGTAATAGTCGATAGTCTTCATAATTGGAGCCTTCCCCGTAGTATCAGTCATTAGGCATTGCGTTTGTGAATTATTTAACACGCTTTTAGTAAATTAAGTGACTATCACGTTTAAATATCCAACATGTAGTTTTATTAGATAAGATTTTTATATGACATTCTATAAATTAAAACTCTTTTTTTATTTTTTTTATTTACAATTGAGGCGGGCTTTTCGCCCGTATCCATTTTTTAGGGTTCCGTAGTCAACAAGGAACACTTATAGTTTCGGTCTGTCCGTCCGTCTGTGCGGGGACGATTTTTTTTTCGTGTCCACCCGACCGTGTGGGGTGTCGTTGGATAGGTTTTGTAAAAATATTACGAGTATTCATAGATCATTTTCCGATTTAGGAATCCATTGACGACCTCTGTGGCTCAATTGGTTGAGTGTGTGGCAGCTCAAGCCGGGGGTCGCGGGTTCGAATCCCGCCGACGGAACAAAAAGTTTTCAATGTTCCCGGGTCTGGATGTGTATTAAATATGTGTATGATATAATAAAAATCTTAAATATATGTATAGTATAAAAGTATTAAATATATTTCCGTTGTCTGGTACCTGTAACACAAGTCCTTCAGGTACTTAGCACGGGGCCAGACTGACGTGGTGTGAATCGTTAAGCGTTATTATTAAGCGTTATTATTTGTTTTAAAAGTATTAAATTATTATAAAAGTATTAAATATATTTCCGTTGTCTGGTACCTGTAACACAAGTCCTTCAGGTACTTAGCACGGGGCCAGACTGACGTGGTGTGAATCGTTAAGCGTTATTATTAAGCGTTATTATTTGTGAAATTAAAACATCAACGGGATTCGGGGTTGCGAACGTGTCGTCCGCGAGCGGTAAATTATTTAAATATGAAAACGCGGACTTATCAACTACAGCGGAAGGCAAGCAATCAGTTATCTGATCTACAATTAAAGATGAAATATCAAATTTATTATTTGTATTATATTTAGAAGAAAATTTAAAAGAAACCTTTCCTCTAATAACTTTCTTCGAACCACCAATACCCTTGACAATCGTCTGCGGTATATTGTGAATGCGAATATTCAAACGTTCACAACAATTTTTTGTTATAAAATTACTTTGAGACGCGCTGTCATGTAAACAGCGTACCATATGAGAGTTACCTTGCGAGTCATAAATAAAAACTTGTGCGGTGGCTAGTAAAACCGTCGTGGGCGCAATACATTCGCTGCGCTTCACGTAGTAGTTGGGCACCGTATGCGGAGTGCCAGTGCGAGTCGCACACAACGCAACGTCCGAGCGCTCAGTGGATAAGGCTGTCCGCGCGGGCGCGGGGACGGGCGCAAGGTTCGGACGCGAGCTCCCTTGCGGCACGGTAGCAATATCGTTATGGTGGCGGTTCGATTCCGAATTGAACGAGTTATAATTATTAAAATGAAGCAAAGTGTGGTGTTTAAGCTTACACACTCTGCAGTTTGAATTAGAGTTACACACAGAAACTTTATGTTTTATACTCAAACAGTTTACACAGGCGTTACGTTCTTTAACTAATTTAAATCTCTCACTGGGCGAAATATTATTAAAAGAAGGGCATTTAAATAAATGTTGATGTGTTATATTATTACACAAACAATTAGATGTAGTATTATTATTAGTTGTAGTTGTATATGTTTGCAATTTGTTCGACACTGGCTTACTATAATTATTAGTATGAACGCGATCGCTTATCTTTTTATTGTAATTATTGTGTGTTAGTGTACGTTGCAATATTTTAGACTGATTCTGAATAAAAGAAACTAAGCTGTCGAACGTCGGAATAGCGGATGAGTCATTCAATCTTTCAAAGGTATTTATAGTATCGGAGTCTAACTTTCTTAATGCGATATGTAACAGAATAAAGTCTGTAAGATCCGGAATTTTTAAGTTTTTTAAACCTCTAACGGCAGTAACAAATTTATCCATAAATAAATCAATATTATTAGACGATGTGCTAACAATATTTTTGAAATCAAGTAATTGGTCTATATACGAGGAAGCGAGTAAGCGTTTATCATCGTATTTATCGATGAGCGTTTGAAACATTAAGTTATAATTTTCTGCGCACGGCGTTATTCCCGCGCAGGCGGCTTGCGCCTTGCCGGTGATTCTGCCAAGTAAATAATATAATTTTTCGGAATCCGTGAGAGATTGATTTTCGTGTATGGTCGATCTAAAGCTGGCATAAAACAATGGCCACGATTTTATATCACCATCAAAAGACATTAATTCTATGGGCGGTAAGCTAGGCATAGTTTTGCGCGGCAATGTTTCGTTGACCTTGGGCAAACACTGCGAACTAATATATTTAATACGACCGTACAACTCTTCAAAAGAAACCAAACATTTATAATTAGGTGTTGCTTCGGGATTAATCGTCAATAAGCGGTCATTATAGCGATCTAATAGTTGTGTAAATTCGTTTCGCAATGAACTTAGCGTTGTAACGGAACTAAGGAAGCCTTCCTTTACGTCCTCGCTCGTGTGTATAATTTTCGAAGTGTCGTAAATACTTTGAACACGTTCGAAAATAATATTACGCTTTGCTTCGAGTAATTTAAGTTCTTTATCGGGGATTACTGTAGATGATCCCTTTTTACTCTTAGATTCTTCCGACATTGTAAAAGAATATTATGCGTACAAAACAAAAACTAAATGAAATATTTTATATGTAAGTATCTAAATCGACAAGCAAACCCGGTTGGCAACGCGAGTAGGTACCTATCTATTCGTATGGTGCGTTACAACTTACAAGCAAACGCCAACGGCGCGACAACAAGCGGCGGCGCGGCGGTAACAGATTTTTCTAGAATGCTCGAGTATAGGAATAGGTAGGTACGAAGTACGAACTTATAATCCAAATTTATGACCTATATGTATGAAAATTAAGTTTAAATTAAGAAAGGCAAAATATAATTACTTACTAGTTATTTTAAGCGGTTATATGGGTAAATTATATATGATATGAAGGTACTTATAATGTTACGAGAATATACTTGGGTAGGTAGTAATATTTAAATACGAATGAAATATACTATTTTTACAATTAAGTAGGTGTTAATAGCTTGTACAATAAGGGCGGGCGGTATATAATTTAAAGCCGAATTGACCATGTAACATGGTTCAATCATCCGGCTCGAATGGATCAAAAAATATGATGGCGCGTGGGGCGGATGAAACAACAAATGGCCTATAGCTGCTGTATTCCTTCGATAGTTAGTGGACTGTATTTTTCTTATAGTCTCACGAATGCTGGAGGTAGGGGCAGATAGTAGGAAGGAGATTTCGTGCACTAACCTTTGGTCTTCGCGTCCACAAGCGCAGGCGCTGAGCAGCACGTCTGGGGCCCCAGGAAACACTCGCGAAACACTAGATGGTGCGTCACAGATGGAAATCAGCCGCGTACCAGTTCTCCAACGTCCATATATTCTGATAGCGGTCAGCGAGGACTTGACGAGATGGTGCGTCACAGATGGAAATCAGCCGCGTACCAGTTCTCCAACGTCCATATATTCTGATAGCGGTCAGCGAGGACTTGACGAAAACGTCTATGTCCGTCTCGTAATGAGTCGATAATTAAACTGTCGAAGTCTCGAATTCTCTTTTATCCCGAGCTTCAACGACGATAGGCGAAAGTGCACGAAAGGAAAGGGATGGAGATAGGTTAAGGGAAGCGCGTGAGACTATATTAATATTTACTCGGCCTGATTAAAAATTTAATTTGTTATTCTTTATTTATTTATTTATATATTTATAATACGAAATTTCATAATATGAAATATAATAATTTCATGGTACTCAATGGTTACTTAAAGTTATGCTAGATGGCGTTACCACATACATTATCAAAAACTAGCGGTACTACGGAACCCTATATTGCGCGTGGCCCGACACGCATTTGGCCGGCTTTTTTTGTTATTATTATATAGGCTTTCGCATCAAGGATATGTTTTTATATTTTTAATTTGAAAACATTTTTTTAATTACTCTATTTATTGGTTGGCAAAAGTAAGCTTTACAATAAGGCCATTAGGACGTCTCTCCATTTTCATAAGAATAATAAATTGGATTTTATTAACCTAACAATAAAATGGAATTGATAATATTAAAGCGCTCGCTGTATGTTACTGAAAATAATCTAAAAAATATGATATATTCTCACAGCTAACTGCTATTTGCAGCGCGTTATAAAATGAATTCGTTAACAACCTTTGTGGGATGTTTAAAAAAATAATACAACAGGTAGATTTAAGTTAACCCAAATTTGCGAGAAAACCCACAAACAAAGAAATTTCCTGTATACATAATATTTATGCGTTTTAATAAAACTTTGGCTACAAGTCAAAAACGTAGCAATAACACGATGATTAAGGTCTCATTAGAGTCGTAAACCAAACACGGAATTTCGAGAAACTTCCGTAATATTCGGAACAAAGGCCGCAAATTGGCCGAAGTAACTCGTTACAACAAGTTAAGTCGCCTGCACAATAAAACTCGGCGTTTAACACTTTCTGTGGGGCCACTAAAAGAGCGACAATTTTGCTTAGGGTATGTTCAGCTGACAAGCATCATTTTATTCAAGCCGTGCACATGCTAACGCGCTTTTTAATGAATGTATGTAAGCGCGTTCTGAGCGCTTGTCATCTGTACATACATTTAGAACACACAAAAGTAAAACAAAGAGAAAGATTTTGATACTCGATGCGTTTTTAAACTGGATTTGGCCCACCACACATTCCCATCGCTGTATCTCCTGTGTCGCCAGGATCGACAGTGGTATCCAACCACGAAAACCCTTTGATAATATGATCTCACAGAGCCCAAGGGACACGCTAAACCTGTCTTGGGACCCGCAACGAAATCATACTCGATACTGTGTAATTTCATTTTACACAAGGTATGGTTCATATGTACTTGAACGTGTCGGCTAATCTAAAACGAAGACAGCAAACTTTGACGTTTTTCCACATTTCCACGTTTTTTCTCTTTTTACGTGACGTCATCTTTGTTGTATACAGGGTGAAACAAAACAAAGTGATTATATTATTAGGGTGTTTATGTGTCCCTCATCTACATAATGATTAAGAGTTCACTGTGAAAGAAGCAGCGCTGAAAGAGTTACTTTTGACTTTTTTGTTTCTATGAGAAACGCACGTCATGAATTTGCCTATACAAAAAAAAAATCATTCAGCACGAACACACCCTAAATTATTATGGCTTTGTTTTATTACAGCCTGTACATAAGTCGCCTATTTAGTGGCTAAACATCGTTGCGTAGGTAATGAAAAAAGTCAGTCCCCCGGTTCGCCAGAGATTTGTAGCTTCGCACTTCCCCCTGCTAACTCGCAGTGACAATCGTGTGCTTATGTCGTCCATTCACTAGTCCTCCGGATTACTTGCTCCGGTTATGGTGATTGGATCTTTATTTAATTATATATTTTACTATATTTCAATATTTTTTTCTCTTTGTCCTTTGTAACTAATGGTATGTATGTAGAAGAATTTAGTCCACCTGCACAAAACAATAAATTTTAATGTAGGGGTTGCGCACTTCATTTTGTAAACTTTCAGTTCTCCTATCTTTTGTATTTATAATTTATTAGATAACACCCGCAACTGCGTTGTGTGCATTTTGTTTATCGCGCAGGAACTGTACATTTTTCCGGGATAAAAAGTAGTATTCTCTATCCTCTCTCAGGACTCAAAGTATCTCTATACTAAATTTCAGCAAAATTGGTTCTGCGGTTTGGGCGTGAAGAGGTAACAGACAGACAGACACACTATCGCATTTATAATATTAAGTATGGATAATATTTTATAATATTCAACTACATGCCCCAAACTGGCGTTAGTCGGCCCTAAAACTTCAGGACTATTAAGGCCGACTTGCGCTAGTCCTTTACAAACCGATTGCGGAAAACGTTACACAGATTCCGTGTTCAAACAGTTTTTATCTATTACCTTGTCTACGAGTCCATGACGTAGTTTAGCTGTGGTAGGAATTGCTGACGCGTCGACCTCGGGGGGCCATAAATGTCCGAACCGGTACTTATGGGGGCATTAGTTAGGACACGCTACGTGAGTTTAACCGTTAACGTATGTATACAATAAATGCCACTATCTTCTGTGTAAAAGGGTTTTGAGAGAAAAAAAAAAGCCGGTGGCAAACCACAAGTTTGTCGTATTGATACTAATATTTTGCGGCTGGTTGGTTCATTAGGTTTTTTATTAAAATTTACTTATTAAATTCAAACCTTTTTAGCAGACAATATTAGTTCTACTTTCTAAATTAACACATAAAATATATCCAGTTTGAATGACCCAAACAGCATCAGCTTAAGATTTTCCTCAATTGTTTCGGTCTTTTGTACCGAAATAAGGGCCTGTCTACATGTCCACGTTACGACGTCGTCCACGTGGAATGGTGCGGTAACGTGGCACGGTACGTTGTCGTGACGGGAAAATTTACGTCAACGTAACGTAAAAATGCACGTCACGATGTAACAACATTGTATGTCACCATGCCTTGTAAAACTGCTACATTCTTCACTACTTATCTAGATATGGACCGCACAATACGTATTCTGCTTCTGCTATTGTTAAGAAGACGGAAAGAGAGATTTAAGAAAAAAAAGACGTAAAATGTTGCTACACCGTGACGTGCATATTTACGTTACGTTGACGTAAAATTTCACGTCACGTCAACGTACCGTGCCAAGTTACCGCACCGTTCCACGTTGACGACGTCGTGACGTGGAGATGTGGACCGGCCATAAGTGCGTTAAATATTATGGCATGTTTCCCCATTTCATCTGATGATAGCGACCTGTCAATACTGTCGCACAGAGAAATAATGGATACGTCATCGTGACGTCACTCATGTCAGTCAGCTGTCGGTCGGTCACTCCTCTTGGTGTGAATTTGCGTTTTAATTTCATGAACGCTGTTCCATTTGCTATAATTTAATAGCAATCACAAGTTCGCTATTTCACTTTTCACTGTTCGTCACAAAAATTATACGCCTTTTTACTGAAATATTTTATTATTGCAATCAAAGAAAACCTGATTGACAGATATCAATGCATAGTTTATCCACATCATTAGTATTCGATCCCTATTAGAGCTAAACTTAAGATGATGCATAATATTGTGTTCCTGTTATGAAGTATATTACCATAGTCAAAATAGAGGATTTTAATAATTTCACCTCCTAAGGGCTTTTCAGCTACTATTTTATGTAGATAAAGATGTAGATAAATAGAGAAAAAAATATCCAGTAATTTTTGGGTGTTACTTAAAATATACCTATTCTAAAACAACTTATTTCAAACACTCAATAATATTATAACTTCCTCCTCGTGTACCTACTACACTAATGATTTCCTCAAGCACATTCTGATACATTTCCTGAGCGACACAAAACATAAAACAATTCAAGTACCCTTTATTTCCGCGACGCAATCTCTGCCAATCCCCTGGCGGATGAAATGCAAACTACAACTTCCATCTTAAATCTAAATAAATATTTATAAATAGAAGTGACTCGTGACTTCGTAGTTCGTGCGCATTTTAAGGAAGTATACATTTTGCCGTAAATAGAACAAAACGTTAGACGTAGAGGTCTATAGTTAGGTCTATAGGTAAGTATCCATCAAAATTGATCTTAATTTTTGCAACGTACTTAGTTAAGAAGATACTAAAAATTATTACATTTCCTCTGGCACTCCTCAATTTTCGAATATTTTATGAACATGATCTGAAAACCTTGTCAAGAGCGTTGTGAAAATCGATTTATAACAATTTTACTATTTTTAAACAATTAAAGAATTAAATAGTTTATATTGCAATTATAATTGCAATGAACCGTGTAAAACGACGAGCTTTTTATATCGTGACTGAAGAAAAAGGTTTGTTTGCGCCAACCAAACGTTATATCGGAGGTAAATATTTGTTTTAAGTTAACGATACTTTCATATGTAAATGCGGAGTCTCCACAAAGATATCTTTGAAGAGCCATTGTATTTTTATTCTGAATTAGCTGTTGTTCGATACAAGGATTGTAGACTTGCTATCACAAACGCTTTGTCAGGATAGATTTGAAATAAGATTGAATATTTCTTCCATTTTCCTCCGAGGAGACTTGTTTTTGTCATGTTTTGAAAGACAACTAGGTAAAATGGTTTAGTTTCAACTTGTAGTTGACGAGTACAGATTTTGAACCAACTTCCAAAAATAAGTAATTATTGCAGTACTTAATTGTTTATTTAGCTTTTTAGGCATTACATTCCAGACAGTAAAAATGGCATGAGGTATAGGTAAACTTCAAAATGGCTCCAACCTCAACTTGGGACTTTTAATTTTATCTCGCTTCTTCCTCTTAATTGGCATATATTTAATGCACTACTGTGAATATTAATAGCACATAAATTTAAACTTTATATTATAACTGTTCAGAATATATTGATACTCATCACACTATGGTCCCACTTGTCAGCAACAGTCGCTAGTATTTCAGCGACAGTGGGCAGTTTATAGTCCGAGTGACACTGCCGTGCTATATCTCGGTTCTTTATTGTGACATCATCATCATTATCATTAAACACTATTGCTATGGCGCTCTGTGAGGTTAGCTTCTAAATTTTCTCATCATATAAATCTTCGCTGGACTTCTACGAATATTCTAAGGCTAAAATTTGACACATTGGTTTAGCTTAAAAAAACACGTGTGGCACTCGGAAACTGCCGCGGTAAAGTTATTGCATAGCATTTTTTATCAACTTATGCAATTATAAATTGCCAAATTTCAGCAAAATCGGTTCAGCGGTTTGGGCGTGAAGAGGTAAGAGACAGACAGACAGACACACTTTCGCATTTATAATATTAAGTAATATGGATTATTATGTCTGTCTCGTCGTCAGGATCAGGACTTGACCTGCGAGGTGCCTGGAGCTCACGTCATTACCATATCCTCTAAGGCTGTCAATTTCCATGATGAATATTAATCGGAATAATTAAGTTATCCCTCCCTGGTGACGGTGTGAATCTCTAATGCTACTTTAAACAGATGTTTGTATCTTATTATCTCTTTATTTTGTAAAAAGAGATACAAAGATAAAAAAAAGACACTTATCGTACTAACGGCTGTTTGTTGCATCGTAACAAAGCGATAGAATGTGATGCATTTTAAATGAGCCATTCATAAACTAGATACACAATGAATTGGCAGACTGTTTCTGTAGTATGTTTATAACCTGTCGACACTTAAGGCCATCCCCCGAGCAAACGACCTTGACCATACATTTGACGCGTTGCCGAGATCGCACAAAAATCCTATTTTTTTACGTATCTTAGTTCAAAATTGATCAAAAAAAAAAAATTAAATGGGAAATATGTAGTTAATGAAATTATCTATCTATTGTCATGTGTTTCAAATAAACGTAATTTGTACATACTATGAAGATGCTGAAAGTATGCTTCAATTTTAATAAATTGGTATACTTTGGAAGCTAACATCATGAGTATAATAAACAAAAATAGAAAATTTAAAACAGGGAAAGGAATGTTGATATAATGAGGATTATTGCTGTATTTTTATTATAACGTTGTAGCTTTTAAATTATGAGTTGATAAGGCTCTAAATACTGTAAATTACGGAATCTCAGTAGGGGAAGGCCCTTAAATCATATAAACTTATTTCGAGTCTGGTATCCTTTTACTATCTCGAGAAGAAACATACATGAAACATAGTTTTTAACCCGACAAGCCACAGTTACAGCTTTTTAGGTTTTCGCGCCATAAACTAATTTCTTTATGAACAAAGCTACGGGCAATACCTAGTATAAAGTAAACAAAAGTATTGATACCGCGTTTATAAAAAAAATATTTTTTATCCAACTGCCATAAAATACAATAATATTTTTGCAAACGAAAAACTGTGTACGGAAAATCGTTTAGATTACAAGTTTCAGTTTAGGCAGTTTGTAGCAATATTTCACGCTGTTTTATTCCCTATCGCTCTGAATGAAATCCAAATCTGTAAAATGTATGTGAAATTGTTGTTGGTTATCAATTTTGCAGGCATTTTTGTTTTTGTTTGTTGATTGTATAATGTATGCTCGCAATCGGTACGGCAAACAGAACCGATGTAAATGTATAAATATTAAATATGTTGTTTATAAAACTATTTACTTGATGTTTGTTCGATGTTCAGTATAGATATAGTAAAGTAAATAGGCTGTAATGCTGGTGCATTTATGTTTTCAGTCTAGTGTAGTTAGTGCTTAGTTTAACTATACTAATTATTATAGGCTTATAATTAACTGACCACCAGAAATAGTAACATTTTACATACAAAAATAGTAAACAATCACCAAAATACAGACCACCATTATAATGTAAAATGATAACCAAAGATTTAACATCTCGCTATCCTATTTATGCAAAATGATTCCAAATAAATCATTGTAAAACCAAAAGTAGTAAACGATCACCAAAATGAGTAAATTATCACCAACATTATACTAACATTTTAATGTAAAATTATAACCAAAGTATTTTCATCTTGCTATCCTATTAACGCATAATGACCCAAAAAATAGTTGCTTACCGAAAAATAATAAATAAAAATCGTCCAAGTGCGAGTTGGACTCGCCCATAAAGGGTTCTGCAGCAGCAATAAGGTTTAGTTTTATGAAGTTAGAAGGTTTTTAATTTATTTCAATATTTCAGTTGATTTAATGAAAGTTAAATTAAGGTTTACAATTTATGACGTATAAAAAAAACTACTTGCTAGATCTCGTTCAAACCAATTTTCGTTGGTAGTTTTTATAGTAATGTATATCATATGTCTTTTAAAGACTTATCATGCCCCTACTTTAGAAGTTAGAGAGGGGGGACACACATTTTACCACTTTGGAAGAGTCTCTCTCGCAAACTATTCAGGTTAGAAAAAATGATATTAGAAACCTAAATATGATTTTTGAAGACCTATCCATAGATGATACCCCACACGCATAGCGATGGTCCCTATAGTGAGGGAGCCCTAGAACAATTTTTTTGTGATTACTAACAAGCTAATTTTTTGTGAGTAGCTACATTTTGATAAGACGAACAACATTTTTATTTTCGAAAAATCTCGAAAGTGGTAGCTAACAGAGATAGAAAGGATTTTATACTTTGACTTGATGGTTCTAAAATATGGATTGTTTTATTTGTAGGACAAGTTTCTCTTAAATTATATAACTATTAACCTACCAATACACAAAAAATCAGCTGGTTAGGGTTCCGTTTTAGGGTTCTGTAATCAACAAAACTACTGTACTCTAAAACGGAACCCTAACCAGCTGATTTTTTGTATATTGGTTGGTTAATAGTTATATAATTTAAAAATAACCTTGTCCTACAAATAAAATAATCCATATTTTAGGACCATCAAGTCAAAATATGAAATCCTTTCTATCTCTGTTAGCTACCACTTTCAAGATTTTTCGAAAATAAAAATGTTGTTCGTCTTATCAAAATATAGCTAGTCACAAAAAATTAGCTTGTTACCTAGTAATCACAAAAAAAAAATGTTCTAGGGCTCCCGTACTACTAGGTAAGTTATCGAATCTGAAAAATGGCAGTTTTTTTTTATTACTGTTTTGGGCTCTTTTTAAAGGATATTTTTTAACACAGCTTCAGAAATTTTGAAAACTCTTTAGGTTTCTCATATTTAGAGATGTATATTATGGAAACGTAATAGTCTACCCGTCGTATACTAAAGAAAGTTAAATTTCGCGAACTTACGATGTATCGGTGAGCGTTAAAACAGGATGAAACTATCAATATCGCGACTGTTCGTGCCCTCATCAATAAACAACATTTTAATTGATTTTAAACTATAGCTTATTTAAATTTGATTTTACTTTATCTTTATGCAGTTTTAGTAGCAATAAAAATGTTTACCGAATAAATTATCGAAACGGGCAGATTCGATTGTTTAGGCCGTTTTTTCGTCTCACAATAGTACGTACGTACCATTTTCGATTATGTACGTTGTTTTTTCACACATAATTTTTATCGAAAATGACCGTTTCGATTCTAAAGGTCGTGTTCAAATAAAAATCTTTGCCATTTTCGATGTTCTTAACGGAAAGAATGCTTATATTTTTTGGAAAAATTCGACAGTCCTTCAATAAAAATGAAGTACCAACTTGTTTTTTTTTATTATTTTGTTTCTATCCATACTTCCATACTAATATTATAAATGCGAAAGTGTGTCTGTCTGTCTGTCTGTCTGTTACCTCTTCACGCCTAAACCGCTGAACCGATTTTGCTGAAATTTGGTATGGGGATACTTTGAGTCCCGGGCAAGGACATAGGATACTTTTTATCCCGGAAAAATGTACGGTTCCCGCGTGATAAATGAATTTTGGCGCAACGAAGTTGCGGGCGTCATCTAGTAACATTATAAATGCGAAAGTGTGTCTGTCTTTCTATCTGTCTGTCTGTTACCACTTTACGTCCAAACAGCTGAACCGATTTTGCTGAAATTTGGTATGGAGATACTTTTGGTCCCGGGAAAGGACATAGGATACTTTTTCCCGGAAAATATACGGTTCCCGCGTGATAAACGAATTTTTAAGCAAAGAAGTAGCGGGCGTCATCTAGCGATTAATAAATCTGGATTTTTTATGAAATATTTTTTTTAATGAAATTTCATTAATTTTTAAAGATATGATTATTGTGTATCCATACTAATATTAGAAATGCGAAAGTTGTTTGTTTGTCCTTCCTTCAGACCCTAACGAAGCAACCAATCGACTTGATTTTTGTCATAGACTTAGTTAAAAGGATGAAGAGTGAAATAGGCTACTTTTGGTCTCGGAAAACATCATTTTCCCAAGAGAAGCGCGATATAATGAAACGAACTAAATTTTGATTTAAAATGAGAAACGAAAGAATTACATCTCGTTATTAGATTAAAGTAAATAACTCTCATCATCCATAATTACTAATATTTTAAATTGGGAAGGGTAGGGTAAGGGAAGGGTCTGTTACCACTTCACGTCCAAACTGCTGAACCGATTTTGCTCGTAGGACGTGCGTGTCCGGGCATGCTCGGCGCTTGCGGTGCGGTGGGAATGGTAAATAGGATTTAACTACTGGAGCGATTTCAATAAAATTTGGTTGAAATTATTTCTTTGGCCTTAACTAATAAAATGACCTTCAGACAGGAACAATTTTGTGTATTAACTGCACTCTGCACTCCATCTTGTGTAAGATGGATCTTTTTATGCAGATAGTAGTACAGTTCGTTATAAGAGGAAAGAAAGAGAGAATTCTCGGGTATTTTTAATTATGGGTGTTGTACATCATTTTCTACATCCAGGAACCATCTACGGATATATTATTTACTCCAGTGTTTTCAACCTTTTGTATGATTTTGTTTTGGCATCGCCCTTTGATGATGTTTATGTTTAATCCTTTTGTTAAAATTGCATAATATTATATAAATATTTTTAATTTTTTTAATGCAATTATTTTCTCGACCTCTGGCCCCCTTAAAGAAGCGTCGCAACTCCCCAGGGGGTCGCGACCCACCGGTTGAAGAACACTGATTTTTATCATTTTCTTACTCTGAGATTTAAATACAGAACTGAAGTACCAATTACCAATAAAATTCTTAATTGTAGCATTCTATTGTTGAATTTGAAAAGCGAATAACGATCCGAATGGTAAAATATATTTTAAACAAAAGGCGCTTGCGTTTAATCAGAAAGTGTTCAAACAAAAGCCGAAGAACAATATGCGAGTGACAAAACCTACAACTCTCAACTCGGTTCGTGGAAAGTGTTGCCATTATAAGTTTGTAGCCATGATGCATTTACGCCTTGTTGTACGTAGCTACGTTAGAAATGGAAATAATTAGTTATAGTGAGATTAAATAAGTTATTTCTCAAAAATAATTAGGTACTAAAATTCACTAATTTGAGAAAAACACAAGCGAAGACCATAATTCACTAAAAGGTTATGTATGATTTTGTTTTTCTAGGAGAGAGTAGATACCTAGTTATTATTAGAAGGTTATAATAAAAAAACCGGCCAAGTGAGAGTTCGACATGCCTATGAAGGGCTCCGCAACAGCAATAAGGTTTATTTTTATGAAATTAAAAGGTTTTTGATTTATTTTTATATTTCAGTTGATTTAATGAAAGTTAAATTAAGGTTTACCATTTATGACGTATAAAATAAAACTATTTGCTAGATCTCGTTCAAACTAATTTTCGTTGGTAGTTTTTACAGTAATATACATCATATTTTTTTAGACTTGTCATGCCCCTACTTTAGAAGTTAGAGGGGGACACACACACACACACACACACACACACACATTTTACCACTTTGGAAGAGTCTCTCTCGCAAACTATTCAGGTTAGAAAAAATGTTATTAAAAACCTAAATATGATTTTTGAAGACCTATCCATAGATACCCCACACGCATAGGCTAGATGAAAAAAAAAATTGTTTCAGTTGTACTAAAAATTTTATTAATTTTTCCATTTTTGTATCAAAATGTTAATGCGGTTCACAGACTATATCTACTTACCAAGTTTTTATAGTATAGCTCTTATAGTTTCGGAGAAAAGTGGCTGTGACATACGGATGGACAGACATACAGATAGACAGACAGACATGACGAATCTATTAGGGTTCCGTTTTTTGCCATTTGGCTACGGAATCCTAAAAATCTAAGGTCGGTCCTAGGGCCGATTTGATTGTGGCCTTTTGAAATGAATTTTGCAGTCGATGCAATTAATTAAATTCCTACATTCTTGAAATGCTTCGTTCTACCTAATAAAGGTTAATTTTAATCCAAGATGTCCATGTAGAGATGACCCAAAATATTTTTCTTCTTTGTCACCTGATTCAAAATTTGCTAATATCACATTGATCATTTAAGATATTGTTTTCGGCGATCATAGGATACTATGTCGTTAAAACAGTTTTATGTTAAAAGTTAAAAATTCTCTAGTCTCTTAATATGAGCATCTTAAAATATTTTGTACATTGTGTAAAGTGTGAAAGAAGCGATGCAAATATTGTGTTTGTACATTTCCCGGCAACATTTAAGTTGTGCACTCTATTCTCTAGACCAGTGGTTCCCAAACTATTTTGTTTCTTGACCCAATTTTAAGTTTGATTGGTTCCGGTGGAAGCCGTGCAAATTACTATCAATTTCTCTCTCTCGATCTCGAAAAAAATGTGGACAGTTTTTTATTGCGTAGTATATTATTTGCCTTTTATGATATTCAAGCTAACATTTTAGTTCTTTACTGTAGAAATCAAATTAATTTTCATTCAACGCCGCATTACGATTGTGGACCCCTATTTTTCGTCAAGCCTAAAGTAGACCCCCGTCGAATCTTCCGTGGACCCCCGGGGGTCCACCTGGACCACTATGGGAGTTACTGGCCTAAGCATTCAGTAATGTGACCACAATTTACACACGAGGAGAATGTATTTTAATGGTTCGCGCACGCTGTAATCAAAAGTAAGATCACAAGTTTGTATCTTATTTTCCAGTCTGTTTTGTTATTTAAAATAAGAAATTCAGCGTTAGGATCAGTTCAGAGAGAAATATCAATATTGAGACGTGACGAGTCGCTGCAATGCGACGTATTTTTAACTAACCGACTTCGAAAAAAGGAGGTTATCAATTCGACGCGTATATTATGTGTAATATTTGCAGAACTGCCCAGTTTTCGTATTATGTTAATCTATATCAGCGTCTGAACAAAATATGTGCCAAATTTCAAAAGTGTATGTGTTTATGTATGTATGTTTTTATGTTTGTGTTCGCATAGCTCCGGAACTACAAGTCCGATTTTAGTGATTCTTTTTTGTTATACTAGGTATTATTCAACTTAGGGAATACTGCAAGTTTAATCAAAATCGATTCAATAGTTTTTGAGATAGTGAATTTTAATTCTTAACTACGTACGATTCTGAATTCGGTTATATAATTTTAAAATACTATTAATGAACTTCCAAAATAAACTTTATTTGCTACATAAAAATATACATTGAATTAACACACTTACTAACTCGCGGTGTCGGGCTGCCTGTTCCAAATTAGAAAGGCCCATTCAAAAATGAATCTCAATGCCTCGTGACGTTGCAATGTGAATTGACCTTAAGAGACATTACTTATGCAACTAAAAGTAGCCTTTTCCGTAGTCATTCTACATCTGTGCTACATCAAAATGGGCCCAGTAGTGTCTTTGTCCATTAAAAAAACAAATGATGCAATTAATTATTCCTCTTCTAGATATTGTTTACAAAGGTAAAAACTTAATTGGCAAATTTCCCAAGCCCCCTCAGTTAATTTCAATAAAAATTAAACGCTCAAAGCAAATAACCCTTATAGTATAGGAGGTAGCAACGTTTTCGAGAAAGCATTTCAGGTCAGCTGATTCCGTGATATGTCGTCCTTCTAGCTCTTCTGGTTAGAGTCCGGGTGGTCTGGCTGCCGGTAGTGGTTGCGTTTATTAGTGCGCATCCTTCTTGTCCAGGTGATTGATAATCCTGGATTTTAAAATCATTTAATAATGTATGTAATTTTAATATTCCTTAAATATATATTTTTTTTTTAGTAGGTATTTGTTGTTATAGCGTCAACAGATATACACAATCTGTAAAAATTTCAGAAGTCTAGCTATAGCGGTTCTTGAGATACCGATAGAGTGTCCGTCTGCCTGGAGACAAACAGACGGACAGACGGATAGGCATCGAAGTGTTAGTAATAGGGTCCCGTTTTTACGTTGGTTCCGTACCCAAAGGCACGGAACCCTAAAAATGGAACGATGTTGGGCTACGGGCGATTGTAAGGCGAATAGAGGTCGGGCTTCTTGACAAATCGAGCCCCTTGCTGCAGTCCTCGGTGACTTAGCTGATGACGTGAGGCAGTAATGCCCGCCGATCCTTTAATATAAGGAGCGCATGTTAAAATGAAATTGCAATCCCTCGCTGCTGGCTTTTGTCATGTTAAAGGCCAGGCTTTAACAATTATTATTATTATGTTTGTGTAAGGCATTCCTTGCTCACGGGCAATTAAATCCCGGATCTTTGAAAGGCATGCGTGGGGCCGAAGCCAACACGTAGAGGCCCGTTACACAGCTTTAATCTAAATATAATGTGACACTAGCCGGCGACTCTCCCTGTCCGCACTATGGGAGTACGACCAAGGAGAGCCAGCGTCCAGGACTATTGCAGAGAATAGATATTAGAAATGATACCGGGCTATGGGGGTGAGGTGCTAGTGGACTGGGTAACTGGGACTATGGAAGGACTATGGTGTCTGCTGATACAACGTGGAAACATGTATCATAATGTTGGCATTATGATACATGTTTCCACGTTGTATCAGGGTTTGAATGGGCCCCTCAAAATAGTCGCACGCACGGTGCACCGAGGTGGCAACATTGACAGAGCGGCTTGAGGCAGGAGAGGTGTCGCTGGACTTTAAACGCCGATCATTTGCACCCTCAGAGGTTCCCATCACGTCGGCCACTCGCCACTTATGCTTCACATCCTCCCTCCGAGCCGAAGCTCTTGCGACTCCACTCTGACCGGCCGGTTAAGGCAAGGCAGAGGTAGGGCCTGATTCTCCGTCAGTGTTCACTCCGGCCGGCCGGTGGAGGCAAGCCGGAGATGGAGAACAGGGGCTTCCCTGGGAGCACTCGGGTACGTGGTGTGATGGTTCTCTGTCTCGTTCTCGACTTATTCTGCAACTGTCTCTCTTGGACTACTAGCATCATACTGCAATACTTTTCATGGCTTTTTCATTTTATGTATTTCAAGGCTTAGTAATTGAATTAATGTATGGCAAATTAATTTAAAGTTTTTTAATCTTTAAATAACATAATATTAAAATTACATACATTATAAAATGATTTTAAAATCCAGGATTATCACCTGGACAAGAAGGATGCGCACTAATAAACTCAACCACTACCGGCAGCCAGACCGCCCGGACTCTAACCAAAAGAGCTAGAAGGACGACATATCACAGATTCAGCTGACCGGAATTACTTATTTTTCAAACGTTACTAGCTCCCGTACCAGAACAGGAATTAATTTGACTAAGAGAAGGGTTTGACAGACATCTACGATAAGTTATAAATAATTGAGTGACTTTGTTCCTTGGCACGTGTATAATTTCGAATAATAATCAATAATTTTAATAACTTATGAGTTATGATAATATATTGTACATTATACTAGGTTTTTGTGTTATTTTTAATTTAATCTTCGTCTAAAAATAAACTTTTTGTTAAGCTTATCTTCTCAGTCTTTATCTATACTTACTAACCTTTTGTCATAAAATAAAACAACTAGTATTCAAAAATGGGTGGTTCGCCTAGAGGTAGACCTAATAGTACCGGTTCCCTAGAACAATTTTATTTTGGTTACTATCAAGCTAATTTTTTGTAAGTAGCTTCATTTTGATATGACGAACAAAAATTTCCTCTGCGAAAATTCTTGAAAGTGGTAGCTAACAGAGATAGAAAGGATTTCATACTTTTGATTTGATGGTCCTATAATATGGATTGTTCTATTTGTAGGACAATGTTACTCTTAAATTAAATAACTAATAACCTATCAATATACAAAAAATCAGCTGGTTATGGTTCCGTTTTAGGATTCTGTAATCAACAAAACTTGATTGACTACGGAACACGGAACACGTTATAAATGTACATTCATTGACCATACAAAAATTATCTAAAACTAGCGGTACTACGGAACCCTATATTACGCGTGGCCCGACACACACTTGGCCGGTTTTTTTATTTAAAAGAGGGTAAAAACTCAACCCGTTCAGCCTTTATACAATCATCCAAATGTTTTCCCTTTGTGAACGTTTTAATCCTCGCACGCACTTTGCTATTTATATTTTAGGCCATTTCTGACCCGACGCTGCAGCGATACAGACGGAATGCTAAATTCACTGTAAGTAGAAAACCTTCATTCAATATTCACAATTCACATATTTTTCCTGCGCTTTAGATCAATTTGAATATTTTGCGTCCGATATAGAGTTTAATATCCAACGAGCGGGGAGTCAAATGTTTAGGTAAAGTGGCCGCTAGAGGTCGGTATAGAAGTTCGTTCGGTTGTTTTCTTTTTATTAAAATTTTAAATGCGAGCCGATACTACAGTTAACGGGTTACAATGGGTACAGGAGTACGAGTACAATGTCAATAATACAGTTGCGAGCACTCCGAGGAAACATTATTGTACATTTACTTTTATATTCACAGTTATGTAGAGCCTAATACATATTTACACTATACGCTTATATCCCTAATGCGGGCGTAGAATGCAAAATTGACGCTTTTATAAATTATTAATCATATTTAGGGTTCCGTATCCAAAGGGTAAAAACGGGACCCTATTACTAAGACTTCGATGTCTGTCCGTCTGTCCGTCTGTCTGTCACCAGGCTGTAACTCAAGAACCGCTATAGCTAGACTTCTGAAATTTTCACAGATTGTGTATATGTGTTGCCGCTATAACAACGAATACAAAAAATAAAATAAATTAAATATTTAAAGGGCTCCCATACAACAAACGTGATTTTTTTGCTATTTTTTGCTCTTAATCAATAACGGCAACACATAGGCAATTGAAATGTTCTCAAAATACTTAATTATATTTGTACTTTAATAATTAATTATAAAATTTAAATAAATTAAATAATTGAGGGGGGCTCCCATACAAAAAATTCAATTTTTAGCCTATTTTTGCTCTGTAGTGGTACGGAACCCTTCGTGCGCGAGTACAACTCGCACTTGGCCGATTTTTTATACTTGATAATAAGCCACGAATTGTTTAGTTTTTAAACATAGATACTATATATTATATTTGTGGGAGTCTGTACTAGCGGAACCACGATATCTTAAAATTTTCTCGATTTAAAAAAAATACAAAGATGCATCTAATTTTGACATTTTTCAATATATTTCTAAAACTGTACATTCAACTGAGTAAATATTTTAAAACATAATTCGAAATTCTATTACCGAGATTCTATATTTTAGATTTTGTTTATTTGACGGGCATAAGTGTGATAACTGTATTTTAAAAAGATAAAACCGACTTCAAATTTGCACGTAATTGAGAATTAAAACTCCCTGTCTCCAAAACTACTGAACCGATTTTAATGAAACTAGCACTATTCCCTAAGTTTAACAATACCTAGTACAACAAAAAAAGAATTACTGAAATCGGAATGGTAGTTCCAGAGATATGCGAACACAAACATAAAAACATACATACATACATACACTTTTGAAATTTGGCACATTTGTTCAGACGCTGATATAAACTAACATATACGAAAATTTGACAGTTCTGGAAATATTACATACATACGCGTCGAATTGATAACCTCCTTTTTTTGAAGTCGGTTAAAAAGAGAAGGACGATGTTTTTTTCTCTGGCATTATTCGCCCTCTTAATATTAAGATTACTAATGGAAATTCCAAAATATAGCGAGTTAATTTGAGTATGCTTTAATTGTCTGTATCTGATTGTATATAAAATTCTCGTAGGTATCGCGATATTTGTAGCTAAATACCTCCGAAACTGCTAAACCGATTCTGTACACATTTTGCATGCTTATTGCTTATGTATCCAATGAGTCAGAGCCAGCGACAGACTTTCGTTATTTTATAAAAGCTGAAAGTTTTCCTGTCTATGACCCCTACAGAGGTACGGACGACCAGCAACTATGGAGTTTCGGTCGTGGCTAGTTTAGGAGGTATACAGTTCAGAAAGTCTACCTTTGACAAACTATAAAGCTCAATTTTTTTATCTTGGGCCGTTAGGATCGGCCAACATCTATTATTCATTCTTGGAGTATCTTTCGTCACTTTTGTCTAGGCAAATCAGGTTCCACTTAGCATACACTGGTACGGAAACTGATTGTGTTTGTTGTATAGAATTTACCTTGGGACTATGTTGTCGATACATATTTGAAGACGAACCACGTACTCTCGATTGGGAATAAGTGAACGATGAGTACGTAAGACGGGCATTTTAAAATGAATTTTAACATAAAATGATTCATGCTGTAGTCATTATAATATTTGAATTCCTAGGTATAAAAAACTTGTTTTTAAATAGCAGGCTTACTAATAAAATTATAAACAAAAAACTTTTTGAAAAAAAGCTTTTATTTAAATAGTCTAAAAAGAAAAAAATAAATTTCTCCTTAAAATTTTTAACAATTATGTTATAATCATCAATATATTATACACTTTATATGATAATAAAAGCTTGTCGCGACTCGCGAGACTTAACAATCTATCAGTACTTGATAAAATTAAAATAAAAATATAATATCAATTTACTCAGTTAAATTGGTACTTACTAGTTTATTTACAAAACACGCGACAAGCTTTTTTTATCATGCAAATTGTATAATATATTGAGGATTAAATAATAATAAAATAATAGTTAAAATTTTTAAGGAGAAATTTATTTTTTTCTTTTAAGACTATTTAAATAAAAGCTTTTTTTCAAAACGTTTTTCGTTTATAATTTATTTTTTGTTAGTTATCTCTGGCTAGATTTCTTAGTCTGTTTGATAGTAATTTGTTTTGTTTCAAGAATTTGTTAAAATCTAATTAACTTAAGTCCTTAAGAAATTGTACTCGACTTTGACAATTGAAAAATCTATATTTAGCGAGTTGTTATATTCCGTTTATTTCTGCATGACTAAAAAGTTAAATTTCATTTAACAAAAGTGACCGGATTCAACCGGGCATTTTCTGAAACCCGGGAGGATTTGACTTGATGTCACGTCACGTCACGTGACGTGACGTAAAGCCACGACACTACACGTAACGTCACGTCGTGCCACGTCACGACACGTCACGACACGTCACTTCACGTCACGTCACTTCACGTCACGTCACGTAACGTCACGTCACGTCACGTCACGACACGACACGATACGTCACGTCACGTCACGATACGACACGACATGACACGTCACGACACGACACGACATGACACGACTTGACTATTACTTTTCAATTTACTCTCAATAAGCCCTTTTATTTGATACCCATATTGCAGAAGTGCATTAAAAATAACTATTTTCGTATCTTGGATGAGCCGCCATATTGGATGTAGAATGACATTACATTCGTTTTCGAGTTACTTTCAATGAGCCCTTTCATTTGATACCCATATTGCAGAAGTGCATTAAAAATAACTATTCCCCTATCTTGGATGAGCCGCCATGTTGGATGTAAAATGAAATTACATTCGTTTTCGAGTTACTCTCAAAAAGCCATTTCATTTCATATCCATACTGTAGGACTGCATAGAAAATAATATATACGTGGGAGAGCTATGCTTCGGCACGAATGGGCCGGCTCGACCGGAGAAATACCACGTTCTCACAGAAAACCGGCGTGAAACAGCGCTTGCGCTGTGTTTCGCCGAGTGAGTGAGTTTACCGGAGGCCCAATCCCCTACCCTATTCTCTTCCCTACCCTCCCCTATTCCCTTCTCTTCCCATCCCTATTCCCTCTTAAAAAGGCCGGCAACGCACTTGCAGCTCTTCTGCTGCTGCGAGTGTCCATGGGCGACGGAAGTTGCTTTCCATCAGGTGACCCGTTTGCTCGTTTGCCCCCTTTATTTCATGAAAAAAAATATATATTTCGCCATCTTGGATGGTCGGCCATATTGGATTAAGAGTGATGTCATATACCATATCGTGCATTGTCATCCAAACTAAACGCGTATGCAAAATTTCAACTCAATCGGTTAAATATATCTACTTCAAAATTGAGTTCCAAAATTCCACCGTAACACGCATACTTACATACATACAGAGCAAGTTAAATAAAATCTTTTAATAAAAAGATGCAAACTGTATTTACGTACGTTTGAAATACAGTATTTTAAATTTTTTGACCCATTTTGCATAACTGCAATGTCAGTGTGATTTTTTTTATAAGTAAAAGACAAAATGGTTTGTAAAGTTCTAATTTTAGGGTTTAAATTAAGCAATAAGAAATTATGCAATCAAATAAACACAATTATTGAAAAACAAAAAAACAGAATATGTCTATGAATTTTTAACACAACTGGTACTAAGCAAAAACATAATATTATTCTCACGTTTTGTCCATGGAAATGGGCAAAGTGTTTTGACGGGCCCTCATAATTGATCAGGCGATGTAGTGGGTACCCACATGAATATATTATATCGGCTAAACTGAAGGTCTCACGTCCTACAGCTTTTGATTTACATGATTTTAACTTTTACCCGACTACGAAGTCAAAAGGTAGGGTTATGATTTTGGTTGTGTACGCCCTAGTATCTTCTGGTCTTATTTTAACAAATTACTTGTCAATAGTAATAATATTGTATTCTTTCGTATTCAGGTTTTTGAACTTATAACAATTACTAGATGGCGGGAACCGTACATTTTTCGGCATAAAAAGTATTCTATGTCCTTTGACGGACTCAACGTATCTCCATACCAAATTTCAGATAAATCGGTTCAGCGGTTTGGGCGTGAAGAGGTGACAGAGAGACAGACAGACGCACTTTCGCATTTATAATATTAGTATGGATTAAACGCTTAGGCTTAAGGCTATAAGTAAAGAAAACTTGTTCGAATTACGACCTGTCTTAAAGTTTTGTCACCAGTGTATCCCAGTCTTAATGCGCCGCCATATTGGCGGGCCAGTCACCGAAAATTGACTTTATATTTAAATTTTTGACCGCACACACAGGACGCGCTAATGGAAAACCATACTAAAATATTTTTATAGGCATGTGCCCAAAGTATATTATATACTCTATGCAATCATTAGTAGGATGTTAGGGTCCAATCGCATTGCAATATCGTAAGGCCTGTTTCTTCTTGTCTAGTAAATATAGTTCAGTTTTTAATTGGGTCATTTAGAAAGGACATTGCTTTCATTGATGTGTCAACCGATTTTTTTTAAAGAGCCTATGGTGAAGGTGTTTGCCCAGCAGTGGGACAGCCCACTTCTGGGACTCATTCAAGTTTTCCACTCCTTCCGATCCAACGCTGTATGCCAGTCTCGCTCGTATATATCTAGCTCATCGCGCCATCGCCATCGAACAGACCCTTAGGGCCCCTCCACACGACGTTTTTTTACGCTCGTTTGTATCGATACAAACGCAAGTTGAACACTCAGCAAACGCAAGGAAGCCGACACGTTTTAAACTTTATATCCGAAAAAAATGCAATGAAAACGCGCAGAAGACGAGCGCATCAAAAACGCGCGTCGTCACTCATCATCGGTGCGCAAAAAATACGTCGTATGGAAGGGCCCTTAGGCTTACGTAGTAACTATTAAGTAATCTGTGGCTTTTTTAAGGCTATATAAATAATAATTTGTATTCTGTAGCATAATTTGTAATGTGATTTTCAGATTCGCAATTTTTAGTTATTAGGAAACTGATTATTTTAATGATGTCTAAACTATATCTGTACACCGATTATACATTTTTAATGAAACATTAATGAAACTTCGTTCAATTTTACAGTTTTAAACATAATATATTACATGGTGTTAATATTTTTAGAAATCAATTTATTAACATATCAATAATATAAAAATTTATTAAAGCAAACCTGAAACGTTTTTGCATAAGTTAAAATATATTTACCTAAATCAAAAACACATACAGGTAATTTCAATTTATAATTGATAGTCCAACGGAATTGTTTGCCTCACAAACTCACATAGAAATATAAAACCGCAAATACGATATAGAAATCAATTATTTACAGTCCGAATATATTATTGAAAATTAATTTATCTGTAACAAATATAGATATAAGCCGCCCACAATTTTAAGATCGCTCGGTCAAATTGTCGGCAATCAGCGCATGTAATATCAAAGAAATTTATTCATGGGCAGATAGCGGACCGTCAATTGATGGTTATATCATAATATATGTTTGACATAAGCCGACAAAATTACGTTGGACCGCCAGATGCTTATGAATCATTTTCTCTGAAGTCTGATAGTACAATGATATTAATATTATATACCAAAAACGTACAATAGCTACACAAGCTACCAATCATTGTTTACGATCTACCAATAACGATAATATGTATGATCACTGATCAGCGATCTACCAATACCGTGTCCCCAACCACGCACCCGCCCCGCTCACCCCTCGCCCCACCAAAGAGACCTAAATACCGAACATTGCGCCTTTCCCTTTCATTTTTATCCAACAATCTTAAATTTATTCTTGGTCTAATACAAGTGAGAAAGCGTAGGTTGCAAAGGAACAAACTATAGTTAATCAGGGTAAGTTCGGATACAGGGAAAGTCCGGAAATTTCAAGTTAACGCTAAATTAAACTACAGTTACGGTACGGTACTACAGTTTCGGTTGCAATGCAGTATGCCGTATATATGCCCGTAGTGCCAGGCAAAATAAAACACTGACTAATTTAGTGATAAGTTGAATTATCCGGACTTACCCTGTGTCCGAACTTACCCTGATTAACCTTAAATCATAATAATATTATACAGTTTTTGTTGAGCTTGTAATATAACTGACATGATGGACTGTGTAGGTGGATTTTATTTTCCGACATAACCCTTGTCCGTCATCTAGAATAATATACATTATATCAATCACGTAATTTAAGCAGTAAAAACATCATGCAACAGCTACTAACTAAAGTAAAGGCCGCATTCAGAGATACTTAATACAATTGTATTATTACAATTGTATGTAACATAATATTTTCGGAATGGCAACGAAAATTTACAATAAAATACCACGGGCTATTAAAGAATTAGACAGCATTCCAAAATTTAAAAATGCCTTGAAAAAATATCTCGTACAAAAATGCTTCTACAGTGTCGACGATCTCTTTTGTTAACAAAAATTATATTAATGTTAATACTGATTAAATTCTAATTTATTAATTGCTTATATATTATAATCTCATATTATTTAATTGAAAGGTTAAATAAAACCGGCCAAGTGCGAGTTGGACTCGCCCATGAAGGGTTCCGCAGCAGCAATAAGGTTTATTTTTATGAAATTAAAAGGTTTTTGGTTTATTTTTATATTTCAGATGATTTAATGAAAGTTAAATTAAGTTTACCATTTATGACGTATAAAAAAAAACTACTTGTTAGATATCGTTCAATTCAATTTTCGTTGGTAGTTTTTATAGTAAAGTACATCATATATTTTTTTTAGACTTATCATGCCCCTACTTTAGAAGTTAGAGGGGGGGGACACACATTTTACCATTTTGGAAGAGTCTCTCTCGCAAACTATTCAGGTTAGAAAAAAATGATATTAGAAACCTCAATATGATTTTTGAAGACCTATCCATAGATACCCTACACGCATAGGTTAGATGAAAAATTTTTTTTTTGAAATATAAAATTATAAAAAAACAAGTACTTGCTAGATTTCGTTCAAACTAATTTTAGTTGGTAGTTTTTATAGTAAAGTACATCATATATTTTTTTAGACTTATCATGCCCCTACTTTAGAAGTTAGAGGGGGGGAACACACATTTTAGCACTTTGGAAGAGTCTCTCTCGCAAACTATTCAGGTTAGAAAAAAATGATATGAAAATAATATACGTTTCTAAACCTCAATATGATTTTTGGAGACCTATCCATAGATACACGCATAGGTTAGATGAAAAAAAATTTTTTTTGATTCAGTTATACCTATGGGGACCCCTAAATTTTTAATAATTTTTCCATTATTGTGTCAAAATCTTTATGCGGTTCACAGACTACATCTACTTACCAAATTTCAATAGTATAGCTCTTATAGTTTCGGAGAAAAGTGGCTGTGACATACGGACGGACAGACAGACAGACAGACAGACAGACGTGACGAAACTATAAGGGTTCCGCTTTTTGCCATTTGGCTACGGAACCCTAAAAATGGCATTTAATAACCTAGAGATACTATATTTTGATATTTATTGACATTCATGTAATATTTTTTCTTAACTTGACTGTGATATAATTTTTTAATCAAATGTAATTAATATGAACTGAACTATATTATAATAATAATTATGACTGCACGCCACATTATTGGCAGAATGTATGCAGCTAATATTATACTTTTAAGACCTTTATTTTATGTACATTCATGCAAATAAATTTGAATTTGAATACCTACTTAATGATGATTAAACTTAAATTTAATGAAGAGTTCGACAGATGTATGGGGCTTATGTTAAAAGTTCATGGAACAGCATTTTTTGCTACTTCAAGATATCTAAAATTAAGCAAATGTGTGAGTGCTGGGCGGATTACTACACAATATTCTGTAGGTAATTGAAATCTATTTAATCCGCTGGATCGATTTAGATGAACTTATTCACAATTCTGTCAACTAGATAAGATTTATCATATTGTGTATGGTTCAGGTTGTAGCTCTATTGAAGTTTCCATTTAAGACGCGTGAAGGCGTAAACGTCTGTTGGATCCGCTAGTTTACGATTAAGTTATTATGCAATTTCTTTGGCCATTATAATCGTAATTATAATACAAACGACTCCCGGTGAGGGACAGAAACAAAGCGGCGATAATTGCCCGCCCTGAGGGACCAGTAATAAAATCCGGGTACAAAAGTGACGGCAAACAGAGGTATGAATGGAATAATTATTTTAGACTTTTCGAGGTGAAGAAAAGAATAGCGTTATCTTTTCTTCATTTTTCACTCGGTCAACATGGTTTTAAATGTATTCTAGGTTAGAAATTCATGTTTCATAGTACCTAGTTAAACACCCTTTGTCTTACTATATTGTATTTTTACTAGCTGATCCGGCAAGATTTGCTGTTTTGCCAAGCAAGGAATATGCTTGTGAGCCTCAATGTTAGATCCTCCGAATGAGAGAGGAGTTATCATTTCCGATATTGTTATAACATAATATCCTTTTAGAAACTTTTCGTTTTGTTTCAATTTTAGAATTTAAAAAATAATAAAGATATAGGTCTACCAGAATCTGATGGCAAAAAGTGAGAAAGTAAATTGACTCTAGCAATACCGGGGTAGTTGGAATAAAACATTTCGATCTTTTTTTTTTCTTATAGCGGCTGATTCTGTGTGTGAAACATGCAAATATAAAAATTTATCCAATGATCAAGGATATTTTTTGAAAATCTGCTGTCAAAATTTGCCATCAGATTCTGGTAGACCTATAATATTTTCTATAGTGAAGCTAGAAGTAAAAATGTATGGGATTTGACATCCCAAGCGCCATGACACTTAGCACATTTTTATAATCTGTGAAAATTTCAGAAGTCTAGCTACTTATAGGCGTTCTTGAGATACAGCCTGGAGACAGACAGACAGAGAGTCAGACAGACAAACAGACGGACAGACGGATAGACAGACAACGAAGTCTCAGTATTTGGGTCCCGTTTTTAACCTTTGGGTACGGAACCCTAAGAATGAAATTTTGTTAGTCTCGCTAAAACTTTAGAACACCTGAACCGATTTAGCTAATTTTAGTCTTGAAATATTTATGGAAGTCCTGGGAAGGCATATATTAGAAAGAAAGTGAAACGAAGTTCACCGGGCCTTCTAGTTCATAACCTTATGTGTGCGACCTGTCAAAATTTTTGAAATACCTGGTGTCGACCCGGATGCCGGACGCGCGACAGTCAGGGTTTGACAGCTCAGTTTTTAGCTACATTATGATTTTTATAAGATTTTACCAGATTCTAAGTGGAATGATGTTAATTCACAATTAAAATCATATAGTTTATTCAATACTATTTATTTTTTTCTAAATTTATGTCTGCCTAAATATAAAATAAATCTAGTACAGTACTTAGAAAAAAGTAGCTTGAGATTTAAACAATTTTCTGATTTATTTTTAAATAAAACAATATTTGATTCTCAAATTGTATTTTATTTGCACTTCAGCATATTAGGTTTATGATACAAATTATAACTTCACATGCCACAATACATTTTATTTACATAACACTTGTTTTAAAATAAACACAAGGGTCAGCCACTTGAATGAGTCGTCAAAAGTGACTTTTATTTTCTTAATTTTTTACTAAGCCGAACGAGGTAAAGACATACCAAAGTAGTTCCTTCCTTCTTCTTTTTAATTGCAATGTGTTTTATACGATTAAATATATTTAAATACGCCGTTTTGAGCGGGAACGAGGACGCGGCATATGGCGTCCGGATTCCGGATCCTCGACTGTTTAGTATATAATTGATCGCGTCCGGAATCCGGTTTGTCGACACGATAGGGGATAATAAAATATCCTTACTTTGCTATCGCAATTTTCGAATAAATTTTGACTTGTTAATGTATGAAGCTCGTTAGTGGACCAGAGAAAACTTAAGACCGAAGTGTAACCCAAGAGTCTTTCGTCTCTTATTTCGGCAACATAGGTGTTTGTAGTGGGTGAACTATCGTGTTACGGTAACTTCCACTAACTAATTTAAACTCGTAGCTGAGCGGTGTGAAATTATAGCGATACTTACGACTTGTCAAACTCATCTTATTATTCGCTGCTTAGGACTTAAGGCCGTCACACCACACTTTTTACCTTACTTATAAATCCTATTACACTGGCCTAAATTCAGTTAAGATTAGGGTTTTTCATTCAGGCGAATAGAGTGGTGTATTAAAGTGGTAAATTCTAGAAAAAATACCAGTTGATCAATATTTAGCGTCAAACTATTTTCTACAAAGAAATCGTAAATCATTCCTTTCAAACAATATAAAAAATACGTCTGGCACTTGGGGACTGCCGCAGTAAAGCAGCTATTGCATAGCATTTTTTATCAACTTATGCAATTATAATTAGCATACGTCTAGTCGCACGCACACAAACACCGTGCCGAATCCTGGCAACGCTACACCAATCGGCAACGCCGCACCGCTGTGCCGGTCACAGTGAGGGGTGTTAGGTTTTTTTTGTAACGGAATTTCTTAATTTGGTCGCCGTACTCAAAGCCCACGATAAAAGCTATGCAATAGCCATATTTTTTAATTCTGTAAAAAAATAATATATAGTTGTAGTAATAAATGTACGTTATTCACATTTGTAAGATATACCCGAAATTCTCATACCTATTGGTTCAAAGAAATATTACACGCGATGATCCCAGCAGCCTTGTAAAGTCGTATTTATCGCGGCGGTGCGGCAATACATTCAAATTTGAAAGACAAACGTCTGTGTTAGTGATTTCGGAATCGACATCCCATATTCATGGATGTAACATACAATTTTGAGGTAATAAAGAACCATAGTGGACTAACACTATGGCTTTATAACTATAAAGCCATAGTGTTAGTGTGTGTTGTATGTTTTACTAGAAACTTCTAGTAACTCATACAACACACACAGCAGACACAGCAACGTACAACAACACAACACAGTAGCAATGCAAACTGAAAATAGCAGATAATTACGAATTGGCGATTTGAGAGGACCCTGGATAATAATTAATTAACTAGCTTTATATTATTAGTTGTAATCGTGGCGCGGGTATGGACTTTTTTGAAACTACAGCTACTTATTATTATTTTTATTATTATTATTATTTTGGCTTCGGAGTAGAGAATAAAGATAATTCATAATTTTGAAGGCCTATCAGTAACATAAAAATCATCAGGCTCAGATTATACTATAATCAAAATAACGGAGCACAGACTTTCATAAGAAAATATATTTTATATCAAGTTTTGTGCCTCGATACGCCGTTTGGACTTTAGATTGTATTGGTGCGGTCTCTATATAGTATGATACGTCAATGGACTCCGCTCAGCTCTAAAGGGAAATGGGGAAAAGATTGAAAATCGTATGTAAAACGCTTCTCGGAGTAGTTTTGATTGCCTTACGTCTGCGTACTATATCACATACTTGGTATTTAAAAACAATGTTTACTACTAGTGTCAGTAAATATATTATGTAACATAATAGTACTTTTGTTTATCAGCTATGAAAAAAGTATATTATAAAGTTTCATTACATTAGCCTCCTTACTAGAAATATATATATTTTTTTATTTTGCTTCGTTATAGATATAATAATATTTTACGTTAAAACCTGTGTTTTAAACCAGAAGTTGTTAAGTTTTTGTTACCTTCTTATATAATGCTAAATATTGATACACAATTTTATTACAATCCTAAGATTTCACTGAAAACAGAAAAGTGAATAGTTTAATTTTATTTCCAATTTCGACACAGACAAGCCGATACGGAATCGAGAATTTCACAACAGAATTTCTTTCGAAGCGTGGCTTAAAATTTCACTCGTTTGCATCCTAAATATAAAATGAATCGGAACCAACAATAAAACGGAGACTAGACTTTGCTATATCGATTTCCGACTAGCATCATCATTACTCATGGATTAATACCTCTAGTAGTTTTCAAATCAAATCAAATAATTTTTATTCAGAGTTTTCCAATTTTTATTCTGAACGTCGTAACTATAGTGCTTACCACTTTTATACTTTAAATCACCTTACAGTTACTTATAAACAAATAAATTGTTATATTATAATATTATGTCATAGTTAAAAATGTGCGAGTGTTTAAACACAGGCTCTAGTTATTTATTTTAACTATAAACTGCCGGGCATACAGTTTATAAAACGTATGAAATCACAAATGAATAAACAATGACAGTTGGTCAAATTATAGTCTTAAAATATATTCAAATTGGCCGTAATTATTTAAGCTACTTAATAAAATTACATAATATTAAACAATTCAGTCGAGCCGTTAAACAAATATTTAAATGACGTAAAACAAACACTAAAACAATTGCGACTTGACGTGACAGTTGATTATCGTGATAAGTTGATTATAATGTGGATATTGTAATTAGTTCGGCAAATTGTGCGCGCAAACAGGCGCTAATCCTGCTCGTTGTTTGTACATGAATGTATATAATATACAGAATTATACAGTAACTGCGGTGGCTAATTGAAGTTAGTTTAAAATCAGTCAGAAATTCTACTATTAACATAATATCTGGCGCAACTTGGAAATTACTGAACTATAAAATCAATGCAAAATACAGGTATTTCACACAGATCGACGCAGTGGACGTAACGTTTTAATGTGTGCGTCCTTTCATGCTTTGTATATTATGAGTTGCTACACTCTTCTACGCCTTGCTACGCTCTGCTACGCCTTGCTACGCTCTGTTACGCCTTGCTACGCTCTGCTACGCCTTGCTACGCTCTGCTATGCTCTGCTACGCTCTGCTGTGCTCTGCTACGCTCTGCTACGCCTTGCTACGCTCTGTTACGCCTTGCTACGCTCTGCTACGCCTTGCTACGCTCTGCTATGCTCTGCTACGCTCTGCTGTGCTCTACTGTGCTCTGCTACGCTCTACTACGCTCCGCTACGCTCCGCTACGCACCGTTACGCTCCGTTACGCTCTACTACGCTCCGCTACGCTCCGCTACGCACCGTTACGCTCCGTTACGCTCCGCTATGCTCTGTTACGCTTCGCTACGCTCCGTTAGGCTCTGCTATGCTCTACTACGCTCTGCTATATCTCCCAACCACGCACCCATGTCATCGTAGCGATTAAGAATCCTTGCTGATCTGTAAGTTATCCAGTCTCTGCATAAGTTGCACTCAGGAAAATTATTACGACTTACGTCACATAATATAAATAATAGAAATCAGGCATGAGAAAGTAACGTACACTCTCTAACGTCACATCGTAAGTTTCTGTTTCGTCGTAGCAGGTGAAAAATTCAATACAAAACGTTGCGCCTGCGCAAACTCCGCAGAACTTTGAAGATTCAATTTCCGGGACGCCGCTGTCCAACAGGTTTTAAGGCTTCCGATGCCGTGATATCATATTATAGTTCTTGTTAACAATTGTTTGCCACTGCAGTGCTTAAGTTTAATAGAATCCATGAATATGACTTCCGCTGTATGTTCATGCAGTAAATAATTTTCTATGAGTATTAGAACTTCTAATACTCATTTTATGCCGTCTGATTCGTACATTTTTCCAGAATAAAAAGTATTTTATGTCCTTTCTCGGGGCTCAAAGTATCTTCATAGCAAATTTCAGAAAAATCGGTTCAGCGGTTTGGGCGTCAAGAGATAACAGACAGATAGACAGACACTTTCAAATGTATAAAAATATTAATCTGGATATTTCATGAATAACACTAAAAACTGCATCTAAGCTAAATTCCTCATTCCTAAGACAATGTTTGTGCGGAGGTGTTGTGTCGAATTACATTCCCTAAGCTGGGAACGGTTTCACGGAACACATCCTTTGTACAGTGCGACTACATCTGTTAGCCCCGGCACGCCTCGGGATATGCGACTTGGGAACAGTAAAATTATACCACTTGCATATCCTAGTGGTATATTGAAATTCTTATTACATTTCAAAGTTGGAAAATGTAATAGAAGAAACTTATGTTGAAATCTTTGTTGCTTTTAAGAAATGAAAATGTGTGAAAATCAGCGCACATCTATATATTAATACGCGAGTGTAAAACTTTGGATCCCTTTTGACGAAAAATGCGGAAACGTAGGTGATTAATATTTTGCACAGTTATAGTTTATATGGTGAAGGAGTGCATCGAGCTAATATTATTTTGAAATTATGCTTTTATCATACATTTTTTTAACAAAACATTACACACACTACAACACACACACTAGGAGATTTTGATTGACAATCCTATACAAACGAATTGTACTCTTTTATTTTGGTTGAAGTCTGTTGTCAAATTGAAAATAGATTTAGTTTTTTTTATTGAATCTTAAATACTGATAGACAATAATTATTACACGGCCAGTCTGTCATCATTTGACTTTATTTTTCTGAGACTGTCACAGGAACACTGACCTCCATTATACAAGTACGCTGGACCTATGATACCCACTCTTATTTTGTTCCTATTTGAAGCGGAATCAGCGCTCCCAGTGAGAGGGAAGAGAACTAAATTTGACGTAACTTGCAAATGGCCGCTTAATCGTTATTGGTTGTCATCACTAGTATTAGTTCCAAATACTCCCACTACTGCTATCAGCGCCAATATGGAGACTTTCAAACGTCATTTTTACGCCAAATTTAGTTCTTATCACTCACATTGGGGGAGCTAATTCCGCTTCAAATAGGCACAAAAAATAGCTGTCATTTCAAAGGGTATCATTAGTCCAGCGTACTTGTATAATGGAGGTCAGTGCACAGGAATTAATTCTAAAAATAATAAAGTCAATATTTTGACAATAGAATATCAATAGAAAAGCGTTGAAATTTGAAACTTAAAATTAATTTTTTATTTGAGGTCAAATTTCGACCATGGGCGATCTCTAGTTATAATAAATGCGTCTGTATTATACATTTTCAATATCACCCTAAGGTTGGTTGTTAGAGAATGCCACAAGGCATTAAGCCCGCCTTTGTAAATTGCATATAGTGTAAATAAATAAAAATAATAATATCTATGGACGCTTCACACCATGAGACATTTAAACTGTACTTCTACTTCTACTACTTTTTTGCTACACAAGAAGATACACTTCGAATTTACAAACATGCCACTCGCGGTATTGAAACTCGAAGACCAGTGACTTTTATAAGAATGTGGCAGTTATTTCCGAACTTAAGGCAAGTATGTTCCTAAAATTAGCAGGTCGATGTCTGTCAGTACGAATATAGACGTAAAGGATATTAAAATAACATTCATATCAGCGCGCCTTGTACAGTGGCGGTTACGACGCTCGCCGCGTTCTTGATAGAGCGAAATAGGAGAAAATTATACATTTTGTTTTATATTTTAATTACCGTATCATTTATTAAAAAGCTATTCGGTTATTTTGTTAGAACTATAAAAAAGCTATCCTTTTTGTAAAATGGATTTTAGTAAATTGAAAATTACGAGATGTTCGAATTTGAAGTGTATTTTTATGGTGATATTCAAGATTTTTTTACAGAATTACCATGCCATTTTTCAATATTCTGTTCGGTTATTTTGTAACTTTGTTCCTTTTTGAGTCTACATCAATTTTGGTGTAAGAGAATTCCACATAATTTCTTCAGACTGGAAGCTTAAAAATCAGTCTTTTCGAACTGGCCTCGCCTTAAGTGTAGTCGTAAATGTACACTAATATTATTGCGTAGCATTTCGTAGCAAGACGTAGCAATTTGTAGCCAAGTGTAGCATAGTGTAACTGTTTGGAGCAAGGCGAAGCGTGGGGTAGCAGTTCGTAGCATGTAGTAGCAAGACGTAGCAATTCGTAGCATTTCGTAGCAATTCGTAGCAAAGCATAGCATGGCGTAAAGGGCATGCTAGTTAATTACATGTTATTTACACCAGACACAAGATAAGCCTTACCTAACCCTAACCCGAATATGTGAAAAACAATAAAATATTAACACAATTTATGTATTCCAAGCTTAAGAACATAACAGTAAATCGAGATGTTTTGTATTCGCATAAGTTAGGTGTCTCAAGACGTGTATAATGAGCTTTCGCCTATAATTTATAATTACCGCTAAATAACAAAGTGAACCTAACGAGGCCGTTAGTAGGGACGGGGCCAAATATATCGACAAGATAATTACAAAAATAAAAATAAAATTGAAGTCTCTCGTATATTTTGTAAGTATTGGCTGTGAATTTTACCTTTTGAATTTTATAGGATCCATAATCTCTCGTATTTTTTGTGGATTTCATTTTATATTTTAAGAATTATTCTTTAAGTTAAGCATAAATTTCGTCTAAATTTCGTTGAAATGGTAAAAATCAGCAACGGATTAAAATTCGGGTAATTATGACCCACCATGCAGTTTTTATTACTATTTGCTACCAGGCTGAAGCCGGGTTAAGGCTCTTGTATCAAATAGTAAAACGGATTATAATAATTATTTTTATCACCATGATGATTTCACAATGTAACCTATCGATAATATCTTATCGACAATTATGTACGAAAGATGCTGCCTTCCCTATTTTAGCGGTTTCACCACAGGTAGTTAGTTTAAAAAGTATTTAATTTCAAAAGCTCAAGTTGTAAAAAATAGTTATACCATATGGGGGTGTGTAAGCAATTCTGATCCTTGTGCCTTTATAATAAGGACTACCGTTGGCTCGAATGTAACCTCCATTGCCGTTTTAATGACGCGTTTATTTTTCTCGCCTCCTGCGTACTTTTAATTTTAAATAACGACTCACAAACCTTAAGGAGGTCTCGAATTTGTTTGCTCCGCTCTCTACAAAGCCTTCGCAACTAATTACATACAGACGAACATTACAACACTTTGTTCAACATTATTATCTCATTATGGTCTAGGATCTTACGCTCATAAAAATGTTACAGCATTCATAAAATATTTTTACGGATTTCGCGGCTTGTTTTGTTTTTGCTTTGGTAAACAAATTTTTCAAAAAGTTCAGTTAAATTTATAAGTTGTAAACGTTTTGACTTCTGTGCTCGTATATTATGCGTATTATGAATCCTGATTCTGCTACATATTTTTATGAAGCATCATCTCAGCTGTGTCCCTTCTTCGATCCAGTTTATTTTTCATCAAACAACGTTATTTTCGAAAAATTTTAGTCAAATGCGTTCTACTTAAAAACTTAAAAACTTTGATGATTGAATGTCGTATGTGAGAGTATGTATTATTTTCTTATTTGATTGGACACAAAATGGATCAAATAAATAACAAAGCTGAATTATTTTATTTATTTTTGCATTAAAATAGTATAAGATTTTGTGCAATACTTTAACAGCCAGCATAAAAACAATATATCAATAATGTTGTTTTTCTTGTACGACGTCTCTTATGGCAAAATAATATCCTGCTAATGTAACGGAAAAGTTTGAAAATAAAGACAAAATCTCTCACCATCGACAAACAGATAAATTGTTTTCGAGGGCAATCCTTTAACGTCACGCCGCTATAAGTTTTTTGTAGTCACATAATAACTTCTATCACGGTGCTGAGTCGACTAACCTATAACAGGTAGCCGATCGATTTCCAACTCTAACCGCCATCCTTACGGTTGCAATTCAAGCGGACACAAAATAAATCTGTTACAGAGATAACGTATTCGACAATACCCTTTTTTTCGAACTCGAGTCAATTTGTTTCGTGTCTCAGAACAGTTTGTAATAAAATGGTTGGGGATTACAAGTACCTTTGTTTCCGGATGAGGATATTTTTCTTGAAATTTTATATATCGATGGATATAGGGGAGACGCTGGAAAATGGTTTTACAGATCTTCTTTATCAAATGTCATTATTTTATAATATATTTTGTTTCTTTTATTTGAAAACTAGACCTCTTAACACTTAAGCCACTGAACCGATTTGATGAAATTTGGTATGCAGACATTTTGAGTACCGGGAAAGGACCTAGAATAGTTATTATCCCCTAAAAGTTTATAGTACGGGAGCCCTAGAACAATTTTTTTTTATTACTATCAAGCTAATTTTTTGTGAGTACCTTCATTTTGATAAGACGAACAACATTTTTATTTGCGAAAAATCTCGAAAGTGCTAACAGATATAGAAAGGATTTCATACTTTACATATAGGGTTCTGTAATCAACAAAACTTGATTGACTACTGAACCCTAAAACGGAACTCTAACAAGCTGATTTTTTGTATATTGATAGGCTAATAGTTATATATAATTTAAGAGTAATATTGTTCTACAAATAGAACAATCCATATTTTAGGACCATCAAATCAAAGTATGAAATCCTTTCCATCTCTGTTAGCTACCACTTTCGAGATTTTTCGCAAATAAAAATATTATTCGTCTTATCAAAATGAAGCTACTCACAAAAAAATAGCTTGATAGTAATAAAAAAAATTGTTCTAGGGCTCCCGTACTATTACGGTTCCCACGCGATAAACAAATTTATGCAACGGAGTTGCAAGCGTCATCTAGTCCATTATAAATTAGTATTTCATCATAATTGCAAACGACCATAACAATTTGAAATATCATAATATATGCATGGATGGACTTATCCTTAACACGAGTTACTTTAGCTGTCAAGTTGCGTAAGGGTCAGGATAAACAGAAACAAAATGAAAAGAGACGCATCTTACTAAGAAAAAAAGAAAAAAAAAGTGTTACTGTTACATAAGACTGCCTTCATATTAAGTCGCCAGTAGTGCGGCAGTCGCGCATATCACTCTAAGTGTCGTCGCGGTTAATTCGATTAATACTAAGACTGCAACTGGCCATAGACGGACCGCAAGTTGCAGTCGGGACCAACTGCTCTAGAGCGGTCGAAGCCGTTGTTGTACCGACCGCTCAAGAACTGCTCAAGCGGTCCGTGTATCCGATATACCGATCTGAGTTTAGTATGAAAACTGCAGATCGCCGTGCGGCAACCGCATTTTGCAGTCGGTCTCGACTGCAAGATGCGGTCCGTCTATGGCCGGTCTTAGACTCGTCTCGATGTGAACTGAGTCTTATAGACAATCCAAGTTAATTGTTGCTAAATATAATTGTTATACTTATTCAAAATGATGTGTGCTGCTACCGTAGAGCCATATTGAAAGTCGATATTACGAATTTTTATATCGATTTTGAATTGTTTCGCTGAATCCATTTATCATAAACTTTGCGTGTAAAGTTCTAGTAAATATATTTCAACAAACAATTCGAAAAATAATGTCGTAAATGATGTTTTTATTTCATGACAAACGTGTGAACAGCTATTATATTGTCGTTACATTTCCATGAAAGTATCACAATATTTCACTTCAGTGCTAAATAAATATTAAGGGAGAGTGTGCCGTGAGTGGCGCCTGCATTTAACGGTGCCCAATCTCCTCTAGATATACGAGCTACAAGTTACCACTTCTCCCCCCTACGTTTTAGACTGCGAAAAACCATTTTTCAGCGAGGCTGAGGATGAAAACATTTATTTTTTATGCAATTTACTGGCTATTTAAAATGCCGACGAATATATAAACGAAATAAACTGCAGGTGGCGAAATATTTTAACGTTTTTATGCTTATGCATAAAAACGTTAGTGCAGAGGCATTGACGACCTCTGTGGCTCAATTGGTGACGACCTCTGTGGTTCGTGTGTGGCAGCTCAAGCCGGGGGTCGCGGGTTCGAATCCCGCCGACCGAACAAAAAGTTTTCAATGTTCCCGGGTCTGGATGTATATTAAATATGTGTATGATATAATAAAAATCTTAAATATATGTATAGTATAAAAGTATTAAATATATTTCCGTTGTCTGGTACCTGTAACACAAGTCCTTCAGGTACTTAGCACGGGGCCAGACTGACGTGGTGTGAAGCGTCCATAGATATTATATTATTACTTCCTAATAAAAAGCATCAGATGTTCTTTTACCGCTGCCGCGCTGCTAAAATCCACAACAAATTCATGTAATTATTATAGTGTCTTTACTTACCTACCTAGTAAACTTTACTAGTAAGCTTTACTTTTGCTTACCTATAAGTAACAAAAAAATATTTTTTTTATAATATTAGTGGGCAAACGAGCAAATAGGTCACTTGATGGAAAGCAACTACCTTCGCTCATGGACACTCGCAACATTAGAAGAGTTGCAGTGTTGATTCTAATTATCTAGTTAAAATTTTAACATAAAACTTATTAATATTTATTGCGGTAAAATTTTTGACCTGCGAATAATTTAAACATATTTAAGGTTAAATTTTAATGCAAAGACAAAGGGCCGAGCACTGGCGGTCCTCGGCGCGATTTTTGTAATCAAAAATGTAAATCCGGGAGCTAAAATTATACTGATTTGCAACTCTGCTTTTCCGTCGACAAATTTTTTTCGGTAAAAGTTTGGCATTTTCGGAGTTGTGTGGAATTTAAAATGGATATTCGGATTTCTAACGTGATATGTTAAAAGCTTAAAATTAAAAAGTTGCCGTTGAAGTCAGCAAGGTCCTCGCGGGATTGCGAGGGTAATCGCTTGCCCAACTTTTTGTTTAGAAGGTGCAAAGGAGAAACTAATAAAATAATGCACTCGATGTTCAAGTGAAATCTTTTTAATGCAATCACAAAATCTATCAAAAAGTAATAATATGAAATAGGTTTTATAAAAGAAGTTTGCTGTGTACACTAGTCACTACACCGTGTTTTATGAGAAAAATCAGATGCTTAGAATTAGCAGTACTTACGTTTGTTTACTTATAAGGGTTTTAAGAAGCGCACAAATAGATAAAGCGTGATTTCATTCACATTTATCGAAGCTTAGCGGACCCCTAGACCTACAATAATATCGAACAATATCACGTATTGCGTAATATTATTGAACGTCTATGGTTGATATTGAATATCGCGCGCCTTCAATCTAATAGTCAAATAAACTGTTCAATTAAATTGAAACGTGATATTGACAATAAAATTGATCGTCTAGGGTCCGGCTTAGACAGCATAACTTCGATAATATTGAAAGCGAAATAAAAAGTAATCTCAAAATGTATGACATAATACTTATTTATTTTGGTGGCATCGCTAGATGCCTCATGTCAAATTGACCTCTAACTTCGACGTCGAAATTATCGAATGAATTTTGGCTAACTGCACAGTTTTTGAATGATGACGATGATGGACACAGAATTCTGTAGCTGGAAACTTCTCCCCATGGAGTAACCATCTGCATCACAAACGGAGAATTTTAAAAGCCAAAATACCACCGCATAGTTTTACATTTTTGATGAATCGAAAACAAAATAGGACGAGGCACTATTCCAGTAGCGTATATTCCGTAGCGATAAAAAAGTTCCAATATTAAAACAAGTTCCTAGAATTTTGGTTTTCCACTTTCTACACACCATGAGACTGAATCAGTTTGCCATAATTTTTATTAGTAAATAATTTTTGATCCATTTAATTTACAAAACTAATTTTAGGTGACATAACATTCATTATTTCTAAAGCGACACTAACAAGGTTTGTTTATTTTGCTTCTCTTGTATTTTTTTACCACATAATATAACAAATACCTCAGATATTATATAGAACTGTGATAATGTTATGTATAATTGTATTTCTACTTATTTTCTCATCACTATTATACATTTGCTTTTAAGTTTTTACATCAAAGTACAACTAATAAAAGTAACGTGACCCGTCCACAACCTTTAATTTAGTTTATCAGAATGAAGTAATTAGTGCTTATTCGCCGCCGCACGAACTGGAGTCCAGACTAAATAACAACAGCATTCAGAAATTCTATTTCGAGAATAAGCGTTTTAATTTTATCATCATCTAAAAGCTAATTCACGGAAGGATAAAAACATGGTCCATTAAAAGCCAAGCTTACAGCTATTCGCAAAACATCAAAGTGAAAGAAAGAGATAATATACCTTTTTTCCATCCCTGGTTTGGAGTCAAAAAGTATATTGCTGCAATGGCCGTTAATATATTTCTAACGCTTCTAAAATAAACTTACTTACTGTGGAGGCTGGCTATTTCATTATATATTTTAAATACAGTGATTAATACTTTTATCCGATACTTTAAAAATCTGCTTGATTTGTATGCTCATACCGAAATACCACCGTTATTATACTTTTTCTAGAACTAAAGGATTTATAGGTCTACCAGAATCTGATGGCATAAAGTGAGAAAGTAAATTGACTCTAGCAATACCGGGGTAATTGGAATAAAACATTTTGATCCTTTTTTTTTCTTACAGCGGCTGATTCTGTGTGTGAAACATGCAAATATATAAATTTATCCACTGACCGAGGATATTTTTTGAAAATCTGCTGTCAAAATTTGCCATCAGATTCTGGTAGACCTATAATTAAAAACATTTCTAATGCGAAACACTAAGTTAAATTGTGAAAAACAGTTACCTGAAAATGATTTCAAATGTAACTTTAAAGTTAAAAATAAAACCAGACATAAAACCATTAGCAATAAATTACCAACGTTACGACTAGTTTTGACAATAAAGCCAAAACAATTACACCAATGTGTCCTTTGAGCGTTTCATTCGCAGCCCAATTGAATTTTAGCGTAAATCTCAATTCGCTTTGTTTCATTAGACGTCCGCTATTTTCGTTTTGTTTTTGTTGCGAATTTTAAATTAGTATTCTATTGAGAGACCTGGCCCTGAAGTGATGTAATAGAATAAGCGTAATCACTTTTTAGTGGTAGAAAATACCAGTGGCCTAATTGTGTTTATTTTTTTTTAAATTGACATGAAATATTTTTGACGTCGAAAAAGCCTATACCTATATAAGTATTATAATTATACGGAAGTGTCGTCTCTCTGTCTATTATTCTGTATGTCTGTTACCTCCTTATGCTTAAACCGTTGAACAGAATATTTAGGTGATTTTTGTTATGCAGATGTGTTGGGTCGAGACCAGTAGAATTCTTTGTCTTTTACACAAACGAAGTTTTAGATTTTTTAAAATTATTTAATAGCTGTACCCTCTAAATTGATAAATAACTTGTAAGTTAGTCAAGTTTATCTAACTAGTCGGTCCCAAAGTTCTGTCACTGGCACATAATTTTTAAAATTCGAACATGATTTTATGAAAATATTATTGCATTATTTTTTTAGGGTTCCGTACCCAAAGGGTAAAAACGGGACCCTATTACTAAGACTTCGATGTCTGTCCGTCTGTCCGTCTGTCTCGGTTCTTGAGATACAGCCTGGAGGCTGTATCTCAAGAACCGCTATAGCTAGACTGATGAAATTTTAACAGATTGTGTATATCTGTTGCCGCTATAATAACAAATACTAAAAACAAAACATTACTAATATTTAAGGGGGGCTCCCATACAACAAACGTAATTTTTTTGGCCTTTTTTGCTCGATATCAATAATGGTAACAGGTAGGCTCTTCAAATTTTCACAAAGTCCTTGATTATATTTGTTAATTATTAATTAATAAATATAATAAAATAAAATTAAAAATTACGGGGGCTCCCATACAAAAAACACAATTTTTTGCCTATTTTTGCTCTATAACGGTACGGAACCCTTCGTGAGCGAGTCCAACTCGCACTTGGCCGATTATTTTAGGGTTCCGTACCCAGAGGGTAAAAACGGGATCCTATTACTAAGACTTCGTTGTCTGTCCGTCTGTCCGTCTGTCCATCTGTCCGTCTGTCCGTCTGTCTGTCCGTCTATCTGTCTGTATGTCTCCAGGCTGTATCTCAAGAACCGCTTTAGCTAGAATTTTGAAAATTTTGAAAATATAGCGGCAACGGACATACACAAACTGTGTATGTCCGTTGCCGCTATAATAAAAAATACTAAAAACAAAATAAAATTAATATTTAAGGGGGGCTCCCATACTACAAACGTGATTTTTTTTGGGTTTTTTTTCTCGATATCAATAATGGCAAAAGGTAAGCACTTGAAATTTTCACAAATGCCTTAATTATATATTATGAACTTTAATAATTAATAATATATTAAAATAAACTAAAAAATTAAGGGGGGCTCCCATACAAAAAAACACAATTTTGGCCTATTTTTGCTGTATAACCGTACGGAACCCTTCCTGCGCGAGTCCGACTCGCACTTGGCCGATTATTGAATATTTGACTATTATTTTAAAATAAAAAACAATCATTTACCACGCTTTTTCACGATGGAGTGGACTATAAAAGAAAACCGAATAGCTGTTTTAGCGTTGCATCGCTGTGGGCACACACCGAGTGCCATTTTCAAGTTGCTCAAAAAATTGAATATTACGCTTAGGTTTGTGTATGTACTATTGATAGGTACAATGAAGTCTCCAGTATTGAGGACATGAAAAAAACTGGCCGGCTACGCTCCGCAAGAACACCAGTAGTGGTCAAAGCTATCAAGGCGCGCATAGCAAGAAATCCAGTCCGAAAATAGAAGTTAATGGCGTTGCAGATGGGTGTCAGTAGAAAAACAGTAAAAAAGGTTTTAAATGAAGACCTTTGTCTACGAACATACAAAAAATAAAGTGGACACTTAATTAATAATCGTCTAAAAGCAATAAGGCTTAAAAGATCCCGGGAGTTGTTAAAGCGGTAGGTACGCGAAAAACCGATACCGTGATATCCTCTTTACGGAGGAAAAAATGTTCGATATTGAAGAGAAGTACAACAATAAAATGATAGAGTGTACGCTAAGAGCTCTGAAGAAGCAGCAAAAAAAGTTCCGCGGGTGCAATATGGCCATCATCCATCATCAGTGATGGTCTCGTTGAGAGTGTCCTATTACGGCCCAATTGAGGTTCACTTTTGTGAAAAGGAGGTCAAAACCAGTGCAAAACTGTACCAAGAGACGGTTTTGGATTCGCTTGTTAAAGACCTGCCCACCACGCTATTTTCCGGACATCACTTCGTATTCCAGCAGGACTTTGCACCTGCACACAAAGACAAGAGCACTCAGTCCTGGTTTGAGCGTCAAAACATCGACTTCATTAGACACGAGGATTGGCCTTCCTCCAGCGCGGACCTTAATTCTTTGGGCTATAAAATTTGACAGGTCTTAGAGGGGCAGGTCTGTAATATACCTCATAAAAATTTGGAGAGCCTGAAGGCATCGTTACGAAAAGCAGTCGCTGAAATCGACTTGAATATGGTGCGTGCTGCGAGAGATGATGGCCTGTGTACAAAATAAGGAAGGACATTTTGAATAATTTTAAGTTATTCTAATTTTTTATTACATGTTCTTTAAATTGATATATAATTTATTACAATCTGATAAGTACTTTTGTAATTATTATAATTTTAATCTATGACAGAACTTTGGGACCGACTGGGTATAAATGAACAATAAAATATGTTGATTGGGAAAACAAATATGCATTTTAAATATACTAAAACCTATTTTGAACCCACACTATATAAAGAGACACAGTATTGAATAGAGAGACTATATAATAATGTTGCTCTATTTATAGTCATACTGAAAGCAGATTAAAGCAGTTATACGTGAATTAGAGCCAACAGTGTCGGACGTCCACTCGATGTATTAATGAGCAACTTCAAAACCCTGAATAGGAAATGAGCTAAATTGAAAATGCTGTCCTATTACTGACGAATTTACTGCCTCATTATTTATTTATAAATGGCTGACTAGGCAAACGTCGTTTTGTCGTATACGATATATTATAATTAACTAGATGACGCCCGCAACTCTGACCAAAATTCGTTTATCGCGCGGGAAACGTAATTTATTCCGAAATAAAAAGCATCATATCCTTTCCCGGGACTCAAAGTATTTCCATACCAAATTTCAGCAAAATCGGTTCAGCGGTTCGGGCGTGAAGAGGTAATAGACAGACAGACAGACACACAGTTTCGCATTTAATATAATATTAGTATTTATATGGATAGTATGCGTGCACGAGTAAGTATTATTGAATTGATACGTCGTCGTACGTACGTGAACAATCTTTTTGATAATCGTTTCTTCTGTTTTAATAATACAATTCAACTGTCTCGCTCTATTTTTAATGAAAATATCGCCATCTCTCTTACTCCTTTAAGGACCATGAAAACCACGGTATAAGCGATTTTGTGACGTCTTCTACGGCAACTGTTTGTAGTATGTTCTATGACAAAAAAAAAAACAAAAAAAAAAACTCAATTTTTCGGCAATTTGGCATTTTTTCCCGTTTTTTCGGCTTTAATTTTTTAAACCTTATTTAGCCAAAGTCAAATTCATTAGGAAGTTGTATGTACTTATATACAGGGCGTAATAAAACTAAGTGAAAGACTTTTTTTTTTTCACTTTTGTATGGGTAAACTCGTGAAGCTGGGACTCTGTCAGAAAAATGGTCTGTCAGTGCTGTTACTTTCACAGTGAACTATTTACAAGGAACACATACACACCCTAAAGTATTATCACTTAGTTTTGTTACACCCTGTATACGTGTAGATTACACGTTTGTATAAGGCACACACACAATAATTTATTTTCTTACAAAATGTAAGGTGTCGCAAAATTAATATTTCCCAATTCTAAGCTTTCAAAGTTTTAAATTAGCAAAATTTACTTATTGCTCAAGAGATAAGGGAAATCTCTGATCTTGCAAATTCTAACAATTTATTTTTAAGAAAATTCCAGCATGTAGAGTAATGAACTTGATTTGTGTCGTTTTGCGAATTATTATTTTATATGATAATCATAATATTGTTATTCTTATAATTGAAGACGTAAGTGAATGAAGTGGATAACTAATAATTTTAAAATTTTCTTTTTTTTTATAAAAAGGGTCCCTAAAACCGGAAAATTATTTGAAATCACAAAATGTGGATTTGATATACAGCATGACTGGTGAGACATGTTCAATACTCGAGGAAGTGATATATATATATTTTTTTTAAATTGGGGCCGTCTATGGGCTGTTCGCCCATATCCTTTATTTGTTATTTTATTATTTAGATTTTTCGCACCAAGGATAATTGTAATAATATTATTAATTTTAATTAATTGTAGTCCATCACGCAATGGACTTTTTTTTTTATATATAATAGAATAGATTATGATATATACATATAATAAATAAATATATATTTATTGTTTTATAAATTACATAATTATAATATTAATGTTTTGAACGGTGTGGTCCCAGTGTGGCGGCCAGTAGATCCGACATTTTTCGATTTCCTTAGATTTTATGCTGCTCCAAGGAAGTGATATTTGGCTATTAATAATATTATAATAGATGAAAAAAATATATATATCAATTGATCACTGAGTAAATGTAGCTTCAAGTTAAATAATTATTATTTGCCCAACGCATGGACACCGCGCGCAGGAAGCGCGCGTTTCTTTGATGGCGCACGCCACGTGCTGCGCCGGTCGCATAGTAATTTATTTAGTGTCCGCATGATTCATTTATTAAAAGCAAAGGTTTGCAAACTCCTTTGTTTCGTGGCCCACTTTTAAGATGTTGGTGCATACTGCGGACCCCCTGAAGCAACCAATGCTACAAAAGCGCCAAGTTAGGCTAGGGGCATTATATTTTTAAATATACGCGTCAGAATTACAAAGAAAAATATTATTTGATAGCCTAAATGAAGGAATGTCATAGGACATTCCTTTAGTGATTATTCAGAAAAATGGCACGCGAATGTTGACAAGGCAAGATTCGTCATCCCTGGCCTGTGCTTTCTAATAAGAGAAATCAAGCCTATACAAAAGTTCTTCACTGTTAACTCACATGGACCTCCGCCTACAATTGTGGACCCCCATTTTTTGTCAGGGCCAACGTGAGTACTCTCCTTAAGTCTTGAACAGATCTCACCTGCAGCAGTCATGCTGTATACATCAAATCCACACAGTGGTTACTAATTTTTTTCTTTATTAATTTGAACAAACCTTGTAACTTACCTACTAAGTAGAAGTAAGTAAGCATTTCATTGTTTCAAGTTATTATTCATTGTACGTTATATAAAATAACGTTACAATTTCGATTTCAGTAGTAAAATTTTAGTTATTAATCACATAAAAAAATCTAAAAATACTACCTGAAAAGTTGGCCAGTTGTGTTTTCAGAATATTCAAAATTTTCATTATTTTTGTTGAAATTTACAAAAATATAAATCAACAAGGCCGTGGTTTTATTCGCAGTACTTAAGCTTCTCGATTCGTCTCTTTTCAAAGCCAACTATGTAAAAAAATATTTTTCCAGAATTAAAAACCGGCTTGGTGGCTCAATAGCGCGTTATTTTATATCGGTGGTGGTTCAATATAACATGCCAATTAAGGCCAAATTTACACATGGTTGTTTGGAAAATTCTTCAATATATTGATCGAGATTTGATTCGATTCCTGGGTATTTAGACAAATTGCATTAGAGTTTCGATAGCAAAGTTAGTGTCAAAAATGCATTGTATTGTTGTAACGCGTCGCAAAATCATTTTTGATATCTAAAGCCACTGTCAAACTATAGAAAGCGAATGACTAGCTCAACTTACACCACCGCGAAATGGAATGAAAGCGTCAATTTCGCCTCATGCGAGGAAATTGGTACCGGAGAATTCTCGAGAATTCCGCGGAAGACGCGCGTCCAACTTTTTGGCTCGTATTTAATTTGTGTGTTATACTGTTGACATAAAATTCATTGTCCTATGTAGAGTTTTTTAAAAAAGTCGCTTACATTCCATTCCGCGCCGGTATAAATTGAGCCTGAGATAATATTCACTTTTGTGCAAAAGTTTACACGTTTAAGTGATGTGTACATGAGATAACAAGGAGCAGTTTTGCAGGCGAGTCACGCCGGGTCTACTAGTTTAAAATAATACCTCGCCTCGCCATTATAAAACTTGGAACTTGGTAATAAAACTTTAAAATTTTCAAAGGCTATAAACAATCTAGAAAAATCGGATCACGTAGTTTCCGACAATCGTGCAAGTTGGAGCGGCTTTGTTTTACAGTTTAGTTGGACTAGGGCGGGCGGGGTAGGGCGGGGGTGGGCGTGAAGAGGCGCTAGGGCTAATTGTTGTTGGCAGGGCTCCAGGGCGCTGGGTTACTCCGCTCCTGTTTGGGCTAATATGAGGATAATCCTTTTTCTGTGTCCAGTCAGCATTTTGAATTAGGATGGTTTTAATTTTAATTGGTAAACACTCATATAGGCTGCGCACGACTTTAAGATTGCTCAATGAAAATGGAAGGGTAATCGGTGCACAATATGCACGACACCGGAAATATCACTTAACGTAAGGGACAAAACACGACTTTTCAGGAGAGCGAAAAAACAACCTTTTTTTCACAAATTCGTCTGTAACTTTTTTCATTCAGTCCGATCTTAAAGGTGCTTATGGCAAAGTTTCTTAGAATTTTGTCTGCTATATACCTATAAACAAAATATTTTCGTAAATTTACGCGTTTAGAAAATAGCATGTCCCTTACATTAAAAAAAATTGCTTATTTGTCTCATACGGCACAGAATTTTTCAATGTAAACTATACCATATTAAAGTAAGCACCAAGTTTAATATGAAACTACGACACAAATCTACTATAAAGGACACAAAAAACTATGCTTTGGAGGATGTTTGATGTGTGATTAAGAACAACTTTAATATAATTTTGGACCTTATGTTTTTAATATTAAGTATATAACAGTTGATTGTTAATTAAGTTTACATATCTGTAACGCATATTTGGCAAAGTATCATAAGATCATGTTGTTTAAGAAAAAAACTAAACAATAACGTTTGGGTTTATTGGTGCATACTGCGGACCCCCTGAAACAACCAATGCTACAAAAGCGCCAAGTTAGGCTAGGGGCATTATATTTTTAAATATACACGTATAGACGTGCTATCAAATAATATTTTTCTTTGTAATCCTGACGCGTATATTTAAAAATATAATGCCCCTAGGCTAAATGAAGGAATGTCATAGGACATTCCTTTAGTGATTATTCAGAAAAATGGCACGCGAATGTTGATAAGGCAGGATTCGTCATCCCTGGCCTATGCTTTCTAATAAGAGAAATCAAGCCTACACAAAAGTTCTTCACTGTTAACTCACATGGACCCCCGCCTACAATTGTGGACAAGTAGCGCTAGCTGACCCACTAAAACCATTTGCCATCAGCCGTATAGCGGAAAGTGTCCTGAAACTATCTAACACAATAAGCCCACCACGACTGGCTGGTCTACCACGGGATAGGATTTCCAGCAAAATAAGGGAACTTTGGCAGACTGAAACATTTCTCTTGGCACCGGGATTGTTCCCATCTTACACCCAGAGCCCCTTTAGACAAGGTGGAACTTTGCAAAACCATGTCTCTGCTCTTTTGTCTTACCGAAATCTTTATCCTGAGCCGAATGGAAGGTGGATCTTCCTCCCCGTTCCACTCTGTGGCCTCTTTCTGTGAAATTATGGATTCACAGCAACGAAGCATGACCTAGCGATCGTACACCACAAGTCCTCCACAGCGCCACATTTGTGGCAGCCTGACGTAGGCTCTCCTGAATTCTGAGTCCGGTGAGCACCTGTGTAAGGCGGAAGGTAAGAGATTCTCTGAGCTTTGAGAACTGGACGCAGAGTCTGAGTCTCCGTTTTTACCTGGCATTAATCTTCTCACTTCACCTTATCAGGAGCTACTGCTCTCTTTTATCGCACCTGCCAGAGCTGCTTCGCCAGTCGTGACCTTCCCCCTCTATGACCTTCCTTCTTATGGTGTTACGCCAGCTATTTCTATTATCGGCCACTCGAAGAGCGTCGTAGGCAGTGGACTCAAGTGTGGTGCGGATTTGATCAGACCAACGCATGGGACAGCGGCTCCGCGGTGTTTTTCCCCTCATTCTTGCCAGTTTGCCATACCATGGTTTCAAGGTTACCTCCTTTTTTCTGGTAATGTGACTGAAATATTCTAAGATGCGTTATTAGACGGATGGTAGAGAGCCTTGAACTTTTATATTTAGTTTAGCCAGAATGGATGTGTTGGTTCTGAAAGCAGTTTATGGAATTCAGAGCATTTTCCTCCAGCACCCTCGACGGCGTCGATACGTCTGCGGTCTGCCGACTTCAGAGTCCATGTCTCGGATCCTTAAAGACAGATGAAGAATATGAGCATGTGCACAAGTTTCGTCCTGGTTTTTAACGAAGTCTTGCTGTCAGGCCAGGTTTTATGCATTTGAGACATGGCGCTCTTAGTCATCCCAATTATTCTACCGCACCAGTCAAAGGTAGAGTGTCGCTTCTGTCTATGACCATGTTGTTGGTTTTCCCTTTCATTCATCATTTCATCATTTGCTTCATTCTCTAAAACAGTTCTTGCATCTCGACTTAATTTGCAGCCAGGAGAGTATTGTCATCCTTAATGCTAGCTATCTACAATTGATCGCATTACATGTGTATACCTAAAGGCTAAAGGTTTAGCTAAAACACTAAAACTTTATAGAAAACCTTAAACTTTTACGGATAATACTTTTAGAGAAGGTGCCAAAAAATTATCTTCTTACTTGAAAAATGATTAAGATTAAGGTAAGGGACAAATTTTAGTGAAGCTATGACGATTATGTCTCAATTCTTAACGTAAAGGACATGTTAAGAGAATTGTACTAAGCTAAAGGTTAACGTAAGGGAGTGAATTGTATTTTAGAAGCATTAATGTTATTTTTTTTAACACGTAAAAATATTTACGTCCGTTAAATCAATTTTTTTAGGAAAAAAACTGTCTAGACTTTCAAAAATGTGTACTGTAAGGGACATTTTTTAACGATAGAAGAATTTCAAGTATGCCAAACGATAGAGCTCGAAATTCTGAATCCAATGATATAATATATATATAACTCATTTTCGCCAAAATTTTCCTTACGTTAAGTGACATTTCCGGTGTCGATAATATCTACCAATAACTTGACACTTTCTGATCGCGATTATATTAACAGCGTGCCTAATCTAGGGATCAGGATAGATCAGTATCTATCTAGCCTAAATTCTATCGACCAACGATCTTAATGTTTTTGGTGACTTATACGATTAAGCTTTCTTTGCTATTAGCAGCTACTAGGTCTAGCTTCTTTTTAGGGTTCCGTAGTCAACAAGGAACCCTTATAGTTTCGGTCTGTCCGTCCGTCTGTCTGTCCGTCTGTCTGTCCGTCTGTCTGTCCGTCTGTCTGTCCGTCTGTCTATCCGTCTGTCTGTCCGTCTGTCTGTCCGTCTGTCTGTCCGTCTATCTGTCCGTCTGTCTGTCTGTCCGCGGTTTTGCTCAGAGACTATAGGACCTGTAATTTGGCATGAATGCACATATTAAAAATGTGGGGTGTCGTTGGATAGTTTTTTTAAAAATATTATGAGTATTCATAGATCATTTTGCGATTTAGGGATCCGTTTGTGAAATATTAAGTTTTAAATTGGAAAAAATCGTTAGAGGCCAGTGTCCCCCCCTTCTACCAACTAAACAGGGGCTTCTAGAAATGTGAAAAAATTCATGGGAGTAGGAAATATGCTGAATTTAAAAGGAAAACTATCACGGCTAAGAAGACTTCATAAGTTATTGAGTAATAGTCGATAAACTAAAAAAAATGTATTCGGCGAAGTATAAAGGAACTTTTCGTTCAAATTCCTTTGAAAGTAACTGATATGATGTTGTTAGTAGCGTAAAACACGTTATGAATGCACATTCATTGACCATACAAAAATTTTAAAAAACTAGCGGTACTACGGAACCCTATATTGCGCGTGGCTCGGCACGCACTTGACCGGTTTTTTTTTTAATTTATCTTCATGATCATTCTAAGTTTGCCAAAACTGTGTTGCATCAGCAAGGTGTACGTATCTAAATCTATAGCGGTTTGTTTAAAACGTTGCAGTTGGTAGCACATACAAATTTAATGTATAAGTAGGGAGAACAAAGCCGCGGGAGGAGATTAAAAATGTAGAAATATACCGGCGCCCCCGCGGTGCCCGTCATTAGTGACTGACAGCTTGTTCCCAGCACACGTCGATGAGTACGCTTCTGTTACACCGTAGTGTAATTTACGGGAGTAAGGGTGTGCCATATTTCTTATTTGAAAGGAGACCAAAAATAACTGCACATCATTGTACTTGTAGAAAAGCAAAAATCATTGTGTATTTACTTAATGCGCCGTCTATCAATTATGTGAATTATTACCGTTATCACTTTTTTAACCGACTTCCAAAAAGGAGGAGGTTATATGTTCGGCTGTGGATTTTTTTTTCTTTTTATTTTTTTGTATGTTCAACGATTACTCCGCCGTTTGTGAACCGATTTTCAAAATTTTTGTTTTGTTCTATTAGGTTTCCCTCCAATTTGGTCCCATTTTCACAAAAGTGGTGATCTGATGATGGGATCCATGAGTAATCGAGGGAACTTCTCAAAATTTATATGGAAACATATGGTGATTTTGGTTTTATGAGAAGTATCCTAAGCATATGCTACCAAAACGCAAGATTTTGCACCAAGGTATACTATGGTTCCGAAGATACTAAGAGAACTCCGGATTCCTTATAGATACAAGTTTGGGGGTTTAGGCGCTGTTTTAAGAACTGAATGCATATGCTACTATGCAAATTACATTCATCATCATCATCATCATTACCACGTCAGGGTCACCAGTGTCACATGGTTGTATATGGATACAATATACCACAACCCCATAATTATATCAACACGTTATGTCCTTATAATAATTGGTACTTTTCATAGCGATTTTAATAATAAAATATAATGTTGTTTCAAAATAAATGATTCAAGTTCCAAGCGACTTATGTACCACAAAATTGAACATAACAAAGTCCACCTTAACTCCAGAGCGTAAGGAACACATTTGACATTTCTTCTCAGATTCGAAAGAAAAAAGAGAAGTAAGTTGCTTCGATAGGTACTACACTAGTTTAACTATTAACCCATAAATCCCCAAGCGGCACCTGGCTACCGCATAGCAATTAAAAATCTATTGTGTCTGCGATTCCCATGATCGAGGTAATAAATTGAACCCTTAGTATGAAAATACTTACATAAGAAAACAATCTACATCGTAATAGGAATAAGGAACACAATCGCATTTATGAGTAAAAAAACTTCGTACTTTAGTTACACGATTTTGCTCCTTATTACCATACATATACAGATCGAATTCTTATGCAAGTTTATACAATTTTAATCTGGTAGATTAAGGGCCGAATCACATGGCCGCCGGCTGCGAGACTTTCCAAGTTCTCAAGCGGTACTATGTATTACAATAATAAAGATAAAGTTTAAAATCATATTATGGCACTGAAAATGCTCGCCGCGCCGCTGCCATTCCGGTGTGATTCGGCCCTTAAATTGTTAAATTACCTAGCACGTGTTTAAAATTGATTGTGTGATTGTTTAAAATTATCTACCTACCTGATATTTGTGAGTGTGACTCTTAACAAATTGTAATAAGATACGTAGAATATACGCGATGGTTTACTAGGTAACTAAAAAGAGTGAAATTATTATTTTTAACAAAAAATTAAAACCGAATTCCAAGGTAAAAACAATAATAATATCCTTATATCCTCAATCTTCATAATTTTGAAGTCGGTGCCAGTTCCAAAAGTTTCAAATACCTATTCTGTCAGAGAACTGAAGATTCAGCTATATCTGGTACCGACTTTTAGAATTTGAACGAAAACTTCCTTTATATTTCGCCGAATATTTTTTTTTAGTTGATCAACTATTACGCAATAACTTATAAATTATTCTTAGCCGCGATAATTTTCGTTTTAAATTCAGCATATTTCCTACTCCCATGAATTTTTTCACATTTCCAGAAGCAACCGTTTAGCTAGTAGAAGGGGGGACTGGACTCTAACGATTTTTTCCGCTTTGAAACTTCATATTTCACAAATGGATCCCTAAGTCGAAAAATGATCTAGGAATACTTGTAATATTTAAAAAAAACAATCCAATGACACCCCACACAGTGGGGTGGACGTGAAAAAAAAAATCATCCCCGCTTGATGTGTAGGGGAGGTACCATAAAAAATATTTTTTTTTAGATTTTATATACCACTTTACCGGCATCATTAATATCTGTATTCATGCCGAATCACAGATTTGTAGATCCTACAGTCTCTGAGTAAAATCGTGGACGGACAGACAGACAGACGGACAGACAGACAGACAGACAGACGGACAGACAGACGGACGGACAGACCGAAACTATAAGGGTTCCTTGTTGACTACGGAACTCTAAAAACAAACTGAATTACAATATAATATGATATTATATAAAGATAATGTGGTTACGCGTCGGTGTCAGCGGCGGCCGCATGCAACCAGCCGTTCACCGAGATAATTTGATTACGTATGCATTAAGTGCATTTCCATTTCCGGGGACATATCTGAGATCTCTTTTAAATCACGACGCGACTTAACGACGACTGCTATGTCGCGTCTCAACGCCGAGCGTATTGGAATTTCAATCTTCTTTTTTAGGATCTGTAGTAAAATATTTATCGTATACAAGAACCTAATGCCTATTTTCACCAACCAACCCTCCAACGCTAATTATCCCCTAGTGGTCTTTTAGGGTTATGTATTTCTTGAAACAAACATTTTTAAAACCCTTATGTTTTACCAAAGTATTAAGTCCTAAGGAATTTTGTAAAACGTAAGCATTAGAGAAAATCGGGTAAAAATATTGCTTCCAAAATATTATATACTTATCTTGAAAACACATCCTGCCCCATAATTTTACTACTTAGGATTTAATTTCTTATAGCTTTTTAATGTCATTTGAGTGCTCAGAGCTATATATTGACATTTTAATAATAATAATAATTATAAGTCACCCATAATATGGATATTCTAATCAAGGGAAATTACACACATCCATTCATCCACTTAGTGAACACAGTTCGTTTACAACCGGAAGTAAGTTCTCAATCTAAGGATAGCGGTCGCCTATATTTAAGTTATAGTTTAAGAGCCATTACAGTAATTCGTTCCGCTTTCAGCGGGTTGGTAAAGCGATTATTGTATGATGCATTGTTTCCCGGCTTCCCCCGCTTATTACGGACAGGCATGCAACGGTATCATTTGCTTTAACGTTCATCGTTAAAGTTTACCCTTACTTTTAAAGTTTAAATTAAAAATAATAATAAAAAAAAAACAAATAAAGTGTAATAATGACACAAGTTTTTTGAAAATATTATTTATAATAAAAATAAAAAATAAGATGTTCTATGTTTGGCTGTAAATATTTTGTAATGTGTGTTGTTTCCACAAACTGTACCTACTGAATTGGGTATTAATCGATACTTTTAATTGATCTTAAGTAACTGATTCAATAAACATACAAAGTATCCATCAAATTCCAAAAAATATATTTTTATTATGTTCTCATCCGGAGCCACAGGCGATACACAACATTTTAGACACATCTTTGTACGTTACGCTTTTGATATTCAAATATGAGGATATTTCTGTACTTTTAAAATTGTATTTTCATTGTAGAATTTAAGACGTTGAAACGCTTGGGTAAGGCGATTGTGGTGTCTTTTGTGTCGGTATACTGTACAGTGACGTGCTTACTCATGTGGTGAAAGATAAGGACTTTTTTAAGGCAGGTAAATAATGTTTTGTTATAACTGGGTCAAAGGAAAACATGCAAAGTAATTAAGAATTTGCTTAATAATTAAACAATGACAAGATGTTATAATTTCGCTTGCTGTATAAAAGTACAGGTAGGTAAAAATTCATGTACAGTGTGCAAGAGTAATAGTAATAGTAAATAAAATTATAACAACAATAAATGTAATCTTGCACCGATTTCAGTGATAGTAAATGGTTGTTGGTGGTTGGTGTTAACTAAACAGTCCAACCACTGTATCTTGTGTCAAAGGACCAACAATATTAATTAAGTAAATATTTACCTACAAAGTTTTGTACCAAACTGAGGATATTTGTCTAGGGCAGTGTTTCGCAAACTTTTTTTGTTCAAGGTACAGCAAGAAAAATGAAAAATTTTGGAGGTACACCACAAATTAATCAGCGTGTACGGGGTGCTCTGTTACCAATTCTTATTCCTTTCGTCGATCGTCCTGAGATGTTGCCTTTTTTGGTTCTTATAAACTAGGACTATTATGTAGGTAAAATGTCATTTTTTGTGGCACACCAATTACTGGCCACGGTACAATAGTGTGCTGCGACACACCTTTTGCGAAACACTGGTCTAGTTATGTTTACCAGTGAACAGCAAACTATGCAGATTACAATCTGAACCATCACCTGCTTTTACCTTACAAGCTTTAGTTAATCGAAAATTGTAATCATAGACGACGTAGACGTAGACAAGTCACGTAGCTGTGACGTTGTAATCCCGATATCATCTAGCCTTAGTATGAGAAGATAATCCGTTGATCCACACACGGCAGTACATGCATCTTAGATTGATGCCAAAACTGGTAGGTAGACAAGGGTACCGAGTGCTTAGTCATTGCAAAGTACCAAGGCGTTCGATGCATTTTCAAATGAGCCGTTCAAATTTGGAACAGAAATTCACCGCAAGCCAAGCAGTTACGCTGTCAATTTTATGTATCTTCTTGTGTAAATAAAGTCTAATTTTGAATAGGTATTTCAAAATCCATCGCATTGCATCGACACTGGAAACTGAGTACTTAGTCAAAATTCATTCGCCAGTTTCGATAGCGAAGTTAGATGTCAAAAAATGTATAATGACAATATTAACGCATTGCTGGGTCCTGGGTGTCATAGCGTGCGATGCGGTATGTTAAGTAGCCAGTACACAATGGCCCACAATAGCCCACTGCAGGTTATCGTCAACTGTCCACCACGAGTAAATCAATAAACTTGAAAGTTCCATCTTCCGCCATCATACACCATTACCCCGTCTACACAATGGCGATGGATTGTAGTGAGCCAGCATGGACCATTGTAAAGACGCACCTTATAATCCCATACACATTTACCATGTATCCTCGCTATCGAATATGCAACCTGACGTGTCCTTGCAATGCGACGAATTTTAAATAGAAAGAAGATACATACAATTGACAGACTGGTTGCTTGATGATTTCGATGACTATGTGTTCTTTTTAATGACTTATTTGAAAATACATTGAAACGCCTTGCGACGTTGCAATGTAAATTGATCTTAAGACCCACACGCGTCTGTATGGGTTAAAATTATTTTTAAGTCTATTATGCCAACGGGACATATTACCGCAATGTTTTGACGCTAGAGGCACAATTAGAGGCAGCACAAGCCTATTATACAGCAAACATAAAGTTTTGTTCGACGTTTGACTACATTTCGGTCAATATTCTGACATGAATTACGCAACATGTCTGATTTTTGTCGGATTATTAACTGTATGTGCTAGTAGCGCTCGCTACTCTGACCTTTGCTTAATATTCCCTATATGACGCGAAGGTCTTATCTCTACTAATATTATAAAGCGGAAGAGTTTGTTAGTTTGTTTGTTTGTTTGAACGCGCTAATCTCTGGAACTACTGGTCCGATTTGAAAAATTCTTTCAGTGTTAGATAGTTCATTTATTGAGGAAGGCTATAGGCTATATTTTATCACGCTAAGACTAATAGAAGCGAAGAAATAGAAGAAAATGTGGAAAAAACGGGGGAAAATATTCTCACGAACTACTAGAGCAATTTTTCTGTGATTTGGGTCAGACAAGAAGTAGACCACGTGATGGATAGGCTATTTTTTGTAGACTGATTTGTCTGTGAAATATCTAATTTACGCGGGCGAAGCCGCGCGGAACGTCTAGTTCCTTATATTAATTTTAGAAAAGGCATAGTAAACTTTAACTGGGATAAGTGACTAGGTATAACGTCCACTCATGAGCAAGTTATGATAACAAAGTTGTACTATTTAACTAAAACTATAATAAAATAACATTATAGTGCTCGCTCGCATGGATTCACTCTAGAATTTTCCAGATATTCTGGATACTTACAAATACACAATTCATGAAACATACTTCCAACGAAATTCTTTAACAAATATTCATTCCCGAATAGTTTACATATTTTAATTTTGAGTTTTGCTCTGGAATTTAGTATCTACATGATATTTGGGTTGCTGGTTTCCATTTAAAGTTTGCATATCAAATTATTTGATACATGTCTATGTTATAATAACGTTAGTAAAAGCAAAAAAATCACTTAAAGTAAATAAAGTTAGAAAAACAAGTAAGAACAATATCCAATTCCAATCCAGTGATCGAATCCAGCACTGACTAATAATGTAAACGAGCACTGGAATGTACAGGAATGCAATTCGTTCAACTGGAATAATTTAAACCGGTCATTATAAAATATATTAAATCAGTGGTAACCAACCTTTTTTTCATGCGGGCCACAAACATGTTTTGGTCTTGATGTCGCGGGCCGCAACAAAAAATTTTTAGGTTTAAAAAAATAACGTTCTTCAAAATTAACGATTTAAAAGTGAAAAAAAAAAAATTCACGACCTTCACGATGACTACATTATTTTGCCGGTGGGCGTGAATTTCAAAATGGTTTAACATCACGCGGGCCACAAATAGTCCCGGCGCGGCGGGCCGCATGCGGCCCGCGGGCCGCGGGTTGGGGATAGCTGTATTAAATACTAGCTAAAAGCCGAGCTTGGTGAGGGCTCGCGTCGTTTTTCTGCGTGGTAATAATCTTTAAGGCAGTTTTTTTTATATTTTAATAGTAATCAAACCTTTACTAACCGATGATAACACATCTACATATATATAAAAATTACTCTGTTAAAGCACAAATCAATAGGCGTGATAATTTTTCCGTAAAGTGTACCACAAAAGTGCTCACTCAGGTTGTGGGATATGCTAGGACTCGCCTCGCTCGCCCTGATAAATTATTTTAAAGCTTATGAAACTACTAAAATGACATTTAGAAGTGAAATTGGGCCAAAGTGTACGGAGTATCGTTCCCAAGTTATAGTCAAGTAGGCCTATACACGTTGGCCCAATACGCTGGCTATTGGGCGTTGGCCAAAACAACGGAACATTTTAATGCGTGGTAAGTCTGAATATTCAATACAATCTTCAGATGGAATTTTAGGGGTTCAGTTTCTAGAAAGAAATGACTGATGATGATGAAATGAAAATGAATGATGATGATGATGGTGAAATATATAAAAAGCTTATAAAGTCTTTCAACAGGCACTCTAGGATTTTAACACTATACGAGTATTTTTACCATCCCATTTCAATTGTAGGTATATTTTTATGCCTTATCATCAATTCATGTTGTGCATAAAGAACAAAAAATATCAGCCTATAAATGGGTATTAAATAAAATATACTTTTCCAAAATATATTACTATTTTATTATTATACGAGGTATTAATCTAAACCGAGGTGTTTATATATTTATATTAAACTATTCTTACAAAAACATTATTAATTTTTATCCAAAGATACGTATTACTTATACTTTTCTTTGTGTTAAAAATGCAATATTTTCGTAATATTTCGAGCACATTATCCATCAACTCTAGTATGGACATGTATAATTTTTACTCGCGAAAACGCTGACAATTCTATCGGAGACTCCCAATAAAATCTTAAATATTGAATGAGTGCAGTTCTGTGTTGCGATTTGTGCTAAATAAAATTCCTCGGTGCATTTTAAAATACCCCGATGCGACGAGCTGCCAGTTTCGAATTTATTTTCGTAGCTGTCCTCGGAAAATGGTGTTAATATATTATAATATGTCGTATTTGATCACAAAGAGCATAAACTATGAAATGCTATCTGTATTTTGAATAAATCATCATCATTTCGACTAGTTTCTAGTGTCTTTGTGCAATATTAATATCATAATATTATATGTTATGACCTCTGTGGCTCAGTTGGTGGGCTGTTGGTAGCTCAAGGTCGCGGGTTCGAATCCCGCCGACGGAACAAAAAAGTTTTCAAAGTTCCTGGGTCATGGATGTGTATTAAATATGTGTATCATATAATAAAAATCTTAAATATATGTATAGTATAAAAGTATTAAATATATTTCCGTTGTCTGGTACCCGTAACACAAGTCCTTCAGGTACTTACCACGGGGCCAGACTGACGTGGTGTGAAGCGTCCATAGATACATAGATATTATATATGTAATATTTTAGTGTGTGTATTTCTCCCCCGTATAGAGTTCACTGTGAAAGTAGCAACGCTGAAAGAGTTACTTTTTTAATGTTGTATGGGCAAATTAATGATGTTGGGGCAAACATTTTTCATAGAAACATATAATGTAAACAGTATCTCCTGCAGTGCTGCTATCCATCCATACTTTACTAATATTATAAATGCGTCTGTCTGTCTGCTACCTCTTCATGCCCAAACCGCTGAACTGATTTAGCTGAAATTTGGTATGGAAATACTTTGACTCCCGGGAAAGGACATAGGATACTTTTTAACCAAATGAGAGAAAGTAGATTTTTTTTTAAATCTCGCTTGAAATATTGTCAGAAACATAAAGAATATAAGTACCCATCATAAAAAACTCAATTTTAAATACTTTTAGAAATCGACTAATCAATTAAACTGTTGGCCTGTCCTCCCTGTCAGCATTGATGGTGTTTTGTGAGCACTCTAAGATTGCTTATTTATTTCAAAAACACTTTGCCATTTTAAATCACCTAAGGGACCATTACTGCCCTCTTGACCGTATATTATACTTACTCGTATACAAAATTTTACGCCAAGGATATTTGGGAGACAGTAAGAGCAATGTCAAGAGGTAAGTCTCATGGTCATGACGGCCTCAGTATCGAGCACCTGCAGCATGCTAGTCCTCATTTGTCGAGGATACTCGCTGTATTTTTTAACCATTGTATGGGACACTCCTACCTGCCGATTGAAATGATGAAAAAGGTAGATGTACCATTTGTTAAGAATAAAACTGGAGATATAAGCGATAAGTGTAATTGTAGACCCACCTCACTGGCGACGATAATGGCAAAAGTTCTCGATAGTTTGTTGAATTAACGTTTGTATAACTATATAAAATTACACGATAGCCAATTTGGTTTTCGTCCGAGTCTTTCTACGGAAGCTGCTGTTCTATCAGTTAAACAAACTATCAAGTACTACACAAACCGCAAAACCCCGGTTTTGGGTGTTTTCTAGATCTTTCCAAGGCGTTCGATCTTGTTTGCTATGAAAAGCTGTGGAAAAAGCTAGAAAACAGTAAAGTACCTACTGAATTTCGTAGCTTATTTAAATACTGGTATGCACATCAAGTTAATGTAGTCAAATGGTCAAACTCTTTTTCTGAATCCTATAAATTGGAATGCGGCTTGAGGCAGGGGGGGTTAACTTCGCCTAGGATGTTTAACCTGTACGTGGACTCCCTGATCGAGGAGCTGAGTAGCACTCATGTCGGCTACCATATTGATGGAGTTAACATTAATAATTTAAGTTACGCAGACGATATGGTGCTGCTCAGCGCCTCGATCTGCGGAATGAATAAACTGTTAAAAATATGCGCAAAATTCGCCAGTGAGCATGGACTCTTGTATAAAATAGATAAAAGTGTATACATGGTATTTCAGGCTAAGGGGAGACGTCCGGATAAAGTTCCAAACATTTATTTAAACAATAAATGACGTAAAAGAGTGAAACAATTTGACAGAGAGTGACACTGGCTAACCTTTGACCTGAAAGACAATGTAGACATAGAACGAGAGCGAAGAGCGTTATCTGTGAGAGCTAATTATGATCGCCCGCAGGTCGTGCTGCACAACAGAAATTAAATTAGGAAGAATGAATAGGGATTCAGGGCTTTCTGCACCAGCTTCTACACCAGCAGCCTGTGGGTTGATTGTACGCAACGACAGTACAACGCTCTTCGCATACCGTACAATAACGCTTTTAGAGTGCTGCTGGCGCTGCCGCGATACTGCAGCGCGTCAGGCATGTTTGCCGACGCCCGCGTGGATTGTTTTTATACGACCATGCGGAAGCGGTGCACATCTCTGGCGCGCAGGGTGAGGGGCAGCGACAACACCATTCTGAGAGTGTTAGCAAACAGGTTTGACTTTGAGTATATGAATCATTGTTCGATGATTCATATGCGGAAAGTCACTACTTTGCGCATATGAATCGTTGAGCAATGGTTCATATGCTCAAAGTCTACTTTTGATAATTCTAAATTTAATTTAAAAAATATAGTTAATTCTATTGTAATTTAAAAATATGACCTGTGTGGTTGCAATAAAGATTTATTGTCATTATTTTTATTATTATTATTTACTCGTATCCTGAAAAAATGTACGGTTCCCGCGCGATAAGCGAATTTTGGCGGAACGGAGAGTTCTAGTTGATGATGTTAATTCTCTTGGATCTAAATAATTTGACAGTAAGATTCTTGCTTTGTGTTTTTGAAGGGTACCTAATAGTTATTAGGTATTATATATTATCAACAAAATCTCTGGCAATATCAAGGATCAGCATCGATATAGAATATTGTATAGAACGATAACTCTCATTAATTATTTTACGCTCAAATATTATGTATGCAGTTACATAAAATATGAGCAGCTAGGGAAACGATTTTATTCCCGTCTCCCTAACTTAATCAATGATTTTTTTTGCTCTAGTTTATATTCTTTATTTTTCTTTTTTATCACATTTTTCAGTATATGGCTATTTATCACAATTTTTCTTCTAATAAGTTTTTCCACGTTCATTATACTTGCAACGAAAATTGTATGACAGTCCCAAGTTTGACAACAAACTACGAAAAGTACGAAAGTTCCACGAAACGCATGACACCTCCACTTCTCTTCCGTAGTATAATCACAATATACAATAACATAACTATTAACTGTGTAATAGTTTATCATTCGTAGAGGATCGATAAATAAAACCAACATTACTTGCAATTGTTTATTTTCAGTACATTCAAAGCAGCTCGTGCTTACTCTATGTTACATATATTTACACTCTCTGATTACACTGTATAACGGTAACAAATGAACGTGCATACAAAAATGGCTGCCAAGCGGTTTCGAGTACACAATGAAAACTTTGTTTTACTCAAGAAACTGTGTGTAAACTAAAAATATTAACTACACTGTTTACGGAGAAAATGTGTAGGTTGTTGTTTACAAAGTAAAATTATAATAATAATAGCTGTGTACATGGGCGCCGGCAGGGGGGTGCCGGGTGGTGCACTTGCACCCCTTGGGAATCTCGGGATCAACAGGAATTATTGAAAAAAAAGTAACTACATAGTAAGTATTCTAATTTTTAAACTAACTTAGTAAATTTCGAGCCAAGATTATGTAGTTATAAGTACAGTCAACCGCACGCCAGTGGAACATTTTGTAATCCTATTACCATGCCGTACAAACATAGTTCGTAATGTTTCGCCACTAAATGTATTCTGTTGACGTAAATAGACAGTCACTGTTGTTCGTAAAAAGTAAAATGAAAATAAAAGAAAGAAAACTAAAATCTGCACCCCTTGGAAATTATTTCTGCCGGCGCCCATGGGTCTATATGAAAATACAGAACTAGGGTATAAAGAATACTTTCTATCCTTTGGGAGTTATTTTCAGTTAGGAATTAGGATTACGACATAGCAAAGACAATATAATCTTCCCTATTTCTTTGGTGTTTGTTTACTTATTTTCGTTGACCAGTACCTTAGCACCAATGTCATATTAGCACTCTTTTGGCCGATTGTCTTTTAATTTGATGCATGAAAACTTTCTTTACCCTATTTTTTACCGGAACAGTTAGAAATCGAGACAAAAATATGATGTAGACCACCAACTAAATAAAAAGTGGCCTGATGTATTTACAAAGTCTTCACTGTCATATTATGAGTAAGAGAGACCTGTAGTTTTTCAATTGAAAAAGCTATTTACAATAAACTTAAGAGCTACAAAATAATGTTGAGAAACTACAGCAACTCCCGTCATTGTAGTTACTAGTACAAAACTTTCGGCACAGTACGATGCCGGATAAAAATATAGCATTCATTTTGTTCGTCTACAAAATTGTTTAGAATTAGTTACCTATCTAATTATAACGAGAGGAGAAATCTTAAACGATGGTGCTTGTCTAAGAGCTATATCGTATTTTGCATACTCAGTTACAACTGAGAAACACTTATGAAATTATAAAATAAAGGAAAAACAACCCGACATAAAACTCTCAAGTGTCCCGAAAAAAAATTGTCAGGAATTAGAATGCAAAATATTAAACTGAAGTAGTTACAGCCTATTATGTATTTTTGCTTTGAAAATATTATTTTAACATATTTACATATTCTAATAGGTTACAAAACCATTGTATTTAGTATAATAATATTAAATCAGATAAAGCCATAACAGATATCACAATATTTTGTATCTGTAAAGCATATTTTCCGTATATTGAGATTAAACATTCATCAGTGGACGGAAATTGCATAATTATGTCGACAATTGCTACCGCATAATCTTTATGAAGATATTTTATCAATAAAATAAAAAATGAGGATTACAATGTTATCTGTAACGCCTCCGTGGTCTAGTGGTTAAGAGCGTGGCTCTTGACTCGGAGGTCGTGGGTTCGATTCCCGCGTTGGAAACCTGTTATTTCCAAGTTTGGCTAGGACAATGCAGGCTGATCACCTGATTGTCTGACGAGTAAGACGATCCATGCGTCGGATGGGCATGTAAAAAGTCGGTCCTGCGCCTGATCTCTCGCCAGTCGTGTCGGTCTTCCGTCCCACTGGGTTATGAGAGTAAAAGCAATAGAGAGTGCTCTTGTGTACTGCGCACATACTTGGGCACTATAAAAATTACTCCTGCGTAACTGGCCTGGTTTCAATGAACCCAGCCACCGTCACCGAAACCGGTGTGGGAGTTATTATTATAATGTTATCTGTGCTAGCTAGAATTGTATACTTCAAGTAAGCTTAGCAGGTTTTTTTCTGCTATTTAAATCGAATTTAATAACAGTTTTAATCCAGTCCAGTCCAGATCTTATCAACATAGTTTACATAAATATACATTTTTAAGTTTGAGTTTTGTTCCTCTATTTTATGTTCGGACTTTAATACTCATTAACTGCTCGTATGTATTTTGATGAGACTTTTAAAACATTTATGTGTATGTATAATGGTAAAACAATAATAATATAACAAACTGTACCACCGATACGTGGAAAGTTACGCACAAGTAAAGAATCAATTTAAAATTCCTCCACTCGAAATCCTTAACTTGCGATATTGTCATAACCTTAAAACTTACTTCACATTTTCATACAGTCTAGCTATGTCCTATCGGACTTTCAGGATGTTTTGACCAAGATCCGTTCCGTCAGAACCCCTATGTTGGGAATGACGTCATTTTTCACACTTTTCTTGTTCGCACACTTTTTGAGTCCGATTTCAGATTTGTTGTGTGTGGTCTTGATTTGCGTGGACACGGATAGGTTACGTTTTTTACACTCTTTACATGTTTTCCTATGTTCTAATTTGTTTTCTTTTGTTTTGGTGATCTTACTTGGAGTCGTTTTGTTTGAAGACGCTTCCAGCTGAGTGTGGTCGACGCAGGTTGTCGCTTTCTGTACAAAATAAAAAAAAAAAACATTAAAAAAACAATTATTGTATGGAAAAAATATTGTGTTTCAGCTTTGCTAGGAAAAAGATCTAATACTGTGTTTACATGCGTTTTTTGTACCATCGAGGGAATTGATTCCTAGGCAGTTGACAGACCAACGTCATTTGGTCGTATCATGTCAATTCAATGTTAGGGTCAATTCAGACCGCAACGAAACGCGTAGATGCATTTCTAAAGTATGGATTATACAGATTTGCAAGACGTCTCACACTCACGAAATCTGTCAATTCAGTACAAATTTAGAAATGCATCTACACGTCGCGTTGCGGTCTGAATTGACCCTAAATTGTGATCTGTCGGCTGGGTTTGACGTAACGCGACCAAACTTCTATGTTTTTTCCTTGTATTAATTCAACTTTTCTAACGTATTCTACAAAACATTGTAGTATTTTCAACTTTTATAATGAAAGTATGTATGTCTATATGACTAAAGTCTTTTTACACAGTGTAGATTTTCGATTACCAAGAGGGTAAAACAAAAACATAGTTAATAATAATTAAGGAACTCTAACATCAGCGTAGTTCTTTAATACGTAAGTTTTTACCGGCGAGAAAAATAAACTTTTAGTTTGAAGCTTCAACGTTTAAGTTAATGGGCAAACAAAGAACAAGTAGCCAAGGGCCAACACATCGAAACAAAACGCCGATAAAAGCAATATTATAAACCGACAAGTTATTGTAATGCCGATTCTTTCTAACAGACTGACTTGACGTCCGCAGTGTGGTTGCAGATGTAAATAGCTCATTCAAAAATGCATTGCAATGCCTTGCGGTGTTATAATAGGAATTGACTCTAAGGGTCAATTCAGACCGCAACGCGACGCGTCAATGCATAATATCTAAATCTGTACTGAATTCACAGATTTCAATTGTGTCTTGCAAATCTGTCAAATCCATACAAATTTAGAAATGCATCTACGCGTCGCGTTGCGGTCTGAATTGATCCCATATGACCACATGGGCAAAGTCCTTATAACCCAGGACCTCTGAGGGATTTGGTCTCCATATGGACCATATAGAAGAACAAACAGCATACTCACTGTTGGGTTAACCGCCTTGGAGTATATCAGTGCCCGGCCCTCCAGTTCCATCCTCAGCCGCCAATCCCGTAGGTACATGTGCGCTGCGGCCGCGCTCGGGTAGCCGCGACGCCAAGTATGCCATCTAATGGATGGAGGGTTTTCGATATATCATTTGCCACCAGAGGGACGGTAGGGTCTTTCGTGTCAAATGTCATATCAGACAGACATAATTATTATATGACAGCTATATCGTGACATGTGGAAGCTATTTCGTGACATATGACAGCTGTTTGACACACAACGATAAACCCTACGGCTACATAGCGCCATTTTTCCCTCATTGAAGGCATAAGAAAGATTGACTGGTTTCTGATGTTTTTTAAAAGTAGTTTTTGAGAGAATTGGCTAACGCTAAAACACTATATTATCAACAACGCTGTTGAATATCTAAAATGAAATTCGTGGTTAAAAAATTGGGCCCTAGGAAGGCGCTTTAGGCTTCGGCCAAACCTACGCGTCAGTAACGCGGGACGCGGGACGGGAGCGTCTGCAATGCGAAACTGGTGTCGCATACCTGCGCGATTACGATGCGAAACCGTAGATTATTCCCGCTCTGCCGACGCGAACGTCCCGCGTTACAGACGTTCCCGCTTCGCAGTCGCTTTTGTCGCGTAGGTTTGGCCGAAGCTTTATTAAAGTGACGTAAAATATAGGGTTGCAATTTTATACTAAAAATAATAATTTAAATATTTAAATCCGATACCCAAACGGGAATTTTAGACTTTACAATGAATGTACATTAAAAGAACCTACCTCGTTAAAAGCTGTAAAATTCTTGATTTCTGTCCCAAGCTTCTGTACATCAAAGCGGTCGATCTTAGAGAAATCAGATCCCCTCGAACTGAGTCGATAGGACTTTTAAAATTAAGTCTAGTTGCTTCGATGAAAAATTTCGCCGCTGAACCGGGCAGGCCTGTTGAAAAAACAAAACCGTATTATATTTCATTTACGATGTTTTGGAATGAAAAAATATTATAATTGATGTTTTCAAGGTATAAGCAGTCTGAATGAAATAAAACCCTTTTTATTTGTAGAACATTCGTCTTTGCTTTTTTATTTACGCTATTATTTTTATTTTCTTAATTTACAGATAGATATGAATTTCTACCTATACTTAAATGCAACAAGCAAGGTTTCTATCTTTGTCTTATACATTGGAAAGATAGACAGTGATAGTCACATGAATTAAAAGTTAGTCCTAAAGACTAAGGCAATGGGACAATACATTCCCTCCACTGATCTCCTGTGTTATCAAGATCATCAGCGGTAACCACAAAAACCCTTTAATATCATCTGAGGGGTAAACACCAAATATTTTGTAGTTATTCCTAAACAAGGTGTAACAAAACTAAGTGATAATACTTTAGGGTGTGTATTAGTCCCATATATAGAGTTCACTGTGAAAGTAGCAGCGCTGAAAGAGCATTTTTTTGTCATTTGTATGGACAAGCGCCCCAGCGTCATGAGTTTTTCCGTACAAAAGTTAAAAAAAGTTTATCTTTCAGCGCTGTCTATTTTTACAGTGAACTCTATACAAGGGACTCATACACACCCTAAAGTATTATAGTAGTTTTGTTACACCTTGTATATTTAAAATCCATTATAATATCTCACCTTTACTTTTCAACCAGTGCCCGTACAGAATATAATGCTCCCAGTTTTCTGGCTCAAGTTCTATCAGTCTCGTAAGTATCTTCCTCTTCTCTGACTCCGGCTTTAGACTCAGTAGTTCCACGTGAGCCTGAACGAATCGCGGTTGTAAGAAGATACATCGCTCTAACATCTTTACCGCTTGAGAGCTCCGGCCGCTTTTTCTGGAAAGGAACACTTTATGGAACACACACCTTAAGAGCTGCCAAGTGGTTTACAGCAGGTAGGTACCTAAATTTATCTGTACATGCCGGATTACAAGGGGCGCCCGATTACGGCGGGTTATTTGGTTTCGTTTATATCTCATGCTTATGTTTTCAATGTAATTTTGGGATACTTAATATTATGAAGCCGATTTTTTTATCGCAAAATTAGGGCGCTTTTTCTGTTCGCATGCGGGTGACAACATGCTTCTGGCCGCGCGCGTTGACCGCATGACAGGAAAAACATGTATAAAATTATAGGATGCGGGAAAAAAACATTGAGAGGTTAGCCATAGGTATTTGTTTCGCAGTTTCTTTGCAGTACTATAGTATTCTCAAAGTCGACATGCTCAAAAACCTGGCAATTACAACCAACCTGTACAACTCAGCGAGGTTGTAGTGTGCGTTGACGTGGTGACGGTTGTGCCGGATCGCCTGCAGGAAGTGGTGCTCGGCGCTCTCACTCACCAGCGTGCCCAGGTTGTTGTGCGCGCTCGCGTAACCTGGCGACAACCTACTGCAACCTGGCAATTATAACCAACCTGTACAACTTAGCGAGGTTGTAGTGTGCGTTGACGTGGCGACGGTTGTGCCGGATCGCCTGCAGGAAGTGGTGCTCGGCGCTCTCACTCACCAGCGTGCCCAGGTGTTTGTGCGCGCTCGCGTAACCCGGCGACAACCTACTGCAACCTGGCAATTACAACCACCCTGTACAACTTAGCGAGGTTGTAGTATGCGTTGACGTGAAGACGGTTGTGCCGGATCGCCTGCAGGAAGTGGTGCTCGGCGCTCTCACTCACCAGCGTGCCCAGGTTGTTGTGCGCGCTCGCGTAACCTGGCGACAACCTACTGCAACCTGGCAATTATAACCAACCTGTACAACTTAGCGAGGTTGTAGTGTGCGTTGACGTGGCGACGGTTGTGCCGGATCGCCTGCAGGAAGTGGTGCTCGGCGCTCTCACTCACCAGCGTGCCCAGGTGTTTGTGCGCGCTCGCGTAACCCGGCGACAACCTACTGCAACCTGGCAATTACAACCACCCTGTACAACTTAGCGAGGTTGTAGTATGCGTTGACGTGAAGACGGTTGTGCCGGATCGCCTGCAGGAAGTGGTGCTCGGCGCTCTGGCTCACCAGCGTGCCCAGATTTTTGTGCGCGCTCGCGTAACCCGGATACAACCTGCTGCAACCTGGCAATTACAACTAACCTGTACAACTTAGCGAGGTTGTAGTGTGCGTTGACGTGGTGACGGTTGTGCCGGATCGCCTGCAGAAAGTGGTGCTCGGCGCTCTCGCTCACCAGCGTGCCCAGGTTATTGTGCGCGCTCGCGTAACCCGGCCACAACCTATAAAATTGTCCTGGTTACAATATTCTTGGTTACGTCTTGTACTAATATGTATTCTGTGGTTACATATCGAGTATTATGACATAAATTATTGATGGGATTTTTATGGTTGGAATCAAAACGATGTTAGTCGAAATCAATTTTGTCTGCAGGGCTCTTTTTTTTTTCAAATAATGTATATAACAAAATCACGCTTTTTGAAGGGATTTACAATGTAAGTTTGCTATAAAATTACACCAAAAACGACAATTGTAACTTAACAAAGAAGGTTCTAAATAAAGCGCTGAATATAACCGTTTATCAGATTAATAAACAGTATATCCTTTTGAATTTCAAACAATGGCCCATAAACTATATCCGAAATATCCGAATTCGGGGCCATTATGCACCTGTACCGGGATATCCGGTTCTCGGCTTTATTGCTACTGGGATAAGGTATATAACTGGACTCATGCTCACCTCAAAGCTTCTTTGTAATGTTTGATAGCGTTGTCTTGCTGCTCCGTTTCGCGCAGGAAGTTTCCGTAGTTGTAGTGCAGTTTTGCGTTCTGCGGCAAAGTCACTAAATCCGCCCTGAAACAAAACACATTTGGGTGATTTAGCTCCAAGTTCGCGGAACGGGAATATTTCGCGTGTTTATTATATTGAGTGTAAAATAGAGAATTTTGGGTATAATACTAAATAAATCTGGTAATTATACGTTTTAAAGCTGATCGCAAATTTGTCAGCACGGCGAAATGCGGCGCATAATATGGTGCGGACGAATGTGCGAGGTTTTACATAATTTCATACAACGAATTCTAAAATGCAGCGCATTGGCGCGTGCTTGCTGATAAATGTGCGATCACTTTTTTTGATACTTTAAGAATTTAATAACCCTCTTTTGGCATTCCTACTATTTTTAAATCTAAGGTGCCAATGGTATGTCCATGACGATTGGAGATTGGGTAAGTTTGCCCTAAATCATGAGTAATTTTGTTTTCTTTGGTGCGACAAGTATAATTACGCTCGATTCTCATGGGTCACCAAAATGGGATGTAACTTGGCGATGTCCCTCCATTTGTATGAAAACGAGCGTGCCACTGTTTTCCTACCTAATGTGACGTACCGATGATAAGAAACGTGTCCAATGTCCATTATCTAGGCCAACGTTTCTATTCGAATTTCTACAGCTCAATATGGCACAATTAGGCATTTAGGTATTTTTTAAATTCCGATTGACATCCGATTCCAATAGCAGACTAAAGAACAGACTTTCGAAAGACGAGCATCGCTCGTCGTTTAGGAACGCGATATGGCACGCGAAGTACATACACATGCGGTATCTATCTTGATCTATGTCTGTGGTTTTTTTATATATACAGGGTGTAACAAAACTAAGTGATAATATTTTAGGGTTTGTATGTGTTCCTTAATTACAGTTCACTGTGAAAGTAGCAGTGCTTAAAACAACAAAATTCGTACTAATATGATAAAATATGAGAAAGTGTAATTGTCTGTCTGCTACCTTGTCACGCTTATTAAATTTCTTTGATTAAGGAGATATTTTGAGCTCCTTGAAAGGACAAAAAAAGATTTCATTCCGGACAAATGTACGCATAAACAGCATTTCGGGACAAAAACGTTACTGGCAATATCTAGTCTTAAAATTTTAATAAATCTAAACAATCGTAATAATATAGACTTATGATTGGTCTCTCGCTGGCGCTCTGACCGAAGCGAGACCAATAATTTATTATACTTAGGGGCTGTTTCACCACTTCCTGATAAGTGCCGGATAGGCTATCCACCACTTAACTTGACAGATAGAGTATGGAGAATCTGTCAAATAAGTTGTGGATAGCCTATCCAGAACTTTATCAGGAACTTGTGAAACAGGCTGTCAATCGCAATGTATAAGTAATAAAATTAATTAAAAAATTATATGACATAAATCATTCAATTTAAAATGTATTTATAATTATTATTTTATGAAGCTTATATGTTTCTTTAATTGACAAATTATATATATATATATATATATATATATATATATATATATATATATATATATATATATATATATATATATATATATATATATAATTTGTCAATTAAATTGCACGCCATTGTTATGGCAGAATGTTAGAACTATAAGTAGTTAATATGTATAAGACCTTTATTTATATCAACAACATTCTGTCAATAAAGACATTTGATTTGATTTGATTTGAATCTATTAATCGTAAAGAAGATGTTGGCATTATCTAGTCTTAAATTAAATAAATAAATACAAAAAAAAGCTGTGGCGGTCGGAGTGGGATGTGTTAGATTTTTGTCGTTATGGAATTTCATGATTCGGTTATGATACAAGCTATGCAATCATCAATCATCAATCATAAAACCTTACCTTAACAGTGTAGCTCTATCCCGCCACTCGGCGTTCCGTCTGTAAGTCCTCGCCACGCCGCTCGCCGCCAGCACCGCTAGACCCACCACAAGCAGCACCTTGGAGCCAGGCTTGGAGTACCACATCAGCTGGACACCGTATGCTGTGATGATGACGCTGCCTACACTGTTGAGGAGTGGAAAACATTAAGAGCCTAATCCAGGCCGAATAGATATTATAAAAGCAGCTATAGTATTGATAATTGAGATATGGAATATTAGGCTAGGAGCCCATTTCGATCTCTTCGCAGTTTTTCAAATTTAAGGCTGTCTAGTCGCACACGCTTTTTGACGGATCTGTCATCTTTATCCAGGTCGCATGCTCTGATGTCACAGGGTAAAAAATTTACACTTTTGCACTGACTAACAGCCACATTTTACATACATACTCGAAAATCATAACTCTCCTACCGGGAGAAAGGTAGGAGAAGCAGGCAGTACCTGGGTATATACAGCACTCTCTCGGCGATGACGAAGCCAACAGTGACGAGCAGGTTGCTGGCTGGCACGAACGGGACCACCAGGAACAGCAGACCAATGGTAACGGGAGTATGACGCTGCATCTAGAGTGTTACACCCGTATTAGTAGTTTTCTTGAGATTTCCCCTACTTGACTCAACCTCAATCCTCAAAAATCATGACGTTTTGTTGAACAAATGACATAATTTTTGAGGATTGAGATTGAGTCGAGTGGAGGAAATCTCGATGAAATACCTAATAATACGGGTATAAGTTACTGAGACTAAGTACTATCAGAGATGGATTCATAGTCAGATGGCGTATTTATTTAGTCGGGCTACATCAAGCTCGGCTAGCTGGTCACGAATAACGACATAGCATAATAATTATTACAACATAGGTCTGTCAACTACCTATTCAGAATAAATTTCTCTGATGGCACTGGTAATTTTCGGGAAAATATGACGCCCTCATTTGCCTTTAAATTTGTTCACCCAAAAAAAAAATCAGCAATTAAGGGGGAAAACTTCGAATATTATTCAAGTGAAGCCAACTAAAATTTCTTTGAGTCTGTTATTTACAATTCTGCCTTGATGGAATACAGTAAATAAACTCTAAAGGTTCTCTGCCAGCCTTTGCTCATTTGTCTAGAACTTACCTCCAAATCCAGAAAACACCTATAGCCAAGCACCAACATGGTCCCGAAGGCCGCGCACGTCAGGAAGTTGCGTGGGTCCCAGCCACTGGTAACCAGGGGTATGGAGCCCATCTGCCAGTCGTGGCTCAGCGTCCAGGGACAGATCAGCAGCCACCAGTTGAACGCAGCCAGGTAGCAGAACGTCATCAACCTGAGATTATAGGCTTTTATTGTTTTCTTAAAAAAAAAACAATCTATAAAAAATTAGGTACCTTAACAAACCGTTCTATAATCTGAGGGCACGGCAGTGCCCCAGACAAGCCTTAGAGCAAAGGCACGGCCGTACCATACTTTTCTCGAAGCGGTTCGCGTCTATTTCACACCCCCTATATCTTCGATGATAACAATGCTAGGGATCTAGATTTTCGCTGACTAGGAGCAAGTATTAAAACAAGCTTAACCTCCAAATTACATGACATTTTGATAAATAGTTTACAAGTTATGGATGATCAAAGTTAGTTCATTTTGTCACTCACTGACTGACAGATCATCAAAATTCTAAGGTACTTCTAGCAGACTTAGAACCTTGAAATTTGAAGTATGAAAGGAAAAATTATAAATCTGGCCAAGTGCGAGTCGGACTGGCGTACATAGGGTTCCATACTGTAAATTTGTATGGCAGCCCCCCTTAAATAATTAGTTTATTTAGTTTTTATTACTTTTTATTCAAACTAAAATACAATTATTGAATATTTTCTGAAAATTTCAAGGGCCTAGTAACTGTTATCATTAAATATATAGAGAAAAAACTGGCCAAGTCCGTGTCGGGCCACGCGCAATATAGGGCTCCGTAGTACCGCTAGTTTTTGATAATTTTTGTATGGTCAATGAATGTACATTTATAACGTGTTTTACACTACTGACGACATCATCTCAGTTACGTTCAAAGGAATTTGAACGAAAAGTTCCTTTATACTTCGCCGAATACATTTTTTTTAGTTGATCCACTATAACTCAAAAACTTATGAAGTCTTCTTAGCCGTGATAGTTTTCCTTTTAAATTCAGCGTATTTCCTACTCCTGTGAATTTTTTCACATTTCCAGAAGCAACTGTTTAGCTGGTAGAAGGGACACTGGACTCTAACGATTTTTTCCACTTTAAAACTTAATATTTCACAAACGGATCCCTAAATCGGAAAATGATCTATGAATACTCATAATATTTTTAAAAAACCTATCCAACGACAGCCCACATGATGGGGTGGATGCGAAAAAAAATCATCCCCGCTTAAATGTGTTGGGAAGGTATCATATAAAAAACATTTTTTTAAAGATTTTATGTACCATTTTGTCGGCATCATTAATATGTGCATTCATGTCAAATTACAGCTTTAGGACCTACTCCTATAGTCTCTGAGCAAAACCGCGGACAGACAGACGGACGGACAGACCGAAACTATAAGGGTTCCTTGTTGACTACGGGCAAAAAAATCGCGTTTGCTGTATGGGACCCCCCGTTAATAATTTATTTTATTTCAAATTTACTATTTGTTTTTATAGCGGCTATAGAAATACATAATTTGTAAAAAAAATTAACTATCTATGTAGCTATTGCGGTTCTCGAGAACCAGCCTGGTGACAGACGAACGGGGGACAAACAGACAGTAGGGTCCCGTTTTCACCCTTTGGGCATAGAAATCTAAAAACTTGGAAAAATAATAATTTTATAATACATTAATAAATAAAATGAAACATTTTTATGTTTGCGACTTTACAAGAACATTGAGTACCCTATGTGTTTCGACTGCATATTTGTTTTACGTACAAAAGGCGTTGAATTGGTAATGTACCTATTTAATTTTATACGTGGGAGAACCATGCTTCAGCACGAATGGGCCGGCTCGACCGGAGAAATACCACGTTCTCACAGAAAACCGGCGTGAAACAGCGCTTGCGCTGTGTTTCGCCGAGTGAGTGAGTTTACCAGAGGCCCAATCCCCTACCCTATTCCCTTCCCTACCCTCCCCTTTTCCCTTCCCTTCCCATCTCTACCCTCCCCTATTACCCTATTCCCTCTTAAAAGGCCGGCAACGCACTTGCAGCTCTTCTGATGCTGCGAACGGATGCTCTTCTGGGCGACGGAAGTTGCTTTCCATCAGGTGACCCGTTTGCTCGTTTGCCCCCTTATTTCATAAAAAAAATGAAATGTTATTTATTAAATATAAAACAAACAACGTAAATAATGAAACAATAATTAAATTCGATTAATATAATATGAATGTAATCAGTACTGCGATAAACACTCCTTACTTGCTCGATAGACTGTGTTGCACTCCGTTTACATCGCGGTATCGCTTGTTTGTAGAGTGGATTATCTAATACTTCATCTATACATATATATACATATATACATAATATATATATATATATATATATATATATATATATATATATATATATATATATATATATATATATATATATATATATATATATATATATATATATATATATATATATATATATATGCTAGTATTAAATAATCGAAAGTGACATCGGTGCATGAATCCCTGAAGTTAAGAAATTGTAAGGCTATCGTTATAGAATTTATAGAAGTACCTGTTATTGTTAATCAATAATTTATTTCAATAGTACGTAAATATTAATGCCCAACATAAAAGGTGTACTTTGTATACTCTTTATTCCTGGACTCGGTTCATGTTTAAGTGTGAGTTTTAAGTCGTCACATGAAATAAGGTGTACTGTAAACATTGTAGTCAATTAGGTAGTCGCAAATTGTGATGAAATACAATTTTATTTCTACGACGAACGTGGACACGCTTACATCAATGCAGCCATGTATTCAACGGCAATGCTAAAAATGACACCCTTCAAGTAGCAGTAATCAGATATTATAGTCAGTAATAGCTGAATATAATAATCGACTCAGAAGTATTTACCGTCCGGACTTGTCCACCTTAAAGTAACGAAGCCTCAATGAAAAAATAATAAAAGAGATAGAGAATGGGCGCTAAGCTAAGCAGCAGGAAAAGTACAGAAAATGCTAACGTAACCTAAAAAGAAACCTTAAAAAAAGAAATGAAATCCCACCAAAAACATGACATGTAAAAAAAGGGAGACAAGCCTATCTATATGCAATCTACCTATCTATCGTAAAAAGTTTTCAGATCACATTCAAGCCAAGCCTTCAACTTATTTTGTAATTTTAAATCCACATTCAGTGACTGTATTAATAGTTTTCTTTATTTTATAATTATTATAGTGGCTTGTCAATGAGTACAAGAGAAATGATCAGCGACTAATTGGATTTAAAGGATATCATCGACCCCATGCGCCGATACATACTAAAAAACACTTAACGCTTGCTGTCTGTATAACTATCAACTCCTCTAAATATTCAGTTTTATATTTATTTCTCTTGTGCTCATTACCAATCCACTATAATAACTATAAAATAAAGAAAACTATTAATACAGTCACTGAATGTGGATTTAAAATTACAAAATAAGTTGAAGGCTTGGCTTGAATGTGATCTGAAAACTTTTTACGATAGATAGATTACATATTATAGATAGGCTTGTCTCCCTCTTTTTTACATGTCATGTTTTTGGTGGGATATAGTTATTACCCCATACCGTTTGTATGGTATAGTAACTATAATAATGATTATATCTTCTCTCAGAACTCAAAGTAACTTCTCACTAAATTTCATCAAAATCGCTCAAGCGGCTTAATGTTGAAGAAATAACAGACATACTGACTGAAGTAACTTTCGCATTTACAATTGATAATATTTGTGTGGATTTCTATTGCAATGTTTTACTTTAAGTCTATTTAGATTAAAACTCAGCAGTATTTCGAACGTTAATTCCAAGCACCTCTAACTACAGCCTTAATCCTAAAATCTAGAACGTTCGTTATCGGCATACTCACAATAGAAAACAAATTAGAAGTTAGAAGTTCTGCCACAATAGAGCATAATTTAATACGCAGCCAACTTCACAATAGGACATAAATTATGAAGTCGCCGCTTAGAACATTAAAACGGCTTCGACTTTTTAGCCCCTCGATTCCTAGACCTGCTAATTTAAATCACAAATTACATTAATTGGATTTAAATTTGTAATTAGAGATTGTTTTATTACAAGCGTTTGTAATTTTTGCGATCGTCAAGTGGAAAATTGAAATCGTGTTTAAAATTTAAAATGCGTTAGCAACCGCTAAATATGAAAAGCGATACCGTAATTAACAAACTTTATGAAATTTTAAAACGTTTTAAAAGCCGAAGAGCGTTTAAATACACAGTGAATAATCAAGCTACCCGTATAGCTAATTCTGTACCAATAGAAAACAAAAACTTATTTATGGTCACGTATTTTACTTAATATCTACGTACTTATCATAATGACGACAAAAATAATTAATTACTACTTTTTAACCGACTTCCAAAAAGGAGGAGGTTATATGTTCGGCTGTGGATATTTTTTTTTGTATGTTCAACGATTACTCCGCCGTTTGTGAACTGATTTTCAAAATTTTTGTTTTGTTATATTAGGTTTCACTCCAATTTGATCCCATTTTCACAAAAGTGGTGAACTGATGATGGGATCCATGAGTAATCGAGGGAACTCCTCAAAATTTATATGGAAACATATGGTGATTTTGGTTTTATGAGAAGTATCCTAAGCATATGCTACCAAAACGCAAGATTTTGCACTAAGGTATACTATGGTTCCGAAGATACTAAGAGAACTCCGGATTCCTTATAGATACAAGTTTGAGGGTTAAGGCGCTGTTTTAAGAACTGAAAGCATATGCTACTATGCAAATTACAATCATCATCATCATCATCATCATTACCACGCCAGGGTTACCAATATGTCACATGGTTGTATCTCAATGTCACATGGTTTGTATATTATGGATACAAATTGTAATAAGATACGTAGAACATACACGATGGTTTACTAGGTAACTAAAAAGAAAGAAATTATTATTTTTAACAAAAAATTAAAACCGACTTCCAAGGTAAAAACAATAATAACATCCTTATAATATGAACTAAAAAGTATTAAATAATTTTTCGTATCTAGTAGAGCCTTTTTCCGAACTCAGCTAAACCTGTATTTGTGTGTGTGTATTTCTGTATTCAATCTTCATCATTTTGAAGTCGGTACCAGATAGCTGAATCTTCCGTTCTCTCACAGAATATTTGAAACTTTTGGAACTGGCACCGACTTCAAAATTATGAAGATTGAATACAGAAATAGTTGAGGTTTAGCCGAATTCGGAAAAAGGCACTACTAGTTACGAAAAATTATTTAATACTTTTTTGTTCATATTATAAGGATGTTATTATTGTTTTTACCTTGGAAGTCGGTTTTAATAATAGTTGTCAAAGATTAATTAAGTACGTTTAAATCAATACACTGTAGTTAATTGCCTAGCTTTAATCATCTTTGCGAAAATAAAATTAAACAAAATTCTTACCCGTGTGACGTTTAAAATAAAATCCTGCTATAGCACTTAGGTAGCAGATACCATCGAAGAAATAGATTCATAGGCAGTTGACGGACCTACGTCATTTGGTCGAATTATGTCAATTCAATAATTAGTCGTGATCTGTCGGCTGGGTGTGACATAACGTGATCAAATTACGTTGGTCCGCCTATGAATAAACTTCTCTGATAGTACATAAAAAAATACCGGACAAAGAAGCTCGGGTGGAACGCGGCTGGGTTGTCCTGGAGGCTGAAGCTGGGCCAGGTGCCCTGCAACAGCGCCAGCCTGAGCGACACCAGCAGCGCCAGCGACACCACCACCTTGATGGTCCGCACCGACAGACCACTGCAGCGCCTCTCGATCTTCAGCGAGCAGAGGGATCTGAGAAAGTAATGTTAAATTAATAAATTTAAAAACAGCCCCAAGAATATATAGGTTGAACAAAATATAGTGATAATACTTTAGGGTGTGTATGAGTCCTCTATACAAAGTTCACTGTGAAAGTAGCAGCGCTGAAAGAGAACCCTTTTTTCACTTTTGTATAGGAAAGGCATCGCGCTCGGCGCTAGCCCATACAAATCACAAAAAACTTTTAGTCTTTCAGCGCTGCTACTTTCACAGTAAACTAATAAGGTACACATACACACCCTAAATTAGTATCACTTAGTTTTGTTACACCCTGTAGAAAAGCAAAATATTGGAAGTTGCTTACAATCTTTTATGATAAATCCAAATTGTACCCATCCGACGACATACTTGTCAGACAATCAGGTGATCAGTCTGCATTGTCTTAACCAAACTTGGAAATAACTTGTTTTAAACGCGCGAATCGAACCCACGACATCCAAGCCAAGAGCCACGTTCAAAACCACTGGACTACGGAGGCACCAGAATGCTAAATATTAAACCGATAAAATTACTGAAACTTGCTTAAAACCTTTCATGAAAACCCAAATATTCCAGCTCTAAACGGGCTGATGAGTATGAACTATTGCTAATAAGTAATAACACTCTCGATCTACAGACACATATTCACACAGAAAGAGAGACGAGACCGACAGAGCCGTCAAACTTATAATAATCCTCTTTGTTGTTAGGGTAGTGTTAGGGTCAATTCCATAAAGTTAATATACCTAGCGGAATAGAGAAACAAAGGCCTGAGCAAGCGAGATGTCACTATCAGTAACACTGCGTGGTAAAAAGAGACGTGTGATACATGACAGCAGAACTCTATTTTTGACGTCCAGTCGGCACTTATCGGCACGTTGACAATTTAATCTCATAGAATTCATGTTCAATCATGCTTGTGTAAGTGTATACGTACACATATTTTTACACACAGATGTAAACCAATTTCGGTTTCTCGAGATTGTTGCTCTATTCCGCTAGGTATATTAACTTTATGGTCAATTCAGACCGGAACGCGACACATAGATGCATTTCCAAATTTGTATTCTATTGCATCTACGCGTCGCGTTACGGTCTGAATTAACCCTTAGGGGGTTAAAAAAATTAAGTCATTTTAGTTCACAGCCCACCAATTTGGTCGGGCACCAACTGTCGATATAACCTAAGCTTAGTCGAGTTATAATCACAAATTTCACACGAATTTGGAGTTAATAAACAAGCTGGAAACATAACATTTCAACATGGCGGATTAATGAGCCGGTCAGATAATTTATTTGTGAGCTGTGATAGATGGCCGGCGTCCATCTCAGCTGCACCAATTAAACTCAATCTACGAATTAACGGTTAATGTTTTTTTTTAAATTATTGAACTTAAAGAGCAGAAGTTATATTTACGGAGTAATGTAAAACCACTGATGAGCCAAAAATCATTATACTCAGGAACTTTTTTAATATTTTTTAATAATTTAATTTAGTTTTAGTTTAAAATATTGTTTAATGCATGTTGAGGCCGAATGTAACTAGTTATTGTATCTAGCTGTAATTTTCTATATAATCATGAATGTATGTATTTATTGATACAAAACTGTATTTGGTCCTTAAATAAATAAAAAAAATAAAAAAAAAATAAAAAACTGATAACCTAGCCTTTTAAATTTATGTTAATTATGTATTTTCTGTGAATTACTAAATATGATAATATTATTATTATTACAAATATAAACTTAAATAAGTAAATAAATAAATAAATATATTTTTCTACTTATGAATGTGAAATAGCCAATCTATGTAATCAAGTAACTTGAAATGGCTATAAGATGATATTGCTTATTATAATTACAATTTAACTAATTATATTACCTATGCTTTGTAATTACTAATCACAATCAAATAATTACAATTAGTTTAAATTTAATTCTTGCCAAAATCAATTATTGTGCAGTAAGTTAATATAAAATTGTTATTATTATCATCAAAATATTTCGGTAACAACATTTCTTAATAAATATGCGAAACGCCTACAAATTTGCCAGAGAATTAAAACGTAAAATTAAGTTTTATCGTCGAAATAATTAAACGACGTTATTAAATTATGACAAATAACCGAATTAATTAATAATAGTCAGTCTATGGATGAGCGAAATAATTTAATATTTCGTACCCGAAATTTGTAATGAAAAACTATTTTACAAAAATAAAAGGTTATAAAATATGTGTGCAATTACTCTTCAACTTCAAAAAAATTTTATATGAAATCTAAGGGTATTTTGTTTTTAGTATTGTTTATTTTTAGTAACCAAACACTCGCACTGGAATATCAGAATGCAGTTGGGTTCTCAGTTTTCTGAATAACCGTTTTTAGGCTTCCGTAGTCAACAAGTTTCGATCTGTCCGTCCGTCTGTCTGTCCATCTGTCCGTCTGTCCGTCTGTCTGTCCGCAGTTTTGCTCAGAGACTATAGGGCCTACAAAGCTGTAAATCGGCGTGAATGCACATATTAATGATGCCGACAAAATGGTGTATAAAATCTTAAAAAAAAAATGGTACCTCCTCTACACATCAAGCGGGGATGACTTTTTTTTCGTGTCCACCCCACCATGTGGGGTGGGGTGCAGTCGTTGGATAGGTTTTTTAACCTTTAAGTATACGCGTTGTTTTGGGTAACGTTCCGTCACGCGTGGGGTATAGAAGTATCCCCAATATAAATATACATATAAATTCAGATTATATTTTATAAGAAAATACATTATTTAATTCATGAAAGGCATTTACAAACAATAAAACAACCATTGTTTAGACATTAAAGAACATTCTTATGAAATAAGCAATCTCGGGCATAGAATTTTTGGGGCACATGTTTAATGTACTAAAATTTTACAAAAGAGTCTACTTCTGACTAACTTATTACTTTTTTCTGATAACATAAGAGTTGGAAATAAGTAATTAAAAGAAAAATTAACACTAGACATTACAGGAAAAAAAAAAAAAATACAACCCTTAAAATGTACTACCCTAAACTAAAATTATTCTTTGAGTTGGAAAGGTGTATAATTACAAATATAAATACAAATATTTATTGACCAAAAATTGTTTACATAATGCGATAACGGATCCCCACACTAGGCGATGTCTGTCCTGTAGGGGCGAAGGCGATGCCTGTCCTGTGGGGACGAAATTTTCCTAAATGAGGCTTGCAAATAGTTTTATAGCAAGGTTTTACGGATAATTATAATTGTTTCTGGGACAATCATAGCACCTTCGCTTCATTTTTGGGGCACTAGTTCTAGCTACCTCTAACTCTACCAAAATGTTCCCTTTGGCAGGTGACTGCTTTCAGAGTCATTAAAATTGTATAATATGATTAGTGAAATTCGATTTTTTATTTTTCTGTTTAAACATAGCCAATAATTCTGAAAAACAAACAAATAAACACATATCCAAAGGGAAAAAAGCATATACGTTAAATAACGGGTGGGGTCTGCAGGTATCCCCACATAAGCAAAAATGTAACTTATCTTAGTAGAAGAGTGACGAACTTTCACTCACTGAAAGATCTCGCTATGCAATGAGACTAGCCGAAAACGTGCGATCATAACTTATCAATTTTAAAAAATACCGTCAATATACAGCGCGTGGGGTCTGCGTAGACCCCGCCCGTGACATTAAAGGTTAAAAATATTACGAGTATTCAAAGATCATTTTCCGATTTAGGGATCCATTTATGAAATATGAAGTTCTAAAGTGCAAAAAATCGTTAGTCCAGTGTCCCCCCCCCCCCCCCCCCCCCTTCTACCAGCTAAACGGTTGCTTCTGGAAATGTGAAAAAATTTACGGGAATAGAAAATATGCTGAATTTAAAAGGAAAACTATCACGGCTAAGAAGACTTTATAACTTATTGAGTAATAGTCGATCAACTAAAAAAATGTATTCGGAGAAGTATAAAGGAACTTTTCGTTCAAATTCCTTTGAACGTAACTGAAATGATGTTGTTAGTAGTGTAAAACACGTCACAAATTATGGGCTACTACGGGACCCTATACTGCGCGTGGCCCGACACGCACTTGGCCGGTTTTTATTTGTAGTAAGGCTAACTAACGCATTCAGAGATGGATATTAATAATTGTTACTTAACTGTAATTAAAATATGAAGATTTTGACATAAGCCACATACATTATCTGTCAAACTCTTCATTTAATTACTGTTAAGTAATAAGTCTCTAAATGCGGCAGTTAGTGTATCATAATAATATACTGGCTGCAAGTTACAAACGAGCGCGGCAAAAAATACACCCAAAACGTTGATGATGGCAACCGCAACCCGATATCATACAGCAACCAATTTGGCAATCTTGTCACGTTCGATAAATTATCCCCGGCCTAATGAGACGTCCCCCCCTCCCCCGCCGCCGCCTCCCCCTCACGGTAATTTACTTAGCGCTCGGATTACACGCTTAAAGTGTGGAGAGGCGAGATTTTATGATAAAGCTATAATATTATGTTCGGCCTATTTATTTGGTGGGAGTGAAAATTCTTTGTATGCTTGCTTGTATCTTTTGATAGAAGTGACGGAATTTGATGCGGTTTTAAGTAATAATAATAATAATATGTATGGACGCTTCACACCACGTCAGTCTGTCCCCGTGCTAAGTACCTGAAGGACTTGTGTTACGGGTACCAGACAACGGAAATATATTTAATACTTTTATACTATACATATATTTAAGATTTTTATTATATGATACACATCTTTAATACACATCTATGACCCAGGAACTTTTGAAAACTTTTTGTTCCGTCGGCGGGATTCGAACCCGCGACCCCCGGCTTGAGCTACCAACAGCCCACCAACTGAGCCACAGAGGTCGTCAAGTTTTATATATTATAGTTGTTAATAAAGAAAGTCCATTATAATTTGGATGTGTCTAACGAGGCTAGAGTGTTCTACTTTATATTTTACAGAATTCACACCACAAACGAACGCACGCGTACGAACGAAATTGTTATGAAGACCTAAGCAATTATAATAATCATATTATATTAATAACCAAATCATTAATACAACACTATGTGGTAAATACATAATAATCAAAATACGTTATTTAGTGGAATTAACAGAGATTCTGACACACTAAATTAATTGTAAACCACTATATTATATTTTAACGGGCTAAGTTTTTGTACAGAACCCAATAAGACCCTTGGATCAGGGATGAGATCGATTCCATTAAGATATCCCATTGGCTTATTGCGTTTGTTATGTCTATATATGGTGTAGAGTGTAGACTTCGGAGCAGTAGCAGGAGGGACACAAGTGAAAGGCTCGAGAGTGGTAGACCAACTGTTTATTAAAATATTAATTATACTATTCTAGACTCCGTTCACACGTCACATCTTACATACACAATTACAACTCGCACGCGTCAGCATTCACACACTTGAATGCAAGGTACAAAGTACAAACCCCACACGTTGATAAGTTGATTTGATAAGCTGATTAATTTTACTGATAGTGCAAGTTATTTATTTGATCATTTCTTTCTTATAAAACTCACACGTTATTTTCCTAGCCTTTATTAAAACTAGCTTTTGGTGAGGTAAACTTGATTCATGACCAATTATCTACAAATAACTTAATTATATCTAGTGACCAATTATATCTACAAATAAAAAATCCATATAAAACATTATTTTGGCATTATGTTTTACAGGTACTTGCTAATTTTCGTGTTAGGGCCTACCCACATACATTTCAGTTTTCACACAGTTACTAGTTAGGATAATGGCAACAATTTGGCTTGAACAATTTTCCAGATCTTTGATTTATTGTCTACATACCTCTTTACAAACGGCCAGCAACGGAAGAAGTCGATAGCTAGGTTCATGAGCAGCACTGTGACGCCAGTTTCCTTCGCTAGCATGCTCAGAGCGCCGAGGATCACGCTTAACCATACGCTCCTCTTGTTACTTGTGGGGCTGTAAATAGGGACTATTTTAGCTTGGTTTAAAATTGAACAATTAGCAAACTTCCTTAGTAATGAGTAGTAGGATAAGAATTTGAGAAAAAAAAAAATTCACAAGAAATTAATATAGTTTCTTTAAATATGAAGATACCTGATACATAATATAATGCTAATTTAGATTAATCCATGCACGAGATTAATGTTTTCGGTTCATTGAATATAATATTAATTATATTATTTGTAATCATAAAATATAATAACGAAGTTTATCCAGTGTTGCGATCCTCTGCTGTAATCTACTTCGCAAAAACGTATATCTTTATTGATACAGACGTCTTTCGTATGTTACTTTTAGATAAAATAAATGATTGATTGAAAATTACTTACCGATGGTAAACCAGCAGTGAAGAGAGGAAGAACATACAAGCCAGTAGCTCTGCTCTGCCAACTACACCTGCCACCTGACAACAATATTCTTATTTACATATTTTGTTTCATAATAATATGACGCTGCTAAGGTTTTTTGGTAAGCAAAATTTTTGAAACGAAGTAGAGACATCGAACTAAAAACTATGAAGTGTACTTAAGAATAGAAATTGAATGAATTGTAATTATTATATTTAACATCAAATTTATGCATAATAATTTTGAAGTTACCCAGCCTAAAGCTTAGGACTAACTTGAAAGAAGAAAAAAGCTATTTAAGGCCCTACAAATTAAAAAAAAATATATCAGTTACATAATAATGTTATTATTTGCATGCACACAGAAAATGCATTTTTTATGTTATATAATTTGACATAATATCACACAGTCCGACTGGCATAAGCATCATATTTCGTCCCTAATGTTTAATTCCAGCGACATACTCGAAAAGAGCTTACGCTGATCTTTTATATCTTTCATGAACAAAGAAAGTTTAATGCTAACGTAAAATAATACTGGTATAAGTGACTTAGTTCTTGATCCTTACAAGGCCCTTTCAGAGGGCTTATCTAAATTTCTCAACAGCCCTGATGCCCTAAATGGGCCTAGTCTTAGTTCTACGTGACTCGAATGCTGCGCGTTTTTGTACATGTTAACGACTGAACGTTTCGCGATGATGTAATAAAAATACCCATTTTAATATTGGGAAGTCCTTGAAATGTTACAACTTACAGCCTGTTGTCCGCTACTTATGAATAAGCGAATATAAGCACAGTTGTCTTAAGTGTTATTTTAGGCAATAAGGACTAAACCGCTTGTTTTAGCAAGCACAGCAATACGAATTTGTTTTTAGCTTTAAGTATAAATTGAAGAATATAATATTTACTAATTTCGTGTGATACGATGTGTTTTTACCACTATAATCACTGCAACTAACGGTATATTCTCAGTGACCCCTGATAAAAACTTTGTGCCGACAACAATGATCAAATGGACCTTATAGAAACGAGGTGAAAACTATGAAAAGATCGTTTAGAGTAATTTAAACTCTAAACGATCTTTACACAGGTGTTATCGCTTCAGTAGTATATAAGGTGCACCGCAAATAGCTGCGAGCAATACGAACATGCACTGTACGCAACCATTATAAAAATCAAGGAACCTACACAAACAACTTACCGCTTCAGTATGTACAGGGTGCACTGCAAATAACAGCGCTGCGAGCGCAGCGAATGGGCGCTGTAACCGCGCGACAGTAACGCATGCGCGAGCGACAAGCGCGCAACACGCAGCGTGCAATGTAACGTTGCAAGCGTGCCACCACCACGGATGCAGGCCGCAGAGCGCGTAGTTTAGCCTGCAACAAATGAAAAGAAAAAGTTCATTCACATGTATTTTTTTATTTATTATGGCAACAAACAGTCATATTATATACCTACATAAACATTACAATATTAAAGGCGAGACCGAACTAAAGTGTCGCACCGCTTCACACTTCACGTTCCATAGAACTGACATTTTTTTAGCATTTATTTACTTTCCAAAATTTAAATAGGACTAATTATTATTATCAAACATTGTGATTTCAGAATAAAATCAGTAATTTAAATATTTCGTCGTCGCTTTGTTGAACTATTTATTTAATGATTTAATACAACTCGCAGGAACACAAATACTGAGCCGGGAGTTTATTTGTCCAAAAGTTTGTGTTTGTGTTTCACGCACCCTCTTCTAGTGCAAATATTGGACCGAAGGAACTATCGTGTTATTATTCATTTGGACCTGTAATACCTAATCCATACTAATATTATAAATGCAAAAGTGTCTATCTGTCTGTCTGTTTGTCGGTTACCTCTTCACGCCTAAACCGCTAAACCGATTTTACTGCAATTTGGTATGGATATATTTTGAGTCCCGGTAAAGGACAGAGGATACTTTTCATCTCGTAAAAATGTACGGTTCCCAAGCGATAAACGAATTTTGGCGCAACAGAGTTGCGGGCGTCAAGTAGTATAAAACAATATATAATCACGCTTAAAAAGCTGAATCGATTTTGAACTATAGAAAATTATAGATTAATTTTCAAAAAAAATTAAAAATATATTTGAAGTGTGTTTTTGTGAATCCAACATGTTGCGAAAACCAAGATAGAAACTCGTAGTTTCCTGTTTGTTAAAAAAGTATGAAACAGGTTGTATTATAATAAACACGAAAACAAACAACGGAAACAATAAGGGAACAGTTGTTTGTAAGTTCACCTCGTTTGCGAACTATTCCTACTTTAAAGTTCGCAGAACAAACGAAAAGGGCCTTACGGAGTCTCCAATTTGTAAGTTTAATATTACTTACCCTATCAAATTAGACCCTATAGTTGTATTTAATATTACTAGCTGTCCCGGCAAATGTTGTTTTGCCATATAAAGTATTTCGCCCATATTATTTTATTGAAGTGACTAAATAAGTATGGCACCATGGCAACGTCCATCGCTATCCCGTCGCACAAACTCGAGTCTCGAGTTGTAATGATGACAAATGCACTTGTCAATATAAAAAGTAGCCAGTAGCCGATTCTCAGACCTACTGAATATGCATATAAAATTTGGTAAAAATCAGTAAAGCCGTTTCGGAGGAGTACGGTAACTAACATTGTGACACGAGAATTTTATATATTAGATAGCTGTGCCCCGCGGTGTTACCCGCGGTTTAAGTGATATATAATAAAAGACTATGAAAAGTACCAATTATAGGGTAAAAACGGGACGATACATGGTTCTGTAATGGTTTATGGTAGTGATGATGATGAAGATGAATGTAATTTGCATAGTAGCATATGCTTTCCGTTCTTAAAACAACGTCGGAACTCCCAAACTTGTATCTATAAAGAGTTAGGAGTTCTCTCAGCACCTTCCAAACCATGGTATACCTTGGTGCAAAATCTTACTTGTTGGTAGCATATGCTTAGAATACTGCTCACGAAATTGAAGTAACCACATGTTTCCATATAAATTTTGGTGAGTTCCCTCGATTTCTTATAGATCCCTTATTTTTATGAAATTAAAAGGTTTTTGATTTATTTTTATATTTCAGTTGATTTATTTAAAGTTAAATTAAGTTTACCATTTATGACGTATAAAAAAAACTACTTGCTAGATTTCGTTCAAACCAATTTTAGTTGGTAGTTTTTATAGTAAAGTACATCATATATTTTTTTAGACTTATCATGCCCCTACTTTAGAAGTTAGAGGGGGGACACACATTTTACCACTTTGGAAGAGTATCTCTCGCAAACTATTCAGGTTAGAAAAAAAATGATATTAGAAACCTCAATATGATTTTTTAAGACCTATCCATAGATACCCGTGTGGGGTATCTATGGATAGGTCTTCAATATTGCATAGGTTAGATAAAAAAATTTTTTTTAATATAATAATATAAAAAAACTACTTGCTAGATTTCGTTCAAACCAATTTTCGTTGGTAGTTTTTATAGTTAAGTACATCATAAATTTTTTTTAGACTAATCATGCCCCTACTTTAGAAGTTAGAGGGGGGGGGAGGGGGACATTTTACCAATTTAGAAGAGTCTCTCTCGCAAACTATTCAGGTTAGAAAAAAATGTTATTAGAAACCTCAATATCATTTTTGAAGACCTATCCATAGATACCCCACACGCATAGGTTAGATGAAAAAAAAAATTTTAGTATAATAATATAAAAAAAAAACTTGTGGGCGTGGCCTGCCGGTGACTTGCGTCGCGCGACCCAGTCGCTCACAAGGCAGTGCCGTGAGGCGACCGATACAAAATGACCGTGTTTTCTTCGCATAAGATGAAATATTAATTACTTTCGTATGGGTCGCGCGACTCAGTCGCGTAGATTCGTAGGTAGCTGTCACCCCGCGACCTGCGACCGGTGGCCGGTCGCGGTCGCGCGGCTCGGTCTCGCGTCGCGGTCGTCTTGATTCGAATGCTACGTTTATAGTAGGAGACAGGAGTCCCCTATTGTAATTATAGAACGTGTGGATAATCCTTTATTTTGTTTGTTTCTTGTTTAAAATTTTACTACAAAATCTTAGAATTCCGTTCACTTACATTCACGAATACAGCTTATGTTAAATAAGAATTTTAGCTCTGCTATCACGTTCTCGCCAAAGTTTTAAAGTTCCCAAAATATTATACATTCAAGTTATTTCCGACTGAACGTGCTGGGATCTTCACCCGCAATTTACTCAGCGCTCGAACATCCTGTATATTCGGTATATAGGATATCTTGAAACAAACAAATATAATCCAAAATAAGTGGAATATTTTGAATGATGTTTCATTATTTTAATATTATTATGTAGAGAATTTGTACAGATTGGATGGACTGAATTGCATTCCTATACATTCCAGTGCCCGTGTACATTATACCAGTAGCCGTCCAGTGCTGGATTGGATTACTGGATTGGAATAATATAAGCCGGCTATAAGTTTCAGTTCACAATATTTGTATGATAGCAAATCAAATTTGAACTTTACCTAGTACCTACATAAGACGATACATGTTTTAATTAATGAGTTTTTACGCTCTATAGCGCTGCTCGCACTTTTATAGTAAATAATGATTAAACTTTAACCATGTTACTAATAAAGATAATCATCATACTAGTCATACTAATATTATAATGTGAAAGTCCGTTTGTTTGTTACCTTGTCACGCACAACCGGTGAACCGATTTTGCTGTTTGGCGATACTTTTTGTCCCGGAAAAATGTGCGGTTCCCAGCGATGAAATAAATTTTGGCGCAACGGAGTTGCGAGCCTCATCTAGTTATAATATAATAAAATATCGTTTAAACTATTCACGGTTTGCGGTCTTACAAAGATACGCAGATATTGTTTAGTAATTTCTCTGTGTAATTTTTTTGGCAAATCAAAATGATGTGTTAAATCCGTGATCTGTGTTTACCCAAACGCTACAGCAGAAGACGCGCACGTCTGAACGCGTCGTAATAATTCCAAAATCAATCTACATCTATCATCAAGTTATTCGCGACACAACTTCACAATCAGTTTAAAGTTCATTCCATTTAGCATCGCATTGCATTCGTAACTATTAGGCGCATGCCAACGGTTTATATCGCACGATGTTATAATCGCGACGATAGGTTTTTATCGCAGCGATAACCGCTGATTTTTCGTCACGCGACGTATCTAGCCTAAAGCGAGGCGAGAGGCAGAAATGTTTTTATGAAAATGTGACAGGGGAAAACTAATAACACTTAGCCGGCTTGGAATTAAAATTATTTTACGGTGCACTAGCTGAATTCTATTCGAGTTTATTTCGAATACATTTTACCGCTTTACTTTTAGATTCTAGTTTATAATTTTTATGGTAGGTGACAGATAATAATATTTTTTAGTGTATAAATAATTTTCGCCGGGGTAGTGCCTAAAGTAAAGTAAGTAAGTGGTAGGTGAAATTAAGATCCGACATTCAAAAACTGTGTTGAAAATATACCAGATATCTAGAGGTTTATTGGTTTTTTTGCTTTGTCTTTTAAGTACTGATATTATATTGTGATCTAAAAATCTAGGCTAAGCCTGAATAGATGATATTTTAGTTATCCTAAAATGAAAAATATTAATTATACAAGCCCCCCCCCCCCCCCACATACAATCCAAACATCCCAAATAATGTGAAAAGATCTCATGAGCTTTAACCAATCTTTGCAAAATCGGTTGAAAGCAAATCGAGCTCACTGAGATTAACTGGGAATCAAGTTATCAGGTGTATAGTGCCGATACAGGGTGTAACATGAGTACAGGTGATACAGACGGCTATTAAAAATCAATCTACTTCCTCTCAGCCAGGGGACTGATATCAGGCGTTTGTTTTTTTCAGGCAGCGAGTTGATTGGAAAAGGAATCTGTGTTATCAAGATGGCTTTACATAGCACAGTCGCAAACTTACCATGATTTTTTAACTTCAAGTTGTCGTTTGAACTTGGCTACAAAAACAACAATTAGGCAGGATAGGCCACAAAAAATTTAATATCATAAATTAAATTAAGGCTTAGCGTCATATACGGATATTTATGTATATTACAAAGAAATAAAGAAACTTTATTTCGTAAAACAATAAAATATCTATACATATAATAAAATCGTACAGGTAAAATTTTTGTACATTGAAAATAAACTTGAAAAAACGAGTCAGGGGCATGTTAGAAGTGTAATAGAACACATCTCAACTGTTTTTGAAATGTTTGTTTCTCTGTCTGTTTGTCTGTTTGTCTGTTTGTACAGGCTAATCTCTGAATCCGCTGGACCGATTTCAATGAAATTTGGCATGGTGATACCTTACATCCCTGGTCAACATTTTAGATACTTTTTTTAACCGACTTCCAAGAAAGGAGGAGTAAATGTTTACTTTGCTGTTTGTGGTCCGATTGTCAAAATTCTTTTTAGGGTTCCGTAGCCAAATGGCAAAAAACGGAACCCTCATAGATTCGTCATGTCTGTCTGTCTGTCCATCTGTCTGTCCGTCCGTATGTCACAGCCACTTTTCTCCGAAACTATAAGAGCTATACTATTGAAACTTGGTAAATAGATGAAGTTTGTAAACCGCATTAATATTTTGTTACAAAAATGAAAAAAAAATTAAAATTTTTAGGAGTTCCCATAGGTACAACTGAAACAAAAAAATTTTTTTTTCACCTAACCTATGCGTATGGGGTATCTATGGATAGGTCTTTAAAAATGATATTGAGGTTTCTAATAATATTATTTTTTTCTAACCAGAATAGTTTGCGAGAGAGACTCTTCCAAAGTGCTAAAATGTGTCCCCCCCTCTAACTTCTATAGTAGGGGCATTATAAGTCTAAAAAAATATATAATGTACTTTACTATAAAAACTACCAACGAAAATTGGTTTGAACGAAATCTAGCAAGTAGTTTTTTTTTTTTTTTGTTTATATTTAAAAAAAAAAATCATCTAACCTATGCGTGTGGGGTATCTATGAATAGGTCTTCAAAAATCATATTGAGGTTTCTAATATCATTTTTTTCTAACCTGAATAGTTTGCGAGAGAGACTCTTCCAAAGTGGTAAAATGTGTCCCGTCCCCCCCCCCCCCCCCCTCTAACTTCTAAAGTGATAAGTCTAAAAAATATAATATGATGTACTTTACTATAAAAACTACCAACGGAAATTCGTTTGAACGAAATCTAGCAAGTACTTTTTTTTTATACGTCATAAATGGTAAACCTTAAATTAACTTTCATTAAATCAACTGAAATATAAAAATAAATCAAAATCCTTTTAATTTTATAAAACTAAACCTTATTGCTGCTGCGGAACCCTTCATGGGCGAGTCCAACTCGCACTTGGCTGGTTTTTTTGCTGTATAGATTGTAAACCCGAATTTGATACCATGTTTAGAAAAAGGTAATTTTCACTTCTTTTAAGTAAAATTAACATAATATGCTACCGAAAAGTAAGATTCAAACCAAGTCATATCCTACGCCCTAGGGTATAGGACTTCGGAAGGTTCCGTTGCTGAACGGAACTCCTGACCCCTTATATTTTTTTTAAATACTGGAAGCACATGCCATATCACCACCATCATTACACCATCCATAACCACATTATGATGCTTTTGTTGTTTTTTTTTTTTGTAAGTATTCTTTTGCATTGAAAGGATCAAAATGGAAATTGATAATTATTTCAGCGTTTCTGTGCCGATTTGTAGATTTCTTACTTTAAGGGATATAATTTGTATTTGATGCTATGGTCGCGAAGGTGAAAATTTCCTAATGGGATCTATGAGTAATGGAATTGAAGAAACTCCTCTAAATTTACAACGACAATGGATATTGACCACTGCGTATCTCAATTCAATAACGGCCATGGAATTTGAAAGTCAAACTTTAGGGACCTAAATTAGTAGATAGCATCACCTATGTGCTCGACTTAAGACAGTATGTTTGAACAAACCACTCATCATGTTCTCTGGGAGAGTTTTTTTCTGGCAAGACGAAAGAACTACAATGCTAGACAACCTACATTGTAAATCTGATGTCGCATACTACGGTGATATTGGGACAGTACTAGGAACTTCCGTGCCTGCAAGCGTTTTTGTCACAATTATTATTGGCAATAGTCTAACACAGCAAGTTCCAATATTAATTTAGCTATTATAGCTTAGTAGTCATAATTATTACAGTTTATATTTGTGGTGCTCCTTTTTCAGTGATTTGACATTCGGTCACTGATTTTGTGCTATCTCAGCTTATGGGAAGGGGAATTAGAATCTTCATAATTCTATTTTCTTCTGATTAATTTCGTTGCGGGTCCCAAACCAGTTTGAGCATGTCCTTCGGGTTCCCTAAGATCATAATATCAAATTTTAGGGAAGCACCATGATTCCTGACCTACAAGAGCAAGAGGTAAAAGTTAAAGAGGTATAGATGCCTACATTAAATATCCCGTCTTCTTTCGTCTATCCTCTGTCTCCGTCACATGTTCCTGGCCCCTGTTGTCCACGTCAAGCGGTCTTCGAAGAAAGGATTTTTCAAAACGATATCTGTGGTTCAAGCCCCGCCGACGAAAGTTACTTAAAAGAGCTTTCAATGTTCCTGGGTCTTTGATGTAAATTAAAAACTTCGAGTGTATTGTACCTAATATTAATCCTTATCCAAATAAAATAGTTTTTGATGGGTATTAAATTTTCTAAATTTCGATTATAATAACACACATTCACGCGGACGAAGTTGCGGGCAACAGCTAGTGTACAATAAAAATAATATTCCAAAATCAATTCTTATCAGTCATCATCATCATTCATCATCAATGCTGAGGAGTGAGGACGCAAAAGTGTAAGGTACTTGTCAATTACAGAAAAAAACTAGTAACTTTGGTAACGATAAACGATTTGGTTGAAATTCTACATGTTTAAAAGGCATTGAAAGTCTATTTTATACCTTCAATATTTTTCCTTTGGAATGTAAGCCTCGAATAATATTTACCACTTACTTAGCCGAATGCCTAAATTATCTACTTCCATTAAATAGTTCAAAACACAACGAAATCCGTTGAACATTTTCAAAGGAAGAAAATGTTCAAAGGATTAAAATATGATAACCACAACGGAAATAACAAAACTATCTATAGATAGGTATTTTTCAGTCGGATGCGACGACGGCAGCAAGATAACAAAAATAGAAGGAATTTCAATCTAGCGCCGGGCCATAGAGTCCTTTAAATTTCAAATTTGGAATGCTCTTGACTTCCGAGTAGTGCAGACGGTTTTATTTTTTTTATTCATACTAACATAACTTTTGATGAATGGCTCTTTACTTCTAAGTTTATCTTTTGGGATAAACTTAGAAGTAAATGAATACTATGCAATCATTTTTTTCTACTCAATAGTAGAAAAAAAAATTAAACAAAAAAAAAAACCTACGAAAATGGGCTGGGAACGGTACTCTCGTCACTTTTGACAAAAAAAAAACAGATGCAAAAGTTTTTGCTTTAACGTCTGATGAGAATCAAACTTGATTTCTGCGGCATTCGCTTTTAAAATTTTTGCCGCAATACTTTTCAATAAAAAACAAACACTCGATTCTAAATTTGAAACAATAAAGGCGGTAAGTCAGCGGTTATGTCAGACGCGGGCAATATGAGCACGCGAGGTTAAAGTTTTGATTCTAAGCTTTCATTAGTGGCGAGTTTAGACACTGTCTGCCGTAATAGCGATCTATAATTGTAGAAAATTATTTTCCTTTTCAACTTTGCGTTACGACGACACCAAAATTATATTTAATATACCCAAAACACACACTATTTTTGATCGTCTACCTACCCTTTTCTTAATATCTCTCACTGCTTACTAATATCTATTTTATTAGCATTTCTATGACCACTGCATCCGTTAAAAAAATATATATAAAGGGATGTACTTATTATACGATTTAAATATAGTATAAAACTTGAGACACTGACTTAATCTTTCTCTCCTTGTAAAAAAGATTTCTAAAATTTGCTGTCATAAAAAAATTCAAAAATTTTTGAGAACTATGAAACTAACGTGCTAAACGTAATAAACCAAAACCACAGGCAATAAAACCACAGACAAAAAATTCGATACGAGTCAATTTTCATTATCCGTCTCGTTTGTAAAACAATAAAGTGTTAATTAAAATTTGGATGTTTTATACAATACAGCACCAGTACAGCTTTGTGCAGCAAATCGATTCCGAAATTGATTCAATGTCGTCGACGTATGAAACGTCCAAATTCCACCACGAAAATGTGGAGTTGACTGTCACAAATTTATTTAAAGACTTTTATTATAAGCTTATCACTACTAATTACTTTATTAAAACTATTTTATTTTATCGAATAATTGTAATAAAATTATTATTTTGGTTCATTTAATTTTAATCGCATACATTTTTTCGAGATAAGTATCCTAAAGTATGTCCTTTCCCAGTACTCAAAGTATCTCCATACCAAATTTCAGCCAAATTGGTTCATCGGCTTGGGCGCGAAGAGATAACAGACAGAAGGACAGACTCACTTTGGCATTTTTATTAGTATGGATAGTCTTAAATCTAGATTAATAACGTTACAGCAAAGTGTAAAACTGACAAACTAGCTTTATCAAACTTTATGTGAATCTAAAACTAAAAGTTGATAATCGCGCTTGAATTTTGGATAAAAACTTGTTAGTTCGTAGTTAAAGTGGTCACACAAAATGGCCATCATTGGCGATCGCCTTTTTAATTAAAATTTCAAACTTCGTCCGATGGTGACGGATACAAACTGTATCTGTTAAATTCTAATGAAGCCTCATTATAGTTGGTCAGTTAGGAAATTCGGTACCTATTTGAATATCGTGTCATTAATAATTGGAAGTATTTAGCGTCGAAAATCAATATTATGTGCAATATTTAAATATTTTTTTACATGAATAATGCAGTGGTAAATACGACCTGCCAACCTTCAAGAAGAGAGCGAATACGCTACGTTCTCTTCTTCGTTCTCGGTCTTTAAAGAGGGAATACTAAAAGGCCGGCAACGCACCTGTAACTCTTCTGTTGCGAGTGTCCATGTGTGTGTGATCGAAAATTCGGCAGAATTTAATAACAAAACTCGAACCACAAGTATCGACACGCTGGAACAATCGAAAAATCGAACTCAATATTGTAAAGTCGATTTCTATTACGATTAATTGACTGATTGGATTTGGAGTGTCCTTTTATTGCGTAGTGGGACTAAGCTTTATGGCGCTAAAGACCCGCTGCGCTAAAACTGGGATTATTTGCACTAGATTCGATTAGCTTTGTCGTATGTTAGTCTGTTATATCTGCTCTCAATAATGGGATGATAGTACAGAACAAAAATTTAATTTTAAAATTTATGAATACGTAAATATTTGAGAAATACTTATTTGAGTTCAGTTTAAAATTTAAGCTAAGATTTCATCTTTTTTTCATTTCGTTACGTCGTCGTCGTAATCTTATAAACTTTATTGCAATATAATATAACTAGATGACGCCCGTTACTCCGTTGCGCCAAAGTAACCGTACATTTTTCCGGGATAAAAAGCCTATGGCATTTTTTGGGAGTCAAAGTATCTCCATGCTATCAAAATCGGTTCAGCAATTTGGACGTAAGGAGGTAACAGACAGACAAATAGACGCACTTTCGCATTTATCAGGGCGAGCGAAGCGAGCCCTAGTATATCCCACAACCTGAGCACTTTATGGAAAAACTATCACGCCTATTGATTTGTGCTTTCATATCTTTATGTATAATATGTAAATGTGTTATCATCGGTCAGTCAAGGTTTGGTTACTATTAAAATATAAAAAAAAACTGCCTTAAAGATTATTACCACGCAGAAAAACGACGCGAGCCAGGAACAAAGCTCGGCTTTTAGCCAGTTATTAGTGTAAGTATGGTAGTAAAGATTCCATTTGTTTTTAGATGTTGCTATTATCAATTACTAATTTATTTCAAGATAATAAAGTAAAAAATAACTTCCGGCGAAGCGCGTAGCACCCTCGTAGCACTTGCTACGAACTTCGTAGACGTTTGTTACAATCTTCCTAATATTTTTCACGCACTGCATTCCAATACCGATATTTCAATGTGTATGTACTCTTGTAGTGGTTAGTGTTAAGTTTTTTATAGCTCACAAATGCAATGTGCCGTCACGTCACTACGAAATTTTAACTTTTAGAGAATTTCCCGTGTCGCGCCTCATTCCCCTTAACAGAAAAGAGAGGAATTCTCAAACGCTCTTGCAATAACAGGCTGACCTAAATACACTCGAATATGACCTCCTACCAAAAGGATTTGTTTAATCTTGACAAATGCGTGTAAAAATGTAAACAAGAGCTGCGGGAACAATTTCTCAGGGGTCCCAAACTGGCGGCAATTTTTTGCGGTGACAAATGACGTGTCGCGCGACAACTGACACAAAAGTTGCAGTTTCATGCATAATTCTGACGTTTTGGTTTAAGCTTTTCGGTCCTTTGGTAGGGTTGTGAATGGAGGAGAGTAATAGGTGTTGTTGAACTATATACTCAAAGCTTTTGCTCACCACGTAGCCCATGGAGATGTACAGTTTTCCACGGAATAATGTACTTTCCATTCTTGACTGTTTCCAGAAAATATTTGTTAACTTAGAGCCTAATAAAAATTTGTATGAAATATTTACAATTTGACAATTTTGATATTTTTTCATCTATGTATTTTCTTTTAAGGTTTCAAGGTACCACAAAGATATTCCTTGTGGTAAAACCTTCAATATTATAACATCAGAAATCAATAATGATAACAATGATATTTAACTGTGAATGAGCGCCATTTGTGGGTTATACGCGGTAGGGCTCTTGTAATTGCCCCATAATAGTTACTTCAATGTCACTAATGACAGCCTCGCCGCTAATGATACCCTCACATATCCATATAAACAAACCAGCATTTCGTTATATAAACACGCCTTTGCACAGTATTTTTCTACCCGATTAGGGTACAGTTCATACTGCAACAAACATCGATGCAATGCAATGCATTCTTAATGAGCCATTCAAAACTTTATTTACTTCGCAAGAAGATACACATCGAATTGACAGAATTGCTGCTCGAGGTGTCAGGCCTTGTCCAAATAATTTTGAATGGCTCATTTAAATGCACCTTAAGGCTACGTTTCCACCAGAAATGTGTTGCGAGGAATGTGTTTTTAAGATCCGATAGAATCGCTGCGCTGAGCGAGGTCACGTCAATGAAGCGATTCTATTGTTTTTAAAAAACATATTCCTCGCAACACATCTCTGGTGGAAACGCAGCCTAAGTCTTAATGCCTCGCAATATTGCAATATGAAAAGTGCACCAAAGATGCATAATATAGCATGACCAATTTAAGGGGTATGTCAAGCGCAAAACGTTGTCTTATAATTTGCAAGGCGCGAAACGAAAAAACTGAAGTAAAATTCACTTTAAAATTGAAGCCTTAAAATTTTATAATAATAAAAATGGTCAAAGATTTAAAAACGAGGGCGGTGAGAATTTTCCTCAAATGTTCAGCGACGATAGCATCTGCAGAATTTTAAAATAAATGAAGATCCTAGTGTACCTTTTATGAAGAGAATGGGTATTTTTTCTTTCTCTTTGTTCAGAAATTACTTTAAGAAACTTTCAAACTGTTTAATCACGCGGAGAGTATTTTTTTCTTTTGTTGAATACGGCGGCCTATTGTCTTTGGAATTAACGCGTTCGAAATAATACTCTGGGATACCGCGGGCGGACTGGTTGAGATGAGATCTTGAAGATTTTGTTATTTTTGGGAAAGATGTGGGCCATATCAATAATGGCAACAGGTAGGTACTTGAAATGTTGACTAAATATTCAATTATATTTATACTTTCTTAATTGATCCCATACTAAAAACACAATTTTTGGCTATTTTTCTTCTTTAATGGTACCGAACCCTTCGTGCGCGAGTCCAACTCGCACTTGGCCGATTATTTTTATTAATGCCATGTAGGCAAAAACCATTTTGTTACTTACACCCTTTTCATTTCGCGTTTGTTTTCTATGAGATTCTCTCATAGAAAAGAAAGGACCCAAAACGGTTTTTTTAGTTTAACGCGGCGTCACCTTAATTAAAAGCAATCACAATGATAAAGATGAAATTGGCGATGCGAACTGATGTATCGGGCTGTCAAAAGTGATTATTTGGAATCCTGGCGGCCAATAGCGTCCATTTCCATTGTCGAAATATTCATTGTGTAATTGCAATTACGGTACAGTCGCCGGCCCAAATTGCGCTTACATCGTCCTGTGTTTGTTCGGAAATTAAAGTCTCAAACTGATCGGTCGATGTATCTATGTTTCGGCGTTCAAAGCGATTCTGTAAGCACTTATCTATCAGTTACCAGAATATGACTAAAATTACTGTTCTGTGAAAACATAATATCTGTGCTTAGTAAGCAGACTATGCAAAAGTCACGCGACGGAAGTTCCGCGGCTTTGCGTTACGTTTTGAATATTCGGCGAATGAAACACCATATGACCGAACTTATGCTTACCTTAAACAAGTTGAACCAAGCCTGATTTTTAAAATAGGGGACAAACAAGCAAACGGGTCACCTGATGAAATGCAACTACCGTCGCTGACACTCGCAACATCAGAAGAGCTGCAGGTATGTTTCCGGCCGGAAAAGCTTGCCGAAATTAGATTAACCGAAAAAATATACCGTAAAAAAATTCCTCATTCCCGTATTCCCGAAAAGGCAATAAAAAGACAAACAATGCCCAGCAGACTGTACAAAGATCGGGAACGCACGTTTTATTTTTGATTTACAATTATGGCCGCCACCTGGCGCAATGCCTTTGTCCGATTGTGCTGCTCGCGGCCATCGCTGGCATTGGCAATACCGCGGTAACGTCAGCAGAAAAATATGAGTTCGGTGTAGGGAACGTGCGGGAACTACAGGTAGCAGCGATAAATTCGCGGCCACAATTAAACTTATATTAGACTGGATGACGCCTGCAACTCCATTGCGGCGAAATTCCTTTATCACGGGAACTGTACATTCTTCTGAACAAAAATGTAGTATGAATAGTTATAATAGGAATTATTTCTCGCGCTATGGGTAAGACCTTATTATAAGAATTTACAGGAACACATTTTTTTGGATTAAAAAGTTTCCTATGTGTTAATTCATAGTCTAAGCTGTTACATGTCATTCTTCATGTTGTATAATGTAAATACCTGTGCCAAATTACATATAAATTGTTGCAGCCGTTCTTGGGTTTAGCGCGTTCAAATTAACAAATTCTTTGTCTTTCATATTATATTAGTATTGTTTTCGCACTAAGAATTAAGGAACCTTAACCTCTCTACTAGAACTTGGTGCTCTATTAGAAGTCTATGTAGAACTCGGCTTAACATTATATGTGAACTTGGATCAAAAGTATTACAACATTCGTTTTTATATTCTCGTCGTTGATTGTACTGGCACGGGGTTGAAATTACATTTGAATAATTTAACTATATGTAACGGAACTTCCATATGATGAAAATTGTCACAGCATTGTCCCCAATATTGTGTTCCTGGAAAATATTCCATTGTGCCAAAGAATAAATAGATATTCATCAGAAATATAAAATTGAATCAAGCCTTATGTTCACTTTAAGTTGTACTTAGAATTCATTATTATTTAATAAATAATTGCAGTAATTAACTGTGTTCATAATTAATCAAATCAACCGTTAGTTTGAGGAAATTCTATTGTAAATTAATTATTAGTTTGTCATAATATTAATTAATTGTATAATTTCTGAACGACACAAGCTCCTATTTTTTTATCGTACTAAAACAATGCTCCTAGATATTATTTAATTATTTATCAAATTTACGCTGGTAAAATCTATCTATATAAATAAAAATTAATTTTAAGTGTTAATAGTCTTGCTAAAACTCTAAAACGGCTGAACCGATTTGGCTAATTTTATTCTTGAAATATTTGTTGGTGTCCAGGGGAGGTCCAGTATAAAATAAACAAAAAAGTTGTAATAGTATAAAATATTAAAATAACAATTTTTTTACGTTAACAATATTTTCAATGCAGTTAATATAATATTGTAGTAGCGCACATTACACGTCTAGTGCGCCATAAATAATAAAATAAATGTCCACGTCTAGGACACGATGTAAATCCAATTAAAACGCGATCCGAAAACAAAATAAATCACTCACTCGTTCATTCATCAAACCGTTCATTTGTCGCTCCATTCATTCTCGAATATTAAAAACTCCATACGAGCAATAACGGAAAAGTTTTTCAATAAAATCGGTCACAATTCACTTATTTAAGTGCATTGGTCGGCGACGCGCGAACCACAAGATTAGCTCGCTGCTGGAATATAAATGTTATGAAACTCAGCTCACTGTTTCATACGAATTCGCTTAGACTTATTCGAACATTTAAATTTATTTGTTTTGACGCTGAATATAAACAGTATCAAGCGAGCACGTCATATAATGCGTGAGTTCCGAAATTTAGCCCAGTATACTGGTCAATGCTTATGGTGTCATATTATTATTGTGTCTGATATAATAATTGTATTGGTGTGCTGCTAGTGAGAGCGTGACGTATTTTAATGACATCTCAACAAACAAAATGTACGCTAATGCACTGATGTATATTTTGGAACGAATCAACAGTATGACGTCGATTTTAGACGTCATGAGCACTGACTAGTACATTGGGGTAAATTTCGGAACTTACCGAGTATTTTTTTTGTAACAGGACACAAAACGGTATTAATTTTAAGGACTAATTGGATGCTGTTAAGCATTTGTGTACTATCCCAAAAAATACGTATTGAGTTATGAATGCAGTCATGTTCTTTGGACGATTTAGAACAAGACTGCATTCTTGCTTATAAATATAAATGCTTAATAGAGACCAATTAATATTTTCACCAATATCAATTGATTCCTAGGCAGTTGACAGACCAACGTCATTTGGTCGGATCATGTTAATTCAATGTTAATTGTGATGTGTCGGCTGGGTTTGACGTAAAGCGACCAAACTACGTAGGTCCCCCATCTGCCTAGGAATCAACTTCTCTGATAGTGTAGTGTAGTGAGTACATATTAAGGCGCTCTACCTATGCTATTTCGCCCTATAAGTAAGAATTAACTTTAACAATCAAACCTCTGTTCGAACCACGGAGTTAGTTCGAACACAATGACACTGTCCAACAATTGGAATGTCACCGCAAACGGCCCGCGTCACGGCGCGGGACCGCAAATTGCACCGCGCCCCGTCACGGCTACAGTTTAGTTTACGATCAAATCCCGCGTAATGAGCTCAATTTAGGTGACGATTCGCGTAATTATTGCTAATAGTGCGTAACGGTTATAGACTAGACATTAGAATTCCATTCCTAACGAATGAGGGTGTTTGAAATTCTATTTGCCACCAGGTGCCGCTATGTAGCCTTAGGGTCTATCGTGTCAATTAGGCATATTATCGTGACTCATGACAACTATATCGTGACACATGACAACTATATCGTGACACATGACAGCTATATCGTGAAATATGACAGCAGTTTGACACGATAGACCCTAAAGGTCAATTCAGACCGCAACGCGACGCTTAGATGCATTTCTAAATTTGTATGGATTTGACAGATTTGCAAGACGTCTCACTCTCACGAAATCTGTCAATTTAGTACAAATTTAGAAATGGATCTACACGTCGCGTTGCGGTCTCAACCCGTCGATAGTGGGAAAACGAGACACAATAGATATTCTATTGTGTCTCGGTCACCGGTGACCGTATGGGGCTTGATGAATTAATTGACCCTTAGGCTACATATAGCGGCACCTGGTGGCTAATAGAATATCAAACACTGAGGGTGTCGGGCTGATTGTACTGACCACAATCACACTGACCACTCGCTGAAATATTAGCGCCCCCAAAAACATAACCTTCTGGCGTAGTCGAGTAAAATGCTAGATGTCATGCAATTTCGTTGCAGAAACCGTATATTTTTCTGGGATTGAAATATTCTTTCCTGGAGTTCAAAGTATCTTTTTAGGAAATTTCATCGACTGAGATTTTAGCGGTTATAGCGTAAAACTTGTGACTGAGTTTGAGTGTGAATACGGCTGGAGTTACGCTGTATGTATACAGGGTGTAACAAAAATAAGTGATAATACTTTAGAGTGTGTACGTGTTCTTTGTAAAGAGTTCACTGTGAAAGTGGCAGCGCTGAAAGACGAATATTTTTTTTCACTTTCGTATGGGGAAACTCGTGACGCTCGGGCCCTTGCCCATACAAAAGTGAAAAAAAAAATTTAAAGCGTTAAAATAGCAAACTTTATTTTAAAATATATGACGCTGGGATGCTTACTCATACAAATTACAAAAAATCGGCCAAGTACGAGTAGGACTCGCGCACGAAGGGTTATAGAGCAAAATTATGCCAAAAATTGTGTTTTTTGTATGGGAGCCCCCTTTAATTATTATTTTTTAATTTTATTATTAAATATTAAAGAACACATATAACTAAGTACTTCGAGAAAAATTCAAGTACCTACCTGTTGCCATTATTGATATAGAGCAAAAAAGGCCGAAAAAATCACGTTATTTGTATGGAAGCCCCCCTTAAATTTTAATTTTATTTTATTTTTAGTATTTGTTGCTATAGCGGCAACAGATATACATAATCTGTGAAAATTTCAACTCTCTAGATATTACCGTTCTTGAGTTACAGCCTGGAGACAGACAGACAGACAGACGGACGGACAGACGGACAAACAACGAAGTCTTAGTAATGGGGTCCCGTTTTTACCCTTTGGGTACGGGACCCTAAAAAATCGCTCTTTAGGCGTTGTTACTTTAACAGTCAACTCTATACAAGGAACACATACACAACCTAAATTATAATCACTTAGTTTTGTTACACCCTGTATACTGCAGTCTAAAAACTAAAAGGCACTGAATCTGTCGCTGTTTAATTCGACTTTAATGTAAATTGTGCTAACTCGATTTTTCACTTTCACGATTCTATCAGAGCTGCACGGTGCTTTTTTCATCGCTTTAGGTAACATAATTAGCTTTTAAGCTGCCATTTTATGGACGTTGAAATCTTTTATTTTATATCCTATTTGTATTTTAAGGGATATTGCACTCTTCTTATTTAATGTTAAAATGCAATAGATATTTAATAATAATAATAATAATTAAATACTTATTGCATTTATCAAGACCAGCACGCATCCATTTCAGTTAGAATTAATGACAATCATACTGTCATTAATTATTGCAATCAAATAATTATTTATATGAAGCCTTAGGATCACTGCAGATATACAATTTCAAGTTGGCCGACTATCGTACAAATTGCGTAGTATCACAATTTAATTGGACAACTTTTTAATTGTAGGTAATCGGAAAGGAATCGCGGTTCTTATACGATTGGTGTCCAATTATTTAGTTGTACAATTTAGTTGAAAAAATGTGCGAGCTCTCATAAGTCGCTATAGCTATTGGTATACCATGCAATTTAGTTGGCCAACTTGAAATTGTAAGTCTGCGGTCGCTCTTAGCTTCCTAAAATCCATACTGATATTATAAATGCGAAAGTGTGTCTGTCTGTCTGTTGACACTTCACGCCCAAAGCACTGTTAAACGATTGTGCTGAGGTATGGAAATACTTTGAGTGCCGGGAAAGGACATACGATATGTTTTATTACGAAAAATGTACGGTTACCGCGCGATAAGCGAACTTTGGCGCAACAGAGTTGCAGGCTTCATCTATTTATACAGGGTATAACAAAACTAAGTGATAATACTTTAGGGTGTGTATATTTCACCTATAATATACCTAGAGTTCATTGTGAAAGTAGCAGCGCTGAAAGAGTAACTTTTTTTCTCACTTTTGTATCGAAATTTTCATGACGCAGGGGTGCTTGCCCATACAAATTAAAAAAATGCTCTTTCAGCGCTGCAACTTTCACAGTGAACTCTTTATAAGGGACACATAAACGCCCTAAAGTATTATCACTGAGTTTTGTTACACCTTGTATATAAGTTACATGGTAGCATCTCCATTAAAGTCAGTATAATATCAGACTTTACCAAATCCCACTTTGAAAACTTCGAGCTAATGTTATTCCGCAGGGCGTAAAGTAATATGGATTAATACTAGGCATTCGTGTTGTTCAAGACACGTGCACGGTGCAACTTGCTGCAAGAACTTTACGTGAAAATAATAATAATATTCATCCTACAAAATATAAATTTGATACAGTAGAGCTTAGACGAGTTATTTAAATCAATCTTTCTAAGCACAGGCAGAATTTTCGAGAATATTAAATGAATACAAATCGAAACGATCGATCGCATAACATCTTGATTGACCTTAAGAATCATACCCTTTAAAAGTATTTCAATCATAATTCAATTATGCAGGACATATTATATCAGAGACACAATCCACACCATACACATTTGTCCTTGCCTATAGCTTCAACAGAGAATCAATAGATGGCATAGCGCCAGGAATTGGGAATAGCCAATCTTGGACAAATCAAGCCAAGTTATGTAAGGCCAGTCACTGTGATTTCAAGGAATTTGGACCGGAACGGGGCACATCAGCTTATTTTATTGACTATGCGACTTCGTCCGCAAAAGTCCACAGAAACTATACTGGAATTAAATTATACTGTGAGTGATGTCAACTGAAACCGGAATATGTAAAGCTACATTCTAGATGACCCGATAAACGTTGCTTTGCTATAAACGTCGTGGAAATATGATTGAGAGCGAGAGTTGAAAAATAGTTTATAAATACTTTTAGTATAATTTGTGACCAATCTCTATTTTATCTCAACCTGAAACCCCGAGATTCAATTTACCGCTGATAAGGATAATATGCCTAATAGTTTGTGCATTTATTCAAAACTTTCCTCCTCGAAATACATTACAGTGGCGAACTGCGAACTTCGGCGCGTTAGAGTGCGAAGAAGGGGAGAGTTGAGGCAAGGGGGGAGGGGGGAAGTTGAGGCAGGAGTAGTAATGCGGGCGATAAGTTACCGGCCCATTAAGCGTAAGCCGTATTGACGACGAGGTAACTCGTCAGCCGTATTCACAGCGAATTTTCGTCAGCCGCATTCACGACGAAGTCTCGTCAGCCGTGTTCAAGACGAAGTGTCGTCAGCCGCGTTCACGACGAAGTCACACTACTCAAGTAACGGTAAGACTCTTCTCGAAGAATGTGTCAACTTACCAAAAGTTTGCATACACTTTCAACTTTTAAATACTCATTTCACGTCTTTACAGATATTGTCAGGTAAGATGGTCTACAGGCCTACAAGGATTTTATAGCTGTCGGGTCCTATCTACTGGTAGATAAATGAAAGATGCAAGCGATAGGACTCCGATATATTATTAGACTAATTACAATGTTGGTAACTAAGGTATGTAGTGGACGTGCGCGTGCGCCGGTGGTTCGGGCAGAAGAGAGCGAGCTCCGCCGCGCAGCTCGCCGCCGTCGCCGCTCCAAACCCGTTCCGCCTTGTCCCCCGGCACCCCCGCAGGTCCGCGAGGTCCGTGCGCCAGGGACGTCGCACTTATGCGATGTCCATATTACGTGGACATAGCACTTAGTTATATTTATATATTTTACCATTTATTGCAGGCATCTAGGCCCATAATACAAATACCTTACAGACTAACATACATATTCATATTATAATAAATACCTTAAGGACTAACATACATATTATTATTATACAGGTGCAATTAAACATACCGGCCATTTTTTTTTAAACATGGGATGCGAAACTGCTGTCACTACGACCTATTAATTCTACTAGCCCTTCAACTACGATAAGGCCCACTTAGGCCGCGAGAACAATAGATTTACAATAGATTTCCAAGAATCCGCGATCGAAGGACTAGAATATATTAATTATTGTATACAAGTCGTTTAATGCGCGCGGAACGTACATTTTTAGCTCCTATATGTCCTTTTAAGGACTCAAGGTTACATTTAAATCTGTTCAGTGGTTTCAGCATGAAGACGTAACAGACAGCACGCAAATTTTTCAGATTCAAAGCCAACATTATAAACCGCTGAAAATAATATAGTTGTCTTAATTATATTCATAGCGAAAACCTCACAATGCTCTAAAAGTAAACAGAGGTCCGTAAAATTTGTGAGAACCATTGAACTAGAGGTCATAAATGAATAGCGTAAGTTCTGTTCAACAGCCTTCCATCGCATGAGCCTTGTGTCCGTCACGATAAAGTCCAAATTCGCTCGTCGGACGTATATTTATAGCAGTTTCGTTTATTTAAAACGTATACTTTACGGTCGAATGAATAGCCTTTTAGTTTATTTTATGTTTCAAGTATATTTTTTGCTTTTAAATGGTTAACTTTATTAATCAAACAGCTCTGATACAGTATAAAATGGGTCAGAAGTTTTTTGTTTCTTTCTTCCTTTGTGCTAGCGCTAAAGTTTTAAACACTTGGGGAGCAAACTTTAAATTCACTTAGTATGTAGTGAATAATTGAATATATGATATATGAAATAAAAAATATTACCATTACTTCCAATAGATATTATCATTTGGAAGTAATGGCATATTCTTTATTTGAAGTTGTCAATAACAACAATTCGAAACAACTTACAAAAATTACAACGTACAAACTGTTATATTCTTAATTCAAAAACACTAAGCCGAAGAACACTAACATCAAAAATATATTATCATCAATCATTTTAAGGTTGCATTCACATCTTGTCTGCTACTGGAATCTTTTGGTTTCGTTTCGTTTGACCCATAACTGATAGGAATCAAACCAGTAAAATCTCTTCTATTCACAACTAGATGACGCCCGCAACTCCGTTGCGCCAAAATTCGTTTATTGCGAGGGAACAGTACATTTTTCCGGGATAAAAAGTATTCTATATCCTTTCCCGGGACTCAAAGTATCTCCATTTCAAATTTCAGCGAAATAGGTTGAGTGTTTGGGCGTGAGAGGTAACAGATAGACAAACACACTGTCACATTTATAATACTAGTATAGATATCATCTACTTATTTATTTATTTCGATTCACCAACAGAATAATATCATCTCACACATTAAAATAAAAGACAAACAATAGTAACTTATAGGTTAAATGACTTCCAATGACAGGTGAAATATAGCACGAAATGGCGACAAAGAAATTAGTGATGAAAATGAGAAGAAATGAGGTGAGAAACGATTGTTACATAACAATTTGTTCCATATAAACTAAACAAGGTTACATTATGTCTTCATCAAAGAACCTTTCAGTATAATATTATGGACTATTAATAACCCCAGTATCTGATTACTTTACCGTCCAAAAGTGATCCAAGACACATTATGTAAGTCCAAGTACAAAACTAACTGTAATCGCTCACCGAACTACGTTCAACTAACGAAGTTTAATTGTCTTGAACTTATTTTAAACTACAGTTTGATGTCATTTATCATGTTTTATTATGCCGGCTTTCAACGTAGAGCTAACAAATCGATTTTTAACAACTACGTGATGAAATAAAATATAACAAACACAATGTTGTGTGCAAAAACGATGAATAATATGTCCTCTACGAAAATCGGTTGCATTATGTAATCGATTACTATCAATAGAGGTCATATTCGTATAATATTATGATTTTCCATGACTTATGTTGATTGTATTATAGACAGACTCACAATCATAGTTTTTTTAATATAGCCAATGTGATACCACCAAGCGTTTACAAATGAAAAACTAATTTTTTTTTTCAAAAAAAATTTAGCCTTCATTAATCTTCTAGAATCTAATATTTTCGGAGCAGTTTTTACTATACTTAAGTAATAATATAGAAGTATAAAGTCTTAAAAAATTGCCCCTTGCTTTTGAGTTAATATGTGTGATGTGTGATGTGACCTTAAGGGGATTACAGATGCTAGAAAATGAAAAAGTAAATCTATTATCTAGCGCAGTCTTGGATAGTAGTATATGGAGGTAAAAATTTCGTTTAAAATATATATTTCTATTCCAAATTCTTTAATATTATTTAATAATGAATACCTACTTTTACATAAACAAATGAAAGTAAAGTAAAGTAAGTAAAGTATCTCGTAAAGTGTACTTTCTGATATAATTGCTTTAAATACTTGAAAAGGGGGTCCAGCGTAATTTTTTTTATTGCGGTTATACTTTTTATTAAAACTTAAAAATACTAAAACCTCTTTGATAATTAGTCTTTTAAATAATATATATTTTTTGAATCAATTTGCATCTCAACTTTCTTAGATAACTGCATCGAAAAACAGAGATTTTTCTACATCTAGCCTCTGTTATTCTCTTAACACTTTGTTACGAAAGTAGCCTAAATAAAAGCTATTTATACGAGTACAAGATTGATGCGGCCAGCATTTAGGCTATTACGCTAATGGCAGTTCTTTGTTAGTGTTAATTAGAAATACATTTCCTTATAATTGTTGCTCAGAACTCCAAAGGTTTTTAGTAAATCAGCGGCCATTATTTTAATCTACTACTTCCTGTATCGTGGCAAGACGGCGAGACTTTCCATTGAAAAGGATGGACAAAGTAATAAATTGATATAGATCACGAAAAAACTTAAGATTACAGACAGTATTCCATTTTAAGGTATCTTTGTGGGAAATAGATACTAATAATATAAATGCGAAAGTGTGTCTGTCTTTTAGAGGTAAGAACCTCTTCACGCCACGCCCAAATCGCTGAACCCATTTTGCTGGATATCTCTATATCCCGGGAAATGACAAAGGATAATTTATGTCCTCTCCTATGTCCTCTACCCAGGAGAGCACATAGGAGATTTTTTATCAAAGAAAAATGTACGGTTTCCTCGCGACAAACAAATTTTGGCGCAAGGATTTGCGGGCGCCATCTTGTTACCTGTGGGATACATTGGGCTTAGTGATTAGACCGTTAGTAGTTATTATACGCATATTTGCGCTATGTTTGCTTGTATCATTTTTACCCCGACGACGCGAAAACTCATAGTTCGACGTGCCTGTCTGTAGGTAGATCTGTATATCAGTCTCTCAAACAGATGCAGGGATTTCAAATTACTTTTTGTTATTGTTATATCATAGAACAATAACGAGTGCAGTCGCAGAAATAAAAGAATTTTGTACTGGATGTTAATTTATTACATAGGGTCATGTAAACTATCCCCTTGTGCACCATCACATGTAATTACAACTACCAAGGTCGCTACCAATATGAAAGAATTATAAAGAGTCTCTTCAGTTCTATAATAATAATTAGAAATTAAACACGCGTTCACTCGCGTGACTGGGTACCATAAAGGTCTAAGCGGTACGCGCACGGAGCGGTACCGGGCCACTTTTGGTACCAATATTCGGCCATTGTCGCGGGACCATAAATAAACCAACCGATGACTTCGCAAATTCCAATAGAACAATTCCTGTTGGGTACGAGGTATTTGAAAAAGGTAGGCCGCCGTAAATAATGTGATACTTCACATGCCAGGATCGATCGTGCTAAATAGGAGACGCTAAAAGGGCACGTGTTATATATGAATACTTAACTTGAAGACGGTATATAATTTAACAATATTATGTAATTTATGTAATTGATACTGCATCCATTATATATGCTCCTTTAACGCCTCCGTGGTCCAGTGGTTTAGAGCGCGGCTCTTGACTCGGAGGTCGTGGGCTCGATTCCCGCGTTGGAAACATGTTATTTCCAAGTTTGGTTAGGACAATGCAGGCTGATCACCTGACTGTCTGATAAGTAAGATGATCCATGCGTCGGATGGGCATGTAAAAAGTCGGTCCTGCGCCTGATCTCTCGCCAGTCGTGTCGGTCTTCCGTCACACTGGGTTATGAGAGTAAAGGAATAGAAAGTACTCTTGTGTACTGCGCACACACTTGGGCACTATACAATTACTCCTGCGTAACTGGCCTGATTTCAATGAAACCGGCCACCGTCACCGAAACCGATGTGGGAGTTATTATTATTATATGGTCCACGAATTGCGATACTAGTCTAAACGGCGAGGCACAGAACTTAATGTCAAAACTAAGTGAAATTCTGTGTCTCGTTATTTATAGCCCCCCACAAAAAAGGAGTGTTATGAGTTTGATGTCTCTGTCTAACTTTCTGTCTGTCAATATGTGTCTGTCCGTGGTGTCGTAGTCACTTTATAATAATAATATTATTATTAAACGGCTGTATGTATGACTAACTACGTGGTTTGAAATATAGTATTTTACAGTCTCTAAGATACTTTTCGTTTCTGTAACTACTTCCCACTAAAACTTTTATGCCTAGAATTAAAAAACAATTTTCAACATTCTAAAGTCACATGTCGAATTAACAATAATATCCTGTTTTATGTGCTCACATATTTAATTCAGCACATACAGCGGCAATAAAATGGTAGTACCTGCAGTTTGCTGCCCGCGTGGTTACTTTATGTAACCGCGGGACCTAAAATATTTATCTGCTGCACTACGCTTTTGTAATATACTCGTAAAGCTAAGAATGTGCCGAGGCATTTATTATTAGTTTTGGAGGAAATGTTTATTACTATATGATGCTCGCAACTTCGTACATTTTAACACAAGCTCAATACATTTTCAGTCAAACTCTTCATTTGATTAATACTAAGTATAATTTAAAAAAGTTTTCCAATAAACATAGGTTATTTTGTGTAAGCTTTTGTGAAAATTATGTTAAACTGGCTCGACAATCAAAACGGAAAGGTTAAGTTTTGTATAATTAAAACTGCCACAAGTAACAGTATATAATATGTTAAATATAATATATACAGCCTAACCTCTTTTTGGAAATCGGTTAAAAAGATTATTGCATTGTTTTTTTTAGAAACCCAGGTATGTAGACTGACTTCTTTCTAACATGTTGCTTTTATCATAAGTGGAATCCTTATAGTTAAGATAAAAGCATGTAGTAGGTAACTTCATATTATTATAATCACAATTCACAATGGCATATCACGTCACGACTCACGGAACGTTTGCATGATACAGTTAACGTTAAGGATCATTTACATGATATAATTAAATTGCCCAAATTTCCGTAATTAAACGCGAGACGTTTACAGCTGTTGAGAGTTAAGGTGCGCGCACGCTGTGCTGGGCCGCAATGTGACCGGGCGGAGCGCAGCGTAGTAAAAATTCTAGCACAATCAGTCTTGCAGTTACCACAAACCACCAGAAAAGCCAGACTTAAATCTCCAAATGTGCGGGCAACGACGGCGGCGCGTACCAATGTATAGATTTATAATACAGGGTGCAATTAAACCTTCCTTCCAAATTTTGATATATTGATCCTTGTTCAAAATGAAAATACACGTATTTTTTCTTTTATAGTCACTCAGCACTAAATTATTGAGAAATAGCTTCCGAAAGTTATCCTAAAAAACACTACAATTAATGGATACGATGCGTCAGCCGCGCGTGACGTTCCCCCACGCGCACGCCTCATCCAGGCGTAACCCTTTCTTATTCCCCCGCGCCGCGAGTGACCGTTCTGCAACGATTTGAAATGGGATAAAATATGTAATTGAAAAAAAAAAATAACACCCTATTTTTTGGTTAAATGGACTCTCCTAATGATACCTAAGCTCTGGAAAAAATTTGGCAGGAAGGTTTAATTGCACCCTGTATAGTCCCGCGCCGCCGCCGCTTCCGCCCAGCTGCCTGCTGATTTCGAGACTGAAGCCTCACACAGCGTGCGACAATTAATTATGATTGTAACAGGTAATTTTAACAAATTTTTGCGCTCCACCCCGACATGCTACGGCTCGGCATAATGTGTCCTTTAGGGGTATGCCGAGACATGGAGTTGGCGCTGTATTATATGAAAATAAATTTTGCCCAACATTCCGTATGTGTGTTTAACTTTGCTTGTGGGAAATTATCTAAGGACATCTTTTAAAAGATTTCTTCCTAATTGCTGTAATAGTTAAGGGTCAATTTATACTAGCGCAGAGTCGAAGCGCATCGAAGCTAATTCTCAAAAACTGAACATAGGAAATTCAACCTTAACTCCAGAGCGTAACGCACACATTCCTTCTGCGAGACCAATCAACGTTGGTCGGGCGCATCCGCGCGAATTCGCGCAAATGCGCGCGCCTTTTTAAATTCTCAGAAGTAGTGTGTGCGTTAACGCTTTGGAATTAAGGTTGAATTTGTTATGTTCAGTTTTGGTAATTCGCTTCGATGCGCTTTGACTCTGCGCTAGTATAAATTGACCAATCTCCTATGGTGGTTTAGAGGTTCAAAGATGGAAGTCATGGTGTGATTCTAATGCATTATAAGCATTAATATTTCAAACTGGTTAGCACAGTACAGGTAGACAGTATAATATGTAGGTAGGATATTACATGACCAGAAAGAATGCACTCGAATGTCAAAATTTGGTTAATTCTAAAAATTTCCTTGATTTCTATGATCACTTTAAAGCAACATAACTTTGTATATTTTATTTAAAATTATAAATGTGAAAATATGTATGTCTGTTGGTAGGGTTCCGTACCCAAAGGGTAAAAACGGGACCCTATAATTACTGAGACGATGTCTGTCCGTCTGTCTGTCACCAGGCTTTAACTCAATAACGGCTATAGCTAGACTTCTAAAATTTTCACAGATTGTGTATTTCTGTTGCCGCTATAACAACAAATACTAAAAACAAAATAAAATTAATATTTAAGGGGGCTCCCATACAACAAACGTTATTTTTTTGGCCTTTTTTGCTTGTAATCAATTATGGCAACAGCTAGGCACTTGAAATTTTTATAAAGGCCTTAGATATATGTCTACTTTAATAATTAATAATAATATTTAAATAAAATAAAAAAATTAAGGGGGGCTCCCATACAAAAACACAATTTTTGGCCTATTTTTCGTCTATAACGGTACGGAACACTTCGTGCGTGAGTCCGACTCGCACTTGGCCGATTATTCTTAAGCGTTTAAAAGGCTGAGCTGATTTAGATGAAATTTGGTATGGATGTTGTGTAAAAAAGGGGCGGATCCCGCGCTATGAACAAATTTCGGCTAAACGGAATTTCTTATTAATTGGGATCCGCCCTTTCTTTTCCTTACAACTTAGATTATTGCTTTTCAATTTTGTCTTTTCGTATTTCTAGGTAGAGTTAATGCTGGCAAATTGTAATTGATTTTACAAATCACTATATATACACAATATCATAGTCTGTCCAGCTTTAACCGTGCGATTGCAGCATATCCCACGTGGCTTAGGGTGGATTCCCATTTCATTCCGAAACCAATACATAAATTGATTGACATAATCGCTTGAGTATCATTTCGTACTGAGAATATTGCTTTTAAATGTATGTCATTGTGAACCTAAAATATAACTTTAGTTAACAGTCGTCTTCAATTTTTTTTTCGTCTTCAAATTTAACAAATTTAAAGACTATTCAATACTATTTTTATTTGATTTGTGACGGGCGAACGTATATTTGTCAAAAATCTTACAAGAATAATTTGGCCATTTTGGAATTTCACCATCTGTCCAAAATTAACTTAAAATGTTCCCAGGCAACCCGGAAATGGAGGTCTTTCTTAGCCCCTTACCTTACTGTCCTTATTCGTAACCCCTACCTACTAACAATATTTACACAAGACAGACATATAAATATATCATAAAAATAGTTACACGCTTGGTAAAAATGTTTATTAGTAAGTAGATGACACCAGCAACTCCGTTGCGTCAAAATTCGTTTATCGCGCGGGAACCGTACATTTTCTCGGCATGATAAGTAAGTATCCTATGTCCTTTCCCGGGAATCAAAGTATCTCCATACCAAATTTCAGCAAAATCGGTTCAGCGGTTGGGCGTGAAGAGGTTACAGAAAGACAGACAGACACACTTTCGCATATTTATAATATTATAGTATATGGATGGGGTAAGTATACACATTTTAGATCTAACCAAATATAATATCCGTGTATGTCATAAATCTAAGCTGTTAAAACAATCGCAATTTCCTCTTATTGTTACGGCAATAAGGTTCAAATTCGTGTTTACGCGGCGTATGAATTTTCACATTATCCTTAATTATATCGGTGCTGTTATTACTAAGTTTACAGCGGCCATCCACTTGATATCACTTTGTTAGAGCTAATGAGCAATATAACTACCTAATTAAGAGCTTCATTAGTTATTTTATTATCAGCATCAGCGTATGTTAGTATAGACATAATACTTTATGTGAACCCTTTTTAGGGTTCCGTAGTCAACAAGGAACCCTTATAGTTTCGGTATCTGTCCGTCTGTCTGTCTGTATATCTGTCCGCGGTTTTACTCAGAGACTATAGAACCTACAAAGCTGTGATTCGGCATGAATGCACATATTAATGGTGCCGGCAAAATGGTATATAAAATCTTAAAAAACTATTTTATGGGACCTCCCCTAAACATCAAGCGGAGATGATATTTTTTTTTCGCGCCCACCCCACCGTGTGGGATGTCGTTGGATAGATTTTTTAAAAATATTACGAGTATTCACAGATCATTTTTCGATTTAGGGATCCATTTGTGAAATATGAAGTTTCAAAACGGAAAAAATCGTTAGAGTCCAGTGTCCCCCATTCTACTAGCTAAACGGCTGCTTCTGGAAATGTGAAAAATTCATGGGAGTAGGAAATATTTTAAATTTAAAAGCAAAATTATCACGGCTAAGAAGACTTCATAAGTTATTGAGTAATAGTCGATCAACTAAAAGAAAATATTCGGCGAAATGTAAAGGAACTTTTCGTTATAATTCCTTTGAACGTAACTGAAATGTCGTTAGTAGTATAAAACACGTTATAATTTTTTTTTCTTCATACGTGTCTTTTTTTTTCTTTATACGTGGGAGAGCCATGCTTCGGCACGAATGGGCCGGCTCGACCGGAGAAATACCACGTTCTCACAGAAAACCGGCGTGAAACAGCGCTTGCGCTGTGTTTCGCCGAGTGAGTGAGTTTACCGGAGGCCCAATCCCCTACCCTATTCCCTTTCCTCCCCTATTCCTTTCTCTTCCCATCCCTACCCTCCCCTATTACCCTATTCCCTCTTAAAAGGCCGGCAACGCACCTGCAGCTCTTCTGATGCTGCGAGTGTCCATGGGCGACGGAAGTTGCTTTCCATCAGGTGACCCGTTTGCTCGTTCGCCCCCTTATTTCATTAAAAATAAATGTACATTCATTGACCATACAAAAAATATCAAAAATTAGCGGTACTACGGAATCCTATAAACATTGCGCGTGGCCCGACACGCACTTGGCCGTTTTTTTAAGATATTTTGACACCCGAATTCATTTGTTTTGTTTATAAGAGACAATAAAAATTAACAAATGAACTTAACAGGTGGAGGTGCTACAAAATCAAAACAACAAATTATGTGAAAACTTATATTATTATTGTCATAATCATAAAAGTGTGTGTCGGTCCGCTTTATGCCTAACAGTATTCTGATTAAGCCTTCGATCATATATTTCTGGATTAAGTAGTATACTTTTAATCCTGTACCAATCCTGCGCGTTAATAAAATCTTGGTGCAAAGTTGTGGGCAATATTTGTAATGTCCATATAGTTCTTAAAAAAAATCATGTCATGTTTCTTTCATGTATATTTTAAATTATGTGATTAAATCCACAACAAAATATTTTCATATAAAAATGTATACACAATACACGTAAACACAATAATAATAATTAGTTTGCTAGTCATCAAAGTGCCAAATAAAGGCAATTACAAAATTTAATATTCCGAAATGGTACTTGTTTTAAATAGAATAAACGTAAACATGTCGGTAGGAGGGAATTAATGAAAATTATTTTAATTATAACAGTGCTAATAACCGTCCGAAAGAAGTTTGCTTTGTTATTACGAGTGTAATTATGGGGGGCTGAATGTGACTGTCACCAAACGGCACGGGTAAGCATGACAGAACCTCCGAAGATCGAGCGCAAGTGATAAGAGAAAGCGATTACACTTTACGACCAATAAAAGTCTTTAGTTATTTTTGTTATTAAGTACTTGTTTTCCAATAAAATAAAATGAAAAAGTAGCGTTCAAATTGTAACGAAGCTAATAAACGATGTAAGACCCAGATTTTCCTTTATTTGACACCTTGTTAGATTTATTGTCTAACGGTATTTAAGGCACTGCGAAATGTATGTAACAAACATAGTAAATAAAATCCGTACTGTCGTCATAATATTATAGTTTCTTTGTATGAATGTAAATATTAGATTTTCAGATTTTACACACGCCGCAAGTATTATTAGTCTAGGCCATATGCCTTAATATTTCAGAATATATACCGACTGAAGGCCTAGAGTTTTCTATTCAAAAACTTCTTTACACTTTGAGACCACATTTTTTAGAAAATCGCTAAGCTCCTGACCTGGAACCATAAATATGACACAAAAAATCGTTTGCGTGAGCCCTCCCATTAATTTAGTTGTGAAAAGAACGAAGGATCGTACCGCATTGACGATGATAATGGACGGGCTTACCTGAAGTTATTGCCAGACTTGGAGGTCGCACGCTATATCTATGATATAGGAATATATTAACTGTACAAAAGGTATAAGAATATAGATACGCAACTTTCAAGACTTTTAAGTAGCGTTCTCAATAAAAGATAATAATAATTGTTGTGTTATAATCCACTAGATAACACCTGCAACTCCGTACATTTTTCAAATAAAAAGTATCCTATGTGCTTTGTGTTTGTATGAAAAGTATGGGTATTAAAATAATTATATAAATAGTAGTTTTAACGCCTCCGTTGACGAGCGGTTTAGAGCTTGGCACTCGACGCCTAGGTCATTGGTTCGATTCTCTCTTTAGACGAATTAAAAATATAAGGAGAATTCTGGCTGATCACTTGATTGTATGACATGAAAGAACTCTATGCGTTGCAATATGGTCAGAAATGAGTAAAAATAAAGAAAAGTAACATTCTTAGTTATTCACAAAGAAGGCAATCAAATTCTATGGAGAACGAAAGTAATTTCTAGGAAGTCATTAAATTCCTTTACCAATCTTCTAAGTTTTTACACTGACTAAATTCTAGTATCGCCGAAGTCGTTATCGGAATTCACTTATCGAACGTGAAAACTCTTTGCCCTTTTTTCAATAAAGAATAAGATTTGATCGTCCACTGAAAAAGTATCGTACTCAACAGGTGAAAAGTGACTTAGGAGTTCTGAAAATACGCCTAGAAATATTATTTTATCACTAAGAATAATATTGTAAAATATTTTTAAGAGAAACTCTGAGGAGCGTTATATAAAACTCGCTTTGAATAGTAACAGAGATGCGACGTTCTGATAGTCATTTTACCTTTAAGTTTTGCTTTCTTATAGAAATATTATCTTATAATGGAATCTTTTTATAGGATCTAGTTAGTGAGGGAGCTCAAAGCTAACTTGTTTTGCTACCGGAGTCTCCTGTGGTTCCAGTGTTTGTTGAAGATATATAGACTAGCTTTTGCATGCGGCTCTGTTCTTTTTATGGATAACACGTAATTTATTTTGTTTGTCCAGATCTTGAACTGTTAACATGCTTATAAAGCTCGCAGTAGCTTTTGCATCAAATAGTATCAATTAAAATAAAATTCATCCTTATATAAATATATCTTTCATGTTTATAAAATAGAACTGTGTAAGTTTTTGTGATCAGGTTGCTTTGGTATCGTTTGGATACTAACCCACCAATCCCCAAGCGGCACCCGGCTGTCGCATAACAATTGAAAATCTATTGTGTCTGCGATTCCCACGATCGAGGTATTAAGGTTGCCTTTCTTAATTATTTAAACTTAAGCATTCTAGACAATTCTAAACATTTTCGTTACTGAGATTTTGAAACACTTGAAACATGAAATAGCTGAATCGCTATCTAGCATGTGTTCAACATCTACATCTTCACATTAGTAATACACACAACCAGAGCAGCACATGTCTCCGAATCGAATAACGATTCCAGCCAACAATATCGATAGAGTGATTCGGGCTAACACGCCTGTATTCAATGAAATCTCCATACCCGATGACTTTCTTCCAGGCTCCAGCCCACGCACGGGGCTCATTGCATTTGGCCGGGAGCCAAGTGTTCGGAACAGTCGCCGGAGAATATTATTAAATTAATGCCATAGTTGTTTACGAGGCTCGTAAACGCCGACGCCGGAGACTCTATGTCGACGGAGGAGGGGTCATATTTGACCGCACTGATGGTTTGGCGCCGCCGCCGCCGATAAATAACATTCATTTCCAAGGTTAATGGCACATTATGCACCGTTATTTGCATTTTGCACTCCGACTTTTGGGCACTTATTGCAACAAAAAGCGGCCACCTCGGGTGCCAATCTTTAAAATGCTCTAGCTTCATCTGGAGAAATCCCAATTTGTTGAAAAGCTTGCGGGACTTAATAAAGCATCCCTCGCCGGGGTTTCGTTCTTTTACAAGGTTAGTCGCGTAACGAGAAGTTATTATTAAAACTGGATTCCCTCCTCGGTAACCGTGAACTTAATGTTGTCACAAAATTTAAATTCATGAGTTTCTTTAGTACGCGCTGCCGGGAAGTTCGGGGGTTTCATTATAATTATGAACGGAGAGAGCTCTCGGGTTGGAGATGTCTTCATTAATTCTAAAGAATATTGGTCAAGCTGGAACGTCAAATGTGAAGCTCGCGAATGTAGGTAACCCTATAACTAAATTATATTTGGTGAAAACCTTTTAGAAAAGTATCTGTACCGTATTCATTTATCTCATTCATTGAATTCATCACATTACTAGAGATGTGTTTACTGTAAATATTTTACAATTATACAGAAAGCGTGAAATGAGTTCTTACTACTTCTTACGTCAAACATAATAACAATTTTTATTACTTCAATAACAAGACTAAAATAACAAGAACAAAATATATTACTTCGTTCAGTTATTACTATGTTAAAAACGACTTCACCTCCTGTGTGAACCTTTCACTCAAACAGCATTTTTTTCCTTCGCAAACTAAATCTTCAAAGTCTAGCAATCTAGTTTCTATCTCCAAGATCCTATTATGTATTTGTCAGACTTATCAGGAGCCCACATAGACGTAAACGAATTGTATGTACAAATAGGCATCTATTTAGCTTATACTTTTCTCAGTAAAAGTAGTGTCTTTAAAATAATATTTCAAACTAAAACGGTTCGCATGTCAGCCACTACTATTACACGAAATTGCATATAAGCGTTTGGCATTTTGTACCAATTTACATACTTTAGTGATTTTCACATAAGTTATGAGCAGCTAAATGCTAGGGGCGATGTATCGGTTAGTTAGTTGATTCGAAGATTACTGTGGTTTAAGTGAAGTTTGATAACACGATACTTTTTCAATTGTAACTAGCATTAAGCATAATAGGAAATGTTGGTCTTGATTAAAAAATTGATATATAGCGGAACACAGAACATGCTCCTTTTTTGGATGTCAGCTAAAAATTATATACATAATCAACAGCTTGCTTTTAAAAAGAAACATATAGATTTTTTTAAATCAATAATGGATATAAATTTTATTTAACTAGAAGAAATACATGATTTACTATAAAAATACAAAATTAAACTGTTTTATAAATAAATAAACACTCCTTAAAGTAAAAAAATTATGTAAATATAGAATTAATTTTGTAATAAAACTATTTGTAAATAACGATAATCCACATCAAAACTTTGATCTCAAGATGCTGAAAGTGGTGCTGAAATTGTAAACAGTGGGATAGAAAGGGCAAACTTTAATCTTTTAAGACAATAAATACGGCGACAATGTAGCCGAAAGTCTATTAAGGGGCATGAATATTCAGGCCGCTAACTCCCTAACCCGACGGTGTGTGGGACTAAAAGGCGTGACGTGGACCTAGGCGTGGGTCATAGAGACCCAAATCAAAAATAAGTAATAATTTATTCAACTCAATATTTTTAGATGATAGTAATCAATTAAGGATATTTCGGGTAAAATAATATGATAGTAGTGATGTAGTAGACATAAAGAACATATTTTATTATTTATTGTTAATTAATAAATTACTATGAAATATTTGAAAATAAGTATTAAAAGTTAAAATATAAAAATACCTAAAATTACATATTACTAACGACTCTTAAAAACATATGACTATCTGATAGAAAAATGCACCTTTCTATTATTGACATGAAACGTAAACTAGCAATTTTAAAAATTTCGTCAACTGCACATAAACCAACCAACGGTCTCCAAGACCCGACACGCGTATCGGAAGGTTGAGGTCGGCCTAATTATAATTGTTAAACAACCGAATGTAGTTCCGTAATTAAATATGCGCCGGTTTAGCGCGTCAATGCGCATTCCTGAGCCTAATAGGTTCACAGTTAGCTTTGCCTGCTGCTGCTTTGTTGTTGAATATTATCCCTCCTGCTATACTTGTGTATATCTAAACAATGTTTCTTAAATTTTTACTAATAGGGTTACGCAAAGTCAGAACAGAGAGCGCTAGTAGTACATACATTAATTAATCCGAACAAAATCCGACATGTTGTATTTAACCCTTCGATCGCGGATTCTTGGAAATGCTATTGTATTCTATTGTTGTCGCGTCCACCGGTGCTCGTATGGGGCTTGATGAGTTAAAGTCATATTATAATATTCTCAGAAACGTTTAAAACAAAACTTTTTGTTTACTGTCTATGCTGGTGCTGCCTTTCGCGTGAAAACGTTGCAGTAGTATGTCCTATTAAAAATTATAAACCGTTGTAAAAAACAAATAATATCTTTAGTTTTTCTTTCTCGTCGACTATTACTCAATACGTAATATTAGATAATATTAGCAACGTTTCGAGTATATTTATAGTTAGAACTTTACTATTTCAAAAAGTTACTTCACTGCACAGAAATAAATCAAGATAGTGTTAACGCTAAGAAGTGCGTTAACGCTTTAAAATTAAGGCTGAATTTGTTATGTTCAGTTTTGGTAATTCGCTTCGATGCGCTTCGACTCTGCGCTAGTATAAATTGACCCTAAGCGGGAGGAGTACGCGTGTTTCAATCTTGCACAAGTGTGCAAGATTCGTTGAACATTCATTCAGTCAGCGCGCACGTCTCGACTTGATTACACCGGAGCGGTTGTGCAAAAATGCCTCATTGTGCAGTGTCTAATTGTAAAAACAGAAGTACGAAAGTGAATCGGTCAAAATGAGGTATTTCTTTCCATTGGTAAGTTATTTGTTCTAACTAAAAGCAAAGCAAAAATTGACACGAGCGATTCCTTAGCAACGCACGCGCGTCACCGTTCTATCTTGATTTATTTCTGTGCTTCACTGTTTTGAAATTCAGAATAGTTTTAGTCGTAAATAAAGTTCGCAATAAGGCAAAAAAGTAATGTTTAATTGTATTCGTACCACGAGGCACCACCCTGAGTATTGTACGAGAACTATGAAATAAAATGTTAACGTAGTAAGTATGCCTTTCTAAAAGAAGTTGGTTTTCTTCCACAAAAATAAAATATACTTACTAGTCAAAATTGGTTACGATTTGGATGACGTTCTTAAGGCGCGGATCCACCGTGGCGCACGCTGTGCACGGCCACGCGGCGCACGGATTTATTAGTTTGACTACGTGGGTGCAGTGGAAAACTGCAACACACGCTATGTACAAATACGTTACTCACGACTATGTACACAATTGTTGTTACATAGTTTACAATTTCTTAGCTTCCGTGTATCCCGTGCACAGCATGCGTAGCGTGGCCAGCGTTGAGCTACGTGTGCACCATATTCGAGCAAGCCACGTGTGTCAATTCGTATGTAGCGTGTCCGTGGGTTGCAGACTTGCAGTGGACACAGTCACATATATTTTCTTGCAAAGCGAAGCTTGACGCACGTGCGTAGCTTCTCCGTGCGCTGCGGTGGAATCGCGCCTTTAAAGAAATGAAGCCGATGAAGTTGGAACCACGATGCTGGTATAAATAAAAATAATAAGTAATAAACAACAGCACAAAAGATTTATAAAATTATTTCCCTGATGCAATACAATAATGTCAGTTTCTAGTGATGAGCAAAATCGGTCTTGCAGCCTTAGTCTTGGTCTTGCAAAAAAGCGATGCCGAGACCAAGAATATCCTTAAACTAAAAAAACCAAATCCAAGACCAAGATCAGGCAGATTTGACCAAGTCCAAGACCAATATTGTACTAGAAATACCAAAACCAAGACTGTCTGAGTCTTGTTTTGCTCATCACTATCAGTTTTTGTCCTTATCAATAAACTTAAAAGTTTTAAAACGCTTTTTTATTTACAGTACCTATACAGAGTGTAACAAAAATAAATGATAATAATACTTTAAAGTATCTATTTGTCCTTTTTATAGAGCTCATTGTGAAAGTAACAACTTTTAAAGACTTTTGACTTCTATCTTTCCATGAAAAATGCCCCAACGCGCAACGTCATGAATTTGCTCATACAATAATTAAAATAATCGGCCAAGTGCGAATTGGACTCGCGCACGAAGGGTTCCGTACCATAATAGAACCTCTTAAATATTTAATTTATTTTGTTTTTAGTATTTGTTGTTATAGCGGCAACAGATATACACAATTTATGAAAATTTCAGAAGCCTAACTATAGCGGTTCTTGAGATACCTTATTAGATAGACAGACAGACAGACAGATGGACAGACGGACTGACGGACAGACGGGCAGACGGACAGACATCGAAGTCTTAGTAATAGGGTCCCGTTTTTACCCTTTGGGTACGGAACCCTAAAAATAACATTTTCAGCACTGCTGATCTTCAATTTATCTTTACTACTATAATCGGATAGACCCTAAGATCAAACCTAGGAAGGGCTATAAACATTTCGGTAGTCGTCGAAAAAAAATTAGATTAGGCCTAGAAAGTATTTGGTAGTAAAAAAAAGTCTCAAATGCGTAATGTGAGCCGACATGACACTGCATCAATAAAAATTTGCATACTCGTAGCGCTTCCAGCGATTTCGTTTGTCGCAGCTGCGAACTGCCAAGGCGTTATGGCCGACTAACACGCGACTATTACGGGCCAGATTTGGTAAATTGTCAGACAAATTGTTATTATCTACCAAAATTAAAACGTAGATTACAGAAAATGTTTCGTTCAGAGGTGGCTAATATACATTAAGGGTCAATTCAGACTGCAACGCGACGCGTAGACGCATTTCTAAAGTACTGAATTGACAGATTTCAATTGCGTGAGACGTCTTGCAAATCTTTCAAATTCATACAAATTTAGAAATGCACGCGTCGCTTTGCGGTCTGATTTGACCCTAAGGAGGCAGAGGATTTTGTATTGTTTCCATGCATTGCAAAGTCTTATTTCGTAACCACAATCGTACAGAACCTACAGCCCTTTTATGTATTCATATTGCTTTTACTTCTACCATGGACGGCAATCACGCAAAAGACATTTCATAAAATTAAAATAATATTGTCATATCTTTGCAGTACTCCTTACTATCTTCCAGTAAAAATTTAACAGTCCAAGCCAAGCCAAGAAAAAAATGAGATAATAACTTCCTTATTATCACAAAAACTGACCACTTTAAAACGTTAAAGTATCAAAGAAGTTCGCCCGAGCGAGCACGTACGAAAGTAAAGAATTCCATAAAAGTTTATTTGAAATCGTAAAAAAGACGTTCCTAACTCAGAACGTGATTTTTACGCTCCCTTTTAATTTCTACTGGGAAATAAAATCAATTATAATTACATAAGACATCATTATCAGATGCAGAGCCATATTGAAAAATAATCGGCCAAGTGCGAGGTGGACTCGCGCACTAAGGGTTCCGTGACGTTATAGAGGAAAAATAGGCAAAAAATGTGTTTTTGTATGGGAGCCCCCCTTAAATTTTTATTTTATTTAAATATTATTATTAATTTTTAAAGTAAACATGTAACTAAGGCGTTCATAAAAATTTCAAGTGCCTAGCTGTTGCCAATAATTATTACAAGCAAAAAAGGTAAAAAAAAATAACGTTTGTTGTATAGGAGCCCCCCTTAAATATTAATTTAATTTTGTTTTTAGTATTTGTTGTTATAGCGGCAACAGAAATACACAATCTGTAAAATTTTTAGAAGTCTAGCTATAGCGGTTACAGCTCGGAGACAGACAGACAGACAGACTGAGTTGCAGCTTGGAGACAGACAGACGGACAGACATCGAAGTCTCAGTAATAGGGTCCCGTTTTTACCCTTTGGGTACGGAACCCTAAAAAAAGCAAAATAAATAGGTCAAATCAGATGAAATCAGTTTTTTTTATTCTACTGGCCTGGTAGATGACTTATAATGATTTATCAGGCCAGCTACGTAGGAGTTATTTTAATTGTGCTCAAGTGTGTGTACAGCTCGCTCTCTCCTAGCTTACTATCGTAACCCAGAAAGACGTATGAACGACACAACTGGTGAGAGAACAAGCGCAAGACCTTTTTTAAAGCCCACCCGACGCATGGATTTTCTTTCTTGTCTAGACAACTACTACTGTCCGTTAGGACAGTTATAACTTAAAAACATTTTTTCAATGCGGGAATCGAACTCACGACCTCCGAGTCAAGTGTCACGCTCTAAGGCACTGGACCACGGTAACGTTAATATAATATAGGTGTAACCACATTTTAAGTTGGTGAACGCTTGATAAGTATAATGACTTTATGCTGTAACTCTACAGGTAAAGTCTCGGGGATAGCTATAAACTAGGCGAGCCGTGTGGGACAAGATTGTGCATGCTTTACGATGACGTATGGTACAAGATGATAATATTATTTAGAAATATATAATATAATATAATATATATATATATATATATATATATATATATATATATATATATATATATATATATATATATATATATATATATATATATATATATATATATATATATATATATATATATATATATATATATATATATATATATATATATATATTTATAAAATAAGGGAAAACGAGCAAACAGGTCACCTGATAGAAAGCAACTACCGTCGCCCATGGACTCTCGCAACATCAGAAGAGCTGCAGGTGCTTTGCCGGCCTTATAAATTTTGCCCTTAAAACGGTCTTCAACAAGTGAGTATTAAGGCTGCTAAGCTAAAATGGAATTGAGCGGGTCATACTAGCCGCATCCTGACCGCCGCACTGGGCAAAGATCGGAATGGGTGCCAAACGATGGACGCGCCGTAGCCGACCTCAAAAAGATGGCGCGTTGAGTAGGATACCCAACAATATAAGCCCTGTTTTCAAACAGTTTTGCAAAAAAAAAAAGGAGTGGAAGACTTCGGAGAGGCCTATGTCAAGCAGTGGGTCATCATTGGCTCAAGACAAAATATTACTTAATGAAGTAAAAATGGTAGTTTATATTACATTTCTTTACTCCTCCTCATTGTATCTTCAATATTTTTAGATACATTTAAATGTTGTGTTGTTTTCTTTGCATCTGTATGGCATATTTAAGCATATAGACTTATTTACTTCCTCAACGATTTACCATCGCTTATCAATCAGCAAATAAACACAGGTTATGTACCAATAAAAAGTTAAATTAGAAGAAGTATTCACAACTAACTTTATAAAATCGCTATCGCTTATAAACTACACCACACAAACCGCAAGGCACTTATATAATATTTTTATTGGAGCATACCCGACCCAGCTTGCGGGGCAAAGCGACCCACTAAATAAAATATTTTCCTGCAGTCTCTATTGCTTTCCTTACAATATGTTATAGTTAGCTCAAATGTTTCTATTTCGAAATATTAATTTTGATGACTAAGTTACCTGCATTTTCTTTAAGGTCAGTAAACATTGCAACGATGCGAAGCGACGCACGCGATGCGATGCATTATTATTAAATGAGAAATGCGATCAGAAAAATTGATTCGTAAGCAGATGGGGGACCTACGTTATTTTCTTGGGTTATGTCAAGTCAATACAATGAGTCAATGTTAATCGTGTTCTATCGGCTGGGCTTGACATAACCCGGAAAAATTACAAAGCTTCACCATCTGCTTACGAATCAATCTGTCAGATAGTACAATCAACGTCAGTCGTAGGGAATCATACATAAAATACCCTTTAAATAAATTGATAGATTCTGGGCTAACGTGGAGTTGCGTATGTCAAAATACACTTCCGTTTCTACGCAACGGAAATTCCGTCTCTGTCTGCGCTTATCAAACGTGGAGAGGCTGCATAAACAAATTCTGACATGCTCAACGGAACTTCCGTCTCTGTTTTGCAGCTAAACCGGAAAGCCGTCGAAACAATTCCATCAAAAGAACAAACCTTTTAACGCGTCAATGTATTCGAGAGAAACCGTTAGGAGTTGAATTCACAATTTGCCGCACGTGGAAAAAAGGAAAAGTTTAGTCGCGCGCCATTTTGTTTTTTGTTTGTCACTTTTATTCCAGTTCCATGGTTCAGCTTAATGAATGCTGAACGATATATTTAATTTGCCTTATTGTTTTTTTCTTCATATATTATTTAATGCTTTTAATATATACAATGACTATTAATTCTCTTTTTTAATTATCACAAGCTACATCTATTGTGTAAATAAACTTTAACTGACTGATAGAAATCGTAAATAAGAAATTAGGTCTCAGGTTTCTTCCATTCCCGAGACACAAAATATCTCTTTATCAAACTACTAAATTTATAAAAGAGAAAAAGAGGTAAAAAACACACTTTTACATTAATATAACACTAGGTGTTGCCCGCGACTTCGTCCGCGTGGACTTTAGTTTATAGTTGTTCCCGTACATCGATTGAATAGTTTACGCGCAAATCATAAAAGCATATTGTGCAGTAACCGTAAATTTTTCCGGGACAAAAAGTATCCCTTGTCCTTTCCCGAGACTTAAAGTATCTCCATAGCAAATTTCATCAAAATAGATTGAATAGTCTAGGCGAAAATCATAAAAGTTTATTGTGCGGGAACCGTACATTTTCCGGGACAAAATGTATCCCTTGTCCTTTCCCGAGACTCAAAGTATCTCCATACCAAATTTTATCAAAATAGATTGAATAGTTTACGCGCATATCATAAAAGTATATTGTGCAGTAACCGCACATTTTTCCGGGACAAAATGTATCCTATGTTCTTTTTCGGGAATCAAAGTATCTCTATGCCAAATTTCAGCAAAATCGGTCCAGCCGTTTACGCGTGATGTCGTGACCACGCGAATATGGATTCATTTTTATATATTATATAGATGTATAATGAAAATTTCTTTATATATTTCTATCTTTGTACACTATTGTTACTGCATCGTGCAGTGTCGGAATATATTATCACTCCTCTGCACAAAATAAATCCCGGCCAGCTTACTGAGCGCTTACTTTCGCCTCCTAATTAATTGTTGGCATTGGACAACTCTTTTCGTTTTACGAGACGAAATAGCTTAATTGTATGTGCAGCTTAGAACTCTAAAATTGTAATACACATACAGCATATACAATAATTATACAACGTCGAATATAAATAAGTCATAATACTTTAGGTCGTGTACGGTGTACTGTATAATGTGTCCCTTAGGGCCTGTTTCACCACCTTCTGATAAGTGCCGAATAGGCTATCCACCACTTAACTTGACAGATGAAGTATGGAGAATCTGTCAAAAAAGTTGTGAATAGACTATTCGGCACTTTATCAGAAAGTGGTGAAACAGGCCCTTAATGTTGTATTTCAGAAAATAGAAGCGCTAAAAGAGCTACTTTTGACTCCTATGTTTCTATGGTAATTGGCCTAACGTTATCATTTTCCAGACATAAAGTATTTTTTCATACTAAATATGTAATATTATAAAGAACTAGCGGGCCCGACGGACGTTATCCCGTTCTCAAGATTAGCGCTTAGTAACACTATAGCACATTCAGCAATTCATTTATATAATAATATAATTAACATTTTAAAAATACTAGAGATCGCCCAATGGTCGAAATTCGACCTTAAATTTAATTATCTTCTGCTTTTGGCTTCCCGTTTAAAGTATTGACTATTTCAGATTTAATAAAATAAACAACAATCCATTTTTAATTTGACAACAGACTTCAACCATAAACAAAAGAGTATAATTCGTATGTATAGGCTTGTCATTCAAAAAGATGGTAGTGTGTGAGTGGATTTCAACAACTTGCATTTTTTATATAATTTTGGTGGAAATTTTTGTTTCCACCAAAATTAGAGATTAGGTGTTTACGGGAAACTGGTACGACAACCACCACCTAGATGAGTTAGCTTATGACAGAATAAAGTGAATGGCGTATTTTTATGCTTTAAAGATGAATGGTATTTTGTAAAAATAATGTTTTACACACCCTCTTACCCACCAAAATTAATCCACCAAAATTGGAATTTTCGAGAAAAATAATCTTTAAACTTAAACTCTACCGATATTCAAAATAACAACATGATATTATTGCCACAAGTAGGATAATTTAAGTACACCAAAATTGCATAAAATCGGGGGTTTTGTGATAAAACGGTTTTCTTTCATTTCTGGCTGGAAACTGGTACGACCCAGCCCACAGCCACCTCCTAAACGGGTTAGCGTGTGGCTGAATGAAGTAAATGGCGTATTTTTTATGCTTAAGGGATCAATGGTATTTTGTAGAAACAACGTTTCGTAAATTACACCAAAATTGGTAAAAATCTCCGCGACAGACCTAAACTGTGTCATAAAAACTCAACTACAGAACTAAGTACTATAAAATTCATATATTATCAACTATATTAAACGACTACATAAAGATAAAAATCCAATCCAGTATCAAGTTTTTTGTAAATCGGTCTAAATATTGAGTAAAATAGGTCGACGACAAGCCACCAAAATTGGAAATCACCTATTTATGTTAATATCTTGGAAAATAATAATTATTTTTAAAAATTAACGACGGGGCCAAATCATAAGCATTATATTTTACTTTTAAAATCAAAAATGAAAACCTTATCTTAAAAAAATAGGATAGTTTTCAGCCTTGCCGCGCAAAAAAGCGGTTTGGGAAATCCAGTCGTGTACATTGTAGTGTGTGTAACGTTTTATTTGTTAAAAAAATGTATGATAAAAGCATAATTTTAAAATAATATTAGCTCGATGCACTCCTTCACCATATAAACTATAACTGTGCAAAATTTCATTCATCTGCGTTTCCTTTTAGTCAGTGTCAGTACGTTGGGCGTAAAAAAACATAACTTTCCACATTTTTTTCAACATGTAAAAATTATAGACTTGAGATTCCGAGATGCTGTAATGTTTACCAAACTCGTAACAATCCGTTATGCATAATGAAAAGTAACATGGCGAATACTTTTGTCGGTAATAAAATTGTGTTTATACGCGACGTGGCTTGTCGGTGAAAAATTATTGCGACGCTCCCCGGAGGCTGTGGCGAATAGAGTTTTCGCGTGCCGTAGACGTATCATATCTGGATATTACCCTACATACGTTTTCGATATAAGGTTACGCTGGTAAAAAAAAATTGCGAATTCTTACTAATATTATAATATTATTATTGGCACTTATGGCCACTTATTTTGTCTGAAATAAAAGTTTTCTATTCTATTCTAATGGTATCAGTGAATTATCTCATGATTAAACCGCTGTACCCATTTTTAATGAAGAGTTACTTGTAGACCCGGGAAAGGATAAAGTAAAAAAAGGATAGTTTTTTTATTTGGAACAAAATTACACTTTCCGCGTGTTGAATGAATCTTAGATTTTAGTATAAGAATATTTTATAATTAACTGGATATAATCTTAGTAAGCGTAGTCAATATTAAATTGTTGAATAAGAGAATCTGGGTACCTTATATATCTCACATCATGCATGCATTATGTACACATCCACAATACTAAATACAGCCAATGTACATTCAAATTCGACGCGCTTAGTTAGCTGATATAAATAAAATATCTAACAAAAAGTAGGTTTTGTCTGCAAAGTTTTCAAAAAATTATATCAATGTATGAACACAGAATAGCAGCTACATCAAGAAAAAAGTGTGTGTGCCAAAAAAACTGTAACATTTTTAAAGTTCACTATCTATATTACGATTTGATTTCACATTGTAAGCCTAAAGTTGTAGCTAACCTTGTTATTTGAGCGACCTGAAATAATTAAAAATAAATAAATGAAGAGAGTTGTGTACACTATGCAACGTCCTTAGGTATATCATTTCGAAGGTATCGCGTATTGCCTTATAATTTATGAGGCTGGGGTTAATTTTAAGTATATCTAACAAAATTTTCCTACCAACATATTGTGTTTTCGGGAGATTTTTGGGTTGCCAAAATTAGGTATTATTGTTATATTTTTTCTCTGATAATATTTGATGTGTAAGAAAAAAAAATGTCTGAGTTACTTTAATTATATTGTTATTTTGCAATTTCTTATGTGTATATTACGTAATTTAATACTTCGCAGGAATATACGATTATCACGTACACATTAATATTTTAATATTTTTATACATTAATATTTTTAATGCACGATTCTTAAATTGAGGACTTCAGCCATAGTTTCTTAAGTTAGGTTTAAACTTGGGAAGCATCATGGGTATAAGGCTTAACGCCATTACCCAGGAAATGACAGTTTTGCACAATGTTTTGTTTCGAGTGTTTCTTTATATTATATGTATATTAGACGACCTCTGTGGCTCAGTTGGTGGGCTGTTGGTAGCTCAAGCCGGGGGTCGTGGGTTCGAATCCCGCCGACGGAACAAAAAGTTTTCAAAAGTTCCTGGGTCATGGATGTGTATTAAATATATGTATCATATAATAAAAATCTTAAATATATGTATAGTATAAAAGTATTAAATATATTTCCGTTGTCTGGTACCCGTAACACAAGTCCTTCAGGTACTTAGCACGGGGCCAGACTGACGTGGTGTGAAGCGTCCATAGATATTATTATTATGTACTTTGTATTGCAATAGTCAGTAATTAGTCAGTTTATTGTTATAGTTGGTTTCAAACAGTCAGCTTAATAACCGTTTTGACGTAGGTGAGCGGTAGGCCTAAGCCTTTTTAAGCGTAAACCTGACCTATAGGCCCAATAAGTAAATTCTGCAAGGCCGTCCAGGGGTCATTGCTTAGAAATGGCCCCTTCAAAGGCTACATTTACATTCTTAAGTAAAATATTATTATGTAAATAAGGAACGTTTACATTAAGTCTTTTATATTTTCAACCTTCTTGCATACATTAAGATTTTCACTCCGATGTAGATCAAAAGAAACTCTGATAAAATACTATTTTTATCAGAGCTTTTTTGTATTTTTTCTGGTGTTAAGTTTACTTGTAACCATGTTTCTAAAAAGAACTAATTTATGTAGTTGCTAAAGTTACCATCGCACCATACCAATAAAATTAACAAAATTGATGTTTTGTTGTGAAAAACAGTACCAAAAAATAACCTTTTTAAACCATCTTAAATATAAAATTAAAGTCAATTATAGCCTTGTTCTGCTGTCCGCTAATAACGAAGATAACATATTTTATTTATTTGTTGTACAAATTGTGTAGAAACATAAACCTTTCTAAAAAGTAAAGATTTGTATCACTCCACAAATATAAACAGAATAATAGGATTACTCGGGGCCCGCGCTCTAAAAACTTGGGGACATAATCGTATTTGCTTGACAAACTATTGTCTCGAGAACCACAAAGGGGTCTAAAGGTCGAACACTTTAAATTAAATTTACTTTTCGCAGGCTCGTTTGAGCCAATAAACGTATTTTAACCGGATACACAATTTGAAAAGGTGTTTGAATAACCCCATAACGTTAGAAAATAGAATCTGCAAAAATTTTCCAACATAAATTTAATTTTTGAGCGTCGATTCTTAAAACTCGATTGTCGCTTCGGTTGCGGTACTGTGTGGTGTATATTGAGGGAACGGCCGTTACATCCATACTAATATTATAAAGCGGAAGAGTTTGTTTGTTTGTTTGAATCTATACTAATATTATAAAGCGGAAGATTTTGTTTGTTTGTTTGTTTGTTTGTTTGTTTGTTTGAACGCGCTAATCTCAGGAACTACTGGTTCGATTTGAAAAATTCTTTCAGGGTTAGATATCCCATTTATCGAGGAAGGCTATATTTTATCACGCTAAGACTAATAAGAGAGAAGAAATAGAGGAAAATGTGGAAAAAATGGGGGAAATTATTTGAAATTGCTTATTATCTTAAGAACTACTGGAGCAATTTTTATGTTATTTAGCACACATGAAGAATAGACCATGTGAAGGGACATAGGCTATTTTTGCAAAAAAACGTACGGTTTCCGTGAAATTCCTAAATTACGCGGGTGAAGCCGCGCGGAATATCTAGTCCCATAATAATTAAATAAAAACATGGCCGGCTTCCATCCAAGCAGACGCACGAATGTATACTTTTATTTAATTTACGTTTTGGAGTGTTGACCGGCGATTTGATTGAATGGACGTACCGTACGCATAACCCTATTCGCGCTACTAACGCAAGTGAGACCTGCGATCGAAGTGAAACTCGATCTATGGGAATCGAGCCCGGCAGCCAAGAGTTATTTATTTGAAACTAGATGATACCCGCAACTCTGTTGCGCCAAAATTAATTTATCGCGCCGGAACCGTACATTTTCCGAGATAAAAAGTATCCTATGTCCTTTCCCGGGACTCAAAGTATCTCCATGCCAAATTTCAGCAAAATCGGTTCAGCGGTTTGGGCGTGAAGAGGTGACAGACAGACAGACACTTTCGCATTTATAATATTAAGTATGGATTGGAAACTCTGTTATTGTCCTCGCAACAAGAAAGCAACTTGTTGACATTTTCAAGAAGCTATATCGCGTTACTTCGATAAATCATTGTTAGTTTGTAACTTGATGCTGAAGTTTTCTAGCAAATCTTTGTAGCAGCTCTTAGTCTAGTTGTCCAGCTTATAAAAAGCTTAAGCTCGGTTTTATAGCATTATGCCATAACAATGATAAAAATTGTCGATTCAGAAAACGGTCTTGAAAAATATATAGGTATCAGCGTATAGTACACAACTTACATACTTTGTGTACTTACATAGTACACAAAATATGTAAGCCATGACTAAACGAGTAGAACGGTTATAATAAATGATACGTACTTTGAATTTGTTTGTAATTTTTTTTTCTTGTTTAGCCGCTTTTTCACGGTTTGCATCGTCACTGTGCTTATTCTATAAACTCAGTTCCCCCACATCCGCCCCTATCGCTTAGCGCCGGATATCATCACTACATTCAATTTGATCAATAGCCATACTAATATTATAAATGCGAAAGTGTCCGTCTGTTACCTCTTCATGCCCAAACCGCACAACGGATTTTGCTAAAATTTTGTTTCGAGATACTTTTCATGGGAAAATGTACGGCGATGAGCAAATTTTGGTGCAACGGAGTTCGTAATCTAGTGCTGCGTTAAAGTAAAAAACCGTGTTGGATATGTTTTAGATTGTTTGTTGTTTTCTATGATTTCTCATAGAAAACAAGAAATGGAACAGCAAGAAATGAAAAGGTCGTAAGCGACAAAATGGTTTTTGTCGCGTAATTTAAAAACCATAAATATATTTCATATAAGCTATGGGCAAATTATAGTATATGCTTGAACCAATCTATGTACAAATTTTGGAAGCTTAAACCACTTTCCTCTGTTGGCAAAATTAGAATCCCTTTTTTTACAGAAGTCTTTTTGATTGATTATTCTGTGTTATAAAAGTTGACCAATCGTGTTATGCTATGGGTAATTCAAAGACAAAGACGTGATGAATACTGACAATGAACTTTAATTTCTTAGCTTTAGTCATTGCTGAGAAAAATCGATATCGCTACAGCCAAATTATCAAGGCGTCGCACAGTGGAAAATTTGGGTCCTTATCGGATCAAAAATCTGTAACTTCAAGGTTTTTCATCGTATTGAATTGAGATTTGGCACATGTATACAGTGATATACAAAGATTTTAAAAATAATCAATTTTTGTATTTTTTTTCATTGTATACATATTTATTTTAGGTTAAAAAAAAAGAAAAGATAAAAAAGTAATACGAGTAGTTTATTTTTTATAAATAAGTAGTAATATGAGTAAAATTATACTTATCACACAAGCATAATAAAATACATAAAATTATAAAATCGTATAGTACCTATCTATGCCTCACACCAAACTAATTTATCTTAGATTAGACAAATCTTATAATATTATTGGTTTTATTCTAGGTTTTAGTTACTTATAATGTTATATCTAATTGTTATTATCCTCGCTATTTCTAACTAAAATTACTTCCGGTGTAAATGTAGGATCACCTTCAGGTACCACCTTCAAAAGACTTAGTGCCTCTTCATCAAGATCCTTCACATTTCTCACATAAGGTTTTCTTAAACTTGAAACGTATGGATCTGAAGTATATAGAAGCGTTTTAAATACGTCTTCATTTGTAGCTATACGGGAACATTTTCTGGCATGGTGCAGGCGCATATTTCTGTAGTCTTTATTGCGCGACTCTTGTGCATCTTCCGACAGTTGCCCAATAGGAAGAACAGAAAAATGTTTGATCACGCTTTCTCCGTGTATAAGTAATTTGTGCACGGAGGATGGCATGTAGTACCAATCATAGTTACTAACATAAATTCGCGCAGTTTCTAAGGCATAAACTCCAAATTTTTCGGGATCGATCATCATTCCAGAAGAGAGAGCTTGTAAAATAATATACAAGCGTTTAATCAATGTTTCATCAACACCTGTTATGTTCGCCGAGCAAGTGTAATTGTAAAAGAACCTTCGTGCTGTATTTCCATCACTTGAGTTTCCACTTAATTGACGAGGTTTGTCGATAATTAATCCTAGCTCTTCCCTGAAACGTTTTTGAACAAATTCCTTCTTTTCTTTCTTCAATTTCTTTTTTTCTTCTGTTGTAGCAGACCAAGTCTTAAAGTCAAGATTGTAGCAAATGTGTAATACCATTTCCATGCAGCGAATCCAGGCATGCAATGTGGATAATCCATATTGGTAAGCACTTTCATTTTCAGGTCTAGCAGTCACTTTTAATAGGTCATTCATAAGTCGAGGAGTAGCCCCACATATCGTGCACGTAGAACCCGATGGAGTTTCTGTTAGGACCTGAGCCACCTTACCATCAATCATTGTTAGAAAAAGTTCGTGCTTCACATTTACTGCAACACCATCTTTGTTTATTAATGACGGGCGTAAAGATTCAATTTGTCTGGTAATTTCGTCTACAACTGCCTTAGTTTTTTCAGGAGTTTCTTTACAAAATTCAATAGAAATGGGTCTACAATAACGAACAGATGAAGGTACTGGATTTTGCCAAATAATGGCTTGTGAGAGGTCATCAATTAATCTAATGGGAACTAATGAAGTGACGAACAGATTGGCATCTGAAATAGTTTCCGATTCTTCTGGCAGTTTCTGCTTGTATTGACTTTGGCCAGATGAACCATCACATCCCCATTTACAGTAAAGGATTAAATTTCTGTGTTGTTCTAGGAAAACTGGATTAATTTTTAAAATTCTGGCAACTGTGTGGTCCAGTAAGTCTTGTATATTAATCACTTTAGCATAAGTATTTGTGATTTCGATTGTAGAAGATGGTGGATAGCAAGTTTGTTTTATTTCTTGTATTTTGTAATATGGGGGAAACATTGTACACTTTCTTTCGTTGGTTAAATTTCTTAGGTACATATATTGTGCTTTAGTTAGATCCAAATCAATAAAAGCACTCAATGCTTCTGTATCAGATAAAATCTTCATTTGGTTTGACTCTTTCCACATAGTCGAGAAAACTTTTTTCTTTTCGCTCTCAGAGTTTCTTAGCTCTTCAACAAGATGAGCCTCTGCATACTCACCTAAGGCCCGCAGTCCTTGCAAAAATGCGTTACAAATGTGCTCAAACCCATATTCTTCTAGTAAAAGAGTGTTTTTCCTTTTCTTTGTTGATTCTGAGGAGTCTCCATAAGCAATGCACGGTCTTCCTCGTTTACCAGAAGTTGATGGCAGTGAATGTGCTTCAGACTCCGGAAACTGTACTGAATATCCTGACTCCAGCCAGCTTGTATTATTTCGAATAAATTCGTCCTTTTTCCGTGATGCTTGAGCCCAGCGCTTATTGAAAGAAGGCAGAATATTTCTTTGAATGTCACCAATTACAAAACACAAGATGTTTTCAGAAACATTTAATGTTTGCTGTAGAACTATGGACAACGATTCCAAGGTTCTGCCACGCGCGATATAGGGAATGATGAAATCGCCCTTAGTACAGTTGAAAGTTGACATTTTAATGGAAATAACCAATTTAAATAAGTGTCACTCAATATGAAATACACGCTGAAGTGTGCAATTTGAAGATATTTGCTTCCCCTTATATACTAGTTTTTTAGATATGAAATACGTACTAATATGAATGTTATGCATATTTACTCATGCACGACGAGTGCAAAATAGATGATAAGCTATTGCTATCAAAATATTGTGGTTAATATAGTTTTTGTAAACTATGTCAGCAGTAACCGCAAAAGATACCGAATTATCTACTCCGACCGCTATCACATTTTTTCCCATAACTTCCAGGACCGCAAACTTCCGCAGCTGATTTTTTTAATTTTTCATTTATAAATAGTTAGGCTATTAAATAACACATAAAGTTGCGCGTCGCGAGCCGTCGGTAAATGTGAAAACCTTCGACGAAAAAAAAAGAAAAGTGAAAAATAGGGTATGTCAATTTTTAAGTACTTACTCAAAAATAAAAAGCATATTAAAAAAAGTTAATAGCTCATTATTAAGAACATAAAATATCCTTTTTAAAAATGTATAAAACCGCATGCATGTGCTAAATACTTTTTTCACAATATTCATTTGAATTACGTGTATGCAAACATTTGAATGAGCCATCCGCTACTTCAACTTACTTCAACCTATGAAAAAAAAATATTTATGCAGTTTTAGAACAAAAAAATGTCTGATTAAGATTATTTGGTTATTAGAGTATCGAATGCAATAAATATTTCATTCAAATTGTGATATTTTTAAAATCCATTTATGATATGCTCTAGTTCTACCATTTTCCATAGTGCGTCGCCTTAATTCATCAAGCCCCATACGGTCACCGGTGACCGAGACACAATAGCATATCTATTGTATCTCGTTTTCCCCCGATCGACGGGTTAATAAACTCTGGGCCTGTTTCAGTGCCTAAGTATAAGAGAGTTTTTTTAAGAGTTTTGTCGTTGTCTGTAATTTCATTTGAGTGGCTGAGACAAAATGCAAATAAGCTATACCTATGACACAAACATGATAAAAGATAAAACTTTAAAGAGACTTAATATTTTTGCGTGGAAACCAACGTATCTTTAATTTAAAAAAAAAACAAGACAGACGCGCGTCAGTCTGTATTTTTGTTTGTTTTTAGTGAGTTTCTTTTTTATTTCTTGTCCCCCTAACAGTGTCAGGGCTATATTAGTCAGGACACTAATATAAAACCTTTTTTTTTTTTTTTTTTGTGAGTTTAGTAAGGGTAACCTTCTCGACTTCGATAGAATTCCTCTCCGATACAGAGACCACAAGTTCCTACCTTAATTACAGCTGTACACAACTCGAGTAAGTTTATATCGTGTAAAGTTACGTCAGCCTGTAATCTGTGTAAACTAATTGTGATATTAGCTGAGCCGTGATTGATCTCCGGTTACCGTGGGCTCATGTGGTGGCTCCTGATAATTACCAGCATCAACTAATTGGGCTATCGAGATTGATGTAAGACTATCTCAGGGTCCAGAACTATTTGATTAGACGTACCATCAGAGAAATTGATTTAGAGGTAGATGGCGGAACTACATTATTTAGTCGAGTTATGTCAGAGGCTACGGATTGCTAAATTTGACATAAAGCAACTAAAATTATAAAACGCATATCTATAGTTTTCTGCCTAGTGCTTGCATAGCGGTCTTGAAACTTCGAGCGAAGAAAAGTATCTACCAAGTAATTTTTAGGGTACAAGCAATCCTTTGCTTACTTTAATAAAAATTTCATATTGTTATATATATGTACACAGTACACATAAAGCATAAATCTTATTATCTTTATAAAAAAGGGAAACTCAAAAGTCTAAATTAAAAAATATTTGACTCAAAAAGTCGAAAGTGATTTACGAATGGACAAGACGGTTAATTTCAAAACCTGACAGCCAGACAGATTATGTGTGCAAAAACGCCCTGAGGATGGCTTTAAATACACCGTAAAAACTCATCCTTATTTTGGAGGCCATCCAAACTGGACCGTTACACAACAGCGGTTAAAAGCTTTGCCGGGTTTCCTTCCGCGGTGATATTTATTGGCTCGTGGAGGGCTTCATAAACAGTACAACTTTTGTCCATATTCGATGAATTGCTCAGACAATATACAGAAAATCCAGATATTATCTTGGATGAAATTAAATATTTAGTAGAATTAGCAGAATTGACGTGGTATACAAAATTGTAGCAAAAATTAAAGCTAGAGTAATTTTTATGAGTAAAGTCTTGTAAGACTTGTAGATTTTAAATAATATACTTAAATACTTGAATGGTGACAATATGACGCTGACAATATGATAATGATGATGAAAATAATAACAAAGATGATAATGATGACGCTGTCGATGATGATGTTAGAATATAAATCACGTGAAGTGTTCCCGACCGTTTATCTCCGCACCGCATACGTTACACCGGCCAATATTATCGGCGCAGATTTACGGCACGCCTGCCTGAAAATACTAGGTCCCTTTTTCAAAACCTAAAACACTAGATATTTTGCCACTATTTTAGGTATTTTTATGTAGCCGGCGACCCAATTCCTTAATTGAAATATTAAGTATGAGTATTTAGTTTGGATGAAGATCGTTAATCTATACTAATATTATAAAGCGGAAGAGTTTGTTAGTTAGTTTGTTTGTTTGTTTGTTTGAACGCGCTAATCTCAGGTCCGATTTGAAAAATTCTTTCAGTGTTAGATAGTCCATTTATCGAGGAAGGCTATAGGCTATATTTTATCACGCTAAGACTAATAGGAGCGAAGAAATAGAGGAAAATGTGGAAAAAACGGGGGCAAATTATTTGAAAGGGCTTATTTGAACGCGCTAATCTCAGGAACTACTGGTCCGATTTGAAAAATTCTTTCAGTGTTAGATAGCCCATTTATCGAGGTAGGCTATAGGCTATATTTTATCACGATAAAATTAATAGGAGCGAAGAAATAGAAGAAAATGTGGAAAAAACGGGGGAAATTATTTGAAAGGGCTTATCTCACGAACTACTAGAGCAATTTTTCTGTTATTTGGGTCAGATAAGTAGTAGATCACGTGAAGGATCATAGGCTATTTTTTGTAGACTGATTGGTCTGTGAAATATCTAATTTACGTGGGCGAAGCCGCGCGGAACGTCTAGTACATCTATACTAATATTATAAAGCGGAAGAGTTTGTTAGTTTGTTCGTGTGTTTGTTTGTTTGTTTGAACGCGCTAATTTCAGAAACTACTAGTCCGATTTGAAAAATTCTTTCATTGTTAGATAGTCCATTTATCGAGGATGGCTATAAGCTATATTTTATCACGCTAAGACTAATAGGAGCGAAGAAATAGAGGAAAATGTGGAAAAAACGGGGAGAAATTATTTGAAAGGGCTTATTTAAACGCGCTAATCTCAGTAACTACTGGTCCGATTTGAAAAATTCTTTCAGTGTTAGATAGCCCATTTATCGAGGAAGGCTATAGACTATATTTTATCACGATAATAGACTAATAGGAGCGAAGAAATAGAAGAAAATGTGGAAAAAACGGGGGAAATTATTTGAAAGGGACGATTCACGAACTACTAGAGTTATTGTCTGTTATTTGGGTCAGATAATACGTAGACCACGTGAAGGATCATAGGCTATTTTTTGTAGACTGATTTGTCTGTGAAATGTCTAATTTACGCGGGCGAAGCCGCGCGGAACGTCTAGTATACAATAATCTTTATCAAAAGACAATACAATGTGTGCAAGAGACGAAAGATTTATCTAGCTGTGTGTGGGTCTCTGTTAAAATAGTGTAAAAACTATAAATTGACTACGTAAAAATAATCAATTTTGAAAAAAAAAATATCCTACCCGCGGCAAAACCTGTTTGATATGATCTCAGGGAGCCCGAGAGACATGCTGAATGCAATGCATGCAGAAGAAGATAGGAGGCATAGGAAGTATCTTAATCACTCCCTACAAAAAGCGGCCCAAATAATAATAAAACAATAATGACCCCTCATTAAATCTACGCCACGTAAATAATAAAGCATGCTAACATTAGTTCCATATTGAAGGTAAACAGAGGTCACGATATTGTACCAATAATTTGGTTCTGATGGAATCAATACAGTACTTAAGGGTTAAGCCGTATCACCGCGTAATTATTAGCTTTGTTCCACACAATACCTCTCTGTATTACTACAATGTGGATATAGTTTATTGACGTAATCAATTTTCTATGTATAGACACGTGCAAACAGCATAATCTTTGATGTAATCCGCCTCAGGAAATTGACATACACCAGCCGTTTTCAATGTGATCCGCGGAGCCCTGAGGCTCTGCAAAAGTGGCTCTAGGTGCTCCGGTTAAAGTTTTGTGGGGGCTCTAGGGGGTTCTTAGAAATTTCATCAGACACCAGTATGGAGACAACTTATTCATAGACAAAACATTATTTCCTTTGGAGGTCCGTCAAAAATGACAATTAATTCAAAGACAAAACATTATTTTTTGGGGGTCCGTCAAAACGACATTTCCTTAAACGGTTCCGCCACCAAAAAAAGTTTGCGTACCGCTGAACTGTTTCTTCATCTATGTAGCAGGTAGCTGGTACACCATCTTGAAACGTGTCACTTGAAAAACAGCTGTTCCACAATATGATACAAGTGTCGTTTTGTATTCAGGTGTCACTGTTTCGCGTCCATATGACGAAGACATCCAAGTGTCACGAGATCCTTGCAGGGATGAAAATAAAATTAATACGCGCAGTTCGGTGTATATTTTCTAGGGGTACGCGATTCGTCCCTTTTGTCCCATGTTGCGGGATAAAATATAGAAGATAAAAAAAGATATTACAAGGATATATTGTGCCAAATGCGGATAAAGTTTTTGGATAGGTATTTGAACAAGTACTAGGACAAATGGATATGATTCTACACGGTACTCGGTTACTCTCGATATATTCTAGCTATGTGGCTAATCGTCTTATAAGATCTTTACACCTGAGGATGATTGTAATAATACAAAATTGTAAGAAATATACAATAAAGTGAAATAAGAGCAAGAAAAGCGTATAACTATTCCTGTGTAATAAGATCTCGTCCTAGTAGTGCGAGTTACCAGATGTAAATAATAATTAATAGTTTATTTCTAAAATGCAGAGAATGCACTCCTAAATAAAATATCACATAACCTCAAAATAATATACTCGTCTGCCGACGTGTAACAACAATAATATTATTATATGTCCAAGCAGCATCCATATCCGTACTAATATTATTAATGCAAAAATGTATCCAACTAATATCTCTACAAACTTATTCCGTTAGTCAGTTTGGTGTAAGAAACTTAAAATCATTTATTGTATTTCTCGAGAATATCTTTTGAAATATATTTTGTATCTTTTGTATACAGAACGACTCCTAAGAGATTCAGTTACTATGAGTTCGGGAGTTGTGAACCAGACCCTCATAAAATAATAAAGGACTCCCCTGTAACCCCATTGGTTACAAAATATCGAACAACGGGCGATAACGCCCCCTTGTGGACGCTGAAGGTCTACAGGGGAGCGGTGTGGGACCCAGAAAAAAATGGCGTTGTGTAGACATTTTGGGGGTGATTTGTAATTTCATTTCATCTGGATGCATTTTAGATTGTCTTTGGCTAGCAAGTTTTGGAGGCGACTTCTTAGAATATAATTTGTTAATTAAAAATCAGAATGCAAATAAGTCGGTAGTAATAATATGGTTTGAAAACGACTAATTTAGCATTTTGTATTTATTTTAAAAAGTCTGGGACTCCGGGTTCACTTACGTCTTACACAATTATTATTCACACGTATTCACTTGAAGTTTGCCCCATGCAAATCATGTATTTTTCAAACTATAATACTATAGACAAATTTATGGCAAAAGCCCCATAATTTAAATAAAGATAAGAAAGTGGGTAAAAAAAGGGGGGGGGGGGGGGCGCTAAAAATAATTTGTTCTCAAAGTGGGCAGTGGACAAAATAAGTTTGGGAATCCCAGCTCTAAGGAGAAGCGCTTAGTTCTTAAGGGGAGGCCGTAGAAGGATTCCTTTTTAAAATGAAATAATTGGAAGAGGCAGTCCAACACTGCGGGCAGCACGTCTGTCAATTCAATGTGTGTATGGATATGATGGTTGCTAGTATGGATGTGATGAGGGTGATAAATGCACTATTAGCTGAGATCCGTATGAAATGAAAATCCAGACTTACTGATCAAGCGCACTATATTGTCCAAGCAAACACACTAGGTTCATATCGATAGCATGAAATAAGGTGCAGAACAGGAGATGAAAAGCACAGTAATACAAGCACTAAATAATATGAGTTCAAGTACAGAATAGTAACTTAGCGAAATATTTAAGCTTTCGGTGAACGAGCGATTGACATGCGCTCCGCGTCAGGGGCCGTACCACGAAACTGTTTTGAGACTCAAACAATCGAACGAGAATGCCGCGTCCTACTCTACCGAACGTGAAATGACGTTGTTAGAGCAGGAGGCGGCATTCTCGTTCGATTGTTTGAGTCTCAAAACAGTTTCGTAGTAGGCGTCCAGTATCGGGAAGTGACTGGTAATGTTCCAGAATGCATGCGCGAGCGCCGCTCCAGGCGGGACCGGTTACATCGATAGTGCGATAAACCGCTATCGATAATTTTCCGTATCGATATCGACCATCTGATATACACTTAGTTTAATTAACAAATAAAATATATAGTTGTAAATATGTAAAATATGTGTATACTTGTATAAAATATTAAAATAGATATCAGTAAAATTGTAAAAATAGATTGGTAAGTGTATATGGGTCATTGTAAAATTTTGCGCAGCTAATCGTGGCTAAAATTGATAATTTTTTTATAGAAATAAACATACTTATTTTCGAGTTTTCTTTTTGCTAATGCCTGTAATAACAACTAAACTTGGTCTGTTACTGTCGGCCGCGACGTTAAACTACAAATTATTTTTTTACATACTTTGTTCATACTATCGCATGGTAACAGATATGTAGTAACAGAGTAGTAAATTTTACATATTTTTATAAGACAAATCACAAAATAATTATTAAAACAAAAATATTTCATTAATATTAATATTATTTACCACTTGGCCGACAAACCAAATTTAAATTTATTAAAAAATCATTTTTTATCTATTTATGACAATAGTAGTAACAAAGCGCAATAAAAACACGCAGCGTGATACACACCTCGCGGTCGCCTTACGCCTCCCCTACCCCGTCACCTGATTTCCGGATCATCTACAATGAATGTGAACTAACTCGCCCAATCTACTACAAAATATAATCAGCGCTATCACTATTTTGTGTTGTGGATTACATGGCAATCCAGCAATACAGTCGTTTCACAACATACGCGGGACCAAGTTTTAAAAATTGCCGATTTTAAAGCATATTTTGTAATATTAACTATAATCTGTTCATAGTTTAATTGATTTAAAGTGGGTTCTCATAGTAGAAATAACATGATTTTAATATTTTTGTAGCAGAGTCCGACAAGGGACGTATAAATTTTGTATGGAAAACCTTTTATTATTCGTAGGGAAAACCACTCTGTTACCAGAAACTACCACAATGTTACTTAAAAAAAAACTAGAAATATCAATACTTAGTCTTCATTTTACTAACCAGTGTTTATTAATGTGATGTATTATATGTTAAATGTATTATTTCTACGATGATATGTATATAATCGTAATTTAAAAAAAAAACAAGCTCCGGGACTAGTTTAGCTGCGCAACATTTGACAACGACCCATGTTTATGTGTGCTTGTAAATATAAAATCTAAAAATGTAAATAAAGAAATAGTAAACTTTATTTATAAAATGTATATAGGTAGGCGGAGGCCACATGTGTCTTCTTGTGTAGTAATCTATACTAATAATATTATAAATCGAAAGTGTGTCTGTCTGTTTTTTACCTCTTCACGCCCAATTCACTGAACCGATTTTGCTGGGTATGGTATGGTATGTTGTCCCAGAAAAATGTACGGTTCCCGCGCGATAAACGAGTAGGTAGGCTCTCGACGGTTTCGAGAACAACGAACTTAAAATTTTGGTACTAAGCGCGTTTTTCTCGAAACCGTCGAGAGCCTACTTACTGTAACTATGCTATAATTGTCGGCAGAATTGACGAGTAACATTGCAATGTTGTTTTTGATTTTGAATTGAATTGACCCATACGTGGAATCAAGTGAGAAGACAAAACAACGATTGCCAGGTTGCCTAAATACATTATTATTATATAGGCCTTTTAATTTAACACATAGAAAATCGATATGACAGCCATCATCAAATTCATGGATTTTAATCTTTACATCATCGATCACATACAAAATTCATGCAATTGGTACAAATCCTTTAAAAGCTCATTTATATTTCATTAATTTTAATGCGATATCTAGTACAGACTTGAAGAGATATTTTTATGGAGCTTTTTATAAAAAGTTAATAAAGACATGAGTGGATGAAGTGGCTAACTAACATTTTACGACATAAGAGCTTTTCCCTAATGATTTGAACAAACCTTGTAAAATACGTCATCACCTAGCTAATATATCTAGCCATACATAAAATCCACATGTTTTGAAAACAAATCATTTTCCCGGTCCTCAAGCCTTCACTTATGCAAAGACTACAGTTTTAAAATTGTTACTTACCCGCTCATCCACTCATGTCTTCAATTTAGCATCAATTGTCGCTCTAGGGCCGAGTCTAGTTGAGCATTTCAACATCGACTCATTCAGTTGAAACTGTAATTGCTCTCATCACATCTGTAGAAATATTATTTTCATTTACTTCCATATTAAAAGGTAGTCTGACTAGTCGTCCAATAATATCTCGTCCTAGTAGGACGAGTTTAATTCTAAAATTTTTGCCGCAAAAATTGTAAAATAATTTTTGTAACAAAATATAATCACTTAATCTGATAGATTAAATGCTACCGCAACTATCGTTTGTTATTTAAGCCAGGTGATACGCTACAATAACAATATTTTACAGATGTTAATAAAGTTCAAATTTGCATAGCCGTAATTTGGAAGTGCGATGCGTTTGACACTGAATAAAATTATTAATACCGGATGAATTGTGAGCTGCATTCAAAAATGAGCCGTGAGTCACTCGTAGTGAATCTATTAGCCGACCACCGTATTTAATGTTTTATTGATTTACATCGCTATTTAGTTGCGCGGCGCGATGACCTGTAACGGGGAGATTAAACCGGCAACTCGTTCAAATTTAGTAGCCGAAAACGTCGTAAATACAAAATTTCAGCACGCGCGAATTCAGCATGTGATAAGAACGATTCTTGCTTGCGCGGTTGTCACATGTTATCATAATTTATTATGCGATCCCGTAGGTGCTAAATTTGTGGTGCAATGCAAATTCGACTTTATTAGCATAACTATACCGTTAGCAAAATAATTGATGATGCGATATTTTCGAGGGGATCGATGCTGGAATTTTAACTCGTTACTCCTGGCTTAATGCGTTTTTTCGGTGCGACTCTGCGAGTTTGTACTTTGCTGGCATCCTTGAGATAAGTATTAGTATTCACATGAAACAGGGAACCTATAGAGTTGCATAATTTAAATAAAATATAAGTTAAAGTTTTCCATAACAAAAGTGAAACTATTATAAATGAAACTTATTTTACTGTACAACATTAATTATTTAAGAATAACCCAAATAAGCGATTTCAAAGACAATAACTATGAAACACAAGTTAACTAAGCTAAGAATCATGCTCCTTCACCTAACCAAAAGAATAATAATGCACATTTGGAGATGTAAAAAACACATTTGACTAAACTTCAGAGGAAGATATAGCAGTTGATAAATTAAGTTGTACGTCCACGGAGAATGATAAATAGGGCTTTCAGGCAGAAATTTATGTGTGACTTGTATGGAAAAGAATACGACATTATAAGCATTGGATCCCTTTTCCTTGTTTGCTGATTCTTGTGTGATTTACCGACGATCTGCACTTTTAAGGGCACGTACCTAATGATATATGGGCGTATAACTTGATCCTTATGTCTCGTTATTGAGGATTTGTCTGTTGCTCCGTGAATATTATTCATGTTGCGAGACTTCCATCAATATGTCTTGTCGGCTTATACTTTGTTTAATGTTTCTTACGGATGGCGATTGAATTTTTGGTTTTGCTTTGTTTTCCTTGTTTCTTTTTTAATTCAATGTTCTGATTTAGTACCCCGATTTTGCTTTGGTATAACGATATAAATATCATAGATATTGCCTGCGATTTCGTTCGCAAAAATGCTTGAACTACGTAGTAACTCTATATTTCACCACACTAAAAACATTTCTACATCCTTCCCCAAGTACCTCCATACCTTCCAATAACATGATATTTCATTTCAGTGGTTTGTAAATAGATAACAGACTTTCGCATCAACATTCATGCACCCACCTTTACGTTTCCCATTATCAAATTCATACGTACGGTTGTATTTCATTATTTTGTTTCATCACAACGCCTGTACCAGCCCAACTGATTTATTGTGCGAGCTTTTTTGGTCGGGTTGTGTTTATAAATTGAAAAGCGTAACGCGGAATTACGTTTCATATTACGCCTGCTGAAATAATTGGTTTCACCAATACCGGCTTTTTTCATGGAGGAAAACGTTTCTGCTTGTACGAATATTGATATTTGCTAATAGTAGGGGAGGTGATGCTACTTTTTGTTACTACATTAATTCATACCGACCGAATTTTTGTCCAGTGGTAGATTAATATTTAATAATCAACATAATGAGCGTCAGTCGCCGCACCCGCGGTGAAATATATATTGAGAGTATCTCAAAGTTGTCGAAAAAAATTTAGCTAAAAGTAAATTTGTACCGTATGAAAGTTTTACTGAGGTCATGTTTAACCAAAAAATCACCGTCAGCCGCATCGTAGACGGGGGATTCAACGTCAGTCGCGTTACTGAATATGTATTTTTTTTTCAAATATAAAGTCATTTTATACCATACAAAATTTATACAGGTGAATGTTTCTTCTTTGTAATTAAAAAAGAAAACCGTCAATCCTTATTATGACGGTGGGGAAACCGTCAGCCAACGATAGAACCCAGAACCATACATCGCACTCAATGTAACTGAGGGCGTCGCGTACACGACATTTCCACCTACAAACTCAGCTGACGGCGAATTTAGTTTGAATTAACTTATCACACACGCACAAAAATAATAATGCTACATCGTTTTTACGCACCTATTATATGGCTTAGTCAAAAGACTTTCATTCTATCCAGCTACAAACTCACCTAAAAGACAGCGTCGTCAGCGGGCGATAGGACTTGTGGCTGCTTGGATCAGCCATCGGCGTCCCCCAGAAGTCATCCAAGAGGATCTGCTTCAGATTCCCTCCTCCAACCACATCGGCATTGCTCACAATAGCTGGTATGTCATCATGGACGAAGTCACCGTTCAAGCTGTTGATATAGCTCAGAACGGCCGTCGCGGTGACCATACAATATATGGCTGCGTCTCCATTCAGACCTTTGGGTTCCTGCACCCGCCTCTTCATCTTTGGGCTATTCTTCGATATCACTACGTTCTTGCATCTGCACATTGGTTGTGGTTGGCACAGGCTGGAACAACAAATGTTTGGTTAGTTTTAATTCTATAAACACACAATAATATGGAGCAGGATAAGCGTACGACCAGGGAAATTAATTCATAGGCGGAAGGCTTCCTACGTTGTTTGGTGGGATTAGGGAGCTTTTCTTGTCATGCGTGTTGTCACCCGCGCGCAGATCTGCTGGCCGATTCTGTATCGTACATTTGTGAGTTAATCACCGAGTTAGTAATGAAACTGAGGAGTGAGTAACGGAATGTGTCACTTTTGTATTTACTTGCATACAAAAGTGAGACTTTCCGTTACTCACTCCTCCGTTTCGTACCTAACTCAGTGATTAACTCACAAATGTACGATACAGAATCGGCCAGCTGGTCCGCATGCAGGCAACATGCGTCGATAACACGCACGACAGGAAAAGCGTCCTTATGTCAAGGCCAGTCTTGGGTCGACTTGCATTAACCCGACATATCCATCCAAATCGGTTCAACCTTTTAAGAGGTAACACACCGACAGACAAACTTTCTCATTTTTAATATTAGTAACAATAGTAAGGATTCCGTGCAATACGGTTTCAAATGCTCAAAGTATGGAGTATAATAATGTGAGGCGTAATGAGCGGTATCGGATCGCTCGCATTTTTAGAACATATTCCGAACAATAGAGTCGGTCAGATATTCATAGCATTACGAAAGAAAATGCCCGGCCCATGACAGCCAATGCATAAAATTTACTTCAGGAATTAGGGGTATTTTTCATTTCGCTTTTCCGAATCGTACGGGCGAGGAAATTGAATGTTCACTACATTGACACATTGGGTGGTAAATTGTAATCAGCTGTTCGATTTCCAAATTATTTTCCACCTTTTCTGTTACTTCCTAGTTGTACTTGATACATTCCGTATTTCGATGTTAGTAATTTGTTTGCTTGAAGATAAATCAACTAGCCTTAAAAACTCATACAAACGAAGCAATACCAAGCAACGTAGACCCGAATACGGCATAGCACTTTGAGATAAAATAATGTACCTTGGCAATTGGCATATTAGTTAAGTAAGCGACAAATCTCGCCGAAAAAATTAAAAGACTTGCTACTTTCTCCAAGTATCCTTTACAAAGTGTTCATCTTTATCATACATACCGTCGCACTTAATATTATCTATGCTTAAATAAACAACGAATAGAAAATAGGCAACGCTTTCAATATAACTTCATACTTATGAAAATACGAATATAAATGCTTAGCTTGAAAAACTGATTAATTAAATTTGTTAATTAATTAAGAGCTTTTAATTAAATTTTAATCGATCTACCGCTTGTTACGAAACTATTATTAATTAAGTTAATGACATTTAGGCTAACGATGTACCTAAATTGTTGACAGATTGGTAAAAAACGATATACCCTTGAACATACGAATTCATCGATTTATGTAATTACCTACTAAAGTCAAAATAATTTAAGGTGGCACCAGCGGTCATTGACCTTTCTAGTCTAGGTGCTATGAGAAAAAGCTCGCCCACAAAAACTATTAACTTAAGAAAAAAATTGAACTTATAAAGACACATACAGCTATTATCTATCAGCTATTTATTATCAGCTATTCATCAGAAAACCTCTTGGTAACTCTTAGTAGGATATACTGCAACTATTTATGAGTTTGAAGTGATATAATTCATAATGAGTTCACATCGAGTATGCAAAATAAGATATCACCCTAGCCTACCCTACCCTAGAAACATTTGTCACTTTATTGTCAATCACGATTTGTATAGAAAACACTGACCTCCATTATACAAGTACGCTGGACCTATGATACCCACATTTTTTTTTGTGCCTATTTGAAGCGGAATCAGCGCCGCCAGTGAGCGGGAAGGGAACTAAATTTGACGTAACTTGCAAATGGCCGCTTAATCGTTATTGGTTGTCACTAGTATTAGTTCCAAATACTCCTACTACTGCTATCAGCGCCAATATGGCGACTTTCATACGTCATTTTTACGTCAAATCATAGACAAATATATTTGGTCAATGGTCAAATTTAGTTCCTATCCCTCCCATCGGGGGAGCTGATTCCGCTTCAAATAGGCACAAAAAATAGCTGTCATTTCAAAGGGTATCATTAGTCCAGCGTACTTGTATAATGGAGGTCAGTGATAGAAAACGATGAAATATGACAAGTATTTTGACAGGGGATCAATGACCGCTGTCATTGTCAATTTTTTCACTGTGTATTGTTACCCCAGGTAAATAAGAAATTGATGACTTTTACGCAGGAATAATCTATGAGGAGGAGGAATCAGGAATAAGAATAAAGGAGAACACCCAAACTCTATAGAAAATTACCCAAGGCCCGGCGCAGAAGAGATGTATCTCAGTTATTTGTGTATTTTAAGTGTAACGTTTTTTGATAGGCGTGTTTGCCGCAGGATGTGGCTAAGATAGAAAAAAATGATTTTAATTTTTTTTCAGGCGCTAATTGAAAATTACATTTCGTTGAACAAATCGACTCCAAAATGTTATGAAATGGTCATGAATTATGTTCTATAGGAATTATACCGATCTTTTTAGGGTTCCGTACCCAAAGGGTAAAAAAGGGACCCTATTACTGAGTCTGTCCGTCTGTCTGTCTATCTCCAGGCTGTGACTCAAGAACGGTAATAGCTAGAGAGTTGACTTTTTTACAGATTACGTATTTCTGGAGCCGCTATAACAACTAATACTAAAAACAAAATAAATTAAATATTTAAGGGGGCTCCCATACAAAAAACGTGATTTTTCAAACATTTTTTGCTCAGTATCAATGATGACAACAGGTATATAAAATGTTCACAAAATACTCAGCTGTATTTACACTTTAATAATTAATAATAAATTTTAAATAAAATAAATTATTAAGGGAGGCTCCCATACAAAAAACACAATTTTTTACTATTTTTACTCTATAATATAATGGTACGGAACCCTTGGTGCGCGAGTCCAACTCGCACTTGGCCGATTTTTTATACTGCGTGACTGGTGAGACATGTTCAATAATCGAGGACGTGATATTTGGCTATTATATTAGATGAAGAAAAATAATATCAACTGATCACTGAGTAAATGTAGCTTAAAGTTAAATAATTATTTACCCAACGCATGGACACCGCGCGCGGGAAGGGTAGCGGCGTGGTTTTTCTTTGGTGGCGCACGCCGCCGCGCCGGCCGCATAGTATGCCTACTTGCCTAGCCGCGTAATTTACTTAAGTGTCCATGATTCATTTATTTAAAGGCAAATTCGAAAAAAATAAGTACCTAATTTTATTACATAATTATGAGAATCGAGTACAGCGAGTACTCTCCTTAAGTATTGAACATGTCTCACCAGTCACGTTGTATACACAGGGAAAATAAACAGAATGACAATATTTTGTGAAAATAAGTATAATGTGAAAGTGTGTTTCGTAACTTTCTGTTTAGACGCACATGATTAAAAAATAAAACTATTATTATTTTACCATTAATCATTTTATTTGGTACTTGAATAGCCTATTGTGTATCTCGCTCTCGGGATGCCGTATTATTTTTTATACAATGACGTTTATGACTCATGAATATTGGTTCCCGAAAATGCAAATGTTACAATACTATTTATACTTTAATTGAAAATTACTTTTAGCAGACATAATTTGTAACCTTTATTCTTAAAAGGTAAAAGTAGGTATTTTACGAGTTTTTGTATAGTTTATAACATTTCATAAAAGTAATTAAAACTAAAATTCTTAGGTACGCCTGAAAATTATAAAATGGCATTTTTTTACTTAAGCCACTTTTTGCGGCAATGACACATATAAATTTCTTTTACTTATAAAATATACAAAAATTGGCCAAGTGCGAGTTGTACTCGCGCACGAAGGTACCACTACAGAGCAAAAATAGGCTAAAAATTGTTTTTTTTTTATGGGAGCCCCCCTCAATTATTGAATTTATTTAAATTTTATAATTAATTATTAAAGTACAAATACAATTAAGTATTTTGAGAACATTTCAATTGCCTATGTGTTGCCGTTATTGATTAAGAGCAAAAAATAGCAAAAAAATCACGTTTGTTGTATGGGAGCCCCCCTTAAATATTTAATTTATTTTATTTTTAGTATTTGTTGTTATAGCGGCAACATATATACACAATCTGTGAAAATTTCAGAAGTCTAGCTATAGCGATTCTTGAGTTACAGCCTGGTGACAGACAGACGGAGAGACGGACAGACGGACAGACATCGAAGTCTTAGTAACAGGGTCCCGTTTTTACCCTTTGGGTACGGAACCCTAAAAACTGAGATAGCTTACTTTTGTGCCGGAGCTTGGGCTTTTTTGGGTGTTCTCCTTTAAAATAATTTTAGAAGATCGTTACTATAATATAGAATATCAAATGAAAGTCACGTTTTTACATTTTCCAAAGTTCAGTCAGTACCAGAGGCGGGCGAAACCCTCCATTTAAAAGTCGGTCAAAATAGGCTGGCCTAGATAATAGTCGTAAGGAACAAATGTACCGTCAAATGGCTCTTATCGCTCGTATTACTCGGATTTTTCATCACCTCGGCCGCTCTGAATTTTCTAGAATAGGCGACCTACATCCCTCGCCAGCATTGTAATTATGACTCCAGAAATCAATGATATGAACATTCTAAATATGTAGCTTAGCTATGTCATGTTTAAAATGAAGAAAACATATAAGTTTTATTAAACTTATTAGCAGCATTGTTTTTATGACTTATTCTATTAAAAAAATAGAAGGAATTGAGGAAGGACGAACCTCCATAGGACCTACGTAATTAGGTCGAGTTTTGTCAAGCCCAGCTGACAGAAGAAACTCACTCGGGGCCATCTTTAGCTAAGAAGATGGAAAATTATTCTTAGAAACTTAGAGGTAGGTATATATTCTTATAAACTTAATTAGTGTTGTAAAGAATACACACATAACTTCCCGCACCGGTTCAAGTGACTGTGACCGGTTTCATTGAAACCAGGCCAGTTACACAGGAGTAATTTTATAGTGCCCAAGTGTGTGAGCAGTACACAAGAGCACTCTTTCTTCCTTTATTCTCATAACCCAGTGGGTCGGATGATAGGTCTTCAAAAATCATATTGAGGTTTCTAATATCAATTTTTTCTAACCTGAATAGTTTGCGAGAGAGACTCTTCCAAAGTGGTAAAATGTGTCCCCCACCCCCTAACTTCTAAAGAAGGGGCATGATAAGTCTAAAAAAATATATGATGTACTTTACTATAAAAACTACCAACGAAAATTGGTTTGAACGAAATCTAACAAGTAGTTTTTTTTATACGACATAAATGGTAAACTTAATTTAACTTTCATTAAATCAACTGGAATATAAAAATAAATCAAAAACCTTTTAAATTCATAAAAATAAACCTTATTGCTGCTGCGGAACCCTTCATGGGCGAGTTCAACTCGCACTTGGCCGTTTTTTTTACTTCAGCCACTTTTTGCGGCAATGACACATAAATTTCTTTTACTTATAAAATATTCAAAAAACTGAGATATTGGCCGGAGCTTGGGCTTTTTTGGGTGTTCTCCTTTAAAATTCACGTTTTTACATTTTCCAAAGTTCAGTCAGTACCAGAGGCGGGCGAAAACCTCCATTTAAAAGTCGGTCAAAATAGGCTGGCCTAGATAATAGTCGTAAGGAACAAATGTACCGTCAAATGGCTCTTATCGCTCATATTACTCGGATTTTTCATCACCTCGGCCGCTCTGAATTTTCTAGAATAGGCGACCTACATCGCTCGCCAGCATTGTAATTATGACTCCAGTAATCAATGATATGAACATTCTAAATATGTAGCTTAGCTATGTCATGTTTAAAATGAAGAAAACATATAAGTTTTATTAAACTTATTAGCAGCATTGTTTTTATGACTTATTCTATTAAAAAAATAGAAGGAATTGAGGAAGGACGAACCTCCATAGGACCTACGTAATTAGGTCGAGTTTTGTCAAGCCCAGCTGACAGAAGAAACTCACTCGGGGCCATCTTTAACTAAGAAGATGGAAAATTATTCTTAGAAACTTAGAGGTAGGTATATGTCCTTATAAACTAAATTAGTGTTGTGAATAATACACACAAAACTTCCCGCACCGGTTCAAGTGACTGTGACCGGTTTCATTGAAACCAGGCCAGTTGCACAGGAGTAATTTTATAGTGCCCAAGTGTGTGAGCAGTACACAAGAGCACTCTTTCTTCCTTTACTCTCATAAGCCACTGGGTCGGATGACCGTCACGACTGGCGGAAGATCTGGCGCAGGACCGATATTTTACATGCCGATGGATGCCATCATGGATCATTTTACTTGTCAGACAGTCAGGTGATCAGCCTGCATTGTCCTAGCCAAACTTGACAATAACATATTTTCTAATGTGTAAATCGAACCCACGACCTCCGAGTTAAGAGCTACACTCTAAACCACTAGACCACGGAGGCGCTGAATACACACATAATACAATAGCTAACATACAGGCTATAAGTCGTAATCGAAGACGTGAGTGGAAGAACACGATAAGTAACAGTAAAAAAATTGCCATTTTTTTTTCATAAATTGTGGCTTTAGGGCCGGAAAAAATATTTGAAATTAAAAAAAAAAACTGTGCATTTATATATTAGCCAGAGGATGAAGTAGATAAGTTACAAGGTTTAGTTAAAATTATAAGGGAAATATGAGTAATTGTCCTTATGTTATTATATAAAATGTTAATTATTTAGTTATTCCACTCACGTCTTCAATTTTTTGATGAAAAAACTAACGTTAGTGATTCGAAATAAGAAACTCTTCATCATATTGTTTCCCTGTAGGGACGCGGACGACCTTATCGGAATGGCTAAGGGACGAACTTCACACCTCGTGGGTGTTGGCCCATCAGATTACACTGTAAAGGGCAAATAGTTTCAGCCCTCGGACAACTAATCATGATTGTCACCATCCCTTGTTTACATTTTCGAGAGTTTCTGAAGTTTAGGTACTCTATTCGAAGTGAGTCGTCAGCGCGAATGTCAAAATGGCACGAATTTAATTTTTTTCTTCAGTTATACTGAATACAATCGTGGCATATTTCACATAGTTCCTAGACTAGAAAGGTCTAGGAACTATGGCACCGTTAGTGCCAACTTAAATTATTTTGACTATAGACTAGCTGGATGGAAGGAACGAACTGCCTAGACTTTTTACCATTTACGCTTGAGGCGCTCTGCTACCGGCGCATTGCCTCCGAATTGGACTTACCTTATTTATCACCTACCAGTTACCACCACATTCGTTACCCCTATTTAAAACGAAGCTTCGAAATATAATTATATTCTCCTTGAATGATTTAGCAAATATATATAAATAAATATTCAATATTCAAAATTGTCTCATTTAAAGTATAATACTACAATATACAGAAAGCCTGTTTTGTACAAAGCAAATTATTATGCACTTGTAGTCTCCCCTCTAACAGCTCTTAGTTTTATAGTATATCGTAAAATCAACAAGTGCAGGTTAAGAATACAACACTCAATTACTTTAAGTTGTCGTTAAGTTAACGGGTGGTTATAATTTGCTAATCTAGGTCAATGTTAACGGGGGATCAAGATCACATACTCAAGTACATTTTACAGCGGAGGGTAAGTATTTTTTTGTTTAAAATATTAACAGATAGAAATTCATCCTTTTTCGGAAGCCGGTTAAAAACTTCATCACAAGCGTTAGAAACTTGGTCTAACCCTTAAGCCTCTTATAGCTATAAAATGGCGCTTACAAACTAACATACATCCTTACCTTACAAATATTATAAATCTAAACCAATTTAGATCAACATTGATATGGAGACTTAGAAATCCGGGAAAGGTCATATTATAGAATACTAGATGACGCCCGCAACTTCGTTGCGCCAAAATTCGTTTATCGCGCGGGAACCGTACATTTTTCCGGGATAAAAAGTATCCTATATCCTTTCCCGGGACTCAAAGTATCCCCATACCAAATTTCAGCAAAATCGGTTCAGCGGTTTAGGCGTGAAGAGGTAACAGACAGACAGACAGACAGACAGACAGACACACTTTTGCATTTATAATATTAGTATGGATTTTCCGAGTAAATGTACGGTTTAAATAAATTTCTGCGTCACGCAGTTATGGGCGTCACCTAGTATAATTATACAGCCTTAAACCGCATTGTAACCTTAATTTTTCGAACGGTTAACAAATAAGTGCGACGTTGGATCCTGTACAAACACAAATTCTCTCCCCTAAGGGTATTGAATTAATTTCGTTTATACGCCACCGTCAGATATTTGACCTTACGCCTATAGCTTTAAAGGTCAGAAATACACCGAATTTGCGACCGTACATTTCATTTGTACTCCAACTTCAGTTTTCGGGTGTGAAATGTCGGTAATTCGGATAACACGTTTGCAATTATAAAACTCAGCGTGGGTTTTGTGATATCTGTTTTGACCAAAACTTTCAGACTCTAAATAATTATCACCATGATTTGTGAACCAAACAGAATAATAATATTATATATTAATATAAATTGATTTATGCGATTACGGATAATAAAAAGTTATCTAGGTGTTAATTCAGAATCTTGATTATACTGCCATATTGGAAATTTAAGAGCGGGCTGTCAAATTTTGTTGTGTTTTCTAATAAGTATTACGATCCCGGAAGAAGATAGACTCAAATAAATATGAGATTTATTTAATCATTGTATATTTATCTGATATGTAGCTAACCGAAAACACGATTCACTTATTTTGACTCGATAGTTTTATTTTTTGAAATTATGAATCTTTCTGGGCTTTTCAACAAATACCTGTTACACTTATTGAGTTACTATCATTAAATAATTTGCACTACTACAATCACACACTTTATAAAATAATAGTTAAAGGAAATATTAGTATTGTATTCAATTTTTAAGTAATCATCAAAAACATTTTTAGGACTTACGACCTTTACTTTCGTGCTATAATGCGGGGACCGCTGTTACGCGATATTGTTCTCTATTAGCTGCAGCGTAAAGCATATTGCCCGGGAGCACGATTCATGGAATCATTGTATCACGATTGGAGGATAGCGGTGTGTGTAGGCGGGGCTAGCGTTTTGACAGTAGGCTCTTAACTCAAAATCTTTAAACATCGTAGTTTTCGCTTAAGAATTATTAAGAAACATTCTTCTTTATGTTTATTATTACGCTATAATAATAGCTTTTATAGCTAACATTTATTCTTCTTTGTATATTTTTTTATTACAACTTGGATTCAATTATTCAAAAAATAATTATGTATTATTGCAAAATAATTATTATCATGGTGCCTTGTCCTGGTACGAAGTTCATGTAATTGCGTTGCGTAATTTAAAATTTACAATAATTTTATCTTCTTTAAACAGATCCTCTCAACGGGTTAAGTAGAAAGCCACTTTGAATACAAAACCAAATCTATTTGCATCTCAGCGATTCGAGGCAAAATAAATCTCGGTTGTAAAAGTAAATGCATACAAACATTTTCCTTTACAGATATCGAGAAAAACTCTTTTGTTCGAACTCACAATGCTCTGTCAGAGGCAGTCAGTGAATGGAAGAAAACGTATCTTTGAGGCTCATTCAATTATAGACCACCCCATTATTGTTAGTGGTGTATCTGATTGGTGTTTAGTATTTCTATCAGTGAAAAAGAATCTATAGTAGAAGTGTAACGTTTTAATGTAAATAATCACATAATCTAACAAGATCATTACAATAAACAAAGTTTTGATGTAATTGAAAAGTAGAAAATTAAAAAACATTTCATAAGTATTAGTAATCTCATAATCAGCAAAAAAACTATAAATTTATCACATTTTCATTTCGATCGCACAGTTTTAAAGTACAGTTCTGCAATGTTTATTTTAACTAGATGACGCCCGAAACTCCGTTGCGCCAAAATTCGTCGTCGCGCGGGAACCGTACATTTTCCGGGATAAAAAGTATCCTAAATCCTTTCCTGGGACTCAAAATATCTCCATACCAAATTTTAGCAAAATCGGTTCAGCGGTTTGGGTATGAAGAGATAACAGACAGACATTCGCATTTATAATATTAGTATGAAAAAATGCAGAATATGATCAAAGATAAATGTTAATGATTCTTTGTCTCATTGAAACTCAGTTACCGTTAGTTGCAGTTAAAAATAATGGTGTTTATGTCAATCATATTTAAGAGTTATTTTTAACTGGACACCACCAGTGCAACCAGTCGCCGCTGCCAAGAAAACGTATAACGCAGCTGTATTTCTATACATTTTATTAGAAGATGCAGTATTTCCGGACCAATACGACCTGCAAAACTCCAAGAAGAGAGCGTATTTCCTCATAAGAGGCCGGCAACGCACCTGCAGTTTTTCTAATGTTGCGAGTGTCCATGGGCGACGGTAGTTGCTTTCCATCAGGTGATCCGTTTGCTCGTTTGCCCCCTTATTTTATGAAAGAAAAATATGCGACAGATTATATTTTATAGGCTGTAATTTTAAGTAGCAAACTCCCAAAAGTAACGAAAGCTTCTTGCAAAGAAAAGAGATATAAATCCAAAACTGAATAAATATCTTATCTTTTAATATTCTACAGAGGGCGCTGAGTCAGCGAAATGAGAATGAAACATCAAAAAGGGACCCTTAATATTCATTGGTTATCGAATTAGAATTTATTAACATTTCATAAAAGAATATTTGAGCAGCATTAATGCGTTTTTGATATCAATAAAATAATTGTTATAGATAGATACTTTATCTGCACAAACAATCTTATTAATCTTATACTACGTTCCATTAAATTTTGATCTAGATGTTCACAAAAAGTAAAAATTGATAACTATATCATTGTATTTCTTTATTGCGCGGTTCATGACATTTGAATAGGTAGCATTATTATCACCTAGACCCACTGAGCTGTTACTACATGAAATTGTTTACATTTAGATCAGGATAAAGGATGTCAATAATTATATGTTTTCAAGCATCCCTAGTTTTCAGAAATAACAATATTTACCCATAATATATGGCAATACCACAATAGACATAACAACCAGTACTTTGATTTCAAAGAAACGGACGAAACGGCGCAAGCACCGATACTGACGAGTTTCGCAATGCAAAGCAACGGATTGTAAGTTGACGCGCACTGGCTGATATTATTTATTTTTAATAAAGATTGATCAAAACACTACACACTACACAGCACAATATTATACAATAATCTCACCAAACGACTGTTTCATGGCAAGACGCGCTTATTCCAATTTTCATTTTGTATTATTTTCCGACTTGTTAATTTTGTATTCAGCTCTTTTATTATGTAAAAACAAAATACCAATAATAAAAGGGTAGTCCTTACAATTCCCTACCCCTATTATTAGGGGAGTGTAACTACATTTCCTGTTTCAAATTTAAAATTCCGTGCAGATAATACCGTCGGGAATTTTCCTATACCGTCACGTACATACGTAATATGTATGCAGAAATAAAAATATGAAAAAATATGTATTGTATATTATTATTTTTTTCCGAATCGACGACCTCTGTGGCTCAGTTGGTGGGCTGTTGGTAGCTCAAGCCGGGGGTCGTGGGTTCCAATCCCGCCGACGGAACAAACAGTTTTCAAAAGTTTCTGGGTCATGGATGTGTATTTTTTCAACTTTTCGCCATCGTCCCACGCGAAAAATATACCATCCTCATCACCTTGATGAGTGGCAGTCTTCCACAGTGCGTTTTTCGCGTAACTTTCTGCCGCGCACTGTAAAACTCTGGAACGAACTGTCACCAGCAGTATTTCCGGACCTATACGAACTGCAAACCTTCAAGAACAGAGCGTATTCCCTCTTAAAAGGCCGGCAACGCACCTGCAGCTCTTCTGATGTTGCGAGTGTCCATGGGCGACGGTAGTTGCTTACCATCAGGTGACCCGTTTGCTCGTTTGCCCCCTTATTTAATAAAAAAAAATCACATAGTAAAAATCTTAAATATATGTATAGTCTAAAAGTATTAAATATATTTCCGTTGTCTGGTACCGGTAACACAAGTCCTTCAGGTACTTAGCACGGGGCCAGACTGACGTGGTGTGAAGCGTCCATAGATATAAAAAAAAAAAAATCTCCCTCATAATACTATGAGGGAGATTCGGAAAAAAATATACAAACGCCTGACTAATTGACTTGACATAATATTATGTTGAATGGACATAATATACGTTATTGAGGATAAGAAAATATTATAATGTTAGTATCACAATAAATAAATATCCATTACAAAGAACGAAAATATATCTTGAAATCAAATAATATATCAGGTATTTATTTTGTACTGATTTAAAATTACGATTCATCAGAATTTGACCCCATCGCTATATCATAAACTATACTGTACTCGGCGAAACATGGCGGTAGCGGTCATTAACTCCCTGTCAAAAACTTGTCATTTTCTATACAAAGCCGCGATTGACAACATCTGACACTTCATTGTCAATTGCGGTTTATATAGAAAAAACTAGTTTTTGACAGGGAGTCAATGACCGCTACCGCCATGTTTCGCCAGGTACAGTATAGAACTTAATAATTCTTATAGTTTGACATGTAAACTTTACTTCATAGTCTACAACTATTACCTACCTTTTTCACGTCAAAAGAAACAAAGTGCGAGTGTTACAAATCGCATACAAATAGGCGATATATCAATTCGGTGTAAGCGACCGTTTAATCGCGGCATTAGGGTCATAATGACCGCACAAGAAGGGAAACGTGACCGTCAAATTGAACATTAGGGTCAAAATGAACCGAAAGGGGAGAAGTGACCAGATTATTTCAGTTGCGGCCCCGTGGCGCGGAAACTTGCTCGTTTGGATAATGGCTCTGCGGAGTTTTTGAATTTTTATATTCTCTCTGTGGAATTGACGGTTCTCGTAATTGAAACGTGTGATAATATTGTTGTGTAACGGTCAATTCAGACCGCAACGCGACGCGTAGATGCGTTTCCAAATTTGTACTGAATTGACAGATTTCAATTGCGTGGGACGTCTTGCAAATCTGTCAAATCCATACAAATTTATAAATTCATCTACGCGTCGCGTTGCGGTCTGAATTGACACTTACGGGCTTTCATGATTATTAATTTTATTGACAAACATACATTTTAATTCATCAAGCCCCATACCCCTATTGTGTTTCGTTTTCCCACGATCGACGGGTTAATAATTGTGATGCAGGTTATCCAAATAAGAAATCCCTGTATCCATGTGTTTTAGAGCTGTGTTTTAGCTATAAACGTATTTTAAATCCGAAATTATTTCAAGCCTTATAGTCCGGGTCCCCTAGAACATTTTTTTTGACCTGATTACTGTCAAGCTAATTTTTCGTGAGTAGCTTCATTTTGATATGACGAACAACAATTTCCTCTGCGAAAATTCTCGAAAGTGGTAGCTAACAGAGATAGAAAGGATTAAATATTTCGATTTGATGGTCCTAAAATATAGATTGTTATGTTTGTAGTACAATGTTACTATTAAATTATATAACTATTAACCTATCAATATACAAAAAAACAGCTGGTTAGGGTCCCGTTTTAGGGTTCTGTAATCAACAAGTCCTCGTTGACTATCCAGCTGATTTTTTGTTACGAAAAATTAGCTTGATAGTAATCAGGTCAAAAAAATGTTCTAGGGAACCTGTACTATTACGAGTACCTTAGACTTTATCGCTGTCATTTATATTTTACAAACATAATGCACCAGAAAATACGGTACTATTCAGGAATAATTATAATAATTTAGTTAAGATTTTGACGAAAACTACGTTTTCTGTAAAATTCTTCATTGAATTAGAGTTAAGTATATAATAAATGTCTCTGAATGCCGTTAGTGCTAAAACTATCAATAAACATGTTAATACTGCTTGTAAAACAATCTTGAACATGGGATAGATGGTATCGGTATTATAAGACACCATGAGCTCCCCTTATAGGGTTGGTGTGGTGCGATAACGCCCGGGCTCCCCTATGAGACCACTGCACTGTCCCCTATAACTATTAAGCCCCTATGATCCATATGAAGCTAATTTTGTTTATCATAAAGATTCTTTTTGAATAGATTTCTTTCTTAATAGTGATTGTTATTGTACTCATATATTTTGTTTCTATGTTGATATCATCAAAAAGATGTTTATTAGAAGATAATTTACTTGAATGTTAACAAAAAAAATCTTTTGGTGTATAATATAAAATGAAATTATATATTATATACATAAAGATGAAAAAAAGGCCAAACAAATTTACACTTTTACATGCACAATATACATAAATAGAAGTTTGAGTTATATTTACTTATAATATATTATAGCCATTTAAAAGCGTTATGAATAGTAATGAAATAAAATATCTTAAGCATTTTTACTGATTCTTTACATTAATATTTAATTGAATGTTTCTTTGATAAGCATTGAATAAAATTGTCTTTAAGAAATATAAATTGCTCTTCAGAACACAAATTATAAAATAGTTATTTTTTCTAATCATAAAAGTCTAGGCCACTTAGAATGTCTTCCATTTGAATTTAATCTATTCATTCGTCGAAGACATAGAAACAACTTCATTTTTTATTCATCACTCTAATAAATACGGAAATAACTTTAACTTTTTTATCAATACTATTAAATAAAATATTATTGAATAAAATATTTTTTTATTGAATTGATTTTTCGCTTATTCAAGTTAGCAGCATACACACGTTTTCCGTATTCGGAAATCCAAATGCATAGAATCAGTAGAAAATACATTAACTGGCGCACACGTTCGCTTTTTTCGAACGGGTCGAATTTTGTACGTTTCAAGTGTAAGCAGGCGCGTTCACGCGTGAAAAAAAAACGAACGTTGGCGCTAGTATCACGGAATTCCGAATACGGAAAACAAATTCGGAAATCGAATACGGAAAACGTGTGTATGCGGCCAGCCTTAACAGCAAATTAGTATTTATAAACGAGCGAGCCGTACGGCTCAGACCGACCGGACTGTTGGTTTTCTGCATTCAAGAGCGCGCCGAGCCAACCAAAGTTTTCACATTCATGGTCGAATTTTGGATCGACAGCGTGCCAAATAGATCGATGGATCGCTCATGATTGCCGGCCTTTAATGGCAAACTGTCAAATGAAGTTCACGGTTTATGAAAGCTTTAGGGACAATTCAGACCGCAATGTGACGCGTAGATGCATTTCTTAATCTGTACTGAATTGACACATTCCAATTGCGTGAGAGTCAGTCCACACGGCGTTTTGCGTTGCATCGTCGCAACACAAACATTTTGACGCATAGCCGGCCACACGGGCGCTACGTCATCTCACTCATCGCAGCGTTATTACGAAGCAGTCCCCCCTCCCGCTTCGTCTCGGGGGCTGCTGTCCGTCATGTGTGCGTTGCGACGACGCAGCGCTTGTTTTCTATGAGAGGCCGCTGGCCGAGCTGGCCTCTCATAGAAAACAAGCAATCTAAAACATATCCAACACGGTTTTTTACTTTAACGTGGCGTCACCTTAAACTAAACGAAGAAAACCTCAGTTACGCTAAAGTGCGTCACTTATCTGTAAATAAAAGCGGCGCATGACGTCATTTCCTGCGGAAGGCGAAAGGCTCACCGTGAGCTGTTATCAGGCACATAAAGGGCCATCCCTTTACACGTCGTTTCGGAGGGTTAAGATAGGGAACAAACTATAACGTTCGAGATATTTTTGCCCTGTGTGATTGACTGAAGATATCTTTTCTCGGGGAAAAATAACGCTATATTAGAGCTATAATTTTGTTTCGTATATCGTAGTTTAGCATACAACTTATTAACAGTTATATTAAAAACGATGGGCTGCACCGGCAGAAATGAAAACGAAAAAGTAAAGGCAGACAAACTATTTCGCTGTGGACCATAAAGAGACTCCTACGCCGCGCCGGCTGTCTAATCTTTGTTTTTTCCGATTAGGTCACATGCCCTCGCGCTACCGCTTCTCTCTCTCTCCGTCCATCTTACTAATTTTCGATCAGGCTACCTGTCCTAACGTAATTTTAACATTTTTCACTCAAAAAAGTGCATATAACGCCGCTAAAAAAGTCTTCACTCTATATTTTAGTTTGACAGCATATCATTTGAAGCCCATCCAGTCCATTTAGGTCCTTGTAATTGTGCTTGATTTTCTAAGGCCAGTGGAATAAAAAAACTTAAAAAAGCTGTCTATATCTATATATTAATACGCGAGCGAAAAACTTTGGAAACCTTTTTGCGAAAAATGCGGAAACGTAGGAAAATGAAATATTGCACAATTGTAGTTTATATGGAGAAGGAGCGCATATAGCTAATATTGTTTTAAAATTATGCTTTTATCATATATTATTTTAATAAATAAAATATTACACACACTACAACGCACACACTACCATGTTTTGACTGACAAGCCTATACACACGAATTATACTCCTTTGTTTATGGTTGAAGTCTGTTGTCAAATTAAAAATGAATTGTTGTTTTTTTTTTTATTAAATCTGAAATAGTCAATACTTTAAACGGGGAGAGAAAAGAAGAAGATAATTAAATTTAAGGTTGAATTTCGACCATTGGGCGATCTCTAGTCAATGTAAATGAGCAAAGAAGAATTTACTCTTATACTATTAAAACTAATAAATATCAAAGAATATCACAAAAATATGGCAATAAGGTTTTAATCTCGGCGTAATTTAAAGAAAAAATAACATTAGCAATTCAGATACTCGACGCCGGGGAAATTGAGTCCCTATTAATCCATTCATGTTACTTTATGTCATACTATAAACTCATCCATAATAATGACATTAATCTGTTAGTTAATTTAACATCTAGGCTAAATGCTTGCTTTTCCCTCTCACTATACCGCTTACTACGACTGTTCTTTTACCATATCTGCAATACGATTATGGAACGCTCTTCCCGAATCTATCCAAAGATCACCAACAATTAATATTTTTTTTAAAAACTGCCCAAGTGCGTGTCGTGCCACGCGCAATATAGGGTTCCGTAGTACCGCTAGTTTTTGATAATTTTTGTATGGTCAATGAATGAACATTTATAAGGTGTTTTACACTACTAACAACACCATCTCAGTTACATTCAAAGGAATTTGAACGAAAAGTTCCTTTATACTTCGCCGAATACTTTTTTTAGTTAATCGACTATTACTCAAAAACTTATGAAGTCTTCTTAGTCGTGATAGTTTTTCTTTTAAATTCAGCATATTTCCTACTCCCGTAAATTTTTTCACATTTCCAGAAGCAACCGTTAAGCTGACTCAATTCTTCACTCTAACGATTTTTTCCACTTTAAAACTTCATATTTCACAAATGGATCCCTAAATCGTAAAATTATCTATGAATACTCGTTATATTTTTATAAAACCTGTCCAACGACGGTGGCGCGAAAAAAAAATCACCCCCGCATTGATGTGTAGGGGAGGTAACGTATTTTTTTTTTTCAAATATTTATTATATCATTTTGTCGGCATCATTAAGATGTGCATTTATGCCGAATTACAGCTTTGTAGGTCTTATAGTCTAGTTGGTAGCTCAAGCCGGGGGTCGCGGGTTCGAATCCCGCCGACGGAACAAAAAGTTTTCAAAGTTCCTGGGTCATGGATGTGTTTTAAATATATGTATCATATAATAAAAATCTTAAATATATGTATAGTATAAAAGTATTAAATATATTTCCGTTGTCTGGTACCCGTAACACAAGTCCTTCAGGTACTTAGCACGGGGCCAGACTGACGTGGTGTGAAGCGTCCATAGATATTATTATAGATATTATTATATTATATTATTATAGTCTCTGAGCAAAACCGCGGATAGACAGACGGACGGACGGACAGACCGAAACTATAAGGGTTCCTTGTTGACTACGGAAACGAGTCAAAGAGCACTATCTAAAACTGCCATATTAACAAGTATTCCACTTTTAACTTCTTTTATCTTTTATTAAATTTATGTAAAGTTCATTAAAATCGGTTGAGCCGCTTTTGGAGGAGTTCGTGCACAAACACTGTGACACGAGAATTTTATATATATTATGATTAAATAAGACTACGGTAAATATTTCCAAGCCTTCTTTTATGAGGAAAATATGAAACAAATACAAGAGTACTACGAGACACAATTTTGGCTGAAACTGTATTTCGGACCTCGAAGACGCTCTTACGCGTAACTCAATACAGAAGGTCAAATTAGATTCCACGAGTTAGGGAACAGATGGATTTACTAGCCCTGACCACTTACGGATATATAAAATACGAGAGAATTATACCAATATTCGGTTAGATTTAAGAGAAAAATGACGTATTTAAGAAGAAGGGAATATATGAGACGTCCATACTTAACAAACATTTTTTTTCATCAATTACATATTATAATAACAGGACAAAATATTTTTTTTTCATCAATCACATATTATAATATAACTAGTTGTCGCGGCAAACGTTGTTTTGCCATATAAAGTATTTCGCCCATTTCATCAATATAGATTAAATAGTTTAGGCGAAAGTCATATAAAACTTAATTGTGCGGGAACCGTACATTTTCCGGGACAAAAATTATCCCTTGTCATTTTCCGAGACTCAAAGTATCTCCATACCAAATTTCATCAAAATAGATTGAATAGTGTAGGCGGAAATCATAAAAGTTTATTGTGTGGGAACCGTACATTTTCCGAGACAAAAAATATCCCTTGTCCTTTCCCGAGACTCAAAGTATTTCCATACCCATCAAAATATATTATCAATGCAAAAGTATGCCTGTCTTGTGATTTGTCGGTCAATTAGACTATTGGTGAGTTTATAACTTCTTCGCACCGAAATCGCTGAACCGATCTAAATCAAATATAATGTGGAGATAGTTTGAGTGCTGGGAACAGGACATAAGATAACTTTTTTGTTTGGAAAAGTACGATTATTAGACAATATAATTTGAACAAAGCAATTATAGAAGACATTTAGTAAATCTCGGGGACGGTACATATCCGGAATAGAACTTTCCATCACTTACAGCTTATAATATTTCCAACACTCAATGTACTATCAGAGAAGTTGATTCCTAGGCAGATGGCGGACCTAAGTAATTTGGTCGCGTTAAGTCAAACCCATCCGACCGATCACAGCTAACATTGAATTGACATACGCCGACCAAATGACGTAGGTCCGTCAACTGCCTAGGAATCAATTTCCTCGATGGTACTTCATGGCCATGATATTAGTTGAAGTATTTTATGGTTAATAATATACAAACTTACATTCACATTAATAACATTAAGTAGGGATAGACAGAATGATCATAGTGGTATCAGCCTGTGATGATCCTGTTTACCCTCACTAATCTGTGTAATAGAGCATCCCATAATGAAGGATAGCATGGGAGAACGAATTATAACTCGTTCAGATGTATTATGACCGACTTTTGACAGTTTATCTATTCATATAACAGCATTGTTTAATGCTGTGACGTTAGCCTATCGAAAGTGTTGTTGAATAGATAAATCAAAACTAATAAAAGAAAATACAGAAAAATGCCACCCTCTAATAAAGATTTTTTTAATATACACCTGATATTATTCTTAAATCTTTTGATATTATCATTTCAGCCAGAAATGGAAACGTAAGAAGAGTACTATAATATTATTATTTTGAACTAACTTTATCGAATCTTTAGAAGCACAAACTTTGGATAAATACAAATACAAATACAAATCTTAAATTGTCATAAATGAATTTACAATATTTTAAAAAGTGTCTGTCTCCCAAACTAGGCGCAGCCTGTGCTATGGGGGAATTTTTACCGAATTACAATAAAATGAGTATGGCTAAATAAACATAAATAACAAAATTAACATAAATATTCTGAGAATTAATAATCTTAATACAACAAAAATTAAAATTCTTAGGTTTATTATTAACAATAATGAAGTGGCGTGTGTGTGTGTGTGTGTGTGTGTGTGTAAAGACATACACACACAGAGTAAAGTATGTCATATGAGTTATGACTTATGAGTTATTTGTACACTTTAATTAAATTTTCTGTTTCCATGTATGACCAGGTTAGTATGGATTTAGATAGTATTTTTTTAGCCTTTTGTACTGAATACTGCTTTAAATACGGCAATAATTCCACTGAAAGATACAAAACGCTTAACGATTCACTGGACACGCTAAAATATGATTTATATACAGCTGTTATTAAGATCGCAGCGATAAATCATTGAACAAAACGCAACGGCGACGGTTTTTGTGACTACTATATTGGCCGATCATGAAATATGTATTAGCAAAAACTTTCCTCGTAAGTTGGAAATTGTTTCGCCTGATGACATGTGATTCAATCCAGTTTTTGTTGGAGAAATAGGGAACGTATTTTTGTCACTTAATCATTGTCCTCTTAAGTTGAGTTATCAGTGGTAACGACGGCGAATTTTGAAAAAGGAATGTATGGGATTTGTGATTGTCATGATATTACACTTCTCTAATGTCAAATCTTATACATTACTAGTTAACCCAGCGAAAGTTGCATGTATGGCATGTAGTGGTTTAATATGTACCACCATAAACACGGCCGTGGCCGCAAAAGCACGTTTTTCGTATTCGATTTCCGATTCGTTTTCCATATAAGGGAATCCTAAATTTGTGCAAGTCAATGCGTTCGCGCGTGAAAAAAACGAACAATTGCGCTAGTCTCACGGAATTCCAAATCGTACCTAATTCTACACTAGGAAATCGAATACGGAAAACTTGTGTATGCGGCCAGTCTAATATACGTTGTGGGAATGTGATATATTATGTCAACAATATATGCTGGATAATAATATTATGATATCATTACTGTCAATCAGAAATTACAACTTTTATGTGGGTCAAAAGATCTTTATTTGAAGCTTTAGAGCCTGGAAAACACTGAGTGATTAGTCACTCAGTTTACTCCACGATCAGGCCTTATAGCTTTTAATTTATCAGCTTGTCTGTAAAGTGCATTAACCTAATGAGTATCAGCCAACTCAGCAATGGCCGCTAATCAAGTGAGTACTGTTTGGTCTCCGGTCAATTTGCGATTCTATTTAGCTGTTATCTGAAAGGGATTGCCTGATGACGGACAGACAGAGCTCAATTGTGCATTAGTAATTACTGTTGGCATTATCTTTGACGTGCTAATGCGGTTTGATAGGATATGATCATAAACTAGTCATCTCCTCCGAAACAGGTGGGCATATGCTAACACAGCATACGTATTTTTGATCAGGTCACGTGAACTGATGCATGTATAATATGTTGAGTAATCCAAAAAAAAGCACAACGCCATTAAAGATGATTTCACTTAGAAACAGCGTTACCAAGTCTTCAAAGTAATTTCAAGATAACGAAAACAAAATCAGTCTACAACAGTCTCGAAAACATCCCATTTTATCTTTATACAAAATCTCACAAAAGATAACGCAAAGAATTCGTTAATAAAGGCACTCAATTAATTGAAGATACGTAGGTTCAAAGCATTAGAGTTTCCTTTTATGTAAATAACTCGAAAGTAAATTCTTAGCTTGTTTATTAATGTAATTAGTTTACTAAGCCTTACTAATATCATCAATAAGAACTATTAAGTTGACCGTAAAGTATAATATTTGATCGATTTTAAAGCGTTTATGTATGATCCTTATAAATATTATCAGAATTATCTCACATAATGCGTACCGCGCTACCGCCTATTAGAAACTAACTCGAAAAGTTCCGAGCAACTATCGTTTTCCGATTTTTCGATGTAATGCGGGGTTTACACGGGTGACTATAGCCGCACGATTTACGCCGCACGGCGAAAATCGACTGTTTAAATGGCAATTCGGCTACGCCGCATGCCCCAAAAGTAGACTGCCAACCGACTTTTGCCGCGCGACCATTGGCCGCATGCGGCTGGTGACTAAAATCAACCGTGCAAACGCTCAGTCGCAAGCGGTAGCTTGCTGCGAATACATAGTTGGTCTGCACTGTAGCCTTACCTTAATACATTTTTCTTCATTTTTAATTGGTCAGTTATTTCTTCAATAATGGATTGTCGAATGATTTCAATGCTTCTACGCAATACGACTATTTTTCGCGTCATTTTCACGCAGAATGAACTAGTCACAAGCGATTTTTGTAGAACTGTGTAAATGGGGTGGCGATTTGGCTTGGACAGGCGATTCGACTAATGACTTACCGCACGGCTAAAATCGACCCGTGTAAATCCACCATTCAGCCTATAGAGAACGTGCGGAAACTCAGCGTATGGACCATGCCACACGATGCGGCGCGGCGGCGGTACGGCGCCTGACCGGTGCCGCTCCGGTGCCCTACATAGAAAAATGGATGGTATGGCACACGGCGCCATCCGGTGCGCTCCGGCGCTGCACCGCACGCGCACCGGAATCGAGACGAGGCGGGGACGCGGGGAGCTCGAGTCCGTCGCTGCCACAGTACTGCAAAACGTTGCGGTGCCGCACTCACCGTGTGGCCGGTAGTCCGGTGAGACGGACACCGCTGCGGTGCCGCACCGCATCGTGTGGCATGGCTGTATGTCATATGTTGTAGTGGCGCATATCAATCAATTAAATAATATAGTATAAGTTTCCGATTTGTTGCTAACTTGCGAAGACAAGGCTTTGGACTGGTGTCGCCAATGCGAAACGTGTACTTTATTAACATTGTCATGCATTTTTAATGAAAAAAGTGGTACTAGACGTTTTTTTCGTTTAAAAGAACGTTCAGTACTAGAGGTGCATGCCTATTTAATAAAGTACAAGTTCCGCTTTGGCGACACCAGTCCAAAGCCCATCTTCTCAAGTTCCCTAAAGAAACATCGTGTTGTAAAATGGTTGGATAAATAAAGGTGCTAGGCGCTAGAGAAGTTTTTTTTTTTTATGAAATAAGTGGGCAAACGAGCAAACGGGTCACGTGATGGAAAGCAACTTCCGTCGCCCATGGATACTCGCAGCATCAGAAGAGCTGCAGGTGCGTTGCCGGCCTTTTAAGAGGGAATAGGGTAATAGGAGAGGGTAGGGATGGAAAGAGAAGGGAATAGGGGAGGGAAAGGAAGGGAATAGGGTAGGGGATTGGGCCTCCGGTAAACTCACTCACTCGGCGAAACACAGCGCAAGCGCTGTTTCACGCCGGTTTTCTGTGAGAACGTGGTATTTCTCCGGTCGAACCGGTCCATTCGTGCCGAAGCATGGCTCTCCCACGTATATACTTTGTACTGTTGTTATTCAGTAAATCATAATGTGAAACAGTTTTCACGGCGCAGTATCAACTTACAAGCAGCGGTCGTGCGGAAACTAGCGTGTACAAAACAACCGTTAAGAAATATTCAACCTTATACCCCTAGTGATAAGGTTCGAAAGTGCCAAAGCTAGTGACTGTGCAAACAACTTTATTCGTGTTTATTTGCATGTTACACTGAGGTAACACCATCGCACATGGTGCAGGTTACTGTGACAAACTGAATTAAGTTGTAAAGCAATGAAAAAAGATATTAAAATGTCAAAAAATTTAATATATAAAAAAAAGATATAGCCCAACCATATTTGTATATATTTAGCGCATCACACCATCTTTTCGAGGTGAATGGTGGAAAATGGTGGAAAGGAGAATCACTATTTCTATTATAATATTATTATTATTATTAACACTTGTAAATTAAAAACTTCTAACATGTTTAGTTCCAATATTTGGGTATACCTTTTCACGCCCTTTTGTGTTCTCAATCGTGTAAGTGGCCGTCAGAAGCAGACTATCCTAAAACAACATCCTACTGTATGTTTAGCCGTATTATGTGCTTAAAGTATAAACATATCACGGAGTATTGATCTATTATTATTTGGTATAACGTAAGTTCACTAATTGCTTTAACAAAGTCACTAATAGCTGCAGTGAGTTAAAAATATAGCGTAGCACCTCCATCGTGGGTATCGCAGACACAATAGATTTTCAATTGTTATGCGGCGGCCGGCAGCCGCTTGGGGATTGATGTGTTAAGACTTCATAGTTGCGTAGCGCTTCACTTCACTTACTACGTCTTAGCTCGTCTACAGTTCGTAGCATATTGTGCAGCATTATATTATTAGTGTAGCTCTTCGCTATATTATCGACTACGTCGTAGCACGTCTACACTTCGTAGCATGCGCAGCATTATATTATTAGTGTAGCTCTTCGCTATATTATCGACTACGTCGTAGCACGTCTACACTTCGTAGCATGCGCAGCAATATATTATTAGTGTAGCTCTTCGCTATATTATCGACTACGTCGTGGCACGTCTACACTTCGTAGCATGCGCAGCAATATATTATTAGTGTAGCTCTTCGCTATATTATCGACTACGTCGTGGCACGTCTACACTTCGTAGCATGCGCAGCATTATATTATTAGTGTAGCTCTTCGCTATATTATCGACTACGTCGTAGCACGTCTACACTTCGTAGCATGTGCAGCATTATATTATTAGTGTAGCTCTTCGCTATATTATCGACTACGTCGTAGCACGTCTACACTTCGTAGCATGCGCAGCATTATATTATTAGTGTAGCTCTTCGCTATATTATCGACTACGTCGTAGCACGTCTACACTTCGTAGCATGCGTAGCATTATATTATTAGTGTAGCTCTTCGCTATATTATCGACTACGTCGTAGCACGTCTACACTTCGTAGCATGCGCAGCATTATATTAGTGTACTGTGTAGCACTTCGTTATGTCTACTACTTCGTAGCATGTCTACAGTAGTATTAATCATGTACTATCAGAGAAGATGATTCCTAGGCAGATGGCGGACCTAAGTAATTTAGTCGCGTTAGGGCCGCGCCACGCCGGAATGGCAGCGGCGCGGCGAGCACTTTCAGTGTCATATGATTTTAAAATTTATCTTCATTATTGTAATACATAGTATCGCTTGACGCTTGCCATTCCGGTGTGGCGCGACCCTTAAGTTAAACCCATCAGACTGATCATAGCTAACATTGAATTGAGATAATGACGTAGGACCGTCAACTGCCTAGGAATCAATTTCCTCGATGGTACATAATATTCTTACAAAGTTTTTCACACAAAACTCATTATTTATTTATACACATATTCAAACAACGTTTACAGGAACAGCTAATGATTTCATATAATTCTAGGAATATAATAACTCCAATATTTTTACAGCACTTTCAAAGTAAAAGAATATAATATTGTCCTTGACGCTAATGCACTAGTGTAATTGCTGGAGCGAACATTTTAGTCTTAATAGACCGTTGACAGAACAAATCGCGCCCATTACCGCCGCCGTGCGCCGTGATGGCGCTACGATTTACAGTTATTAGGGTCAGTTCATATTGAAACCTGACGAAAAGATGCGATGCAATTTAAAATTTAAATAGGCAGCCCAACACCGCTAAAAAGTCTGTCAATTCAATGTGTATCTTTTTGTGCGTATAAAGTTTAGTTAAAATGTCTCATTCAATTCATCCCCTCATCACGTTGCAGTGTGAACTGATCCTAACTAGATACTACCGACTATTCCTACCAACTCATTGTCCGACTTTTTGTCGAATTATTTGTTTTAAGACTTTGTCCAACTGAAACATTTATACCGCCATTTTAATCGGAGTCCAAAAAAGTTCGCGTCAATTACATAAGGATATAGAAATATAACAATTTTGATTATACTTTTTTCGTAAGTATATTTTACATAATTTTTTGTCGAGTGTTAAAGTAACAATTTAATGAGGGGTACAAGTGACACGGAAAGATCTCGAAAGTTTGAACGAGGGCGAGAATTCACAGAGTCCGGAGTTGGGGCCAATTACGGCCCTACCCCGAAACTCTCAACTGCAATTGTGGCTAAAATTATACGAATTTTTGGTGAACTTCTTATCACATTAATTCCGTTATTAAATTTCAGATAAGTGAAATATAATTTTAATTTTTGGATTGCATGCTCCGAGTTTCGGGATATTTAATTTATAAATTCAAAATTAATATTAATGTTCATATCCTCGTAATATGTACGTAGCGTGGACGTAAAACTTTATCTACAAAAAGTAATTTGAGTAAAATATAACGTTCGAGGCAGACATGCACGGCACGAATAGACATACAATCAAAATTAAAACTTTAAATGGAAGATCATTGGGAATCGCGTGTGCTTTGTCGTGTATGAAACATATATGAATAAATAATGCAATGCAAACATGCACACCGGCGATATATTTATTTATATTCTGATTTTAACCGACACTGAAAGGGCAATATTACCTTTTCAATTCCATCGTTCACGTTTTGCACACATGCATTGCAGCCGTATTATTAGATAATATTGTTAGATCGTAACTTATCTAAACTACTGATCCGTTTGTGATGAAGGAAACAATGAAATTAAAGATGCATAATAATATTATTCTATCCCACAACCACACAACTCTTGCCTCAAAATCCTACGGCCGCTCTCAGGGGCATTAAATGATAACTTGACCTCAATTTCATGAAATTTGACAGATAATAATATAAGAGTTTGTATCAAAAACTCAATCAAATTAAAGTAAAGGAATCCTTAAATGTCTTTAAGTGTGGTTGTTACTTTGAGTGATCAAATTCTAGTTCAATACTTAACAAACACTTAACTTAAAATCAGTAAGAGTAACTGCTGCAGTCAGAGAAGAATATTACTTCATTTTAATTTTGGTGCTCCCTCACCGAAAGCATTTGCTTGTAATGTAATGTTACAGAGTCAAGCATTACATCAGTGAATGAGGAGAACCGAGCATTACAATGCGCACCTTGTAATGATACAATGTGTAATATCTTGAACCAACTTGTAACATCAATGCTATGTGGCAGTGAAGTCAACTTGCTATGAAATGCTCAAAGTCGAATCTATAATATTACATTACACGCGAATGCTCGTCAGTCAGGGTGGTATTATTGTAATGTAATGCTCAAAGTCAAATCTATAATGTTACATTACACCGTACACGTGAATGCTCCCGGTGAGGGATCACCTTTAAATGAAGATTTTGACATAAGCCCCATACATTATCTGTCAAACTCTCCGTTTAAGTTTAATCATCATTAAATGTCTCTGAGTGCAGCCGTAGGAGTTAGATCACATCGCAAAAATGTATCAAACTTTACCACTATAGTACTTTCAAAGCGATTGAAAACGATTTATCTGTAATAACACATCGCAGGCACTCACACATACACATAGATTTAACACGTACGTGCTCTATTGTAATTGCTTTGGCGTGTTAAATCTAGGTTTTTACTACAGTATTGATTGATTCTTTTATATTTGAAGGCTGTCTTTTCTATAGTATTCCTGTCATTCAGGCTTTGATGTTTTACCCCCTCAGGGGTGCAGTTTTCGAAAATCAGTTCTAAGTCGACGCCCACCACGAAGAATCCAGAACTTCTTAATTAGTATTATTACGTTTTTTAGGGTTCCGTAGTCAACAAGGAACCCTTATAGTTTCGGTCGGTCCGTCCGTCTGTCTGTCTGTCTGTCCGTCTGTCCGTCCGTCTGTCTGTCCGTCTGTTTGTCTGTCTGTCCGCGGTTTTTCTCAGAGACTATAGGACCTACAGAGCTGAAATTTGGCATGAATGCACATATTATTAATAGTGCCGACAAAATGGTACATGAAATCTTTTTTTTATTTTATGGTACCGTCCCTACACATCAAGCGGGGAAGAATTTTATTTTTTTCACGTCCACCCCATCGTGGTATCATTGAATAGGTGTTTTAAAAATATTATGAGTATTCATAGATCATTTTCCGATTTAGGGATCCGTTTGTGAAATATTAAGTTTTAAAGTGGAAAAAATCGTTAGAGGCCCTTCTATCAACTAAACGGGGGCTTCTAGAAATGTGAAAAAATTCACGGAATTTAGAAAATATGCTGAATTTAAAAGGAAAACTATCACGGCTAAGAAGACTTCATAAGTTACTGAGTAATAGTCAATCAACTAAAAAAATGTATTCGGCGAAGTATAAAGGAACTTTTCGTTCAAATTCCTTTTAACGTAACTGACATGATGTTGTTAGTAGTTTAAAACACGTTATAAATATACATTCATTGACCATACAAAAAAAACTATCGGTACTACGGAACTCTATATTGCGCGTGGCCCGACACGCACTTGGTCGGTTTTTTTTTTTATTATTATGTATTTTTTTATTCTAAAGATAAAAGTATAGCGGATATTTAAAATAGTAAATTATTTATTTCTTGCACTTCAAATAAACGTACAGTTTATTCTTATTCTTCTTCTAGCACTATGTGAAAGATTTGTCCCCATGATCAAAAACTAAAGCTCTTGTATTTTAAAATTAAAATAATCCATCAAATTCTATTGGACTCATTACTCTGATACTGGTTGTGGTACTTGACGAAATCCAAAATATCATCCGATCTGACATCATTATCCAAAAGACGCATCATTATTTGCCAAAAGTTTTTTGTTTATGCGAATTTAATTGGGAATATTATCCTGATTGGTTCAAACAAACGGGGAAACCCCGCGGGTATGTCACTAATTGGGATCGCTTTGGGGAATTCCATTATTTGGGACATTATTTTTTTTGCTGATAGAACCGTTATTGGTTTTGGATTTATTCAGTTGATGATTTAACTAATTTAGAAAATAATTATGTTAGCGTATTTTTCAATAACATATTTTTTTAATATTAACGAATTATGGTGTTGCGTTATTCGCACACATAAAATATTGTTACGCGGAAACAATACTGTACTAAATTCAATATTTATTATTCCAATTTAATATTCAAGGAACCAAAGAAACGGATTATATATCTCATGCCTTAATACATAATAAATCCTATTTTGATGAAATTTTTGCGTATGTTCAAGTGGGTTCGAGTCTCGAGAATGATTTTAATTCACAATTCGGTCAGCTTTATTATAATGTTTTAATTAATTGTAAGGTCAAAATTATAACAGCCTACCTATTTCAAAAGCAGATATGTGAATTATTTGAAATACATGTATTTGAAATGCAAATACAAAATGCAAAATACCTATTTTTATTTTATATTTGAAATACTTTTTTTCTAAATATATTTTGTATTTTATTTGAAATACTTTATATAAATATTTTATATTTATAAAATACAAAATAGTTTTGTTACATTTTTAATTAATTTTTCCAATTTTTTATTCTTAAATCCAAGATTACCGAACGCCCTAAATAAAACTTCAAAGAAACTGGGATTGGCCACTTTTAAAGAAATTGAAATTCAATTTCTGCTTGAATATGTAAGCTGTTCAAAGCCTATTGCTGGTGGCATCAGAAGTTTAGAAGGGGACAAAGGCGATTCCTATGGATGTCTTATACCAGAACTGATGAGAATGCAAAGAATTCTAAGCAGTTTGAAAATGGATAACCTTACTTCTTTTTCTTTTTTTTTTCGCTGCTGGCAACCCTACCGCTAAGTTGACATTGTAAAGTCTCCCGACTAAAAATTGATATTTAATTAATATTTCCTAAAATACTGTTTTAAAAAGTTATTAATTATATTCATTTAAGTATTAGTGATAAGAGAATTAATAAGTTTCTGTGCTATAAACAAGTTCGTTTGTGAAAATCGACTAATAAAGTGCCTTACGTCAACGGTGATCAGCTGTCAAAGGTAATTTAAATTTTCATACAAAAAACGCTTACAATTCGAAAGAATACAGTTATTACATTATTAAGCAAGCAATAAAATAATTGAAAGTTGATAGCTTGACGATAGGCAATAATTATAACCGTGGGAGGAAAGCAATAGATCAGCTGTTTCTGTGTTATCAATTTTCATAGGTTACATAGGCCGGTCAGTGGGATTGATGGACCTTGTTATTCCTTTTTAACAACCCTTACACCTCACTCTAGCTTGCGTGACCCCTCTACACCGAGCAAATATCTCAACATCTAAAGATATCGAGTGATAGGCTCATCTAAGGAGGACTTGGTATTGTTGATTCCACTGCCATTGTAGTTTATTTCTATACTCACACTTATCCTTAATATTCTAATATAACATTTAAAAATTCACTTATAGGTTGGTTTGTAGGCTTGGCATAGACTTGTATCTTCTTTAACATCTTACACACCCCACTCTAGCTTGCGTGACCCCTCTACACCGAGCATATATCTCACCATCTAAAGATATCGAGTGGCTGGATCTATTTGAAGGTACTGGAAAGTGTCAGGTTTGCACATCAATAGATAGTTAGTTCATTGATAGACAATTTAGTCAATTAATTAACCGACTATCTTATAGTTTACATTACTGTTAGTTAACATGATGACCAGAGGAAACCTGGCTCGTCAGACTGAGGAACAACTCCGTCTGACCCTTCAGGAACTTAAAGAATATAAGAAACAAAATGCACTATTGCTCTCTGAACGCGAGGACAGTGAGAAAGAAATGGTAAAAATTATCCAAAAAAATAGTGACCTTAAAAATGAGTTAAATAAGTTAAATGTAAATTATGAGGAGTTATACCAGAAAACAAAAGAATTACAGGAAATTGTAGACAGTTTTGATCAGTGCAGAGATGAGTATGAGGAGGCGCTGAACAGCACTAGTTTGTGGAAGCAAAGATGTGATGAAGCCCATACACAAATCAAGACACTAGAAAGCCAAATACAAGAGTATAACTCCTCAAAAACACAAAACTTGTTTCAGGAAATGTTTGGGAGGGAGTCTGACATTTCTGAGAAAAATGTCACTAAATATATTCATAATAATTTACCAATAATTGATTTGACTGGTGACGACACTATCCCCTCCCAGACACTTCACTCATTTCAAAGTAAAAATAAATTAAAAAAGTATTTAAAAGTTAGAAAAAATATTAGGAAAACAAGTAAATTGTTAAAAAGAAACCAGCAAAAACTATCTAAAATAACAAAGTTGTCCAAAGATAACATATATATCAAAAATAAGTACCAAGACTGTACTAAAGAACTTGAAAATACCAAATGTATGTATGAGGCGGACGTATGCAGTCTCCAAACTGAAATTACTTATCTACATGAGTCCCTTGAATCAATAACAAAAAAATATGAACTTGCTCAATTGGAAATATCAAGTCACATATCGGCGTTGAATACTTTACTGGATGACTGTCGTTACAATGAGGACAGAGTTATGTCTTTATTGAGACATAACTCGTCTTGTCAATGCCGGGTAAATTGTTCAATGGGTCCTGATAATATTGATAGTAATTTGGGTATGGAAACACATACAAAGCACTCCCAAATGAAAAACCTGACTGTGTCACCGGCCTCTGGTCCGTGTTCAGTGGCTATTTACAGCGATGAACTTGGTCGGGGAGTCGGGGTGCAGTTGAGTAAGATATACATAGAAAAGTCAGTGTGTAACACCTGCATACCAGGAGCAAGTTTTACACAAATAATTAAAAAAATTGTTAATACTACTCACTGTCCAAATACGACACTTATAGTATTAGTTGGGAGACGGGGAAGTGTGAATAATAAAGAAATGGAAAATCACATAGAATTATTAAATAAATTAAAAAATATTAGTAAGGTTATATTATTTACATTTCCTTATGTAAAAAGGTTGCCTCAGGAAAACAAACTTAGGTATCAGCTTAACAGCCAATTGTATACTGCTGTTAACAATAATTGTATATTATTAAATGGACATAGTAATCAATTTAATATAATTGACATTAACAATATTTTAAACCATAAAATATGTAAGTTGACATTAGGTAGATATTATCTATCTTTTTATTTTTGTAGACTTATAGCAAGTACGCTATCAACTTTTTTGTATTTGAACTCAGCCAAGTACTTGGCTTGTAAGACATCAGCTGCTTCTATTGAGCAGTTTAGTCATAATAGTATGACATTAAGTAACCAATTGGAAAATTTTCCAAATAATAAAATTTTAACTACGGCATCTATTGAGCAGTGTAGTAGTAACGAGTTGGAATATGTTCCAACAAATTATTTAAATTAGATTATAAGACAATAGAGAATGCCTCTTGCACAAATAGTTTACTAGTACAAAATCCTACCAAAAGTAATACAAGGAAAATAAATAACAGTAATAAGTATGTATTTAACTTGGTGCATCAGAATTTGCAAGGAATGGTAGGTAAAGAGCTTGAAATTGAGTTGTTTCTAAAAGAGTTTAATATTGATATTTTTTGTATTTCAGAACACTGGTTTAGGGAACATGAACTCATTTTCAATCTCCATGATCACCAAGTAGCAAGTTCGTTCAGCAGAAAAAACGCCATCAGAGGTGGCTCTTTGATATTAATTAGAAAAAATTTGAAATATAAAGAACGTAAAGATATTGTAAGTCTCTCTGCTGAACGGATAATAGAAGTGGCCTGCATAGAGTTAAGTCAGCTTATTATTATTAGCGTATACAGGCCTCCATCAGGGTTATATGACTTGTTTGAACAAACTATGCTAATATATATGAAGCATAGCAAGGTGGTTCCTTTATTCAAAGCCGGAATTAAATCTGATCCGACAAATTATAGACCTATATCTATTCTACCGACTTTTAGTAAAATATTCGAAAAAATTATTTTAAAACAATTGTTAGTACATTTTAACTCCAATAATTTATTGCATAATAATCAATATGGTTTTACTAAGGGTCGTTCCACTACGGATGCTGGTATAGGTCTTCTTTGTAGTATATTTGAAGCCTGGGAGGAGTCGCGGGATGCCTTAGGTGTATTTTGCGACCTTTCTCAGGCCTTTGATTGTGTTTATCATGCTACATTGATCAGGAAACTGCACCACTATGGCATAAGGGACTCGGCACTCAACCTTTTGACATCTTATTTGAGGAACAGGACTCAAAGGGTTGATGTCAATAGTAAAAGGTCCACTGGGACCAAAATAGAATTAGGTGTCCCACAGGGATCCATTTTGGGCCCGTTTCTTTTTCTCATCTACATAAATGACTTACCTTATCTAGTTAAGGATAATGATAACGAGATAGTACTTTTTGCTGATGACACTTCACTTATTTTTAAAGTGAAGCGACAACAGTCGACTTATGACGAGGTAAATTGTGCTCTCTCAAAAATAGTAAATTGGTTTAATGTAAATAACTTACTTCTAAATTCTAATAAAACAAAATGTTTGAGATTTACCTTGCCAAATGTTAAGCAAGTGCAAACCAATTTGCTATTAAATGATGAGAAAATGAATCTTGTTGACACTACTGTGTTTCTAGGAGTAACACTAGATTATAAACTGCAGTGGGGTCCTCATATTGCCAAACTAGCCGATAAGCTCAGTTCCGCAGCATATGCAGTCAGAAAAATTAGAGAAATTTGTGATGAAGATACGGCAAAATTAGTTTATTATAGTTATTTTCATAGTAGAATGTCTTACGGCATTCTATTATGGGGAAGTGCTGCTGATATTAACACAATATTTGTGCTGCAGAAGCGAGCTATACGATCTATTTATAAAATGTCATCCTTTGAATCTCTCAGGGAAAAGTTTAAAGAAATAAGAATTCTGACCGTAATCTCTCAATACATTTTGGACAATGTGTTATACGTGAGAAAAAATGTAAATAATTTTAAAACGAAAAGTGACGTTCACTGCAGGAACACTAGAAATAAGCACAAGTTAGATATACCAATTACCAGGCTTAGCAAAGTGAGCAAATCTTTCAAAGGTCAATGTATACGTCTATATAATAAAATCCCAGAAAACATCAAAAATCTTTCAGTTAATAAATTTAAAAAAGTTGTTAAAGAACGTTTGTGTGCTAGGGCTTATTATAAGATAACTGATTTTCTCAATGATAGCACACCCTGGGAAAAATGAGCTGACTGACTGTAAGCTGCTTCTATATAAATATAACATATTTTTACATACTTTTTGTAAATTAGTATAAGTTACTTTTGTAATTTTCCATCTTTTTAGTAAAAGATGGCCCCGAGCGAGTTTCTTACGCCGGTTCTTCTCGCCGGGTTAGTTCCCGAACCGGTGGTAGGCCTCATGTAGACACGACGTTCTAAAAGTGTTAACTTTGTTAACCTATTTAGAAATAAATATTTTTGATTTTGATTTTGATTTTACATATTGTGATGTATTGATAGATGTTATTAAAGAAAGTCTCAATAGGCGGTTTGAGATATTTTATAAATTAGAAGAGCCAAAAGCAAAAGATGGCATAATAGCAGCAGTATCTTATCCCTTTTTCAAAATGAAATGGGTGCCAAAAGCCAACATACATCAAAGAAGTATTTGTTTCAGAAGTGAGAAAGATAAAACAAGAAGACGAAAAGAGTTCCCAAGTCCAACATACTGACTCTGATAAAAAGAAGGAAAGGACAGAATCGTATTATATGTTTGTTGAGGACTCCGACTCTTCAGCATCCAGTGACAATGTTAATACCCTACAATTACAACTACACAATTGTAGTTTAGTAGTGTTTCCAGATCAATATCTGGAAACACTACAATATTTAAAAGATGAAGACAATACCTTAGAATCCTTGAACAGGTATCCAAATGTAAAAAAAAACTCTTCCTTAAATATAGTACCTACTTACAGAGTTCTGCCCCTGTTGAACGACTATTTTCTTTTAGTGGAATGATAATGAGGCCCCATAGGCGGAACATGAAAGATTAACTCTTTGAATAAATAGTAGTTTTAAAATCTGTTAAATAAATATAAATGCTTAGGCTTAACAAGGTATTTTATTTTCAAAACCTATTTTGAAAATACGTATTTTGCATTTTGTATATAAATACTTTTCCTAAACTATTTTTCACGTCTCTGTTCAAAAGGTATCAATTTCAGACGTTCGTTTAGGACAACGTCTGTCGGGTCGTTGAACAAAATCGCGGGTAATACCTATACGTGACAGGATTCACCAACCATTAGTGAAATGAGTGTGTACAAAGGCGCGGCGGATTATTGCCGATCGCCGAACAAACATACCCTGCCCACTGATCGGTTAACATTAGTGATTAGACGATTTAGTGACGAAAATCGTGACAAAGACTTGCTAACGCGTATTTACTAGATGACCCGTTAAATGTTTTCAAAATCGCTTCAAATTTTTTTAAAAATTATAATGCGTATTTGCGAATGCGTATTTTACTAGCTGAGCTGTCAAACATTATTTTGCCGTGCTATATCATGCGTTGATCACATTAGAATAGATCCTTAAAACTACGCCACAGATTTAGAAATCAAAACGGGAAGAGTATATCCGATTATAAGCTACTGCTTTCGTAGACGACTTACAGTATACAAATCAACCTTTCTCCTGAAGACTCTACCTACCTTAAAAAATCCGCTGCGCAGTTCTAAGCATTATAGTCAGGGATCCCTAGAACAATTTTTTTTTTTGATAACTATCAAGCTAATTTTTTGTGAGTAGCTTGATTTTGATAAGACGAACAACAATTTTATTTGCGAATAATCTCGAAAGTAGCTAACAGAGATATAAATGATTTCATACTTTGATTTGATGGTCCCAAAATATTATGGATTGTTCTATTTGTAGGACAATGTTACTCTTAAATTATATAACTATTAACCTATCAACATACAAAAAATCAGATGGTTAGGGTTCCGTTTTAGGGTTCCGTAGTCAACCAAGTTTTGTTGATTACAAAACCGTAAAACGGAATCCTAACCAGCCAATTTTTTTTGTATATTGATAGGTTAATAGTTATATTATAATTTGAGAGTAACATTGTCCTACAAATAGAACATTCAACATCAACATATTTTAGGACCATCAAATCAAAGTATGAAATCCTTTCTATCTCTGTTAGCTACCACTTTCGAGATTTTTCACAAATAAAATTGTTGTTCGTCTTATCAAAATCAAGCTACTCACTAAAAATTAGGTTGATACTCGTAGTTATCAAAAAAAATTCTGTTCTAGGGATCCCTGACTATAATATATAGATGCAAACAGCGGGACGCGACAATATTTTATACTATGTACTGCTATATATAATATTTTATAACACGTTATGCTTACAAAAGGTTTTAGTAAATTTGTTCAATAAAAAAAAGTTCAATTAAAAGTAGCTTAGATATTATTAATCCAGAGTTTTAACTATTACCATGCCAAATAACAAACTTCATTTAACAGTTTTTGCGTAAAGAAGTAACGAATATAGAAGAGAACTCAAGCTAAATATAGAATAAGAAAACCTTTTAATTCATCAAGCCCCATACGGTCACCGGTGACCGAGACACAATAGAATATCTATTGTGTCTCGTTTTCCCACTATCGACGGGTTAAACTTGTATATATTATGAAACGAAATAAGGCGTAACACATCAGTCATGATAAAAGAAAAATAAAAAGAAAGTAGAAGGGTAGTTCGCGCCATATTTTACTGATTTAACAAACACTTAACTCTCAAACAACGCGAAAAGAAAAATTAGTCTTGCGAATGTATCGGAGTTTCGTAAGCAAATTTCACCCCTCGTCAGGGTTTTCACACGAAACTGCGGTGTCACATCAAAAAAATCGCACGACTCGTCCAAGTATACGTTGTGATTGCAACGAGTCATCTTCAGAACTCACACGAACTCATAATTTATATTAATTATAATATAATTTACTAATAATAATAATTAAAGAAAGTAACTCGTATCTTACTAATTAGTGTCGACTAATGATAAAAGATGTTCACTATTTAGTTACTCACACGATGGTTAAACAAAAATGAGTCTGTCTATATGTTTATCAATTACTAGCTTTTGTTCGCGCCTTTGCTCACGGAAGTATTATTATATACAATCTTTCATCTCCTATTTCATCCCCTTAGGGGTGAAATTTATCAAAATCATTTCTTAGCGGATGCCTACGTCATAACATTAACCTGCATGCCAAATTTCAGCCCGATCCATGCAGTGGTTTGGGCTGTGCGTTGATAGATCACTATGTCAGTCAGTCAGTCAGTCACCTTTGAGTTATATATATTTAGATAATCTCCATACCTCTTAACGCACAAAGCGCGAAACTCGTATAAAAAAAATTGTTTGACACTTTGGATCTCTGTATTTTGATTAATGAATAATGACCTGATCTGAAATTATATCTGTAGAAAGTATAAAGAATAGTTTTTATTGCTGCAAAATGTAGAAAGTTGCGGCAACATCTAGTAAGCATACAAGCGGAAACTAAAACGTCGCGACGCCGTCTCCTGCGATTCGGGGCTCCGTGTGCAAGCCTATAACATATTTCCGCTGTCACGTCAATATGTAATTCCAATTTTATGGATTTTGCTCGAAAATATACGGAAAATATACTTATTCAACACACGACAACGCTAATTTTATTTCAAGAGCTCGTAACATTTTTATATTTATGTTACAATGTTAAGGAGTTGCTTTTCTAATATTTATACGGCTTTTGTAATAAATACGAAAGGTTTGTCTGTTTGTTCGCTTTAAAATTAAATAGGCGCCAAAAGTAAAAGTAAGTAAACTAATTTCAAAACTAGCCAAATATACTAAGATAATCTTTTGCGTGTTTAATCAAACTTTAGACTTATTGATTTATAAAATAAAATACTTTAAAGTTCATGTGAGTTTTCACTCTTGTTTTTGATTAAATAAGTCCAATACTTTCAGTGATATGAGCTGTGTTTTGATTTGAACATATTTAATTTTAAAGCGGGTTTCCTTATTATAATATAATTTCCTTTAACACGTTCTCAAGCGGCTTCCCCCACAAATCATCACATTAAGATACGTTAAAGACCCACAATCACTTACCAACTCCATTTCAGCTAAGTAGAGTTATTAGCGATAACGATGTCATTATAATACTTTCTTTTGTCACTTTATTAGGCCATTACGGAAGCTTTCGCGCAATCTTGGCCCCTTTTTCTGTCGTGGTACGGTTTAATATTGCGTAGCCGTGATTTTGAATAAAAATTTGCATCACAATCGAACACGCATGGTGACTTAACATTTTCGCACACAGTGTGTAAGTAAATGTTAATGTATGTTAATACAATGTAAAATTAAATTATGATTTTGTATACTTACTTCCTAAATAACTTCATTCTCTCTGTCTGTTATCTCTTCATGAATGTTGGAACGGATTTAGATGAAATTTTATATGAAGATGATTTGAGAGCAAATGACATAGTTTTTTTGTCGGATTTTTTTTTTAATTCCTGCGAGTTAAACGAATTTCGGCGCAATGTAATTACGGGCGTCAAAGCTACTCCAATAATAAAGTTTCCAAATCATCTTACCCAATTAGAATAATCTTTTAGAGATTTTGCACTATACCTTAATTTATGAAGGTTATGAATGATAAGTGATAACACTGATAACCGAAAAAATAATTGGCCAAGTGCGAGTCGGACTCGCGCACCAAGGGTTCCGTACGGTTATATAGCGGAAGTTTCTGTTCTTGGTGGCTCACGATGGACAGCCATGGTTGGCACCATGATTGCGAAGTGTTCCCAGCGTGAAAAATCGACGCAGAACATGGGTAAGTATTAACAAATATGGGGTATATTTGTTAATACTTACATTAATAATCACGGGTCAAAACGGAGAGGCCGTATACGGTCCCACTTACACATAAGGGGAAAGCTGGAGTAAAATAGATGATCTTATAATTCATTAGTATACTTGACAATAAGCTACGAATTGTTTCATTTTTAACCATAGATACTAAATTATATTTGCGAGGGTCTGTACTAGCGAAAACACGATATTTTTCGGCAACGCACCTGCAGCTCTTTTGATGTTGCGAGTGTCTATGGGCGACGGTAGTTGCTTTCCATTAGGTGACCCGTTTGCCCCCTTATTTTATTTTAAAAAATTAGATAGAAAAAAATCTACGATGCATCTAAAATAATCATATTAAACTAAGATGCATCTAAATTTCACGAATATTTCATATTTTTTTTACAAAGGTGCATTCAACTGAGTCAATATTTTAATAAATAATACAAAATTCTATTACCGAGGGACTGTACTAGCGGATTTTTTAAATGTATATTTATCGATCTATTAAGAAAAACTACTTGGCGCTGATTCCGCCTGGCATATAAGAAGGATGGGCGTAATTGTGAAAAGAGAAGGAAGATGTTTGATTTTTTGTTTTATTCGTCCTATTAAGCTTTCTATTCAGTCTTTTATAATTTAGATACGAAAATATTTTGTCAATACATAAGACCCAATTTTAGTATGTACTTAATTAACTTTTTATAAATAAATAGAACTGGGTTAACCTTATTTTGTTACCGAAAATTATATATTAATACCATTAAGTATTCCGTATAAATACCATAATAATTATTTTCGTTTTAAACTTGTAATTATGGTGTGATAATATTGGACTGCGTCGTCAAAACCTACGTCCTTCGTAACAGCTGACGCAAAGGGCATAGAAGAGAAGAGGGGAACTAAAACGCCTCGGTCCAGTGGCATAGAGCGTGGCTTTTGACTCCGTTGCGAAGGTTCGATTCCCGCGTTGGAATATTGTTGGTTCCTAGTTTGGACAGGATTGTCTGACGAGCAAGGTGATGACATCCATCAGGGTTATGAGAGTAAAGGAAGAGAGAGTCCTCTAGGTTACATTTAAAGTTTCAATAAAACCGGCTACTATCACTGAAATCTCTGACTGGTATTTACGTGCGTGCGGCTAGACGTATGCGTGTAGACTAGCTATAGTTTTACCGCGGCATTCCCCGAGTGCCACACTATCAATTTTTATTTTTTATTTTTACGCCCGTATCATTAGTCGTTTCTTCGAGATTTCCTCCAACCGACTCAATCTTAATTCTCAAAGATTATGTCATCTGTTATTCAAAACGTTATAATTTTGGTTGGTTAGAGTCTAATTAGAGTCTTTTTCGGGCAAGTTAACATAAAAACCTTTTCTTTTTATAATTTTACTACAAGTATTATATATTATGTAAAAATTGTTTTAAAAACAAGCTATAAAACAAAAGCTGCAGCCATCATTTAATGTTATGACACAAAATAATTGTATCTGTTTACGTTACGTATGACCTAAATTAAACAAGGCCCTTGCATCCGTTGTAGATGATTTATACAGTATTTTCAAAGCTAAGTAACCAGTCTTAAAATGATGTAGTGCCTGGGATAAGATTTTAAATGTTCGTATGGTTGCTCAAGCACATACGACATTCTCGCAATAGTCGGCCTAGTCCAGAGGGATGAGCAGGTCAATACATCTGGGACTAACCATGTGCGAGTTTCCTCAAAATGTTTTCCTTCACCATACGAGCGTCCGTTTTATGTATTTGAGATCTGAAAATGTCTCATTGGTACATGCCTCCCGGGATCGAACCTGCACCCTCTCGAGTGCGAACCAAAAGTCTACCCACTCGGCCGCGGATTATCTATGACCTAAATTAACAAAAAATATACATATTGATGTAAAATATGCGTAATACAGTAGGTAAATCAATTTAAAGCACTACGACCCTCATAACCCACTTACAAACAATTGTATCTGTAATCTACTTTCTATATTAATCTATGATAAATTACTGTACACAAAAACCTATAATAATGTGAAAGTATAGAATCAGATTTTTTTTATATTTTTGGTGGATGAAATACCTCTACAATACATATTCTGATTTGGCTTGTCCAGAGATACTGGTCACATAGGAAACTATCATGAAATAAATCAAAGGAAAAGTAAATCAGATTAGTATGTCAGCTGGATTTGAAATAACCCGACCAAATTACCTAGCTCCGCCAATTACTTATGAATTAGTTTCTTCTATAACTTTACATAAGTAAACACTTATATATAGTAAACTATAATTTTTCATAAGTATCTTTAGGGCTGAGCTGTACAACAGCTGTACAAAGCACAGGCTTTAGACAGGAGAAACGTCGCTACAGGGCCGAGACGTATTCTTTATCGCTTCTTTATAGAATCGCGGATTAAAATGTATAGAATGAACAAGAGACGAGTCGAACGAGTCAACGTCATATTAACGAACGCTTATATTAATTCTATACATTTTGATCGGAGATTCTATAAAGAAGCAAAAAATTCATGGCTAAAGGGCCAGTTCCTCCCTAAAGATGTAACTACATCGTTCCGTGTTACCCACAAAAGACGTTGAATATGTCGTCATTTTATGTTATTATATTATGTATTCTGTTTATAATTCGTAACACGTGTAATCTGCGACAATCATTAGCGGTTACAAAGTAATGTTATTAAGACGAAAGGACGAAAATGTGGATAACGAAATATTGCGGTGTGCCTCGAGTTACAAGATGTAGCGATTTGCAATTATTATATATTAAATATACAAATGGCGTACTATCTCATTTATTTAACTAACTTTAAGATAAATGTATTTTGTTCAATTAAGCTAGCAAACTACAAATCTTTTTGTCTTCTGCTTTTGAATATTTTTTTGTTCTTTCTTATTTATATGTTTCTAAATTTTATAATTTTCAACTGAATAAGGAATAGATACTACTGCTCTCATTTAACACTTAATATTAAATCGTTGAACAGATTATACTTAAAAAATATATTTGTATGTAAAAGAGTTATTGAGAGATTTACTGGTTTCGATGTGATCAAGCTCTAATAAAATTTTATTCTTATTCAATAAGTCTGAAAGACGATTAAACGCTATTTTAATTTGGATCTACAACCGCTACACACAAAATCTTATAATTTAACTTTATATTTCTTGTTAGATTTTCTGTCTATATGTGAAAACTTTTAATTGGTCTTCATGTATGTGTTCTTCTATTTATATTTGTATGTAGCCGTAAGTTTTCCGAATTTAATAAAATAAAAAAGTAAAAAAATAAAATTAAGCCACACATAACTCCTTATATTATGTAACTTTAGACGCAACATCTTATAACTTAGGCCACAAACCACGCAACATCTTATAACTTAAGCCCCGGCCAGGAGGGTTGTCATAGAGCATTACACGGCCCCGACGCATGTTATCTTGTTTAGTCAGACGCGACGTATTCGATTACCAACGTAGCGACACGTTATTAATATACTGTTATTTCGGCACTATATGTTCCTTAGATAAAACGGGATATAAGGAGATGGAAATGTATATTATTGTACGCGTTAAGATATATGAAGTAGAAAATAATTTCTTTTTCTTTTTCTTTCATATAAAAGCTTAATACTACTTACTGATAAAACACTTTTAAAATCTTTTCCACTGATGACTCGGGCTGGTAGATTTTAGTAACTCCTCGAGATTTTTAAGGATACGTACAGGCATTAAGTAATATTATTATACTATGTCCAAAGTAATTTCATAAACGATAGCACATCTTGGGAGTAGGATGGCTGCTTGCAAGGCTACTTCTACATTATTATACGACTTACAATTATGTTTGTTGATATTGTATATAATTTTAAGTTACAACATTGTAATTTTTTTTTTTCAAAAGATAAATTTTTTCCTACTTTTTTAGTAAAAAGTGGGCACCGTGCGAGTTTCTTAAGCCGGTTCTTCTCGCCGGGGTAGTTCCCGAACCGGTGGTAGGCATCATGTAGACTTTCAGAGAATATTTGAAAAAAAATATTCTGAATATATTATTTTTTTGAGTTTGAGTTTTTTTGAAAAGAAACTTACATCGTAATTACCTAGTATTTAGAGGGTGGGACCCACATGGTGCATAATATGCTTATAAATGAGAGACCGAAAGCATAATTATAAAACATTGCAAACACCGTTATTTCTCGCCAAGCGGTCACAGTATGTAAGACATAAATGAATTTTTGTTCTAAAACGCCTGTCGTTGGGCCATGATAGGCAAAAACTGAAGATCACGAATAGAGACAATATATTGATCTTTACTTTCCCATGATCAAAGCCGATTTTAAATACTGACTATCATGATTATTCATTTCAACATGAATGCCTTTATATATTCACTTTCATTTTATATATTTTCAGCTAAAGAATTCTTATGATTTTAAGGTAAAATGAACAGTTTTACAACAGTGGAGTATTATGCGCGCGACAATGGATTTCTATGGAGGCCATATTGAAAGAACTTTAGATGAAAACCATCGTTTTTGTAAAGGCTTTGTAATGTATGAAATTACTTACCCACTCAGTCACCCTGACGCTATATTTGGGTACGTTTTTGTGTCAAAAAGAGTACATCAGATAATAAATTATTAGTAGACCCAGCAAACGTTTTGCCATATAAATTATTTCTAGTATCGATATAAAAAGTAGATAAAAACTTGAAACTTATTATTCGGGACTTAACGCGACTTATTCTAGTAGTAATGCTACTACATACTTTTTTCTCGACGTTTCGGCCGTGTTGCAACGGCCGTGACGTCTACTAGAATAAGTCGCGTTAAGTCCCGAATAATAAGTTTCAATTATAATGCAACGCAAAGTTTAGCCCACACTCAACACTGGACCGATCAGGCTGAAATTTGGCATGCAGGTAGATGTTATGACGTAGGCATCCGCTAAGAAAGGATTTTGATCAATTCTATCCCCAAGGGGGTAAAATAGGGGATGAAACTTTGGATGAAACTTTGTCAATTTTAAACCGATCGGGCTGAGACTTTGCAAGCATAAAGCTACTATAACGTTAGTATCTCCTAAGAAAGATTTTAAAAAATTCTAACCCGCTGGGGGTAAAATAGGGGATGAAAATTTGTATGAAACTTTCTCAATTTTAAACCGATCGGGCTGAGATTTTGTATGCATAAAGCGACTATGACGTAGGCATCCTCTAAGAAAGGATTTTAATAAATTCTACCCCTAAGGTGATGAAATAGGGGATTAAAGTTTTTATAAATTTTCTTAGACTTTCGACTGATTGAACTGAAATTATTAAAGATTTGAGCCTCTATGATGAAGACGTTCGCTTAAATAGGATTTTAATAAATTCAACCCCCATGGGGATAAAATAAGGGATGATGGAGGATGTAAATGTACTATTTTGGACATATCTGTATCTAATGGAACGAATAAATTAAGACGAACAATGAAATTGAATATTATGTAGTCATATTGTCAAGTGCCTCTGTTGCCAATATTTATGTCGAGCAAAAAAGGCCAAAGTAGCGTTTGTTGTATGAGAGCCCCCCTTAAATATTTGCTCTATTTTGTTTTTAGTATTTGTTGTTATAACGGCAATAGAAATACATAATTTGTAAAAATTTCAAGTATTTAGCTAGCGAAATTCTTGAGATACATCTTGGTGACAGACAAACAGCGGACATTGCAATAGGGTCCCTTTTTTACACTTTGTATAAGAACCATAAGAAGGGAAAATTATCCATATTTGTTATTATACTATGTTAACGCGGACGAAGTCGCGGGCAACAGCTAGTATATATATATATATATATATATATATATATATATATATATATATAACTGCACGTTCTGCACGTTCATATATATATATATATATATAGGGGAACGTGCAGAAACGATAGCCTTACAGCGTCTGAAATTTAAAACTTGTGCTGTATTATGTGCTGTATGCTGTCAGCTATAGTTCCTGCACATTCCCTATATAGACTAGGCATGTGAAGTAAAAAATTGAACTCGTACAAAATAAATAGTAAAAAACATTCACAAAGCATTGTTGAGAGGCGCCCAATCAAATGTATTGAGACCTCCCGATCCGGTTTATTTGCGCGTGTGTAGAGCCCAAATGGTTTTTACACAAAACTGCAATGTCGTCTGTCTGTCTGTCGTCAAATCTATTTTATTATTAGTAATTAGTAACTCGGTGAACTTCGTATCATTTTTCTCCTGGTTATAAAATTTTTTCGCATTTTAAAATATTTATTATGTTCATCATACAAACCTTCCCTGGACTTCCACGAATATTTCAAGACTAAAATAAGACCATCAGATATCAGTTTAGATTTTCTCAAGTTTAAGGCTGCCTTCACATTATGTCGCGGGTACCGCCGCAGCCGCGCGGCAGCCGCGCGACCTCCATACTAAGGCGAGTGGCGAAGGCTCCATACTCGCTTTAGTATGGATGTCGCGCGGCTGCCGCGCGGCTGCGGCGGTACCCGCGACATAATGTGAAGGCAGTCTTAGGATCAGGGAGTAACTAAGGAAATAGTAAGACCCGATACTACTAATCTCTGTCACGCCTTCTTTCGAACCCAAAATTCTTTTTTCGATTGTATAATTTATTTTATTTTTTATTTAAGTCTATTTAGATTTTATACTACACTAGCTGTTTCCCGCAATTTCGTCCGCGTTAACATAGTATAATAACAAAGATGGATAATTTTCCCTTTTTGTGGTTCTTATACAAAGGGTAAACAAGTGCGAGTTGTACTCGCGCACGAAGGGTTCCGTACCACTACAGAGCAAAAATAGGCTAAAAATTGAATTTTTTGTATGGGCGCCCCCTCAATTATTTAATTTATTTAAATTTTAAAATTAATTATTATTATTAAAGTACAAATACAATTAAGTATTTTGAGAACATTTCAATTGCTTATGTGTTGCCGTTATTGATTAAGAGCAAAAAATAGCAAAAAAATCACGTTTGTTGTATGGGAGCCTCCCTTAAATATTTAATTTATTTTATTTTTAGTATTTGTTGTTATAGCGGCAACACATATACACAATCTGTGAAAATTTCAGAAGTCTAGCTATAGCGGTTCTTGAGTTACAGCCTGGTGACAGACAGACGGACAGACGGACAGACATCGAAGTCTTAGTAATAGGGTCCCGTTTTTACCCTTTGGATACGGAACCCTAAAAAACGAACATAACACCTCCTCCATTTTGAAAGTCGGTTAAAATTGTGGCCTATGTGTTATTCTGATGTATAAGCTATATTATTGTAAAGTTTCATTAAAATCTGTTCACTAGTTTTTGCGTGAAAGAGTAACAAACATCCATACATCCATACATACATCCAAACTTTCGCCTTTATCACATTAGTAGGATATTATTTAACGTCATATTTGCGCACCGAATCACGTTTTTGTGTGCAAGCCCCTTTGTGTGCAAGCCTTTAAATAGCTCTATCGTGGTTTATTCTACCGTTCTAGTCGAGTTTAGAGGTCTTATATAAATAGTAAAGTTTTTCGCTCGCCCGCCAAACTTCGTGCAAATGTATGGCGTAAGTTTTATTTTATTTGGCGTTCTCCATGGCTCATAGGTGGAGGGCATACTGCTCAAAGCCGGAGGTCGCGATTTTGAATCCCGTCAAAAAAAAAAAGTTCGTCTAAATCGTGGATGTGTACTAAAATTGTGTTATAATATATTTCCGTTGTCTGATATACGTAACACAATTAATTCAGTTGGCTCACCACGCAGCCGCACGGACGATGTGTGCAAAGTCCATAGATAATATTATTATATCATCCATTCATCCACACTTCCATACTAATATTATAAATGCGAAAGTGTGTCTGTCTGTCTGTCTGTCTGTTACCTCTTCATGCCTAAACCGCTGAACCGATTTTGCTGAGTATGGGGATACTTTGAGTCCCGAGAAAGGACATAGGATACTTTTTATCCCGGAAAAATGTACTGTTTGTTTGCGCGATAAACGAATTTTGGCGCAAAGAAGTTGCGGGCGTCATCTAGTAGATATCATAAACGCGAAAATGTGTCTGTCTGCTGTCTGTCTGTCTGTCTGTTACTTCTTCAAGCCTAAACCGCTTAACCGATTTTGCTGAGATTTTGAGTCCCAGGAAAGTACATAGGATATTTTTATAACAGAAAAATGTACGGTTCCCGTGCAATAAACGCATTTTTGGTGCAAAGAAGTTGCGGGCGTCATCTAGTTATATTATAATTATATCAGATGTTAGAATAATTTATTTTGGATCTTCTATCTTCTATGGAGGAATCCTTATGGATTTGAGTTTGTTGTTGTGTTAATTTAAATATAATGTTCATTAAAAAGTAACAAGCATAATTTTTTTATAAAAAAGTAATAAACCAAAAATTTTGCTACATTTGTTCAATCGTTATATTTCGGAAATAACAATGAAACTGAAGATAAACTAATATAAAATCGGTGCTCGTCGGCCATTGTAATTTGGCAGTTTAATGTTATTCCAGTTTCCAACAGAATCCAACTTTCGACACGTTTGTAATGAACGCAACGGCTAACGTATTACATTGATATTGCTTTTGAATTTCCCATTTATGTGAATTTCGGATCTGCCTAGGGAGTGGCAAAGTCTATCGATATTTTTTATCGAATTCCACAAAAAACAGGAGGCTCCGTCTTTATATGGATATTTTTATATAATATTATTTTTACTACCCTTATGTGACTCATAGATTCATTCAATCATATTTGAGGCCTCTGTGATACAGTAGCCCTTAACTTGGAGATCGTTGGTTCGATAAAAAAATGCGTCGGTAAAAAGTTGGTTCTGTGCCTGAATATCGCTTCAGGCATCCGTCAATTTATCGGCTCAATCGCCATGATAATATTTTGTATTTATATTTTAATTTAACTTGCAATAGACAAACGTATGAACGGCCTATAATGGTTAAGCTTAAACATTTTTGTAGCGGTCTTTTCAAGCTTATTGTAAGTTATGTTATTACGAAAGTTTGAAGAAAAAGAGAATAAAAACTTTTAGTGCTTACAACATGCGTATCTAATATAATTTTTTATTGTCGGCTCAACTTTAAGTCTTTCTACTTCTTTTTCCTCTTAAAAAACTTTAAATTATTGCTGTAATAATCTTGGCGTCTTATTTTCCTTTTTTTTTTCTTCCAAACGCGTTTAATATTATCGCGTTTTAAATCATGTAAATAAATTATTATTTAATCACTAGCTAAAACCCGCAACTCCGTTGCGTAGAAATTTGTTTATCGTGCGGGAGCCGTATATTTTTTTGAGATAGAATTATTCTATGTCCTTTCCCGGGACTTAAAATATCTGCAATCTGCATACCAAATTTCACCAAAATAAGTTCAGCGGCTTAATGGTGAGGAGTTAACAAACATAAACACTTTCGATTTATAATATTAGTATAGCTATAAATATTAGATAATATTTTTATCGTAATAATAAGTCCATCCCTAGCTCACCCTTGTGTGAAATTCAGCCACGCTTTAACAACATTAACTGTTATAAACTATCCTACAAATGTGTAATGTTTTTCTTTTGTTAGAACTATTAACTTTTATTCACGAACATTGGAAATGTTATTTTATTACAAATATGATTTTCTTTTGATTGTACTCTCAGAGAAGTTGATTCCTAGGCAGATGGGGGACCTACGTATTTTGGTCGCGTTATATCAAACTCATCCGACCGATCACAGCTAACATTGAATCGACATAAGCCAACCACATGACGTAGGTCCTTCAACTGCCTAGGAATCAATTTCCTCGATGGTACATATTACAATAATTTCGTATAGTTTAAAACTGTTTGTTTGAAATAGTTTATTTGTGTAGAAGTTTTGATGCCATAAAATAAAGTAAGGTACATTTTTTTAAATTTTTGTTTTTTTTTTAAATTTGCGAGCCTTAAAAAACGATTTTTCGACTAAACAAGTTCATACATTTCAGATGTATATATTTAGGTATATCGTGGTGATATCAGAAACTTCGATAGCGCGATTCAGGGGCCGTAACACGAAACTGTTTTGAGACTAAAAAAATTGAACGAGAATGCAGCGTCCTGTTTAACAACGTCATTTCATGTTTGTTAGAGTAGGACGCGGCATTTTTGTTCGATTGTTTGAGTCTCAAAACAGTTTCATGGTACGGCCCCAGGATTCCGCACTTTAGAACCAATACAATGTTTACCTTTCGTGCGCTTTAATCCTCTACAACGCATTAACCTTTTGATAAATACACAATAATTTATGTGGCAAAACAACGTTTGCCGAGTCAGCTAATTATGTAATAAAATTACTTAATTTTTGTCCGAATTTCCCTTTAAAAAATTAATCATGGACCTTGTCGACCTCTGTGGCTCAATTGGTTGAGTGTGTGGCAGCTCAAGCCGGGGGTCGCGGGTACGAATCCCGCCGACGGAACAAAAAGTTTTCAATGTTCCCGGGTCTGGATGTGTATTAAATATGTGTATGATATTAATAAAAATCTTAAATATATGTATAGTATAAAAAGTATTAAATATATTTCCGTTGTCTGGTACCTGTAACACAAGTCCTTCAGGTACTTAGCACGGGGCCAGACTGACGTGGTGTGAAGCGTCCAAAAAAAAAAAGTAAATTACGCGGCTAGGCAAGTAGGCATACTATGCGGCCGGCACGGTGGCGTGCGCCACCAAAGAAACACCGCGCCGCTACCCTTCCCGCACGCGGTGTCCATGCGTTGGGTAAATAATTATTTAACTTTAAGCTACATTTACTCAGTGATCAATTGATATTATTTTTTTATATTTTTTTTTTTTTTTTCATCTAATATAATAGCCAAATATCGCGTCCTCGAGTATTGAACATGTCGGGGATCAGTATTTTATATCATGTCATTTTCTTTCACTCGTTGTTTGAAATGGATTCTTTCAAGGTGATATACTAAAGAACAAACAAAACAACCCGGTCAGGTCGGCCTGCTATCAGTTCAACCAGAACGATCGGCCTAGCCGTATATGGGGACATTAAGATACAAAATAATTTATATCAAAGTATCATCTATTATGCTAGAAATTAATTCACTAGATTTATGTTTAAAACTACTACCCTATTTCACGCTCAGTTGAGTAAAAAATGGTCTCCTTGATGAATTAAGTTCAAGTTTGCGAAGTAAAATTCAATAAAAAGCGTTTAACGTCGCTTTCTAATTAAAGGCGCCTCATCGTGGTAATGAAACTATCGGCTCACTGTGCTCCAACAACTTGACGGTCAACATCAATATCAGCAACATCAACATCATTATCAGCAACATCATCAACATCAACATTAACATCATTATCATCATCAACAACATCAACATCATTCATACCAAAATAATAATTATTCTTGATAACCTACGAACTTTGTATCACATAACTCCAAAATTTTCTTCCATAACCTCTTTCCTCCCTTCCCTGGACTTCAACTCGAGAACGGATGAGCCAGTTTGCCAAGTTTTAGTTACTAAAACTGTGCAAACTGGCTCAGCCGTTCTCGAGTTGATGCGAGACTAATAAAATTATAATTAATTTCTATTTAGATAGTCATTTCTATTTAGATCTAGATAGATTATGATAACCTCTGTAGCTCAGTCGGTTAGCACGACACTAGCGCCAGAGGTCGCAGGTTCAAAACCAGTTGCACAAAAGGTTTCCAATGTTCCTGTGTCATGGATGTGTATAATATAATAAAAATATTCAATGCGAAAGGGTGTCCGTCTGTTTCCTTTTTCATAAACTTGATACAAATAGACATGGACATCATTAATTGAGCACCACGAAAGTTTTAGGATAGATATATTACAGTACGGGTTTATTATGAACAAATTTCAGTTCAAAAGTTTCGGGCAGCGTCTAGTATTATATTCGTACCCAAAGGGTAAAAACGGGACCCTATTACTAAGACTTCGATGTCTGTCTGTCCGTCTGTCTGTCTCCAGGTTGTATCTCAAGAACGGTGATAGCTAGAGAATTGAAATTTTTACGGATTATGTATTTCTGTTGCCGCTATAACAACAAATACTAAAAACAAAATAAATCAAATATTTAAGGGGGGCTCCCATACAACAAACTTGATTTTTTGGCATTTTTTGCTCTATATCAATAATGGCTACACGTAGGCACTTAAAATATTCACAAAATACCTAATAGTATTAGTACTTTAATAATTGATAGTAAAATTAATATGAAATAAATATTAAAGAGGGCTCTAATATAAAAATACAATTTTTTTGCCTCTTAAATGGTATGGAACCCTCGGTGCGCGAGTCCGACTCGCACTTGGCCAATTATTTCGTAACAGCAAACAATACTAACATTAAATAAATCTTCAATACATGTAAGGCGTATAATAAAAAAATTATCTTCCATTCAATAAGAATACTTTGTGGACTGTGAATGGATATTTTTTGTAATAACAGAGACATAACGGACAATGTAAAGTAAATATTATTGCGACACAAACTTTCCCTTTTGGCTTTTACTTAACTTTTTATGTGAAACATTTATATACGTATTTTTCTCGGGTTTGGAATCACTTAGGAAACTAATTTTTTGTACATTATTATGGTAGATATTTCTTATCCAATTAAAATTATTTGTAACTTAACATTTTGTATTTTTATACCAATAGTTAACCAAAGTCGTAATTTAAAACTTAACATTTAATTCCCGTTACTCAAAATTACAAAATGACACGTTTTTCAACTGATTGAAAATAATAGCCTATTTAATGCATATATTACATATACAACAAAAATAATTTTATTTTTCATATGATTTCAAGTAATTGTCTATTTCAAAATATACTGTAATATATTATCACTTTATCAAAATAATTTTATTTGTGAATTTTAGTACCTAACATTTTTTCCTGTAATTGTTCTCTCACATTACAACACACATGTTTACAAAACCATGCAATTTATAAGGTAGTGGTTTTCTGTAATTACTAAGTAATTTATTACGAATGATAAAAACTATATTATTCGTAGGTAATTTACCATGTGACCATGTCACACTAGATGTGATTAAAGTGTAGCTTCGCGCTACGGCGCTACGACGTAGAGCTTCTACGAAACGTCTACGCCGTAGCAGAGATAATAATATTACTGTGTTTGTGATATATGATATGTAGAATGTATAATATGATATGTAGAATGCATATTATTATTTATTATACTACATTTTTTTTTTTCGATTTTTCACTTGTCTTTATTTATTTAAAGAAAACTCTTAGTTTTATTTATGAATAAGTATTTGTGATAAATGTTAAAGAGTTGTAGTCATTTTAAATTCAGACGTAAACAAATTTTAATCGTGTTTTTGCATAAATATTTTCTTAGGACATTAACTTACTCGTAGTTGTTAAGAGAATAAAATAAAAGATAGTTTCGACTTTAATTGACAAAAATATTCGTATGCTACGCATAAAAACAGAGTTCCTATTTTCATATTAATGTCGGAGTTTATATTTTATTCGTGCACTTTAACAAAATATAGTGTTCAATTTTTTATATTTTGTATTTAGTGATTTGGATTTATGAACGAATAAATAAATTTATTTTTATTCATTTATTTTATTTTGCTAAAATGCCTATGTTTGGCAAACGATAAACTTTAATTTTAAAATAATTACTTTTATTTTGTAATCTGTGTGATAAGAAATTTTGAAACTAATTTCATTTTTGCATTTCAAATTATATAAAAAAAAAAAACAAAAAGCCTAGAGACTATTTCCGATAACTTCATTACAATTTTATCCAAATTATCGAAACTTCAATAATACACTTTATCTCGACGCATTAAAGTCCTAACTTCACTTACCTCCGCTGCAAGTTAGTAGGCACATGAAACAAACACTTCGGAAACTTACAAAAGTTGGCGCGACCCACGACTAGCGACCCGACGACCCGGCTCCGTCGCGGTCGCCTATCGACTGACAGACATCTCTCGCTGCAGCCCCGAGGAGCATGCGCCCCGCAATATCGTTTTAAACCCCGAAAAAATCAGGCGAATTTCAACTTTATTACTTAGCAATACGGCGCACGATTCATCTCGAGCGACATCTTTTAACATACAAATTTAATTTACAGCGCTGAACGGCTGTAAACTTTGTTACCTGGGTCATAAGTGCTATGATTGGGTTCTGCGAATTCGCGATCAGTTGTCATAATATTTGACTGTGGCCGAAAGAAAGTTGCGAGCACATGTTGACGGGTTGCTCGACTTGTTTTTAGTGAATTAAGTAGAGCAAAGAACTTTAGTTCCTTGAAGATTCCTACAGTCTCTGCACAGTATAAATCTTACAGTAGAGTAACTCCGCGTCCTTGAAATTAAAGTTGCCTAACAAATTTGGCTCCGCGACGATTCCTGCAGTCTCTCCAGTGTAGAGACTGTAGAGATATATTTTATACTGTATACAGAGTATAAATATCTTACAGTAGTAGAGTGATACAGCTTAGTCCTTGAAATCGAACTCACTTACACAGAGTTTGACGTGATATCAGAGATACGCATTTGATAAGGGCGGACTATTACTGAGATGGCCATAACAGATCATACTATAGTACTCATTGGGCACATTATATATTTAAATCGTTCAATTTTTTATTACATATTTCAGTCGATGCAGGTTCATGTTAATTCAGAGTATAAGTTGTGATGTAAATGTAAGAAAAATAAAACGTTTTCATATTTTACATTTTTCAAATCTGATAACTATTTTCTAGATTTTAAACGATAAACGTTAAATAGCAAACTTTATCAAATATATTTATAGGTAAGGTTTCAACGATGGCATATCATAAATCATAATATTTTAGAAATAATGCAGGGAAAATATTAAAACTAATATGAATTAAAGTTTACATTAAACAATATATTATGTCGGAACAGACATTAAAAAACACAAGATTCCTAAAATATAATATCTAATTGTAAGTTTAACGTGAACAAAACAAACCCAACTTGTTATTAGCAAGTGAAACTTGAGACGATACTCGAATCCAGAATAGTTAGGGACTAGATATTATAATAATTATAATTATAGTTTACCAAATGCGTCAGGTTCATACTATTGTTTAGACTTTAGATAATAACTGATCAAAAAAACTTTACTCACAAAAACATTTTACAGCAATAATAATAATCTAATTTACTGCATGTATCGTCATAATGTTATGAGAACTGCGGGGCTAAAATGGTATCGTTTTGCAATTCCTCCAGAAAATGAATTGTCAAAACTGTCAAACTGACAAATGTCAAATTAGTACAAATTGTGAAAATTACTAGACATATGAATTGCAAGCAGAGTGATTTTTAAACAACGAATCATAATTATGATTTATTTTTTAAAAATCACTCTGCTTGCAATTCATATGTCTAGTAATTTGCACAATTTGTACTAATTTGACATTTGTCAGTTTGACAGTTTTGACAATTCATTTTCTGGAGGAATTGCAAAACGTTACCATTTTAGCCCCGCTGAGTTTTTTGCAAATCCCATTTCATAACAGGTTCACAAAGAATGTGACGAAAACATAATAATAATTACACGTAAAATTTACAGCGTATTTTCATAGCCACTTTTCCATCGCGGAGTGTAATAAAAATATTAGTAGCGGAATATCGATAAAATATTTGATGAATACGCGAAAAACAAAAACGGAGGATAATGAATTTTTAAACCAAACATTCCGGGGGGTGCAAAATCCAATAAATTTCACCCCTTTCAAATTTCTAAATATCGTCTCCAATAAATTGCGATATTCGCACCCCTACAGCTACCCCTATTTAGTTCATAAAACGCGCCCCTATTTCGACCCCTATTCTTCTTTTAACAATGGCCACGATAATTTCGGTTTTTAAAGCTTTCAATTTATGTGCTTAAATAGAGCGTTTTGAATACATTAGATTTTCCTTTGGGTAAAATATATTCCACCAAAAACATAAATGTAAAAAAGGACAGCCAAGTTCAATACAAATAAAATGCTTGTCTATGGACTTCGCTGTAAAAAGAATAGAGATCTTAATGAGTGCCAAGTTCTATGGAAAATCGAAAAATGTATTCATAGGAACCAAATAACATTATAAATAAATAATAAAGTCTATTTCTTTGCTTTGTTGAATATCTATAACAATTGCTGTTATTTAAATAATGTGAGATCTTAAAGTAGATTAGATTTGACTTGGCCAGTTTTTATCAGAATTAAAATGTTCAATAACTTTATGAAATGACTGATGTAATGAAAACGTGCCAAGTTAAATCTAATCAACTTTAAGATCTCACGTTATTTAAATAACAGCTACAAAATAAAAGCAACATATGCTATCCACAACTTATATGACAGATACTCCATACTTCATCTGTCAGATAAGTTGTGGATAGCCTATCCGAAACTTATCAGGAAGTCGAGAAACAGCCCCTAAGGCTTGTTGAGTATCAGTCGAATTAAACAAAGAAAATCCAAGCGAATGGAATATGCAGCTGCCATATGCGGCATTGGAATAATACGGTGTAACACAATTAGTGTATTTTCAACTATTTAACTCTTCGGTAAAACATATTGTGCGAAAGTTAAGTAGGTATTAAAATACAGTAGTACTCAGACTGTCAGACAGACAGATAGACAGATGCCAATTATTATTGCAACTCCATTGCCCCAAATTCGTCCACCGCATGGTAACCGTACATTTTTCCAGGATTAAAAGAATTAAATGTCATTTCCCGGGACTCTAAATATATCTAAATACCAAATTTCAGAACAATCGGTACAAGCAGTTTGGGCGTGAAGAGCTAACAGATAGACAAACACATTTTTGCATTAATTTTCTAATATTAATATGAAATTGTAGCGTGAATTAAAGTATGAAATTATTGTGTGTTATTGTGTTGCTCAGGAGCTTTTTTACGTAGATTACTGATTTACTTCGGTTCTGTGTATTATTATGTTGTTGGCTGTTGACCGGTTGCTTAGGGTGTATTACAGGGTTTTTTGGTTGGGAATTGGGGACACAACTTATTTTTGGGTTTTTTTAAAGGATTTCATACCCATACGGTAAAAACGGGACCCCATTACTTCGATGTCTGTCCGTCTGTAAGTCCGTCCCTCTGTCTGTCTCCAGGCTGTATCTCAAGACCCGCTGTAGCTAGAGTTCAAAATTTTTCACTGATTGTGTATTGCTGCTATAATAACATATACTGAAAACAAAATGAAATTAATATTTAACGGGGGCTCCCATACAACAAACGTGATTTTTTTGGCCTTTTTTGCTCATTATCAATAATGGCAGCCGGCGGTAGACACTTGAAATATTCACAAAATCTTTAATTATATTTTAAATTTCATAATTTATAATAAAATTAAAATCAAATAAATATTATAAATAAAATAAAATAAATAAATAAAAGAAAATATCTTTTTATTCAAAATGGGTATCATGATACACTTTTTGAATGTCGTAGAAAGAACGAAGAAACTACGTTGCCTACCACCGGTTCGGGAAGAGCCGAGAAGAACCGGCGTAAGAAACTCGCACGGGACCATCTTTTACTAAAAAAATGGAAAATTACAATTTTAAAATAAAATAATATAACAATGTTATGGCTTACAGCTATGTAATAAAATAAAAGAAAAGTAACCTGCATGGAGCCACCCTATTCCCAAGGTGTGCTGTCCTCGATGAAATCATTGACTTTATACTACGCTTTAGCACACAAACGTTCTTTAACTGCATTTTTAAATTTGTTTAAAGGTAGATTTTAAACATTTTCTGGGATTTAATTGTATAGGCGTATACATTGGCCTTTAAAAGATTTGCTTACTTTGGCTAGTCTGAACATTGGTATTGCTAACTTGTTCTTGTTTCTAGTATTTACATTATGATTATCGCTTTTCTTTTTGAAAATATTTATGTTCTTTCTAACATATAAGAGGTTTTCCAAAATGTATTGAGATGCGACGGTCAGAATTCTTATTTCTTTAAATTTTTCTCTTAGAGATTCAAAAGACGACATCTTATAAATAGAACGAATAGCTCGCTTCTGCAGCACAAATATTGTATTAATGTCCGCCGCATTTCCCCACAAGAGGATGCCGTAAGACATTATGCTATGAAAGTAGCTAAAGTAAACTAGTCGCGCGGTCTCTACATCAGTGATTTCACGAATTTTTTTAACAGCATATGCTGCAGAACTAAGCTTATCTGCCAGTTTTGCAATATGTGGACCCCATTGTAACTTACAATCCAGTGTTATGCCTAGGAATATGGTGGTGTCTACTAAATTCATTTTCTCATCATTTAATAGTACATTGATTTGTACTTGCCTAACATTTGGCAAGGTAAATTTTAAACATTTTGTTTTATTAGAGTTCAAAAGTAAATTATTAGCATTAAACCAATGTTCTATTTTTGAGAGAGCACTATTTACCTCGTCATAATTAAATTGTCGTCTCTTCACATTAAAAATTAGTGAAGTGTCATCAGCAAAAAGTACTATACTCATGCTTATCTTTAACAAGATAAGGTAAATAAATCATTTATATAGATGAGAAAAAGAAAACGGCCTAAAATTGACCCTTGTGGCACACCTAGTTTTATTTTGGTTCCATTAGACCTTATGGAGTTGACTTCCACCCTCTGCGTTCTATTTGTAAGGTAAGATTTTAGAAGTTTAAGTGCCGTGCCCCTTATACCATAATGGTGTAGTTTTCTTATTAAAGTATCATACTCCATACAGTCAAATGCTTTAGAGAGATCGCAGAAGATACCAAGTGCATCCTGCGACCCCTCCCAAGCTTCAAAAATACTACACAGAAGACTTATGCCTGCATCTGTTGTAGACCGACCTTTAGTAAAACCAAATTGATTTTTATGTAATAAAGTATTTGAGTTAAAGTGAGCAAGTAATTGATTTAAAATAATCTTTTCAAAGATTTTACTTAAAGTCGGCAATATAGATATTGGTCTATAGTTGGCTGGGTCTGATTTCTTCCCAGCTTTAAATAGAGGCATCACCTTGCTGTGCTTCATTAAGTCTGGGAACACGCCACTTTTAATACAATTATTAAAAACTAAAGCTAGGTAAGGGGGCAATGATGTCAATTACTGATTTTATAATTTTTGTGGACATACCCCAGAGATCAGTGGTACTTTTAATATTGAGTGATTTGAAAGTCTTGATAATATCTCCGGAGTCAATATCTTTAAAAATAAAATTGACATCACATTCCTTGACATGTTCTCTAAGTATTTTTTCTGCAACTGTAGGTGATGAATTTAAGTTCTTTGTAGTTGAGATTGGAATGTCTGAAAAAAACTTCTCAAAGACTGTCGCAACCTCAAGATCAGAATTGATTTTTTATCATTAATTAAAAGTTCAAATTTAGAGTTACGACAGGTGACTTTTCCAGTCTCATCCGCAATTATTTTCCAGGTGGTTTTCACTTTATTTTTAGAGTCTCTAATTTTCTCTTTAATGTGAAGTGCCTTCGCTGCTTGACATGCCTTTTTAAAAAATTTCGAGTATTTCTTGACATACAATTCAAAAGCTTCACTCCGGTTTGTAGTTTTCTCGTTATACAAATCATACATTTTTTGTCTACTTACAATAATACCTGCAGTTGCCGATTTTTTGAAATTATTTCTTTTATTATTCAAGCTGACCATTTTAGAAGTAAATACAGCGTTATATTGCTGTTTTACTCTATTAAATATGTTGTTAAACGCTTTATCTGGATCATTTGATACATTCAAGTGCTCAAAACTTGATAATAATTTACTTCTAAACTTCTCAATACGTTTTGTATTTATAGGTATATATTCAATTTTTTCTTTAAAATTATTACCACAATTTATGTTAAATGAAGCTAACTGTCCACAGTGATCAGAGCTTAATACATTAATTATTTCCTTCCTATAGGGATTTATGTTGGTGAAAATATTATCTATGCAAGTCGCAGTTGTATCACAAATTCTTGTCGGCTCGTTGAATAAATTAATAAGGTTATACGATTTGAACTATGATGTGAATCTAACAGTGGTGGAGTTTGAGTCTAGTATATTAATATTGAAATCACCACATACTATATATAATATAATCTTTTTGTTAGATGCACACACTTTCGTTAACACTTGCTCCATTATTTGTTGAAAAGAATCATATAAGCCGGATGGAGGTCTGTATACGCTTACAATAATAAGGTGGCTCAGCTCAATACAGGCTAACTCAGCAATTCGTTCAGTTGACAGTCTAACAATATCCTTACGTTCTTTAAATTTAAGTTTTTTCTTAATCAATATTAAGGAGCTACCCCTAATAGCATTCTCTCGACTGAACGAACTTGGTAGCTGGTGATCAGAATAATTAAATACCAATTCATAATTTTTTAACCAATGTTCTGATACACACAAAATGTCAATGTTACATTCATTTAAAAATAACTCAATTTCTAATTCTTTTCCTATTTTTCCTAGCAAGTTTTGATGCACCAGGTTTATATTAAATATACAGTTTTGTCTAGAATTCTCACTATGGTGGTAGGCATTACTATTATTGTTTAATACAGTATTATATTGTTTAATACAATAATATATATTTAAGGGGAGTTCCCATACAAAAACACAATTTTTGCCTACTTTCGCTCTGTCCAACTCACACTTTCCCGATTTTTTTTAATATTTTGATTTTTCCCTGAGCTCACACACAATTATCGAGGTGAATTCCAAATTTGAGCCTTCTAGGTCATCTGAAAGTGGGTTAGAATTTTGATCTATAGGTCAGTCAATCAGTGATAGTAATGTCGATTTTCGGACGTAATTATCTAAATAACCGTTTGAGATGTGTTTATGAAATTTAGAGCATATATTTATCTTGCAAGTTTCATTATATGAGCCAAATTTGACACGTTTATGTTAAATAGTTTTTGAATTACGAGGGGGTCAAAAGTAGCTCCAAATGGTTCATGTAATATTACACACGGTGCTGCTCGCCAGTTCTGTTATACTTCAACTTGGCTTGACAAGTTACTACACTTTTCTAGACAAGTGTCTAGAAAAGTGTAAGGTGAAAAATAATATAGTAAGAGAATCTAAAGGTGCATACAGATTAGACATGAGTCTGACTATTACCGTGACAATTGAAAATAACTGATATGTACAATGTACTATCAGAAAAGTTGATTCCTAGGCAGATGGAGGACCTACGTAGTTTGGTCGCGTTACGTCAAACCCCGCCAACAGATCACAATTAAGATTGAATTAACATAATCCGACTAAATGATGTTGGTCTGTTAACTGTCTAGGAATCAATTTCCTCGATGGTACTTTAATAATTAAAAGTACCTTATCATTTTTACACCTATAAATATTATTTATACCCAGGACCAAACCGTAACAGTACCTTAACATTATTATTTAACCAAATTTAACTTATGTGCGGAATAAAAGTAGCTTTTTTTTTATTAGTGGAAAAGAGAACATTATACTCAAGTTATAAAATATAGTCGTTGCGTGAATACTATCAATATTATTCCGCACATAAGTTAAATTTAAAATTATCTGCGGAACCAGTAGGCGAGCAGTCATACATAATTCAAGCTAAGCGGATTCGGCTCGTATGAAGCGACACATAAAATATTAAAGAGACGCAGCCTTCATATTATATTGAACTATAGAGTTTTACATAACACTCATATGCCGATACAGGGTACTTGGACAAGTTGCAATCGACTTCGATAAAGAAAAGAAACGAAGAAGAATAAATTAAAAATGTGTGGGTTTTAATAAAGGTAAGAATGTAAAAATTATGGATAAGAAAAAAAGACTAATTTAAAATTTTCAATGGCGTGACGAAGTAAAACTGGCTTAAACTGCAAAAATGTCCGGACACAACTGAAAGGAGGAATATTATTGTAGATATTGTGTTATAAAATATAATTATAATTGTAGGTATAGATTACTAAATTGTTACCTAGTAATAGCACTAGGTTACAGTATAATTAACTATAATTACGGTATAATATTTTAATTACAAAATATATTATCCCGTAATATACGACACACGATAAATTTTTGTAGTTTTGACAAATTTCATTTTTCATTTTTAGAGTTCAGGAACAACTTTTGATCGATTTTGTAGCACATATTACGTTATATAATATCATACGCTTCGTCGTGTAGTTATTTTTACAATACCTCAAATATAAAGGATAGCGCACATTTCAGTCATAAAACATTTACGGAAGATAAAAACGCTGTGCCGTATCAAATTGTGCACTCACCCTAAAACAGGGTTACCATCAAACGGGTAATCAGAATGAAAGTCGCGAAGAGCGATGTAAATAAAGTTAAAAGCGTCGTCTAATTCTTTAATTATAAGATGCAAATGCGATGGGCTCGATGGGACTCCGGGGACGCTGATTGAACGCCACCAGTAAACTGTTTAAGACTTCGAGCGGTTTTTATGGCTGGCCCCTCACTATTGAAGTCAAGTTCGAGTGACGAGTGATGGAATTAATAAATACGAATTGCTAGAATAGTTGTAGGTTCGAGGTATGATAAAGAGTGTTGAAATTAATAAAATATGTTAATGAGGGTTGTTGAAATTCCATTTGCCACCACGTGCCGCAATGTAGCCGTCAGGTCTATCGTGTCAAACTGCTGTCATATTGACATAAGAAACGATATAGCTGTCATGCGTCACAATATAGCTGTCATATGTCACGATAATATATCCATTTGACAAGATAGACCTGACGGCAACATCGCGGCACCTGGTGGCAAATAGAATTTCAACTTAAACTCAAACTCAAAAATTTTTATTCAGAATATTTTTTTTCAAATGTTCTCTGAACGTCGGGACTATACTGGTGCCTACCACCGGTTCGGGAACTAACCCGGCGAGAAGAACCGGCGTAAGAAACTCGCACGGGGCCATATTTTACTAAAAAATGGAAAAGAACGAAAAAAAAAAAAATTACAGTGTCATTATGACTAAATAAAATACAACAAGTGCACAATACATATTATACAGAAACAGCTCTGCAGAGGGCGACCTTATTCCCATGGTGTACTATCATTCATGAAATCAGTAACTTTATAGTATGCCTTGGTAGTTGGTACTTGGTACACAAACGTTCTTTAACAACTTTTTTAAATTTATTAATTGAGAGATTTTGAACGTTTCCTGGGATCTTATTATAAAGGCGTATACATTGACCTTTAAAAGAATTTTTGACTTTAGTAAGTCTAGTCAGCGGAATTTCAAGCTTATGTTTATTACGAGTATTCCTCCCATGGGTATCACATTTTTCTTGAATTGATATATATTTTTTTTTAACATACAATACATTTCATAGATTAACAACCCTCATTATTTGAAGTTGCATTGACAGTGAATGTCGAAATATTAGTAACTACGCTGTTGCTATTAAATTCCAATTGGGCCTGAATTCTGAAACAATAATTCTATTAAAACGTAGTGATTATATTCTCTTTGAATTCTATGAGTGTAGTAATAATGAGAACGAAAGTTGAAATTAATAAATGCAAATTGATAGAATCGTTTTAAGTTCAATTAGTAATGATAACATATAGTGTTAAATTAATAAATAACTATTGCTATTATGTTTTATGTGACACTCGAACTTAAAACAATAATTCTATCAGTGTAGGGTAAAAAGTAATAATGAGAACGAGTGTTGAAACTAAAAAATGCGAATTGCTAGAATCTTTTTGAGTTCGAGTGAGAATAGACGAGAGTTAAATTTTTTGCTAGAATTTTTTGCTAGAATCGTTTAAAGTTTAAGTGAACAGAACAAAATATTTTATTCTGTTTTTACATTTTTCATGCGTTACAAACAAAATCATGTACCTATCATTGTCATGATGATAAGAAGACTAAGGACAGTCTAAAGGGTCCTTCTCCTGTCCTTTGGGTGCGGAACCCTAAAAAAATGGGCAATATTCTTAACACGTTCCTCCTTTCGTTCGTGACTCCTTTGTAGTCATTGGACAGACTACAAAGGAATCACGTTTGTGCCGAACTCGTACGTCTATGACTCTAATTGGAGTCATACTCCAAAGGTAAATGTAATGCTTTATATATCAGTAAACGTATGACTAAGAGTGAAAACATTACTATGGACGTATACCTAGTTAGATAACAAGGTTAGACAAAATTCAAAAGAGCCACTGTAAAATGATATAAATTTATTATTATAAAAGACTAGCTATTCGGGCAAACGTTGTTTTGCCCATATTATTTTATTGAAGTGACTAAATAAGTATGGCACCATGGCAACGTCCATAGCTATCCCGTCGCACAAACAATGGTCACCGTCTGTCTCGAGTTGTAATAATTTACTATTATTTATTCAATAAATGCACTTATCAATATAAAAAGTAGATGTTGTCCGATTCTCCACCCTAGCCGATATGCTCGCTAGGATTTACGAAAATCGATCGAGCCGTTTCAGAGGAGTTCAACCACGCACACCGTGACACGAGAATTTTATATATTAGATGGTAAAATAAAATAATTTTTAGTAGAAATTGTAGTTTATTTAACTAATATTAATGAAGTGCATTACAACATGGACGGCAGAGTACTATATTAGACTTGGAGCATTATCACTTTTGACGCCTTTGTAGCAGCAAATTTTAAATGAGAAAGAGCTATCACTCTTGAATGATCTCCAAGTTGTGTTTATCCACACGTGATAAAAGTGGATGTTCAATAGACTGTCGGTTTTCGTCTCGTATTTCAAGCAGATTTTTTATTATTATCTCATGTGCCGATAGTATTTATAGCTATTTTTGGCCCGCGTTTTTAGTTCACACTTCCATGACTCTAAAGGAAGTCACACAATTTTAAGTCACACGTCCATGACTCCTTATGGAGTCATAATTTTTATTTTTTATTTTGACTTGAAATAAATACAGTTTTTTAACTGATATTAGTATAAATATATACCTTTATATAATTATTGTTAACTTATAAGTAAATTGTAGATAGACGTATGAATATTTTTTTAACTTTTGTTCTGGGACAGGGAACGTGATGAATTGACAGACTTGCCGCCCGCGGTGCCAGGCTGCCTATTCCAATTTTGAATGGCTCATAAATGCATCGCATCACCTTGTTGTAATGTAACCTGGGGGCTTAGCCAACACGTTTTTTCTGTCGCTTCTTTATAGTATCCCCGATCAAAACGATTGAATTGACATAAGAGTTCGATAATATTATGAACTTATCGAACTCTAATGTATGGAATAGACATTCAACTCATGTCTATTCCATATACATTCTAATCGGCGATTCTATAAAGAAAACGTTTTGGGTAAGCCCTCAGATCCTAGTTTACGATACCTATTCTTCGGATGTATACTATATTTTACAAAAGTGGATCAGCAATATATAATTCAGATACTAATGTTCGTAGCCCAATAGAAGGCACTTAGAGCATCGAATGCAGCCCCCGGCCTCATGAATACCAAGATTCAGGATCCAGTATACAAACATCGCCTCTATTGCAACTAGCATAAAGAATTTAATTGCATATGCACATGCGTCTGCCTTTCGAGTTTGGAAACATTTTCAATGTTAATAATTTAAGCCGGCGGGCTTATTGCTGTTTTCTCATTACGTTGTTTGTGAATTCTTGGTTAAACTTTATACATCATTTGAATAGTCTTTAATAATTATCATCGATTAATCTACATTAACTTAGTCTTTAAATTTGTTAGTCTGGTTTGTTTAGTTATTCTTTAAAACATGTAAAAGATTTCGGGGTAAAAAAATCTGGCAAGATCTCAAGGTTAATAGACTTATTCATGCGTTGTATAGGCACAGAAACTACTAAGTTAATTTTGATTTATTGCAACAATATAAGTTAAAACAATATTTTTCTCGGTCTTATTAAAACCTATTTACCCTTCTGTTGCCTCCTAATTCATATACTTAAAACGTTACTCCTTGGGGTGCGTTATACGTGCGTTTTCATCCGTTTGTTCAGTTTTCAATATGTATAATAATGTAGCATTGAATTAATTCATAATTATATATTACTAGAGACAATTTTTTGACGAGGTAATTATGCGTTAAAAATAAATCCGACACGTCGATTCGGGTTCAACGCGACCAAGCTTTTTTAACTTTAAAGCATAATAAAGAAATAAAAAATGGAAGTACTAACGGACTGCCAAAGGTTTACACGCTATTACGGATACAAAAACATTCGGAAATTCCCAGATCTGTATAATAGTACTCATCACAAAAAACTTCAATACAATCGGTCCTGACTCCTGTCGCTTTTGAGTTTGACAACGATCACCGTGATACGATAATTTTATATAGCTGACTAGTTGACCCGACAAACGTTGTTATTATAACATTCCGTAAAACCATATTAGGTATGTGCTATACGCTATTGTTATCAAATCAGGATGTGTTTTATTTAAGGATGCAATCATTATAACAAGGTTTATTCAAAGACACCGTGATATTCTACAAACCTCGAGCTATCGATTTATTTGCTGTAGTAAAATCCATTAACATAATTCCGTTTATTTTATTGTGCATTCGCCCGAGTTATTCGTCGGCACGTCCACTCCGACATCGATTAGGCAAAGAGTTTTTACACGAGGGTGAGTTACTGTGACGGTCACCGTGAAGTTTAAATCATAATAATAAAAACTAGCTGACCCGCCAAATAAATTATATTGTTTTGCCATAAAAATTATTTCTAGTATCAATTTAAAAAGTACCTATTCTCACGCCTAACGAATGTACATACAAAATAGCATTAAAATCGGTTGAGCCGTTTTGGAGGAGTTTGCGCACAAACACTGTGACACGAGAATTTTATATATTAGATAATATAAATTAAACAGTTAATAGAATCAGACGTTACTTTGCGAAAATCCATAGCTTAACAAAGCTTAACAATTATTATTTTTAGCAATATTCCTCGAAATAAACTTCAACCTGTAAGTGAGTGAGTGTACGCATGGGCACGTTACAGCACCTCCCTCCTTTCCCACACTGCCTATAAGTACACTCGCATGCAAGAACCTGCAAACACCACCACCATACAAGCAATAACGTTATCAAATTCATGCAAGGCCTATCACCACCATGCAAGTTGAAAATATCAATCAAGAGCTGATGGAAAGCAACTACCGTCGCCCATGGACACTCGCAACATCAGAAGAATAGCAAGTGCGTTGCTGGTGCGTGCCTTTTAAGAGGGATATGTCATAGCCTCATGCATAGCAATAATTTTGATTTCTTTTGAACTCGCTATTTCAATACGACATGTAAATATTTTGCGGATCAACAAATTACCCTCTGCACATCTCAGACAGTGGAACTTTTGTGGAAGATTAATAGCTTGAGCAGCGCGAGCTACAGCTTACGGCAGCTTGCAGCTAATGAAATGGTCCAGCTTGAAACGTTTCAAATTAAACGACTTGCTGTGATTTAACTTTTTGGAGTCATTTTTCATTTGAAATGGACATAAGAGTGGAGCGTGACAAAGAAATTATATGAAGAGCAATCCTTTGACATCAACTGGATTAATACCACAGACACATAGAGAACGGTTAAAGAATAGATCAAAATCGGGAAGACGCTTAACTGGAGCTAGGGGCTTGAATAGATGGCTATGAAGCGTTATGGCTAAGAGCCTAGCTGATATGAATATTGGTGAGAGAACTGCCTATTTGGTAAAGGAGACAAATAAGACATTTCCGTTATCAGTGAAAATCAAGCAGTTGGTCGTTTAACAAAGAGACCTACATTAAACACCGAAGGGCCCCAGGCACTGCGTATTTTGCAGCCACACTTTGTGTGTCTGTTTGTTCGCTTTTGTCTGTAGGTGCCACGATCACCTTGTGTATGTTTGTCTTGAGTTGTTGTAGGTAAGTGTCTAAAGCTATCGTTTAGTGCAAAGCTGCTGAGCTTGCTAATAGCTTGAGGGTTTTCGTAAATTGAAAATGTGTAAATACACATTTTTGACAAGTATTGTAGAACATGTTTTTTGACGGAGTTACTTTTCCTTAGTTTTTATTATTCGTAGTGTGTCGGTCTCTCCGATTTTGCTGAAATTTAGTATGGAATTCCTTTGAGTCCCTGGAAAGGACATAGGATACTTTTTATCCCGAAAAAATTTACGATTCGCTCGATAAACCAATTTTGGCACAACGGAGTTGCGGGCGTCATCTAGTTATTTTGATATTGGGGACAGCTATTTTGGATGCTATTCACAGAGTAAGAACTAACGAGTAGGCCGACTCAGAAGAGATTTCGAAATTTATACTTTTGACGTAGTATGTCATATCGGCCGGCGCGCGCCGTACTAATGCGTTAATAAGCATTGTGAAACATGTTGAAAGTGACAGTCGCGCCTAACTCGCATATATTCGCCCGTAATTTGTTTGAAGTCGAGGTACTCCTAGTCCTTAGTTCTGTCTACTCTGCTATTCAATAGATCAATCAGCATCAAAATGAAACAATTTGACAATTAGTGTGATACTATTATAAAGGGACGAGACACGACAACAGGATGCTTCCCGTAACCATGACCTTGACCATGGCCGGGACCATTACCGTGACCGTGTTTTCGAACCGACTTCATGAAAATGAGCCGTTTGGGAGTTTAATCTCTAAACACACGGACTCAATGTTTATATTACGGTTTTGGAATGAAAAAGCTATAAAATCTTTATAGTTTACTAGATGATGCCCGCAACTCCGTTGTGTCAAAATTCCTTTATCGCGCGGAAACCGTACATTTTTCTGGGATATCTTTTCCCGGGACTCAAAGGATCTCCATACCAAATTTCAACAAAATCGGTTCAGCGGTTTGGGCGTGAAGAGGTAACAGACAGACAGACAGTCAGAGACACGCTTTAGCATTTATAATATTAGTGTGGATAGACTAGCTTTTTCACTAGCTATTACGGTCTTAACTTATCAAATAGTATTCCATAAATATGTCTACTAACTTTCGATTGTTTAGAAATTGTACGCTCATTATAATTCAAATTAGTATAACAAATTCTGATAAACGGTAATAGTTATTCGCGATAGACAACCGTCAATTGAGGTAATGGGCTGCCATATTAGCAATAATGGGGCGAAATGAGCGGAGTTAAATGCAGTGGTTCTCCTAATGACTTCCCCGCTTTTAACTGTGACTTTGAATACAAACGTAGATTCTTTATAAACACACACACACACACACGCGTGCACACAGAGAGATAGATAGAGAGAGAGAGAGAGAGAGAGATTGAATCGAATTGAATGAATTGAATATAATAATTATATTCAAAAATTTAATGAAATGAGGAATCCCTCAAAAATAGTTTATTTTTTCAAATTACATTCCTAAAGGGAGGTTAAAAAGGACTAAGGAGATCAAAGTCTGGACCCCTAAATTAAGTGGGTGATACAGCAGAAAACTGTTTATAATAGTATTAAAAAAAGTACATAAATATTGTTCAATTTTATCATAAAAAATTATTGCTGCAAAGAATTACAGCTAAAATAAGACCTAGGGTCACTATAGTTACTACTACTGCGGCGCTTTCATAATATGAAAGACACATGAAGAGGTAGTTGTCTCCATAAACAAAAATAACGTCATAACAAGACAAAAACTGGATGATCACAAAATCCACTTGGGGTCGTGACGTCACTCTGCCCGGTCATTAATATTTCACACAAGTGAGCCGACATCGACGTACCAGACCTAGAGATATCGCAACATATCGCAATATATCCCTCGAATTCGCCAACTACTTTTTATTTATTTTATTTATTTATTTTACATTTATTGTACACAAGACACTTATTCTCAAACAATTGAAGACGTGAGTGGAAGAATCGAACAAGTAAAATTTCGTAACATACGGACAATAACTCATTTTTTCCCTAATTATTTTAATAAAACTTGTAACTTATGTACTTCATAGCCTAGCTAATATATTTGGCTACACATATAATCCATAGTTTTTCTATTTCAAATAATTTTTCCGGCCCTAAAGCCTTCATTTAAGCAAAAAAACGGGAAGTTTTTTCATGTTACTTACCTTATTCTTCCACTCACGTCTTGAATTGACATGGAAAGATGACACAAAGGAACTGCTTATTTCTAATAAAATTTCTTACAGCAGCCCTACGAAGAGAAATACGACATAAGAAAATAGACAGAGCGTGCACAGTCACAAAAAATATGCTTACTTTTTACTGCATTTAATTGTCATAAAAACTTCAGTAATTCTTTTGACAGTTAAATGTAATAAAAAAAAAAACAAAGAAATGAAAATGGAAAAAAATTTAAATCAAAATCCTCATTGAATTAAAATTAAGTTATCATTAAACTTCTCTTTGCGTATGTATGTCCTTCAAGAGTAAACAGGTTATAGACCACTAACAGACAGTTCAGATTACGTTTAAATAAAGTCGAGCGAGTGATCGGAAAGTTGTTTTATTAGTTGTTAAAAGTCCAAATTGTTTGAGAATATGCGCTTGTTATACAGAAGGCTCCCATAAAACCCCTGCTAAGCATTTATGGAATCCGATGCAGGCCGACCTAACCGTAGGTACTCGTTTTGTACGTATGTTCACGAGTCCGGTTAGATCAGCCTACGGTCCGATCGAATTATAACTAGCAAAAAGCCGAGCTTTGTTTTTCTGCTTGGTAATAATCTTTAAGGCAGTTTTTTTGTATATTTTAATAGTAACCAAACCTTGACTCACCGATGATAACACATCTACATATAAATAAAAATTACTATGTTAAAGCACAAATCAATAGGCGTGATAGTTTTTCCGTAAAGTGTACCACAAAAATGCTCAGGTGGTGGGATATACTAGGGCTCGCTTCGCTCGCCATGATAACCCTTACGTTTAAAAAGGGCATGTAAATAAATAAATAAATGTTCATAGTTACTTTGAATTAGAAAAATACGTGTAGCACTCGGGGACTTGAGCGGTAAAGCTATTGCATAGCATTTTTTATCAACTTATGCAATAGGGACGAGGTCAAAGATTAGCTGAGTTTTAAGTATTCCCAAAATTTCAGCTGCATAACTTATGTAATTTTTTGTTATGAGCCTTCAAAGTTGGATAGTCAAGTCGATTTTTTTTATAAAATTCCTTAATTTTTGTATACCATTCGATAAGTTATGCAATTGCTTATGAGACTACTTTCATAAACGCAATATTTAACATAGCTATCGAACAAAATCTTCCCGCGATGCAAACTATATTGTATACAAACTAGCTAGGCGTGACGTCACAGTTAGCTGACATTTTGTATGGAGCATTTTGGGAAGGTCTATTTTATGTGAGTTTTGAATTGTGATATCTTGGAGAGTTTTTTAGCTGTCAGAGTAATTTTTTCACCGATATTTCTATTTTTGAATGGTCCTTTACTTACCAACAAGAAAAAAAAAATCGTCATGCCTATTATAATTCTCATACGTCTAGTCGCACGCACACAAACACAGACCCGCACCGCAGCTGTGCTGGTTGGAGTGCGGTGTATAAGGTTTTTTCGTTACGGAATTTCTTGATTCAGTCGCCGCGCTCAAAGCCCGCGATAAAAGCTATGCAATAGTTTAAAAAAATTGACTTCGACTTATTGACTTTAAGGTACGTTATTCTGGAACGTGACATCCTAGGTATAGTATGTCTGTGCGGTCAGTCAATAATTTGGCAAGGGGCTTACTAAATCACCACACGGCCACCATATTCCTCGTAAAACTCCCGTCACTTGCAAAACACACGATGATTTTGAAAGTAAGGATGAGCCCTTATAACATTTTGATAAGTCTTCCTGCAATACTCTAATAATAAATCTTAACTTTGTTTCCAATCTCTTTTGAAACGACTGGACTGATTTTGCTCAATTTTTGTGTGCTTATCGGGTAGGTTTAAATATCAGCCAACATATATTTTCATTTCTAATATTACCTCATCGTTTCTAATATTATATCATTTGATTTGATTTGATTGAGATTTGAGACTGACGAATTACAATATGTGTAATGAATATATAATGTATTGACATAATGGACATGAAAAATGTAGGAATGTAAAATAAGAAAACAAAAGAATATTGTAAAAACATGGAGAATAAGAATAGTGTAAGAAATAAAAGACAATGCAATAGCCATGTAAGAAAGTAGTAAAAGAAAAATAACATAAAAAAGAAAAGAAAAAGATAAAAACGAAAAAGATATAAATAAAAGATAAAAAACAGCCCTGATCATGTTAGGGGGAGGAATAAATATAAAAAAAAAAATATCATCATTCTTAATATTACCCTTAGACAAATAACCCTTGATTTGATAACGAAAAAAACTTGTAACATGAGAAACAAGCTAGCTTTGCAATCAGTAATAATGTGGCATATTTGCAATTCTTCGGGTGCACAACGATGCATCGTGCATGACGTGACGGCGTTGACAAACGACGCTCACTGTCAGCGCCTGAGTGATTGCAGGCGCTGATTGCCCCGCATTAACGCTCAGACAATGCCTACATTAGGGTTTCCACCCACGAACGACTGTAAAGCTGCGCGTCCACTAGTTCGGAATCGGAGCGTACGGAGCGGACGGAGCATCGTCATTCACGAAATGCCGATGGGGTGCGTCCACTGCATTCGGATTTAGCATCGGCAATTTAGTTTCTTTTAAAGTGACTTGTCAAACTGTCATCGCTTATTAACGGCGATGACAGTTTGACAAGGCAATTGACTTGAAACCTTCAGAATTCGAATGAAGCGTTCAATGCGGTTGACGTCATCAGCACAAATGCGTGTCAGGCGCAGAAATAACGATCCTGCACGCAGTACCATAGAAATCAAACAAAGGAACAAATCCGTTCGCTCCGTACGCTCCGATTCCAATCCGGTGGTTGCGCACCCGCTTAGACAACATTAGAGTTCCCACCCACGAACGACTGTAAGTCGGACCGATAATCGGGCATAATCATTATCCATACTAATATTATAAACTAGATGACGCTCGCAACTCTGTTGCACCAAAATTCGTCTATCGCGCAGGAACCGTAATTTTTTCCGATATAAAGAGTATCCTTTGTCCTTTCCTGGGACTCAAATTATCCCCATTTCAAACAGCAAAATCGGTTTAGCGGTTTGGCTGTGATGACGTAACAGAGAGACAAACAAACTTTCGCATTTATAATATTAGTATAGATGAGAAAGTGTGTCTGACTGTCTGTTACCTCTTCACGCCCAAACGCTTAAGGCCATCCCCTGAGCAAACGACCTTTACCATACATTTGCCGCGTTGCCGAGCCGAAATACTAGGGAGATACTGAATGTAAGCTTGAATTTAAATAAATTGATATTACTTTGGAAGCTGATATCATGAGTATAAAAAACAAAAATAGGAAATTAATAACTATGAAAGGAACGTTCATATACTGAAGATGATTGCTGTATTTTTATTATAATTTTGTAGCTTTCAAATTATGAGTTAATAAGGCTCTAAAAACGGTAAATTACGGCATCTCCGTAGGGGGAGCGTCTTAAGCGATTTGGCTGAAAAAAGGATGGGCATAATATTACGATATGCCCCTCCTTCTTTCAGCCAAATCGTACCCAGTAAGCACTTTGAGACATAATTATTATACTTACCAAATGAAAGGGCTTGAAAAGCTGTTGAACATTAATTTATTGTATGACATGGGAGAAAAAAGTTAACGAGGGTAGAAGGTAAAAAAAATAATCTAAACACCCTATATCCTTTCATCTGTCACGAACTGTCAAACCATTTTCGAAAATTTTTCAATTTCCAATTACTCTCATTAAACTGATTAAATTATCTAAAGAAATTTCCATGAAAGCTATAAATAATTTTTATATAATTAGAATGTTTAATAAATAAGCTATTAGTCGCAAATACACATAGTTTTATATTTGAAACAAAAGACTAAATCGGTGGTCTGCAACGTAGAAGAAGAACTTTTCAATGGTTTTAGAGTAAGACGCCCATTTTGGGCGCTTGACAGATGAGCTAATATTATTGCATCAATTTATAGTGTTGCTGGTAAGGAATAATTTCTGGAAAGCAATCGTATGTGACAAACTTGAGGAAAGTTTTGTATTTTAGTATATTATTTCATGTCTTATGAAAGCGCTATCGTTTCCTAACTCGCAAACTAAAATAATAAACGTCCAAGTTTGCATTAGCTGTTAAAGTTAACCCAGTCTCTCCCGCGGAAACCGTGTCCGGCTCGCACTTAACCGACTTTGCCGACGTAAAATAAAACGAACTTTAAAATATTAAAAGAGCTGTTGTTAGATTCAGTGCGGTATTTTATATGGTACGATATTATATATTTTTTGCTTTAGCTTAAAATAAGTATATTGAATATAAAGATTGACTTGTTTCACATTTACCTTTTCTGCGTTGAATCTTCACTTGTTTTTCGCTGGTTTAGCTGCGATATAATATTTAGCTTTTCTAGAAACCTACCCTTACTTGTAAAAAAATGTTATCATATCCATATTACTTAACTAATATTAAAATACGAAAGTGTGTCTGTCTATCTGCCTATCAGTCTGTCTGTTACATCTTCACGCCCAAACCGATAAACCGATTCTGCTGAAATTTGGTACGGAGACACTTTAAGTCCCGGGAAAGGAAAAGGACACTTTTTATCCGAGTAAAATGTACGGTTCCCGTTAGAAAAACGAGTTTTGGCGCACGGAGTTGCGGGCGTCATCTGGTCTTAATAGATATAATATTTATAAAATCTGAAAATTTTAAATACTCAGTATCAATAAATCCAGCTTTCATCATAACTTCAGCATTATTTTTGTAGTTAATGTTTTCAAATAAAGCATTCAGCAGCTACAAACTACATTTATTTAATTATTGATTTACAACCGACTTCGTTCCCGACATATCGTGCGTCGTATGCTCTAAAGTCGCCGCGCGATCTTACAGGCAATTTGTATGAATTGTGCACAGCGGGTAATGATTGCGTTACATGAACCGGTTCACACCCGGGTAACATCCATACCCGGGTTTTCAACCTATTACCGTTAATACCGGGTATTGCCCTCAAATATTGATGCTCAGGAAATCCTTTTGCATATTTAAGTATGTTTGTCGATGAAAGGACTGCAGCAATATGGTAACTTTAGTACATTTTTTACTGAAATACATGAAAAGGGTAATCTTCTTTGGCGTTGAGCGTATATGGGCGGTGGCTACCATAAACGAGTCTTGTAAAAAATACAATCACAACTTTTTTTGTTAGCTCTATGACAGGATCTTCTATAGTCTTCGTATTGGTAATTTCTTTTTTCCTAAACTACTTCAACTCAATACAGTTTTTGTATTTTGACTTTTAAAATTAAAACTAGCACTTTTAAATGGCGCTTAGAGCGGTTACACACTGCGTCTGATCCGAGTCCGTTCCGAACCTGTGAAAAAACGGTCCAAAGTAGACAAAACAACAGATTACTAAATAATTACTGCGTAAAGGTACCTTTCCGATCAACGCGGCACTACACCACTACACGCAGCATGGGCGGCTAGACCAATGCCGTTAAAAAATGAAACCTATAGCTTAGTTTATAAAGTGGCATATTATTTGAATTTTTGTCGGTCGCGGTCGCTCGCGGCAAAGATCGGAATGTCACCTTAAGTAGAATTATTTCTATGATACCTAACGCCCTAAATCTGGCTTCGATTACCTTACTTCTGTTATCTCTCGATCGGATCGGATTCGGATCGGACACAGTTTGCGTAGTATGCGAGTTTCTTACGCCGGTTCTTCTCCCCGGGTTAGTTCTCGAACCGGTGCATGGTAGGTCAACTCGTAGACATTCTGAAAAGATTTGTTTCAAATTTACTCCCAAATAAATCAATTTTTAACCGACTTCAAAAAAAGGAGGTTATCAATTCGACCCGTATGTATGTAACATTTCCAGAACTGCCCAGTTTTCGTTTATGCTCGTCTATATCAGCGTCTGAACAAATGTGATACATTTCGAAAGTGTAAATGTATGTATGTTTTTATGTACGTGTTCGCATAATATCTCTGTGTGTGAATTAATTCTTTTTTTGTTGTACTAGGTTGTGTTCAACTTAGGGAATACTGCAAGTTTCATCAAAATCGGTTATGTAGTTTTTGAGATAAGGAATTTTAATTCTTAATTAGTTACAATTTTGAAGTCGGTTTAATATTTTTTTAAATAATTTTTTATTAGTGCGAAACCGCTCCTAAGATTGATGGCAGTACTTTTCTTCAATCCCGTTATGTGATAGTCAATGAATTGTGGCTCTAGACTGATCCCCTGATGGATCCCTGCCGCGGTCGCCTTCGTCTTGTATCTATTTAGCTCTTACTCACGCAAGCCAATTTCACGGTGTGAAAACCTTTGTGATTTAATGCTGTCATATGAATAGATCCTTTTTCGGCTTTGATAAAGAAGGTATTACCAGGTATTGGTGTTGGAAAGTTGAAATAAGTTAATAATATTATTAAGTATGCATGCTTTTTTGTACCCTCTTACTAAAAAAGTTACATCATGATCACAAACTATTGACAATAGTTTTGTGGGAAATCTTTATGAGTGGATGGTTTGATAAAATAAATAAGTTTCCATCCTCCCATATTCATAATAATAATATAATACCTAAATGCGAAAGTGTGTCAGTCCATCTGTCTGTTACTTCTTCACGCTTGAACTACTGAACCTATTTAGATTTCATAATAAAGTTTATTCCCCTTGATATGTTCTTTCATATGTCAGTTTGGTGAGTGGCCGCGAAATTTGAAAATGACGTCAAAATTACCCAAAACCCTTTGGTATGAAGATGCTTAGGGTGGGTTGCACCAGAGGCGTGGTTATAGTTACAGTTATGGTCAAAGTTATAGTTATAGTTAAGGCTAACTTAACTTTGACCACATAATTTGACAGATGTCTGTTGCTAGTCCGACAAGGCTTTAAATGAACGTGGGCGGGGGCGCTGCCGGTAAAGGAGAACTGTCAAAAATGGCGTCTTTGTATGATGACAGCGTTAGTTCCTTTTTCGCCACGTTCATTTAAAACCTTGTCGAGCTCTATGGTTATGGTTAAATATGGCGTCCATTTTTGACTTTAACCAAAGATTTGACATTTTGCATTGTAGTTATAGTTAAAGTAAGTTAGTGCAACCCACCCTTAGAGTCCGGGAAAGGACATAGGATAGTTTCTGTTGCAAAAAAATGTACGGTTTCTGCACCATACACAAATTTTGGTGCCACGGAGTTGCGACCTTCATATAATACAACTGCTCTTACAAATATCTACTTCCTAAGAAAAAATTAACGCAGCATATGACTATAACTAACTATTCAAGGTCTGCCGTCCTTTTCTACATAAATCTTTTTGTATTTGTCTAATACTTTTCTAATTCCTACAGAGACAAGCAGAGCTATTCGTTGTGTAAATCAAGCCATTGGTAACTATAGAGATGATTCCTATTTGGTGTCGTCTATACAGGATGTAACAAAACAAAGTGATAATACTTTAGGGTGTGTTATGAGCTGTGTGTGTGTAATTTGCACTGCTACTTTTACAGTGAATTTTATATAAGGGACACATACACACCCTAAACTCTAAAGTACTATCACTTAGTTTTGTTACACCCTGTATATCGGTAATCAGGCTAGTGTCACACGTAAGCTGTATACCTGTCCAATCGCGCGGAACACTGGTCGCTGAATAAAACATTTATAAATTCACCCCAAATAAAGGCAGATATTTTCATTTTTTTCTGCACTTTTTTTTTTACCGCTCACTTTGACGAAACAGTCTTTATATTATTATATATTTCATACAAAGTACGAATTTCGAAGAATATTAAAAAAACATTTTTTTTAAATGAAATAAGGGGGCTAACGAGCAAACGGGTCACCTGATGGAAAGCAACTACCGCCGCCCGCAACATCAGAAGAGCTGCAGGTGCATTGCCGGCCTTTTAAGAGGGAATACGCTCTCTTCTTGAAGGTTTGCAGGTCGTATGGGTCCGGAAATACTGCTGGCCATTTAGCCGAAACTTTTTCGTTTTCGCTTTGTTATAAAATCGCCGATCAAAATGTATGGAATTGACATAAGACGAATCGAACGTCAACGTCATACTAACGATCGCTTATGTCAATTCCATTCATTTTCGTCGGCGATTCTATAACGAAGCGAAAACATAAAGATTTCGGCACACCCCCCAAGTGACAGTTCGTTCCAGAGTTTTACAGTGCGCGGCAGAAAGTTACGCGAAAAATGCACGGTGGAAGACTGCCACTCATCAAGGTGATAAGGATGGTATATTTTTCGCGTGGGGCGATGGCGAGAAGTTGCAGGAGGTATGATTCCGAACAATTCCTCAGAGCACTCCCCGTGATACAACCGATAAAGGATGCAGAGTGAAGCTACATCTCGGCGTAATTCCAAGGGGTCGAAGCTATTTGAAATACTATGGCAGTCAACAATTCGAGCGGCCTTCGTTGGATACGATCCAGAGGGAGCAGTTTTGGCGCCCCTGCCCAGAGATGAGAACAATATTCCATGTGAGGCTGAACCTGCGCCTTGTAGAGTTGTAGACGTTGATCCGGACTGAAATACTGTCTCGCTCTGTTAAGAACACCAAGCTTCTTCGAGGCTAATATTGGCCTTACCCTCTAGATGATATCGGAACTGGACTTCGCTTGATATGTTAACGCTAAGTATTTCAATGCTAGGGGAGATTATTAAAGAGGTGCCCTCAAAACGAGGATATACGACCATTGGTGACTTTTTAGTGGTGAACGCGCAGACTTGTGTCTTGGCGGGGTTGAATTGGACTAAGTTACGTCTACACCATTCTGAGACTTTCTCCAATGAATTCTTTATTAATTAAGACACAAGTTCGTTTCGACTCTCGATGACATTTAGCCGAGAAATATTGGGGGAGCCGGTATATACAGCATCACCTGTACTATTATCCGCATAAAAATGCATCCGCATAAATCCGCCTAAAAATGAATGAAAAGCATAGTTAATTGTTACTGGGCATCAGAAAGTTCATCACTATTTTATCCAAAAACCCCCCTATTTTTTTGTCCCCTATCTCCCCACTCTAGAGGTGGCCTCTCCTCAGTCTCCATCACGGGCAAATGTTGCAGGTGCCGTGATGTATCAGTGCGGTCGCGCCGAAACCCCAGCGCACATTATAAACTTAAAAACTGAAGAGAATAAACAGGAAATTTTTGAATTATCCATACCAATACTATAAATGCGAAAGTGTGTCTGTCTGTCGCGCCCAAACCTCTGAACCGATTTTGCTGAAATTTGATATGGATATACTTTGAATTACGAGAAAGGACATAGGATACTTCGAGGAGAAATGTACGGTTCCCACGCGGTCAAGGCCCTATAGACCGTAAAATTAGCAGGTCGATGTCTGTCAGTACAAATATCGACGTAAAGGAGATTAAAATAACATTCATATCAGCACGCCTTGTACTGTGGCGGTTACGACGCTCGCCGCGTTTTTGATAGGGCGAAATAGGAGAAAAAAACCTTTTTACTTAGATAATTAAACCAAAATGCAAAATGTAACCACAAATTATTCTTCTTTAAGTTATGAGCTTTTCGTAGATATGATTTTTGAAAGTAAAACTATCATAAGCTTCATGAAAAATAAGAAAAATATCACAAAATATTCGAATTTAGCCTCCTCTTCGGAGTTATTTTTGATCGAGTGAAGTTTTCAATAGTATGTTTCGAACCACAAATTGTCAACGTACATTATGTAAACAACAATGTGTATTTTTTTGGCTTTTAAAAGTCACTATTTGTTTATTATTGATTCAAAGTCATGGGAAATTGGGTCTATTAACTAATTTTGAAGCAACAGAGGTGCGTTAATAATAAATAATAATATAATAATCTTATGCGTAATAATATATATTGTCTTTGATATAATTGACTAGGTTTTATTGTAGCTTTTGTTATTACAGATTGTTCGAGCGCCTACTGTTTCTAAATAGCAACAGCTGATAATATTATATTTTCAACCACCACAATTATTATTTAAAAATACTCATTGTTAACTTTTATGTATTTGCTTGATTGCGGAAGTGAATTATCCTTCATAAGCAAAAGGATTTCATGAATTATATTTTATTATTATAGTAATAACTCATAAGATTACTCGAATATAATATTCATAATATTCCAGTGTGTATGTAAGCCAGACTGCTGCATGTTCTGCTCTCGTGAGTAAAACATGCAGCAGTCTGGAGTTTTGTTTTTCTTTGAGTACTTTATCTTTTTCTAATCTATGGTATTTATATGAACAAAAATGAATTTTCAATTTGGTAGTCTCGCTAAAACTCGAAAACGGCTGAAGCGATTTGGCTAATTTTAGTCTTTAAATATTCGTGGAAGTTCAGGTAAGGTTTATAATTAAAAAAAGAAGTGATACGAAGTTCACCGGTACATATAATTAAAATAATCGGCCAAGTGCGAGTCGGACTCGCGCACGAAGGGTTCCGTACCGTTATAGAGCGAAAATAAGGAAAAAAAAATAAGTTTTTTGTATGAGAGTCCCTCTTAATTACATTTATTTTATTTTAATTTTTAATATTAAAGTACACATATAATTGAGGATTTTGTGAAAATTTCAAGTGACTATATGTTGCTATTATGGATTACGAGCCAAAAAGACCAAAAAATAACGTTTGTTGTACGGGAGCCCCCCCTTAAATATTAACTTTATTTTGTTTTTAGTATTTGTTGTTATAGTGGCACCAGCAATACATAATCTGTAAAAATTTCAGAAGTCTAGCTATAGCGGTTCTTGAGTTACAGCCTGGAGACAGACAGACAAACGGACAGACAGACGGACAGACATCGAAGTCTCAGTAATAGGGTCCCGTTTTTACCCTTTGGGTACGGAACCCTAAAAAAGAGTAAGTAAAATAAATAAAAAAGTGTTGTAACAAGTGTGCGCTGTCCGCGCTGTAGTATTCTTGTATCGTACATTTGTTAGCCGCCGGCCCGCACCTTTATCTCGAGAATGTTTGTTCCCGCTAAATGCAACATACAACATACTATATTCATTATACATACAATAAAAATGTACATTTTCTATGCAGTGCACCTATATAGGGTGTAACAAAACTAAGTAATAATACTTTAGGGTGCGTATGGGGCCCCTTTACTGGTTGGAACAAAACTAAAATATGATATTACCTTAGGGTGTGTATGTATCCAATATATATATAGTTGACTGAAAGTAGCAGCGCTGAAAGAACAACTTTTTTTTACTTTTGTATGGGGAAATTCATGACTGAAATCAAAAAAATATAATCCACATTTTTCAAATACCTAATTATTAATTATGTGCATTGTATAGCGAGATGATGAAATAGGTAAGTTACAAGATTTGTTCAAATTATAAGAGAAAAAAAAATGAACAATTGCTCTTATGTTGTGAAAATAATATGTTAGTTACCTAGACTTGGAACGGGGTCTCCTAATACAGTACATATTTACCTAAAAGGGGACCCTATAGCCACCTGTATACAAAACATGTTGGTTATTGAATAAAGATTTTTCATTTTGACGACCTCTGTGGCTCAATTGGTTGAGTGTGTGGCAGCTCAAGCCGGGGGTCGCGGGTTCGAATCCCGCCGACGAAACAAAAAGTTTTCAATGTTCCCGGGTCTGGATGTGTATTTATTAAATATGTGTATGATATAATAAAAATCTTAAATATATGTATAGTATAAAAGTATTAAATATATTTCCGTTGTCTGGTACCTGTAACACAAGTCCTTCAGGTACTTAGCACGGGGCCAGACTGACGTGGTGTGAAGCGTCCATAGATATTATTATTATTATATTTTCATTTTCATTACTTCATCCACTAATGTCTTCAATTATATCTACTTTTAAGACATAATAAAAAATCAGCCAAGTGCGAGTCGGACTCGCGCACGAAGGGTTCCGTACCGGTATAGAGTGAAAGTAGACAAAAAATTGTGTTTTTTGTATGGGAACCCCCCTTAAATATTTAGTTTATTTTAATTTTATCAATAATTATTAAATTACAAATATAATTAAGGATTTTTTGAAAATTTCAAGTGCCTAACTGTTACCATTATTGATTACGAGCAAAAAAGGCCAAAAAAAACACGTTTCTTGTATGGGAGCCCCTCTTAAATATTAACTTTATTTTATTTTTAGTATTTTTTGTTATAGCGGCAACAGATATACACAATTTGTGAAAATTTCAGAAGTATGGCTATAGCGGTTCTTGAGATACAGCCTGATGACATACAAACGGACAGACATCGAAGTCTTAGTAATAGGATCCCGTTTTTACCCTTTGGGTACGGAACCCTAAAAATGTACGATACCAATAGCTATTCTTTTGAGCCATACTGCGCAGAATAAAACAACAAATGCATTTTAAAATACATCAAAATAAACACCAAAATCTTAACTCCAATAGAAACAGTTTTCGTTAGTAAATCGCTTGTACATACATTCCTTAAAACAAAACTTTGTACCTTTTAAATTCATTGTAACTAACTAAGAAACACAAAGAGTAGTTTTGGCGAAGTATGGTGGAAGTTTCGTCGCGTCCGAGTGACCAACATGATACAACAAATATTTAACTCAGTTGCACTTTAAACTGGATAAAAATTGTTTTTCGACGCTAAATATAATCACCTCTTCTTTAACCTTCTCTGAATGACAGACACAGGGATATACTTTCACATTTGTAATATTAGTATGGAAGTATGGAATGTAAACAATGTCAACGTCAACCATTTCCCACCTGCAGCGTTAAACTCAATTTCCTCGGTATATTTTCTTTACAGTTTACTGATGTATCTTGTACTGGGGACGTCATTTAGGTAACGCATACTGTATGTATAGAAAGCATAACCCTTTGAAGTGCTCTCTCTCTCTCTCTAAGCGTATCAGTAAGACTGTCTTACTGACGCTCTAAGGGCCATACCTCACCGGGATGCCATGGCGACGTGGCCAGCGGCGTCGCCAACTAGTTATATTGAGATGTATGACGAGTAACTCACCTGGCGACCGATTGGCGACGTTGCTAAGTAACCAGCGTAGCCAGAGTCGACCGCTCCGCATGCGGCGACTGTTGACGTTGCCAGTTGTTTGCAGGTCTTTGTATGCTCCGTCACTCTATCAGTCGCTGATTTTAGTGATATCCTCAGATAATTGAAATTTTTTTCTTAAATCTTGATAGAATTTAAGAAAAAACACCGCTTTGCGGCGACGTAGAGACAAGAAGAGAGAGAAATTTAATGATTCCTTAACTTTAATTGAATGAAGATTTTGACAGAGCCTCATGCACTTTTTTACAAATTTTTCATTAAAATGAAGAATATAATAGTTTAAATAACTAAAACACACGTTTTAGCCAATCCGCCATCTTGGATGTCCGCCATGTTGGATTTAAATCACGTGACAATTTTTTTCGTATTCCTGACAGCAAACCCTTTCATTTGATAACCATAATATCATGGGGGTGCATTTTAAATAGCCTGTCCGCCATCTTGGGGAGGCCACCATATTGGATTAGTAATGACGTTTCTTAGCTAGTCATGTATTGTCATCAGAACTCAGAGCATTTGCAAAATTTCATCCTAATCGAAGACTGGGATGTGGGTCAAATTAAGATTCCAAGATTTTCTTACATACAATAGTTACAAGTGCAGCTAATAAAAGCGTGTTAATAAAGTATGCATCTCTTTGAGTGGTGTCATATTTATTTATTTATTTGGATGCTATACAGTAACTGAAGTATGTGAGAGTTTCGACGCAACTTGATCGGGAGCCATTCGAGCTGAGATCGATAATTTGAAACATGGTCAAACTTTTGAAGGCCAAAAATAAAGCGAATGCATAAGTTTTAAAGGCGTCGAAGAGAAGAAAGAAGATTTTCGTTTCTGTCACAGTAGCAGACATCAGCGTAGTCGAGAATAGGGAAAAGTAAAGTAGTAGCAAGTTTTATTTTTGTTGCGACGTTAGAGTTGCTGGATCTAGATATTCCAGGAGAGAGTGCGGTCAAAGTAGACTCCAAGATTACGCACGGAGGAGCTGTAGGAAATGGCAGTCCCATCAAGGACAATATTAGGCAAGATGCTCCAGTCCACCTTCGCAATTAGCTGTCGGCTGCCAATGATAACACATTGTGTTTTGTTAGGATTTAGGACTAAGCCATAGATAGGCATTGCTCCACCTCAAAATTTCATTTAAATCGGCATTCGTTTGAGCAATACCGTTGGATAGTAAGGGAAGTAGGCCATGAATATAGATCTGTAAGTCGTCTACATACAAATGATAGGAAGAGGAAATATGGCAAGAAACGGAATTAATAAAAATAGAAAACAAGAGAGGAGATAAGACACTGGGTTCGGTGATGCTCGCAGATTTTGTTTAAACCATGTCGTCAGGATTATACTATTGTGTAATACTTAAACGAAAACTCTGTTCTTTTACTGTAATATTGCGAACGGCGAGAGTTCAGGCTCAACGATTTACAATAAATGCACTTCCTCCATGTATCTTTTTTGTCAGACAATAATGAAAATATCATTACTACTGAAGTTTATACTATGAATAATAGCCAATTTTTCATAGCAAATTAGTCAGTTTTACTTGTTTCTGTTGTTATTGTTGGTGATTAATGTGATAGTTATTTTAAACAAATTGCAATTTACGCTCATTTGGTTCTTAAAAGTAAAGGTAACATTTTTCCAAACTAAGAAAATTTGAAGGTTACATTACAATACACTATGAAAAAATTGGTGTATTTTAACCTACTTTAACATTATTATTTAGAGTCTTTCAAATTGTAGAGTCAGCCAAATACGTTCAACTGAATGAAATATCAAACGCTTGTGAAATTTAAACGCAAAGCAAAGGAAATATTTTTCAATACAAAAAATTTCGGATGTGATAGTGTGTCGCGCGGAGGATCAAAGCATTGGGATTTTACTCTAAAATGTTGCAAAACCTAAGCGCTACACAATTTAGGGTTCACTCTGCTAATATTCATCACAAACTTTCAAAACTTTTTCTGCGAAAGAACGTAATAATTATGTCGCGATGAAGAAGATAAGTAATTGAATGTTGCCTGCAACTTTTGTTGCGCTTAAATTTCTTTGTCGCGCCGGAAACTAAATTTTTTCGACAAAAAAACATTGACATGGACAAACAAACAATAAAGACAGATATTATAGTAAATTTTGTGTGTGAATGGTAGAATCATTAGATCAGTAACGATTAAGTATAGTATACGAAAAAACTAGGTTTTCGTAATCAGCCCATTAAACTATATAAATATACACTCCATTAATTCGCTATCAAAACTATCAATTTGACGTAACACCAGCCTTAATATCCCCAACAAAAATACCAATTAAGTAAGCCAGTATATTATATTATTTGTATTTAATTTTATACGAAACATACGGAACTCCCATTTATACCGCATCCAAGCTTCGCCGAAATAAAAATTTTGCGGTTGGACAGAAATCACTATGTAAATTGATTTTTCTATTTGATGTTGCAACGACCACTGAAAATTGAAATTTATTTTGTCCCACTAAAGCTTTGTAGACAATGTAGGCTTGAATGTGTCTGCATGGTATTTCATTCTAATAAAACCCAATATTGGAGCACAAAATTGATGAAGTAATGACATGCATTAGGCGCGTTACACTCGGCGAATTATAAATTTAAGTAGATGACGCCCGAAACTCCATTGCGCCAAAAATCGTTTATCGCGCGGGAACCGTACATTTTTCCAGGATAAAAAGTAGCCTATGTCCTTTTCCGGGACTCAAAGTATCTCCATGCCAAATTTCAGCAAAATCGGTTCAGCGGCGTGGGCGTGAAGATGTAACAGACAGACAGACAGACACACTTTCGCATTTATAATATTATACATTTACAATATTAGTATGGATACATATTTTATAATTAATTTTTATACCTGATAATTAGCCACGAATTGTTCAATTTTTAAACAAAGATACTAAATTATATTTGCGAGGGTCTGCGTCGTTCTTATTCACCTGCCATAATATGAATGTAGGGTGTTAGAGTGAAAATACAAGGACGATGTTTTATTTTTTGCTTTATTAGCCCCCATTAATAAACAATATAGTGTAAGATTTATGAAATAATCTTTCGATGTCGTGTCGAAATCGCTTAGGAACCAAAATGCCTACTAAAAATGCATTCGCCAGTTTCTATTCGACATAACGCATCGCTAAGTGCCATCAGCCATGGCTCATGACACTTCGATGCGTTATAATTATAAGCTAATCAAGGTAAGTTCGGACACAGGGTAAGTCCGGATAATTCAACTTATCACTAAATTAGTGTTTGTTTTTTTTTACCTGGAGCTACGGGCATATACGCCATACTGCACAGCAACCGCAAACTGTAGTACCGTACCGTAACTGTAGTTTAATTTAGCGTTAATTTAAATTATCCGAACTTACCCTGTGTCCGAACTTACCCTGATGAACTGCCATATCCGTTACAATATGTTTGACATCTAACCTCACTATTGAAACTTGTGAATACATCTTGACCAAACACTTAGGGTCAATTCAGACCGCAACGCGACGCGTAGATGCATTTCTAAATTTGTACTGATTTGAGAGATCTCAATTGCGTGAGACGTCTTGCAAATCTATCAAATCCATATAAATGTAGAAATGTTTCTACGCGTCGCGTTGCGGTCTGAATTGACCCTTAGGTCTATCTAATACTATATACTCTATAGAATAATATTTTGTAATTTCTTTGAATGACTTATTGTATGTTTCATGTTTGTATAAACTTTTACGGGTTACGGTAAATAAAACTATTTTATTTATATATGCAAAAAAAATAAAGTAATATTTTAATACAACATTCAATATTTTTGTTTTCATAGCTCAAATATCGAAATAGTAGGCATTTCTGTATTCGAGCTTTGAAAACATTAAATATTGAATGTTAAATAAAAATATCATATTATTGTGTTAAAAATCTAACGTTAATAAAAGTATAATGCTGATATCAGAAACAAATTGACACTGAAGTGTCCGAATTTAGGTTCATATGGGACTAACCATGTGCGGATTTCCTCACGATGTTTTCCTATACCATACGACTTACGAGCGTCCGTAATATGTACTTGAGATCTGAAAATATCTCATTGGTACACGCCTCAACTCGGGATCGAACCTGCACCCTCTCGAGTGCGAACCAAAGGTTTACCCGCTAAAGGACGCTTATTTCTGTCAAAAATTCCACAGAAACTGCCTTTAAGTGTCAATATTACGGTAACTTTTTCTTTGTCATCCCGGTTATTCAAACTAAAGTATTACCGCGAGCCAGTGAAAGATAATATCGTGGAGATAAGTTAAATTGGAAAAACGATCATTTTTATGATAAGACGGGGAATTATGTAACGAGTAAACTTAAGAAACTTCATTTATATACAAGTTTCTAACTAGTACAAACTTCTATAATATCGATATTCATTAAAATTAGTTCAGTAATTTTCGCATAAAAAAACATTTACATTTTAAAGAACTTTGTAAATACAATGCAATAAATATAATAACAAAACTATTTTGGGAGTCTGTTGAGAAAAACATTAAACATCTTGGCAATTACGAAAGTTTCTTTCCCTTACTAGTAACATCTAGTAATAAGATCTTCACTGAGTAGTGAGTACGCAGATATTATAGGACTCACAAAATGTTTTGTCTATCTACATTTCTTACGTAAGGCAAAAACAATATTGTGTAACTAATGTTCCTGCACAATGTGGATCTTTTTAACTGACTTCCAAAAAGGAGGAGGTTATATATTCGTCTGTTTTTATATATTTTTTTGTATGTTCAACGATTACTTCGCCGTTTGTGGACCGATTTTCAAGATATTTTCGCTATTGTATCGGGTTTAATCCGAATTTGGTACCATGTTCATAAAAAAGGTGACCTGATGATGGGATCCATAAGTAATCGAGGGATTTCCTCGCTATTTTTACTAAAACCCCATTTATCTGGATGATATTGTGATTTCGGAAGTATTTCAAATAGAAACTTATAGTGATTTTGGATAAACAATGAAGTATTCCAAGTAAATCTTACTAAAAAGTCAGATTTTTCACCAAGATATACCATGGTTCGAAGGTGGTGAACTGATCTCCGGCCTCTTTATAGATACATGTTTGGGGGTTTCGACGTTGTTTTAAGAATTGAAGGCATATGTTAATGGTACATTAGATAAATCATTATCATCGTCTCTACCCTTACATCTAGCAACATCACATTATGACTCTATTATTAGTATCATTAGTGTTTTTCATAGTTTTTTAAATCGAGACAGATATCTTTGATCATTATTCCGTTGTTTGTGGACCAATTTCGAAAATTATTTTGTTGTTGTATAGGGTATAATCCGAATTTGGTACAATTATTACGAAGGTGATGATCTGATGATGGGATCTATAAGCAAACGAGGGAAATTCTTGAAATTTATAAAAACACACATGGTGGTTAACATGTAGTTTTTAGTAACTCAAGCATATGTTACAAATAAGTGAAAATTCATACAAAGGTGCCTGTGGATCAAAAGGCACTGAACAGAACTCCTGAACATTTAAACATAAAAGTTTGGAAATTTCAGCATCGCTTAGATAACTGCAAGCATTTACCACAATTTCGCTTACAGTAATATAATGTGTAATATATATATATATATATATATATATATATATATATATATATATATATATATATATATATATATATATATATATATATATATATATATATATATATATATATATATATATATATATATATATATATATATATATATATATATATATATATATATATAGTATATAATATTATAGTACATAATATATAGTATATATATATATATATCCGCACTAACACTTTGGTGTCAATACAATGGGTAATTATTAGTTGTGTTAAAATTTTGTGTGCTTATCCTGTAGGCCTTAGAATAGGCCAACATTTTACGTTAGAAATATTACGGCATCAAAACTCTCAAGCATATTTTTACTCCAGCAAAAGAACATTTGTCGGGTCAGTAACCAACGAAAGTGTAATCTGACCTGTCTGACGTGACCTTGTGAGTCACATCACGCGTCTAATCAGCGAGTTGGTGTCAGTTTGATGGAGTTAGGGAATTAGTTCCGAAACTATATCCGGGGGTTATGTTTACCTTGTCATAATATCATGTAGCATCAAAATTATTGCAGAATATTGTGTTGATTATCTGTTTTTTTAGGGTTCCGTAGCCAAATGGCAAAAACGGAACCCTTATAGATTCGTCATGTCTGTCTGTTTGTCTATCTGTCCGTCCGTATGTCATAGCCACTTTTCTCCGAAACTATAAGACTATTGAAACTTGGTAAGTAGATGTAGTCTACTTACCAAGCATTAAGATTTTGATACAAAAATGGAAAAATTAATAAAAATTTTAAGGGTCCCCATAGGTAAAACTGTACACTAACCTATGCGTGTGGGGTATCTATGGATAGGTGTTCAAAAATCATATTGAGGTTTTTAATATCATTTTTTTCTAACCTGAATAGTTTGCGAGAGAGACTCTTCCAAAGTGGTAAAATGTATGTCCCCCCCCCCCTCTAACTTCTAAAGTAGGGGCATGATAAGTCTAAAAAAATATATGATGTACATTACTATAAAAACTACCAACGAAAATTGGTTTGAACGAGATCTAGCAAGTAGTTTTTATTTTTATTTTTTATACGTCATATTTTTTATGAATGAGCTTGTTTTTGGCAGAGAGAGAAGAGATGTGATGATGATAGTGGCTATACTACGCACCCCTTCGGATTTCTTTTAATTTAGGTAACTTATTCTACATAAGGCCTTCCACCACTGTATCTCCTGTGTCGCCAGGATCGAGTCTCCCCATACAAAGCGGGAGACAGCACAAAGTTGCAGTGACCGTGACTCTCTCTACCTAAGGCTGCTATGAGATCCAATAGAATCGTTTCGCTTAGCAAGGTCTGACAAATGAAGTGAATACATTGGTTCACAAAAATAATAATATTATATTCCTAAATCTTGACAGCACGCAGCTCCGTAGGCTTATGTAAAGATCTAATTTCTTTACATTAGCCGTGTATCTTATTTAAACTTTATGTTTATTTTTATTAAGAGCGCGCTGTGAAAACGCTAGCCCCACCTACATACAACGCTATCCTCCAATCGTGATACAATAATTCCATGAATCGTGCTCCTGGGCAATGTACTTTAGGCTGCAGCTAATAGTGAACAATATCGCGTAACAACGGTTCCCGCATTATAGCACGAAAGTAAAGGTCGTAAGCCCCAAAACTGTATTTTGATGATTACTTAAAAACTAAATACAATACTAATATTTCCTTTAGCTAATTTTTTATAAAGTATATGATTGTAGTAGTGCAAGTTATTTAATGATAGTTACTCAATAAGTGTAACAGATATTTGTTGAAATGCCCAAAAAGATTCATAATTTCGAAAAATAAAACTATCGAGTCAAAATAAGTGAATCGTATTTTCCGTTTGCTAAATATCAGATAAATATACAATGATTAAATAAATCTCAATTTCATTTGATTCAATCGTCTTCCAGGATCGTAATACTTATTAGAAAACACAGCAAAATTACACAGCCCGCTCTTAACTTTGTAGCTCTTGAAATATTTATAACAGAGAGTAATTTTTCGTGAAAATATTATATCTGTTGTTGCCTAAAGTAATATTATTATAGGCCCTTACAAAGCTGTCGGCAACGCTACTGAATAGCATAACTATCTAGAAGTTACTATTCGTTTAGCATGTGCAAGCTGCGGTATCGCGCTATAACCGACACTAAGGAACATACCTAAGCGTAAACAACGCATTTCATGTCCCAAGTCCAATATACATACGCGAAAACGACCTCTGCCTACTCGTATTTAGATACCAGAATCCCGTGCGCAGTTTCGCTGTAATAGTTTGTTTAGAATTGTTCCGGAGGCTGGAAGTTCCGCTATAAAGATAAGAGCCGTTCTCTCAAACGAATGTATTTTTAATGTTGAACGCTTTACTACCCAACTTTCCAATATTGTTATTAATCAAGGAACTATTGTTTCATACAAAGTTTTAATTGGAAAAACTACTTTACGATGTTTTCTTCTTGAGTTGATGTCGTATTTCGCCAACTACTTTAACAGAGAATGTGGTATTTTTATGGTTCGTGACATAATATGGCAGCTGTTTGACAAGACAATATTATTTATATCCCGCCTGCTGGTCTAGCATACCGTCAGTAGACAAACGAAAGAATCTAAACTTTGACAGTTTTACCGGAAAAACATTGGAGAAAAAGTTTCTTTCGTATCTCGATTTCTTCCGCTTTTGAAAATCTATATGTCAAGCATGACGACCATTTTTATCCGCTTTTGACATTTAGTTTCTTGATTATTTTTTTTTTTAATATGGCACTTCGGCTATAAAACCATGGCCAGTGTCTAGTAAATGGCGGCAAATTAAAAAAATCGATGTATAGTAACTCTGTCTATAGCTGGAATTATAGTTTTGATCTACGAATTACGAATAATAAAGTTTCTTAGTTTTTATTATTCATATTTCATAGATCGAAACTATAATTTCGGCTATACATAGGATTGCTACACGTCGATTTTTTTAATTTGCCGCCATTTTTTCGACACTGGCCATGGTTTTATAGCCGAAGTGCGATAATAAAAAAAAAAGAATCAAGAAACTAAATGTCAGAAATAATATAATTGCCGTTGCTATAATGGTTGCTATGGAATGAGTTTCTTGTCTTTGTCCACTGAAACTCGAGTCGATGGTTAGCGCCATGCTCGGGAAAAAGATAAGTAGACATGGGAAAGAAACTGCCATTACTTTCTTCCGAAGAATCGACTGGGCAACGCCGTATTAGCTATGCTGGCAAGAGGTAAGTAGGAAAGTTTCGATAAATTGTCAGTTTTTGAAAATCTCACAGGCAGCACGTGTCTTCCTCCTAGCCAACTCAGGTCTGTCTCCTAGCCTAGTTAGGACTGCCTCCTAGCCTAGTCGGATTCACCTCCTAGCCTAGTCGCGTCTTCCTTCTAGCCTAGTCGGGTCTGCCTCCTAGTCTACTCAGGTCTGCCTCCTAGCCTAGTCGGATCCACCTCCTAGCCTAGTCGCGTCTGCCTTCCAGCCTAGTCATGTCAGCCTTCTAACCTACTTGCGTCTGGCTCCTAGCCTAATCGGGTCTGTCTCCTAGCGGCAAATGAAAATCCTCATTCCATTATTATTTTTTATTATTCATTATTTTGGCAACCTATGTTATGTTCGTTGTAACACCAAATCAGACTTTAATTATGGCTTCAGATCAATGTCATAGGCTAGGCATTAAACAGTTATCAAACATAATATTACAGTATTAATTAATCATTGATGACCCTAATCACGATCAATCCTGTTTTATCATCGAATAGTTTGAGCTCAACGGACATTTGTCATAACATACAATTAGCCAACTGTCAGTGTGACAGTTAAATTCAAATCACTACATAGTATATAACAAAGTCGCTTTTTTCCCCTATGCCCCTTTGTTCCCTTTAATCTTTAAAACTACGCAACGGATTTTGATGCGGTTTTATTAAATAGATAGAGTTGATTAAAGAGGAAGGTTTATAAGTATAAGAACATTCATTAAATAGTGGAGAAATACTGTTATTTTTGGGGTTTCTAATGTGATGTCGTAAATAATTACATTTTTCATGTAATTATTTTTTATATTTCTTATGGATATACCACAATAACATTTTTTTGTCATTTACTTTTTACTTCAAATAATGGCTAATTTTCGAAGCGATTTTAACCAATACGGCATTAATCCTTATTCAATTAAATACTTTAAATACATTAGTGATTTAATATAGATCTATATGGCCCTTATTGCATAATATGATTTAAATGAATATTTTCGAAGATATTACAGATTTAAAAACTGCGGGACGTAGCTTTTGCGGCGGTACCGACCAATGCGGGCACATGCATGCAGGCACTGACAGGCTATATATTTTATACCCGTGCGAAGCCTGGGTGGGTCGCTAGTGTTTGTATAATTTTGAAATTATCAGTTTCAATTAAGAGCTTATGTTTCAATAGACTAATCACATCTAACATTATACAGTTAGCTAAAGCCATCTTCGCAATGATGGCCTAACTTGTAGACCCTATTTTTGCAATCAAGGCAACAACATAACACAAGTATTCTTAGTGTAGGGGTTGCGCACTTCAGCTTGTAAACCTGTACTATGATATTATATTTTGTGTTCCTATCCAAATTTGTATATTTTTTATGAGCCAATAAAGATTTATTTATTTATTAATAACGTATTTTATACCGAGTGTAACAAAACTAAATGATAATACTGGTTTGTATGTGTTCCTTATTATGATAATATAATTTTATGAACAAAATGAGTTTAGGACATTACTCATAGTATAAAAGTCAAAAGTATTTTTTTCAGATTTGATACGTTACAGTCAATGATATTCTTAGAAACCCATTGTTCATAGTAATCACGTTGATTTTTATATTACAACGAAGGAAGACATACACGCCCGAAATATTATCACTTACTTTTGTTACACCCGGTATATCAACAAAACTTCATTCTTTTATCATTTTCAATATAATCACATAGACCCAATATTGTTTTTCCCTTATATTTTCATTGAAGAAGCACAATATTTTATCAGCATACGTTTCCTCTTCCGGTATTTACCCATTTCCTGGATATGCTCATAAATTATTTTTTATAGTCGTATATCATATTATTATTTTACTGCGTATTCTATAGTTTTTATAGCTTTTATTTGTACCAAATTGTTTACTAAATAGTTTTGTTTATTGTTTTTGTTCCATTTGGAATTCTAACAGAAATATTTGTTTTCATTGTTAAAGTAGTTTTTACCTCGGGATCTCCGGATCAGGGTACTTTTGCAAGATAAAAAGTAGCCCATGTTTTAATCCAAACCCCAAACTTCTACCAGGTCTAATTAGATCAAAATTTGTAGAGCAAATTTTGCGTAAACAAGTTACAAACATAAAAAAAAAATCAAAAATCTTTATTAGCATATATAAATTTACTACAGGTGAGAATTTCAATCCTCCAAACTAGGCGCAGCCTGTCTTATGGAGGAATATCTTGGATTACAAAAAATATTACCTACCTACACACCTACCTACCTACACATACCTACATACTTTGCCTGGAATTTAGTGAGTATAAGGGCGTTCGAAAAAGTTGAACGCTCAGCAAACGATAGGAAGCCGACACGCTTTAACCTTTACACACGATCCTTATTTTTATATCGATACAAACGCACGTTTTTCGACCGTAACTAGGACGTGAAGCGCGCGCTTGTATCGCGTCTGTATCGCGTTTATATCGCGTTCGTGTCGCGGTGGGGGACACGGGGCGCACGCCCCTCCTCAACCCATCGTTCCCCACTGAGTTGCAGTGTGTTTGTATCGACATAAACGCGCGTTCAAAGCGCGTTTCAATAGCGTTCAACTTGCATCTGTATCGATACAAACGCGCGTTAAAAGCGCGCTTCATTAGCGTTCATCTTGCGTTTGTATCGATACAAACGCGCGTTTTATTTGCGTCAAAAACACGTGTAATATCTGCCAAAACGCGATAAAAACGCACATTAGAAACGCGCGTCGACAACGCGTAAAAAAACGTCGTGTGGAAGGGCCCTTAACTACCCAAAAGAACTGTACATTTTGAAACGTGAGTAGATACAGAATATTGATAAACTTACTGCTTGCGTAGTTGGGCTTTATTTTATAAATGCGAAAGTGTTTCTATCTGTCTTTCTATCTGTATATTCTGTCTGTTACCTCTTCACACCCAAACCGCTGAACCGATATTGCTTAAAGCTATGGAGATACTTTGAGTCCCGGGAAAGGATATACGACACTTTTTATCCTGGAAAATGTATAGTTAAGCGTTATAAACGAATTTTGGCGCAACGGAGTAGCGGGCGTCATCTAGTAGAAATATAAAAATTCAGTGCATCGTCTCAATGTGTATTGACCCTTAATCTACTCTAGTATCTTAAAGGAGTATGTATCTTGTCACAAGTCTGTTATCATGACACTGATAAGACGGAGACGACGGGCAGCGTTCCAAATTCGAATTTACGACGAAATAAAGCTGGATATTGTCATATTTGGATTAATAAGGTGTCTGCTTGCTTTGTACGAAAATAGCGTAATGCTTTTGGCTGAATGAAGCAAAATGAATATAAAGATTTTGGCAGTCATAGTAAAATGTGTTATAAGATTAGTTTATATTTTATTATTTTATATTGGTAAGTAATTCATACTTACTAACATAAAAGCGAAAGTGTGTCTGTCTGTCTCCTCTTCACGCTTAAACGCCTGAACTAATAAGGGGGAAATTTGGTATGGTCATACTTTGAGAAACGGGAAAGGACATAGGCTAGTTTTTGTTGCAAAAATGTAAGATTTCAGCGCGATAAATGAAATTCAGTGGAATGGAATTGAGGGCGTTACACAACAACTATAGTCCGAGTCACAAGACGAGACACAAATATACATATACTGTCGAAATCATTATCTTCTGGCTTTGATGTAGTCGGGTAATTCATATGAAATGTCAAAAATTGTCTGAAACTATTGTGGTTTGTCTTTTGAACCATAGCTGATAATCTATATTATTATGTATATTAAGACGCGAGCGAAAAACTTTGGATCCCTTTTGATAAAAAATGCGAAAACGTAGGTGATTGAAATTTTGCACAGTTAAAGTTTATATGGTGAAGGAGTGCATCGAGCTAATATTATTTTGAAATTATGCTTTTATCATACTTATTTTAACAAATAAAAAATTACACACACTACAACACACATACTAGGAGATATTGATTGACAAGCCTATACACACGAATTGTACTCTTTTATTTATGGTTGAAGTTTGTTGTCAAATTGAAAAAAGATTTCGTTTTTTTTTTTTTGTTGAATTTTAAATAGATAATTATTACACGGCCAGTCTGTCATCATTTGACTTTATTAATCTGAGACTGTCGCAGGAATTATGTCTAAAAAATAATAAAGTCAATATTTTGACAATAGAATATCAATAGAAAAGCGTTGAAATTTGAAACTTAAGGTGGCTTTCGGAACTTTGCCGCCAACGACCGCGACCGTTAAAAAATCAAATAAAATGCTACTCTATGACATACAATATAGGTATCATTTTCTACTGACATTTATGTGGCGACCCATGCTGCCGCCGGCGGCGGCGTAAAAGCTAGTGGGGTAGTAAAATGAAACCTATAGCCTATGTCATAAAGTGGCATTTTGTTTGAATTTTTTCGGTCGCGGTCGCCCGCGGCAAAGATCCGAAAGCCATCTTTATAATTTAATTTTTTATTTGAGGTCGAATTTCGACCATTGGGTGGTCTCTAGTAATTATTATTAAGCTGGTATTAATATTTTTTATTTTAACTTTAATAGGCATAACGTAACTCTGCTATCGAGGAAAATCTCAAGACTCTCCTTTCAGTCAAAGAAACTTAAATTATTTAGCAAAGAGCTTCCTCGCGACCTTATTTAGCTCACAAAGGATTATAATTAGCGCTTTGTACCTTCAGATATTAAATAAGATGAGTTTTATGTTAAACTGATAAGAGGAATACGGAATATATCAAACGTTATTCTACTCACGCCACGATCCAGTGGCTTAGAGCGTAGCTCGACCTTGACTCTGAGGTCGTGGATTCGATTCCCTCGTTGAAAATTATTTCGAAGTTTAGTTAGGACAATGCAGGCAGATTTGCTGACAAGAAAGATGATCCAAGCGTCGGATGATGTAAATAAAATAAAACGAATTTATCAGCACTGAGAAGACTGATAAAAAACTATTTCTACGAACAGTTTTGATTGTGTCAGCTTCTAATAAGAAAATGGATCAAAACCGGTCGACACACACACAAAGACATACAGACAGATACGACCAACTTATATCCCTCTTTTTGGTGGGGATATTCAATTCCTACACAAAACAAAACCAAACCATGTCAAATAAATACAGTACTACTGGCGCTCAAACAGCAATGTTAGTGCAATGGCAGACAGCGGCTGTATTTATTTTCATAATATCATTTGTTACCGTACAGTGCAAAATTTAAACAGCTGAATCCATACTGCTAAAATAATAGGAAAGTAAGTCTGACATCTTTTTGTGGACCCCTATGGCTCAATGGTTACGCGTGTGGCGGCTCAAGTTGGGGATCGCGAGTTCGAATCCCGCCGACGGAACAAAAAGTTTTCAATGTCCCCGGATCATGAATGTGTATTAAATATGTGTATGTGTATCATATAATAAAAAACTTAAATATAAGTATTGTATAAAAGTATTAAATATAAAAATTAAATATATTCAGTTTTCTGGTACCTGTAACACAAGTCCTTCAGGTACTTAGTACGAGGGCAGACTGACGCGGCGTGGTGTGAAGAGTCTTTAGTAGATATAATATATTCAAAAACACTTTAGCTATTGAACTCATAATGAATCCCGGAAAAGGACAAAGGAGAGTTTTTTATAAATATTTTTCAGTTCCCACGCGATATAATAACAATAGCAAAGGACAACCTTTTTTGGTTGGAAAACACCCCCAAGTTTAAAAACTATACTTCACTAGATGACGCCCGCAGCTCCGTTGCGCCAAAATTCGTTTATCGCGCGGGAACCGTACATTTTTCCGGAATAAAAAGTATCCTATGTCTTTTCCCGGGACTCAAGGTATCTCCATACCAAATTTTAGCAAAATCGGTTCAGCGGTTGGGGCGTGAAGAGGTTAACAGATAGACAGACAGACACATTTTCGAATTTATAATATTACTATGGATTATGTATTTAAAAAAAATGAGTAGTTATTGCGGATTTTTTTAATAAAATGGACCAAATAGGAGTATAAAAATTTTATTATGATTCCGTAACCAAATGACAAAAAACGGAACTCTTATTTATAGTTTCGTCATAATATTGTCTGTCGTCATGTATTTTTGCCATTTGGCTACGGAAACCTAAAAATTCTTATCAGACTTCGTAGATAAGCTACACTGACGTAGAGCCTCTACGAGGCATGTCTACGAATGAAGCAAAATATATTAACAGTTTATTAATCTTAATATTAAGCTCTTCAACCATATTATGCAACAGCTTTTTACACGTTTTCATGCTATTTATACAAGCTATAAACGTGCCACTTCGAATCTTTATTTATTCAAAGCAGTGCTGTTGTGAACTACCGTGACTCTTGATAAAATTAAACTAAAGCGTTTCTCTTGAATCTTAAACAAGACGTCACTTTAATATAGCCTAAGAGCTCACGCTTTTATTTTATACTTTTTATGGGACGATATTTATTTATTTATTTATATAATATGGAAAACTTACAGCTGAGTAATGTCAGTGGCAGTTTTAAATCTAGTTATCAGAAAGAAAGATATTGTAAAAAAAATATAATGCTGCTATTATATTATTATTATTATTAATAGCTTTTATTTAACTTGCTTTGTATGTATGTAAGTACGTTCGGGTGGAATTTTGGAACTCAATTTTGAAGTAGATATATTTAACCGATTGAGCTGAAATTTTGCATACACGTTTATTTTGAATGACAATGTACGATATGGTATGTGACATCACTCTAAATCCAATTTGGCCGACCATTCAAGATGGCGAAATAGTTATTTTTTATGCAGTCCTACAATATCGATATTAAATGAAAGGGCTTTTTGAGAGTAGCTCGAAAACGAATGTAATATCATTCTACATCCAATATGGCGGCTCATCCATGATAGCGGAATAGTTATTTTTAATGCACTTCTGCAATTATGGGTATCAAATGAAAGGGCTCATTGAGAGTAACTCGAAAACGAATGTAATGTCATTCTACATCCAATATGGCAGCTCATCCAAGATACGGGAATATTTATTTTTAATGCACTTCTGCAATATGGGTATCAACTGTAGAGTTGGAAAAAAATTGAGAGTAAATTGAAAATTAATAGAGTCAAGTCATGTCGTGTCGTGACTCGTGACGTGACGTGTCATGTCGTGTCGTTAAGTGTCGTGTCGTATCGTGTCGTGTCGTTAAGTGTCGTGAAGTGTCGTGTCGTGCCGTGACGTGACGTGACGTGACGTGTCGTGAAGTGTCGTATCGTTTCGTTTCGTGACGTGACGTGGCGTGACGTGACGTGACGTGACGTGACGTGACGTGTCGTGTCCTGTCGTGTCGTGACGTGTCGTGTCGTGTCACTGTCATGTCATGTTATGTCAAGTCAAATCCAGCCAGGTTTTAGAAAATGCCCGGTTGAATCCGGTCACTTTTGTTAAGTGAAATTTATCTTTTTAGTCATGCAGAAATAAGCGGAATATAACAACTCACTAAATATGGACACGGCTTTTTTACTGATTAAAATCAAGTACGATTTCTTAAGGACTTAAGTTAATCAGATTTTAACAAATTCTTGAAACAACTACAAACTACAATCAAACATACTAAGAAATCTAGCCAGAGATAACTATAAAAAACAAAAATTAATTATAATCAATAATTTCAATAAACTTTTTGAAAAAAAGCTTTTATTTAAACACTCTAAAAGAAGAAAATAAAATCCTTAAAAATTTTAACCATTAAGTTATAAACTCATTATATAATACAATTTGCATGATAATAAAAGCTTGTCGCGAGACTTAACAACTGTCAGTATTTAATAAATTTATTAAAATAAAAAATATAATATCAATCACAGACATAGATCAAGATTTATGTCTGTGATATCAATAATTTACTCAGTTATTGGTACTAGCTAATTTACAAATCGCGCGACAAGCTTTTATTATCATGCAAATTGTATAATATATTGATGTTATAACTCAATACTTAGTTAAAATTTTTAGGGAAAAAATTATTTTCTTCTTTTTAGAGTGTTTAAATAAAAGCTTTTTTGCAAAAAGTTTTTTGATTTTAATTTATTTTTTATATTAAGTGAATTAATGCTGCTTAACTTAGTAGATTTTAGAGAGAAGTTGCTCTAAACTTTACTTTTTTAAATATTTACTCAAATTCTCACTAATATAATAAACGTGAAAGTTTGTCTGTCTGGCTGTTACCTCTTCACGCCCAAACCTCTGAACTGATTTTGACCAAATTTAGCTTTGAGCCCCGGGAAAGGGCATAGGACTTTTTATCCTGAAAAGAAGTTCGGTTCCCGTGCGATAAACGAATTTTGGGGCAATGGAATTGCGAGCGTCATCTGTTTCATTATTTAGTTAAACAAAGTTATTCTATTTCCATAATATTAACCCGATCTATAAAATCAAATGTAAGCTGTATATTTTGAGGTTATATTAATTATAAAGGCTGGTGTACATAGCACTTTAATTACCGGGGACGAGTGCCGTCGATGAGCACTCGCCCGATAACGTCATTCAAGCTTGTGGGTAAACATATATATAAGTGTACTTATTAGCCTAACTTATAGTTACTTTATATTAATATCGCTTTATACAGTGAATATTTTATTAGGCCTATATTAATAATATAAGCTCTTATATTTAACTAGACGTTGCTCGCATTTAACTGTGCTAAAATTCGTTTATCACGCGGGAACAGTACCTACGTTTTCCGGGATAACAACTATTATAATATATCCTATCCTTGAAGTATTTCCATTCAAAATTTCATCAAAACCGGTTCAGTGGCTTAAGCGTGAATAGATGTTACCGCGTATTAGTTACATTTGAATACAAATGAGCGAGTGATAAAAGTAGATATTTTTGAACATAGTGTCCACTTTGTTCTTTTATTCTTTTGCAGAATTTCAAAGCAATAACAATACAATATAATATTATACAAGTTACACTGATCCTGATTTGTTTCTTAATAACAATAAGGTTTTAGCTATGCAAGGTTTTTAGAAGAAGGTCATTCTGATTCAATGATTCAATAAGTTCAGCATTAACAATTAAGTACTAGATAACCATAATATAATATTTTGAGGAACAAAATGACCTGTCAGAGATTCTAAAACTATCCTCTAACTCTTAGACTATAAACGCTGCACTCATAATGTAAATATCTCAACTGTTCTAATTCGGTTTACTAATACTACCCCATTGACTCCATGACTCGGAGGTTGTGGGTTCGATTCCCGCGTTGGAAACATGTTATTTCCAAGTTTAGTTAGGACTATGCAGGCTGATCACCTGATTGTCTGACAAGTATGATGATCCATGCGTCGGATGGGCATGTAAAAAGTCTTTCCTGCGCCTGATCTCTCGCCAGTCGTGTCGGTCGTCCATCCCACTGGGTTATGAGAGTGCTCTTGTGTACTGCGCACACACTTGGGCACTATAAAATTACTCCAGCTTAACTAGCCTGGTTTCAATGAAACCGGCCACCGTCACCGAAACCGGTGTGGGAGTTATTATTATTATTTCTTACACTTTTCGGAAAGTGATTCTATGGACTAAAATGAATCGTGTAAATATTTCGCCGGCCAAAATAAGTGCAAAATACTTTGATTTACTTATATTAGAAAAAAATATCAATATAGTAAAAACTAGGGTTTCAAAAAAACTACACCAAATTGGGAAGCAATAAAAATACTTTTTTATTTATTGTATCATTGATAAAGTTTTATGAGACTGTGGAAGTATAGCATAATGAAAGTATGCCACTTTTACAGTCACAGTACACAGTACACATATTTACTTGTAATGCCTTTTTATCATTTCTTATTTTATGTTTTATTAAATTTCATTTTTATGAGAAAAATCATCAGGAATATGGTCATAAAATAATTTTAAAATTACTCTTTTAGCGCTGCTACTTTCACAGTAAAGGTGAAACTGAACTATGCGGCAGCGACGCGACGCTGACACTTCACGTTTCGCGTCGCGTTGCGGTCTGAATTGACCCTTATGCGGCATAGTGCGGCTTACCTTTCATAAATGTTTCCAATGTCGCGCCACTGACGCGTAAATGCATTCTAAATTTGTACTGAATTGACAGATTTCAAATGCGTGAGGTGAGATGTCTTGCAAATCTGTCAAATCCATACAAATTTAGAAATGCATCTTCGCGTTGCGTTGCGGTCTGAATTGACCCGTGCGGACTCGCCTCAAGGCACACAACATTTTTATGTATTATCACTCACTTATGCTACACGTTGAATAGAAAATGTTACTCAGATAATCCAAGTATCATTTATAGTAAGTTCACAAAGCGCAGTCGGGGCCCGAATTAAGTTGATTTCTTCAGTCTCACAGCTAGTTCCCAACTAAAATATTTATTTGTAACAAAAACAATGACTGAGAATTTCCTCCAGCCGCGAAAATAGGGCTGCCTCTTGATATAATATTTGTAACCCCCGACAAAAATGAGGGGTGTTATTGTTTATAAAATTAAGGGCAAACAAGCAAACGGGACCTGATGGAAAGCAACTACTTACTACCGTCGCCCATAAACACTGGCCACATTAGAAGAGTTCAAGTGTGTTGCCGGCCTTTTAAAAAAGGAATATTCTCTCTTCTTGAAGGTTTGCTGGTGGTAATGGTTCGTAATATTAGAGTTATCGATAGGCATATAAAGAAGCTACGAAATTTCGTCCGATTATGTCCAGCCAGCTGGGAACAAATTATCTGACGCGTCCGTAGTCGCGGCTGACGGATGCGGCTTGTTTCTATCTGATTAATACAAAATACACTAAACTGTGCACATTGTCTGACATAAGTCGCGGACGCGACCTTGAGCGTTCGGACGTCCGAACAGAATCTGGCTGGCTGGATGTTTTTGCATCCGCGAACGTCCGCGGATGAACCGTGCGCATCCGTCAGCCGCGGCTCACGGATGCATCTCGATAATATTGTTTCTAGCTTCACGCACTCATGGACATTTTTTAACCGACTTCCAAAAAGGAGGAGGTTATATGTTCGGCTGTGGATATTTTTTTTTTTTTTGTATGTTCAACGATTACTCCGCCGTTTGAGAACCGATTTTCAAAATTTTTGTTTTGTTCTATTAGGTTTCCCTCCAATTTAGTCCCATTTTCACAAAAAAGGTGATCTGATGAAGGGATCCATGAGTAATCGAGGGAACTCCTCAAAATTTATATGGAAACATATGTTGATTTTGGTTTTATGAGAAGTATCCTAAGAATATGCTACCAAAACGCAAGATTTTGTACCAAGGTATACTATGGTTCCGAAGATACTAAGAGAACTCCGGATTCCTTATAGATACAAGTTTGGGGGTTTAGGCGCTGTTTTAAGAACTGAAAGCATATGCTACTATGCAAATTACATTCATCATCATCATCATCATCATCATTACCACGTCAGGGTCACCAGTGTCACATGGTTGTATATGGATACAATATGCCCCCACAACACCATAATTATATCATCACGTTATGTCCTTATAATAATTGGTACTTTTCATAGCGATTGTAATAAAAATATAATGTTGTTTCAAAATAAATGATTCAAGTTCTAAGCGACTTACGTACCACAAAAATGAATATATCAAAGTCAACCTTAACTCCAGAGCGTAAGGCACACATTTGACATTACTTTTGAGATTCGAAAGAAAAAAGAGAAGTAAGTTGCTTCGATAGGTACTACACTAGATTAACTATTAACCCATCAAGCCCAAGCGGCACCCGGCTGCCGCATAACAATTAAAAATATATTGTGTCTGCGATTCCCACGATCGAGGTAATAAATTGAACCCTTAGTATGAAAATACTTACATAGGAAAACAATCTACATCGTAATAAGAATAAGAAACACAATCGCATTAAGTGTGACTCTTAACAAATTGTAATAAGATACGTAGAATCACAGAGTACTATAATACTGGCGTAAGTAGAATATACGCTATGGTTTACTAGGTAACTAAAAAGAGTGAAATTATTATTTTTAACAAAAAATTAAAACCGACTTCCAAGGTAAAAACAATAATAAAATCCTTATAATATGAACTAAAAAGTATTAAATAATGTTTCCTATCTAATAGTGCCTTTTTCCGAATTCGGCTAAACCTCAACTATTTCTGTACTCAATCTTCATAATTTTGAAGTCGGTGCCAGTTCCAAAAGTTTCAAATGCCTATTCTGTCAGAGAACTGAAGATTCAGCTATATCTGGTACCGACTTCAAAATGATGAAGATTGAGTACAGAAATAGTTGAGGTTTAGCCGAATTCGGAAAAAGGCACTATTAGATAGGAAACATTATTTAATACTTTTTAGTTCATATTATAAGGATTTTATTATTGTTTTTACCTTGGAAGTCGGTTTTAATTTTTTGTTAAAAATAATTGACTATTTAATTTTAATTTAATAAAGCGCTTGACAGCTGATAATGTAGGGATGTCAAAACCTTCCTATATAATAATCAGAATATTATATTTTCCATACAATAATTTAAAACAAGTAACTCTTTCAGCACTGCACCTTTCACAGTGAACTCTATACAAGGGACATACACATCCTAAAATATTATCACTTCATGTCAAACCCAGTATAGGAACTGGCATAAAGCAACTTCGCTTTATTACTATGTAGTGATAATAAGCGTGAAATAACAAGCAAGCGGCAGCCCTAAAGCCAACATGTTAACAATGCAGAGTGCGGGTAATTTTGAGCTCTAACTAATCTGCTTAGCTCCGAAAACGTTCACAATTGACGCTAGAACTTTCTTCTATTGAATAATAGTTTACAAGCGGGCAAGAGAGCCTGAGGCGCTTGCAACCCTCAATGCTAACAGGGTAACAGGGTCACTTTCAAAAAAGGCTTGTTTTGTAATATCTATATAATATGATGGCCTAGCCGACACGTTTTCGTTAGAATAGAATAAGCGATTCTATAAAAAAACGAGTTGGCTAAGCCCCCAGATGTTGCCCGCTGTAAACTTTATAACCGTACAACCGTTTTTCGGGATAAAATCCTATGCTGGAAACTTGAAGTATTTTCTTTAAATTCATCATAATGGGCTCAGCGTGTTTAAACACATGAAGAAATAATTTACAATAATATCAATGCTTCTCATACCGGTATAGGTAACGGTACAGTTTCAATATAACCAGGCCAGCTACGCAAGAGTAATTTTTAGTACCCAAGTGTGTGCGCAGTACACAAGAGCACTTTCTTTTCCTTTACTCTCATAACTCAGTGAATGACTGATACAAGTGACTAAAGATCAGGCGCAGAACCAGGTTTTTACATGCCCATCCGACGCGTAAATCATCTCATTTGTCAAACAATCAGGATTGTTGTAACCAAACTTATAAATATTGTTTTTTCAACGAATCGAACCCATGGCTTCCGAGTAAAGAACCTCGCACAAAACTACTAGACTAAAGAGGATAATTTTTAATAATGTTAGTGTGGATGAACAATAAAAACTTGCATAATGGATAAAGAATATTGGTTATTTATTAACCTAGTCTATTAATTTTTCCAAAAAACTAGTTCAAGTTATTAATTGATTTATGGCCTAAATTCCAGACACAGGGTCCTAAAGGGCTAAATTACTGACATTATAAATCAAGATTATTTGATACTAGCGACCCGCCCGGCTTCGCACGGGTATAAAATATATAGCCTATGTCACTCACTGAAAAAATGATTAAAATCGATTCAGTAGTTTTGATTTATATTCATTACTACCCGTGGCCCACATTGGTCGGTACCGCCGCAAAAGCTACGTCCCGCAATTTTTAAATCTGTAATATCTTTGAAAATATTTACTTAAATCATATGCTGTAAAGGGCCATAATATAGATCTATATTAAATCAACAATGTATTTAAAGTATTTAATTGAATAAGGATTAATGCCGTATTGGTTAAAATCGCTTCGAAAATTAGACATTATTTGTAGTAAAAAGTAAATGACAATTTTTTTTTATTGTGGGATACCCATAAGAGATACCCAAGTAACAAAATCTGGTCTTGTAGTGGTTCTGGGGCCAGGACTATAACAGGCTAGTAAACGTTTATAACCACGAAAAAGGGCCCATTTTATACGCGTACTTTTGCTAATAAAACACTCATAGTAGACTTCCCTAGCACTACTTAGAAAAATAATACATTTATTGTTGGACTACGCAGAATTATCTGCTCCTATGAAGCCAACTATGAGCATCTAATAGAACCCCAGGCAGGCCTGTTACGTACTCCGCGCTTCTATTACTAGTGTTGTGAGATGGATGAAAAAAAATAAAAATAATAGGTAAGTTCTATATTAAAAGAAATGTATTAACAACTGACTGACTTGGTGTGAAGCGTCCATAGATATTATAAAACATTTTCTTTTTTTGGGTGTCCTTAAAAATGACACTTCTTAAAATTGTTCCGCCACCAAAAAAGTTTGGGAACCAGTGGTGTAGACAGTACAATTTAAAATATGCAATCTATTTGCGACACTTATGCATTTTACAGCACAAAAATTACAATGTAATCCGGCGTTCAAACAAAAAGTATAGGAGAAAAAGCATAGACGTAAAAGTACAGACGTCGCAGTAACTAGGCAGTAACTATCTGCAAAAAGTTAACCCGTTTAGATGCTTCATTACATTTGAACTCCGTGACGGCGGGCGAATTCGTTTTGAATTTTTACGTAAATTGCGAAGACTCGTCGAAATGGAGTAAGTCATGTTTTTGCGATTTTAAGAGGCTTTGCTGTTAGATTACGAATCCTTATACTATTATTGCAAATGCGTAAATGTGTCTGTCTGTAACCTCTTCATGCTTAGATAGTTGAACCGATTTAAATTTGGTATGGAGGTCCTTCGAGTACCGAGAAAGGACGTAGGATACTTTTTGTCCCGAAAAAAATGTACGGTTCCGGCGCGATAAACTTTCGGCGCATCAGAGTTGTGGGTCATCTTATAAAAAACGAGTAAATCGCAGTTAATATAATTATTATAAAAGTGTCCTAGGGAAAAACTGGTACTTTTCCGAGATAAAAGGCAAAAGGTGAAAGGCGACACTACGCGGCAACTGCGTCGCGACACGACACTTCACGAACTAGAACTGACATTTTACGTGAAGTGTCGCGTCGTGTCGTGTCGTTTTACTGCGGTCTAGGCCTAAGATGTTATTGGACTGGAAAGAAACTAAACAACGACGATATCTTTGATATTGATAATTGGTTCGGGTTAAGTCAAACCTACCTCAGATAACCATTAAACTTAATTTTACATGACCCAGCCAAATAACGAATGAATCAAGTATCAAGTTCTCATATACAACAAAGCACTTCTGAAGACGGTCTTAAAATGTGACAAGACAGACAGATATCGTAATTTTACGAAAAATTGCGCTTTCTTACTTATTGCACTACATAACGGATGTTTCAGATTTGTATAGGTTAGTATAGCTTCGCAAATTATTATTTTCAGTAGGTATGTTAAAGCTTTAGAGCTTTAACATACCTACTGAAAATATTATTTTCATTAAGGCCGTTCCCCCAGCAAACGACCTTGAGGATTTCACTACCTCACCGCCCCGCCTCACCTCTATAAAGTTACGTAATTTTATTTAGCGACATCTATTGTAGACTGCTTGTACCAATATAAAATCGAAGGCGTTGTGGTGCCATCTAGTATTTATTTATGATACTAACAACAGACACGACTCTCTTCAGAAACCGTGTAAGTCAAATAATTGTGTTTTTGAGTTAAGTAAAATAAAAAAAAAGAAATTATATTTAAAATATTTATTACGATTTACGAATATACTTTTATTTACAAAACATACTATTCACATTATAATAATAAAGGAGAGGCATATCGTACCAAGAAATGGAGCACTTTATATTAACAAATTAAAGGGCTTGAAAAGTTGGACATTATATTACTGTATGACAAAAAATCTCAAAACCATAGACAATTATTTCCGGAATGTAATCGCATAATTATGGCAATATAGAGGAAAGTGTTGTATCTTAGTATAATACTAGCGACCCGCCCCGGCTTCGCACGGGTATAAAATACATAGCCACTGAAAAAATGATTAAAATCGATTCAGCAGTTTTGATTTATATTCATTATTACTACCCGTGGCCCGCATTGGTCGGTACCGCCGCAAAAGCTACGTCCCGCAATTTTTAAATCTGTAATATCTCCGAAAATATTCAATTAAATCATATGCTGTAAAGGGCCATATACATCTACATTAAATCAACAATGTATTTAGGTATTTAATTGGATAAAAATTAATGCTGTATTTATTAAAATTGCTTCGAAAATTAGCCATTATTTGTCGTAAAAAGTAAATGACAAAAAACTGTTCTTGTGGGATATCCATAAGAGATAGACATATACCATCGCGGAGTTTTCTGTAGACCTTTTTAATGTGTACAATACTTGGTACATCATTTTGATAAATCTCGTAGGGTTCGGCCTGCGATGCAAGCAAAAAAAAAATGAAATTATTTACGACATCACATTAGAAACCCCAGCAATAACAGTATTTCTCCACTATTTAATGAATGTTATTATACTTATAAACCTTCCTCTTGAATCACTCTATCTATTATTTGGCATGGAGATACTTTAAGTCCTGAGAAAGGACATAGGATAGTTTTTATCCCGGAAAAATTTACGGTTCACGCGCGATAAACGACTAGAAACAAACGATAATCTAGTTGTTTATAATTATAGCAAATAGTGCAATAATACAAGTGTGTTATTTTGCATGAGAATAAAAAAAACATCCTTTACTATTGCACCAGCGATAGCGATTTAACGGCTGGACCGATTTTGCTGAAATTCGGTATAGAGATACTTTGAGACTCGGGAAAGGACATAGGATACTAGTCCGGGTTCCGTAGAAGAATTTTTTTTATTACTATCAAGCTAATTTTTTGTGAGTAGCTTCATTTTGATAAGACGAACAACAATTTTATTTGCGAAAAATCTTGAAAGTGGTTTCTATCTCTGTTAGCTACCACTTTCAAGATTTCGCAAAAAATAGCTTGATAGTAATCAAAAAAAAATTGGTCTACGGAACCCGGACTATACATTTTGTCCCGGAAAAATGTACGTTTACTGCACAATATACTTTTATGATTTGCGCGTAAACTATTCAATCGATTTTGATGAATTTTGGTATGGAGATACTTTGAGTCTCGGGAAAGGACAAGGGTTACTTTTTGTCCCGGAAAATGTACGGTTCCTGCACAAAAAACTTTAATGATTTTCGCCTATAAATTTGGTATGGAGAAGTATCTCCATACCAAATTTATAGGCGAAAATCATTAAAGTTTTTTGTGCAGGAACCGTACATTTTCCGGAATCGAGACTCAAAGTATTGAGTCTCGGGATTTCGTTTCGTTTTCGTTCGGGTTTCTAATGTGATGTCGTAAATAATTTCATTTTTTTCCGCTTACTTTTTTTTCAGCCTGCGTTTGCAATGTATTGCAAACGCAGGCTGAACCCTACGAGATTTATCAAAATAATGTACTAAGTATTGTACACTATGAAAAGGTCTACAGAAAACTTCACGATGATATATTATGTCTATCTCTTATGGATATGCCACAATAACATTTTTTGTCATTTACTTTTAACTTCAAATTATGGCTAATTTTCGAAGCGATTTTAACCAATACGGCTTTAATCCTTATTCAATTAAATACTTTAAATACATTATTGATTTAATAATATAGATCTATATGGCCCTTTACAGCATATGATTTTAAGAATATTTTCTAAGATATTACAGATTTAAAAATTTCGGGACGTAGCTTTTGCGGCGGTACCGACCAATGCGGGCCACGGGTAGTAATGAATATAAATCAAAACTGCTGAATCGATTTTAATCATTTTTTCAGTGAGTGACATAGGCTATATATTTTATACCCGTGCGAAGCCGGGGCGGGTCGCTAGTATATTATACAATAAACAAATCTTTATATAATATATTATACCAATATATACATTATATTATATACTATATATTATATACTATATATAATATATATTATACCAATTCGAATTAAATAATCATCGTTAAGACAGGACAACGTCTGTCGGGCCAGCTAGTTTCTTTTAAATATTAAACAATATACTAAGATACAACACTTTCTTCTAGTTTGCATATACGATTACTTTCTGGTTCCTTAACGTCAACACTATAAATTGATGTACATAATACAGGATGTTTTTTGTATTTTTTTCTACCCTCGTTAACATTTTTCTCCCATGGTTTAGAGATTTTACGTCATATATTAAAAAGCAAGTAAAAACTGATACCGATTTACTATATTATTGCTTCTTTGTAATAAATAAAGGAACTAGCCCTAGGGGTAAGCATCTGTCATTAATAAAAATCGAAAAATCTGGCTGGAATCTGGCAAAAAATTGGCTTCACCTTACTTCAAATAACGAAAGAAAAATATGGATATGCCTTTCGGTACACGTAGTTAATATTATGTATGCCACTATACGTTTTGGTTATAAAATTTCAACTACTACCTTAAATCATAAGCATTTTCACAACGTTCTAACAGTAAAAGTACACAAAATAGTGAAAACATATTTTACTAACGTAATTTATCGATTAACAAAAATAAGTCTTATTTTTCTATACTAGTAATAACTAATAAATAAATATAAAAAACTAAAATATTTTGCAAAATTGTTTGTAAGAAGGCCACATAATTCTATGGCTTTTTATGAAAGTTAAGGTATAAAAGCGTCGGAATTTCCGATCTCCAGTCATTAATTACATTACAAGTAAAAAATCATAAACATCTAAAAATCGTATCTTAATCGTAATCATCGTCGTATCGTAGTAAAATCGTCGACTGTAAGCCATTTTGTGTTTCTCATTGATGCTGCATCCAAGTGGTCCATGATTAAAAATTTCTTGCAATTTTGAAAAAAGTGACTGACAGCGATAACTCTCCTTCCAATAAATTTTCCATTTGATTATTTGTCCTTTTTTTCGGTGGTATGCAACTGCACTAAAAAGAAATAAGTAGGTAAGCCTTTAATATATAATATGTGACTGACACACGCTTAACTGATAACCCATTATAAGCCTTTCGACCAATAATAATACCTCTTGATCATCTTTGCCAGTGGTTTCTGTTTTTTTTTTTTTAATTCTTTGATTTGTTGAGTTTGATCATCCATCGCAATTAACCTGAAATTAAAATAACTTTAAACGAAAGTTTCAAGTGATTTATGATTTATTTTACGCATAAAATGTATTCAAATAAGTAATTTATGGATGTTGTTATAACTGCAATCAACTCCCCCGCGGTTTAATCCGCGGACTATAGATTTTCCCGTGGGAATGACAAATTTTTTTTCACAGTAAAAAGTAGCCTATGTGTTAATCCAGGGTATGAGCTAGCTTCATACCAATTTTTATGAATTTCACTTCAGGCGTTTAGGGGTATAAAAAGTAACAAACATACACACAAACTGTCGCATTTATAATAATATTAGTATAATTAATGATTATGTAAGTTTAGTACTTACTCGTTATTACTTTCTTGACAAAGTTCAAAAATTGATTGCACGGGCAGTTGATCGGCTATCAAATGTTCTTGGGTTCTAAAATAAAAAAGAATCTTTTAAAACTATAAGCAAAATACTTGTTTTTACAAATACAGTACAGGTTCCCTAGAACATATATTTTTTGACTTGATTACTATCAAGCAAATTTTTTGTGAGTAGCTTAATTTTGATGAGACGAACAACATTTTCCTCTGCGAAAATTCTAGAAAGTGGTAGCTAACAGAGATAGAAAGGATTTAATATTTCGATTTGATGGTCCTAAAATATGGATTTTCCTATGTATAGGATAATGTTGCTGTTAAATTATATAACTATTAACCTATCAATATACAAAAAATCTGCAAAAAATATACAAAAAATTATTGTTCGTCTTAAACTTATTATTCGGGACTTAACGCGACTTATTCTAGTAGTAATGCTACTACATACTTTTTTCTCGACGTTTCGGCCGTGTTGCAACGGCCGTGGTCACGAGGGGACTGCAGGAGCGCGGCGTCTTCGTTTGCACCGGGCGGTCTGATCTACGACTACCCTCGAATTGTCCAACATTTGTGTTCCAATATATTTAGAGTCAGTAGGCTCAGTGCGACACACAACACTCACTGTATCCGGGTTTACAGTTATTGACAAAGGTGACACACGCGGTTTGCACTTATTAATCACTGGATTCCAGGTTGGAGATAATTTAAATCCGTCCTCCCGATTGAAATTTTTGTACTTTTTAATTTCAATGGCTTCACGTATTACTCTTGAGTGGTAATGACGATCTGTAGAGAGGATTTTGGGGTCGTGTAGCTCCATCCAATGATTAGTCCCCATATCAAGCAGATGTTCTGCTACCGCGGATTTATTTGTCTGGCGATTTTTCACTGCGGCTATGTGTTCTTTTACTCTTTCGCCAATAGTCCGTTTCGTTTGGCCAATGTAAGAACTACCACAGCTACAATCAATTTTATAAACCCCAGGTGTTTGGAAAGGTAAGGAATCCTTTGGTGACCGTAATACTTGTGATATTTTACGTAACGGAGTATACACAGTTTTAATAGAGTATTTCCTCAGCTCTGTTCCAATTTTGTCCGTTACGCCTTTTACGTATGGTAAAAATGCTGCTTGACGGCTTACCTCGTGACCACGGCCGTTGCAACACGGCCGAAACGTCGAGAAAAAAGTATGTAGTAGCATTACTACTAGAATAAGTCGCGTTAAGTCCCGAATAATAAGTTTAAATTATAATGCAACGCGAAAGTTTAAAAGTTCATATTGTTCGTCTTATCAAAATGAAGCTACTCACGAAAAATTAGCTTAATAGTAATAAAGTCAAAAAAATGTTCTAGGGAACCTGTACTTTGTTAATAAAAATTAACTAAAATTTGCACAATTCATTACATAGAAATCTACCATGTTGACACTTGACGTCATTTCTTCCACTTTTTTTATATAATAGGGATGGCGGTTCTATCTGAAGAAAAAAAAATTAAATCAATTCGAATCATGACCGAATATCGATCCAAAAAAAAAAGAGGCCAATAAGATCGATTTTTGAAAAATAGATTTTTTCATTTTTTTTCGTCAGTTTTTTAATGTAAATTTTTTTTTTTTCGAAAAGAATAGCCATCATTACATGGATTTAAACAAACTAGCGCCATTATTAACATAAAAAATGTCAAAGAAATATCAAGTTTATCAACTACCCTTGGATTATTATAGTAGGAGAGCCCAAGAGAGGGTTTTGCGACATGCTCGAGCGTGTCAGATTTAGCTTGTATAAGGCTTGCGACATGTGTCTAGTTATCATGGTATAGAAATCATATTTCTAAGTGGTGGGTTAAAAAGTTATTTTCTAATATTGAAATGTCAGCGGATCTGTCAGATTAAGATCGGAGATGTTCACTGACAATTTAAAGATTAGGTGAGCCTGTAGGGACATTTTAAAATACATATAAAAAATAAAGCTTCATATTTCCCTGATTATCACAGGTATTTTATGTTGCACTAAACTAAATGATTTTTGTCCTTGTTGTCTAAAATCTTGTTAAAATTTACATAAATAAGCAATTTTCTGAATATATTTTCTTTTTCATAACTTAAAATGACTGCAGTCTCCATGACGCTCGAGTAACACGAATAGCACTCTGGGCTCCCCTACTATTATATGATTTGAAAATTTGAAATATTCGTCCCCCATCTTACACAATCTTGGTGTGCCTCGAAAAGACCGAGAACAGTCGAAACTTCAAAATTTAAAAAAAAAAGTAATTTATTCAAAAGGGGTTTACTCCTTTCAAGTTTCAACCTCCTCCCCTCACCAAAATTGTATATCTAAGCTTTTACCTTCGACCGATCTTATTACGAGCTTATTTTTCTTACCTGTTATCATTTTTTTCGGTTGCAAATTGCAATGTTGATAATGACGACTTACAGGCTTCTATTTCACAAGCAGTTGTCTTTTTCTTGAGTCTAAAAGAAATAATAATTTTATTAATACTTCGATACAATTAATTGACATCACTGAAAAGTGAAATTTTTGACTTACAGCGTTTTTGTGTTTCGTAGCTGTTCTACAAGAACAGCTGTTCTTGTAGAACAGCTGTTCGAAACTGGTAAAATAACATGGCTATAAACTTTGCAGTCTCAACTCTCACCATACCTACATATTATAATATCATGTAATTTATAGTAATTAAATTAGGTATAATATTAATTAGGTAGGTACTTACATAATTTCGTTCATTTTCTGCGCATTCTTTTTCCTTTGCCGGATACGTCTTGCTTCGGCATTTTTACAAATAAAACGTAACACCACTTGAACATTTTAATTAATAAAAAGGTTAATTAATAAAAGAGCCCTTTTTCTTTTTTTTAGGTAATACACAAATAATAACACAATCACAAGGTTCAAGAATTCTCTAAGAGTCCTTACGCAATAGGTTGATATGAGCGTCTTTTCGCAGTAAACAACACAATAACAGAATTAAACGCCAAAACAAAATAAAAATATTATAATGTGAAGGCGCGGGCGCATTAACAAGAGTCAGCGGGTACGAGAGACACGGGTTCCCCGTCCGAGAAGTCTTGCGACACTGCCGCCCGTCGCCCGCGCACGGACCCGCAGTCTACCGAATTACAGAGTTCGCACCGAAATTTTAAGTTTTTTAAATAACTTAGTTCAAAATTGACCAAAAAAAAAATTAAAACGTCATATATGTAGCTTATGAAATGGCCTATCTATTGGTGTGTGTTTCAAATAAACGTAATTTGTAACTACTAGGGAAATGCTGAAAGTATGCTTCAATTTTAATAAATTGGTATTAACTTTCGAAGCTAATATCATGAGTATAATAAACAAAAATAGAAAATTTAAATCGAGAAAAGGAATGTTGATATACTGAAGATTATTGCTGTATTTTTATTATAACTTTGTAGCTTTCAAATTATGAGTTTATAAGGCTCTAAGTACAGTAAATTACAGAATCTCCGTAGGGGAATGCCCTTAACTTGACGATTTTACGAAAAATTGTGATTTCTTACTTATTGCACTTTGCATAATAGATGTTTCAGATTTGCTGTTGAGATTTTTGTTAGAAGCAAGTTGTTTCACAAATCGCTATATTTACATATTCTCATTCATTAGGCTAATGACGCTTCATACGATTTTATTTTTGTCAGTTTCCAACAGCTTTTTTAAAGTGCCCAAATGCACGTTGTATGTAACGATTGTAGTGACAAAGTTGAAAAAAAGCACATAGGAATAAAACATTTTGCGAAAGATAAATAAGCATGAATTTTGTTTAAATTAGTACTTCATAATTAATATAAATGCTTAAGTCTACCTGCCTGTCTGTATGTTTGTTACATCTTCACGCTTACTTTGCCTCGGATGTTCCGAGTTCGATTCCCGCTTTGAAGAAATTTTCTTTCCAAGTTTGGTCTAGAACTTTAGACACTGCATGGTCACCTGATTGTCCGACAAGCAAGATGATCCATGCGTCGGATGGGTATGTAAAAGTTGGTTCTGCGCCTGATCTCTCATCAGTCGACTGTCGAGTCGGTTGTTTGTCTCACTGAATTACTCTTAACGAAGAACGAACTCTTTTGTACTGCGCACATACTTAGGCACTATAATCTTGCATACCTGGCTTTGCTTCAATGAAATCAGCTACCGTCGAAATTGGTGTTTGTTGCTTCATAATATTAGTATCACATAATAAATAATCACTTTATTCCAAATGGATAGATTGGAATAATCAAAGACGTATGCTAAGTACGGGAGCGGGTAATTCGGGACGCGTTTAATACTCGTAATTGTTTGATTAGACCACGTGGTCAATTTCGCACTGTCATTCAACGCAACGGAACAGCTGCTGTCGTCATCTAGTAATTTATATATAATATTTTAAATTAAATGGGTCGTTTATTTGAATACTTAATAGGGTTTAAAACTACTACTTAATTTTGTTTAAATCCTGCATAAAGACACTTTGATCGCCGGTAAATGACAAAAAATTTAATCATGTAAAAATATACGACTAACGAATTTCCGAACAAATGAAATTACTGCAACATTTATAAATCCAATATACCCTATTTGTGACTAAAACTACACCTTCTTTTTCACGTTAAAAATCACTTTATGCTCGCATCCAATGAAAAATAAACTCAGTAGACTATTGGAAACGTGTCACACAGTAAATGCGGCAATAGGTGTAGACGATAGCGCTAAATCCGGAGACCTAATGTAACACGCAAACCCCTTCGTAAGTAACATAAAACCAATGAACTAGGAGTAAAGGATAGGCTTATTGAGAAGCATAATGTTTCTACAAGAATTTTTTGACATTTCTGTTGTGAGAATATACGTGTAGGAGTTGTGGGAATGCCTACTTATTTGATTTAAATTTTTAGCTGTCGTGTACCACCGCACTTCGAAATCTTCGATAGCGTGATGCAGGATTGTGAGTCTAGTTGTACTGTCACACTGCTATTAAGTGTTTTGTTTTTTAATTATTTTGTTAATTTGCCGCACCTACTAGTTAGAGCCTGACTCACTCGAAGCACCGCCTGGTGGACACGTGTTTTTAAAAACTGTCAATAATAATATCTCTGCAACCAGGCATAAACCAGATATGATAGACCTAAGTTTGACAACCAATTGAAAGTACGAAAGTTTCAAAAAATGCACACCTAATATTTCTTTACTCTTTCACAGTATAATTATTTTTCTTATGACAATGACTTTCTTCCTGCCAAAATTTCAACCAACGTCCACAAAATTATTTGATATATATTTCCATGTCACTTCCAGTATTCACATGGGTGCAACGCTTCAGAGACTAATCTGCTAATGCACGTATATTTAGCACGGACCATTCGATCCACCATTCGTTAATGCATCTGTAATTTTAGCACCAACAATTCTGAAAGTTGTCAATCTAATATTAATCTACTTAAACTGTTAGACGAATCGCAATAGTGTTATTTAAACCAATACAGGGTGTAACAAAACATATTAATATATACAATATACATCTATAATATATATAGCAATAACAAATTATCTTTACGACAGTCTAGGGTGTGTAGGCATACCTTAAATGGAGTTGATTGAAAAAGTTGCAGCTCTGAAAGAGTTAAGTTACTATTTTTGAAAATATTGTATGGGCAAATATGGTATTGTATGACATTGGGGCATTTCTCATAAAACATAGAAGTTAAATGTTTTAAAAGTAACTCTGTATTATGATAATATTACATTATAATTATTATATACTAGATGTTCCGCGCGGCTTCCCCTCGCGTAATTTAGGAATTTCACGACATGTGAAATTCAGGCAACTTTAGACATTGGCATGAGTCAAATACAAATAAACTTGGATGAACAATTAGGTTTAAAAAAGTTGTTTCCCGATGGATACCGCATTTGCTCTGTGAAGAGCAAAAAGCGGCTCGCGTTACTTGGTGCGTCAGAACTCTCGAAAGATTCCACGCAGGATCCTCAAATGCTGTATACAACATCGTATCAGATGACGAATCCTGGATATACGCGTACGAACCCGAAACAAAAAACCAGGCACGTGTTTCGGTGTTCGAAAATGAGTTAAAGCCAACAAAAATTGTTCGTTCACGGAGTGTTGCAAAAAAATGGTGGCCACGTTTGTCTCCAAAACCGGCCATGTTGCGACTATTCCTCTTGAGGGACAAAGAACGGTTAATGGAGAATGGTATGCTACTTGCTAGCATTTGTTTGCCACAGGTCGTTTCTGAACTCCGTAAAGAGAACTGCAACCGCCGCATCATCCTCCATTACGACAATGCGAGTTCTCACACCGCGCACAGAACAAAAGAGTTTTTAGAGCAAGAAAACATAGAATTATTAGACCATCCGCCGTACAGCCCCGACGTAAGCCCTAATTATTTCTATACTTTCTCTAAAATAAAGAATAAATTGCGTGGTCAGAGATTTTCATTACCTGAAGAACCTGTGGACGCCTGCAAAACGGCCATTTTGGAGACCCCAACTTCCGAATGGAATGGTTGCTTCAATGATTAGTTCCATCGTATGGAAAAATGTGTCAAATTTCGCGGAGAATACTTCGAAAAGCAATAAATACATTTTTAAATAGTAATGCTGTATCACTTCCTTGACAAAATTTTCAGTGCCGCCCTCGTAATATTAGTATATACTATATAGTATAGATTATGTTCTACGATAGGGCGTTTTTCATCGCCCGCGCGAACGAGCGAACTTTGAGGTCCTTTCTTGGATCTCAAAGTTCCTCCTTACCAAATATTATCTAAATCAGTTTAGCAGTTGTGTAAAAGAGCACTTTCACAATTATCATATCATTAAGGATAGCAATTCTACTAATCTAAAACACATCGCACGTCTATAAATACTCTATTATTCAATATTCAGTCTGCAACCATTTTGCGGACGAATTTTACATTTATTAGGAGGAACTCGTTGACGTTAGCGGGCTAAAACTGTCACACGCCTGTCAAAAATGACGTCAGAGCCTGTCAACTCGCGGACAGTGTACAAGCTATGCTGATGCAGCTTTTTGGTGATTTAATTTTTATCCAGCTGCGTAAATAGTATTGTTTTTATTACATTTATTTAACAGAACTTTGTAGTATTTTTTTATATTTTTGTAACCCAAAAACTTGTTAAAGGGAATCCATTCTAATATTATAAAGACAGACACACTTTCGCAAGCCTGTCTGTCTGTCTGTCTGTTACCTCTTCACGCCCAAACTGCTGAACCGATTTTGATGAAATTTGGTATGTGGATACTTTGAGTCTCGGGAAAGGACATAGGATACTTTTTTCCCGGAATATCGGTTGTTGTAAAAATTTCAAGAATAAATTATTAATATATTAAAATACAGTATCTAGAATCCAAGCTGATAGAGTTTTCGCTCTCTCTCTGTTATCTCTTCTCCGTTTAAAAAGAAAACAAAACGACTTCAACACACCTGCATTATTTTCACACCACCAGTTGCGAATCCCTGACAAAATGGCGGTCATTTGCACAGCAGTGTTTATTGCTGCACTCAGATGTGCTTTATGTCTTGCCACTGGCCAGTGCATTCTCTTGATCGGTTCTTTAGTAGATGAGAATTGATGAGAATTATTCTATACTAATATTATAAATGCGAAAGTGACTGTCTGCAGATTACCTCTTCACGCCCAAGCCACTGAAACGATTTTACTGAAATTTAGTATGGCGATACTTTGAGTCCAGAATAAGGACATAGGATACTCTTTATCCTGTAAAAATGAATAGTTCCCGTACGATAAACGAATTTCATCGCAATTTGTACAAAACCGGTCGTGTAAAATATTGTAAGATTTATATAATAAAGCAGAATAAGTGCAAAAAAGTGTATAAATATTGCTGTAGTATCTTTATACTGAAAAATCCTACTTACTTTTTGAAACTGTCGGTTAAATCTGTCGCCTCAGGGCACCAGTATATCATGGAAGCCGTAGTGCCTTTGTTCGTGTGTTTAGTTTCAATTAACCAGAAACACTAAACAGATAATCAAAACACCTTTTGTTGTCCAGTTTATCCATCTCTTATGCTCGGCGCGGCGAAACTTGATCCTTATGACACTGACAGTTAATCTCACGACATAACATTGTAGTGGCGACACCATTAAATATGGATCATAGGCGTTTAAAAATGCCATTTATAAATTTTGCGTAGCTTTATGCCATTACAATGTTATTCCGTTGAAATTTTTAACATTTACAAGAAATTATCTCTATCTGAATTAACGTTTACGTCCTGCAAAACATACATCGTCGTTAAATGTCATAGTAACACTAAGGATCGGTTCACATTCCAACATGACGTCGCGCGGTGTGGCTATAAAATTAGCAATTGAAAATTGGAACAGATAGGCGGGAAAGCCAGTCAATGAAATGTTTATCTTCTTATGTACTAAATAAAGTTCAGTTTTGAATTGCTTATTTTAAAATACATCACATAGCCACGCGTCGCGATGCAATGAGAATAGTTTAGTTAGTAAATTGCTCCAGTACTTCGTGAGATAAGCCTTTTCGAATAATTTCCCCCGTTTTTTCCACATTTTCCTCTGTTTCTTCGCTCCTATTAGTCTCATCGTGATAATATATAGCCTACAGCCTTCCGCGATAAATGAGCTATCTAACACTGAAATAATTTTTCAAATCGGACCAGTAGTTCCTGAGATTAGCGCGTTCAAACAAACAAACAAACAAACAAACTCTTCAGCTTTATAATATTATAGTAATAGTATAGATATTTTTTTTAGGATTTTGTCTACTATGAAAGATTTTTTTTAATACAATTAGAGAGCAAACTAGCAAACGGGTCACCTAATGGAAAGCAACTACCGTCGCCCATGGACACTTGCAACATCAGAAGAGTCGCAGGTGCGTAACGTTCTTTTCTTGAAGGTTTGCAGGTCATATTGGTCCGGAAATACTGCTTTTTTAACCGACTTCCAAAAAGGAGGAGGTTATATGTTCGGCTGTGGATTTTTTTTTGTATGTTCAACGATTACTCCGCCGTTTGTGAACCGATTTTCAAAATTTTTGTTTTGTTCTATTAGGTTTTCCTCCAATTTGGTCCCATTTTCACAAAAGTGATGATCTGATGATGGGATCCATGAGTAATCGAGGGAACTCTTCAAAATTTATATGGAAACATATGGTGATTTTGATTTTATGAGAAGTATTTAGGATACTTCTCATAAAATCAAAATCACCATATGTTACCAAAACGCAAGATTTTGCACCAAGGTATACTATGGTTCCGAAGATACTAAGAGAACTCCGGATTCCTTATAGATACAAGTTAGTTCCAAAAGTTTCAAATACCTGTTCTGTCAGAGAACTGAAGATTCAGCTATATCTATGGTACCGACTTCAAAATGATGAAGATTGAGTACAGAAATAGTTGAGGTTTAGCCGAATTCGGAAAAAGGCACTATTAGATAGGAAACATTATTTAATACTTTTTAGTTCATATTATAAGGATTTTATTATTTTTTTTACCTTGGAAGTCGGTTTTAATTTTTTGTTAAAAATAATGATATTCTTACTGCGTAGAAGAAAAATTCGAACTAGGTATTACACCGAAAAATACTATTAATAAAAATATGTTATTTATATTATGTTGTAATATGTTCAAAAAGTGATATTATGTTCATAATACCAACTACGTGATACCAACTAAGTAAGAAAATATTTGAGGATTCTTTAGGTGGGTAATTTTTTGTAACAACACAATTTCGAACAAATATTTTTCTTCATACACATCACGCGTCAAACCTTACCGATAAACCCGTGTACGGTGACGATCCTTTAAGCTGGTTGTTACTCGTTTTCCGTATACAATTTCCGAATTAGTTTTTTGTATTCGGAAATCCGAATGCACATACATTAACTGACGCACACGTCACACTGCACGCTTTTTTCCGAATGGAAAAACTTTTTTGATTTCTTAGATTAAAATCATAAAAAGGATAGGTGGAAAAGAACGGCAACTGGCCATTCTTTTCCACTAGGTGACACATTTCTCAATACTCTGTGAATAAGCGGCCAAGTGCGAGTCGGACTCGCGCACGAATAGTTCCGTACCGTTATAGAGCAAAAATAGGCCAAAAATTGTGTTTTTTGTATAGGAGCCCCTCTTATTTTTTATTTTATTTTAATATTATCATTAATTATTAAAGTACACATATATTTAAGGCCTTTGTGAAAATTTCAAGTGCCTACCTGTTGCCATTATTGATATCGAGCAAAAAAGGCCAAAAAAATCACGTTTGTTGTATGGCAGCCCCCCTTAAATATTAATATTATTTTGTTTTTAATATTTGTTGTTATAGTAACAACAAATATACACAATCTGTGAAAATTTCAGAAGTCTAGCTATAGCGGTTCTTGAGATACAGCCTGGAGACAGACAGACAGACAGACAGACGGACGGACAGACGGACAGACAACGAAGTCTTAGTAATAGGGTCCCGTTTTTACCCTTTGGGTACGGAACCCTAAAAAAACAGGGAGTGCCGGCAGTAGTGGAAACGCAACAGCAGAAGCAGTCATACATTGTCGCCGAGCCGCCGCCGAGATCTAGTTCCTCTCCTATGCTGTATCGGCAGTTTATTCTCGGCCTTTGAAATTCGATCATGCCACGTGTAACGCGAGGATAAAATTTTTGGTCTATCCTGAAAAAGTGAATATCTAAAGAAATTTTCACTTATCCCAAACACTCTCAAGCCATGGTTATCGCACTAACATGAGATCCATTTCCTACAAATAACGCAAGTTTTATAAGCATTTGTCCGCAATTCGGGACAAGTTTTAATTGCGTTGCCGAGTGAACTTCAACCCCTCAAGAGGACGCACTTTTGTACGGTATGTGCATTGATGTACCATATTCTTAGATGTCGAGTCGAACCATTTCTTTTAAGTGAAAACTTCTTTGGCGGTATTATGGACTTTTTGGTATGGGTAAATAATATTTACCTCGAGTTAGTGTTAGGGCGTGGTGATATTTAATAATAGAAGTAATAAAAATATAAAAATGTTTTATTTCTGAATAAATTTGAATCCAATACTTTCAGAATGTCTGACTACGTTACCTACCACCGGTTCGCAAACTATTTTCTAAGTAAAGTAGGTAAGATCATAATATTTTGACCACATTTCAAAATGAAAATATATTTTTTTCATTACATGAAGTGATTACTTACGAGTGAAACCATTTTTCGCAAAAATTACCCGTAAGTAAAATTTATTTTAAATAAGATTAAATAGCACGTCATATCTATACTAATATTATAAAGCGGAAGAGTTTGTTAGTTTGTTTGTTTGAACGCGCTAATCTCAGGAACTACTGGTCCGATTTGAAAAATTCTTTCAGTGTTAGATAGCTCATTTATCGAGGAAGGCTATAAGCTATATTCTATCACGCTAAGACTAATATAAGCTAAGAAATAGAAGAAAGTGTGGAAAAAACGGGGGAAATTATTTGAAAGGGCTTATCTCACGAACTACTACTACAGCAATTTTTCTGATATTTTGGTCAGATAAGAAGTAGACCACGTGAAGGATCATAGGCTATTTTTTGTAGACTGATTTGTCTGTGAAATATCTAATTTACGCGGGCGAAGCCGCGCGGAACGTCTAGTAATGTAATAAAGCTTGGATTGCCTTATCAAAGAAAAGTATTTTTTATAATATGAAGAAATGTTGTGGATGTGACATTGTCTTATTATATTTTGGTACGTCGATGGCAAATTACTGGACGTAACCAAACACCTACACAAGGTCTAACTAGTTACTATTAGGATATAATATTATTAATACTTTCCAAACTTTAGTGGTAGAATAGACTGTTGAATATGTTGCGAGCATCGTCACTACACCACTACAATTATAGTGAATGTTTTTGTTATTAGTTTTTAATTATGGAGCTGCCTGTAAAAAATAAGATTAATTTTAATAAACTAGGTGATCCGCGCGACTAAGCCCTTATGAAAATTGACATGACCTTAAAAGATTGCAAACATCCATACTAATATTATAAATGCGAAAGTGTGTCTGTCTGTCTGTCTGTCTGTCTGTCTGTCTGTCTGTCTGTCTGTCTGTTACCTCTTCACGCCTAAACCGCTGAACCGATTTTGCTGAAATTTGGTATGGGCATACTTTGAGTCCCGGGAAAGGACATAGGAAACTTTTTATCCCGGAAAAATTTACGGTTCCCGCACGATAAACGGATTTTGGCGCAACGAAGTTGCGGGCGTCATCTAGTTATCAAATAAACCTTCTTCTGGAATGTTTCTATCTCGATAAAAAACTGCATCAAAGTTCGTTGCGTACTTAGTATAAAAGATCTAAGCCTAAAAATATAGGGACACCCAAAAGCATTTTTGTATATTATGCAGTGACAATATTAATTTTATATAAAAGTTTACCAATTACTTACTACTTTTATTAAAACGTGTCAAGTTCTTTCGAAATTCGTTGAGTCACACACAATCCTATCAAATCTATTATGCATGTACTGTACCTTGGTGTAAATGTACGTTTAAAAATTATACACTTTTATCGTGCATTTGTTTTTATATATGTCTAACAATTTAAGTGTTTTTAGACGACCGGTTTCGACAAAAACATTCCTCAGGCGTATACTCACAAAATCATATCAGAGCCAAAATGTGTTTACGCCCAAAAAACTCTAAATAAATAAATTGGTGCCTCAATTTAATTAAGACGTTTTAGGAGAATCCTTTGTGACACAACAAAGACGAATTAATTTAAAAAAACATTCAAGAATTGTGTTAATTATCGTCGCTTTGATATTTACGTGTACTTGAGGAAAATTTCTTCACTTGTGAAAGTTTTTACACGGCTTCTAAAACATAAGTTTTTAAACTTACACAACTTCGGTAGTGTTACGAGAAGTATTTGGGAGTTTCTTTAAGAGGACGAATGAAGCAAAAAATCAAATATCGTCCTTCTCTCTTCACACTCACACCCGTCTTTCATATTATGTCAGATGAAAAAGAACGACGCGAAGTCAGCGCCAAGTTAGATTTTTCTTAGTAACTCGTCGATAAATCGGGCGGGCGGGCGGGCGGACGGACGGACGGACAGACGGACAGACAGACAGACAGACAGACAGACAGACAGACAGACAGACAGACAGACAAACAGACAGACAGACAGACAGACAGACAGACATGACGAATCTACAAGGGTTTCGTTTTTTGCCATTTGGCTACGAAACCCTAAAAATGAAACAATTCGTAGCTTATTATTAAGTCTAAAAATTAATTATAAGGTCATCTATTTTTCTTTAGTCGCTCCCGCCCCGTAATGAAATAAACGGAAGATGGTAAGTGGCAGCCGCCGCCCTTTTCGAATTCAGAAACGCAAGGTCAGCACCACAATGTTCTAAACTGTCAATTATTAATGGAAATATAAAATATATTAAAAATTCATTAATTTTTCTCACCACAAAATTACAGCACCAGTTCGAAGTTTACGAAATTTACGTCAAACAGCTGTCACATATCATGAAATAGCTGGCATATTATGTCACTATAATATGGCTATCACAATAGTATGTCTGTTTGACACAAAAGACCATACGGCTACATTGATCCACCTGCTGGCAAAAGAAATATTGAAAATCCTCATCCATTTGGTTTTGGGAGTCTTGTCCATTTGTTTTTCCTTAAAAAAATACGTCTGGTACTCGGGAACTGCCGTGGTAAAGCTATTGCATAGCATTTTTTATCAACTTATGCAATTATAATTCGCATACTTACGTCTAGTCACACGCACACAAACACAGTGCCGAAGTCTGCCGAACTGAAACGAGGTTAGACGATGCACGGCAATGCCACGCTGATCGGAGTGGGGGGTGGTAGGTTTATTTTCGTTACGGAATTTCTTGATTCGGTCGCCGCGCTTAAAGCCCGCGATAAAAGTTATGCAATATCTTAAAAAACATAGGTAAACGCTAGGAGTGAGGAAAAATCCAGAACTAAATTATTCATACCCGTAGTGGGGCATGAAAATTTTATAACACAATAAACATTATCTCAGCCACATAAAGTATATTTGGCCCTTTATATTTTATTCAGCTGTCCCTCCGCTCGCCACTAAACTCGGGCCTTTTAGGTCCACTTACACGAATATGGGTTAAAGTTACCTAGAGTTAACCATAACCTTTTTTTCTTTTTTTCATAAAATAAGGGGGCAAACAAGCAAACGGGTCACCTGATGGAAAGCAACTACCGTCACCCATGGACACTCGCAACATCAGAAGAGATAGATGCAAGTGCGTTGCCGAAAACCTATAATAAAACTAACCTATAATAAGGCTAGAACCTAAATATTTTGTAATAGTACCATCGCAGAAATGGATTAGGCAGATGGCGGACCTATGTAATTTGATCGTGATCGTTAATCCCAGCTGACATACTACTAACATTGAATTGACATAACACGACCAAATAACATAAGTTTGCCATCTGCCTGAATCAATTTCTTCAGAATCTATCAGAGAAGTTGATTCATAGGCAGATGGCGGGCTTACGTTATTTGGTCGGGTTATAACAATCACAACCCGCAGATAACAATAATTAAAAAATTGGCATAACGCGACCAAATAACGAAGGTCCCGCCGTCTGCTTATGAAAATTCTTCGATGGTAATGGGATGGCTTTGTTCCAGAGGTTTTGATAAATCATTTAAGCAAATATTTATTTTCAAGTTTGTTACATATTATGGTCTTTATTCTCATATATTATGGTCTTGATGAGTTAGTCAACTATGATGATGCCCAAACAACCTCCGGGTGCTAAAGTTATATTTCCCTAGCTGTACAAACATCTGTCGGACAGGCGCTCCGGGCGAGCCTTTCATGTTTTTTCCATTTAATTGTTGTAATCCCTTTGAAAATAATTGTATTAACATTAAAAGAATTTGGTAAATTAGGCGTCAGTCTTTGAAAAATGTTTTTGAAAGATTTCCGTATTTTTAATAACCTCTCCCGAGGTAAAAGTTGGTAGAATAAAAATTTTTTATTCTTAAAAAACGTCATTTTAAAAATAAGTTTATAAAATAAGTTAATATGTTTGTCAAGCATTTTTAAAATTCTTATTTTAATACTTATTTTGAAATAGTTATATACTGTTTATAAATATTCAACTTGAACATTACGCGTAATTACAACCAGAGCCAATAGTTTGGTAGTGAAGTAGTATTTATTGCGGAAACGCCCGGAGCTAGGACCAGATAACCTATACCTATATTATGTCCGTCTGCTTATTAATGTTCTTTTTTATGTTATTTTTGTTTCTGTGTTATCTATGTTTTCTATATACTTACTGTCTTTTTTTGTGAAATGTTTATTGTAATGTGGTGTAATGTGTATGTGCTGAATAAACGCTTATTATTATTATTATTATTATTATTATTATTATTATAACTAGTTCTCTTGTTTAACTAGAACGTCTTAAGGTGGGTACTGACTTATCACTTTTTTTTTTCACTTCCTTTTACTCTCATAACTCAGTGGGACGGAAGACCGACACGACTGGCGAGAGATTATTCGCAGGACCGACTTTTAGGGCGAAGCCAAACGAGCGTAATTTGTGAGTTGTGAGTCGCAGAATTTCGGTTCGGCAGAATTCTGCTGCATTCAGTTTCATACAAAAGTCCTGTTTGATTCACACGAGCGTAATTTTGTGAGTCATGATTTGTATGAAAAGATATTTACGCGGCAGAAATTCTGCGACTCACAACTCACAAATTACGCTCGTTTGGCTTCACCTTTACATGCCCATCCGACGCATGGATCATCTTACTTGTCAGACAATCAGGTTATCAGCCTGCATTATTCTAACCAAACTTGGAAAATAACATGTTTCAACCGCGGAAATCGAAGCCACGACCACCGAGTTAAGAGTTATGCTCTAAACCACTGGACCACGGAATCATAGACATTCTGTTATCATAACGTCTGTAATAACTGTACTCACAATTTAAATATTTTTATTATTAAAGGAGATTAGTTTTCAACTAAATCTATAAACTAATATGCTAATAGGAGTTTGTATGTCTGTAATTAAATACGGAGCCAGACCGAATCGGTCCTCGTGTCGACTCTAATTGAGATTGAAGTGAGACGATGTTTGGAACTTATATTAGGCCCGTGTTTAACTAGGTATCGTATATTATGACCTAAATTAGGTTTATTTAGAAATGGATTTTAGTAATGCAGTTATACTTTTAATTTTATAGGCTGCGCACAAAGTTAAAGTCAAACTTATATTAGGCTCGTGTTTAACTAGGTATTGTATATGACCTAAGTAATAAGTTAGGTTTATTTTGAAATCTATTTTAGTGATGCAGTTATATTTTAATTTTACAGGCCGCGCAAAAAGTTAAAGTCAGACTTATATTAGGCTCATGTTTAACTAGGTATCGTATATAACCTAAGTTAGGTTTATTTTGAAATCGATTTTAGTGATGCAGTTATATTTTTATGTGTATAGATCACGAGTCGGTGACGCTGGAATGGGCAATAGGTGCACAATATCTTTTGACATACAATATCTTTAAGGCTTCGTTCTCGAAATTAGCGAGCAGCGGGGCGAGAGCGGTTGTGGCGCGTGAAAATGTATAGATTTATATGGATAAGCCGTCTAGCGGCGAGCGGCGCGCGGTGTACTAGACGGCTTATCCATATAAATCTATACATTTTCACGCGCCACAACCGCTCTCGCCCCGCTGCCCGCTGATTTCGAGACTGAAGCCTCAATAGTTTGTAATAGTCCGATCTACTAATGTGAAACTTCAGATCACTGATCTACGAATAGCGTCTCCAGTGCACCCTCACCGCCTCCTCGCTCTACCAAAAAGACCCAAAATTCGAACAATGCGCATTGCCCGTCATTTTTGCCGAGGAATCTTAAAGTTGTGCGGTGCTGACAGTGTTGTAGGGAATTCCATACAAATAATTCTGATCGACTCGAGGTGATACGGTTACGATCCCTTTCCGAGTTGATAATGTGAAACCGCAACCGCAAATATGATCTTTGTATGAGGGTTTTTCGGCTACGGTTGCAAGCTCTGCCATCTGGGGACACGGTAGTGTCCCCGCCGAGACGAGCCAAGCGAAGCGCAAGGGCACTACCTACCTTTTCTCGAAGTGTTTCGCTGTTTTTTTAACCTTCATAGAATTGGTTTCCGTTGTAGCAGATAGTTCATATTTTCAGGATATGATGTCATTAATAGACTTATTAAGCATACAAAGTCTCAATTGAACAACTCTAATACTTTAGATTTTATAGATATCTAAATTACGCCGATTTCGTCACTGACACACTGATGATCATCAAAATGTTTGGCTACTTTCTGAAGTGCTAGAAAGCCGAAATTTGGTATGTAATCTAAGTTTAGTATACAAACAACAAAAAAATTCATAAAATTGTAATTTTCGCCCCCCATCCCCTAAAAGGGGGGGGGGGGGGGGAAGATGACCCTCATAGAGTTGGTTTTCAATATAGCAGATAGTTCATATTCTCAGGATATGATGTCAATAATAGACTTATTAAACATACAAAGTCTCCATTGAATAGGTCTAATACTTTAGATTTTATTGATATCTAAAATACGCCGAAATTTGGTTACGCCGTAAAATAAGTTTAGTTGGGGTAATGGAAGTTTAAATATGAGACTTTCACCAATCTTATGAATTAGGACATGAAAGTTTACACGGGATAGACATTAACGAAAAATATCTTAATTAAAAATATAAAAAAAAAAAATTAAAAGACTGCCTAGCAAGTAGCAACTTACAAAAAGGACTGAAATCCCACCAAAAATATTTCATGTAAAATGTTACCTCGACGACCACAAAAGGTTTGCCCTGTGAAAAAGACATCAGATCTAATGTGGAGCCAAGCTTCTGAATATACACGGCCTAACTCTATCGACCCTAACTCCAACAAATTCTACATATCAGTAAGTATGTATGGCTTGGCTGTTTCGTTACTTACTTTAGATCAGAAACTAAATATTCGTCTCACCTCCATGATGACGGTAGCGAAACAGCGAAGCCATACATACTTTCTGATATGTAGAATTTGTTCGAGTTAGGGTCGATAGAGTTAGGCCGTGTATATTCAGAAGCTTGGCTCCACATTAGATCTGATGTCTTTTTCACAGGGCAAACCTTTTGTGGTCGTCGAGGTAACATTTTACATGAAATGTTTTTGGTGGGATTAGTATTTGAGGCGTTGCATGAAATAAGATTGAGCAAAGCTAAGACTGAGCAAACCTTGATTTCTCTAGTTAACTAGTTAAACCAACTACTACAACGATCCATAGTTACACTTTAGGGCTTGCGCTCACTTAAGACACGATAGTCTTAAGACAGATTATTGCAATACAAAACACAGGAAGATGCACACACAGACAAACAAACATTAACTTTCCAGAAGAAGTTATTGCATAAATTCCTAATTCTAGCTACTCATGGGACTAGACGCATTTATGCACGGTTTTTGAGATTTTTTTAAAAGGTGTTTTGTCACTAGCGTTGCTGATTGGTTAACTTTTTGACGTTAGCCAATTTAAAGTGATAGTGAAGAGATAAGTTTATCTTCCCGGATATTTTATTGGCTAGTTTGATAGGAACTCCTGTCAACTCAGAAACTGGGCATTAGTCGAGTATTATACTGCCGTACATAGTGATGCCACATAGTGTGGGGGTCCACCCGTGATCCATCACTCGCTGACTGATGAGACGGCTCACAAATGCGCCACACCGATGTTATTGAACGGAGTAAAATGGGATTAAATTATTGGTTTGTTTTGAAAAATATATTTAACATGGAGCCTGCAACATCGTTGCACCAAAATTTGTTTATCCGTATAAGCGTACATATATAGCAAAATGTAGTATCCCTCTGTTTCCTGGGATTCAAATTACGTTATTTCATTTCATTATCCATAGAGACCAAACCTACACAAAAGTAATTTATTTCTTCATTCATATTAATATTTAATAATAAATTTTAAAATGCACAAAAAGTATTACCTTGATAATTATAATTTACCACCTTAGATTTTTATCTACACAGCGCTGAATTCATGCTTTAAATTACCTGCCATATTTTTGCAAATAAATTAAAAATGTAATTCCCGTTTTCCAATCTAATATTCGATTTTAGATACGGTGTATTCGTTTTTTAACCCTTTAGGCTTTATACAAACAGCGCGCTGTATAAACTGTTAATTAACCCCAAGTTCGCCTAAAGCGTTCGATAAACAGAACACCCTGTGTAAACGTAGATAATGATTAAATTTTCAGCGGAATAAAAAATTGCGGCTTCCGATATGTGTGGAAAAGGAAGGCCCCCGCGGCGGGGCCCAGTGCCCCGCGGCCTGGGGCCTCGGTGAGCGGACACGGAAGGGGCGGGGCCTCAGGTGATGTACTCGTGTTATTCTCCTTGCGCGGCCAATTATTACACACCCTGTAGCTCGAGGCCGCGATTTTTCATTCTTTTGAGCGCTCCCATAAAGGTTCAATCTACTTTTTCCGTTATCATAACAATGGCTTCCTTTATGTTTTCTTTTTTACCTTTTACTTATTGATTTAGTGCTACATTATAAGATTAGTTCTATTTGTTTTCATTTAAAATTATTATGATCTAAAACAAGTAGTTTTTACCTTATATTTGTAATTACAAAAATTAAATTGAAATAATGTGTTATCTATATATGTTACAGTTTTGAATCAAGCAGAGATCAGCTTGGCGATTTATATTAGGAATTACAACCTAGACACGAGTTAGATCATTGAAAAAAATCATTACATTTTAATTTTTCATTAATTTAAAAATGTCATTACTGTTTTGCCGTCTGTTAAAGATAGCGTGTACTTAATCTGTATTAAATAATGTTTGTACACTCCACCGATCTAATTACATCCGATACTTAATTTATCTAATTTATCTGTTAAGAGCGTTTACGGCGTTCACGCTCAATTTGGCTTAAAACTGTACTTTTCAAACTTGAAAAAATCATCAACCACTTATCTTTATAAAAATGTTGATTACTTATTTTTATAGGAAATTTCACTGTCTATATAGTTAGTAGAGAAAAAAAAAATGATTTATAGAGTATCTCGATACCTTAACACAGGTTTTCTTAAATTTGTTTTGTTATTTTTTTTCTACAAATAATTCAAAACTACTATAAATCGCTGCGCGCAAAGCAATTCAAATATCCGCCGCGAGGCTTGTATGGAAACTTGACATTATGCGTAAACGCTCTCAAGTTCAGTAATAGCCTTCGTCATCATCACTATCAGCAACCTCTCACTCACAGTGTAAAAATATACAGTAGATCATATTTAAACAAGACCGAATCGAGTGCAGATTTTAAAGAGCGGAATAATAAATGCGCGTGAAACTTGTTTTTGTGTTGCAAGTTGCAACATTTCCCTACACGGCAGAGTTACTATAGGTCTACCAGAATCTGATGGCAAATTTTGACAGCAGATTTTCAAAAAATATCCTTGATCATTGGATAAATTTATATATTTGCATGTTTTACACACATAATCAGCTGCTATAAGGGAAAAAAAGAATCAAAATGTTTTATTCCAATTACCCCGGTATGTATCGCTAGAGTCAATTTACTTTCTCACTTTTTGCCATCAGATTCTGGTAGACCTATACTTAATGTATCCCTTTGTATTTGACATTGTGTCCCTTAAAGCCTATACCATATTAAACCATTTTAGGGTTCCGTACCCACAGCGAAAAAACGGGACCCTATTAATGAGACTTCGTTGTCTGTCCGTCTGTCTGTCTGTCTGTCTGTCTGTCTCCAGGTTGTATCTCAAGAACCGCTATAGCCAAAAATCTGAAATTTTCACAGATTGTGTATATCTGTTGCCGCTATAACAACAAATACTAAAAACAAAATAAAAATTATATTTAAGGGGGGCTCTCATACAACAAATGTGGTTTTTTTCCCTTTTTTACTCTATATCGATAATGGCAACAGATAGGCACTTGAACATTTCAAAAAATCCTTAATTATATGTGTACTTTAATAATTAATCATAAAATTAAAATAAATTTTAAGGGGGGCTCCCATACAAAAAACAGGCCTATTTTTGCTCTATAACGGTACGGAACCCTTCGTGCGCGAGTTTGACTCGCACTTGGCCGATCTTTTACACAACATATTTTTATGTTTCGGCAAAGAGCGCATATATGCCTTTGCACCTAACCGTTTTAAGGACTCGAAGATATAGTAGCTAGTGTCCTCGTTCAAACTTTGTGGTCCGAGTTGGCCTCAAGTTGGCCACAAGATGGCCTGTTCGGCCACATGGCCGCCCCCGAGCCCATCAATCTCAGGCCAGTCAGAGCTTCAGCCCGTTTGATTAATTCATAGCTTCAGATTTCGAAATCTAAGGCCAGCGCGCCAACGTGATGCTAAGATTTAAAGAAAGTTTCCTTAAACCGTTTCGCGTAGAAAATATAGAAATGAGAAGGACAGGAATATGTGCTTCTGCATTTTGTATATTATTGTATGTATGTGTATAATAATTGTACTATACAAACAGCGCGCGTGTATTTTTCAGTCAGATTTGCAACACGTCAATACGTATTGCGTTTTCCAGCAAACCTGCGAAACTCTTTATTTAAGGCTGAGTTGATACAAAATTCTCTTTCTAAGTGGGTCAAAATATGAAATCAAATAATATAACATATATGGCAAAACAACGACGCATAACAAATTGTGTACCTCATAAGTCCTATCAAAACTTTAAACAATCAAATTAAAGGTAGAATACTTGCTAGTAAACATAATTGTAATTTTGTAACTAAAATTGTTATCCAGAACCGAACCAGGAAACTTTGAAAATTATCTTACACACGTCGCCTGTGAGGGCTAAAATAATGAAACACAAATAACAATATCGGTTAAATTTAAAATCTATTTGCTGTGTTATTTTAGGCGGGTGTCGGCCTGATGAGACCACAGAATTAATTAGGTATGTACAATTTCCCCACTGTGAATTATCATACATATCTATTATCTATACAGGTATAACAAAATAAAGTGATAATGCTTAAGGGTGTGTAACAAAATATATCTTATATACAGTTCACTGTGAAAGTAGCAGCGCCGAAAGAGCAAAATATTTTTGCGAATTGTATGGACAAGCGCCCCAGTGTCATGTATTTTCCCTTACAAATGTTAAAAAAGTTAATCTTTCAGCGCTGCTACTTTCACAGTGAACTCTATACAAGGGACACATATCACACCCTAAAGTATTATCACATAGTTTTTTTACATCCTGTATACGTACATCCATACTGATTCTGTCTTTCTGTATGTTGCCTCTTCACGCCCAAACCGCTGAACCGATTTTTCTGACATTTGGAATGGAGATACTTTGAGTCCGGGAAAGGACATAGAATACTCTTCATCCCAGAAAAATGTAGGGTTCCCGCGCGATAAACGAATTTAAAGTAAACTACAGAAGTAAGTATAAAATACCTAATATTATAGGCTGTAAGCTTAAAAAATATATCTTCGCTTTCGATACCGATCATGTATTTAAAAGTGAAGCCGTATTGTTACCCCAAAGTTGATTTATCATTTGGAGTTGTTGACAAGATGAGATGGTTTGATCCCGGCGTTATTAACTAGACCGCGATAATCCGATGTCCGTAGGGTTGCCAACAGTGCTGTTTTCCCAGGACACCTCCATTTGTATCGTCCTGGGACGTCGTGCATAGTTTTTAACCCCCGGCAAAAAAGAGGAGTCTGCCTGTCTGTCTATCTGCCTGTCTGACCGCCGGTCTGCATGTCTACGATGTCTGCGATGCCTCAGACAGGCACACAGACACACACAATATACACACAGATAGACTGTGTTTGTTCGTGGTATTATAACATTCAAACGGGTGGGACGATATTGATATATTTTTTTTTTTTGTTTAAAAGCTGATAGTATCGAGAGTGTTCTTAGCCACAGTTAATTTCCATCAGCCAGCCAAAAAAGAATTCAGTTCAACTTCATGAAAGGTTGTAAGCCACTTCCAGTGATTTCATCGATAATTTAAAGAGTTTTGAATCGTGGGTTTTAAAATTTCTTAATTTAGTGAGTGAGCAGCGTTCTTGTTTTTTATACTTTAATAACTAGTTTTTAGCTCATATTATGGTTTAAATACTTCTAAATATTTTGTTTACTCAATTTTAGTTCAGTAGTTCTTAATTTAACTAGCAGCTGCAACAACAATTATTATTCTACTACTGCGTCCTGTATTAAAACTAAATAATTATCTAGGCCCTGTAGCCAAAACGATTTCTTTATCGCTTCTTTATAGAATTGCCGATTAAAATGTATGGAATTCACATATAAAGCGTTCGATAATATGAAGTTGACGTTCGACTCCTGTAATGTCAATTCCATATATTTTGATCGGCAACTCTACAAAGAAACGATAAAGGAAACGTCTCGGCTAGGGGCTCTGGTTATTGCAACCTCAAATCCTGGCTTTTTCAATTAGAGATTGACAACCCTAGCTGTCCGCCATCTTGTGTCACAATACGCCATTTTGAATAGCTATTTGTCATGGTTTATTAATTATTGGCCGTGTCGTCGTAATTTATTTCTACGGCCAAAGAAAATAAGTTTATCTTCGTTGTGTTCTGCGAAAGCGACATTAAAATATCTATACTATAAGGTCCTTTAAAATTATACAGCGCGTTTTATAATAAACTAGATGATGCCCGCAACTCCGTTGCGCCAAAATTCGTTTATCGCGCGGGAACCGTACATTTTACCGGGATAAAAAGTATCTTATGTCCTTTCCCGGGACTCAAAGTACCAAATGTCAGCCAAAATCGGTTCAGCGGTTTAGGTGTGAAGAGGTAACAGACATACAGACAGACACACTTTCGCATTTATAATATTAGTATGTATATGGATGGTTGGTGCTCAAAGTAGCAAAGTTAATAAAGATACCTTATGCCAACATCTAAATTCTAATGTATCACTCTAATTAAAGCAAATAAATAATTATTAAATTTTGTAATCACTATTAGATGCTATCATTATTTAGATTTGGAATAAAATGAAACATAATATAGTATTTAAATAAAGGGTTATTAAACCATAGAATTTAAAATATACAAGCTTTTTGAAGTATTCGGTAATTGTCAATAATTGCCGGCCGTGGCCACTCGTTTTGGTGCTTTTATTAGCCGACTTCCAAAAAGGAGGATGTTATAAGTTCGGCTGTGGATATTTTTTTATGTATGTTCAATGATTACTCCGCCGTTTGTGAACCGATTTTAAAAATTGTTATTTCGTTGTATAGGGTATGATCGTGGTTTAGTACCATGTTCATAAAAGTGGTGACCTGATGATGGGATCCATGAGTAATCAAGGGAACTCCTCAAAATTTAAATGGAAACATATGGTAATTTTGGTTTTATATGAAGTATTCTAGGCACATGTTACCAAATAGTAATATTTTGCACCATCATATGCCATAACCATGGTTCCAACTTCGAAGGTGCTGAACAGAACTCCGACCTCCTTGTAGATACATGTTTGGGGGTTTCGGCTTTGTTTTAAGAACTGAAAGTATATTATGCTACTAAGCATATTAGATTATTCATCATCATTATTTATCATGATTATTCATCATTATTTAAAATTGAAAAAGTGGCTTTTTCAGAACTCTTCTAAAATTCAACGATTTCTCTACTCAATCTTCACACTTTTGAAGTCGGTGCTAGCCCTTAAAATTACTAAAATCGTTTGATTCATATTTAAATTGGCTGGTACCGCCTTCAAGTGTTAAGATTGAGTAGAGAAATCGTTGAATTTTAGAAGAGTTCTGAAAAAGCCACTATTTAAATAATAACAATTATTTAATACTTTTTTGTGAGTTGGAAGTCGGTTTACAATTTTTTGTTTAAAAATAATAAGAATGGGGCCTCTCCATGTTGGCTCATGATGGACCAATACGAGCGATTACAAACGTACTTGGTATATTCGTCTGTGATTTTGACCAATAATATCGACGTCGGTTCTGCGTGTATTAGGAAATTTTACAATCATGGTTAGCCATTATGATTTATGGCCTAAGATCCCACCATAGAACGACTTTCACCGAGCTGGTTAAGGGATGAAAAGTATTTTATATTCAATTACGTATGTCAATATTGCTAGTGGGTTGCCTAAAAAATGTCAGTCCAGAATAAAAAAAAAACAATTAAAAAAAATTTTTTGTAACATTGCACTGGTAGTACGGGAGCCCTAGAACATTTTTTTTTATTACTATCAAGCTAATTTTTTGTGAGTAGATTCATTTTGATAAGACGAACAACATTTTTTTCTGTGAAAAATCTTGAAAGTGGTAGATAACAGAAATAGAAAGGATTTCATACTTTGACTTGATGGTCCTAAAATATAGATTGTTCTATTTGTAGGACAATATTACTCTTAAATTATATAACTATTAACTTATCAATATACAAAAAATCAGCTTGTTAGGGTTCCGTTTTAGGGTTCAGTAGTCAACCAAGTTTTTTTGATTACGGAACCCTATAACGGAACACTAATAAAACACAATTTTTCGTGCACTTTTTCCACTATATTAAGAAATTATCCCTATAACGGAACCCTAACGAGCTGATTTTTTGTAATGAATCTATATTAAAAAAAAATTAACCGAAATTTTTTTTTTCTTAGTGTTTATTTCGAAAGATATAAAAAAAAACACACGAAAAATCAAATAGAGAAGATCCGCCCGTCGTAACTACAATTTTATGCTCAGCTAAAATGATTCTTATTGCAATGCGTACACGCTTGGCACTCGCGTTCACAAGGTTATCGTTTTGGAATTGAGGTAAGTGCTCGCCTTAAGACAAATTGAAAAAAATAATAATAGAGGAGCAGACCTAAATTTTTACACGCACCTGACGTGACTTAGATTATAGATTTTTACTTTACAAAATTACAGACATCGGAGGTGGCTAAATTGTTTTATATCGCATGGGACGGAATGGAAATCAGGCGGCCAGGTGGCGGTATTGTTTGGGCATATTGAATTTTGGCGGAGTTATAAAATAGCCGTATTACATGGGTATCGGACTGCATACATTTGAATAATGTACAGATGGCGCGCCTCTTAACTATTTATGCGCTCCTAGTATTTTAATACAGATTTGGGTGATTTTTAATACGGATTTTGGAATAAATTTTTATGTTTTAACCGAAATTGATCATTTATAATTTGATCCCAAATCGATCAAATAAATGGTTGACGATGCTTTTTGGTTATTGAATAAATTAAAAAAAAAACTTTGCCTTTGACTGCCTTTTAAGAGAAAATACGCTCTCTTCTCTTCGTGTTGTCCTATGTTATCTTCATTGGCATGTCCCATACTATACTAATATTAAAAAAAACCGGCCAAGTATTATGGTTCCGCAGCAGCAATAAGGTTTATTTTTATGAAATTAAAAGGTTTTTGATTTATTTTTATATTTCAGTTGATTTAATTAACTAATAAAATAAATAAATATAAAAAAAAAAACTACTTGCTAGATTTCGTTCAAACCAATTTTCATTGGTAGTTTTTATAGTAAAGTACATCATATATTTTTTTAGACTTATCATGCCCCTACTTTAGAAGTTAGGGGGGGGGACACACATTTTAGGACTTTGGAAGAGTCTTTCTCGCAAACTATTCAGGTTAGAAAAAATGATATTAGAAACCTCAATATGATTTTTGAAGACCTATCCATAGATACCCCACACGCATAGGTTAGATGAAAAAAAAATTGATTTAGTTGTACCTATGGGGACCCCTAAATTTTTTAATATTATTTCCATTATTGTATCAAAATCTTAATGCGGTTTAATTTTAACATTTTATTGTATGACGAAAAATCTCTAAACCATGGGAGAAAAAAGGTTAACAAGGGTTAGAAAAAAATCGCGAAAAAACACCCTGTATTATTGCATCAATTTATATAGTGTTGCTGGTAAGGAATCATTTCTGGAAAGTAATCGTATATGGCAAAGTAAAAAGTTTCAAGCCCTTTCATTTGATATATGTGTGGATGTGCTACAGCTTGGGTACGGCTTCCATACAAAAATGCCCCTTGTTGATTATTCTTTGCCATCCCGTTTGAATACTACGAAGCTACGAACAAACCCACAGTGACTTATAAACCACTCTTTTCCCCTTAGGGGTTAAAACTTTGTAAATAATTCCATGAAAATACACCTAACACGTGTCCCTATTAAGCGTGCCTCGTTTCGGATGACCAAATTAATTATGTTCGTGAAAAAAAGGTTGGCATAGACGAACGCGGTGCATCTGAGTCCTGACACTGATTTATTGCGGTCCGGGGATGGCTGCATTACCTTATCTCTTTACTTTAACTATTTTTGTGAAGACTAGATGAGTAAATAGAGTACTAGAGGGGTTGAGACGGAATCGAACAGCTATGAAAATGCATGAGAGAATTTTCTGTAGACATCCTATGTCATTGTGATCTGACGAAGATTACTAGCATTGTATTATCAGAGAAGTTGATTCATATGCAGATGGCTAACCTACGTAAATTGGTCGCGTTTTGTCAAACCCAATTAACAGATCACGAATTACATTGAATTGACATAATTCGACCAAAAGACGTTGGTCTGTCAAATGCCTATGAATCAATTTCTTCGATGGTATGTACCATCACTACCATCATTAGCACAAATACTCGTTAATAGTGACTTAGTGTTTATAATACTTTGTTTTTGTACAATTACAATAAAAAGTAACAGGTTAACATAAACGGACTTTTAGGTGCCTACTTGAGTGTTAATTAAAATAAGTACCTATATTATAATTTTTTATTCGCAGTTAATAAGGAGCCTGAACAGAAACAGAATTGAAACGCTAGTTCTCTAAATTTCTATTCTGTCAAGTGTCACTAAGGGCCAACCCACACGTACCACAACCACACGACATCGCAACGACAAAATGTCGCCGAGCAGTGGTTACGTGTGAATGGTGTCGCTGCAGCTTTTTGTAGTTGCGTTGTGGTACCGACAAAATGCCGACGTGGTTGCGTTGTCGCCAGTAGTTGCGATGTGGTTCCGATGTGGTTACGTACGAAAGTCAATGAAACGGAGGGGGGGGGAAGAGCGCGGGCGATGTGCGCGCACTGTCGTTGCATCGACGCAACGTTGTGGTTGCGATGTGGTTGCGATGTGGTTGCGATGTGGTTGCGATATGGTTGCGATGTGGTCGGCCGTGGTTGCGATGTGGTCGGTATCTAACAAGTGGTCGACAACGACTGCAAAATGAGGTACGTGTGAATGGTCCAGTTCATTTACAATACGAAATATACGCCCGACCACGTGGTGTGGTTGCGGTTGTCGTGTGTCGTGTCGTCATCATTGATACCGAGCAAAAAATGTTTAAAAAATCACGTTTGTTGTATGGGAGCCCCCCTTAAATATTAAATTTATTTTATTTTTAGTATTTCTTGTTATAGCGGCAACAGATCAAATACATAATCTGTGAAAATTTCAACTCTCCAGCTATTACCGTTCTTGCGTTACAGCCTGGAGACAGACGGACAGACATCGAAGTCTCAGTAATAGGGTTCCGTTGGGTACGGAACCCTAAATATATATGGAATTTGACATAAGGCATCGCAACCGCCATATTACGCAATGTTTTTTGTAACAAAAATAATGTGGTAGTACTTCAACAAGTTATAATATGAAATATATACTAATATAATAGTTTAAGAAATTAGCTATATCGGCGCTGTTACTTTCACAGTGAACTCTATACATTGGACACAGTACACATTACACACCCTTAATTATTATCATCACATTGTTTTGTTACAATTTTTTTCGAGCTTCACTTATTAACCAAAAAAGTGAATAATAAATTTTTAATTAGCACACATAAAGTACACTCGAGGTGGACAGTAAAAAATAGGAAACCCTACGAACGGGCTGAGCTCAGCCTGATGGCACGGAACTGATAGGGCACGGAGCCCTCGACCTGAGGGCGCGGAAGGGACAACACTCACCTGACAGTCATCACTGATAATTTCATTCTCAGATTATGAACGACCCAACAGGATATTTGAAAACGTGTATTTTCGCACTTGTAGTTCCGGAGATATGCGAACACAAACATAAAAACACACATATGTATTACGTACATACATAGTACATACACTTTTGTGCACATTTGTTCAGACGCTGATATAGACTAACATACGAAAACTGGGCAGTTCTGGAAATATTACATACATGATACACTAGATGACGCCTGCAACTCCGTTGCATCAAAGTTTGTTTATCGCGAGAGGACTGAACATTTTTCCGGGATCAAATTATCCTATGTCCTTTCCTGCCTACTTAGCACAGGGATTATTACTTGTTTCCGATCTAGAAGAAATAGATATATGTATATATATATATATATATATATATATATATATATATATATATATATATATATATATATATATATATATATATATATATATATATATATATGTATATATATATATATATATATATATCAATTATATTTATTTCAATATAAATACCCGTCGATCGTGTAAAAACGAGACACAATAGCTTATCTACTGTTATCGCGGCCGCATGTGGCCGCTTGGGGCTTGATGAATTAATCGCCATGCTAACCCAGCTGGGACTCGATGTGTCTCCAATAACTCCATACCCAGCAAAATCGGTTGAGCGGTTTGGGCGTGAAGAGGTAACAGACCGACACACTTCCATATATTATATTAGTATGGATATTGGATGCACAGTAATGAAAACAGCGGATCTTAAATGGCCACTTTGGAGAATCATAATATTATTATGATCTGGGGACACGGTAGTGTCCCCGCCGAGACGAGCCAAGCGAAGCGCAAGGGCACTACCTACCTTTTCTCGGAGTGTTTCGCTGTTTTTTTGAACCTTCATAGAATTGGTTTCCGTTGTAGCAGATAGTTCATATTTTCAGGATATGATGTCATCAATAGACTCATTAAGCATACAAAGTCTCAATTGAACAACTCTCAACTTTTAGATTTTATAGATATCTAAAATACGCCGATTTCGTCACTGACACACTGATGGTCATCAAAATGTTTGGCTACTTCCTGAAGTGCTAGAAAGCCGAAATTTGGTATGTAATCTAAGTTTAGTATACAAATAACAAAAAAAAATCATAAATCATTGTAATTTTCGCCCCCCATCCTCTAAAATGGGGGGGGTGGAAGTTGACCCTCATAGAGTTGGTTTCCAATATAGCAGATAGTTCATATTCTCAGGATATGATGTCAATAATAGACTTATTAAACATACAAAGTCTCAATTGAATAGGTCTAATACTTAGGATTTTATTGATATCTAAAATACGCCGAAATTTGGTTACGCCGTAAAATAAGTTTAGTAGGGGTAATGGAAGTTTAAATATGAGACTTTCACCAATCTTATGAATTAGGACATGAAAGTTTACACGGGACAGACAATAACTAAAAACCTCTTAATTAAAAATATTAAAAAAAAAAACTAAAAAGACTGCCTAGCAAGTAGCAACTTACAAAAAGGACTGAAATCCCACCAAAAACATTTCAATCGAGTTCCTTTTAGTGTGTTACTTACGTTGTATAAGACCTTAGCAGAAAGTATAGCCTGTTATGGTTTGAGTAGCTACGGTCGCACTTTTCAGACGTACTTAGATCCAATCTTTAAATTACAGTGTAGACTACTTAAAACTATAGTGCCGTTAAAAATAAAAGAAAAAGTTAAAAATAACTATTTGGGATTGTTCAATTATTGTAAGGTATTACCGGTTTACGAAAAACGTGACTATATCATGCTCTCTGATCAATTTCATAACTATAATACAAACTACGAGAAGGTACCATCTATAGTCACAAGAAGTATATCAAATAAAAAAATTTTAATACCTAAACACACTAACTTCTACGGTACTCGTACTTCAGACTATATAATACCTACTCTAATTAACACCTTGCCCCCTGAAGTGCGAAGTAAAATAACACCTGTCAATATAAAAACAGTCCTTATGAACTACTTTACGAATAAATTAGTAACAACGTAGCATCCTGTATAGTACAAGTACGAGCGAGCGGTGCATACGACAGCCGGCTGCGCCTGCGCCGCGCGCCGCATAATGTTCGCAGTAATGAGACGGTCGAGACGTAGTAGACGTATTAATAGCATGCGCGTCCGCTGTCGTACGCACCAAGCGCTCGGCTGTGTTATGTGAATGATCAATTAAAATATTATAAATATGTGAGCTGTACACAATTTCGAAATCACTTATGTCGTGTTGAACGAAATATTATCTCGGTTTGGTGGGGTTTTCATATTTTTTATAAAATATGAAAACCTTACTTTACTAAATCGAGATAAAAATGTGCAAGGTAGAACTTTTGAGCGTGATTACCTACGTTTAGAGAAATATTTTGTACTGTGTCTACTCTTTCTTGACAAACTGTAAAATGTAGGTTGTATATTATTACTTTAAAATTGTGGTAGTAATTTGTAGCTTTTATTTAGTTTTATAAGGAGCGTGAACCAGCAACAAGATAAACCTGTCAGGGTTTTTTGTTGCTGTATATTAAAATGTATCTTATGTATTTTGGTTAATAAATAAATAAATAAAAATAAATAAATAAATGTAAAATGTTACCTCGACGACCACAAAAGGTTTGCCCTGTGAAAAAGACATCAGATCTAATGTTAACTCCAACAAATTCTACATATCAGTAAGTATGTATGGCTTGGCTGTTTCGTTACTTACTTTAGATCAGAAACTACATATACGTCTCACCTCCACGACAGTAGCGAAACAGCGAAGCCATACATACTTTCTGATATGTAGAATTTGTTGGAGTTAGGGTCGATAGAGTTAGGCCGTATATATTCAGAAGCTTGGCTCCACATTAGATCTGATGTCTTTTTCACAGGGTAAACCTTTTGAGGTCGTCGAGGTAACATTTTACATGAAATGTTTTTGGTGGGATTATAATATTATGAGCAATATTATTATATATTCATTTTTTTAAATCGCAAAATGGTCACTTTGCATGCAGTTCATATTAGTAGGAGAGGTGATGCTATTTTTTGCAAAGTCATTTCATACCGACCAAATTTTTGTCCATTAGTAGATTAATCTATATCTATACTAATATTATAAAGCGGAAGAGTTTGTTTGTTTGTTTGTTTGAACGCGCTAATCTCAGGAACTACTGGTCCGATTTGAAAAATATTTTCAGTGTTAGATAGCCCATTTATCGAGGAAGGCTATAGGCTATATTTTATCACGCTCAGACTTGGAGCGAAGAGGAAAATGTGGAAAAAAAGGGGGAAATTATTTGAAAGGGCTTAGGCTTCTTACAGACGAACGGCACGTGTTGGCGGCAGTCGACGGCTGTCGACGGCAGTCTACGGCACATGTTGGCGGCAGTCGACGGCAGTCGACAGCACGTGTCGGCGGCAGTCGACGGCACGTGTCGGTGGCAGCCGACGGCAGCCGTCGACAGTTTATGACGCTTGCAGGGGCCTACCACGACCTTTCCTAAAACTATAATGTTTCCAGCACTTTGTTGTAAGATTACAATTACATTACCGTACTCACTTTTCAAATATAATAATTTTACTAAAAAACAGTAAACATGCAAAACATTGTTATATCCGCTGTGAAATGTCAACTTTTAAAGATCGCTAGTTTGATGTTAAAGTAATATTGCTTGTCTGTCAAACGGTGTCGCTTAGTATAAATAGGTGGTGGTAGGCCCCTAGTTCTGACGTACCTCCTAAAGGTACGCGTCCACAGGTCGGTATCGTACGCAACGGACGAAGTCATTTTATACCGTACAAAATTTATACAGGTGAATGTTTCTACTTTGTAAATAATAATAAAAACCGTCAGTCGTTATTATGACGGTGGAGAAACTGTCAGCCAGCGATATAACCAATAACCATATTTCGCGCAATGTATTTGAATTCTGAGGGCCTCGCGTAGTAACTTTGGCACATGAACTTACGACGTTTCCACCTACAAACATTCAGCTGACGACATTTTTTGTTTGAATTAACAATAAAATAGTCTCTTATAGCAATTAATTGGGTATTACATTAATTTAATACTCAATAATATTGACATTATAAAGATACCATTTCTCACCCAACAATGGTTCATATCTAGGCAGATTATTATAGACATTTACCTATCAATCCCCAAGCGGCAACCGGCTGCCGCATAACAATTGAAAATTGTCTGCAATACCCACGATAGAGGTGTTAAGTCCGATAGGTGTTATTTCAGTTTTAGCATGTAACAACAGATGGCGCTTTACAAGCACGCATATACAAAGTGTAACAAAACTAAGCGATAATACTTTAGGGTGTGTATGTGTTCCTTATGTAGAGTTTACTGTGAAAGTAGTAGTGCTGAAAGAGCACATTATTTTATTTTATTTGCAGATTATTTTATTGGGTACACAGAATTGAGAGAAGTGAAATCTATATAATTCTTCCTCACAAATATTGGCTATCGAATTTATTACTTACCGAATAAAATTGCTATATGAGACAATTTTATAGTTAATTCAAACGAAAATCGCCGTCAGCTGAATGTTTGTAGGTGGAAATGTCGTCTACGCGACGCCCTCAGATACATTTATTGCCTTTTTATCCCACTGATACTGAAGTAGCTGACGATCAATACTCTTAAGTATTAATAGAATACTATTATTGTTACGATTTTCGCTCGGTATGAAATGACTTTTCAAAATGAGCACCACCTCCCCTACTAAAACATTATGTCTATTCTGTATTCGGCGAAACATAGCGGTAGCGATCATTGACTCCCTGTCAAAAACTTATATTTCGATGACAAAGAGTTTTGTCGGAGGTGAGTTTGTAAATTAACTACAGCGAAAGTATTATTTTTTATTAAAATGTTTTTGATTTAAACCCTTTGAAATATTGTGCTCTATATCTCATATTTTTTTACATTTCGTAATTATATTGGAACTAGGTAAATCGGGTATCAAGAAATAACAAAATGGGGTTTCAGCCCGCCTTAAAATTAGCAGGATAAAACAATAAAAATACTAGGCTATGAGCAACAATTATATATTCATAACAATAAACCTTGGCAACATTTTTAAAAATAATAACAACTGAAATAATACACGTTACACAGTCAACAATTATAGCATTATTATAACTCTTGCAAACAAGCAAAAGCAATAGAAAATCCATATTTTCGCTACCATCTATATTTTCTAGTTTTACAAACAGTTCAGTTCAGTTCAGTTAACATTTTGAGATCCTTTTTAACCCCCGATAAAAATAGAGTTTGTGTGCCTATGGGATCTTAGCATCTAAACGGGTGGACCTATTTTGATCTAGTTTTTTTTTCTTTGACAGCTGACATTATCAACAGTGTTCTAAGCAATAGCACTAAGCGGGCTAATGATGATGGCTCTGTGCTGAAAAAATTAGGTTTATACATGAAAGGCTGTAAGCAACAGTGGATGATCGATTCAATTTTTCATTCTGATCCCTGAATCTTCATTGATGATTGTCTCCCACTTCGACCACGGTGACAGCTATATTGTATTAAATCGGGGTTTTTTTCCTAATTATGTTATTAGCAATAAGACAGCAGCTCGCTGATGCTGCAGGGTTTATCGCAGCATTCGCTGACGACGAACCGTTTGCCGCGATTGAGGCCCATGGCGCGGGCCTTCTGGTGGCTCATCCAGGGCCACTGGTTCTCCTGCTCCTTGTAATATGGTGACAGGATCGCGTCTGAAATTTTTGGTAAAAGTTAAGGGAATTGACAAATCCATACTAGGAACTCTCTTAAATTTTTAGGTCTTGTAATTAAGTAGTATTATATTAAACCCGGCCGCACATTGTCCGAAATTTCTGATCAGAAACATTTGAACGTCCGCCGGACCGCCACTCCGCACACTATCCGAAATTTCCTTTCGGCGAGTTCGAGCTCACTCGGCTCAGTACAAAATGTAAGAGAGAGCGCGATCCGATTTTCTGATCAGAAACATTTGAACTGCCATCCGATCGACGTCATCTGACACATAATGTCAGACGCCCGCCGGAACGCACTCTGCTCATATGTTTTGTGTCTGACGTCCGGTCCGGATGAGTTGTCAGATGCCGTCTATCGGATGGCAGAAATTTTTAATTGCGTTCCGGCGGGCGTCCGAAATTTTATGTCAGATGACGTCGATCGGTAGCAGTTCACATGTTTCTGATCAGAAAATCGGATCTCGCTCTCTCTTACATTTTGTACTGAGCCGAGTGAGCTCGAACTCGCCGGAAGGAAATTTCGGATAGTGTGCGGAGTGGCGGTCCGGCGGACGTTCAAATGTTTCTGATCAGAAATTCGGACAATATGCGGCCGGGCTAAGTAGTGTGGGCTCCAGCCCCATATTCGGCTAAACTACTACACTTTTGTTCTTGAGGTGAAAGAAAACTCCAGCTAGTTAGCTTAGCGATGCGCTATATGGGCAAATTCATCATCATAATTTTTATTATTGGGCATTTCTCATAAAAGAATTTCTTTCAGCGCTGATACTTTCACAATGAACAAGGGAGGGTATTTTTCATACCCCCCCCCAACACTCCCAACTCCTAACCTTAATGTTTATCAACCCTCTTTTTTTATTACAAATAATTTGAGTCTATGGGCTTTTCGCCCATATCCTTTGTATGTCGCTTTTTTATGTAATTTGTTCTCGTAAATTAGTACGGGAACATGAACATCAACCCTCTTTGACTACTCACTATACATTCCCCCTTCATCACCCCTCTTCTCCGGGCTCACGTCCATACAGAAGAGTGCCAGCGCCCGAGCCAGGTTGCGGCCGCAGTACGTCTGAGGTACCAGCTCCTGCGAAGGCTGCATGCCACCGATGTGGCCGCAGCAAGCCGATAGCATCGCGAACACGGTCAACAGAAACAGAGATTGTTGAGAGTTCATCTGTGAAATAAGAGACAAAAGTGTCAGCTCATGGGACAGAGGTCTAAAGAAGAAGACGAAAGGTTCGTCTTTCGTTCAGATTTGCAGAAGTTAGATTACGCGTAAGCTATCCGCGGATGTGGCTTTCTATAAATTTTATTTAGAACTAATTTAATAGACGTAGCTTGATTAGGATGCGTTTTCACCGGAGCTGAGTTTCATTTGTCTGACCTCACTAAGTGCCCTCGCTAGCAATTTCGGTGACCACTTAATAAGACCTATTACAATAGCAAAAGGTTTACGGTAAAGCTAGTTTGTACCCCACTAAAACTAGCAATTAGATTTATTATAGCTAACACTTAATAAGCGTTAAAAAAATCCCACCAATGACGACTGAACGGAGAGCATATTTCTTCTGCGCCAGAAAAATCACATACCAGGCGACCATACTACACAAGGATTTGACTATGCTACAATCGACTACCTACTGATGTTTAGGGGTTATTATTGGTGTCGTTTTTTTTCAGCCCTGTTGGGCAGAGGAATGGGCAGAAAGTGAGCAGGGAAGTGGGCAACGCGAGAATGTAAATTGCGCTGCCACTCGGCGCAGCAAAAATGTAGAGGGCTGAGTGTAAACGCTCTCTCGCGTCGTTACTGCCGGAAAAGTATTCAGAGCAATGTTGCCGGCAGCGCGAGTGGCTGAATATAAACGTCCCATATGATCTACTGCTACTGTATAGATACTTGAGCAGAAAATAAATTTACTCGAAAAAACACCTTCATTTGGTCGAGCATGCATCGACCAGAGAGTCAGACAAAAGATGATTTTTTACTCTACAGTTTTACAACTATTTTTCTGCTTTGTGCAGTCAGAAATGTTTTGCAGTACTTAAACGTAAGCAGTAGATAAAAGTCGGCCAATTGCGAGTCGAACTCATTTAAGAAGTGTTCCGTACGTTCGTTATAAAGCAAAAATAGGCCATAAATATTTTTTTTTTGTATGGGAACCCCCCTTATTTTGTTTTTAGTATTTGTTGTTATAGCGGCAACAGAAATAAACAATCTGAGAAAATTTCAGATCTTTACTATAGCGGACCTTGAGATACAGCCTGGAAACAGGCAGACGGTCTAATAAGGTCCCGTTTTTACCCTTTGAGTACGGAACCATAAAAAGCACAAAACAATCGTGATGAAATTATGTAGTAGATTTTAACACAACTTAGTTACGATTACAAGTAAAAACTTTATATTACAGTAACTTCTAGTATTAATTGTAGTATCCTTAATTCCTTACCTTGTAAGATTGTGTCACATGGAACAATGTGAATATGTGAAGGCTGTACCCCGTTTTATATTCCCCGTTCATGAATATTCATTTTCAGATCGGTAATTGCTTAATGAAATGTGAAATTTTATGTAATTTAATTCGTTGCTGTCGTTACAGGTGCTTAGGCTTGTTTCCAAACGACTTCACATTGAAAACAAGCCTTGGGGTGTCTATTGAAGTGGTTCAAGTTATTATATTATTTGTTTTTCAATATTCCCGGCTCATAAAATAAAACTGATAGCTTTTCAAATATTTTAATCTTAGTAAGACTAAATGGTCCGTCCGCACGGCACAGAACACGGCAAAATATACAAAAATAGCCCCAGTAGTGTACATAAGCGAGTACAATTTACAAATAAATAAACAAACAAATAAAAAAATGAATAATTCATTATAATATTAGTATCTAAAATAATATTAAATTAACACTGTGTATACTGATTCAATGCTTAAGTGTGTCTGTTTGTTACCTCTTCACGCTTTATATTTACTAGCTAAAAGCCGAGCTTAGTGAGGGCTCGCGCCGTCACACCTTGACTGACTGATGATAACACATCTACATATAAATAAAAATTACTATGTTAAAGCACAAATCAATAGGCGCGATAGTTTTTCCGTAAAGTGTACCACAAAATAGGTTGTGAGATATACTAGGGCTCGCTTCGCTCGCCCTGACTATATCTCACAGCTGAACCGATTTAAAAGAAATTCGATATAGAGATACTTTGAGAGACTGGAAAGGACATACATAGGATAGCTTTTTTTGCGGAAAATTGTACGGCTATCGAGCGATAGAATTACATAGTAGTTACCGCACATGTTGTCCGATATGGAAAAGCTGCTTGACAAGGAACAGAAGATGTATTTTAATAAAATTTGGGGGCAAACGAGCAAACGGGTCGCTGGTGGAAAGCAACTACCGCCGCTCCTGGATACTCGCAACATCAGAAGTTGCAGGTACGCAGCCGGATTCAAATTTTATTATGGACAAATGGCCGATTTTTTCGTAAATTAAAGTTTTTAATTACTTACAATACCCAACGTACCCTATCTAATGATAATAATAGGAGCCCGTCTGGCATTTTCCTCTACTTTATTGTAGTTTAAGTACTAATTTAGCTTTGAATCTACACAATATAATGATTCAATTACTTGTAAACAAAAAATTTCCGTTTTTATCGCTACTGTAATAATTGATATTTATGGAAATGCATGCATACTGAATATTTATTATATATATGCGAAAGTGTGTCTGCCTGTCTGTCTGTATGTCTGTTACCTCTTCACGCCAAACCGCTGAACCGATTTTGCTGAAATTTGGTATGGGGATACTTTGAGTCCCGGGAAAGGACATAGGCTATATACTATTTATCCTGAAAGAATATACCTACGGTTCCCGCGCTATAAACGAATTTTGGCGCAACGGAGTTGCGGGCGTCGACTAGTTGGTAATAAGATTTTGTTGTCATGTGGATCTTAAGACTGCAAGAATATACTTATAATAATAACTAGCGGTCGCCCGCGGCTCCGCCCGCGTGGATGTCGGTTACCGCTGCAAAAAGCCTACCCAGGAAAGACATGGTCAGCAAAATGATTCCCAGGTCTATTCACAGACACTGACACTAATATCGACGACGCAGTCATTATCCGCAGGCTGCACAGATTGTCTTTCTGTGGACGTTAAAGGAGCCGACCTCGCGTCATAGATCTAAACTCCCCTCCCGGCTCCCGCACGGGCACCCCCGCCTTGGTGGCGCCCACTTCGCAACGGGCCGTGCAGCAGAAATCGTAATATTTTAATTTCGCAATAACTTTAAAACCAAACGTCCAATTTTAATCATTCGAAGACCAAATATTATCTATATAAACTGTACTTAGTGATGAAGTAATTTATTTTGATAAGGATTAACAGCATGAGTAAAATAATCGCGTTTAAATGTAGTCCAAAGAAATTCAAGATTTTTAAATTAAAAAAATGGTTGTTGTACCTCACTCGAGATAGATAGGTATAGTATGTCGCGGACTTTTTTGTAGATATTTACAAGATCTACAATTAATTAGAACATTTTATGGTTCTATCGTTTATAGTTTAGGCAGCGTATGCAAAATAAGTAACTTTTCTGGTTGATTTTTTACACCTTGTGTCCGAAAAACCCAAAAACGGAACCCTATTTTTTTCCAGGATAAAATTTAGCCTATGTTACTCGTGGATAATGTAGCTTTCGAATGGTGAAAGAATTTTTCAAATCGGTCTAGTAGTTTCGGAGCCTATTCAATTCAAACAAACAAACAAAAAATCAAATCTTTCCTCTTTATAATATTAATGTAGATATGTCTATCTGCCCGACGTATAGTCAATACCTATCTCTATTACCGCTTCACACTTAAACCATTGAATCGATGTTGCTGAAATTGAGCATGTCGAGTATTGATTAGATACTTAGATAGACCCTACTGCCAAACAGTAGCGGCGTAGTCGGCGGCGGGAGGGGGGGGATGCTAGGCGACCGCCCAGGGTGCCGGATAAAAAGGGGCGCTGAAGAAATTTGCCCAGGGCGCTGGTAGTGCTAAAACTGCTGCCAAATATAAATTTCCTTAAATGTACATATAACATCAGTAACTGTCGAAACCACAGTTAAATAAATCGTTCTGTAAAATCCATGGCTTTATTAAATTATACTTGTTTGTGCCAAGCGTTAAAAAATAAACGAACTACTAGAACTGGTACTAACAGCGTCTTGGGAATTGGTAAAAACTACGAAGTTATTGTTGAAATGTTGTGAATGGACGAAGTGGGAAGTTGTATTGAATTAAGAGTCGAAACCACAGTATAATTCATAAAAACAGTAGGCCATCTTCATAAAATGCACAAAGAGCACAGAGACCGCACTAGATGTAATTGCACGTTGCTCTGCAGTGGAGCCATAGTCGCGAAACGTAAAACTTTGTGAGAAATTATGTGGTCTAGTTATAATATTATTATAAATATGATACACTATTGAGAGATTGTATTGTAGAAACTTAAACATGATTTTAGATTTTAGGGAGCAAGAAATATAATAATACCCTTTATCCTAAAGTTAAGAGAGCAGAAAGACGCGTAAAACAGGTCTGTCTGCACAAATTATACTGTACTCGGCGAAACATGGCGGTAGCGGTCATTGACTCCCTGTCAAAAACTTGTAATTTTCTATATAAACCGCGATTGACAATGAAGTGTCAGATGTTGTCAATCGCGGCTTTGTATAGAAAATGACATGTTTTTGACAGGGAGTCAATGACTGCTACCGCCATGTTTCGCCGAGTACAACATAGATTTCAACAAGTGATGTTGCATAGATTTCAACAAGTGAGTTACGCTACTGTATGTGTTTCAACTTTCAACTGTTAAAACTGAACTTACAGTTCAAACTATAAACAAACAGACACTTAAACTCACCGTAAGGAATTGGATTTTTCAGCAAGTGTAACTTATTTGAAACGAAGGTAAAGTTTTTTACCCGACTACGACAATAAAGGAAGGATTATGTTTTAGGTATATTCATTTATCGTTGAACTAGAGTTCCGTTAATAAGGTGCTACTGAAAAGCAACTCAGTGACTCTTCTCTAGTAAACAGGGTGTTAATACTTTTTAAGTGTATGTCCCTTATACAGGATGTAACAAAACAAAGTGCTAATATCTTAGTGTGTATGTGTCCCTTATATAGAGTTCACTGTAAAAGTAGTAGCGCTGAAAGAGCAAATTTTTTTTGTGTTCAGAATGGACAAGCGACCCAGCGTCATAAATTTGCCTATACAAAAGTTAAAAAATCGGCCAAGCGCGAGTCGAACTCGCGCAGGAAGGGTTCCGACTTCCGTACCGTTATAGAGCAAAAATAAGCCAACATTTTTGTTTCTTGTATGGGAGCCCCACTTAAATATTAATTTTATTATGTTTTTAGTATTTGTTGTTAGAGCGGCGACAGATACTTACACACAACTAGCTGTGCCCCGCGGTGTTACCCGCGGTTTAAGTGATATATAATAAAAGACTATGAAAAGTACCAATAATAGGGTCAAAACGGGACGATACATGGTTCTATAATGGTTTATGGTAGTGATGATGATGATGATGAATGTAATTTGCATAGTAGCATATGCTTTTCATTCTTAAAACAACGTCGAAACTCCTAAACTTGTATCTATAAAGAGTCAGGAGTTCTCTCAGCACCTTCCGAACCATGGTATACCTTGGTGCAAAATCTTGCTTGTTGATAGCATATGCTCAGAATACTGCTCACGAAACTGAAGTCACCAAATGTTTCCATATAAATTTTGAGGAGTTCCCTCGATTTCTCATGGATCCCTTCATCAGGTCACCACTTTTATGAATATGGTACCAAATTGGGATGATAACCTATACACCAAAAGAAAAATTTTGAAAATCGGTTCACAAACGGCGGAGTAATCGTTGAACATAAAAAACGAACATAACGAAAGTCGGTTAAAATTGTAGCCTGTGTGTTATTCTGATGTATAAGCTATATTATTGTAAAGTTTCATTAAAATCCTTTCAGTAGTTTTTGCGTGAAAGAGTAACAAACATCCATACATACATACATACATACATACATCCAAACTTTCGCCTTTATAATATTAGTAGGATCTGTGAAAATTTCAGAAGTCTAGCTATAGTGGTTTTTGAGAAACAGCCTGGAGACAGACAGACAGACAACGAAGTCTCAGTAATAGGATCCCGTTTTTACCCTTTGGGTACGGAACCCTAAAAAAGTTACTCTGTCAGCGCTGCTACTTTGACAATTGACAATACATTGATCTAGTGACTCATGCCACCGCTGCTTTGTAGAGGCGTAGAGCAAAACGAAACCTATAAAGCGATTTTATTTAAATTTTTGTCGGTCACGATCGCTTGCCGCTTTGAATGGAACTGTACCTTTACGCAGGTTAGCGTGGACAGTATTCAAACCTCAATAACAGCCTATCACGGTTACGTACCCTCAGTCTTGCGATATGGTCTAGAAATCTGGAGAAACTCTACGCATGTACAGGGTGTAACAAAACTACGTGATAATACTCTAAGGTGTGTATGGGTTCCCTGTATAGGGTTCGCTGTGAAAATAGCAAATATAATAAACTAGACGTACCGCGCGGCTTCGCCCGCGTAAATTAGATATTTCACAGACAAATCAGTGTACAAAAAATACCCTATGATCCTTCACGTGGTCTACTTCTTATCTGACCCAAATAACAGAAAAATTGCTCTAGTAGTTCGTGAGATAAGCCCTTTCAAATAATTTCCCCCGTTATTTCCACACTTTCTTCTATTTCTTCGCTCATATTAGTCTTGGCGTGATAAAATATAGCCTATATCCTTCCTCGATAAATGGGCTATTTAACACTGAAAGAATTTTTCAAATCGGACCAGTAGTTCCTGAGATTAGCGCGTTCAAATAAGCCCTTTCAAATAATTTCCCCCCGTTTTTTCCACATTTTCCTCTATTTCGTCGCTCCTATTAGTCTTAGCGTGATAAAATATAGCCTATAGCCTTCCTCGATAAATGGACTATCTAACACTGAAAAAAAAAATCAAATCGGACCAGTAGTTCCTGAGATTAGCGCGTTCAAACAAACAAACAAACAAACTAACAAACTCTTCCGCTTTATAATATTAGTATAGATTTGAATGTTAGTGTTTCGTAGCTATTAGACCTGGATCCCAAAAGGATAAGACATAACTTACTTTCTGATGGATGAAACCATAGGTTCTTGGTAGTGCCTCGTGTACTTAGAATACCTGCGAATTTGTGTAGCTCTACATGGAGCTATACTCACTCTCACTCACTCACTCATAATGTGCTGTAACTACTGAGAACCTAAGGTTTCATCCATATTGTGATAGTAAGTTGTCTTACCGCTCTGGGATCTGGGTCTAACAGGTAGGCACTTGACTAGGTATATGACCAAAAAATACTCAATTGTATCCATACTTTAATAATATTCACTACATGTTAGAAAGGGGAGGTACAGTCTGGATATGGACAGACAGACAGAAATATATTTGTTATCGGGTCCCGTTTTTACCCTTTGGGTAAGGAAACAGGGGAAAATTATCCATCTTTGTTATTATACTATGCAGTATGCTGACACGGACAAAGTCGCGGGCAACAGCTAGTAGAAAATAAATTCTTGCAATATCGTATTGTTTTCTAAGGTGTTATATTAATAATTTATAAAATAAAAATAACGCCGTTGAAAAAAAAATTGCAACAAAGTTATTTTTAAAACGTCTGATAATAGTTTTGGTCATTGAAAAGTGTCTTACACTACATGATACTAGTTCAAAACAATAATCTACAAATTATATATAAATATTAGCCATAAGAAAATAAGTAAAGTAAGACTCATTTTTAGTCAACTTTGTTACCTGGTACCTGACCAGGTGTCACACTTAGAGCTACACAAATTCGCAGGTATTCTAAGTACATGAGGCACTACTAAAGACCTATGGTTTCATCCATCAGAAAGTAAGTTATGTCTTATCCTTTTGGGATCCAGGTCTATATTGTCATATTTTAGAGTGCGAAAAGGAACCAAATTCAAAACGGTTGAAGTATGGGAGTTATGTTTCCTTAGTTTTTATTATTAAATAAATCTTATTAAGACATTAAATTAATTTTTAAACAGTATAATTAAATTATTTTATAATATTAAATAATGTAATAACTTTAATTATTATTCAGAGCAGGGGTTCCCAAACTTATTTTGTCTACTGCCCACTTTGAGAACAAATTATGTTTTAGCGCCACCATTGTTTCAATCCCGTCGATCGTGGAAAAACGAGACACAATAGCTTATCTATTGTTATCGCGGCCGCATGTGGCCGCTTGGGGCTTGATGAATTAAAATGCATCCAGAATAAATCACCCCCCAAGCCTCTACACAATGCCCCCATTTTTATTCTGGTCCCACACCGCCCCTCTTTAGACCTTCAGCGCCCACAAGTGGGCGTTATCGTCCACTTTGGAAACGGCTGATTTAGAGAATTACTTTTGACTTTTGTTTTTACTAGCTGTTGCCCGCGACTTCGTCCGCGTCGCATAGTATAATAATAGAGATGGATAATTTCCCCCTTTTATGGTCTCTTACCTAAATGAACATTTCTAGAAGCGGGGGGAGGAGGGGGTCGCAGACCCAAGTAGGGGGGCTTGGATGTGAAGCGAAGGAGGGCGAAGCCTCCCGCATAGTAATTAAATGACACACGAAAACTGTGTATTTAGTTTAGGTTAGAATGATTTCTTTATGGTATTCACTTTTAATTAATAACTTAGTATTATGATCCTGGAAGACGATTGACTTAAATGAAATAAAGATTTATTTAATCATTATATATTTATCTGATATTTGCTAAACGGAAAACACGATTCACTTATTTCGACTCGATAGTTATATTTTTCGAAATTATGAATCTTTCTGGGCTTTTCAACAAATATCTGTTACACTTATTGGGTCACTATAATTAAATAACTTGCACTACTACAATCACCCACTTTATAAAATAATAGCAAAAGGAAATATTAGTATTGTATTTATTTTTAAGTAATCATCAAAAACAGTTTTGGGACTTACGACCTTTACTTTCGTGCTATAATGCGGGAACCGTTGTTACGCGATATTGTTCACTATTAGCAGCGTAAAGCACATTTCTCGGGAGCACGATTCATGGAATCATTATATCACGATTAGAGGATAGCGGGGTGTGTAGGCGGGGCTAGCGTGCTTTGAAATTTTTGGCAGCAGGCTCTTAACTCGTGCTTGCTCGCCGGCGAGGCCCCGGCTCAGTTTGCCATCGTCTATTTATTCGTATTTTGAGGCTAAGTTTTGCAAATACATAAGTACCAAATTACTAAGTATTTATTTTGTTTTTATTAGTACTTCGCTTTATTTTCATCAAATTGTCTAAAGTTATTCTTATCGAACATTAGAGGTATATTGTTGAATTTTATTTCTAAACGACAAACGCACGTTTATTTCATATGTTTCCCAAACAAACGATTAACTAAATGCTATGATAAATTGATTATAATGTGTGTGAACTTTATTTACTCAGTCAATTTTGTTTGACTATGAGATAATAGGAGGATAATATAGTTTGCGAGATTTATCTAGTCAATCATCTCGCCTCATTCTTTTCCTTTTACCACGTGTTTTATTTATATTTAAAACTAGCCGACCCCACGAACTTTGTTTCGCTCTTTTAAGAAAGTAAATCCCTGAGTGAACCGGGCATGCAAAGTAGTCAGTACTTTGTCATTCCACTCACCGGTCGTGTCGATCACCTGATGGGAGAGAGTAATGGAATAGAGAGTGCATCCTGTGTATTGTGCACACATTTAGGAGCTTTCATCTCTCCAGCTTATTTGGAAGATCTCGATCGTATGTGTCGTACCCACAATTCGCCTAACATTCCTGCATCGCGCTATCGAAGTTTTCTGAGCGCGTCAGTATATATACGACAGCTGAAATGTATCACGTGGGCTTCGGCCTGACCGAGCATAACACCTCGCTCGGTCGGAAGATCTTCCTTTGCGGCCTTCGCGCATATTCCCACACGAGCAAAAAAATCTAAAAAAATCACGTTTGTTGTATGGGAGCCCCACTTAAATATAAATTTTATTGCGTTTTTAGTATTTGTTATTATAGCGGCAACAGAAATACACAATCTGTGAAAATTTTAGAAGTCTAGCTATAGCGGTTCTTGAGTTACAGCCTGGAGACAGACGGACAGACATCTAAGTCTCAATAATAGAGTCCCATTTTTACCCTTTGGGAACGGAACCCTAAAACTCACGTCTTTATTTCATAACTTTAAGCCTTTCACGGAATTCACGGAATTTAAAATATACTTACGTTAAGACGAAAATCTCATCTTATCTTTTGAATTTAATCAACAGTCATCTTTAATGAAAAGCTACGATTTTACCGTCAGCCAATTCCCCTTTCTATTGAACAAAGGCTGAGTTTAATGATAATTGATTGTAGATACAATAATTAAATCAATGTTTATCTTAAAATTTAAATCAGGATGGAAATTATTTGATGACTCAGAAATATTAGTTTTCACCTAATCGGGTACCATAGGCTCTTTTTTAACCTTCGAATGGTCGCGTTTGGTCTGTGGGACCACAAGAAACTCCTCTTAGTAATTTCCTTACAACGTAAAGTTAAGTTACAGAATCACAGACCGCGCGTGACTGACCAGCGGTTCTCAAACTTTTTAGGTGGCGTAACCCGTTTAAGAAGTGACATTTTTGACGGACCCCCAAAAAATTTATGTTTTTTCTTTGAATGAATTGTCTGATAATATTTCTGATAACAATAATTTATTCATCGTTTGCGGAACCCCTATAAGGCCTTTGCAGAGCCCCATAGCTCCGCGGAGCATACTTTGAATGGCTGGTATAGACGAACAGAATATATTAAAGTCCGGTTGCTAATAACACAGAATATAAAAAAATTGGCCTTTTTAGGGGAATTTTGCAAAAACACAAAGGATATAGGTCCGCACGACGTAACGTTGTTTTAATACAAACGCCTTAATCAAATAAAATATTATTTTAGAGCGGGCTGCCAAATTTTGCTGTGTTTTCTAATAAGTATTACGATCCCGGAAGACGATTGACTTATGAAATTGAGATTTATTTAATCATTGTATATTTATTTGATATTTGCCTAACGGAAAACACGATTCACTTATTTTGACTCGATAGTTATATTTTTCCAAATTATTAATCTTTCTGGGCTTTTCAACAAATATCTGTTACACTTATTGAGTTACTTTCATTAAAAAACTACAATCACACACTTTATAAAATAATGGCTAAAGGAAATATTAGTATTGTATTTAATTTTTAAGTAATCATCAATAACAGTTTTGGGACTTACGACCTTTACTTTCGTGCTATAATGCGGGAACCGTTGTTATGCGATATTGTTTACTATTAGCTGCAGTGCAAAGCACAATACTCGGGAGCACGATTTATGGAATCATTATATCACGATTGGAGGATAGCGGGATGTGTAGGCGGGGCTATCGTGCTTTGATATTTTTGACAGCAGGCTCTTAATTTAAAATTTTAGAGTAAAGAACGTTACAGCAATGTTTTTATGTCCTAATAAAAAAGATGAGTAGCGTTATACATTTTTGGAAATTTCTCTCTATCCGGCGATATACAACTAGAAACTCGTCTGCATAGACCATAATTCCACATTATGACGTCACACATGTAATTATAAATACGCACCCAAACTCATAGATAAAACCAGTAGTCCGTAGGCACGGGAATATAGATGCGGTTTTACAGACCGCTACTATAGGTAAGTTAATTTAATATTTTGTTCAAAACTTACGAAGGTCTAGGTAGAAAAGTAGATTAATTTAAGTATAGTAATATGATAAAGCTGAAGAGTTTGTTTGTTTGAACACGCTTATCTCAGGGAGTTGTGTGTTCTGTTCATGTTCGAATTGAAAAAATATAATAATAATAATAAATTATTTATTTTCTTTACTTTATCACACACTAAAAAAGAAAACACATAAAAGCACATAAAAGAGTTTTTGTCTCAAAAAGAGACAAAAAACAAAAGAAATAACAACAAAAAAAAGTATAAAAATTACAAAATTGTGCAAAAAGGCGGTCTTACTGCTTTAAGCAGTTTCTTCCAGACAACCAATATTTTTCTTTTAATAATAGGATCAGTGAAAAATGTGAAAAAAACGGGGAAAATTATTAATCTTTGTATTGTGTTAGTAATTAGTATATTGTGTTGATGTGGACGAAGTCGCGGGCAACAGAAATATGTTAGGCTGTTATGATCTTTTTAGATATAATAGGTGGGAACGTTATTGTCATACTCGAAGGTACTTAAATACAAATTAAATGGTTTAAAAACTATGAAAAAGTCTCGCGTAAAATCAAATTAGTTGCCAATAAATATTTAAAAACGTTATTACCAAAAGAACCACTGTATTAAAAGGGTTTACTAATTTTCAATTTCTGTTTTCAGCGATCAAAATGTTGAGTCCACTAGACATAGGCTTCATTTCAATAGCCGCTTACACAATCATCATGGGCTACTTTATAACAATATATGAGAAGAAGCTACCTGGGTTCTTAATAAGATTCTTCAAATACGGCAGTTTTGGATATAAGGGCACCGACGGTGGTTTCATGCGAATGATTGAAGTTCCCAAGGCATTATTTAAACATTACTACGCGTTTTCTTCGGTTTTTAGTGTTGTGGCATTCGCTTACACGATTCTAGTATATGTGTTCCGTCGGCCAGTGGACGATTTTTGTTTGACCTTGCTAAAGCTAGTGACAACGACATCTACCCCTACAGGTAAGCTTCTGACTTTATATTATTTTGTGGCATATACAGAATGCTTTTAAAAAATGGCCAAGTGCGAGTCGGACTCGCGCACGAAGTGTTTCGTACCATTATAGAGAAAAATTAGGGCAAAATTTGTGTTTTTTATATGGGAGCCCCTCTTAATTTTTTATTTTATATTAATATTATTATTAAATATTAAAGTTAACATAAAACTAAAGATTGTGTGAAAAATTCAAGTACCTACCCGTTGCTATTATTGATATCTAAGAGCAAAAAAGGCCAAAAAAATCACGTTTGTTGTATGCTAGCCCCCCTTAAATATTAATTTTATTTGAATTTTAGTATTTGTTGTTATAGCGGAAACGGATATACACAATCTGTGAAAATTTCAACTCTCTAGCTATTACCGTTCTTGAGTTACAGCCTGGTGACATACAGACGGACAGACGGACAGACAACGAAGTCTTAGTAATAGGGTCCCGTTTTTACCCTTTGGGTACGGAACCCTAAAAATGAGAATACTTTTACAGTGAGATCTATACAGGGTATGACAAAACAAAGTGAAAATACTACCGTCAAACTGCACAGCAGTTATTAGTATTAGATTATGGATAAATAATTTTATTACTCAATATAGATTTTTATTTTATGATCCCTTGTATGGAGTGCACCATGAGTACCAGCGCTGAAATAGATTTTTTTCCTGTTATTGTATGGGCCATTTTATGATATTGGTACATTTTTAGGGTTCCGTAGTCAACAAGGAACCCTTATAGTTTTGCTCTGTACGTCCGTCTGTCCGTCTGTCTGTCTATCTGTTTGTCCGTCTGTCTGTCTGTCCGTCTATCTGTATGTCCGTCTGTCTGTCCGTCTGTCTATCCGTCTGTCTGTCCGCGGTAGGACCTACAAAGCTGTAATTCGGTATGAATGCAGATATTAATGATGTCGACAAAATGGTATATAAAAGCTTAAAAAGCTTAAAATAATATTTTTTTATGGTACCTCCTTTACACATCAAGCGGGGATGATTTCTAATATCATGAGTATAATAAACAAAAATAGAAAATTTAAAACGGGGAAAGGAATGTTAATATACTGAAGATTATTGCTGTATTTTTATTATAACTTTGTAGCTTTCAAATTATGAGTTTATAAGGCTCTAAAATTTACCGTATTTAATACGGTAAATCCGTAGGGGAAGGCCCTTAAATACAGAGATACAATATATAGGTACCTTTTATGATAATATTTGTTTAGATACACAATAATATATTTTATGTTAACGATTAAATGTTTCAAAAGTGAAATATTTAAATGTTTTAGATAGCCATTTTGTAACAATTTGCATTTTAAAAATGTTTAGATAATTTCAATATGAATATTTTATATTGGGGCATTTTGCTAATTTTCATTTAAGAAAATTTTATGATTTTATAATGATTTAATATTCCGTTTGTATGCGATTACATGATAAATTATATTTTTGAAAGCATTATTAATATCCAGTTACTTAATTGAATATAATATTAAATTAAAAAATTACGAAAAGCTGTATGATAATTTTTGTAAGATGTTTATTCCACGTATTTTTGCTTGGATATTTTAATTAGGTATTGAAAGCACTAATAAATTCTGGGCCAAACTTTCGCACGAAAAAGAGAAAAACAAATACGTGTCGCACTCGCGGGGGAGTGCCGCGGTAAAGCTATTGCACAGTAGTAGCTAGTCTACACGCATACGTCTAGTCGCACGCGCACAAACACCGCGCCGAAGGCTTCCGAATTGAAACGACGTTAGACAATGTGTTAAGTTTATTTTTGTTACGGAATTTCTTAATTCGGTCGCCGCGATCCAAGCCCGCGCTAAAAGCTATGCAATAGCATAAACATATGAGAGCCTATCGAAATAGAATACAGCAGTACTTACAATAATTATTATAGGCTGTATGGCTAGAGCAGGGGTCACCGATTAGTTTCGCTCGAGATCCATTTTAAAAAAATGAAATGTCCTTCGCGGTCCACACATATTATAAAAAAATATGAAACAAAGGTGATTACGGAAATTATTATTTACATATCAATGTTCAATGAGAAAAGCGATCATTTTTGTTGCTAAATTATTATCTGTCTGCAGTTTAGAGTGAAATTGGTGCAAGCTATTGACATCTAGCTATCCTGGAGATGTTCATCAGTAAGTCGAGACCGAAATTTATTTTTAAAATTTTTAACTAAGTTCATCTTCGAAAATGCTTGGTCCACACACAATGGGTCGGCGCGGGCGGTCCGGATGCGGACCGCGGTCCGCCATTTGGTGACCCCTGGGCTAGAGTATAACAAAACATAGTGATTAACATTACAGTGTGTGTGTGTCCCTCCCTTGTATACATTGCCATTTCCATATTGTAACAAAACTAAGTGGTAATACTTTAGGGTATATGAGACCCTTACATAGAGTTCAATGTGAAAATGGCAACGCAGAAACAGCAACTATTTTCACCGTTGTATGGAAATGACGCGGGGCGCTTGCCCATACAAATCAGAAAAAATTTTGTTCTTTCAGCGCTGCTACTTTTACAGTGAACTCTATGAAGGAACACATACACACCCTAAAGTATTATCACCTAGTTTTGTTACACCCTGTATAGTTCACTGTGAAAGCAGCATCTTTCTCCCTTGCTGCAGTGTCCGCTGGAGCGTGTCTTCTGACCCTACTCCTGGTAGTCATCCAGTGCTGCCGAAGGTACCACGAGTCTCACCACCTTCAGGTCTTCTCCAGGAGTGCCAGGATGAACATCAGCCATTACGTGGTCGGGTTTTACCACTACTTCGGCGTTGTTGTAGCGGCAGTAGCAGAAGCCCCGTTGTTTTCGGGTAAGCAAACAGTATAGCAGGGCGATTTCACGATTCCCGTTCGATTCGGAAACGTTAACGTGCTGTCATTTGTCAATGCTTAGCGCGGCGAGCGTTTATGGATGTCGCGCGATGAAGTTTCCGAATCCGAGTCGAATTGCGCATTGTGAATCGAGGCCCGATGTCTTTCTAAAGGCCTTACTCTTAGAAAGGATGCTTTCGTTAATTTGCTGAAATTCTGAATCTCTATCCATATCATAGATGTGAATGTGCTGTCCGTCTGATACCTCTTCAAGCTAAAACCATTGAACTTATTTATATGAAAGTATGTAAATACTTTTGAGTCTTTTCGTTCACCATCTACCTAGTAGTTTGTAATAAGAATAATTAATCTGTTATAGCCCTGACAAGTTTAAGACTATAAGAAGCAGTGCAAAAATTGTCAGAAATAGTTTTCTTCGAATTTTAAAAAACTAATATATATGAAACTATATATATATAAAATTCAAATTCAAATTCAAATTCAAAATTCTTTATTTGCACAAAAACATGGTGAAATTAGATGTTACAAACATTGATAGGTACATGTTTTGCCTGTTTATGGCATGCAAATGTTTTGTTTATGGAAGTCATATTAATCAAGTAACATGCATATTATGTAAATCTAAGTAGGTTTATAAATTAGGTCTTTTCATCACATCACAACATAAGTCATATATTAAAGTCATGTCAAAATTTATATATTACATTAAAGTAAACAAAACTAATATAATTTAATAAAAACTAAGGAAACGTTACTCCCATACTTCAATCGTTTTGAATTTGGTTCCTTTTCGCACACTAAAATAAGGCAATATAGGTACGAAACACTACATTCAATTTGAATAATCGGCCAAGTGCGAGTCGGACTCGCGTACGAAGGGTTCCGTACAGTTATAGAGCAAAATAGGCCAAAAATTGTGTGTTTTGTATGGGAGCCCCCCTTAATTTTTTATATTGTTCTATTATTATTAAATATTAAATTACACATATAATAAACTAACTTGTGAAAAATTCAAGTGCCCACCTGTTACCATTATTGATATAGAGCAAAAAATGCCGAAAAAATCACGTTTATTGTATGGGAGCCCCCCTTAAATATTTAATTTATTTTGATTTTAGTATTTGTTGTTACAGCGGCAACAGAAATACATAACCTGTGAAAATTTCAACTCTCTAGCTATTACCGTTCTTGGGTTACAGCCTGGCGACGAACGGACAGACGGACAGACATCGAAGTCTCAGTAATAGGGTCCCGTTTTTACCCTTTGGGTACGGAGCCCCAAAAATTAAAGCCGTTGACAATAATTGTTACTTCTATAATTACTTACACAAAAATGTTGCATGTATTGGGGCCTCTTTTTGCATAAAGTATGCATGACGTATTCGGGTCACATTTTGTAGAATCGGAACAAACTTTTTGACACAGTTCGTTACTCTTCCTTAGTTTTTATTATTCGTAGGATGTATAGGGTTCATGTCAAATTCTTCATTTAATTTTAGTTAAGTAATTAACATTGGTCTCTGAGTTCGGCATTTGGAGTAATAACAATAATATTTCAGGCGCTCAACACAGCAACATACAATGGCTGGACATGAGAACTGTGGTGACGGGTATACCCTCTGTCGTGGTATTCGCCTGGGCATGGCATGAGCAGTACCAGAGTAATGTTATACTGGCGAGCTTGAGGAGAGACAAGAAGTCAGGAGAGGTAAAAATGAATGTCGGCATACTCGAGTCAACTCAATGAGAGCCTAATACGAATGCAAATGTTACATATTAATAACATAGATATATTCCTCCTTCCTTCCTAGTCGTATCCTCATGGCTGAGAGACGTGACCACCAAAATTTGCTTTCTGGGATAGGGCTCTCCACTTGTCTTTGTTTTTGGCCTGATGAAATGCCTCCTTAAACGTGCAGTCAGCAGCCTTGACAATCGCGTCTGTCCATCGTGTAGCCACTCTGCCATAGATATATAAATAAATATAAATAATAAATAAACAAAAAATGATTGTAAATTTTATAAGCCTTGCTAAAACTCGAGAACGGCTGAACCAATTTGGCTAATTTAAGTTTTGAAATATTCGTGGTATTCCAGGGGGGTTTATATCTATTAGGGGGGAAGTGATACGAAGTTCGCCGGATCATGTAGTTGTGTATAAAATAATAAGATAGAGTCAGATAATAATAGTTAAAAATCGGACATGTGCGAGTTGGACTCGCGCACAAAGGATTCTATACCATTATAGAACATTTAAATAGGCAAAAAATTGTGTATTTTGTTTGGAAGCCCCCCTTAATTATTTAGTTTATTTTAATTTTATTATTAATTATTAAATTATAAATATAACTGAGTATTTTGTGAACATTTCAAGTGCCTACCTGTTGCCATTATTGATATCGAGCAAAAAATAGCAAAAACATCATGTTTGTTGTATGGGAGCCCCCGTTAAATATTTAATTTATTTTGTTTTTAGTATTTGTTGTTATAGCGGTAACAGATATAGGTACACAATCTGTAAAAATTTCAGAAGTTTAGCTATAGTGGTAGATACAGCCTGGAGACAGACGGACAGACGGACAGACATCGAAGTCTTAGTAATAGGGTCCCGTTTTTAACCATTGGATACGGAACCCTAAAAAGTTAAAGACGTGATGGACTAAAACTAGACATAAGAGACAAAAGTATTAAACAAAAATTTTTAGTGTACATAATATTCTTTTTGATTTGAGTTCTTATCACTTTAAAATGTTTTGGTTACATTTTGTTATAATCTTACCCTATGCGCCTTGTATATTTTTAGCTGTTGAAGTTTAAAAATTCAGTACTTTTTTTCAGGCACTTACTAAATATACAGATAAAATTAATTCTCTATAGTTCATTGACGTCACTTTACTTCACTAGGGTTGCTAGTGTCGTCTTTCGCCTCAATATTGACTAAGTATACTGTACTCGGCGAAACATGGTGGTAGCGGTCATTGACTTCCTGTCAAAACTTGTCATTTTCTATACAAAGCCACGATTGACAACATCTGACACTTCATTGTCAATCGCGGTTTATATAGAAAATGACAAGTTTTTGAGAGGGAGTCAATGACCGCTACCGCCATGTTTCGCCGAGTACAGTATAATAATAATAATTATTAATCAGCTGATTTGATATTGACATACCATTGATATTGACAAATGTCAAAACGGCACGTTGAAGTATATTCTGTCTGTCTGTCTGTGGTATCATAGCATCCAAGTCGAACTATTTTGATCTAGTTTGCTTTTGTTTTTAGCAATAGTTTATCATCATCAGCTTGCCCACTGTTAAAAAGTTTGAAGTTTGTCTAGTTAGTTTTTTTTTTTTTTTTTATGTTATTATCGCTTTATTGTCTTTGTAGGTGGTCACAGAAGAGTATAAGATACCTCATGGGCGACTCTTCAACTGCATCTCCAGTCCGCATCGATTCTGTGAAATTGTGATCTACATTGTGCTTCTAACTATAATGCCTACTAAGACTTTCCTCTGTATACTTATTTGGGTGGTTAGTAATCAGGTAAGGTTTGTTTTATTTGTGATATACCGTAGGGCGATTAATAATAATCTAACGACAAGTAAGCAACAGGCTTTTGCCAACAAATAACATACTCGTAAAGCCTAAAAATATTAAGGAATTATAAAATTGCATTTTTTCTATATTCCTTTGCATTTTCATCGGTATTCGTTTTACATCTGTATGGCATAGCATTATAATACATAACGCCATACAAATGTGAAACGAATTATAATCTGATTATAATCAGGCGTACTAGCCAGTACTCATGGCCTCCAGAATGTATGCCATACTCATATCGAAATATACGCCAGTGCATTGACTTATAATATTAGTAAGGTAAGGTACGTAAATAGGTAACGTAAGGTGGGGTAAGACAATCACGCGGGGAAGACTATCACAGTGTAGGTAACTCGTTATACGCAGCTTCATTCTCTAGTTTGTCACGCTGGTAGGGTGGTAAACACTCAAAAAGTTCTCGGCTCAAAACACGGATGTCGCTACTTTACGTACAAAAGGTGAAAATGATACTGTGATAGTCTCCCCCGCGTGATTGTCTTACCCCACCTTACCATACTCGTAATATTAAATTACGTCACACTTGTCTCACCAGAGCATGGTATACATGACATGAATCACATGATACATGTCGTGAGTACTGACCTGCAGACTGCAGTATACTGGGACTTATTTCGGAACCTAGGCTAATTTTTATTTCATATTTTTCAGGTGATAGGCGCACTTTATACTCACGATTGGTATAAAAACACTTTCAAAGATTACCCGACGAACAGAAAAGCTATTTTTCCAGGCGTTTTATGATACAAAATGTTGCCGAAGACGCAAAAAGGCCGCCGTGTAAACCGTAATTTAATTAAAATACTATCAGATATAAGGTTTGGTAAAGAGTCACATGTTATTTCTAGGGTTCTGTAACAACTACAAATAACCTTTATAAATTTTATCTGTCCGTCCGTCTGTCCACCCTTGATCACCTTGATAATATTCATGAATATAAATTGATAAAATTTTGTACAGTTATATTTTAGACTTCATTTATAATTTATTATGTAACACTTTTAAGGCATCTTTATAACAGAAATAGATTTTATGCCAAAAATATACGTTATTTTTAGTTTACTTATCCTTACGTTATATTAATTTGTAGACGTATTTTAATTACAGGTGTTGGAACTTTTATTCTATAATTCAAAATAATACTACTTTATTACGCATAATAATTAACCGATGAATTTAGTATTAGTGTAAAAATTATTTTGTACGTTTGTTCGTAACAGTATCAAGTATGTAAGCAAACATAATAATTAATAACCCATCAGTCCCCAAGCGGCACCCGGCTGCCGCATAACAATTCAAAATCTATTGTGTCTGCGATTCCCACGATCGAGGTGATAATATTATTGTCGATTAAATTTCGTTTATAGGTGCAATGTGCATGCATAATAGGTATTATAATTATTTAACTAGATGATCCGGCAAAATATTAATATGTTGTATTTCATTTTACGGTGTGCGGCGGTACGGTAATAGCACTTTATGACCCAGGTTTTATTTTCTACCGACATTGGTTTAGCAACCCATGCCGCCCGCGCCGCTGTTAGGCTGCCTTCACATTAGTCATTCCGCAGTAATGTGAAGGCAGCCTTAGCAGTGGCGTGAAGCGAAATGAAATATAATATTATTTATAGTTTAGGTCACAAAGTGGCATCTTATTTAAATTGTCTGTGACGTCCCGGTGACGGCGGTGGGTGACAAACGGACTTAGCCTACTGTAAGGCTGCGTTTCCACAGGAGATGAGCTAAGCTGCGTTGCGAGGAATGTGTTTTACAAGAACCAATAGAATCGTTGCGCTGAATGTTGTCAGGCAAATTAAGCGTTTCTATTGGTTCTTAAAAACACATTCCTCGCAACGCAGCTTAGCTCAGCTCCGGTGGAAACGCAGCCATCATGGCTTTCGATATATCATTTGCCACCAGAGGGACGGTAGGGTCTTTCGTGTGAAATGTCGTGTCAGACAGACATATGACAGCTATATCAAGACATGTGGAAGCTATTTCGTGACATATGAGAGCTGTTTGACACGATAGACCCTACGGCTCAATGAAAAAGGAAACAGAAACTCTTTATAGGTCTGTGCTACGGCTACATATTTTTTCCCTCATTATTGTCATTTGTTACATAGAAACGTCATGGAGACGTCGTTTATGTCACACCAATCTCAAAAAAACTTCGCGCGATAACGCGATTCAGAGGCCGTACCACGAAACCGTTTTGAGACTCAAACAATCGTACGAAAATGCCGCGTCCTGCTCTAACAACGTCATTTTACGTTTGTTTGAGTCTCAAAACAGTTTCGTGGTACGGCCCCAGGACTGTGCGCCGTTTTTCCGTTGAGCTCCGTTTCCAAACTTACAACACGACACGACATGAGAATTTTATACAGGGTGTAACAAAACTAAGTGATAATACTTTAGGGTGAGTATATAAAGTTCAATGTGAAAGTAGCAGTGATGAAATAGTAACTTTTTTTTCATCTTTGTATGGAAAAATTTACGACGCGTGGGCGTTTGCCCATACAAATCAAAAAAAAATTTTTGCTCTCTCAGCGCGGCTACTTTCACAGTGAACTCTATATAAGGGACACATAGGCCCGTATTTTTGGTCAGTACTCAAGATGCATCTCGGTCTCAAGACACGGTTCAGGCTCTGTGATTGGTTGGCTGTAAAAATTTGGACCAATCCATAAAGTTAATATACCTAGCGGAATAGAGCAACAATCTCGAGCTGTCAAACGAAACCGAAATTGGTTTCATCTGTGTGTAAAAATATGTGTACGTATACACTTACACAAGCATGATTGAACATGATTTCTATGAGATTACATTGTCAACGTTGCGGCACGTGCCGACTGGACGTCAAAAAAAAAGTGCTGCTCTCATGTATCACACGTCTCTTTTTACCACGCAGTGTTACTGATATAGACATCTCTCTTGCTCAGGCCTTTGTTTCTCTATTCCGCTAGGTATATTAACTTTATGGACCAATCACAGAGCCGAACCGCGTCTTGAGACCGGGTCGCATTTAAGATGCGACCCGGTCGTAATTTGCGCGTAAACTGTTCAATCGATTTTATGAAATTAGGTACATAGGTATATTTTGTCCCGGAAAAGTACATAAAACAGTTTTTATCCCGGAAAAATGTACGGTTCCCACGCAATAAACTTTTATAATTAGCGCGTAAACTGTTCAATCGATTTTAATGAAATTTGGTACATAGGTACATTTTGTCCCGGAAAAGGACATTAAATAGTTTTTATCCTGGAAAAATATACGGTTCCCACGCAATAAACTTTTATAATTTGCGCGCAAAGTGTTCAATCGATTTTGATGAAATTTGGTACATAGGTACATTTTGTCCCGGAAAAGGATAGTAGACAGTTTTTATCCTGGTAATATGTACGGTTCCCATGCAATAAACTTTTATAATTTGCGCGTAAACTGTTCAATCGATTTTGATGAAATTTGATATACATTTTGTCCCGAAAAAGGGCATAATATTATATTTTTGTCCCGGAAAAATGCACGGTTTCCGCACAATAAACTTTTATGATTTGCGCGTAAACTGTTTAATCGATTTTGATAAAATCTATACATATAATAAAACTGTAGAAATGAAAATTCTGTACATTAAATATATTCAAAAAATAATAAGCGGCGGGCCATCGCTATGGAAGCCAAAAATGTGGTTACTTTTTTGTCTGTCTGTCTGTATGTTTGTTCCCGCATCACACGAAAACTACTGATCCGATTTAAATGTGGTTTTCGCAGATATATTTGTCTTCTTCCAACTTAACATCTGGTGTATAAATTTTTTCCCCCCACCCGTCTAAGGTGACAAAACGCAGGGAACGCACCTGGGATTTCCCCCCCGGAACCTGCTTGGGGGGGCTGCGCCCGCTTCCTCCCTGAAAATGATACTTATAACAAAACGGTGTCACGGCGTTAGTGTTGCGTTGTAATTCTCCTTTTGTAAGAACAAACTAATGTATTAATTAAAAGTGAATAACATAACGAAATTATTCTAACCTAAACCAAACATACTGATTTCGAATTTGATTATTGTGCGGGGGGCTTTGCCCCCGGACACTACTTGGGGGGGCTGCACACACCCCCCCCCCCCCCTCCTGGAAATGTAGCTTTTATGAAAATGGTGTTGCGTCGTTAGTGTTAAGTTTTAATCCTCCTCTTTAGAAACAAACTAAGTTAATAATTAAAAGTGCAATTATTCTAACCTAAACTAAACATAAGTACACTTTTTGAGTGTAATTTAATTACTATGAGCGGGGCTTCGCCCCCTAGCCCCCGTAACCGTACTTACTGCGCCTACTTCCTCCCGCACCTGGAAATGTTGCTTATAACAAAACGGTGTCGCGGCGTTAGTGTTGCGTTGTAATTCTCCTTTTTTAGGAACAAACTAAGGTATTAATTATTAAAAGTAAATATCATAACGAATTGTAATACAATTTTATATGCAGGTACCTTGAGTTTCAAGAAAGGGCACAGGATAGTTTTTATTCCTGAAAAATATACGGTTCCCGGTACGGTCCGTGCTATAAACTGTCATGATTTGAGCTTAAACCGCTTTAGCGATTTTGATAAAGTTTTGTCATCAAAACCAGCTTAAGCTCAAATCAAAAGTTTGTTGCATAAGAACCGTACATTTTTCGGGGATAAAAACTATCCTCGAAATGTTGCTTATTTAGCTTTAAAAAACAAAATGGTGTCGCGTCGTTAGTGACGAGTTTTAATCATAATAATTAAAAGTGAATTTATTCTAACCTAAATTAACATACAGTTTTCGAGTGTCTTTTGATTAATATGCGGGGGACTTTGCCCCGGCCCATATTTGGGGGACCTGCGCCCCCCCAAACCCCCTCCCCCCAATCCTGAATATTTAGCTTAAAACAAAATGGTGTCGCAGCGTTAGTGTTGCGTTTTAATTCTCCTTTTTAGGAACAAAGTAAGTTATTAATTAGAAGTGAATTTATTCTAACCTAAACTAGACATAAACTTTTTGAGTGTCATTTAATTACCATGTGAGGGGCGCTACCGCTTGGGGTCTGCGCCCCGGTCTTTGTAATCGGGTCTCATTTTCACCCTTTGAGTAAGGGACCATAAAAAGGAGAACATTATCCATTTCCGTTATATCATACTAACGCGGACGGAGTCGCGGGCAACAGCTATGTTATAATAATACTTTTTAACGCGAGCGAAGCTGCGGGCAAAAGCTAGTAATATTATAAATGCGAAAGTGTCTCTGTCTGTCTGTCTGTTACCTCTTCACGCCTAAACCGCTGAACCGATTTTGCTGAAATTTGATATGGGGATACTTTGAGTCCCGGGAAAGGACATAGGATACTTTTTATCCCGGAAAAATGTACGGTTTCCGCGTGATAAACGAATTTTGGTGCAACGAAGTTGCGGGCGTCATCTAGTTACACTATAATATTATAGTACCATCGAAGAAATTGATAACGCATACAATAACGCGACGGAATTTCGGCATGGTGTGTCATCGGTAATTTAAAATACATTGCAGGCGGAATCATGCCGAACTTCCGCCGCGGAAATTCGGCATAGTGTGTTTAGACACTAACATTGAATTGACATAAGCCGACCAAATGACGTAGGTCCGTCAACTGCCTAGGAATCAATATCCTCGATGGTACAACGTAAAATGGCAAAACAAGTTTGCTGAATCTGCTAGTACTCCATAAATTATGATTGAAATAAAATATTATCATGTTCAAAGCAACTCTACACCGCGATTCCTCAAGCGTTACTAAGAGCGGCAATAAAAATAATTTTTATTAAACTTTAATTATTGCTAATTACTATATATTACCAACTAATTGCACTGTATTTTAGTATATTACCTAAGTTAATTCGTAGCTGTATACCAGTTTAGATAAAGTTTTAGCAATTTGCCACATTTTTAGTAAAAGTAAGAAGTGAAAAATGCTAAACGTATTGGATACAATATTTCTATTTCTTTTCGTATTGTTTATTTTCATTGACCACTTGCTAGAGAAATATGAAAATATTCTGCCGGCGTTATCGAAATGTTTTAAATGTGGCAACTTTGCGTATCGAGGGAAAGGGGCAGAATTTCTAAGTGTGATCGAAATACCGAAATCCACGTTTCTACATTTCTACGTGTATGCTGTGGTTTTCGGAGGGACAGTATTTTTGTATGCCATTGGAGTTTATTTTTTTAATTTTCCCGTTTACCGCTACTTGTCTTCGATTCTGCATTTCCTGTGCCAGAAAAATGAACCATCAGGTATATTTTTTAATTTTTAATTTTAGCTTTGTACCACATTTTAGCTCCCACCCGCAATTTCCTTCGGGAAAATAGATTTGTCGCGCGGTAGCGGTAGTGCTTTAGACAAGATTCAAGGTAATTTCAAAATTTCATCCAAATCAATTTGGCGATTTGAGCGTAGAGATGTGACGGCCAGGCCCACTTTGGCATTTATATTATAATATATAGATGTATACGTCGTAATCATAGAGAAATTATGTAGGTATGGCTGTGGAGGAATACTTTGTGGAAGTTGCAGCAATGAAAATTAACTTCGAATTTGTGAAGAGCGAGATTTTTTTTCTTCTATTTTGTGACACATCTAAAGTACACTTATGGCGAAAACTGTTTTCAGTTTCGGTGGCGGCAGCATTGCTAACACTGCTGCTAATATTACTCCAAACTTCGAGACGATACTATGAAACCTACTGCCTGCAGGTCTTCTCCAAATCTGCCAAAATTAACATTTTCCACTACTTCGTCGGGTATGTTCATTATTGCGGAGTCATTTTGACAGCCATTGTAGAGGCGCCCTTGTTTTGTGGTAAGTTATAAAATAAGAGGCGAGAGGTTATGACTTATGAGTACAAAGGTGAAATATGTAAATTATAGAAAGTCTTAAATTATACTTACTATAGATAGCTTAAAGCGATTAAACAATTTTAATCAGTTGCTTTGTTGTTGCAAGATACAAAATCACCCTGCCGATTAGTTTCTTGAGTTTATAACAAGAACAGGCCGTTAAAAGTCGAGGTGTTTGAATGCTAGCTAAAATGATCTAGAGCTCTTAACTACATCATCAGCTGTACCCAATTTATTGTTTATCTCGCAGGTGATCAAAACAGAGAAAAAATAAACTGGATTGACACGAGAACGACTGTCGTGGCACTTCCATGCATCGCTATATTCCTCTGGGCCTGGCAAGAACAGTACCAAAACAACGTCATACTTGCCAACCTGAGAAAAGATAAGAAGTCAGGGGAAGTGGTCACAGAGGAGTACAAGGTTCCAATGGGACGAATGTTCAACTACGTTTCAAGCCCGCACAGATTCTGCGAAATTGTTCTCTACGTTGTTTATTTCGTTCTCATACCTACGGAGACGTATTTCATTATTTTCCTCTGGGTTCTCGTTAATCAGGTATGAATAATTTTTATAACTCTGGTATTATGTACCATCGAGGACATTGATTCCTAAGCAGTTGACAGGATCTGTCGGCTGGGCTTAACATAACTAAAAACTATAGGTACTAACTATAAACTTCTCTGATTATAATTCAAGAATATACTAAATCAAGAATATACCTACCTGACTGTACTTTTTTTTCTTTTCCAGGTTTTGAGTGCTAAATACACGAATGAGTGGTACAAAAATACTTTTAAAGATTTTCCAAAAGACAAGAAGGCAATTATTCCAGGGATTTTTTGATTAACTATTTATGATTACCTTTTTGGAAAATATCTAAATAGTGACAGTAGTGTTAATAGTAATAAACAGAAAACATTTGAGTCGCGAAGTTGGGATTGAAATACTTGTCCTTGGAATAAAAAACAAAATATCTTAAAGTTAACTCTTTATGTTTTTTTTTCTTCAGCTGATGAATCGCGGCTTTCTTCCGCGATTACGTAACTTACTACGTTTAGTAGCTTAGAGATTTGAGACACTGAAATTGACCGTGGTCCGTGAATCGTGATGAGTTTGGCTGCTGAAATTTTAGGCATAGTGTAAAATAAAATTAGTAGTCCATTAGTGTGTAACATTAACCATTAATTAATATTCATAAACGTGGACAAGTGTGTGCAAGCGTACGGCTTTCAAAATTATTGTGCGTGTATTTCGTGTTTTTTTTAGGGTTCCGTACCCAAAGGGTAAAAACGGGACCCTATTACTAAGACTTCGATGTCTGTCCGTCTGTCTGTCACCAGGCTGTAACTCAAGAACCGCTATAGCTAGACTTCTGAAATTTTCACAGATTGTGTATATGTGTTGCCGCTATAACTACAAATACTAAAAATAAAATAAATTAAATATTTAAGGGGGGCTCCCATACAACAAACGTGAATTTTTTTGCTATTTTTGCTCTTAATCAATAACGGCAACACATAGGCAATTGAAATGTTCTCAAAATACTTAATTGTATTTGTACTTTAATAATTAATTATAAAATTTAAATAAATTAAATAATTGAGGGGGGCCCCCCATACAAAAAATTCAATATTTAGCCTATTTTTGCTCTGTAGTGGTACGGAACCCTTCGTGCGCGAGTACAACTCGCACTTGGCCGATTTTTTTAAGTTTCAAAGCGTCTACTTTTTTGCTGAGTCAACCGATTTTACCAATTTAATGCAGGGCCTGTATTCACTTTGATTAGTGCAAGTGATTAGTGATTAGGAGAAAATAAAAGACTTGCACTAATCAGTCGCTGTCCACACTTTCACCTGATTAGTAATCACCTGCACTTATCACTAATCAAAGTGAATACAGGCTTTAATGTGCTTAGACTTTGACGGTACCTTAGATTTGATTATTTTGAAAAACAGTGTTGAACACTTTCAAGAATATAGGTAATATTTTGGTTTTCCCATTTTTTACTTGACACTAGCAATAAGTTTATTTAGCATGGCCATATTTTAAAAAACGTTTTGGCATCCGTCATATAAGTTCCTTGGTGGAGTTTTGCCGGGAATGTCAAAGAGTGATGTTGTGTTATTGTATTATTTTCCTAAAATTGTGTTAACTGGGTTTTTAATGTGTAATATTGGTAGGATATTAACCATTAAACATATTCGTTATCGTGCAAGTGCAGGAAAGTGTTACAACATCCAGAAACGTGCTATTTTGTGTTCCCTCCAAAACTCCATCGAAAGTTTCAGTAAAGCGCCTACCACTTTACTGAATCGACCGACATGACTCCTTGACTGTATTGACTTTTACTGCGACTTTGACTAGACTTTTGACCTGACGATTTAGAGAAACGATGCCGAAAATTGTACACAAGAAATTTGTTTTCCCGCCATATTTTATATACTTGACATGACTGACCATGGTTAAAAAGGCGAGCGCCATAATAAGAAAAAAAAAGTTTCTTGGTCATAATCGAGATTCTATAAGCACGTATATAGGCATATACTTTATCTATGTATATAGGTAAATGGTCATAATAATACATTGGCAGGTATTACACGCATCAATATTATCATGATTCTAGGCCGGTACAAATAGTCAGTACTCAAGATGCATCTTGGTCTCAAGACACGGTTCAGGCTCTGTGATTGGTTGGCTGTCAAAATTTGGACCAATCATAGAGCCGAACCGCGTCTTGAGACCGAGATGCATCTTGCGTACTGACTATATTTTATACCGGCCCTAGTATCACGCGACCACCAACGTACTACCTACTGCGATACTGCGATTCGGCCTATTGCACCATCAATATAATCACGGAATCGTGATAATAATATTGATGCGTGTAATATGCCCCAGTGTGACAAGGTTTTTTAAAATGAACGTGGGCGGTGGCGCTGCTCGTTGAGGAAACCACTGACCTCCATTATACAAGTACGCTGGAACTATGATACCCACTTTTTTTGTGCCTATTTGAAGCGGAATCAGCGCCCCCAGTGAGCGGGAAGATAACTAAATTTGACGTAACTTGCAAATGGCCGCTTAATCGTTATTGGTTGTCATCACTAGTATTAGTTCCAAATACTCCCACTACTGCTATCAGCGCCAATATGGCGACTTTCAAATGTCATTTTTACGTCAAATCATAGACAAATATATTTGGTCAATGGTCAAATTTAGTTCCTATCCTTCCCATCGGGGGAGCTGATTCCGCTTCAAATAGGCACAAAAAATAGCTGTCATTTCAAAGGGTATCATTAGTCCAGCGTACTTGTTTAATGGAGGTCAGTGAGGAGAACTATCTATCAAAAAGGTTTTTTGCCGGGAATGTGAAAGAGTGATGTTGTGTTTTTGTATTATTTTCCTAAAATTGTGTTAGATGGGTTTTTAATGTGTAATATTGGTAGGATATTAACCACTAGATATTCGTTATCGTGCACAAGTGTAGGAAAGTGATGCGATATCCAGAAACGTGCTATTTTGTGTTCCCTCCAAAACTCTATCGAAAGTTTCAGTAAAGCGTCTACCACTTTACTGAATCGACCGACTTGACTTCTTAACTGTATTGACTTTTACTTAGACTTTGACTAGACTTTCGACCTGACAATATATAGGTCTACCACACAGACCTAAGAATCTGATGGCAAAAAGTGATTTTGATCCTTTTTTTTTCTTATAGCGGCTGATTATGTGTGTTAAACATGCAAAATATATAAAAAATTATCCAATGATCAAGGATATATTTTTATGAAAATCTGCTGTCAAAAATTGCCATCAGATTCTGGTAGACCTATACAATGATATTTTAGTAAAGATGGCGTATGTTCATACAAATTGGTCCTCAGATTTTGTTCCTATACGACATATTATACATAGTTACCTCTGACATACCTATCTATAGGTTACAAGAATGAATGCGACAGATAATACGTAACGAATGATATAGAAAAGGATACCTAGGTATATGTTTTGAGTTGCACTTGACAGGCGCATGCGTGATATGGCGCGACAAATATCAAGAGAATATTGTTATTGTTGAACAGAAGAGACGTTTAATAAAACTAATTGTTTGTTCGATAATTTTTATTAATCTATACATATTATAATAAAATCGTAGGAAAGACAAAAGTATACATGATTGAATATTTTTTTTAAATAATAATATAAAATAAGGGAGTAAACGATCAAACGGTCACCTAAATGCAAAGCAACTACCGTTGCCCATTGACACTCGCAACATTAGAAGAGCTACAGGTGCATTGCCGACGTAGGGGTTACGCTCTCTTCTTGAAGGTTTGCAGGTCGTATTGGTCTGGAAATACAGCAGTATTGTATACCGAACAAACTGTCACCGTCAGGTGGTAGTTTGCTCCACAGCTTACAGAGTTTTACAGTGTGCGGCAGAAAGTTACGAGAAAAACGAACGGTGGAATACTGCCACTTATGAAGGTGATAAGGATGGTATATGTTTCGCATGGAACGATAGCGAAAAGTTGCAGGAGGTATGATTCCGAGAGGGTGCATAGTGAAGCCATGGGGTCCAGCCTGTTTAAAACACTATGGGAGTTTGGCGCCCCTGCCCAAAGAAGAGAACAGTATTCCATAATATTAAAATTAAATAACAAAGAAATTATTTTAACTTGTTTGAGTCTATGATTCAGAGTAGACGTTTTATTTATAGAATGTCCGAATAAATTAACAAATATGTTGGATTGATAATTTTTTTTAAAATAGTAAGTATAATGTAATCGATGAAAATTTTGAGAATTACCGAAAAATTGACCGTTTCTTTTACCACCAGCCGCTTGTGAAACCACAATTTTTCGTCGGTGAAAACGGTTGAACGACACGTTTCACATTTTAAACGTTCGCAAAGTTTTTTGGACACCTACTTTTTGTAGGCATCCAGTCATGCTCACCCCTTTCTGCCCGTACTTTGTCGACCTATTGATGCCTTATGAGCTCTTCACTTGGGAACCTGCAAATCATCAGGGCGAGCGAAGCGAGCCCTAGTATATCCAACAACTTGAGCAATTTTGTGGTACACTTTACGAAAAAACTATCACGCCTATTGATTTGTGCTTTAACATAGTTATTTTTATTTATATGTAGATGTGTTATCATCGATCAGTCAAGGTTTGGTTACTATTAAAATATTCAAAAAACTGCCTTAAAGATTAACAGCATGCAGAAAAACGACGCGAATTTTGTAAATATTGACATGGCTACTTTTTTCTAAAGGCATACTTCTGTTATATTAGCCTATAATATAGTTTCCTTTTTTTCATTTTATATATTAGCATATAAAATGAAAAAAAGGTTGGGGACCACTGATTTAGGCTAAATGTTAAAAAGGCGCACGCATGTGTAGTTTGAAATTAAAAAATATTAAAACGAAAATATGTGTAAGTACAATATTATGCAATTAGTTGATGCCTACGTGTTGATGCCTACGTAATCGCTTCTGAATACTTTAATTGATTATTCTATGCCACGCGACTACCTGTCCTTATCGCACTGCAGCTGTCGTCCGAATTCTCTATCCTTTTTTAACTTAACATTAAGCATTGAATAATTTTTCAAAAATTTTGGGAAAACCCCAAATAAAATGTAAATTACTAGATGTTTTCATATACTTACGTATGGTACGTAACTCCTTCATCCTTTTTTACCTTTGTATTATAATTTTTGCATTTTCTGAATACACAGTTTGGCATTTTAAATCAAAAACGTCACATCTCATCACTCACTCGCTGCCAACCATCTGCCAACATGCAACTAATTCAAAAGACACTAATTAGGTTCATTTGGCCGTCTCAGACTGTACGCGCTAGTGCAATATCTACCTTTTTTCATAATATAATATCATAGGACCTATAGAAAATATATATATGAAAATTGTATTATAGAATATTGTTTTCCCGCCATATTTATACTCGACACTGGCCATGGTTAAATAGCCGAAGTACCATAATAAGAAAAAAAAAGAAAGTGACAGCTGCCAATGTCATGGTCAATGACATTCGAGCTAACCTTTATATTACCCGCTTAAAATTTGCACATTTTGTGGGAGAATAATATAATAATGAGTGGCAGAACTTGCCTTGAATTTTTAAATTCAGATTTTTTATACGATATTATTATTTATTTTATGTAAAACCGAGTAATTTAGTATAATTTACAAAATTTGGTCAATGCAATTTAACACTGAAGCAACTGAAGTTGTTTTATGATTGGACTGAGAAAGCAGAAAAGAAAGAATAATTATAAGCTGGCAATCCGAAATTCTACCAAAGTTGAAAGTACTTCTTCTTCTTCTTCTTCTTTTTATTATGGCGGCCGGAGTTTTGTCGGGAATACGAAAGAGTGACGTTGTGTTTTTGTATTATTTTCCTAAAATTGTGTTATTTCGGTTTTTAATGTGTTATGTTGGTAGAATATTAACCATTAAATATTCGATGTCGTGCTCAAGTGTGGGCAAGTGATACAACTTCAAGAAACGTGCAATTTTGTGTTCCCTCCAAAACTCCATCGAATGTTTTAGTAAAGGGTCTACCACTTTACTAAAACAACTGACTTGACTCGTTGACTTTACTGACTACTTTTTTAGACTTTTACTAGACTTTCGACTTGACGATAATCTGGAAAAACGACTTTAAATTTTGTAAACTTTTTACGAATTTTTTTTTTCCCCGCCATATTTTACTTGACACTGGCCATGGTTAAAAAGCCGAGCGCCATAATAAGAAAAAAAAAAAAAAAAAAAAATTATGGCGGCCTCAGTGAGTTGCCAATGTCAGAGTGATTTTGGGGAGGCTTTGCTCTATATTGCAGGTCTGGTGAAGGAAAAGTTGAAAGTATATTTCGACTTTTCTATATTTTTGTTAGTTTTGTTTTTGTTTTAGTTTTCGATTAATATAAAACTTTTCTTCAGCACTAATTTTTTAATGGTTGCCCTAATAAGCGAATTATTTCGTGGTTTTGTTAATGTTTGGTTAAATATGTAGTAAACAAAACCAGCTGTAAATTGTAACCACCCTTCTCTGCCTACCAATATTTCATTATAAACCAATGTACGTATTTCCTAGCAAAACTTATAGTTCCGCATCTCCAGGCTGCGACCGTCTACGTTAGATTAAAGCTATAATTTACAGTTTTGCGGCCACTTACCTCCATAACCTACTTTTACCGAGTGCCGTTACGTTCTAATGTGCCAGTTTACTCCGAAATGTCTCCAGATAAAGTAGTCGCCGATCACGAGAAGCCTCTGTACGCTATGTTAAATATATTAGACGTAGGGTTTATGTTCATAGCCACGTTTACCTTTATCACAGGGTATTTCATAAAACAGTATGAGAGGCATCTTCCAGCGTTCATAATACAGACGTACAAGTACGGGAGCTTCGCTCATGACGGTGTAGGAGACAAGTTTGTGACATCCACAGAGATTCCGAAGGCATTCTACAAGCATTTCTATGCATTTTCGTCGGTACTAAGTGTGATAACTCTACTATATGCATTATGTGTTTATTTTCTGGATTTTTCTGTGAGTGGCATCTGCGTTTACATGCTAAACCTCCTCCTAGAGCAAGAGAAGCCATCAGGTAATTATTTGCAAAAAAAGTTCTACTTTACATTTAGTTTTTAGACTTTCATTTTTGGAACATTATATCTTCTGTAATAATATACAAAAGTAATTTGCTCTATGATATCAAAATATTATCATGCTCTTCAACATATAATTTACATTTCAAATTAAAAATGTTTTATAAATATTTCAGTGTCTGTTGGTGCCGCTTTGCTCACATTGACATTAATAGTGATACAAAGCTTGAGAAGATATTATGAAACATTCTTTCTACAAGTATTCTCCGACAAGGCCAAAATGAACTTGAGTCACTATGCAGTTGGATTTGTTCACTATTTTGGTGTTATTGTGGCAGCGATTGGAGAGGCGCCACTATTTTGTGGTAAGATATTTTTCTTATTTTTGGTGGATCTATACTGAATATTTAATATTTGAAAATACAGTGGATTTCGTTAATAACGACCTCGGTTGTAACGACATTTTGGTTATAGACACATCAAACCTATGTCCCTTGAATTTAAAGCATACTTTCATATGAAATTATTTCGGTAATAGTGACTTCGGGTATAGCGTCAATTTCGGGTATAGCGACTTGTTGTTATGAACCATTTATGACCTTTAAATTCCTAGAAATCCCTTACGGGTATTGCGACTGAGTCTCACTCGACTCATTCATAAAACTATTAAGCTTTCTTATCAATTGTTGCATTCACAGATGGTAAAAAAAGTGCTTTGCTTGCGTGTAGGACTGCTTAGCATGTGTACGAAGTTAAATGTAGTTATAAAGCAAAATTCAAATGAGTTAACAGTGTTTCTTAAATAGTACTATTTATTTGGTGAAGGCCGAAATAATTTTGATGTAGAAGGAATTATGAAAATGGCATACACCTTACAGCATGGACAAAAAACTAAATGTATACAGTGGAATATAACACGTCTTCAGTAACATCCATATATATATATATATATATATATATATATATATATATATATATATATATATATATATATATATATATATATATATATATATATATATATTATAACATAATAAAAAAAAAAGTTAATACATATTAAATATGCATGACTTTTTTATTATTTCGGATATAAAGACCTTCGGATATAGCGACGAAATTAATGTGGTCCCTCCGCCGTTGTTATAACCGAAATTCACTGTATAACAAAACAATTTGATATTTCAATTAAAATAAAATATTACACTTAAACTGTGTTCTATACTTTCCAAAGAGTTACCAATTTATATTTTGTTTATTTTAGCTTACTAGAGTTCTGAAAGTTTTAATTACTATTCATAATTTCAGGTGAACAAGACAGAAACCAAATATTATGGATGGATACAAAGACAAAGATATTAGCTTTACCTATAACAGTTTTATTTGCGTTATTGTGGTGGGAGCAGTATCAGTCTAATATTATTCTTGCCAGTTTGAGAAGAGATACATCTGGTACGGTGGTTAGCCAAGAGTATAAAATACCGCACGGACGTCTCTTCAATTATGTATCTAGTCCGCACCGGTTCTGCGAAGTCATGCTATACTTACTTCTACTCATTCTGACACCAACTAAGACAAACTTGTTCATCTTCATGTGGGTTTTGAGTAATCAGGTAATGTATTTTATAAGTATTCTTTGTATAATTTTTGAGCGGTAACTATAAGACTATGTTAATCACAACTTAGCGCAGGAACCACACATTTTTCGATAATGAAAAGTGTCTTATGTCATTGTTCAGAAAGACTGTGTTTACCAGAAATCATCTAAACCAGTTCAGTGATTTAAGTAGTGGTTCAGCATAAAGAAGTAACAGCTGTCTTTTTGCATTTATAACACACTTTTGAATTTATATTATAACATAGCGGTCGCCCGTGACTCCGCCTACGTGGATGTCGGTTACTGCTGCAAAAAGTAGGCTTTTAAGTACCCAGGAAAGACACAGTCAGCAAAATGATTCCCAGGTCAATTCACAGACACCGACACTAACATCGACGACGCAGTCATTATCCGCAGGCTGCACAGATTGTCTTTCCGTGGACGTTAAAGGAGCCGACCTCGCGTCTGAGCCGCGCGGGTACCTTACTCATAGATCTAAACTCCCTTCCCGGCTCCCGCACGCGCACCCCCGCCTTGATGACGCCCACTTCGCAACGGGCCGTGCAGCAGAAATCGTAATATTTTAATTTCGCCATAACGTCCAATTTTAATCATTCGAAGACCAAATATTATCCACATAAACTGTACTTAGTGATGAAATAATTTATTTTGATAAGGATTTATAGCATAAGTAAAATAAACGCGTTTAAATGTAGTCCAAAAAAAACAAGATTTTTAAATAAAAAAAATGGTTATTATACCTCACTCGACATAGATAGGTATAGTATGTCGCGGACTTTTTGTAGATATTTATAAGATCTACAATTAATTAGGACATTTTATCTTTATTATATTTATATTTATCTTTTATAGTTTAGGCAGCGTACGCAATATAAGTAACTTTTCTGGTTGATTTTTTACACCTTGTGTCCGAAAAACCCAAATATGTTACGGAACCCTATTTTTTTTCAGAATAAAATTTAGCCTATGTTACTCGTGGATAATGTAGCTTTCGAATGGTGAAAGAATTTTTCAAATCGGTCCAGTAGTTTCGGAGCATATTCAATTTAAACAAACAAACAAAAAATAAAATCTTTCCTCTTTATAATATTAAGTGTAGATTTGCATTAGTATGAATTACATTGGAAAAATAGTTGATGGTCTTTTAGCTTAGCCAAGCAATTAAAAAATTTAGTAATTTTTTTACCCATTTAGTTATAAAAAGATAATATTATACACTGTGTACTCAAAATATTTATATATTTTATTCTTATACAAAGTTTGTCCTCACCTGTCAAGTGAATTATTGTAATGTTATCAGTTATCACACAAGGACAAAATACTGTATAGTTATAACTTTATTGTCTTCACATTGTTCATATTTTTATTGGTAAGGGCACTGTGTTAAAACTCCACGATAAACATGGTTACAATAATTCTGTTTCAGTTGTTCTCTGCTCTCCTGGCCCACAGCTGGTATGTCAAGAAGTTTGAAGACTACCCCAAAAACAGAAAGGCAATATTCCCAGGAGTCCTCTAGTCAACATTCTTCCTTAAAAAATACTATTGATAAGGGAGTATTTCTTATATAAAAGACTTATTTGGTAGTGTTACAAAGGATGCAAAATAAGTCTCTTATTTTAGTTGTCTTATGGTACTATGTTTACATTGCTGTGTCCAAATTAGACAAATTTTCCACTTTAGTGTAGTAATTGGTGATACAAAATTTGCATTTAATATTTAAATATGTACTTTTAAGTTTATAAAATATAATTTATTTTCTTATTTAAATCAGATTATAATATATTTTCGTACAAGAGTTGTTGTTATTTCGTTATCAATAGGTAATTATTATGGTACAGTTAGTGTGTGGAAATATGCATAGTGGACACAAAGGAAGATCTTCCGACCGAGCGAGGTTTTCCTCATTTTTAAAGATATTATTATGTGGGATACCTTCCCTACTTATACTATATTATAATAACCTATTTACCTATTACCTAATAGATTTTGCCCGTTACTCAGTTCTCGCGGAAACCGTACTTTTTCTATGTCCTGTCCTAGGACTCAAACTATCTTTATACCAAATATCACGAAATTAGTTCAATAGTTTTAGTAACAGGCAGTCACAATTTCCATTTCTAAAGATTATGAGTACTTATAGATATAATGGTGTAAGGCAGCCTTTCCCAAAGTGGGCGATAACGCCCCCTTGTGGGCGCTGTGGCCTAAAGGGCGGTAAGAGACCCAGGAAAAAATGGGGGCGTTGTGTCGAGGCTTGGGGGATGATTTGTAATTTCATTTAGCTAGGAGACCTTTTAGACAACCAAATCCGTTTCAATAATCATTCTCATTAGCCCTTAAGAGTTAACTTGAGACCTGAGCGCCGTTGTGTATTACCTATAACTGCGCTCAGGTTTCAAGGTTTTAGTAAGTCTCGTTTAGAATTATTAATGTTTAGGCTGCCTTCACATTATGTCGCGGGTACTGCGGCAGCCGCAGTACTCGCGACGTAATGTGAAGGTAGCCGTAATCTCTGCTAATATAGTTTACCTTCAAATTATAAATTAATATAATTTGAAGGTAGGTGAAAAAATGAGGGCGCTAAAAATTATTTATTTTCAAAGTGGACAGTAGACAAAATAAGTTTGGGAACCCCTGGTGTAAGGTCTGCTAGAATGTTTTGTTAGCTATTGTTTTATTACGATGTCAACAAATAAATATGCAACGTTGCAGTGCACTTACTGAATAATTCATCTGTTATGCACTTGCTATGGGCTATGCAATGGCATGCATTGTTTATATGAAAATACCCTTGAGAGTTATTTGTTCATTTTGGATTAACTTATCCATGTGCTATACGCACCACATAATATGCATAACACTTAGACCGTTGAACTAATTTTGATAAAATTTTTACTGACACTTGGCCAGTTTTCATCTAATGATAAGTACCTATAAATAATAGCTCCATCAATTATTATTTTAGATAACTCAGTTTGTAACTTTAGGTACATAAATAATATCGTAGTGGTTATTTCTAAACTATTAAGGTATAAATAAAACTCCATATTATAAAACGAAATTAATATTTATTATAAGTTGAATATTAAATTAGAATGAGCTAAAGTTTTCTTAAACCTCTTGTGATTCTGGTTTTACTTAAATAAAAAACTGAAACAAAGAAAACATTTTGTTAGAATGCAAAATATTAAAATATCCATAAAACAATATCATTTTAATATGAATGCAAACAGAGGGGTTAGTGCGAGTTTTATTCGATCATACGCATCGAGCGCGTAAACGCGAATTTATATGGGATCAAAGCAGTATCCACGTTAGCCAGTAGATGGCGCTGCTTTGATCCCATATAAATTCGCGTTTACGCGCTCGATGCGTATGATCGAATAAAACTCGCACTAACCCCTCAGAAATATAAAAGTCTCATTTCTGTTGACTTTTTAACAACACTACAACAGCAAACATTTGCCGCGCAAAACTTTGAAACGGCTCGCTAATATAAAGCAGACGCAATAACTAACATCGAGCCCTTCAATTCAAGCCTTCATCAAGCCCCATACGGTCACCGGTGACAGAGACACAATAGAATATCTATTGTCTCGTTTTCCTACGATCGACGGTTAAAGTTATCGTCTGATTTCAGATCTACCAATAACGCGACGTATTATAGCTAATCAGCCCCGGATCTTCAATTTTTTTTAGGCGGGGCAAAAACTGAAAAATGCCGCCCCGCCTACCTACGCGCGCGCTCTGGGTATCGGTCAAGTTGATATGGCCATGAAATTGCTATACTTGGGCTATTATTTATAATCCGTGGTCAAAGTTAAATAAATGATGAGTTGTCCATTGGTCCGTGAAATGTGAATTTGGCCGCCCTCTGAATTTGCCGCCCGGGGCATAGGCCCCGGCTTGCCCCCCCCTAGATCCGGGGCTGTAGCTAATAAGCTACCATAGCTACCATTTATCAAGAACCGAGCGATCCTTAAAGTAGTGCGCGGCCCATGATTGCTGTTTGTATCCTTAAATATTATAAATGTGAAAGCGTGGATGTTTGTTACGCTTTCACGCAAAAACTACTAGACGAATCATCATGAAACTTTGTACACATACTCTTGGAGGTATGAGAAGTAACATAGGATACTTTTTATATTAAAAAAATATTTTCTACCAAAAAAAAAAAAAAAAAAAAAAAAAAAAAGGTTGACGTGGATGCGGATGCGGACGAATTTGCGGGCAACAACTAGCTTATGTTCTATATCTGGCAAAAAAAAAAAAAAACTTATAAAATATTTACCTGTAGGGATACCCCTGAGTCTTTGTTCTGAACACAGACAGAAGTAATGAGAAGAACACACATACAAGCACCAATCCCACTATACTCTGGAATCTCCGTCTCTTTCCTTCTTGTGCTCTGTTTACTTCTGTCCCTTTCGCACCTCCAGCTGCTTCTATCATGAGAATCATGCCCACAACAACAGCACAGTCTGGCAATGGCTCAGGAAAAAATTATAAACCTTGAGAGGATATCTACTTATGTTCTCCAATAGAAAATCCCTCTGGCATATCTGGAGTGGATCTACGGTTTTTGGTTGGTCTATGGAAAGCCTGATGATACTGGCAAACTATTAGCTAGGCTTAAAATAGCCTGACTGAATTATGTAGGTTTCCCACATGCCTATGAATCAATTTCTGTGACAGTACATTTCCATGTCACTAAAAAAAATTTTTAAAAAGGATACTCAACATAGCTACAATGTAGCTTTCCAAAACGAATTGGCCATGTGATCCTCCGTTAATGTAGACTGGGCCACTCTTGCCCCTATGGAATAATGGTGGTCCTCTGATCTGGTTCCACATTTGTCCGGAGACCATAGCAAAACAGAAGAACAAAGCTGCGACTGCCCACATTTGCTTATTGTATAGGAACTCCAGATTGTTCCGACGCACATACAAGAAACCACCTACTAGTACACAAAGTAGAGTGATGGCGAGGGCGCCTGAATAGTTTGGTGGACGGAATATCCTTATCTGAAAATAGAGATTATTTTTTTTTTTTTTTATGTGTATAGTCAAAATGGAGAAACTAGAGATAAAGATGCGAAAAAACCTGCACCATATTCTGTTAACTTAAAAAAATGTACACTTTAGATACAGACTAATATAAATTAATCAGAAAATCTCCAACTTTTTATGAGTTCAAAGTGATTTACTGTATACTCAGTTCTAACCGATACCAAATCTGCAAGTGCTCCTAAAAAAATTATGGCAAATGTGGTCTGCCTGCATTGTAATTGAAGACGTGAGTGGAAGAATCGAACAAGTAACATTTAGTAACATACGGACAATAACTCATTTTTTTCCTAATTATTTTAATAAAACTTGTAACTTATCTACTTCATAACCTAGCTAATATATCTGGCTACACATATAATTCATAGATTTCTATTTCAAATAATTTTTCCGGCCCTAAAGCCTCCATTTAAGCAAAAAAAGGGAAGTTTTTTCATGTTACTTACCTTATTCTTCCACTCACGTCTTGAATTATCCTTAAAATGACACATACCTGTTGGTTGTCTGGAAGAAACCGCTTCAAACGGTAAGACCACCAATTTGCACAGATCCTTTCTTTTTATATTATTTAATATTTTTATAATGTTTATGTGCATATTTGCAGATATAGAATTTATTATTATTTATTATTATTATACCTGATTATCTGTTCTATCCTGAATCCACTTAGCTATGGCTTCAGCTGCAACACCAGCTCTTTCAAAGTCCATAGAGTCAGCAGGCTTGGGCTTGCCTTTAGCTGGGAAGTGCATAATAACTGGGGCAGTGTTGAGACGCAACTGAAATCACACATCTTGTATTAACCCATCAATCCCCAAACGGCACCCGGCTGCCGCATAACAATTGAAAATCTATTGTGTTGGCGATTCCCACGATTGAGGTATTAAAGACACATTACTAATAAAAATATTTACACAGTATATAGCTATGCACGGTCTTATATAAAGTCATATGAGAGGCAAAGACGGATACACTATTAGGACTAGATATAAGCTGTTATAAGTAATATGAAAATATAAAAACTTTTCCAATAGGGAATATCTAGAAGAATTTTAACCCATCAAACCCCAAGCGGCACCCGCCTGCCGCATAACAATTGAAAATCTATTGTGTCTGCGATTCCCACGATCAAGGTATAACACGTGAGACAAAAACCGATTTATACATTACATACTAATCACTACAATTCTATAATATTACCAGAGACTCGACATAATATATTACTCACCATTTGGAAAATATCCGAGCCCTCATCAAAGTCTACCATACCAAAGAACAGTTTGTTGTTGAAGCCCTGGGAGTAACGGAAGGAGTTGGCCACAATCAAGTACTCATCGTATACGTGCTGACAAATATTGCATCGGCGGCTTGGGGCCATCGCTGTGAACATAACTATGAAAGAATAATCTCTTGGTGGAGACCGCACGTACTCCTTAAATTTATTCATATTCAGCGACACGATAGACTGTTTTGTCGTCATATCTGTTAGCTGCTGTATCTTTTCTTCGACCTGTAATTATAGTATAGTTTCATAGAATTATAACAACATACTCTACGAATAATAAAAATATATTGACATCGTTGGTTTTACCCCAGTTATGGTGTACCGGTACAAGATTGACTTACATTTTTGGTACGGCTTTGTGCATCCGCTATATAAAACACGAGCAGTAAGAGAAAGCCACAAAATGTTTTTCTCCTCATATTTAGCGCTTGCTTTTACTAATTTAAGTTATTAATTTACAATAGAAACAGTAAATTTTATTCCGAAAACACTGAAAATTGACCAATAGAAATATGCCAACCATGACGACGCTCCATCAAAATTTGACTTTTTTTTTTTTTTTGTAGTGTGGAAAATTATCGTTCAGAAACTTGTAGCCTGTAGGTAGAAATAAATGACTAGTGATTGGACAGTACCAGTCATTGTACAAAGCACAAAAACACAATATTTATTATGGTTGCTTTAAAAACTGCCTGTTTTTAAAGTAATAGAACACCTGATTTTAAAGAAAAACAGGTAGTTTGTAAAGCAACCTTAATAAATATTGCGTTTTTGGTTTCTTATATCATTGGTTTTTGTGCTCTGTCCAATGACTAGTACTGTCCAATCACTAGCTATGTTCACCCTATTATAAAATTTTGTTTTGATATTATTCTGATACTACGTGTTTATGTCAGATAGGTAACGGATTAAACGGTCGGAATATTTCCTGTATGTGCTAGTAGCGCCCTCTACTCTGACCTTTAAGTAATATTCCTTAATGTGATTTGTGAGCATGAGTAAAGCTTTGAATAAACCTACGCGCCAGTGACGCGGGACGCGATACGGGAGCGTCTGCAACGCGAAACTGGGCGTGCACACCTGCGCGACTACGGTGCGAACCGTCAAACTTCATTTGTCAATGAACACTCACTGAAGACGCGCGACTTTATCTGGTGCAAATTATGCTAAATTGTTGTGGTAATGTCATCCTCATACTTAACATCAGAGTCGGTTGGGAGGTAGGTACTAAGCTTGCTTTTGATTTGGAAGGTGCAGAGAAATAAAACACGTCTACAATGGTCAAGTCGAATTAATTTAATATCATGACACAATCTATCAAAACGTAAACAAATAAAAAAATCATAAACTAAAGAGTTGTACAAAATAATATAAAAAAGGTTTTAAAAAGAAGTCTAGTTTTGTACACTTCAAAACACACGTCTGAGTTCTGACAACTTGGCGCGCACGCGGCACGTCCCACTTTGCCGACGCGAACATCCCGCGTTGCGGTCGCGCAGGTGTGCACAGCACCATAAGATTACATGGGCAGCGTCTGCCGCGCGGTATACGCTCCCGCTTCGCAGTCGCTTTGGTCACGTAGGTTTGGCCTAAGCCTTATAGGGTCAATTTATACTAGCGCAGAGTCGAAGCGCATCGAAGCGAATTATCAAGACAGAACATAACAAATTCAACTCTTAAGCGTTAACGCACATATTATTATTACTTCTGAGAATTTAAAAAGGCGCGCCCATTCGCGCGCACTTGCGCGAATTCGCTTGACCAACGCTTATTGGTGCGCGCGTATTCTCGCGCATCCATGCGCCCACAAGCGAAGCTACGCGTCATCACTGTAGGCATTCTGGCGAATTCGCGCGAATTCTGCGCTAATTTATATTAGCGCAGAGTCGAAGCGCATCGAAGCGAAGTATCAAAACCGAACATAGCAAATCCAACCTTAACTCCAAAGCGTTAACGCACACATTACATCTGATAATTTTAAAAGGCGCACGCGCGTCGGGCGCATCCGCGCGCATGCGCCCGACCAACGCTGTTTGGTCTCGCAGAAGTAATGTGTGCGTTACGTTCTGGAGATAAGGTTGAATTTTCTGTGTTCAGTTTTTGGGAATTCGCTTCACTGCGCTTCGACTCTGCTCTAATATAAATTGACCCTAACCGCTAATAGTTAGGTTGGAATATAGGAATAAGTATAGGTCTACCAGAATCTGATGGCAAAAAGTGAGAAAATAAATTGACTTTAGCAATACCGGGGTAATTGGAATATAACATTTTGATCCTTTGTTTTTTCTTATAGCGGCTGATTCTGTGTGTTAAACATGCAAATATTAAAATTTATCCAATGATCAAGGATATTTTATTAAAATCTGCAGTCAAAAATTGCCATCAGATTCTGGTAGACATATAGGTACCTTTGTATAATATTTTGTCGCCGCCCCTCATTTTTTGCCTCTCAGGACAATTAATGCCCGGCTCGCGGCTCGCCTCCCCTTAGATCAGGCCCTGGTTCACCCAAAACAGATACTTACGTTTAAAAAATGTAGATAAACATTAAGCGTCTCCCAGACATACGCGGCCTGCGGTGGCGGTGGCGGTCAGTTGAATGGCTTGTCCGCGTGTGTCTGTGCCATTCCTAGAACTCTCACCGCTACCGCCACAAAATATACAATAGTACCTTACGGTACAGAAGTCTCACTCCCGAGTTTAGGTATGACAAACGCAAGCGTCCGGTCACCGGACTAGTCTCGATAGGCTGGCACTCGCTCGACTTATCGCACACGCAACGCACGCATCCGTGATACAAAAGTAATAGTACCCGGCCCCGCGCCGCCGCGCCGTTCGCTTGACAACCCTGGCAGATTGAAGCGAGACGGCAGACAGTTATTGTACTATGAACGCTAAACGCAATGCAAAAGGTTGAAATTAGATTGTTTTACAGAATAGTAGGTAAATATCTCGGCAATTTCGGGCCGTTTGTATGGAAGTGAGACACGCCTGCTACCGCCACCGCAGGCCGCGTCTGTCTGGGACACGCTTTACTGGTTGCTCCAAATAGTCAACTATACTGTACTCGGCGCAACATGGCGGTAGCGGACATTGACTTCCTGTCAAAAACTTGTCATTTTCTATATACAGCTCGACAAGGCTTTAAATGAACGTGGGTGACATTGACGGGAGCGCTGCTGGTAAAGGAGAACTGTCAAACACATGTCAAAAATTAAAAAAAAAGGAATTTTATACCGCAACCGTTACGACGTACGCTTTGTGAATCTCTGGTGCTCTCAAATTTAAATTATGCAGACGTGGTGATAGGTCCCTGTTTGCTTGCACGATCAAAAAACCTTATTCAAAAGGTGCAAAATGCGTGCAGTAGGTACTGCTGTGACATCCCTCCCCGAACCCATGTTACACCCTACATTAACAGCCTACAGTGGCTCAAAATGGATGGTCGCAGACAATTGCACTTTGCAACACTTCTATTCGGTGTCGTTAAATTGAAAACTCCGACCTACCTCTACGACAAATTACAGTGGGCTAGCGACAAACAGCTGACTATGACAACTAGGGGATCATCTTATCTGCTAATTACTCCACTCCATCGCACGTCCACATTCAGAGGCAGCTTCAGATACCTGGCCAGTAAGATCTGGAACAACCTTCTTCCGCCGGAGTTACGGGCTCTGAAATCAAAAAATTATTTTAAAATAAAATTTAAATCCTTTCTGCTACAACAACAATTTAATCTTCCTAGTATTAATAATTAATAATAATAATTCTTATTCATCTGCCTTTCGTAATAATATAATAGCTCGTAATATAATATTAATATTTTTTTTTATATAGATATGACATTTACCCATTTTATAATAATAATTTATTCAATAATAATTCTATGTACTATGATAACCGGTTTATTATTATTGACCATGAAAAATATTATAACATACATATTATACCATTACATCATTATTTAAATATGTATAAACTCTTACCGTTCGGGTTATAAGCCGACGCATCATGGTTTGCAGGAAGCTCGCAGATGCCCTTTGGGCCAGGTACCAACAGATGTTCAGCCTTTGAACTATATAGCACATACCTAAAAAGGAAAAAAAACATATACATCAAGTCATGTTATTCATATTTTGTAATCGAAATATTCGCAGAACCAATAATATTATGTTTATTTACTTACCACTTTATGTATCTTGCTTTATATTTTATTACTACCGTTATAACTATACATATTTATATTATAATCTCAGCTATGATAGTTGCTGTGAACAGGTGGCACACGGCCGCCGCCCGCTCTCTGCGCGCGCGTCTGCTCACGGGATGGAACGGGCGTTAGGGGAGTGCGAGGGGTATGAGGGTCCGGGTGGCGCGATCATTGTTCTCAGCATACACACTTTTACTTTTTATTATCTATGTATTATATTTATTATTTAGCATGCCAAGTACAATCTATTATTCTATTATTATTAATGTATTTATATTATTAATTGTGGCGTAAATGCATGTTACGTATTTGCGTTACAATTACATTTACACTTATTATTGCTGAGTGTTTAGCTGTCCGTCCAACGACAATAACAGCAGGAACCACAGAATACCAGGCGCTGTAGTGCTCGCTACAGAGTTACGCCTGAGTGGTTTCCTTTTTGGCACATAAGGCATTGCACTACCTACCATTCAATGTAATTCATACAGTTCCTACTGCTTTATTTCAAGTTCTTTTATTGTTGTTTCTCATTGTTTTTTTTTATTGTGTCCGGTTTTTTTTTTTTTTTTTTCGTGTTGTATTGTTATTGTGTTAATGTTTATATAAATTCTAATTGTTGATGTGAATTATTGTAGTGTAATGTCCTATTGAGTCAAATAAACTTTTATTTATTTATTTATTTAAAAATGACGTTTTTGTATGATAGAAGCGTTTAGTTCCTTTTCTCGCCACGTTCATATAAAGCCTTGTCAAACTGTAAACCGCGATTGACAATGAAGTGTCAGATGTCAATCGTGGCTTTGCATAGAAAATGACAAGTTTTTGACAGGGAGTCAATGATCGCTACCGCCATGTTTCGCCGAGTACAGTATAGTTGACTATTTGGAGCAACGTGATACGAGGAGCAACCAGTAAAGCGTGTCCCAGACAGACGCGGCCTGCGGTGGCGGTAGCAAGCGTGTCTCACTTCCATACAAACGGCCCGAAATTGCCGAGATATTTACCTACTATTCTGTAAAACAATCTAATTTCAACCTTTTGCACTACCAGAATTCTGGTCTACCAGAATCTGATGGCAAAAAGTGAGAAAGTAAATTGACTATCAATACCGGGGTAATTGGAATAAAACATTTTGATCCTTTTTTTTCCTTATAGCGGCTGATTCTGTGTGTTAAACATTCAAATATATAAATTTATCCAATGATCAAGGATATTTTTTGAAAATCTGCTGTCAAAATTTGCCATCAGATTCTGGTAGACCTATAACTCTATAGGTAAGTAGGTACCATAGGTTAACAATAATTAATAAATTACAGGTAGGGTGAGCATGACTAGTGATTGGACAGTACTTAGTCATTGGGCAGAGCACAAAAACACTATATTTATTAAGGTTGCTTTAAAAACTACCTGTCTTTCTTTAAAATCAGGTGTTCTATTACTTTAAAAACAGGCAGTTTTTAAAGCAACCTTAATATTGTTTTTGTGCTTTGTCCAATGACTGGTACTGTCCAATCACTAGTCATTTACCCTATATTTAACTACAGGTTGGTACTAATATAAAAATAATATAAAAATAATATTCTGTGCTACAGGTTGAGATAAGTTTAAAGTTGTTCAATGTGTTAAATATTGTGGAATTAATTTTTTAATCTGGAATACTTTGAAACAGAAAAAGAAATGTGTAAAGAACACTCAGTTTTCTTGTGCTGTGGTGGCCACTGGTTTCTATTTGGTATTGTAATTTGTAAAATGTATGTAGTCTTTTGAATGTTATTGAAAACTTGGCCCTTTTTTCAATATTTGGGGTAAAAACTGCAGCAAACAAAAAGTTGACTAAAACACTCGATTCATAATTTACAGTACTTTTCAAAATATTTTATTAACACAATTCATTCAGTAACACCAAGATTATAACATTCTCTAACATGAAACCATGAAATAATACAATTTCACCTATATATGTATTTATTTTACTTACCAATTTATATTCATTCAAACATCATTTGACTATGAGGTATACATAAAAATATTTTGGAAATATATTTCACATAAGTCGTCAGAAACGTTTACTATATAGGTATATTTGATATAGCGACAGAGCATTGTCATGTAGCATCCGCCCATTCTAATTTTATATAAATAGTTATAAACTATGATTCACTCTCGAGTAGAACAGAGAACTGAGAAGGTAAATAAAACACACAAGACAATCAAGTAGAAACAAAATAATATGGAATGTACAAATCATGTTTATTAACTGATCCCTGGCAATACATTTTGTGACTCGCTCCAGATAGTATTCGTCACATAGTGAACACACAATTCAGACTAATGTATAAATAGCTTGAATAAGTACATCACTATAAACATTGAAAGCTTCAACAGCGTAATCAAGCCAGGTTCCATTATAGCATTGTCGGTACACAGTACCACAGGTTTAAACTGTTCATAAATTATTTAATAGTTTGGACTTAAATTTCTACTCTAACTGTACATTAGTTTCGCCTTAACGCTAAAATAATCTAAAATTCATAACGTCAGATATAACAGTTTACGCGATGGATGTTAACGCAAATAAAATTGATATGTTGGTGAGGATTCTCCGGTCACCGTAACACAAATTTGCTGTTTAAAAATTAAATAAATTAACCTCATCGTCCGGTAGCGGTTCGACCATGATTGGGATAGTATCTGGTGTTATAAAATGGGAGATAAAAATGTACAAGTCGCATCTCGGGCGTCGGTGCGAGCGCAGCATCTAGCTCACGCCAAGCCGGAGAATATGCGATCATCATTCTAGTTCCATTTCGTTGTAGACGTTATAATACTTAAGATCTCGGAGGAAATAGAACCAGAGAGAATTAACAAATTTACAGACGTAGAATATGCGATTCATTCTAGTTCCATTCCGTTTACGATGATCTCGCGGGAAGATAGAACCAGAATAAAACGGGTGTGCCTCGGGACGCTTCTACCGGCGATATCTGTGCGTATAGCGTCCCGAGGCGGGGGAGTGTGCGGCAGATTTACTGTTTCGTGTATAGATAGATGGCGACGATGAGACCGTACAGACCCAACACCTCGGCGAAAATAAGGATAAGGATCATTCCGACGAATAGCCTGGGCTGTTGAGCGGTACCACGGACGCCGGCATCACCCACGATGCCTATGGCAAACCCAGCGGCCAAACCGGAGAAGCCCACAGCGAGACCAGCACCCAAGTGGATGAACCCTCTGAAAGTGATAAATTCAAAATGAACTACTGTCACACATTATCTATTTGTGAAGATTTTAAAGGCACTTTTTTAGGGTTCTGTACCCAAAGGGTAAAAACGGGACCCTATTACTAAGACTTCGATGTCTGTCCGTCTGTCTGTATCCAGGCTGTATCTCAAGAACCGCTATAGCTAGACTTCTGAAACTTTCACAGTTTGTGTATATCTGTTGCCGCTATAACAACAAATACTAAAAATAAAATAAATATTTAAGGGCTCCATACAAAAAAACACAATTTTTTGGCTCTATAATGGTGATCGTGTTCAACACGCAATTGCCTAATTTTTTAATTTTCATCTTTTATGTAAAAACTAATTTATGCTGAAAAGCTGTATCTCAAACAGCAAAATATCTAATTTGAATAACAAGTTCTTTGTGATTCAAATGAAAAAACAGTTGAGATAAATTTTTTGTCAATTTGTATTTATTTGTACACACTGGACTTGTGACTACAAGCCTAACTATAGCATGATATTTGTACACACTGGACTTGTGACTACAAGCCTAACTATAGCATGATATTTGGTTTGTGGCTTATGATGGTTATGTTGTAACATAACCATCATAAGCCACAAATGTATCTATACTCATATTATAAAGCGGAAGAGTTTGTTAGTTTGTTTGTTTGTTTGTTTGGACGCGCTAATCTCAGGAACTACTGGTCCGATTTGAAAAATTATTTCAGTGTTAGATAGTCCATTTATCGAGGAAGGCTATAGGCTATATTTTATCACGCTAAGACTAATAGAAGCGAAGAAATAGAGGAAAATGTGGAAAAAACGGGGGGAAATTATTTGAAAGGGCTTATTTGAACGCACTAATCTCAGGAACTACTGGTCCGATTTGAAAAATTCTTTCAGTGTTAGATAGCCCATTTGTCGAGCAAGGCTATAAGCTATATTTTATAACGATAAGACTAATAGGAGCGAAGAAATAGAAGAAAGTGTGGAAAAAACGGGGGGAAATTATTTGAAAGGGCTTATTTGAACGCGCTAATCTCAGGAACTACTGGTCCGATTTGAAAAATTCTTTCAGTGTTAGATAGCCCATTTATCGAGCAAGGCTATAAGCTATATTTTATCACGCTAAGACTAATAGGAGCGAAAAAATATAAGAAAATGTGAAAAAAAACGGGGGAAATTATTTGAAAGGGCTTATCTGACGAACTACTAGAGCAATTTTTCTGTTATTTGGGTCAGATAGAAAGTAGACCACGTGAAGGATCATAGGTTATTTTTTGTAGATTGATTTGTCTGTGAAATATTTAATTAGCGCGGGCGAAGCCGCGCGGAACGTCTAGTTTGTCAATAAAAACTAAAAAGGTAATGTGTACAATCATCCAATAAAAGCCTACTCGTAGATACTCATACATACCTGAAAAGGGTATACGTCGGTGGGGTTTCCAGGGAGCCCGCAATCAGCACAGCCACGACCAACCCATAGATGGCAATGATACCCGCCATGACAACGGGGATGATGGACTTCATGATGAGCTCAGGTCTCATCACCGACATGGCTGCGATACCGGTACCAGACTTGGCGGTACCGTACGCGGCTCCCAGCGCTGGAATCATCAAAATTACTCTTTACTCCAAGTTCTGTTACAAATTACCATATAACAAAAGTACAATTTAGTATGGGATTGTACCATCAAAGAAATTGATTCATACGCAGTTGTGTGGTCTGATTATGTCAATTCAGTGTTTGGTTATGATCTGTTGGCTGGGTTTGACATAACGCGACCAAATTACGTTGTTCCGCCATCTGCCTAGAATCAACTTCTCTGATAGTAGGCATGTCATTGCTTGCTTTCTACTATTTTATATTATTGTGTATAAAAAAAGAATTGTATTATTATTACTGTATGGTCAGTAATCACTATAAAAAGATATAAGAAAGTTGCTTTTATTCAAGAGTCTACTCATTTTGCTAAGATTCATAGATGTATAAATATTCTCCCTGTACATACCTATCTTATTGAGATTGTTTAAATCTTATTTTATCATGGAGGGTTTGATAATGTTATTTTTGATGTTACTAAAAAAATCTAAAATTAATTTACCATACTTTATGTTGAAGTGTTTAAATGAGAGCTGGTATGTGTACTGTGTACAAATATACTATGAGCTCAGGCTAGATTTCAATTTATTTACCAAACAAAAATATTACTCAACTAGCAAGTAAAAGTTAAAACAATAAGTGACTAAAGTACGATCCAAGTCGTAGGTATTCAATAAAAAGCAGAAATATGCAGTTATGCTCATGAAACCCTAGTTCATTTTAATACAAGTTGCAAGTTGCCTTGACTCAGAGTAGCTTATTGTTTATGGTTCATAGTTTTTATAGTAATTGTTTTATTAAATGGCCTCAATAGGTACTATAATTTCAGAATTTTATAAGACCTTTATCATTCAAATTCTGCAGATCTATTTCTTAAGATCTTCACATCTTCATTTAAATACTTTTGTAGGAGTTCTCTCTCTTTAGTTTCATCTCTTCAAATCATTTTAGGACAATCCTGTAGAAACTAGAATCCAATACTGTAAAGTAATAATCTTTTTTGGGTTACCACAAATAAAATTATTATCTTACATTAATTCTCAAAAAATGTATACTACTTTTTTAGTAGTACTTCATCATATTTTAAACTTTTACTAGAAATAGAAGTAATAGCTACTAGTAGAGTATCATGCATCTAGGTCTTTGGCCAACTTGTGACTAAAACAAACATAGATCACATGGTGTCCTGATAAGAACAGCCTTGGAGGCATCATGTGATAAGTTGTCATTCAGTAAGTTGTATAACTTACTCAAAATTTACTTGGAATCCACGCTGAATAAATTACTCAAAACTCAACTTCAACCAATGACAATTTGGAAAACTGCACTGTTGAATTGTTTGATGAATCATTAAACATAAAACATTAACAGTAGGATAAAGCGTAAAACAAGTCAAATTTAATCATTATGCAGAAGGAAAGTTATTTATAATGAATTAATATTCCAATCATATTATTATGACTGTCTGTCAATAATACAGTTTAATATTTTTCCTGTTACAATAGTTTTAATGAAGTCTGGTTGATGAGTAAAAGATGCTTGAAATAAACTGCATAAAGGTATTTTAATGGTGATTTCTGCAGTATTGGTGCAGTGGATGATATCAAGATAACACATTCAGTTTCAGTTTCATTATCCTTTACTTGGTTATCAAATATTTTTAATATTAGTACTCAGATCTTCTTTCTGCCTATCAACTGATACTTAAAAGTTAATAAATTTTTAATGGCATAGGTTAAAACAGAAAAAATAAAAAGGTCCTCATAATTTCACTAGTAAGCATGCAGTGATGTTTCAGTAGTGCTTAAAATAATTGCTTTCAGCTTCTTTGAAAGTTAAGTAAAATGAACTTATTAACCAAAGTCATGCCATAAATTTTTAATGGCATAGGTTAAAACAGAAAAAATAAAAAGGTCCTCATAATTTCACTAGTAAGCATGCAGTGATGTTTCAGTAGTGCTTAAAATAATTGCTTTCAGCTTCTTTGAAAGTTAAGTAAAATCAACTTATTAACCAAAGTCATGCCTCACATGACAAGGGTGGACAATCACATGATCATCAACTTGGATCATGAGACCATAGATTTATTACAAAATATACTGGAGTTTTCGTCGGTATAATGTGAATATCGACACATATTTCTCATTGAGTGGCTCTGAAAGTCAGAATGGCCACTGTAATCCATTGTTCAAGAACTGCCGTGAACTGTGCACGATTCTATGCTCTATGGTCAATGAAATAAAGCAGATTTCTGAGAATTTTCCTTGCGGGCTTTTACGCCTCATAACAGTGCTGCCAACTTAAAAATGCTATCATTATATCAATCACATGACGTACTTTTGAAGCAATTTTTATTTTAGTCTAATTTCTACGTAAAACGTAATTTAGATATCGTTGCATACTTTGATGCCTAACTGCAGTATACACACTACATTATAGCCACTTTTAAATGTATGCCGCAAGGTGCGGCTACAACTATAATTAGAGGCTCTCAAAATAACTACTATTCGTAATTCTTGACGGCCAAAGTTAGCCGTGCTAACTACTAATCGATAAAGCAATAACAATCAAAGCAAAGTTCATAGAAAGGAAAATAATCAAAATCGATATTGGGAAAGGGCCAGCCATTTCAATTCAGCTAATTTCATACAGATACATACCGCTAAAAATGATAGCAGACGCCGCCCCCATAACTCCAAAGAAGGGTCCATAGATGGGACTTGCTTCGGTCGCCGACATTTTGGATTTGAAGTGTGGGAGTATTTACAGGTCCCAAAAACTGTGATGACTATCTGCACACACTCACTCCACGAAACTATTTTAGCACAGACAAATGTGGCCCAAGCTTTCCAGACAACTCAGAATGGGTCATATGACGATTGATGTTCGAGGCAGTACTCAATATGCCCTAACTTCTGATTGGCCTAAATACGTCATTTCCGAAATGCGCAACCAATCCTGAGCTTAAGAATTTGCACCGGTATGACGTAGAACATTGATGTGGATCGCTGGCCAGCTAATTCCGACTGCGCATATACTGATCAATCATTTTCGTACTTTTTAGATATTTTATCCCAAGAAATTAAGTAAAATTAAGTAACGAAATTTGAAATAAAATAAATAATATTCTAGTACTATTTTTTGATAGAATTTAAGGGCATTAAAATTTTAGTATGGGAAAAATAATTATGAGGAACTGACTTGAAACTAAATGTCACAATTGGCGCCAAAATTTAAAGTAACAAAAAATAAGACACCTCAAAAATGTTCTTCGTAAAGTAGGTAAAATATTATTATTAAATTATTCAGTAAGATTTATGATGAAAGACTTTTGTTTTCATACTTTTAAAGTAATCTTTATACGTTATTATTAATATTTTACGCTTTATGAAATAAACGACAGATCATAAAGTATAAAAACACCATATTTTGCACTTTTAAGTTTTAACAAGGATAAAAAAAGAACTGTCAATCATGTCAAATGTCAAGCACACCGCACACGTTTTAGGTTATGTTTATGTTTTATTTCACGTGTTAGTGTTATTAATAAAATCTTTATTTGTACCTAATGATATTTTATTAGAAACTTTCCATAAAAAGATTTAAAAATGAAGTATAATTACAAGGTAAGTTGTTAGTTTTACTCGTATTTTTTAAAAATTAAACCTTTTTGATATGGGTCTATAGATTGAAGAGAAATGGTCTTTTCAAGAATTATTAATGTCTTTTTGTGATTTCAGTTCCAAAACCTCTTAGGGACTGTATATAAAAGGGGAGACATCTTGTTTACAAACGATGGCAATTGTGTGATTAGTCCAGTTGGAAATAAAATCACCATTTATGATCTAAAACAGTAAGTAAATGCTGTAATGTAGCTATCGCTAACATACCTTGATTGTTTTGTTTTCTATATATCATGCATATAATAAACTTACAATTATAGATAAAGTACTCTTATTGACTGAATTACAGTAAAGATTGTAACCACAAAATGTCTTAAATATTGTGTCATCACTCATCGTTATACTTTTATAGGAGTTAAAATTAACTAATACAAAGTTAATAGAATGCTAAATTGTGACGTTATCTGGGAAAAGGGACCTTGTTGTCGGTTCTCTAGTTTCCGAGATAATCGCCTTTTAAAGTGTCAAAAAAAACCTTTTTTTCTTTTTTTGCTCCATATTAATAAACATCCTCTATATTTTAATATGACAAAGACACAAGTTTTTAAAACGATTTTTTATAGGTAAAAATATATCTTAAAGTTTAGTAAAAAAGGGACCTTATTGTTGGTGCTGCAATCGAGTCGATTGCGGCTTTCTGTCGGCACGGTATCTACTATCTACTATTATACTACTAGTAATTTGCACCAAGCTGAAAATCGGTAATATTGTTTAGAATATCTGGGGGCACGGTAGTGCCCCCGCCAAGTCGAGCGCGAAGCAGACACTGCCGTAACACCATTTCGCCGCATTTTCAGGGCCCTATTTAAGAACCTCTAGGTCATTTAGTTCCGAGTTAAGCTACAGCAAAGTTTCGCATTTATGTCACTCACTCACTCAATCACTCATGATCATCAAAATAGATATAGTACTTCCCATAAACTCAGAGAGCTGAAATTTGGCACAGAGTTGCTTAATGGCCAAATGCGTGCGAGTCACACTCGAAATTAGGTTTTTTGTATAGGAGCCCCCCTTAAATTTTAATTTCAATTTAATTTTACTATTAATTATTAAAGTACATATATAATTGAGGATTTTGTGAAAATTTCAAGTGCCTACCTGTTGCCATCACTACATATTATTATAAAACAAAGTCGCTTTTTTTTCCCTCATGTCCCTTTGTTCCCTTTAATCTTTAAAACTACGCAACGGATTTTGATAGATAGAGTGATTCAAGAGGAAGGTTTAAAAGTATAATAAAAAGAGTGATTCAAGAGGAAGGTTTATAAGTATAATAAAATTCTTTAAATAGTGGAGAAATACTGTTATTGTTGAGGTTTCTAATGTGATGTCGTAAATAATTACATTTTTTTCCGCTTACATTGCAAACGCAGGCTGAACCCTACGATATTTATCAAAATAATGTACCAAGTATTGTACACATTGAATAGGTTTACAGAAAACTCCGCGATGGTATATGTCTATCTCTTATGGATATCCCACAATAAAATTTTTTTGTCATTTACTTTTTACGACAAATAATGGCTAATTTTCGAAGCAATTTTAATAAATACAGCATTAATCCTTATCCAATTAAAAACCTTAAATACATTTTTGATTTAATCTAGATCTATATTATGGCCCTTTACAGCATATGATTTAAATGAATATTTTTGAAGATATTACAGATTTAAAAATTGCGGGACGTAGCTTTTGCTGCGGTACCGGTCAATGCGGGCCACGGGTAGTAATGAATACAAATCAAAACTACTGAATCGATTTTAATCATTTTTTCCGTGAGTGACATCCTACTAATATTATAAAGGCGAAAGTTTGGATGTATGGATGTATGGATATTTGTTACTCTTTCACGCAAAAACTACTGAACGGATTTTAATGAAACTTTACAATAATATAGCTTATACATCAGAATAACACATAGGCTACAATTTTAACCGACTTTCAAAATGGAGGAGGTGTTATGTTCGTTTTTTTATGTTCAACGATTACTCCGCCGTTTGTGAACCGATTTTCAAAATTTTTCTTTTGGTGTATACACCAAAAGAAAAATTGAGATGATAACCTATAGGTTATCATCTCAATTTGGTACCATATTCATAAAAGAAGTGACCTGATGAAGGGATCCATAAGGAATCGAGGGAACTCCTCAAAATTTATATGGGAACATGTGGTGACTTCGGTTTCGTGAGCAGTATTCTAAGCATATGCTACCAACAAGCAAGATTTTGCACCAAGGTATACCATGGTTCGGAAGGTGCTGAGTGAACTCCTGACTCTTTATAGATACAAGTTTGGGAGTTTCGACGTTGTTTTAAGAACGGAAAGCATATGCTACTATGCAAATTACATTCATCATCATCATCATCATCACTACCATAAACCATTATAGAACCATGTATCGTCCCGTTTTGACCCTATTATTGGTACTTTTCATAGTCTTTTATTATATACTAGACGTTCCGCGCGGCTTCGCCCGTGTAAATTAGATATTTCACAGAAAAATTAGTCCACAAAAAAAAGCCTATGATCCTTCACGTGGTCTACTTCTTATCTGATCCAAATAACAGAAAAAATGCTCTAGTAGTTCGTGAGAGTAAGCCCTTTCAAATAATTTCCCCCGTTTTTTCCACATTTTCTTCTATTTCTTCGCTCCTATTAGTCTTAGCGTGATAAAATATAGCCTATAGCCTTCCTCGATAAATGGGCTATCTAAAACTGAAAGAATTTTTCAAATAGGACCAGTAGTTCCTGAGATTAGCGCGTTCAAATAAGCCCTTTCAAATAGTTTCCCCCCGTTTTTTCCACATTTTCTTCTATTTCTTCGCTCCTATTAGTCTTAGCGTGATAAAATATAGCCTATAGCCTTCCTCGATAAATGGACTATCTAACAATGATAGAATTTTTCAAATCGGACCAGTAGTTCCTGAGATTAGTGCGTTCAAACAAACAAACAAACTAACAAACTCTTCCGCTTTATAATATTAGTATAGAACACTTAAACCGCGGGTAATACCGCGGGGCACAGCTAGTAGGCTAAATATTTTATACCCGTGCGAAGCCGGGGCGGGTCGCTAGTTATCGATATCGAGCAAAAAAGGCTAGAATAAGTTTTAATAAATAAAATAGGTTTTTTGTATGGGAGCCCCCTTTAAATATTAATTTTATTTTGTTTTTAGTATTTTTATTGTTATAGCGGCAACAAAAATACACAATCTGTGAAAATTTCAGAAGTCTAGCTATAGTGGTTCTTGAGATACAGCCTATAGACAGACAGACGGAGAGATAGTTTTTACCCTTTGGGTACGGAACCGTAAAAAATAGGTTAATCGAAGATCTGGAGTACCTGGAGTACCTGTGTTTTCTAACCAGGGTCACCCTGATTAGAAAACACAAGTGCCTAACCAAACTATTAGAGATCGACATGCCACCTTTACAAAAAATATTCAACTTGGTGGACCGCTTCATTTGACGTCAAAAATCAATGGTCTGAAGTATCTGATGAAGAACCCTCAGCTGGTTTGAACTGTATGATTCAGATATATGGTGATGCCCCCTCAGATCTGCTATAGTTGCATTACACGTATGATAATAACAGTAATAATAACTTCCACACCGGTTTAGGTGATGGTGGCTGGTTTCATTGAAACCAGGCCAGTTACGCAGGAGTAATTTTATAGTGCCCAAGTGTGTGCGCAGTATACAAGAGCAATCTCTATATTCCTTTACTCTCATCACTCAGTGGGACGGAAGACCGACACGACTGGCGAGAGATCAGGCGCAGGACCGACTTTTTACATGCCCAGCCGACGCATGGATCATCTTACTTGTCAGACAATACATCTTAGCGTAAATGTCCGACATTAAGGTCCCTTTTAATATTTATGAATACTTTTATGATAACTAAGAGAAATTACATATTTTTGGTACACGTCTTGTTACTAAATGATAATTTAAAAAATAAGAACTTCAATGTTAATAAAAAAATATATTTATTTTGATGTGATATCACTAAACTTTTAATCATCGACAATAAGTGTTAAGTGTTTGTACCAGCTTTTTACTAAACTTTACCTTGAATTTTAAGACTGAAAAAAGTTACTTTTTAAATAGAAGTTTGTATATTTGATCTCATTTGACTATGTGTAACTGTAGTAAATATATATTTTCGTTGATTTTGACTGATTAATAAGATTAGTAGTGGCACAATGTTTATTTGTTCAAATATTTTTTTAATACAATAAAACAATGTTAATAATATGTGTAATATGTCTTTATTTAGTAAAACTGACCCGTTTTATATTATTATTTTATAAAATCCAATAGAAAACATACTATAAATGAAATATTTAGTAAAAACCATCTTGGACATTTTCATTACATCATGTGCACTTTGGCGTGGTCAACAACAGGAATAGAGTTATAAAATTATATAATTTAAGTTAAAATCGAAAAGATCATATAACGTACTTCTCAAAAAACCTGATATCTATGTAACTTCCCACAATAACATACTTTTTTTGGGTGTCAAAAGTTTGAATGCGAATTTCTCAATATCACCTTTTACGACTTTCGAGTTTCAAGTTCAACATTATTTTTTTAAGTATTTTCCAGACCTACACACATGTTATTTACATGGTTCGATAGCCTGTTAAATGTGGAGAATATCCCCAATATTAATAACTCAATACCGACAATAAGGTCCCTTCACGCTGATAATGCCACAATTACAGTTATTGACTTTAGTTTATTATAGTATAAAGCATGATTGGTATTTTGTTTTCAGGAACAAAAGCAACACATTGGCAATAGAAAGCCACTTCAACTACACAGCCATTGATGTATCACCAAATGGATCAGTTTTGCTTGCAATCAATGAAAGTATGTATATTTCACAATAAGATAAAGTGTGTCTGTCTGTCTGTTACCTATTCATGCCTAAACCGCTGAACCGATTTTGGTGAAATTTATTATGGAGATATTTTGTGTAACCGAGTAAGGGCAAAGGATACTTTTTATCCCGGAAAATTTACGGTTCACGCGTGATAAACGAATTTTGGTGCAACGGAGTTGCGGGTGTCATCCACTTTTTATATTAAGTTATACAGTTCATTAATTCACAATTGAACTTTAGTAGGCAAAATCTATTTTAACTGAAGTAAAAATTTTTTTTTCAGAGGGTGAAGCACAGATGATAAGTCTCCTAACATGTACTGTCATACACAGGTACAAGTTCAAGCAGGAGGTGAATGCTGTAAGGTTCAGCCCTGATGGAAGACATTTTGCAGCATGCTGTGACGATACAGGTAACTTTAGTAGTCTTTTATTAGGGTTCCGTACCCAAAGGGTAAAAACGGGACCCTATTACTAAGACTTCGTTGTCTGTCCGTCCGTCTGTCTGTCCGTCTGTCTGTCTGTCTGTCCGTCTGTCTGTCTCCAGGCTGTATCTCAAGAACCGCTATAGCTAGAGTTCTGTAATTTTCACAGATTGTGTATATTGATTGCCGCTATAACAAAAAATACTGAAAACAAAATAAAATTAATATTTAAGGGGGGCTCCCATACAACAAACGTGATTTTTTTGTCCTTTTTTGCTCGATATCAATAATGACAACAGGCAGGCAGTTGAAATTTTCACAGAATCCTCAATTTTATGTGTACTTTAATAATTAATAATAAAATAAAAATTAAGGGGGGCTCCCATACAAAAACACAACTTTTGGACTATTTTTTCTCTATTACGGTACGGAACTCATCGTGCGCGAGTCCGACTCGCACTTGGCCGATTTTTCCTTCCTTAAGACATAGTTTCAAAGATTAAATTCAATGAGAAACATTTGGTTTTACCCTTTATTAATAAGAAAGTAAAATAAACCATTATTTATAAGGTTACTATAATAAAGTAATAGTGTTTACTTTAACTTTAATCTTACAGTTAACTAATACAGGGTATGACAAATGACAATAAAACATATTCCTGTTAGGAAACTGTAGTATACTTAACCTAAAAATGGTTCACTTTTGTGTAATTCATATGAGGGTAAAAAAATTTGAAAAAATCACCCCTTTTGCCTCAGAATGAGACCATTTTTCAATAACTCTCATATATTTATATTATAATTTAGTGTTTTACAAATTACCAATAACCATGTTTAGCAGTTTTGTATTTTTTTTTTATGAAATAAGGGGGCAAACGAGCAAACGGGTCACCTGATGGAAAGCAACTTCCGTCGCCCATGGACACTCGCAGCATCAGAAGAGCTGCAAGTGCGTTGCCGGCCTTTTAAGAGGGAATAGGGTAATAGGGGAGGGTAGGGATGGAAAGGGAAGGGAATAGGGGAGGGTAGGGAAGGGGATAGGGTAGGGGATTGGGCCTCCGGTAAACTCACTCACTCGGCGAAACACAGCGCAAGCGCTGTTTCACGCCGGTTTTCTGTGAGAACGTGGTATTTCTCCGGTCGAGCCGACCTATTCGTGCCGAAGCATGGCTCTCCCACGTATAAACATACCTACTTCATTTAAAAATCCCTTATCACTTCTGTCTGTTTCGCAGTATTCATAATGACTGCACCCTGCAGTTTCACTGGTGAATTTCGGTCTTTCGTCATGAAAAGGGTTTTCAAGAAAGCGCGAGATGACGTCACATGCTTAGACTGGTCTAGCTGCGGCAAACTGTTAGCTGTGGGCTCCAAGGACACTACTACCAAAATATACACCATTGACTACTTAGACAACCTGAATATGTATGCATTGAGCGGTCACACTGATAAGATTGTTGGCGTGTTCTTCGAGAAGAAAAGTTTGGATCTTATATCAGTGAGTCGGAATGGTCAAGTGTGCTTATGGGGAGCGAGTATAGATATAGATGATCTAGTTACGTCTGAAGTCCAAATATCTCATAAGAAGAGAAGAAAACTGCAGAAGGAGGCGGAGGAGTTGGAAGAAGATGAAATTGATGAGAAGAATGTTATAGAAAAAGATAAGGAATACGTAAGTTTTTTGATAGCTTTTGGTTGCGGTAAAGAGTCTTCCTGACATATGACCTTTGATTGGAATTTTTAGTAATTTTGAAACTTTTATAGCCTATAACACTCACAGATTGTTTTTTTTTTCTGGGTCTATATTAGTAAATTACCTTAAAATTACCTTAGGTAATTTCTGGATAACAATGGAGTTATAAATTTCACCCTATTTTAATTATAATCCCACCAAAAACATACCTGTTAAAATGGGGCCAAGTTCCTATCGGTTAATTTTTGGCCTAAAAAAAGAGTTGAAATCCAATCCAATGCCAAGTTTAGATGCACTTTATCGATCGTAATCATCTTCATCAACAGCATGATCCATAATACTTCTAATTTGAACTTGGCAGGTTAATTTAATTATATAAATATTATCTAATTATACAATTAATCAAGTGTTAAGTTAGCACGAAAACCTGCTAAGTTTACTTTCTTAATATGCACTTGTTTCTATTTAAACTATTTTTTGGTAGGAAAGCGACGAAGAAATGGAAGAGGAAAAGAAAGTGGAAGAAGCGAAGAAGTTGGCGTACAAGAAGCTAGGGCGGTGGTACATCGGAGACGCGATTCGTAACGCCAGCCATAAGGTCAAGCTCACCGCAGCCGCTTATCACAAGAACACCAAATTATTGGTTACTGGTATGTAGGACAGAGTCTTCCAATAAGGGTGTTTGAGATTCTTTTTGCCACCAGGTGCCGCTATGTAGCCTTAGGGTCAATTCAAACCGCAACGCGACGCGTAGATGCATTTCTAAATTTGTACTGAACTGACAGATTTCAGTTGCGTGAGACGTCTTGCAAATCTTGTCAAATCCATACAAATTTAGAAATGCATCTACGCGTCGCGTTGCTGTTTGAATTAACCCTCACGTTCTTTCGTGTCAAATAGGGGGCATATAATCGTGACAAGATAGACCCAAAGGCTACATTGCGGCACCTGGTGGCAAGCAGAATCTCAAACACCCTCATTCAATACAGTGTATTTTATTTATTTATTTATTTATTTTGGAAAACCAACAGCTTTTAATTATAATACAATAGAACCAATAATATATAAAAAGAAAGCCAATAATATGTTTTCACTACCTACACTTTATTGTAAAGTATATAAAATTCTTTGAATGGGTCATTCTTCCTTAGTATAATTTCGTCAACAGTCTTGTGTGCACTTCATGTGACGAGTATAGTGTTCAGCCCGAACAAAAAGTTCTTCGTGTCCGCGTCGCTAGATGGCACTGTGCGGTGTTATGATTTGACAAGGTGAGAACAAAATGGCGGATGACACAAAATGGCAGATTGACTTATTTATACATCTGTATTACGGGTTGTAGTAAGTGCGTACGTGCGTCTATATTCGTGTAGGAGTACTGGTGTGTACTATCAGATTGATTTATAGGGAGATGGCGAACCTACGTCATTTGGTCGCGTACCAAGCCGACAGATCACAACTAATATTGATTTGACATAACCCAACCAAATTTCAAAGGTCCGCCATCTGCCTATGAATTTCTCAGATGGAACATACATTATTGTTATATATAATTCTCTTTTTTTTTTAACGTTCTATTTGTGCTATAAGCTATAACTGGCAAGTGGCAACTAAAGAAAGAAAGAAGACAAACCATTATCTTTTGCATTTTTTTATAAGTACAAGAATTCTAATAGTGTAATTAAGTTGTGACATAATTTTTTTTCAGGTTTCTCAAACGGTATATTCTTCCTCCACGAAATGCCCGATGTGAATCTAATACACACATTGAGTATATCGGAACACCGGATAAGCAGTATAGCTATATCGGATCAGGGTGATTGGATAGCATTTGGATGTCCTAATATAGGACAACTGTTGGTCTGGGAGTGGCAGAGTAAGTAATAACTAAAAAATTGTTACTGAAAGCAGTCGCTACCTAATTTCTCTTTTGCACAAAATGGCTATCGTGCTATCAGTAGAAACGAGATAGCAATATACTCGTGTGTGAGTGAGTGAGTGAGACAGGTAGCGATAGGTCAATGTACGAATCCCCAAGTACTTTGAATCGTGCCTTCAAATGTTACAGTAAAAAGTTCATAACACAAAGTAGAAAAATATGTATCCTCAATTTAAGTTGTATTACTTAAAACTTGGTTCCAAACGCGTCTTTCACTTAAACATTGCCTTAATATTTTAAAATTTCGTACTGTACTTAGCTCATTTAGCTACTAAAATCAGACAAAATATAAGTATTATTATAACTCGTGAACGAATTATATAAAAAAGCGACCGACAAAGGATAAATGGGCGAAAAACCTATAGACGACTCAAATTACTTTTAATAAAATAAAATAAAAACTTGTACCATAATATATTCATATCAGAAATAAAACATTCTTATTCCTATTTCAGGTGAACAATACGTAATGAAGCAGCAAGGTCATTCGTTAGACATGACCTGTCTCGCTTATTCCCCGGACGGACTATACATAGTCACGGGAGGGTACGATGGGAAGGTCAAAGTCTGGAATACGACCTCAGGGTTCTGTTTCGTGACCTTCAGCGAGCATAAGTCTTCGGTGACGAGTATAGTGTTCAGCCCGAACAAAAAGTTCTTCGTGTCCGCGTCGCTAGATGGCACTGTGCGGTGTTATGATTTAACAAGGTGAGAACAAAATGGCGGATGACACAAAATGGCGGATTGACTTATTTATACATCTGTATTACGGGTTTTAACGAAATAAAGTAATACTTTAGGATGTGTAATCACATATAAAGTGTTCACTGTAAAAGTCTTCTACTCTATGCTGAAAGAGTTACTTCTGTGTTTCCATGAAAAATTATTACATACACACTTTAAAATATTGTAATGTACGTAAATAGCTTGTTGTTGAACAAATTACATAATTTTTGAGATTGAGTCAAGTAAAGGAAATCTCGAGGAAGCGACTAATGATACGGGAATAACTTTTATACACCGTGTAAATCTTTCATAGTATTATTAACAACAATATTATACTTCCAGGTACCGTAACTTCCGCACTCTGACGTCACCAAGTCTAGTACAGTTCGGATGCGTCGCGCTCGACGCTAGCAGCGAGCTCTGCGCCGCGGGAGGCACCGATGTCTTCGATATATACGTGTGGTCAGCCAAGTTCGGCCGACTGCTTGAGGTAAGCTGCCATCTTGTAATCCGACATATACTTGGCTCTGGTAGAGGTATGCTTAATATGGCGCCATCTTAGAAAAAGAAAAATATTATTGGATTTGGTAGACGCCAAGGCGCCATCTTGTAATACGACATATTCTTAACTCCGATAGAGGTATGCTATAATGTGGCGCCATCTTAGAAAATGACATATTCTTGGCTTTGGTAGAGGAATACCGTAATGTGGAATCCGAAACATTCTTGACTCTGGTCCGCCATGTTCAGTTGATAGATAAAGGAATGCTGTAATGTTGCGCCATCTTAGATCTTAGATCCGATATGTTTTTTGCTCTGGGCTGCCAAATTAGGAAGATAGCTGGAGGTACCATCCACAGACATCTGATAACTTACAACATCTAAACTAACTGAATGGAATTTTATTTTCATTTATTCTACAGGTTCTATCCGGCCATACCGCACCAGTATCCAGTCTCGCCTTCAGCCCAGTAGTATCTAGCTCCCGGCTGGCGTCAGCGTCCTGGGACAGAACGGTCCGGCTGTGGGAGTGCGTGGAGGCGAGCTCCGACTGCGAGACTATACAGCTGACGGCTGATGCGCTGCAGGTGGTCTTCAGGCCGGACGGCGAGCAGGTGAGACGGGGATAGTGTGGGAAAGAGATAGCGTGATAGTTATGTGTTTCACTGAAAGTAAACGAGGGGATTTATAATATAAGCCTATATTTTATCTGTTAAAATGTTCCAATAAAGTTCAGGATACGGTACGCAACTATCCAACCGCAATTAAGCACCTACAGGCGTGGATCGGTCAATGCGGGTTGAATAGAAAGGACCTAACTTTGGCATTACGACTGCGCGCCGGGCACATTAAGATAAGATAAGATAAATATTCTTTATTGTGCACACATAATATTATAACAATTTAAAACACAAGTATAACACAATGGCGGCCTTATCAGTAATTAGTAATTTCTTCCAGGCAACCACGGATAGAGGAAACATAATATATTGGATAAGGTGAATGTGCCATAAACAAATATATAATATATAAATGTAACATATTACATACTAGATGACGCCCGCAACTCCGTTGCGCCAAAATTGGTTTATCGCGCGGGAACCGTACATTTTTCCGGGATAAAAAGTATCCTATGTCCTTTCCCGGGACTCAAAGTATCTCCATGCCAAATTTCAGCAAAATCGGTTCAGCGGTTTGGGCGTGAAGAGGTAACAGACAGACAGACAGACACACTTTCGCATTTATAATATTAGTATGGATAAATAAATACACACATACATACATACATCATAAAATATATTAATCTAAAATACATACATACGAACATAAATAATTTATAACATACTTAGTATGGAACATTTTTTAAGTAATTGTGATATTTTATCAATAGATAAATAATTAATAAATAAATAATTATTTATCTATAATAAATAATAAATAAAAAATAGATAAATAAAACATTCCGTCAAAGAAGTTTGCTTTTCTTATGGGTAAAGCTCCCACTCCCTTATGTGAGATCTGCAATACACAAGATGATATTGTCCATATACTGACGGAGTGTGTCCGGGGCGCAGACTTGAGGTCGCGTCTCAATAGTGATTGTTATAATGTAGGCAGTGTTAACAGTATCTTGGCTGATCCATCTTCTGAGGCTGCTAAAATATTATATAAGATTCTAGATATATCTCGTTAACATCCCAGAGATGTTTAAGAGATATTATCTGGACTACATAGTATGTTTAAAATGAGGCTGATTTATTTGTTGATTTTAATTTTTTAATTTATTTGTATTGAATACCTATAAGGACGGCATTATCGTTTTACGATAAAGCCTTTCTTGTCTCGATTAAAAAAAAAAAAGTTCAGGATACAGTATTGAGTGCCTGCTACGCGCCATGATTGTCACCGGGATGGGGTAGATACAGTTTTTGCTATAGCTTAAGTTTTCATGTATGAAAAGATCATTAGTATGTTATAAAATGAAACATTTAAATAATGCAGACGGTTTTAAAATGACTCTTTAAATTTCGAAGCGAAAACGGCAAGTGACATCACTCATGTATTTTTGTATGCAAAGTCAAAAAAATCGCTAATTGCGAGTTGTACTCGCGCACGTAGGGTTCCGTACATATACAGAGCAAAAATAGGCAAAAAATTGATTTTTTTGTATGGGAGCCCCCCTCAATTATTTAATTTATTTAAATTTTATAATTAATTATTAAATTACAAATACAATTAAGTATTTTGAGAACATTTCAATTGCTTATGTGTTGCCGTTATTGATTAAGAGCAAAAAATAGCAAAAAAAAACAGGTTTGTTGTATGGGAGCCCTCCTTAAATATTTAATATATTTTATTTTTAGTATTCGTTTTTATAGCGGCAACACATATACACAATCTGTGAAAATTTCAGAAGTCTAGCTATAGCGGTTCTTGAGTTACAGCCTGGTGACAGACAGACGGACAGACGTACAGACATCGAAGTCTCAGTAATAGGGTCCTGTTTTTACCCTTTGGGTACGGAACCCTAAAAAAGAATGCACATTTGCTTTATAACAATATCATGGTACGTTTCAGATAGCAGTATCGACGTTGGACGGCAATATAACGTTCTTCAGTCTGAACTGCGAGCAGATCGGCAGCATCGAAGGTCGGAACGACCTGGGCGCCGGCCGAGCCGACACCGACTTAATCACGCCCGAGAAAATGTTGAAGACCAAGTGAGTGAGGTCTAATAACCTTACAAGCAAGGGTCTATAAAAAAAAATTAAATACGTTTTTATTCTGACTGAGAAGAACTTACTTTAACTGAGAGGAACTGGGGTGAGAAATTTAAAAAACACTGGGCCATCTTTTACCAAAAAGATGGAAAATTATTCGTTAAAAAATATACATAACAATATTACGTCTTATTAACAAAAAATAAATATTTAGTAGAAGCCTGCATGGGACCACCCTTTTCCCAAGTGTGCTGTCCATCCACATATTACGTCACAGCTCATGAGGAGGGTCATACCAAATGTGATAATACAATCCTACTATTATTATAAAGGCGAAAGTTTGGATGTATGTATGTAGGTATGTATGTATGGATGTTTGTTACTCTTTAACGCAAAAACTACTGAACGGATTTTAATGAAACTTTACAATAATATATAGTTAATAGTTAATAGTTAATTATAGCTTATACATCAGAATAACACATAAGCTATAATTTTAACCGACTTTCAAAATGGAGGAGGTGTTATGTTCGTTTTTTTATGTTCAACGATTACTCCGCCGTTTGTGAACCGATTTTCTAAATTTTTCTTTTGGTGTATAGGTTATCATCCCAATTTGGTACCATATTCATAAAAGTGGTGACCCGATGAAAGGATCCATAAGAAATCGAGGGAACTCCTCAAAATTTATATGGAAACATGTGGTGACTTCGGTTTCGTGAGCAGTATTCGAAGCATATGCTACCAATAAGTAAGATTTTACACCAAGGTATACCATGGTTCGGAAGGTGCTGAGAGAACTCCTGACTCTTTAAAGATACAAGTTAGGGAGTTTCGACGTTGTTTTAAGAACGGAAAGCATACGCTACTATGCAAATTACATTCATCATCGTCATCATCACTACCATAAACCATTATAGAACCATGTATCGTCCCGTTTTGACCCAATTATTGGTACTTTTCATAGTCTTTTATTATACATATATCACTTAAACCGCCGCCGCGGGGCACAGCTAGTATAACTATAACCACATTATCAATAGTACTCAAACCACATAATCGAAGAACTCAAACCACCTTCACAGAGCGTTCACGTCCATTTGTTACTCGGCTGACGGCAGCTGCGTGCTCGGCGGCGGCAACTCCAAGCACGTGTGCCTGTACAGCGTCGCCGAGGCGGTGCTCATCCGGAAGTACGTCATCACGCAGAACCGCTCGCTCGACGCCGTCAATGTGAGTAGATGACTGTGGATCAGTTGGTACGTCGATGTTCCGACGAGTTCGACGACTTCTGTGAAGTGTTTCTTATGTAACAAATTATCGTGTCGCGTTGTTCGTTTTCAACTATATTTAATAATACACAGCTCACCAATACCAGCTTTATCGTTTTTAAACTATTGCATAGCTTTTATCGCGGGCTTTGAGCGCGGCGACCGAATCAAAAAATTCCGTAACGAAAAACACCTTTCATTAGTCAACATTCGTCTAACGTCGTTTCAGTTCGGCAGACTTCGGCTCGGTGTTTGTGTGCGTGCGACTAGACGTATACGAATTATAATTGCATAAGTTGATAAAAATGCTTTGCAATAGCATTACCGCGGCAATCCCCGAGTGCCATACGTATTTTTTTCATATTATATGTAACAATATACTATTATAATTGTTATATTTCAGGACTACATAAATCGGCGATTCCTGACGGAGTTCGGCAACATGGCGCTGGTGGAGGAGCGGGGGGAGCTGGAGGGGGGGAGCGTCAACATCCGCCTGCCCGGCGTTAAGGCGGGAGACATGGCCGACAGGAATGTTAAGCCAGAGGTAAACTTCAACCTTTTTTTTATCCATACTTCCATACTAAATGAAAGTGTGTCTGTCTGTCCGTCTGTCTGTCTGTCTGTCTGTCTGTCTGTCTGTCTGTCTGTCTGTCTGTCTGTCTGTCTGTCTGTTACTTCTTCACGCCCAAACCGCTGAACCAATTTTGCTGAAATATGGCATGGAGATAGATAGTCCCGAAGAAGAACATAGGATACTTTTTATCCCGGAAAAATGTACGGTTCCCGCGCGATAAACGAATTTTGGCGCAACGGAGTTGCGGGCATCTAGTATAAAATAAACAGGGCAAACGAGCAAACGGGTCACCTGATGGAAAGCAACTACCATCGCCCATGGACACTCGCAACATTAGAAGAGCTGTGATCTTTAAAGACTCAGAAGCTCTGTTCAGTGTTTTTGGATCCAGGATATACGTATAACGTACACATTAAACTTATCATCTTTACGCTAAAGTCACTTAAAACCATGGCATGAACACTATATTATGACTTATAAGTTAAATATAATAAGTTTAATGTAAGGGTATCATTGGATCCAGGATACCCTTACATTAAACTTATATTTACATGTTATGCTAAAGTCACTTAAAATCACGGCATAGACAGTATGTATATCTCTCAAGGCGTTCTTTCGATTCATTATGGATTCCATTATCAAATTTCCACCTTATTAACGAAATCATCAGATTCAAATGATACCTTTTAAAATATTAATTATTTTCGAAATCGGTTGACAAAGATATCTTTATAACCCCCGAGCAAGGAAGAGTGGTGTTTTTAGTTCGTGTCTGTCCTGTCCTGTGTCTGGACTCTGGCATTGTAAGATTTTGTTTAAAAGCTAACATGATCTAGATTCTAGAGTGTTCTAAGCAATAGTTCATCACCAGCCCGCTCTGTGCTGAAAAAATTGTTTATCTATTTCATGAACGGTTGTAATCGACTAAGAGCTGACGAACAAATTCGTCATGTAGCTTCAGCTGTATTAAAACTCCGTTAGCTACTTCCCTGAACAACCCTTTCTGATAATCTGCGTGCTGGCAGGCCGTGGGCGGTGGGTGTGGGAGTAGTGGGGTGGGGAAAAAAAAAGAAAAAAAATGTAGGTTGACTTCCAGAGATTATATTGTTTCAATTTTCTGATTTTTGTAATTTTTTTCGCTTGCATCGAATTGGCTGTGGTATTAGCTAGTTAGGCTAGTTTCTATCAAATTTGGCATAGAAATAAAGTAAAGTAGTGAACAAAGTACATAGTAGTACATAGAAAGTACATAGAAAGTAGTATTATTGTTAGGAAAATTGAAAAATAAAAAATAAATTACTCTCAGGTCCGTGTCCACTGCGTTCGGTTTTCGCCGACGGGTGAGAGTTTGGCCGTGGCGGCGACAGAGGGCCTGCTCATTTACAGCCAGAACGGAGTTGACGGTAGCTTCAGGTGAATACTAATATAATACATAAAATAACATAATACGTAAAACTGACGTTAAGTAACGTTGTTTTTCAGCAAAAAAAAGATGTTAGACAACGTCGTTTCTTTAAAGCATTTTTAAAAAAATACTTAACATTTATTTAATGTAGAATTTTACAAAAAATGTATTTATGTCAAAATCTTCATTAAATTAAAGCTTAGTAATTAATGTATCTTCACAGCACGCGACCGCGACCGACAAACATTAAAATAAAATAACTATGCTATAGGTTTCATTTTCTACCGGCATTGGTCTAGCGACCGAAGCGGCCACTACTTTGTAGTCGCGTATACCAAAATGAAATCTATAGCCTATTTCACAAAGTGGCATTTTATTTGAATTTTTGTCGGTCGTGGTCGCGTGATGTAAAGATCGGTAAGCTACCTTCAGAGTGCGGCCGTAACATTTTTAAGAAATCTTACAACTTTTTCTCAACAGGCCGTACCGTCTAGAAAGCGGCAGCACACCTGCGGCAGTGAAGTCCCGACTTCGTGGTGGTCAGTGGGGCGGAGCCCTATCCGGAGCCCTGCAGCTCAACGACCATGAGCTAGTACGGGCGTGCGTGGAGGCAGTGCCGCCGGGTGATAGTGAGTATAGTGGCACTTGGATGACATTTTTAGGGAATTGACACCAACTAGTTAGATATTGATAGGAGGCACTCCCTCCCTTAATAGGTGTGTTTGTTTTATGACCATACGGAATGACAAGTGACACTTGGATGACATTGTCATGGGATGACATTAAGCAAGTCTTGTTATGATTATGGCCGCATAGAACAACAAGAATCTATGTGATACTTAGGATGGATGACATTGTCATTCCCGTGACTATGCCATATTGAAAACTTGGATTGGTCCTAGTTTTCTTTATTGCCACTAAAATACATGATTTATATTGACAGGAGGTACGACTCCCTGGATAAGCGTCTATATTGTGACATACACACATAATATATATTGTGACACTTTTTACTGCTATCCGAAAGCGTACATGTATCTGATATCTAAGTAGAACTTTTGTCAAAATGGTGTTCTTAACAGAGTGAGACCGTATTGCAGTCCGGACCAACGACTACTGTTCTAAAAGGCACAGGTTCGGCCTCATACTGTTCTGTATAGAATACTGTTCTCATCTCTGGGCAGGGACGCCAAAATACCAACTCCTCCCTCTGGATCGTATCCAACGAAGGGCCGCTCGAATTGTTGGCTGCCATAGTGTTTTAAACAGGCTAGACCCATTTGCTCGTTTGCCCCCTTATTTTATAATAATAAAAAAAAATGTACAATATTAAAAATACAATCTATTTCCAGTCGAACTAACCGTCACAAATCTAGAAGAAGACTACGCTCATCGTCTGCTGAACTCCATCGCCCGTCTTCTAGAAGACAGCAGACATCTCGAGCATCTACTTTTGTGGGTGAAATACCTGGTAACAGGTAGAAAAAAGATACCAGCTAACATTTTACTGGCGCTAGAGAAAGTGTTGACAGTGAAATACTCTCAGATTGGAAAAATGTGAGTATATGTTTATGTACTATCAGAGAAGTTGATTCATAGGCAGATAGCGGATCTACGTCAATTGGTCGGCTTATGTCAATTTAATGTTAGCTGTGAATTGTGATCGGTAGGATGCACTGACCTCCATTATACAAGTACGCTGGACTTATGATACCCTTTGAAATGACAGCTATATTTTGTGCCTATTTATACGTGGGAGAGCCATGCTTCGGCACGAATGGGCCGGCTCGACCGGAGAAATACCACGTTCTCACTGAAAACCGGCGTGAAACAGCGCTTGCGCTGCGTTTCGCCGAGTGAGTGAGTTTATCGGAGGCCCAATCCCCTACTCTATTCCCTTCCCTACCCTCCCCTACCCTCCCCTACCCTCCCCTATTCCCTTCCCTTCCCTACCCTCCCCTATTCCCTTCCCTTCCCATCCCTACCCTCCCCTATTACCCTATTCCCCCTTAAAAGGCCGGCAACGCACTTGCAGCTCTTCTGATGCTGCGAGTGTCCATGGGCGACGGAAGTTGCTTTCCATCAGGTGACCCATTTGCTCGTTTGCCCCCTTATTTCATAAAAAAAAGCAGAATCAGCGCCCCCAATGCGGGGGAAGAGAACTAAATCTGACGTAAAAATGGCGTTTGAAAGTCGCCATATTGGCGCTGATAGCAGTAGTGAGAGTACTTGGAACTAATACTAGTGATGACAACCAATAACGATTAAGCGGCCATTTGCAAGTTACGTCAGATTTAGTTCTCTTCCCCCGCATTGGGGGCGCTGATTCCGCTTCAAATAGGCACAAAAAGCAGGTGGGGTTATGAGTCCAGCGTACTTGTATAATGGAGGTCAGTGGTAGGATCAAACCCATCCTAACGCGACCAAAGTACGTAGGTCCCCCAACTGCCTAGGAATCAATTTCTTCGATGGTACTTTTTTAGTCTGTTCGAATTCATCTTGATCTTAATTTTAACCGACTTTAAAAAAGGTTTTTCAATTCGACCGTATAATAAATTATACTTTTTAATGGTTCTTCGCGGATAACTTCGTCGTTTATGAACCGATTTTGATGATTCTTCCCCATACGATATTGTATCAGTCGGTTTACCGTTCTGTTTATTTCAGCTGAAGAGGAAATAGACAGACACACTTTCGCATTTATTATATTATGCAGGAAACACTATTATCATAATATTACTATAACATAGTAGATGTTGCCCGCGACTTCGTCCATACCAAAAGAAAAACCCTGGTAACCGTATATTTTGCGATTGAATAAAGCCTCTTTCCTTGTGGTCTATTTATTTTTGCTGTATTTCATCAAAATCAATATAATATATGAAGATATAACATTGTTAATAAGTAAATGCAAATGTAAATAGTTTAAACAAATACAAAATTCAATAAAAATAATTCATTTTCATTATTTGTATAGTTAATATGTATCAACAAATATTGAGTTAGCGTGATCGTGATCGAGAATCGTAGATTGTAATGAAGTTAACAAATTGTTGTATGAATCATCATGTTTCGTTAACGTGATTTTTCATTTATGTCTTCAAGAAAAATATATCTATAGTACTAATAATTATTATCTTGTGCTTTATTACAAATCTCTAGCTGCCACACTCAGAGACAAAGATGTACTGTAATTAAAAAAAGATTTTGATGCAAGCCCTGCAAGCAATTATCTGTCAAACTCTTCATTAAATTGAAGTTTAATCATCATTAAATGTCTCTGTGTGTCGTTGGATAGTTTTTTTTTAAAATATGATGAGTATTCACAGACCATATTCCGATTTAGGGATCCATTTGTGAAATATGAAGTTTTAAAGTGGAAAAAATCGTTAAGAGTCCAGTGTCCCCCCCCCTCTACCAGCTAAACGGTTGCTTCTGGAAATGTGAAAAAATTCACGGAGGTAGGAAATATGCTGAATTTAAAAGGAAAACTTTGACGGCTAAGAAGACTTCATAAGTTATTGAGTAATAGTCGATCAGCTAAAAAAAATGTATTCGGAGGAGTATAAAGGAACTTTTCGTTCAAATTCCTTTGAACGTAACTGAGCTGATGTTGTTAGTAGTGTAAAACACGTTATAAATGTACATTCATTAACTATACAAAAATTATCAAAAACTAGCGGTACTACAGAACCCTATATTGCGCGTGGCCCGACACGCACTTGGCCGGTTTTTCTAACTATCATTAGCATTACTTCAATTTAACATGAGCATTAAATCTAAATATCATTTAATTTAATATTTGAATGTCGAGTTGTATTGGTGAAATCTTATTAATGGCTTGTAATAGAAATTATTCCATAATATAACAATGAGGCTTATGGTTAAAATAATTTTACCATTAGCTGTACCTACATTTGATTCGGTTACCGAATTACATAAGGAGGCAAATACATCTTCCCTATCTGATAAGGTCAAGAGTGAGATAAAGATAAACCACAGATAAAACAGGTAGATTTGATTAATCTACCGTAAAGTCAGATTATAGGTACTACCGAAGGCGTGATTTTCTCAAATATGTTCAATGTTCACATTAGATGACGTAACTCCGTTGAAAAATTCGTTTATCGCGCGGGAACCGTACATTTTTCCGGGATGAAAAGTATGCTATCCCCTACCAAATTTTAGCAAAATCGGTTCAGCGGCTTGGGCGTGAAAAGGTAACAAACAGACTGTACTTTCCTATTTATATTAGTATGGATGGATGGATTGCCATCGTAAAGTCTGAAGTCCGAAATCACTAAATACTTATTATTCTTTATGTATATACCTTATTAAAGTACCGAGTTCTTTACACTTTTTTCGCCTATTGATAACTTTAGAACCTATGTCTACCAGAATCTGATGGCAAAAAGTGAGAAAGTAAATTGACTCTAGCAATACCGGGGAAATTTGGTAATTAGGTGGTATTTGGTAAATGTACTAGCAGAGGGATTCATTCATAGGCAGGTAGTCAAGGTCCAAAAACTTACTAGACCCGATTCACCCACAGTCTGAGGTGAATAGGGACGCATATGGGGCTAATAGAGTTTTGCTAGGGCTGCCATTTTTCTTATGTTTCCAAATAGGTACTACCTACTTAGGTAGGTACTTATTTACCTACGTCGTCAGGCAGGGTTATATCAACTCAATGTTAGCCGTGATCCATCGCCTGGGTTTGGCGTAACGCGACCAAATTACGTAGATCCTTCTGCATTATTTTAAAAAGAATTTATTCCTTGTCTTTGGTAAAAGACGGCCCCTAGCGAGTTTCTTACGCCGGATCTTCTCGCCGGGCTAGTTCTCGAATCGGTAACGTAATAAAACCGACCTCAAAATTATACGTAATTGAGAATTAAATTCCCTATCTCAAAAAGTATTGAACCGATTTTGATGAAACTTCAGTATTCCCTAAGTCCAACAATACCTAGTACAACATAAAAGAATTACTTAAATCGGACTTGTCGTTCCGGAGATATGCGAAAACAAACATAAAAACATACAAACGTACATACACACATACATACATACACTTTTGAAATTTGGCAAAGTTGATCAGATGCTGGTATAGACTAACATGTACGAAAACTGAGAAATTCTAGAAATATAACATACATCATTATACCGGTCGAATCGACAACCTTTTTTTCAAAGTTTCTGATCTGAAGTTAGTAACAAAACAGCCAAGCCATATATATTTACTGGTATGTAGAATTTAAGGTGACGCCGCGTTAAAGTAAAAAACCGTGTTGGATATGTTTTAGATTGCTTGTTTTCTATGAGAGGCCGGCCCTTTTTTTACAGAGGTCTTCTTGATTGATTGTTCTGTGTTATAAAAGTTGACCAATCGTGTTATGCTATGGGTAATTCAAAGACAAAGGCATGTTGAATACTGACAATGAACTTTAATTTCTTAGCTTTAGTCATTGCTGAGAAAAATCGATATCGCTACAGCCAAATTATCAAGGCGTCGCCTTCAGTTAGGGGCTGTAGAGTTAGGCCGTGTAGATTCAGAAGCTTGGCTCTACATGAGATCTCATACCTTTTTCACAGGGTAAACCTTATGTGGTCGTCTTGGCAACATTTTACAAGAAAATAATTTGTGTGAAAATGGCAGGATTATTATATTATAATTTTTAATAGCTGTAAACTCTTTACTTTCAGTTGCGACTTCAACAAGTATACCATAAGGTGTATCCGCGCGGTCGGCGAGCTGACACCCAAACAAGAGGACGTCGATATGGACAGCGACAACTCCAGCGGCAGAGGAACATTCTCTGATACTGATTAAATGTTGATGAGATAATATTTGTTTCTTTATCGTCCCACGACGATAAGTTTTTAGTGATAGATTTACGTCGTTTCCTCGAGATTTTCTCTACTCAAACTCAATCCTCAAAAATTATGTCATTAGTTCATATTATTCATCGTGTATCTTTTTATTACTAAGGGAAGTGATTTTAAATTAAAATTACGGTGTAGACACTGGACAGAGTTTGGTGATTAGCTTGCACAGTTAATATTTGAAAAGAAATTGTCAAGACGTAGTTGTTCCAACGTGGAAATCGAACCCACGATCTCCGAGTCGAGACTCGAGAGCCATACTTCAAACCATAGAGGCGTCTCATTCTCGTTTTACAGCGTTAGCACCAATGATATTATATTATGTTACTAACGTAACTAGATTGGCAGTTTACGGCAGCAACGCGTTGCCACTTCGAAGATGCTTGCAGGCATATCTGACTTACATAATAACATAATGACTTGACATGGTCTTTTGAACTATCCAAGAACTATCAAGTGGTTACGCATTTCTGAGAATCGTTTGTAAGACGTTGCTACTCTAGTATTTTATAAGCTCATTGGTTAGCACACACAGCACACACATTTATTCTCAACTTTTATTAACATCGAACGTGTTCCGCATGACGAAGCTGACGCTGTTATGTTTCGGCCACGCGCCGCTGCGGTACACGTACGCGCCGCTGCGGTACATGCACGCGCCGTTAGCAGCACACAGCGGCACCGCGCAGCACAGTATCACACAAACACACATTTATTCTCAACCTTTATTAACATCGAACGTGTTCCACATGACGAAGCTGACGCTATTTTGTTTCGGCCACGCGCCGCTGCGGTACACGTACGCGCCGCTAGCAGCACACAGCAGCACCGCGCAGCACAGTATCACCCAGCGACCAGCATACACAAACACACATTTATTCTCAACTTTTATTAATATCGAACGTGTTCCGCATGACGAAGCTGACGCTATTATGTTTCGGCCACGCGCCGCTGCGGTACACGCACGCGCCGCTAGCAGCACACAGCAGCACCGCGAAGCACAATATCACCCAGCGTAACGCGCCCGCGTACCCGATCATGGACTGCGCCAACTTCACTTCGGAAATGAGATCATCTGATAGCTCCGCACCCTGGAAGACAACAAGGATGTTGTTGTAGATTAAATCCATACTTCCATACTAATATTATAAATGCGAAAGTGTGTCTGTGTGTCTGTCTGTCTGTTACGTCTTCACGCTCAAAACGCTGAACCGATTTTGTTGAAATTTGGCATGGAGATATCTTGAGTCCCGGGAAAGGACATAGGATAGTTTTTATCCCGGAAAAATGTACGGTTCCGGCGCGATAAACAAATTTTGGCGCAGCGGAATTGCGGGCGTCCTCTAGTCACTACATAGCTTAGTATAAAACAAAGTCGCTTTCTCTGTCCCTATGTCCCTTTGTTCCCTTTAATCTTTAAAACTACGCAACGGATTTTGATGCGATTTGCTTTCATAGAGTGATTGAAAAGGAAGGTTTATAAGTATAATAACATGCAATAGGTACCTATTGGAGAAATACTGTTATTTTTGAGGTTTCTAATGTGATGTCGTAAATAATTACATTTTTTTCCGCTTACATTGCAAACGCAGGCTGAACCCTACGAGATTTATGAAAATAATGCTGTACACTTAGCTGCTGTACACAATGAAAAGGTCTACAGAAAACTTCGCGATGGTAGATATATTATGTCTGTCTTATGGATATCCCACAATAATTTTTTTTTGTCATTTACTTTTTACTACAAATAATGGCTAATTTTCGAAGCGATTTTAACCTAATCCTTATTCAATTAAATACTTTAAATAATAGGTTCTTTCCCGGGACTCAAAGTATCTCCATGCCAAATTTCAGCAAAATTGGTTCAGCGGTTTGGGCGTCAAGACGTCAAGAGGTAACAGACGGACAGACAGATTTTCGCATTTACAATATTAGTATGGATTTTGTCGTAGATATTTGCGATGCGATGCGAATTCGCAGTTATGTATGGGAGCCCTTAGAGGGGACTATAACTCACCTCTTCAATCCACAGGAAGGGGAACAGGCCCGTCCTGACCCCCTCCAGTTGGGGCACGCTATCGATCTGCCGCAGCTCGATGTTGAACTGCAGCCGCTGGACTCCCTTCAGCACTGCGCCGGTTTTCTGGAATGTTATAATAATTATAAATTTCTATATCTTGACCATAGGCGCCGGCAAAAATAATCTCCAAGGGGTGCAGATTTTAGTTTTCTTTCTTTTCTTTTACTTTACGAACAACAGTGACTGTCTATTTACGTCAACAGAATACATTTAGTGGCGAAACATTACGAACTATCTTTGTACAGCATGGTAATAGGATTACAAAATGTTCCACTGGCGTGCGGTTGACTGTATGACCTACTAATAACTACCCAATCTTGGCTCGAAAACAAAGTTAATTAAAAAATTAGAATACTTACTAGTTACTCATTGTTTGATCTAAAAAAGTATAAAATGAAAAGAATATTATTGTAAAAAAAGCTTTTTAGTTCAATAATTCCTGTTGATCCCGAGATTCCCAAGGGGCCCAAGTGCACCACCTGGCATCCCCCCCCATCCCCCCCCCTGCCGGCGCCCATGATCTGGACATTCATGGCGGGCCTATGTTCAGCAGTGGACGAGTAGAGGAGCTCTGGATTTATGTATAGGCAGTACAGGCCATGGCCTATGGGCGGCAGCGTCCTATGGCGTCCTAGGGGGGGTGGCAGCGTCCTAGGATGACGACAGAGTTCGTACATAGGGGCGGCAAAATTGAAATGGCCTATACCCTAATCATAAAAAATATAAATCCGGCCCTACTGATTAGATAGTAAAATCCTACAGTTTAATCAAAATGACGAGTAGGTACAAACTTGCATACAAATGTTGGCGTTTTGTAAGAAGTTTGACGAACGTGAACGTGAATTTTTGAGAGTGCTGTTTGAAGGTAGATATTATATAAGAAGTGTGTACTGATGCGTAGATATTTTTGCGCGAGTATCAAAGAAATTGGGTTTTACGAAGGTTTTTTAAATACGAAGGTTTTATCTCTGTCACCACTCATCAGTCAAGTATTTCAACTATTACTGCTCTTAAAAAAGACACTTTACTGTTGATAATAATTTAGGAAGTTAAGCTATCCACTAACTCTCAAGTCTCACGTGGCAATTTGAATCTAACGTTCCATCGATTGCTACACACCCTGATACGCCCACTTACCGTCTCAATATACACGTAGCTGTTATGCTTCTCCCTGCTTGGGCTGATGCCGTTCACGTACTCCAGGAGTTCTTCCGAGGCGAGGTAGAAGTGAGGCAGGGAGACGATCGCGGGCGCACCCTTGCAAGGCTCGATGTTCAGCACTCCCATTAGCAGGCAACCGTCGTGATTCGCGCTCCAGTTACTGAAAATATAAAAAAAACAGCGGCTGATATTACGTTCAGAATACTCGACGGATGTTACACCCCGGGCTTGATTAGGTACACCTAGCGAGTAGATGGGCAAGACAGTGTTCTCGGCCAATCAAATTGTCCAAATCCAAAAGCACTGTCTGTAGACTGTAGGTGTAATCAAGGCATAAGTGCCAAACTTACGCTTACATTACAAAATAGTTGCCGCATGAACCTACGTTCATCGGATATACCTAAGCTATTAGTTACCAAAAAACGTAACGTGATTTGGCGTTATGTCGTAATTCGTCGTTAATAACACTTGTTAACATTACGTGAACTCACTTGTTGCTGAACTTCAGTCGCGTATTTTCAGTGTCTATTATTCACTAACTGCTACAGTACTAATAACGCGAAGATAAAGTTAGAAATAATTCGGATTTGTTTAAAAATGTTCGTTTGTTTATTAGTTCGAGTTAACCACAGACATAGATCAGGATAGATACCGCATGTATGTACTTCGCGTGCCATATCGCGTTCCTAAACGACGAGCAATGCTCGTCTTTCGAAAGTCTGTTCTTTAGTCTGGGCTCCACCGTTATCGTCAATCGGAATTTTAAAAATGCCTAAATGCCTAAATTTATTGTGATTTGTGCCGTATTGAGCTGTAGAAATTCGAAATAGAAACGTTGGCCTAGAGCACGTTTCTTATCATCGGTACGTCACAGTAGGTAGGAAAAAAAGTGGCACGCTCGTTTTCATGGAGGGACATGCGGTATCTATCTTGATCTATGTCTGTGGATTTAACACATTTTTAACCTACTTCAGAAAAAAGAAGGTTATCAATTCGACACGTATGTATGTAATAGTTCCAGAACGGCCCAGTTTTCGCATATTATGTTAGTCAGCGTCTGAACAAATGTAACAAATTTCAAAAGTGTATGTATGTATGTGTGTTTTTGTGTTCGCATATCTCCGGAACTACAAGTCCGATTTAAGTGATTCTTTATTGATATGATTTTTTATTGTACTAGGTATTGTTTAACTTAGGGAATGCTGCAAGTTTCATCAAAATCGGTTCAATAGTTTTTGAGATAGGGAATTTTAATTCTCAATTACGTACAATTTTGAGGTCGGTTTTATCTTTTTAAAATACTATTAAATTATTTCTGAATTAAAATAGAAAACTGGCAGACAGATCAGCTAATAGTAAGCGATAGTCGCTGCCCAATGATATTTACATCATCAGAGTATACCTATATGTATATTGATACTGATGATGGCAGTCATTGTTCAACTTTTTTAACGTGATAATGATTGCATCACGGTAACTGCCTGTAAACTGCGCTAGTCGACCATGAAGGCGAGACATTGACATAGTAATCAATTATAATGTTTGCTGATTGAATTAAATACTTTGCTACTTTGAGAACTTGCTGATTCACTGAACGATTTAAGCATCATTTAAACTTACGCGATAACTAGAATGTCGCTAACCTTCCTATATAAAGCTTGTAACCTGCCTATAATATAAATCTTTATTGGGTGGGATCTTTATAATTTTAACGTTCTTTATCATATATTACATATATAGTATATCCCACAACCTGTACATTTTGTGGTACACTTTACGGAAAAACTATCACGCCTATTGATTCATAGTAATTTTTAGATGTGTTATCATCAGTCAGCCAAGGTGTGACGACGCGAGCCCACACAAAGCTCGGTTTTTAGCTAGTTTATATAATTATTATTTTATGTACTTATATAAAATGTCACACCTTTAAACCGTATTACATTACACATAGAAAATGTTGTTGAAAATGTTGATTGATAATAATAATTAATCCTACAACATCAATTTTAGTGAGATTCTAATTTCTTTAGTGACACTGTATTATAATTTATAGGCCAGATTTCGTTTTAGGTTTAAGGGGTAATTTTTTTACCTCTTCAGTCCGATTTTTTAAGCACATGCGTACCATTGTAAAAGTTAAACTGCGCCTCGCACTTGTAAGCTACTATGCACATAATATTATACTGTCATGTAGGTATCTAATAGCATAGTATATTTTCCTTAGTCTATGCTAATAGTTAAAAGTATCGTACGTCTTCTTTTTTAGACAAGGTGTCTCGGTAATGAAAATAATCGGCCAAGTGCGAGTCGGACTCGCGCACGAAGGGTTCCGTACCGTTATAGAGCAAAAATAGGTCAAAATTTGTGTTTTTTGTATGGGTGCCCCCCTTAATTTTTTTATTAAATTTTAAAGGACACATATATACTTAATAAGGGACTTTGTGAAAAATTCAAGTGCCTACCGGTTACCATTATTGATATAGAGCAAAAAATGCCGAAAGAATCACGTTTGTTGTTTGGGAGCCCCCCTTAAATATTAATTTTATTTTGTTTTTAGTATTTGTTGTTATAGTACTGGAGACAGACATACAGACAGACAGACAGACAGACGGACTAGCGGTACTACGGAACCCTATATTGCGCGTGGCACGACATGCACTTGGCCGGTTTTTTAATTAGGTATAAAATTAAATTTCGTTACTAATAAGTTAAAGTTAGTCAAGTCAACATTATAATATTATAACATCGACAATATTGTATGAGTATACTCGTAGTTGTAGCTTCTTAAGAGCATTTCCCAAATTAGTATTAGTTTTCAAAGTCTTAAGTGTTAATAAATTATTCAAGAGATAAATAAAATTTCATCTACTATTAAACTGTATCCATAGGCGCCGGCAGATATAATTTCCAAGGGGTGCAAATTTTAGTTTTCTTTCTTTTCATTTCTTTTTATTTTTTACGAACAACAGTGACTGTCTATTTACGTCAACAGTAGGCCTACTACGAAACTGTTTTGAGACTCAAACAATCGGATGAGAATGCCGCGTCCTGCTCTAACAACGTCATTTCACGTTTGTCAAAACAGTTTTATGGTACAAGGCCAGAATACATTTAGTGCCGAAACGACATAGATCAAGATAGATACCGCATGTGTATGTACTTCGCGTGCCATATCGCGTTCCCAAACGACGAGCAATGCTCGTCTTTCGAAAGTCTGTTTTTAGTCTGCTATCGGAATCGGACGTCAATCGGAATTTTAAAAATGCCTAAATGCCCAATTGTGCTCTATTGAGCTGTAGAAATTCGAATAGAAACGTTGGCCTAGATAATGGACGCGTTTCTTATCATCGGTACGTCACAGAAGTAGGAAAAAACTGGCACGCTCGTTTTCATACAAATGGAGGGACATGCGGTATCTATCTTGATCTATATCTGTGATTACGAACTATCTTTGTACGGCATGGTAATGCGGCCAATAGACGGCTTTTTATTTCAATAATTCCTGTTGATCCCGAGATTCCCAAGGGGTCCAAGTGCACCACCTGGCACCCCCCTGCCGGCGCCCATGACTGTATCTATTGTGATCCAAGCAGAAGAAGAGAAGAAGAAAAATAATACTATTTTTATTAATATAGTCTACTGTATATTGTGTACTATCAGAGAAGTTGATTCATAGGCAGATGGCGGACCTTCATATTATTTTGGTCGCGTTTTGTCAACGCCAGCCGACAGAATAATATAATGAATTGATGACTTACCTTAAGTTGACATAATCCGACCAATTGACGTAGGTGCGTCAACTGCGTATGAATAAATTTCTTTGATGGCACTATAGTACAGTAAGACAGTAGTATTAACTAAGTGAAAACTTACGATAATTCTAAGCGGTAAAAATGTACGGTTGCCACACTCACCGTCTACAGAAGCACTTGTTGTTTGGGTTGGCGCTCTTGGACGCGAGTGCTGACTCATCAATCTCGTAGTAGTACGAGCTCACGTTGAATATCTCCCGTTTGCCGACGAGACTCACGTACATCGACCTGAAAATATGGCAGGCGTGACGAAACTGGCGTCTAGTTTGGTACTACTAATATATATTCTGTGGTCTAGTAACCGAAAAAGGCGTCTGGTAACCAGAAAGTACGCCATTTAAGGCCATCCCCCGAGCAAACGACCTTGACCATACATTTGACGCGTTGCCGAGATCGCACAAAAATCCTATTTTTTTTACTTATCTTAGTTCAAAATTGATCTAAAAAAATTTAAAACGGGGAATATGTAGTAAATGAAATTATCTATCTATTGTCGTATGTTTCAAATAAACGTAATTTGTAAATACTGTAAAGGAGATGATGAAAGTATGCTTCAATTTTAATAAATTGGTATTACTTTGGAAGCTAATATCATGAGTATAATAAACAAAAATAGAAAGTTTAAAACGGGGAAAGGAATGTTGATATAGTGAAGATTATTGCTGTATTTCTATTATAACATTGTAGTTTTCAATTTATGGGTTTATAAGGCTCTAAATACGGTAAATTACGGAATCTCCGTAGGGGAAGGGCCTTAATATAACTGGCGTACAAAACTTGCAAATATGCCAGTCGTTTGATCATCATGCCATAATATGATTAACGCCTCCGTGGTCCAGTGGTTTAGAGCGTGGCTCTTGACTCGGAGGTCGTGGGTTCGATTCCCGCGTTGGAAACATGTTATTTCAAAGTTTAGTTAGGACAATGCAGGCTGATCACCTCATTGTCTGACAAGTAAGATGATCCATGTTCAGCATTGAACATGTGAACTAGATCGCGTGCACGATCAGCTCATTCCTACTCTACATAATTTAACCTACTCTAAATAAAATGATGAATAGCATATTTTGTACATAATATGTATGTTGTGTTTAGGAAACTTGTAAATATTTGTGTGTGTAAAGGTGAACAAGTATATATTGTAAGAATTGATCATAATAAATCAGATATCAACTTCGTGTTGTGTCTCATTCATCTCCCATTTCCATCCCTTAAACACTCGTCCAGGGCTACTCTCTGGAAGTGTTCTGACCTACTCCCAAATCCATACCGACAATCTCTCACTGTGGCCAAGACACCTTTAGCCTAACCACAGTCACCTGAGCCTGGGTGATTGACAGTGAGAAAATCATTTACATCCTTTTATTCCTTTCAACTATCCGCCTGCTACCTTAGGTCTCATGGTAGCAGGTTTCCTGGACTTATTAAATATATTTATATATTACAAAAACCTATGGTTAGGTTAGGTTAGTAACGTGAAACCTTACCCTGGCTTTTACAATCCATGCGTCGGATGGGCATGTAAAAAGTCGGTCTTGCGCCTGCGTCGGTCTTCCGTCCCACTGGGTTATGAGAGTAAAAGGAATAGAGAGTGCTCTTGTGTACTGCGCACACACTTGGGCACTATAAAATTACTCCTGCGTAACGACTAACGGGCCTGGTTTCAATGAAGCCGGCCACCGTCACCGAAACCGGTGTGGGAGAGTTATTATATTTAAGCCACATATTATGCTGTAAAATTATCTGTAAATCTGCTTCTTTGAGCTTTGTCATATTTGGTGTATTGCACGGTGCACCCTTAAAACATTCCCGTTATGACAATATATTCGGAAGTCTGTTCCGTTGTAAGATCCGTTTGCAATATTGCTGAATGGGAATCAATCTGGTATTACCTAAGTGTATAATTAATTATTGTTGACAGTTTTGTAAAATGTTATAAGTACCAAAAACTAAGTGATAAATTAAATTTTTAGCATGACGTGTATGTGTCTTTTCTATAGAGTTCACTGTGAAAGTAGCAGCGTTAAAAGAGCAATATTTTTGTTGTGATTTGTATGGGCACACGCCCGAGCGTTATGACTTTGGCCATACAAAAGTAAAAGAGAAAGTTTCTCTTTCACCGGATTCATACACACCCTAAAGTATTTATCACGTCTTAGTTTTGTTACATTCTGTTTATGTTGACTTGGAAATATGTCAGTGGTATTTATTCAACAAGATTTAACGTTCTGACGTAATCATCTGTATAGACAACTAGACGTTCCGCGCGGCTTCGCCCGCGTAAATTAGATATTTCACAGACAAATATCAGTCTACAAAAAATAGCCTATGATCCTTCACTTGGTCTACTTCTTATCTGACCCAAATAACAGAAAAATTGCTCTAGTAGTTGTGAGATAACCCTTTCAAATAATTTCCCCCGTTTTTTCCACATTTTCTTCTATTTCTTCTCTCTTATTAGTCTTAGCGTGATAAAATATAGCCTATAGCCTTCCTCGATAAATGGGCTATCTAACACTGAAGAATTTTTCAAATCGGACCAGTAGTTCCTGAGATTAGCGCGTTCAAACAAACAAACAACCAAACAAACTAACAAACTCTTCCGCTTTATAATATTAAGTATAGATAATAAAGGCGACTATTCATAATTCGTGTATCGTTCTGGATAAGTTTTGCCAAGCTAAAAAGGCTTGCCAAAGTCTTGACCTAGAAGCCTCGGACCAGAATTATAAATCATAGCATTAAGTTAAAGTTAACATAAACATTTTGGCAGCTGCGTTCAGTACATACAAAATATATAAGGTAAGGTGGGGTAAGACAATCACAATCACGCGGGGAAGACTATCCTACACTAGTAGGTAACTCGTTATACGCAGCTTCATTCTCTAGTTTGTCACGCTGGTAGTGTGGTAAACACTCAAAAAGTTCTCGGCTCAAAACACGGATGTCGCTACTTTACGTACAAAAGGTGAAAATGATACAGTGATAGTCTTCCTCGGGTGATTGTCTTACCCCACCGTACCATAACTTTAACGTAAAGTTGATAGTCGTACTTAATGTGACTGTGTTAGTTAAAATAATATTTCATCATTTCAATGCAGATCTAACTAAATTGTTTTGCCGTAGGTTTTGCCCGTAGGTTTTGACGACCTCTGTGGCTCAGTTGGTGGGCTGTTGGTAGCCCAAGCCGGGGGTCGCGGGTTCGAATCCCGCCGACGGAACAAAAAGTTTTCAAAGTTCCTGGGTCATGGATGTGTATTAAATATGTGTATAATATAATAAAAATCTTAAACATATGTATAGTATAAAAGTATTAAATATATTTCCGTTGTCTGGTACCTGTAACACAAGTCCATCAGGTACTTACCACGGGACCAGACTGACGTGGTGTGAAGCGTCCATAGATATTATTATTATTATTTTGCCCTATATTATCCAGTTTTGTAGGTTTGCACACAAGACTTCGAAATCGCAACGAAGTGTTACGACTTACGAACTGAATTATAGCTTATGTATTCTTGTTTAGTCGTAGGGCTTAAACATCTGAGTAATTAGTCAAATTGCACTTAATAATTTCGACAGCGAGTCAGCGAAGTTAGAAATCAAACATGTATACTTACGGGCATCGCAAGTGCCAATGTCACTTAAGTATATGCCGTAAAAATGTCAAATCCCAGCTATTTCCGAAATTGTAAAGTACAATGTGTTTAATAACTTGTTCCGACAATAATTATTCATTGATTCTTATTAATACGGATAAAATAGCCTGTAAGCTACAAAATTTAGGTAGTTTTGTGTAAAAGCCCTATCGTTTGACCCCCTTACTAATAAACGCTGTATAAGCTTTGAATAGTTATACAGTGTTTTGTTTTCTTCAATCTAATTAAAAATGTCACTTGTGTGACAGGAACCAAACACTGTATAACTATTCAAAGCTTATACAACGTTTATTAGTAAGGGGGGTAGTGTTTACCTTTCCTCAAGGGTTCTAAATAAGGTCTAAGTATAAAGTAGTGTCTGCTAGTCTAAACACGTTGCCTAGACCTAATATTATTATCAGACTTTAGTCCCAGATAGTCACTAAACTAATTACTTAAGGCTGTTTTCGTCTGCTATCGAAAATTACTATAATTGCTTTTAAAGTAACGATATTTAATATTGTTAAAACGTCACTAAACATAGTGTAACAAAGCAAAGTGATAATACTTTAGGGTGTGTATGAGTGTATATAATTATATGTAGAGTTGACTGAGAAAGTAGCAGCGCTGAAAGAGTTATTTTTTTTAAGTTTCTATGAAAAACGTCATGAATTTGCCCTTACAATAATTTTTATTGAAAAGGTAAGTTCTATTCTACCTTGTACTCCTTTTATCAGCCTTAGTAGCAAGTTTTCCTAGCTTTTATGCTTATTTACCAAGCTTTACGTGCAAATCTTCGGCTCAAAGGAAAACAATATACATAATCTGTGATACATTATACATACTCTTTATTGTATTATTTTTAGATTCATAAATGGCCTAGACGTATAAGCTAGATAAATTTAAATGTTGGCTACTATACATGCAAATATTCGGTTAAGAGGTATGGTACTTTCTACTCTATTATAATTTATAACGGCCTATACGCTAGATAACTAGCTTTTATGCTAATTTATTAAGCACTCCCTTAAGTACCCCACAAACTATCAACTTGTTTGTCAAATTTTACGTGTTTGTCAAACAGTTTGATAGTGTACAGCTTTGTTTGAAGCGTTTGTCAAACAAACTACGTGTTTGACTTGTTTGAAGAAAATTTGGATATGCGTAGCGTTTGACAAACGTGTTTGAACGTGTTCCGCTGTATTTGTCAAACAAGATCTCATGATCTCAAACCGATTCTAGCTAATTGTTTGACAAACTTGTTTGATGCATGTGTGATCGTCTGCGCTGCTGTTTGATGAAAACGTAAATTACATCAAACAAATTTGATCGTTTGCGGGGTACTTTACGGCTCACCTGCAGATCTCCGGCTCGAAAGTATACAGCCTCTGTGGTACGTTGGACTCGTCGATCGGTGGGAAGATGGAGGCGTCGCTGCCGTTGATCTGTCCGCAGTAAGGGTCGCGCCACACCCGCATGTCGCTCATGCCGTCGTAGCTGACGATGTGGCCGAGGTCCCTTACGTCCTCCGTCCCGCGGACCATCTCGTATGGACCGGATTCTGTTCTGTTTAACTGGAAATTATTAAAATCTACGTTACTGTTATCCACAAATCACAATTATCGAAGAAATTGATTCATAGGCAGTTGACGGACCTACGTCAATTGGCCGGATTATGTCAACAGGGTTTAACAAAACGCGACCAAAATACGAGAGTCCGCCATCTGCCGGGCTAATTCGGACCGTAACGTGACGCGTAGATGCATTTCTATAGTATGGATTTGACCTACGAATAATAAAAGCTAAGGAAACGTAACTCCCATATTAATTATTAGGTACCGTTTTAAATTTGGTTCCTTTCGAACTGTCATGTAACGTCAGCCTGATACCGCTGAAGGCCACCTAAATATTGGAAATGTATTGAAAATGTGTACCTAGGTCCTAGGTACACATTTTTGACAAGTATTGTAAAACATGTTTTTTGACGGCTTTTCCTTAGTTTTTATTATTCGTAGGATTTGACACACACAGACTTTAATTGCGTGAGACGACATGAAAAACTGTCAAATCCATGCAAATTTATTAAGTTTTACGCGTTTCGGTTTGATTTGGCCCTATGAATCAACTATCTGAAAGTTCATACTGATTATTGAAGTTAAACAATGTTTTATCCTAGAACCTATTGTATGTCAAGCGACAAGTTTGTATTAGCAACTGGAAGCCTAGCCAACACGTTTTCTTTATTGCGTTTCTATTTATTGAATCACCGATCAAAAATTTACTATGAATTAATACAAATGAATTTATAAAAAGTACAAATGAATTGACAAAAGCGTTCGATAATATAAAAATTGATATTCGGCTCTTTTGATCGGCGATTCTATAAAGAAGCGATAAAGAAAAGGTGTTGCCTAGACCCACTGGAAATGATTCGAAGTTACAATAATTAACTGTTTTTATTTTAACACAGTGTCTGCGTACACCTTATAGCAATATTTCGAAGTTGGTAATTTGGTAAAAATATGCTAGAAAAAGCAAACAACATCTCGTAAGTTGCTCGGAACTTTGTCGCAGGCATTGTAAGGAACCGCTTATTTTGACTCCAAGATGTGCAAACAATCACGTGATGTCATAATAATGGCGGCAACAGAAATACATAATTTGAAATTTGTGAAATTTTAAACAGTCCAGCTATTACGGTTCTCGAGGTACAGCCTGGTAACAGGCAGAAAGTCAGACAGCGAAGTCTTAGTAATAGAGTCTTTATAGTTTATACCCTTTAGGAACGGTAAGGTACGGAACCGTAAAACCAACTACTGAAAATAGAAAATTATATCTGTAATCTGTTATGCTGGACGTCCTGAAAATAAATGGGCTAGGTTTATAGGTCGCTTGTCCTTGTGTAAGGCTAAGTTATTAGGACACATAAAGTGTTTTATGACTTATGCCCGTATTGTGGCCTGGAAATTCGGGAATAAATATGTTGCCAAAAACAAGTTTTATGATTTGATTTATGATAAAATCTTTTTTTTTTTGAGAAAGGGCTACAAGATACATCTCGTTTATATATATATATATATATATATATATATATATATATATATATATATATATATATATATATTGTATCACAACAAAGTATAAATTAATTTCGCTTCCCGCAGTTTTTTTGTTTATACTTAATAATTATTATGTTTAAAATTTAAACCTTTCAAACTTTTTTGATGCGGGTTTTAATATAGAATGATGCAAGAGGGAGGTTTATGTGTACAATATTATTCTCTGTGTCTGTTACCGCTTCACGCCCAAACCGCTGAACTGATTTTGCTGGAATTTGGTATGGATAGTATACTCTGTTTGTTCCGGGTCTCACCCGGGAAAGGACATAATATGATAATTTTTATCCCGGAAAATTTACGGTTTCCGCACGAGTTGTGGGCGTCATCTAGTAATGTATAAGGCAAAATCAATCGTCTAAAACTGTATAATATAAGGGGCAAAGGAACATCACTTCATTACTCCACCTAATTATTTTATTGCATGGACTTACATGTGAGAACATGGAGAAGTAGAATCCCTTTCCGTCTTCAGATGGTCTCATGGTCACGGGCTTGTCCACCTTAATCTTACCGCATACTAGAGCTGTGGATGAAAAATAAACATATTGATTAAAATGTCTATCCAAAAAAGGTATTTTTAACCCCCGACAAAAAAGAGGGGTGTACAGGACTTTTTCAAGGAAGGAAATACCGTTACAAACTGCGGGGCTAAAATGGTCATATTTAGCAATTCCTCTCAATCAATTCACAAAATGAATTGTCAAAACTGACAAACTCACGAATGTCAAATTAGTACGAATTTAGACATCTGAATTGTCAAGACAGTGTCAATTTTGCGATTTTTAAAAAAAATATTCATATTATGATTCATAATATGATTCTCCAAAGCGACCATTTTAGCCCCGCTTTATAACGCTCGCTCACTTTCGGCGGCTGACAGTCATTTTCGTGTAAACGCAGCTTAAAGGTCTCTGACCCACTTGCACCAGTCTGTCTTCCATACTAATATTATAAATGCGAAAGTGTGTCTGTCTGTTAACTCTTCGCGCCCAAACCGCTGAACCGATTAAGCTGTTTGGAATGGGGATACTTTATTCCGGAAAAATGTACGGTTTCCGCGCGATATACGAATTTTGGCGCAACGGAGTTGCGGGCGTCATCTAGTTACTGATAATAATTGCTCCACAATTATATAACAAGAACGAGATTTAAATTGATGTAAAGGTTCCCCTCTGTGAGTTTTATCATTACGTGTGTAGGACTTGTTGGACTGATCGCAGGCCAATCTGACTGGTCGTGTCGTGCATGTGTATTTTTGAATATAAAATAAGGGGGCAAACGAGCAAACGGGTCACCTGATGGAAAGCAACTACCGTCGCGTATGGACACTGGCAACATTAAAAGAGCTGCAGGTGCGTTGTCGGCCTTGTGTGTGCCAGGTGTATGCCAGAGTTCGGTCAGGACGATCGGCGTCACCTTGTTAAGAGGCTACTCATGTCGGCGCCCGTCCTAACTCCTACCCTATTGCGGGGATATGGGTGGAGGCCGCAACGGAAGATCTTCCGACCGAGCGAGGTGGAATGCTCGGTCAGGCCGGAGCCCACGTGATACATTTCAGCTGTCGTATATATACCGACGCGCTTAGAAAACTTCGATAGCGCGATGCAGGAATGTTAGGCGAATTGTGGGTACCGCCACATCACTCCCCCCCGAAGACCGGAGGTCGAATCTTGAAGTCTTGTCGCTTGAGCCGCCAGTGCCAAAGAGTTCCAGTGAGTCGGACTCTTGCAGTGGGTCCCAGTGAGTCGAATAGCTGCCGTGCGGGGCCGATGCTACGTGCTGACCAGGAGAGATGTGCTCTGCTTGCTGACCGGTCGGTGTAGTGAGAAAGACCGATGATGCCGATGCGGAGTCGCCCAGGCCGCGGTACATTGCGGCTAGTGGACGATTACCCGATGAGGCGATGCTGGCTGGCGCAGTGCGGAGGGGCGGGGAGTGATGATAATGAAGGAGGCGTGTTCTGTCGAGGGTAGGGATGTAAAGCGGTAAAATTACTTTCGTAAAATTCGGTAAATTACGATATTTTACGTAAAATATTATATTTTACGGTAAATTACGGTAAAATTGGGTAAAAAAAGATTTGATTTCGTGGCATAATTTTCATTAAGAATGGGGATATAAACAATTAAACAGGTTATTTAATGCAAGTCTTGTGCAGTAAGTCAAAACAACATAATAGCCAGCCTGCCGGCTTGCTGTATGATCTGTCGAGTGTCGTCAACTGTCAACAAGTCGCAACAGCGCAAAATATTATGGCAAACAGCACTAATCGGTAACGTCACACCGTGCGACGCGCACGCAGTACGCAAGTTGCAACTTGCAACACGCTCGACCCGCCCGCCGTCATACCACCATTCTGCATACATACGTAGCCGGTAATTTTACCGTAATTTATATAAATTACCGTAAAATACGCGTATTTTACCAGCGTTTTCGGTAAAATTACGTAATTTTGCAACCCTAGTCGAGGGTCACCAATGTGGGGATATGCGTGGAGGCCGCAAAGGAAGATCTTCCGACCGAGCGAGGTGGTATGTTCGGTCAGGCCGGAGCCCTATGATACATTTCAGCTGTCGTATACACTTCGATAGCGCGATGCAGGAATGTTAGGCGAATTGTGGATACCGCCACACTATATTGCCCTACATCAGAGGTTCCCAAACTTATTTTGTCTACTGCCCACTTTGAGAACAAATTAATAATTATATTTTAGCGCCCCCATTGTTTCAATTTAAAATGCATCCAGATGAAATAAATCACCCCCCAAGCGTCCCCATTTTTTTCTGGGTCCCACACCGCCCCTTTTTAGACCTTCAGCGGTCACGAGGGGGCGTTATCGCCCACTTTGGGAAAGACTGCCCTACATCAATCTAGGGTCGATACAATTTGTAGGCCTCCACCTACAGTCACCGCACATTCAGTGACAAATGGGAGCGATAAGTCTCAAGGTCCTTGTTTAATGTTTATTCAGGAGTTCAGGACGGATAACACGAATTCGGTCCTTTTGAACTATTTATTTACAACAGAAAGGGCTCTCACACAAAATTGCGAATTCGCATCGAATCGTAATGTCATTTTTATTATGAACTAGACGTTCCGCGCGGCTTCGGCCGCGTATGGCGTAAATTAGATATTTCACAGACAAATTAGTCCACAAAAAATAGCCTATGATCTTTTATGTGGTCTACTTCTTATCTGTGCCAAATAACATAAAAATTGCTCCAGTAGTTCGTGAGATAAGCCCTTTCAAATAATTTCCCCCATTTTTTCCATATTTTCCTCTATTTCTTCGCTCCTATTAGTCTTAGCGTGATAAAATATAGCCTATAGCCTTCCTCAATAAATGGACTATCTACCACTGGAAGAATTTTTCAAATCAGATCAGTAGTTCCTTACATTAGCGCGTTCAAATAAGCCCTTTTAAATAATTCCCTCCGTTTTTTCCACATTTTCCTCTATTTCTTCGCTCCTATTAGTCTTAGCGTGATAAAATGTAGCCTAAAGCCTTCCTCGATAAATGAGCTATCTAACACTGAAAGAATGTTTCAAATCGAACCAGTAGTTCCTGAGATTAACGCGTTCAAACAAACAAGCTCTTCCGCTTTATAATATTAGTATAGATTTTGTCGCAGATATTTGCGATGCGATGCGGATTCGCAGTTATGTGTGGGAGCCCAAAAATGATTTTGATGTTGATTAAAAGTTACTACAACCTTACATGAAATACATAAACCAGCATAAAATAATACATAACCCAGTAGTGAGCGGGTTGATAATGATGGACTATTGCTAAGAACACTTTCGATTATGTCAGGTAAAAAAAAAAAAAACTAGATCAAAATCGGCCCACCCGTTTCGATGCTACACACACACAAACATCGGCAACTCACCTGCAGCTCTTCTAATGTTGCGAGTGTCCATAGGCGACGGTAGTTGCTTTCCATCAGGTGACCTTTAAGCTCGTTTGCCCCCTTATTTTATAAAAAAAAAAACGGACGGGGGACCTTTTTGCAGGGGGTTTAAAAGGTCTACTCACACAATGCCGACTCGTCCCCAGCGCAGTTGAGGTATATGCCATCGAACAGTAGATCCTTGACTTGCACCCTCGAGAACGGATCAGTGAGGTTGACGAAGAATTGAGCGAGAGCTCGGTTGACCAGCGGTAAAGCAGCTGGCATCAGCGACTGGATGGTAATTACCGCAGCCTGAAAAATAAGAAATAGGTGATAATATATTGAGGGGCGTAGTACGCGTCGCCAACTCGCAATTGTCCTGCCGTGCTAGCATACGCCAACGAGAAAATTTTGTCTACACGTTTTCTCGATGTTAACTGGTTTGACATGACATACATTTTTTCTCGTTCGTCTGTCGTCAAAATTAGATATAATTTTGTTTTTTTTATATGTGCTATTTTTGTCTATATACTAACGAACTATATAACGAGAAATTTATCTCTCGAGTCTCGACGTACGCATGTTAGCGAAAAAAAGATATATATCGATATCGACAATATCACTACGCTCGAGAGTGAGATATCCACGAGATATCTTCTTGGCGTACTATGCTAGGGGGGCTGCACAGATTACTAAATAGTTGCTGCGTTTAAGTGTCAATTGCATTCAACCGCACAAAAAAGTGGTGTTTGTAACCAGAGGCTCATGAGACGCATTTCGTCGAAGGAATCTTTTACAGGTACAGTATAGAAGGAATGGATTTATACATATACTAAGCAAGCTCTCTTGCTAGTTGCTTGAGAAGTTTGAAGTTTGATCGATCTGCGATCAGTCCGATCTGATCAATCGGCCTGCCCGTATATGGAGGCCTTCAAGTATTTATTACGTCATACCCTCAAAAAGGCTTTGACGGTTTTTTTATCTTTATTGTTTATCTAATTGACTTATAAAAACTTTTAGTGTGCGTGAAAATCCCATGCCAACATTTTTTTGTTTGTGTTTGGACGAACGTAATAAAAAATGTAGGCAGCCGCTAGCTAGTTTCTAAGTAGCATAAAGTTTATAAGCAATGCAATATTGTAAGTAATAAGTAATTGATTATTAAATTGATTACTTATTAATTTAATTCGCCATAATCACAATTCACAATAAGCAAAAACTCTACTTAACACAATAGTTGAAGAACAGAATAAATTAGAATTAAGGACCAAAGTTTTGTATAATATCCAGCAAGAATTTATCATCAGAGAAATTCAATCATAGGCTGAATATGGCGGACCAAAGGTGTTTTGGTCGAGTGTGTGAAATTGATATTATTCGTAATGTGTCGATTAGGATTAACACTAGCCAAAAGCCGAGCTATGTGAATGCTCACGTCGTCACACTTTGACTGATGATAACACATTTACATATAAATAAAAATTACTATGTTAAAGCACAAATCGATAGGCGTGATAGTTTTTCCGTAAAGTGTACCACAAAATATTCAGGTTGTGGGATATACTTTCGTTTTTTCGTTTTTTACGGTTCGCTTCGCTCGCCCTGATAACCCGACCAAATAACGTCGGATCGACATCTGCCTATAAACCAATTTCTCTGATTCGTCTACCATTGAAAATATTATAATCAAAAAAGTTTGGGGGGAGGTTGTTAAGTTGAAAAACACAGTAAAAAATATGAAGTAAGTCCATTAAAGAAAAAAGTTTGATACAAAATCTGACCCTCTCTTTGGTCCTCTTAGAGGGGGGGGGTATTATTTTTTATGCACCAGATGTTACGATAGAAAAAGACCTCTGCGAAAACCGTATGCAAATCGGATCAGTGGTTTACGTGTTAAAGAAAAAAGTTTGATACAAAATCTGACCCCCTCTTTTGTCACCTTAGAGGGGTGGGGGGAAAAAATTTATACACCAGATGTTAAGTTGGAAGAAGACAAAATATATATCTGCGAAAACCGTATGCAAATCAGATCAGTAGGTAACGTGTTAAAGAAAAAAGTTTGATACAAAATCTGACCCCCTCTTTTGTCCCCTTAGAGGGGTGGGGGGAAAAATTTTATACACCAGATGTTAAGTTGGAAGAAGACAAATATATGTGGGAGAATAAGAAACATTTTTAATTTTAATTTATAAATAATTACTTCCGCAATAGTTTTTGTTGGATAGTCAGTTGTTAGTTGCTGAATAGTCAATTGATATTTGGACAGTCAGTTGACAGTTGATGGATAGTCAGTTGATACATCATAGACAAACACGCCTCTCCCCCACTCGGTTCTTTTCCCCTTCTATCCCCACAAGTTTATAAAAAGAGGATGACTTATTATCGACAGATCAGAAGTTGTCTGATTTTGGGCACGGCAAGACGTTGCTCTGAACTGTCTTTAGAATAACTTGGAAATATATCTGGTAAGTTGTTCTATGTTTATAAATAATAAATTTATAATAATAAATTGATAATGATAATAATTAATTTATGATAATGATGCTTAATGAAGTATATTATACATATTTTGTTTATTTGTGATGTAGTTATTTAAATAAATCGTTTGTTTTATATATTTTATGTTTCTTTTATTTTTCTCCTACATATATCTGCGAAAATCGCATTTAAATCGGATCAGTAGTTTCCGTGTGATGCGGGAATAAACATACAGACAGACAGACATATAAAAAAGTAACCACATTTTTGGCTTCCATAGCGATGTATTAACACCCCCCCACTTATTATTTTTTGAATATCTTTAATGTACAGAATTTTCATTTCTACAGTTTTATTATATGTATAGATATGGAAAAACCCATAATGCATGCAGGCACTTTGAATCCGGATAACCAATAAAACTTTTTGCTATGATACTATAAACATCGATATCTATTAATTACGGTAATTTATCGTGAATTGCGTATGATGTGAGTTTATAATATACAGAATATTTGTTATTTTTCCTCGATATTGTGGACTTAACTCTTAAGTAGTATTGCTGTAGTAACAATATAATTTGGGGAATATTCTTCGCGGTAAGTGGAGGAATCTCGTCCATTTTTGACAGTTGCCAGATGCCCTTAAACTTTCTTAAAGTAATTAGACTTTGAGCATTGATTACGCTAGTAATATATAAGTCAATGACTTTGAGGGTGTCTAGCAGTCTGGCCGTCGCAGGCCTTGTACTATGAAACTGTTTTGAGACTCAATCGGACGAGAATGCCGCGTCCTACTCTAACAAACGTGAAATGACGTTGTTAGAGCAGGACGCGGCATTCTCGTCCGATTGTTTGAGTCTCAAAACAGTTTCGTAGTAGACCTACAGGCTCTTACTCTATATTCTATAAGAAATGATAGGATGCGGGCAACTTGCATATTGTGGATCAGATACGCGCGCGGGCGATGACACGCATGACAGGAAAAAGATCTCTATGAATCTCTACAACATCATCAAAGTTAAAATATTAAAATACAGAGTTTAAAATATGTTTTTATCATTGACATAAGAAACTAATAAGGACACGAAATGACCACGAAAGAAACGAGCCTGCCTTCAAAATTTGTAAAACAAAAATGACGGATTTTACTAGAGATGTCACTGAATAATAAAAAAATATCGATATCGATACGTTTCCAAATAATAGTAAAGACATAACATACATAAATTATAAATAATCTGGTGACCTCTACTCATTTTTATAAAAGTAAAGACTCACATAAAATAGTAGATGGTTTATTAGGGTTCCGTCAAACCCAAAGGGTAAAAACGGGACCCTATGGGAGCGAACTCACAGCGCGGTTTTTTCCCGCGCCCGCCGCGGTTGCGGGCCCGCGCAAATGAGCGGTTTTATTTCAGAACTCACGAGACCGCTGACTTGTGCGGGCCCGCAGCCGCCGCGGTTGCGGTCAGCGCCCGCAAACTCGGCGGGCGATAATCGCAAGATGGGCGGTTGCAAGGCGGGCAGAAACGATCAGTTGAGATCCAGACCGCCATGGACACACACCAAAAACGAGCTGTTGCGGTATACTTACTTTACAGAAGAATACAGAAAAAAAAACCCAAAAGGACGGGCGGTTTCTACTACGGTCGCCTACTATGGGTACTGCGATCGCCCTCTAAACTATCGCAGAGCGCGCGGGCGCAAACCGCCGAGACTGGGCGACCGCCGCCCGCCGGTGCAGCGGGAGCCGCAAACAACCACGCGGGCCGCGGGCGAAAAACGCGCTGTGAGTTTTGCTTTCGCTTTTTACATACAAAACTGGATTCCACGAAGGCTGCGGGCCCGCAACCGCGGCGGGCGCGGGAAAAAACCGCGCCGTGAGTTCGCTTCCTATTACTGAGACTTCAATGTCTGTCCGTCTGTCCGTCTATGTCTCCAGACCAGACTGTAACGTAACTCAAGAACCCTATAGCTAGACTTCTGAAATTTTTACACAGTGTGTATTTCTGTTGCTGCTATAACAACAAATACTAAAAACAAAATAAAATAAATATTTAAGGGGTCTCCCATACAACAAACGTGATTTTTTTGGCCTTTTTTACTCGTAATCAATAATGGTAGTAGGTTGGCACAAGGCACTTGAAATTATATTTGTAAGTAAATAAAAAAAATAAAATCTTTATTTAATTTTTTTTTAACATTACACAACCACGAAAGAAAAAAATATATAAAGAGAAAAGACTTTAAACTTTAATAATTAATAATAAAATAAAATTAAAATTAATATTTAAGAAGGGCTCCCATACAAAAAACTCAATTTTTTGCCAACTTTCGCTTAATAACGGTACGGAGTGAGTTTTTACTGTTTTTTAGTAAAATTATATTTAAAAAGTGAGTACGGTAATGTTATTGTAATCTTACTGCAAGCGTCATAAACTGTCAACGGCTGCCGTCGGCTGCCGTCGACTGCCGCCGATACATGCCGTTCGTCTGTAAGAAGCCTTAAGGTCCAACAAATAAATAGAGAGAAATTCAGTTGAGAAATCTCCTTTCCGTTTTATGGTTTTAGTGTTATCTGGAACTATGGTAGTATTTCTTTCTTTCAATAACCCTGCTAGTCTGGCTGAAGGCTGAAAAATAAATAAATTATTTAATAATCAAAGAAAAACCAAATCGTCGTTATACATCATACTTATATATGTAATTTCGTACAATTTGCACCATTTGCCTGAAGTAAAATAACTTCACCAATAACATTTTTGATGGTACAGCATCATCTCTAAGTCTCAATTTGTCCAATGTTCTATAGAATCACCAATCTTCAAAATGGATTGAGCAGACAAATATTCTTGTTTTTGTCATGTCAATATTTTGTTCACCAATAATATTCAACCATGATTATCTTTTTTCTTTATCATTAGGTAATCTAAAAGTATAAATAAATACATACATTCTAAAAGTGATGAAATTATTAGGTAAAAAAAAAAACTTTAAATAAAATTTATCGATAAAGCCACATCACTATGTTCATACAATAGTACTACCACGTATTTTACGGAAAACATAAAAAATATAAGGAACCAGGCGGTGAAATTAATAGAACCTTTTGTAATAGATCATTTTTAGAAAACACAGTCGTCTGGATTTAAAAATCTGATGTATTTCGAAGTAAAATATTAAACTTACATATATAAAGACAAATCTGGTTGTTTCTTTCGGATTTTAGTACGACATCCAATAATGCTGCTTGCGGTCATATTTCGGCACTCCAAATCTCACTTCCTAAAACAATAATTTTTACCGAAAAGAACTAGAATAATGTCGCAAATTTTTAAATGAACCCCGTTTGTTTATGTACGTTGACAGGTCAACTACCACTCAAATTGTAAAACAAAAATGGCGATTTGGTCGCAAAGTGGCATTTTGGCAAATATTTCTTTCAAAATGGTAAACACTCAAACTTACAGTTATCTTTTTTCACTTACGTAAAAACGCATAAGCAAAAGGGAGATAGTTATATGATTATAAATTTATCGACGAATTGACGTAATCAATTCTATACATAGACAATTGCTTCGGATCCATAGGTTTAGAGGTCTTTGGTTTTTATCTATAAACTATTGTGCCATTATATGTCCTGACGTCACTTATACACTGTCGCATCAAACTGTCAAAACTGACCATGCTAAACAAGGCCTTGACATTAGTTACGTCAGTGTTATCACATGATCACTATACCCGAAGCCATGAGACGAGGCACAACACTTTATACATACAGCGTGTAATAAAATCGAGTGATAGTGGAATGTGTATGAACTATGAAATGTCCCTTATACAGGTTGAAACAAAACAAAGTGATAATATTTTATGATTTGTATTTGTCCCTAAACAGAGTTCACTGTGAAAGTGGTATCATTGAAAAAGTTAATTAAAATTAATCCCTAAAGCAAGGGCGTACCCAGGATTTCAGCTAGGGCAGCTCATACGTTTCGAGAAGATGGTCGGTCTGGTTACTGGTATATATTGAAGCAAAAAATCAAAATATCTGACTGAAAAGATATTTTGTTTCCAACACTTCATTTTGCGTAGAGTAGGTAACACGTTTTTAATTCCCACTTGCCAGGAAAATTGACGTTTATTTATTCTTCTAGGGGGGTGGGGCAGCGAATTATAATGGGTTCTTTTATTTTTTTTTTGATCTCCACCAGACGGCGCGACGATAGACACTTCTAGATTTTCTATTGGTTCCCCACCGATCTGAAATTATCTGCAGGTTGGCATCACTGACTACATATGGGTTGTGTTTCTAAAAAATCTCAGTGTCCTGTCAAGTGTGACATAAATCAAAATATCTTAAACCTAGTTTCCGTTAGCATAATATTAACATAAAACTGTATGTATTTATATGTTTCCATATATTACTATGTTTCTTTTGCTTCGTCCCTCTAGTTTAAATTTCACGAAGAACATACGCCTAAGCGATCATTGGCCTAAGCGATTAGGCCAGTATACTGGTAACAGTTTAGGAACACGCTGACATAATATAATACTTGTCAAACTGAAAACTGAAAACTGAAAGTATTTTGGCGGGCATGTTACTTTGACACTTCTTCTACTTTTTATTGTTGGTGTGGTTTTTATTATTTTTTCCCAAATTGTGTTATTTGGGTTTTTGATGTTCATTATTGATAAAATATTAGCCATTTAATATCCGTTATCTTGCACAAGTGCAGGTAAGATGTTGTCAAAACCAAAATGTATAATTCCTGTAACATTTGGTGTGAATAACGGTAAATAGGGCTATTTCTTCCGTGAGTTTTAACTAAAACATCGTTATAATAACTTTACTATCCTATTCGTTGGAATATTATTGCGTCTTTTTTTTTTCAAATTAAAATGTATCAAGTTTTACATTCTTTTACCCAGTTTTGTAGCAATTAATAATGGTATTACCGATAGTTGTCTACCCATACGCCATCTAGTTGCTAAAATGAAAACTGTTTGACAATCAAATTAAAAAAATAAGAAAATGCCTCATTGCATAAGTTGATAAAAAATGCTATGCAATAGCTTTACCGCGACAGCGACAGTCTCCGAGTGCCACACGTATTTTTTTACACCCTGTTGAAATGACGGAACAACGTCCGTCGGGCCTATTAAATAAAGCCACTCACCATATACGAGTAGTTGATGACAGTGAGCTCGTCGGTCTCCCGAAGGTCTCCGGTAGCCTCCTGATCGAAGTGGAAGGTCTTCTTCAGCATGTACTTTATGGTGTCATTGGCACCGTACCCAAGAATTCTCTTCTCTCGATACTCTCTGTAAGGGAAAGATAATTAAAATAAATAATCCATATCCATACTTCCATACTAATATTATAAATGCGAAAGTGTGTCTGTCTGTCTGTCTGTCTGTCCATCTGTCTGTCTGTCTGTCTGTTACCTCTTCACGCCCAAACCGCTGAACCGATTTTTCTGAAATTTGGCATGGAGAACTTTGAGTCCCGGGAAAGGACATAGGATACTTTTTGTTCCGGAAAAATGTACAGTTCCCGCGCGATAAACGAGTTTTGGCGCAACGGAGTTGCGGGAGTCATCTATGTAGTAGTTTAATAAAACAAAAAAAACACGTTTTTTTTTCAACAATTTTAACAAATTATTGCATTTTCATTGCTCTTAAGTCTTAACACGTAATCTTCACTTCTCACTCTTTCCTCTGGACTAGGCCGACTATGTTGCGAGAATGCCGTATGTGCTTGGGCAACCATACGGACATATAAATCTTGTCCCAGGCACTACAGTATTTGAGGAGTGGTTACTTCGCTCTGAAAATACTGTATAAATCATCCACAATGGATGCAAAGGCCTAGTTTTTTTTTTTACACATACATGCATGATACAGCCCAAGCTAATAAAAGCGTGTTAAAAATGAATTCAGCTGTTCTTGGGTTTGTATGTTTGTAGATCTCCGTATGTTACTATCCATACTAATAATATTATAAACGCGAAAGTGTGTCTGTCTGTTACCTCTTCACGCCAAAACCGCTGAACCGATTTTGATGAAATTTGGTGTAGAGATACTCTGAATCCCAGGAAAGGATAATGTTCCCGCGCGGCAAACTTCTACAGGGTGTAACAAAACTAAGTGATAATACTTTAGGATGTGTACGTGTTCCTTGTAGTGAGTTCACTGTGAAAGTAGCAGCGCTGAAAGACCACATTTTTTTTCACTTTTGTATGGGGAAACTCGTTACGCTGGGGCGCTTGCCCATACAAAAGTGAAAAAAAATCACTTAGTTTTGTTACACCTTGTACCTATATTCTAGTTCTTAGTGTATAACGTATGTTCATCACAAAGGGTTTCGTAGGTGAAAGAATTTTTAAAATCGGTTCAGTAGTTTTTGATTATTATTCAATACAATATACAAACAAACAAACAATTCCTCTTTATCAGGGCGAGCGAAGCGAGCCCTAGTATATCCCACAACCTGAGCACCCTTGTGGTACACTTTACGGAAAAACTATCACGCCTATTGATTTGTACTTTAACATAGTCATTTTTAGGGTTCCGTAGCCAAATGGCAAAAAACGGAACCCTTATAGACTCGTCATGTCTGTCTGTCTGTCTGTTCGTCCGTATGTCACAGCCAGCGTAGTTCTCCGAAACTATAAGAGCTATACTATTGAAATTTGGTAAGTAGATGTAGTCTGTGAACCACATTAAGATTTTGATACAATAATGGAAAAATTATTAAAAATTTTAGGGGTCCCCATAGGCATAAGCATAATGTTTGTATTGAACTTGGCTCTTCTTTTTTACATTTATGTTTTTGGTGGGATATTATTTACACAAAAATATGAATAAAAAGAAACTAATAATAATTTAAATTGGATTGAATTAACACACATTTTACTTTCAATAAATATATAATAATTAATAACCCTACTTACTTATACACATAAGGCCCGATCTCCTGGACCGCGGGTTTACCTCCCGTGTTCACCTCGCCAGGGTTGGTCACGTTGAACAGATAGACCTTGAAGCTGAGGGGTATGGGTAGAACCCGCCACTTCTCAAACATCGTAGACGAGTTCTCTATCTGGATGTTCTGGAACAAGATAATATTAAAGTAGGTATGACAAAAGCCTAAAATATAGTAAGGTAGGAATAAAATTCCTTACTAATGTGTGTTTGCCATTAATGTCGGATTTTGGTCGTATGCAGAATGTTAGGTTTAACACCGTTATCCTTAAAACCATCAAATGAGCCCGTCAAAATAAACAACTTTTTCTATGGGAACAATGCTGGGAACTCAAAAAAAAAAATGCTGTCTTCATACCCATACAAATTGCCCGGATATTTTTTTACATTTCGTTATTATATTGGAACTAGGTAAATCGGGTATCAAGAAATAACAAAATGGGGTTTCAGCCCGCCTTAATACTAAAATAAATATGTAATAAGTAAATGTTTTTAACCAAAGATGTCAATACTTGGATATGGCATACACCATCAAAACTGTAGCAATGTTTTTGCATGCAAAATGTGTATCGAAAAAATTTTGTCGTCCTTTTTTGTCTTACAGTAATAGCATATACTACTTTCTCTTTCACTCATTCACGCTTTCATATGTTACGTAATCAATGCACTAAACACGACTCACCGCGTCCTAAGGCACACTGCTCTCAGATGAGTGAGCTCACTCATTTCGAGGGTGACACATTTTCGCGCTGACGATTGTATGGAATGCCTCTTCTAAAGGTTATAATTCTATGTTTTTAACAATAAAAAAATAAACATCTTGTTCAGACTCATTTCAGTAACGTCTGCATTTCCAGAATCTACAATTTACATGTGAAATAAAAAGAGTTCTCGTTAACTGCGTCTAGACTCTAGACATTATAAAAATAGTTTCTGTTGTGAACAACACGAAACAAGAAAGTTTTAAAGAATCAACGGTCCTTCACCTCCTAAAAATACCTGAAGTTATTTATAGGGTGTAGTGTGTGTGTGTGACAATACTTAAGGGCGTGAATGAAACCCCAGTATAGTTTACTGTGAAAGTAGCAGCGGTGAAAGACTAACTTTTTTTAAACATTTGTATGGGCTATGGACAAATTCATGACAATGGAGCATTTCTCATAGAAACATTGAAGTCAAAAGTAACTCTTTCAACACCGCTACTTTCACAGTGAATTTTATATAAGGGACTCATTACTAATACACGCCCATATGTATTATCGACACTGTGTTTTGTTACACCCTGTACAGTCTGTCAAGAAAGAGTAGACGCAGTACAAATTTTTCTAAACGTAATCACGCTCAAGGGTGTTTTTTTGGGGTTCCATACCCAAAGGGTAAAAACAGGACCCTATTACTAAGACTTCGTTGTCTGTCCATCTGTCCATCTGTCCGTCTGTCTCTAGGCTGTATCTCAAGAACCGCTATACTTATAATATAGACTTCTGAAATTTTCACAAATTGTGTGTATCTGTTGCTGCTATAACAACAAATACTAAAAACAAAATAAAATTAATATTTAAGGGGGGCTCCCATAAATCAAACGTGATTTTTTTGTCTTTTTTTGCTCAATGTCAATAATGGCAACAGGTAGGCACTTGAAATTTTCACAAAGGCCTTACTTATATGCGGACTTTAATAATTAATAATAATATTAAAATAAAATAAAAAACTAAATAGGGCTCCCATACAAAAAACACAAAATTGGCGTATTTTTGCTCTATAACGCGAACGGTACGGAACCCTTCGTGTGCGCGAGTCCGTCTCGCACTTGGCCGATTATTTCTCTTTGTATTTCCACGACTTTAAATATTATCAACTTGCACATTTTTATCTCGATTTAATAAGGTTTTCATATTTTTTATGTGATTTCAAAATTGTGTACAGCGTCTCTTTTTTGACAAGCTATAATTATATATAATTGCTAGGAAAAACTTCTCTGATTTTAGGATTGTACTTTGGTATAGAGCAATGTACTATCGAGGAAATTTATTCATAGGCATTGCAGACCTACGGAATTTGTACGGTTTATATTATATTGTTTGTTTTTGTTTGTAATGAATTTTGATCTTTACCAACGTACTAGTTTAGACCCTGCTACATTTGGGTTTAGTTCCAAAATGTTTATTCCCGCGCTATAACGCAACGGGTTTTGCCTTTAGCAGCGGGTAATAGCTTGTTAGAGGCTTACTGCCGCACTCACATATAATTAATATTAATAATTACTTAACTGTAATTAAATGATGATTTTGACATAAGCTTAAATTTAAATTTTATGATCATTAAATGTCTCTGCTTTAGTTACTAATTTGTGCTAGTAGTGACATTATACGGAAGCAGAATTTATACAAAAGCTCTACTATAGATTATGGCCGTGACCGAGATCAGAATCTTGCTCGCAATGATCATAATGTCAATAACTACTTTACCGAATCCATACTAATATTGTGAATATGTCGTGTATGTTTGTCACCTCTTCACGTTTAAACCGATCAGGCCATTTTGATAAAATTTTGTATAGAGATAATTTGAGTCCTGTGATACGCAAATTTTTATTTGTTTTGCAGTTTGGACTACAGTCCAAAAATCTTACTTAAATTGTTTTTATTTCTTTATGGTGGAAAATTACATCTACTTAATTATGCATGCAGAAAAGTGTCATAACTACAAAAATATAAAAATATCATATTCGCCAGCATCATGAAAAACTATAATTATCTCTGTCATTTTATTACAAAGTTAATTAATTAAGTCTTAAAAATATAATATTGTAGTCAAAAACAATTTAGTGTACAGAAAACGGTCGTACCTTGCAAATATTGTGTATAATAAACAAGGAAATTCAAACGTCCTTATCTTATGTCGAGGTTTATATGAAGGTTATGATGCTGAATGCTATTTTCTGTCTGTTTTGTCCTTTTTCACTCAATTATTAAAAATCAACTGGATTACTTCTTACTCAACGTACTTTCGTTTTGTCTGTGGTGCTAGAAAAAAATATATGAATTGGACGCTGTTAAGCATTCGTGTACTAACCCACAAAAATTACGTATTGAGTTACAAATGCAATTATGTTCTTTAGATTTAGAACAAGACCGCATTCAAAATTTAACAAAAAAACAATTGGTTGATTGGGACACAAACGCTTAACAGCGACCAAATAAAACTAATTTAACTTAGCATAGGATTAGACGACGTGATGTCGCACTGCCTAGTTTATATTATTGTATGTTATTGTGAGTGTTTACTATGTTTTAGGTTTTTGTTGTTTATCTATTGACTAATGCTTACGATTGGCTCACGTCAAGAAATTAACCAATCAACTATTGAAAAGATAAACTTCAGCAAAAAACTCAGAAACAGGCATAAGTGACACTTTATGTTAAATAACACATTTATAGAAACTGTCATTTGTGATATTTTATGTTAAATAATACATTTATAGAAACTGTCATTTTTTACACTTTATGTTAAATAACACATTCATAGTCTAACATAGACAGTAACACAGTCATAGTTTAATAAAATAAAATAAAATAAAAAATAAATAAATAGAAACTGGCATTTCTGACACAATGTTAAATAACACCGTACATTTTTCCAGAATAAAAAGTATCCTATGTCCTTTCCTGCACCCGTAGCACGGCTACACTAGAAATACGAAAGTATAGACAAACAGCGGAGATAAACTGAAGGTGCCGTTCCGATCTTTACCGCGGCTAGTCGCGATCGAATATAAAAATCAAATATAATGCAACTTTATGACATAGACTATAGTCCTAAAAATTCAAATAAAATCCTACTTTATAACGTAGACTATAGTCTATGTCATAAAGTGGCATTTTAATTGAATTTTTGTCGATCGCGGCTAGCCGCGGTAAAGATCGGAACGGCCGCGGCATGGCACCTTCAGTTTATCTCCGCCGTTGTTAACTTCCGTATTTCTACTGTAGCCATGCTACGGGTGCAGGACTCAAAGTATCTCCATACCAAATTTCATCAAAACAGACACTAGCATTTAAATATTAGTAAGGAAGCTTTTCACAAAAAAAAAATATTTAATAAAAAAATTTCAGTATCTTATTAACTTTTAACGTCACGGGCGGGGTCTACGCCGACCCCACGCGCTGTTTTTTGACGGTATTTTTTAACCCCCGACAAAAAAGAGGAGTTTTATACGTTTGACATGTCTGTCTGTCTGTGTGTGTGTCTGTCTGTGGCATCGTAGCATCCAAACGGGTGGACTGATTTTGATCTAGTTTTTTTTGTTTGAAAGCTGACATGATCGAGAGTGTTCTTAGCTATAGTTCATCATCATCAGCCTGCTCAGTGCTGGAAAATCGCGGTTCATATTATGGTTCGTGAAGGGCCGATTAGCAACTTGCAGTCGTTTGGTGGGCTTTATATTTTGCATTGTAGTTCGTGAAATTTATGAATATATACACATTAATGGAAAGTTGACCTGGTACTGCAGCATCACCTGGTAATCAATAGGATACACAACTCCTCAGCAACTTAGAGCAGAGGTTTCGTGTTTGGGCTCATTTTAATTGCGACAACTAGTAAGACGTAACTAAACAGTAAATATTTGCATGCTGCTGCTGTAGCATCACCTGGATTCTATAGAAGCCGAGCTCCATAATATGAACCCAAAGTGGAGGTTTCATGTTCGGACTCATATTGACGGCCTCATCCAAGAGGACATTCATAGATGGTATTCATTGGGATATGATCCTGTTGATAGGAATTATTCTGCACTATAACCAACACAAAAGTTATAATAAAACTACAGCAATAATCTTCAGTAAGTATATCAACATTCCTTTCTCCGTTTTAAATTTTCTATTTTTGTTTATTATACTCATGATATTTGCTTCCAAAAATAATACCAATTTATTAAAATTGAAGGTCGTTTGCTCGGGGGATGGTTTTGTGTCTAAACATTTTATATAAAATATCATTGCTATTTACATTAAAAAAGCGTATGAGGTATTTGAATAATTTATGTTCTTTTTAAAAAATAATCTGTCTTTTAATTACCCACATTTTTTTGGATTATAGAGATATTTTTTGTGTGTTGAGTACTTCCTAGATCTTATATTGCTATGTAAGTTTTCACGAATAAAAACTTTTAAAAAGGTAAGTACTTACTAAGAACTTTAAAAACAACCCCGATTCAAAAATTTGAAATACTTAGATATAAACTCAAAATTTTCAGCACTGAGCGGACAGATGTCAGCTTTTAAACAATAATCGGCCAAGTGCGAGTTGGACTCGCGCACGAAGGGTTCCGTAAGTACCGTTATAGAGCAAAAATAGGCCAAAAATTGTGTTTTTTGTATGGGAGCCCCCTTAAATTTTTTATTTTATTCAAATATTATTATTAATTATTAAAGTACACATATAGTTAAGGCCTTTGTGAAAATTTTAAGTGCCTACCTATTGCTATTATTGTTACCGAGCAAAATAGGCCAAAAAAATCACGTTTGTTGTATGAGCGTCCCCCCTTAAATATACTTTTATTGGGTTTTTAGTACCTATTGGTTGTTATAGCGGCAACAGATATATACAATCTGTGAAAATTTCAGAAGTCTAGCTATAGCGGCTTTTTAAGATACAGCCTGGAAACAGACAGACGGACAGACGGACAGACAACGAAGTCTTAGTAATAGGGTCCCGTTTTTACCCTTTGGGTACGGAACCCTAAAAAAGCTAGATCAAAATCGGTCCAGCAATTTTGATGCTATGATGCCACAGATAGACACACACACACATGCACACAGACAGACAGACGCCAAAATTATAATACCCCTCTTTTTTGTCGAGGCTTTAAAGAACTAAACGTAAATAATACTGCCATTGCTGTAAGTGGCGGTAAAAACCAAAATCAATACATATCTACTAGTTATTGGCACGTAAAAAGCCACCTTGAACATCTCATGATATTATTAATCTGTGTAATTATCCTCGAGAAACGTGAGTTAACAACTAACAACAATAGTACGATTAACATCCGTATCTTATAATAATAGGTCTGGAGCAATCGCGTAAAATAAACACTTCATTTTAAATTATTTTGATCTAAATGTACTATCAGAGAAGTAGAAAAGTTGATTCCTAGGCAGATGGCGGACCTAAGTAATTTGGTCGCGTTAAGTCAAACCCATCCGACCGATCACAGCTAACATTGAATTGACATAAGCCGACCACATGACGTACAGATAGCGCGCGAATTGAATGCACAGAACACATTTACTCCTGATTGAATGCAGTTGGGGCCTGAGACGAAGGGCGGGGGCAATCCCCCCGCCGACCGCACCCCGCGTTTTGCACGCCTGCAGTGTAGTGCTGTGCGGAACCTGACAGCTATCATTCGTGTAGTGTGTTATCGCGTTACTATATTTTGTTGAAACAAAAAATATTAAAAAAAAATGTTGATAAATAAAATAAAATAAAGAATAAATTGTATAGAAGAGTTTCAACAATATTCAAGTCACAGCCGCGTGTAATTGTTGTTTATAATAATGACTGAAACGAGTCCATCAAGTTCTGTTAAAAAAAAACTATTTTTTTTATTTGATTTTGAATTAATAAAAAGTGTGATAATTACTTTCTTATTTTTTTTCCGAAAATTATAATGTTAAACTAAAAGTGTATTTGAAATGTATCGACATATCGACATTATTAATTCTAATTAGGTCACACCACTACCGCATTCCTGAGCTCTGCGTTCAACTCGCGCGCTATCAGTAGGTCCGTCAATTGCCTAGGAATGAATTTTCTCGATGGTACAAACAATGGAACTCCACCAAATTGTGGTGTCACTAAAGTTAAAGTGTGTATGTCTCTTCGTTTGTCTATTAACAGGTTTACATTGAAACGAAGAACTCTATGTATTTATTTTATGATAGAAGACACTTAAATACTTTGTTTTATAGGGTCTTTTACTCTAAATGCATATACGTAACTTATACAGGTTTTAACAATACTACCACTACTTTCACAGTGAACTCTATATATAGAGATACATTCTCACGCTATTAAATATATAGACGTATTATGACTTAGTATATAAATATTTATTGTCAAGGTTCGACTCCCGCCTTGAATAATGTTTGTTCAGATGTGTTGTCATTTAGCATTCACTTATACCCATTATTATTTAGTCGTTTTATTACTTCGACAGCGAAATGTTACAAAAAGTGAAACATAAATTTAAGAATATAATATATTTTAAAGGTTACTAGACATAGTTTCCTGTGACTCGAGAAAATACGTTACCCCACGGTGAAAGTAGCTTTACCTTTCACATTGTCATCTTTATATCCGTGCCAAATTCAATCAAAATTGATCCAGTAGTTTTATGCAAACATACAAAACTTTTTCGATAGTTAAAAATAGATGTTGACTGGTTCCCAGACTCACAGGATAAGCACACAAAACTTCAATACAATCGGTACAGCCGTTTCGGAGGAGTTTGGCTCTTTGACGACTTTGAGGTAGTCTGGCAGTGGGAAGCAACTGTCATAAGTGTCCGGCAGTGGGACACGAGATACCTACAATTGTCCTCGAAGAAAATAAGATAATAAAAATTAGGTTTACACTTTATCGAAGGTTGTATGTCTCCCTCAGAAGTGGATATCTCCTAAAGTAACCGCGAGAGAAACTCCATAATATAGTTGCTGGCCGTCGGTTCATACTTCTATAGCAGCTATACTCAACCATGCGGCCCCTGAGCTGCATGCGGCCTGCCGGAACTTTATCAGTGGCCCGCGTGAAGTTAAACCATTTTAAAATTAACGCCCACCAGCAAAATAGAGCAAAGTCGTTGTGAAAGCCGTAAAAAAAATTCCACCTCTAAATCCCTCATCTTGAAGAATTTTATTTTTCACCCTAAAATGTTTGTTGCGGCCAGCGACCCCAAGACCCAAACGTGTTTGTGGCCCGTATAAAAAAAAGTTGGGTACACTGCTTTATAGGGATTATAATTATACTTACAGAAAAATTTTCAGCTTTTATAAAATGACGAAAGTCTGACTGTTGTCGTTGGCTTTTGGGCCATTACTGTGATGAAATTAAATGACATTTTAAAATTATAAATTGGATCGCAAGCAATATTTGTATTTAACTGGTTTAAGTACTGAAACAATTACTTATAATTCCCACGATAAACTGTGAATGACAGACAAAAAGTACGAATATCTCTAACAATGCATGGGCAAAAACTATTTAAGACCCGCTAAATGAATGAAAATTTACAAATAAGATATAATTAGAATTACGTAAAGCTATTATACTGGACACAACGATGAAGCTAAACATTAAGGTAGGTAATGTTAAACTTACAAATAGTTAAAATACACATTGAATAGAAAATATTACGAGGATACGCTAACACTGACTTTCCATACAAACGTCTAGACAAATGATTTTTTTATGCAATATTGGGATATGTTAAAACTATGCCTCTACGTTCGATTTTTTCTAAAATTTACTAATATATAAAAAAATATGACCTTTCAAAAACCGCAAAAAATGAATGCCCCGTACCCCGCCAATCCACCGACCATAAAACAATTTTGAAAGATCTTTAAGATAAAATAAAAACGTAGAGGCATAGACTCACTCTTCCTGAAGATATTTAAAAAAATAATAATTAGATAGATTCTATTTTGAAGGAGGAATCAGAGGAAAACGTAACCTCGATTTACTGTATCCGTCTCTATCACAATACACGTGTCGGCGCAGGGTGAAGCGTGATGGCAATAGTTTCTTCATTTAAATTCTACTGTACCCGCGTTCCCTCTTAAGCAAAGGTCGGAGCAGAGGGCGCTACTAGCACATACAGTAAGTAATCCGACCGAAATCCGACATGTGGCACACGTCATACATATTGACAGAAACGTTGTCAAACGTCGAATAAAACTTTTTGTTTACTGTCCGTGTTGGTGGTGCCGTCCAGTGTGAAAACATTGCAGTAATATATCCTTGTCGCTTGCGATTTTGCGCTTTCTGTTCCGAATGGCTCATTCAAGAAGAGAGCGTATTCCCTCTTAAAAGGTCGGCAACGCACCTGCAGCTCTTCTTATATTGCGAGTGTCCATGGGCGACGGTTAGTGCTTTCCATCAGGTGACCTGTTTGCTCGTTTGCCCTCTTATATTATAAAAGAAATCTAAAATTGCAATTCGCAACGCTCCGTGATGTTACATTGTAAATTGACCCTAAGAAGGTGATTATTTGCAATTTTGCTATTCATCTAACATCTAAGAAAATATGTGATGTAGCAAAATTATGACTCTGATTATAAAATGTTATGCTTCGATAGATTTGACGTATGTTGTGGAAGACGTAAGGGCAGGCCCGTTTTTATTCACCCAAGTGCCCCACTGGGACCAACGTGGACAATATACGGTGCTCGAAGGTCGAGAAATGTGACTTATGAAAGTTTAAGAAAAACTCATTTAATTTGCAATTAAACAGGGTAGACGTTTTTAACCTTCTACCTACTTATCGAAGAGTTTGACAGATAATGTAGAATGTTATGTCAAAATCTTTATTTAATTTAAGTAATTAAATTCGTATCTGAGTGCGTTAGATAGTGCTACAGTGTTGGGGATGATAACACCTTGTCAAAATCGAAATCATGGCCACGCAAAAAACTTGAAGAATTTTCAGTATACGCTGAGGTTTTAAATAAACTATATTCACTACATATTGACTATCATTTTGATTGCTAGCGTCAAAAAGTAAAATAATTGAAAACGAAAGTAAAAAGATAAAGGCTTCGGCCAAACCCACGCGTCAGTAACGCGGGACGCGAGCGGGACGCGGGACGGGAGCGTCTGTAACGCGAAACTGGTGTGCACACTTGCGCGACTTTACGGTGCGAAACCGTAGAATGTAGATTATTCCCGCAGACGCTCCCGCTTCGCAGTCGCTTTGGTCGCGTAGGTTTGGCCGAAGCTAAACTCTTCTCAAAACTTTAGAAACCGTGCATTAGAGTTCGATCTATTGAGTTAAGTTCCTCTAGAGCAGTTATACTCAAAGTGTGCTCAGCTGAGCCCTGGGGCTCGTGAAGCCTTCGTAGGGGCTGCGGATTTATGGATTGGTTTTAGAAATCAGACACCAGCATGGAGTCATTTTACAAAATAATGCCACTCAATGATTTTTAGTGCAAAATCCACTTCTTGCTACAATGGCCATAACTTTTCCTTTATTTTGGGTTTCTTCTTGCTACAATGGCCTTGAACTTTTTCCTTTATTTTACTAAAAAATTAGCTTTTTTGGTTTCGCCACCAAAAAAGGTTTTAGAACTGCTACTCTAGAGCACAATACTGAGCAGGGTTTCCCAAGCATTTCCAAACCTTCCAAATACGGAAAACTCTGTGAAACATCTACGTATCTTTGTAATGTAATATAGCAGAAGATAAAAATCTAAGTAATAACATGTGTAGCTAAAACCAGTAACGGCTATATATATAAAACAACAAAAATTATATTTTTATGTAAATCACAAACGTAACAACATACTTGAGCACATAAATAGATGGACGTAACTATATTTTTTTTTATTAACAAACAAAATAATTTGTTGAAGCTACATAGTATAACCAGACGACCTCTGTGGCTCAATTGGTTGAGTGTGTGGCGGCTCAAGCCGGGTTCGAATCCCGCCGACGGAGCAACAAGTTTTTCAATGTTCCCGGGTCTGGTTGTGTATTAAATATGTGTATAATATAATAAAAATCTTAAATATATGACGTATAGTATAAAATATTAAATATATTTCCGTTGTCTGGTACCCGTAACACAAGTCCTTCAGGTACTTAGCACGGGGCCAGACTGACGTGGTGTGAAGCGTCCATAGATATTATATTATTATTTTTATTATTATCAAGCCCCATAAGATCACCGGTGATCGCGACAACAATAGAATAACAATAGATTTCCAAGAATCCACGATCGAAGGATTTAATTTACGTAGTAACTATAATATTATAGTAATCTGTTGTTTAATATATTGCTATCATTTTAAGTTCCCGTATGTAAAATGCGAAAAACGGAACTCTTTTACAAATACTCCTTGTCTATTTACAGCATGTAACAAAATAAAGTGAAAATACTTTAGGGTGTGTACCTATGTGTCCCTTATAAAGAGTTTACTGTGAAAGACCCGCGCTAAAAGATATTTTTTTTTACTTTTGTATGGGCAAACTCATGATGCTCGGGTGCTTGCCCATATAAATATCAAGAAAAAACTCTTTCAGCGCTGACTACTCTCACTGTGAACTCTATATCCCTTATGGTGGCACTTCACATGGCTATTTGTATTTGCGTATTTGATGTATTCACCAAACAATCACCATGTGTAGACGGTATGTTTCACAAAGTATTGGCCTTATTTGCCTATTTTATAAAATATATGACCAATACCAGCCCTGTCTCACTTCCATACAAACGGCCCGAAATCGCCGAGATATTTACCTACTATTCTGTAAAACAATCTAATTTCAACCTTTTGCATTGCGCTTAGCGTTCATAGTACAATAACTGTCTGCCGTCTCGCTTCAATCTGCCAGGGCTGTCAAGCGAGCGGCGCGGCGGCGCGGGGCCGGGTACTGTTACTTTTGTATCGCGGATGCGTGCGTTGCGTGTGCGACAAGTCGAGCGAGTGCCAGTCTATCGAGACTAGTCCGGTGACCGGACGCTTGCGTTAATCATACCTAAACTCGGGAGTGAGACTTCTGTACCGTAAGGTACTATTATATTTTCTGTGCCAATACCAAATACACGTATCCGTGCCTTTGTCGGTTTTTGACGCACATCAAAAGAGTCAAATAGACAAGTAAACAAAATCAAGTAAAAGTTTGGTATTTGACGTCCACGTGTGGAAGGCCATAATATTTGTCTTTATTTGCTTGTTTATGTATATGTCAATAATTTTGCCAAATGCAACAAATAGCCAATAGAAAATACCAATAGCCATGTGAAGTGCCACCATTAAATATTATCACTTTGTTTTATCATGCGCAGTATAGAGTTCACTATAAAAGTAGCATTTAAAATGTCGCATAACAGATAGAGACAGCGGACTTTGAATATATGCTGCGTAACCTTTATAAGTAAGAATTAAGTTTCTGTTTGTCTGTCACCTGTATCTCACGAATTGTGATTGTTAGACAGTCCTAAAATATATTAATAAAATATTATAAGCTATCGCTATTGTAACAACGGCGCTTTGTTACTTATTCTCCATAAAATTTTATATTATACTGACTCTACATAATAATTTATAATATTATGTATTTTGACAAATAAATAATATATTCCTGCCCTATAATACAGAATGTAACAAAACTAAGTGATAATATTTTAAAGGGTGTATGTGTCCCTGACATAGAGCAGCACTGAAAGAGTAATTTTTTTCTAATTTGTATGGTTAAGCGCCCCGGCGCGGCGCGGCGTCATGCATATTCCCATACAAAAGTGAAAAAAAGTTACTTTTTCCGCGCTGCTACGTTAACAGTGAACTCTATGTCAGGAACACATGTACACCTCCTAAAGTATTGTCACTTAGTTTTGTTACACCTTGTAGATACGATTTTAGTTATCACTTATCAGTAACATCGAGCAAGTATGTTGTTTAATATTTTATAGAACAAATGAGCAAATTGATCAATTGTTGGAAAGTGTTACCCATAGGCTTCAACAGAACTGGAGGGTCACAAGAGCATTAGTTACAACCGAGAACATATTATTGTAATGAATATGAGTGAACTATGAGTGAAAATACTTTTTCACTGCAAATAACCCAGCTACAAGCAGTAAATCAAATTTTATTACAGAACATGAAATTTTTTATTTTGTTATTTATACCTTTCGTATAGTATTCTTACTAACATAACTTGAGGAACAAAATAATATAATCTGCTTTTGTGGTGAACAACTTTTGGTAAATAATTTTTTTAACCGATTTTAAAAAAGAGGAGGTTTCTCAATTTGACTTTTTATCGTATATAATGATAATATGCTTTTTGTATGTTTGTTCGCGGATAACTCCGCCGTTTGTGAACCGATTTTCAAAATTATTTTGTTGTTGTATAGTACATGTAATATACATTATTATTATACTAAAAATATCCCAAGCATAAGAAAAAAAAAAGACATAAATACCAACCTTTTGCACTTGCCGGTCGATGATTTTGGGGAGACCCCATGTCGCCAGAACTATCGCCACTACGAGAGCACAGAGCGAGCAGAGAAAGAATAATTTTGCGTTTTTGCCCAACATTTCTTTAATCACACTCAAAAATACACTTTATCCTAATCACACGGGGTTTAAAATTAATAATCGCCTGCAAAAGTTGACTGGTTTCGAACGCAGGCGACCACGGTTTGATCTCGCGCTGTGTTTTTTACGATGAAACTCTAGCTCTATGTTGATAATTATGTGCCATAAAAGCAAACGTGACGGCCTTTGATGCACGCAAGTATTTTTTTAATAATAATTATCGAAAAATTTGGCACGGAACAAAGTTTAAAAATTTGTTGATTTTAAGTGTGAATTGCTTTTATGTTGGGTTGTATATTAACATTATAGTCGTTATAACATTATATTTTTAACATTTATATACTTAATACATATGTATTATAATTTATATCCATACTTAATAATATTAGAAATGCGAAAGTGTGTCTGTCTGTCTGTCTGTTACCTCTTCACGCCCAAACCGCTGAACCGATTTTGCTGAAATTTGGTATGGAGATACTTTGAGTCCCGGTAAAGCACATGGATACTTTTATCCCGAAAAAATGTTCGAGCGCGATTGACGAATTTTGGCACATCGGAGTTGCGGGTGACATCTAGTAATATAATATTTCTAATATTAGTACTTATAATATATTTTAAATAGTATATTATATGTTGTGTCTTCTTTAAGAATTTACAGAAAAGCGGGCTGCTATCTCTGTATAGCCGTTTCTTTGAGGCTTAATTCATTTATCTATGTCTAGGTTTATCTAACAAGTAACTATAAATATATAAAAGATTTGCATGTCTACATTTGGCACATTGGAAAAGTTACATGACAAAGACAGCCTTCAATTTCTAGTTATACGCGTAAATATAGGGTTTGAGTATTTTAATTGAAATATTTCATTCGAATTTTAAAATACAAATCGAATAGACAAATGAGTATATTTGAATGTTATTGTTTTAAATGTTTAAGCTCGAATAGACAGAAAAAACAATAGCGCCTGGAATTTTATAATATTCAATACTAATAGCGTGTGCAGGTATGCAGTTGGGGTGCCCAGGCGTTTGGATGTTGGCGGACATAGTCACTAATCACTAATCAGGATCTGTTGCACTAAACTGGTCACCGACTTAGGGGTCCACGTCCGATGGTATAATCGGTGACAGATTTTTTGTGGGTTAAAAATAGAACATACTGATTGCAATAGGGCGTACCTACAGAGTTACAGACACACACACGTCATAATTAAAAAGTTGATCTCATATAATATTATGAAATTAAAATCATGTCCAATTACGCCCGATATATTATAATATTATATCGGTCCTGTACCTCAGGGAGAATATCTCCGCAGAGTGAGAAAAACCTAGCTAAATTTCTTTGCAAACTTTAATGGCCTTCAAAAACCATCGGCGTTTGAAAAAAAGCATGGGTGATCATGCTAATTTGATTTTATTTTTAGAATTTTAAAGTTTTATTCATTAATTAGCATTACCTAATTTGATTTCATATAATTAAGCAGACTCACATTACATAAATACATTATGAATTTTATTATATTTTAGTTTTATTATCTAATATTGAAACGGGCTGACGCAGTTACTTAGCTGATTATTACAAACAAGGTTAAATATTATACATAAGTCTAGTTACCCTTAGCAAAAATCTCTTAGTAATCCTACTAATATTATAAAGGCGAAAGTTTGGATGTATGTATGTATGGATGTATTGATGTTTGTTACTCTTTCACGCAGAAACTACTGAAGGGATTTTAATGAAACTTTACAATAATATAGCTTATACATCAGAATAATACATAGGCTACAATTTTAACCGACTTTCAAAATGGAGGAGGTGTTATGTTCGTTTTTTTATGTTCAACGATTACTCCGCCGTTTGTGAACCGATTTTCAAAATTTTTCTTTTGGTGTATAGGTTATCATCCCAATTTGGTACCATATTCATAAAAGTGGTGACCTGATGAAGGGATCCATAAGAAATCGAGGGAACTCTTCAAAATTATATGGAAACATGTGGTGACTTCGGTTTCGTGAGCAGTATTCTAAGCATATTATGCTACCAACAAGTAAGATTTTACACCAAGGTATACCATGTTTCGGAAGATGCTGAGAGAACTCCTGACTCTTTAAAGATACACGTTTGGGAGTTTCGACGTTGTTTTAAGAACGGAAAGCATATGCTACTATGCAAATTACATTCATCATCGTCATCATAACTACCATAAACCATTATAGAACCATGTATCGTCCCGTTTTGTCCCAATTATTGGTACTTTTCATAGTCTTTTATTATATATCACTTAAACCGCGGGTAACACCGCGGGGCACAGCTAGTTTTGTATAAAAATCTTTCACAATTCTGATAAAAGGCTAGGTATACACGATATGGGTTAAAAGATGGTAACCCTATAGTTTTGTAAAACAAATACATTCTGTACCACCTTGCTTAGCACGGGGATTTACATATTTGTTTCCGATCTTCGTAGAGAAAATATAACTATAGTTTTTTGGATAAAATATCCTGCTTCTAAGTAAATAAGGTAGTAGATTCATCGTCAATGTTATATATTTATTTTTATGAGCCTGCTGTCAAAAATATCAAAGCACGCTAGCCCCGCCTATATACCCCGCTATCCTCCAATCGTGATATAATGATTCCATGAATTGTGCCCCCGAGCATTGTGCTTTGCGCTGCAGCTAACAATATCGCGTAACAACGGTTCCCGCATTATAGCACGAAAGAAAAGGTCGTAAGTCCCAAAACTGTTTTTGATGATTACTTAAAAATTAAATACAATACTAATATTTCCTTTAGCCATTATTTTATAAAGTGTGATTGTTGTATTGCAAGTTATTTAATGATAGTAACTCAATAAGTGTAACAGATATTTGTTGAAAAGCCCAGAAAGATTCATAATTTCGAAAAATATAAGTATCGAGTCAAAATAAGTGAATCGTGTTTTCCGTTAGGCAAATATCAGATAAATATACAATGATTTAATAAATCTCAATTTCATTTAAGTCAATCGTCTTCCGGGATCGTAATACTTATTAGAAAACACAGCCAAAATTTGACAGCCCGCTCTTAAGTGCATTTTGTGAATTACTGTTTTCATTACCCATTGCTTAGCGTGGGAAAATTGATAATTCAACCCTCAATGAATCTACATAGCCAAAGTCCTAGACAAAATGTGTAACATAATATTTTTATAAAATATTTATATAAATCCGAGCTCGCAAAACAATAGAGTTGCTCGAAAAAATTTTATTAAGTAAAAATAATTTTTGTTGTCGATGAATTTACGACCTTATTTACATTGAAACAGGAACTTTTATCCAAGAATCTATAGTTGTTTCTTGTCTATATCTATTTTTTCTAGATCGGTAATCCCCGTGCTAAGCAGGCAGGTTTCTGGTTTAATAAGTACTTTTCAGCCATGTGTTTTAAATCGAGTATATTTATCATGCAGGTATTATAAGCCCGGCCGCAGATTGTCCGAAATTTCTGATCAGAAAAATTCGGATGCCCGCCGGATACCACACCGCACACTATACGATTTACGAAATTTCCTTCCGGCGAGTTCGAGCTCACTCGGCTCAGTACAAAATGTAAGAGAGAGCGCGATCCGATTTTCTGATCAGAAACATTTGAACTGCTACCGATCGACGTCATCTGACACATAATGTCAGACGTCCGCCGGAACGCACTCTGCTCATAATATGTTTTGTGTCTGACGTCCGGTCCGGATGAGTTGTCAGATGCCGTCTATCGGATGGCAGAAATTTTTAATTGCGTTCCGGCGGGCGTCCGAAATTTTATGTCAGATGACGTCGATCGGTAGCATGTTAAATTTTTCTGGTCAGAAAATCGGATCGCGCTCTCTCTTACATTTTGTACTTAGGTCCGGCCGACGTTCAAATGTTTCTGATCAGAAATTCGGACAATATGCGGCCGGGCTTAGTTTTTCTAAAAAAGTTAAATTGAAATTGAACTGGGCATTTAGTCAACTTGGATTCAATGATTTTAACAACGATTTAGAAATCGATTATGTCATCGACGCGTGAATATAAAATATGGGATTTGACATATTATATCAAGTCCTATTAATTTTTGATTTGTAACTTAGCCGTCGATAATAATAGTAATCATCAACTGCAAGTTGCGTCAGTAAGCATGATTGATTTTTGTATGATAGTAATCATTAATACCATTAACCAAACATATGTATACCTAATTTAGATATTTTTGTCTCGCTGGCACTACTATCTACAGTGACCTAAAAGTACATTACGATACTATTAGGAAAATATCATTTTGCAAACAAGATAATTATGCATTGAACATAATTATTAAGTTATAATTGATTTTACACGCACAATAAGTGAAAGAATACTTTGACGTCAACAGAGCTAAGTCAATAGATAAAGAGTTCTCTTGACCTTTATAAATACTGGCATTGGGTTGAAAATCCTTCAGCTTTGTCAAGCGATCTTAAAGCAGGGCTTGGAAACCGGTATTTTTTTGAACCGGTTTGGCGAATTTATCCACGGAACTTTTTGAAAAAGGTTTCGTTCCTCTAAACCGGTTTATGAACAGGTTTTTTTAAAATATGCATATTTTTTATTAACCGGTTATAATTTTCAATCCGGGAAATGATTTGCGGCCCATGTTCATAGAACGTGCATAATGGTCGACCAAACTATTCACACTGAACAGACTGAGCATTTGCGAGCGCGAGCGACGCACACAGCAAATAGATACTTCGATCAAGTCGCGATTCGTGGCCGATTTCACTATAAACCGGTTTATTTAGGTTTCAAGTATCGTTCCTATTTGGTTCCGCTCTGTAACGAAACCACGCGTATGACAAAATTGGTTTAACCCTTAAAATGCCGGTTAATGTTGAACCGGTTTCAAGCCCTGTCTTAAAGTTGTGCAGAGTCTGTAACAACTGATGACGTGAGTGGAAGAACGCGATAATTAACATTTTGTAACATACGGACATTTACTCATTTTTTCCCTCATAATTTGAACAAACCATGAAACTTATCTACTTCATTACCTGGCTAATATAGATAAGTTTCATGTTTTGTTGAAATTATTTTTGAAATAAAAAAAATGTGCATTTTATTTCAAAAATATTTTTCGGCCCTAAAGCCTCCATTTATTTAAAAATACGGCAATTTTTTTACTGTTTGTTATCGTGTTCTTCCACTCACGTCTTCAACTTTTTTACTGGTTTTTTTCAAGTTGCATTTGTGGTTAATATAAAGGGGGTAACAAAATAAAGTGATAATACTTTAGGGTGTGTATGTGTCCTTATATAGAGTCCACTTTGAAAGTAGCAGCGCTGAAAGAGCTGTTTGTGTTTTGTAACGGGCAGCACCTTAGTGTCATACATTTTCCCATACGAAAGTTGATTTTTTTTAACTATTTCAGCGCTGCTACTTTTACAGCGAGCTCTATATAAGGGACACATACAAGCCCGAAAGTATTATCACATTTTTCTGTTAGACCTTATATCGATTTTTAATAGCTACTTAGGTACTTTAGGTAGTAGCTAAAAAAATCTATTTTATTAGTTACCTATCTATGAAGTTGTTGCAATTTTATTCTTTAAAAAGAAAATAATTTCAACAACCTTATCTATAACCATGAAGAAACATGCACTTTGTATGTACATAGTATGAGAACTGTTGTATTATGCACTTATCTTAATCTTTTAATCTATGCAAGTTCTAATAATCTCCTGACCTGATTTGAGAATTATGGATAGTATTTACTACAGACGACACCCGCAACTCCGTCTCGCCAAAGTTCGTTCATCGCGCGGTAACCGTACATTTTTCCGGGGGTAAAAAGTATCCTATGTCCTTTTCCGGGACTCGAAGAATCTCCATAATAAATTTCAGCAAAATCGGTTCAGTGGTTTGGGAGTGAATAGGTAATATACAGACAGACAAACACATTTTCGCATTTATAATAATATAAGTATGGAAATATCAGTACAAAACAAAACAAAAACTAACTGATGATACTTTGGGGTGAATAATATTATGTGTCCCTAATGTCCCTATACATATAGTGTGAAAGTATTAAGTTATACCCTCTTACTAATAAAAACTTCTTAAACATGCGTTCAACGTGTGAATAGTTAAACAGGAGTGTTTAAGTTACACACACGTTACACAGAGTCTATACAGAGAAATTAGTATGGAAATGACAGCATCGTTATACAGGCCTTATGTCAAAAAATTGTTATTAGTAGAAAAAATCTTATGCACCCTCTATACACGCTGTGTAACTTTTTATTAGTAAGAGGGTTAGTATATAACTTATACTGTGAAAGTATTAGTAAAGGGGGAATACTGTATGTATGTAGAGTTAAATGTTAAAGTAGCAACGCTAAAGAGCTATTTTATTTAAATTATTGTATGGGCAAATTAATGTCTCAAAGAAACAAACAAGTTAAAAGCAACTCTTTCAGTATTGCCACTTTCACAGTTAACTCTATGTACAGGACACATACACATTTTTATATTTCTATTATAAAATATATTTTTAAGTAAAATTACTTTTTTACTTGGAAGAGTCTTGTGTATTATATTATATTGTTTTTAGGGTTCCGTAGTCAACAAGAACCCTTATAGTTTCGGTCTGTCCGTCTGCTATCCGCGGTTTTGCTCAGAGACTATAGATCCTACAAAGCTGAAATTCGACATAAATGCACATATTAATGATGCCGACAAAATGGTAAATTCTTAAAAAAATATTTTTTTATGGTACCTCCTCTACACATCAAGCGGGGATGAATTTTTTTCGGGTCCACCCGACTGTGTGGGGATAGATTTTTTTAAAATATTACGAGTATTCATTGATCATTTTCCGATTTAGGTATCCATTTGTGAAATATGAAGTTTTAAAGTGGAAAAAGTCGTTAGAGTCCAGTGTCCTCCCCTTCTACCAGCTTTGCGGTTGCTTCTGGAAATGTGAAAAAATTCACGGGAGTAGGAAATATGCTGAATTTAAAAGGAAAACTATCACGGCTAAGAAGACTTCATAAGTTATTGAGTAATAGTCGACCAACAAAAAAAATGTATTCGGCGAAGTATAAAGGAAATTTTCGTTGAAATTCCTTTGAAAGTAACTGAGATGATGTTGTTAGTAGTTTAAAACACGTTATAAATGTACATTCATTGACCATACAAAAATTTTCAATACCTAGCGGTACTACGGAACCCTATATTGCGCGTGGCCCGACACGCACTAGGCCGGTTTTTTCTCTTATAATTTCGTATTTATTACCGAGGTATGTATTATATTTTTTATTTAAAAAATATACTTAAAATTATTTAAAAATTATTTAATTAATTCCTTTTTTAAACAATATTAGTTATTTTTTGAATGTCTTTATAATTTTAAATGTCAAATACTTCTATACAACCCAAGCGTACTTCAAATTCGACGATATTTTGAGGTTATTTTTTATTTTTTTTAGTCGGCCATTTTGTTTGTACCTGGCCACCGCGGATGTATGACTGGAGAATGGAGAGCAATCGGTCAAATGGTGATTAGTTCGGTCACGCTAAACAATTATATGATGATCTGATATGGTAATGTGGTTTAGGTTAATCAACATCATCATTTTTAGGGTTCCGTAGTCAACAAAGAACCCTTATAGTTTCGGTCTGTCCGTCTGTCCGTCTGTCCGTCTGCCTTTCCGCGGTTTGCTCAGAGACTATAGGACCTACAAAGCTGTAATTTGGCATTAATGCACATATTAATGATGCCGACAAAATAATACACAGAAACTTAAAAATATAATTTTTTTATGGTACCTCCCCTACACATCAAGCGGGGATGATTTTTTTTCGCGTTGTTTTTGTTTCACCCCACACGATGGGGTGGCCATCGTGTGGGGTGTCGTTGGATAGGTTTTTTAAAAATATTATAAGTATTCAAAGATCATTTTCCGATTTAGGGATCCATTTTTGAAATATGAAGTTTTAAAGTGGAAAAAATCGTTAGAGTCCAGTGTCCCCCCTTCTACCAGCTAAACGGTTGCTTCTGAAAATGTGAAAAAATTCACGGAAGTAGGAAATATGCTGAATTTAATAGGAAAACTATCACGGCTACGGAGACTTCATAAGTTATTGAGTAATAGTCGATCAACTAAAAAAAATGTATTCAGCGAAGTATAAAGGAACTTTTCGTTCAAATTCATTTGAAAGTAACTGAGATGATGTTGTTAGTAGTTTAAAACACTTTATAAATGTACATTCATTGACCATACAAAAATTTTCAATACCTAGCGGTACTACGGAACCCTATATTGCGCGTGGCCCGACACGCAGTTGGCCGTTTTTTATTATATTAAAAAATAAATAAGTTTGTACTGTAGACGCGCAGAAATTATATCGACACAGCCGTAAGCAATTAAGCATACCTAAATTTTCGCCAGTAAAAACTTACTACCTACTTACGTACTTTCTCTTAAAAGCAATCTCCTCCCCTTACGCCTTATGAATCTCCGATCATGTCATATGTCCTGGCTCCTAAGCCTAGTTGAACACTTTTTACCGATAAAAAAGTGCACTTCGTCACTTCTAAAATTAAAAGTTTCAATTCAAAAACTCTTGCAATACACAAGGGAATGAAGAATACGAGTCTGAGGTCGATCTGCGATCAGTCCGACTTGATTGATCGGCCTCAGCGTATAAGGGGGCCTATAGATAGTTCCTAACCTTCCTAACCTTCCTTTAAACTTTCTAAGTTTATAAAATTCAGGTTCAAAAAGTACCATGAAATACTATGGTTTATTTTTATCTAGATGTCTCATATATCATTATCAAAAATCATGAAATTTAACATACAACTTGGAAGACAAATAAAGTAGTTTTAGTTCAGAAATCTTGTTTTTGCAAAGAATGTGTAGTCACGACTCACGAGCATAAATAATAATGATAGTAATTTATTTATTTTATTCATCAAGGTATGTATTTATTACAATTTACATACCTAATTGGAAATTAACCCAAAATGTATGAAAGAGTTAGGACATAATATCTAATATCTATGTTTCTTTACATGTAACATGACATTACTCTTTCAGCGCTGGTACTTTCACAGTGAACTCTATACAAGGGACACATACTTACATATTACTTTGTTTTAGTAATAAAAAGGGTGTAAACCCTGTATAACCTTCCTCACAGTAACAAGTAACTGGTAAAGTTACATAATATTGTAAACTTTTATTTCTCTTTGCTGTGATCGGAAAGCTACGTACGAAAACAGTTGTATTGGTCGAAGTTTTGGGTCGGCCATTTTGGGGTAAATACAATTTATTGGAAAATTAGATGGAGTGTTTGCGGCCGCCGCGCGTATTCTTAGTCACGTAATTTCATTAAAAATAGAATAAATAGTAAAACTTATTATTATGTTGCCATGGGACAGAAGACGAGACCCGGGGATTACTATCTAATATTATAAAATATGGTATTATGGTTTGTCTGTTTGAGATCTATTGATTTAGATGAAATCTAGTACCTATGTAGATACTTTGAAAGACTCCAAAGGACATAGGATAGTTGCGAAGAAAATGTACGGTTTCCACGCGATGAACGTATTAAGAATGATCGTTTAAATATAATGAAGTAGATGACGCCAGCAACTCCTATGCGACCAAATTCTTTTATCGCGTTTATACATATACTTAGATTCGTAGCAGTTCATAGGCTTGCTACGAGTTATAATCCCGAAAGAGTATTCCTACAGTGCCAGTGTAAAAAGATTTTGCAACAAAGTTGCGAGAAACAGCTTGTGAATTATATTATACTAGATGACGACCGCAACTCCGTTGTGCCAAAATTCGTTTATCGGGCGGGAACTGTACATTTTTCCGGGATTTTATTTTATTTTATTTTCTTAACACACTTTCGCATTTATAATATTAGTATGGATATTTCATTTAAATTCAGGAGTCAGCCCTAAATATTCAGTATTGTTAAAGGGATGTTTCACAACCCACAAGAAATTCAAAACTTTGGGCAAACTATCAAAATCTAATCACTTAATAATGCCTTACATAGTTACAGTGTTTACGTCTGAATGTACAACCCAAAATAATTACTTTATTATGATTGTCGTCCTAAAGCCCTACCCTGTTACGACAAAACGATGCAACCCGGGTTACATCGTTTTGTAATAATATAGTCTAAATTTATCTACTTGATGTAAGCTTTGTATTGATTGAACCCAAAAAATTGAGGACAAGTTTTTAACCGAAATATGGTGGCTGGTGGCTTACAGCGTTTTGCAGAAATATTTCATCCATATTTTGGGTAACAGCAAAATGATACATGGAATATTTCGGTTAAAAACTTGTCCTCAATTTTTTTGGGTTACAGTGTTTTGTAAAAATATTAAATATTGAAGCGTTTTGTACCCGTAGTAGGATAACAATCGCCCAAGTTTGAGCTTATTTTTATTTTTGCAAAACGCTGCAAGCTGAGTTTGCCCCGTAATATTTTATACTGGAACATGTTTTTATAGTATTTTAAGATAATTTAAAAAAATACGATAAAATAATGTTTTAATGAAAATTTGGAAATATTATAAGTAATCAGCTCATAAAAAAACCATGTACCTATCTACACTGGATAAAATTTGGTAAGGAGCTTAAGTTAAAAAAAATTAAACTCATTTTTTGAAAGTTGACTTGTTACAGGATACAGCGATTTGTCGTAACAGGGTAGCCGGTAGGCGAGTAAATTGAAAATTCAAAACTGTCCCGGTAATGAGGTATAGAAACATATTCTGTCACTTCATTGTCAATCGCGGTTTGCATAGAAAACGATGAACTATGACAAGTTTTTTGACAGGGGATCAATGGGCGCTTTTATATTTTTGGACATGACGGTAATATCGTGGACGTCCGCGGCAAAACGATAACACAGGGAAGTAAAATGTAAGTATGGATACATTTTACTACGATTTTAAATTACCGATAATATTCGACGATAACGTTATAACGTGCACGTTAGAGGCCATGACGACGTCTACACTCTAATTCTGAACTGCACAAAACGTCCGAATTAAAAGGGTATTTAACGTGTTCAACGTTTTATCGTGGAACTCGGCGTCCACGATAACGTGACATCCAGAATTATAAAAGCGCACAATAACCACTACGGACAGAATTCAGCAATTTGAGAATAGTAAGAAATAATTGAGGATTCGGATTGGAGCCACCAGTTCGCAGCACCATTATTGCGAAGATTAGTTTTCCTATTACGAAAATAAGCTTAATTTCTTTTCGATTACATTATTAGTTTATTACTAATTATAATCATATCAAACCTATCATTCAACATGAATATTAAAGGGCTTTTATCGAAATGATCACTAAAATAGAAACTATTTCATACAATTAACTTAATTTAGGAGTAATCATTTTGGCTTTTCTGTTAATTATTAGTTAATTATTGTGAGGGAATTGGTCTAAATATGACTTTGTCTAAGCAAAATAAATCCCGGGGAAACGTAAATAGTTATTAAAAATTGACTTTGTTCCTCGTCGTGATAAAAAACACAACGTTTTTTTTTTTGGTATCATGACACAAAGCTTGTGTCATATTGTGACAGCTGTTTGACACAAAAAGACCCTATGGATAATTGGATACATATCTCCACCTGGTGACAGGAGGTAGGCAGGAAAGTGTCGGAAAATTCATATTGACAGTCTTTGCAAACACGAAGCCATAAGGCGACGCTTATGGCTGCACAGACAGAACGGAGGGCAGTGCAAGGGATTTTATTAACGCTTCAAAATAAACTTTAAAACTATCAAACTAAAGTGCACAAATCGATGGCCCCAACGAATAAACGTGCAAAAGCTCTTACCCAAAAATTTTTTTCGTATTTTCGTTTGCATACTCGGACTCTTTCAAATGATTTTTATGAGAGCAGTCTACTTACTCTTCTCATGAGAATCTTTTGAAAGAGTCTGAGATATGCTTGTACATTTTTTTCTACGCTTATATAATAATTTGGAAATAATTTTCTATAGTCGACAACCCTATTCAACCCGTATATCATAATACAGCGCGGAAGGACATCAGTGGCGTAGCTACTAAAGGCCAAGGAGGGACCTTTAAGAACCTTAAAAAAGAGAGCGTATTCCCTCTTTAAAAGCCGGCAAGGCACCTGCAGCTCTTCTAATGTTGTGACTTGTGAGTGTCCATGGGCGACGGTAGTTGCTTTCCATCAGGTGACCCGTTTGCTCGTTTTCCCCCTTATTTTGTTTAAAAAAAAAGGAGGAGGAAAAGAAGGTGCCCTTGGGCCCCCAAGCTCAAGAGGACCTTCAATCTCTGTTTCACAATCTATAAAATATTATAGAGTGTAAATATTTTACAAATTACAGTAAGTGAAATAATGAGATTTTAAATTGCAAAAGTTGATGAAAGTTTTCGATATATCATTTGCCGCTAACGAACTAAAAAAAACTTTCATTGATATTGAATATCAAATGATGCGGTTTTGATAAGAAGGCTGCACCCACATGAAATTCACTTCTACCAGTTGCGTCGTCACTGATTGGCAGTTGGCTACTTCATTTTTCCCTGGGGTCCTCGGTTACCTAGTTACGCCACTGAAGGACATGCAGTAATTTAACTTGTATCACGCTGTGATCAGTGTGATTCCTAATGCGAGTATGATGTACTGTCACAGATACACAAGATGGAGTTAGGGTTGTGCCAAAAAAGTTTAAATTAAATTAGCGTTACGTGTTAATGAGTTAATGACAGCTACTATACTAATTATAAAAGTTAAAGATAAATGTAAGTTGTGCAAGTTAACTGAAATAATAATATTAAAATTTTAATTAGAACTTTCTTAAAATCTACTTTGAGACATTTTTAACGTCTGTCCCTTATAATGTAGCTTAAAGTTGACTTAATGTACCTTGCCATTAAAAATATAATAATTTGAAAGATAAATGAAAACTCAATTTTCCTACTGAGTTAATTCATATAATTTTAATATTATAAATGCGAGAGTGTGTCGCCCGCTAAACCGATTTTGCTGAAATTCGACCTGAAGATACTTTGTGCGGGACTCAAAAGGAAAGGACATAGGATATTTTTTATCCCGGAAAAATGTACGGTTCCCACGCGATAGACAAATTTTGGCGCAACAGAGTTGCGAGCGTCATTTAGTAGCTAGTAAGTACATAACATTTCAATCATAATTCTTGGAAAAATTACTTGTTGACACTTAAGGCCAATTTCTCGGTCCATAAAAAGGTAACGTGATGTGGGTGCTTATTATGTGTATTGTAATGAGGTGTGTTTATATAGCCGGGGCACACACGACGGTACTAAACTCACTTTCGTTCGGTGAAATGTGGCGAGTGATCGTATTTTGTTTTTTCCTAAGCCCCGCGCTTCTTGTTCCCGGTGAGTGGCAACCCTGATTTTGTACTGATATCGAATTAATTTTCACCACTTCCTGGTAAGTGACGAATAGGCTATCCACCAATTATTGACTTGACAGATCAAGTATGGAGAATCTGTCAAAAAAGTTTTGAATAGCCTATTCGGCACTTTATCAGAAAGTGGTGAAACAGGCCCTAAATGTCTTGCAAAGCGCTAATCACGGTTACGGCTAAAACGATTTCGATAACTCTTTTTTAGTTACGACGGGGCTCTTAAAAAGAGAAAAAAATTAAAAATTACGTGGAAAATTAGAAAATAAAATAATACTTTACTGCCATACAGAATTACCTTTTTCAATTAATGACGTAACGCTTTTGACAATTTTAATTTCATATAGATATTGTATCGAGACAACATATTTTGTCGTGCCGCTCATGGGCGTACCCAGGATTATAGCTAGGGGGGCAGCATACCTAGAAGATGGTCGGTCTGATATTATTGAAACAAAAAATCATGAAAACTGACTTTTATTAATCTGACTGAAAATATATATTTTTTCAACACTTCATTTTGCGCAGAGTAGGTAACATGTTTTTAATTCCCACTTACCAGGAAAATTGACGTTTATTTTATCTTCTAGGGGGGCGCAGCTGCGCCCCCTGCCCCTACCTGGGTACGCCCATGGTGCCGCTCATAAATTTAATTAATTTTATGAATAACATATTATAGGATGTTTTTTTTTGCAGCACTGTTATATTTGATTCTATTTCAAGACTTAGTTTACCTCATTAAAATATGAAAAGAAAATATTTTCTTCGCATTTGATTCCAATAAAATTAAAAATCTCAACAACATTAGATTTTATCTATTGAAACATTTTCATGTAAGATTCATCTAGATTCTACTGCCAAGCTTTTCTACCTTCGTTCACAAACTCCTTATCTTATTCAAAATAGTATAGTTACAGTACTCCCAAATTAATAATGCGCATGCAAATCTTCGCTAATTGTCGTAATCACGAACACACCCGAATCTATGAAACGTAAGAGCCCCAAACAATGCACTTGCATTTTGCACCTTGTTCAAAGGAAATAGAAGTAAATATCATAATATAGCCGGTGGCTGTCCGCTGTCGCCGGTCCGTCAATAAGTGCTATAACTCACCGGGAAGCCATCGCGATTCGCGACGTGGCCAGTGACGTTACCATGGCAACATCCAAGCAACGTCTTGCGTCTCTACGTCGCACAGTGGAAAATTTGGGTCCTTATCGGATCAAAAATCTGTAACTTCAAGGTTTTTCATCGTATTGAATTGAGATTTGGCACATGTATACAGTGATATACAAAGATTTTAAAAATAATCAATTTTTGTATTTTTTTTCATTGTATACATATTTATTTTAGGTTAAAAAAAAAGAAAAGATAAAAAAGTAATACGAGTAGTTTATTTTTTATAAATAAGTAGTAATATGAGTAAAATTATACTTATCACACAAGCATAATAAAATACATAAAATTATAAAATCGTATAGTACCTATCTATGCCTCACACCAAACTAATTTATCTTAGATTAGACAAATCTTATAATATTATTGGTTTTATTCTAGGTTTTAGTTACTTATAATGTTATATCTAATTGTTATTATCCTCGCTATTTCTAACTAAAATTACTTCCGGTGTAAATGTAGGATCACCTTCAGGTACCACCTTCAAAAGACTTAGTGCCTCTTCATCAAGATCCTTCACATTTCTCACATAAGGTTTTCTTAAACTTGAAACGTATGGATCTGAAGTATATAGAAGCGTTTTAAATACGTCTTCATTTGTAGCTATACGGGAACATTTTCTGGCATGGTGCAGGCGCATATTTCTGTAGTCTTTATTGCGCGACTCTTGTGCATCTTCCGACAGTTGCCCAATAGGAAGAACAGAAAAATGTTTGATCACGCTTTCTCCGTGTATAAGTAATTTGTGCACGGAGGATGGCATGTAGTACCAATCATAGTTACTAACATAAATTCGCGCAGTTTCTAAGGCATAAACTCCAAATTTTTCGGGATCGATCATCATTCCAGAAGAGAGAGCTTGTAAAATAATATACAAGCGTTTAATCAATGTTTCATCAACACCTGTTATGTTCGCCGAGCAAGTGTAATTGTAAAAGAACCTTCGTGCTGTATTTCCATCACTTGAGTTTCCACTTAATTGACGAGGTTTGTCGATAATTAATCCTAGCTCTTCCCTGAAACGTTTTTGAACAAATTCCTTCTTTTCTTTCTTCAATTTCTTTTTTTCTTCTGTTGTAGCAGACCAAGTCTTAAAGTCAAGATTGTAGCAAATGTGTAATACCATTTCCATGCAGCGAATCCAGGCATGCAATGTGGATAATCCATATTGGTAAGCACTTTCATTTTCAGGTCTAGCAGTCACTTTTAATAGGTCATTCATAAGTCGAGGAGTAGCCCCACATATCGTGCACGTAGAACCCGATGGAGTTTCTGTTAGGACCTGAGCCACCTTACCATCAATCATTGTTAGAAAAAGTTCGTGCTTCACATTTACTGCAACACCATCTTTGTTTATTAATGACGGGCGTAAAGATTCAATTTGTCTGGTAATTTCGTCTACAACTGCCTTAGTTTTTTCAGGAGTTTCTTTACAAAATTCAATAGAAATGGGTCTACAATAACGAACAGATGAAGGTACTGGATTTTGCCAAATAATGGCTTGTGAGAGGTCATCAATTAATCTAATGGGAACTAATGAAGTGACGAACAGATTGGCATCTGAAATAGTTTCCGATTCTTCTGGCAGTTTCTGCTTGTATTGACTTTGGCCAGATGAACCATCACATCCCCATTTACAGTAAAGGATTAAATTTCTGTGTTGTTCTAGGAAAACTGGATTAATTTTTAAAATTCTGGCAACTGTGTGGTCCAGTAAGTCTTGTATATTAATCACTTTAGCATAAGTATTTGTGATTTCGATTGTAGAAGATGGTGGATAGCAAGTTTGTTTTATTTCTTGTATTTTGTAATATGGGGGAAACATTGTACACTTTCTTTCGTTGGTTAAATTTCTTAGGTACATATATTGTGCTTTAGTTAGATCCAAATCAATAAAAGCACTCAATGCTTCTGTATCAGATAAAATCTTCATTTGGTTTGACTCTTTCCACATAGTCGAGAAAACTTTTTTCTTTTCGCTCTCAGAGTTTCTTAGCTCTTCAACAAGATGAGCCTCTGCATACTCACCTAAGGCCCGCAGTCCTTGCAAAAATGCGTTACAAATGTGCTCAAACCCATATTCTTCTAGTAAAAGAGTGTTTTTCCTTTTCTTTGTTGATTCTGAGGAGTCTCCATAAGCAATGCACGGTCTTCCTCGTTTACCAGAAGTTGATGGCAGTGAATGTGCTTCAGACTCCGGAAACTGTACTGAATATCCTGACTCCAGCCAGCTTGTATTATTTCGAATAAATTCGTCCTTTTTCCGTGATGCTTGAGCCCAGCGCTTATTGAAAGAAGGCAGAATATTTCTTTGAATGTCACCAATTACAAAACACAAGATGTTTTCAGAAACATTTAATGTTTGCTGTAGAACTATGGACAACGATTCCAAGGTTCTGCCACGCTCGATATAGGGAATGATGAAATCGCCCTTAGTACAGTTGAAAGTTGACATTTTAATGGAAATAACCAATTTAAATAAGTGTCACTCAATATGAAATACACGCTGAAGTGTGCAATTTGAAGATATTTGCTTCCCCTTATATACTAGTTTTTTAGATATGAAATACGTACTAATATGAATGTTATGCATATTTACTCATGCACGACGAGTGCAAAATAGATGATAAGCTATTGCTATCAAAATATTGTGGTTAATATAGTTTTTGTAAACTATGTCAGCAGTAACCGCAAAAGATACCGAATTATCTACTCCGACCGCTATCACATTTTTTCCCATAACTTCCAGGACCGCAAACTTCCGCAGCTGATTTTTTTAATTTTTCATTTATAAATAGTTAGGCTATTAAATAACACATAAAGTTGCGCGTCGCGAGCCGTCGGTAAATGTGAAAACCTTCGACGAAAAAAAAAGAAAAGTGAAAAATAGGGTATGTCAATTTTTAAGTACTTACTCAAAAATAAAAAGCATATTAAAAAAAGTTAATAGCTCATTATTAAGAACATAAAATATCCTTTTTAAAAATGTATAAAACCGCATGCATGTGCTAAATACTTTTTTCACAATATTCATTTGAATTACGTGTATGCAAACATTTGAATGAGCCATCCGCTACTTCAACTTACTTCAACCTATGAAAAAAAAATATTTATGCAGTTTTAGAACAAAAAAATGTCTGATTAAGATTATTTGGTTATTAGAGTATCGAATGCAATAAATATTTCATTCAAATTGTGATATTTTTAAAATCCATTTATGATATGCTCTAGTTCTACCATTTTCCATAGTGCGTCGCCGCAAAGCGGTGTTTTTAGGGTTCCGTAGCCAAATGGCAAAAAATGGAACCCTTATAGATTCGTCATGTCTGTCTGTCTGTCTGTCCGTCCGTATGTCACAGCCACTTTTCTCCGAAACTATTAAAAAAATTGATAGCTATACCGCCTATACCTACTATTGAAACTTGGTAAGTAGATGTAGTCTGTAAACCGCGTTATGATTTTGATACAAAAATGGAAAAATCGGCCAAGTGCGAGTCGGACTCGCGCACGAAGGGTTCCGTACCGATACAGAGCAAAAATAGGCTAAAAATTGTGTTTTTTGTATGGGAGCCCCCCTTAAATTCATATTTTATTTTAATCCTACTAATATTATAAAGGCGAAAGTTTGGATGTATGTATGTCTGTATGTATGTATGTATGGATGTATGGATGTTTGTTACTCTTTCACGCAAAAACTACTGAACGGATTTTAATTAAACTTTACAGTAATATGGCTTATACATCAGAATAACACATAGGCTACAATTTTAACCGACTTTCAAAATGGAGGAGGTGTTATGTTCGTTTTTTATGGTAAATATTTATATTGTAATCGTTGAGATTACTCCGCCGTTTGTGAACCTATTTTCAAAATTTTTCGGACAGACAACGAAGTCTTAGTAATAGGGTCCCGTTTTTACCAAATTCATCTAACCTATACGTGTGGGGTATCTATGGATAGGTCTTCAAAAATCATATCGAGGTTTCTAATATCATTTTTTTCTGACATATATATAATATGTTATGTTATGAATAGTTTGCGAGAGAGACTCTTCCAAAGTGGTAAAATGTGTGCCCCCCCCCCCCTCTAATTTCTAAAGTAGGGGCATGATAAGTCTAAAAAAAATATATGATGTACATTACTATAAAAACTACCAACGAAAATTGGTTTGAACGAGATCTAGCAAGTAGTTTTTTTATACGTTATAAATGGTAAACCTTAATTTAACTTTCATTAAATCAACTGAAATATAAAAATAAATCAAAAACCTTTGAATTTCATAAAAATAAACCTTATTACTGCTGCGGAACCCTTCATGGGCGAGTCCAACTCGCACTTGTCGGGCGCAAGTGCGTGTCGGGCCACGCGCAATATAGGGTTCCGTAGTACCTCTAGCTTTTGATAATTTTTGTATGGTCAATGAATGTACATTTATAACGTGTTTTACACTACTAACAACATCATCTCAGTTACGTTCAAAGGGATTTGAACGAAAAGTTCCTTTATACTTTGCCGAATACATTTTTTTAGTTGATCGACTATTACTCAATAACTTATCAAGTCTTCTTAGCCGTGATAGTTTTCCTTTTAAATTCAGCATATTTCCTACTGCCGTGAATTTTTTCACTTTTCCAGAAGCAACCGTTTAGCTGGTAGAAGGGGGGACACTGGACTCTAACGATATTTTCCACTTTAAAACTTAATATTTCACAAACGGATCCCTAAATCGGATTACTCATAATATTTCTAAATAACCTATCCAACGACACCCCACAAGATGGGGTGGACGCGAAAAAAAATTCATCCCCGCTTGATGTGTAGGGAAGGTAGTAGCCTATCACTTTGGGAGCACTGTAGTTGGGTTTTCATTTAGGTCAAAATAAATATTTATTTATATTTTAATATTCCTTTTCATATACTTGTATCAATCATAATATAGATAATGCAGATACAAAACATTTGTTTGTTTGAATCGATTAGGCTCCGAAGCGCCTAAGGGTCAATTCAGACCGCAAAGCGACGCGTAGATGCATTAGTACTAATGTATGGATTTGACAGATTTCAATTGCACGAGACGACATGCAAATCTGTCAATTGCGGTCTGAATTGACCCTAAGACGATTTTGATTTTATTTTTCACAGATATAATATTTTAAAGACATTAAATATTAATAGTACATGTTCCCTATAACATTTTTTTATTACTATCGTATAAGTATAATTTTTCGTGAGTAGCTTCATTTTGATAAGACAAACAACAATTTCCTCTTCGAAAATTCTCGAAAGTGGTAGCTAACAGAGATAGAAAGGATTTAATATTTCGATTTGATGGTCCTAAAATATGGATTGTTCTATTTGTAGGACAATGTTACTCTTAGCTTAGTTAGCTTCGAAGCCATGTCGGCACATGCTATTTGCCGATAACAAACAAATGTCACGCGACACGCAAAAACAACAAATACACAATGTTCGTGTGCGTTCAATGTTTTACCCATAGAGTGAGAGATAATAATGGAGAAAGAGAGAGATATTGACATGAATGAGTCGGCTTAAATAAAGCTATGTCTCATTGAAGCCCGGGTAGATTTTCGCTGTGTACTAGGGTTTTTAAATACCGAGTCCCGTAGTAATCAATAAGAGCGAACCACACGTTGCTTTTCGGCGTCGCAGCAGCAACGCTGAGTTTTACATGTTTATAGTGATAATATATTTTATGATAAGCTGCAGACAACGCAATGAACATAGAGTTGCGTTGTCGGACGCGACGTTTTAACGGAAAGAAAATAAAAGAAAAGCGCTAAAGTACTGTGTCTACGTAGCCATTGGTGCTATGATATTTTACCACTAACGTGATATTTTGTTCAACGCATCGTCGCAGCAACGCACCGCATCTTGCGTTTCCGTTGCAACTACGTTGCTTCGCACTTACCATGACGTTATCTTTATATTACACAAAGTATAGTTACAGTGACGTCATATTGAATAACTTTCCTCAAGTTAATGACATCTCGCATTAGTATGCAGTTATCTGGTTTCTAACTTGTCTCCAACTAGTTTCCCTTGACCTACAGTAACGAGTAACTTATTAGGTCAAGCCAAGGTGCTAGAGATTCAAATATTAAATAATTTGCTGATTTTAATAAAAATTTGAAAATGAGGCTTAATTTTGAAGACTGTCGTATGAATTCTAGATATTTTATTTTTCTTTCATGTATGTCGGGTTATTTTAATATTATTATACATTGTTACTCAATTTTGTTAAAAATATAACGTTAAAATAACAATATAATTATATAATTTCTTTTCAGATGCCACTTCGGTATACTTATTTCCATGTGAGTATTTTTTATTTTTTTAATATTTTCTAACATCTGCACTTAGAGAGATTTAATGGTAATTAAGAGTTTGACAGAAAATGTAATGTAATAGACTTTAGCATCCTCGTTGAATAATTAAATTTAAATCATCATCAAATCTCTCATAGCTGTCGTAAGCCTTTGTTTTATTTTATATAGTGTAAAGTACAAGACGTATAAAGTGAAATAATGAAAACATTTAATTGGAACTTCCTTGTACTGTCAACACTAAAAAAGTTTCTATTTGATACTTTATCCCCATTAGCAAACTATCCGCCATTTATTAAATTCGTTTGTTACAAAAAATGTGATAAATGAAGAACAGCTCGACCGATTTTGTGCAAAGTGCACATAAACTATCTACTAAATAGTCCGAACAAAGCCTAAACATATTTTGGTTTGTATAGGTCGGGGGTCACCAAATGGCGGACCGCGGTCCGCATCCGGACCGCCGATCCATTGTGTGCGGACCAACCGACCAAGTATTTTCGAAGATGATCTTCGTTAAAAATAAATTTCGATCTCGACTTATTGATGAACATCTCGGAATTATATTCTTTAAATATATTATATATAGCTATAATTGATATAATTATATTATATTTATATCAATAGCTTGCACCAATTTCAATCCAAACATCAGAGAGATAATTAGCTACAAAAATTGACACTTTTCACATTGATATGTTAATAAATACCTTTTTAATTTTCGTAATTACCTTTGTTTAAAAATATTTTTTTTATTAAATGTGTGGACCGCGAAGGTCATTTCATTCCTAAAATGGACCCCGAGCGAAACTAATTCCCCTGGTATAGGTTATCCCGTTCTTGAATTGTAAAATTACAACGAAAAGTGACATTGATTTTTTATATATTAGAGATATGAATGTTGTATTAGAGATATGCTGTGTATGAATGTTGTGTGTTTGTGTTATTCGGGCGCAAATTGGGAACATTTTTCATAATATTCAAGAATATTAGAAGAATATCAGATCCTTTTACTATTTAGCTACTGTATTCTAGAACACGTGATATTTCTTGAAATATTGTTCTGAGCGTAGTCAAGTGTTTCTGTCAGGTTGATATATTAAATTGTAATTGTATATGTCCTTTGAACTGTAAGCGTGTTTACACACGGCGCCGCCGCCGCGGCAGCGTTTTTCGCCGCCGGTGGCGCCGCCGTTCGTAAGGGCAAATAGAAACACAAGGATGAGTAATGGAGAGGCACCGCCGCCGCCGCGGCGTGTGTGTAAACACTGTAAACAGCCTTAGGGTGAATTCAGACCGCAACGCGACGCGTAGATGCATTTCTAAATTTGTCTATATTTGATAGATTTGCAAGACGTCTCACGCTCACCAAATCTGTCAATTCAGTACTACTTTAGAAATGCATCTACGCGTCGCGTTGCGGTCTGAATTGACCCTAAGGGCCGCGCCACACTGGAATGGCAGCGGCGCGGCGAGCACTTTCAGTGTCATATGATTTTAAACTTTATCTTCATTATTGTAATACATTGTATCGCTTGAGAAATCGCGGCCACGAGCGGCCACCGGCGGCCACGGGCGGCCGCTAGACTTTCAAGCGAATAGGTACTATGTATTACAAATTACAATAATGAAGATAAAGTTTAAAATCATATGACACTGATAGTGCTCGCCGCGCCGCGCCGCTGCCATTCCGGTGTGGCGCGGCCCTAAGGGTTATACCGAGACGAGATAAAAATAAATGTGATTTGGCGATACTAATCAGAAAATTCATATTATGTCAAATAGTGTGACGTTGCTTGACGTTTTTTGTATCTCTATTTAACGCATTATCTCGTTTCGTCTCGTGTGAATTGAGCTTAATCTAATTTCCATAATATAAGGGTCCAACTACATATTACCGATTACGACACAATTCAAGGGGAAGAGGTAGAGTCATCCCAAAATGTGACAATATAATTTGTTAAAGTTATAAAAAAAAAAACGTGAAATAGGTGTTAAAAAGCAACATTTTTGTGACGTAATTATAATATGTAGTTATGTCAAACAATTTCAAACGTGTTTTTAAATTTCATTTCCAGTCTTCAACCATAGGATCATTCTATCGGAGAAAGTCCCTGTATTAGAGGAAGGGGAGACTCTGCCGCCTCCAGCTCATGTGGACAACAGGATCGTGGGGGGAGAGGAGGCTGACATCATCGACTATCCCTACCAAGTGTCTTTCATTGTGAACAATTCTTACTTCTGTGGGGGAAGTATTATCAGCGAGAACTATATTCTGACAGCCGCGCATTGCGCTCAAAAGTGAGTTGGCGCTTAAAGAAACGGCTAAAATCCTTTTCACTTATACCCTAAAGGGCAATGACTTTCTAAAATACTAGAGTAGCAACGTCTTACAAACGATTCTCAGAAATGCGTAACCACTTGATAGTTCAAAAGACGATGTCAAGTCATTATGTTATTATGTAAGTCAGATATGCCTGCAGGCATCTTCGAAGTGGCAACGCGTTACTGCCGTAAACTGCCAATCTAGTTACGTTAGTAACAAAGAATAAGGGCACTGACGGCCGCTTTTTGAGACTTTTAATGATTACTTAACTTTAATTTAATGAAGAGTTTGATAGAGAATGTATGGATGTAAGTAATATAAGTATATCTCTCTGACTACTGCATAATGCATGTTTTATATAAATATATCTTCCTCTTAAATCACTCTATTAATAAAGAATTGATTTAGGGTGTGCATCTAAAAATAAATGGTCTACAAAATAGTAGCAGAGCTAAAGGATTTACTTTTTAAATTTTATGCATATACATTGAAATCAAAAGTTACTCTTTTAGCGCTGCTAGTTTCAAAGTAAACTCTATAAAAGAGACACATTCAGACCTAAAGATCACTTCTGTTACACCTTTGGACAAACAACGTGAAGTGACTTACAACGTACTGACTTCAACTTTCAGTGTGGACCCGTCGACCGTGGTCCTTCGAGCCGGGAGCTCCTTCAGACGGAACGGCACTATCATCCCCATCGCCGAAGTCACGCCCTTCCCCGACTACGACAACCCGCCGTTCGACAAGGACGTGGCCGTCATGAGGACGGTGGACCCCATAGAGTTCAGTGACACCATACAGCCGATACCTCTAGCGCCGAGGGAGAGGCAGACGAGGGGAGAAATCGTGGTTAGCGGCTGGGGAAGACTGCAGGTAGATACCATTTTAATATGGCTTCAATCCAGGCCCAAATCATCTGCTAAGGTACCATTGAGAAAATTGATTCCTACGCAGTTGACAGACTTACGTCATTTGGTCGGCTTATGTCAATTCAATAGCTGTGATCGGTCGGATGGGTTTGACTTAAGCGTCTCCCAGACAGACGCGGCCTGCGGTGGCGGTGGCGGTCAGTTGGATGACATGAGAGTTCTAGGAACGACACAGACACACGCGGCCACGCGGCCAAGCCATTCAACTGACCGCCACCGCCACCGCCACCGCAGGCCGCGTCTGTCTGGGAGATGCTTTAACGCGACCAAATTAAGTACTTAGGTCCGCCATCTGCCTAGGAATCAACTTCTCCGATAGTACATTAGCAGAATATATTATTTTGCAGACAGCAACCGCAGTTGTCACGCAATATACGAATAGATATTTTTTGTTGGATCCAAAAATAGGTCGACGAAATTTTCAGCTCATAATATTATTAAACCGTAGCGGAAATTGTTTAAGATGCTTTATACATTTTTAATTAAATATCCTTCGAGCTGATATTGCTTAGAACCACGGTCAAATTTTGAGTATACAGGGTGTAACAAAACAAAGTGATAATACTTTAGGGATTGTATAACGTGTCTTTTTATAGGGGCAAATTCATGACGTCGCGTTGGGGCATTTCTCATAAAAAACATAAAAGTCAAAAGTAAGTCTTTTAGCGCTGCTACTTTCACAGTAACTAAATTTATCATTTTGTTTTTTTACACCCATATATTTTTAAATACCCTACTAAGTAATAACCTCATAGAAAATTGGTGTAGCCACATTTCACTAAGAATAAGGTCCTATCGAGAACATAAATTTAATGTAAAATGAGAGCACAGGGACAAAAAGATGTGGTATTACAAAAGGTCGGCATTTAGTGTGAGCGCTTATATCAATTGTGACTTACCTAATTTAATATATATGTTGTATAATGTAGCACAGGGGAACTATTTAGTTTATCTTTTATACCCTGATTCTACTATATAATACAACATTAATGTAACTTCGTTTGTTGTTTCAACCAGTCCGATCCAGCTAAATTGTACTCTCGTTGAATCTATCAAAGTTCATATTCCATATACTTAGATACTTCTAATGAATGATTCATATTTTATTTTGATATCATAAAGTGCTCGCTTTAATAGTTAGATGTTGCAAAGCTAGATGTTAAAAAACCGGCCAAGTGCGAGTTGGACTCGCCTATGAAGGGTTCCGCAGCAGCAATAAGGTTTATTTTTATGAAATTAAAAGGTTTTTGATTTATTTTTATATTTCAGTTGATTTAATGAAAGTTAAATTAAGTTTACCATTTATGACGTATAAAAAAAAACTACTTGTTAGATTTCGTTCAAACCAATTTTCGTTGGTAGTTTTATAGTAAAGTACATCATATATTTTTTTACTACAAACTATTCAGGTTAGAAAAAAATGATATTAGAAACCTCAATATGATTTTTGAAGACCTATCCATAGATATCCCACACGTATAGGTTAGATGAAAAAAATTTTTTTTTATTTAAATATAAAAGTATAAAAAAACAACTACTTGCTAGATTTCGTTCAAACCAATTTTCGTTGGTAGTTTTTATAGTAAAGTACATCATATATTTTTTTCAGACTTATCATGTCCCTACTTTAGAAGTTAGAGGGGGGGGGGGGGGACACACATTTTACCACTATGGAAGAGTCTCTCTCGCAAACTATTCAGGTTAGAAAAAAATAATATCAGAAACTCAATATGATTTTTAAATACCTATCCATAGATACCCCACACGCATGGGTTAGATGAAAAAAAATTTTTTTTGTTTCAGTTGTACCTATGGGGACCCCGCCTAAAATTTTTAATAATTTTTCCATTATTGTATCAAAATCTTAATGCGGTTTACAGACTACATCTGCTTATCAAATGATTATAGTTTCGGAGAAAAGTGGCTGTGACATACGGACAGACAGACAGACAGACAGACATGACGATCTATAAGGGTTCCGTTTTTTGCCATTTGGCTACGGAACCCTAAAAATATGTAATTGTCACAAAATATGGGATTTGACTTATCTAAATTCGCTATCAAAACTAGCAAATGCATTTTCACTAAACGAACATTCGGAAGCGGCATCAATGTAACAGAAACTAGTAGAATCAAGTCCACAATTTCGCAGTTAAAATTTTTAAGCTCCAAAAAAACCTACCTTAAGCCCCAATTTCCAGCAAGGAGCATCATCGATTCCGGAGCGGCTGATGGCAGTGAAGCTCCCAGTGGTACCGTACTTCCAGTGCTTCTTCGTCTACCCGACAGTGCTGACGCGCAACATGCTCTGTGCTGGCAACTTTTTCCTAGGCGGACAGGGGACATGCCAGGTATTTACTAGCCAAATAGAGATTTCCCACCAATAAAAAACAGCTGAAATTATTTTTGCTGAATTCTTTCTTTACGTTTTTCTATGCGCAATTACTTTTCGATTACGTCTAGTCCCGTCTTTATATTATGATATTGAGATAATCATAGAATATAATGAATGTACCTAGATAGCGTTTGCGAGATAATCAAAGTGAAAATCCGATCGTAAAATAGGTACGTGTTTTTACAAGAATTTCTAACCAGAATTGAAAATGAAGAGTAACCTTCTGATAAATCGCAAATGTTATTTACTCTAGTTATTCTATGTAGGCTACTTAATACCTCTTCTCGCCGTGTTATTATTGCCTAACCGGCGCCATCATTGCAGAATCTACGTTCAGAAAATATTTTGTTTAAAATTCATCTACTTTATACGTGGGAGAGCCGTGCTTCGGCACGAATGGGCCGGCTCGACCGGAGAAATACCACGTTCTCACAGAAAACCGACGTGAAACAGCGCCTGCGCTGTGTTTCGCCGAGTGAGTGAGTTTATCGGAGGCCCAATCCCCTACCCTATTCCCTTCCTTTCCCTCCCCTATTCCCTTCTCTTCCCATCCCCCTCCCCTATTACCCTATTCCCTCTTAAAAGGCCGGCAACGCACCTGCAGCTCTTCTGATGCTGCGAGTGTCCATGGGCGACGGAAGTTGCTTTCCATCAGGTGACCCGTTTGCTCGTTTGCCCCCTTATTTCATAAAAAAAAAAAAACTAATATTACAAATGTGAATGTGTGTCTGTCTATCTGTCTGTACGTCTGTTTGTCTATTTGCTGTCTGTTTCTTACCTCTTTACGCCCAAGCCCCTGAACCGATTTTGCTGAAAGTTATGGAGATACTTTGAGTCCCGAGAAAGGACAAAGGATACTTTTTATCCCGGAAAAATGTACGGTTTGAATTTTGGCGCAAAGAAGTTACGGGCGTCATTTGGTTCAGAATAAAAATATTTTTGTTTGAGTTTGAGTTTTATATGAGAATTTCTATACAGGGTGATTCAGGCGGAGCAGCCATACAGGATGGTATGGTGGTGGGAGTGGTCTCGTTCGGGAGGGGCTGCGGGCAGGCGCTGTCACCTAGCGTCTTTGCTGACGTCGCCTCACCACTTCTTAGGGACTTCATCAGTGAACAGACTGGGTTGTAATTGATGGGCAACAAAATTCAAAGGTGATCGCACATTTATCAGTACGCACGCGCCGAACGCGCCGCATTTCGTGTACCATGCGGTGCGTTCGACGCATACGGAGCGTACGGTGCTGACAAATGTGCGATCAGCTTAACAGAACTGTCATCTAATTTTGAAATCTTATTTTAAGTTATACATGGTTTCAAATACATTGAAATATTAATAGATTGCAATGTATTTTAACTCGATGGACTGAAAAATAGCTGGCTTTATTACAATGGGGATATTAAGGTCTTCTTATACCTCGAATGTCGTTAACGCGAATACGAGGTAGAAATCGAAGCGACATTCAAGTATGAGAATCGTACCCAGCAAGGGTTACCTACTAAGAGCGGTTTCGCAGTATACGTGATACGTCCGATCCGAATTCGATCCAAACCAAGATTAACTAATAGAAGTGAGGTATCCGAAGCTCCATTTAGTGCTTAAAATATCATAGAAATAGTTCTACGTCTATTCCGGACCGTATTTTCACAGGTTCGGATCGGTTTCGGATCGGCGTTCGTACTTTTAAATGTACAAGTTTTAAGGTCCTAGCGATTAATAGTCCAGGTTCCCTAGAACATTCTTTTCATTTGATTACTATCAAGCTAATTTTCCGTGAGTAGCTTCATTTTGATAAGACACCCAACAATTTCCTATGCGAAAATTCTCGAAAGTGGTAGCTAACACAGATAGAAAGGATAAAATATTTCTATTTGATGATCCTAAAATATGGATTGTTCTATTTGTAGGACAATATTACTGTTAAATTATATAAATATTAACCAATTAATATACAAAAAATCTGCTGGTTAGTGATATTTTTTGGGGTTCCGTAGTCAAGAATGCGTCTTATCAAAATGAAGCTACTCACGGAAAACTTGCTTGATAATAATCAAATGAAAAAAATTCTAGGGAACCTGGACTATAAAGTTTAAGATTGGTTTGACAAGTTAATTATTTGTTAATTAAGATTTAAGGGTCCATTGAGTTGTTTAGGGTGAAAACACTGAAACCACACTCCGCATTGTTGCAATAAGAAGTGTGGAAGTCTAAAGTTAAGGGCCTGTTCCACCACTCATAAGTGCCGGATAGGCTATCCACATTACTTATCTGACAGATAGAGTAGGCTATCCACAATTTATCAGTAAGTGATGAAACAGGCCCTTAGTATTGCTTTTGTTATAATTATTGTTACTGTATTTAAAAATAAATAAATTATTATCAAAATGTTTTTTTTTTATTTCTATTCTATTATTCTACTACCTTAAAATATGGTTTGATCCTTTACTTAGGTTCGTCAATAAAATAAATTTAACTAAATTTCGTGGAAGCGGGAAATATCTGGCTTATTTAATAACGATAGCGGGATCCGACGCAAATCCCTTGTGATACAAATTGATTACATAAACAGATTAGGGAGTAAACATATACACAATAATTATATCAAAACATACAAATACAAACATATAAACCGGGAAACTTAAATTCAGTATCTATTACACCAGGAAATTGTAGTAAACAGGGTGTAACAAAAACGTAAAAATACTTTAGGGTTCCTTATTTTATAATATGGGCAAATTCATGATGTGGCATTTCTCATAGAAACATAGAAGTTAAAAAACACTCTTTCAGCGCCGTTACTGCAACAGTTAAACTATAAGTTTTTTATTTTCGTATAAGAAAATCCATGACGCTCAGGCGCTTTTTCAGCAAATTTTTTTGTGATTTGTATGAAGACAAACTACGAATAATAAAACCAAGGAAACGTAACTCCCATACCATTACCGTTTTAAATTTGGTTCCTTTCGAACTGTCATGTAACGTCAGCCTGATACCGCTGAAGGCCACCTAAATATTGCAAATGTATTGAAAGTATTGTAGAACATGTTTTTTGACGGAGTTGCTTTTCCTTAGTTTTTATTATTCGTAGGGGACAAATTACAAAAAAAAAATGTTCTTCCAGCGCTGGTACTTTTACAGTGTACTTTATGCAAGGGACACATACACATCCTAAAGTATTATCACTTCCTTTTGTTACACTCTGTATAAGCAAAAGTTTGTGAGGCTGGATAGAAAAATTCAAATACGATACTTCTTGATTAACTTCACTGTTTTCAATTATACGGTATGCCGTATGGTATAAACTTCCTCCTTTTTTGCAAAAAAAAAAAAAAAAAAACTATCCTATGTTCATTCTTAGGTCCTAAAGTAAGTTCTCAATAGCAAATTTCATTCCAGTCGGTTAAGCGGTTTGAGCGTAAAGCGATAACAGACAATGTTCGTGTTTCCCAACCTTTTTCAGACACGGGACGGCACTCGACGGCACGCGTCGACGGCTCTCGACGGCACTCGACGGCACTCGACGGCACTCGACGGCACTCGACGGCAAGCGTTCTTACGAGTTTATGCGTAGTCGCTGTCGAAATAATTATAGTCCGGGTTCCCTAAAACATTTTTTTTTATTACTATCAAGCTTATTTTTTGTGAGTAGCTTCATTTTGATAAGACGAACAACATTTTTATCTGCGAAAAATCTTGAAAGTGGTAGCTAACAGAGACAGAAAGGATTTCATGATTTGATTTGATCCTAAAATATGGATTGTTCTATTTGTAGGACAATGTTACTCTTAAAATATTATACAACAGACTATTAACCTATCAATATACAAAAATACAGCTGGTTAGGGTTCCGTTTTAGGGTTCTGTAATCAACAAATCTTGGTTGACTACGGAACCCTAAAACAGAACCCTAACCAGCTGATTTTTTGTATATTGACAGGTTAATAGTTGCATAATTTAAAAGTAACATTATTCTACAAATAGAACAATCCATATTTTAGGACCATCAAATCAAAGTATGAAATCTTTTCTATCTCTGTTAGCTACCACTTTCAAGATTTTTCGCAAATAAAAATGTTGTTTGTCTTATCAAAATGAAGCTACTCACAAAAAATTAGCTTGATAGTAATAAAAATAAAATTGTTCTAGGGAACCCGGACTATTAAATAAATAATAATTAACTGTGTTTCTTCAGAAAATATTGTTGCTAAGCCTCAATAAACTTGTGAAAGGGACGGGATCAAAAACTTATTAGCGAAGTAATAAATTTTCATTGCGAAATAATCTCAAATATTCACCAAATATTGAACTTGATTGAAAACTTTAGACGGTCACCAATCAGGGTCTGTTGATTAATTTCTATAGAATAAGGTATAATACTGTGGGTATAATTATTGAGTATGTAAGGTAGGTTTAGAGCAGACGGGCTGCGGACCACCGCTATTAAGGGCCATTTAAAGGGGGCTCCCATACAACAAACGTGATTTTTTTACATTTTTTGCTCTTTATTATTTTTTGGTAGCCACCTGAAATGTTCATAAATTACTCAGTTTTATTTGTACTTTAATTATTCATAATAAAGTTTAAATAAAATTAATAATTAAGGGGGGCTCCCATACAAAAACACTCATATTTTCTTATTTTTGCTCTATAGTGAGTGGTACGGAACCCTTCGTGCGCGAGTCCAACTCGCACTTGGCCGATTATTTGCATATTTTAGTGATAGCCAGCGTTCGAAATGACAGAGCATCAGAATTGGGACCACGGTCATTAGCTTTACATAGTTTGTGTCAATCACGAAAGGTAAAATTTTTGTTAATCTAGCACTAAAGGGGGGTTTCAACAGGTGACTAAAGCCGCACAACTTTGGTCACATGCGCGCACGTGCACGCAGATCAACCGCCAAAGTTGTGCGGCTCGTGGGATTTCACCAGGCACACTCAAAACTTCGTTTTATAAAATTTTGTTCTCATTGAACGCGTTCACACGGTGACGTAAATCTCGTGCTGTTTCCAATGGATTTCGCAAACTTCTTTTAATCGCGATTAATAAAATATCTAAGCTTACGTGACGTCACGCGATTGTTTTACATGTTTTCATCATTTTGGAGCCTTGTCACGTTAATTTAACAACAAAATAGCAAGAAACAATACATAAACTAACCAAACGCATGTGTCAGAACTGTCATCTTGACATTTCTTTTTTCTTTTTTGATGCGCAGGGGAAACCCTTTATGGGTACCCCGGGTTGGGGATATGCCTCAGTTACCATTCAGCCATGACTAGGGATGTAAAGCGGTAAAATTACTTTCGTAAAATTCGGTAAATTACGATATTTTACGTAAAATATTATATTTTACGGTAAATTACGGTAAAATTGGGTAAAAAAAGATTTGATTTCGTGGCATAATTTTCATTAAGAATGTGGATATAAACAATTAAACAGGTTACTTAATGCAAGTCTAGACTGCAGTAAGTCAAAACAACATAATAGCCAGCCTGCCGGCTTGCTGTATGCTCTGTCGAGTGTCGTCAACTGTCAACAAGTCGCAACAGCGCAAAATATTATGGCAAACAGCACTAATCGGCAACGTCACAACTCACACCGTGCGACGCGCACTCAGTACACAAATTACAACTTGCAACACGCTCGCCCCGCCCGCCGTCATACCACCATTCTGCATACATACGTAGCCGGTAATTTTACCGTAATTTATACAAATTACCGTAAAATACGCGTATTTTACCAGCGTTTTCGGTAAAATTACGTAATTTTGCAACCCTAGCCATGACACTACACTGACAGGGCTTGAACGGGTTTTATGACGTTAAACTTCGGACTTTGGGCGTTCAGAAGATAAAACTCGGATTTGCTGTGAACGCGTTCAGTTTATGTTGGTGAAATGCAATTTATATATTATATATACACGTTTTGAACCGGTTCAGTGTACATTGAACGCGTTCCATTTCTTTGGTGAAATTGCCCCTTAGTCACACGTGTAAGCCCCCCTTTAGCGTTTGAACCGCAAACCTAAGACACATAAATGGACGAATATAAAGATACTATGAGGGCTTCGAGATTGAACTACCGACTGAATATGCTCAATTTCCTTATTAGAATTTAGATTCTGAAAAGCGAGTGGTTTCCAAGTCACGACAGAGAATGGGAAAAGATGAAAACGTAATTTAATTTTAAAATAATTCTAGGCCCCACTTAAAATTTATTTAGGCTGTACTTAATAAATTTAGGGTACTAAACAAACCTATAAATCTAGCCATGGTCTAGACTCTAGCCAAATAGTTGGGTAGATCTTTAATTAAATTTGCTGTGACCCGGCTTATTTTGTAGTTTTCGTGCAGTCAGTGCCGATTTTAGCACTACCAGCGCCCTGGGTGAGATATTTTCGGCGCCCAGGGTGCTGGTAGTGCTGATAAAATTGGCGCCTCTTTTTATCCGGCGCCCTGGGCGTCCGTGGCTTATTAGGTAGACAATTTGGTTCGTACTCGCAGAGGGTGCAGGTTCGATTCCGGGTGGAGGCGTGTACTAATGAGACATTATATGATCTCAAGTACATAATACGGACGCTCGTACGGTGATGGAAAACATGGTGAGGAAACCCGCACATGGTTGGTCCCAGACGTGTAAATAATCAAAGCCAGACGTATTGACCCTCTTTTCTCTGGACTAGACCGACTATGTTGCGAGAATGCCGCATGTGCTTGGGCCTACGCTTGGGCATATTTTAAAATATTTTACCAGGCACTACAGTATTTGAAGAGTGGTTACTTCGCTCTGAAAATCCATACTAATATGACAGACACACTTTCGCATATAGAATATTAAGTATAATATTCTATATGCAAAAGCGTGTCTGTCTGTCTGTTACCTCTTCACGCCCAAACCGCTGAACCGATTTTGCTGAAATTTGGCATGGAGATACTTTGAGTCCCGGGAAAGGACATAGGATACTTTTTATCCCGAAAAAATGTACAGTTCCCGCGCGATAAATGAGTTTTGGCGCAACGGAGTTAGTCTAGTACTGTATAAATCAACCACAACGGATGCAAAGTTACCTTGTTTTGGACGGTCGCCCATCTTCCCCCCCCCCCTAATGCCGCTACTGCTATGCGGACCCTGCTCACTCCTCGCCCCACCAAAGAGACCTAAAAATCGACCAAATTACGCAGGTCCGCCATCTGCCTATGAATCAACTTCTCTGAACAATTTTTGCCAAGCTATCGAGTTGTAGTGTAACGTTGCACGTAAGTACATTATTGTTTATTATTATAAAAAATTATTTATTAAGTTCTTAAAAATGTATTTTTTTTATTTTTATTTACGGGTTCGACCTTTAGGATTGAGGCTGAAGAGTTTGTCTCCTAGCCCCTAAATCCAGTGCTGGAGGAGGCTGGCATCCAGTTCGCTCACCAGGGCCATTCCAGTATGATCGCAGGCTGGACTTCTACACGGTTCCTGTTCCCGCCGGTGCCCTTGTCCCCCGTTAAACCAGGAGAGTACCATAACCTCAACTCAAAACCAGATCAGGCTCTTAGAACCCAGGTCCCAGACCGTTATTTTTAAAAGTAAATATTATTAATTGTTGTCGTTTTGTTTTTCTTACTAGACCATAAGGACAAAACGCCACAGTGGGTGACCAATACTAAAATTACTTCTAATAAGCACATATTGCCTTCGGATGTACCTACACGTATCAATTATTAAAACGCTCTGTCATAAAATATTTAATCGAGGACATAAAAAATTAACTTAATTTGTAGTTATCATGGCATGACATTAGAAAATGATGGTTCAGGCAATGATGACCGGAAAACCCAAGGTTGACTTTTTCTATCGTTTAATGAACATTAATGAATTGATTGTAAGTTGATTTGTAAACGAGCTGATGCTTAAGATAATAGTAAGTAATTGCCTTTTTTATAGTACGGTTAAATGTGATCAACTACTAAAACTTAGGAATATCAAAATGTGTCCTTCATTCATCCTATAATATGGATAGGTTAGTTTTAGGTATTATTATTTAACGATCTATATCATGGCGCTTGGTCAGAGCGTCGACGCTAAAACAGATTTGAATTCAGCCGAGGGGAAACGGGGACCTCTTCACGCTAAAACGGCTAAGCCGATTGAGATGAAATTCGGTATGGATATGTCGCAGCTAACTGGTTTAAATAGCCGTTCAATCAAACAGCTAGCCCTTTGACTGAACAATGCCATTCAATCACACGTCTAGCTCTTTAATTGAATATTTAAGTCGCTCAAAACATTCAACACTACAGCTGATTCAAAAGCCGCCTTTTGATTGAATTAGTTCAGCGCTCACCACCGCGGCGCTAGGTGCGTTTTGTTTACAATATGGCGTCAACTAACTTGCTGTTGTATTAAGATATTTTTCGTAAATATACGTTACAAGTATTATTAAAGACACAGAAATTATGGAGGCACATACGAGTGAATCAAAATTTAAACTAATATTCGAGGAGAAATTACGGGATTATGAAATACATCACCAAGGTATTTATTGCACTACTATATTACTATACTATAACATTATTTTCTATATTATATCTAATCTTACTTCTAAATAATAATTATAGTTTATTAGGCATGTTGCTCCGTATGCCATTTGGCAAAGGCCTCCTCCAACCTCCTCCATTCAACTCTGTCCCTGGCTACTCTGCTCCAAGTAACTCCCGCTATGAGTTTAAAGTCATCGGCCCATCTTTTGTTTTGTCTTAATCTTTGTCTTTTGCCGTTTCTAGGGTACCATTCTGTAACTTTTTTACTCCATTTGTCTTTGCCCCTTATCAAATGTCCTGACCATTTGCATTTCAGCCGTTTAATTTTCACCGTAATGTCTTGTACTTTAGTTATCTTTCTGATATCATCGTTTCTTAGTCGATCCATTTTCTTTATGCCAAGCATGCTACGCTCCATTGCTCGTTGACAGGAGGTAAATTTGGCTAAGTTTTGGTTGGTAAGGGACCATGTTTGGCTTCCATACATTAAAACAGGGAGTACGCAAGTATCAAATAATTTGCTCGTATTCTATCTGCTTATCCTCAATTGTAACATCGTGTTTAGGACCATTCGTCATTACTTTTGTTTTGTCTAAGTTTAATTCCAGACCGACCGCTTTGCTTTCAGTAGCCAATTGATTTATCATTATATTAATCTCTTCTGAAGTTGTAGCAAATAGAGCAATATCATCGGCGAATCTGAGATGTGTTAGTCTGGTGCCATTAATATTAAATCCGAAGCTATCCCATTTCATGCCTCTAAACACCTTTTCTAATACAGCTGCAAAAAGCTTTGGTGATAGGGGGTCACCTTGACGTACTCCTTTGTGTATGTTAAAAGATTCCCCTTTTCTTTCAAGCTGTATTCTAGTTGTACTGTTTTTATAGATAGTTTTTAAAATTGAAATGTATTTGTCATCTATTCCTTGTTCTTCAAGTGCCTCCCATATTTTTATATGCAGTAGGGTATCAAAGGCTTTACTATAGTCAATAAACGCTATATAGTAAGTTAAGCTGTATTCTTTGTATTTCTCAATCACTCGTCTCAATGCATGTATATGGTCCAATACTGAGTATCCGCAACGGAAACCAGCTTGTTCCTCCGGTTGATTTTCATCAAGCACTTTTTCTATCCTAGCTAATATGACTTTAGCAAAAACTTTATAGATGTTTGGAGATAGGCTTATTGGTCGATAGTTATTGATTTGGTCTTTATCTCCTTTCTTATGCAGTAGTTTAATTGTGGAAGAGGTCCATTTTGTCGGGATATATTCGTTTATAAGAATTTCATTAAATAGCCTTGTTAGTGGAGTTACAATATATTGTAATGTCCCTTTTAAAAGTTCGTTGGATATCTTATCATCTCCGGTTGCTTTTTTATTTTTCTGACTTAGTATTGCCTTCTCTACTTCACAATTTAGGATCAAAGGGACTTTTTCATGGTTTTCTGATATTTTTTGACTTGTGTAATCTGAACAGTAAGTATTGTTATGATATAAAGACTTAAAAAAGTTTGTAGATTCAGAATCGATTCAGAATATTTTTTCTATCAGTTTCTGCTTTTTCGTTCTTTCCTTTAATTTTGGGAATCCATGATGTATGATCTCTTAGATCTCTTAGAGCCCTTTTAATATCTCCTGACTTTTCTATGTAGTGTTTTATTTTATTTGTTCTTTCTTTATTTCTATGTTGTCTGATATTTTTATTAATTTCTTTGCTAATTTTAGTTATTTCAGTTTTGTTATCTTTCCTGTTTCTTAACAATTCTTTCCTTCTCACAAGTAATTCTCTAGCTCTTTGTCCTATTTTATCTTTACATGTAGGTTGATTGATTATTTCGCTGTTAATATACTGCAGACTTTTTTCTATGTTGTCATATCCATCTTGTATATCATAAAGTTCGTTGTTTTTATTGAGACCTGTCAAATGTTTAGTTAATATGTTATCAGGTATAGATGGTGGTATTTCTTTTCTGTGTGATTTAAAATGTTTCCTCTGTAATTTAGTGTTTAGAAGACTCAGTTTTGCTCGTACAAGGCGATGATTTGTGTTAAAATTTAGATTATTGATTGTTTCAACATTCTTACATCTTTGTAACTTATTAATGAGGATAAAATCTATTTCATTTTAGTATTTTGTATCCGGCGAGATCCACGTCCACTTTTTGTTTTTCCTTTTTTTTAAGTATGTATTTGCGATGTATAGGTTATTCTGAAGAGCAAAGTCTATAAGTCTTTGTCCATTATCGTTACATTTTCCTGTGCCAAATTTCCCTATTACCGGTATCTTAACTCCATTGTATTCGCCAATTTGAGCATTAAAGTCACCCATAACTATGACGTTCTTGTGTGTATTTTCGAGGGCTTTGCCTAATTGGTTATAAAAATCCTCTTTTTGGCTATTAATGGAGGCCTCAGTTGGTGCATATATTTGTATTATTGACCATGGTTCATTCAACATTATGTTAGCTACAGCTATTCTTTCTGATATACCAGTAAACCCTTCTATTTTGTGTTGCAGGTATTGTTTTACAAGAAATCCTACCCCATATTGACTTTGTGTTTCGCCTTTGTAGTACATAATATAATCATGGTAGGCAAGAATGTCTTCTCCCAACCTTCGTACTTCCGAGAGTCCAATAATATCCCATTTGATAGGTGCTAGGGCATGTTCTAGTTCCTTGAGGTGTTCGTCCGTTCTTAAAATTCTGGTGTTTAAGGTTCCAATGAATATTTCCGGTTCTGCTGAGGCTGGAGGGATTTGGTCGTACTCCCCACGGTGACCAGAAGGATTGGGGAAAAGGGGTAAGTATTTTATGTTTTTATCATTATTTAGTTTTGTTTGAAGTGTGTTGAGAGAGGACTCTGCCTTTTGCTATTCTGTGTTGTCCGTGATTGTTTTTTGGTTAATATAGGAAGCTATTGTATATGTTTTGTTTTTCTTCGGTACTTGACGTGCATTAGAATTAAGATTTCTATTGGGAGTTTTACTTTCACTTTCGGGAGATTCTGAATAAAATCTTTTATTAGATTGAGATGTTGTAGGGTCTGTAGGCCTATTATTTGTTTCCATTTTTTGTTGATGTTTGTTTTCCAGGATGACTATTTTATCATACTTAATGATTGCACGTGTTCCTTCACTTCTTAGTTTTTTGAGTTCACTTTGCAACTCTTTCCTCTTCTTCAAAATAGTTGGTGGAAAATCTTCATTTATATACAATCCGGTATTCTGCAGCAGTTTTTTAGAACGAAGCAGTTGCATTTTCATATTAACAGATGTCAGTGTGACCAACACAGGTCGTGTGGTGCCATTCTTCTTTCCTAAACGTCTCACGTGATCAATGTCTCTCTGTTCGCAGGATATTTTCATAGTATTATTTATAATTTGTAGGATTTCTTTCAGTAGATCATCATAATATTTTATTTCATCTTCTCTGATACCAAAAAATATAATATTTTTTCTTCTTTGTTGTCGCTCCAAGTATTCAATTTTTGTACTCTGTTCTTTAACTTGCTGCTCTAATTCTTCATATTCAGCTTCTATAATTCCAAATTTTTCATTTATATTCTTGTTAATTACATTAGTTATATTACTTTCCATTGCATTCTTTCTTTGTTTCTGGTCGGCTATGTCTTCTTGTATAACTTTTAGAATTTTCGCTTCTTCCATAATTTTATTTTTATTTTAAATATATTTCATAATCTCAATTTTCAGTGTACAATGGTAGTTATAGTCACATTTGAAAAATGTTTTCGGGACGGCGGGCTCGATCCTTGTGCCTCCTGCGGATATTCGGGTCTCATGCCGCTGCGCCACCGATGCTCTGACTCCTGTATTGAAATTGTCTGTCACTAGCTGCTCGCTGCTGACGTTTGAGTAGTTTAATAATATTGTGATCGTCTGTCGTCGTTGGGTTCAAAGTCCACTCTACGAACACCCACAATTTGTCTTTTTTTTATTTGTTTATATTTTAACAATTAACTTTTACATCAGTTTTAGGCACTTTTTCCACTTTTTATAGTTTGTATTGTCCACTTTTTAACTATTATCCGTTATCACTGATGTTCACACTTTTTACTATTTTGTGTTTACGTTATTAACAGTTTTTATTGCACAGATGACGGGCGCACTTCAATGTTATTATTTTGTTGATATCTTCACTTTTAGCTAAACACACGCGTAGATAACATTTGTAGGAACGAATTAAGGTATTGTACGTTGAATTTTCTACTTGTAATTTGCGGACGATGGCAATTAGTATTTTAAAATGAAATAAATATGCGGAGTTGCTTCGACCGTGTTGACGGCAGGTACCCCTGATGATATCTATAATTATTAATATATAAATCACGCCTCCGTGGTCCAGTGGTTTAGAGCGTGGCTCTTGACTCGGAGGTCGAGGATTCGATTCCCGCGTTGGAAACATGTTATTTCCAAGTTTGATTATAACAATGCAGGCTGATCACCTGATTGTCTGACAAGTAACATGATGCGTCGGATGGGCATGTAAAAAGTCGGTCCTGCGCCTGATCTCTCGCCAGTCGTGTCGGTCGTCCGTCCCACTGGGTTATGAGAGTACCTAAAGGAATTGAGAGACTCTTGTGAGAAACTCTTGTGTACTGCGCACACACTTGGGCATTATAAAAATTACTCCTGCGTAACTAGCCTCCGGCCACCGTCACCGAAATTGGTGTGGGAGTTATTATTATGCTAATTAAAATTTTGTCATAAATGTCGTCTGTTTGGGATGATAAAATACGAGATCAATGAACTGTATTCTCCCGTATGGAATAAATTGCTTAATTTCAGGAGATTCACCTCTCGTTACTGTGTTTTATTGATAACCACATTATTGTGGTTATCAATAAAACACAAAGTCCCGTTTATACGGGACTTTGCCCTTTCCAATATTTAAGTAAAGGACTAACCGATTAACGCACAATTAAATACTATAAAAAATATATATATGCAGCAAAGGGGACCGCACAACGCGTCGTGATGAGCAAAATTGGTCTTGGTCTTGCAGTCTTGGTTTTGGTCTTGCAAAAAATGCAAGACCAAAGAGAGAGAGAGAGAGAGAGAAAGACAGACAGAGAAACACGCGCAAGCACGGCTTAGGCATCCATTACACGGTAGGTTTTGCTGTCAGTTTTACCACAGTCGTGATTGTGACTGATGCATAACCTGTCGTGTAATGCAGTGACTGATGGTTGCATGAAAATTGATTGACCGTTATCTGGATATTTTGGTTTTTTGTCATGCAACCATCAATCATGACTTTTAAGTGAGTTTTGTCAAAATTGGAAAAAAAATTAGAAACGTAGGTATACCTTTGAAAATTTTGACTTTGACTGACATAAAACTGAAGAGAATTGAGTGACCGTCTAATAAATACCATTCGTCAGTCCATCAGTCACCATCAGTTAAACATAATTCATGACTGACGGAATTGACTGACGCTTGCATGCGCGTATAATGGATGCCTTAAAACTATAGCAAAAAGCACAGACATAGATCAAGATATATACCGCATCTACCTTGATCTATACAGTCTGTGGCAAAAAGTGTCGCTCAATAAGTCTGCCTTCACATTAAGTCGCGAGTCGCGCGGCTGCCGCACTACTCGCGACTTAATGTGAAGGCAGTCTAAGTATCTTTACAACTTATTCCGTCTAGCCCCCTTTCGCAAAGCGCGATAAGGAATTTCGTTCCAAAAAATTTTTTTTGTTTCAGTTGTACCTAAGCTATGGGGACCCCTACAATTTTTAATATTTTTTCTATTTTTGTATCAAAATCTTAGTGCGGTTCACAGACTACACCTACTTAAGTTTCAATTTATAGCTCATATTATAGTTTCGGAGAAAATTAGCTGTGACATACGGACGGACAGACAGACAGACAGACAGACATGATGAATCTATAAGGGTTCCGTTTTTTGCCATTTTTCTACGGAACCCTAAAAATACTCTAGAAGAAATCCGAGGGAAAGTTCTTATTTTTCAAAATTTTTATTTTTCTTAAGGACTTATTTCCGCTAAAAGATCAGCCTATGCTGAGTTGGCTCTCGACTTTTCATAAGTATTTTCATTCAAGAATCATTCTCTTAACAAGTTATGATAAGCTATGTAGCAAATCTAATAATTTAGGTTTGAAAATGTTTTTTCGAGAAAATTAAAACGTTTACAAAAAGTTTTGAAAAATGTTTGCAAGACCAAGACTTTTTGCAAGACCAAGACCAAGACCAAGACCAGACAGATTTGAGCAAGACCAAGACCAAGACTGGTCGAGTCTTGGTCTTGCTTTGCTCATCACTAACAACGCGACACTACGCGGCAGCGATGCGACACGACACTTTACATAGATGATAGAACTGAGGCCTTAGTGCGAGTTTTATTCGATCATACGCATCGAGCACGTTAACGCGAATTTATATGGGATCAAAGCAGCGCCATCTACTGGCTAACGTGGATACTGCTTTGATCCCATATAAATTCGCGTTAACGTGCTCGATGCGTATGATCGAATAAAACTCGCACTAACCCCTCTGACGTTTTGCAAACGAAAAGCTAACGTTTTGCAAACGTTAGTTCTAGGGAACGCGAAGTCTCGCGCTGTGTAGTGTCGCTTTGGTGCAGTAGTGACCTGTTGCCTGGCTGGGCTTCACGTAACCTGTTACCTGACCAAATTACGTAGGTCCGCCATCTGCCTATAAATCAATATTTTATACAGTTACGCCTATAGTGCGGTTTCGCCTTAAGAAAGGCGAAACACTTTGAGAATATCTGCTACAGCTGGCATCAGCAGCTTGATACAGCCGGTATCAGTAATTATTATACTAATCTTTACCATCAGGTACTCAATACACAGTGTACTTACACTGTATCTCAACGTCTGTCACATCGTTTACGACCTCTTAAGAGGCCGGGAGCCATCAAAATTTCCATACATACGTAATACCAAAATCATTTTCTCATACGAAAATATTTAACATGTTTGAGTTATTTTTCAGCTTAAAATAGTAGTTACCTAGGTTCCGACACAAAAATTTACTACAAAATATTTAAACACTAAAAAAAAAAAATTGTGGTTAAATATTTAGTAGTAAATTTACTACAAAATATTTAAACACAATTTTTTTTTTATATTTTCGTATGAGAAAATGATTTTGGTATTAGGTACGTATATATGAAAATTTCGATGGCACCCGGCCCCTTAAACTACTAACAAGAGGAAACCACTTAAGAAAAGACACGTCATGTTTTTAATCATCCCATAAAGCCAGGTAGTTACAAGTTTACGAACATGCTGCTAATTACGTTGAGGGCAGTTAACGTTTACTAGCTGGATTAGTTAATTTTGTAGCTAAGTAGCCAACGAGAATAAGCTGTCAGATCGCCTGATAGATTATCAACAGCCTGCTTTATCAACAACCTGTCTTGCTTGATGTAAATAAAGCTTTTCTGTAAGACTATGATGTTGAAAAAGATGTTTTTTTTTTATTTTAATAAGGAGGCAAACGAGCAAACGGGTCACCTGATGGTAAGCAACTACCGTCGCCCATGGACACTCGCAACATCAGAAGAGCTGCAGGTGTGTTGCCGGCCTTTTAAGAGGCCGGCAACGCTCTCTTCTTGAAGGTTTGCAGGTCGTATTTTTCCGGAAATACTACTGGTTCATTCTAGAGTTTTACAGTGCGCGGCAGAAAGTAAATGCTTCAAAAACTAGTTACGCCTTAAAATTTAGTGCTACAATGGCGCTTTTACGTTGCCTCTATAGTTATAGAGGCAATGATAACTAAGAAGTTTGTTAGTTGTAGTCCACGGAAAATGTTATAAATTTTCACCAGGTTTATGAGTTTATTTTCAATATACGAGTATTAGAATTATTATAATTCATATCATCCTTGTTTATCTTTATCTTAGGCTCTCAGAGACGATAATAAAAGTACAAATCAACGTTACGTATAAAGTTATAATATTATAATCTCAGTCAATTAATAAAAATATTTACAATTATCACTTATTTATCACAAGTTTTCTATCATGGTCTTGATAGAGAAGGTAACTCCTGACACCATGGCGACTAATGAAAAGAGAACTATGAGCATGTTCTTCCAGAGCACCCAATGGCACGTGCCCAAGTCTTTGCCCCATCGGAAGACGGTTTCGGATATGGCAGGGAGTGCCAGGCCCATGACAGATAGACACACAGCCCCCACCAGCTCCATAAACATCTCGAGTCGCGGCACCGCTGACGCTAATCCGACTGAAACAAAATTGTTGGTTAAAGTAGGGATTTCGTTGCATAGTAAAATATTGTAGAGGACTAAATAAGCCTCGAAGACGAAAAACATTACTTAATTACAGTTATATATTCACAATTGTAGTTAATGTTTTTCATTAGTAGCCCTAGCACGGCGACCAGTGGAAATGCGAAAGTATAGACAAACTGTGGAGATAAACTTAAGGTGTCGTTCCGATCTTTTTTCGTTCCGAAAAATTCAATTAAAATGCCACTTTATGACAGACTATAGTCACAAACTGTGGAGATAAACTTAAAGTGCCGTTCCGATCTTTTTTCGTTCCGAAAAATTCAATTAAAATGCCACTTTATGACAGACTATAGTCCTAAAAATTCAAATAATATCCTACTTTATGACATATACTATAGTCTGTCATAAAGTGGCATTTTAATTGAATTTTTGTCGGTCGCGATTAGCCGCGGTAAAGATCGGAACGGCACCTTAAGTTTATGTCCACAGTTTGTCTATACTTTCGCATTTCTACTGGTCTCCGTGCTAGGGCTACAGGTCGAATATTAACTTTTATGTATTAAATATTTTATAAGTACCTCTATCTATCTCTCTGTTACTTTTTTACGCAAAATTCGCGGAGCCGATGAAAATCTGGTATAGAAATACTTTGGTTTCCACGCGAGGAAATTGTTAATTCACGAAAGCATATCATTACGTTACGGTCAAACTAATCCTAATAAATAAATTAACCGCATTAAGTCGAGCTCAGTTAACGTCGCTTTCAGCTCAATACCAGCTAGTTATTAATTCATAGTAATTACGTTAGACATTACACTTTTTACACAGACCGAAATTGATTGATAAGGTAATAAGGGAATCTAAAGTTACAGTTATACGTGCTCATTATTATGAAAGCATGCCACTATTGAGCAATGAGCAGTTACTACTCCAACTTCAACCGTCAAACAATAGTTTGGCGAGAATTAAACTGTAAGTTTAATTCTATGAAATTATTTGTCGAATAAATTTACTATAAACAAAACTTTGTAGCATGTGCTGTGCAAATTATATGACTATTTTAATCTATCAATATACAAAAATCAGCTCGTTAGGGTTCCGTTATAGGGTTCTGTAATCAACAAAACTTGGTTGACTACTGAACCCTAAAACGGAACCCTAACAAGCTGATTTTTTGTATATTGATAGGTTAATAGTTATTTAATTTAAGAGTAACATTGCCCTACAAATAGAATAATCCATATTTTAGGACCATCAAGTCAAAGTATGAAATCCTTTCTATTTCTGTTAGCTACCACTTTCAAGATTTTTCGCAAATAAAAATGTTGTTCGTCTTATCAAAATGAAGCTACTCACAAAAATTAGCTTGATAGTAATTTAAAAAAATTGTTCTAGGGCTCCCGTACTATGTCAATATTCCGAGAGAAAAAAAAATGTACGATGTTTAGCCCAATTTATTTTTGCAAAAAAATAACCGTTTTCTAGAATAACGCGAAAACCTTTGACCTGGAATAAATTTTTTTCACTAAGAGGATCAACGGAAATTCTTCGGGTTTTCTTTGAAATGGTATAATTAACGACTCTACCAATTTTCAGATCTATGCGAATTTTTCCTAGGTCGAAGTTTAATTTTCCTGAGCTATCATGGTAAAGCAATTACCTATAAACAATGTCCCGAAGAACCTCAGGCCTGCCAAGCTCCACCTGTGAGCCCTGGCGGGTATCTTGTCTTGTGCTCGTCTCCATATCACGTCGACTGGCACGTAGAAGATCAGCGCGAATGACAGCAGCATCACACTCGCTACCAACGTCTTGGCTATTTGGGCCAGTCTGAAAAAAAAAGTGTTGGTTGTTTGGCCATACTGATAGAGAATACCCAGGGTGTAAGAAAAACTAACCCGGGGCACCCATGATGGGTTTCCCCTGCGTACAAAAAAAAAGGGTGTAAGAAAAAAAAAGGGATAAGTAACACTGAATCATAATTTTGTGGTTATTAAACAGCTTTATTTCATATCTGGATGACGCCCGCAACTCCATTGCGCCAAAATTAGTTTATCGCACAGGAACCGTACATTTTTCCGGGACTCAAAGTATCTCCATACCAAATTTCAGCAAAATTGGTTCAGTGGTTTGGGTGAAAAGAGCTAACAGACAGACAGACAGACACATTTTTTCATTTATAATATTAGTATGTATATTATTAGTATGGATTTGCTGTTATTCTCGTTGGTACGATTACGCCCTTACCATTGCATAGTATTAGATTTAAATATAATCAAAACGATAAGATGTGGCACATCACGTCATTTTATATGAAATCCCCTATCTCGCCGTTTTGACTACAGGCTTTTTATACGATAAATATATTATCCTACTCACATTTCATCCTGAGGCAGATTCAACGTGAGACTTCCCCTCGCATCTTCCCCATAGTTGAGGTAGCCAGCGAACCCAATGAACCCGTACATCAGAACCACAGCTGACATGGCAATGTTCAGTACTCCAGGGCATCCGAGGAAGTGGTTGGGTTTGATCATCTCATTTTCTATCGGCATCACCACACCTATACCTTCCATGGCGAATAGACTTGTGCTGGAATGGGAAATTGGATTTAATTGGAACACTTGAAACTGCCATGCTAGTTTTGGAGCTAAACGCAACGATGCTCAAGATTTTTCGTCAAAAAGTGAGACTCGTTTTTCTTCTTACATCACTTCACATTAGAGGGTTACTAGTGCAATAATAATATTTTATTCGTTGGTTAAAGAATTTTGTTATAAATTCTATCAGCCACTTAAAAGGCACAGGCGACTTTTACGTGTATCTGCGTAATTCATTTGATCAATCAAAAAAAGCTGGCCATAACAGATCCTTACCTTATAAAATTGGGCAGCCCACTGATCGACGTAGCGGCATTCCGACTGGAGATCGGAGGAGGGTCTCTCAAACAGTAGTATACGCAGATGCATATAGACCCCAGCCAAACGAAGTTCGCCAGAGCAGAGAAAGGTACCAGGTACTTTAGTTTCGTGATCTGAGTCAGCGGTATTAGGACCACGAGGGTAAGGCCACAGAAGGCTGTTACGGACCAGCTAGGACCACCGTATTGGTCGGACACCTGGAAGAAAGATTTAGATATTAACTTCCTGTTTTTTCAATTGATTATATCAAAACGGTGCAATCAATTGAGTCAATATTTTAATACATAATGTAAAATTTTATTACCAAGGGAATGGACTGGCGGATTTTGAAAATTTTGTAATAGTTATCAAGTTATTACGAAAAAACTATTTTGGCGCCGATTACGCGTCGTTCTTATTCACCTGGCATAATATGAATGACGGCGTATTGCGTAAGTGTGAAGAGACAAGGACGATGTTATATTTTTTGCTTTATTCGCCCCCTTAAGTATTAATTGTAATTGTGTACTTCCTATCTGTTGTCCGATAAACCAATTTTTACGTGGGGCTGCTTTTTATGATAATTGTATTATTACCTACTAGACTTTCCGTGCGGCTTTGCCCGCGTAAATTAGGAATTTCACGGAAACCGTACCTTTACCGCAAATAAATAGACTATGTCTCACGTGGTCCCTACCACTACTCTATAATATATGTGCCAAATAACATAAAAATTGCTCCAGTGGTTTAGTTGAGATAAGCTCTTTCAATTAATAGTTTTCGCCGTTTTTTTCACATTTTCCTCTGTATCTCCGCTCCTATTGGTTTTGGCGTGATAATATATAGCCTATAGCCTTCCTCGATAAATGGGCTATCAAACACTGAAAGATTTTTTTAAATCGGACCAGTAGTTCCTGAGATTAGCGCGTTCAAACAAACTCTTCAGCTTTATAACATTAATATAGATTAAATGTGCACGTCCATTAAGCCCGGCCGCACATTATCCGAATTTCTGATCAGAAAAATTCGGACGCCCCGCTGGAACGCACTCTGTTTATATATATTATTGTAGATTTTAAGTCTAAAATGAAACAAATAAAACGAATGGTCAAAACAAACGTATGCTTAACGCATCTTAAACGCATCTTACCCAATTTAGTTTGGTAAATTTAACATTTCAGTTGCATTTTTCAGCATTTATTCCATCAATACAAAAAGTAATTTAACACTTTATATTGGGCACTGAATTTCATACAGATATTGACATTTTATATTGTTTTTTATACCTTTATTAACCGTTTAATCTTTAATTTACAGTTAATAGGTTTTCGTAAATATTTCATCAAAAACATAATAAAAATGGTTATCACCTGTTTGAAAGACTCTGCAATGACGACAACATATACGCAGCAGGCTCCCATATGCGTCACCGCTAAAGCCCAGTCTGCTAACTCTCTGAAATTAAGAAAATAACCTTCATTTTTGGCCCAGATTTCATAACTAAGTTATTTCGGTCCTACGAAAACTTGAGGTTTTGTTTCCGCTTAGACACGTCATCGATGGTTAACATAGGGATGGTTGACAAGGTCAAAGATTAGCAGATTTTTTTAATAAAATAAATATATAACGGTAAAAAATAAGCACTTGTAAAATTTCAGCTTTATAACTTATGTATTTTTTTTGTTATGCACCTTCAAAGTTGGATAGTAGGGTCAATTTTTTTGTAAAAGTTCATAATATTTGTATACCATTCGATAACTTGTGTAATTTAAAGCAACTTTTGTTATGAAACCACTTTCACAAACGCAATAATTAATATAGCTATCGAACAAAGTTTCCCTGCGATGCCTACAAGCTACTCTACGGTGACGTCATAATCGAGTAGCAGTTTGTATGGAGCATTTCGGGCAGGTCTATTTTATGAGATTTTTTAATTGTTCTAGCTTGGAAATTCGTCAATATCGGTCCCGTCGTATGCAATTATAAAGTGAAAAAGGAATTTTAAGATAATATGAAGATTGATTTTATGCGAGATCGAACTTAGCTTCCCAAACTGTGCGTCGCGACGCCCCGGGGCATCGCGACATTGTCTCAGGGGCATCGCATGTCAACACAACCAAATATGTCATTTACACATCCCCGGTTTCAGAAGCTATGCTCAGAAAAGCAAGCGCATCCTTCACATTATCCAGCCTTGCTGACTTTAATAGCTTTCATAAATTATATCTTTTTTTTTTTAATGAAATAAAGGGGCAAACGAGCAAACGGGTCACCTGATGGAAAGCAACTTCCGTTGCCCATGGACACTCGCAGGATCAGAAGAGCTGTAGGTGCGTTGCCGGCCTTTTAAAAGGGAATAGGGTGATAGGGTAGGGGAGGGTAGGGAAGGGAAAAGGGTAGGGGATTGGGCCTCCAATAAACTCACTCACTCGGCGAAAGACAGCGCAAGCGCTGTTTCACGCCGGTTTTCTGTGAGCCTGTGGTATTTCTCCGGTCGAGCCGGCCCATTCGTGCCGAAGCATGGCTCTCCCACGTAAAAAATCTTTTTTAATTTTTATGCTTATGTTTTGATTTGGTCATTATTTTCTAATAAAAATATAAACGTCCAAATAGTGTTTTTATGATAACCTATGTAGGTTGGTTCTAAAATTGGAAGTATTTTTGGGGGCTGGGTTGAGGGGCGTCGTAAATAAATGGCAAAGTCCCAAGGGCGTCACAGTACAAATAAGTTTGGGAAGCCCTGGTCTAGGCAGTTTTGAAGAAGTGGAACTAATTATGTCAAACTCAGACAATAATAATATTATGTCTAGAATGACGTGGGTTTCTTATCATTTATTCTCGAACTCTTTTAAAGAAAAGATTGGACGAAAACTTTTCAACCTCTCCGAAAATAGATTTTTCGGATTTCGACTAATTGTTTTGTTATTGCAAATAAAAACTAATTTTACAGATGAAAAGGAAAACAAGTGAGGTCAGATTGTTTATTTTTAACAAAGTTTCAAATTTTGTTAGTAAATAACGTTAAATATTTAACCAACTTCAGAAAGGAGGAGGTTTGTCAATTCGACTGTATCAGAGGCGGCGTAAGGCGTAGGCGACGTGGGCGACCGCCCACGGCCTCGCGGTCTAAGGGGCCTCGCCCCCCTTGGACCACGAGGTTTTTTTTAAGGATTTACGAGTTTTGATGCTCAAATATTCATAAATAAAAAGATTTTTAAATAAAAGTTTGAGTATCAAAAAATTCTTTCTCTCGACAAATCCGTCCTCTTGCGTCATCTGTCAGGGGGCCTCGCAAAATATATTTCAGGGGGCCTAGCAAGATATATCTCGCCCACATCAAATTCAGGTCTTGCCCCGCCACTGGACTGTATTATTTGTTCGCGAATAACTTTGTCGGTTATGTACCGATTTTCATGAATATTTTTGTTGTTGTAAAGAAAATATATTTCAAAGGTAGTCCCATGTAAATATTGTTTGAAGTCGATTTTATCGTTAAAAATTATTTATTTCAAGTCGCATGGCAGAAAACTGTTAAGGCTAAAAACATTTACCTGGCAAATGTGGCGTATCTTTGTACTGGTTTTGGTCCGTTTTGGAAGACCACTTCGCAGGTTTCTGCGTAACCTAAGGACGGTCTTTTGATTTCGGCGCACAGTTTCTGTGATGTTTTTACCTGAAAAAAAATAACAGATCCTACTAATATTATAAGGGTGAAAGTTTGGATGTATGGATGTTTGTTACTCTTTCACGCAAAAACTACTGAACGGATTTTAATTAAACTTTACAATAATATAGCTCAGACACCAGAATAACACATAGGCTACAATTTTAACCGACTTTCAAAATGAAGGAGGTGTTATGTTCGTTTTTTTATGTTCAACGATTACTCCGCTGTTTGTAAACCGATTTTCAAAATTTTTCTTTTGGTGATAGGTTATCATCCCAATTTGGTACCATATTCATAAAAGTGGTGACCTGATGAAGGGATCCATAAGAAATCGAGGGAACTCCTCAAAACTTATATGAAAACATGTGGTGACTTCGGTTTCGTGAGCAGTATTCTAAGTATAATATGCTACAAACATGTAAGATTTTGCACCAAGGTATACCATGGTTCGGAAGGTGCTGAGAGAACTCCTGACTCTTTATAGATACAAGTTTGGGAGTTTCAACGTTGTTTTAAGAACGGAAAGCATATTCTACTATGCAAATTACATTCTTCATGATCATCATCATCACTACCATAAACCATTATAGAACCATGTATAGTCCCGTTTTGACCCTATTATTGGTACTTTTCATAGTCTTTTATTATATCACTTAAACCGCGGTAACACCGCGGGGCACAGCTAGTCTACATATAAAAAACCTTGACTGACTGATGATAACACATCTACATATAATTAAAAATTACTATGTGAGAGCACAAATCAATAGGCGTGATAGTTTTTCCGTAAAGTGTACCACAAAATCTTTGATTATATAATCAAAGCACAAAATGTACAGGTTGTGGCCTGTGGGGTATAATAGGGCTCGCTTCGCTCGCCCTGATTATTCTCGTTTTATGACAAATGGGATATTTATTCAGGAACAGCTATCGTGAATATATTTAAAATTAGCAATAACAATAATTTTACCAACAAATCCGCTTTATGTCGACATCCCGTTCATCATAATATTACGAATAGGGATGGGGCATGCATTGCATCGATAGCATAATTTTTTATATTATTTTATTGGTTTTTTGATTTTAGTTTGGCTAAGAAATAGTTTTCCTATTTAAATATCTCTACTAAAGTTAAATATAAACTTGATGACGCCCGCAACTCGGTTACTATCCTATGTCCTTTCCCGGGACTCAAAGTATCTCCATACAAAAATTTCAGCAAAATCCATTCAGCTGTTTAGGCGTGAAGAGGTTACACACAGACAGACAGACACACTTTCGAATTTTTAATATTAGTACTAGATGATATTGCCCGCAACTCCGTTGCGCCAACATTAGTTTATCGCGCGGGAACCGTACATTTTCCGGGATAAAAAGAATCCTATGTCCTTTCCCGAGACTCAAGATATGCCCATGCCAAATTTTAGCAAAATCGGCAGCCGTATCACGTGTCTTGCGAGAGCAATGCGATAGCAATTATTGCACGATAATTGCTCCAAAATCGCAATTTCGTATCACGTATCAGCCAAAACAATACGATTGCAATCGATCGCTTACATGATACCAATGTTTTTTTAACCAGCAATCGATCGCGCGATTATTGCTAGTGGATTGTTGATCGCTATTTTTACGTGATAGCCCTGCGGTTCTGTAGTTTGGGCGTGAATAGGTAACAGACATACAGCCAGACACACTTTCGCATTTATAATATAAGTATAAGATGGAGCATGGATATCGTTGACACGTTAATAATATGATTTATATTAGTAATGTGCCTCGCGGATAAGAAAGTATTTGTAATAAATAGTTTGGAAGACGAGTTTGGAGAGGAACCGAAAATAGTAAGTTAAATCTCTATTTTTATTGACAAAATCAGTATATTATACTACGTCTTATAAGTCCTTATTACCTGATTATACACTAGATGACACCCGCAACTCCGTTGCACCTAAAATCATTTATCGCGCGGGAACCGTACATTTTTCCGGGATAAAAAGTATCATATGTCCTTTCTCGGGACTCAAAGTATCTCCGTGCCAAATTTCAGCAAAATCGGTTCAGCGGTTTGGGCGTGAAGATGTAACAGACAGACAGACGACAGATGGACCTGCGTGGATTAGTCCATCATCATCCCGCTCTGTGCTGCTAAATTTAGGTTGATCTAAATGTTCTTGAAAAGTTGTAACCTATATGCGACTTACAGTGACTTCATCAGTCCAATATTTTTTACTAGATGACGCCCGCAACTTCGTTGCGCCAAAATTCGTTTATCGCGCGGGAACCGTACATTTTTCCGGGACAAAAAGTATCCTATGTCCTTTTCCGGGACTCAAAGTATCCCCATACCAAATTTCAGCAAAATCGGTTCAGCGGTTTAGGCGTGAAGAGGTAACAGACAGACAGACACACTTTCGCATTTATAATATTAGTATGGATATGGATAATTAGTATGGTGATTTCTCACATTTATCAAAGGTCTATATCGGTTTTTTTTAATTTCTAGTTTAAATTATTATTGTTTAGAAAATTGTATGTAAGCTATCGACAAATACGAGGCACATCACTAGGGAATTTATTACGTTAAAATAAGCGAATAAATTGCAGTTACGTAGGCAGCTTTGTTTGTGAATCGTAGCAAAACAAACAAAAAGGGAAGGCAATTTGTGGGACAGGGCTACAATAGAAAGCGTTAGTGGTTGCGTAATGGCCGCTTAAATGGTTGTATAGTGACAAATAATTTAAAATTTAGGTGTTAATGCGAAAACCTGAATTGTATGTACGAAATATAAGCCGTTAGACAAAGCGTGATAATATTTTCATTTGTCTATGATCCATACTAATATTATAAATGCGAAAGTGTGTCTGTCTATCTGTCTGTATGTCTGCCTGTTACCTCTTACGCTTAAACGGCTGAACCGATTTTGCTGAAATTTGGCATGGAGATAGTTTGAGTCCCGCGAAAGGACATATAATAGTTTTTATCACAGAAAAAAGTACGGTTCCGCGCGATAAACGAATTTGGGCGCAACGGAGTTGCGGGCGTTATCTAGTGTAGTTACTATAATTTACTACACTATAAGTTCCGTAACTAGTAGAATAATTATATGTTCCGTTCTCTATACGTTGGCCCAATGAGCTTGCTCAAGTCTTTGACCCAATGTGTAGAGCGGGTTTTAGTCAAAGCGACAAACAGCTCGCTCTACAATATAATAAGGGGGCAAACGAGCAAACGGGTGATGGAAAGCAACTACCGTCGCCCATGGACACTCGCAACATCAGAAGAGCTGCAGGTGCGTTGCCGGCCTTTTAAGAGGGTTAATAGGGTAATAGGGTAGGGGAGGGTGGGGTAGGAAATAGGGTATAGGAGGCCGGAGGGTAGGGAAGGGAATAAGGTAGGGGATTGGGCCTCCGGTAAACTCACTCACTCGGCGAAACACAGCGCAAGCGCTGTTCACGCCAGTTTTCTGTGGTATTTCTCCGGTTGATCCGGCCCATTCGTGCCGAAGTATGGCTCTCCCATGGTGGCATGATTGTTAGACCCCCCCTCCCCCCTTGTCACAGGTGGTCACATTTGTGAGCCCCCCCGCTCCCTAGTGTGACGTCACTAATTTGCAATTTAACATTTAAAAATTAAAACCATCTCAGTCCTCAATATTTTAAGTTATGGATATTATTGGCTTGGAGGCCGCATACCACGCTGTGTACGAAGTCGAGTTGCGTATTATGTTTCATTTGAAATAAATGGCATTTGTAAGATGTTAGGTCTAGGTTCCTAAATATGACCCCGCATACTCGTCAGTGCTTGCTGTCATGTATCTAGTTTTAGTAACAGTAAAAGTTATGTATGTCATTATCAAATAATAATATTCCTTACGCGGCATGGCTTTTCTTCATTGCCACAACGCGTTGAGATCGAATAGCATGTCAGCCACGACATGAATTTCGCTATTTGGTCTTTCTGCGATTGCCACAACGCGTCGTGCGCGTTTTCATTAGAGCCATAACATGAATTTCGCGTTGTGGATCTTTTACTGTGACCAAAAATCGGAATGAGCTATTTTTCCGCTCAATAAGCGTTTCGATCTTTGAGCGTAACAAATGCAATGCCATATTTTATTGGACTGCCACAGACCACTGGTGACACAAACGTGGGACGTATTATAATGACATCCCAAAAAAATAATGTACGTCATTGCACTGGCGATATTTCGGAACGAATCAAAACTCAACAGCATGACGTCGATTCTAGACGTCACAAATACTGGCCAGTATACTGAGTTGAAAATCGGAACTTACCATTTAATTTAATGAATATCTTTAACTTAATGAGGAGTTTGACAGAATCATGCATGGAGTCAATATCAAAATGTTCATTAAATTAAAGTAAACATTAAAACTGAGTGCGGCCGTAACACTTGCTGATGATGAATGAGTTTATTTAATAATGTAGGCTGCTAATTGCGTTCTTTATCTTGCGAGATAAAAGTGATTAATGTCGGCTTAACGCCCATTTACGTAAATTAAAAATGTACGCCACTAGGTTAAATTAAAAAGAATATTAGATCCCAAGCATTTCAGATTTTGATGAAAAAGGCTAGATAAAAAAGCAAAGGCTAAGGATATAAATTTTAAGTGGCATAATAATATTATTATACGGTTTACGTGCGATATATTAAGCATTTTTAGACTTTGCGACAGCATCCTTGTAAATAAATATTCCCAATATTGCAAGTGTGGCGGTCTCTATATTATGTAAGTTGTACCTACTATGATAGTCGTGAAAAATTCCGAGGATGTTTGTTAGTTCATCACGAGCAACTGAGTGTATTATATTATTTGGAATATTCACAAGCTATATTTGTTCTGAGCATGAACAATACAGTCACTACTACTAATATTTTTGTGTTCTTCTGGGAAGGTATGCTAGTGGTGCCATAAGCAGTGGCGTCACAAATGTCACAATAGGGTGGCAGGAATGGCAAAATGCCACGGGCCCTCGACCCGAGAGAGCCCCAGCCCAAGTGGCCGCGAGCTTAGATTGTTTTTTCATTGTATCTGTTTTATTATTAACGTGACGATTTTTACTGATCACCATTAAAGAATTTGCTAGGGGCCCCAGATGGTATAGTCACGCCACTGGCTCCTGAGCATATAATTTAGGAATATTTACCAGTATATGGATGGCGTGTGCACAGATAAATCCTATGAAGATTGTGCCAAAGCTGCCGACGACGATGCCAGCGTTTTTGAATGCCAGTGGCATGGCCAGCACGCCAGAGCCGAGAGATGCCTTTAGTAAATGCGCCAACGCTCCGAAACTCCTGAAATTGAGAGGAAATTGCTTTAAATACTTGGACGAAGATGAAGTCATCCCGTAAAAAAGTAGCCTATGTCCTACCCCGTGGTCAATTGTATATCTGTTCCAAATCATATTAAAATCGGCCTAGTAGCTCATGAGATTAACGCGTTCAAACAAACTATTTAGCTTTATAATATTTTAGTAATATATACATAGGCTAGTGGCTACAATTCATCGCTCGCAATTAGACTCATAATTAAGGGTTCATTAAAAGTTGTAACATGAGGGTTTTTCTGAACTTTTTTGTGAAAATCTCGCAGGCTCAGTTTTATGGGAGTTTGAAAATTTTAACGTTTAAAAGGTTGGAAAGCTTTGCTTTAAAAGGTTTGACTATGAATTTATGAATATTTTACACCCATATACCAGTTATTAACTCTTCCGCGTAACCGAATTATGAAGTACCGATACCGAGGCCAATGTTGACTAAAAGCAGGCAGTTTCCTGAATTTTTCGCTGACCGAAAAATTGATATCATATTTTATATTAGGGCTTGTGTGGGAAACTCGAAAAAGGTTTTGTCTTGTTTAAAACGCTGCATATGTCATTACCCCAGTCAATTTAGATAAAGATACCCCTGTGACCTTGCATAAATTTGCACCAATCTGAAAATCGGTAATATTGTTAAGAAAGTGATTACGAATAAAATTTGAAAGTTCCCCATAATTCCCATGTGTGCTAAATTTTTTATTCAAGGCCAAAGGTCCAAAAAAAATAGTTTTTCACAATTTTTGGCGTTACGGTAAGTTTTCTCATAAAAATACCTCAAATAAAAATTGTAGGCTATAAAATTGTCTGTCACACAGTAACGTTTCCTTAGTATCGTATTTCAATGTGTCAACCACATACGCCGGTTATGGAAACATAAAATTTGCATAACTACATAGCTTTATCAACAACGAAAAAACTGTTTTGCACGATTAGGTTTTTAATTAATTTAAAAACGTTAACAAAAACTAAGCCATAGTATCCTTCAAATGCCATTAGTTAGAGGTTTTTGTGATGCAAAAAGTGACCTTGTTTCTCATTCATAATATTTAGCGATGGGTATCTTAACTGACTTACAGCTCGTAGGTTCGATTAATAATACTTATCAGTAACTAGATGATGCCCGCAACTCCGTTGGGCCAAAATTCGTTTATTGAGCGGGAACCGTTCATTGTTCCGGGATGAAAGTATCCTATGCCCTTTTCCGGGGCTCAAAGTATCGTCATACCTCAGCAAAACCGGTTCAGCGAAACAGAGTTTGGGCGTGAGAGGACAGACAGACAGGCACACTTTCGTTTTTTTTTTAAATAAATATATAATAATCTTTATTGATGATAACAATATAGGTACATTGTTTACAATGTTGACAGATTTATAATATTAGTATGGATTAGTCATTAGGCGATCGGTGAGGTTTATGCCTGGTATCTCAAGTTTTCGTGACATAAGTATTTCTATGCAACAGCTTTTTTGATTGGGTAATATCGCTAGCCAATCAAAATCGCTGGCGAGTAGATAAACTCTCAACAAAAAGCCTCATTAACCGGGCATTATTTACTTACGAGGTATTGGACTCCATGGGTCTGTGATCTGCTGGGATGTATGGGTCCAGGTCTTCTCTCGATCCATTGTACGCTAGCTCGATCCTGAAAAGAAAATTTTAAAATTTAAGTTTATATTAATTTTAACAGGGGTTTTTTCATCCAAATAAAATATTTTGTTATGCCTTTCGAAAATCGCCCGTTTTACGAAATTAAGGGCCTTCCCCTACGGAGATTCCGTAATTTACCGTATTTAGAGCCTTATAAACTCATAATTTGAAAGCTACAAAGTTATAATAAAAATAAAGCAATAATCTTCAGTATATCAACATTCCTTTCTCCGTTTTAAATTTTCTATTATTGTTTATTATACTCATGATATTAGCTTCCAAAGTAATACCAATTTATTAAAATTGAAGCATACTTTCAGCATCTCCCTAGTATTTACAAATTACGTTTATTTGAAACACACAACAATAGATAGACAATTTTATTAAATACATATTCCCCATTTAAATTTTTTTTTAGATCAATTTTGAACTAAGATAAGTAAAAAAAAAAATAGGATTTTTGTGCGATCTCGGCAACGCGTCAAATGTATGGTCAAGGTCGTTTGCTCGGGGATGGCCTTAATAAGCATTTCCTGAAAATTTTAACACACATTGGTGTGTTAAAATTTTCTGTATGTGTTTAAATACCCTTGTTTGTGTAGCAAGGTTCCTAACCCTAAAATCCTTCTGTATGTACTTATGGATTATGCTTATACTGATGTTCCGAACGCGCGGCAGCCCCAACATCATCCTGAAAACACTCAGTGATAAGCTGGACAGCCCCCTCCTGAAGCACTGGGTCATGCACACGTGCATGTATCCGGTGCGCCAGAGGGTGGCAAATATTTAAATTAATCATATCCTTTTTAATTATTTTCTATGGGTTATTACCTGACATAAACGTATTTTATTTTGTTTATTTTTATTTTATACACAGAGTGAAATTATGAAGCGCAAAAGAAAGCAGATCCAGCTCAAACTTTGATTGCTGTTGCCATCAGCAAAATTGTAGTATTATTCTAAAGAGGAAATAGCTCAACGTGTTTTTTAGAACACTTAAGTTATTAATTAAAAAAAAAATAACAACGTATTATAAATATCAAAGAACTGAATAGACTTACAGCGAAGATAATCTGTCATTTAGCTAAAAGGCAAAAACATTTGCTTTGTAAAATAAAAGGCTTTCTTAGTAATATAATATTCGTTAGTATAATATTGGCCACATTGCGCCTTTGCGTTGCGTTGGATCGTCGGAACGGTGTAACGCACACATATTATCTGCGTTGCAGCGACGCGGCAAGAACGCAATACTCTCTTAAGGCTAGTTCGCATTAGGCCAGTATTTTAGTCTAGTACCGAGTATTTTAGTAACTAAAATTCTCGCTTCTGCCCCAAAATCGTTCGCACTTCGTTCGAGTACAGATTACAAGTGAGTGGTATTTTGTAATATGAACAGCTTACAGCGCAATAAAGTGAATAAACTGATTAACTTAATCTTAACGGCGGTTTTAGAAGAGGTAGATGAGGAAAATGTGATCAATAAAAAGATGCTATGGATACGAAAATGGATCGATAGAAGGGATAAACTAGGAGCTACTCATTGTCTTCTGAAGGAATTAGCATTGGAAGATCCCAAAGAATACTTCGAAATTTTGACAATGTCTTAAAGTTGTGTAAATTTTTGCGGTAACTAATGAACTCAACTAATTCGAAAGGTTCGAACTTGTTCAGCCGGCGCGCCAGTAGCGCGGACGCGTAATGGGAGGTGCTACTCGCCCGCGAAAAATAGATTAAAATGGATTGGCCCGACTAAATTACTTACTAATCTACTTGACTAAATTTTTAGTGTTCAGACACGTTTAGCTACTAAAATACTCGCTACTTGACTAAAATACTGGCTTAGTGCGAACTAGGCTTTACTTTAAGGTGCTGGTTGGTATCGGACATGAAGCAACCGCAGACGAGGTGTCGCGACACGTCTGTTTTCTATGAATTTGTATGAAATTCATGTCGCTAACTACGATGGGAGTTTCATATAACTCCATAGAAACCAGTAATCAGTAGTGTCGCGATATGTCGTCTGAGGTTGCTTCATGTCGTCCGCTGCCGACCGGCAGATTTATATCCTGTTGTTTAATCGCGTCCGACGACACATCATATCATTAAATTAAAAAGAAATAAATTAATGCATTGTCATTAGCTCTTAATACATATACAAAGTTTCGAATTAATTAGACTACTGGAGATAGGTAAAAATCGTGCTCATAGATTCCGTTACATACATACAGCCCAAGCTAATAAAAGCGTGTTAATATGTGTGTCACATGATCACATCGCAGCGTCAACGTCAACGCAACGCACCGCAACGGAGCAGCGTGGCCACGCTCGCGTACTTCTGAATGGCAAAACTTTCCTATTAGTTTTGTTGTTAGTAATTTGGCTAACAGCTAAGTATTAAGGTCCTAATCAGAATGTATCGATAGTTTGGTACTAAACTTCTTATTAGAAATAGAATCAGAAAGTTTGATACATTTTCTATGTACCCTTTCGGAAAGTGTCTGATTAAGGCTTATGTTTGTTGAGTGATTCTTCTTCAGAAACTAGTGCTTTCTGAAAAAGTTATCAATATGATATAATCAGATATTATGTAGGTGACGATCTTCAAATGTAAGATATAGGTCCGTTAGGAGGAATCTTATGCTGCACTGTATGTGTTAGGCTCCTGAGCAGCGTTGGGTTGGGGACGGTACTCTAATGCGAAGGAGTCACAATAGATCCTCAAGGGTCACAGTGACGTTAGGGCTGGCTGCAATGACCTGTCTTCGGAGGGAATAAAAAATACGTGTGGCAGTCGGGCACTGCCGCGGTAAAGCTTTAATTGCATAGCATTTTTTATCAACTCATGCAATTATTATTATTCGCATACGTCTAGTGGCACGCACACAAACACCGTACCGAAGTTTTCTGAACTGAAACAACGTAAGGCGACGCATTGCAACGCCGCACCGCGCCAGTCGGAGTGGGGGGTGTTAGGTTTATTTTCATTAGGTAGTTTCTTGATTCGGTCTCCGCGCTGAAATCCCGCTATAAAAGCTATGCAACAGCTTTAAAAAATGTGTTAGGCTGTTACTTGTGCCAACTCTTTATACAGGAATTGTACCATCGAGGAAATTGATCCATAGGCAGTTGACAGGCCAGCGTCATTTGGTCGGATCATGTCAATTCAATGTTAATTGTGATCTGTCGGCTGGGTTTGACATAACGCGACCAAATTACGTAGGTCCCCCATCTGCCTATGAATCAACTTCTCTAATAGTACATAAGCGAGCGCTTTTTAATCGTGTAATGAAATGGCGCTTCACTCTTGCACTCAAAATAAGAGCTGGAACTACGAAGCAAACGATGACAATGATGATAAAAAAAATATATACAGACGAACATAATATAACCTACTCCTATTTTGGAAGTCTGTTAGAAAGATACTAAAAGCATTCAAAGTACCTTATCTTATTATTACCAAATCCGATTCCACGAAAGGCTAAAGCCTACAAAAGTTCTCTTTGCTCCGACGTATCTAACATCGAGTGAACCTTTTTTGATGAAATTTGTATAACGTGACTGTTCGTATTTAATTTAGTCACGCAATTCGAAAACGAAGATAAACGGATAAGTATCGGTCCATGTACGCAAAATTCTTCGATACTTTTTGAAATTCAGTTGAGTATGACAAAAAAAAAACTGTAAATTTAAAGGAATACTAGTGTACCCAACTGGCGTCGTCCTGTCGGGCTGATTTGTGTATTTAAACCGGAGCGCCACCCAAATGCATAAAAAAACCATTCATTCAGTGCAGCCGCATAGGAGTTCAGTGACAAACACACATACAGTAAAATTATATATTTAAAGATACTAAACTGCGTAACATTAGCTAAAGTCTAGCGGCTGACATTTCGGTGTGAACGCAGCCTAAGAACCTGTAGGTATGTCACGTGCCCTGACTACAATTCTAGACTAATAACAGATATCTTATTATCTATAATCATTATTAGCTATAATAACAAAAATTAAACCTGATTTTGAATCGTTCGAACACGTGCATCGGCGATGGCACTAAAAATGTTGATGATTACACTTATAGTAAATTGGTAAATGATTTAGATGATATTCTGTCGTCTCCTCACCGAGGCCTATAAAGGAGTGGTCACGACTCACGACGAGAGAAAACCCCAGCTATAATCAATTGCCAATGATTTGATCCCAATCTGTGGGGTTCAGTTGATGAAAAATATGTTTTGAATTGCATCATCTGCATAACCAATTATTGTCGATTCTATTTGACTAAATTTAGCGCGCATTGTTATTATTGAACAAGCAACTAGCACAGGGTTTTAGGTGTATCTGTCTGCTACTTCTTCACGCTTAAACAACTCAACCGATTTTAATGACATTTTGTGTGCAGATAGTTTGAGTAACGGAAAAGGGCATATGAAACTTTTTGTTGCGGAAAAATGTACGATTCCAGCGCGATAAACGAATTTATGCGCAACGGAGTTGCCGGCGAGTGGTGAAAATATTTTAAGTTTAATTCCATATACATGATGTACTTTGTCTTTTGTTGATAGTTTGTCTAAGTAAAAAAACCTTAGGTACGCTTGCGAATTGAACATAAGTATCTATACTAATATTATAAAGCGGAAGAGTTTGTTTGTTTGTTTGTTTGAACGCGCTAATCTCAGGAACTACTGGTCCGATTTAAAAAAATATTTCAGTGTTAGATAGCCCATTTATCGAGGAAGGCTATAGGCTATATTTTATCACGCTAAGACTAATAAGAGCGAAGAAATAGAGGAAAATGTGAAAAAACGGGGGAAATTTTTGAAATTGCTTATTATCTTTAGAACTACTGGAGAAATTTTTATGTTATTTGGCACACATGAAGAATAGACCACGTGAAGGGACATAGGCTATTTTTTTGCGGAAAAATGTACGGTTTCCGTGAAATTCCTAAATTACGCGGGCGAAGCCGCGCGGAACATCTAGTTCATAATTAATATAATATCGTTATCACTACATAAACTCTTTTCGCCTGTCCTTAACCGAAATAATACTATAAAATATATAGGCTACTTTTTAATGCGAAAAAGTGGGTAAACGTGGAGGATTTTTATCACGCGGGTAAATCCGGGCAATTCAGCTAGTTTTTAACTATATTTTTTTTTTTTTTTATGAAATAAGGGGGCAAACGAGCAAACGGGTCACCTGATGGAAAGCAACTTCCGTCGCCCATGGACACTCGCAGCATCAGAAGAGCTGCAGGTGCGTTGCCGGCCTTTTAAGAAGGAATAGGGTAATAGGGGAGGGTAGGGATGGGAAGAGAAGGGAATAGGGGAGGGAAAGGAAGGGAATAGGGTAAGGGATTGGGCCTCCGGTAAACTCACTCACTCGGCGAAACACAGCGCAAGCGCTGTTTCACGCCGGTTTTCTGTGAGAACGTGGTATTTCTCCGGTCGAGCCGGCCCATTCGTGCCGAAGCATGGCTCTCCCACGTATAAAGTTTTGCTGTGCCTGAAACAGGCTCTCGTAATCTTTGCTTTAAGCCATGGATTGGAAAGTCAATATTTAATTTTCCTAATTAGCGTCGAAGAGAACAATAATTTTTAATCATGAGAGATTTGTGACTTACTATAATACCTTCTTAATTCTCTCGATATAAGTTAAGATGACTGCCATAAACGAAGAAGATAATTCAAATAACAAGTAACATGAAAAAACTTCCCGTTTTTTTGCTTAAATGGAGGCTTTAGGGCCGGAAAAATTATTTGAAATAGAAAAACTGTGAATAATATTATGTGTAGCCAGATATTTTAGCTAGGTTATGAAGTAGATAAGTTACAAGTTTTATTAAAATAATTAGAGAAAAAATTAGTTATTGTCCGTATAATACGAAATGTTACTTGTTCGATTCTTCCACTCACGTCTTCATTATGGTTTAATGACACGATTACAGGCATATTATGTAAAGCCGCAGCGGCAGCATGTCGGGCCGTTTTGTCCGTTGCTTTATGGAAAATGTAGCCCGTCAAAATGTGCGCTAATGTAAGCCATACACGCTACGGTCTACAGGAGAGGTCACCTGTGCAGTTTTCAGGTATAACTGCACAGGTGACCTCTCCGGTAGACCGAAGCGTGGCAGGTGTCATTCAAAAGAATTAACTTTCGATTTTGCGCCGGTCGCCTGCGCACGCTCAATAAACTGCACACGTCTAAACCCACACACATTCCCTGCAGGCATACTCCTAGATTTTTTTGTGCCAAGTCGGGACATTGGAACTTTTTGGATTGGATTGGACAAAGTTTGTCCCGCTTTTGACTGAAGAATCCCGCTTTTTCACTCAAAAAGTTAAGTAAAAAAAGGTATAAAATCATTTTTTTTTTTAATTTTTATCTTTTTATTTGCGTTAAAATAACGTTTACGTGACAATAGATAGCAAAAGTAGACAAAGAAAATCTACCCCTCTACCTCCCACACTCTTAATACCTACATTACCTACGCACCTTTCTTCTCAGCACGCTGCAAGCACTTTCGGGCTTTCCCCGAAAAGCGGGACTGAGCCTGTCCCGCGCGGGACATTTAATTTTGATGAAAAAATCGGGACGTCCCGCCAAAATCGGGACGTCTGGCAACGCTGCCTGCACAGGTGGACCTCTCCGATAGACCGTAGTATGTATGGCAGCCATAAGTTCCACAGTTCTCCTGATTCATGATAATCTGAATATTTTAAATATTAACCAAATCTTAGTAAACTTTAACTTAAATGTGAATTTTAAATCTTCTGCTTGAATCACTATATTATCTTTTAAGGTTTAAAATATCTCAGCATATACGTATAGCGATTAGAGACATACAACAGGAAGCGACTTCGTTTTATACTATGTAATGATAGCATGTTACAAGTTAATAACTAAGTAGAAAAGTAGAGTAAGATCCTTCCGTGTTGGGAAATCCCCGCATATGTCGGGGAACTCCGATGGGAAATACTGGATAGTACCTATGGTTTGTCATTAATCATTATTTTCCAGAATTTATAGTCAAGAAACTACGATACGACTTCCCGGACTATACGCATTTTAAATCTGTAAAGTCCATAGCATCGAAAATAAATCTATATAGATATCGAGATTTTGATAATGCTCTCATATTATGCTATGCCACGCTAAAAATATATAACCTGGATATAAAAAACCGGGTATTTTAGCTTTTTTATTGCCGTTTTACTTGTTTTCTGATTTTCTATTGTACTGAATAATTACGGTCTCTTCTGCTTCTATCTGAATAATTAGTATAGTCGTTTTTCTAGTGTTCCTAGGAAGTAGATAAAATTAGCAGCAACACACGAGTCACGTTTGGACGAAAACGTGACGTCGTGTAACGTGTTCTTATTATTTGAAATTAAAACGTGAAGCGAGCGATTTGTTTTCGTCTACTATTTTATAATAGCGAATTGTCACATTTCATTTAAAAAAAAAGATCTGAAGCAAAATTTTCGTTTTTACAATTTATATATCTACGAAAACCGCATTCAAATTGAATCAGTAGTTTTCGTGTGATGCGGGAACAAACATACAGACAGGCAGACAGACAGACAGACAAAAAAGTAACCACATTTTTGGCTTTCATAGCGATGTACACACACCCCCCGCTTATAATTTTTTGAATATCTTTAATGTACAGAATTTTCATTTCTACAGTTTTATTATATGTATAGATTATTAAAACGCTTAGGTTAGCTTCACTTGTAAGTTGTAACTATGTATGTCAGAAAATCTTGAAATCTCAATTTGATACCCACTTTCCGGTCTTCGATTAGGATGCAATTTTGCACACGCTCTGAGTTCTGATGACAATACATGACTACCTAGCTAAGAAACGTCATTACAAATCCAATATGGCGCCCTCCCCAAGATGGCGGACAGGCAATTTGAAATGCAGACTATATCAAATACAAGGGTTTGCTGTCAGGAATACGACAAAAATAGTCACGTGACTTAAATCCAACATGGCGGACATCCAAGATGCTAAATAAAGAATGCTAAAAGCGAGCTTTTTAGTTTTTTAAACTATTAATTATTATGTAACTTGAATATAAGCTCCGAATTACTTCTTTTTAGGGTTCCGTACCCAAAGGGTAAAAACGGGACCCTATTACTGAGACTTTGATGTCTGTCCGTCTGTCTCCAGGCTGTAAGGCAAGAACGGTAATAGCTAGAGAGTTGAAAATTTTAAAAATTATGTATTTCTGTTGCCGCTATAACAACAAATACTAAAAACAAAATATAGTTATAACAAAATATAGAGAGGGGGCTCTCATACAAGAAACGTAATTTTTTTGGCCTTTTTTGCTCGTAATCAATAACGACAACAGACACTTGAAACTTTCACAAAATCCTTAATTATATTTGTACTTTAATAATTAATAATAAAATTAAAATAAAATAAATATTTTAAAGGGGCTCCCATACAAAAACACAATTTTTTTGCCTATTTTCGCTCTATAATGGTACGGAACCCTTCGTGCGCGAGTTCGAATCGCACTTGGCCGATTTTTTTTAAACATATATTATATTTCTGGGGGTGTAATCTAGCGAAAATACGATATCTTAAAATTTGTTTCTTAAAAAATGATGCATCTAATTACCACGAATTTTTCATATATTATTGCAAAAACCTTGCATTAAACTGAGTTAATATTTTAACGAATTGTACAAAATTCTATTACAGATGAACTGGCCTGGCGGATTTTTAAAATTTAGAGTTTTTAAGAAAAAACTAACTTGGCGATGATTCCGCGTCGTTCTTTTTCACCTGACTTATGAAAGACGGGCGTGAGTGTGAAGAGAGGACGATGTTTGATTTTTTGCTTTATTCGCCTTCTTAATTTACGATAAGCCTCAAAACGAAAATTGTATTCCTATTCCTTTGCATATTCCTCTGTTTAAATACTAACCGAAATATTTACCATGACTTTTGATCTTTAAATCATAAAGGCAAACGAAATATTTTAAATTCGCACCCCAATTTTGGAAATTAAATAATATAAACTATTTAAAACTGAAAAGTGAATATAACTGAGCTCGCTTCGCGGTGGAAAGTTTCTTAATAGAACGACTAATAACTCGGCTGTGGTGTTCTAAAATTTAATTTATGTTAAAGATATGAAAACTGAATTTAAATTCACTATCTTATGTACTTACCTGAAACATATTATAAGTATAACATACTAGATGACGCCTGCAACTCCGTTGCGCCAAAACTCGTTTATCGCGCGGGAACCGTACATTTTTCCGGGATAAAAAGTATCCTATATCCTTCCCCGGGACTCTACTTTGAGTATACCTCCCCATACCAAATTTCATCTTAATCGGTTCAGCGGTTTGGGCGTGAAGAGGTAACAGACAGACAGACAGGACAGACACACTTTCGCATTTATAATATTATTATAATATTAATATATTAATATTATAATATTATTATAATATTAATATATTAATATGGATGGATTAATATAATGAGAGTTAAAAGATGTGAGTAGGGTTATTTTCATTAATAGCATAGACAGAAACATTTTTGCACAAGAGGGATCGACGGGGACTTTTGATATTTTGTTTTTAATAGTGTATTTAACGTCTCTACTCTCTACCAATTTTTAACTCTATGCGAATTTTTCGTAAGGCGAAAATTTAATTTTCCTGGAGTATAATGAAAATGTTTGGTTAGCTTAAGGTTGGCCGTAAAAGATGAAGAGCCAAAAGATATGTTTTTTTCTTTTATAAAATAAGGGGGAAAACGCGCAAACGGGTCACCTGATGGAAAGCAACTACCGTCGCCCATGGACACTCGTAACTTTAGAAGAGCTGCAGGTACTCAACTTCTCTGATAGTATGTACTATCAGAGAAGTTGATATCTAGGCAGCCGATCACAGCCAACATTGATTTGACATAAGCCGACCACATGATGTAGGTCCGTCAACTGCCTAGGAATCAATTTCCTTAATGGAACAATACATCAGGTAACTGTTAATATCAGCAGGTGATTAATAATATTCGTCATAATAATAAATGTATGATAACATCACATCGGTAAACAAACAACGCGACAAGTATTACACACATACACACACACACACACACACACAAACACACACGCACACAAACACACACGCACACAAACACACACAATATACCGATCAGCTGTTTTAATTTATATATTATTAAGTTATAACAAGAAATCGGAATACTTCCGTTCAGTCCTGTCCTCAGACCTGTTTTTTTCCTAAGATTTAAATAACCGCATTGGCTTTTCATATGAATTATTTAATTTTGGAATTGGACGTGGAAATATTAGCTATTAATTTCTGCTTTCAATTCTATTCTGAAAATCCGTTCTATTGATATACGACTTACGAGCATTCAACTTGGATTCACGTTTCCCTCCCCTCTTCGCGGAAATCATTTGCTTTTAAATTGAAAACGCCAGTGAGTGATTACGATGTGAAATTGTGCATATTCCTTATGTGCAGTTAAGGGAAATTATGCTATAGTCAGGACAATTTAAGGTGGCACTAACGGTCATTGACCTTTCTACTCTAGGAGCTATGTGAAAAATCGCACCGCATTCTTTTAACTTCAGAATAAAATTGAATTCTTGTAAAGAATTCAATTATATAATAAGACTATTATATTTTAATCGGAAAACGTCTTGGTTACCTCTTCGTATGGTAATCTCTATTTATGAGTTTCAAGTGATATAATTCATACTGTGTTCACATCGTGTATGCAAAATACGATATCACCCTTAGGGCCTGTTTCACCACTTCCTGATAAGTGCCGGATAGGCTATCCATCACTTAACTTGACAGATGACGTAAAGTTGACAGTCAAGTTCAGTGGTGGATAGCCTATTCGGCACTTATTAGGAAGTAGTGAAACAGGCCCTTAGACTAGAAAGATCTGTCACTTCATTGTCAATCGCGGTTTGTATAGAAAATGGCAAGTAATTTGACAGGAACTCAATAACCGCTACAGACAGAATACCGCGAACTTCAGCTATCGACTGTAGAAGACCTATTAACATTTCTGCAAACATTGTTTTTCCATAATATTTCAGACGTTATGATTAAAAATCATGACTTCAAAATATTCGCTTTTTAAGTCCATTGACTGTGCATAGTTTGATTTGCTACAACGTTATTTCGAGAATGAAAAACAGATGTTGGCCTTCTCTAACCCATAGAATATGCGCACAAAACAGATTACTAAAATATAGTTACTACCACCCGTCCCTCCGTCTGTATGTCCTTTTGGAGGAGTTTTGAAGATTTTGACGTAAGCTTCATACATATTTTTATCTAACACTTAATTTAATTAAAGTTAAGTAATAATTGTCTCTGAGTGCAGCCGTTAGACATAATATACAGGGTGTAACAAAACTAAGTGATACTTTAGGGTGTGTTCGTGTTCCTTATTCATTCCCTCAAAGAGCAAATTTTTTTGTGATTTGTATGAGCAAACCCACGCTGGAGCGCGTGCCCGTACAAATCACAAACAAAATTGTTCTTTATAAGGAACACAGTGTATATTACACTCTAAAGTGTTATCACTTAGTTTTGTTACACCCTGTATATTATAATATTAAACTGCTAAGCAGTTACTGACTACTGTCCTCGGCAGTGCTCTTAGTACTATAATTTCCGGGATAAACAATAAATAATAGTATATTACTAACATGAATCATGTTTCTGAGTATACTTCACACTGAATAGTGTAGTTATAATTAAAACAATACACAATTAATTTAATTGTTTCCCACGGAAACCGCTTAAAGCGTTCCGAACTTTCCAAGAACACCTCTGGGCTTCTTATAGGAACTCTATGTTGTTCCTGGCTGTTTTCTGTAAAGCTTATTCCAATTACAGATTTAAGGCCATCCCCCGAGCAAACGACCTTGACCATACATATTTTGACGCATTGCCGAGATCGCACAAAAATCCTTTTTTTTTTACTTACTTTAGTTCAAAATATTATCTAAAAAAAATTAAAACGGGGAATATGAATATTAATATGTGTATAATTAATAATGAAATTGTCTATCTATTGTCGTGTGTTTCAAATAAACGTAATTTGTAAATACTAGGGAGATGCTGAAAATATGGTTCAATTTTAATAAATTGGTATTACTTTAGAAGCTAATATCATGAGTATAATAAACAAAAATAGAAAATTTAAAACGGGGAAAGGAATGTTGATATACTGAAGATTATTGCTGTTATACTTTCAGCATCTCCCTAGTATTTACAAATTACGTTTATTTGAAACACACGACAATAGATAGACAATTTTACTAACTACATATTCCCCGTTTTAATTTTTTTAGATCAATTTTGAACTAAGATAAGTAAAAAATAGGATTTTTGTGCGATCTCGGCAACGTGTCAAATGTATGGTCAAGGTCGTTTGCTCGGGGGATGGCCTTAAGAGCGTGGCTCTTGAATAGGTCGTTGGTTCGATTTCCACGTAGCAAGTTGAAAATGCAGTGATCACCTGATTGGCAAGAAAGATGATCTATTAAAAAAACGGCCTTGCGCCTGAACTGATTTTAAACGTTCAAAAAGTTTGCTTATAATTGAATACCTTATTGATCTTCATAGCGAAGTATTCGTATAAGGATAACCTTGAGAAAGCTGTTGGTTGAGCGCAGGAAAAACCAATAACACCGAGGTCCTTTTTGTGTTTGATGATCATTACGTGCGTCATTATCGAACTATCGAAGGCAAAAAATATAGATACACTGGGTACATACTTAGCCGCCCCTAAACCCAGACTAAGCAAAGGCTCGATTTAGGGCCCTCCACACGACGTTTTTTTACGCTCGTTTGTATCGATACAAACGCAAGTTGAACGCTCAGCAAACGCAAGGAAGCCGACACGTTTTAAACTTTATATCTGAAAAAACGCGATGAAAACGCGCTGAAGACGAGCGCATCAAATCGCGCGTCGTCATGTCAGTGCAAAAAAAATACGTCGTGTGGAAGGGCCCTTATATGCATCCGCGCGAACGAGCGGTTTGGCTGCTACACTGCGAGATCACAAGCAATTGTAATTATGGTCGCGCCGCTATTTAAATAAGACGTTACATACCTATATCGTTACATATTACTACTTAAATAATAATTATTTGTGATGAAACGTTGTCGTTGTGAGCGGCCAAACCGCTCGTTTGCGCGGACTCAAATAAATCGAGCCATTGGCTTACCTCACATTGTAACGACGCCATGCCTTGTTTTTCGCTAAGCCATTCAAATTGGAGAAGGCAGACCATCCCAGATATCTGATGAGCCTATTTAGAGCTTTCATTAGCGTCTACGTTAACGGCAAGCCATGAATAGCAAAACTTACAAAAACCTGAGACGTCTACGCTATTACCTTGCCGTGCCACGACAAATTATAAAAAATCTGCCAAGTGAGAGTCGGCCTTTTGCACGAAGGGTTCTGCACCTTTTATTGACATCGAGAAAAATATGACATTTTTGTATTGGAAAATTTAACTGTTTAGCTATCGTGGTTCTTGAGATACAGCCTGGTGACAGACAGACGGACAAATAGCGAAGTCTTAGTAATAGAGTCCCGCTTTTCCCCGCGGTAGGGAACCCTAAAAACGACAATGAGGATTGATTTTTCTGTTATAATTCAGTTAGATGAGCTCAACGCTTTAATGTCCCGTACAAAATGTATTATGTCCATTCAAGGCAGTCCTATTATACAATTACGGATGTATAGTGTATACAGTATACAGTACAACAAACGACATGAGTGAATAATTGCGAAGTTCCTACAATATTTGTGGAATAAAAGTATTAATATTAGACGTACCTTTAGGGCCATCCCCCGAGCAAACGACCTTGACCTTACATTTGATGCGTTGCCGAGATCGCACAAAAATCCTATTTTTTACTTATCTTAGTTCAAAATTGATCTAAAAAAAATTAAAACGGGGAATATGTAGTTAATGAAATTGTCTATCTATTGTCGTGTGTTTCAAATAAACGTAATTTGTAAATACTAGGGAGATGCTGAAAGTATGCTTCAATTTTAATAAATTGTCATTACTTTGAAAGCTATTATCATGAGTTCAATAAACAAAAATGGAAAATTTAAAACGGGGAAAGGAATGTTGATATACTGAAGATTAATGCTGTAATTTTATTATAACTTTGTAGCTTTCAAATTATGAGTTTATAAGGCTCTAAATACGGTAAATTACGGAATCTCCGTAGGGGAAGGCCCTTAAAAATCGTCGTAGTATGCGTCGACGCAACGCTGACGCAACGCGCCGTGTGGACTGGCTCTTAGTTGTATTAGCTTATCCATCAAACGTTATTCCGCGTGTGCTAAATGCTTGAGCCCACCATTATTATTTCAGACGTTATCATGGTGTTTTTTATTAAGTCACGCCGACCTCAGCAACACAATCGGTCTAGCCGTTTCGCTATGTAGTTACACTGACGGCCGCACTCAGAGTCATTTAATGATGATTAAACTTAAATTTAATAAAGAGTATGGCTGGTAGTTACATTATTTGTGATGAAACGTTGTCGTTGTGTAGCGGCCAAACCGCTCGTTTGCGCAGACTCAAATAAATCGAGCCTTTGGCTTAGCTCACATTGTAACGACGCCATGCCTTGTTTTTCGCTAAGCCATTCAAATTGGCGAAGGCAGACCATCCCAGATATCTGATGAGCCATTTAGAGCTTTCATTAGCGTCTACGGTAACGGCAAGCCATGAACAGCAAATGTAATTGATTGTACTGTTGGTTCTTGGTGGAAATTCATGTTGAACACTAATAAAACACAATTTTCCGTGCACTTTTTCCACTATATTAAGGATATGTTTCAGTTGGATCTCTTTTTAAAATTTCGAAATCATTGCTATTTATGAAATCTATTATTTTATTATCATATTCTGTTCTTGTAACTATTACGATTGTGTTGCCTTTGTCTGCTTTTGTGATTACTAGGTCAATTTTGTTAATCTTTTTCTTAAGGCTTTTTATCAAACCAGACTCATCTGGAATGGTTGATCATGATCGAGCATTCAGAACCATTCCAGATGAGTCTGGTTTGATAAAAAGCCTTAAGAAAAAGATTAACAAAAATGACCTAGTAATCACAAAAGCAGACAAAGGCAACACAGTCGTAATAGTTACAAGAACAGAATATGACAATAAAATAATGGATTTCATAAATAGCAATGATTTCGAAATTTTAAAAAGAGATCTAACTGAAACATATCCTTAATATAGTGGAAAAATTGCACGGAAAATTGTGTTTTATTAGTGATGAACAGCAAAACCTACATAAACCTGAGACCATCTGTGCCAAATATCATTAAAATAGGTCCAGTAGTTAGCGAAATGAGAGCGTTCAAAAATAATTTTCTCCGTTTTTTTACACATTTTCCTCTAATTCTTCGCTCCTTTGATTCGCGTCGAAATCGTGATGTTATATAGTCTAAAACCTTCCTCGATTCATTGACTATCCAACACAAAAATAACAATTCGAACTTCTAGTTCCTGAGATTAGCGCATTCAAACAAACAAACTCTTCAGCTTATAATGTAAGAACAGATATAAAAATAATAACTTACTTAGAGCTGTAGGCATCCATGACAGTTCTGACCCCAGTCGGCTCGCTTTCTTTCGGTACCTTCATTTTATCCATATATATATCTTTGTATTCGAAGCTTTATTTTCTTCTGATCATTGCCACATATCTGTAAAAGAGGTTTTATGTCGTTAGTTTAATATCAATTTTAGGTACACACACAGAGTAAATAACAATTTTCTTTTTCAAAATTAACAACTATACTAATATACCAAAGCCGCTTCTACACGGGGAGGCCAATCAATAAGATCGGACTGATCATAGGTCGATCTTTTAAACACGGGAATAAACAAAACGAGTCATGCAGGTTTGCCTATAATAATAATTAATCAGTTCGACCTGATAGCCTGAATATGACTTTTGCCTGAAGAGTACAAACTCATGGTTGTACTCTTCAGGCAAAATTTTATTCTATATATCAAAATTCTATTCTATATAAAACCCTATTTTATATAGAATAGAAAGATACTGTATTATGACGTGTTAAGTATAAGCTCAGATTTCCGTTAACGTTAGATGTACGACCACAAAAGTATGACTAATTTTACTCAGAAATGGTTCTTTATCTCACTTCGTGCCCGCAAGAAAACTAATAGGGAATCGCACATTTTACTGTTGTGTACCTTTCGCTGTACTATATACATCCTTATACTCATAAACTTGCTATTTAATCACTATACATTAAAAATCCTTATGAAAATCCGTTGCTCAGTTTTAAAGATCTTAGGATGTAGGGACAGACTGTCTAGACAGCGAGAAGCGTATGTACTTAATATTAAAGTAAGTATGTAGTGTTTTGGTGTTATGTAATGTTTTGTGTTTTGCATCATTGTACATTGAAAATTGTAAGCCTCTTCACATTGAAATTGTAAAGATTAAGATAAAAAGGAGCGCAGATTGAGCCATACACTTAAAAGAACATTGTTTAAAGATAAAGGAATATTAATTTAGTAATTATAAAATACGCAAAGCTCTCGAAATTGAAAGCTAGTTAGCGAGCTGTTAAACTCGATCTATAATACGATAATACTTTCGATCATTACAGCAACGAAAAAAACTCGATGAAAATCGGTACACCCGTTTCAAAGCTATGAAGCCACGGACAGACACATACAGACAGACAGAAAGACAAACAGATAAGTTTAAGTTGCTCAGCAATTCTTTTATTGTGCGGAAACAGTATTTTTTCGTTCCCGGGGCTGAAAATGTAGAAGGTTTCATGCAAATCGGTTCAGCGTTTTAAGCGTGAAAAGTTGTACTCAAATATTTATCAGTAATAAAACCAGCAATCAGCATATAGAGTAATAAATAGCGTCATTATGTAAATATTTGTATGTCTATTTAAGGTCACTGCTTGCTACAAGTATAACTTTATTTTGTAAGTAACCAAAGATTTTAAACATATTTTTTAAGTAAATTTAACTATCAAGGAAGTTTTAATTTATCGGGGTTAGGTACAAAAAGTTTATTAACCTGCATTATGTGGCTTTATAAAGTTCTAACTGTCATAGTAATAATATAACAAAATTTTCGTGTCACGGTTTTTAACAAGCTTTTATTAGCTTCACTTGTAAGACTTTTTATTTGGTCTGAGCTTGTAAGTGTAACTATGTAGGTATGTAAAAAAATCTTGGAATCTTAATCTGACCCACTCTCCGGTCTTCGATCAGGATGAAATTTTGCACACGCTCTGAGTTCGGATGATAATACGTGACTCGCTAAGAAACGTCATTACAAATCCAATGAGGCGGCCTCCCTAAGATGGCGGACAGGCTATTTGAAATGCACATTTGAAATGCACCCCCATGATATGGGTATCAAATGAAAGGGTTTGGTGTCAGGAATACGAAAAAACCTGTTTTTTAGTTTTTAAACTATTTTGTTGCTAAACTCCGTACCGCGGCTAGACCAATTATGTTGACATTTTGTGTGCTTGTTGTGTGGGTCTGAGAACCGCCCAACTCGAAATAACATTGTAGTATATCAGAGCACAGTTTATCAAAGTATTTGAGATCGGCGTGGTTTAAGCAACGTCTCCATGACAACGAAATGATAACAGTGGGCTCAAGCATATTCCCATGCCGTTTATGGCAAAACAACATTTTCCGGATCAGAGGTAGTATTATGATAAAAGTCGGACGATATTGTTAGCGTGTAGCAAACACAGTTTAACTCATTCAGTTGTCAATATCAGGTCTTATCTCATCAGTTATCACAAGTATCAACTCGTGTATGTGTAACAGTGATTGTATACAGGGTGTTAAAGAAAAGAAAAGAAAAGAGAAGAGAAGAGAAGAAAAAACGACTCTACCTTCAACTTTATTGTACCTTCAATTTTTTACGCCCCTTTTGGACGCTTTCCCGGGTAGGTGGGTTAATAAGTTTGTTTTTTAGAAAAACGAGAAAAAATAAGTTAAAACTTAAATATTTTAATAGCTGTAACATAAATGAGTGGATGACACTTGTAAGTTGTAACACTCTGTATATTCCAGTAATTTAAAAGGAATTTGTCGTAGGTACTAGTATCAGACACTTGTAAAATGTTGTTTACAAGAAATATTAGCTACAACTACAAGTTTTAACAGAGAATACAATAGTTGTAAAACATAATATTTATGTTTGTTGCTAAACTACATTCTGTGAATAAATGATTTGATTTGATTTATTACATTAAGTAAATCATTCTAAAGGTCGATTCACATTGAAATGAGACGAGGCGATGTAATGTATTTTTAAACGGCTTAAAAAAAAGGAGGAGATTTCTCAATTCGACCGTATATAAATACATACGAACCCATGGAAGATAAAAATATATTTAGACATGTTTACTAGCTTGAAAGATAAAATATTTTTGTCGGTTGGTAACTTTTACATGCTTCTTTAAGGTAAATTGTAACCAAACGCCACTTCTTTGCAAGATATGCACTAAATACTTTTTTTTAATAAAACCAATTTAAAATTAAAGGCAAAGGCCAATTTAAAGGCATGAAAATATTAAAAAAAAACTGTTGGTTTTTTTCTACAATTTTTTAAAGTAAAAAATGTATCTTTACTGCTCTGTTGTAAAAATACCAAATATGGCGCTTGGTAACTTATTTCATTCCACCGTCGATATATTATATTATGTTACTTTTTAAATGAGCCATTCCAAATTGCACGATTGTGACTTGCGCTCGATGCGGCACTCGAATCATGAGAATAGGCCCCTAGTTGCCCGATAAGGATATTCTAATGGCACGTACGGGGAAGCGAAAAAAACCTGATGATCACAACATGGCACGAATGTTGCAAATCCGGTAAAATCCGGTCTGAGACTTTATAATGTCAATGTTTAAGGTAAAAGCCATTAAATGAAGGAGATCTGGCAGGTTTTGGCTCAAGTATTTCATTGTTTTTTGTCATCGAAATCTTATCCGACCTTATCCATACTTATAGATTTCTGTAAGCTCTTCAAGCTTTAATCGCAGAACTGATTTTGATGAAATATAATATATTTCAAATGCGGAAGTATATTTGTTTGTTTGACTTTTGCTGTTTGGTATTGAGCTACTTTGAGTCCTGGGATAGGACATAGGCTTAATTATTATCCCAGAATAATGAACGGCTTCCCGCGCGATATAAACGAATTTTGGTGCAACGAAATTGCATCATCTGGTATAATATAATGCTGCGTTTCTATGCTTGCCAAGGCTTGACCAACGTCCACAAGCGTGTAAAGAGAGTATCTGGCTTGGCTTGCGTGAGCTTGTGGACGCTTGTATCCGATCCGGTGTAGTGTCAGTTTTTGGACACAGATCAAAGGGCGCTTGCTTGGATGTACGTAATACGCATTCACAAGCGTGTAAACAACTTCCAAATGCCAAGCGGGATTTGTGGACGCTTGTGCCTTGTGTATGCTTGCCAAGCCTTGGCAAGCATGGAAACCCAGCATTGTTAATGCGAAAGTGTGTCTGTAAGTGAGCTCTTCACGCTTAGACCGTTAAACCGATTTTGAATAAATTTGGTATGAGTCCCGACTCCCAGGATAAAACTTAGGTTAGTTTTTATCCCGGAAAATGTACGGTACTCGCGTGATAACGAGTTTTCTGTATACTACCAGCAGTCCTAGCATAACAACAGTAGAAATGGGAAAGAATCGACATACTGACAGATTTTATCGACAAAATGGCGGATTTCCATTGTCTAACTTTCACTTTGTCTATTCTTCCGTAGGAAGAAACCGTTTCTATGGTGACCATGCTACGCCTGCAGATGTTGCCCGCAAACAAAACAAAGTGATAATGCTGTACGGTGTGTATGAACTATAATATTGTGTTCCTTATAATACTGAGTGCACTGTGTAAGTAGCAGTCTGAAAGTAACATTGAATAAATTCAATGTTACTGCGAGAAATGCCCGTCATTTTACACGTCATGAATCTTTTCATATGAAAAGATTCATGACGTGTAAAATTATTAGTAGTATAGAGTATTTTTTTCCATTATCATATGATAATGGAAAAAAATACTCTTTCAACGCTGCTACTTTCTTAGCAAACTGTATAAGGGACACATACACACCGTAACAGCATGTTATATAATAATATATTAATTATTAAGGTCTTTCTGAAAGTCAAAGTAGCGTAAAACCAGCCGGGTCAGGACATTTTTTTGTATTTTAATGATGTTACATAAAGAAGGTTCTTTATTTTTATTTCGAGCTATAAATAATCTATACTTAGCTATACTAATATTATAAAACGGAAGAGTTTGTTTGTTTGTTTGTTTGAACGCGCTAATCTCAGAAACTACTGGTACGATTTCAAAAATTCTTTCAGTGTTAGATAGCCTATTTATCGAGGAAGGCTATAGGCTATATTTTATCACGCTTAGACTAATAGGTGCGAAGAAATAGAGGAAAATGTGGGAAAAACGGGGGAAATTATTTGAAATTGCTTATTATCTTAAGAGCTACTGGAGCAATTTTATGTTATTTGGCACACATGTAGAATAGACCACATGAATAGACTATTTTTTGCGGAAAAATGTACGGTTTCTGTGAAATTCCTAAATTACGCGGGCGAAGCCGCGCGTAACATCTAGTATACTTATATAATAATAATTATAAAGCTGAAGAGTTTGCATGTTTGTTTGAACGCGCTAATCTCTGGAACTATTGATCCGATTTGAAAAATTCTTTCAATGTTAGATAGCCCATTTATCGAGGAAGGCTATAGGCTATATGTTATTAAGTTAAGGTCAATTGGAGCGAAGAAACAGAGGAAAATGTGGAAAAAACAGGGAAAGTTATGTGTAATTGCAATTTTTATGTTTTTTGGCACACATGAAGAATAAACCACGTGAAGGGACATAGGTTATTTTTTGCGGAAAAATGTACGGTTTCCGTGAAATCCCTAAATTACGCGGGCGAAGCCGCGCGGAACATCTAGTAACCTTAATAATTTTATTATGTTGTTTTTGTATCGTTTGCTGTTTCAAGTTTGGTTGGGCAATGCAGGCTGATGGCATTTTCCGATAAGAAAGATGATCCGCTGCATCAAATGTGTGTTAGATTTTTAGAAGTCGATTTATCCATGCCTCTAGAATCTAGATGTTATGAGAGGGAAATAATCTCTCGCCAGTCGTGTCTCTCATCCGTCTGTGTTATGAGAGTATAAAGGAAAAGTGAGTGCTCCTGTGTACTGCACACACACTTGGGCACTACAAAAAATTACTCTTAGTTCCACCATCGCTTTGAGGTTTAATAAACTGATGGATTACCACAACAAATCTGACAATATCTTGGATTAACTTATCAGATATCTTTACAAGTTTTTAATCGCGAGGAGTTTTTATAGGCACTTGAATGATAATACTGTTTGCATTGTTGGTGAGGGTCGGCCATAAATTCCGCAAGGTATTTAAGTAGTGCAGTGCAGTAAAATTTAAAGAATCTCATGTGGGGAGGGCTCAGAAAAAGTCACGTTGGTATACTATAGGTAAGTACTGTACTCCCCAAGTACATTAAATTTTTTAAGGTATCAGATTGTAGCCTGTTGAGTGGTTTATTTTTTTAATACCGTTTTTTTGTTAAAATTTCAAGTCAAATTAGGAGGGGTGGGAGAAGAAGAGAATCTCACTACATCCTATAATAGGGCGAGCTGGGTACAAAAAAATTGTCTTACATAATTCATGAACGTCCCCTAATCACAAGGAAAAAATCAGAACCTCGAGATGTAGTTCAAGGTGCGTTGAAAGGTGACTTGAATGTTCAAGTGTAATACGGGTACCGCACTATTGGATCGTTGTTGTGTTTGTTTTGGAAGTCGAAGCCGATTTAGTGACAAGATTTCGCGCGAAGTCTAGTTATCTAAATATATACATTCATATAGAATGAATTTTAAAATTTGTTAGTCTCGCTAAAACTTGGGAACGCCTGAACTGATTTGGCTAATTTTAGTCTTTTAATGTTCCCGAAAGTCCAGGGAAGGTTTGTACGATGAGAAAATATTATGTTAGGTAATACGAAGTTCACCAGGTCAACTAGTTATTAATAAAATATTTTAAGCCAGACGGCTTCGAATAATTTTTTTGATATTTAATATTTATATTGACTACAAAAAAAAAAAAAAAAAAACTCAAATGTTACGTACATAATATCAAAATTCAAAATTGTAATAAAAACTACTTTGGGTTCGTTAAATTTTTAGGATTTTTGCCTGGAAAACCTTTGGCCGAAATTTTAAATAGCCAAATATTTTTTAACTTCATATTATGTATTGTATAATATTATGTATTAACGCTGTTGCCTATTGATTCATTATATAAATACTTTTAAAATATATTTTTGTATGTTAAAAATTCTCCTACTAGTGTATAAGACTTGAATGAAAATACCCGTATAATTTTGTATCATCATATTATTATGTGCAAATTGTGCTAACACTACGCATTACTTAATTTTAATTTCATATATTAATATTTTACTACTAATTTTACTTTCTTTGCAAAAATCTGCTACGGTGTGGTTCCACCGTCATAGTTAATTGTATAAAATATTATAAATAATGACTATTATCATCAAGGCTTAATCAACTGGATAATTATTATAGTCATGACAATACTATCTTTAAACAACAACAAATTAGTATTAGTTTTCCCGGTTAACATAGGTTTGCTATGATTTTTTGGGCTTAAAAAGAACTTTTGGGTTAGAACAGGGGTTCCCAATCTGTTTCAGCCTGCGGCGCACTTACACGTCACAATATTTTGTCACGGCGCCCTACTCTACCTAGCTATTAGAAAAAGATACATAAATAAACACCTTTAATGATATTATAGTTAGGTTAAACTGGTAAATGATATTAAACAAATATTTTATTATCTACCTGCTTTACATACATAATTAATATTATAATATTAGTGGTTTCGGATAATGATAAAGGATCGACTCACGGCGCCCCTCTTGCCTTTCTACGGCGCACCAGGGCGCCGCGGCGCACACTTTGTTAACCCCTGGGTTAGCACGTTTGACAAGCACACAAATCTCGAAAAAATCGTTTCAGCCGCTTCGAGAGAGTTTGAACAACACGAGAATTTAATAATAATAATATTACAATGAAATATTGTCCACGAAATCACAAATTTATACAGTAACGTGACACAGGCCCCATCCTTATATAATTTGAAATCAATTTCGTGTAACACATATATACTGCATTGAAAACTCTCTAGAGTTATCATTAAGGAGAGTTTACTGTCTTTTATAAAAATTACTAATACAGTGAACATACCCCTTTTTAAAGGCAGCTGGATCGATTTCGATGGCACAGGATTTCACCGTAATAATAACTAAGGTCTAACGTGATATTATTTTTATAAAGTAGATAATATAATAAGTCCGTATTCTTCAAATGTCAACTTGTTAATACTGCGAAGGTATAATAAACTGACTTATATTAGCATTTGTGAACAAAACACGAAAGATGTCATCATGACATGACGTCACGTATTGAGTATGGTCCGAAATTTAACCCAGTATACTAGCCAGCCACACTCATAACGTCTAGAATCGACGTTACACTGTTATTTAAAAGTATACGCCAGTGCACTGACGTATAATATGACTATGTTGAGATGACATTATAATAGTCCGGGTTCCCTAGAACATTTTTTTGACTTGATTACTATAAAGAACATTTTTCGTGAGTAGCTTCATTTTGATAAGACCAACAACAATACAACAAAAGACAAAAATAGGTAACAGAGATAGAAATGATTAAATATTTCGATTTGATGATACTGAAATATGGATTGTTCTATTTGTAGGACAATGTTACTGTTAAATTATGTAAATAATTACCTACTAATATACAAAAAGTCAGCTGGTTGGGGTTCCGTTTTAGGGTTCTGTAATCAACAAGTCCTCGTAAACTGCGGACCATCACTAGCACTACAGGACCATCAAATCGAAATATTTAATGATGTTTTCTATCTCTGTTAGCTACGACTTTCGAGAATTTTCGCAGAGGAAATTGTTGTTAGTCTTATCGAAATGAAGCTACTCACAAAAAAATTGCATTATCAAGTCAAAAAAATGTTCTAGGGAACCTGTACTATATAATATAATAACGTCACACTTGTTACACCAGTGACATGCCAGTACTATACAGTGTGTAACAAAAATAAGTGATAATACTTTAGGGTGTGTACGTGTTCCTTGTAGAGAGTTCACTGTGAAAGTAGCAGCGCTGAAAGACGAAATGTTTTTTTTCACTTTTGTATGGGCAAGGGCCCGAGCGTCACGAGTTTCCCCATACAAAAGTGTAAAAAAAAATATCGTCTTTCAGCGCTGCTACTTTCACAGTGAACTCTCTACAAGGAACACGTACACACACTTAAGTATTATCACTTATTTTTGTTACACCCTGTATAAGACGTCGTATAAATGACGTCTTAAGCACTGAAAAGTATACTGGGTTTTATTTCGGAATGTAGGCGTTATGACGTCGTTCATATCTAATTACGCTAATATATATCCTCATTAAAGTGCCAATACCTCATAGTTGCAGTAGCATAGTTGTAGCAGTTGGTGCTTATTTTACAGGAGAGGAAAAACGATTCACTTTTTAGGTTTCATTTACAGAATTTTCCTATAATTTCTAACGACATTTTTACAAAAATACTTGTTATTTTATAAATTACGATTCAAATAATATATTTTTATCATTCTCAAAATATTTGATCGAAGATTCTCTATTTATCATTGATTTTGAAGTCAATTTCTTAAAAAAGGAGGTATTGATACTTGTGGATGTATACATTTATAAATTCAAAGATTCTGACCTAAATTCGAAATATATTATAGTAAAATGAAACATCCTGCATCGATTGATACCAAAAAATCAATACATTACCGACAAGTTATGTGAAATAATTCATTTTAAAATTTTCATTTATCAAACGTAATTTTTGCCGGAAGTGTTACAATTTTTGAGAATTTGTCAGAATTGGGAACTCTGTATCAAAGATAAACGGCTAAAAAACTGCTTATCAATTTCTTTGTACGATTTTAAGCCCAAAAAAAAATGGGTTCACCGGTAATTCTGCGGAAATATTTCAAATTGACATTGATGAAAGCTATCCTTCGAAGGGTAATGGCGATTAGTTGTATTCGTTTCATTTTTCAATGCGCATGTGCAGCTTTCGCGCATGCGCAATAATAGAAATTATCATCAATTTCTGTCAGATTTCGGCACTTGACACTAACACTGACACTAATTTTTAACTTTGCGCATGCGAAACGAACACGACTATTGTGTTTGTACTATAGTAGCGGTAGTCAAATTACATCTAATTTTTTTTCAATATTAATTAAATATCTAATAATTCCTTAAAAATCTATTATAAGTAATCATTATAATTAATAATAAGTGTCTGGGTGTCCAATTTTTTACATATTTAGTACTTTCATAATTTAATTAGATGTACCTACTACGGAATTTGACCGTGTATACTATATACATCCTTAAACGACGTTTTAATGAATTAATGGTTTCATGATTATAATATAATTGATATTTAATTACTATCATGAGTTCTGACACGTTTTTTATGACATTCATGTTATTACGATAATATAAATAGAATGAAATAGGAGCAATCAAACTCGATCTTGCTCCAGTACTGTTACGCTACATGAAATCCGAAATTACACGTCATAATAATATTATTATCTACTTGCGCACTCGAATTGGGCGTTATTAGAACATATCAATTATCATTATTAAAATCTACTTTATATTTAGTTATTTAAGGTTTTAGATGTTTGTTTATTTCGAATAGATTCTTAAACTACTAGAACTATTTTCATTTTTGGCACATTGTATACATCATTTTTGTATATTACAACAGTAACATATTTTTTTAACACTTTTCAAGATCACACGATACAGTTATACATACAATATCTAGTCTTTGTCTGACACGTTAGAAATGTCGTTTAATAGAAAAATATAGTGTGACTATAACGTCTGTAGATACTCAATATTGTCACCGCAAAATTATTAGTATTCGTTAAAATCCGTCACTTAGAAATATTACTGTCTAACGATATTCACAATTTGATAGTAACATATACACAGTGTAGACGTGCGCGTGGTGTAGACCTTTTTATTAGTAGGGACTGAGTAAAGTTACTATGAGTGACTTTGGAAAAAGGTGAGTCGAAAATAGTATTTGCTTTCGTGTAACCCAAGAGCCAGCGACACTGGCTGTCGCTGACGTATGTCTTTCGTCAATTTGTAAGAGCTGAAAGTTTACCTGTTTATTACTCCTATAGAGGTAAAAGCGACCACCAACCGCGGTTACTTTAGGAGGTATCCAGTTAGGAAGGTCTACGTGACCTTCGATATAGAATTATGCTCAATTTTTCATCTTATTTTATTCTGGATAACTGTAGGAAGTCTTCCACTGCCGGACATTTTTGGCAGTTGCTTTCCACTGCCAGATGACCTCAAAGTCTACTTTAAGGAAGTTTTAGGGTGTCTGGCAGGCCGCAGGGTAAAATTTTGCGTTTATAAAATAACGAGAGCTTGGCTGTCGCTGGCTCTTGGGTTATTGGTTAATGCTCCGTGAAAAACACGGATCCTTTTTGCTGAGGGCCTCAAAAAGGATTGAATTATATTTTGTTAAAGGTAAACACGAGTTTGGAAAGATTTTGGTTGTTCAGAAATATTTCACTTTTCTTGAAAGGACTATAATCTATATATTAATACGCGAGCGAAAAACTTTGTATCCCTTTTGATGAAAAATGCGGAAACGTAGGTGAATGAAATTTTGCACAGTTATAGTTGTATGGTGAAGGAGTGCATCGAGCTAATATTATTTTGAAATTATGCTTTTATCATACATTTTTTTAACAAATAAAACATTACACACAGGTCACACACTACAATGTGCACACTACCATCTTTTTGAATGACAAGCCTATACATACGAATTATACTCTTCTGTTATGTCTGTTGTCAAATTAAAAATGGATTGTTGTTTTTTTTTTATTAAATCTGAAATAGTCAATACTTTAAACGGGGAGCCAAAAGAAGAAGATAATTAAATTTAAGATCGAATTTCGACCATTGGGCGATCTCTAGTTTTGTTAAATACCTCTAGGTTTGCACAGAAATCCTACTAGAGAAATACTTTTAGTCGTTTCTGAGGACTCAAAGTATTTGTAAAGTTTCATTAAAGTCGGTTCAGTAGCGAAAGCGTAAAGCGGTAACAGACAAACGGACTCATTTTGGAATTGGTATGAAAATACGATTACAATTTGTTACTCGTAATGTTGGTACTTTAAGATCCCAGGAAAGCTGCGTTAGGAATTTGAGAAGCTTTCCTCGAGCTTTTCCGAGTTCTAACACTTAGCGCTTATAAATAAGCGCAATGGTTATTAGCCTAAACATGTTATTACATCTGGGTTTCTAATTTAGTTTTGAATCCATTTTTCTTGGGAAAAAAGGTTAATTTTTTTCCCAATGGAAAAAAATCACCTTTTTGCTAAAAGGTGGCCCTGTTCGAGCAAATCAAGTAAAAAAAATATAAAAAAAAAAAAACGAAAGAATCTGACCCGCTTGGTCAGGACTCCTACAACATACACTGTATAACAAAATATATTTTGGATTTGGACTGATATAATTATAGTTTCTTTATTATTCACATTTGTTACAGAATATTTTAATCTAAATAAGCTTTCTCTTATGAATTTTTAGCAAAATCTACAGCAATTTTAAAATGATATTGTTTATTAAATAGCCAAAACGCCAAAACTGGAGCGTTGACCTTTTAAAGCTTGGTGAAACCCCGCAAAAGTGCCCAATCCTGTTCGTCATTTTACGCCGAATCGCAAGATGGCGGCATAAAGGACAATAATGTGTTATTTTTTTATAAGGAAAAAGCGTCATTCGAATAAACAATATATTATTATTGCATCCGCCGCTTTGTAAAGTGTCACTTCATAGTCAGCCGTCAGCGGTTGCATACAAAGATGAAAAACTTGCACCCAAATGACAATGTCATCCAAGTGCCAAGCCGTGCTTGCAAGACCGTAATGCCAGTATTTCCGTACCAATACAACCTGCAAACCTTAAAGAAGAGAGCGTATTCCCTCTTAAAATGCCGGCAATGTACCTCTTCTAATGTTGCGAGTATCCATGGGTGACGGTAGAAACTTCAGATGACCCGTTTGCTCGTTTGCCCCCTTATTTTATAGAAAAAGGAGCCAAAACTGGAGTGACGTCACTAATTGGCGCTTTCAAATACGTTTTGTTTTACGTTTTATTTTAATTCTTATTAGACCAAAATCTAATATTCTGTATCTAAGGGACAGACAGCGGGAAGTCTATTTTATACTAGCGACCCGCCCCGGCTTCGCACGGGTATAAAATATATAGCCACTGAAAAAATGATTAAAATCGATTCAGCAGTTTTGATTTATGTATAATATTCATTATTACTACCCGTGGCCCGCATTGGTCGGTACCGACTACCGCCGCAAAAGCTACGTCTCGCAATTTTGAAATATGTAATATCTTCGAAAATATTCATTTAAATCATATGCTGTAAAGGGCCATATAGATCTACATATTATATTAAATCAACAATGATCTATATTAAATTATTATAATGTATTAAAAGTGTTTAATTGAATAAGGATTAATGCCGTATTGGTTAAAATCACTTCAAAAATTTGCCATTATTTGTCGTTAAAAGTAAATGACAAAAAACTGTTATTGTGGGATATCCTAAGAGATAGACATATTATACAATCGCGGAGTTTTCTGTAGACCTTTTCATTGTCTACAATACTTAGTACATTATTTTGATAAATCTCGTAGGGTTCAGCCTGCGTTTGCAATGTAAGCGGAAAAAAATCTAATTATTTACGACATCACATTAGAAACCCCAACAATAACAGTATTTCTCCACTATTTAACGAATGTTATTATACTTATAAACCTTCCTCTTGAATCACTCTATCTATTATAGAAAACCGCATCAAAATCCGTTGCGTAGTTTTAAAGATTAAAGGGAACAAAGGGACATGAGGGAAAAAAGCGACTTTGTTTTAAAATATTTTGTAGTGATGTAGTGACTATGTACTTGATTTTATTTTTGGTTTAAGGCCATCCCCCGAGCAAACGACCTTGACCATACATTTGACGCGTTGCCGAGATCGCACAAAAATCCATTTTTTTTGTACTTATCTTAGTTCAAAATTGATCTAAAAAAAATTTAAAACGGGGAAAATGTAGTTAATAAAATTGTCTATCTATTGTCGTGTGTTTCAAATAAACATAATTTGTAAATACTAGGGAGATGCTGAAAGTATGCTTCAATTTTAATAAATTGGTATTACTTTGGAAGCTAATATCATGAGTATATTAAACAAAAATAGAAAATTTAAAACGGGGAAAGGAATGTTGATATACTGAAGATTATTACTGTATTTATATTATAACTTTGTAGCTTTAAAATTATGAGTTTATAAGGCTCTAAATACGGTAAATTACGGAATTTCCGTAGGGGAAGGCCCTTAAACAAAAGAGGAATTTTTAATAATTTGTTGTGGGAAAATTAAAAAAAAATTTCAAAACAAAGAAATTTATAATAACTTATAAGTAAAACAATAACGCACTTAAACGATTTGCACTTCACAAAAGTAACCTAATTTTAAAAACACAAAAAAAAGGTTACTTGGTTTTATATTACGACAAAATTTTATGTGACTGTACCATTCATTAAGCAATGAAAATGAATATTAGGGTAATAAAACAAATTATTGAGGAAATTTTTTGTGTTAAATGATAAAATTAATATAAAATGATGAAAAATGTCGAATAATTTCGTATGAAGGTATATAAAATGCCTGTGTCACACGTTTTTCAGACATAAAGCTGGAAAAGGTCGCAAGTTAAGGCTGTTCGCGGCTTTTCAGTCAGATTAAAGACAAAAAAGTTATGTCAAAAGTTAGTTTAGCAAACTAAAAGGGGCTTAAAGGACATTTAACGATTTTTTAAACTATGGTTGTGTCAGTTTATTTTTTTATGACAATTTATAGACTTATTAAGGTGAAATAAATGGCCCCACTTCGGGTGCTTTGGGGCTTGTGCATTGACGAAGATGGTGGACGACTTTATCTTGTATGAAGATTTTTTGTTGCAGAAACGTTGTGCTGGTTACATCATTGTTCACATATTGTTCACATATTTTATTTTTGGATATCCATATTTATTCTTAATATTATAAATGCGAAAGTGTGTGTGTCTGTCCATATGTATGTCTGTCTGTTACCTCTTCACGCCCAAACCACTGAACCGATTTTGCTGAAATTTGGTATGGAGATACTTTGAGTCCCGGGAAAGGACATAGGATACTTTTTATCCCGGAAATGGACGTCGCGCCAAAATTCGTTGATCGCCTTGCGGGCGTCATCTAGAGGTAATTTATAATATTTAGCTATTTCAGATCGAATCTAATCTTTCTTCTTGGATCAATCTAATTTCGTTTAGTCACTATAAAGGTGCCCATACACGGGACAATTATCGTGGCGATTTGTCGCCACGATGTTAAAATCGAACGCGTAATTGTACGTGTGTGGCAATATCGCAAACGATTTTATGGTCAAAAGATCGATTGGACGATTTTATTGACGATCGATCGAAACGACAAATTGTCCCGTGTATGGACACCTTAAGACCAATTTTTGACGTAGGTATCTGTGACAATACTTTTACTATGTTGAATTAAAACAAAGGAGTTTAAGATAGTGGTAAGTATCATAAAGATAAATTATCTCTGCAAATTCACCTTGTTATTTTGACGTACCCGAGTGTTTCTATAAGTGCTATTCAAGGAATTGATAAAAATCCACAAATGGACAAAATTTAACTATAAACATTTTGGAGGACTTGCAGAAAATTTCTCTTGGTCCTTGGTCCTTTAGAGTATTATTAAAATTACTCTATTTAGTTCCTTTATCTACTTAGTAAGAAACACTTAACCACATTGGATGTATATTTGTGTTTACTAGATATATAAAATCGCTTTGTTAAGTAATTACTAAATGACTATTAATTATAGAGTGAAAGTGGAATTCTTTTAAATTTTATATTTTTTTACAAGATAATTAATTTACAGCCACCACTACTACTATTATTTTAACTTGAAATAACTTCATTTCTTACTAATAAATTTATTCCACTTAAATAAAAAGTCGCTCGTAACTTATTACTTACGCGAACAAACACAACACTACACGCGCACACAGCGAAGGCACTACACAGTGTATGCGCCCGCGCAGATGATTGTGACAATTCGCTCAACTGGTTTCTAATCTTTGTAAACAAAGGTTGTCCGCAACAAAGTGATCACGTGGTGGCTGGCGCAAAAGTTTGGAGGATTACCAGGGTACTTAGTCAAAGTGTACTCAGTATATACAGGTGTAACAAAACTATGTGATAATACTTTAGGGTTTGTATGTGAGTTTACTGTGAAAGTAGCAGCACTGAAAGAGCAATTTTTTTTTTGGGATTTGTATGGGCAAGCGCCCGAGCGTCAGGAATTTTCCCATACAAATGTGAAAATAAAGTTGCTCTTTCAGCCCTGCTACTTTCACAGTGAACTCAATACAGGGAACTCATAAACACCCTAAAGTTTTATCACTTAGTTTTGTTACACCTTGTATATCGATTGTGTATAAGATTTTACGCGACGCTAAATGAAATGCGCTTGCAAAGAATTATGTCAAAATACAATTTTGACATCTGATTTCAATTTAAGTCTATAAAGGCATGATACAGTCTTAAGTTTTAGTGATTTCCCCGGCGGAAGTTCGGCTTGATTCCACCTGCAATGTATTTTTAATTACCGATGACACACCATGCCGAAATTCCGTCGCGTTATATTGTACGCGTTTGACATTGCTGACGTAATCATGCCGAACTTCCGCCGCGGAACTTCGGCATGGTGTATATTTTAGACACTTAGTCTTTTTTAATAAAATAAGGGGGCAAACGAACAAACGAGTCACCTGATGGTAAGCAACTACCGTCGCCCACCCCACGCCCAGAGCTGCAGCCTGCAGGTGCTTTGCAGGCCTTTTAAGAGGTAATACGCTCTCTTCTTCAAATATTGCTGGCGACAGTTCGTTCCAGGGTTTTACAGTGCGTGGCCGAAAGTTACGCGAAAAACCGCACGGTGTAAGACTGCCACTCATCAAGGTGATGGGGATGGTATATTTTCGCGTGGAACGATGGCGAAAGTTGCAGGAGGTATGATTCCGAACAATTCCTCAGAGCGATCTCCGTGAAGCCACATCTCGGCGTAATTCCGAGGGTCCAGGTTGTTTGAAACAGTATATTATTATAGTAACAATAGTCTATAATTTTTAGAGGACATACATACAAAGGTATTACACATAGGCTCTGTTGTTTATCTTTGTTGTATTTATTACAGTTTTGAACGGCTCATTTAAAAATGTATTGCATCGTCTCGTGACTCGTCAGTCGTCACGCTGCTAATTGCAATGTGAACTTACCCTTAATTGTAATAATATAAATAACTCATCGCTTTTATGTCAATGCTTAGCGTCATGGCGCTTGCGACGCGTTCAACCAAATCCCATTGTTTGATATCTTACTTCGCTAGCGAATGCAATAATATGACTAAGGACTCCGGTTATACAATAAGCAAGCTGTATTGTAACTTGTAATTTAGCAACGCGACCTTATTTCAACCTTTAGAATGTAAGCCCTTGACTGCCCTTTCGTTTATCGTCATCGTGTCAATAAGATGGCATCCAAAATGACGCCGTTATGAAGGGGGAAATCCTACTAAATGCCATGTGAGAGGGTCTCAACTCTCAAATGAATGGGAGAGTAGGGTAAGGGGGGACGTTCTCAGAGAAACTCGTTTTTTTCGCATTTTTTTCGAGTAAGTATAATAATTTAATACTATTTTTATTTTTATTTTTTATATATTTTATATAAATCTCACGAGAGATTAGTGGGGGTGAGATGAGGTTAATCTCACAATAACTTACCATAGGGGGAGGAGGAAGAGTTAAACATTAGATCAAAAAATCTTACGCAATCTAAAGGTTATTATACATTTTATTATAATATCGTGATAAATATAACTCTTTCTATTCTTACAAGGTTCATTATCTACTCGTTATAGAAAATTTATAGACTAGCTCTCTACTACTCTTATTATCCACACTTAATACTGTGTATACAGATCACTATGTCAAGCAAATTTTCAATTACTCGTCTGTTATTTCAACAGCAAAAAAAGAATCTGTCTGTCTATGTGTATCTGTCTACAAAGAAATAACTTAGTTACTAAGAACGTATGCTTATTGAAATCACACAGATTTTTATTATGCACAAGAATGTGCAATATGTCTGTAACTCTGTAGCTTCCTAGATATGGTAATTAAATACATAATAATTTGCAAGCGACATTTCAACAAGCTTGCAATATATCAGGTGTCTCGCAGACCGTCTCACGTGCCATGTTTTGTTTATAATAAAATATTATGTATACAATAAATAATTAAATGTAACCACAAACATTTTTGCTTATGCGAGTAAACCATCAGAATGTTTACAAGATCAACAGGCGAAATCTATAATAAGATTTAAAAAAAAATCAATATCTATACTGATTTATAATGGTATAATCATAACAGACAGACAGACAGACAGACAGACATGACGAATCTATAAGGGTTCCGTTTTTTGCCATTTGGCTACGGAACCCTAAAAAGTGTGTGTGTGTGTGTGTCTGTTTGCTACCAGTAAATTTATTCAGATTTGATATAAACAATTATTTAAGTCTGGAAAAAGGTCAGAGGACTGTTTCTGGAAAAATGTACGGTTTCCGCCAAACGAAGTCGTAGTCAACTGCCAACATCATCACAATAGTAGGTCAAAAGGGTTTTTCTAGACTTCATCACACGCCGAAGTAAATATTTATCATTTCACAACTTCTCAATATCGAGGCTAGTGATTGTATCAAGGTCCCGGCGGCCGCCATAGATACAAGATGTGCAGATATGCCAAATTCTTGGCACCTGCAATTGCAATAAATCGGATTTTTAAATACAACGTAAACAAACACAAGAGACAAATCACAAAACTAAAAATATATTACGAAAATATTATCCTGTCTAATATTCGTAATCAGTGTTGCCAATTTAGCATATTGTATGCTAAATTTGGCATATTTTTACGTTGTTTAGCATATTTATTTGTTGTTTAGCATATAGAATATTTTTTAGCATATAATTATTTAATAAAAATTAAGAAACGATCCGATTTAAATACTAAGCGTGTATTCTAAAACAGAGTAATAATTACTCTGACAAGAGTATTTATTACTCATTATTATCACTACCACATTCTAACGCTGAAATTGAACGCATTTTCAGCCAAATGAATGTAGGTAGTTAAAACCAAATTTCGCAACTGTTTGTCGGTAAAAACTTTAAATGCCATTTTATACATCAGATTCGGCCTAAAGAGGACAGGGAAATGCACAATCTTACTCAGTTCCGGATAACGTATTGCGCTCGATATGTACCATGGAGAGTTATAGTTTAGGCAATGAATCTTCTACGTCTACATATTATATACATCAGTAGCATCAGCTATCGATGAAGACCAAGATATTAATATTTTGTTCGATAATATAATTTATTAAAACATAAAATAAATTGAGATTTTGTTGATTATTAAAGATTTAAAATTAACTAACGTTTTATTCAATTTTGAAAAATGTTAGCATAATTTTTTAGCATTATTTTATAGCAATTGGCATAATTTTGGCAAAATTTTAACAGCAATTTAGCAAATTTTGTATTAGTCGTGTTGGCAACACTGTTCGTAATATCATATAGAGCAAAATCTATAATATAGGTGTAACAAAACTAAGTGATAATACTTTAGGATGTGTATGTGCCCCTTATATAGAATTCACTGTGAAGGTAGCAGCGCTGAAAGAGTAACATTTTTTTCATCTTTGTATGGATACGCGCGGGCAAATTTTTTTTGTGACTTGCCCATACAAATTACAAAAAAAAAAATTTGCTCTCTCAGCGCTGCTACTTTCACAGTGATCTCTATTTAAGGAACACATACACACCCTAAAGTATTATTTATCACTTAGTTCTGTTACACCCTGTATACTCTTAAATTAACGGCCCAATTTTGTGTTAGTTTATTTTTATTTGCATTATTAAAATGAATTAAAACGAAGCACATGAGTGTAGATACCACAGTAGGTAGATAGATATATAAATAATATTGTTTTATTATATTTTGTTAGATATCATGTGGTAAAATGAAATGTATATTCTATGACTTCATTCTAAAACAGATAAAAAACACTTGACAGTAAAATATATAATATTACTTTTAAGTCTTTGTCTTGTCTTTTTTTTTTACTCTGTGGACTTAGATTACGTTCACAAGTATGCAGCAATAAATTTACTAGACGGTTGTGAATTGTGATGTAAATATCTGTTAAAATATAAGCAACTAGCTGATGCCCGCAACTCCCTTGCGCCAAAATTCGTTTATCACGCGGAAACCTTACATTTTTCTAGATAAAAAGTATCCTATGTCCTTTCCCGGGACACAAAGTATCTCCATACCAAATTTCAGAAAAATCGGTTTAGCGGTTCGGACTTGAAGACCTCTTCAAGTTCAAAGTTTTTTTTGCATTTATATTATTAGTATGGATCCCAATGATTCAGGAATTCTGACGTACAAGGATTAATATTTTTGTTATTATCATGGGGTCGTCTATGGAACAGCTTTTAATCGACATCAGCAATCCATACTAATATCACAGAATATATTAGTAGTACCAACTAATATTATAAGTGTGATAGTGTGTCTGTCTCTCCGTCCGTCTGCCTGTCTATAACATCTTCATGTTTAAACCACTGAACCGATTCCTTTTGATGAAAGGCATGGAGATACTTTGAGTCCCGGGAAAGGACATAGGATACTTTTTATCTGGGAAAAATGTACGTTTGCGAATTTTGACGCCGCGGAGTTGCGGGCGGCATCTAGTAATTCATAGTTCGACCAGATTCAAAATGATACTGACACAGACAGGATGAGTGTGAAACAGAATATGTCTCTCAAATGACACCTGCAAAATAACGGCTCCACTTTTTAAACTGGACCAACTGTAAATACCAACTGCTCCCTCTGGATCGTATCCAACGAAGGGCCGCTCGAATTGTTGACTGCCATAGTGTTTCAAACAGCTTGGACCCCTTGGAATTACGCCGAGATGTAGCTTCACTCTACATCCTCTATCGGTTATATCACGGGAAGTGCTCTGAGGAATTGTTCGGAATTATACCACCTGCAACTTTTCGCCATCGTCCCACGCGAAAAATATACCATCTTCATCACCTTGATGAGTGGCAGTCTTCCACCCTACGTTTTTCGCGTAACTTTCTGCCGCGCACTGTAAAACTCTGGAACGAACTGTCACCAGCAGTATTTCCGGACCTATACGACCTGCAAACCTTCAAGAGAGCGTATTCCCTCTTAAAAGGCCGGCATCGCACCTGCAGCTCTTCTGATGTTGCGAGTGTCCATGGGCGACGGTAGTTGCTTTCCATCAGGTGACTCGTTTGCTCGTTTGTTTGCCCCCTTATTTGATAAAAAATAAAAAATAAACTTCTACATGTTGTAAAAGTCTACATGATGCCTACTGGACTGGTTCGGAAACTATCATGCCAAGGTGAACCAATGGGATTTTTTTTATTGCTAACGGGCGCACGTCTACATTAAAATATGATTATCCTTAAATTAATGAAGAGTTTGACGGATAATGTATGGAGTATATATCAAAATGTGTTCCTTAATTTAAAGTTAAGTAATCATTAAATCTCTCTGACAGTTTTTCACGAGTAGAGAGGTACTGAGCGCCCTGTTGAAGATAAATGATAGTCTGTTGCTATTAACATTTTATCAAGTTAACACAATTGTAAATTGTTTTCATTTCAATTAAATAAAAGCCAAATTAAACGAAGTACAAACCTCCAAGTTTGTTTTATCGTGCTTGGGGCGTATTAGAAATAGGAACGCTCTTAACTTGTTAAGTGTCATTTGGGAGACAGTTGTTTGACACATATTACGTCCTAAAGCTACGTACGTGCTTGTCGAATTATAAAGTTTTGCTGACGTCACATGAGTTGCAGCTGTTTCATATCAAAACTTCCCCTGAACGTGTCACACACGTGCAGTGCCGGTATAGCACTACCAGCGCCCTGGGCGAGATTCCTTCGGCGCCGACTGTCGAGTGCTCCAGGCGCCCATTTTTATCCGGCGCCCTGGAGGGTCACCTAGCGTCGCCGGCGTCGCGTCGTCCTCGTAGCTCTGTTATTCGATCACATTGACAGTGACATAAAATGAATGAAAATGAATAAAATGGGTAGAAAATGGAGAACAATAGCGTGTAATCCTTAAAAACACGCATTTATACACATCACACAAAATAATATCTCCCACTCCTACCTTTGTTCTGATTATTCGTTCGGTCCCAAGACAGCTTTAGCATGTCCCTCGAGCTCCCTGAGTTTCGGGGTTGAATACCACTGTCGATCCTGGCGACATAGGAGATACGGTGGTGAGAATAAAAGGGTCCTTATTTTTTAATGTTTTGGTAATAAAAAGGGGTTTTTAAAATTACTTGTTTATTTAACATTAGTTTGAACATTATTTGTAAATAATATCACAATTCTTATTATTACTGGTAAACCTAATTAATGGAAATAGTTATAAAATTATCTTAGTATTTACATATTATGGCTTTATACATAAAAAATACAACTCCACCTATATTAAACTTATAATAGTGCCCGTTTTCACCAAACGCACGCCCGGACTGAGGTGATATGGGGATGTTGATGAAAGCCTTATTAATAACCTTAATAGACCGCTAGGGAACGTAAAAACGGGAAAAACTGTTAGGAAGCAATTATTGATGAAAACGGGCATAAAACATGTTTTAACTTTTATGTTTACTCAAAATTATTTAGGTACTCAAAAAAAGTTTCACAAATTTCTCCATGTCATGTTTTAATTTTATGAGTTTTCATCAAAATATTCTCACTGTGACTACAACAAACTACTACCTCCTACCTCCTAATATTAATACTTTGTGTATTAATATTTTAATAGGTATAATATACTACGTTGAGATATTATTGAAAACTAGTAGTTCCTGAGATTAGCGCGTTCAAACAAACAAACTCTTCCGTTTTATAATATTAGTATAGATTTGTCAATGTATCCATATTAATGCTTGTATTTGTACTTCGAAATTTCATCATATTAATTCCTGGTAGTCAGTTAGACAAAAGATATTGGTTGTTTATTACAAAATTAATGTGATTTGGTTGTATCATGATAATTACGTTACAAAATACAGTTGCAATTTGCAAGTAGATTGGCCGCTTTATTTTGGCCATGCGACAGTGCAATTATTGTCTAAATTACAATAATTAGGGCCTGTTTCACCACTTCCTGATAAGCGCCGGATTGGCTATCCACCACTTAACTTGACAGATAGAGTATGGAGAATCTTGTAGTGGATTTTATAAAGAGTTTGATTATGTTTTGAATTATTGTTTTTTTCTCTATGACTTTCATATAAGTATCGACTTTTACTGTGATAATTTTTCCTTACGCAATTTTACAAAACCGTGGATATTTTATATTTTAAATTAGTTTTAAAGATATCCACAATAAATCTGGCAAAAAAGTTGTGGATAGCCTATCCGGCACTTTATCAGGAAGTGGTGAAACAGTATTGTCATATTTAGAGCTCAAACCTTTTAAAATCTTGCTATACGTTTTTTTTTTTAATTGGCAGTGTTTTATAAGTTAGCAGAGAATGAAATAAAAAGCAAAAATCTTAGTAAAAAAATCTAAAAATCTAGATTTTGTTGAGGGCCAATTTTTTCACTTAATAAATACAATCGTAAATAGTTTTAAGCTTTGTTCTTGTTTGTGAAGAATCCTTCACAAACAAGGACAAAGCTTAAAATGGTCAACGCGAGTTAAATTATCTAAGTTTGAAAATGAGACAAAAATATTAATTCCGCCTTCAAAGTCTCTAAATATACTTTGAATGGCAGAATCAAGTGCTCAACTTATCTTAAGAGCTAATTTATACGAAGTGCTGGTTTTTATGACACGACTGTCTTTTGACGACCTAATAAAATAGCTTGTTACTATCCTACGAATAATAAATAGTTTTTATTATTCGTAGTTACTATCGTTTAAATTATAACTTAACTGCTGTAATAATTGATATTGTAGTGAATAATTTATTGTACGAACAACTTTCAGAACTCAAGCCTAGGTGGCATTTCAGAGCTAAATAAAGTATACGTACTACAGTCCATACCTAAATTATGTTTTATCGAAACCATTTTTTTTCATTTGACGACCTCCGTGGCTCAGTGGATGAGCGAGTTGGTAGCTCAAGCCGGGGGTCGCGGGTTCGAAGCGGGTCGACGGAACAAAAAGTTTTTCAAAGTTCCCGGGTCATGGATGTGTATTAAATATGTGTATCATATAATAAAAATCTTAAATATATGTATAGTATAAAAGTATTAAATATATTTCCGTTGTCTGGTACCCGTAACACAAGTCCTTCAGGTACTTAGCACGAGACCAGACTTATGTGGTGTGGAAGCGTCCATAGATATTATTAGATATTATTCTATGGAAGACTTAAGAAAGACTAAGTTCTATGAAAGGGTAATAATGATTTTGGTACTCATTGCTACTTGCTACTAATTACCCATATTATAAAGATTTCTTTACTTACGTCAATAGCTTACTGATATTTTACCTTTTAAGGTACGATCACATCGAGACTAACTCTAAATTAAATCTATATTACGTATAGCTCTTACTAATATCACTTAAGTTTTTCTGAGGTTTTTTGACAAGAGTTAATCTAATCAAGAGCGTTGCTGATTGGTTAATATTTTGACGTTAGCCAATCAAAAGCGACTTATAAACTTCAGTCAAAATATCTCAGAAACCGGCCATTAATCATACACCAGTTGACCTCGAGTCTTGAACTACATTTTCGTAACATTAGCAGCCATTTCCAAAACGGGTGGTTTGCTGTAGTTCTCGACGATGCCCATTATGGATATGAAAGATCCGGCGAAGAGAGCGACGAAGGAGATTAGCGTGACGATGACATTCTTCCAGAGGATCCAGTTGAACCTTCCCAACCCTCGGTCCCAGTTGTGGACGGTGTCCACGATGGCTGGTGTCAGGAGACCGAGGGTTGACAGGAAGATGGCTCCGCAGAGGTTGATGAAGAGTTCCAGATCGGGGAACGCCGCGGCTACGGCCACTGGAATAAGAGAGGTAAGGTTAAATGTTATAATTTTATTACACTAGATGACGCCCGCAACTATATCTCCATGCCCAGCAAAATCGGTTTAGCGGTTTGAGCGTGAAGAGGTAATAGAAAGACAGACAGACGGACAGACAGACAGACACACTTTCGCATTTATAATATTAAGTACAATGCAATGCAGTTGCAGCTTTTCTAATGTTTACGAGTGTCCATGGGCGACGGTAGTTACTTTCCATCAGGTGACACGTTTGCTCATTTGCCTTACTATATAAAAAAAAACATGTGTTTGATAATGTCTGTAATGGAAATGATAATCTGATACGAACAGAGAGATCGTAGAAGACTTTTAAATTCCCATTCAACATGGATATTTTTTACGTGGGAGAGCCATGCTTCGGCACGAATGGGCCGGCTCGACCTGAGAAATGCCACGTTCCCACAGAAAACCGGCGTGAAACAGCGCTTGCGCTGTGTTTCGCCGAGTGAGTGAGTTTACCGGAGGCCCAATCCCCTACCCTATTCCCTTCCCTACCCCCTCCTATTCCCTTCCTTTCCCCTCCCTACCCTCCCCTATTACCCTATACCCTCTTAAAAGGCCGGCAACGCACTTGCAGCTCTTCTGATGCTGCGAGTGTCCATGGGCGACGGAAGTTGCTTTCCATCAGGTGACCCGTTTACTCGTTTGCCCCCTTATTTCATAAAAAAAAACAATCAGAATATGATCAGTCTACTTGTCAAACTTAGAAACAACACTTTAACAACGCGGAAATCGCACTTAAGACCTCAGAGTCTAGAGTTAGGCTTCAAATTACTTGACCACTGAGGCGATCAAGCTGTCAAGATTGTGTTTGATATTAATGTACCGATTGATTGTGTTAGAAAATGTTGATGTGTCTTTTCCCTCAAGATAAAAACGGTGCAATATCATTTACTCTAAATGTCTCCATATTCAATTTCATCGAAATCGGTTTAGCACCTTGAACGCGAAAAGATAAAACACTTTCGCATTTATATTATTAGTACGGATGACAAAAGCGTAAAAATTCTTTACTTTCACATTGAAGGGTACAATTTATGAGCACTTATCGAAGTCGAAGAGAATTATTGCTAAATGTACCGTAAACAACGAAGTTTTTGTGAAGTTTTCCAGTATCAAAGTTATTCAATAGCTCGATGGTTATTACATTTAAATAACTTATGTAACATCATAAATGTTGATTTTGTTTTAATACTAGTTAGAGGTATAATTTTGTGCTCAACCCGAATTATATATTGAATAAATCTTAGTAAAAGGATTCTTTCACAACTATCGACTACTTAATTAGCTTATCCACTTTGTAAACTTACTGAAGCTTAGCAAACTTTACTTTCTATCGAAAAGCTAACAGAACCTTTTTAAATTAAATTTTTAAACTAGCTAATGCTTGCATTACTTTTAATCTATTGATTAGTAAAAGTCCCGGTTCGAATGAGGAAAGAAACTGCATACAATAGAGTGTAGACCCTCGCTAATCCGGCACCTGGCTAATCCGGCGCCCCGTGTAATCCGACAGCATATCACTGGATAATTTAGGCACATAAACATTATTTTGGCCAATCTTTATTTAGGCAATAGGCACATAATTTTTTTTGTTGCAATGCATGCATCGGTTATGGTCACAGCTCGAAGATAAGTACCTAGCTTTAGGAAAATATAATATTTTGTAAGAAAAGATAAAATCTTATCATTGTGATTTTAATGTATTTATGTAAAAATGTAGGCAGTACTCTATAATCCGACAAATTCGCTAATCCGACACGGCCGTGCAAAACGTTTGTCGGATTAACGCGGGTCTACTATATTGTATTAGTTGCACCGGCCCAAAACGATCCATTACAAATGGTCACGTAATTAGTGGCATAGGAGATTAGACAACCAGAGCCCGTAGCCAAAACATTTTCTTTATCGCTTCTTTATAGAATCGCCAAAATGTATGGAATTGACATGAGACGAGTCGAACGACAACGTCATATTATCGAACGCTTACGTCAATTCCATTAAAAGCTCTTGGCTAAAGGGCCTGGACCACCCAACCAATTTTTGATTTGATGAACCCACGATTTTCACCACTGGACTTTAGACGTTACAAAGCACGGAAGGATAGAATACGTCTAAACTTACCAGATCCTATGACAGCACCAGTTCTGATGGCGATCTGGGTTATATTGTGGTATCGCACCGAGATCTTGTGTTGGATCTCGCGCCAGATCATCTCCATAGGCACGTAGAACTGCAGGCTGTATGTGAACAGGATTGCTAGGGCCATCAGAATCTTGGCGCTTTGGGCGAGTCTGTAAAGATATAAATTATTTATTTAATTTCCTTAAATGGCATTTTGGCATCATTCTACACTACATGGCATCTCTATAATATTATAATATTATTGATCAACGCTACATCAGATTGAAGACTTGATCAAGATTCTTATCTTGATCAAGTCTTCAATCTCAAAAGAAAGAAGAAAGAGAAGCCTTTTTATTAGAACTTGATTTAGGAGTCTTATAAGCGAGTTGGTATCCTCGGTCAAGCTGAAGCAGATATTGATTACACCTGTCGTATATAATATATAACGCCTTACTTTTAAGATCTATCGCAATCAGCTGCAGAATTAATAAACAATATAAGATTAGTATCAGTAGATATCAATTGAAGAATCATGATAGTTGCATCCGAGCCAAGCACACTTACATTTCCTCTTGCGGTAAGTTCAACGTCACACTGCCTCTCACGCTGTCTCCATACTTGATGTATCCGAAGAATCCTACCACACCGTACAGTGAGATGACAATCGTCATGGCCACGTTCAGCACCCCTGGACAGCCGAGGAACTGCTGTGGCTTGGCCATCTCGTTCTCAACTGGCATAACTACGCCGATGCCTTCCATCGCGAAGATTACTGTGCTGTAAGCGAAAATTTCAAGTCAGCTCATAGTACTCTAAGTGTTATTTTCATTAGACGTTACTGTGCTGAAAGCACAAATTTTCAAGTCACTTGGTAAGTGATCTGAGTGTCGCTCCTAACATTAGAGATGACTGTGCTGTAAGTGAAAACTTTGCACTTGACACTCATAACATTAGCTGGTGGCATTATTTTGTATTAGATGGTGTCCGTAACTTTGTTAAACGAAAGAAATATGAAATTTAACAACGTTATGCCAATTTTGGGTAGCGTAACTGCGGGCGTCGTCTAGTTCCCTTAAGGCCAGGTAGTCCCTAATTTACATGACTTTGAATCAATATTAAACAAAATATAGTGACTTTTAAAAGCAAAAAAAAAAAACACATGTTTACTTAATGTACTTTGACAATTTGTGGTTCGAAATATTATAATATTAAAAACTTCACTTGATCAAAAATAACTCCGAAGAGGAGGCTAAATTCGAATATTTTGTGATATTTTTCTTATTTTTCATGAAGCTTATGATAGTTTTACTTTCAAAAATCATATCTACGAAAAGCTCATAACTTAAAGAAGAATAATATGTGGTTACATTTTGCATGTTGGTCTTTATCTAAGTGAAAAGTATAATTTTCTCCTATTTCGCCCTATCAAGGACGCGGCGAGCGTCGTAACCGCCACTGTACAAGGCGCGCTGATATGAATGTTATTTTAATGTTTATTACGTCGATATTCGTACTGACAGACGTCGACCTGCTAATTTTAGGGACTACCTGGCCTTAAGTCGATTATAACTGAAAGTATAACACGAAGGATTTGACTAGGCAACTAATTCTAAGGAACCTCTATATTTTTTTATACACTATTGTACACAAGTAACACATAATGATACAATTAACATGGAAAGACGGCACAAAGTAACTGCTTGTTTTTAAGAGAAATCTCTTACAGCAGCCCTACGGAGACATATAATATAAAATACAGCACAATAGGACGTGCAGTCTGCACTATATAAGCAGGTGCCAAGTCAATTTCTGGATAATTTACCTGATGAACAGCGGCCACTGCGTCACGCTAGCCACCATCTCCCTTTCAGCCGGGTTGGGTAAATCGCTGAAGATGTAATACATGGTGATGCCGAAACATATCACGAGGAAGACATTCGCCAGGGCCGAGAACGGCACCAGCCATTTGAGGTTCCGGATCTGGCAGATCAGCACCAGCGGTAACATGGTAAGAGCGCAGTATGTTTCAACTGAGAGCTTGTAGTCCGGCGCATACTCGTCTAGTACCTGAAACAATAATTATGAATAACTAGCTGACCCGGCAAACGTTGTCTTGCCATATAAATTTTTTCTAGTATCAATATAAAAAATATTTAATATTTTATAATTTCAACATAAAATATAATAATATTTGTATTATTTTAATGTTAATATTTTGTATTTATGTCATGGTACTTTGAAACTTAAAATATAAATAGTGTGCGGCGTGGTGGAGGATGCACACCATCTGCTGGCGGAGTGTGTCCGGCACGAGCCGCAACGTCGGCAGCTGCTGCTAGACTTAAATCTCAACAGAACTGACGTAGGAATGTTTCACCACTTATTGTCACAAGTTAACAACTCAAAGGAACTTAAGTTTTTGGTGGGATTTGCATCTATCAGCTTATCAAATAATATTAATAGTTAAGAGTTAATGTTTAAGTTAATGTATTTACAATTATAATTGTATAAGATAAGATGGGATTGTCATGTACTTATGTATAAAAACCTCTAAATAAATAAAGATTGAAAAAAAAAATATATAAATAATATTTAAAATAATATAAAAAGTAGATAAAATATGCCTATTCTCAGGCCTAACGAATGTATATACAAAATTTCATTAAAATCGGTTGAGCCGTTTTGGAGTTCGCGCACAAACAGTGTAACCCGAGAATTGTATATATTAGATTATAATTAAAGTAGTCTGTCTGTCTAAAACCTCTTTATAGGGAAAGACAAAACATTTTTATCAAGGGACATTTGCAGCTTCCGCGGGATTTATTGCATATTATGCAATGAGCATTTAAGAATTTACCAACAACATTTGTATAATTACAACCATCCACAAAATCCAATCTTGTTAAAAAGAACAGGCGCAGATTTTTTGGTAAACATTAATGAGTTGCGTTAAATGAAATTTAACCACTGCTAACCAGGCGATTCAACATGAAAGATCGGCCAAGTGCGATATGGATTCGCGCACGAAGGCTTCCGTACCACAATAGAGCAAAAATAGGCTTAAAATTGTATTTTTTGTATGGGAGCCCCCCTTAATTATTTTATTTATTTAAATTTTATTATAAATTATTAAATTACAAATAAAACTGAGTATTTCGTGAATATTTCAAGTGCCTATGTATTGCCGTTATTGATACCGAGCAAAAAATAGCAAAATATCACGTTTGTTGTATGGGAGTCCCCCTCTAGACTTCAGAAGTCTAGCTATAGCGGTTCTTGAGTTACAGCCTGGAGACAAAGACACAGACAGACAGACGGACAGACATTTTCCTGACGATTTTTACGGATAATTCACTTTTTATACTCTCAATCCCATTAGCTGTAGCTTTAACAAAAAAATAAACTCAACAGACATCTGTCAAATTCTGTGGTCAAAGTTAATGTTAAAGTTAAGTTAGCCTTAACTATAACCATAACTTTGACCATAACTATAACTATAACCACGCCTCTGGTGCAACCCGCCCTAAACAAATGTCACAATAATAACCTAATCCAGTTGTTTTATGGTGTGGTGCAACTCACTCATAGGGCCTGATTACACCTGCCGAGTAGAGTGGCGAGATCATTGAGATAGACTATAGGAGAGAGCCTTATATCGGTGTATAAGCGTCAAAAGCGTGTAATCTTATGTCCTACTTACCAGGACATAACAAAGGAGTCGGTCTGCATATTTCATGTAAAAAAAATTTAATAAAGGTTTTTAGTGAACATTTTATGCTAGATATTGTTGAGTTTTGTGGTTCCGCTAAATAATAAACCATAAGAACGGCCAATGAATGCCTCAAATACGTGGATTTGACATTAAATACGTAAGTTTTGAACAACGTTTTTTAGGCTTTTCAATCGGTATTTTTTGTAAGCTAAAAATATTATTTATAAGTTTAATAATCTCTTATTCCTGCTATATAAGGCATTAGTGCTAAAAATGTCACATCAATAAATGATTTGGCTACAAAAATTGCATAGCTTTTTAGGTGTGTTTACGGATTCTCATTACTTGAACTATAGTTTATCGATATCATGAACTAAATGACTTTCTTTTCTGGATTATAATGTGTTTCGAAATGATCGTCAAATAGAAATATTCAAGAAAATACACGCATACTACTTGTATGAAAATAAGCACAAAATGGCCACGCGATGACGGGCTAAGATTACATCTATATTATAATACTTTATCTATGGGCGAGATAGTGTTCTCGACCAATAAAATTTGCCGAGAGTACTGTCTTGCTACTCTTACTGTCGGTAGGTGTAAAAAAGGCATAAGTGTGGAACCGCTCTTGGAGCGCCCTTTACATACTCTGTGGTCCGGTGAAGGCACTCACATTGTCATGTGTGGCCCTTGGGCCTTGGCCCGTCAAGTGTGACGACCGCTAGCCTAAAGTATTAGACTTTCAGGTGGTCTGACAGTGGGAAGCAAGTGTCATAAGTGTCGAGAAGTTCCTATAATAGTCATCCCGAGGAAAATAGAAAAAAAAATAGCTTTATACTTTATCGCAGGTAAGTAGACCTTCAGAACTAGATACCTCCTAAAGTAACTGCGACCGAAACTCCATAGTTGCTGGTCGTTCTTAACACTAAATGGGTCAAATTACAAATAATGGAAAACTTTCAGCTTTTCAAATGACACAAGTCTGGCTGCTGCTGGCTCTTGGGTCATCACAGCATCTTGAGGCCACGGTATCATAGATTGTCAATTGAAGACGTTAGTGGATGAAGCAGGTAGGTAATCGTTAAAAAATTGCCGTTTTTTGCATAAAAGGAGGGTTTAGGGCAGGGAAAATGATTTGAAATAAAAATGGATTTTATGTATAGCCAGATATTATAATATTAGCAAAATGATGAAGTAGAGTTACAAGTTTTGTTCAAATTATAATAAAAGAAATCGGCCAAGTGCGAGTCGGACACGCCCACGAAGGGTTCCGTACCGGTATAGAGCGAAAGTAGGCAAAAAATTGTGGTTCTTGTATGGGAGCCCCCCTTAACTTAATTAAAATTTTATTATTAATTATTAAAGTACAAATATAATTAAAGATTTTGTGAAAATTTCAAGTGCGTAGCTGTTACCATTATTGATTACGAGCGAAAAATCCTAAAAAAATCACGTTTGTTATATGGGAGCCCCCCTTAAATATTAATTTTATTACGTTTTTCTTTGTTGTTATAGCGGCGACAGAAATATACAATCTGTGAAAATTTCAGAAGTCTAGCTATAGCGGTTCTTGAGTTACAGCCTGGAGACAGACGGACAGACAGACAGACATCGAAGTCTCAGTAATAGGGTCCCGTTTTTACCCTTTGGGTACGGAACCCTAAAAAAAGAGTAATTATCCTTATGTTATAAAATGTTAGTTATCTGGTTCTGCCAGTCACGTATTCATTTACAAGTTACTTGGAATATTTCTTCATTTTCATTTCCCGCCATTCTGTACTCCCAAAAAAGATATCCCTTGGGAACAGTATCTCGCTTTTTCCGTGGTCTAATATAAAATTTCTGTTTCATACAACACCAATCCAGTAGTTTTGAATGAATCTTTGTTAACGATTTATTATGAATTATGATATATTTTATATGACAGCACATTTTCCATGACGTTGCTAAAAATACAAGGAAATAAAACAAAAAAAGCACTTTTAACCTTTCCTTCCCACCACCACCAGACGTATATTTTGGAAAAGTATATAACTACATTACGCCCGCAACTCCGTTGTGCCAATATTCGTTTATCGCGCGGGAACCATACATTTTTCCAAGATAAAACGTATTCTATGTCCTTTCCCGGAAATCAAAGTATCTCCATACCAAAATTTAGCAAAATCGGTTCAGTGGTTTGGGCGTGAAGAGGTAACAGACATGTCTCTAGGAAATAAACCCTCGATGAACCCTTGGCTTTGGCCACAATTTCAGGCAGAAAGTGAAGGTAGTTGAAGCCGCTGCTTCTTTTTAACATCGACCAAAAAGAGAGGTATGTAGGCCCACAACCTAAGCACTTTTGTTGTACACTTTACGAAAAAACTATCACGCCTATTGATTTGTGCCTTAAAATAGTATTTTTATTTATATGTAGATGTGTTATCATCGGTCAGTCAAGGTTTGGTTACTATTAAAATATTAAAAAAAAATCCGTAAAGATATTATTACTACGCAGAAAAACGACGCAAGTCCTCACAAAGCTCGGCTTTTAGCTAGTTATTTTGACGTGTCTGTCTGTCTGTGTTTGTGTGCACATACAGATATGGGTTGTATTACCTCCTTGAAGTTTTCAGCTATGAACACGATGTAGACGCCGAGTGCCGCCAAGTAGGTGCACGTTAGAGCGTAGTCCACGAATTTTCTGGAAATTATAAGATGCTGTAGTTTCGCCATCCGTGTTTGGTGTCGGTATTATAGGAGGAATATAATACGAATATGAACTAAAAAAATATTTTAACTGATATTAATATTAAGGAATAAAAAAAATTGGGTACTAAGTAGACATATCAATAAACAATAATCCGGCAATAAAAAAAAAAAATATCACGATTTGTTTTATGCTTTTGTTAATTTGTTAATTGTCACCATTTTAATGTAAACACAAAAACGCTGATTATTTCAAAACAAAAAAACCTAGAATATATTTTTATTCCTTTGAGCTAATCTTAAAAGGGCTTAGAAGAGATCCCCGTTGGAAAAATAAAAAAAAAATGATTTTTCACTTTTCTATTAACAATCAAAGGCATCCAAAAATTATTCATGTAAATAAAGCCATTCCGATATTTTTATGTAGGTAGGACTTTTTTTAGGAAATTTCCTGCTCTTTAAGGATCTATTTTCAAATTTTTAACCGACTTCAAAAAAAGGAGGTTATCAATTCGACGCGTATATATGTAATATTTCCAGAACTGTCCAATTTTCGAATATGTTAGTCTATATCAGCGTCTGAACAAATGTGCCAAATTTCAAAAGTGTATGTATGTATTTAAGTATGTATGTATGTATGTATGTTTTTATGTTTGTGTTCGCATATCTCTGGAACTACCATTCCGATTTCTGTAATTCTTTTTTTTGTTGTACTAGGTACTGGTCAACTTAGTTAATAGTGCAAGTTTCATCAAAATCGGTTCAATAGTTTTGGAGATAGGGACTTTTAATTCTCAATTACGTACAATTTTGAAGTCGGTTTTATCTTTTTAAAATACAGTTATCATGATTATCTCAAATAGTTTTTGAAATATTAAAAAAAATCCAAACTCTTCTTTTTTTCTTTACTGTATTGTTTATAACTTTTGTATTTTTTTTTTCAGCCCCTCTTGGAATGATGGAATGTTCTAGATGGTATTCCGAATCGGATGATCCCAAAATCATAAATTTCGATGCTGGAGATCAGGTTTTGAGGAAAATGGCACTTGTGAACCAGAGTAAATGGTTCATGTGTATGAATTATTGTGACTAAACAAAAATTGATTGTACTACTTAAAGACTGAGGCACCAAGCTATTTTGAATTCACGCTTTCTTTCTTCTTTGAACAAATCCTAACTCACGTACTGAAACACAAGCTGGGTAGCTAAAAACCTTGCACATATTGTTTTCAAATTTCAATAGATTTCGTTTGTAAAAGAAAATGTCGCGGTAACCGTCTGTCTATTCACGATAAATAATCCTTTCCCATTGTTTAATCTTTTTAATAAATCGATCCAGTAGCAAGATTTGCAACCAGAGTGGTAAGTCAAAATGCATTTGCCAGTTTGGATAGCGAGCTCAAATATGTCAAATATTTACGGGATTTGACATAACGCATCGCAAGCGCCAGAGCGCCATGAGCCCATCACACTTATCGATGCATTATACTTTTTTTTTTTAATGAAATAAAGGGGCAAACGAGCAAACGGGTCACCTGATGGAAAGCAACTTCCGTCGCCCATGGACACTCGCAGCATCAGAAGAGCTGCAAGTGCGTTGCCGGCCTTTTAAGGGGGAATAGGATAATAGGGGAGGGTTGGGATGGGAAGGGAAGGGAATAGGGGAGGGTAGGGAAAGGTCGAATAGGGTAGGGGATTGGGCCTCCGGTAAACTCACTCACTCAGCGAAACACAGCGCAAGCGCTGTTTCACGCCGGTTTTCTGTGAGAACGTGGTATTTCTCCGGTCGAGCCGGCCCATTCGTGCCGAAGCATGGCTCTCCCACGTATAATAATACCTATGTCAAATCCCATACAAAGACATCTTACTTAGCTATTGAAAGTGCCGAACGCGTTTGGACTGAATGATAATAATAATGATTATTATGTTTAGCAATCAATTTACGAGTTTTTGATCGAGACTACCAGTTGACCTCAGATATTTCTCTGACCGCGCGCTCTACGCCCTCTATCTCGAAAACAGTTCAAGGTATAAAAAATTTGAAATAGAAAAGTTGTAGAAAATTTAATTCTCTACAATATTGTTCTCTAAAATATATTACAATTAGCGTACAACCCATAAAAGGAAATATTTGCAAAAAAAATATCGATTTTTGTGACTTTTGACTCCTGATTTTAATAAAACATGCGACCGTCCAATTATATGTGAATTTTGAGAACTATTTTAGGATGCCAAAATACAAGTTTTTACGTGGTAATATACTGAGAATGTCGATTTTCCGAGATATGCACCTAATTTGGCCTAAAATCACTGTGGTTTTGTGTATGTAAGGGGCGGCAAAAATGGACTTTGCCCGGAGCGGCTAAATAGCTAGATCGGGCCCTGAATATGGCCGAGCCGGGCCATTAATGCCGAAACATAGGTACTTACTTGACGAAGTTCGCCCACGGTCGTAACCTTTTTGGCCCAAACTCGAACGCAGCGCCGCAAGTCTCCGCAAATCCCATTGACGGCTTTTTCGCCTCCACACAAACTTCTTGTGATGTTCGTACCTAAATAAAATGCATTATTACATGTTACTTTTGGCAAAATAATCGCTCTATACTCAGTGTCGTCGACCGTACAATATACAGTGTTAATTGTTATCCAAAAGGCTAAGCTCTAAAATCAGCCACGAATGAATAAGCTGATGTAGTATGCGCTTAGTGTAGTGTAGTGGGAGTTTACTATAACAGGACATATTTGTTTTCGGACTGAAATAGTGCCTAAATCATAAGTCTCATTGGGAGAATGCTTGAATGTGAGAAGTCTCAAAAGCCTTAAAATGAATTAAAACGTTCCTACTAATGATGTATTCTCTCGAGTCTCGACATAATATTCTAGAAACGAAGTATCAATAAAATTGTTTCATAGGCAAATAGTGGATCTTCGTAAATTAGTCGGGCTATGACAAGCGCAGCAGACAGTCCAACATTGGCTTGACATACCCCAACCAAACAACGTCTGTCTGCCATCTGAGTATGAATCAATTCATCTGATAGTATCTAGCATTAGCAAGTTTTCATGAAAAGAGCGTATTCCCTCTTAAGGCGAGGTCTTACCTCAATTCCAAACGATAACCTTGCACACAACCAAAGACCAAGCGTGTACGCATCGCAATAAGATTAATTTTAGCTTAGCATAAAATTGTAGTTTCAAGGGCGGATCTTCTCTATTTTTCATATTGTGTTTTTTAAATATCTTTCTAAATAAATATTAAGAAAAAAGATTATTCGTTTCAGACCTTTTTAAAATAGATTCGTTAACAATTTATTAAAATAAAATGTAAGTTATTCTTGTTAATACTTATATTTCGATGACAAAGAGTTTTGTCGGAGGTGAGTTTGTAAATTAATTACAGCGAAAGTATTATTTTTTATTAACATGTTTTTGATTTAAACCCTTTTAAATATTGTGCTCTATATCTCATATTTTTTTACATTTCGTTATAATATTGGAACTAGGTAAATCGGGTATCAAGAAATAACAAAATGGGGTTTCAGCCCGCCTTAAAGGCCGGACACGCATCTGCAACTTTTCTAATGTTACGAGTGTCCTTTGGCGACGGTAGTTGCTTTTCATCAGGTGACCCGTTCGCTCTTTTACACCGTGCCGAAGTCTGGTAACGCCGCACCGACAGGCACAGCGGTGCAGCAACGCCGCACCGCTGTGCCGGTCGGTCGGTCTGTCGGCATGAAAAAAAAAGCCATGAAAATAACTTGAATATCGATAAAAACCATGCAATAGCAAAAAAGCATGAAAATAATATGCTTACCAGAACATAAACGCAGTGTGTACAGATGAATCCCAGGACGATGGTGCCGATCCCTCCCACCACTAGCCCCGCGTTCTTGAACGCCGCCGGCATCGCCAGGATTCCGGAACCCAGGGACGACTTGAGAAGGTGGACCAGGGAGCCGATTGTACTAAAAAAAAAAAAGGTAAAGGTAGATTGTAACGCAATAAATTCGTTAAAACAAGAAATCACGCCGAACACATTCCGATATTTGTGAATCGCCCTGCAGGGAGCCGATTGTACTAAAATGAAGGTAGAGGTTATTAGTTGTAGAGCAAGAAATTCGTTAAAACAACAAGTTACGCCCAGAGAAGACTTGAGAAGGTGGACCAGGGAGCCGATTGTACTGAAAGAAGGCAGAAGGTACATTGTAGAGCAAGAAAGGAGAATGAATAAAGTGGTCCAAATTTCCACCACTAACAAAAATAAAATAAAATAAAAAATAAAAATAGTTTTATTTCTGAATAGATTTAAAAAAAATGCTTTCAGAATGTTGATACTACATGGTGCCTACCACCGGTTCGGGAACTAACCCGGCGAGAAGAACCGGCGTAAGAAACTCGCACGGGGCCCACTTTTTTACCAAAAAAAGTGAGAAAAGAATTAATCTTTTTAAATAAAATTTACAATGTTGTAACTTAAAATTATACAATGTCAACATAATTGTAAGTCATACACTAATGTAGAAGTAGCCTTGCAAGAAGCCATCCTACTCCCAAGATGTGCCATCGTTTATGAAATCATTGACCTTATAATAGGCTTTGGCATACAAACGTTCTTTGACTACTTTTTTTAAATTTATTAATGGAAAGACTTTGAACATTTTCTGGGATTTTATTGTAAAGGCGTATACATTGACCTTTAAAGGATTTACTGACTTTACTAAGTCTGATCACCGGTATATCTAGCTTGTGCTTATTTCTAGTATTTCTACAGTGAATGTCACTTTTAACTTTAAATTTACTTATATTTTTTCTAACATATATTACATTATCCAAAATGTATTGAGAAGCAACAGTTAGAATACCAATTTCTTTAAATTTATCTCTCAGAGATTCTAAAGCAGACATTTTATAAATAGAACGTATGGCTAACGAGACCCATATTGACTTATTGTCCATTAAATATAGAGTAACTTTCATTATGAGACAAATTAAAAATAAGTTGTCAGTAAAAAGTTATGACCATATGAAAAAATATTTTTTTGAGTGAAGATATTGATATTGATATTCATCTATTTCAGTAAAAACCTAACAGGAAATGCTAAGCGCCATGACATAACATAGATTGAGAAGTTAAAAAGTGCAATGGATCATATTAACACTATTTTATGGAATAAAATGGTAGAAAACTTTTTCATTCCGTCATAACTTTTTACTTACAGGATATTTTTGGTTGCGGTCCAGTTATAATGATTCCGTATTTAGCAGATCATTACGTAAGTGTTATTGGTTGTGGACATTTGCACCAAACTCAATACATTTTTATTACATCTACAATATTTTTCATACAAAATGGTAAAAAATACGACTTCTCATTCAGCCATAACTTTTCACTGACAGGGTATATTCGATTGGTTATAATGATTCAGTATTTAGTAGACAATTTTACTATATAGGTCTCGTTAGTGGTGGAAATTTGGACCAGACTCCATACATTTTAAAACATATTCCTTTGTTAAAACAAGAAGTCACGCTAAAATAGTAGGGGAGGTCAAGAGGGGATTTCGCAACATGCTCGAGCGTGTCAGATTAAGCTTGTATAGGATTCTCACATGATATTAAAATCAGATTTCTTAGTTGGTGCTTTAAAAAAAGTTATTTTCAAGTATTCAAATGTCATCGGATCTGTCTGATTAAGATAGAGAATATTAAGTATATTAAGTACCCCAAAGAAGCTTACACATAAAGCACTGATGATTTAAAGGCACGGTAAGCCTGTAAGAACATTTTAAAATTAAAAAAAAATAAAGCTTCAGAGTTTCATATATAAGCTTCCCAGACATTTGATGTCGTACTCATCCAAATGTTTTATTCCTTCTTGTCTAAAATCTTGTAATAAAATGCATAACTTTATGTAGGTGCTATCAAGGAAAATAATTAATAGGCAAATGGTGAACCTGCTATTTGGTTGGGTTATATCCAGCCTAGCTGAGTTCAGGATTAACATTGACTTGCCAATGAATCAACTTCTTTGATGGTACATCAAGAAAATTGATCATGATTGAACAGCTAACAAATTGTAGAGGAAAAGAAAATAAAGAAGTGATGAATAAGATGATTTGGTCTACGTCGTATTAACTGTCATACTATGTCAAAAGCCTTATTTGGTTGCTAAGCTAATAATGAAGCTCGTAAGCTATTATCCGTTTCAGACAGCTTAGTATGAAATTAAAGACTACTGTATATTAAATATTTACTTTGGATTACCTTTTTGTTTCTATTGTTAATTTTTAATAAAATTTATTTTTTTGTGGAAAAGAAAGATAGTTTTCGTATAATTAACAATTACTTTATTAAATTATATGTATAGGTATTGGCCATTCTGGTGCAACACCTTTTGCCATCTTTATTTATCTGGTATTATGCTACTACCTAGTATTATAATTCCACGCTCATAAACTGTTTGGTCTTTGCTGGCAAATAACAGTAAGATATGTCGAAAATGCTGCATTGCTATCCATATTTAAAAGGGCATCAACCAAAAACTACTGCGTAGAATTATTTGGAATTTTTCATACACAAGCCTTGCTATATGAGAGCTCTATCAAATCATATAAAAATTATACAGCTCAAATTTGAAGTTGGGTGCAAAAAATATAATTAAATCTTCCGTCGGGAAAAAACGAAATTACTTTCCGAACAACCAAATATTATTTCCTATTATCATATTGGTTCGGTGGTTTGAGCAGGAGAGACTGACATATTATACACTTTTGGAATCACAATATTACTACGGGCAAAATAATAGGAAATCCATTATAATTGTATTGAAAAACAATATTTCTGTTATTATAATATAATATTAAAACTAAAATAATGATAACATCGATACATAATTCTAATTGCAGCTGAGAATCGACGACGTACATAAAATGGCCACATTGACATTTAACTTGGCGCGGCCTTCTTCACAATAATTTGTTTATTTATTATACAATTACGTCATGATAGAGCCTCATTAATACTTAGTCAGGGGTACACGGTCACGCCGTTATTAAATAAATTGATACCAATCTTCTTCCTTTTAGGTATACATTTTCCTCCCTAGTAATAAAAGATCCACATAGTTTTTTAAAGGATCTTAGAAGTTATTGCAGATCAAATTTCAATGTTTAGATAAACACCTGTCAAAGATCTTAGAAACTGTGCGAACTGTGTGAACTGTGAACTGTGATATTATGTAAATATGTACCTATCGAGCGCCATCTATTGAGCTAGTTTGCAGCAAATTCTAAAATGTCAGTTGCCTATAATCCCGCCTTAATCTTTTTTATTTACCTCCCAAATTCATCAGTATTTACAGTGGAAACCTTAGCAATTATGGAAGCACTTTCATTTGTAGAATCACACCATCTCAACAAATCCATTATACTCTCGGATTCAAGAAGCGCCCTGGAGGTCATTAATTCCAATCAGTTTTGCTCTAAGTACAGATTTCCTTTGGTCTTGAAAATAAGACAGCTTCTTCTTAGGTGCCATGCACAAGATATTCTATATAAGTTACTCTGGCTTGGATACCAGGACATATAATATATACTAATAACAGGTACAACTAGTCACTATAAGGTTTATTGCCAGGACTTAATTCCATTAGCTAAAAAAGACATGTACACTAATTGGCATAATAAGTGGTCGAGAACCAGTGTAGATAAGGGTAAATACTATTTTGATATCCAAAATAGTATCCCAGTAAAACCGTGGTTTTTTTTAAATTTAAAGAAGCAAGTAAAACAGTTTGCTCAACAGTTTGCCGAATCAGACTGGGTCACTGTTGTTCACCTGTTTTCTTAGCAAAAATTATGGTTAGAGACAGTTCTCTGTGTGAGTGTGGCATTGACGAGGGCACTTTAGACCATATTTTCTTTTCCTGTCCAAAGTCCTCATTAATGATATCCTTCCTTCTACAATCCCTCGCCCTACCGATTTCAAATCTGTCCTATCCTACGTAAATACTCCCTTTGTAAAAACTTTATGCACATTTATACATACTAACCAAATTAGATTATAAGGTGTGATACTAACTCTTTATGTTTGTGTTTGTTCTAGGTTAAGGAATTGACAACAGACACCGTACGCGTCCGTAAATCTCCGTACCCTTGTTTTTTCATAAAATCCACTTATAAAGGGCCTGATAGACGTACGAACTTAAAGCACCCCGCGTGCTTTAAGTTCGTACGTCTAGCAGGCATTTTAAGTTCGGCGTCGGTGACACACGAGAATGGCTCACACTGGATGTCCCCAGGCTCGCGGCTCGCGGCCCACGGCTCGCGGCTCGCGGCTTGCAGTCTTGCCAGACGTACGAGCCGAGACGAGCTACGAATAAAATTCCAAGACAGCGAACTTGCGCGGCAATCTTTAACCCTCCGTGTACGAGGTGGGGTATGAAATGCCCCAGCGGTAAAAAAATTGATACCATTTTTAAACGAAAAAAGCGCGCGAGTTGGTTTTCTCAGTAGCTGCAAATGAGACATTACTTCTTCAATTCCTGCCAAGTATTCAGTCCCATGGCTGTCACCAATTCTGTGACACGTGCTTAAAGTGCGCTGGGGTATCACATACCCCACCTAGTACGGCGCGTAGCTAAAAAGGTAAATGTAACTTCTTTTGTTTTTTAATTATTTATATGTTGGTGTTCAACTTGATGAAATATTATTTGCTGGTATAAGTTTAACTAAAATTATCTAATATATGGTTATCGAAAAAATATATTTTACGAGCACTAAACGAAGAAGATGATGATTGTGACGCTGAGTCAATGAATACCGAACAAGAATCGGATGGTGATGAAGATCAAATCAGTGATACCGGCTATGCCCAATACTAATAGATAGGAATACTGGGCACATTTGTAAAATATGTAATATGTCCATATTATTTTTGTAACATACAAACAAACAAATATACTTTATTGTGCACATATTGATAACATTACAAAATATACAAATAGGTACAATATAAATAATTGAACTGCACACAAAGGCGGCCTTATTACTTTAAAGAAATATCTTCCAGGCAACCTTTACACGTCTTTGAGATGAAAAACTTAGGAAAATGGTGATGTGCAAAAGTATATTACATTTTGACAACAATTAACTAAACATATTACAATGATCAATAATATATAATAAATATTAAATATAGTTAAGTACATACATATTACATAATACATACATATACATACATACATACACATATACATACATACATATACATACACACACACACACACATATATATATATATATATATATATATATATATATATATATATATATATATATATATATATATATATATATATATATGACGAAGGAAGAACACCAGTATTGTTTTTAAAATGTGTGATGTCAGCATTGCTGACATCACTTTCTTTGTCTAAATTATTATCAAATTCAGAACTCATGCTGATATAAGTAGAAAAGCACTCACCAAGTAAAACTGTTCTTATTAAATTCAAAAACACTTTTATTCCAACTATTCTTAATATAAATTCCAAATTTCTTCTTAAAACTTAGCGTAACAGCAATATTATTCGATCCTTACTGCTCAACCGCTCAAATCAAACTGAACCGATTGAGTGTTGTGCAGCAGGTTTTATAGGGTTTGAACTTGTTTACAAAATAATGCAATTTTAAAGAAACAAATGTTATGAGTTGTAATTATTACATCAAAAATCAATATTTAAATTTACAAATTAATAAACTTAATTATTTTTATTATTTAAGCTAAACAACAAATAGTGTTATTCTCAATTGTTACAAATATTGTAATTTTTAAACAAACAATTATAAAAAGTAATAACAATAATCTAAATCATGTTTTAAATGCAATAGCATTTAAATTTTTTATAATTAAATTTTGCAAATCAAGAAAACTTAAATGAGACGTTTTCATTTTAGTATTAACACCGGAAGTATTTTATTATTCATAATTTTAACATTTCAAAAATAAGAATCTACACTTAAAAAATCAATAAATAATATTTTAATCAATAGTTCATTGTAATTTTAATTGTTATTAAATAGTAAGTAATTATTTGTCTATAGTTCTACTTTTATAATTTACTGTTGCGCCGATACGGCCATACTGACAGGCGGTGCGTGCTCTGCACCAGCCTTGTTGCAGGAAGAAAGATAATCTCGTAGTTTCTCGTAGTTTCTCGGGATTTCTCGTAGTTTCTCGTAGCAGCGACCTGTAAATTCATAAATAATTTTCTGATGAGTAGATGATCTGTTTGTAATATGGTTTCAATAAAAATTATATTTCCATGTTATAAATAAGAATTCAATTATCACTCAAATAAGCAATTTAAATACTTTAAACATCAAAGCTATAGAGTAGGCAATATCATTATTAACATCTCGGCGAGTCTCGTAGAATCTCGGAGAGTCTCGTAGGATCTCGGAGAGTCTCGTAGGATCTCGGAGAGTCTCGTAGGATCTCGGAGAATCTCGTAGGATCTCGGAGAGTCTCGTAGGATCTCGGAGAGTCTCGTAGGATCTCGGAGAGTCTCGTAGAATCTCGGAGAGTCTAGTAGATATAAATCTGAATAGATAATTTAAAAGAGTAATGATAAACTTACCCATTATATTGTGTCATGATGTTGGTGATTGTCAATTTATTCTGTTAGCGTTTCACCTCGAGAAGTAGATGGAACAGGTTCGGTGGGGATACCAATGCAGTTTTGTTGAGTAGGTTGTCTATTTTCTGGCGCCGATACGGTTAACTGATCACCAGGTTGTGGAGCCTTTCTAAGTTGATCATGTGCTACCTTTCGAGGTCGACCCCTACCGATAACTTTCTTCACTAAGTATCTGTCATTATCTAAAACTCGAAAAATCTCAAAAGGTTCACTAAATTTAAGATCGAGAGACGTTTGGTTACGAGGATTATTTTTAATGAGCACATAGTCGCCTCTTTGAAAATGGCGAATTTTAGCTTTGTGCTGATTAAACCTCCTTGTATCCTGTTCACTGGATTGAACCATTCTTTGCTGCACTTGTTGTGAAAGAGCTTCAATATTAATAGTTTGGTTATCAATATCTACTAAATGAAGTAGTTCAGGAGGTACGCGATGCTTTCGTTGTGTAATGAGAGTTAAAGGAGCTACTCCAGTAACCCGATGAGCTGTGCAATTCATTGCCAACTGAAGTTCCTCGAGAGCAGTATGCCATTGTTCGGTTTCGTAATTTTTTATTATAATTAAAGCATTCTTAAGAGTTGCCACCACCCTTTCAACTTGGCCATTAGCTCGGCTAACTCCTGGACTGATTGCATGAATTTCTATACCAATTCTGTCACAGTATTCTTTGAACTCACCGAGGAACTCTCTACCGCCATCCACTATAATTTGCACTGGTGAGCCAAATAAATGTATTGTACGTTTGAGAGCACCCAATGTACTATGTGGGCTCTTGTTGCTGGTGAAGTACAGTAAAACATACTTTGAAAATGCGTCGACAGTTACTATCACATACTGCTGGTCTTGTGGAGTACCTAGTTTGCCAGTAATATCCATGTGAATAACTTGAAAAGCAGCCGTTGGTTTACGTATTGGATGCAACTGAGCTTGTATTGCACCAGATCTTCCTTTAGAAGTTCGACAAATAACACAGTTGTCCACGAATTTTCGTACAATAGAACTCATTTTATCAAACCAATATGTCTCTCTTATCTTCTGCAGTGTCTTTTCCCAGCCGGGATGTTTGAGCGCTGTATGATACGAGTTTATGATACTCCATTGAAATGATTCAGGTACAACTGTACTAAGCTGCTGACCATGAACTGAGTCATTGACCTTCTTTTTTAAAACATTGTCTTCCAAAACGTAACCATCAACAGAATTATTATTATCACTAAGGCTGTCCATAATTGGTCTTAGTTTCTCATCTCGCCGCTGTTCAACCTTGAGCCAATCTAAATCTCTTGTCATGACATTCACTGCAAATTCTGTGGGGTTCCTGCTAAAGAAATCAGCGTGCTGCAGGCGTTCACCTTTTCGGTATTCTATATCGAAGTCATAATTTTGCAGAAATGCCCACCAACGATGAATTCTAGGTAAAAGGTCTTTCTTATGTTTAGATGCTTTCAAAGCATTGCAATCCGTTATCACTGTAAATTTCCTCCCATACAGATATTGCCGAAAATGTTTTATAGCTCTTACCACTGCAAGAGTCTCCAACTCATAGGAGTGATAACGACTCTCAGCTTCCGTGGTCCTCATGCTCATAAAAGCAACAGCATGTTGACGTCCATTGATGACCTGTACTAGGACAGCTCCAAATCCAAGGCTACTGGCATCTGTAAAAAGTTGGATAGGTGCTTCTTCTTTAAATATGGTAAGTACAGGTGTAGATGTTAAGGACTCAATTATTGTATTTCGTGCTTTCTCATGTTTTTCGGTCCACTCCCATTTTGCGCCTTGTTTAGTGAGTGTATATAAGGGTACCATAATGCGAGAAAAATCAGGTATGTACTTCCTAAAGTATCCTGCCAAACCATTAAATTGTCTAACCTGTTTGACCGTTTTAGGTATTGGAGATTTGACCAATGCCTGTACTTTTTGGGGACTCGGTCGAACTTGACCATCAGCTACTACATTTCCAAGGTACTCGATTTTCCTTTTAAAAAAACTACATTTATCAGCATTAACAGAAAATCCTGAATCTTGAAGCGCTATAAGAATCTGTTCTAAATATGACAATCCTTCAGCAAAATCACTACTTTTGCTTAACACATCATCCACATACACCTGTGCTGCAGTTCCAAGTAATGATTTAAGGGCTCTGTTAATGCAACGTTGGTAAACAGAGCAGGCGTTACTCAAACCAAATGGCATCGTAAGGTACTCGTACAGGCCATCTGGTGTGACGAAGGCAGTCTTTTCTATTGAATTTGCAGCAATAGGGATTTGGTGGAACCCTGCCGCCATATCCAGGCAGGTGAAGTAATGACCATTAGCTAATTGATCAATTTGATCATTAATCAATGGAAGCGGATAATGGTCACGTAATGTATTTGAGTTAAGTTCCCTAAAGTCCACGCAAAGGCGATCATCGCCGTTCTTCTTCTTCACTAGTATAATGGGACTTGAATACGGTGATTTACTTTCTTGTATTATGCTGTGTTCGAGCAACTCTTGTATAATATTGCGAACCTTTTCTCGTTCCACTGGACTTAAACGATATGGTCTCCTTTCAACATATTTATCAGGATTTTTAAGTCTGATCTCTAATTCACCAGTATTGACTCTGGTTTTAGGATATCCACGGATAAACAAATGTTCGTATTTATTTAGAAGTCTCTGTAATTGTTTGACTTCATTTTCATCAGAAAGGTCGCAGTCCAAATCATTGAATAATGGAGAGTGCATTGTAATATTATTAATCACTGATTTGTGAATAAGTTCTGTTCCACTGGACGTAATGACCACACTCAAATTTGTTCCATGAATTAAATTCATACCAACCAAAATATCTGTTGACATTTCATAGTCGGGAAGAATAAAAAAACTCCAATTCAACACTAATAGTATTTATGGTACACAGGGCCATAAGTTTAGTTAAAGATAATGCAGGAAACTGACCAATTCCCTTAAGGTAATTAACGGCTGAAACCCGGTAGCGTTGTGGCAATTGACTCCCTTATAACGGAACATTCCGCCCCGCTGTCAAAAATAGCCTGTAACAACTTTTCTCCTATTTTGATTGTAATAGGAGCAAGTTTATTGCCGACTACACAGTTAACATTAGAAGTCAATGATCGTTCACGCTTAAAGCATGTATCATAACTATGTCCTGGTTTCTTGCAAAATGTACAAATTATTGCTGGTGTTTTGATAGTTTTATCGGCGTTTTCAGGTTTGTTATCGGGTTGTTTAAATCGGCAATCATTAGTAGAATGATTTGTTGCAAATACGACAGCTTGACGTTGATTGTGTATGGTCTGAGAATCGTGGGCGTTTATTCTGAATTGCCAAACTTGAATTGGGGTGAGAACGTTTCTTACGTATAGATGATGCAATGGAAATCAGTTCGGGGACTGTAGATGCCCTTGCATTCAACAATTCAATACGCAAACGTTCATCGTTAATACATCCAATGACAGCTTCCACAGCATATTCATCTCCAAGTTTTTCTTTGGTGATTCTTTTCCAAAGAATCCATGCACGTGACAAAAATTCTGCAATATCCTTGGTGGAGTCATAAACATGTTCCCTAAACATGATGATATCACGGGAATATCTATTCTCTGGTTCAAAAGTTGTAATGAGGTTTTTGCGCAGCTGCTCCCAATTGTTTGTGGTTACCATCCAATTATCGGCCCACATTTTTGCGCGTCCTTTCAATAAACTACAAACTTTCATGCGTACATCAAAATCATTTAATTTATATGCAACAATTGCTTGGTCAATATGTTGACACCACTCACGTATTCCCACATGAGTATCTGGATCAAATGATGGTAAATAGACATCACTGACCTTGATTTTTGATTCACTCGGAGCAGAACATAAACGTTCCGACATTTTCTGCATCATTTCCATCATTTGCATAACAAATTGTGGTGGAATACCATCCATCGGTACTCCATGTTGAATATTTCGCACAGGTTCATCAGCTATTACTTGGGCAATTACAGAAGGTTGCTGTATTTCAGTTGATTCTAGTTGTTCAGGAGCTGAACGATCTGATGAGGAAGTGGTTTGGATCGCACTTGGTTGCGATCCCACTTCTGATGACGAAGGAAGAACACCAGTATTGTTTTTAAAATGTGTGATGTCAGCATTGCTGACATCACTTTCTTTGTCTAAATTATTATCAAATTCAGAACTCATGCTGATATAAGTAGAAAAGCACTCACCAAGTAAAACTGTTCTTATTAAATTCAAAAACACTTTTATTCCAACTATTCTTAATATAAATTCCAAATTTCTTCTTAAAACTTAGCGTAACAGCAATATTATTCGATCCTTACTGCTCAACCGCTCAAATCAAACTGAACCGATTGAGTGTTGTGCAGCAGGTTTTATAGGGTTTGAACTTGTTTACAAAATAATGCAATTTTAAAGAAACAAATGTTATGAGTTGTAATTATTACATCAAAAATCAATATTTAAATTTACAAATTAATAAACTTAATTATTTTTATTATTTAAGCTAAACAACAAATAGTGTTATTCTCAATTGTTACAAATATTGTAATTTTTAAACAAACAATTATAAAAAGTAATAACAATAATCTAAATCATGTTTTAAATGCAATAGCATTTAAATTTTTTATAATTAAATTTTGCAAATCAAGAAAACTTAAATGAGACGTTTTCATTTTAGTATTAACACCGGAAGTATTTTATTATTCATAATTTTAACATTTCAAAAATAAGAATCTACACTTAAAAAATCAATAAATAATATTTTAATCAATAGTTCATTGTAATTTTAATTGTTATTAAATAGTAAGTAATTATTTGTCTATAGTTCTACTTTTATAATTTACTGTTGCGCCGATATATATATATATATATATATATATATATATATATATATATATATATATATATATATATATATATATATATATATATATATATATATATATATATATATATATATATATATATATATATATATATATATATGCATTTAAAACATGATTTAGATTATTGTTATTACTTTTTATAATTGTTTGTTTAAAAATTACAATATTTGTAACAATTGAGAATAACACTATTTGTTGTTTAGCTTAAATAATAAAAATAATTAAGTTTATTAATTTGTAAATTTAAATATTGATTTTTGATGTAATAATTACAACTCATAACATTTGTTTCTTTAAAATTATTGTTGACTAATGAATTAAAATAGTGATTAAAAAGTGACGACTTAAAGTGATTTAACGTTTTCGCCTGCCTGATATGAGTAGGTAAGGAGTTCCAAAGTACAATGGACTTGACAGTAAAGGAGGAGTGAAAATATTTTGTTTGATGGGTGGGAATATTGAGGAGGAGTTTGGAATGGGAGCGGAGATCTTGCCTATCATAATTGTGGAAAATATAATTGTTTTTTAAATAACTAGGGTAATGGGAATCGAATAAAATATTATATAGTAAGGAGAGTATGCGAAAATCACGGCGATAACGTGGGAGCCACTTAAGCTTGAGACGGTATTCAGTGATATGGTCATATTTACGTAAGCCGAATATGAACCTCAGCGAAAGATTTTGGAGGCGCTCAAGCTTATTAAGTTGGTCTTCAGTTATGTTGGTGTAGCAAGCATCAGCATAATCTAGAAGGGAGAGAAACAGGGATTGAGCTAAAACTACTTTGGTTTGGGTAGGAAGAACGTACCGGAGACGTTTTAGGGAATGCCAGGTAGAGAATACTACCTCCAAATCCCAATGTAACATTAGTGTCTGCAACCCAAGAACTTAAAAGTACAAGAACAAAGTAGTACTGAAAGCAATGGGCACAAGTCCAGTTAACTGGAAATTAGACTATAGCAAAAGCCGTGTAATAAGCAATAACAGACACTACCTAGTTACTAAGGAAGCAAAGAAACATTTAGAGCATAAGTGAGACAAAACAGAGCCAAAAGAACAAGACATAGACATACAATAAGAAATCAGCTTAAAAATTAAAAATGCTTAGCAACAACTAATAAAACTATCTACTATGAGACAATGGATAAGAAGGTAAGCAAAAGCAACAATTGAAGCAATAATTGGCTGTTCTGTAAAAGTAAAGCTTACTTGGCTTTAACATTCCTTTTTGTTCTAGATGTTGCACGGCCCGGCTCAGTCTTGGAATTGGTTGTAGCTTGCTGCCTAGATCCAGGTGAAGAAGTTGGATACTTTATGGCATCAAGGTCCTCCATGCTATGCACACGGTGTCTAGAGCCATCTGGTCCAACCACAAGGATAACACCATTACTTGTCCAGCATTTGGACTGACCATAACGCTCTCGTGCAGTCAAAAATACAGAGTGTCGTTTTCTTGTCAAGAACTCGGAGATTGTGATTCCAGTCTGCTTTAAATTAGTCTTCGCATTCCAAATTCTTGTGCGTAGAGCCAGATCATGGAATTTCACAACAATGGGCCTAGGCTTCTCCTTGTGTTGGCGGCCCGGTCTACTGCAGTACTTAATCGAAGATGAATCAATACCAGTTACACGAAGCTTGGAACAAATCAGGTCTGACACAGAAGCACATAGGTCATTATTACTCTCAGGGACACCGTGGAATAACAGAATTTTTCTGCGGCTTCTCGTTTCCATCTGATCATTAAGGTCTGACAGCATTTGCACCTGAGTTTGCAGAGATTGCAGAGCATTGACCACAAATACTTTAAAGGTGTTAAACTCACGGCTTAGCTTGGCAGAAGGACTTTCACTGTGCTCAGATGTAGCCGCAGTCTGGAGATCTTGCTGGAAGGTGGCTATCCGAGAATTGAACAACTGTGTCATCTCTTCAATGGATTGTTTGATTCACTCCATGGTGATAAACAAAAAAGGAAGTATAATTTGCAATTTCCGTAAAAAAAAAAAAAGTGAAAGTGAGTGAAGATTGAAGTGCAATATTACTACAGTGTAACTATTATAGGAAATTTAATATACTGGTAGGTAAGGACTACTTATTTAATACATAATAGGGACTCAAAACTTAAAAAAAAATATTTAATTGTTAATTTTAAATAAAGAGCAATATAAAGTATGTCTTGACTTTTTGCACACCTACCCGCGAAAAAAAGTATTCAAAGTATTCAACATACAAATTTTTGTGTCTAAATAACTGTCAATATTACATAAACTTAAGTGACTAAGAGCTATTTTATGTTGCTTATTTTAAATTTATATTGTTAAAAGGTTAAAACTAGATATACTATAGTATTAGAAATTGAAAAGAATTTGATTGTAATAGGTGCCATTCGATTTCAGTACTGAAGAAAAAATATAGTTTACAGTTTGATGAAAAGGTCAAGTTTTTGTACTTTTTTTTATAAAATTTATATTTTAACGTAAAATTGAATTCATTTTACTTAAAATTAATTCATTATTAGATATTTCAATATATTATTTATTATTTTACAATCGTGAGGAACAATTTTAAGGATTTAAATACCTTTTATTGTTGGGGTATAGCATACCCCACCTAGTACAGCATGGTGAGATTAGTCACCTTGTACACGGAGGGTTAAGTACGCGATTTTAAGGTGACACACAGGCGATTAAGATCGTCGAGCCATAAGTCCGCGTACTTACTTACTCGCACGTCTATCACCCCTTTAAGGCACAGTTTCCGACAACGTACTCTGACATTGGCGATTCACTAAGGAGCCATTTTTGAAAAAGAAGAAGTAGAAAAGCAAGTAATACATACTTCCATACTTACTTAATATTATAAATGCGAAAGTGTGTCTCTTTGTCTGTCTGTCCGTCTGTTTGTCCGTCTGTCTGTCTGTCTGTCTGTTTGTTACCTCTTCACGCCCAAGCCGCTAAACCGATTTTGCTGAAATTTGCCATGGAGATACTTTGAGTCCCGGGAAAGGACATAGGATACTTTTTGTCCCTGAAAAATGTACGGTTCCCGCGCGATAAACGAATTTTGGCGCAACGGAGTTGCGGCCGTCATATTGTATTCACACTACGAATATATTCACATAATATTATATTCACTCATTTCATTTATCAGGATGTTGTATAAAATTGCCTTAATTTAATTCATTGTTTACGACATTCACAACGAAATTAATTATTTTTCTTGCCAAGGAAAACGGAAAAGGAAAAGGACTAGAAACATCCTGTAAAAGATTTTTAAATAGCAATATTGCTGTCTTGTTCAGAGGCGGCGCAAGACGCAGGCGATGTGGGCGACCGCCCACGGCCTCGCGCCTCTTGGACGACGAGGATTTTTTTGGGGTTTACGTGTTTTAAGACTCATTTTTTATGTATAAAAAATGATTGTCTAAAAACAATAATTCTTTTTCTCAAGAAAATCTATCCACTTGCGTCATCCATTAGGGGGCCTCGCAAAATCTATCTCGCCCACATAAAATTTAGGTCTTGCCCCGCCACTGGTCTTGTTATTGCTATTTCAACGTTAATTTTTGGTCGCTGTTTGGACTAGAGCAGCTCAACCTGCGGCCCGCCGGGACTTTTTCAGTGACCCGCGTGAAGTACGCCATTTTGAAATTTACGTCCACTGGCAAAATGGTGTAGTCGTCGTGAAAGTTGTGAAATTTTTTCCACTTTTAAATTGCTAATTTTGAAGAACATTATTTTTCTAACCCTAAAAATTTTTTGTTGCGGCCCGCGACACCAAAACTAAAACGTGTTTGTGGCCCATACAAAAAGGTTGAGTACCACTGGACTAGATTTAACTCAATTAATGTTTCATCTTTGTCGTCCACTTGCATTCAAATATTCATTAAATTCTTCTCCTTTTAAACAATTAAGAAACAATTAAGTGGGGCGAAAGGGGAGATTGTAATTAATTAAACACTGTTTTTGTTCACTGTTCACAACAAATGGGTAAGAAAGGATGTAAGGGTTGAATTTTTTTAAATCATTAGGTATTTGACGAAGTTGAAATAGAAGCACTATTATAACCATCGAAATACCATGCTTTGGAAGAGTAAGTGAGTCAAAAAAAGTACTTTTTTGCGGGAAAATGTACGGTTAACGCGAAATTCCTTATTTATGCGGGCGGAGAATAGCGGAATGCCTAGTTCACAATGTCCATACTAATATTATAAATGCGAAAGTGTGTGTGTCTGTCTGTTACCTCATTAGTCATTAAGCTCAAACTGCTCAACCGATTTTGATGAAACTTAGTATGTAGATGTTGTGGGTCCCGGGAAAGGAAAAATGTACGGTCACCACGTGACAAACGAATTTAGGCGCAACGGATTTGCAGTCGTCATCTATTAGTATAATTTACTTTATTGTTTCTTCTGAATGAATATTATTCCAATTTTATGTCAAGATCACAAAGAAGCATTGTAAGGGTCTCGATACCCTTGACATGGAACAAGTGTCATCTTATGCCCTCTCTATTGTAACCATGGTTGAAACTAGGTAAGAAGTGTAACTACATAATACAAGATGAAAATGCCGGCAACAAGCGCGTAAACATTTCTTAATATTTTATGTGACTACTTACTTATGCTTTATGCGACCTTTATATAGAGTTCATTAAAAAGTAGCAGCGTTCAAAGAGTTACTTTTTAAACTTTTGTATGGGCAAACTTATGACGATGGATCATTTCTCATACAAACATAGAAAATTCAATTCAAACATTTCTCATAGAATCATAGAAGTCTAAAGTTACTCTTTCAGAGCAGCTTCTTTTACAGTGAACACATTCCCACCTCTTACTTTTATCACTTTGTTTTGAATTTTGATGTACCCTGTAATAACTAATACATGATACAAATTTTTACTAATCATTATTGCCTGTTTACATTATTCCAATCCAGTAATACAATCCAGCCCTGGATTGCTACTGGAATAATGTAAACGAGCACTGAAATGCATTGGAATGCAATTCAATACATTCTAGTGGCCGTTTACATTATTCCAGTGGGCAGTTGCAATACAGAGCTGGATTGCATCAATGGATTGGAACAATGTTAACCGGCAATAATGCTATTAGTAAGAATTTGCATCATGTACATACAGGGTATATTAAAACAAAGTGATAAAACTTTAAGGTGAGAATGTGTTTACTGTGAAAGTAGCAGCTCTGAAAGAGTAACTTTAGACTTCTATGTTTCTATGAGAAATGTTTGAACGCCATTTTGTCCAAAAAAAAGTTGAAATAGTCACTCTTTAAACGCTGCTACTTTTCCAGTGAACTTTATGTAAAGGTCACATAAGTCATAGAATATTAACAAATTTTCATACGCTTGTTGCCGGCATTTTATATTCCATTTTAAACAAGAAATACTTATATAATTGGCTCTGAATTTACACGCGCCAAAAATGTATAAAAATAATTTCACCAAAGTCTTAGATACTGCAAATTGCAATCCAGCCACGATTGGTCAAAGGAATTTCAAATTCAGAATATAAAATATTATTTTGAGTACGACAAATTTTGTCGTAATAAATTCGCTTGCAATTTTTTACAGATGTATTAATGTTAGTAAGCTTTTGAGAATTACTAGATTCAAATTCTATATTAAACATAAAATCATATTATATCACAGAATATACATTAAAAATGTAATATTTTAGTAAGTAAGTAAGTACTAAGTACTTTAGTAGACCGTATATTAAGCAAGAGAAATAAAATCGGCCAAGTGCGAGTCGAACTCGCGCACGAAGGGTTCCGTGCCGCTATAGAGCAAAGATAGGCCAAAATTTTAATTTACTTTAATTTTAACAAAATTTTAATTTTATTATTAATTATTATAATATATTAAAGTACAAATATAATTGAGGATTTTGTGAAAATTTCAAATGTCTATCTGTTGCCATTATCAATATCGAGCAAAAAGGGCCAAAAAATTACGAGCCCCCCTTAATTAATATTAATTTTATTTTGTTTTTAGTATTCGTTGTTATAACGGCAACATATATACACAATCCGTCAAAATTTCAGAAATCTAGCTATAGTGGTTCTTGAGATACAGCCTGGAGACAGACAGACAGACAGACAGACAGACAGACGGACAGACAACGAAGTCTCAATAATAGAGTCCCGTTTCCAAAACCTAAAAAATGTAACATGCAAAAAAATCCACAAGACTAGCAAGTAGAAACGCTAAAAGAAAGCAGCGAAGGAGCATTTTTATAATTGCTTGTAATGTAATGTTACAGAGTCGATCATTACATCAGTGAGGGAGGAGAACCGAGCATTACAATGCGCACCTTGTAATGATACAATGTGTAATATCTTGATACAACTTGTAACATCAATGCTACGTGTCAGTGAAGCAAACTTGCTATGGAATGCTCAATCGAATCTATAATGTTACATTACTCGTGATTGCTCGTCAGTGAAAGAGGTAGTATTGTAATGTAATGCACAAAGACGAATCTATAACGTTACATTACACGCGAATGCTTCCGGTGAGGGAGAACCTTTAGTATATTATATACTTACGAATTAGGATGTTCCACTTTTCTGTGTTCGAACGGGTTGTACGCTTTCTCGTTGATGACATCTTTGGAGCCCAAGCTGAGTGTCGACTGAAATCCGGGGTTTGATGCTAGGTTGGCCCTGAAATATGATTCCACTTTAAATATAATATGACCAGGGCCGTAGCTACCGGGCCACCCCCGGGCCACAGGGGCCCCATGCGGTAGCTAAAAAAAATAACTGCTGGACCGATTTGTATGTAATTTGGCACAGATAACAATCTAAAAATCTGGAGAATGAACTAAAACTCCTTAAATAATGATAAAAAAAATAACAGGACTAACTAGTCAATGTTGCTGTCTATGTCTTATAAGTCGGAAAAGCTATTTCACAGACTATAACAGTTAATACGTTAGTATTTTCTTAACCTTCGTTTATAAATTGTTATTTTTAACAAAAAAAGATAAAGACAATAATATTCTTAAATAAACAAAAAAGTATCAAATAATTATTTCTCTTCAATAGTGTTTTTTTCATAATTCGCCTAAGCCTAAATAACTTTCATATATTACACAGCCGAAGATAGATCCTGCAAACCTGTTAATTATGTTATTTTTCTCGTTCGTCGTGTTTATGAATTAATCCAAGGTTAAGGCTACGTTTCCACCAGAGATGTGAGATATCGTATTTTGCATACTCGATGTGAACTGAATATGAAGCATATCACTTCGAACTAATAAAAAGTTGGAGATTATCATTCTAAGAGTTACCAAGTGGTTTTCCGATGAATCTGTAATAATCTGTGTCTTTATAAGAAGTCAATATTATTCTTAAATATTCAAAATACAGTGCGAGCATTTTTCATTTAGCGCCTAGACTAAAAAGGTCAATGACCGCTACTGCCTCGTTTCGCCGAGTACAGTATAGCTCTTTTTATTTCTGACTCAGGAGCCGGATATTAGTAAGACGTAGTTTGAGCTAGTGTAATAGCAGTATTAAAGTAGTGACTAGTTTATAACTACGCCTTACTAATAATATAATACGAAAACAGAAATAAATGTCCAGGCGTACTTTATGTCCTCAGTGTGGTTCAATAGAACTTTATTTCGTCTTAGGGCCTGTTTCACCACTTCCTGATAAGAGCCGGATAGGCTATCCACAAATTATCTGACAGATACCCCATACAATCTGTCAAGTTAAGTGGTGGATAGCCTATCCGGCGCTTATCTCGATAAACAAGAAAATTACTTACGTTGAATTAAAATTTTCTAATACGATAGTGCCTTTGGTTTCCTTCCCCATGTTGGCTGCTTATTCTGCAACAAAAATACAATAGATACTGTAATTATAAATTAACAGTCTTGTTAACGTTGGCTTCGCCCATGTTGAACGGAATTAGATCCCCTTTTTTACCCCCTAAGGGTGGAATTTAAAAATTTAAACGATAAAAAATATTACTTCATATTTCTACAAAATAATATTTATATACACAATTTTGAATCATGTTCACAAGTAATATTTAAGTATGTAAGTACTATCAACTTTAACTTTGAGCGAAGTAAAATTTGAGGCTCGTCATATCTCTAGAAGTTGATAAACATAACATTTTGTTAAGTATGTTTCTCATTACTCAGTAAATATGAAATATTACTTATTTGATAAATATTTTAGTAGGTATTTACTGTACTAGCATCGGTTTCGCATGATTATCATTTAAATATAAAATTATCCATCCCTTGTACCTAACTAAAAACCTCTTAATAAAAATAAAAAAAAAAAAAACACTAAAAAGACTGCCTAGCAAGTAGCAACTTACAAAAAGGACTGAAATCCCACCAAAAACATTTCACGTGAAATTAATTACCTCGACGACCACAAAAGGTTTGCCCTGTGAAAAAGACATCAGATCTAATGTAGAGCCAAGCTTCTTAATCTACGCGACTAATTCTATCGACCCTAACTCCAACAAATTCGCGCTTTGCTGTTTCGCTACCGTCATGGAGGTGAGGCGGTTTCTGATCTGAAGTAAGTAACGAAACAGCCAAGCCATACATACTTACTGATATGTATAATTTGTTGTAGTTAGGGTCGATAGAGTTAGGCCGCGTAGATTCAGAAGCTTGGCTCTACATTAGATCTGATGTCTTTTTCACAGGGCAAACCTTTTGTGGTCGTCGAGGTAATTAATTTTACGTGAAATGTTTTTGGTGGGCTTTCAGTCGTCGTTGCAAGTTGCTACTTGCTAGGCAGTCTTTTTAGTGTTTATTTTTTATTTTTTATTAAGAGGTTTTTAATTAATGTCCATCCCGTGTAAACTTTTATGTCCTAATTCATAAAATTGGTGAAAGTCTTCCATTACCCCCCCCTACTAAACTTATTTTACGGCGTATAACCATCGGCGTATTTTAGATATCAATAAAATCTAAAGTATTAAACCTATTCAATTTAGATTTTGTATATTTAATAAGTCTATTATTGACATCATTACCTGAGAATATGAACTATCTGGTACATCGGAAACCAATTCTATGAGGGTCAACTTCCACCCGGGGTAGAAATTGACCCTCATAGAATTGGTTATACAGGGTGTAACAAAAATAAGTGATAATACTTTAGGGTGTGTACGTGTTCCTTGTAGAGACTTTACTGTGAAAGTAGCAGCGCTGAAAGACCAAAATTTTTTTTCACTTTTGTATGGGGATACTCGTGACGCTCGGGCCCTTGCCCATACAAAAGTGAAAAAAAATCGTCTTTCAGCGCTGTTACACACTGTATAGGGGATGGGGGGCGCAAATTACAAGTTTATGAATTTTTTTATTGGTTGTATACTAAACTTAGATTACATACCAAATTTCAGCTTTCTAGAACTTCAGGAAGTAGCCAAACATTTTGATGATCATCAGTGTGTCAGTGAGTCAGTGACGAAATCGGCGTATTTTAGATATCAAAAAAACCTAAATTATTAGAGCTATTCAATTTAGACTTTGTATGTTTAATAAGTCTATTGATGACATCATATCCTGAAAATATAAACTATCTGCTACAATGGAATCCAATTCTATGAAGGTTCAAAAAAACGACAAAACACTTCGAGAAAAGGTAGTTAGTGCCCTTGCGCTTCGCTTGGCTCGTCTCGACGGGGACAGTACCGTGTCGTCAGATACAGTAACTTGATCTATAATTGCAATCAGCTTCAAAATGATCTACGTGTTTAGTGTTACTAGGTAATTTGGTTTATCGTGAGGAAACCGTATATTTTTCCGGGATAAAAACTATCCTTTGTCCTTTCCCGGGATTCGAAGTATTTGCATACCAAATTTCATCAAAATCGGTCCTGCTGTTTAAGCGTGAAAAGGAGATAGACGAAAATTCGCATTTAAATTTTAGTAGACAAGAATGAATTTAAATCGTTGTGTTTATTTCGGAAGCCGCTGTACAAACTTTTACATACAAAAAGCTGCATAATTTCAATTTTCAAAATGGAACCAGCAATTTCATTAACGCAGAAATCCCTTAAACCGTAACGCGTAACAACAGAATCACACGATCAAAAAGGGGTAACGGACAGAAAGACTCACAGACCAACGGAAATACATCTACAGAAAATAGAGAAACTAATAAAATACGCGAAAAAGAATAAAAAAATACGGTCGAATTGAGAAACCTCTTTTTTGGAAGCCGGTAAAGATTATTCAAAATATTAGCACAATAGATACTGTCTACTCTGATATTAGTACGTATATACACGCATTAGTGTCCAGTCAAGTTCAAGTATAAAAGAACTGGCGAGCACCGTGTGTAAATAAATATAATAGCGCGAGCGTTACAATGTTATTATAATGACACCTGGCCTAGTGAGAATGTAATGTATGTCTGTTGATAGTGACTGCGAGTGAATTAGATATTCCGAAACCGCTACTGCAGCTCAATGAATGAGGTCAAAGACCATGAAAAGTCACCAGTCGTTGGCAAAGAATATAAAATAATATTTTTTTGTTGCCTACCTGATAGTAACGTGTCATTATTGTAGTTGCGATTGTTTTCCTTCTAGCAATCGGTTTTATTTGGATTTGAGTATTTCTTTAATAGGGAACATGCAAATATAATATTTATGAAAATTTTGCTATTAAAATGTTAAAAAAATATAAAAGAAGTACAAAAGAAGGCTGCAAGGTTAATATTTTATAAAACATTGTTTTTTACAAAAATTACGAATTAAAAGTAACTTAAAACGGAACGGATTTCAAAACATCAATCAGCGTTCAGTACACCTGCTATCCCCGCGTTCCATTTAGCGTTCAAAACTATCAAAACGCTCAAAATGCCTCCTATTTTGAGCGTTTTGATCGTTTTGAACGCCAAATGGAACGCGGGGCAGGACAGTAGTGACGTCATACAGACTATAGATTCATTTTGGCGCCAAAATTTAAATTGACAATTTTAAACCGCATTTTTTGCAGTAAATTCCAGTATTTTAATTTTTAATATACTTGTGATCTATTCTACATGTAGTTCTTTAAAATAAACACAAAACTAAAAATATCGCATCTTCCCTATTTCACTAATATTCTTTATACAACCGTACCGCAACGTAAAAGTAATAAATCATTACCTGGGATTCAAAATAACTTCATACCAAAATTCTCCTACATTAATTCAACGGCTTTAAAGTGTACATGCGGATATTATATTGTATACACTTTGCAATATTAGTATGGAATACTTTTGATATACAGGGTGTCACAAACAGTGCGCTGTGAAAGTAGCAGCACTGTAAAAGAGCCAATTTTTTGTGATTTATATGGGCAAGCGTGCCAGTGCAGCGCCATGAATTTTCCCATCCAAAGCTACTCTTTCAGCGCTGCTACTTTCACTACATAACTTAAAGTATTATATATTTAGTATATATATTTGTTACACCTAGTATAATATTTAACTCTGAAAAAATTATAAAAGTAATATTATATTGTGACAGAATATTTTATGTGCGCCAATCGCTTTACAATAATTATTATTTTTGCACGTGTCTGAGATTACTAAAGATTTCAAGTAACAAAAGATACACAACGAGCGAATCGATTTGTACAAGCAAAGTACATATATAAATATTTTTCGTTCGATTTAACAGCCTTTCAGAAGAATGTACCATCAAAGAAATTTATTCATAAGCAGTTAACGGGCCTACGTCATTTGGTCGGATTATGTCAATTCAATATTAGTGGTGATCTGTCGGCTAGGTTTGACATATCGCGACCAATTTACATAAGCCATCTGCCTATGAATCAAGTTCTCTGATTGTGCAATGAACATAATAACAATAATCTTTAAATAGTACCTACAAATAGGAAAAATCGCAAATTGGCACGTATTTTTTTCTATCAAGGTGTATGATAGTTACCATAAATGTTAAGCAATGTTCAATGTATATCCCCAGTCTTCCACGAATAGACTATTTCAAGACTAAAATCAGCCAAATCGGTTCAGCCGTTCTCGAGTTTTAGCGAGACTAACAAAATTTAACATTCAATTTTTTTATATATTTTTTTAAAACACAAATCTATCACGCAAAACATAATTAACAAAAATAACTTCCAAAAGAATATAAATTACAATGTTAACAACCGGTTGATTACCCTCACATCTCGTGATGTCTCATGTCACTCGTTCCGGAGGTAGACGCTCAAGGCTGTGCATTTTGCAATAAATAACAGCCGTATTGCACGTACTGGTTTACTACACTATTATTGCTAGTATGTTTATATACTTTTAAGTGGATAAACATACTAGGTATACTTGATAGTAAGGGGCGATTTCACCAAAGAAATGGAACCCGTTCATATATGAATTTTATTTCACCAACATAAACTGAACCCGTTCACAGCGATTCCAAGTTTTATCTTCTGAATGCCCAAAGTCCGAAGTTTAACGTCATAAAACCCGTTCAAACCCTGTCATGGCGGAACGAAAAACATAGACAAAAGAAATGTCAAGATGACAGTTTGGACACATGCGTTTGGTTAGTTTATGTATTGTTTCTTGCTATTTTGTAGTTAAATTTACGTGAAAAGGATTTAAAATGATGAAAATAATATGTAAAATAATCGCGTGACGTCACGTAAACTTAGATTTAATAATCGCGATCAAAAGAAGTTTGTGAAATCTATTTGATACAGAACGAGATTGACGTCACCGCGTGAACGCGTTAAATGAGAACTAAGTTTTATAAAACGAAGTTTTGAGTGTGCCTGGTGAAATCCCACCTTAAAAGTAAGTGTTTTCCCGCAACGTAATGCGAAAACGCGGCGGGAACGCTGCATCACTTTTATTGGCTTCACTTGTAACTATGTAAGAAAATCTTGGAATCTTAATTTGACCCACTTCCCGGTCTTCGATCAGGACGAAATGTTGCACACGCTCTGAGTTCTGATGACAATACATGACGAGCTAAGGCCCGTATTTTTGGTCAGTACTCAAGATGCATCTCGGTCTCAACTCTCAAGACACGGTTCAGGCTCTGTGATTGGTTGGCTGTCAAAATTTGGACCAATCACAGAGCCGAACCGCGTCTTGAGACCAGGTCGTATCTATATATCATCGCATCAAGTACTGACCAAAAATACGGGCCTAAGAGACCTCATTACAAATCCAATATGGCGGCCTCTATTTGAAATGCACCCCCATGATATGGGTATCAACTGAAAGGGTTTGCTGTCAGAAATACGAAAAAATAGTCACGTGACTTAAATCCAACGTGGCGGACATCCAAGATGGCGGATTGGCTTAAGGCGTGCTAAAAGCGTGTTTTTAGGTGTGCTCTTATTTATTATGTCGTGTTTACATTCCACAAAATCGATCTAGTCGTTTTATATGGACTAAATAAACCTCTAATATCATTAATATAAATTTAATGCTAGTGAAGATGGGAAGTGAATGAACTCCAAAAGTACTAGACCAACCACTACCAATAAAATCGCTGGATACAGCGAGCGTAATAATAGCTAGGGTACCTATCGATGTTAGTGTAACAGTTTGTTTCGAATATACAGGGTGTAACAAACAAAGTAATAATACTTTAGGGTGTGTATGTGTCCCTTATGTAGAGTTTACTGTAAGAAGTAGCGATGAAAGAAGAATTTTTTGTGTGGGCAAGGGCTCCAGTCTCATGAATTTTCCCATACAAAAAATAAAAACAGGATAACTCTTTCAGCGCTGCTACTTTCACGGTGAACTCTATGCAGGGTACTCACACATACCCTAAATTACAATCACTTTTTGTTACACTCTGTGTATAATGTAATATATGTACAACACAACATATTTATGAATCAGTCCCAAAAACTTTAAATTTAATGTGCTAAATGTATTTGGGATTTCTCAGAAAAAACGTTGCCCCGTTTCATAAATGCTAATGTAAAATTTAATTGACAAAAAATCTCAGAATACGGTAGGTTAGTTTTTGTCAGAATTATTAAGGTAGGGCTGCTACATTACGAAAAAATATTTTTACATCTTAATTTTTTGGGAATCAATTTTGCTTCATTCTAAAATTATGACCTGTAATTATAATATGATCATTATTCTCGAAATTTGAGAAATTACCATGTCTACTGTGATAGCAGAAATTCAAGAGAACAAGAATATTGGCAGCTTTTGTCAATTTTTTTTTGATTTCCTTTGAATTTTCAATATGCCACTTTGCTCATTCTTCCGTAGTTATAAACATAATATTGTCTTTTTATACTAAAGTAAGTTTACAAGTTATGATGAGGTAACGCGTCGCCATCAGACAAATTGATTCATAGGCAGAGTGCGGACCTACTTTATTGGTCGTGTTCTGTCAACTGGGTTTCACACAATCCAACTAAAATACGTAAGTCCATCTGCCTATGAATTAGTTTCCTGATAGTACTATCAGAGAAGTTGATTCCTAGGCAGATGGCGGACCTAAGTAATTTGGTCGTGTTAAGGCCATCCCCCGAGCAAACGACCTTGAACATACATATTTTGACGCGTTGCCGAGACCGCACAAAAATCCTGTTTATTTACTTATCTTAGTTCAAAATTGATCTTAAAAAATATTAAACGAGGAATATGTAGTACATGAAATTGTCTACCTATTGTCGTGTGTTTCAAATAAACGTAATTTGTAAATACTAGGGAGATGCTGAAAGTATGCTTCAATTTTAATAAATTGGTATTACTTTGGAAGCTAATATCATGAGTATAATAAACAAAAATAGAAAATTTAAAACGGGGAAAGGAATGTTGATATACTGCAGATTATTGCTGTATTTTTATTATAACTTTGTAGCTCTTAAATTATGAGTTTATAAGGCTAAAAAAAAATACGGTAAATTACGGAATCTCCGTAGGGGAAGGCCCTTAAGTCAAACTCATCCGACCGATCACTGTGTGTGATGGCTTATGTCAATTCAATGTTAGCTATTGAATTGACATAAGCCAACCACATGACGTAGGTCCGTCAACTGCCTAGGAATCAATTTCCTCGATTGTACAATATGTTTTTAGCTACTTTATAGTATTGAAAGTGTGTCAACCATAGAGATATTTAACACAGTCTTGCTAATGATAGAAAGTTGTAAAGTGAAGTAGCTTGAAATGGGCCCTTAGATAATTGGACGGATAATGAGCGAAAGAGCCTCTCTGTCATTCCTCAGATTCTCTGGATTTTTATACAATATACATTTGTATAAAAACTCTTTGACTCCTGGAAAAGTCATCCTTACCTTGTATGTCCATTTCTGCCTCTCAAAGAATCCTCATACCCTTCTAAATCGGTTTATCAGTTTAAACGTGAAGAAGCAACAGACAGACACATTTATAATAGTTGAAATTTCGGCGCAATAGATTTGGCAGCGTCGTCTAATATATTTTAAAACTATAAGCGCGTGTTCAGACCAAACTAACTATACGCCGCCGAATGTGAGCAGGCTCACTGTGAGCCCCAGTGTGAACGTGAAAATATACGGTATCGAATGTCCGCGCCTACGCCTAGCGTAATGGCGTATTAGGTGTAAACGAAAAAGTGAATATGTATGGAAATACATTAAGCTGCGTAACGTTCGCTCACATTCTGCGGCTCACAGTCGGTTTGGTGTGAACACGGCCTAATAGGTTTGTTGCGTAAAAATTAACAACTTTTAAGCCAAAAAAGTGTTGTAAAGAACCCATTGTTGTTTTTTTTTTTGTTGGTTAACTGTGTGATAAACTCTGAATTAAGTTTGTTTACACTAGTAACTAGTGTCATCTTCAGTGGACAGAATATGTTGGGCAAAAACGAACTAATAAGGAGGTGGAGTCGCAAGCAACCTTGATGTTTGGCAACAAAAATATTCTTGTTTCGCAGCTGGTTCTTAACCGATTACTAAGTTTTTTTAACTGCAAAAACCCTTCTTAATTAGAAAGGCAGGACTAAAATTTGCACTATGAGACATAATATTATTATGTTTGATAATAACACGGCGTTACAAATAAAAAAAAAATAGTACACGATTTGAAGTATCGTTTATTTTATTTATACTATCGTTTAGTAAAAGTACAAACAAAGTTTATTTCCATCGCGTCTCATTTTTCTTCCATTAGAGCCAACCCACACGTACCACAACCACACGACAACCACAACCACACCACGTGGCCGGGCGTATATTTCGTATTGTAAATGAACTGGACCATTCACACGTACCACATTTTGCAGTCGTTGTCGACCACTTGTGTGATATCGACCACATCGTAACCACATCGCAACCACAAAGTTGCGTCGATACAACGACAGTGCGCGCACACCGCCCGCGCTCTCCCGTCATTACAAATGTCGTCATCAGTCATTACAAATGTCGCACAATATGTCAAAAGATACTAAAAACACCAAATTGTTGACAGTCTTCTATTAACATTTGACTGAAATGTCAACTATGTAAATTGCTAAAAGCTACTGTAGACTGTAATTGTATTACAGTCTACAGACTACTACTAAATACAGACTGTAATTATTGTAAATGTATTTCTTTAAAAATATAGTAGGATTTTTTAAATGTCGCTTTTATAAACAAAACTTAATATTGTAAATGCGAAAGTGTGTCTGTCTGTCTGTCTGTATGTTACTGTCTTCACGCTTAAAACGCTGAACCGATTTTGCTGAAATTTGGTATGGGGATACTTTGAGCCCCAGGGAAAGTACATAGGATACTTTTTATCCCGGAAAATGTACAGATCCCGCGCGATAAACGAAATTTGTCGTGAGTCGTGACGGAGTTGTGGGCGTTATCTAGTTTGTTGGTAAGTTAAGTAACTACAAAAAAATATTATTTCATGCTTATGTTTTTCTTAGACAATATGCCGGAAGCATCACAGATAGCATCCAAGTATATTCTTTGTGTTGTGCTTGCGTAATAACATAACTTAACAGGGTTGTACGTTGACAAGTTTTTAATGCCTTCAAAACAAATATTTTTTACATAACCAAAAATATTTTAAGCAATTGGTACAAATGAAACAGTAATCTTTTAATAAAAAGTATACTGGAAAGCGGCAGCCCTAGGAAAACGACATTGAAGATCTGACATGCGGTACTAGTGGGTAGAGGCAGAGTAAACAGAATTATAGAGTATGCCGACTTGGGAGTGTTGTTTAAATTTTTAAGTTTGACGTATTATGACAATTAAAATATTCGTCGCTATAATAGGGTCGTTACCTACTTAAGCCTATGACATAATAAAGTAGGCACAGGGTTTTTTAAGATATTACATAGCTTTTATCGCGGTCTTTGAGCGCGGCGACCGAATCAAGAAATTCCGTAACGGAAAAAACCTAACACACCCCACTCTGACTGTGAAGATTGTTCTGGCGTTGCCGCGGCCGTGCCGTCTAACGTCATTTCAGTTCAGCAGACTTCGGCACGGTGTTTGTGTGCGTGCGACTAGACGTATGCTAATTATAATTGCATAGTTTGAGAAAAATGCTATGCAATATTATTATTGTATTTCTCTGGGATTACGTTTATAAACATGTTAATTTTAAATTATTTATTACTGCACAAAACTCGACGGGACAGATACGTGGACCGCAATTACAATGGCCGTTTTAGTTGTTGGTTATATTTGGCACATGCGATTAAAATTGTCAGAAATCAATTTTGAAATCTTCATTTCAGCCAGCGCGCCAGCCCTTAACATAGCAAGGCGAAACCCGAAAGAATCGGTACTCACGTCGTTTGGTCCGTTTGTTTACTGGTAGTTATAATATATATTGTGGTAGAGGTATTGAGGAGCCATTTGGTAGTATAAACATTTATATATTGTTGTTTGTAGGTATGTATGGTATAAATGAAGATAATTTCTAAATAGGGTAATAAAGTTAACACTTTTTGAACGTCTACATGAGGCTAACACCAATGTATAAATAAAATATTATTCTAAAACAATAATAACTAGAATGTTGATCTCAAAGGTTGTATTCAATAATTATTTACTTGTATACGATATACCAGTTTTAGCAGTATAATAAATGAGTAGCGGAAAACATATTTTTCTATAAGTAATAAAAAGATTTGTATGTTTTAAGTACAACTAATATAGCCAATCACATCAAATAAACTTAATGATTTTAGGGCAAAAGTGTTGTTATTTTCCTATTTTATATTATTAGTTTTTTGTATTTTAGTATTTTATTTATCCCTTACGTAAAGACTTTTGAATTATTCATTTTTTTATTTAGAAAACAAAATCTCTATCTTTACTGTCTCTCCTCTGTACTGAATTATGATATTTGCAGGCGTAGCATGGTCACTATAGAAGCGGTTTTTTTTCTACGGAAGAATAGACAAAGTGACAGTTAGACAATGGAAATCTGCCATTTTGTCGATAAAATCTGTCAGTATGTCAGATTCTTCCGTAGAAAGAAACCGTTTCTATAGTGACCATGCTACGCCTGCAGCTCTATGGTTCAGGCTTTCAACACGTTCCCACGGCTACGGCTGGTTTTATCGCTAAATCGCGCGCGCTCCAACGGCACTGCCGAAGCGCTTAGTGATAAGACCAGCCTACAGGTGCTCTTCGTAATTGTACCTCATGCTGACATGCTACCTCGAATACTGAATTCATTTTAGGAACTTCATTAATACATTTTCGCTCGCTTTAAGAAGTATTACGAGTATTATTAATTAGGTATCAAAGTCTCAGCCCGATCGGTTTAAAATTGACGAAGTTTCATACAAACATTCATACACTATTTTATCCCCTTGGGGGTAGAATTGATCAAAATCCTTTCTTAGCGGATGCCTACGTCATAGCATCTACCTGCATGCCAAATTTCAGCCCGATCCGTCCAGTGGTTTGGGCTGTGCGTTGATAGATCACTATGTCAGTCAGTCAGTCAGTTACCTTTGAGTTATATTAAATCATATTTAGATTAAGAAAGAATACTAGATGACGCCCGCAACTCCGTTTCGCTGAAATTAGTTAATCGCACGGGAACCATAAATTTTTCCGGGACAAAAAAATCATATGTTCTTTCCCGGAACTCAAAGTATCTCCAAAAAGCAAAATCGGTTCAGCGGTTTGGCCGTGAAGAGCAGACAGACAGACACACTTTCGCTTTTATAATATTAAGTAAAGTATGGATAGGCTTATTATTTAGTACCTACGAGTTACATAGTAACTATTTAGTAATCTATGGTACAAGTAGCAATCTGTATAACAACTACTTCTATTATTCGGAATGAAACTATTCAAGTATTTAAGTGTACAAGCATTTACGTTTTACATAAGTAGTAAATTGGGTGATTATGCTGATGGCGAATATTACATGTAATTGTGGGAAGTTTTGGATGTGTGAAAATGGTTTTTCGTCAGAACATTTAAATTAGTTTGTCTTGCCTGACTAATAATAACTACGAGCATAGACTAATATATCTACGAGTATGTTATTTTAGTGTATGTGTGTTAATTTTAGTAGTATTGTCTCTACATAGAGAACAATATGAACGTAAATTTTGATCTCGACAAGTTTTCTTTTCTGTGTGCTTTACAAAATATCTAGAAGTATTTCAGTTCAAGACTCGATTTACATGCGTTCGCGCGAACGAGCAGTTTGGCCGCTATACCGCGAGATTGCAAGCAAATGTATGTAACGATTTATTTAAATAGCGGCGCGGTCCCGCCTTCATTTACAAAGTACAATTGCTTGCGATCTCGCGGTGTACCGCCAAACCGCGCGTTTGTGCGGACGCAAGCCTAAGGGCTTCCTAAATTGTCTTTGGTCAATGATTAAACTTGGGAGGAAGCATACCAAGCGTTCATAAGAGCGTCCAAACAAAATTTCATAATATTTCGTGACAATATCTATGAAATTTACTATGGTTAGCGTCTTCTGTTAGAGTTGCGGTAGGTTCTTTCATACCCGCAACTCTGCCTTAAGCGAGGAGTGGAGCACCATGGGGTTTAGTGGGTAGACAGAGCAGAGAGTCCCACATACCCTGGACGATATCCCCAATTCGCCGGGGATGCGTAAAGCATTTAATTCCTCATGTTATCGTCTTGCATCATAGATTTTAAGGTTCCAATTGTAACCAAGTTACAGACAAAGGTTCTGAGCGCATTGTTGATGATTGCAACATTTAAATACCGCTTACGCGTTCCGTCCTGCAGGAAAAAGTTGATCCAGTAGTAGAATTATAACAAAGTAGTTCTTGTATTTTGGGAATTGGACATTTTTGGACTAGCTATTGCACTTTTAATAATGTAGGTTACATAATGGTCCTACTCCATATCAAATGTCTTTAAAATAATCGTCAGAATCGGGACATATAGGGCCTTAAAAGGCTGGCTTTAAGTTTTTAGTTGTTTTTTAAATGGTTTAATTTCTTCGGACTTCGGAGTACAAATAATAATCAATGAACCCTTATGGCCGGTTTACATTATTCCAATGCAGTTATCCAATCCAAAGCTTTTTTTTTGCAAAATTGCATTCCAGTGCATTCCAGTGCCCGTTAACATTATTCTAATAGCAATCCAGCAGTAGTCCAGCGTTGGATTATTAGAATAATACTACAGTGAGAGAATAGGAATTATTATTAAATTGTTTAGTCCTTCCGTCGATTCTCCTAATGCTTTGACAGTTAATCCTGCATATCGGATATGTGTACCGGACCCTTATGATCTAGCGTGTGATCCGAGGCCGTGTCATTGTTGTGTATCCGCCATTCACTTCGTCTTATTATAGCTATTGCATCAATAATGAACCTTATTGTATTAATAATAAGGTGCAGAGTTACACTGGTTTATGAACTGTATTGGCTAAATGTACTCTAAAGTCTAAATACTTTACTTTGTAAAGGTTTGGTTCTCAATATTTTAATGAATCATTGAGTGAGTGGTGAGTAACGTATCATATTGATGTTGACGTAAACCGAAAATCATCAATCATCAATAATCATGAAAAATAAAATATTTCCCAGTGATTTTTCTTTCGCGACAAAATTATTGAGATAATGTAGAGCAGAGGTTCCTGAACTCTTTTGTTTTATAGACCACTTTCAATATTTTGCTGGCGCTTCAAAATACAATTTTGTTTCCAAACCATATAGATAAATACAGGGTGTAACAAAACTAAGCGATAATATTTTAGGGTGTGTATGTGTTCCTTGTACGGTAACCGGGGTAAGCGCCCCGGCGTTACGAGTTTCCCCATACAAAAGTAAAAAAAAGGTCTTTCAGCGCTGCTACTTTTACAGTGAACTCTCTAAGAGGAACACGTACATATCCTAAAGTATTATCACTTAGTTTTGTTACACCCTCTATAGATAAAATATTTTAATTGAATAGCGGTAACAATTTCACTTGTGACAGAGTGATTAAAATTTGTTAAGCTTCCCAAAACTATTTCAGTTAAAATGATATTTTTTTCTAACTGAGTGACTAAAATAAAATCCCTGTGTATCAATAAAAATAAATGAAACCATTAATTCTAGGATTAATAATAATATCTATGGACGCTTCACACCACGTCAGTCTGGCCCCGTGCTAAGTACCTGAAGGACTTGTGTTACGGGTACCAGACAACGGAAATATATTTAATACTTTTATACTATACATATATTTAAGATTTTTATTATATGATACACATATTCAATACACATCCATGACCCAGGAACATTGAAAACTTTTTGTTCCGTCGGCGGGATTCGAACCCGCGACCCCCGGCTTGAGCTGCCACACACTCTTAACCATTGAGCCACAGAGGTCGTTTACATCGGAATAAATTCTAAATCACACATGATACGTGATAAAACTAGTTAATTTTTAATAATATTTTTTCAAAAAAATTTAACCAAATATCATTGGTGTGGCCCTTCGTGCGTGAAACCGACTCGCACTTGGCCGATTATTTTCTTCACTCCGATTTAACGTGACCTTTTTATGGCCTTGTTCAGAAACCTTTTTAGCCCTAAGGACACTTGGATCAGGTTTTTACCTGTTCGCTGTTTCCTTAATGTCAAAGTCCTTGCTTCAAGGTAGCGGTTTGTTAAAATAAATATATTTTAGTTGGTATTTCTACCAAAAAAATATGCAGTCTTCACGACGGTGGCTTCCGTTACTAATTATTCACTAACGCTAGTAAACACGTGTGAACAAATATTTGATCATAATATTATACACTTTTAACAATTATTAATTACAATTATATAAATTATATAAATAATATTTTATACAAAATTCTCGTGGTTGTATACTGTTAGTTGACAATAAACTCCTCCAAAACGGCTGCACAGATTGTCGTGAAATTTTGAGAGCCTACGCTGTGGGGCTGAGAATTGTTCATCGAAATAATGCGTGTCATCACATGCTGCTGCGGTAATGCAAGTTGACTGCATCCTATAATTTAATAAATGTCTTTCCTGTAATGCGGGCAACACACGCGCGGGTGACAAGACGCATGACAGGAAAAGCTTTTTTTCTAATATCTGACAAAAATATTTCTCTATAATATGAAAAAGCCTGAAACAATAACACCGTATATGGCAAAACATCATTCGTCGCATCGGCTATTCTCAAATCGCGGAATTCTGCCTATAGCGGTCATCGATTCCCTGTCAAAAACAATTTTTATACTCCGTCATTCTCTATCACAGTTTAAGTATTATAAATAGATAGAGTTTTAACTTTTAGGCCGCCAGCGCGTGGCCATTTTGTGCTTGTTTTCATAGAAGTAATGTGTGTGTATTTTCTTGAATATTTCTATTTGTCGATCATTTTGAAGCATATTATAATCCTGAAAAGAAACTCATTTAGTTAATGATGTCGATAAACTATAGTTCAAGTAATGTGCATCCTTAAACACTCGTAAAAATCTATGCAATTTTTGTAGCCAAATTATTACTTGATGAGGCATTTTAGCACTAATGCCCTATATAGCACGAATAAAGGATTATTAAACTTGTAAATTATCTTTTAAGCTTACAAAAATACCATTTGAAAAGTCCAAAAAACGTTGTTCAAAAATTACGTATTTAATGTTAAATCCACGTGTTTGAGGCATTCTTTGGCCTTTCTTAAGGTTTATTATTTAGCGGAACCACAAAACTCAACAATATCTAGCATAAAATGTTCACTAAAAACCTTTATTAATACTTTTTTACATGAAATATACAGACCGACTCCTTTGTTATGACCGAGTAGGTCGAACCTAACTTGACACGCTTTTCACGCTTATCACCGATATAAGGCTCTCTCCACTAGTCTAGATCTCAATGTTCTCTATACAAACCGCGATTGACAATGAAGTGACAGATGTTTCTAGCCCGATCTAATTAGACGCAAAAGAATCGTAACCTAGGAATAATTCGCATAGAGCTGAAAATTGGTATAGAAATAGACGTTAAGTACAACATTATAAATAAAACCTCAAAAGTCCCCGGCGATCCTCCTTGTCCTAAAAAATTAAGTCAAGAGTATGAAAATAAGGTATTTCCCGTTTTTTTTCAAACGGTACATTTTATCATAAAAATAAGGTAGGACAAGATTGTAGATCATAGAATTCTGTACAAAAAACATCATAACACTTTTTTTGTACGTCTTACCATTCCTTATACATAGCGGGTTTAATCGTATCTATATACTTATATTATAAAGCTGAAGAATTTGTGGAAGTACTGGTTCGAATTGAAAAATTATTTTTGTGTTGGGTAGTCTTATTTATTCAGGAAGCCTTTAGGCTAATAACATAACGCTGCGACCGATAGTAGCGAAGAAACAGAGGAAAATGTGAAAAAACGGGAAAAATTATTTGAAAGGGCTTATCTCACAAACTGCTGAAGCAATTTTTATGTTATTTGACACAGATATAGAGTAAGATGTGGTTATTATGGCAACCGTTATAATTAACCGTATTTAGAGCCTTATAAACTCATAATTTGAAACCTACAAAGTTATAATAAAAATACAGCAATAATCTTCAGTATATCAACATTCGTTTCCCCGTTTTAAATTTTCTATTTTTGTTTATTATACTCATTATATTAGCTTCCAAAGTAATACCAATTTATTAAAATTGAAGCATACTTTCAGCATCTCCCTAGTAGGTATATACAAATTACGTTTATTTGAAACACACGACAATAGATAGACAATTTTATTAACTACATATTCCCCGTTTTAATTTTTTTTACATCAATTTTGAACTAAGATAAGTAAAAACAATAGGATTTTTGTGCGATCTCGGCAACGTGTCAAATGTATGGCCAAGGTCGTTTGCTCGGGGGATGGCCTTAAGAGCGGCCAACCCGACCATCTTTCCATACAAACGCTCGTACGTGATTATGGCGTTGTAAAGGATCTTTCTTTGAAACTTGTGAACTAATAGATATTTTCTGCACTAAATCTAGGTTTATAAAAAAACGCGAACTCAAAATTTGGAGAAACAAATACAGTATAAGCCTCCAAAATCTGCTTTTTTGCACAAATTTTATCTGAAATTTAGACGTTTATAATATACTTACTACCAGTAAAGGAAATATTTTTTATAAACCTTGCAAATTATGTAATGGAGATTCTAAATGTCAAACATTTTTTTTACAAACTTGTAAGGCCTACTACTAAACACGTATTTCTTGAAACAAGTTTTATGAAATTTCCACACACTATTTACTTTACTAATTATAATTAATAAATAATAATTACTAATTAATAATAATTACTATTAATCGATGAAACAAGAAGCTTTTCGATGACTCCCGCGTTGACGATAGTGGACTGGGAAGGGGCCTCTTAAGCATGCTATTCAGATTTCAGATAGTTTACAGTTACTTATTAGCAAAGAACTTGAGGCGGCCGTAGTTTCAAAACTTTTTGCGACGGAAATAGTTTTTATCACGCAGTCCCATTAAATGAGCAAATATATAGTTTGTGATTCGTGACTGAACTATCTAAACAGGATCCCGTTTTTAAGGCGCGATGTGATACTTATGTCACGGGTTTTTTACATTTGACAAGCATAATATTATTTGTTAGTGTTTTGACAAAAATGTGTTTAAAATTTTATTTTTAACTAGATGAACTTTGTATCACTTTCCTCTTATATACAATACTTAATATAAAAATCTTCCCTGGACTTCCGCGAATATTGTAAGACTAAAATTAGCCGCATTTTATTGTGCAATATTATTGACCGTCTAGGGTTAATATTGGACGCGCCCGCCTTTCAATCTTATTGTCAAATAAATTGTCCAATAAAAGATTGTTCAATATTATTGTAGGTTTAGAGGCTGCCTTATACGAAAGCATTAATCAAATATATGCCGTTAGCTAGGCCATTAAACCTGGTTACTAAATTATGAATATCCTAAAACGTCGCAGAGACGGACCATAAAATCCTAAATGACTACTTTACGACGTCTTTTAGAATCTGCTTTATGAGAACGAGTGTTTCACGTATATAACAGTCGATTTAGTAGTTAGGACGTTAAGTTCCAATTTCACCAACGACTGTTAAAGTTAATGCTCTAATTAGTATCACGCTACCTCTTTCGTTTTTCATTTCAATGAAAGAGACATGACATGACATTTTAACAAGCTGTAAACACTAACAGACGTTGGTCAAATTCGGCCTAAACGTTCAACTGCTAATATTGAAACTGATACTAAAATGTAACAAAAACTTATAAACCAATAGCCAAACGACAGATTTTTGGAGTGCCAATGGCCGCGTTTGAATAGGATATATTATTACTGCAATGTTTCCACGCTAGAGAGTAAGCCGGCCCCTAGACGATCAATTGTGCAATATCACGCTCCAATTTTATTGAACAGTTTATTTGACAATTAGATTGAAGGCGCGCGATGTTCAATATCAACCCTAGACGGTCAATAATATTACGCAATAAAATTGCTCGTCTAGGGGCCCGCTAACACCAGCATAGACGGTAGACCGTAACCAAAATGTTTTGTTCGACGGTTGGCAGCGTGTCTGTCAATATTATGACATGACGTGTGGCAACATGCACAAAATATATTGCTGCCAGACACCCTTAAACTTCCTTAAAGTACATATTATTTCACTTTGAGGTGGTATGGCAGTGGGAACCAACTGTCAAAAACGGTCAATGGAAGACGATATTCCTACACTTACCTCAAAGAAAATAAGACAAAAATGCTGTTTTACTCTTTATCGAATGTTAGGTAGACCTTCAGAACTGGATACCTCCTAAAGTAACCGCGACTGAAACTCCATAGTTGCTGGTCGTTATTACCGCTTTAGGGGTCATATACAGGAAAACTTTCAGCTTTTATAAAATGACGAAAGTTTGGCTGTCGCTGGCTGTTGGGTTAGACTAATCAGGACGCGTTTGATCTTTGGTTTGACATTTTACGAAAATACCATTTTGTATTGATAGAGAACGAACTGGATCAAACAAGAACTGAAGCTGTATGTTGCATTAGGATGCCTGCCCACGTCATACTTTTTGTAGGACCGATACTATCAGGCATTTTTCCGGGACAACTTCCTATGTTCAATGTATCTGCATAAAAAATCTCATCAAAATAGATTCAGCGGCTTAAGCGTAAAGCGACAACAGACACGGACAAACACAATTTCGCATTTATGATAATCACACTATTATAATATTATGTCCGATAACAATTGATACCTACGAATTATCGGACATGGGCGGACATACATAAAACGGTAGAATCGGGTGAGCTCGATTTATATGGTTCCGCCTGATCGCGCGGTTTGGCCGCTACACCGCGAGATCACAACCTACAAGTAATAATAATTATTTTATGTAAGTAAAAGCTCGATCGCGCCGCTATTTAAAGGGCCTCGATAGTCCGAACTCCGAACACCCAAAATATACCTATACCTTGTTCGGATGTACGCAGCGTTTGGATTATAGTATGTAGACATTTTAAAGGCATTTTTGGCAATAAAACAACGTTATTAATAATAAAAACTATATTTTAACCATGCAAAACTTACTTTTGCAAAACTAAATGTATTTCTTATTTAACTTTCTTAAAGATTTCCAGTATAGAACTTTGACGACAAGTATTTAGTGACATTGAAAACGCTTTATCCCTAATTTACGCAAAAGCATTTTTCCGAAATAGAAACATCGACTTCTTCTGTCCATTCCAAGCAAGTATCAGCTTGAGTATGTGGAATATTTGCAACCGGTTCCGGTTGGGAGGTCGTTCGGATTATAGAGGTATTCGGATTAGCTGGGGTTCGGACTATTGAGGCCCTACTGTAAATAGTTACATACCTACTATTGCTTATGATCTAGCGGTGTAGCGGCCAAAACGCGATCCAACCTAACAGAGTCCACTCCCTTATTGTTGACACAAGTCATCAATATTTGACAGATAACAGTGCAGCGGTTTAATCTAATCTTAATTTCATAAGTTGAATTGCATTGGAATGTAGCCCACTTATAATGGGGGAAATGGAACGGATGGCATTTTCAGATATCCTTATCGGTTTTAATATGGCTTGTGCCAAGATAACATGAAATAACCCTAAATCCATCGACATACGATGCAAAAGAGACGTTACTGCCATACATCCAGTTTTGAATTTGGTTCCTTTTACGAAGACAAATACCTACTAGATAGTATTTTTAAAAGATAAAACCGACTTCAAAATTGTACGTAATATGGAATTAAAATTCCCTTTCTCAAAAACTACTGAACCGATTTTAATGAAACTTGCAGTATTCCCTAAGTTGAACAATATCTAGTACAACAAAAATAACCACAGAAATTGGACTTGTAGTTTCGGAGATATGTGAACACAAAAACATAAACATAGAAGCCCGCCGACAAACTGCTGTGCAGTTTGACGGGCCATTAAAATGTAGAAAAACAATTTAGTTCTCAATAAAGATTTTTATTATTTTTATTATTATTTTTAGATACATATTACACATTTGAAATTTGGCACATATTTTGTTCAGACGCTGATATAGACTAACATATACGAAAACTGGGCTGTTCTGGAAATATTACATACATACGGGTCGAATTGATAACCTCCTTTTTTAAAGTCGGTTAAAAATATAGCAACGACAACGAAACACCTAGTGCCAGGGGTTCCCAAACTGTACCGCGAAGGTTGTTCCCCGGTATTATTGATAGCAACCTGAGCGCACGCCATCAAACATGTAGATTTTTTTATCACATTTACGCTTCTATAGAATAGTATTTCGATGCCTTAATTTCAATGTTGCTATTGCATTGCGCCCAAATGCCTATATTTCACAGGAACTGAACTTTTTTCGGGGATAAAAACATTCTTTGCCAACTTCTTTCTTCATACTGGACCTACCGAATTACATCAAAATTGGTATAGTGGCTTAAACGTGAAAAACTGGTAACAAACAAACTGGTTTATTAATTATAATATCAATATGAATATAATTAGTAATGCAATGATAATAGTTATTGCTTAAGAAATAGTTTAGGTTCTTGATAACGCACAATCCAATAAGTGGCCTATTTGTAATAAATCCAAAATGTAAATTATGAAATAGTTGTACGGTAACATAAGTTAGTTTTGTATTTTTTTCCTTCAGCAATTTAAATTGGATCGTTAAATTTTTTCTCACAATAACAGTACCAAATTGCTATAATAACAGAGACGATTTCATACTACTTTTGCAGTATTATTACTAAAAAAAATAGTACGAATTTGCTACAATTTGGATGATGGTTACTGATTAGAAATATTTGTTTGTGACTACGAATAATTACATGCTAAAGCACCGTACCAAAATAATTTTCAGCAGTTGGTAAAAAACTAGGTATATTATTTAGATATTTTACCGATGGCATAAATTTTTAATTAAGCTATTTAAAATTGGAACAAACTGCCCAACACCGCGGCCACAAGTCTATCAATTAAATGTATATTGTGTATATTCTTACGTAAAGATAAGGTTTTAAATAGCTTCCCCTGGTCACGTTGCAATGTTGTCTGACCTTAAGGCCATCCCCCGAGCAAACGACTTTCGCAGTGATCGCACAAAAATCCTATTTTCTTTACTTATCTTAGTTCAAAATTGATCTAAAAAAAAATTAAAACGGGAAATATGTATTTAATGAAATTGTCTATCTATTGTCGCCTGTTTCAAATAAACGTAATTTGTAAATACTAGGGAGATGCTGTCATACTAGGGAGATGATGACACAGTATGCTCCTGTTTTAATAAATTGGTATTACTTTGGAAGCTAATGTCATGAGTATAATAAACAAAAATAGAGAATTTAAAACGGGGAAAGGAATGTTGATATACTGAAGATTATTACTGTATTTTTATTATAACTATGTAGCCTTCAAATTATGAGTTTATAAGGCTCTAAATACGGTAAATTACGGAGCAGCAAAGTTTTTTGCTGTATCTCCGTAGGGGATACAGCAAAAAACTTTGCTGTCGTAGCGACTGGTCTCTTGTTATGTACCATCGAGGAAATTGATTCCTAGGCAGTTGACAGACCAACGTCATTTGGTCGGATCATGTCAATTCAATGTTAACTTGTGATCTGTCGGCTGGATTTGACGTAACGCGACCAAACTACGTAGGTCCCCCATCTGCCTAGGAATCAACTTCTCTGATAGTACATGAGACGGTTATGTTATGTATATCTAGTAGGCGGCATGAAGTAAAAGCATTTTTATTTTATTTAGAAAACAAACAAGCATACAAAGGAATTACAAATAAAATCCATACTTTTACTAATATTATAAATGTGAAAGTGTGTCTGTCTGTCTGTCTGTTACCTCTTCACGCCCAAGCCGCTAAACCAATTTTGCTGAAATTTGGTATGGAGATTATTTGAGTCCCGGGAAAGGACATAGGATACTTTTTATCCCGGAAAAATGTATGTGTTTTCCGTGCGATAAACGAGTTTTGGCGCAATGGAGTTGCGGGCATCATAATTTATAGTGACATAATAAACAAAGAATAAACATTAAACAATAGTATACTTCACTATGTTTTCACAGCACTGCATTCAAACTTTTTAAATTAAGTAATTGTTTTTTTTTTTTTTCACCTTTTGAAAATATATATCTATGTTAGTAAAGTGATCATTAGCACGTTCAGTTCAGTTAAGTTCAGCGAAGTTAATAGCTGCACCTTCACTTTGCTAACAACTTGTTAATTATTGTAACGAAACGATCTCGCATAAAATGAAAAGTGTATATTATTACTGTAAAATATTGTACACGACAACATGAGTGATAAATTGGAAACAAATTAAATTTCGTAAATTAATAATTGTGAAACTCTTTTCTTATGAATTAAATTATATTATAATTAACACCGACAGCGAATACGCATAAGTGCTGTGAGTTGTGACGCCAGAAACACAATTTTACTGCAGAATGAGTTTATTTCAAGTATAGATTCAATACATACATAGCTGTTAGAATTTTGTTATGAAGCCACGGATTTTTCGCACCTTTGTATGAAAAATCTTTTTCATTTAATGTAGAAAACTTGCTTTCATACCGTTCCCTATTTACCCGAAACTTTTAAGTAAGTATTTATAAAATAAAAATAAAAATTGTTTTATTTCTGTGTAAATTTGAATCAATTTTTTTCAGAATGTCTACGTGTTGATCTACCAGCGGTTCGGGAACGGCGAGAAGAACCGGCATAAAAAACTCATAATCATAATATCTTTATTTGCTCGAAATGTGGTTAAAAAAAAAGATGAAAAAAGTGATAGACACAGTTTCAGCACATTTCGCTAATAAATTGTTAGCATGCAAATTCTCATTTCTCATAATTTAATAAGAGTACAACAGTATTAAATATAAACAATAAGACAAAATCAAAATAACAGTAGTAACAAGAATAAAATAATTAATTAGTTATACAACAAAAAAAATCTAATTTAAATGGTTTAGTGCTAAGTGTCATAATATAAAAAAGTAATTAATCATTTTATGAAACACAATAATAAAATGTTTTAATATATTTTTCATTAACTGTCGAAAAAAAAACACCCCTTGTCACCAAATATAAGTCTACTATCGCTAAAAATGGTAAGAGAAAAGGAAGCTTCAGAAAGAAAAAATGATTAATAATTTCTAGTCTTAAAAAAAAAACACGCTTTCTTTTTCATAGAATTTTGACAGATTATTGCATTGTCATTGGCTCTTAATATGGATGCAAAGTTTCGATTTCATTAGACTACTGCAGGCTTAGCATAACAACAGTAGAAATGGGGAAGAATCGACATACTGACAGATTTTATCGACAAAATAGCGGATTTCCATTGTCTAACTGTCACTTTGTCTATTCTTCCGTAGAAAGAAACCGTTTCTATGGTGATCATGCTAAGCCTGCTGGAGATAGGTAAAAACGTGCTCAAAGATATCGTTACATACATACAGCCCAAGGTAATAAAAGCGTGTTATAAAACACCCCCTATCACCAAATATAAGTCCAATTATCCAATATCGTTTAAAATGGAAAGACAAAAGGAAACTTCAGAAAGAAAAAGCCAACATAATAAAGCTTGTTATGAACCAAACGTAACCATTGCCTCCAGATGACTTGTGGATGTCCAGATGTAAGGAAGTGACGCAAAAAGCAACCATTAACTGTAATTTGTAGGCAGAGAAGTTTCCTATTGTTCGGTATATGGACGAAAAAACATTTGGGTCGTGAGTCGTGACGTATAGGGAAAACTGTAGCGCTCACGAGGTGATATCGCGATAAACTACATAGGTGTGAAAAGGACAGGGGTATATTTTAGTATGAGACATAATATACCGGTCTTTGTTGTTTTCTGTGGTCAAAAAGGTAATATTTGCCGCAAGCGACCGCGACCGGTAAAATTCAATGCCACTTTATGAACTAGGCCAGTGGTCCCCAACCTTTTTTTTCAAACGGGCCACAAACATGTTTTTGTCTTGGTGTCGCGACTTGCGAACCGCAACAAAAATTTTTTAGGGTTAAAAATAACGTTCTTAAAAATTAATGATTTAAAAGAGGAACAAATTTCACGACTTTCACGACGACTTAACATTATTTTGTCGGTGGGCGTGAATTTAAAAATGGTTTAACATCACGCGGGCCACAGATAAAATCCCGGCGGGCCGCGGGTTAGGGATAGCTGAACAAGGCTATAGATCTAAGTTTTTACCGACATTGGTCTAGCGACCCATGACGCCGCTGCTTTGTAGTGGCATAGAGCAAAATGAAACCTATAGCCTATGTCATAAAGTGGCATTTTATTTGAATTTTTGTCGGTAACAGACGTTTGCCGCGTTGATCGGAACGGTAACTTTATGAGGCGACATCAACGACAGTGGTATATTTTAGTATGAGCCATAATATTATGTAACCTGTCTTTGTTGTTTTATTTGTGAATATCGTTCTTTATTTAAATGCTGATGCGTTCATAAGTTCCAATCGATCAAATTGATTCCGATTTATCGTATCGCGGAATGTAAAAGGTTCTTATGGTGGCATTACACTTCAAAGATATTCGTCGAATATTTCATAGAATTTTCGGCATATTGCATATTTATCTATGATTTTCTGTATTGATCACTAATAAAAAAAAACACGTGGACCTGTTACATACTGTTTTGTCCTTATCTGCTCCTTATAGCTGCTTATAGTGTATAAAACGTAGCTTTGGCTTTCTCGCGATCAGTTAAATAGATCTCAGGCGCAGATTTATTTTTAGATAATTTCTGCTGCTTTCACAGTGAACTCTTTATAAGGAACACATACAAAACCCTAAAGTGTTTACTTATCACTTAAGTAATTACATTACACCTTGTATATCTCAAACTCAAAAAATTTTTATTCAGATTTTTTTAAAATACTTTCTGAACGTTGGTGCTATGGTGCCTACCATCGGTTCGGGAACCAATCCGGCGAGAAGAACCGGCGTAAGAAACTTACACGGGGCCATATTTTACTAAAAAGATGGAAAATTACAATATTGTCATAATGACTACCAGCATTATGACTATCAGCGCTTTTAAGGGTTCCGTAGCCAAATGGCAAAAACGGAACCCTTATGTCTGTCTGTTCTGTCCGTCTGTCTGTCCGTCCGTATGTCACAGCCACTTTTCTCCGAAACTATAAGAGCTATACAATTGGAACTTGGCAAGTAGATGTAGTCTGTGAACCGCATTAAAATTTTGATACAATAATGGAAAAATTATTAAAAATTTTAGGGGTCCCCATAGGTACAACTGAATCAATTTTTTTTTTCATCTAACCGATGCGTGTGGGGTATTTATGGATAGGTCTTCAAAAATCATATTGAGGTTTATAATATAATTTTTTTCTAACCTGAATAGTTTGCGAGAGAGACTCTTCCAAAGTGGTAAAATGTGTGTCCCCCCCCCCCCCCCCCTCTAACTTCTAAAGTATATGTATATGACAAGTCTAAAAAAAATATATGATGTACATTACTATATAAACTACAAACGAAAATTGGTTTGAACGAGATCTAGAAAGTAGTTTTTTTTTTATACGTCATAAATGGTAAACCGTAATTTAACTTTCATTAAATCAACTGAAATATAAAAATAAAACAAAAAACTTTTAATTTCATAAAAATAAACCTTTTTTCTGTTGCGGAACCCTTCATGGGCGTGTCAAACTCGCACTTGGCCGGTTTTATCAAAATCTGTCCTGCGGTTTCAGAGTTAATGTAACCAAGAAAAATTTTTCTCTTTGTTATAAGTTTATAACTTTTGTAGAATGACTCTCAAGTCTCAACTCTCAGCAAGTGAGTAATTAAACAAGATCCATATTTGATAAAATTAATTAATTAATTAATTATTATTATGTAATCCACGCGCGGGAGTACAACGCAATAAAATTAATTTATTCATTTTATTAAAGATTCTACAATTCATTTTGTATTTAAAGTACCTACTGTGGAAATTTAGAAGCATACAGCAAATAAACATTTTAAAGAAAATCTATTGAATGGGAGGAATATTGGGATAGCAGTTCCAAAGAGAAGGGTATCCCTACTAATATTATAATTAATGCGAAAGTGTGTCTGACTGTCTGTCCGTTACCTCTTCACGCCCAAACGGCTGAACCGATTTTGCTGAAATTTGGTATGGAGATACTTTCAGTCCCAGGAAAGGACATAGGATACTTTTAGCCCATATAACCATAATAGATGACGCCCGCAACTCCGTTACGCCAAAATTCGTTTATCGCGCGGAAACCGTAAATTTTTTGGGAATAAAAAGTATCCTATGTCCTTTCCCGGGACTCAAAGTATTTCCATACCAAATTTCAGAAAAATCGGTTCAGCGGTTTAGGCGGGAAGAGGTAACAGACAGACAGACACACTTTCGCATTTATAATATTAGTACGAATTAATATTGCACCAAAAAGTCTAAAAAAATAACGACACTTAAAATACACGTTTGTTTTCACAATCGTAGTGGAATACCTAATTAGGTATTATTAGTAATTACTAATAATACTAATTAGTAATCGTAGTAAGTAATTCAGAATGGCGTATGACCTGTTACATAAGGTTTTGCTTCCTAGCATTAGTGGAAGTACACAGTTCTTTTTGCCTTGTCATTGGACCAGGGGTTCCCAATCTTTTTCAGCCTGCGGTGCAGTTACACGTCGCAATATTTTGTCACGGCGCGGTGCCCTACTCTACCTGGCTATTAGGAAAAGATACATAAATAAACACCTTTAATGATTATAGTTAGGTTAACCAGGTAAATGATAATTAAAAAATATTTAATCATCTATCTGCTTTACGTAATCAATATTAAAATTTAATTTTATAATATTTGTGGTTTTGGATGACTTATGGAGAATTGACTAACGGCGCCCCTCTTGTCTTTCCATGGCGCACAAGTAGCCCTAGCACGGCGACCAGCGGAAATGCGAAAGTATAGACAAACTGTGGAGATAAACTTAAGGTGCCGTTCCGATCTTTTTTCGTTCCGAAAAATTCAATTAAAATGCCACTTTATGACAGACTATAGTCCTAAAAATTCAAATAATATCCTACTTTATGACATATACTATAGTCTGTCATAAAGTGGCATTTTAATTAAATTATTGTCGGTTGCGATTAGCCGCGGTAAAGATCGGAACGGCACCTTAAGTTTATGTTCACAGTTTGTCTATACTTTCGCATTTCTACTGGTCGCCGTGCTAGGGCTACAGGGCGCCGCTCCGCGGCGCACACTTTGGGAACCCCTGCATTAGACTTTATAAGTATACTAGTTGCGCCCGCGACTATTCGTTTATGTAAAAGGGATTTTTTAAGATCAAAGTTGTCCTAGTTCAAATATAAAAAAGAGCATCCAAATTCCAAGGTTTTATCCATAAGTTTATAGGTCGAATTTTCTTCAATTTCAATATATTATTTTCTTCAATCTATACTAATATTATAAAGCTGAAGAGTTTGTTTGTTTGTTTGAACGCGCTAATCTCAGGAACTACTGGTCCGATTTAAAAAAATCTTTCAGTGTTTGATAGCCCATTTATCGAGGAAGGCTGTAGGCTATATATTATCACGCTAAAACCAAAAGGAGCGAAGATACAGAGGAAAATGTGAAAAACACCGGGAAAAATATTTGAAAGAGCTCATCTCAACTAAACTACTGGAGCAATTTTTATGTTATTTGGCACAGATATAGAGTATAGACCACGTGAGACATAGGCTATTTATTTTCGGGAAATGTACGGTTTCCGTGAAAATCCTAATTTACGCGGGCGAAGCCGCACGGAACGTCTAGTTTCAATATAATTATTATACTTCAATTTATTTGATAAGGTTATCTATGCATTAATTAAACGAGAAAAAATGCAAATTTCTTACTTATCAGAGCTCAAGGTGAGCACGTATGGGCAGAAATACACGTTTAACACAGCTGATAGTTTGTCCCTAGACGCTAAAATTCATTTATTATACGGAAACCTTAATTTTTTATTATGCATATTCAGTGGGTCTGAGAATCGGCTACTGGCTACTTTTATATTGATAAGTACATTTGTTGAATAAATAATAGTAAATTATTACAACTCGAGACTGACGGCGACCATTGTTTGTGCGACTGTGTTATTTAGTCACTTCAATAAAATAATATGGGCGCAATACTTTATATAGCAAAACAACGTTTGCCGGGATAGCTAGTAATTTATAAACTTACAAAATTTCGCCTTTAATAATTTATTATAATTATTTATATTCGCGTAACTTTGCTTAGGTTATAGTGAGGTCGTGTTGATGATCTATATATTGTATTAAACAAGTAGATTCGAATCGTTAGTCTTGAATTATTAAAATTTCATCCTCCATTTTTGCCGTTATAATTTATTTCACCGGAACTTTACGAAATTGGAATTATATTGTAATAATTATTATGAGTATTGCCCACTGACCTCCATTATACAAGTACGCTGGACCTATGATACCCACTTTTTTTGTGCCTATTTGAAGCGGAATCAGCGCCCCCAGTGAGAGGGAAGAGAACTAAATTTGACGTAACTTGCAAATGGCCGCTTAATCGTTATTGGTTGTCATTACTAGTATTAGTTCCAAATACTCCCACTACTGCTATCAGCGCCAATATGGCGACTTTCAAACGTCATTTTTACGTCCGTGAGTAATTTGTACCTATTCTGTGTTTTTACGTCAAATTTAGTTCCTATCACTCACATTGGGGGAGCTGATTCTGCTTCAAATAGGCACAAAAAATAGCTGTCATTTCAAAGGGTATCATTAGTCCAGCGTAATTGTATAATGGAGGTCAGTGGTATTGCCCTAGTTTTGACAAAAATAAGAACCGGTGGTAGGCATCATGTAGATTGTAGACTTTCTGAGAACATTAACTGTTTCAAATTTATTCAGAAATAAAACTTTATGATAAAAAAATGATGACTAATATTATGACAACTATAATTTTATTTTTTTATCTTAAATATATTATCTTGTGTGTCATAATATCTTGGTGTAGTAGCAGAGTGAAAAGAAAAAATATAATACTTAGACTAGACTAGACTTAAACCCATGCTAACTTAAGGCGTTCTCCCTACGGAGATTCCGTAATTTACCGTTTTTTAGAGCCTTATAAGTTATAACTCATAATTTGAAAGCTACAAAATTATAATAAAAATACAACAATAATCTTCAGTATAATATAAACATTCCATTTCCCGTCATTAATTTCCTATTTTTGTTTATTATACTCATGATATCAGCTTCCAAAATAATATCGATTTATTAAAATTCAAGCATACTTTCAGTATCTCCCTAGTATTTACAAATTACTTTTATTTGAAACACACGCCAATAGATCGGCAATTTAATTACCTACATATTCCCCGTTTGATTTTTTAGGTCAATTTTGAAGTAAGATAGATAAGTATATACTATAGATAAGTAAAAAAATAGGATTTTGGTGCGATCTCGGCATCGCGGCAAATGTATGGTCAAGGTCGTTTGCTCGGGGGATGGCTTTAAGGTAGGTGCGGTTAGTATTCGCAAGGTTAAGTTAACATTTTAGCATATGCCATGTATGTTACATGTATGTCATTCAATGATGAAAAACTCAAAGCAGATATGTTACTACCGCGCGCGTTGTGAAGATTCAAATACGGCCCAATTGGGTCGTCTGTTATTTAGTCTGCATCGAGCGCAGTCACGAACGTGCCGCGTCTTGTCTTACCTAAATAAATTGAAAATGACGTCGTGCGTGTTTCGAAAATGTACCAATTATGACTCAAAAGAAAACAAAAAACATGGAATCTCTTACCACATGTCTTGATTGCAATAAATACCTCGCTTATTTACATTTTCAATTATTTTTTCGAACAATCTGGAAAAAATAGAATTTTCGTCATAGCTCATGCGAAGAAAGAGACAGCGATACGATTCGACGTTTAAAAATAGAACTGTCTCTTTTATGTAAATGGTTTTTCGTATCTTTTGTTTCACTTATCTGTCAAATTTGTCAATGTTTGCAATTTTGAATTTGAAAATTGTTCGGAAGAGATTTAAGCCGGAAAATAGTATGGACGTAACAGATCTGTATAAGTAGAATATCATTGATGTCATTACTACCAACTACCAAGCAATTAGTGAAAATGATCATAAAATATCGTTAGGGGTTTTAGTGGTAAAAAACAACAAACAAATGGTGAAAAACAGGCCCTAATCGCTGTTAAAAGTAAATGTTATTCATATACTGGATTTGGAGGCCTTCCTAATGTAATTCATTACAATCATGGTCATCCTTCCATCTAAAGGAGTGTTGAAAAACCATGTGGTTGAATGGAAAACCGTCAATACATACTAATAGCTAGTTAAGCAATTATGGAAATTATTTATAACAAGACGACGCCCGCAACTGTAACGCCAAAATTCGTTTATCGCCCTGAAACTCTACAGTTTTCTGGGATAAAACTTTCCTATGTCCTTTTCCAGGTCTCAAAGTATTTCCATAATATCAAATTTCAGCAAAATCGGTTCAGCGGTTTGCGTATGAAGAAGTTACAGACAAACAGATAGACACTATATAATATGGATTTGGTCAACGACATTACTAGTTATTTTAAAATAAAATATCTATAAAAGATAAATAATATTTTCTTACTAATATTATAAATGCGAAAGTGTGTCTGTCTGTCTGTTACCTCTTCACACCCAAACCGCAGCACCGATTTTGCTAAAATTTGGCATGGAGACACTTTGAGTCCCGTGAAAGGATATAATATGATACTTTTTATCCTGGAAAAATGTATGGTTCCCGCGCGATAAACGACTTTTGGCGCAACGGAGTTGCGGGCGTCATCTAGTATTTTATATTTAGCTTCAAGGCTTACTATATCTACATATTATGACTAGATTAAGAATTAGGCAATACTGGTTTTGTGTTTGCAAACATGTATTTGGAACTTTTTTGCATAAAATAGCAACAAAACCTGCAATGTTACGTTGAAATCAGTCCCGTTATATTTGAATTGGTTAACATACAACTCACAAAGCTGTTAGTACAGGTTCCCTAGAACATTTTTTTGACGTGACTATCAAGCTAATTTTTCGTGAGTAGCTTCATTTTGATAAGACGAACAACAATTTCCTCTGCAAAAATTCTCTAAAGTGGTAGCTAACAGAGATAGAAAGGACTAAATTTTTCGATTTGATTGTTCTATTTGTAGGACAATTTTACTGTTAAATTATATAACTATTAACCTGTCAATATGCAAAAAACCAGCTGATTAGGTTTCTGTAGTCAACGAGGACTTGGGAATTTTAACGTTAAACGTTTATTTCAACTATGTTTCGGCTTAACTACTGGCTGTTAAGAAGTGGACAATTTCATTGTTTTCCAAATGAGTATTTACAAAGATGTTGTCTTTATCATGTAAATGCTTTAACCTATGTTCAGGTTATTTTATGCTACATACATAGTAATGTATGAAAAATTAGTTTCTCTATATCTCTACTTATTTGCTTTGAATATACTTTACGACTATAATACTATCATGATGTCATGAACAGGCTTATGTAAAAAAAAAAACTCATGAATGTTTAGTTTTTTGTGTAGCGCACGTCTAACTGAGGGTTAGACGTGCGCTGTCTGACTTTTATTGACTGTAGTTTATGTTTTCAACACAGATGTTGATTGGTTAAAGTTAGGACTTTTGACGTTAGCCAATCAAAAGTTTTGGTGAATAGATACACTGCAATCAAAAAACCTCAAAAACGAAGTATAATAAGAAGCCTATGCTGAAGCCATTTATGATCTAGAGCGCACTGATGAAATATAAACACACACACCCAAAAAGTAATACCCTCTTTCTGGAATAGATGACCAATTTTTCTTATTTACCTTTGTACTAGAAATAATAATCAAGTGTCTCATTTACGAGTATTAGTGAGGGAGTAGTTGCGCAAAAAAATATCGATACACCCTTTGGTCAGTGGTCAGGGCAGTTGTCATTGTAATTTTTTCCTGAATCTGTTGTACTTGTAATAGTAGATAAAATTTAGGAGTAGATATCTCATATGAGTGATAGTAAATATTTATATTTGTAAAATTATTCTCGACGACCTCTGTGGCTCAATGGTTGAGCGAGTGGCGGCTCAAGCCGGGGGTCGCGGGTTCGAATCCCGCCGACGGAACAAAAAGTTTTCAATGTTCCTGGGTCATGGATGTGTATTAAATATGTGTATGATATAATAAAAATCTTAAATATATGTATAGTATAAAAGTATTAAATATATTTCCGTTGTCTGATACCCGTAACACAAGTCCTTCAGGTACTTACCACGGGGCCAGACTGACGTGGTGTGAGCGTCCATAGATATTATTTAATGGAATTCCTGTTTCTAACTATTATTCCGAAATTAACTCACGGTAAGGAGGTATAACTAAAATTCCATTAAGTACACAAAGCAAATTAATATAAATAACAATAAAGCACCTAATTTTAAATTCCTGCACAGCAAAAACGTCTGAATTATGAATTATTTTCTTAGCAACTAGCAATTTATTATTAACGTACATTTTAAAAGGAAATAAATGAACTTAATTTTAAAGATTTTGTCTATATTAGTCCATGTTTATTTTATCAGTCAAAATGTCTAGTAAATTAAAAATTGTCACGCAGAATACTTAGTTATCATTTACTCAGATTAGACCATTTGCACCAATCTGAGTAAAAATTAACCATGTTATAAAATATTAAAATGTCTTTTCTATAATAAACACGTTGAATGAGAGGGTTAACTATAACCCAGAGAGGCGCAAGTGGGCCCAAGGAGTTTAAAAGATATTGATAATAATCGATGATTGGAGGCAATGTCGATCGACCTCTTTTGTATCAGGAACAACAAATTGTTTCGCAAAAACGACCATACAAAAATATATACAGCCGAACGTATTACCTCCTCCTTTTTGGAAGTCGGTCAAAAAAGACGTTGATCGCAACTTCATAAGGCCGAAATTCTTTTTCGTGATAACCGCGAATTTTCCGGAATTATAAGTAAGTTTTCAACTTTCATGAAAATTCCAAAAAGAGTTCAGTATAAAAAGAATCGTGGAGGTAACCAGACTACCACAATTTCGATATTTAATAATACTTTCGATACTCACTTTATCGATATCGTAATATCCAAATCACATCACTAGTCACGGCACTCGCGGTATACAACGTGCAACTTAACCGATGGTTGGTATGGCACTGCGAATCGGCGCGAGCGCAGGACCTTGCAGCATAACCTTTAACTTGTCACGTCAGGTTTCATAATGATGGGGTCGGTGACTCGAAATTTCGTAAAAGTACAGAAAATTATCTGGGTCATGGTGGACGAGTTAAGGCGACCGTTACTCCACTGCACCGTGTTAAACTAATATTATAAGCAGTGAGTATGTCTGCCTGTACTGTAAGCCGCTTAAAAGTGAAGTACTTTGAGCTCCGGATAGGACTTAGGATTGTTTGTATCCCGAAAAAAAAATGACAGTTTCCGCGCGATAGTTGAATTCCGGTGGAACGGAGTTGCGGGAAACATCTAGTACTTAGGGCGCTTTTCCTGTCTTGCGTATCATCGGTCGCACATGGATGTGGTCCGCATAAAAGTTGCGCGCGTCCTATCATTTCATAGATGTTTTTCTTGTCATGCGGACAACACCCGTGCGGCCAGGAGCATGTTATCTGCGGATCTGGTCCGCATGCGGGTGACAACAAGATTGATAGAAAAAGCGCGGCTTAGATAATGCCGCAGTATCATCACAATAATCAGCGGATCTGGTCCGCATGCGGGTGACAACAAGATTGATAGAAAAAGCGCGGCTTAGATAATGCCGCAGTATCATCACAATAATCAGCGGATCTGGTCCGCATGCGGGTGACAACAAGATTGATAGAAAAAGCGCGGCTTAGATAATGCCGCAGTATCATCACAATAATCAGCGGATCTGGTCCGCATGCGGGTGACAACAAGATTGATAGGAAAAGCGCGGCTTAGATAATGCCCCAGTATCATCACAATAATCAGCGGATCTGGTCCGCATGCGGGTGACAACAAGATTGATAGAAAAAGCGCGGCTTAGATAATGCCGCAGTATCATCACAATAATCAGTAATGCCTACCTACTCCTTTCTTCTTATAAATTTAGTCGTGGGTCCCAACTTGTCCTTGTATCTTGTCCTTGAGGCTACCGAGGTCATAGGCGGTGGATGTTGTAGTGGGTGGTGGGAATGCCTGTGACCAATAACCTTGAAATCCATCCAGTAAATGGGAGGAGGTATACTACCCAAGTAACAAAATTTTCCTATAGTGCACAGTTTATAGGCTTGCAGCACTAGTAACTCTCTCTTAGTGGTTCCAGGTTTTACTACCAAGCTTATAACAGGTTACAGGGAGTTCGTTTGGGTTTGTAGTAGACCTGCTCTTATAAGTTGACTTATAATCGTGTATAGAACGAGGTTATAGGCGCAGTAAAGGCTAAGATGGCCTATACAAGTGTTTCAAAGGTGTAAATATACTTGAGAAAACTTGCTCCAGTAAGTTACACTTGTAATAGCCTACAAGAAGTAATTATAAATCCGCTATAAGTGTCATACGCCAGTAATAGTAATTTATAGAACGAAATGCACTTATTTCTAAACACAACTTAGTAAATACGCCGTGTTGAATGGGCGAACAAAAATTGAGATGTAAAACACAATATACTTCACCGGAAATACTTACGCGTTTGCCGATGTTAGTGCCAATTAAAATTCTATAAGAAAAATAGTAAGTCGCGCTAACGCTTGCACGAATGTAATTCATATAGTATGGTTTCATGTTGTTTTCAATAGATGGCGCTGATGTGTTTCTACATCGCGCTATCGCTTGCACGAATGTCATTTATATAGTTGTAACAGATTTTTGTTATTGTCAGAACAGAAATGCAGTGTCAACTGATTTCGTATTATTAAATAACCCTCCAAGTATTTATGCACGTATAATATTATGTGCGAAATACTTGTTAATACATTTTCTTGTTTTTTTTTATTTTTTCATCCACCTCACAAGTCACAACACAATTCACAAATGTTTGAAGTAGCTAGTAACAGAAGCGCGGAGTACGTAACAGGCCTGCCTGGGGTTCTATAAAATGCTCATAGTTGGCTTCGTGGGAGCAGATAGTTCTGCGTAGTCCAACAATAAGTGTATTATATTTCTAAGTAGTGCTAAGCAAGCCTACTTTGAGTGTTTTATTAGCAAAAGTAAGCGTATAAAATGGGCCCTTTTCCGTGGTTATAAACGTTTACTAGCTTGTTATAGTCCTGGCCCCGGAACCACTACAAGACCAGATTTTGTTACTTGGGTAGCCTTCATAGCAGAGCCAGAGGAGGCATTTAGCAAAGACGATAGGGAGATAGACTTTATATAGAATGGGGTTCTCTGGATAGCGACTGCAAGTATTTCAATAAAGTTTATATTTTCACGGCAGAGAAAATGATAACTAAGTACTACCTGCCTTATTTACCCCCATAACCCATAGAGACGGGCGGGGCATGCCGACACGACTGGCGAAAGATCAGGCGCGAGGCCGACTTCCACATGCCCGTCCGAAACTTGGATCATCTTTCTAATGTCTTTCTAGCTACATAATATTCAGGTGACCAGTCTACTGAATAACAGTACAATTTTTAGGACAAATTTTAGGTCAATTTTTAGCATGACACAAGATCACATAGCATAATAATAATTATTATTATGTACTGTAATAATATTATCATCTATCTATAATATGTATAACTCCGTTGCGTGAGTTGCGTCAACATTTGTTTATCGCGCGGGAACCGTACATTTTCCCGGGGCTCAAAGTATCTCCATACCAAACAGCAAAATCGGTTCAGCGGTTTGGGTGTGAAGAGGTAACAGACAGACAGACAGGATCAGTTCACATTGCAACCAGATGAGACGAGGTGATGCGAATGCGCTGCATTTTTAAATGAGCCCTTCAAACTGAACCACAGAATAGATAACTGAACTGAAGTCTGAACTAACTATACGAGAAGAAACATATTAAATTGACAGACATGCCTGCGGTATCGGCCGTCGTGCTGCATGTTTCAATTTCGATTTCATTAAAAAAATACGTGTGGCACTCGGGGACTGCCGCGGTAAAGCTATTGCATAGCATTTTTTATCAACTTAATATGCAATTATAATTCGCATACGTCTAGTCGCACATACACAAACACCGTGCCGAAGTCTGGCAACGCCGCACCAACCGGATCGGGGCGTGTTAGGTTTTTTGATTCGGTCAAAAAACATCGCAACGCTTCACGGAGATGCAACGCTTCATCACGTTGCATGTCAACTGAACCTTAGTAATCTCATGGTTAACATATTTTATGCAACAGGTGAGACAATCACCTACTTTATGTAACGGTAAAACCATATAATCGCACTTTACATAATCCGATAAAAATGAAAGTGACCACAAAACTATAGTCACGATATCCAGCGATGATAATTGTGTTACGGTCACAGTAATTACCTTGATACCGCCGTAGATATATGATCACGCCTCCGTGGTACAGTGGTTTAGAGCGTGGCTCTTGACTCGGAGGTCGTGGATTTGATTCCCGCGTTGGAAACATGTTAATATTTCCAAGTTTAGTGGTAATGTAGGCTCACCTGATTACCACTAAACCATCTTACCCATGCGTCGGATGGGACTGTTGATCCTGGCGATACAGGAGTTGCAGTGGTGGGAATGTGTGGTGGGCCATTTGCCCGTTTAAAAAAAATCGTCGGATGGGCATGTAGAAAGTTGATCCTGCGCCTGATATCTCGCCAGTCGTGTCGGTCTTCCGTCCCACTGGGTTATGAGACTAAAGGAAGAGAGACTTCTCTTGTGTACTGCGCATACACTTGAGCACCATTAAATACTACTGCGAAACTGGTCTGGTTTCAATGACCGGTCACAGTCACCGAAACCGGTGTGGGAGGCATTATTATGTATTATAAAAGGTGACAATTGGCATATAAAAATGTTCAATTAAAAAATACTAAAAACAACTACCGATTCAAAACTCTCTCTCTCGTCTCTTTCATTAAAAACACAGAACATTCATATAAGCCTCCAACAGTGCAATAGTTTCTGAAATTTTGTGATTAATCAAAACCAAATATTGGTACTAGAACTATATTTTGTATTAGTAGCTGATCCGGCAAATGTTGTCTTGGAATGTTATAGAAGACTATCGTCTAGCAAATCAAGATAAAAATATTGTCAATGTTGAGATATCGCAATGATTTTGAAAAGCGAATTCATGAGACACGAGACAAATGATTTATTTTAATGACTAATGACGGTGAACTCAACGGTGAATAAGCCCAAGGGACCGATTCTAAAGTATTGAATGACGTTTCGATCGCAAGCCGACTTAAGGCGAGCACTTACCTCAATTCCAAAACGATAACCTTGCGAACGCGAGTGCCAAGCGTGTACGCATCGCAATAAGATTCATTTTAGCTTAGCATAAAATTGTAGTTACAACGGGCGGATCTTCTCTATTTTATTTTTCGTGTGTTTTTTTTTATCTTTAGAAATAAATACTAAGAAAAAAAAATGTTCGGTTAAAAGTTTTTTAATATAGATTTATTACCAATTTAATAAAATAAAATGTATGTTATCCTTGTTAATACTTATATTTCGATGATAAACATTTTTGTCGGAGGTGAGTTTGTAAATTAATTACAGCCAAAGTATTACGTTTTATTAAAATGTTTATGATTTAAAACCTTTTAAATATTGTGCTTTATATCTCATATTTTTTACATTTCGTTATTATATTGGAACTAGGTAAACCGGGAGTCAATAAATAACAAAATGGGGTTTGTCCTCGCCTTAATCGCTTGTGCGACAACATTTGAGCTCGTAATAGCCTAGTATGTAAAGGAAATTCGACGCTTGAGAATAGTGCCCCTGGACTAAGAAAACCCACCACAATTTAGAAGTAAGAACCACAAGTCCTCAGAAAATCCGATTGTTGGCTTAATCACTGATGACAAAGGAATTCTGGCTAATATAATGCGGCCAAATAATAATATGCTTCAATCGCAAACGTATTTATCGTATTCTACAGGTTTTAACCTACGTTCATATTATGTCATCGTAAAGTAATTAAATATATATATATATATATATATGTATTATTGTATTCCTAAAGTTTTATTGTGGTCTAAATAATTTATTCAAATTGATACTAATTAATATGCGACAAATTGTAATAATTTTTATGTAATTATTCAATGACTCAAGAAAATAGGTCAAATATGCAAAATGCACATTCTTTCTTCCTTCGAGAAAATTCATTTTTTATACAAACATAAAAATCTGTGAAATTAAGTGGAAAATCTGTGAAAAGAAAGAAAATTAAATGTAGCGAAAGTGACTACTAGTCGGTAAAGCCGACTATCCGGCCACTTTCGTAGTCGGCGACTAGTCGGCGTCGGCGAATAGTCGGCAAAAAAGCGCCGACTATCCGGCTTATTATTTTACTCTTATTAAAATTACATTAAAAATCCTTGATCATTTTGAAATTTAAGAGGGAACGCGGGTACAGTAGAATTTAAACGAAGAAACTATTGCAATCACGCTTCACCCTGCGCCGGCACGTGTATTGTGATAAAGACAGATACAGTAAATCGAGGTTACGTATTCCTCTGATTCCTCCTTCAAAATAGAGCCTATCTAATTATTTTTTTTAATATCTTCAGGAAGAGTGAGTCTATGCCTCTACGTTCTTATTTTATCTTAAAGATCTTTCAAAATTGTTTTATGGTCGGTGGATTGGCGGGGTACGGGGCATTCATTTTTTGCGATTTTTAAAGGTCATATTTTTCACATATTAGTAAATTTAGAAAAAAATCGAACGTAGAGGCATAGTTTTAACAGATCCCAATATTGCATAAAAAAATAATTTGTCTAGACGCATTGTCCTGGGAGTAAATTAGGGAATACATTTGTATGGAAAATCAGTGTTAGCGTATCCTCTTAAATATGAATTATTTCTGAAATTACTTGCTTGTAAAGAAATATCTGTGACATTTATTAAATAAAATGTGTATCTTAAATACCAAACAGAACAACATATAACATATTACATAATATTATCTTCTTTAATAATCATTTATAATAAAAAAATATTCTTATTTAAATAAAAGACTCGGATTATGTATTTACAAATTAGGAAATTATTAAAGAAAGATTGCATCTTACACATGAATCATGATGTATAGTAAAAATGTATCCTGAAAAGTGAAAACCATCAACTGTGTTATGACATTAACATAACCTAAACCCGATACGACACTTTTGCTGGCGGCGTATGCGATTTACCCGCGAATCAGCTGTAAACGAAGCGTTACGGAAACATCCGAAACAATGATCGGCTTGGCCGACTAGTCGGCCGATTAGCCGGCTTCTTTGCAACCGACTAATCGGCTAGTCGGCTAGTCGGCCATAGTCATGATCGGAATACATCTCTAAAAATACGATATGTTGCTAGTTACGAATCGGTTAACCAATTCTCCCTTAGAGTTGAAAGTTGTCTAAATAAATTATTAACAGAAATAAAATACCCACCAAGAAAAAAGCCGAACTAGCTGGCCGAGTTGCTGCGATGGAAGATTTAGCACTCCACACCTTTATAACTGGGCTAAATCTTAATTTTTCCACAGTAGTAAGTCATAGTATGTTAGAACCCATAACTGCACGATATTATCATGTTGTTAAGGAATATGATTCAATATCACATCTCGTGTCTAAGGCCAACAAACAGTCGGCTTGGTTCGGCGGCATTGGTACCGCCTTCAAACATATTTTCGAATCCTTAGACGAGGACGACGGAATTAGATTCGATCAGGCGTTTAAAATTGTCAAAGACAATCAAGTTAAACTAGCTTCATTAATAAAATAAAACCTTTTAGTCACTAAATTTATTCTTAAATCATACAATAAAACTTTTCATGAAATGAAAATCTCGTTTAAATGGCGCAGTCGAAAATCTCTCAATAAATATTCATAATTCAAATTAGTGTTTCAAATAATTTAGTTTTCATGACGAATATTAATTCTATCCTTAACAGTTTGGAAGCCAGTCTTTCCGATTAGATGACTTATCTAACGCCATCGCATTCAGTAGTCAAAACATTTTGCACCCGTTAGTCATAACACCGAATCAGCTATACCGAGAACTTGCCGAGAGCCATATTCACTTCAACAAAGTATCCTGTTATTACATAAATTGGAAAATCATATTTATATTGAGAATTCCTTTAGTCGCTCCCAGTGAATTTAATTTGTATCATAGTATAGCTTTTCCGATACCCTACAAGTTACAACCCGAAAAATCCGATCACTTATACCGCTATTATTCCTAGCACTAAGTATATCGCAGTAACTAAAGACAAACAACAATTCTGTAATTTAAATGCCTTAGGCGATTGTATCACCGTCGATTCTCAGAACATTATAAGCGACGCGATTAAAAGTAAACACTAACCTTGTTTCTTACACAAATTTTATTTCTAATGCTCTTAATGTTGGATGCCAGGTAGATGCCGTGTATACCGATTTTTCAAAAGCTTTTGATAAAATTAATCATAATTTATTAATAAACAAGTTATCAAGGATCGGTATACATGGTGATCTACTTAGGTGGATTGAATCCTACTTATGAAATCGGCGTCAGGCTGTTGCCATCAAAGGTTATCAATCAAGTTTCCATGCAACTACATTAGGAATTCCACAAGGATCCCATCTTGGGCCATTTCTTTTTACGCTGCACATAAACGATATAGGGTGTTCACTAAACTATTCCTGTCACATTTTATTTGCTGATGACACAAATGTTTTCAAAATTATAGAATCTCTTTCTGACTGCGCGAAGCTTCAGTCGGATGTTAGTAATTTACGGTCTTACCACAAAAGATTTAAACACCTGTTGAACAGTTGATTAGAGAAAAATTCAGTACAAAATGGTCGCAAAACAATTACTGTTCAATAGATGTTTAATCTTTTGTGGTAAGACCGTTTGAGACTTACTGTAAGACTATTCAACTTTATCTTAATGTCGATAAATGTTACACTATCTCATTTAAGCGCAGACATAACCCTATCTGTTTTGACTATGCGATTGATCACATCAAAATCACACGCGTGAATAATGGCGGGGTACGGGGCATTCATTTTTTGCGATTTTTGAAGGGTCATATTTATTTATATATTAGTAAATTTAGAAAAAATCGAACGTAGAGGCATAGTTTTAACAGATCCCAATATTGCATAAAAAATCATTTGTCTTGACTCTTGACGCATTGTCCTGGGAGTAAATTGGGGAATACGTTTGTATGGAAAATCAGTGTTAGCGTATCCTCTTAATGTTGTTTAAAACATGTATCTCAGTGTTATGAGGTTCATAAAAATCAGTCTCGTGTTACGAGGTTCATAAAAATATAACTTTGATCTCAAATTTTGTCATCAACACGCGAACACCAGATCGCGTGTTACTTAATTCCTGAACGATTTTCTTTGAGTCTACAGTCTATGGTGTATAACATAGACATAGATCAAGATAGATACCGCATGTGTATGTACTTCGCGTGCCATATCGCGTTCCCAAACGACGAGCAATGCTCGTCTTTCGAAAGTCTGTTCTTAGCCTGCTATCGGAATCGGACGTCAATCGGAATTTTAAAAATGCCTAAATGCCTAATTACCGTATTGAGCTGTAAAACTTCGAATAGAAACGTTGGCCTAGATAATGGGCACGTTTCTTATCATCGGTACCTCACAGTAGGAAGGAAAAAAGTGGCACGCTCGTTTTCATACAAATGGAGGGACATGCGGTATCTATCTTGATCTATGTCTGTGGTGTATAACGTTATTTTAGTTACACAAGGTCTTGTGTCATTATTAGTAGAGCTCTGTATAGACCCTGAGTAACGTGTGTGTAACTTACCTAACCTGTTTACTGTTTAGCTATTCATACGTTAAACGCGCGTATTAGAAGTTTTTATTAGTAAGGGGGATAATTTTTACAGTTGTATCTAACATGTATCTAAAAATATTATTGTTGAATCAAATCACACACTTTTGATTAATCTATGTGATAATAAGTTGTTACAAAATAATAATATGCGCGCGAAGTACATACACATGCGGTATTTATCTTGATCTATGTCTGTGTTATACACCATAGACTGTAGACTCAAAGAAAATCGTTCAGGAACACGCGATCTGGTGTTCGCGTGTTGATTACAAAATTTGAGATCAAAGTTATATTTTTATGAACCTCGTAACACGAGACTGATTTTTATGAACCTCATAACACTGAGATACATGTTTAAACAGCATTAAGAGGATACGCTAACACTGATTTTCCATACAAACGTATTCCCCAATTTACTCCCAGGACAATGCGTCTAGAAAATGATTTTTTATGCAATATTGGGATCTGTTAAAACTATGCCTCTACGTTCGATTTTTTCTAAATTTACTAATATATAAAAAAATATGACCCTTCAAAAATCGCAAAAAATGAATGCCCCATACTCCGCCAATCCACCGACCATAAAACGATTTTAAAATATCTTTAAGATAAAATAAAAACGTAGAGGCATAGACTCACTCTTTCTGAAGATATTCTGATTTTGAGGAATCAGAGGAATACGTAACCTCGATTTACTGTATCTGTCTCTATCACAATACACGTGTCGGCGCAGGGTGAAGCGTGATGGCAATAGATTCTTTGTTTAAATTCTACTGTGTCACTTCGCGGCGGTGGGTAGAGCGGCGGTGACGCGGCGGGTGGTGCTAGGGAGGCGTGTGCCTCACGCGCCGACAACGCGTAGTGTATATTAATTGTGGTGTTTCTTAGAAAAACTTTCGGAAACTATTTCTCAACATTTTAGTACTGAGTGATTATAAAAGAAAAAATACGTGTATTTTTATTTTTAACAAGGATCAATATATCGAAATTTGGCCGGAAGGTTTATTTGCACCCGGTATAAACTCCGGTTTTTAAAACTCAAAGCACAACATTGAGGTATTTTTACGAAAATTGAGTATAAATAATCTTCTTTACAAAAAATGTTGAAAATTAATTGACAGCTATAATATCAAATTGTAGTACATAATTAGCTGATGTATTGAACATCCGCGATCTTGTTCTTATTCACGCGTTAAATCAGGCTTATACAAGGGTAACACCTTGTTCAAGCGTTGTGTAAATTTATATGGAAATTACAACAGCGTTATGTCAAAAAAAATATTATTAGTAGAAGAAATCTTATGCACCCTTTATACGCGCTGTGTAACTTTTTATTAGTAAGAGGGTATAAATGTATAATATTATATTATAAGGTGTTATTATAATATTACTTAAAGTTTTGTATGTATTGTTTTGTATTTTAATTCTAAATACTTAACGATACGAATTCACTATAATATTGTGTGTTTAGTTTTATATCAAGTAATTTTAAGTTTACAATTAAGCCTGAAGTACCATTTACTTTAGGCTTAATTGTAAACTTAAAATTAAGTATATTTGTGTAATGGCTGTTTGTTACCTAAATAAAAAAATAAATATCTTGTTATACAAATTGCTAAAGAATATTAACAAACAAGTTGGTATTGTAAATTTTTATAACGGAATTCGTACCTACGACCTTCTTTAAGATAAACGTTACTGGTCCATGAAGGCAGTCAGTGGACTATAAAATTTTACGTACATCTTGCTTGGACCGTGCATAAAGCCGCTATGTTTTTTACGTGAGTGGACTGAGTAATAAAATGGCGTATTATATATGATAGACGTTCCGCGCGGCTTCGTCCGCGTAAATTAGATATTTCACAGACAAATTAGTCCACAAAAAATAGCCTATGATCCTTCACGTGGTCTACTTCTCATCTGACCCAAATAACAGAAAAATTGCTCTAGTAGTTCGTGAGATAAGCCCTTTCAAATAATTACCCCCATTTTTTCCACATTTTCTTCTATTTCTTCGTTTCTATTAGTCTTAGCGTGATAAAATATAGCCTATAGCCTTCCTCGATAAATGGACTATCTAACACTGAAATAATTTTTCAAATCGGACCAGTAGTTCCTGAGATTAGCGCGTTCAAATAAGCCCTTTCAAATAATTTAGTATTATTATATTTGTTTTTCCCCCGTTTTTTCCACATTTTCTTCTATTTCTTCGTTTCTATTAGTCTTAGCGTGATAAAATATAGCCTATAGCCTTCCTCGATAAATGGACTATCTAACACTGAAATAATTTTTCAAATCGGACCAGTAGTTCCTGAGATTAGCGCGTTCAAATAAGCCCTTTCAAATAATTTAGTATTATTATATTTGTTTTTCCCCCGTTTTTTCCACATTTTCTTCGATTTCTTCGCTTCTATTAGTCTTAGCGTGATAAAATATAGCCTATAGCCTTCCTCGATAAATGGACTATCTAACACTGAAATAATTTTTCAAATCGGACCAGTAGTTCCTGAGATTAGCGCGTTCAAACAAACAAACAAACAAACAAACAAACTAACAAACTCTTCCGCTTTATAATATTAAGTATAGATAGGGACTGGTATTCAATACGATAGAGTCCAAAACTTTTTGTGACCCCATTAGGCTTTTTTTAAATATAATCAGGGTTAGTTCACACTACGATCTGATGTGGCGATGCGATGCAATTTTAAATGAGCTTTTATGACTTCATTCTCTACATAAGTGAATTTTTAGTGACCAATTAAAAACTAAAGTTCATTCTCTACATAAGACTATACACATCGAATGGACAGAGTTGCTGCTTGCGGTGTGGAACTATTCCAACTTAAGGCGAGCACTTACCTCAATTCCAAAACGATAACCTTGCGAACGCGAATGCCAAGCGTGTACGCATCGCAATAAGATTCATTTTAGCTTAGCATAAAATTGTAGTTTCTAGGGGCGGATCTTCTCTATTTTTCATGTGTTTTTTAAATATCTTTCTAAATAAATATTAAGAAAAAAGATTATTCGTTTCAGACCTTTTTAAAACAGATTCATTGACAATTTATTAAAATAAAATGTAAGTTATTCCTGTTAATACTTATATTTCGATGACAAAGAGTTTTGTCGGAGGTGAGTTTGTAAATTAATTACAGCGGAAGTATTATTTTTTATTAAAATGTTTTTGATTTAAACCCTTTTAAATATTGTGCTCTATATCTCATATTTTTTTACATTTCGTTATTATATTGGAACTAGGTAAATCGGGTATCAAGAAATAACAAAATTGGGTTTTAGCCCGCCTTAATAACTTGTTTTAAAAAGCATCGCATCGCCTTTTACGTTGCAATATGAAAGGGCCCTTACAATATCTATGATTATACCAGGGTACTTAGTCAAATTATATTTGATAATTTCGACAGCAAAGTAATAAATAAAAATGGTATTTGACAAAAATTTTCCGATATAATATTATGTAATGTAAAATAAATAAGATAAAATATAGGTTTAAGGCCTGTTTCACCACTTCCTGATAAAGTGCCGGATAGGCTATCCACAACTTTTTGACAGATTCTCCATACTCTATCTGTCAAGTTAAGTGGTGGATAGCCTATCCGGCACTTATCAGGAAGTGGTGAAACACGCCCTTAGTATCGCCTCTTTATTTTAATAATGTGGTAAGTCCACAAATTTAATTTACCACATTATTCATGTAAAGATGCGATAAAATTATGAAATAAATAAAAATGAATAAATACGACGTTAGTCAACAATTTCAATAGTCAATAGTCACGTCAATGGCAAATTTCTCATGAAGTAAGAACACTTCAAAAGGTTTCTGTAATTCCCCTATTTCTGGTTTTGGACTTTTTTCCTCATTTGTATTAGTTAGCAGAAGGACTTAAGATAATATTATTATTGTGAAATTTTATGTCTCAAGTATAAAAACATTTATTTTATTTTATAATTGGAAAGTTTATATGCTCCCAAACGGTGGAATTGATTTTAACCTATAATTTCAGGTAAAATATATTTTTTTAATTATTATTACTAATTCGCTCTCTCTATTATTACTAATTTACTCTCTGCTTTACAGTGTTTAGGAGGGTTCTCTATGTGGTCCTTTAAATCTTGAGTTTACTTATGGTTCCTTTAACGAACGATGATGACGTCATTCCACGCTCATATTCATCATCATCGTCATCAGCAGCAACCGTCGAGGTTCCTATTACTGATGCATTGGTTTATGGTTGCATTACAACTGATACAACTTTTAGATGCACTTTAAAAATCCGTGAATTTAATAAATACGTGAAAACGTAATAGAACTTGGCGAAAAAAGGAACTAACGCTGTCATCACACAAAAACGCCATTTTTTACAGTAAATCCTTTACCAGCATCGCCCTCGTCCACGTTCATTTAAAGCCTTGTCTTGTCTTGTCGGACCAGCAAAGTTAGCCTTAACTATAACCATAATTTTGACCATAACGATAACTATAACCACGCCTCTGGTGCAACCCACCCTTAGGTTAGTTAGTTACGGAATTTCTTGATTCGGTCGCCGCGTTCAAAGTCCGCGATAAAGGCTATGCAATAGCTTAAAAACATTCAAATTTGGAACAGGCAGCTCAACGCCGCAGGATGGCTACTAAAATAAAGTTCAGTTTTAAATGGCTCGTTTAAAATGCATTAGATATGCATCGTATAAATGCATCCCTTTGTCACGTTCCAATGTGAACTGACTTATAAAGAAGAGAAGACAAATCCCTTCTAAGATGCTGATAGATCCATACTCATCATTAGCTTTATTTAACTTTTAATTTAGTATTTGTAAATTGAACCTATCCTATTCTTATAATAAAGAGATCCCTTGTAAAACAGAACAAAAATAAAGGCTAGAATAATATTTGTCAGCCAGTAACAATTTGTTTTAATTCGAATTGTCCACGACCCTTATTAATAATACAAACATTTGGTCCCTTTTTCCAGGCTTTTTCAGCTTTTTATTAGGCCACTTTAAAGGCACGACAGACCGTAGATTATATTCGAAATAATTGGGGAAATGGGTGTTCGGGAAATCGTTTTTCGAATGAATAAATCAAACTGTATTGTATTTGAAGCTCGCAAAAGCCGTGTTTTGACTTCGTTACTATGCTTGCTTGGAAAATTTAAGGTCTTAAATTTTTTTATTGAATTTTAAGCTATTTCGGAAATAAGGATCACAAAATATAAGAACTGACTGTCAAGATTGTTTTCTTAAAAAGGTGGCCTTAAGGCTTCAGTCTCTAAGACTGCCTTCACATTAAGTCGCGAGTAGTGCGGCACTACTCGCGACTTAATGTGAAGGCAGCACAGATCAGCGGGAGCGGCGGCGAGTGACAATTTATAGATTTATAATATAGATAAGCCGTCTAGCGGCGAACGGCGCGTGGCGTACTAGACGGCTTATCCATATAAATCTATACATTGGAACGCGCCGCCGCCCGCTGATTTCGAGACTGAAGCCTGAGGGGCAGTTTTACCGGAGCTGCATCGGTTCATTTGCCTGACTTGACCAGCTATTCTACTGGATCTTAACACATTCCTCGCAACGCAGCTCCGGTGGAAACGCAGCCTTAAGGTGACGCCTTGATAATTTAGCTGCAGCGATATCGATTTTTCTCAACAATGACTAAAGCTAGGAAATTAAAGTTCATTGTCAGTATTCACCATATTGTCTTTATCTTTGAATTACCCATAGCATAACACGATTAGTCAACTTTTATGACACAGAATAATTAATCAAAAAGACCTCTATAAAAACAGGGATTCTAATTTTGCCAACAGAGGAGAGTGATTTAAGCGTCCAAAATTTGTACATAGATTAGTTCAAGCATACACTATAATTTGCCCATAGCTTATATGAAATATATTTATGGTTTTTAAATTACGCGACAAAAACCATTTTGTCGCTTACGCCCTTTCCATTTCTTGTTTTCTATGAAAGGCCGGCCCGGCCTCTCATAGAAAGCAAGCGATCTAAAACATATCCAAAACGATTTCTTACTTTAACGCGGCGTCACCTTAATTAAGGCGAGGACTTATCTCAATTCCAAACGATAACCTTGCACACAACCAAAGACCAAGCGTGTACGCATCGCAATAAGATTCATTTTAGCTTAGCATAAAATTGTAGTTTCTAGGGGCGGATCTTCTCTATTTTTCATGTGTTTTTTAAATATCTTTCTAAATAAATATTAAGAAAAAAGATTATTCGTTTCAGACCTTTTTAAAATAGATTCATTAATAATTTATTAAAATAAAATGTGAGTTATTCTTGTTAATACTTATATTTCGATGACAAAGAGTTTTGTCGGAGGTGAGTTTGTAAATAAATTATAGCGAAAGTATTATTTTTTATTAAAATGTTTTTGATTTAAACCGTTTTAAATATTGTGCTCCATATCTCATATTTTTTTACATTTCTTTATTATATTGGAACTAGGTAAATCGGGTATCAAGAAATAACAAAATGGGGTTTCAGCCCGCCTTAAACTGATTTTCAGCTCGGCGCTTATGGCCCGAAATGTATAAAATTGTAGAGTAAGCGTTTTTGATCACGCGTATCTTTGTTATACTAAATGACGCAAGCAACTCCTTTGCGCCCGAATTCGTTTATCGCGCGGGACATATCTTTTTCCGGGACTCAAAGTATTTCCATACCAATTTTTTTTTTAATGAAATAAGGGGGCAAACGAGCAAACGAGTCACCTGATGGAACGCAACTTCCGTCGCCCATGGACACTCGCAGCATCAGAAGAGCTGCAGGTGCGTTGCCGGCCTTTTAATAGGGAATAGGGTAATAGGGGAGGGTAGGGATGGGAAGAGAAGGGAATAGGGGAGGGAAAGGAAGGGAATAGGGTAGGGGATTGGGCCTCCGGTAAACTCACTCACTCGGCGAAACACAGCGCAAGCGCTGTTTCACGCCGGTTTTCTGTGAGAACGTGGTATTTCTCCTTTCGAGCCGGCCCATTCGTGCCGAAGCATGGCTCTCCCACGTATAAAATAATATAAATTTCAGCGAAATCGGTTCAGCGGCTTAGACGTGAAGAGGTAAGAGACTGACACACTTTCGCATATTTTATAACATTAAAGTATGGATCTATCTGCGCTGTATTTCATACACTTCGGTATTGGTGCCGACAGTCAGCGAGCGGTGAGCACGACACTTAAATCAGCCATAAACAAATAACTAATAAATTTTACAAGTACTACTATAATTAGAATTAGATCGTATCTAAACATTGTTGTTTTTCTTGGAAAACAATTTCTTTCTCCTTTTGTTTTTCTTTGAACTTACTAATCATAGTATGTAGCAGCTTTCGCGCGTTACTTCTTATTGTTTTAGCCATATTAGAGAAATTATTTTAGAAAATCAATTAGCAGTACAAAATAAAGACGACAAACATAGATTTTGACGTGTGTTTGACAAAAGAATAATATTGCCATATTAAAACTTATAAGGAAACTCCAGGACACGCTTTCGTTAGCCAGACTCTATCTACAAAATATTTCAAGGATTCGAATGTCTGTAAACATGGTTCTCTATTTATGGTAGTTATGTGCAAACTAGTTAATTACAAGGACTCAGAAGTTGTTGGTCTAATTTTACTTAATATTAATTGCTTAGTTTTGTTCTGTTTAGTTGAGGTAAAAACGAATATATTTTATAAATACATAGCATGACTTATATATATTTTATAAATACATACAATATAACATAATATAATTTGATACGTCGGTATTCTTGTAAACGGGTAAATATTTTTGTCTCGGGTACCTACTTATAATGTACCTACCTACAGAGGGCTTAGACGACACGTTTTTTATCGCTTCTTTATAGAATCGCCCATCAAAATGTATGGACTTTAAAAATTAAAACTAAATTATAACACTAAGGGTGAAGCCAAACGAGCGTAATTTGTGAGTTGTGAGTCGCAGAATTTCTGCCGCGTAAATATCTTTTCATACAAATCATGACTCACAAAATTACGCTCGTCTGAATCAAACAGGACTTTTGTATGAAACTGAATGCAGCAGAATTTCTGCCAGCAGAAATTCTGCGACATCACAACTCACAAATTACGCTCGTTTGGCTTCGCCCTTATAATTAATAATATTATGTCAATTCTGTACATTTTTGATCGACGATTCTATACAGAAGCGATAAGAAAACGTGTTGGCTAAGCCGTGGCCCGTGGCTAAGCTCTTTGTACATAATAAGTACCCGAGACAAAAATCGGTCAAGTACGAGTAGGACTCGCGCACGAAGGGTTCCATACCATTATAGAGCAAAATTAGGCCAAAAATTGTTTTTTTTTGTATGGGAGCCCCCCCTAATTTTTTATTTTATTTAATATTATTATTAAAATATATTAAAGTACACATATAACTAAGTATTTTGAGAACAATTCAAGTACCTACCTGTTGCCATTATTGATGTAGAGCAAAAAAGAACAAAAAAATCACGTTATTTGTATGGGAGCCCCCCTTAAATATTTATTTTATTTTATTTTTATTATTTGTTATTATAGCGGCAACAGATATACATAATCCGTGAAAATTTCAACTCTCTAGCTATTACCGTTCTTGAGTTACAGCCTGGAGACAGACAGATAGACAGACGGACGGACAGACGGACAGACAACGAAGTCTTAGTAATAGGGTCTCGTTTTTACCCTTTGGGTACGGAACCCTAAAAATTCTAAGATGTTCACAAGAATGTGGTGTCAGGACTCAGGTGTGAGTTGTGACATAGAGAAAATATACGTTGTGAGTTGTGACCGTGTGGTAAGAGATACTCACTCATAATATCGTAACTCGTAAGTCATAACTGTAATACAAAACAAAACTAACCAATTAATATTCAGTAAAATTGGACCTAAATTCTAGAATTACTATCCGGAAGACTATATGGGAAGGTACGGTATGCGAAATATTGGACCGACGGATGTGCGATGTGGTAGACAAGACACGTTTGTCGTTTAACAATTTTAAACCTTACGACTATAGTAAAAAGACCTTAACGAGGCATATCTGGTCTGTCCACGACAGTGCGTTCCTATAACCTACATTAGTTGAAATAAATCACTCCTTTTTGTGTCGCTATTCATACACTTTTTACCTGACTTCGTCAGACATAAAGATATGTTTTTAGAATAAGTTATATGTACTGTATGTATGATTCAGTATCATTTTTAACCGACTTCAAAAAAAGAAGGTTATCAATTCAACCCGCATGTATGTAATATTTCTAGAACTGCCCTATTAGCGTCTGAACAAATGTGCCTTTCAAAAGTGTATGTATGTGTGTATTTATGTTTGTGTTCGCACATCTCCGAAACTACAAGTCCGATTTAAGTAATTATTTTTTATTGCACTAGATATTGTTCAACTCAGGGAATACGGCAAACTTCATCAAAATCGGTTCATTAGTTTTTGAGATGGAGAATTTGAAGTAAAATTTTGAAGTCGGCTTTTTTATACACAACTTGTCTCCTTTGAACTTTGCCTACATTTAGCTCAAAATAACATGAAACATAGTACTGCTAATAATAAATAATAAGCTCTACTATAATATTTTATTGTAGGTTTTCAACACCCAGGAAACTCAGAAATAAAACAACAAAAATTTTAACCTCTCTGTATTAACAACTATGGGCAATTTAAAAATAAACTATGTATTTATATTACATAGTACCTACATTATACGGCATGTCACAATAATATATTTTTAGTATCTTATTCTAATCGAACCGCATGATACTAAATTTAACACTTATTCCATAGCACCCGAATTTTGAAGCTTTTTAACAAAAACATTTATAATCTATTCACACTAAAAACAAAGTTTAAGTTAAGCCAACAATATAATATTATTGTTATAATCATTTACCCTCCCAAGATAACGTTCCGACCCTCGCGACAAGCGATCGCGACCGACAAAATTAAAATAAAATGCCACTTTATGATCTAGAATTCTAGAATCTAGATTCTAGGTGTTGTATGTTGTGTGTTGACAAAATCTATACTAATATCATAAAGCGGAAGAGTTTGTTTGTTTGTTTCTTTGAACGCGCTAATCTCAGGAACTACTAGTCCGATTTGAAAAATTCTTTCAGTGTTAGATAGCCCATTTATCGAGGAAGACTAAAGGCTATATTTAACATATTATATAAGACGAATAGAAGCGAAGAAATAGAGGAAAATGTAGAAAAAACGGTGAAAATTATTTGAAATTGCTTATTATCTTAAGAACTTCTAGAGCAATTTTTATGTTATTTAGCATACATGAAGAATAGATCACGTGAAGGGATATAGGCTATTTTTTTGCGAAAAAATGTACGGTTTCCGTGAAATTCCTAAAGTACGCGGGCGAAGCCGCGCGGAACATCTAGTATTAAATAAAAGTATTCTTAATCTTATTCTAAGATGTCATATTCTAACGACATTGGTCTAGCGATCCATGCCGCCGCTGCTTGTAGTGGCGTAGAGAAAAAAATTATTTGAATTTCTGTCGGTTGCAACGCGCGGTCGCTTGCCGCGTTGATCGGAACGGTACCTTAAAACAAAGTTAAAGTTAAACCAACAATAATAATATTATTTACTCTCCTGCTAATAAAGGCATTTACGTGACGTATGACTATTTAAGGTCCGCTTTCTTTATCCATACTAATATTATAAATGCCAAAAAGTGTCCGTCTCTCTATCTGTCTGTCTGTTACCTCTTCACGCCCAAACCGCTGAACCGATTTTATATATAATACTTTGAATCCCGGGAAAGGACATAGGATAGTTTTCACCCAGGAAAAAGTACGGTTCCCGCGCGATTAACGAATTTTGCTGCAACGGAGTTGCGGGCGTCATCTTGTCTGTAATATTAAAATCCAATGTGTCAGACAAAGACATAAGGGTGAGGCCAAACGAGCGTAATTTTGTGAGTCGTGACTGGTCAGTCGCGTAAATACTTTTTTATACAAATCATGACTCACAAAATTACGCTCGTGTGAATCAAACAGACTTTTGTATGAAACTGAATGCAGCAGAATTTCTGCTGTCGAAATTCTGCGACTCACAACTCACAAATTACGCTCGTTTGGCTTCACGATTACGCCCTAGATGACGCCCGCAACTCCGTTGCGTCAAAATTCGTTTATCGCGCGGGAACCGTACATTCTTCGGGGATAAAATTATCCTACGTCCCGGGATTCAAAGTCCATACCACATTTCAGCAAAGCGGTTCAGCGGTTTAGGCGTGAAGAGGTAACAGACAGACACACTTTCGCTTAGTTATAATATTACTAGATGACGCCCGCAACTTCGTTGCGCGAAAATTCGTTTATCGCGCTGGAACCGTACATTTTTCCGGGATAAAAAGTATCCTATGTCCTTTCCCGGGACTCTAAGTACCTCCATGCCAAATTTCAGCAAAATCGGTTCAGCGGTTTGGGCGTGAAGAGGTAACAGACAGACAGACACACTTTCGCATTTATAATATTAGTATGAATAGTATCGATATAACTTTTCCAATGAGTCAGACAAAGACATCAAGAACCTGCATAGTTATTCGCTGTTTAAATATTACTATGAAGGTATTTATATAGAGGTAAGTAATTAAATACTATCTGATGAACTAACGCACGATTGGTATCTTTAAAACACTCACTAACGAGGGTTTAATATGATTGAACTCGAAATCAGCACTTAGATTTTGGTATTTCAATCCAACATTAGGGTAATTCCGTGGGAGATGGCCCTAGTAATTTTGAAACTCTACTGTGAAGAAATTATGATGATTAAAATAATAATGAATATAGAATTATTATTGAAAATTAACGATAAATCACTTTAAACAATGAAAAAACACGTGATATTCAACTTTAAAAAAAAGTACGACTGGTGTCCTGGAGAGATGGCCAGGACTTTTATTTGGCTTCCCCTTTGCCCTTGAGATCATTTTGAGTCTGTTCCTTTTCTTATTACCGCAATAAGAACACATGTCCTAAAACTCGGTATAATTTTCATGCAGATATTGGATAGTATTCGTCATCAATTATTTGTGTCTCCTAATAATAATTATAACCACAATCACTGCAGTTATCTTTCTCTCTATCTACAGTTTCACTATCAGAGGTGACATTTAAAATTATGGAAATTTCTTCGCATATTCTATCAGAAAACTTATGGAATGCCAAACGTTTCTTAATTTTGTTTTTGTTTAGGCGTATATATATATATATATATATATATATATATATATATATATATATATATATATATATATATATATATATATATATATATATATATATACTAGCTGTTGCCCGCGACTTCGTCCGCGTTAACATAGTATAATAACAAAGATGGATAATTTTCCCTTTTTGTGGTTCTTATACAAAGGGTAAATACGGAACCCTAAAAAGGGACCCTATTGCAATGTTCGCTGTTTGTCTGTCTCCAGGATGTATCTCAAGAACTTCGCTAGCTAAATAGTTGAAATTTTTACAAATTATGTAAGTATTTCTGTTACCGCTATAACAACAAATACTAAAAACAAAATAGAGCAAATATTTAAGGGGGCTCTCATACAACAAACGCTACTTTGGCCTTTTTTGCTCGACATAAATATTGGCAACAGAGGCACTTTACAATATGACTACAAAATATTAAATTTAATTGTTCGAGCCTTCGAGCTGTGAGTTTTGCGGTCCACACAGTAATTATTACTCGATTTGGAGTAAAACTATCGAGCAAAACCGCATGTGACTACTTAGCATAAGAAAATTTATAAAAACTTTCATTCCCTATTTCATCCCCTTAGGGTTAGAATTTATTAAAATCCATTCTTAGGGGATGCCTACGTCATAGTTGCTTTATGCATACAAAATCTCAGCCCGATCGCGTCGGTTTAAAATTGACAAAGTTTCATACAACTTTTCATCCCCTATTTTACCCCCTTAGGGGTTGAATTTATTTAAATCCTTTCTCAGGGGATGCCTACGTCGTAGTAGCTTTATGCATGCAAAGTCCAGCCCGATCGGTTTAAAATTGACAAAGTTTCATACAAACTTTCATCCCCTATTTTACCCCCTTGGGGGTAGAATTGATTAAAATCCTTTCTTAGCGGATGCCTACGCCATAACATCTACCTGCATGCCAAATTTCAGCCCGATCGGTCCAGTGGTTTGGGCTGTGCGTTAATAGATCAACATGTCAGTCAGTCACCTTTGAGTTTTATATATATAGATAGATATATACAATGGCCATTGGCCATCTCTCCCGATTGTCCAGGTAAGAATGGTTAGCTTCGGTAAATAACACAAATCCTAAAATTCTAAGGTAATTTTGAGGATAGGCAACCGATAGTAAGTATGTTTACTTCATCGTGAAACCAGGAAATTGGACATATCTTTCAAAACTTTTTGGTGAGCACCTAATATGTGAAAGCTTTGCCTTAGATTGAATGTGTCATCAAAAAATGAAATGAAACTACTCGCCTTTCCATACTTTTTTCGAACAAAAATTCACCGATACTTGTTGCACGACTGAACTAAAAAGGAAGTAGCGCCACCCATTTAAAAAAATCTGCATTTTTTAGACTAGCCATCTCACCTGTACGGCCATCTCCCCCGAAATTACCCCTATAATAGCTTCGATTAAGTTTCGGTGCAGTCTCGGTATATTAAACATCAAATCTGTAAATGTCAATAAATAGACGGTGTAAGGTCTAACGGCCCAAGCGGCTAGCACAGGGCGACTTTTTGTAGCGATGCAATCGCGATACTATCGCGCGTTTGTATCGATACAATCGCGAAGCGGTCGCTAGCTGTGTGCCCTAGCACAGGGGGCGCTCATTTAGGGTCAGAACACATAACCGCGTTGCGGCACCGCACCGCCAAAATCGGCGGTAAAATCATGCCCCAACACGATTATGTGTTTCGGCCCTTAGTCACGATGCAAATGCGCGATTGTAGTGATGCAAACGCGATACAAACGCGCTTCAGTAATGACACAAAGTACCCTCCCTCTGTTTTACTTCCCGCTATGACCCGACACGGTCGCACGTTTGCATCGCTACAGTCGCGCGTTTGCATCGCTACAGTTTAAAATCGTCGTGTGCTAGGGCCCTAAGGATGCGCGCCCATTGCGACTTTTTGTAGCGATGCAGTCGCGATTACTGTCGCATAAATCATAATAAAATCAATCGTTACGTTTATGTGATTAATTTGCTGTTTTTGGGATCCGCACTGAATGGAAGCTATAATAATATTGGATTAACGTACCAGAATCGGAGTGGTGAATTCAGAAAATTACAAGGTGGTCCGCTTGTTACTTGTATGTAGCTTGTGTGCCCTTAAAAGTATCTTGTGCATTGTTCTTAAGGCGAAGGCAGCTGCCAATTCGACATCTTTGTGCAGTTTTCTAGACGTATGTATTTCATTGATTGGCACAAAAAAAATGTGATTTTTGATTATATTTGAAAAAGCTTTTTTATTTTAAATAATAAAATAATGTACTCCTACTGGATGAAAAAAAATACCAAAGTATCTTCCAGGAACTTTAAACAGTTCTAACTAAAATAATATACAAGCTATGCTTTAAAAATTTGTTTATTTGGTACCTTTTACAAAAATCCAAAGCTTGTAAGATTTAATTTTCGGTTCTGACATCTAGATTTCCCATAATATTTATTTTTTCCTCTAACAAACGAAAAATGTATCCACGCTACCGAGTGAAAATTTCACATCTCTCTTTCGCTCTCGCATGAAAATCGACAGTGGTGCGAGAGTGATGCGAGAAATGCGAATTCTCAAGGACATTCGCAGTTATCAGCGTCTTAATTATATTTTAATACGTAAAGACCGGATGCTACGGCCAACCTTCTGTACTCGTTTAGTGAATTTGTGCGTACAAACCCGGAATGGCCTGCGATCAGTCCGATCGGATCAATCGGTCTCCACGTGTACGGAGCCTCATACTGATTAAATTGCTCTTTGATTATTAAATATCACCTGACATCACTTAGCCGGCCCCTGGACGTATTGCGTAACATTATTAACCGTCTAAGGTAGATATTGAACATCGCGCGCCTTCAATCTTATTGTCATATAAACTGTTCAGTAAAATTGAAGCGTGATATTGACAATACAATTGCTCGTCTAGGGGCCTTCTTAATATAATAAATTAAAGCTTCTAAGGTACGTTTTATTACAAAACAAAATTAAATTTCAAGGTGATGTTTCCCTTTGATAATAAATGTTGTGCAAAATTCTTATTTAAATTAAATTAGAATATTATAATTTATTACAGAAAAATTTTCACGTATATTCATGATAGAGCTTTTTAAGACAACTTTTTTTTAACTCAACAATTTTGGAGGCAAAAAATACATACTAGTATTATGTTCCCCGACTTACAAACTTTTAAACGAATGCTACTTTTTTCTTATTTTTACCGAAAGATAAATTTTTCGTAGACATAATTTATCCCCCTGGACACATTCATTAAGTGTTGACAGGGCGTGAAAATGTAATGGAAAAATTATAAATATCCGTGGAAAAGCCGTAATTACGTAGTACGCAAAAACATATTCGAGCTCATTTTTACGATGAGGCAGGTGTATGTACTATGAGGGAAGTTGATTCCTAGGCAGACATGCGTACCTGCGGAATTGGGTCGCCAGATGTCAAACCATAAAGTTAATATACCTAGCGGAATAGAGCAACAATCTCGAGCTGTCAAACGAAACCGAAATTGGTTTACATCTGTGTGTAAAAATATGTGTACGTATACACTTACACAAGCATGATTGAACATGAATTCTATAAGATTAAATTGTCAACGTGCCGATAAGTGCCGACTGGACGTCAAAAAAGAGTTCTGCGGGGTGATGCACTAAGCGATTCCCCGCGGAATCTTTACGATTGCGGAAACTATTTCACTTTCAAGCAAATGACAAGTGAAAACTTTCCGATTTTGCTGTCATTTTGACAGTAGTGACATTTCTTTTGTATGAGTGAAATAGTTTCCGCCACGGATTCGAGAACATCTCACCGCAGATGGGAGTTTGACATCCGACGGCGGAAAATTATCCGAGGATTAGAGCCGTTTTCGCGGAATGTTACCGCCACCTCCGAGACTCGTGAAATCTTTTCACTTCGAGAACTGTGTCATGGCGGATATTGTTAGATGAAATTATTTAATGATAAGAATAAAACAAAGCAATTATTAGTACTGAGTTAGTCGTGTCTTGTTTAAAATATAATAATATTAAATAAATGTCGTACTGTAATAATTATGTGTTAAATCTTTAGGAAGTGTTCATTGAACAATAAATATTTTTTATTTATAAATGCAGTAGGTATTTGTATTAATAAAATAATAATAAACCACATAGCGGTTTGTCGGCGGGCTACACAATTTTTTTATTTGGTACTTAGATTTTGTATTAATACTTATGTATTATGTTAAAACATTATTGTGCTTTTACAATAATTTTTAAATAGTTCTTTATGTAAATCTCTTTAAATAAAAATGAATCCATTTTCGCGTGGTCACGACATCACGCGTAAACGGCTAGACCGATTTTGCTGAAATTTGGCATAGAGATACTTTGAGTTCCGAAGACCAACAAATGATACATTTTGTCCCGGAAAAATGTACGGTACGGAGGGAACTCCTCAAAATTTATATGGAAACATGTGGTGACTTCGGTTTCGTGAGCAGTATTCTAAGCATATGCTACCAACAAGCAAGATTTTGCACCAAGGTATACCATAGTTCGAAAGGTGCTGACAGAACTCCTGACTCTTTATAGATAGAAGTTTGGGAGTTTCGACGTTGTTTTAAGAACGGAAAGTTGTGCTACTAAAATGCTACTATGCAAATTACATTCATCATCATCATCATCACTACCACAAACCATTATAGAACCATGTATCGTCCCGTTTTGACCCTATTATTGGTACTTTTCATAGTCTTTTATTATATATCACTTAAACCGCGGGGAACACCGCGGGGCACAGTTAGTATCTAATAAAAACTAAAATTAAATGAAAAACAAGTTTAAAACGAAAAAAAACTAACATATTTAGAGTAATAAGTTTGTTTTACACATAAATAAAAGGTATTCTCACACAACAAGATTTACCGATATAATATTATAAAAAGTACTCTGTGATTTACCGGAGCACAATTACACACAAGTTACAGATTTGACAGATTGTCATTGTCACTCGGCAGTCGGCACATAGACAATATTTTTTGTTTTAATTTCACTCAACTCCCAAACGGCAGCCGGCTGCCACGCTATTTTTTGTACTTTGTAGTTTGTACTGCGCGGTGCGCCATTCACTCAAACCCCAAGCGGCAGCCGGTTACCGCGCTCTTTTATTCAATTATGTAACGTATTTCGCTGACTTACAGACTACTTTTGTATAAAGAGGTTTCATTAGGTACGATCTTTGATAATATATTGGCTACATTCTGAATGAAAAATATTACAATATAGTCTGTGGGCGATTAGTATCTTTTCGGCTACAGTTCGACAAGGCTTTATATGAACGTGGTGAGAAAAGGAACTAAACGCTTCTATCATACAAAAACGTCATTTTTGACATGTGTTTGACAGTTCTCCTTTACCAGCAGCGCTCCCGTCAATGTCACCCACGTTCATTTAAAGCCTTGTCGAGCTGTATTCAATATTGTGCATTACTTAGTGTGTGTTGCTATAACTTGTACTTTTTTCGAAGTAAGGTAAGACTTATCTTAGTCTTAAAAAATTTGTTCAGTAAATTAAGAGGTGCAGGAAAATTTGGAGACAATTATTTTCCCGTCTTTTATCTTGATACTGACAGCGATGAATAACCAAGGCTATATAATATGCCGTAGCACTTATTGACAAAAAAAAGTAGTGTCAATTATTCTCTTTGGTTTCGGATTCATTCCCGCGACGGAAAGTTTGTGAATCGCTGTGATACCGACAGAATATGAGAACTTTCCGCGTGAGAACTTTCCGACGATCGTGAATCGGGGGGCTGCTGTCATGTATCACACGTCTCTTTTTACCACGCAGTGTTACTGATAGTGACATCTCGCTTGCTCAGACCTTTGTTTCTCTATTCCGCTAGGTATATTAACTTTATGTGTCAAACCCAGCCGACATAATATCGCGATTCGCGACTAATATGTATTGATCAATATGGGATGTAGTTGTCAAAATAATTTACCTCGGTTGCCTTTATCTGGATATTATAAAAAGAAAATAATTTAGGCTTATAGGTATCTAAACACACCATGTCGAAGTTACGCGGCCGAAGTTCGGCATGATTACGTCAGCAATGTCAAACGCATACAATATAACGCGACGTAATTTCGGCATGGTGTGTCATCGGTTATTTAAAATACATTGCAGGCGTAATCATGCCGAACTTCGGCCGCGTTTTTTCGGCCTAATGTGTTAAGACACTAAGGCTAAACGTAAAAAGAACCTGAAAAATAGCGCACTGCTGACAACCATACACAGTATAAAATATAAATAACATGCAATAGTTTATGTCTATGATCGAAACCAGCTCAACACAAAATTTATAAGTTTTACGTGCGAGCGATGCATTGTTTTGGCATTTAAAGTTATATGAAATCATGATAACACGTCATATTTAGAATAAATAATAAACTATAACGTCTTATGCTGGCTTCTCACGGCGCGTAATATCACGAGCCGCGCCACGCCAGCTCGAGCCACGCGCCGTGTTCAAGGTAGTGGCTCGAGGTGGCGCGGGCTGGCTCGAGCAGGCGCGTCTGAACTCCGATCCGATTGAAGTCGGTAACTTCAAAGGCGCGGCTCGGCGTGGCTCGAGCGACTCGTGATATTACGCGCCGTGAGAAGCCAGCATTGTACGTTTGGAGAATTATTGTTTTGCAACTTCAAGTTATCACAAATCACGAAGATGTATTTGGGCGGCCTTGTAGAAGATGTAGGTATGTTACTGTATGTTATTTATATTGTGCACACTGTCTACAATGTACGTGCAGGCAATACGTGACTTTTGATGAAAACGTTTTTTCTGCTTAAATTCTTATGTATTTTTAGATACGCTGAATATAAAATATACAAGCAATAATAATGATGACTTGTTTTATTATTTTTCGTTCCGACTTCCGAGTCTGGGGAAAAATACTTTTTATGGTAGAGTCAATTTTCATACAAAAACACCCTTTATGCGATTAACACTTTGTTGAAGTAATATTATTTTCTTTTGTGCACAGTGCAAGTTTAAAAGAAAAAAAATGTTATGCTTTTTTACAAGAAAACCTTTAATACATAGCTAGACTATTTTGTGCATTCGATTTTTTGTTTTCTATTAGATTCCTGTACTTCCTAGATAATAATATAACTTTTTTTATCAATTATTATGATATCTTTGATTACTATCTACAATAAAGTTAAGATATAGACCCCGCACAACCTTAAGATAGCTCAGAAATCGGCACAAAACAATATACAGGGGTAACAAAACTAAGTGACAATACTTTAGGATGTGTACGTCTTTGTAAAGAGTTCACTGTGAAAGTAGCAGAGCTGAAAGACAATTTTTTTTTCACTTTTGTATGGGCAAGCGCCCTAGCGTTGCGAGTTTCCCCATACAAAAACAATAGTGAAAAAAAAATAGTTTTACTAAAGTATTGTCACTTAGTTTTGTTACATCCTGTATGTTCAAAAGCTACCAATATCCGTCCGATCACTGATCTACCAATAGCGTGTCTCAGTCGCACCCGCCCCGCTGAATCCTCCCCCCACCAAAGAGACCTACAATCAAACACTGCGCCTTCAATCTTGCCGAGCGATCTTAGCCGGCCCCTAGACGAGCAATTTTACTGTCAATATCACGATTCAATTTTATTGAACAGTTTATTTTACAATTAGATTGAAGGCGCGCGGTATTCAATGTCAACCCTAGACGGACAATAATATTACGCAATACGTGATATTGACAATAAAATTGCTCGTCTAGGGGCCGGCTAAGATCGCTCGGCAAGATTGAAGGCGCAGTGTTTGATTGTAGGTCTCTTAGGACCTAGGACTTAGGACCGGTAGAAAAAGCAAGTACCTACCTAACCAACGCATGTAATATTAGACCTAAATATTCAACAATTTATGTATTTAAGCATTTAAACAATATTTTAAATATATTTACAAACAACAATATATTTTAATTATCAACATTCAATCACAATTACTTCCTGTACGCATTATTCAATCCTTCTTTGGTATAAATATTTTATATTATATGCTATAAGAGAAGTTGATTCATAGGCAGATGGCGGACCTGCGTAATTCGGTCGCGTTGTTGTGTTAAACCCATCCAACAGATCACATCTAACATTGAATTGACATGATCCTACCAAATGACGTAGGTCCACCAACTGCCTAGGAATCGATTTCATCGATGGTACATAAAACACGTCATAATCTTAAGCGTCACTTTGCCTTAATATTATGATGGACCAATACAACGGTTACTAACGTATACCTTATTCGTCTATGATTCCCCATGATTAACGATGATTGTCCAATATCTATGCTATGCAAATTCGCAATCTTGATGGCAATGATGGCTATCCATCACAGTCAAACGGAGATAGCCGATATTATAATATTATCATGTGACGGTTTATGAAAGCCTACTCCAATATCACATTTTAAAGTCATACGGTAAACTACGGTATCAAACCAAGCAATCGAACTATTAGATTAGTCGTAAAGTATAGCGCGAATAGGCAACAAAATTGTTGTCTGTCGTCAGAATATATTTCGATAATCGAAATCTCTATTTTGCGTGGGCGAAAGTATCTCTTACACCTCACGCAAAATACAGTCATTCTATTTCTCTACTTCTCCTCAACAATGTAAAGGAATATACTGTAGATTATGAATACGCGCTAATAAGACTCGCGCTCCTTCGAGACACGACAGTCTCAAGACAAATTATTATTGATATACAAAACACATGAGGGTGCACACACACAAACAAATATTTTGTATAGCAATAGTCTGTCTTAACTCTTAAGACTGTCGTATCTATTTAACATTTGGATGAATACAATCAACCAAAAAACGCGGCATATTGTGGCATAACATAATATTTTAAAGAAGTTGACACAACTTGTTTACTGCAGATTAAGCCACTAGAGGATCCACCGATGGTTATGAAGAAGCCTTGGTTTTCAGCAACAGAACTGGCCAGTACATGGTCACGAATAGCAGGAATAACGCAGGGAATATAACCCGGGACAGCTTGTCTATCTCTCGCCAGAGGATTCTCTCTTGTCCAGTGTCAGCGTCGAGCCAGGCCACCTGAAAATAAATTAATAAGTATTCAGACCATATTTTAGAACATCAGAATCACATTAAAATTAGCTGAGCTAAAAGATTTCTGGTGAGATGAGCTGAAGGCGCACCAGCCGGGCTGGTCAACGGTTGCGCTGGAGCGAGACAAGTCGACGACCCTGGGGGCGCCCCTCCCCTATTCCCTTCCCTTCCCTCCCCTATTCCCTTCTCTTCCCATCCCTACCCTCCACTATTACCCTATTCCCTCTTAAAAGGCCGGCAACGCACCTGCAGCTCTTCTGATGCTGCGAGTGTCCATGGGCGACGGAAGTTGCTTTCCATCAGGTGACCCGTTTGCTCGTTTGCCCCCTTATTTCATAAAAAAAAAACATTGCAAGATGACGATGCGATGCATTTTTAATAAGCCATTCAAAATAGGAAGAGGCTACCCACCAGCGCGGACGGAAAGGCAATGTATTCTTGTGTAGTAAATAAAGTTTTGGTTTTAATGGATTATTAAAAACTTATGAAGTGTCGCGTTGCTCTGCTGTAGAGTAGTACCCTTTATGCGGTTTCACCTTAAAAGCAATAACTCAAACAATAATAAGTAATAAGAACCTTTTTACGCCCAGAAAATGCTTTTAATCATTTTTCGGGAGGTGGGGAGTCTACCCGCAAGTATAAAAGTACCTGCAGTATGCTTTGCCTTCGCTCAACCCCCATCTGGTGCGGTGGGTTTGGCGCTGGGTGCACCGCCGGGGTCGACGCTGGTGGTGACGTGGGCGACGTAAGATCCACCTTCCGGCACCGCACACCGCCGCCTTCCCATGCGGCAACTGTGCCGCAGGAACTCTTGTCACTGTTGAAACGCTGTAGAGTAAAGGTATTAGGAGCTATTTTAGACACGCTTAAAACGGCGCGGTTTTTGAGCTTATACCAAACGGTTCCTGTGCTTATAGCACAATATGGTTCCTGCGCTTATACCGCATAGTTTAGTGTAACCGTTATGATGCATAGCAACGTACGGGTCTCAATACTCATCAGCGGCTAACACTCTCTTGGTGTGGTAGAGTTAGGGATCTGATAAACGATTCGATTTTAGATTGAGACATACATCAGCCTGAATTCACAGCTGTGAAGTCTGTCTCAGGTAAAATTGTCTGGCTAAAATTAAATTGGCGTCGTCATGAACACGTTCATAACAATTCTCAGCGCAGTGCGTGATTTCTGAATTGAAATTTCCCTCGAAAAACAGAACAACATTTTAGGTTTATTATACAATCTCCTCATTTTACACAAATTGCAATTTCAGAAACTCAGTTAATCTCACATCAACTCTCATAAAACAAACTTCTCTGAGTTAGATTAAAATTATTTATTTACTCTCCGTTGAATGACCTATATGTTGTTGTTTACTCATTATTAAGAATGAGTAAACAACAAGTTCTTGAATATTAATGTCGCAGTTGACTGGTTAAAAAAGCCATTCAATCAAACAGCTAGCCCTTTGACTGAACAACGCCATTCAATCACACGGCTATACGTCGTTTAGCCGACTTGTTGACTGCAACGTTCAACACTACAGCTAGATGACGCTTAGCCAACTGGTTAAATGGTAAATTAACTAAGGTGACCATTAGTTTAGTGCTATTATTACACAAGCGTTATGATAAATAGCAGATTAATTGTATTCTAACTCATTTTGAACACAATTGCAATAAATACCTTGGTGATGCATTTCATAATCCCGTAATTTCGAATATTAGTTTAAATTTTGATTCACTCATATGTGCCCCCATAAATTCTGTCTCTTTCATAATACTTGTAACGTATATTTACGAAAAATATTATCTTAATACAACCACAAAACACCGGTTAGTTGACGCCATATTGTAAACAAAACGCACCTAGCGCCGCGGTGGTGAGCGCTGAACTAATTCAATCAAACGGCGGCTTTTGAATCAGCTGTAGTGTTGAACGTTTTGAGCGATTACAATATTCAATTAAAAAGCTAGACGTGTGATTGAATGGCGTTGTTCAGTCAAAGGGCTAGCTGTTTGATTGAACGGCTATTTAAACCAGTTGGCTGCGACATTAATACCAAATCTGATGAGCAACATCTGTGCAGAACTGCTGACGTTTACTCAACTTTTAATATCACGATTGTTTCTTTGTAGAAAGTGCTTTATAATTATTATAGTGATTGCTTTTATTGGATTTTATTTTTTATTTTATCAATCTATCTCATAAATCATAATGCATTCCATTGAAATGTTCTTTGGATAGGATGCGTTACGTTGGCAAATGTTTATTTTTGCTTGCCAAAAAGTGAAGATTCAGTTTTAGGATAATATATTTTCAAGAAAATATAAGAAATAATTTGATTATAATCATTGTTATGGAAATGAAAAGAAAAAATAGGCTGTATGTATGTAACGGAATCCTTGAGCACGATTTTTACATAATATCTCCAGTAGTCTAATTAATTTGAAACGAGCCAATGACAATGCAATAATTTGTTAAAATAAAAAAAAAACAATAAGCGTGTTTCTTTTTAGCTTTATTAATATTATTTATTTCCCTCTTTCTATCTTACCACAGGTATGATCGTCGGCATTGCTTCAGCTTTGCTCTTGTTCATCTGGTACTGTTTGTCTAGCACCTTAACTACCACGAACTCTCCGAGCGCGGCAAACACGAACATCATACAGCCAGCCATCCATAGATCTAGCGCCTGAAAATTAGAAACATCATCTATACTAATATTATCTATACTTAATATTGTAAAGCGGAAAAGTTTGTTAGTTTGTTTGTTTGTTTCAACGCGCTAATCTCAGGAACTACTGGTACGATTTGAAAAATTATTTTAGTGTTAGATAGTCCATTTATTGAGGAAGGCTATAGGCTATATTTTATCACGATAAGACTAATAGGAGCGAAGAAATAGAGGAAAATGTGGAAAAAACGGGGGAAATTATTTGAAAGGGCTTATCTCACGAACTACAAGAGCAATTTTTCTGTTATTTGGGACAGATAAGATAGACCATAGGATCATAGGCTATGTTTTGTAGACTGATTCGTCTGTGAAATGTCTAATTTACGCGGGCGAAGCCGCGTGGAACGGAATTCTTATCATCATCATTGTCGTTATAAACGTTGTTGTTGTCAACATCATCATGCTAATTAGATTAATTTTTTTAGGGTTCCGTACCCAAAGGGTAAAAACGGGACCCTATTACTAAGACTTCGTTGTCTGTCCGTCTGTCTGTCTCCAGGCTGTATCTCAAGAACCGCTATAGCTAGACTTCTGAAATTTTCACAGATTGTGTATATCTGTTGCCGCTAATAACAACAAATACTGAAAACAAAATAAAATTAAAATTTAGGGGGGGGGGGGGCTCCCATACATCAAACGTGATTTTTTCGGCTTTTTTCGCTCTATATCAATAATGGCAAAATGTAGGCACTTGAATTTTTCACACATTCTTTTGTTATATGTATACTTTAATATTTAATAATAATATTAAAATGAAATAAAAATGTAAGTGGGGCTCCCATACAAAAAACACAATTTTTAGCCTATTTTTGCTCTGTATCGGTACGCAACCCTTCGTGCGCGAGTCCGACTCGCACTTGGTCGATTTTTTTAAATTCTGTTACAGCCTGAGTATCGGTTGTAGATGTTTCGTCAGCAATAGATACATAATAAAATATCATTGTAATGTGTTTAAAAAATTTTGATGTCCAAAATATTAAAGTGAATTGTAATGTGTCTAAAATTCACGTAAATACCACAAACTGTTTTAAGACTCGGACAAAATATTATTACTTTATTGTAAGAAAATTAAATAATTTTCGCCGTTTTATCCACATTTTCCTCTGTTTCTTCGTTCCTAGTGGTCGCAGCATGATGTTATCCTATTAATATTATAAAGGCGAAAGTTTGGATGTATGTATGTATGTATGTATGTATGTATATATGTATGTATGTATGTATGTATGTATGTATGTATGTATGTATGTATGTATGTATGTATGTATGTATGTATGTATGTATGTATGTATGTATGCATGTATGTATGTATGTATGTATATATGTATGATGTATGGATGTTTGTTACTCTTTCACGCAAAAACTACTGAACGGATTTTAATAAAACTTTACATTAATATAGCTTATACATCAGAATAACACATATGCTACAATTTTAACCGACTTTCAAAATGGAGAAGGTGTTATGTTCGTTTTTTTTATGTTCAACGATTACTCCGCCGTTTGTGAACCGATTTTCAAATTTTTTCTTTTGGTGTATAGGTTATCATCCCAATTTGGTACCATATTCATAAAAGTGGTGACCTGATGAAGGGATCCATAAGAAATCGAAGGAATTTATATGGAAACATGTAGTGACTTCGGTTTCGTGAGCAGTATTCTAAGCATATGCTACCAACAAGCAAGATTTTGCACCAAGGTATACCATGGTTCGGAAAGTGCTGAGAGAACTCCTGACTCTTTATAGATACAAGTTTGGGAGTTTTGACGTTGTTTTAAGAACGGAAAGCATATGCTTCTATGCAAATTACATTCATCATCATCATCACTATCATAAACCATTATAGAGCCATGTATCGTCCCGTTTTGCCCCTATTGTTGGTACTTACTTTTCATAGTCTTTTATTATATATCACTTAAACCGCGGGTAACACCGCGGTTTAAGTGATATATAAAATAATTTTTCAAATCGGACCAGTTGTTTCTGAGATTAGCGCGTTCAAACAAAAAAACAAACAAACAAACAAACTCTTCATCTTTATAATATTAAGTAGGTATAGATAAATATAGATGTTTCAGGAAATTTTCACTCTAAAGCTGTGTAAACTCATTCAAAGATAAAATATTTCAGAGTGTTTATTAAAGCGTTTCTGCTCGGAGGTGGTATTTGTTCCTTTTGTTGAATATAAACTGTTGAATTTAAAACTTGGATACAGTGCATAAAGGCCTTTCCACACGACGTATTTTTTGCGCACTGACGACGCGCGTTTCTGATGCCCTCGTTTTCTGCGTGTTTTCATCGCGTTTTGGCAGATATTACACGTTTTTTGACGCAAAGGAAACGCGAGTTTGTATCGATACAAATGCAAGATGAACGCTAATGAGGCGCGCATGTAACACGCGTTTGTATCGATACAGACGCAAGTTGAACGCTATTGAAACGCGCTTTACTGTGGTCAAAAGCGGCGCCGATCGATAGACAACGCGACACGAATGCGATATAAACGCGATACAGACACGATACAACGTGTCTATAACCATAGAATTAGAATGTTAGAAAAGGCATTCCATACAATCGTCAGCGCGAAAATGTGTCACGCTCGAAATGAGTGAGCTCACTCATCTGAGAGCAGTGTGCCCTAGGACGCGGTAACAGCCGGACGTGTTTAATTCATTAATTACCGCGTTGTTTTTCGCTACATTTCACTCCAGAATGCCGTCGTGTGCCTTCCGACAGTGCATTAACAACACGAGGAATACAAATAAAGCCAAAGGTGTAATATTTCACACGTAATTACTAAGATTTTATTAATATTTAAATTATTGTCTTCCATTTTAAGAGCAAAATCAAAGCGAAGCGTAAAATGAGCGAAAGAGAAAGTAGTATATGATATTACTGTAAGACAAAAAAGGACGACAATATTCTCTCGATTCGATTTAAGCATAAAAAGAGCGAAAGAGAAAGTAGTATATGCTATTACTGTAAGACAAAACAGGACTACAATATTTTCTCGATACATATTTTGCATGCAAAAACATTGCTACAGTTTTGACGGCATACCTCGTATCTAAGTATTTTGATATCGTTGTCTGTAACACGATACACGAAGTTGCGTTCGAAAAACGTGACGTTTGTATCGATACAAAAATAGGGATCGTGTGTGAAGGTTAAAACATGTCGGCTTCCTTCCGTTTGCTGAGCATTCAATTAACGTTTGTATCAATACAAACGAGCGTAAAAAAACGTCGTGAGGAAAGGGCCCTAAAAGAGTACTAAGCTTTTAAATACTATTTGTATTTTCACGCTGCGTTGTCTTAAATGAGGAATATTTCATCCCCAATAATTCTGTTAAGGGAAAATACTCAGACCTTAATTAAGTTCCTTCTATTAGAGTAATGGCATTAACTGTCAATAATGAATACAGATATTTAATTTAAAATCTCATAAATATAATAATTATTGTGTCTGAACCTTTTATTGCATAATATTAAGAAACGTTCTATTTATGATTGAATCGTTTAAAGAATGTAAAATTAATCTTTCTGCTTTTTGTCATCATCATCATTTGTGTTGTCTACAGCAGTGTTTCCCAATCTGTGGTTCGCGGACCCCGGGGTGTCCACTAGTGTATGTATGGGGGTCCGCGGTGTGAGGTGTCATGTCTGGATCGTACATAATCCGATTTTTTTGCTACTTATTTTATTCAGGGGGTCCGTGAAAACTGTGATTGATTTCCTAGGGGTCCGTGGCTGAAAATTGTTGGGAAACATTAGGTCTACAGTTTTACAAAATTTCTGTTCTCACCTTAACGTAAGCAACCGGTGGTATATCAGCCCTCAGGCCAGTGAACATGGTGACCAGGGTCAGCATGCATGTCACCAGAAGGGTCACCCTCCCTGGGATGGCGTCCAGGTCGAGCCAGAAGCTAAACCAGCTCAGCATCACCACCAGAGAAGATGGCGCAAAGGTCTGAATGAGGTGGTGACCGATCTGCCTCTCGAACCGAAAGTAGACGACTAGGCGCGAATAGTTCCCTGTAGGAAGAATACTCTACTGTATAATGGGATTCTGAGAATTTTTGACAGGAGTTTAAAACTTATAGTGCCACAATACTTTAAATGAACGTGGCGAAAAAAAGAACTAACGCCGCCATCTTATGTAACGCCGTTTCTGACAGTTCTTCCTTTAACTGCAGCGCCCCCGCCCACGTTCATTTAAAGCATTGTCGCATTGTAATTATGTCCAGTTTCTTAATGTCCGACAGTTTATATTATACTAGACGTTACGCGCGGCTTCGCCCGCGTAAATTAGATATTTCACAGACAAATCAGTTTACAAAAAATAGCCTATAATCCTTCACGTGATCTACTTCTAATCTGACCCAAATAACAGATAAATTACTCTAGTAGTTCGTGAGATAAGCCCTTTCAAATAATTTCCCCCGTTTTTTCCACATTTTCTTCTATTTCTTCGCTCCTATTAGTCTTTCGGGATAAAATATAGCCTATAGCCTTCCTCGATAAATGGGCTATCTAACACTGAAATATTTTTTCAAATCGGACCAGTAGTTCCTCAGATTAGCGCGTTCAAATAAGCCCTTTCAAATAATTTCCCCCCGTTTTTTCCTCATTTTCCTCTATTTCTTCGCTCCTATTAGTTTTAGCGTGATAAAATATAGCCTATAGCCTTCCTCGATAAATGGACTATCTAATACTGAAAGAATTTTTCAAATCGGACCAGTAGTTTCTGAGATTAGCGCGTTCAAACAAACAAACAAACTAACAAACTCCTCCGCTTTATAATATTAGTATAGATTCCAGCTTTCTTGATTAAATAATATTTTATCTAGCGCTTTTGATGTGAGCTAATCAAAAGGGCTCGTGAATAATATAAACTTCAGTCAAAATTGGATATTAGTCAATGCGATAAAATGTCCAGTTTTTAGGGTGAGCTTGTAGGTAAGTGAAAGTTGATCACTCACCCCAGAAATTAAATAAATTAACTAATGCACATTTTTCAGCATTAAAAGGCCTTGATCGGTTAAAGTATGTGGGGATTTTAAGGACCCTTTAGCCCGCTTCTTTATAGAATCGCCGATCAAAATGTATGGAATTGACATAGACGTTCGTTAATTTTTTTATGACGTTGACGTTCGACTCGTCTAATGTCAATTCCATACATTTTGATCAGCGATTCTATGAAGAAGCGATAAAGAACACGTCTCGGCTACAGGCCCTGGAACGCGACTGGTTTTTTTCCGCTGCTGCATATGTCCATGGGTAGTCACTACCAGGAGATCTGTTTACTCGCTTCCAAATCATAAAAAATAAGAATTTTCTCTAGAAATATTTACCTAAGATCCTATAAAATACATTTTCATAATTACAAGACTACTTCAGGACAAGTTTTAGTAAAGAGAAATATCAGGTTTTACTAGTTCCTTCGTATTGGGCGTTCACACTTCAAATGATCATGATTCATGATCTTGTATGGAAAAAGACTCGTAGATTGTAACTTTCTTCTTCTTTTATCTTATTATTTCTTTCATGAGATTATTTAACTAGAAAAATAATGCAAGAAACCTGTAGTTTGGCAAGACCAAGACCGTAAATTGTAGTCAACGAATAGGATTTGTTGAAGATCCCCAAGCTAAGGTTTTATATCTTATTCCAACAGTAAAACTAAGTTGGTATAATAAATCAATAAAAGTGTTGGATTAAATAGGAGTTATTTTGTAACGCTTTCCTGTTTTAATTAATACTAATTCATATAAACTGGCTTAAACAGAATTAAATTATTGTCAACAAAATATAGATAATAAGGACGCTGTTAAGCATTTGGGTATCATCCCATATATAAATTATGTATTGAGTTATAAATACAGTCATGTTTTTAGATCATTTAGAACAAGACTGCATTCATAATTCAACAAAGCAGTTTAACAGCGACCAATTTAAAAACTCAGAAATCTGTATATTTCCTGCTGATTTCCTGGAACCGTACATTTCTTATGTCCCGGGACTGAAAGTAATCGTGGCTCAAGTATGAAGTGGTAGCAAATACACTTGGGTTTATAATCTTCATTTACTATGATGCACTAGCCTAGTCTTTGATATTTTCCCTTTGTGTGGGCGCATGGCATTTACAATTACTTATTAGAATGTCTGGTATCTCAAACTTGGCACTACCTTGTTAGTAAGAAGTTTTGATTAACTAATAGGGCTTGAAAAGGAAACGCCACATACTTAATTATTACCAACACTATAAACATTTTTTGTTATCATAAAAAAATAACGTTTAGACCGTTCCACGCAAATAAATATCCTTGCAAAATGCATTTTAAATCTACGTTTTTCTGTATTTGATATTTATGATCCTAAAATGCCTAATGGGTCAAGAGAAAAATATTTCATACGGGCCAAAGGAAATTCAGCCATATGTGTAAATAATAACGATCGTATTTGCAAATACGTCGTTGTGCAATTATGTGCAGCGCGTTTTGAATTTTAAGTTCTGCAGGTTGGACGTCGGTGTAAATTGTAATAGCCTTTTAAATGCGCAAAGTTTTCATTTATGGCAAGCCGTTGAGATGAATTATTATTGGAAGTGTAACTTTGGACATTAATTTTAATAATGACCCTGTATAAATTTGTTTTTACGTAAAAATTGACCTACTGCTTCCCGTGTCTTTCATTCACATGAATACTTCGCTATCACGGGGTCAATTCAGATTTCAGACTGCAACGCGACGCGTAGATACAGTTCTAAATTTGTATAGATTTGACAGACTTTAATTGCGTGAGACGTCTTGCAAATCTGTCAAATCCATACAAATTTAGAAATGCATCTACGCGTTGTGGTCTGAATTGACCCTTACTCACCATCCTTGTCTATCATGTAGCCGTTGGTTTCCTCCAACCTGAGTGGTTCCCCGATGTGGTACTGCAGCAGCTTGAGCTCCGGGTTCATGGTGACCCCCGACTCGCTCCACCGGAACCGTACCTTTTGGTTGCTGTACGAAACTGGAAATAAGAGAAAATGTCGTAAATGTTGTTGCAAGTTTTGTTGATCATTTCTTTTCATTAATAGATAAAATTAATGGATACCAAAATCTATTCTAGCTGGTAAAGTTATTAATTATTCTTAATATTTTCATTCGAAACGGATAATCCCTGTTATAGAGTTAAAGGCGAACAGTTTGTGAAAAGGTTTTGATTAAAATGTAGGAATGAGACGTAATATTTTCTCGTAATTTTACCAACATAACTTAATTTAATGAGTTTCATTTACAGAAATAAACATTTTAATTGTAGCTAAAGATTTAAAGAAAATAAATCTTCCTCCGCCATTTTTTTATTTTAATTAATAACGGGTTCAGATTATTCCAACCCAGTGGTCTAATTCAGCACTAGATTACTACTACTGGTATAATGTAAATGGGCACTGGAATGCACTGAATTATATTCCAGTGCATTCCAGTGCCCGTTGAAATTATTCTTTAGCAATAAAATAGCAGCGCTGAATTGGATCACTGGATTGTAATAATGTAAACCGGCCATAATTTTTTTTCGTCCCCCTATCATTATCAGGACTGTTTATTTTCTACCATTTTACATTAAAATTTTCAATAAAATACAATAATTAAATACAATTCGTTTGGCTGGCTAAAACATTTATAAAGTCCATGTCCACTGTCCATATTGTGTCATTGAAATCAAAGTCTATTTTAAGCGGCACTTAACATTTTTTGGCTACTTATTGCCGCACTCAGAGACGGATATTTTTTTAAGAGCCTATACTATTAATAATAATTACTATTACTAGATATTAATTACTTAACTTTAAATAAATGAAGATATTGACATACTCATAAGTCATAAGAGTTATAAGCCCCATACACTACCCAACTAGCAAAAAGATCGTATAAGCAATTACTATCTCGACTATGGATCGAAAAACACTCGTATGATAGATCCTATTATATCAAAAAGACGTAAAAAGGTATCTTTCTGGATTATATTGCATCGAAAGTCTTTTGGCTGTATAAACAAGTCTAGTAAACGTTTACTCGGCAGATTTATATCGCATAATTCTCTCGATAATTCTATAAATATATCTTCTAATGACGCTCACATGCTCTTATAATAGTTCTTTGAAAGCGATTGAATTGCCGTATTATCGTCACACCACCTTTTATAGCACTATCATTCGACATTTAAATCCGAGGACGATATTGTAGAGTAAAGGCAACTTATTCAACAAATTAGCGTGACAGTTGCTATTTCAGCACTCAATGTTATATGATAGCTTCTGGGAGGCTTTTATTTGACTTAAATTTCGAATTTGAGAAAACGCTTCTTAATTATCGCTGCTTTAGACCAAACATTTATTTGAAAGTGAGTATACAGCGTTTTAGTGAAATTAAATCTTTTACAGCACTATGAACGCTATTTTGTCAACAAGATGGCAAAGAACAATTGCTGAATATAGTGCGGGTTCCGTATGTAAAATTTACACACCTAATTAAATTAAATGTTTGGACCGCCTTCAAGTAGTTTCCTTCCAAGGCCATTTCGATTCCTTAAGCTGCTTCAAGGGCCTATTTCACTACTCACAAGTGCCGGCTATTCACATCTTATCTGACATATAGACTAATAGACTAATAGACTAATAAATACTTTTCCATAGGTGTTTGATATTAGATACATAACATTAGTGGTTCTTTGTTATAAAATCTATATCCAAATAGTTAATCGTTTTATTACTCTAACATTTTACACGAGGTACCCTAAAAAGCTGTAATGGCGCTCTCAGCAGTTGTAAACTGGAAACCTTGATTCTATCTCTCGGCTAAAGGCAGAGTGAATACTTTGTGATGGTACATTAGTTGCTATAAATGGCGAGCCAATTTTCATAATTAAATAATATTATTATTTTTGATTCACTTTTTACAAAGAAATTGTGCGACCCATGAAAATTTTACTTAAAATGTGAGGCAAACAGATGAAAACTTTACATAAATAAATGCGCTTTCACATTAATTTGTAACTATGAAATTGTAGCATTATAAATGGCAGAGTACTTTAATTATTTTTAATATTCACTTTGTTCTTTTCACGGACTTATACATATAAAATAAAACGTTATAGGAACGTCACTTGATTCTTTTTACTCGATTAAACAGTCGAGCGATAGCAACTGGGCTGCTATTCTACCATGATGAAAGTTGAATGAAAGAAGTTCTACCGGCTTGTAAACAGCTAATGTATGAAATGATGGCAATCTGATATCAATTCATAGAACTTATTACATTCAAGTTGCGATTACTCGGTATTCTTTCGACTAATGTGCAGGTTGTTCAAGTGATGATTACACGATATTTAAAGCATTTAAAAGTTGAGAGAAGTGCGCCCAAATCGCGTCGAGAGAACGTGGACAGATCGCTCACTCGACATATTAAAGATCTCTCTCTCCACCAATAGCTGAAACAGAAACGTGCTGGCGATTTTATACGATTTTATTTTGCTAGTTGGGTATCTGTCAAACTCTTCATTTAATTACAGTTAAGTAATTTATATTCATCTCTGAGTGCGGCAGTATTACTTTTATTATACTAATGTGTACGTGCTAATTTGGACGATACAAATACAAAACGATTTTGCCTAATCTGTCGTATTCAGATATGAGATATTATACAGGGTATAACAAAACAAAGCGATAACGTGGCACCTCTGTGGCTCAGTTGGTGGGCTGTTGGTAGCTCAAGCTGGGGGTCGCGGGTTCGAATCCCGCCGACGGAACAAAAAATTTTCAAAGTTCCTGGGTCATGGATGTGTATTAAATATGTGTATTATATAATAAAAATCTTAAATATATGTATAGTATAAAAGTATTAAATATATTTCCGTTGTCTGGTACCCGTAACACAAGTCCTTCAGGTACTTAGCACGGGGCCAGACTGACGTGGTGTGAAGCGTCCATAGATATTATTATTATTAAAATACTTTAGGGTGTATTTGTTCCTTATACAGGGTGCAATTAAACCTTCTGGCCAAATTTCTATGTATATTAATCCTTGTTAAAAATAAAAATACACGTATTTTTTCTTTTATAATCACTCAGTACTAAAATGTTGAGAAATAGCATCCGAAAGTTATCCTAAAAAACACCACAATTAATGGACACTACCTACGCGTCGCCGACGCGTGACATGCCCCCCGCGCGCGCGTCTCCCTGGCACGACCCCCAGCGTCACCCCCGCTCTACCCACCGCCGCGAAGTGACCGTTCTGCAACGATTTTAAGCGGGATAAAATATGTTATTGAAAAAAATTAACACCCTATTTTTTTGGTTAAATGGACTATCCTAATGATACCTAAGCCCTAAAAAAATTTGGCCGGTAGGTTTAATTGCACCTTGTATAGAGTTCACTGTGAAAGTAGTAGCGCTGAGAGTACATTTTTTGTGATTTATATGGACAAGCGTCCCAGCGTTATAATTTTCTCTTACAAAAGGAAAAAAAGTTACTCTTAAGCGCTGATACTTACACCGCGAACTCAATATAGGGGAGTGAGGTACACATTACACACCCTAAAGTATTATCACTTAGTTTTGTTACATCCTGTAGATTTCGGAACATCGACCTGTCCGGGAGCTTTCAATTGGCTTCATTATCTCTTCTCAGAACATAATTTACTTTCCCCAAAAAAGTACCATCGATGTATGACGAAAACTAGATAAGACATTTTTGTCCTAACTTCTACCTAGATGTTGTCCGCAACTTTGTTATACTATTTGGTTATTGTTCGTAAAACCTAGTAACTGAATTATTGTCATCTGTTGCAAAACATAGAATTTTTACAGAACATAAAACAGACACAATTCGCATATATTATTAGTAAGGTTTACTTTCGTTCTAGTCCATAGTAATAGATTTTTTTTTTGCTAAGAACGGGCGGTAGCAATAGCAATGTAGATTTTAAGACTTTTTGGTCGTTTTAATGAGTAAGCTGTAAGTATATTATTATAAGCGATAAGACCGCCAATATGCAAATAAGGAGTTTATCTTTATAAATAATTTGATAGCAGCAGCCGCGATAACTCGTAATTATAATTGCTTCTGTATCGTTATTTTGCTTTACACTTGTACTATAGTCAGGACAATTTAAGGTGGCACCAGCGGTCATTGACCTTTCTAGTCTGGGAGCTATGTGAAAAATACTCGCACTGCATTCTGTTAACTTAAGAATAAAATTGAATTCTTATAAAAAAACAGACTATTACAATATCATCAGAAAATGTCTTGGTTACCTCTTCCTATGATAATCTTCAACTATTTATGAGTTTGAAGTGATATAATTCATTTTGCATACACGATATGAACACAGGTTCACATCATGTATGCAAAATACGATATCACCCTAAAGGTGGCTTTCGGATCTTTGCCGCGAGCGACCGCGACCGATAAAAGTTCATTATTAAAACATCTGCCACTTCATTGTCAATCGCGGTTTGTATAGAAAATGACAAGTTTTTTGACAGTGAGTCAATGACCGCTACAGACAGAATTACGCGATTTGAGAATAATTTCCTTAAAAAAAAAGGTCTAACAAAATGCCTTGAAAGTATATAAATCGACGTTATTTTAGGAATTTACTTCGAGAAGATTACGAGATAAGTTCGGACAGGTACCGGATGCATTTATTTTCGGGGCAATCGATTTATCGGGATGGAAATAAATTTTAAAAAGTGGAGCAAAGAAGTTTAAATCGGGAAACTTTGTTTCCCGATTTAAACTCGAGTGAAAAAATACGTGACCTTAATAATATTATAGGATTTCCATAATGGATTTCTTGAGAATAAATAAGTCTTTAAATCAGTCGTTTCAACGCACAGTTGGTGGTTAAATCATTAATGTGTTTTTCTAGATTTTATAACTACCTAGTTGGAATTTGGATGGATGCCGACCATTTTTGTATAGTATTTTACAAGGAAGTCTTATAAACAGCCTTTAAATCAATTAACACCATTAGGATTATGCTACATAGACGATTTTAATATAGAAACGGTATTTGTTCTTCAAAGTCAAGTACAGTCAAATTTTGTGTTAGATTGATTTGTATTACACTAATTTAGGTAGTTACGTTACAATATTTCCAAAAAAATTGTTGAGAAGATAATATTATTATAATAATATGAAATATAATACAAAGAAAATATTCCGAGAATAGTTTACAGCTGAAAATAAACCTCTTTGATCTATTCTTGTAGTCGAGTTTGAAACTTTATCTAAGTTAGTAGATAACTACGATAAACTAATCTCAAATCGCGGAATTCTGTCTCTAGCGGTCATTGACTCCCTGTCAAAAAAAGGTCGACCTATGCGTAGAACAGAGTTCTATGTGATCATAGGACAAAAATGATTTTATACAATAAAATAAATGAAATAGGAAATCAAAGCTCTACAGTCTCTCATTTTCAGAATTTTTATATCTTACTTATTTTCCGAGATACAGAATCGTAAAACGTCCTATTTGAAGTAAGCTCCGTCTTAAAATGCACCAAGCGTACATTGGACGAGGACAGGGGAGCGCGCGTGGCGCACCATTGTCACTTCGAGCGTTGTTGTGCGGAGACAACGTTGTTGTTGCGTCATGTGCGTAGAAATTTTCGCTTGGATAAAAATTGTTTGACTATAGTAAATATTGGCTACTAAAAGTGTTTTGAAGTCATGGGAAATCTATATTGATATCAGACGTTGTTTTGTGGAGGGTTAGAAAAACACGTTTCTAAGTGTAAAAAGTGAGAGTTGTTTAATATTTATATGTTAGGTAAATATTCATCGTGTTATCATCAAAAATAATGTCGTAAAAAGTTGACGTTATAAGTGATGATAGGACGATGTTGGACAAATACTTAAGAGCTTTTATGGGTTACATGTAATTATAGGACGCTTTTTTACGGAATTATTGATGCATTTTGTATGTCCGTTGTGTAGATGGGACTTTATCACCTGAATCATAGCATAAGATAGGACGTTGTACGTTTAAAAATATTGTCAAATATAAATATATTTTTAATTTTGTATATATAAATGGTTTAAATCTGTATTACCTTACAACTTATGGTGTGTGACAAATCAAAATCATAAAATTATCACTTTTGTGCGCATATCATTTACCTATAGCAACATACTTAATATTGTTTTTAAATATATTTATTTTTAAATAAAATGAAGTATTCTATAATACAATACTATAATTATTATATGTATACATAAGTAAAATTTGTTTTGCTTATTACAAGCATTTTTTGATATTTCATTTGATGAGAACAATATAACACCGCAACATTCGCCTTTGCCTCCGGGCGCCAGCAAGCAAGCCAGCAACTGGACGATGTTTGGCATGAAACTAATGAAGAGCCTAATCCATCTGCTGAAAGTAAAAATGGTTGAATGCTATTAACGGTGAGGACCGATTAATAGCATTCAACCATCTTTACTTTCTTTAGAAGCTAGTTTCAAAAATTCACCTTTAATACAGCTGGAAGACTTAGAAATTTCCGACAGTACGTGTACTCTGGTTTCAGAACCAACACATCTATTCTGGCTAAGCTGAACATAAAAACAAGGCTCTGTACCACATGCCTCAAATAAATGTATCTTAGAATATTACTATGGACACATAGCCAAAAAGGAAGGAGGCAATATTAAAATAGGCACTGGCAAGACTGGGGGCGAAGAACCGAGGGGTCGCCGTCCAATGCGTTAGTCCGATCAAATCCACACCGCAATTATTGAGTCAATCGTCTACGATGCTCTTCGAATAGACGAAGACAGGAAAAGTGGGCGTAACATCATTAGCAGGAAGGTTATAAAAGGGAAGGTCACGACCCTCTGACATGAGGAATACGACTATAGGAATAGGATCACTTAGGTTACTAGTACTAGTTCTTAAGTTTCCTGGCCGAAAGAAGAGATCATGAAATATAAACCAAGTATAATCTATATCCATACTTACATTATTGTAAATGCAAAGGTGTGTTTATCTATCTGTTTATTCGCATGTTCCCAACCTCCTCACGCCCAAACCGCTAAACCGATTTTTCTGATATTTAAAATGGGGATACTTTGAATCCCGGAAAAGGACATGGGATACTTTTCATGTCAATGTTCAGTTCTTGGGCGATAAGTGCGGGTAAGGCCAAGTTAGCTTTGAATAAGCTTAGTATTCTTATCAGAGCGAGACAGTATTTCAGTCCGAGGCAACGCGACAACGCCTAAAACTCTACAAGGTGAAGATTCGACCTCACGTGGAATACTGTTCCCTGGCCCCTGCCCAAAGATGAGGACAAAATACCAACTATTCCCTCTGGATAGTAACCAACAAAGGGCTACTTGGATTGTAGACAGCCATTGTGTTTCAAACAAGCTAGAGTCTAGACTCTAGACCCTTTGGAATTACGCTGCGATGTGTGTTCGCTCTGCATCTTCTATCTGCTGAATCACGAGGAGTATAATTGTTCGCGATCACACCTCTTGCAACATTCCATCATTCCACTGGAATATATACCATCCTCATCACCTTTATGAGTCTTTCACAGTAAAACTGAAACAAACTGCCGCCATCTGTAAATTTTCTGGACCTATACGACCTTCAGACCTTCAAGAAGAGGGCCTCTTAAAAGGCCGGCCACGCACCTGCAGCTCTTCTGATGTTGCAAGTGTCCATGAGCGACGGTGGTTGCTTTCCATCAGGTGACCCGTTTGCTCGTTTGCCCCCTTTTAAAAAAAAACCTAGGAGCAGTCGAAATATACAGTTGGCACTAACAAATCTTACAGATTTCTATGATTAATGGTAGCAATTTTGTTCAAAACACCACCTATTTTGAGATTTTTTATTAACTAAACGTTTTTTTAAGAAAAAAAAGCTTTTTTTGTGTATAGGAAGTAATAAGGAAAATTACATAGGACATAAAAATGGCAGATAACTCCAACAAAAAACGAGTGATATGAATATAAAACGTAATTTCATTCAGAAGTTTCCATAAAACAATGTCTGGTGTTAATTATTGACCCTCGTCTTTCCGCTATAAAATATCTTAAGTTGACATCGGACCCGCTATCACGGTAAATATAATGAATGATTAAAAATAATATATACCACGTACGTGAAGAGGAATTTCTTAATAACATACAAAAAATTCAAAAATATAAGTCTTACAGTTTTTAAGCTATTCAAGTTTTTCAACTTGCAAATCTTCTGATCGCTCTACTGAAAAGTAGTGATTTTGCAGATCGGACTTTGTTCTACGCATAGGTCGAGGTGTCATTTTCTATACAAACCGCGATTGACAATGAAGTGACAGATGTTTCTAGTCTAAGGGTGATATCGTATTTTGCATACACGATGTGAACACAGTATGAATTATATCACTTCATACTCACAAATAGTTGGAGATTATCATACGAAGAGGTACCAAGACGTTTTTCGATGAAAATATAATAGTCTGTTTCTTTACAAGAATTCAATTTTATTCTTATTCTACAGCTGAATGCAGTGCGAGTATTTTTCACAATATAGCTCCTAGACTAGAAAGGTCAATGACCGCTGCTGCCACCTTAAATTGTCCTGACTATAGTATTAGTAGGATACCTTAATCGAACATTTCATGAGAACACTATTTCTAGCTTGAAAGTAGTTCTTTCAAAGCATCTAGTATTAATGCATCAACTCACAGCTCTCTATATAAATCGGACAGGACTGTATGTCCATGGGATAGAGTTGAAATTCCATCTGACAGGCGATGATGGCGTGCATGCGAGCCGCATACCGCACCGTCTGGTTCCTGTACAGCGTCACCGACGAGAACTTGTGCGTCAACTCCGCGATTTCTGTAAAAAAAAAATGGCGGCTCTTTAGTATTGATACAGTAGCGTGGGTATAACATAATATTAAAAATATAAACGTGTGGCACTCGGGGACTGCCGCGGTAAAGCTATTGCATTGCATTTTTTATCAACTTATGCAATTATAATTCACATACGTCGCATGCACACAAACACCGCGCCGAAGTCTGCCAAACTGAAACGACTTTAGACGATTTACGGCTTTCAACGCCGCACCGCCGCGCTATGCGGTGTGCCGGTCAGAGTGGGGGTGTTAGGTTTATTTTCGTTACGGGATTTCTTGATTCGGTTGCCGCGCTTAAGGCCGTTCCCCGAGCAAATGACCTTGAGGATTTCACTACCTCACCACCCCGCCTCACCTCTACAAAGTTACGTAATTTTATTTAGCGACATCTATTGTAGACTGCTTGTACCAATATAAAATCGAAGGCGTTGTGGTGCCATCTAGTATTTATTTATGATACTAACAACAGACACGACTCTCTTCAGAAACCGTGTAAGTCAAATAATTGTGTTTTTGAGTTAAGTAAAATAAAAAAAAGAAATTATATTTAAAATATTTATTACGATTTACGAATATACTTTTATTTACAAAACATACTATTCACATTATAATAATAAAGAAGGAAAGGCATATCGTACCAAGAAATGGAGCACTTTATATTAACAAAATATTAAAGGGCTTGAAAAGTTGGACATTATATTATTGTATGACAAAAAATCTCAAAACCTTAGACAATTATTTCCGGAATGTAATCGCATAATTATGGCAATATAGAGGAAAGTGTTGTATCTTAGTATAATACTAGCGACCCGCCCGGCTTCGCACGGGTATAAAATATATAGCCACTGAAAAAATGATTAAAATCGATTCAGCAGTTTTAATTTTTTATTCATTATTACTACCCGTGGCCCGCATTGGTCGGTACCGCCGCAAAAGCTACGTCCCGCAATTTTTAAATCTGTAATATCTCCGAAAATATTTAATTAAATCATATGCTGTAAAGGGTCATATACATCTACATTAAATCAACAATGTATTTAAGGTATTTAATTGGATAAAAATTAATGCTGTATTTATTAAAATTGTTTCGAAAATTAGCCATTATTTGTCGTAAAAAGTAAATGACAAAAAACTGTTCTTGTGGGATATCCATAAGAGATAGACATATACCATCGCAGAGTTTTCTGTAGACCTTTTCAATGTGTACAATACTTGGTACATTATTTTGATAAATCTCGTAGGGTTCGGCCTGCGATGCAAGCAAAAAAAAAATGAAATTATTTACGACATCACATTAGAAACCCCAGCAATAACAGTATTTCTCCACTATTTAATGAATGTTATTATACTTATAAACCTTCCTCTTGAATCACTCTATCTATTATTTGGCATGGAGATACTTTAAGTCCTGAGAAAGGACATAGGATAGTTTTTATCCCGGAAAAATTTACGGTTCCCGCGCGATAAACGACTAGAAACAAACGATAAACTAGTTGTTTACAATTATAGCAAATAGTGCAATAATACAAGTGTGTTATTTTGCATGAGAATAAAAAAAAACATCCTTTATTATTGCACCAGCGATAGCGATTTAACGGCTGGATCGATTTTGCTGAAATTCGGTAAAGAGATACTTTGAGACTCGGGAAAGGACATAGGATACTAGTCCGGGTTCCGTAGAAGAATTTTTTTTATTACTATCAAGCTAATTTTTTGTGAGTAGCTTCATTTTGATAAGACGAACAACAATTTTATTTGCGAAAAATCTTGAAAGTGGTTTCTATCTCTGTTAGCTACCACTTTTAAGATTTCGGAAAAAAATAGCTTGATAGTAATAAAAAAAAAATTTGGTCTACGGAACCCGGACTATACATTTTGTCCCGGAAAAATGTACGTTTACTGCACAATATACTTTTATGATTTGCGCGTAAACTATTCAATCGATTTTGATGAATTTTGGTATGGAGATACTTTGAGTCTCGGGAAAGGACAAGGGTTATTTTTAGTCCCGGAAAATGTACGGTTCCTGCACAAAAAACTTTAATGATTTTCGCCTATAAATTTGGTATAGCTTTGAGTCTCGGGATTTCGTTTCGTTTTCGTTCGGGTTTCTAATGTGATGTCGTAAATAATTATATTTTTTTCCGCTTACTTTTTTTTTTAGCCTGCGTTTGCAATGTATTGCAAACGCAGGCTGAACCCTACGAGATTTATCAAAATAATGTACTACACTATGAAAAGGTCTACAGAAAACTTCGCGATGGTATATTATGTCTATCTCTTATGGATATGCCACAATAACATTTTTTGTCATTTACTTTTAAATTCAAATTATGGCTAATTTTCGAAGCGATTTTAACCAATACGGCTTTAATCCTTATTCAATTAAATACTTTAAATACATTATTGATTTAATAATATAGATCTATATGGCCCTTTACAGCATATGATTTTCAGAATATTTTCTAAGATATTATTACAGATTTAAAACTTGCGGGACGTAGCTTTTGCGGCGGTACCGACCAATGCGGGCCACGGATAGTAATGAATATAAATCAAAACTACTGAATCGATTTTAATCATTTTTTCAGTGAGTGACATAGGCTATATATTTTATACCCGTGCGAAGCCGGGGCGGGTCGCTAGTATATTATACAATAAAGAAATCTTTATATAATATATTATACAAATATATACATTATATTATATATATTATACCAATTCGAATTAAATAATCATCGTTAAGACAGGACAACGTCTGTCGGGCCAGCTAGTTTCTTTTAAATATTAAACAATATACTAAGATACAACACTTTCTTCTAGTTTGCATATACGATTACTTTCTGGTTCCTTAACGTCAACACTCTAAATTGATGTACATAATACTGGATGTTTTTTGTATTTTTTTTTTATCTTCTACCCTCGTTAATATTTTTCTCCCATGGTTTAGAGATTTTACGTCATATATTAAAAAGCAAGTAAAAACTGATACCGATTTACTATATTATTGCTTCTTTGTAATAAATAAAGGAACTAGCCCTAGGGGTAAGCATCTGTCATTAATAAAGATCGAAAAATCCGGCGCTTTTATACTTTAAGGGCGAAGCCAAACGAGCGTAATTTGTGAGTTGTGAGTCGCAGAATTTCGGTTCGGCAGAATTCTGTTGCATTCAGTTTCATACACTTCAAATAACAAAAGAAAAATATGGATATACCTTTCGGTACACGTAGTTAATATTATGTATGCCACTATACGTTTTGGTTATAAAATTTCAACTACTACTTTAAATCATAAGCATTTTCACAACGTTCTAACAGTAAAAGTACACAAATTTTTGTTTTTCCCAAAAAAATTGAAATAGTGAAAACATAATATTTTACTAACGTAATTTATCGACTAACAAAAATAAGTCTTATTTTTCTATACTAGTCATAACTAATAAATAAATATAAAAAACTAAAATATTTTGCAAAATTGTTTGAAAAAGGCCACATAATTCTTTGGCTTTTTATGAAAGTTTAGGTATAAAAGCGCCGGAATTTCCGATCTCCAGTCATTAATTACATTACAAGTAAAAAATCATAAAAATCTAAAAATCGTATCGTAATCGTAATCGTCGTCGTATCGTAGTAAAATCGTCGACTGTAAGCCATTTTGCGTTACTCATTGATGCTGCATCTAAGTGGTCCATGATTAAAAATTTCTTGCAATTTTGAAAAAAGTGACCGACAGCGATAACTCTCCTTCCAATAAATTTTCCTTTTGATTCTTTGTCCTTTTTTTCGGTGGTATGCAACTACACTAAAAAGAAATAAATAGGTTAGCTTTTAATATATAATATGTGACTGACACACGCTTAACTGATAACCCATTATAAGCCTTTCGACCAATAATAATACCTCTTGATCATCTTTGCCAGTGGTTTCTGTTTTTTTTTAACTCTTTGATTTGTTGAGTTTGATCATCCATCGCAATTAACCTGAAATTAAAATAACTTTAAACGAAAGTTCAAGTGATTTATGATTTATTTTACGCATAAAATGTATTCAAATAAGTAATTTATGGATGTTGTTATAACTGCAATCAACTCCCCCGCGGTTTAATCCGCGGACTATAGATTTTCCCGTGGGAATGACAAATTTTTTTTCACAGTAAAAAGTAGCCTATGTGTTAATCCAGGGTATGAGCTAGCTTCATACCAATTTTTATGAATTTCACTTCAGGCGTTTAGGGGTATAAAAAGTAACAAACATACACACAAACTGTCGCATTTATAATAATATTAGTATAATTAATGATTATGTAAGTTTAGTACTTACTCGTTATTACTTTCTTGACAAAGTTCAAAAATTTATTGCACGGGCAGTTGATCGGCTATCAAATGTTCTTGGGTTCTAAAATAAAAAAGAATCTTTTAAAACTATAAGCAAATACTTGTTTTTACAAATACAGTACAGGTTCCCAAGAACATATATTTTTTGACTTGATTACTATCAAGCAAATTTTTTGTGAGTAGCTTAATTTTGATGAGACGAACAACAATTTCCTCTGCGAAAATTGTAGAAAGTGGTAGCTAACAGAGATAGAAAGGATTTAATATTTCGATTTGATGGTCCTAAAATATGGATTTTCCTATGTGTAGGATAATGTTGCTGTTAAATTATATAACTATTAACCTATCAATATACAAAAAATCTGCAAAAAATATACAAAAAATTATTCTTCGTCTTATCAAAATGAAGCTACTCACGAAAAATTAGCTTAATAGTAATAAAGTCAAAAAATGTTCTAGGGAACCTGTACTTTGTTAGTAAAAATTAACTAAAATTTGCACAATTAATTACATAGAAATCTACCATGTTGACACTTGACGTCATTTCTTCCACTTTTTTTATATAATAGGGATGGCGGTTCTATCTGAAGAAAAAAAAATCAATTCGAATCATGACCGAATATCGATCCAAAAAAAAAACGACGCCAATAAGATCGATTTTTGAAAAATAGATTTTTTCATATTTTTTTCGTCAGTTTTTTAATGTAAAAGTTTGTTTTTTTCGAAAAGACTTGCCATCATTACATGGATCTAAACAAACTAGCGCCATTATTATCAAAAAAAATGTCAAAGAAATATCAAGTTTATCAACTACCCTTGGATTATTATAGTAGGAGAGCCCAAGAGAGGGTTTTGCGACATGCGCGAGCGTGTCAGATTTAGCTTGTATAATGTATAGGCTTCCGGCATGTGTCTAGTTATCATGGTATAGAAATCATATTTCTCACGTGGTGGGTTAAAAAGTTATTTTCTAATATTAAAATGTCAGCGGATCTGTCAGATTAAGATCGGAGATGTTCACTGACAATTTAAAGATTAGGTGAGCCTGTGGGGACATTTTAAAATACATATAAAAAATAAAGCTTCATATTTTCCTGATTTTCACAGATATTTTATGTTGCACTAAACTAAATGATTTTTCTCCTTGTTGTCTAAAATCTTGTTAAAATTTACATAAATAAGCAATTTTCTGAATATATTTTCTTTTTCATAACTTAAAATGACTGCAGTCTCCATGACGCTCGAGTAACACGAATAGCCTGGGCTCCCCTACTATTATATGATTTGAAAATTTGAAATATTCGTCCCCCATCTTACACAATCTTGGTATGCCTCGAAAAGACCGAGAACAGTCGAAACTTAAAAAAAAAAAAAAAAAAAAAGAAGTAATTTATTCAAAAGGGGTTTACTCCTTTCAAGTTTCAACCTCTTCCCCTCACTAAAATTGTATGTCTAAGCTTTTACCTTCGACCGATCTTATTACAAGCTTATTTTTCTTACCTGTTATCATTTTCTTTCGGTTTCAAATTGCAATGTTGATAATGACGACTTACAGGCTTCTATTTCACAAGTAGTTGTCTTTTTCTTGAGTCTAAAACAAATAATAATTTTATTAATACATCGATACAATATTAATTGACATCACTGAAAAGTGAAATTTTTGACTTACAGCGTTTTTGTGTTTCGAACAGCTGTTCTCGTAGAACAGCTGTTCGAAACTGGTAAAATAACATGGCTATAAAATTTGCAGTCTCAACTCTCACCATACCTACATATTATAATATCATGTAATTTATAGTAATTAAATTAGGTATAATATTAATTAGGTAGGTACTTACATAATTTCGTTCATTTTCTGCGCATTCTCTTTCCTTTGCCGGATACGTCTTGCTTCGGCATTTTTACAAATAAAACGTAACACCACTTGAACATTTTAATTAATAAAAAGGTTAATTAATAAAAGAGCCCTTTTTCTTTTTTTAGGTAATACACAAATAATAACACAATCACAAGGTTCAAGAATTCTCTAAGAGTCCTTACGCAATAGGTATTTGATATGAGCGTCTTTTCGCAGTAAACAACACAATAACAAAATTAAACGCCAAACCAAAATAAAAATATTATAATGTGAAGACGCGGGCGCATTAACAAGAGTCGGCGGGTACGAGAGACACGGGTTCCCCGTCCGAGAAGTCTTGCGACACTGCCGCCCGTCGCCCGCGCACGGACCCGCTGTCAATCGAATTGCCGAGTTCGCACCGAAATTTTAAGTTTTTTAAATAACTTAGTTCAAAAGTGACCAAAAAAAAAATTAAAGCGAGATATATGTAGCTTATGAAATGGCCTATCTATTGGTGTGTGTTTCAAATAAACGTAATTTGTAACTACTAGGGAGATGCTGAAAGTATGCTTCAATTTTAATAAATTGGTATTAACTTTGGAAGCTAATATCATGAGTATAATAAACAAAAATAGAAAATTTAAAATGAGAAAAGGAATGTTGATATACTGAAGATTATTGCTGTATTTTTATTATAACTTAGTAGCTTTCAAATTATGAGTTTATAAGGCTCTAAGTACAGTAAATTACGGAATCTCCGTAGGGGAATGCCCTTAAAGCCCGCGATAAAAGCTATGCAATAGCTTAATACTTTAGGATGTGCTGTGTGCACGACGTATCCCTTAATATACATAGAGTTCACCGTAAAAATCGCAGCGCTGAGAGTAACTTTTTTGTTAATTACGGGCAAGCGCCCAAGCGTCATGAATTTTCCCATACAAAAGTTAAAAAAAAAAAAAAAAAACTTTCAGTCAGTAATAATATTATATTAAAAAAAAATTCAGCTTTGAAAATTAAATTCGTGCACTGTAATTTATACAAGTTTAATTGTAATACTGAATGCAATATAAAATAAAACTTTCTAAGGTTATTTAAAATAACGCTTATAATATTATGTACGTTTGCGGTGTGCCCGATTTGCAGAGCTCATACCTACTGTACAAGCAAAAGCTAGTAACTATGGATTCCGGTCGGACTGATCACAGGCCGACCCGACCGGACTCGTTTTGTGCATTCCAGTGTGTGTGCGAGGTCGACCTGCGATCAGTCTGACCGGAACGATCGGCCTTTTCGTGTACGGACCGAGGCCTTTTTGTCGTTAAAACATCCATAGAACCTGAAAATCCACTATCATAATCTATGGATGGATGCGGGAATCTAAAAAGGAAAAAATCCAATAATGCATTCAAATTTAATTCAAATTCAAATTCTTTATTAAGCGTACAATTATATTTTATATTAACAAAATTATATTATATAGACATTAAATATACGATCTTAAATGTGCCATGCAAAAACAAATTTAAACATAATATTATAAATTATATTTTAATACCGTTCTAACCTTTTAATAAAAACCCTTCAAACATATTGAGTAATTAAATGATTTATGACTTCAATAGTACCGGCCTTACCTTTCAACCTTTTAATAAATAAGCCCTAAAACCCTTAAAACTTATTAATTAAATAAAATATGACTTGAATAGAATTATTACAGCCACTGGGCGACCAACGTTAAATAGTAAGTGAAAATAAATAAATCCGTAGTCACGTTCAGAAATCAACAGAGTAACGACCCTACTAATTGCCACAGTCGAGAACAGAATGTTAAAGTTATTATGTTCACATCACGAACCTCCAACGACGCGGAAAAGCTGAGATTGTGAAAATGCCATAAAAATATGGGGTGTTACAAAACAAAGTGATGACAATTGTGAAAGTAGCAGTGACTTTCACAGTGAACTCTATACAAGGGTCACATACACATTAGTCATTACACACCCGAAGTATTATCACTGTTTTATTACACCCTGTATAAGCGCACATCTGCACATAATACACTTCACGATACATTTTTAAGACAATAATAATATACTCTTATAAAAATATTACAAATTAATTGCCGCCCAAACATAATATGAATTTATTGCAAGATCGCTACACTGCCTAATACGTATCTACAATACTAATTTGAGTCGTTTTAGAACCAAGTTTTTACTTTGATTAATATTGAAGTGCCTTATATGAAATTTTATTCACCATATTAATATATGCAATTCATAAAAAATCCACATTGAGCGATGTTTTATCGTAAGTCAAAATCTATACTAATATTATAAAGCGGAAGAGTTTGTTAGTTTGTTTGTTTATTTGTTTGTTTGTTTGTTTGAACGCGCTAATCTCAGGAACTACTGGTCTGATTTGAAAAATTCTTTCAGTGTTAGATAGTCCATTTATCGAGAGAGGCTATAAGCTATATGTTATTACGCTAAAACTATAAGAAGCGAAGAAATAGAAGAAAATGTGGAAAAAACGGGGGAAATTATTTGAAAGGGCTTATCTCCCGAACTACTAGAGCAATTTTTCTGTTATTTGGGTCAGATAAGAATTAGACCACGTGAAGGATCATAGGCTATTTTTTGTAGACTGATTTGTCTGTGAAATATCGAATTTACGCGGGCGAAGCCGCGCGGAACGTCTAGTTTTTAATAATATCTTTGCCGTGTGTGACGCGTTTTTATTCCAATGGCATAATGTTTGTATATTATGTTGCAAAGCTTAAAGCTGTAGAGACTATAATTTAATATTATACATATAGATTAGAATTGTCTCTGTTGATGCAGTACAGCCTAGAGGCTATATCTGTTTACTCGAAAAGCTGTCTTGCAGTAAATATCTTGACAGAAATGATATCATCAAACGGGCTGTGGTGTATATCCAGAATTGGAATCATAATATAAAATATGCTGTTGGAATGAAGGGTACCAAAAACTAGTTCTATAAATTATGATTGAGGAAGTTTCAATGAAAAGTTTTTCATTAAAACTTCCAGACTGAAAAATGGCATGATACCATGCAATTCAAAATCATTTAGGTGTAGCAAATAATAATATTTTATAATAAACGATGCGATATCGTACAACGGACAACGGTACAACAAAAACCACTTTGTGCTACGGATAATATTTTGATGAAATCTATTAATAATATTATGGTTTAATCATTTACTTTATTTATTTTAAAACGTGAAAATACAACAAACAATTATTATAAAGTGCTAAGTGTATAATCAATCAGCACGATAATATTAACATAAGTAGTGAAAGCAAGGTGCTCCAACTAGGGCAAATTACAAAAAATCGTACGAATATTAATAGTGTCTTTAATATAATGAAAATAGTTACATAGAAAAATTACATACTTAATTGCATTTATTGAAAATAAAGTAGAATGACTCAAGTACTTTGTAGTACTTAGCTGCAATAATATAGGTATAATGCTAGCACATAATGTGCTAATTAATATATAAAGTTAAAAATCGGTAAGAATATTTCAAATCGGTATTTTTTTTTGTCTGCGCTATAATATGTACTTCTGCTTATTATATGTTACCAATGGTTACATAATTCCATTTTACGAATCTACATTTAAGGCCATCCCCCGAGCAAACGACCTTGACCATATATTTGACGCGTTGCCACTTGCCGAGATCGCACAAAAACCCTATTTTTTTTTACTTCTCTTAGTTCAAAATTGATCTAAAAAAAATTAAAAACGGGGAATATGTAGTTAATGAAATTGTCTATCTACTCGTATTGTCGTGTGTTTCAAATAAACATAATTTGTAAATACTAGGAAGATGCATTGTATGCTTCAATTTTAATAAATTGATATTACTTTGGAAGCTAATATCATGAGTATAATAAACAAAAATAGAAATTTTAAAACGGGGAAAGGAATGTTGATATACTGAAGATTATTGCTGTATTTTTATTATAACTTTGTAGCTTTCAAATTATGAGTTTATAAGGCTCTCAATACGGTAAATTACGGAATCTCCGTAGACGAATGCCCTTAAAGTAGATTGGTAAAATGTAACAATTTCGCTCAATTATAAAATTTAGCGAAAAACAGGTTACACTGTTTAATCGTAACGATAAGTCGACAGTTCTGTTGCGGGGCTTAAGTAAACCTATTAAAATGTACATAACACACTTCTAATAAAAATATACGAATTAAATAAGGATAAACAATTTGTTTTTATTCTTTAATTCATTTGAACAAAAAATACCCGCAAGCGAAAATTCTATTTTATTCACTGTTTCAGCCACATCTAATTATTATTGCAGACATATTTGATTAGTTTAATATTCGTACGATAGACCCCTTACTAATAAAAGGATCGAAACTGTATAATAATAGAAATGTCCGCCCACATTCATTTAAAGCCTTGTCGCACTTTATGCAATGTTTTATCCTTTTGTGACAAGTTTTTTTTTTTTTAATTATTATTATCAGCCAAGAACAAAACATTTGTCGTGGGTCTTTTTATTAGTAATGGGGATAGTGTTAAATAAACAGTGATTAAATTGAGCATCTCATATTACCAGCTGATTGATGACACAAGTTGCACGTATCCCCTAGAAACAAACATCTTTATTTTATTATCAGACTAGATGACGCCCGCAACTCCGTTGCGCAAAAATTCGTTTATCGCGTGGGAACCGTACATTTTGGGGATAAAAAGTATCCTTTGTCCTTTCCTGGGGTTTAAAGTATCTCCATATACTCAGCAATCGGTTCAGTCTCTCAAGAGACTGAACCGATTGCTGCGAAGAGGTAACAGAGAGACAGAAAGATAGACACACTTTTGCATTTATAATATTAGTATGGATAATTATTATGGATTTAGGGCCAGTTTATACTAGCGCAGAGTCGAAGCGCATTTGTTATGTTCAGTGCTTCGATGCACTTCGACACTGTGCTAGTATAAATATAATTACGTAAGCAGCCTCTCCAGACGGCCCATCATAGAGCAATACAAGCGAATACGAACATGAGGGGAACATTCCTCTTTGTCCAAGATCGAATTCGATTATGCTCCAGTAAACAACATTTTTAATCGACTTTCAAAAAGAAGGAGGTTTTATATGTTCGGCTGTGGCCTGCGGATAACATATTATTTCTTGTATGTTCAAAGATTATGTCATATTCAACTTCATACATGTCTATCAAACTGTTGCTTAAATGAAAATTATTATCTTAGTAATCGTTAAGGTTTCTGAGTGCGACCGTTAGTGAAAATAAAATACTTTTCCAACTAATTATCACCTTTTCCGTTTCCAATAAAGTCACATTCGTATAGGAAAGCGACGATCAAAGAGTTGGAAATAGCGAATTTCAGTCGTTACATTTAAAAAGGCACAATATTTATTCAAACGGTTTGGGGCATCAGCCTTTAAGGGCTTAAGGCGGGCTGAAACCCCATTTTGTTATTTCTTGATACCCGATTTACCTAGTTCCAATATAATAACGAAATGTAAAAAAAATATGAGATATAGAGCACAATATTTAAAAGGGCTTAAATCATAAACATTTTAATAAAAAATAATACTTTCGCTGTAATTAATTTACAAACTCACCTCCGACAAAACACTTTGTCATCGAAATATAAGTATCAACAAGAATAACTCACATTTTATTTTAATAAATTGTTAATGAATCTATTTTAAAAAGGTCTGAACCGAACAATCTTTTTTCTTAATATTTATTTAGAAAGTTATTTAAAAAACACATGAAAAATAGAGAAGATTCACGTTTACATACAACGACGCTGCTAAGCATATTTTGTGTATAATCCCCTAATCCCACAAAAATACGTATTGAGTTATGTTCTTTAGATTATTTTGAACGAGACTGCATTCATAAGTCAACAAAAAAATTGTGGGTTAATACACAAATGCTTAACAGCCACCACAAATCAAAAAATTAGGGTTTCGTACCCAAAGGGTAAAAACGGAAACCTATTACTAGATAAGACCGAACGTCGTCTGTCCGTCTGTCTCCAGGCTGTATCTCAAGAACCGCTAACCGCTAGACTTCTGAAATTTTATATTTTGTACCGGCAATTTTATATTTTATTAAATATTATGTTATAGCGGCATCAGATATACATTACACAGATTATGTATAATGTATATCTGTTGCCGCTATAACAACAAATACTAAAAATAAAATAATATTAATATTTAGGGGGTACATACAACAAACTTGATTTTTTTGGCCTTTTTTGCTCTAAATATCAATCAATAATGGCAACAGGTTTGATTTTTACAAAGGCCTTAATTAGATGTGTACTTTAATAATAATTAATAATTATATTTAAATTAAATAAAAAATTAAGGGGGGCTTCCATACAAAAAACACATTTTTTGCTTTATAACGGTACAGAACCCTTCGTGCGCGAGTCCGACTTGTACTTGGCCAATTTTTTTAAAAAGAGTTATGCGCGGTTTGTCCCAGCCTCCCAGCGGATGCTCGTGTGATTTGCGACGCTCGACTTGTTCGTAATTATTGTTGTTGTTAGTAGTGTAAAACACGTTATAAATGTACATTCATGGACCATACAAAAATTATAAAAACTAGCGGTACTACGGTACCCTATATTGCGCATGGCCCGGCCAAGTGCGTGGTCGATTTTTTTTTTACACTATTTTTACGAAAATTTGTGAGAAGTTATAAGTGAGAAGAAGTAATATTTAACGCCCGATCTTTTGGTGCAATAAAAAAAAAATCAACGCAATTCGACTTGCGTCCTTCTTCCGGAAGAGTGCGGTATAACAAGTGCACAGAATTTCGATTTCTTGCCCAAAATTTTCTATAAAATTTCGACAGATTTCGGTTTGAATTGGTTACAAAAATAAATAACTCGTCGAAAAGAATGATATTAACTAGCTTTTAAGGCCATAAGGTGTACAGTATTCCCAAATTAATAATGCGCATGCAGATCTCCGCTAGTGGTCGTATTCCCGGAAACACCCGAATCATTGAATCGTAAGAGCCCTAAACGACGCACTTGCATTTTCCACTTTGTTCGAAAGGAATAGGAGTCAATATCATAACAATTCGAGCGGTCGGCGGCGGTCGCCGGTCAGTTATAGGTCCGTCAGTCCTCTTTATATATTGGTGGTGACTAGGGATGTAAAGCGGTAAAATTACTTTCGTAAAATTCGGTAAATTACGATATTTTACGTAAAATATTATATTTTACGGTAAATTACGGTAAAATTGGGTAAAAAAAGATTTGATTTCGTGGCATAATTTTCATTAAGAATGTGGATATAAACAATTAAACAGGTTACTTAATGCAAGTCTAGACTGCAGTAAGTCAAAACAACATAATAGCCAGCCTGCCGGCTTGCTGTATGCTCTGTCGAGTGTCGTCAACTGTCAACAAGTCGCAACAGCGCAAAATATTATGGCAAACAGCACTAATCGGCAACGTCACAACTCACACCGTGCGACGCGCACGCAGTACACAAATTACAACTTGCAACACGCTCGCCCCGCCCGCCGTCATACCACCATTCTGCATACATACGTAGCCGGTAATTTTACCGTAATTTATATAAATTACCGTAAAATACGCGTATTTTACCAGCGTTTTCGGTAAAATTACGTAATTTTGCAACCCTAGTGGTGACTGCACGTGTTCTTTCTGTGTGGAATTATATAGAGCTGCTACAACACACCCTTCTTGGTTTTGTTTTTAAAGGTAAATTTAATTTCAACTTTAATTATTTTATTCAAATTAATAATAATAAACAAAAAAATAAACACATGCATAAATAAACAAATAGATATAGGAATAAATAATATTATAAAGTATATTAGTACATAATGCAATAATAGAACAGATAAATAAAAATTATATTTTCTTAACATATAATATTTTCTTTCAGGCGAATTCTTCCAGAATGGATAAATTTAAACGTGGAAAGCCGCTTAAGTCACAAGCCCGACAAGTGGTATTTAATGTATACCTTTATTTCTTAAATGAAGCTAATGTTTTCAAAAGAGACCATAATGATTATTTTAAAAAAGTTCAGGACCGTGTTACAAAAGCTACAGGAATTTCACGACGAACTTTAAGTAATATCTTAAAAGAAAAAAACCAGAATCAATCAATGAAATTTTCCACACCGAAAAAAGGAAAACCTAAAAGTAGATCTCGGCTAGGGCTTGATGATTTCGACTACTGTGTGATTCGTAATATGATATACAATTTTCAGTTGACGCTCAAAGAACTTCCAACTATAAATAATTTGAGAAAAAAGTTGATCGAAGCAATTAATTTCAAAGGCTGTGCAGAGTCTTTAAGGCTGATCTTGAAAGATATGGGGTTTAGGTTTCTGAAAACTGAAAATAACAGACGGTTACTTATGGAAAAGCATGATATACGTTTAAAAAGGATCAAATATCTCAGAGAAATATAACAGATGAGGAATTCTGGTAGAAACATAGTGTTTATGGACGAGTCATACGTGCATACATCACATACTAAGGGTAAAACTTGGCAAGATAGCAGCAAAAAAGGTATCAAACAACCCATTTCCAAAGGAGAGCGAATAATTATTGTACACGCAGGCAATGAAAAAGGCTTCGTCCCAGGGGCTCTAATGTTACATAAATGTGTCGACACAGAAGGTGACTATCATAAAGAAATAAACGCAGAGCGTTATCAAACTTGGCTACGCAATCAATTGATTCCCAACTTGCCTCCTAATAGTGTGCTGGTAATTGACAACGCCCCATATCATAATAAGCTGTCTGTGAAACCACCAAACTCAAACACAACTAAACCACAAATGATAGCTTGGTTACAACAACACAACATTCCGCATGACCCAAAGAAACTGAAACCCGATCTGTATGAAATTATAAAAAGACATAAAGAAAAATACACAGAATTTGCCATTGACCGTATAATGGAGGAACATGGGCATAAAATTGTTCGATTGCCACCATATCATCCCGATTTTAACCCCATTGAAAATATTTGGTCCCAAATAAAGCAACACGTAGCCAAAAAAAAATATTGCAATGACTGTCACGTCAGTTAAAGATGGTATATTAGAAAAAATCAATAATATAGGACCAGAAGAATGGAAAAAAGTTTGTGATCATGCTGTTAAATGCGAAGATGAATATAGAAAATTTGAGCCAAGAATCGATGGTTTTTCCGATGAAATGATTATTTACACAGGTGATAGCAGTGGGGAAAGTGTAAATGAACAAGAGAATAGTGAAAGTTCTGATGAATCTACGATGTCAGGAATAGAGATCCTCCCTGATTCTGATTATTTTTTTTCTAATTGTAATATTATTCTAGAATGTGCTGTAAATACTTTTGAATTGAGACTTTAATGATTAGATTTCTAAGATTTTAATGTAAACCTGTGTTTGAAAACTTGTGTTATTTAAACCTTCTTTTCTTCCATCACTACACCAGCTTCGGTAAGACATTTCAAAAGTACTATAACATCTTCGAAGTGAATCAATCCAACAAATATTGTAGCTTAATCGCAATCGTGTGGTTTTCCTCACTATTTACTTACATGGAATTATCGAATCAAATTTCGTTACTGATAAATCAATATTTATCTCTTTTAGAACAAAACACATAATTCTACTAAATTATGCATGAATGCACTTAACCACTCTATATATATATCGTCTTCCGACGCTCGGGACATACCGTTGCCGAACAGTGACGAAGATTTTTATGCGCATTATTACTTTGGGAGTACTGTATATTCTTGTACTATATTTGGATTTCTACTTTAACGAAATTGCAAATACTAACATTGCTCGATTTGGCAGAGGCCCTAGGAGTTTTACTACATTACGCTTTTCAAGATGATTTAGACATCATGATTTCGGCAGCTGCGAAATCGACGTCGCTCATCGGCAATTAAAGACGAATATTCCCCTCTAGTATTTCTTGATCGCCTGTTTTCGTTCATCATGGCGAAAAATAATTAAAAAACATATATGTAATGAAAGTAGCCTGTTTTTGTTAAAAACCCGTATGTACAATGTACATGTGATTGAATGCATTTAAAACGATTGGAGCTGCGTTTGTAGATAGATTAAACGTGGATTAAAAGGATTCTACATTAGGATTTATTTTTACGTTTTTCGCTAAAATGGCTGAATGTAACTCACATATATTTTTTAACCGACTTCCAAAAAGGAGGAGGCTATATGTTCGCTATATATATATATATATATATATATATATATATATATATATATATATATATATATATATATATATATATATATATATATATATATATATATATATATATATATATATATATATATATATATACATATACATTCATCTGATTTCAAATGGAAACATATTCCAAGTAAATCTTACCAAAAAGTTAGATTTTGCACCAAAATATAATACTTCAAAAGAGTGAAAATTGGTTGCTGAAGTAGTTGAGGTTTAGTCGAATTTTGAAAAAGGCACTAATGAAGAATAATAATTATTTCATACTTTTTAGATCAAATTAAGAATATCGTTTTTACCTTGGAAGTTGGGTTCAATTTTTTGTTAATTAAAAAGGTAATTACTCTATTTAGAGCCCCATAACCTCTCAGACAGGCTTAAATTCAGTCAGTCAGGGATCAAGTGTTGTGCTGATCGAATGTAATTATTGCAACATCACATGCGACTTATACTATTTTCAAAACGATCCCTTTCTACAATACTTAATCATGTTTGCATTAAGACATCAGTGGCAATTTCATAAGCTAACTTCAAAATATGTTTATAAATCCGCTTTTTAATACAATCCCTCTCTACAATGGTAGAGAGGGATTGTATTGAAAAGCGGATTAGATGGACAATGGTCAATTCGACGTGAGTGAGTTCCAAAGTCAAAAATCAAGCTTCAAAACTCGTACCTGTGACTTTGGAGTTGAGGAAGTAGGGGTCCGGGTGCCAGAGGTTGTCGAAGAACTCCGGAGGTAGAGTCACGTGGTCATCGCCTTCCTCGAAGATGTCATCTGGCAGCTGGAGCCGGCTCTCCACCCAGGTCTGACGGATGAACATGTCCACCCTAGAATCCAGGATATTGGAGTAAAGAAACTAGTACTACTAAAAACGAGACACGAATTTCGCTATGTGGTATTTCTGTGATTACCAGGGGGGTTTGCCAAAATCATGCCAAAATCTTTTCGTTTTCGCTTCGTTATAGAATCGCCGATGAAAATGTATGGAATTGACATAAGCGTTCGTTAGTATGACGTTGACGTTCGACTTGTCTTATGTCAATTAAAATGTTACGCTCAAAGACCGAAAACGCTCAGTGAGCGAAAAAATGACTCACAACGCGTTGTGGTCGTAGTGACGTTAATTATAAGCCACCTTTACCCTGCCTTATCAAGTTTCGCCAAAGTATTTGCGCAACCAAACCCAGGAGTGGCAGTGGGATGTGTAATAATAATAACTCCCACACCAGTTTCGGTGACGTGGCTGGTTTTATTGAAACCAGCCAGTTACGCGGGAGTAATTGTATAGTGCCCAAGTGTGTGCGCAATACACAAGAGCACTCTCTATTCCTCATAACCCAGGATGACGGACGACCGACACGACTGGCGAGAGATCAGGCGCAGGACATTATGTTTTTACATGCCCATCCGACGCATGGATTAATTATCCTACTTGTCAGGTCTACTACACCACACATCCCACAGGCTAATCAGGTGATCAGCCTGTGGGATGTGTGGTGAGTCAGAAAGTACCTGAAGTCCATATCCTCGACGTTAATGGAGTTGACGTCCACCACGTAGATGCTGAACTCCACCATGACTGGGTGACCTTTTCTGGACGGCGGACGCATTTCTGGAAACATTACCATTAGGTAAATTAATTGTGAAAAAGATGGGGTATCTAGGTAAGTTGGTCGGATAATGTCAAGTCAATGTGAATAGGGATGATGAGAAGGTCAAAGATTAGCGAATTTTGTTAATAAAATAAAGAAATCACGGTAAAAAATAAGTGTTTCCGAAATTTCAGCTTGATAGCATTTGTATTTTTTTTTTATTATGCGCCTTCAAAGTTGGATAATCAAGTCGATATTTTTTCAATTAAATTTCTTAATATTTGTATACCATTCGATAACTTATGCAATTAAAAGCAACTTTTGTTATGAAACCACTTTCATATTACGCAATATTTAATATAGCTACCGAACAAAGTTCTCTCTCGATGCGTACAAACTACGAAAGAGTGACGTCATTCTTTCGTAGCACTTTGCATGGAGCGATTCGGGCAGGTCTATTTTATGAGATGTTTGAATTGTCATATCTTGGTGAATTTTTAAGCTATCAGAGTTATTCTTTCAGCGATGTTTCTATTTTTTAAGGGTCTTTCAATTACCAATAAGAAAAAAAATCATGCCTATTGTTATCAGCTTCCGTCTGGGCATATACCTAGCAGGTGCTAGATTTTCTATTTTTTTTTTCAATGTGTATTTTCTTGTGTTTGTAAATATTATGGCAATTTTGAAAATTTAAAATATTCATCGCCGCGTCACGTAACACGTTGCAGTGGGGACACTAAATAGTTTGCATGGTTCTTTAAAATCAAGTACTATCAGAGAAGTTGATTCCTAGGCAGATGGGGGACCTACGTAGTTTGGTCGCGTTACGTCAAACCAAGTCGACAGATCACAATTTAACATTGAATTGACACGATCCGACCACATGACGTAGGTCCGTCAACTGCCTAGGAATCAATTTCCTCGATGGTACATCAAGTAATAAACACATACTAGATGTGCAAACTGCGAAGGTACCTGTGGTTAATAAAGGATTTAATTTTTACCGCGTTATTAGGCGCGTGTCTTTCGTGGTCATTTCGTGTCCATATAGTTTCTTATGTCAATGGTATTTACATATAAATCCGGGCCCTACTTATGATCATATTATTATTATAATACTTACTATATGATCGCGAAAATATTATATTACACTAGATACCACCCATAACTCTATAAGTACCCTATATTTTTCCGGGCTAAAAACCCCGGGGCTCAAGGTATCTCTATACCAAATTTTAGCAAAATCTGTTCAGCAGTTTGGTCGTGAAGAGGTAACAGACAGACAAACACACTTTGGCATTTATGATATTTGTATGGATTTTACTTTTTGTACATAAATTATTATTCGCAACACTTTTTACAGTAAACAGTTTGGAAATGGCCGTCAGGTCTGAATCACATTTTCGAAATACTCTAATCTTACAAACCTTTATATTTATACCAATCTTTACAAATTCGGTCCCTATATTAATCAGGAATCAATCGATACTGAGTTTAAGTAAATTGGCATCTTCATGGATAATGGCCAGCCATTGTCCTTGGCCATAGTGGATGGATAAGATAAGAGTTCGCAATATTAAGACATCACAGTGTTATGAGCTTGACTAAATTTCCTTATTGCTATTAATTCCGTTGTAATTTTTTTTGTAACATTGAAAGGTTAACATAGTGCAAGCAAAATCTCGAGAAACTGTACATTTTGTTATAGTGAAAATTATCCTAAATCCTTCAGCGTGGTCAACTATATTGTCTGTTCCGACTTCAGAATTTCATCGAAAAAGGTCTTGTAGTTTTGAAGCCTATTAATGTCAACAAACAAAGAAAACTTTGGGCTATCTATATAGACGAATGTCCTGTCAAAGGTTTGTTACTGGTAACAATCCTAATAGCCAATCGGTGTTCGGGGAATAAATATAATGAAAAAAGACCAGCTGGCCCAGCATAACAACAGTAAAAATGGGAATGAATCGGCATACTGACAGATTTTATCGACAAAATGGCGGATTTGCATTGTCTAACTGTCAATTTGTCTATTCCGTAGAAAGAAACCGTTTCTATGGTGACCATGCTACGCCAGCAGGAAACGAACAGAATATAAATATTTTATCACTCGATGAATACATCCCAGGACATCAAAAGATACCAATGAATTCCGGGTCTTTTGAACTCCAGTCTTTTTCTTTTATACGCTTTTAGTAATTTATAACAGAAAAGGTATGATATTTAAACACAGGTTTAACTTTAACCCGGATTGGTACAAGTGGGTTTAAAATATAAGGGTCAATTCAGACCGCGATGCGTAGATGCATTTCTAAATTTGTATGGATTTGACAGATTTGCAAGACGTCTCACGCAATTGAGATCTGTCAAATCAGTACAAATTTAGAAATGCACCTACGCATCGCGTTGCGGTCTGAATTGACCCTGAGAATTAAAGTCAAAATGAATTAAATTGACACCAGTAGTCATTAGCCTGTAATTTTTAATAAATTCTCATTAAAGTTATTTTATATCGAAAACAACGAATAATGACTTTTTTGACAGGGGGTCAATGGTCGCTACTACCAGATTACGGAATTACGAGTAAAGAAATACCCACTAACAAAGAACATACCTTTGACATAATTTTCTGGAAGAACCACTCTCGGTTTGAGAGTGTGATTTCGTTTCGATACGACGTCATTGCACAACCTGAAACAGATAAGTTTTAAATTATTTACACGAATCCGGACAGGTTGGCCTGCGATCAATCCGAGACGATCAATTGGCCTCAGTCTATAATATGGGGGTGATGCGCTATGTCAAATTCCATACATTTATGATCGTTACATTTATATGCGGCGGTGCGAACGCGCGGTTTGGCCGCCAAACCACGAGATCACAATGCAAATATATTATTATGTATTATTTGTTTAAATAGCAGCGCGGCTAATTAAAACTTCTCACAAAAGAAAAAATACGCATAGGGTGTTACCAACTTTTGAACTCACGCTTTACGCGGGTAACAAAGGAATTGCATTTTTAACATTGTCATTTGTAAATTTAAAACATTAATTTTATGAAAGTTTTTATTAATTTTTGCATACGCACGTTGGGGGCCCCAATGGCCCCGGGGCCCCGTATAATTGATACGGCAGATACGTAGACTACGTAGATAGCAAATTGCGGAAATGGTGAAGCGAGCCCGCAGCAATTTCGGTCCCAAAGGATTTCATTTAATTAGTTTAATTGTATCTTATACCTAATGTACTGAAGTGTAAATAAAATACGATTTGAGAATCAAATTATTGTTTTATTTCAAAAATAAATCAGAACATTTTTTAAGTCTCAAACTAACTTTTCTTAAAAGTACTGTACCACATACGTACTAATATAGAATCTGGGAAAAATTATAATGTAGGTAGCTAAAAAACTGAGCTGTCAAACTCTGGCAGTCACGCGTCCTGAATCCGCATTCCGGGTCGACCCCAGAGGGGATAAGAGTCTTCAGTGGGTTTGAATTTTGATAAACGATCCCTTTAGGGGTCAGATATTAACACTTTAAAGTTTTGGTAATTAGTAATTAAAATTAAATCTACTTAATTGTTTATTAAATAAATATTTGTAATTATATTTTGTAAATAGGTAAAAGGCGATTTTGTCTAAATTATGTCGATTAGGATCTGTTTACGTTTAAACCAATAGAATTTATAAAATTTAAAAATATGTAGATATCTCGACCCAGGAACTATTGAACAGTAATAATTACGGAAAAAGATGGCTACAGATGAATTATTTGGCTTCGTTAAGTTGCGACTTGCGAGTAACATCTAGCTTAATATGCAAAATCGGAATAAAACTATACTATAAAGCGGAATATAAATTTTAATTTCAATAAAATCAAAGCAGTATTAATATTCTTCTTAAATTTTATTATAAAACTTCAAACAAAAATAAACGAAAATTTATGTGGCATACATACATCGCATAGAAACAAAAACTAAAACTAAAACTCAAACACACAGATATGTCAGAATTATGACGAGGGGTATATTAATTTTGATGTGTCTTGTGCGTGTTCTGGTTTGGGGTTAAAGCTTCTATTTCTAAATTTAGCCCTATAAATATCATCAAAGAGGTGAATTATGGTAGGTGAAGCCTTAGAACTTGGCAATATTTTAGTTGAAACAGGCCTTTTGCGTCATTTGTAACTACAAGTAAAAAACATGCCCGCTGAACTGGCACGAAACTTGGCAAGTTGTTCTATGACGTCAAAGAAAGCAATGTTTTACCGACAGAATTACTTTATACTTTGTCCATGAGTGTCGCGAATCTGCGGAAATTCGAAAAAGAAAACGAAAAATGTCCTAATCTAATTTAATTTTAGTTACAATAATGCAAGGATTAATATACATTTAGCATATGGCTGCAAACAGAACTACAATTAAACATATTTTTTGTGACTTGTAAGACTGTTGCACTGGCATACTTATGTTGTCAATATCATCCTAGCAGGCAGCAGAGCAGCATCCACACACTAATGGAACAAAATCTTTGTAGGTATTTAGCAACTACCAAAACTATAGGTAAAAGCCGAGATTTGTGGGGGCTCGCGCCGTTTTTCTGCATGGTTTAACTTAAAAAAAACGTTAAAACTGCCTTAAATTATGTTTAAGGCAGTTTTTTTTTTATATTTTAATAATAACTAAACCTTGACTGACCGATGATAACATAATATTATACTTACATATAAATAAAAACTACTATGTTAAAGCACAAATCAATAGGCGTGATAGTTTTTCCGTAATATCCGTAAATACCACAAACGTGCTCAGGTTGTGGAATTCACAAGGGGTCGCTTCGCTCGCCCTGATTAACTTTATCACTTACTTAATTAGAAAATGTACGTATAATATATCTCAAGTGTTGGAAAAGCCACTTGTAACGATAAAATATTTTAATATGTCCTTTTCCGAGATTCAATTAAGTATCACCATACCAAATTTCAGAAAAATCGATTCAGCGGTTTGGGCTTGAAAAAGTAACAAACAAATGGACTTTCGAATTTATAATAATATTACATAACTAGACTAGATAACGCCCGCAACTCCGTTGCGCTATAATTCGTTTATCGTGCGGAAACCGTACATATTTCCGGGAATAAAAAGTATCCTATGTCCTTTCCCGGGATTCAAAGTATCGCCATACCAAATTTCAGCAAAATCGGTTCAGCAGTTTGAGTGTGAAAAGGTAACAAACAAACTGACTTTCGCTTTTATAATATTAGTAGTAAGTAGGATAGGATTATGGTGTACACTTTATTGGGTTTCAACTATGGGTTTCAATAAAATTTTCAGATAGAATCCCTTTTATTACTCTTTATTATTTATTACTTTTATAGATCACAGAAATGCGGCCCTTTCACGTTAGTACCTTTTTGTTAGAGTTACAACTTTTAATCACTCACGGAGGGCTCAGAGTATTATTAATTACACTTTTTCACTTGGAATTTTGGAACACAAAATTGTACTCGCATTTCCTAAATTCTGTGTTTACATCGAGATATTGGGAAAAATAAATAATAGGGGTTCTTTGAAAACGATCTAAGTATTTTCTTGAACGTGAGGTATTGTTTTTATTTATTAAGGTGACGCCTTGATAATTTGGCTGCAGCGATATCGATTTTTCTCAATAATGACTAAAGCTAAGAAATTAAAGTTCATTGTCAGTATTTATCATATTATTGTCTTTATATTTGCATTACCTATAGCATAACACGATTGGTCAACTTTTATAACACAGAATAATTAATCAAAAAGACCTCTATAGAAACAGGGATTCTATTTTTTCCAACAGAGGTGAGTGATTTAAGCTTCCAAAATTTTTACATAGATTAGTTCAAGCATACACTATAATTTGCCCATAGCTTATATGAAATATTAATTTATGGTTTTTAAATTACGTCACAAAAACCATTTTGTCGCTTACGCCCTTTCCATTTCTTGCTGTTCCATTTCTTGTTTTCTATGAGTGGCCGGCCCGGCCTTCGAAATTCGAAAACAAGCGATCTAAAACATACTTATCCAAAACGATTTTTTACTTTAACGCGGCGTCACCTTAGGGAACGTACCCATACTACGTGACCCACTTAGGGGGGGGGGGGGGGGGGGGGGGGGGGGAGGGGATCTTCAAAATACTACGCTCGGTCACAAGAGGGGAGGAGGGGGTCTAGAGTTTCGCCGATCAATTTCGCCGAGAGAAACGTCATACGAAATTTTTTTTTTCTCGCCATTGAATACTTGACACTGGCATTTATTAAGGTTATTTTTAGCCAACAGCCATTAAAAAACAGGCACTGTTGTCACTTGTCAGGCATTTTGAAGTTTAGTGAAGCTGTCAAGCTTGGTAATCATTTACTATATTTGGTGTTCGATTACAATTTGAACTACAGTCGTGACTAAAATAGCTAGTATGTACCATCGAGGAAATTGATTCATAAAATTGACAGACCAACGTCATGTAGTCGGATCATGTCAATTCAATGTTAATTGTGATCTGTCGGCCGGGTTTAACTTTAAACGCGACCAAATTACTTAGGTCCGCCATCTGCCTAGAAATTAATTTCTCTGATTGTTCTATTGTAATTATAGACTATTATTATATATATCATACATAAATCTAAGTGATAATACTTTAGGATGTGTATGTGTTCCTTACATAGAGTTCACTGTGAAAGTATCAGCATTGAAAGATCAAATTTTTTTTCACTTTTGTATGGAGAAACTCGTTACACTGGGGCGCTTGCCCATACAAAAGTGAAAAAAATTTTGCTTATTCAGCACTGCTACTTTCACAGTAAACTCACTATAAGGAACACGTACACATCCTAAAGTATTATCACTTAGTTTTGTTACACCTTTATAGTATATCTTAAATACTAGATGTGCCCTGCGGTGTTACTCGCGGTTTTAGTGATATATAATAAAAGACTATGAAAAGTACCAATAATAGGGTCAAAACGGGACGATACATGGTTCTTTTTTTTAATATTTTTTTTAATAAAAAAAATATATAATAAATATTAATAAAGGTTCTATAATGGTTTATGGTAGTTATTATGATGATAAATGTAATTTGCATAGTAGCATATGCTTTGCGTTCTTAAAACAACGTCGAAACTCCCAAAGTTGTATCAGATACAACTTTTCTAGATTCTATAAAGAGTCAGGAGTTCTCTCAGCACCTTCCGAACGATGGTATACCTTGGTGCAAAATCTTACTTGTTGGTAGCTTATGATTAGAATACTGCTCACGAAACCGAAGTCACCACATGTTTCCATATAAATTTAGAGGAGTTCCCTCGATTACTTATGGATCCCTTCATCAGGTCACCACTTTTATGAATACGATACCAAATTGGGATGATGGCCTATACACCAAAAGAAAAAATTTGAAAATCGGTTTACAAACGGCGGAGTAATCATTGAACATAAAAAAACTCCTCCATTTTGAAAGTCGGTTAAATTGTAGCCTATGTGTTATTCTGATGTATAAGCTATATTATTGTAAAGTTTCATTAAAATCCGTTTAGTAGTTATTGCGTGAAAGAGTAACAAACATCCATACATCCAAACTCAGTCAAAAAAACTTAAAAAGTAGGTCACGTAGTATGGGTATGCTCCCTTAAAACGGTTGTCATATTTTTCAGTTCTGTGGTCTTGACAGGATGCGACTAAATGTTAATTTTCATTTTAACATTCTGGTTTCTGCGTAGTTTCTGCAGAGTAGACATAACTAAGGAGTACCTCGACTTCAAACAAACGGGCGTATCTACGCGAGTTGGGCGCGAGTGTCACTTTTGACATGTTTCACAATGCTAAGCAAACACAGACATAGATCAAGATAGATACCGCATGTCCTCCATTTGTATGAAAACGAGCGTGCTAGTTTTTTCCTTCCTACTGTGACGCACCGATGATAAAAAACGTGTCCATTATCTAGGCCAACGTTTCTACAGCTCAATCCGGCACAATTAGGCATTTAGACATTTTTAAAATTCCGTTTGACGATAACGGTGGAGCGCAGCTCTAAAGAACAGACTTTCTAAAGACGAGCATTGCTCGTCGTTTGGGAACGCGATATGGCACGTGAAGTACATACACATGCGGTATCTATCTTGATCTATGTCTGTGTGAGCAACGCATTAGTACGGCGCGCGCCGCGCCGGCCAATATGACATATACTACGTCAAACGTAATATAAATTTCGAGATCTCTTCTGGGTCGACTTACGGCCGTTCCCAATATTTGATCTATCTCTGGTTTTGCCCTACTAGAGATAGGAATAGCTCTTATTGGACATTAGAGACATATATTTTATGTCAATTCAATGTTAGCTGCGATCGGTCGTATGTCAAACCAGAGATAGATTGAATATTGGGAACGGCCGTTACTCGTTAGTTCTGTTTACTCTGAAATCGCCGTGACATAATATACAACGTCAGAAATGACAACTTCTTGATTGATCGGAACATCTTACTCTCTCTCTCTCTCTCTCTCTCTCTCTCTCTCTCTCTCTCTCTCTCTCTCTCTCTCTTTAGGCTTTCAGGCGTTCACGTTAAGGCCATCCCCCGAGCAAACGACCTTGACCATACATTTGACGCGTTGCTGAGATCGCACAAAAATCCTATTTTTTTTTTTTTACTTATCTTAGTTCAAAATTGATCTAAAAAAAAAACGGGGAATATGTAGTTAATGAAATTGTCTATCTATTGTCGTGTGTTTCAAATAAACGTAATTTATAAATACTAGGGAGATGCTGAAAGTATGCTTCAATTTTAATAAATTGGTATTACTTTGGAAGCTAATATCATGAGTATAATAAACAAAAATAGAAAATTAAAAACGGGGAAAGGAATGTTGAGATACTGAAGATTATTGCTGTATTTATATTATAACTTTGTAGCTTTCAAATTATGAGTTTATATAAGGCTCTAAATACGGTAAATTACGGAATTTACGTAGGGGAACGGCCTTAATGACAAAAAAAAATTGCCTAGTCAGCTAGTATAAATTAATAATAATAACGTCATGAGTCATGACGGAAGCGTCACGATTTTTTAGGGTTCCGTACCCAAAGGGTAAAAACAGGACCCTATTACTAAGACTTCGTTGTCTGTCCGTCTGTCCGTCTATCTGTCTGTCTGTCTGTTTGTCTGTCTCCAAGCTGTATCTCAAAAACCGCTATAGCTAGACTCCGGAGATTTTTACATATTGTGTATTTCTGTTGCCGCTATAACAACAAATACTGAAAATAAAATAAAATAAATATTTAGGAGGGGCTCCCATACAATGTGATTTTGTTGGCCTTTTTTGCTCGATATCAATAATGGCAACAGGTAGGCACTTGAAATTTTAACAGATTCCTTAATTATATGTGTACTTTAATAAATTATAATAAATTTTAAATAAAATAAAAACTAAAGGGGGGCTCCCATACAAAAGAACAAATTTTTCCTCTATAATCGTACGGAACCCTTCGTGCGCGAGTCCGACTCGCACTTGGCAGATTATTTTATTTTCACAAAACTACTGTCTTCCAAAACTCGATATTATTGTCACCACCTCGTACTTTAGCGTAGCGTGCTTTAGTGCTTAGTACAAAGAGCTTATTGCATTTCTTATGTTAATATCATAATCTATAACATTAATTGTGTTAGTTTCTACCAGAATCTGATGGCAAAAAGTGAGAAAATAAATTGACTCTAGCAATACCGGGGTAATTGGAATAAAACATTTTGATCCTTTTTTTTTCTTATAGCGGCTGATTCTGTGTGTTAAACATGCAAATATAAAAATTTATCCAATGATCAAGGATATTTTATGAAAATCTGCTGTCAAAAATTGCCATCAGATTCTGGTAAACCTATACCTATTGATTTAGTACTTTATTACTTTCCTATAGTAATAGTATGACTTTTGGCTTGTATACTATATTATACAGACATATTATTATAAGTGTATACCGATAGTAGCATACAGCTGTAGATATAAGAATTCATTACTTATCTGATTTTGTTTTATTTGATGCAAAATAAGTGCGTCACATACGGCAAAGCTAACTGCCGCTCACTTGACTGTAATTAAATAAAGATTTTGACATAAGCCTCATACATTATGTGTCAAACTCTTTATCTGGGTACACGGTAGTGCACCCGCCGAGACGAGCCAAGCGAAGCGCAAGGGCACTACCTACCTTTTCTCGAAGTGTTTCGCCGTTTTTTTGAACCTTCGTAGAATTGCTTTCCGTTGTAGCTGATAGTTCATTTTTTCAGAATATGATGTTATCAATGGACTTATTAATCATACAAAGTCTCAATTAAATAGATCTAACACTTTAGATTTTTTGAAGTCGGTTAAACATAATTCATACTATGGTTACTATTAATAATATTATAAATGCGAAAGTGTGTCTCTCTGTCTATCTGTCTGTCTATCTGTCTGTTACCTCCTCACGCCCAAACCACTGAGCCGATTTTGCTGAAATTTAGTATAGAATATACTTTGAATCCCGGGAAACATACAAAGTCTCAATTGAATAGGTCTAATACTTTACATTTTATTGATATCTAAAATACGTACGCCGAAATTTGGTTACGCCGTAAAATAAGTTTAGTAGGGGTATTGGAAGTTTAAATATGAGACTTTCACCAATCTTATGAATTAGGACATAAAAGTTTACACGGGATAGACATTAACTAAAAACCTCTTAATTAAAAATATAAAAAAAAAAAAACTAAAAAGACTGCCTAGCAAGTAGCAACTTACAAAAAGGACTGAAATCCCACCAAAAACATTTCATGTAAATGTAAACAGCGAAGCCATACATACTTACTGATATGTAGAATTTGTTGGAGTTAGGGTCGATAGAGTTAGGCCGTGTATATTCAGAAGCTTGGCTTCACATTAGATCTGAATATGATGTCTTTTTCACAGGGCAAACCTTTTGTGGTCGTCGAGGTAACATTTACATGAAATGTTTTTGGTGGGATTCAATTTAAGTTTAATTATTGTCATTTAATTGCCTCTGAGTGCGGCCGTAAGTCTATTAATTTCATTCAAGATGAGTCTATCATTAGAATTATAAATATTATATTTTTACACGATAACATTAAAAAAGTGAAAATTTTTGAATGTGTATCTTTTATTACTTTTTTACGCGACATGAACAGATATTTTTATCTTTCGTAACCTAAACCACTTACAAAAAAGTACAGTGTCTTCTAAGGATACTGTAACAATTACTAGGTTCAGTGTTTTAAACTAATACCTATAGACTAGACTACTACCAGCTAGAATAGTATAGTATATAAGGTGTAACAAAACTAAGTGACAGTACTTTAGGGTGTGTACATGTTCCTCATAGAGAGTTCACTGCGAAAGTAGCAGCGCTGAAAGACCAATTTTTGTTTCACTTTTGTATGGAGAAACTCGTGACGCTGGGGCGCTTGCCCATACAAAAGTGAAAAAAAAATTGGTCTTTCAGCGCTACTACTTTTACAGTGAACTCTCTACAAGGAACACGTCATACACACCTTAAAGTATTATCACTTAGTTTTGTTACACACTGTAGTTGCGCCACCCGTATGTTCGTGATAAGTTTGACACATTGGTATACCCTGGACAAGGGTCTCGGATTCCATTATAATTACATTCATTTGAATTCTTCTACACATTATTAGAAAATAGTTCATAGTTGCCCAACCTGACGTTCTAAAAGGTCCTATTTTAGGGAAATTTCGTAAGCTTTATGCGGGAATTCCTGGAAATTTTGAAAGGTTCCTTTGGCCCTAATTAATAAAAGTAAGCCAAGGGCGGGATTGAAAACATTGTGTTATTCTAGTTATTTCTATATTATTGCTACAATCTATACTAATATTATAAATGCGAATGTGTTTCTGTGTGTTCATCGCCGCTGAACCGCTTATATTTGAAATAGCGTAAAATGATTTGGGACAGTTTTTATTCCGAAAAGTGTACGTAAAAAAATACGTTTTTTTGCGTTATAAACGAATTTAGTCTCAAAGAAGTCGCAGACACCATCTAGTATCAAAACTGAGCATGCTTATTCTTATGCTTACATCTCTTGCGATGGCTAACACGGTGACCAACCAAGATTGCCACCATGTTTGTGAAGCATGCACGAAAGACATCTATCATTGGCGAATAATATGTACTATCAGAGAAGTTGATTCATAGGCAGATGAAGGACCTACGTAGTTTGGTCGCGTTACGACTTACGTCAAACCCAGTCGACAGATCACAAACTACGTTGTCAGGTTCATATTAATTGTCCATCATGGGCCGACGATGGAACGTGCTCCGTTCTACCTTAAAATAATATATCAATACACGAAGGAATAAAATTTCTTTTCAATTTTGTAGTTGTGAAATTATTGTTTATGTGGCTTCATCGATAAATTCTCGTACTGAAATGAAATTATAATCCTGATATAGAAAGTTTTGTTGTTGAATGTCGTACTACCTACGCAATAAAAAATCTGCTATGAAATATTTATGATTGAAACAGAGAGAACCCTTTATCGAGAACTAGATGACGCCCGCAACTCCGTTGCGCCAAAATTCGTATATCGCGCGGGAACCGTACATTTTTCCGAGATGAAAAGTATCCTATATCCTTTCCTGGGAATCAAAGTATCTCCATGCCAAATTTCAGCAAAATCGGTTTAGCGGTTTGGGCGTTAAGAGGTAACAGACAGACAGACAGATAGACAGACAGACGGACAGACTGACACACTGTCGCATTTATAATATTAGTAAGTATGGATTAGTTCATCGAAAAATAGTGGACAAATATACCTCTCACATAATATTTGACCGCTCAAAATATATTATGACGACAGTTACTATCATAAAAATCAGTAGCTAAGGCAACGGAAATTGTATGCCCGATCCGAGTCTGACATGAAAACAACGTACGAGAGTTCTTTGACTCTGTAGTTCACGTAGTGTATATATTCTTTATCAGTAGTTCGTCTATTTATTTATTTATAATTTATTGTGTACAGGAAATATAACAATATAACAGTTTACACAGAAAGACGACACAAAGGATCTGCTTATTTCTAAAAGAAATCTCTTCCAGCAGCCCTACGGAGAGAGATAGGATTAAAACAGCAGATAGGACGTGCACGAATATGATTACAATAAAATATACAATAATATATGCTCGTTAAAAGTAAAACTAATAGTATACTAAAACGACAAAAGATAATATATATATATGACAAACCAAATAAATAATAAATATCAATTTAATTCAAAATGCTATATTTATAAAATATAATAATATACCTATAATAAATAAATACTATATGTAAATATAATAACGGTACTTAAATGGATAGAGATTCAAGGTAGTGCTCTTTCAATCGACGTTTAAAAACAGCAATGGTGGGACTGTCACGGATGGTGCAAGGGAGCGAGTTCCACAATCTGACAGCATGAACAGTAAAGGAATATGAGTAGAAATTGGAACGATGGGAGGGAAGGGAGAGGTTTGACCGGACGTTGGACCTGCATGGGAGATCGGGAGGGCGAGAGAAGTTGAAGCGGTCAAGGAGATATGGAGGAGAGAGAGGATTATACAGGATGTTGTAAAGCATAGAAAGGATATGGGAGTTGCGACGGAGACGAATAGGTAGCCACTTGAGTTTGGAGCGGTAGGCCGAGATGTGATCATACTTTCTCAGACCAAATATGAAACGGATACAGATGTTCTGTAAGCGCTCCAACCTCGTTAACTGCTCTTCAGTGACGTCTAGGTAGCAGGAATCGGCATAATCGAGGATGGGAAATATGAGTGTTTGGACAAGGAAAATTTTTGTCTGTATGGGTAAAAAGTTTTGGAGGCACTTTAACGTGTGCAGTGAGTAGTGCACTTTCCTGCTCACTTCAGTGACTTGATGATTCCACGATAGGTTACAGTCTAGAATTATGCCCAGGTTTTTGGCCGAATCTGTATAGTTAATTACGGTACCATTGTAAATAACACTAGGCACGTTACTAAGCCGTTGTGTCATATACCTGCTGCCAATAATCATTGCTTGCGATTTGCCAGGATTAACTAACAGGCCGAATGACTTAGCCCAACCCGCTATGCGTTCAAGATCTGAGTTGATATCGCTAACCGTAGAGTGAATATCCAGAATGTGGGAATGACGATAAATCTGCAAGTCGTCCGCGTAGAGATGGAAGCAAGATGTTATTATTAGAGTGATATTATTTATAAATATTGAAAAAAGGAGAGGAGAGAGAACGCCGCCTTGAGGCACTCCTGCATCAAGATCGGACCAGTCAGAGACAGCTTCACCAAAGCGGACTCGCTGTGATCGTCCCCGGAGATATGAATCTAGCCAGTTTATCACGGAAGAGGAGAGGTTAAGGGAGCGGAGGAGTGAAAGTAGGATATCGAAGTCAACAGAATTAAACGCACTGCTAAAGTCAAGTAACACAAGTATGGAGATACATTTATTTTCCAATGCAAGGCGTAGGTCATCAGTGACTTTAAGCAGTGCTGTCACAGTACTGTGACCAGGACGGAAGCCGGATTGGAAAGGAGAAAGCAAATGGTTGGAGGATAAAAAATGGGAAAGCTGTTTATGCACAATATGTTCAAGCACTTTGGAAAGGTAAGGTAATATGGAGATGGGTCTGTAATGGGATGAAGAGGTGGGATTAGGGGTTTTAGGCAAGGGAATGACGTCAGCACGTTTCCATGCCGAAGGAAAGCAGCTCGTTGCCAGGGAGTGATTAAAGATATGAGTGAGAACTGGCAAGAGTTCGGGAAGGGAAAGGGATAACATACGGGAGCTGAGATCATCATTGCCTACAGCAGTAGATTTAATAGCTGCCATATGCTTAATGACATCGTCCTCAGTGACAGGTGTAAATGAGAACGCAGTGCAAGGAGGGAGAGGAGAGGAAGAGAGATGGGATAGGGTGCGCTCTTTAGTAACCTGGTCTATGACTACAGGAGGCCGAGAGAAGTGAGAATTTAAAGAATTTAGGTCTAAGGTGTTGTCTAAATAATATGATGAAGTCTTTCCTACTCCGAGTGTAGAAAGAAATTTCCAGAGTCTATAATATTTATTATCTGAATACATAGCAAATACCATATCAAACAATTAGCTATCAGTAATACAAATCATATTCTAACGACCACATTCAGAGACATGAATGAATTTTGCTCTACGCCACTACAATGCAGCGTTGCAGCGGTGGATAAGCCAGTTGTTATAAAATGAAACATAATATATGATATTATATAACTGGTTTATATGAGTGGCATTTTATTTGAATGTTGTCGGTCGCCAGTCGCTTGCGTCAAAGATCGGAAAACCACCTTAGTGCGGCTGAATATACTTAACGTGAGCTTTTTTAGTGAAAGTAAATTTCTTATTAACCACAGATGAAATTAATTTTCTTTGATTTTCCCAGGTTACAGGATTTTCTCATACAGGAATAATAAATTTTTACCTAGCTGAAACGGTATATCCTACTAATATTATAAAGGCGAAAGTTTGGATGTATGTATGTATGAATGGATGTATGGATGTTTGTTACTCTTTCACGCAAAAACTACTGAACGGATTTTAATGAAACTTTACAATAATATAGCTTATACATCAGCATAACACATAGGCTACAATTTTAACCGACTTTCAAAATGGAGGAGGTGTTATGTTCGTTTTTTTATGTTCAACGATTACTCCGCCGTTTGTGAACTGATTTTCAAAATTTTTCTTTTGGTGTATAGGTTATCATCCCAATTTGGTACCATATTCATGAAAGTGGTGACCTGATGAAGGGATCCATAAGAAATCGAGGGAACTCCTCAAAATTTATATGGGAACATGTGGTGACTTCGGTTTCGTGAGCAGTTTTCTAAGCATATGCCACCAACAAGCAAGATTTTGCACCAAGGTATACCATGGTTCGGAAGGTGCTGAGAGAACTCCTGACTCTTTATAGATACAAGTTTGGGAGTTTCGACGTTGTTTTAAGAAAGGAAAGCATATGCTACTATGCAAATTACATTCATCATCATCATCATCATCACTACCATAAACCATTATAGAACCATGTATCGTCCCGTTTTGACTCATTGTTGGTACTTTTCATAGTCTTTTATTATATATCACTTAAACCGCGGGTAACACCGCGGGGAACAGCTAGTTACCTATATAATTCTTAGTATGCTTCGCAATAGCGATTCGGCCATCATTTTTTACAATATTTCACAAGTCTTTGATAAATAATACTTAGTTACAAAAGTTTTTTAATTTATCCATATTAAAACCATTAACTATTAACTATTTTTTAATTATTATAGACCATAATAATAATCGTCTTAGTATGGATAAATTTCTAAACTATTTAATCATTTTATTGGAGAACAACATAATAATAAATGGTATGAATAATAGGATAAAAATCTAAGCACTTAAAATACAATCTAAAATATACAGATATATACAAACTTTAAAAATAAAACTATAAAAAGAAAAACTTGCCCAAGTCGACCCCATCTGGCAGAGTGCCCAGCAAGCTGACAGCATTGCCACGTTGGATGGCAATTGCTATCCGCTGTGCCAGGTAGCTCCCAGCTCTGGGGTCTCGGGTGGCTTCAACAAGCTTCTTAGATATTCCTCTAAAAAGCTTATGTGCCCCCGGACCCCATGCGCCTAGAGTTTCCACCCCAAACGGTTCAAATATGAGATCTCCGCTGAGGTTCTCATATTTGCGCCGCTTGAGGTTCTCTGCTTGGTTTGCGGCTGCGCCCGCACAGCTCGAGGTGCCCTGAATATGGGACGAGGCGAGTGTGTCGACACAAGTAGCATCCCACACAAGGGCCCGTCCCACACTCCAGGGGACCAGGGTCATTCCATCGGGTCTCTTGCCATCGTCACGCGCCAAACCGGAGGGCTCCAGTATCGCTGGCACGCCGGCAGTGACAAGAGCCCGGCGAATGAGGTCATTCAGACTGTGATGCCGCGAAAAGCGTCCAGCACTTCGCGAGCAGCACAGCCCGTGGTGACCGTAGCTGCCTACGTGCGCGCCGCAAACACACTGATGGGGGACGACATGGGGGGCACCAAGACGCAGGGCAGTGGCAAGACGGAATGTATTACGGTCCAGCAATGTTCCTGTGTTTTTAGATGGTAGTACCTGCAGCCAAGCCCCCGACTCCCACCTCTCCACGGCCAAAAGTCGAGCCCGTTCTACGGCGCTGGTAGACGTGTTAAACAGTTTATTACGCACCAGTTCGCAGACGGGCTCGTCCCAGAGCCTTTGGGAAGATGTGTTCTTGGGGACTTCGCTGCCGGCACTAGCAATGTCCCAGGCATCCTTGGCCTCGTCCGCAAAGGGAATGACGAACGGGATAGAAGAGGACTCTAAAATTTTGGCTATTACTGCGCGATTTGCGTGGACCGAGGACAAGAACGCCGGTAAAGCTGTGTCTGATGTTTTTCGTATTCCCAGGCCACCGAACCTTACTGGTAATGTAGCTTGGGTCCAGGAACGTTCGTCAAATTTTATGTTTAAAATTGTGGAAAGCGTATGTTTTAGGGTATCATCTAAACTATGGAGAAGTTCTGGGAACTTCCAGAGCTGACAACACCGCAAAACATACGTAAATTTTGGAACGAATAAACAATATCGAATCAGAGTAAATGCCATGTGACTGTTAATTTGGAGAAGACGATCTAAACTTTCACTAAAATTTCGTGCTTTTTCATTTATATAGTCCGGAAAAGAATCGGCTAGAACAGGTGAACCCAAGAGAAAAAGTGAACTCTTCTCGATCACTGATAATTCTGGGGCCACGGCCTTGACACTGGATATTATCTCATCTCTATCCTCACAATCATCAGGGACAAAAAGCTCACACTTCCCCAGGTTCAGATCTAGGCCTATAATTTTGAATTCGCGAATCAGGGTCTGAAAATCCGAAAGAACTGTAGATGCGTCGCCGGCAAGGGTCCCGTCATCTAGATACCACACGTTGAATTTGGAATTTAGGAGTTCGATGACCGGGTGAATAGCTAGACTGAAAATTGCTGGACCTAGAGGGTCGCCCTGTTGACAGCCAACTTCAGACTGGATTAAATGGTTCTGGTAAATGAGTTTAGTGGGTTCTCGGTAGCACTGTAACATGAAGGGCAAAATGGTGGGGGCTTTGGTTTTTATCTGTGTCAACATGGCGACCCTATCTATAGAATTGAAAGCGTTTCTAACATCCACCTTTAGGTATATACTGTTTTTTGAATTTTGAATATGAGTGCGAAAAGAGTGAACGGCTGCCTCACAGCCACCTTTGCAGGCAAAACCAAGTTGCTTGGGTTGAAAATATGATGACAGGGATTTAATGGACCTGCAGGCTATCTTGGCAGTGAGGCGCCGGTATGTTGAGCCGACAGCGATCGGTCGAATGCCACCATCTCTCTTCCTCAGCGCGCAGAGGTTTGCTCCATACAGGATGTCAACGATGTCTGAAGCAACCTCACCACGAAGCATGAGGTTGCACAAATTCGTGACCTCCTGCAGGAGTTTCTCTCCGGCATCCCCACAGCAACCGCTGGTGAGGTCCTTCAGATGCTGAGGGGTGATACCGTCGAGACCGCCCGCTGAACCCGGAGGAAAAGACATGATAGCTCCACGAACACTGTCGACTGTTGTTTGAAGGGGTGGTGCGTCATGGGCGTCAGAAATGTTTTGAGATGTCAGTTGATGGGGATGTTTCTTTTGTAAGGCTGAAACGGTTTCTGGGGAGTTCGGAGCAATCGTGTCGCTGGAAAAGAGCAACCGCGCAGCGCCCTTAATATCTCCCTCACTAATTTTACTTTCAACATTTTTAACAATGTTATTTTTTGCTGAAGAACATAAAGGAAAATTTTGATTTAAATCAATATCAGTGGCGCAGTTCTTTTTGACACGGGAAGTGAGGGAGGTATTATTTTGGGGATCCCTAATCACGTGAAGAGTGTGGTAGGGAAACGTCAAGAGGTTTTCCCAGGCATGCCTCGAGTTTTCATTTACCGTTTTGTGAATAGTTTCGGCAAGCTTCTGGGCTACGGCTACTCTAGCACCCCTAGGGATCCGCCTAAGTACTGGGACAGATTGTTTCAATTTGGATATTGTTTGCCAAAAGGGTTCCCGTGCGGTGGAGCTCTGGGAAGGTGAAACTGAAGCTTCTGAAGGAGAAGAGAGTAACGACTCCTTATGGCACTTACCAATGTGGATACGTAGGCCCCTCTCACTTCTGAAATATCGGGGTTGGGGACATTGGGTACACTGCACTAAGATTTCAAGCGGCACGATCGCATCATCGGTGGACGTCCCTGCATCTTGGCTAGTGCTTAACATCTACAACTTAAAAGGACGTTTTGATTAACGTTCTAAAAATAGCCTAAATTAAATCTAAAAAACAATAAAACTATAGAATCAGGATGGTTAAAAAACAACAAAACTATAGAATAGAAATAGAAACTAAGAATATCAAAAGGAAACTTGAAACGGGCGTGTCCTTAGGAGCGAATTTCACTTTCTGTAGCCGGACTATGAAGGGCTGCTCATGGTTTACTACTCCTGTCGAAGCGGCCAACGCGCTGATAATGTCTTGTTGCTTGAGCGTATGCTTGTAAACATAATAGTTTTATCGGTAAACTATCTTAATATGCAACTCAAAAATTTGGTTCCACCTTTCACGGAATATCTTGTCAATAGGCTCGGATAACAGCAGACTTCTTCTCGGAGTATATTATCGCTTCGCAATCCTTGGCGGTTGTAGAGGTTGTATGGGGAAAGTATGTCGGTTCACATATTCACAATTTTCCCCTCTTTAGTTACCACTAAACCATTTTCCATAAATATAGTAACTCTATGTTTCATAAAACGTGACACAGCCGTGATTTAACCCTGTCAATAAATCAGAAGATAAAATAGATACATGACGATACATTCTGTATTCCGGCAGTGTTTTGCCGGAAATGGGAAACTGATGTCGTCTTTTGTCATGGCTTATCATGAGATTATCCTTTTTGAAACCTTTTAGAGAAAAATAACTGAGGCACCCGATCTTTGTAGGCTTAAAAAATGGTGTAACATTATTTTCAGTGGCATGGCTATTCGTCCAATAAAACCTCGCCTTAGTAGGACGAGTTGCTTGATCAGGCTGGGTTTATATGCGTCCATCCAAACGCGCGGTGTAGCGGCTAAACCGCGCGTTAGCGCCGCCGCGCCGCATATAAATCCATTTGCCTATCATTATTCATAACACCTAAACTCTAAAGCTCTAAAGTATGAATTAATTCATCAAGCCCCATACGCTCACCGGTGAACGAGACACAATAGAATATCTATTGTGTCTCGTTTTCCCACGATCGACAGGTTAAATAAAATAAAGGTACAAAACATTGTGACTTTTCATAAAGTCTGAAAACGTGCTGGATAATTGCAAGTTTTGTTCATATTTTTTGAGGGACAGAGATAAAACATGAAAGTTCATGGACGAATTCTGAAACTTCATTAACAATTAACATCACCAACCATTAATGAGACGTCAGATCGTAGTTTGTTATGGCGGGTTTACATTATTCCAATCCAGTGATCTAATCCAGCATTTGATTTTTACTATAATAATGTAAACGGCCAGTGGAATGAACTGAATTGCATTCCAGTGCATCCTTTATATTATTTCAGTAGCAATCCAGTGCTGGATTGGAATAATGTAAACCGGCCATAACGAGTTTGAAAACGCTCCCATTATGTGCGTGTCGCAATAAAACTCGTAAGCTGAAATAAAATTGTTATTGTATCGGCAAGGCTAGGCGTGGCCATAATATGAGGGCCCATATTTCTATAAAAGTTTATTGTAAAACCGCCTCTCTACGTTTTTTAGGGTTCCGTGGGACCCTATTACTAAGACTTCGTTGTCTGTCCGTCTAGTCTGTTTGTCCGTCTGTCTGTCCATCTGTCTGTCTCCAGGCTGTATCTCAAGAACCGCTATAGACTTCTGAAATTTTCACAGATTGTGTATATCTGTTGCCGCTATAACAACAAATACTGAAAACAAAATAAAATAAAAATTTAAGGGGGGCTCCCATACAAAAAACACAATTTTTAGCCTATTTTTGCTCTGTATCGGTACGAAACCCTTCGTGCGCGAGTCCGACTCGCAGTAGGCCGATTTTTTTAACACGCTTAAATAAGATTCACTTGTAACTAACTATGTATGTAAGAAAATCTTGGAGTCTTAATTTGACCCATTTCCCGGTCTTCGATTAGGATGAAATTTTGCATACGCTCTGAGTGCTGATGACAATACAATATGACTAGCAGCTAAGCAACGTCATTACAAATCCAATATGGCGGCCTCCCCAAGATAGCGGACAGGCTATTTGAAATGCACCCCCATGATATGGGTATCAAATGAAAGGGTTTGCTGTCAGGAATACGAAAAAATAGTCACGTGACTTAAATCCAACATGGCGGACATCCAAGATGGCAGATTGGCTTAGTGTGTGCTAAAAGCGTGTTTTTTAGTTTTTTAAACTATTAATTATTTTATTATTTACAATTGAGGCAGTCTATGGGCTTTTCGCCCATATCCTTTTTTTTGTATTATAAAATAAATAAAAAATAAAATAAAAATTGTTTTATTTCTGAATAGATTTTAAAAAAATACTTTCAGAACGTTGATACTACTGGTGCCTACCACCGGTTCGGGAACTAACCCGGCGAGAAGAACCGGCGTAAGAAACTCGCACGGGGCCCACTTTTTTACCAAAAAAAGTGAGAAAAAAATTAATCTTTTAAAATAAAATGTACAATGCTGTAACTTAAAATATACAATGTCAAGATACATACATAATTGTAAGTCATACAATAATAGTGTAGGTAGCCTTGCAAGCAGCCATCCTACTCCCAAGATGTGCCATCATTTATGAAATCATTGACCTTATAATAGGCTTTGGCACACAAACGCTCTTTGACTTTAAGTCTATAGGTTTATGTTTATAGGTTTTCGCACCAAGGATATTATATTATGTTTTGTTAAATTTTAAAACATTCTTTGTCCATCACGCCTTGGACTTTTTGTTTTGCCAGTGTGTGGCAGCCAGCAGATCCGACATTTTACGATAATATCTTCGGGTATGATGCTACACCCTTTGCATTTAGATGATGTAGACCTCTCTACGTAGAGCCATGATAGAAAAGCATGCTAACCGCCACAATTGCGAAGATATCTACAGACATCGAAATAAAATAAGGTATTATAGATCAACTAGATGACGCCTCAACTCAACCGTACATTATTCCGGGATGAAAAGTATTCTTTGTCCTTTCACGGGACTCAAAGTATATCCATAAAATTTCAGGAAAATATAAGCGGTTTGGACGTTAAGAGGTAAGAGATATACAGAGAGACATAGTACTTTCGCATTTATAATATTAGTATGGACCTCTGTGGCTCAATTGGTTGAGTGTGTGGCAGCTCAAGCCGGGGGTCGCGGGTTCTAATCCCGCCGACGGAACAAAAAGTTTTCAATGTTCCCGGGTCTGGATGTGTATTAAATATGTGTATGATATAATAAAAATCTTAAATATATGTATAGTATAAAAGTATTAAATATATTTCCGTTGTCTGGTACCTGTAACACAAGTCCTTCAGGTACTTAGCACGGGGCCAGACTGACGTGGTGTGAAGCGTCCATAGATATTATTATGGATTAACGCCGTCGAAAGGGATATCATCTTAAACGAGGCAAAGGAATTAATTCCTTCGCTATATCCCTTTCTACATCAATGCTACGCTTCACCCAGTAATTTAACATTCGACAATCACATAATTCCATCGCAGGTAGGAGCGCAACAAGGTGACCCCCTAGGTCCCCTAATATTTAGCTTAGCCATCCACCAATCCATATCCTCCATAAAGTCTCCCCTAATTGTCTGGTACCTTGACGATGGCACAATCGGTGGTAGTCCAGAGTCAGTCGCGGAAGATTATACGCACTCTCTCCAGCAGTCTTCAAGAACTGGGTCTCGAAATAAATACCAACAAATGTGAAATCTTCGCTTGCGGAGACACAGCCGAACACAATATCACCATTTTTGACTCTCTGCTCCCTGGAATTAAAACCCTAAACAAATCTACATGCTCTCTGCTAGGCGCGCCGATATTCCCCGATGACATTCCATCAACTCTACAAAGTAAGGCCAAAATTATAACACAAGTCCGAGAACTTCTCACCAACGTATCCTCTCACACTGCCTTAATACTGTATCGCAGCTGTTTCTCTCTGCCCAAGCTCACTTATGTAATAAGGACGGCCCCCACCTGGCAATTTCCCAAGGAGGTCTGTCAGTTAGACAGTATTATCCGATCCACGCTAGAGGAAATACTCAGTATTTCTCTAGATGATCCGCAATGGCAACAGGCTGCGCTACCGGTAAAACATGGTGGTTTGGGCATCAGGAGCATAGGGTCTGTCGGTTTGCCGGCCTTTATTGCGTCGTCAAATGGGGTTGCTGATCTTGTCACTAACATTTTAAAAATCCAAGGTGCAAGATGCAGCATCCCCTTTTTGAGCGAAGCAGAAACTGCCTGGCAAGAATTATATCCTGGCATCAAACCCCCCCGAGGATGTCACATCCCAGCGTGCATGGGATGACCTCAGCTCCAGATATACCTTAACGCTTATGTTGAACTCACGGTCGGAATCAGCACTGGCCCGTATTAAGGCAGTTTCCTGCGTGGAATCTAGTGCCTGGCTCCAAGCGTTGCCGTCACCGCAGCTCGGCACCCTTCTTGACGATAACACCCTAAGAATAGCAGTGGCCCTGAGACTAGGCTGTGAAGTGTGCGAGCCTCATCGCTGCCCCTGCGGTACTGAGGTTGACGCGTACGGCCACCACGGGCTCAGCTGCATTAAAGCTGCCGGTCGTTTTGCTAGACACCATGCCCTCAACGCTCAACGACATTATCCGTCGAGCCTTGGTGTCAGCAAACGTACCGTGCGTGCTTGAGCCCCCTGGCTTGAGCTGAAGCGACGGCAAACGCCCGGACGGCCTTTCCCTGATCCCTTGGAAGAAAGGTCGGTGCCTCCTATGGGATGCCACGTGCGTTAGTACGTATGCTACCTCGCACATTTCTGGCACTGCCCAAAATGGGGGGTCTGCCGCCGAGTACGCTGCTCGGCAAAAGCACAACAAGTACACGGATTTGGAAAAACAGTACCTCTTTGTGCCTTTTGCCGTCGAAACGGGAGGTCCGTGGTGCAACGAAGCTAAAGCTTTCGTTCGCCAGCTCGGACTTCGGTTGCGGGAATCGGGTAACGATCCCCGCTCCGGGGCTCACCTGGCCCAACACGTCTCCCTAGCCATTCAGCGCGGTAACGCGGCCAGTGTGATGGGGACGTTTGAGCATGATACGCTGCGGGGTGGCCTTTTTGATTAAGATCTTTAGTTTTTCCTTTTTATTCTGATTATTATCATTGTTAAATTATTTTTTATCTAGGTATGTAGATTATTGTTATTGTAAATTTTATATTCTGAATATTTTAATAATTTTAATAAATTTATCACGTATGGATTACTATAAATATTGATCCAAAGGAACTACGAAAATTGTATGGCCGATCCGAGTTTAACATACAACAAAAAGTTCATCGAAATGCACTAGGTGTGCATTACGTGAAACCATTTTTTGAAGTTATAACTTTTCTATATAATTTATTATTCGAATTCTATTGCATTATAATAAAAACTCCCACATCGGTTTCGGTTATGGTGGCCGGTCTTATTGAAACTAGGCCAGTTACGGAGGAGTAATTTTATAGTGCCCAAGTGTGTGCGCATTACGCAAGAGCACTCTCTATTCCTTTTACTCTCATAACCCAGTGGGACGGAAGACCGACACGACTGGCGAGAGATCAGGCGCAGGACCGACTTTTTACATGCCCATCCGACGCATGGATCATCTTACTTGTCAGACAACCAGGTGATCAACCTGCATTGTCCTAACATAACTTGGAAATAACATGCTTCCAACGTGGGAATCGAACCCACGACCTCCGAGTCAAGAGCCACGCTTTATAACGACTGGACCACGTAGGCGGTCGAATATATTATACAAGCGACGCGACGTCAATTATGGGCAATCCTAGGCAAATATAATATGCCTCACACTCGCCTTTACAAAGACGAAGACAAAGATTTTTGATATCCTTACAAGTAAAGTTACTTTTACGCATTCTATACACGCAAATACTTTAATACTAAAGATATAAAGTAGTAGATAACGTCCACAACTCCGTTGCGCCAAAAGTCTTTTCACGCGCGGGAACCGTACTTTTTCCGGAATAAAAATTATCCTTTGTCCTTTCCCGTGACTCAAAGTATCTTTATACCCATCAAAATCAGTTCAGTGGTTTGGGCGTGAAAAACAACAGACAGACACACTTTCGCATTTATAATATTAGTATGGATACAGCACATAACAAACATACTTCCATCGATCGACCCAACTAATCTGTGGTACAATGCAGCTTTTATGTAATTTATTTATCAATTTCCTCGAAGCAGACTGCGCCAAAATTTGCGCCATGACATTGGCAAGGTGAAGGCGAGCCCGTAACATGTTGATAAGGTTCAGGGCCAAGAGCTCAGGTAATCAAGATCTAGGCTTTCCGTACCTTTGTATTACATAGAAAATACACGCAAGAAAAAATAAGATTAATTACTGTAGTCGATCATTTGTTTTTCGGTGGGGACGAAACGATAATAATACTAAAGTTATGGATATTAGAATCAGAGTAATCTAAATGACATTGCCATAATAATATTATAGAGATTTAATACACAATTGCAAAGAAAAATAACTGATCATAAGGAAGAAAATACAGACTTCTCAGGGATAAAACGTAGGAAACACTTAGATTAGTGTGACCTGAAACCTGAATTTTTTTTTTTAACCGACTCCCAAAAAGGAGGAGGTTATATGTTCGGCTGTGGTTTTTTTTTTTGGATGTTCAACGATTACTCCGCCGTTTGTGAACCGATTTTCAAACTACTACTGGTGACTAAAATCGACCGTGCAAACGCTCAGTCGCAAGCGATCGCTTGCTGCGAATACTACTGTAGCGAGTGAATTGCCGGGTGACTCAAATCGACCCGTTAGTCACCCGTGTAAATGGGGTGGCGATTCGACTTGGACAGGCGATTGAACTGGTGACTTGCCGGGTGACTAAAATCGACCCGTTAGTCACCCGTGTAAATCAAGCATAAGTCGCTTAGAACTTGAATCATTTATTTTGAAACAACATTATATTTTTATTAACATCGCTATGAAAAGTACCAATTATTATAAGGACATAACGTGATGATATAATTATGGTGTTGTGGGGGCGTATTGTATCCATATACAACCATCCAAATTGAACATAACAAAGTCAACCTTAACTCCAGAGCGTAAGGCACACATTACTTTTGAGATTTGAAAGAAAAAAGAGAAGTAAAGTTACTTCGATAGGTACTACACTAGTTTAACTATTAACCCATCAATCTCCAAGCGGCACCCGGCTGCCGCATAACAATTAAAAATCTATTGTGTCTGCGATTCCCACGATCGAGGTAATAAATCGAACCCTTAGTATGAAAATACTTACATAGGAAAACAATCTACATCGTAATAGGAATAAGAAACACAATAGCATTGAGTGTGACTCTTAACAAATTGTAATAAGATACGTAGAATATACGCGATGGTTTACTAGGTAACTAAAAAGAGTGAAATTATTATTTTTAACAAAAAATTAAAACCGACTTCCAAGGTAAAAAGAATAATAATATCCTTATAATATGAACTAAAAAGTATTAAATAATATTTCCTATCTAATAGTGCCTTTTTCCGAATTCGGCTAAACATCAACTATTTCTGTACTCAATCTTCATAATTTTGAAGTCGGTGCCAGTTCCATAAGTTTCAAATACCTATTCTGTCAGAGAACTTAAGATTCAGCTATATCTGGTACCGACTTCAAAATGATGAAGATTGAGTACAGAAATAGTTGAGGTTTAGCCGAATTCGGAAAAAGGCACTATTAGATAGGAAACATTATTTAATACTTTTTAGTTCATATTATAAGGATGTTATTATTCTTTTTACCTTGGAAGTCGGTTTTAATTTTTTGTTAATTTATTCACAAAGTTGTATGAAATCCATTTTCGCCTAAAACCGTCTTGTCATTAAGATGACCTTGATCCTCGATGGACATAATGTCACTTGTATCTTTCGTACGTAGTTAGCTGGATAGTATCAGTACTGTAGGACCAGCCGCATACACACGTTTTCCGTATTCGTTTTCATAATGCTGTGGTTGCGCACGTACGTTTCAATTGGTTCCACATGAAACGTACGTGCTGAATCCGTTCCGTTCGGAAAAAAGCGAACGCAGTTAATGTTCTTTTAACCGACTTCCAAAAAGGAGGAGGTTATATTATGTTCGGCACAATCTTCATAATATTAAAGCCGGTACCAGTCCCAAAAAATTAAAACATTTTGTCATAGAACTCACGATTCTTAGCTGGTACCGACTTCAAAATAATGAAGATTGTTAATAGGAATAGTTGAGGTTTAGGTGAATTCTGAAAAAGGCACTATTAAAGAGTAAGAATTATTTAATACTTTTGAGTTCATTTAATAACCCACGAGAAACATACCTGTTAAAAGTGGGGCCAAGTTCCTACTGGCAAATTGTACGCCTTAAAAAAGAGTTGAAATCCAATCCAATGCCAAGTTTAGATGCACTTCAAAATCGATCATAATCATCAGCATCAACAGCCTACTCCATAATACTTCTAATTTAAACTTGGCAGTTTAATTTGATCACATTTAAAATATCTAATATTTAATAATAATATTTAAATTTAATTATACAATTAATCAAGTGCTAGAAACATACGTTTTCCGTTTTGCACATTAGGAAATCGAATACGGAAAAGTGTGTATGCGGCCGGCGCGCCGGCCAGCCTTGGAGTGTAAAATAGACAAGCAGCTGTAAGTTCACTTCTTTGTGTTCGGCGACCGAACTTCAAACCTTTCCTGCTACATTGGCAATGATGAAACAATAAAAGATACAAGCCTAATAAGTATATCCATACTAATATTATAAATGCGAAATTCTTTATGTCTGTCTACCTCTGCACGCCCAAGGCGTTGAACCGATTTTTCTAAAATTTCGTATCAGAGACTAGACATGTATGGAGATACTTTGAATCCCGAAAAAGGACATAGGACATTTTTATCCCAAAAAATGTACGGTTTCCCCGCGAAAAACGTAAGGAGTGGGTGCTATCTAGTTTAACATATTATTATTTTGTTTTCAAGTACAGTCACGTACAGTTTATACTATCTGCAAGCACTCCTATAACCGCGCGTCATGATGGACCAATTCAAGTGATTACAAGCGATGATTGCCCATCATCGACATCGATCGTTCGCTTCACAATCATGTTGGCAATGATTATCGATTATGGCTCGTGGGGCCCTTTACATGTAGACAAAGGTAAAACTACATTCTTTATTTCTTTTCGTATCAGGGACTTGACATATTGTATGGAGATACTTTGAATCCCGAAAAAGGATATAGGACATTTTTTATCCCAAAAAAATTACGGTTTCCGCGCGATAAACTAGGAGTGGGTATTATTGTGTTTTCAAGTACTTTATACTCTCTGCAAGCATAACATAGAGAATTTAATTTTAGCCACTTGCAATGATCTATTGGTCGAAATGGTGCGCTGCCATCCATACTAATATTATAAATGCGAAAGTGTGTCTGTCTGTATGTCTATCTGTCTGTCTGTCTGTCTGTTCTTCACGACCAAACCGCTGAACCGATTTTGCTGTTTGCTATGGAGGTCCCGAGAAAGGACATAGGATTATACGTGGGAGAGCCATGCTTCGGCACGAATGGGCCGGCTCGACCGGAGAAATACCACGTTCTCACAGAAAACCGGCGTGAAACAGCGCTTGCGCTGTGTTTCGCCGAGTGAGTGAGTTTATCGGAGGCCCAATCCCCTACCCTAGTCCCTTCCCTACCCTCCCCTATTCCCTTCCCTCCCCTATTCCCTTCCCTTCCCATCCCTACCCTCCCCTATTACCCTATTCCCTCTTAAAAGGCCGGCAACGCACTTGCAGCTCTTCTGATGCTGCGAGTGTCCATGGGCGACGGAAGTTGCTTTCCATCAGGTGACCCGTTTGCTCGCTTGCCCCCTTATTTCATAAAAAAAAAGGATACTTTTTATCCCGGAAAATATACGGTTCCAGCGCGATAAAGAACTTTTGGCGCAACGGAGTTGCGGGCGTAATCTTCTTTATCATATAAAGCGAATTGGTCTTTATTGCGATTTTATTGGTGACCTTAGCACCTCTATAATAAAGATGTGGTAAAATAGACGACAGGTATTTTGGGAACAAAAAATATTATGATCTTAAGATCATAAAACTTAAGTTTTAGATAGAATGGAGATATAATGATCATTAATTTAATGATGACTGACATAAACTGCATAAGTTCAAAACTCTATAATAAGCATCTCTAAAATGCCCGAAAGAGGCCTTCAGGCTTCCTTCAGGTGTATTAAATAAATTGTTGTCATACTTAATGTAATCATAATCATTATCATAATCTTTATTTGCAATAATATGGTGTGTACATTAAGATGTTACAATATGTTAAAAGTGTCTCACATATTATTGTCGTTTTAATCGACGTGCAAATATTTAATGAACATTTTGTCAAATAATAATAATAATATTAATATAAAAACATTCTTAAAGTTATTTGTTAACAAAACATGAATATATATGTCATTTTTTTTTACTCTTAAATGTCAAACTTAATATTAAATTTTTTACATCGTCATATTTTAATAGATAATGGAATTAAATAAAAAATGTCAATTGGTCGGTCAAACTACAAATTAAAATTAATAAAAATAGGTTAATTACATTAAATGTCAAAAGGAATTGAAAATTACCGAAGTATACAATATAATATTATACAATAATTAAACAAGAAATTCTAAATAAAAAGAAAAAAAAAAGATAAATAATATTAATGTCATAAATTCACCCTTAGTCTTAATAAGTAATATGGACCTAATAAAATGTTGTCGTATATGTCATATACATATTCTATATATTTAAAGTTAATTTGAATTTATTTGTTACTGCTATATCGTTAAAGTATTCTTGTACTGAATAATAGCATTTTTTTAATAGCCATTCAAATAGAGCCTTCCTGAACATATCATAACTATTATTGTCATTTTTTAAATTGTCTGGCAGGTTATTGTATGTTTTAATTGTCATACAGTAAGCGTTTTTGCTATTTAATGCTGATTTTTGTGTAGGTATATTTATTTTGTTTTGTAAAAACTTATGTTCACTCTACTTAACGCAAAGTCTACCATACAAATATATATTTTATTCTCGAGTATGATATTATAATAATTATTAATATGCCCAATCTTTTTGGCCAAAATATCCATAGTTAATATTGCAATGATACTCGTACATCTAGATTCTAGCCAAAAAAGATTTGGTGAATCAAGGTATAATAAAGGTCCTTTGGGTCACCCTTAAACAATAGATACGTGGGAGAGCCATGCTTCGGCACGAATGGGCCGGCTCGACCGGAGAAATACCACGTTCTCACAGAAAACCGGCGTGAAACAGCGCTTGTGCTGTGTTTCGCCGAGTGAGTGAGTTTACCGGAGGCCCAATCCCCTACCCTATTCCCTTCCCTACCCTCCCCTATTCCCTTCTCTTCCCATCCCTACCCTCCCTTATTACCCTATTCCCTCGAAAAAGGCCGGCAACGCACTTGCAGCTCTTCTGATGCTGCGAGTGTCCATGGGCGACGGAAGTTGCTTTCCATCAGGTGACCCGTTTGCTCGTTTGCCCCCTTTATTTCATAAAAAAAAAAAATAGAAGACGGTTACGTTTTTCTACCCTCAACGTTAAGTCTTCTTTTGTTTTGATAAATATATATTGCCGGGCTAGTTAGTATCGGAATGCAAATGGTGGCCAAAACAATTCTGCTGGCCATACGATCTTAATTAATTGCTGTTTCCAACGAAAATATTTTAAGCCTAAACACGCTGCGAGGCTTACACATTGAGGAAAAAGACGCACAAAAACAACAATATCCTGCGTAGTGCGTACATCTGGGGTAAGTTCCGATATTTAACCCAGTATAAAAAGTGACGTATAGAATAGACGTCATACTGTAGATTAGTTCCACAATACACTAGCCCTCTTACTAATAAAAACTTCTTAAACATGCGTTCAGCGTGTGAATAGTTAAACAGGAGTTTTTAAGTTACACACACGTTACACAGAGTCTATACAGAGAAATTAGTATGGAAATGACAGCATCGTTATAACAGGCCTTATGTCAAAAAATTATTATTAGTAGAAAAAATCTTATGCACCCTCTATACACGCTGTGTAACTTTTTATTAGTAAGAGGGTAGCTTAATATGCATTGACGTATGTGACTATGCTGGGATGTCATTATAATACGTCACACTTGTCTCACCAGTGCAATATGGCCTCTTATACATGACAATATCAGAAGCACTGGCCAGTATACTGGGTTATATTTCGGAACTCACGTCTGTTTAACGTTTCTGAAAAGGACGTTCCACACTGTCCAATGTTATAATATCACGCATTTATACGAATTACGTTGTTTTCGGACACATTGATAACAAGGAAAACATCGCCAGAAATGGTTTTCGCGAAATTCTTATAATTTTCCTCACATTATGTCATCAAATGAAATAGAAAGAAGAATAATAATTATTCTCTTTTTTTTGAATCGAAATCGAAACTTCCGTAAAAGAAAAATAAATTTTTCTTTTTTTTTGGAGTTTGGTTCTTTCTCTACATCTTGATTATTTTAATGTTCATCTATTGTTTTACCAAATAAAGTTTCTTTCTTTCTTCATTTTTAGGGTTCCGTACCCAAAGGGTAAAAACGGGACCCTATTACTAAGACTGCGATGTCTGTCTGTCCGTCTGTCTGTCTCCAGGCTGTATCTCAAGAACGGTGATAGCTAGGGAGTTGAAATTTTCACAGATTATGTATTGTCACTATAACAACAAATATCTGTTGCCACTATAACAACAAATACTTGAAAAAAATTTAAATTTTAAGGGGCCTCCTATACAACAAACGTGAATTTTTTTATCATTTTTTGCTCGGTATCAATGATGACAACAGGTAGCCACCTGAAATATTCACAAGATACTCAGGTTTATTTATACTTTAATAATTATAGGTCTACCAGAATCTGATGGCAAAAAGTGAGAAAATAAAATGACTCTAGCCATACGGGGGTAATTGGAATAAAACATTTTGATCCGTTTTTCTTCTTATAGCGGCTGATCAGATTCTGGTAGACCTATAATAATAAAATTTAAATAAATTTATAATTAAGGGGGCTCCCATTCAAAAAAACACATTTTTTTCCTATTTTTGCTCTATGGTACGGAACTCTTCGTGCGCGAGTCCAACTCGCACTTGGCCGATTTTTTTTGAATCGAAATCGAAACTTCAGTAAAATAAAAATGAATTTTTCTTTTTTTTTGGAGTTTGGTTCTCTACATCTTGATTATTTTAATGTTCATCTATTGTTTTACCAAATAAAGTTTCTTTCTTTCTTACATTTTTGTTAGTCATTTGAAAACTAACTCTAGTGTCATTTCGAGTGGCAGGTGCTTTGCATCCAGAAGAATATAGCATAGATAGTAAGTCTGTTCACATACAGCACTCCTACTGCTGGTCATGATGGACCAATTCAAGTATTTACAAGCGATGATTGCCCATCATCGTCATCGATTTTTCGCGTCACAATCATGTTGGCAATGATTATCCATTATGGATCCTGGGGTCCTTCACATGTAGACAAAGGGAAAACTACATTCTTTATTTCGCAACATAATTGCGTCGTGGATTACCACGACGTAGTTGTCATTAGACAACTAACAACTTATTTGGCCTCTATTACTTTTATTCTATAAATAACGTTCGCGTGCACTTCATATACAATCGATGGTGTCGCCTTGGCCCAAATTCTACCTGACGTATATTATGACTGTCTGGTGTGTATTAGGGCTAATATCGTATGCATATTGCATATTTAATCGATACTCAAACAAGTGGAATTGCAACAAAATTGCAATTTTGTTAGTAAATATTGTTCGCGACTTCGATAAAAGTGGTATGATTTCTAAATACAAAATAAGAACGCTGAGTGTTTCTAGAACTTTTTCGGTAATATTTTGGTATGTTTATGTTTGTTTTCAGTCTTAGTTTTCAGTTACTAATTTTCAGTCATTATTTGTAAGAACTGAAAGATAATGGCCCTTAATGCCCTTAGGGCCTAATCACACTGGCGCGGACGGTTGCGCGGTGGTCACAAGATCATATTATCGAAAGATTCACACAGTGTAATAAGGCCTTAAGCTTCTCTCTCTTTCTCTCTCTCTCTCTCTCTACACATGATCACACAAAACATTCAACTAGTTTTATTTTTAACCCCGACGAAAAGAGCCGGGTGATAAGTTTGACGTGTCCAGTCCAAGCCAGACGTATAATAAGGACTTTATAGTTTTTTCTAGTTTTATACTAAACCGTCTGAAGAAACTGAATTAATCTGAAGTTCAAGGCTTCTGTCACTGGTTACAAACGAGTGGCTTTAACAAATGACTTATGTGAAGGGCAGATTAAAGCTTTGTTCAAACAATGATGAATTAGATTTTTTATTGTTCGCTTTGTTTATGGTTGGATAATTAATTGACTTTATGAATTAAAGGACGTTATGGTAATTTTTTAATAAAGGCGTACTATACTGATCCCTTAGTATAGTTACGCCTTTATTGCATAAGCAAAGTTCCTATGCAATGCTAGATGAAGTCGGTTAAAAAATAGCGTCTCTCTCTCTCCTACTTCAAACCAATTATTGTCATCTCACAAGAATTTGAACAAACAAACGATCTCATTTCATTTTAATAATAACTCTTAAAATATACTGCTCCACGTTGGCCCATGGGAGACCAATACAACTGATTACGAACATGCATTTTCGTCTATGATTGGACATTATCGACACACACAATCTTAAAGGCAATCATACCTTAAAATTTTTCCCCAACGTATAGAAACTATTATGAAGTTCATTAGCTAAGCAAAAAACTCGTGCCTTTTTTTTTCAAATTTTATTCACTTTGTTACAATACATGTTTTGCTACATTTACTCAGTGATCAAATGATATTATTTTTTTCTAATATAATAGCGAAATATCACATCCTCGAGTATTGAACATGTCCCACTAGTCATGCTGTATATAATGTAGATGTATTATCAATTATCATCGGTCGGTCAAGGTTTGGTTACTATTAAAATATAAAAAAAACTGCCTTAAAGATTATTACCACGCAGAAAAACGACGCGTGTCCTCACAAAGCTCGGCTTTTAGCTAGTACCATAACATTATGTCAATATCACTTACCATATCAAAAAGAAGATTGTGGTGCGCCAGACGCAACGAAACATTTTCTACGGAAGCAGGCTACGGTACGAGGCGTCGCAGATCATTCCTCCTTTGTGTCTGTAACAATAATTAATAATATTATAATACTGAGTGAAATTTTAATGGCTGTTTTTTCCGCAGTAAAATGATTCTATCTTAGTAATACAATTGATTTGTGAAGTTTTTTTTAATTCAAATCTATACTATAATATTATAAAGCGGAAGAGTTTGTTTGTTTGTTTGTTTGAACGCGCTAATCTCAGGAACTACTGGGCCGATTTGAAAAATTCTTTCAGTGTTAGATAGCCCATTTATCGAGGAAGGCTATATTTTATCACGCTAAGACTAATAGGAGCGAATAAATAGAGGAAAATGTGGAAAAAACGGGGGGAAATTATTTGAAAGGCCTTATTTGAACGCACTAATCTCAGGAACTACTAATCCGATTTGAAAAATTCTTTCAGTGTTAGATAGCCCATCTATCGAGGAAGGTTAAAGGCTATATTTTATCACGCTAAGACTAATAGGAGTGAAGAAATAGAAGAAAATGTGGAGAAAACGGGGGAAATTATTTGACAGGGCTTATCTCACGAACTACTAGAGCAATTTTTCTGTTATTTGGGTCAGATAAGAAGTAGACCACGTGAAGGATCATAGGCTATTTTTTGTGGATTAATTTTTCTGTGAAATATCTAATTTACGCGGGCGAAGCCGCGCGGAACGTCTAGTCTATACAAATACACTAATTACTAATTTACTAATAATATTATAAAGCGGTAGAGTTTGTTGGTTTGAACGCGCTAATCTCAGGAACTATTTGATTTGAAAAATTATTTCAGTGTTAGATAGCCCATTTATCGAGGAAGGCTGTAGGCTATATTTTATCACGCTAAGACTAACAGGAGCGAATAAATAGAGGAAAATGTGGAATCGTCATAAAGCCAAGTACGTCATACAAAATATTTTTAATTTTCAAAAAATAACTTGAATGATTCGATAGTACTACTATAGGTAAATCGTTCTGCTGCGGGAAAACAATCACTAAAATGTCACGTTGTATATGAACTGTTCATCGCATCGAACTCATGGATGTAATTTTTTCACGGAAAATTTTTCAATTTTTAAGAGGGAACGCTACCTACCACTGTTTTTCCGTACAAACGTATTCCCCAATTTACTCACTGGTCAATGCGTCTAGACAAATTATTTTTTTAGACAATATTGCGATCTATTAAAGCTATGCCTCTACGTTCGATTTTTTCTAAATTTACTAAGAAATAAAAAAAATATGACGCTTCAAAAATCGCAAAAAATGAATGCCCGTACCCCGCCAATCCACCGACCATAAAACAAATTCGAAAGATCTTTAAGATAAAATAAAAACGTAAAAGCATAGACTAACTCGTCCTGAAGATATTTAAAAAAATAATATTTAGATAGGCTCTATTTTGAAGGAAGAATCAGAGGACTACGTTACCTCGATTCACTGTATCTGTCTCTATCACAATACACGTGCCGGCGCAGGGTGAAGCGTGATGGCAATAGTTTCTTTGTTTAAATTACTGCACCCGCGTTCCCTCTTAACACGCTTTTATTAGCTTGGAATGAATGTAACGGAATCTTTGAGCACGACTTTTATCTCCAGTAGTCCAATTAATTCGAAACTTTGCATACATATTAAGAGCCAATGACAATGCAATAATTTGTTTAAATTTTTGAAAAAAAAAGCGTGTGTTTGGTATTGGTAAAAGGAGTAAGTATGCTAGTTTCTGAAGCCGGTTCTTCTAGTCGGCTTAATTTCCGAAGCAGTCGGTCAGCAAGGTTTTTCTATTTCGTCAAACGCTCAGTTTAAGATCAGCTAGTACTTATAATATACGGTTTATGTAGGAATCAAATCAATATCCTCCAAGTCGAGAGCTAAGCTTAGCATAACAACATTAGAAACGGAAAAAAATGAACATACAGACAGATTTTCGTGACAAAATGGCGGATTTCCTTTGTCTATCTGTCACTTTGTCTATTCTTCCGTAGAAAGAAACCGCTTCTATGGTGACCATGCTAAGCCTGCAGGAGGTGTTCTTTCGAAAGAGGGAATGAAACACGAAACCCTTGTTTATATAAAATCAAGACCGTGCATAAAGTTCTTGATTTTATCATTTTTAAATTTAATATGTCTAATACCTCGCTTGCCATAGAATTTAATCTAATATATAAAATTCTCGTGTTACAGTGTTTGTGCGGAACTCCTCCAAAACGGCTTAACCGATTTTAATGAAATTTTCTATGTACATTCGCTAGGCCTGAGAAAAAGTTTTTATCTACTTTTTATGCTGATACTAGAAATAATTTATATGGAAAAATAACGTTTGCCGGGTCAGCTAGTATCTCTAGATGATATTATTATAGCATCTTCATAATATTATCTCCGGCTTTCGCTGACGTTCATGCAGCATCGTCTTACTCCCTATAGGGTGATAAGAATTCACCCCGGGGAAAAGCTACATTTTAATTGAAATCTTTATCGCTTGGTCTTTTTACCGACTTCAAAAAAAGGAGGTTATCAACTTGACTCGTTGTATGTATTTCCAGAACTGCATAGTTTTCAATTATGTTAGTCTATATCAGCGTCTGGGCAAAAGTGCCAAACGAAAGTGTATGTTTGTATGTTTCTATGTTTGTGTTCGCATATCTCCGGAACTACAAGTCCGATTTACGTAATTATATTTTTGTTGTAATAGGTATTGTTCAACTTAGGGAATACTGCAAGTTTCGTCAAAATCGGTTCAGTAGTTTTTGTGATAATTTTAATTCTCAATTACGTACAATTTTGAAGTCGGTTTTATATTTTTAAAATACTATCATCTTTTAATGAGGTTCACTTGCCCGAATTATCTCTTATTTTTTATGAAAATTTCATACTTTTACTTATTATCTTTTATATATACAAAGGTAGAGAGGACATAATTTTTAATTAACTTTATCTCAATGTCATTAAACACACTTTATTTCATTTCTTCCTAGTTTAGTTTAGTTTCAGTTCATACGAATATAATAGTATATTAATTAGTGAGCCTTGATGATTCAAATATTATAATACGTCTGTTTGTATTATGAATATCTGTATGATTGTAACCTCTTCACGCTTAAGCCACAGGCCCAATTTTGACGGTATGGAGATTCTGGCTTACCCCGAGAAAGGACATAATGAGGATAGTTTTCCCGCGGGAATACTATCCTAATATTATGTCCTATATATAAATAATGTATGGTTACCGCTCTTCTCACATACGAAGTGTTGTGGGCAACATATGTTTATCTATATAAAAATATCACACAACAATAAAAAATATCGATTCTATCGGTCAGTGGGACGGTTGTTCAGTATCGATTAAGCACTATAATATTAACGAGTTCACTCGTTTTGTACTTTTCAATATATTGCGAAAAGATTATTGTTTTATATTTTTTTCAAGACGTTTCGCGCGGCTCTGTACATTTTTCCTTAAAATTTAGCCTGTGTCCTTCCCAGTGATATATATAACCTGCGACCGATTTTTATGTAATTTGTGTTAAAATACATAAAAATTGGTTCAAACGTTTTACTATACAGTTTGAAGGATAAATAAAAATATTAGATATTTATTATCTTTATTCCGCCATAACATGGGAAGGAAAAACGTGAAAAAACTGAGCCTAAGAGATGATGGGTTTAAGAGTTAAGCCTGACAGGGAGAAATTATTGGGAAGTGTTTATGGTGACGTTTCCACACTTATATAATATATTAAAAACTAGCTGTTCATCGCGACTTTAGTAAAATAGAATGCCGCAGGAATCGTGCATTTTCCACCGAATAAAAGTAACTAGATCTTTTCTCATTGCTTATTCTACATCTGCACTGAATTTAATCAAAATTGGCTCTCGGATTTACTTTCATACATTAAGATAAGAATTAAGATGTTCTAGTATAATTATTACATAATATTAATGTAATTAAAATAGAATCGTACCTTTTATGCGATGGAGCTTGGACTTGTTCTTATCTAATATTATATTAGATAAATTGTGTATATTATTATCATTAAATTCGGTCCAGCGTTTTAGAAGCCCATTTTAGTAATAAACAATGAAAATCTTAAAAAATGTATATTATAAAATGTGTATAGATAAGCGTACAAGTTTTAAGTAAACAGTGTAAAACGTTTAACATTGTTTAACTAGGTTCTTGCTTTAAAAACATTTTTAATCAAGCTTTAAACGCCTGCATTAAGGGAAAAGCAAATGTTTTTCGTTTGTTTCAGCTGAATGGAATAGGAAAACTGTTTTATTTTATTTTTCTCGTGTTCTGCAAAGCTATTGTAGCTTTACGCTTGTTTATTATAAGCTGTCTAATCAATTAATGTAAGTGACAAGCATATGGGACAGTAAACTAAATAAACATTTCAACTATGATAATATTATCAGGAGATGTTTAAGGGTCAATTCAGACAGCAACGCGACGCGTAGATGCATTTCTAAATTTGTACTGAATTGACAGACTTCAATTGCGTGAGACGTCTTGCAAATCTGTCAAATCCATATAAATTTAGAAATGCATCTACGCGTCGCGTTGCAGTTTAAATTGACCCTTAGAGGTTAGATAGGGAGGTATTTAACAGAAATATAACAGAAATTTCGATGAAAATCGATAATACGAGTTTCATAAAATTCATGTTAAGCAACCTTAGCACGCGATCTAGAAATTCTAGAATATTTAGAACTCTTAACAGACAGAAAGGTTTTCGCTACTCTAACATAAAAAGTACGAATAAACGAAATGAAAGTCCTTTGTTTCATCATCATTACACAGGAAGGTGTAACAAAACAAAATTACAACACTTTAGGTTGTGTAATGTGTATGTGTGCAGCGTGGCTTATACAGGGTGTAACAAAACTAAGTGATAATACTTTAGGGTATGTAAGTATTCCTCGTAGAAAGTTCACTGTGAAAGTAGCAGCGCTGAAAGACCAAATATTTTTTCGCTTTTGTATGGGGAAACTCGTGAAGCTGGGGCGCTTGCCCATACAAAAGTGAAAAAAAAAATGGTCTTTCAGCTCTGCTACTTTCAAAGTGAACTCTCTACAAGAACCACATACACACCCTAAAGTATTATCACTTAATTTTGTTACACCCTGTATAGAGCTTTCTGTCAAAGTAGGTAGCAGCGCTGAAAGAATTATTGTTTTAAAATTATTAGAATATGGACAAATTCGTGACATTGGGGCATTTCTCATAGAAACATCTAAAGGTGACTTTCCGATCTTTGCCGCAGGCGACCGTGACCGACAAAAATTCAAATAAAATGCCACTTTATAACATAATAAGTAATAAATATTCTTTATTGTGCACACACTAAGAAGTAAAAATACAATTCGAGTTAATTATCAACTTATAACTAAAGTGTACCACGATATGGCGGCCTCATTACTAACAAATAATAACAATACGCTATTGGTTTTATTTTCTTCCGACATTGGTCTCGCGAGCCATGCCGCCGCTGCTTCGTAGTGGGGTAGAGCAAAATTTATTTGAATTTCTGTCCGTCGCGGTCGTTGATCGGAATTCGGAACGGTACCTGAGAGACATGGTCACATGACAGACACATTTGGCCTAAGATCCCCCATAGAACGACCTCCACCGAGCTGGTTAATGGATGAAAAGTATTTTATATTCAACTACGTATGTCAATAAATAATATATTGCTAGTGGGTTGCCTAAAAAAATTCAGCCCAGAATAAAAATAAAAAAAAATCTGGGTGCACTCTGGTGGAAGTAACCCTCATAGAGTTGGTCTCCAATGTACCAGATAGTTTATATTCTCAACATATGATGTCAATAATGGGCTTATTAAACATACAAAGTCTAAATTGAATAGGTCTGATACTTAAGATTTTATTGATATCTAAAATACTTACGCCGAAATTTGGTTACGCCGTAAAATAAGTTTAGTAGGGGTAATGGAAGTTTAAATATGAGACTTTCACCAATCTTATGAATTAGGACATAAAAGTTTACACGGGATAGACATTAACTAAAAACCTCTTACTTAGTTAAAAATATAAAAAAAAAACTAAAAAGACTGCCTAGCAAGTAGCAACTTACAAAAAGAACTGAAATCCCACCAAAAACATTTCATGTAAAATGTTCCTCGACGACCTCAAAAGGTTTGCCCTAGGAAAAAGATATCAGATCTAATGTGGAGCCAAGCTTCTGAATATACATGGCCTAACTCTATCGACCCTAACTCCAACAAATTCTACATATCAGAAAGTATGTATGGCTTCGCTGTTTCGCTACCGTCGTGGAGGTGAGACGAATATTTAGTTTCTGATCTAAAGTAAGTAACGAAACAGCCAAGCCATACATACTTACTGATATGTAGAATTTGTTGGAGTCAGGGTCGATAGAGTTAGGCCGTGTATATTCAGAAGCTTGGCTCCACATTAGATCTGATATCTTTTTCCTAGGGCAAACCTTTTGAGGTCGTCGAGGAACATTTTACATGAAATGTTTTTGGTGGGATTTCAGTCCTTTTTGTAAGTTGCTACTTGCTAGGCAGTCTTTTTAGTTTTTTTTTTTATATTTTTAACTAAGAGGTTTTTAGTTAATGTCTATCCCGTAGGTATAAACTTTTATGTCCTAATTCATAAGATTGGTGAAAGTCTCATATTTAAACTTCCATTACCCCTACTAAACTTATTTTATGGCGTAACCAAATTTCGGCGTTAAGTATTTTAGATATCAATTTTACATGAAATGTTTTTGGTGGGATATTACAGATAAGTAGTGAAAATGTTAAGATACTCCTTGACATCGAAGACTATACTCTGGTTACTTTTGAAATAGTTTTTATAACTTTGTAAGATATTTTTAACCGAGCTCTAAGTAACTTTAGATATTTTTGATTGTCATTTTTCACTCGTGCCAAAACCTTTTCACCTTCAAAAAGTTTAAGTTAAAATGTCACTCTTAGAACAAGTGTCACTGGCATTTGTCCAATTTTCACTCGATTTTAATTGAAACAAACGTTCTGCCAATTACGAATTAATGAAGCACTAACGACTCAACTCTAACGCTATTTAAAATTAAGTGTCCCTTTAATAGCACCAGTTTAAAATTGTCAAGGACATGATAATACGTCATTTAAATTGAGAGCTTCTTCATTTATGTAGCTTTTAAACTGTTATAACCCCCCTACCAATTTTAATACGACTAAAAGGATCCACACTGTACAATGAATTATTGTAATAATATACAAATATTATTGTAATTAAACAATACTTTGTGAAAATTGGTTTGAATGAGATGTAGGGGGTAGTTTTTTTGACGTATTAAAAAAAACTACGAGTGACTAGGTCTTGTTCAAACCAATTTTTACTGGTAGTTTAATGGTAATATACATCTTAAATATTAACGCAATATCCACGGTATAGTTTTAACGAAGTCTTGTCCCAGGCACTACAGTATTTGAAGAGTGGTTACTTCGCTCTGAAAATACTGTATAAATCATCCACAATGGATGTAAAGGCCTTGTAAAAGTGCTACCTAACCTTTTTTTTTGGTTTTCGCATCCCTGGTGGATTGGGGTCGTCAGCCGGGGTATGTGAGACTCCTGCAGGCTCTACCTACTAAAACCCCATTGTGTTCCACTCCTTGCTCAAGGCGGGTACGGTAGAACCTACCGCAACCCTACCAGTGATACCTTACCTGATCAGGTGTAAGTTGGTTCCTGTCTGCTTATAGAGTTAGCCAGCCAGCGACAGCTAGACTTTTGTCATTTTATAAAAGCTGATATACACCCCTAAAGGTGCCTAAAGTATAAGACTTTGTGGTGGTCTGGCAGTGGGAAGCTGTTATTAATGTCCGGCAATGAGACACGAGATTCCTACAGTTATACGAAAGAAAATAAGAAAAAAAAAATATGCTTTATATTTTATCAAAGGTTTGGAGACTTTCAGAACTGGATACCTCCTAAAGTAACCGCGACCGAAACTCCATAGTTGCTGATCGTTCTTACCTCTATAGGGTTCGTATACAGGAAAACTTTCAGCTTTTATAAAACGGCTTCTGGCTGTCGCTGGCTCTTGGGCCATTATAACAGTACAGGTACAAGCCAAGTATAGCTGTCAGTTACGGGAAGTGTGATCGCGGTAAAGTGGTTAAGTGGTTTCTCACATTTTCCTATCAACGTCTTCATTAAATTCTTCATGTTCTTGCATGCGAGCATAGCGTACCAGTGTGGTGATTGGTGAGGTATTTCTTAATGTTCGTACTTAACGTATAGGAAGTGTATAAAGGTGCTGTAGGTTCTAACCAGTAGCGTAACAAAGGGTGGCAGGACTTGAAAACGTTGTACGGGCCCCCGACCCAAGAGGCGGCGAGCTCAAAAATGAGTTTTTAATAATTATTGTGCATATTATCTGTTCCATTATTATCATGGCGATTTTTACTGATAAGGCCCTATTAAAAGAATTTGCTTCGGCCTCAAATGGTATAGTTACGCTACTGGTTCTAACGCACCTTCTGCTGTCGATCGTTTACATTTTTCTTTATTCATCATTTAAAACAATACACAATATACAAAAAAAAAAACAATATCATTTAGAATTAGAAACCATGGAGATTTATTTATTAAGATGACATTACAAGCTTACAAACTTTACGAACTATGCCAAACTTACAGGTTGTGGTAAATTTCGAGGGATAATACCTTCGATAACATATTATATTATACGATAATACTAAATTTAATGCTATGAATTTCCGAACCGCATGAATCTATCCATCTGTCTCTCTGTCTGTTTCCTCTTTACGCCCAATCCACCGAACCGATTTTGCTGAAATTTGGTATGGATATACTTTGAGTCCTGGGATACTTTTGATCCCGGAAAAATTTACGGTTCCCGCACGATAAACGAATTTTTACCCAACAGAGATGCAGGAATCATCAGGTTATTTATAATTAAATTTTATAGAAGTCTAGAGTTAATAATGATTACTTAAGAGTTTCAAAAGAAAATATTATGGTCTCATCATGCCGGCATAGATAGCGCTAAATAAGGCTATTGTAGCGTCAAATTATATATATTGGACTTGGAGTCCCTTTTCATTTCAATTTATGAGAATAAAACGAAAATAAACAGTTAATTATGTTATTAATACAGCAATAAACACGCACTTAACTCCCAATGGTTTTACTTTACGAAGTTATAATTTTTATGGGTTTTTGGGTTAATAAACCCATACTAACATAATCAAAGGTAAAGTGTTATAATAGAAAAAATATGATTTGTCAATAGATCAAACCATACGACAAACCAGGCCTTTGCATCCATCGTGAATGATTTATACAGTATTTTCAGAGCGAAGTAACCACTCCTCAAATACTGTAGTGCCTGGGACAAGATTTTAAATGCCTGTATGGATGCCCAAGCGCATACGGCATTCTCGCAACATAGTCGGCCTAGTTCAGAGGAAAGAACTAGTCGATACGTCTGGGACCAAGTATGAGCGGGTTTCCTCACGATGTTTTCCTTCACCGTATGAGCGTCCGTATTATGTACTTGAGATCAGAAAATGTCTCATTGGTACACGCCTCCACCCGGGATCGAACCTGCACCCTCTACGAGTGCGAACCAAAGGTCAACCCAATACTCAATGCCACGGACGCTCTTCTACCATACGACAGCTTACACTGTATTTAGGTATGACGTATACGGAGTACAAAAAAACTACTTAGATCATAATAGTATTTAAAAAGATAAAACCGACTTTAAAATTGTACGTAATTGAGAATTAAAATTCCGTTTCTCAAAAAATACTACACCGATTTTGATGAAACTAGCACTATTCCCTAAGTTGAACAATACCTAGTACAATAAAAAGAGAATTAGGTACTTAAATCGGAGGAATTTTAGTTCCAGAGATATGCGAACACACACATACATACATATATAAATAGATAGACTTTTGAAATTTGGCACATTTGCTCAGATGCTGATACAGACTAATATATCGAAAACTGGGCATTTCTGGGAATATTACATACATACGCGTCGAATTGATAACCTCCTTTTTTTAATTCGGTTAAAATCAGTCCTCCGTTCCTCCGTTTGGACGTTACGATAACACAAACACACACTCACCGACGGACACGTCAAACCAAGTGTTTTCGACGGGGCCGGGGATAGTTGAAAAAGATATTGACTAGTAGTAATGTTTGTAAATAAAATGCGTAATTAGTTAAATATAAGATTAGTTAAATACTACTAGAAACACGTTATTATTATGTAATTTAATTTAATCTGCCTGTGCCTTATCTGTCCTATGATAGGTCTGTTTAAGTACGCGTTAGTCTATATTCGTCGATTATCAGAATTCAAACAAATTAGTTCGTCTGGAAAGCTATTATTATTTTCAGTCCTTACTTAATACTAGGATTTCTGGCCTGTCTACAGAGAAGAGAATTATACTTAGTTCTATGGTAAAATCTCTATCTCGCAATTCAGTTTGTTGTCAATAAACTATGGACTATTATATCGCCATCAAAGTATATAAAATTTATATCACAGACATAGATCAAGATAGATACCGCATGTGTATGTACTACGTTCCCAAACGACGAGCGATGCTCGTCTTTCGAAAGTATTTTCTTTAGTCTGCTATCGGAATCGGACGTCAATCGGAATTTTAAAAATGTCAAAATGCCTAAAAGTGCCGTATTGAGCTGTAGAAATTCAAATAGGAACGTTGGCCTTGATAATGGACACGTTTCTTATCATCGGTTAGGCATTTTTGAAATTCCGATTGACGTCCGATTGCGATAGCAGACTAAAGAAAGACGAGCATTGCTCGTCGTTTGGGAATGCGATATGGCACGCAATGGAGTTACTATATAAACCACTGTGGTTTATATAGTTACCCCTTCGCACTATGGAATTGCTCAAAAGATTTTATTATTTGTGTGAAGATACTTTGATTCTTGAAAAAGGACACACGATAGTTTTATCACGAAAAATCCCTTGATAAACATGATTCTGAGATAACGGAGCAAGCAATACCTAGCCAATAGTAATTCTGACATTTCCATGGATGATTTACTGCAAACTTAATCTATACTAATCTATCTTATAATATTATAAAGCTGAAGAGTTTGTTTGTTTGATCGCACTAATTATTGTTTATGGATACAGTATTGCTTTGACATGATTATTTAATTCGGACATTGGATATTATTTAGTACTTATTTATTTAATTTGAATTATTACTAGATATTTGACATATCACATTATTCACATAGTATTTACTCTTGAGTTGATTTTATTTTTATGACTTTATGAATTTTATGCATTGACAATTTTAACAATTACTACTTATTGATATTTGACTAAAATTTAAGCCAATAATGTTATCAATTTAAATTAAACATGAAAATTATATAAGTAACTTAGTAATATTTAAGATGAGTTTAATATTGACTAATGTATCATTTAACATTTGCACGTCAATAAAGTTGACAAAATATGTGAGACGCTGTTAGCATTGTATCACCTTATTGTACCATATTTTTTCAAATAAAGAATATTATTATTATTATTATTATTATTATTATTATCTCAGGAGCCACTAGTCAGATTTAAAAAAAATATTTCGGTGTTACATAGCTCATTTATCAAGGAAGGCTACACGCTAATATTATCATACTAAGACTAATATGACCGAGGAAACAGAGGAAAATGTGGAAAAAACCGGAAAAATTATTTAAAAGTGCTTATCTCACGAACTACTCTAGCAATTTTTATTTTATTTGGCATAGATATAGAGAGGACCACGTGAAGAGACAGACTATTTTTTTTGTGGTAAAATGTACGGTTTCCGTGAAATTCCTCATTTAACGTCTAGTGCGTTATATACAGTCCGAGCTCCACGCAGAGCCGCGTGTAAACAGAAGCGAGCTATTACCCTATTTATTAATTGGACATACTACAGTGAACGTTACTTGGCCATTACTGTGTTTGAGTACATGTTGTCCACAACTTCTATGCGTGTTTATCGCTCAGAACTTATGTTGTCGACAACTTCTATGCGTGTTTATCGCACAGTACTTTTTTTTTAACTATCTTATGTTCTTTCCCGGGACTCAAAGTATCTCTATAGCAAATATCATCGCAATCGGTTCAGCGGTTAAAGCGTGAAGAGGAAATAGAGGAATACATGCAGACATACATTGTCACATTTAAGTGTTTGGATTGAAAAGATTATTACGAATTACGAGTAAAGTTTTAAATCTCCACGCCCATGCCGTAGAGCCGATTTTTATGAAATTTCGTGCAGACTCCAGAGAAAGGACCCAGGATAGTATTTATTTCGGAAAGTCGGTACCCGCCCGAAGAATAAATTTTATTGCAGCGAAGTAACGGGAACATCCAGTCTTATTAAAGGAATTTCGCAATTGACTTTTAACTTTTTTAATAAGCTTGAAATTTTATTAACGAAAAAGTAATATATTCCCATTAAAATTAAAAAAAACCAAACTTGTACTAAGACTGTTACGAGAAATATTTTTTGAAAAATAATTTCATTTCGTTTGTTTAAATATTATTATGCAACTTTTTTTCCATTAACATTGTTAGGGTTCCGTACCCAAAGGGTAAAAACTACCCAAAGGGTAAAAACTACCCTATTACTAAGACTTCGATGTCTGTCCGTCTGTCCGTCTGTCTGTCACCAGGCTGTAACTCAAGAACCGCTATAGCTAGACTTCTGAAATTTTCACAGATTGTGTATATGTGTTGCCGCTATAACAACAAATACTAAAAATATAATAAATTAAATATTTAAGGGGGGCTCCTATACAACAAACGTGATTTTTTTTTGCTATTTTTTGCTCTTAATCAATAACGGCAACACATAGGCAATTGAAATGTTCTCAAAATACTTAATTGTATTTGTACTTTAATAATTAATTATAAATTTTAAATAAATTAAATAATTGAGGGGGGCTCCCATACAAAAAATTCAATTTTTACCCTTTTTTTGCTCTGTAGTGGTACGGAACCCTTCGTGCGCGAGTACAACTCGCACTTGGCCGATTTTTTTTACCGCAATACAATGAATATATTATATTATTATAAACCAAGAAAAAATCATACAAAACATAAATCGATCAAATTCACGCTATACTATAATATATATAATAAATATCAAAATAACGAGGCACATGAATTCATACAATTTTGAAATTATGTGCCTCGATTCGCCTTTTGTACTTTAAGTAGTTGACATTATTATTGGTGTGGTAACATAGCGATTAATTGTCTACTTATTCAGAAAAGTTTACCAGGGTCCAGGACATAGTGTGAGCTGACTCCGTGGCTCAGTGGGTGGAAACGCGTTAAATCATTAGGGCAGGTTCGAATCCTATCACGAAGTACGAACAATGTTGTTTATATTCAGACTGTCTTTACAAGGACGAGTTTCATACCGTTTTGACTAATAAATTATTATTATCAATAAATAATAAAGTACATTAGGTACCTTATTATTTGTCAATAATATTATGTAGTAATATAAGTATATTATACTGAGTGTGCTGCTAGATAAAATAATATTCCATAAACTACAAGAATAAAATAAAAATGAAAAGAAAAAAAAAAGTGAGAAAACGATTACCAACCATCGTTTTATATGAAAATCCTTTAACACTACACTGCACTCTCACTAGAATTTTGATATATTTTATATTAAATATATTTTCATCGAATACATAATATATTTTCATTAGAAATATAGCATGCAGGACGCGGCTCGCGGTAGTTTTAACTGAAAAGTCGTTTGTAGCATACGGCTCGCGTGAGCACCAAACGGCTTGGCAGTGGTGCTAAACTTTTTATGCCACCGCCAAAATCGATTGATGCTACTAATTTTAGGTGCATTAAATTTGGAAAAGTCAAGTTAATAAGCTTTAATACTGAAATGAATCATATATTGATGTTACAAAGAAGTTTATAACGCTGTTTTCTAATAAGCAAAAAGAAAATTTTTTTCAGCACACAATACACTGTCGTTATGTTTTGAATGTTATTATAGCTCTCCTGTTTCCGAATTATATTCTCTTGATACAGATATACAAAGTTGAAAGTGAATTATAAGTTATAAAATTAACGCAGACGCGGCTTTCAGACTAAATTATGGGCAATACAGACTATAAGGAAATAAATAAACGTGACAAAGTTGGGTAATAAAAATTTCATCCACTTGATGATAAAGATGGGAGTGTCTGCGACTCTCAGGAGAGTAATCAGCAAAGTGCATTTGGCTTATCATCGTCTGCACATTTTACATGTTGCCAGGAAATATTATAATATTATTATATTCATGTGGAAATTTTACGAAAGTTGGAGTAAATTATTAAAAAAAAAACATTGCTTAGACAGCTATTTACCTATCACAACAAGTGACTGGTAAATGTTTTGAAATTAATTCTTGTAAACCTCAATCGCCTATTCTTGTGAAACATGAAGAATAATTATTTAGCTTTATTATTAATATTATTTTTATGTAAATCTGAAAACTTGGGAACCCCTGAAGACACATCTATGTCATTTGACTCGGGTATTCGCGGTCGTGTTGATATTCACCAAAATCATTAATAGGTACAGTCAAGACATATCATTATTAATTATTATCATACAGGAGAATTTCCTGCAATGTATGTCATCACCTAAAAAGTATATATCACTGTGTCATATATTTTTTAGGCATAGCTTCATCATTATAACTTGTGGAAAGAATTTTTAATAGTTGTTATCAAAGAAGTTCGCTACTTCAAAATTTGTTTATCAGGATAGGAAAACAAGGAATGGCTTCTTTCCTGTAAATTATTTTTAAATAAAATTCAGGATCTGTTCAGCGATTACAGCTAGAGAAGTAAAAAGCTGTTTCCGTCTGAGCGTACCCATCGCATTAAATTAATTAACTAGCTTTTGCCCGTGGCTTTGCTCGCGTTAAGAGTATTATTAATAATTAATTAAGTATCAAAGTCGCAGCCCGATCGGTTTAAAATTGACAAAGTTTCATACAAACTTGCATCCCCTATTTTATCGCCTTTGGGGTAGAATTGATCAAAATCCTTTCTTAGCGGATGCCTACGTTATAACATCAACCTGCATTCCAAATTTCAGCTCGATCCGTCAAGTGGTTTGGGCTGTGCGTTGATAGATCACAATGTCAGTCAGTCAGTCAGTCAGTCACTTTTGAGTAATATATTTATATATAGATATATAGATAATTACCTATTACTCGCGCTTATGCAAAGGGTTTTTTTTCATCGGGGAAATGAAGTTATGTATCCTCGTTAGTCAGTAGTCTGGGGAGGGCCACCGGGGTGTGTGGGACTCCCCGAAGGCCCTGCCCGGGCAACTAGAAATCCAACCACAGAGCCACGGGATACACAAGCGCAACCAGCAATATTATGCAAATGGCCTGGAATATTGAGCATCCCTGCCAGGCCCAGTTCCATAATAAGAGAAAATGTTCTATAGTATCTCACCATACTTCATCGCTTATGAAAATGGCCTATAATGATGAGCACCCCTGCCAGGCCCAGTTCCATAATAAGGGAAAATGTTCTAAAGTATCTCACCATACTTCATCGCTTATGCAAATGGCCTGAAATGTTGAGCACCCCTGTCGGGCTCCTCTGACATTCGATTGCGGCAGTCGAGGCGCTGTCGTGACCACGCCGACATTGACCGACGACCTTGCTGACGTGTGCCGTGGGGTTAATATCGATACTTCGTCGTACCCATCGTAACCCTTATGCCTCGATCACACCTACCGAGTAGAGTGGCGAGACGGTCCCCTCGGCCGAGCTTTCGGTACTCCGGCCAATTTGATTGGTCTATGTCTCACCACTGTACTCAGTGCCATGATCATGGTATTACTAATATTATGAAGCTGAAGACAGCTATCAAGGAACCACACTCTTTTGATCTACATTCGATTATATTATTAAGCCCGTGACTAAGTGCAAGAATAGGGCTTCTGATAAATGCATCGAAAATATAGTGACTGAATGAAGCTTTAATGGTGGTCGGTTTTTTTAAATAATTTCCTGGCCACTGCTGCTATTAAATCGCAGCATCATTATTCTATATATTTATATATTTTTTTCTTTTGATGAATTTTTTAATATTTTTTTTTTGTGGTGGGTATGCGTGATTGGTCAAAATAAGATGTAAAGTTGTAGAGTTTCCCACATGAAGTGCCGGACAAATTCGCTTCTCTTTTTACCTGCTCAAATTGCTCTACTATTATAGAAATTGATTCATGAGCAAAATGGCGGTGCTACTTTATTTGGTAGTGTTATGATAGTGTTATTCCTGAATCCATCGGTTTGGATTGAGAATGTACTATAAAGTATAATGTACCACAAGAATGTGTAAAATTAAATAAAGTAATTTAAAACCAAGTTTATAATGGTTGGCTGTGTAAACAAATGCACAGATATTTTGTATCATGTCATTAAAGGTGCTCCCTCACCGGGAGCATTTGCGTGTAATGTAACGTTACAGATTTGAGCATTACATCAGTGACGGAGGAGAACCGATCACAGCTAACATTAAAATTGGTTGAGCCGATTTGGAGGAGTTCGCGCACAAACACTGTGACACGAGAATTTTATATATTAGAAATTATGTCGTGACTTGATAATAATATTTTATTTTTATTTATTTAAAAAAACATACAGTGATTTTAATTAACAACCTAAGATCCATACTAATATAAATGTGAAAGTGTGTCTGTCTGTCTTTCTATCTGTCTGTCTGTTTGTCCGTCTGTCTGTTACTTACCTCTTCACGACCAAACCACTGTACCGCTTTTGCTGAAATTTGGTATAAAATATTTAACGGCTACAGCGGATCAATTTTTTAGGGCTCCGTACCCAAAGGGTAAAAACGGGACCCTATTACTAAGACTTCGGTGACTGTCTGTCCGTCTGTCTGTCTCCAGGCTGTAACTTAAGAACGGTAATAGCTAGAGAGTTGAAATTTTCACAGATTGTTTATTTCTGTTGCCGCTATAACAACAAATACTAAAAACAAAATAAAACAAAAATTCAAGGGGGGCTCCCATACAACAAACGTGATTTTTTTGGTCTTTTTTGCTCGTAATCAATAATGGCAACTGCTAGGCACTTGAAATTTTTATATAGTCCTTAGTTATATGTCTACTTTAATAAAATCAATAATAATATTCAAATAAAATAAAAATTTAAGGGGGGCTGCCATACAAAATCACAATTTTTGGCCTATTTTTCCTAAGCGGTAGGGAACCCTTCGTGCGCCAGTCCGACTCGCACTTGGCCGATTTTTTCTTATTTATAAATACTTATAATATAAAATTACTGTCATGTAATTCTGTACTTTTTAGGGTTCCGTACCCAAGGGTAAAAACGAGACCCTATTACTGAGACTTCGATGTCTGTCCGTCTGTCTGTCTCCAGGCTGTATCTCAAGAACCGCTATAGCTAGACTTCTGAAATTTTCATAGATTGTGTATATCTGTAGCCGCTATAACAACAAATACTAAAAATAAAATAAAGTTAATATTTAAGGGGGGCTCCCGTACAAGGAACGTGATTTTTTTGACCTTTTTTGCTCGTAATCAATAATGGTAACAGGCACTTGAATTTTTTACAAAATCCTCAATTATATTTGTACTTTAATAATTAATAATAAAATTAAAATAAAGTAAATATTAAGGCCCATCCCATACAGATTTTTTGTTTACTTTCGCTCTATACCGGTACTGAACCCTTCGTGCGCGAGACCGTCTCGCACTTGGCCGATTTTTGAAATTTTCCTGAATTTCCAAAACACTTCCTCTTTCTTATTCGAGTTTTTATGATCCCTTTAATTTCCTGCGGGAGACTTGATCTTGACTGATGAGACCAAAATCCTAAAGAATTAAATGGGGCAAGAAAAGGAATAATTTATCAAGCGAATGAGCCAATTTTGTATAAAATATTGAACGTCAGTAAAGCTGTATTTATTATTATATAACCGTTCATTTTCTGCAACAAAACATAGCTTAAGTTTTCTTTATTGGACAGCACAAATACGTACATTATAAGTGTATATCTGTATATAAATGTACATTATATTTTATGTGTCACTACATAGTATAAAACAAAGTCCCTTTTTCTGTCCCTATGTCCCTTTGTTCCCTTTAATCTTTAAAACTACGCAACAGATTTTGATGCGGTTTTCTTTAATAGATAGAGTGATTCAAGAGAAAGGTTTATAAGTATAATAACATTCATTAAATAGTGGAGAAATACTGTTATTTTTGAGGTTTCTAATGTGATGTCGTAAATAATTACATTTTTTCCGCTAACATTGCAAACGCAGGCTGAACCCTACGAGATTTTGAAAATAATGTACTAAGTATTGTACACGATGAAAAGGTCTACAGAAAACTTTGCAATGGTATAATATGTCTGTCTCTAATGGATATCCCACAATAACATTCCCATCCCCGAGCGAAACTAATTGGTGACCCCTGCTCTAAAGTATTATCATTTATCACTTAGTTTTACACAGATTACTAAATAATTTACACACGATAAATTATTTAGTAATATGTGATAATCCCAAACCTTTGACATTCGATAATGTTAGGGCCTGTCCACATCTCCTCGTTACGACTTCGTCAACGTGGAACGGTGCGGTAACGTGGCACGGTACGTTGACGTGACGTGCAAATTTATGTTAACGTAACGTAAAATGCACATCACGATTCACGATATAGCAATTAGCAACATTGTACGTCGCCATGCCTTGTAAAACTGCTACATTCTTCACTACTGATCTAGATGTGGACCGCACAATACGTATTCTGCTTTTGCTATTGTTAAAAACGGAGAAAGAGAAGAAAAAAGACGTGCATTTTTACGTTACGTTGACGTAAATTTACACCTCACGTCAACGTACCGTGCCACGTTACCGCACCGTTCCACGTTGACGACCTCGTGATGTGGAGATGTGGAGAGGCCCTTCGATTACTTTATGTTGTTATCTTCAGTAGCTTATTATCATCCTGTTTATAGAATCTATGATAACATTATTTCTGACATTATCTAGAAATTTATAAGCACTTTTTAATAGGAAAGTTACTACTAACCATAATATTATGCATATTTGTTTATAAATTCATATTTGATAAAAATCATTACGTCTCATCTGGTTATGAGATCAACTTTTTTTTCTAGGTAGTAATGAAAAAAAATCAGTGCAAATTTTTTAACACCAAATAAAATCTCGTAAAAAGTTTAAGGTTTGGGACAAAATAATCCACACAAAAGAGTTAAAGATAATCGGTATTAGAGCGAAAATATATTGGCAAAATTATTAATGAATGCATATTTTATTGTCCCAATTCGATTGTGATTCCATCATGATTTATTTGTGGAGAAAATCATGGAAATATTTTTATGATTAATACACGTTTGAATCGGTCGCAATATAGGTATTTCATTATTTATATACGAGCGATTACGAAGTTCTAAGTTTCCCCTAAAGTCTAAACTTTAGGGGAAACTTAGAATAAATAAAATAGATATTATTTTCTCTATATTAGAGCAAGATCCAGCGACAGCCAGACTTTCGTCATTAAAAAAAAAAACTGAAAGTTTTCCGTACTTATATGAATCCTATAGAGCAGGGTTCCCAAATTACGCCACGGCGCGGCGCCCTGGTGCACCGTGGAAAGGCAAGACGGGCGCCGTGAGTCGATCCTTTAATCCGAAACCACAAATATCATAAAATATAATAATAATATTAATTATACAAAGCAGGCAGATAATTAAATATTTATTTACTATTATTTAACTGCTTAACCTAACTATATAATCATTAAAGGTGTTTATTTATGTATCTTTTTGTAAAAACTAGGTAGAGTAGCTGGGCGCCGTGATAAAATATTGTGACGTGTAACTGCGCCGCAGGCTGAAAAAGATTGGGAACCCCTGCTATAGAAGGAAATATACGACGAAAGTCTGGCTGTCGCTGGCTCTTGGGCCATATTATAATATTATCTTTTATATGCTTACTTTAAATTCTTGCTGAAAAATGACTATATTACTTGCCAGAGGTATAACATACAAACTGGCTAAAGCCTTAGGCTACGTTCAGACGTGCGCGTGTTCTACTATAGCGTATGGGAAAACTCCGAAAACACGCGCGCGGCCTGCGCGCGGGGTCGGCGCGGATACAGCGCGTGCCGCGCGCGTGTTTTCCCATACGCTATAGTAGAACACGCGCAGAGCACGCGCAGAACACGCGCACGTCTGCACGTAGCCTTATTACAGAGTAGGGACGAAAATTTTATGTTTTATGGGGGCAAGAACAGCTTCTTTCCTCTTCGCGTACAAAGTCTTACATAGTCACACAAGCTAAAGGTATAGTTCCAATCAATGCGGCAAGCGACCGCGATTGATAAAAAAATTAATGACCTAAGATATAGGTTCATAATGAATTAAGCCAAAGCAGCGGAATTGGTCGCTAGACTCTGATAGTACAAGTTATATCTTTCGTCACATTTCCCGTGGGTGTCAGTTGAGTCTCGCAATAAAATATCCTCCGGTTACCCCAGACTAAATTAATTCCTATCGGTGTCCATTTGCGGGTTATATTCTGCTAAGATTTAATCCAGTAAGACCTAAAGTGGTCCAGGTGGACCCCCAGGGGCCGCGGGAGACTCGACAGGGATCTGCGTTGTGCGTGGTTTTGCGTGACAAAAACTAGAGGTCCACAATCGTAAGCTGTGTTCATGAAAATGTGATTTTGTTTCTATAGTGAAGAACTTAAATGTTGGCTTGACTTCTACTAATATAAGCAGAAAATATCTGCCAAATATTTTGATCTCTAAGCTTAAGCCCCAATTTCACCAACGTCTGTTAGTGTTAACAGCTTGTTAAAATGTCATGTCTTCTCTTTCATTAATAAGAAAAACGAAATTCGAGCGTTAACTTTAACAGTCATTGGTAAAATTGGAACTTAAGCTTAGGGCTAAATATATCTAATCTTTAATTTTTAAGAGATGCAGGAATTAGTAGTACCTAATGTAGTCCACTGTATTGAGCAAAATTTTAAAAGTGGTCTATATCACAAATAGTTTGGGAACCTCTGATTTAATCAGTTTTTGTGTTAAAGAAAAAAGTTTGATACAAAATCTGACCCCCTCTTTTGTCCCCTTAGAGGGGTGGGGGGAATTTTTTTTATACACCAGATGTTAAGTTGGAAGAAGACAAATATATCTGCGAAAATCGCTTTCAAATCGGATCAGTAGTTTTCGTGTGATAGTGGAACAAACAGACAGACAGACAGACAAAAAACTAACCACATTTTTGGCTTCTATAGTGATGTAGTAACACCCCCCGCTTATTATTTTTTCGCGAGTCTTTCTTTATGATACAAAGTAATTATCCTCATTAAAATAGTTTTAGATAGATAATAATAATATGGAGACACCTTAGCAAAATAATTGGAATGACAAATACAACTTAAGTTATTCACCCGGTATCAGGATAATTTTATGAAATGAAATTAAGAGGACAATCTTGTAATATGTATGGTGTACACACCATTTTCCAGATACTTATACTTCAGGTCAGAGACCTATATGGCTAAGACCGAAATCGTTCTGCCTATGGAAAATAAGAGCATTAAAAATAGAATTCTAATATAGTTGAAAAATCTAACAATCGACTTGATAACTGTTATTTTTGAAATCTACTTTTTTTTCAATTTTTTCAGCGGTCTAAGCAGACCCCTAGTTTGAATCCTGTAAAGTTTAAATCGTAGTACTGAAAAAAATCGCTAAGGGCGCGTTCGACGTGCGCATTTTCTGCGCGGATTCTACTCGCGTATTTTTCCAAACACTACAGCAGAAAACGCGCACGTCTGAATGCGCTGTAAGTGTCATGCGGTGGTATTATGCTGCCACAAAGGCTTAGTAAAAAATAACGCATCGCAATGCCTGGCGGCTTTGTAGTGTGGACGAACCCTTAAAGGCTAGAAACTGAGAATCGGCTCTGTAACTAAGTCATCGCTATTTGCTAGACTGCGGTATAGTAAGAGACATAGAGTAAGGGCTGGTCATTAATATTGTTTTTTGGTGCCAATGTTTATAAATTATAACAAAGAATCTTTGTAATTGCAGAATGTAAATTAATTATAAAGTTATTTCTCTCGAACATCAACATAAAAAGAATTCATTTTTTAATGTTTTTACAAACGACTTACGTTAGGCTTCGCATAATTTACCACTATAGTGTTTTGAAAGCGGCAAGATTAAATACTTCGATCATTGACTGTGAAACTTAAAATTGCTACGTCAGCTGATCGTGAATCATTTTTCTATATTTTTCAGATAAGTAATTGATAAAAAATATAATCAAAATCATGGGACGCGGGCCTCGGTAGAGAACTTCTGACGATACTTTTGACAATGCTTCTCTATTTTTAAAGCATACTAGATGAAGCCCGCAACTCCGTTGCGCCAAAATTAGTTTATCGCAAGGGACCTTTCCCGGGACTCAAAGTATCTGCATACCAAAATATTTCGTCAAAATCGGTTCAGCGGTTTACGAGTGAAGAGATAACAGACAGATAGACGGACAGACAGACACACTTTCACGTTTATAATATTAGTATGTATTTTCACTGCTCAGTCCGTTCTGTATATCCATGGTGTGACCTTGGCGTGGATCGATCTAACCTTTGTGCTACCATTTCCGGTTACACCGTGAACTACCTGCTAACGTACTGTTTAGTGGCCGTTGAAATAGCTTTCCCGATTAGCTTAGAATTAGAATACAATTTACTTTAACACCTCGAAGGTTGAGAAATAAAACGGTTCATTTAGAAGTTTGGCCGTGATTTATAAATTTTGATATTGTTTTGATAATCAATTTGTTGTATCACCATAAATTATAAATACCATAAAATATGATATATAACGCTCGCTCATTTTCGGCAGCTGACCGCCAGTTTAGTATGAACGCAGCTTTACGAATAACATTGAAATTTTAACATCCATACCATTATAACTCTATAATTTCTACCAATCAAATAAATCGACGCATATAAACGCTTATAATACGAACCAAGTTATATATGTATAAAACATAGTTTTGTTGTGAATGGTGAAATGAACATGAGTTTAGTGATATCATGCTCGTTATTTAAGTAAATACCTATTATAATTTATAACCTACTGGATGAAGCCCGCAACTCCGTGGCGCCAAAACTCGTTTATCGCGCGGGAACCGTACATTTTCCCGGGGCAAAAAGATCCTCTGTCCTTTCCCGGGACTCAAAGTATCTCCATGCCAAATTTCAGCAAAATCGGTTCAGCGGTTCGGGCGTGAAGAGGTAACAGACAGACAGACAGACAGACACACTTTCGCATTTATAATATTAGTATGGATTATTATAATGTTTGCTGTAGTTCGTTTTTATTATTCGTAGGCTGCACTGTAGTCCACTAAACAAACTAAACAAATCTTTTTGATCTTTTTCAAAAATAATACTCGCTGACTTTTGTGTGAGAGCAGCAATGGAGTTGCGGGCTTCATCAAGTTTTTTTTTTTTGTAAAACTAGGGAGCAAACGAGCAAACGGGTCACCTGATAGAAAGCAATAAACGTCGCCATGGATACTGGCAATATTAAAAGAGTTCCAAGTTTAGTAATAATAATTATAATCAAGAATTACTAACTAGTAATTATCTTGGGAAAATTATTAGCTATTTCTTATAAAGATATTACACCAAAGGCCAACTGTGTAATGGTCTGGAATGAAAACGATTTGATACTAAATTACGTCTTTCCTGTATTAGCTGATGTAGCGTATAATCATAAAACATTTTTCCTATATTCATAATAAAATAATCGTTATTATTATGGTTAACCTAACGCCGACAGAAATAAATTAACGCCGCTATTCTTTTCCCTAATATCAGTCATTTTGGTTTTATGTGTAACCTCCTTCCTCCCATACTTTGCTATTAATTTGCTTAGTTATTTGACTAGCAAGACTGTTTAGACTATAGCTTTTTGTCACAAGAACTTGTACCAGAATGTTTACTAGAAGAGAAAATTTATTCGATAAACCGTTAAAGCTACTTTGAATTGTAGTTTAATTTATTTTATTGGTCGTCGGACGAGTGCATGTGAATAGAAAAGGTCGGAGCAGAGGGCGGTACTATAAGTTAAAATGAAATAAGATGGCATTCATCATTGACCTTTCTTGTCTAGGAACGACGAGTAAAATGCTCGCATTGTATTCTGTTAGTTAATAATCTTGTTCAAAATTATTACTCTTCAATGAATACTACAAAACTCTTACGAATTAATAGTGTAGTCTAGACACAATAATTTAGATCACTATTTAAAGCTTACATTAGTCATTTGAAATATGTAATAAGTATTCGTAAGTATTTCAAATTGTTTACATTATTATTTTGTTTGTGAAGGTGACTTTCCGTTCGCACGCGACGGCGACCGACAAAAGTTAAAATAAAATGCCACTTTATGACATAGGTTAAATTTTCTACGGAACGGTAATTAGACATTTCTATAAGTTTTGAACGTATTGATAATGACTTGTTGTACGATCCTTCAACTGCAAGGAATCTTCACATCACTATAGGCCAAGCAAAACTTTTAGGGTGGGTTGCACCAACTTACTTTTACTATAACTTTAACTTTAACTATAACGAAATGTCAAATGAGCTGTCAAATCTCTAGTAAAAGTCAGTAATGGACGCCATATTCGACGATAACCTTAACCTTAACTATAACATCGCCTATGGTGCAACCCACCCTTAGTATTTTAGGCGAAACAGATAGAAGCAATCGGCGCATAATATTGTGTACAATATCTACCAATACCCTAAAATATTTTAATTATATCTACCAATGACGACCAGTCTGGTTGCTGTTCTACCTACTAACTTGAGACCATTCCCACAACATTATCTTGAAACTTTAATGACATCAGAAAACGTCTTGGCTAGTTTCTAGCCAAGACGTTTTATTTATAGCTTCTTTATAGAATCGCCGATCAAAATGTATGGAACTAACATAGCATGAGTCGAATGTCATCTTTATTTTATCGAACGCATATATATGTCAATTTCATACAATATTTGATCGGCGATTCTACAATGTGTAACAAAACTAAGTGATAATACTTTAGGGTCCCCTGTATTGAGACCACCGTGAAAGTAGCAGCGCTGAAAAAGTATTTTTTTTAACTTTTGTATGGGCAAATGCCTGACGCTGGGGCGCTTGCCCATACAAAATATGACAAAAAAAAATCGGCCAAGTGCGTTATGGACTGAATTTTTAAATGACGATGCCTTGACATAATTTGACATACTTATTGTATTTTTTACAGATACTGAACCAATTTAATACAATTGTTATAATATTTATTCCACGTTGACATTAATTGATATGAAATGTTTTAATTATTTAAGTAATATTGTTAACACAAGTTAAATAATTGACAATTGTGATGTACTTCGAAATATTTGTATACCTTGACGAAGGTGGAAATGTAGAGAAACCATTATTATTAAGTTTTAACACCTTTTACATGTATCTGCATTTCACGAATAAATTATCCAACTAAAAACATTTCATGTAAAATATTACCTCGGCAACCACAAAAGGTTTGCCCTGTGAAAAAGACATCGGATATAATGTGGAGCCAAACTTCTGAATATACACGGCATAACTCTATCGACCCTAACTGCAACAAATTCTACATATCAGAAAGTATGTATGGCTTCGCTGTTTCGCTACCGTCGTGGAGGTGAGACGAATATTTAGTTTCTAATCTAAAGTAAGTAACGAAACAGCCAAGCCATACATACTTTCTGATATGTATGTAGAATTTGTTGGAGTTAGGGTCGATAGAGTTAGGCCGTGTATATTCAGAAGCTTATGGCTCCACATTAGATCTGATGTCTTTTTCATAGGGCAAACCTTTTGTGGTCGTCGAGGTAATATTTTACATGAAATGTTTTTGGTGGGATTTCGGTCCTTTTAGTAAGTTGCTACTTGCTAGGTAGTCTTTTTAGTTCTTTTTATTTTTAATTAAGAGGTTTTTAGTTAATGTCTATCCCGTGTAAACTTTTATGTCCTAATTCATAAGATTGGTGAAAGTCTCATATTTAAACTTCCATTACCCCTACTAAACTTATTTTACGGCGTAACCAAATTTCGGCGAAAGTATTTTAGATATCAATAAAATCTAAAGTATTAGACCTATTCAATTGAGACTTTGTATGTTTAATAAGTCTATTATTTACATCATATCCTGAGAATATGAACTATCTGCTATATTGGAAACCAACTCTATGAGGGTCAACTTCCACCCCCCATTTTAGGGGATGGGGGGCGAAAATTACAAGTTTATGATTTTTTTTTGTTGTTTGTATATTAAACTTAGATTACATACCAAATTTTGGCTTTCTAGCACTTCAGGAAGTAGCCAAACATTTTGATGACCATCAGTGTGTCAGTGACGAAATCGGCGTATTTTAGATATCTATAAAATCTAAAGTATTAGATTTGTTCAATTGGGACTTTGTATGCTTAATAAGTCTATTAATGACATCATATCCTGAAAATATGAACTATGTGCTACAACGGAAACCAATTCTATGAAGGTTCAAAAAAACAGCGAAACACTTCGAGAAAAGGTAGGTAGTGCCCTTGCGCTTCGCTTGGCTCGTCTCGGCGGGGACACTACTGTGTCCCCAGATATTCTGTTCTATTCTATGGAGCGAAAGTAGGGAAAAATTGTGTTTTTTGTATGGGAGCCCCCCTTTATTATTTATTTTATTTTATTATTAAATATTAAAATACACATACAATTGAGGATTTTGTGAAAATTCCAAGTGCCTACATGTTGCCATTCTGGATTACGAGCCAAAAATACCAAAAAATCATGTTTGTCGTATTGGAACCTCCCTTAAATATTAACTTTATTTTGTTTTTAGTATTTGTTGTTATATAAGCAGCACCAGAAATACACAATCTGTGAAAATTTCATAAGTCTAGCTATAGCGGCTCTTGAGATACAGCCTGGAGACAGACAGACAAACGGACAGACAGTCATCGAAGTCTCAATAATAGGGTCCCGTTTTTACCCTTTGGGTACGGAACCCTAAAAATTGATTTTCAGCGCTGCTACTTTCACAGTGAATTCTATATAAGGGACTCATATACACCCTAAATTATTATCACTTAGTTTTGTAACACCTTGTATAAAGAAGCAACAACGAAAACGTCTTGTCTTAAGGGCCAGTACCACGGTAAAATAGGCATTTTTACCGTTTCAGCACAATATAATTTTAACGGTCATTTTGGGTGCATTATTTTCGGACGGTACAGTCAATATCACTCGACACGGATGTACATAATAGTCTTGAACCTGACTATTACACACTTGTGGACTATTAGACGCGGGAAACCGTAAATTGTGCCAACCGACACGGAATTTAGCGGCGCGAAGATTTTGATTAATGTCCGCCATTGTTGTGTCCGACTTTACTTCCGACGGTTTTTCAGTATAGCACGTAAGAGACACTCGGACGATGCGTGATTTGGATCGTTTACGATTAAGAGCGCTTACAGACGAATATCACTTTTCGACGGCACGCGTGGATGGCGACGACGCGGCACGCGTCGACGACAGCCGACGGCAGCCGTTGACTATCGTCGACTGCCGTTGATAAGTGTCAAAAAAAACAATGAAAAGAATCCGTGACTGCCGTTAACGCGTGCTGTTGACGCTTGCCGTGGACAAGTGCCGTTCGTCTATAAGAAGCCTAAGGTGCCGGTTGGCAGCGGACGGCATAATGCCGCAGAATACGTGTCGCAGCGGCACGTCTGTGTTGTGTGAATTTGTATAAGAACTTTAATCTTTATGTTGCTAACTACGGAATGAATTTCATACAATTCTATTGAAAGCAGCTGTTGTGTACTTACTTCATTTCGTCCGCTGCAACCGGCACCTTTAGGGGTTAGTTCACATTGCAACGTGACGAGTCGATGTTAATGAACCATTTAGAATTGGAATAGGCGCCTCAATACCGCGAGCGGCAAGTCTGCAAGGCAGCAATAAAACATGCAAAAGACGAGACAATTTATGTTTTGAAGTTTTGTGCCTCGGCCCTCGACCTACCTTTTGTACACGTTAGGACTTTAGATCACGGAGTCATGCGTTATTTCGCTATTTTCCAGGTCAAGAAACCACCAATCGCCACTACCAACGAAATGTATAGAAATGGAGCGAAACTAAGCGGACACTGGTAAACTCTTTATAGAGCTACTAGCTAACCCGGTAAACGTTGTTTTGCTATATAAAGTATTTCGCCCATATTATTTTATTGAAGTGGCACCATGGCAACGTCCATCTCTATCCCGTGGCACAAACAATGGTCGCCGTTAGTATCGAGTTATAATAATTTACTATTATTTATTCAACAAATGCACTTATCAATATAAAAAGTAGCCAGTAGCCGATTCTCAAACCTACTGTGAATATGCATATAAAATTTGTTAAAAATCAGTAAAGCCGTTTCGGATGAGTACTGAGTAGTGAGAATTTTATATAGAGCTATATACATTTTTTAGTAGCGGCGATTGTTTGCGCCGCCATGAAATCCTGGTGAAATGTAGTTTAATTAATATTAAATGAAATATACCATAACGTGGTGTAGGTCATAGACGTCAAGTTTGCTTAGAAAAAAAATCTTAAATTAAATTCTAGTCTACATATTTTAAATTCTTGGTAAAACATTGTGAAATATTTAAAGCAATTTTAGTTCTTTTAACCAACCGAACGGCCTAGGCGTTCGACTGATTCAACTATGGCACATGCAACTATGTTCCAACATACCTGTGTGACGTCACATCGCTTTAATAAGGATACCGTAGACCGTGGCCCATTAGAGACCATTGCGACTCTAATCGAGCCAGTATTGTACTATTGTTACTTGATTTCTATTCGCTAACACTAGTCAGCTAAATGATGAAGTGACGCAGTTGCAGATTTGATAATATTAGTAGTTTGAAAATTATTTAATTATCAAAATTATGAGTTAAAAAAAAAAAAACTTTTGTTCTGTTTTCACCTGCTGGTTGGTTACTTGATTATTCACAACTAATATTATAAATGCGAAAGTGACCTGTTACCTCTTCACGCCCAAACCTCTTAGCCGCTTTTGCTGGGTATGGAGATACTTTGAGTCCCAAGAATGGACATTTAAGGATTCTTTTTGCTTTTAATTTTGGCGAAACGAAGTGTGTCATCTAGCTCCCAATATTTCTTCACCAATGTAAAATCATATTTTACACATTTACTTTTATATTTGAGATTCTGACCCAGAACTTGGTAAGCTCCAAGTTCCAAGATCTATTTCGCTCCCAACATTTGAACACTAACGATAAATTTATTTGATTATAAAGTTGACGAAATTTTGAATATTACTTCTCTTAAAGTTCGTAACTCGAAAATGAATAATGTATTATTTATTAATGAGAAAGGAACAAGGAAATGAGCTGCCGAATTACCTGATGGTGGGCGATAGCCAAGGACCGGAAAAACGTACGGTTTCCGCGCAATAAACGAATTTTGGCGCAACGGAGTTGCGGGCGTCATCTAGTATTTAATAATAATTCTTTATACCTACTTTCTTCGCCTCCTTTGGTTACCTCAGTATGCGATAGCCGATACACAAGAAGTATTATTTTAAGTTACTTTTCTGTACGGCCACATTGAAATGGTCGAGCGGGCCTTTATTTCCGAACCGAAGCGTGTTGTAACATCAAAATGAAAAAATCAAGCCTGTTCCATCGTTGGCCTGTTCGTGGTGAAGCATAATAGTACGGTAGCCCTAGAACAAAATTTTTTTTTATTACTATCAAGCTAATTTTTGTGAGTAGCTTCATTTTGATAAGACGAACAACATTTTTATTTGCGAAAAATCTCGAAAGTGTTAGCTAACCGAGATAGAAAGGATTTCATACTTTGAATTGATGGTCCTAAAATATAGTCCATATTTGTTTTATTTGTAGGACAATGTTACTCTTAAATTATATGATTATTAATCTATCAATATACAAAAAAATCAGCTCGTTAGGGTTCCGTTATAGGGTTCTGTAATCAACAAAACTTGGTTGATTTTTTTTGATAACTATCAAAGTAATCAAAAAAAAAAATGTTCTAGGGCTCCCGTACTATAATGGGTCTCTTATAATATCGTCAAGTTTGATCAGTCACATAAAATATAATAAGTACTATCAGATTTTTTGGCGGATGGCAGACCTAATGTTTTGTCGGATTTTGTAGTAAAATTTTTAATAGAACTTTAATTTCCTTTAGTGTTTGAACCAGTTATTTTGTTCTCTGAAAAGCCAATTCATATTGAGCGGCTGTTTCTCGACTTTGTCAGCTGCGAGCAGATAATTTGATTAGTCCGCACTTACCATTACCAGGGAAACCTTTCAGTGTATATTGGGTGTTAGTTCGCTGCGGGAACATGACTGAAGGTAATATTAGAAAAAAATAGAATTACATTTCCAAAACTAACTCCTTGAATTCTCATCAACTAAAATAATATTATCTTATTTCCGCAAAACTTGTACCAATTTCTTGCCAGGATAATATATATAAAAAATATATATTTAATTAAGTCAATTACCTAAATAATGAGTATTTTTCTGTTTTTAATTCTTTAAACTTTATTTTTCAGTGGCAAATACAGACGTTGCCAAGACTGGTGCGTTCAAGTATGAAGACGGGACCCGCTACGTGGGTCAGTGGAACTCCAAAGGGTATAAGCATGGCATGGGTCATCTGACTCTGCCTGACGGTACGCGGTACGACGGGGCTATGGTGTCAGGCCTGTGTTCCGGGTTGGGTGTGATGGCGTTTCCTGATGGGGCCAAGTAAGTAACAACTTTAATTCAACTACTAAAAAATTTTCAACATTTTTAATTCGTAAATTTAATTCAAAATCGTACGTATTTTTCATTAAAATCGGTTCATAAGTTCCTGTATTACTGATACCGAAACAGAACTGAATTAACGTAAACCAATCATATACAGGGTGTTACAAAACTAAGTGATAATACTTTAGGGTGTGTATGTGTTCCTTCCCAAACCCAAATTCCCAATTCCCAAACGCAGTCCACTTAATTGAAGCCTTTAGAAGCCAACTTTCAGCTGAATTCCTTGTTCTATACAATCATAGAACACAGTACAAGTTCAATGTAGTAGAGTAACTTACCTATGACCTTGAAATCTAAACAGCTGAACAAAGAGACAAAATTTACGCGTTTGCAACGTAATACTGTGTTTTTTTAACCGACTTCCAAAAGTAGGAGGTTATATGTTCGGCTGTGGATATCTTTTTTATTTTTTATTTTAAGTATCCCAAGCATAATGCTACCAAAACGCAAGATTTTGCACCAAGGTATACTATGGTTCCGAAGATACTAAGAGAACTCCGGATTCCTTATAGATACAAGTTTGGGGGTTAAGGCGCTGTTTTAAGAACAGCTGAAAGCATATTATGCTAATATGCAAATTAAATTAATCATCATCATCATCATCATCATCATCATTACCACGTCAGGGTCACCATGGTCACATGGTTGTATAATGTATATGGATACAAATTGTAATAAGATACGTACAATAAACGCGATGGTTTACTAGGTAACTAAAAAGAGTGAAATTATTATTTTTAACAAAAAATTAAAACCGACTTCCAAGGTAAAAACAACATCCGTATAGTATGAACTAGAAAGTATTAAATAATTTTTCCTATCTAATAGTGCCTTTTTCCGAATTCGGCTAAACCTCAACTATTTCTGTATTCAATCTTCATAATTTTGAAGTCGGTGCCAGTTCCAAAAGTTTCAAATATTCTGTCAGAGAACTGAAGATTCAGCTATATCTGGTACCGACTTCAAAATGATGAAGATTGAGTACAGAAATAGTTGAGGTTTAGCCGAATTCGGAAAAAGGCCCTACTAGATAGGAAAAATTATTTAATACTTTTTAGTTCATATTATAAGGATGTTATTATTGTTTTTACCTTGGAAGTCGGTTTTAATTTTTTGTTAAAAATAATAATTGTACTTCAAGCTAAATCTGAAATCACGCCCAATTCAGGTGGAAGATATACTGTAAAATATACAAGGTGTAACAAAACTAAGTGATAATACTTTAGGGTGTGTACGTGTTCCTTGTAGAGAGTTCACTGTGAAAGTAGCAGCGCTGAAAGACCTTTTTTTTTTACTTTTGTATGGGCAAGCGCCCCAGCGTCACGACTTTCCCCAACACTCTCCTAAATCAACTATATGAATGTAGCATAATTTCAAAATAATATTAGCTCGATGCACTCTTTCATCATATAAACTATAACTGTGCAAAATTTCAATCACCTACGTTTCCGTATTTTCCGTCAAAAGGGATCCAAAGTTTTTCGTTCGCGTATTAATATATAGATTAAGTAATAAATAAACATATCTGAGTGTGGCAGTAAGATTAATTAAGAACTCTAATCTAAGGGAGATAGAATATAATATTGTACTCTATTTCCCTTTCTTTTGCCTCAACGTAGTCAGGTAAATACTTTGATTATTTCAGATACGAAGGTGAATTCATGCAGGGCTGGTTCCACGGCCATGGGGTATTCTGGCGCGCTGATGGGATGAAGTTTGAGGGGGAATTCCGTGGAGGCAGGGTTTGGGGTTTGGGTTAGTATCGTCACAAATCTTCCATAGGTTGGGCATAGCTTTTAAATGGCTTGGCGAAACTGGAGGGAGCATAGACGCATGTGTATCTGTCAATACTCATTAGTTACCTCATTCTATCATTAATAAACTTACCATCGACTCATAGCTCTAAGTAAGAGACCTAAGATCTGAAGACCTGTAAATCGGGCAGAAAACTACAAAAGGAAATCCTCCTATTTTTCCCAAACGATCTTCAAGCTATGAGGAACCAGTACAAAAAAAAATATATATATAAACACCCATACCAATGATTCTTTGAAATTAATTTTACGTAATCTTATACGAGTAATATTAACCCCCCTCCTGCACCAAGGTATACTATGATTCCGAAGATACTAAGAGAACTCCGGATTCCTTATAGATACAAGTTTGGGGGCTTAGGCGCTGTTTTAAGAACTGAAAGCATATGCTACTACATAATATATATATAATAATAATTATTATAATCATATAATAATAATTACATTCATCATCATCTTCATTACCACGTCAGGGTCACCAATATCACATCACACATGGTTGTATATGGATACAATATGCTCCCACAACACCATAATAATTAATAATTATATCATCACGTTATGTCCTTATTATTGGTACTTTTCATAGCGATTTTAATAAAAATATAATGTTGTTTCAAAATAAATGATTCAAGTTCCAAGCGATGTACTTACCACAAAATTGAACATAACAAATTCAATTAAATGATTATACACTTTCCTTGCACTTATTCCACTTTATTTTAATAGATTTATTACAAAATTATTATATACACGACCGGTTTCGAAAAAATCATCATCAGGTGTTTTAAATTCAACCTTAACTCCAGAGCGTAAGGCACACATTTGACATTACTTCTGAGATTCGAAAGAAAAAAGAGAAGTAAGTTGCTTCGATACTATAATAATATAAATTGAACCCTTAGTATGAAAATACTTACATAGGAAAATAATCTACATCGTAATAGGAATAAGAAACACAATCGCATTTATGAGTAAAAAAATGTATTTTTATTTATTTAAACGATTTTGCTCCTTATTACCATAGATATACAGATCGAATTCCTATGCAAGTTTATACAATTTTAATCTGATAGATTAAAATTGTTAAATTGCCTAGCACGTGTTTACTTCAATTTTTTTTTAAATGTATCGTTTAAAATTATCTACCTGATATTTTGTGATTGTGACTCTTAACAATTTGTAATAAGATACGTAGAATATAATAATATACGCGATGGTTTACTAGGTAACTAAAAAGAGTGAAATTATTATTTTTAACAAAAAATTGAAACCGACTTCCAAGTTAAAAACAATAATAACATCCTTATAATATGAACTAAAAAGTATTAAATAATTTTTCCTATCTAATAGTGCAATTTTCCGAATTCGGCTAAACCTCAACTAGGTATTTCTGTACTCAATCTTCTAGGAAAAATTATTTTATACTTTTTAGTTCATATTATAAGGATGTTATTGTTGTTTTCACCTTGGAAGTCGGTTTTAATTTTTTGTTAAAAATAATAATTGAAACGAATGATTCACTTCTAACATAATGTCCTCCATTACAGGGCTGGTGACATTCTGCGACGGGAGTCACGGGTTCCCCAAGAATGAGGGTTTCTTCCAGGACTGCCGTATGATCAGGCGCAAGAAGTGCCCGGATGTTGTGCAGCGCGCGCAGAAAGTGGCTTACATGGCGCGAGCCCAGTGCCAGCAGATGTAGATTAAATAAATTCGTGTGTCTTAATCGTGTTTTACTATGGTGTACTCGGGGAATCGAGACAGTAGCGGTCATTGACTCCCTGTCAAAAAACTTGTAATTTTCTATATAAACCGCGATTTACAATAAACTGTCAGATGTTATTAGTCTAAAGGCGATATCGTATTTTGCATACTCGATGTGAACTGAATTATATGAAGCATATCACTTCATATTTAGTTCACATCACACTTGAAGATTATCATTCTAAGCGTTACCGAGGTTTTCCGATGAATCTGTAATCTTTGTCTTTATAAGATGTCAATTTTATTCTTAAATATTCTAGATACCGTGCGAGCATTTCTCATTTACCGCCTATATTAAAAAGTTCAATGACCGCTACCGCCTCGTTTCGCCGAGTACAGTATAGCAATCTAGTAGAAATACGAAAGAATAGAAATACTACTTATTTTTCTGCTTTTGGCGTATGCCTCCTTAAAAGTTGTCAGCAGTACAAATACTTTCAGACTTTAGCGACAAAATAACAGTAATTTTCCTCTGTCTATTGTTTCTAAGGTTTTACGGTGTCAATGCTAAGTGCAGCTAGCGTGCAGCTTACAAAGCATCAAACTTGCTCATTCATTTATTTCTGCAACTGAAAATTGCTGAAATCCGTTAGGCAGTTTGAAAGATCCAATTGCGAGAAAGATGCGTGGGGAATTCATTTTATATCATACAGTAATTTTACTGAGGAGTTTCTTTAAGGGTTATTCTTTTTTGTCAGTTAACGCGAGTATATTTAGAGTGGGTTGCACCAGAGGCGTGGTTATAGTTACAGTTATGGTCAAAGTTATGGTTATAGTTAAGCCTAACTAAACTTTAACCTTAACTTTGACCACATAATTTTTCAGATGTATGTAGCGTTTATTTTTTTTATTAAAGCTACAGTTAATGGGATTGAGAGTATAAAAAATTGAATTTTCCGTAAAAATCGTCAGGAAAAATATTTGTTATAACAACACTTTGAGCCATAGTAAATTTGCACAAAAAATTTCGATATAAGTATGAGTTATTGTTATCGTTAAATATGGCGTCCTTAATCAAAGACTTGACATTTTGCACTGTAGTTATAGTTAAAGTTACAGTTATAGTTAAAGTAAGTTGGTGCAACCCACCCGAATTTAAATAATCAGGAACTGTAGGTATGTAAAAAATGTGATTAAATTAATTTGAGTAATAAATGGATGGTGTTCTTTTTTAAATTTTATCTTTTTCAAATGATTCTGAAAAAGAAATTATTTCTAACATTTTCAATTACGAATACAAGAAATATTTTTAGTTGACAATTTATTTATAAATTGCTTATACAAATGCGAGTCCATAAAAATAGCTAAGAACTTCATTTATTGATTGAATTGCTCAATTTCCTTTCATCTATTTATAACATTTCTGCAGACAAAAGCGAAGAACAGATCCAAGAACTCTGATTTATGTTAAAACTACACAATATATTATCCTCTGCGAAATATGTTTTCAAAATTACACCCTTGAGGGGGTTAAAAGGAGGGATCAAAGTTTGTATGCCAGGAATATAATTTCTCTCGGTTCCCCGAGAGCACAACTCAGGTAATAGAAATAAGTTTAAAATAAAAAACCCAAAATTTATTATTTATTTAACCTAATAAATATAAAATAAGTGGTAATAATTAGTCTAAAATAAATTATGAAGGTAGTTGTGACTCAGTTGTCTTTCAGTTTTTCTTCGCATGTGTCGTCATATAGGCTTTGTCCGTACCGCACCTCCATACATTTGCTGCCCTGGAATTATAAAAAGATTAAATTAGTTTAAAATTTAAATTTTAAACTGTGCTAAACCAGAAGGTAAAATGATACTCAAGATCCCTTTTTTCATGGAGATTTACGATAAGACTCTCAAGCCCCACATAAATTCTCAGAAATGATCAAACCAACCACAATTATAGCTTAACGCTTTAGCATAATATTAGAAACAAAAATGATTTATTGTGGGTACCACCGCAATTATTCTTTACCACTAAGTTCACTTATGAAACAGCCCATTCGTCGTCGTTCATTACGACTAGCAAGGGACCTATGAGACCTATCAGACAGGGAGCGGTCACGCGGTCAAGCGTTCAAGCGGTCAGTTTTGCGTTCTTGTGTTGTAGTGGGTTACATAGATATATTCACACAGGGGGCGGTTTGACCGCGCGTGTGTGACTGACCGTGATCGCTCTCTGTCTGATAGTTCTTTAAGTATTTCCTATTCCTTTTCAGAAAAATAGCTTTTTGGAAATGGTCCACAATTATATTTTTTAACCCGGCGTCAGCCTGGTAGAAAATAGGAACAACTACAGCATGGTGGGTCATAATTACCCGGATTTTAAACCGTTGTTAATTTTTACTATTTCAACGAAATTTAAAGCAAAATCTTTAACTAAAAGAATAGTTTTAGTTTTTAACATTTTGAAGAGACACAGTAAAAAAAAGTAATGTAATGATCGTTTTTTCCTATTTAAAAAGAAATTAAATTAACCTGTCGAAATTTATTAAGAAATAAATAAAAGTGACTAATCCACACGTTTTATTTTACTTTTTAGATGACAAACGTTAGATCTTAAATTAAGTATACGTAAAAATGATAAAGAATCTCAGGTAGTCACTATATAAGCGCTATCGTCCACACAACCGCCACAGAAAGAAATGCCATGTTCAGGGCAGATAAAATTTTTGCGTCTTGGGAGGTATGGGTAGTATTCCTGTATTTTTTTGCGGGAAATATTATCTGGAATCGTTAACGAAAACCAGAAACTTTGACAGGGAGCTCTTCTGATGTTTTTCCTGTAAAGTACCTTATTCCTTTGCACATATTATCTCTTATTAGATGAACTACATTCATGTAAGAGCCCTCAAGTGGTTATTTATAAGATCAAACCTAAAAATAACGTAATATAATTATAGAGTAATATACGTTTTGTCACCTGTCAGTACAAATAAATAAACGAAATAATCAAATAATTAACTAATAAATACACGCATCACGGGTCATTATGGCCCAACCTGGCAGTCGCCGGGTTAAGGTGGGACCGTTCAATTAATTACAAACATTTGTAAAATTGGACTCTATACTTAACTAATTCACGTAACAAATAATTAAATGTTTCCTCTACTTTATAATTACACGATTAGGGCAATAATACTCATTGAACAAACCCAAACCCAACCTTTGATTACCGGAAATTGCTTCCCTTGTTTGGAGAATAACTATTTATCCTTATGTTAAATTTATCTGAAACTATAATTATCCACACGTTTAACCCTTTTGGTATTAACCTATTTATAATAGCGCAATATATTATAGCTTGCTAGTAATTATTCATTCAGAAATATATATATAAAAACATCATTATATTATTTTCAAACAGTACGCGGGATTGCAATTGCTATTTAAAAACATAAGGCACTTTAATTTTATCAAATCATATTTTTTAACAAATTGTTTAAAAGTAAATAAAATTTCTGCAAAGTATTTTTACAAAATACGTAGATTTTCTAAAAACTCATTAACTCTGGCCCATCACACATTACGAGGTCATAAATAATAATTATTATATATAATAATTATTATATACTTAGGCCTAAATAATAATTATTATACTAAGTATTATAATATATATCTATGGACGCTTCTATCTAACAATATAATAATATGTAAGTTTTAAAAACGTTTGTGTGCTAAAGCGTATTATAAAGACAATGATTTCATTGAAGACAGCACACCTTGGGAATAGGGTGGCTCCATGCAGGTATACTTTACTTTTATTTTTGTGACATAGCTATAAGCCATAACATTAGTCATAACATTGTTATATTATTTTATTTTAAAATTGTGACTTTCCATCTTTTTAGTAAAAGATGGCCCCGTGCAAGTTTCTTACGCCGTTCGTTCTTCTCGCCAGGTTAGTTCCCGAACCGGTGGTAGGCATCTTAGTTTCTACGTTCTTTCTACGACGTTCAAAAAGTGTATCTATTTTGAATAAAAATATATTTGATTTTTATTATTATTTATTTATATTGAACCTGAATTTGGGAAACTATCGAATGCACGAAGCAAACTGGTGTATAACAAAATGGCTACTAAATATTATGCTTTTGCTGACAAAGATTTAGAAGTACAAATTAAGGTAAGAGTAATGTTAGAACCAAGGTGAGCCTACAAATATCTAGAATAATCCTATCATCGTGTGAGGTTTCCTAAGGGCCCAAGCGGCATGAACGGCAAAACAGTCGTTACTTTTCTATTGTTGCAACACCTTGAAAGGAGATTATTTGCACTGATTTATATATAATTAACCCTCGGTTGGTCGCGCTTTTAAAATAACGCCGTTAGTCACCTGGAGTCTTTGAAAGCCCGAAAATTAAATGACATAAAAATGGCATAAATTTATATATTTCTTAACTTTTTTCTGCAAATTATTATTATTTAATTCAATATTAATCAGATTTAATCAAAAAATTATTTTATTTTGAATACTTATAACCAAAACTCACAATTTAAAAATAGAAGTCAAAAAATTTCAAGTTGAAACCGTAAGATAGGAAAATTAAAAAAAAATCAACATAATTTCAAAATTGTGGTAAATGATTATTTATCGATCGTAATTGATATAAAAATACTGTAATCAGCGAGCGTGTCATTACAGCGAGATGAAAGCCGTGACACAACGGAATTGCATCACACACTTTCACGTTACGTAACCTAACCTAAAAATTAACTTATTAGCCGACATACATCAGAGCGGTTCCGGTCGGTGCGTCGAGGTGTTATGCCCCTTAAAGTAGAGGCACGCAATTTGGACGCTTTACTCGGTGGTGTTGTTATTATTTTTGAGGTACTGGCATGAATTTAGTCACATTTCAAAAATTGTGGTCTAGCCATTAATACGTGGGAGAGCCATGCTTCGGCACGAATGGGCCGGCTCGACCGGAGAAATACCACGCTCTCACAGAAAACCGGCGTGAAACAGCGCTTGCGCTGTGTTTCGCCGAGTGAGTGAGTTTACCGGAGGCCCAATCCCCTTCCCTATGTCCTTCCTTTCCCTCCCCTGTTCCCTTCTCTTCCCATCCCTACCCTTCCCTATTACCCTATTCCCTCTTAAAAGGCCGGCAACGCACCTGCAGCTCTTCTGATGCTGCGAGTGTCCATGGGCGACGGAAGTTGCTTTCCATCGGGTGACCCGTTTGCTCGTTTGCCCCCTTATTTCATAAAAAAAAGCCATAACTCATTGAATAACGTCGATACAGCTGTTAATAACAATCCATGATAATAATAATATTAAAATTAACAACAGCAGTAATACATGACACAGTCACCAACATAGTTATGTAGGCTATGGAAAAAACTAACAAGGCATAGCAAACTTAAATTAAGTTAACAGACACGTTGGCTGGTACGTGACCCACAATGAATCGTTTGACTTAATTAAGTTTGTAAGAGCCAACTTAGCGAATCAGTTTAAATCTTAACACAATTAGGAACTCACGGATTAGGTACTTTAACGTTTGGTCCCGACAACGTTTAGTGGGATTTTTACAGGACTATCAGCAAAATAGGTATTCCCTAGACATAGGAATATTGAGTGTGTTCTTTGTATTGCTATAACTCGCAAGCCTAACTTCGGCCTCCTTTCCATGTTACATGCGCTATCATGACTAATTATTAAATATAATATTATATCCTAATCACCCAATATTGCTAAACGTTTTTGTGATTTGTTGACGTGTTGTTGATTTTGGGGCTTAAGTAATACGTACGTTATATAAAACAACAAAAACAGCTTATACAACAAAAAAGTGTGTCTGTCTGTATGTTACCTCTTCATGCCCAAATCGTTGAACCGATTTTGCTGGGCATGGAGATGCTTTGAGTCCCGGGAAAGGACATAGGATATTTTTATCCCGGAAATGTACGGTTGCGGGTGTCATCTAGTTACAAATAAATGAAGATTACCTTCGCTATGTACGCCTTCATGTAGAAGTTTCCGAAGAGGACGATGAAAGAGATCATGTAGAAGATGAGGACGTAGTGCATCCAGAGGGGGAACTCGCAGCCCGTTCTGATGCCGTTCACGCCGAGGATCAAAGCGCAGGTGAACTGGATCTAGAAGGTATAAGGCAAGAAGGTAAGAAAGATTTATAAATCAAAAGACAGAACCGGCAACATTTCCAACGCCTTAATACTCATAAATCATAGTGATAAGATTGCAAGCAATTTTAGAAATTAGCGAGTTTTGAAATTTGTTACATAATTTACATTGTATTTTTTTTAGTATTTCGTTTGTTTTTAGTATAATCAATAATTTTATTTATTACTACCAATTTTATTTTAGAAATGAATAAAATCTAGGTATTTTTACTTTTAATAACATATTTCTGCAAATTTTCTATTCGTTACAAGTTGAAACACAAATGATGTGAAATACTTCTGGGTTATAAAAATACATGAAACGTCAACATCAACGGGAATGAATTTTATTGGAAGCAGGTTTTTGGATACTTTAGACGTAAATTGTGACATTTCTCAACGAAGAGCCTAACTTTCACAAATCACAATAAATAATAAGGGCTCCTACACATAATTCTGCGAATTCGCATCGCATTGCAAATATCTGCGACAAAACTCATCCTAAAAATGACATTAGGATGCGACGCGATGCGAATTCGCAGTTTTGTGTGGATACCCCAATAGAACAATGCGTACGAACAGTAATAAAGTAACAAAATCATAGTTACTTACAAGCTGGAGGATGGTCAGGTATTTCTTCCACCAGAGGTACTTGCTGACGCTCGGTCCGAACACAGACAGGCCATAGTACGTGTACATGAGTACATGGATGCCGCTGTTTACCATGGCTGGCAGGAATGCTGAAAGGAAGGCACATTAAAAAAAAAACTAGGCCTTTGCATCCATTGTGGATGATTTATACAGTATTTTCAGAGCGAAGTAACCACTGTTCAAATACTGTAGTGCCCGGGACAAGATTTTAGATGACCGTATGGTTGCCCAAGCGCATACGGCATTCTCGCTACATAGTCAGCCTAGTCCAGAGGAAAGAACAGGTCAATACGTCTGGGACCAGCTATGTGCGGGTTTCCTCACGATTTTTCCTTCACCGTATGAGTGTCCGTATTGTGTACTTGAGATCAGAAAATGTCTCACTGGTATACGCCTCCACCCGCGATCGAACCTGCACCCTCTGCGAGTGCGAACCGAAGGTCTACCCATTAGGCCACGGACGCTCCCCGGAGACATTAAATACCAAGAAAAACATTCAGAATAATTAACGATTTTGTTGACAAACTCCATCTGTCTCACAATTACATATGAACATATATAATAGGGATGATGACAAGGTCAAGGATAAGATATAAATTTTGTTAATAAAATAAAGAAATAACGGTAAAAAATGTTTCCAAAATTTCAGTTTGATAACTTTTGTATTTTTTTTGTTATGCGCCTTCAAAGTTGGATATTCAAGTCGATTTATTTTAAATACAATTTCTTAATATTTGTATACCATTCGATAACTTATGTAATTTAAAGCAACTTTTGTTAGGAAACCACTTTCATAAACGCAATAATTAATATAGGTATCGAACAAAGCTCTCCCGCAATGCCTACAAGCTACTCTACGGTGACGTCATAATCGAGTAGCATTTTGTATGGAGCATTTTGGGCAGGTCTATTCTATGAGATGTTTGAATTGTCATATCTTGGTGAATTTTTAAGCTATCAGAGTCATTTTTTCACCGATGTTTCTAGTTTTGAGAAGTATTTCAATTACCAATAAGAAAAAAAAAATGTCATCATGCCTATTCGATTCCAGGTCTTAAGCACATTATGGCAGCTCGACCAAAAGTTTGTTCAGGAAAAACTAAGTACAATAAAATTCTAATTTCATTGTAGTTTTTTAAGACAGTTTCTATGTGACTTTAAAATTAATCAAAGGCTACATAAATCATAAAACTTACTTGAACCACTGGGCACCCATTTAATTCCAATCCACCAGAACGAGAACATAGTGGAGTGATGGTATACGTGTAAGAAGGTAAGCTGCTCATCCTTCTTCCTCAGAATGAAGAAGAATGTGTCACAAAATTCTAGTAGTTTTGAGAAGTAATACCACCATACTGCATCGGCTATCTGAAAGTTGTAAGTAAATTCATCTCTATTTTTAACCGACTTCCAAAAAGGAGGAGGTTATATGTTCGGCTGTGGATATTTTTTTTTTTTGTATGTTCAACGATTACTCCGCCGTTTGTGAACCGATTTTAAAAAATTTTATTTTGATCTATTAGGTTTCCCTCCAATTTGGTCTCATTTTCACAAAAGTGGTGATCTGATGATGGGATCCATGAGTAATCGAGGGAACTCCTCAAAATTTATATGGAAACATATGGTGATTTTGGTTTTATGAGTATCCTAAGCATATGCTACCAAAACACAAGATTTTGCACCAAGGTATACTATGGTTCCGAAGATACTAAGAGAACTCCGGATTATATCATCACGTTATGTCCTTATAATAATTGGTACTTTTCATAGCGATTTTAATAAAAACATAATGTAGCGACTTATGTACCACAAAATTGAACATAACAAAGTCAACCTTAACTCCAGAGCGTAAGGCACACATTTGACATTACTTTTGAGACTCGAAAGAAAAAGAGAAGTAAGTTGCTTCGATAGGTACTACACTAGTTTAACTATTAACCCATCAATCTCCAAGCGGCGCCCGGCTGCCGCATAACAATTAAAAATCTATTGCGTTTGCGATTCCCACGATCGAGGTAATAAATTGAACCCTTAGTATGAAAATACTTACATAGGAAAACAATCTACATCGTAATAAGAATAAGAAAAACAATCGAGGTAACTAAAAAGAGTGAAATTATTATTTTTAACAAAAAATTAAAACCGACTTCCAAGGTAAAAACAATAATAACATCCTTATAATATGAACTAAAAAGTATTAAATAATTTTTCCTATCTGATAGTGCCTTTTTCCGAATTCGGCTAAACCTCAACTAATTCTGTACTCAATCTTCATAATTTTGAAGTCGGTGCCAGTTCCAAAAGTTTCAAATACCTATTCTGTCAGAGAACTGAAGATTCAGCTATATCTGGTATCGACTTCAAAATGATGAAGATTGAGTACAGAAATAGTTGAGGTTTAGCCGAATTCGGAAAAAGGCACTATTAGATAGGAAAAATTATTTAATACTTTTTAGTTCATATTATAAGGATTTTATTATTGTTTTTACCTTGGAAGTCGGTTTTAATTTTTTGTTAAAAATAATAATATTAATCCATAACATCTAGTTCAAAATATTAACTTCGCAGTCTAAATACTTGTTATTGTTTATCAACTCCCAAAACACTAAGAAACAGTAATTCTGTACAGTATGCATATTTTGTAACAGAGGTGGGATAGCTTTTAACCACAAGTTCTTATCAACGCTTTGATAACTGAGTAACTTGTACTAAGTTACAAGTTACTCACAGCAGTTTTGCAGCTAAACTTCGAAGTCAACGTAGTATGCGGCAACTGGCAAGTTACAACTTCATCACCGTTGGTTAGAAGCGGTTAATTTGAACATCAGAAAATACAAGTTCTAAGTCGCTCATTTGAATTGACACAAATGAATTGTCCTTGTTAACTTGTTTACTTTATTAATTTGTTTTTTTCCAAATTTTACATTTCTTAACTATATAAGAAATAGGCACTGAATCTTAAATATAATTATTATGAAGATGTATTCAACTAATCATTAGTAAATTTTACATCCAGCTCCAGCCGATAATATAAGCTGGACAGCTATTGTCAACGTACACGATGCGAACAAAAAGTCTGAACTTCCGGTTTTATCCGGACGCCAGGCAACTCTACCGCTACACAATATTTTGAACTAGACGCCCGCAATTCCGTTGCGCCAAAATTCGTTTTTCGCGCTGGAACCATAAATTTTTCCGGGATGAAAAGTATATGTCCTTTCCCGGGTCTTAAAGTATTTACGTACCAAATTTCAGCAAAATCGGTTCAGCGGTCGTGAAAAAGTAACAGACAGGCACACTTTCACACTTACAATATTAGTATGGACTAGTATGGATAGTATGAATGTTCACCTGCATTTCGTCCGGGTCATATTTCTGTCGGCACGGCTCGCAGATGTAGCTGTACCGTAACCTAAATGACGCCGTCAGTAGTCTGACCGCTATGTACGCGTTGAGGGCTGCCATCGCTAAATTATAGGGTACCAGCAGCCACGTCAGTTTGAAGGGCTCCCTGTTCTTCATTATCTTCGGCCCAATCCACACGATGAAGAGGTAGATCAGTGTGTATACTATGGTCGGTAGCGGCGAGTCTACTAGCGGCCATCCTTCTGTTCTTTTATCTGGAACAATTGGAACGGACTTTATACCAGCAGGTTTGAGTAGATGCGTCCAAATTTGCTTTAGGGTTCACGTGGCAAGGTCTAGAGGAATTGCGCTGAATTTTTAAATGAGCCATTAATAATAATAATAAATTTATTTATTCATAAAAATATAGCTTTACAAAAACATTGGTGGAGACTTCTAAATCTGTCGCAAGCATCGGGTGTAGGGTAGCTCCCATAAACTATTTCAACTTGGAAGTATCAAATTGGAAGAAACAAATAAGTTGTAAATCCAATTCCAGTATAATAAAATCCCACTAAAAACATACCTGTAAAAATTGGGGCCAAGTTCCTATCGGCTTATTGTTCGCCTAAAAAAGAGTTAAATTCCAATCTAATGCCAAGTTTAGATGCACTTCATCGATCATAATCATCTTCATCAACAGCCTGATCCATAATACTTCTAATTTGAACTTGGCAGGTTAAGTTAATTCTACAAATAATATCTAAATTTAATTACACAATTAAGCAAGTATTACGTATAGCACGAAAACCTGCAAGTTCAAATTTAGAAGTATTATGGATCAGGCTGTTGATGAAGATGATTATGATCGATGAAGTGCATCTAAACTTGGCATTAGATTGGATTTCAACTTTTTTTTAGGCGAACAATTAGCCGATAGGAACTTGGCCCCTATTTTTACACGTATGTTTTTGGAGGGATTTCAATACTTTTTTTTAAGAAAATAACCAACCAATTAAGCACCTCTCCTCCTCCTACCCTTCTCATCGTATTCTCATTGTATTACTAGTTCATAAATATTTTTATTGAAAATCATAGATGAGCCGACTCACGCTTGACCGATTTCTTAAATTTCTTAATTTTTTGTTAATCTACATAATATAACATACGACCTGTGTGCCAAATTTCATAACGCTATGACAATTGGAAGTGGCCTAGAGGTTTTGATTACCGGTCAGTGAGTGAGTGAGTCAGTGCCAAAATTAGCTATTTCAACAGGGACATATTTCAGGATCTACTGAAGCTATATCTATGAAATTTGTTATACTGCTTTAGTACTAGTATATAATTACGTAGGTACAATTTTATCTTTGCACATAAAATAGCCACTGAGTTACAGGGGGGTCAAAATTGCGTCGAAACGGTTCGTGTAAAGATAGTGCACAGCATGCGCGCGGCCTGTTGCTGGAACATGGCCTGCGCACTGTCCTGCGCTTCGATTTGTGGTAGGTTTATGTCACATCGGCGTAAGTGCATTTTCATGCATGTCTATTTAAAGAGTGGCCACATTTCTCCAGTGCACTGCAGAGCGTTACTTTGTATGCCACATGGCTGAATTCGGGTGATACTCGACAAAATTGGAACAAGGCAGCACGACATTTACCGTCTGATATTTTCATCCCCCGTTTCGTTAAATACGACAACGTCGAATTTTGTCCGACGACGCAACGTATCAATGTGGCACATTATTGATATAAATTAATATCATGTATGTGAAAACGTCATAGCATCGCTGCTGCGGTGACGGCGACGCATCGCGACGCAATGTAGCTTAAGGGTCAATTCAGACCGCAACGCGACGCGTAGATGCATTTCTAAATTTGTATGGATTTGATAGATTTGCAAGACGTCTCACGTAATTGAAATCTGTCAATTCAGTTCAAATTTAGAAATGCATCTACGCATCGCGTTGCGGTCTGAATTGACCCTAACTCTAAAGGCGAGACCTCACTAAGCGACACTACGCTCAAACGGAGCGATGCGAGTCGCGACACTTCACGAACAGCTGACGGTTAGTGTCGTGTACGAGTAGCATGGCTGCCGCGTAGTGAATCATAATCACGACTTCATACAAAAAATATTTGGCAGTGACGTATCGCGTCGATCCATTGCAGCGCCGCGTAGTGTCGCTTGGTGCGGTCTCACCATCTCACCTTCAATAATTTGATAATACTGTCGATGTAAATGTTGCGAGGGCTCTTTTTGTTAAGATAAAGTCTCCTTAAAAGGAAAATAAAGGAATAGAATATTACAATAATAATAACTCCCACACCGATTTCGGTGACGGTGGCCGGTTTCATTGAAACCAGGCCAGTTACGCAGGAGTAATTTTATAGTGCCCAAGTGTGTGCGCAGTACACAAGAGCACTCTCTATTCCTTTTACTCTCATAACCCAGTGGGACGGAAGACCGACACGACGGGCGAGAGATCAGGCGCAGGACCGACTTTTTACATGCCCAATGCCCATCCGACGCATGGATCATCTTACTTGTCAGACAATCAGGTGATCAGCCTGCATTGTCCTAACCAAACTTGGAAATAACATGTTTCCAACGCGGGAATCGAACCCACGACCTCCGAGTCAAAAGCCATGCTCTTAACCACTGGACCACGGAGGCATAAATAGAATATTATACTATTAATAAGTCATTACTGATAACCAAAGACATTAGCAAAAGAAACCCTTTTTAAATTTATACGCCTATAATTTTGCACGCTAACATTTTGACAGAACCTAATACGATAGCTGATAGGATTTTCCTCTGGAATTCTGAAGTTAAATAATGGAAAAGTGATTTGAAATGAAAGCTATAAATTAAAGCCCGAATTTGGATGAATTTCTGTTGGGAAAATCTATTTTCAGGAGTTTTTAACCGACTACAAAAAAGGAGGTTAATAATTCGACGCGTATGTATGTAATATTTCCAGAACTGCCCAATTTTCGTATATGTTAGTCTATATTAGCGTCTGAACAAATGTGCCAAATTTCAAAAGTGTATGTACCTATGTATGTTTTTATGTTTGTTCGCAAATATCTCTGGAACTACCATTCCGATTTCAGTAATTCTTTTTTTTGTTGTACTAGGTAATGTTCAACTTAGGGAATAGTGCATGTTTCATCAAAATCGGTTCAGTAGTTTTGGAGATAAGGAGTTTTAATTCTCAATTACGTACAATTTTGAAGTCGGTTTTGTCTTTTCAAAATGTCTGTCTGTATTATGATGAAATTTTTCCAGCGCTTAGATTCTCGGGATACTTCTTGAAATTATTGTATCCCCAATGTATTGAAAACTGGGTGTTTTGTTTTGTGTGTTGACTTTTATTCAATTTATTGAAAAGTTTTATGAACAATTTTTTCCTTACAATGACTATTCATTGTAATATAAGCACATAACAGAATTGACTTGCTAAATCGGCAGGTAGCTATCTGTTAGGACAGCCTAGCAATTGTTTTAGATATAACATTCAACTTTTTTTTTTTTATGAAATAAGGGGGCAAACGAGCAAACGGGTCACCTGATGGAAAGCAACTTCCGTCGCCCATGGACACTCGCAGCATCAGAAGAGCTGCAGGTGCGTTGCCGGCCTTTTAAGGGGGAATAGGATAATAGGGGAGGGTAGGGATGGGAAGAAAGAGAATAGGGGAGGGAAAGGAAGGGAATAGAGGGTAGGGGATTGGGCCTCCGGTAAACTCACTCACTCGGCGAAACACAGCGCAAGCGCTGTTTCACGCCGGTTTTCTGTGAGAACGTGGTATTTCTCCGGTCGAGCCGGCCCATTCGTGCCGAAGCATGGCTCTCCCACGTTTAAAACTTCGGTGCATAGTATAGTATTAGTAACAATACATATTATTATAAAACAAAGTCGCTTTTTTCCCTCATGTCCCTTTGTTCCCTTTAATCTTTAAAACTACGCAACGGATTTTGATGCGGTTTACTTTAATAGATAGAGTGATTCAAGAGGAAGGTTTATGAGTTTAAAAACATTCATTAAATAGTGGAGAAATACTGTTTTTTTTTTTGGGGTTTCTAATGTGATGTCATTAATAATTATTTTCCGCAAACGCAGGCTGAACCCTACGAGATTTATCAAAATAATGTACCAAGTATAGTACACATTGAAAAGGTCTACAGAAAACTCCGCGATGGTATTTGTCTATCTCTTATGGATATCCCACAATATTTTTGTCATTTACTTTTTACGACAAATAATGGCTAATTTTCGAAGCAATTTTAATAAATACAGCATTAATCCTTATCCAATTAAATACCTTAAATACATTGCTGATTTAATTTAGATCTATATGGCCCTTTACAGCATATGATTTAAATGAATATTTTCGAAGATATTACCGATTTAAAAATTGCGCGGGACGTAGCTTTTGCGGCGCGGCGGTACCGGCCAATGCGGGCCACGGGTACTAATGAATATAAATCAAAACTACTGAATCGATTTTAATCATTTTTTCAGTGAGTGACATAGGCTATATATTTTATACCCGTGCGAAGCCGGGGCGGGTCGCTAGTAGAAATATAAATAAGGGAGTTATATTTATTCATTATTAATAGTAAATACATAAATTAGGTTTTAACGTACAAACCCACTCTTTTCCACTCTATTTCACTTATTTTAATGTTTGTTTTTATGTGTACCTTTTAGTGCTCTCCTAGATTTTAAACTCACCTGAAAGCGACAGTGTCCATAAATAATAGTCGTAAGTGTCTTTTAGTACGCTCTGCGTTGAATTTACTATAGTCGCCATTTTATCTTATAATCTGAAACAAAAAAAAAATTATATACTCTAAATTTAAGGAATGAAAATCAGAACTATTATTTATTATTTATAAGTTTTATATTTTAATATTTTAATTAAGTAATATATTATTATGATTAGTGTTTTTGTAATTATTATGATTACGGACCAGTTCGAACAAGGCCATGCGATGCATTTTCAATGAGCCTACAATAATTAAATAATCGGCCAAGTGCGAGTCGGACTCGCGCACGAAGGGTTCCGTACGATTATAGAGCAAAATTAGGCCAAAAAATTGTGTTTTTTGTATGGGAGCCCCCCCTTAATTTTTAATTTTATTTTAATATTATTATTAAATATAAAATTACACATATAACTAAGGATTTTGAGAAAAAATCATGTACCTACCTGTTGCCATTATTGATATAGAGCAAAAAAGGCCAAAAAAATCACGTTTGTTGTATGGGAGCCCCCTTTGAATATTAATTTTATTTTGTTTTTAGTATTTATTACTATAGCGGCAACAGATATACATAATCTGTGAAAATTTCAACTCTCTAGCTGTTACCGTTCTTGAGTTACAGCCTGGAGACAGACAGACAGACAGACGGACAGACAACGAAGTCTTAGTAATAGGGTCCCGTTTTTACCCTTTGGGCACGGAACCCTTAAAAATGTATAATTTGTTATATCACCGTGGGCGGCAAGTCAGTCAATTGTATCTTCTTTACTAATGTAGTAAATACAAGTTTAGATTGGCTTATAAATAAAATAATCGCCTCATTAAGTTGCATCTTTGCCGATGACACTAAAATATTTGCAAATCCATTAACTGACTACAACCGACTTCAAGATGACCTCAACAAAATAGCTAACTGGTCGAAGCAGTGGCTTATAAACCTGAATTCTTCTAAATGCACAGTGCTGCACATTGGCAAATGCAATCCTCACTTGAAATATAAATTAAATGATACCCAATTACTAGAGGTCAATGTGCAATCTGACTTGGGTGTAAAGATAACATCTGATCTAAAGTGGGGAGAACATATTTCATCCATCACAAAGAAAGCAAGGAGTCCCATATACCTAGTGAGGAAAGCATTTCGTGAGCTTACACCAGAAATGATGCTCCAAATCCTCAAAACTTTCATAAGACCAATATTAGAATATGCATTCCAGATCTGGAACCCCTATTTTGTTAAAGACATTGAATTGTTGGAAAAAGTACAGCGTTCCTTTACTAAAATACCCAGAAAACTGAAAAGACTGTCATATGAGGAACGTCTGTAAGCCTTAAAAATTACAACTCTGAAACAACGCAGGGATAGAGGCGATTTAATCGAAACCTATAAAATCCTGAACGGACATTATGACATTCAAGATATACAAAATATATTCACTTTGAATGATAATACACATTTGAGAGGCCATAACATGAAGCTCTCTGCCAGTTCCTCAAAAAACAATCCACATAAACACTTTTCGTGCAATCGAGTTGTAAGAGCGTGGAACAGCTTGCCAGCTGATGATGTTATAGCAGGTCAGAATGTAAATAATTTCAAGAACAGACTTGACAGATATATGAAAAATCACTGTTAAAATGCACAGAGAACAACCTGATACAGGCAACATCAGTTGTGTCAACTGCTCGCCTGATTACCTATAATAATAATAATAAAAATAATAATATTTTATAAACTAAACTTTGACTAAAATTTTAGTTAATAATAATATATTATCCTAATATTAGGATAATATATTAATATTAACTAAAATTACATAATACATAATAATATGTTATACTACAATATTATGTAGTATAACATATGATTATGATCACAGGTTCAAATAATTAAGCAATTCAGTAAATTAGGAAAGTTTGTCAGTTTCGTAGGGTCCACCGCGGTTATGATTTAATTCAGTAACAGATGTCTCGTAGAATATGGGTAAAATGGACCCTTTACACAAATATAAATCTTTTCATGACTAAGGCTTTAAGAATCAAAGACACATACTTACTTAATATTATCATTTAGTGTTACATAACAATTGTTATAATAAGTTAGTTTTTAAAGTGTTCATATACTAAAATAATAAGAATAATAAATAAATACTTTGACTTGAATAAGCCCTTAAAACTACCAAAGTGTAGTTTATAATATTATGAATACTGCCAGAGATAGAAAACGGTCGGTTTTTTATCTCTGGCAATTTTAAGGTGACAGAAATTATGAAATTATAGTGACAGACTACACCTATATTTTCATTGGCGCAAAACGTCGTGATTTTTTTTAAATTTATTAACATCACTTGCTTAAATTGGGTTAAAGTTAATCCTGAGTTAAATATAATATTAATATTCTCCTTTGATTTGAAACACTAGTGCGAAAACAAGACAATTATAGTATCTAAGCTATGGTTAAGTAAGGACCGTTTAAAACTAAATCAAAGGATTAGGAAACAGAATCCCTGGCGGATTTTCACAGCAAAGTCTTTACGATTCTATAGAACAATATACTATGTTTACTACAAATTGGTGTCCATCGATAAGATATGGGTCAAGTGGAGAGCGTAGAAAGTACGCATTGTCAATGTGTCAAATGGAATTGCCGAATCATCGGAGAAATTGCTCTTAGTAAATATTTTCATTGCAACGAATTTACGGGAGCATTTTCCTCATGTTTCGTTCTAAACTGTTGTAGAAAGTGTTTTGAAAATACAAGGAAAAACTTGACTACTTCCTAAATATTTTATTTAAAATCATCAAGGGTCTGTTTATATTGAAACCTGATGAGATGATGCGATGCAATTTTAAATGAGTCATAAAAAATAGAAAAGGCAGCCTAACACAGCGGGTGATAAGTCTGCCAATTCCTTAAGATTCTTCTTGTACTTGTGTGTGTTAAATAAAGTGTTGCAATGTGCACTAACGGGGATTTATTATGAATTATGAATTATCTGAACAGTTAGACTATACTAGCAACCTAAGAAAATCTAATGTGTTTTTTTAATATAAAATGAGGGGGCAAACGAGCAAACGGGTCACCTGGTGGAAAGCAACTACCGTCGCCCATGGACACTCGTAAAATCAGAAGAGTTGCAAGTGAGCCGTGGCTTTTTGAGAGGGAATACGCTCTCTTCTTGAAGTTTGCAAGCGTGCTTACAAAATTAGTAGGGTATTGGTATACCCCGCTCATTTTTGGAAAATATCAATCAATTATGCTAAAAGTTTATATGGTGTTAAATATATTTCTATATCTTTTATCTGTTAAAGACAATTTTATGCTCATAAAATATGTAAATTTATTTGCGATTAAATGCTGTGTGAACAAACAACTAATTGTTCGTCCATACAAAAAGAATACGTCTTCATATACTTTTAGTAAATAATATTATCATGATAATATTATAATATTGTTTAAAAAAATATTACTCCTAAATTTTAAAATTAATCGTCAATATAAGACGAATCAGGTCTATACTGCACTTTAAATAAGAAAAACTAAAACTTTTTGTACCCTAATATTCTATAAATTGGATTTTATTTAAGTCTTAGTCTTATCTATGTATTTTTAACCGACTCCAAAAAAGGAGGTTATCAATTCGACGCGTATGTATGTAATATTTCCAGAACTGCCCAGTTTTCGTATATGTTAGTCTATATCAGCGTCTGAACAAATGTGCCAAATTTCAAAAGTGTATGTATGTATGTGTGTATGAATGTATGTTTTTATGTTTGTGTTCGCATATGTCTGGAACTACCAGTCTGATTTCAGTAATTCTTTTTTTTGTTGTATTAGGTATTATTCAACTTAGGGAATAGTGCAAGTTTCATCAAAATCGGTTCAGTAGTTTTGGAGATAAAGGGTTTTAATTCTCAATTACGTACAATTTTGAAGTCGGTTTTATCTTTTTAAAATACAGTAATGTAAGGACTAGATGAAGACCGCAACTCCTTTGCGCGACAAATCACAATTCGTTAATCGCGTGGTAGCCGTACATCTTTCCAGGATAAAATGTACCTATATGTCCTTTTCCGGGACTAAAAGTATCTCCATAGCAAATTTCAGCAAAACCTCTTCACGCTTAAACACCTGAGTTTAAGCGAGAAGAGGTAACAGATAGACAGACAGACACACTTTCGCATATAATATTAATATTAAAATGGAAATGTAATGAAAGGTATATGGTATATATGCTCTTTGTTATGAAAGGTTACCTGTTTGGATGTAAACTATTCGGTACACAAATTTTGGGAGTTTTTATTCGAATAATTAAAGAATTATTTTTCGGCGAAAGAAACCCGCACGTATTCACTCCTCAAGACAATATTACACACTATCACCAAAAATGCACTTATAAATACATCGTCATTCTTGAAGAATAAAATAAATGAGGTATTTAAGATTTAAAATTAGAAGATAAGATAATATAAATAACAAAGGCGGTAATAAGGAAGACCAGTATAATTATTTAAGTAATATAAAATAATTATTGAACAAAAGGCTATTTCAATATTTTCCAGGGCTGGTCAAAATTTATAAAAGGGTTTTACCTACAGACAAAAAAATATATTAATTTTACGTAAAAATAATTACTTTTAAACAAAGATGTGAGGATAAGATTATTTAATTACTTTTAACAAAAAATTGAAACCGACTTCCAGGGTAAAAACAATAATAATATAATGAACAAAAAATTATTAATAATTCTTACTCTTTAATAGTGCCTTATGCAGAATTCTCCTAAACCTCAACTATTTGTGTGTACACAAAATATTTTTAATTTTTAAGACTGGCACCGACTTCAAAATTATAAAGATTGTGTACAGAAATATTTGAGTAAGCCTCAACTATTAAGTTAAGGAGAAGTAAATAGTTGAGGTTTTTCTTTATAATAATTTCTCTCTTTTTAGTAATTTATAAGGTTTTCTGTAAAGACTAATGTGTTCTACTTAGTGACTTCGGATCCAGGATACACCTTTATGATATGAGAACTCATTGTCTGAGATCACTACCACTTCAGAATTGCATAAGCAACGCCAAGCACATATCACTGTATATGCTTGGCGTTAATCAAGCAATGATAAAATTAATGTTCATGCGCCTATCTTTGAAAGCTCTAAAGTTCGGTTCAGTGACTTTTTTTCTATCATAACACTCATGGAATGTCATCAAAATGATAAGATTAGATGATGGGATCCATGATTACTCATGGATCCCATCATCAGGTCGAAATAATAAAAGATATTTCAAAATAGCTTAACTTATATTATGTACTACAGAATAACGTTTAAACACATCCGTGATCCTTTTTGACCGAAAAATACTATGAAAAGTACCAATAATGGGGTCATATTCTGAAGGGTGGAATGGTGGTGATGATGATGATGATTAATGTAATTTGCATAGTAGTTGCTGCTTTCAGTTCTTAAAACAACGCCGAAACTCCCAAACATGTATCTATAAGGAGTTAGGATTTCTGTTCACCACCTTCAAATCATGGTATATCCTGGTGCAAAATCTTACTTTTTATGAAACTTTACTAAAAATACTTCATATGAAACCAAAAAAACCATAATATTTTTCCATTTGAATTTTGAGGAGTTCCCTCGATTACTCATGGATTCTATCATCAAGTCACCACTTTTGTGAACATGGTACCAAATTAGAGTGAAACCTAATACAACAATAAAAAAATTTTGAAAATCGGTTCACAAACGGCGGAGTAATCGTTGAACATACATAAAAAAATATCCACAGCCGAACGTATAACCTCTTCGTTTTTGGAAGTCGGTTAAAAACACAGACATAGATCAAGATAGATACCGCATGTCCCTCCATTTGTATGAAAACGAGGGTGCCACTTTTTCCTGCCTACTGTGACATACCGATGATAAGAAACGTGTCCATTATCTAGGCCAACGTTTCTATTCGAATTTTTATAGCTCAATATGGCACAATTCGGCATTTAGGCATTTTTAAAATTCAGATTGACGTCCGTTTCTGATAGCAGACTAAAGAACAGACTTTCGAAAGACGAGCATTGCTCGTCGTTTGGGAACGCGATATGGCACGCAAAATACATACACATGCAGTATCTATCTTGATATATCTCTGTGGTTAAAAATATTATATCGATAGTAGGTATCTGCTTAAATAATAACGAATAATTAACAACAAATATTTTATTAAAACTCAAAACTTTACGTGATAAAATCGCTAATATATCATCAATTAGTTGATCGAAGCGATTAATAATGATGACATTTGTTTGGAACATAATATTATGTCAAGTCTTTTGAATGTGTCGTGATAAACGTCTATTCAAAAAGAGAAAGCACGCACGAAAATACTAGGAAAGAAAGGGAAAGCATGGAATCGGGCTTATCTTCCGCGTTAGTACTAGACTTCCGCCCGTACGCCCGTACGTAACGGCGATGTACGAAGCATGTGACATTTCTAGGCGGCGAACCATTCGACTTACAATTTTCTATTTAATAAAAAAAATGTATACGTGGGTGAGCCATGCTTCGGCACGAATGGACCGGCTCGACCGGAGGAATACCACGTTCTCACAGAAAACCGGCGTGAAACAGCGCTTGCGCTGTGTTTCGCCGAGTGAGTGAGTTTACCGGAGGCCCAATCCCATCCCTACCCTCCCCTATTCCCTTCCCTACCCTCCCCTTTTACCCTATTCCCTCTTAAAAGGCCGGCAACGCACTTGCAGCTCTTCTGATGCTGCGAGTGTCCATGGGCGACGGAAGTTGCTTTCCATCAGGTGACCCGTTTGCTCGTTTGCCCACTTATTTCATTAAAAAAAAAAAACGCGTGAGAAACGGCGTAAAAAGAGAAGTACTCTAATGTTGTGAAATGCCCTTGCTACATGCTAGAATACGATGTAGATTTGGTGACATAGGTGTTGGTTATGGTGTGTAGAGTTGATTATTGTTATTATTTATAGTTGATGTGATCGGAAAAGTTATAACATTATAACGATCAAAATGTTGAGTAAGGTAAAACGTAGAAAATATTAAATATTTACTAGCTGATCCGACAAATATTGCGTGGCATTTAGGATTAAACTTGATCCCACTATTATCATTTGTGATTTGTGTGATGAATATTTCAGTGAAAAAACATATTTTTCCGATATTTAATCTTTACATCCAACGCAAAACATTTAAGAGTTTTATTTTTTTCAAAGTCTAGTTGCAACCTCATAAATAAGGCCCATTGTATTATTTTAAGTTAACTATAACAAAAAAGAAGACCTTTAGAATATTATTATAATAGACCTAAACAAATTAAGAATGAAAGATGAAATGGAAAAAAAAATTATTGTCCCTTAAAAATGGTGTCCCGTCATCTAGCAGTAGACTGACTGACGTAGACTTCACCAATCATGAAGTCAACCAAGTTTTGTTGATTACAGAACCCTAAAACGGAAACCTAACGAGCTGATTTTTTGTATATTGATAGGTTAATAGTTATATAATTTGAGAGTAACATTGTCCTACAAATAGAACAATCCATATTTTAGGACCATCAAATCAAAATATTAAATCCTTTCTATCTCTGTTAGCTACCACTTTCGAGAATTTTCGCAGAGGAAATTGTTATTCGTCTTATCAAAATGAAGCTACTCACGAAAAATTTGCTTGATAGTAATAAAAAAAAATGTTTTAGGGAACCCGGACTATAACAAACAAAATTAATATACACTAACAAACTCATAAACTCACAAACTTTCGTCTTTATAATATTAATACTAGGATTAAGAACTAAAAGCCGACACAAAGCTCTTATATAAGTGTAAGGAATCAGAAAGAAAAATATTGAACCAATACTTTTTACTGAAAGTTACTTAGTGCTTATCATCTTTCATGAAAAAGATAAACGCCAAATTGCGCACGCAAAAAAAACTAATACAGTAAACTGTAGCTGCGAACAGTCTGGATCATATCAGAACTCAGCTTTAAAAAAAAGGGATCTAAATTGGTCCACCCTTTGGATGCTACGATGCCACGAACAGTCAGACGCACGCACAAACACACGCGGAGAAACTTATAATACCCCTTTCCTAGTCAAACTTATAATACCCCTCTTTTTTATCTCATTAATTATATCTTCAGTAACACGTCTACTATAGATTCTATTATAATGATTACTGAAGTAATTAAAAGATTCATAATCTCATTATAAATATTCTGAGATAAATTGAGATTTTTGGAACTTTTTCCTCGTTCAATCTCTTATGTTTTAATTTATGAGGCTAAACAAATTAGGGCAAAAGCTTGGCTTAACTTTAGATTAAGAAAAAAATCGTGCTTGAATAATAATTATGAAAGAATTGTATTTAGATATTCTAAATGCATGTGGATACGTTGAGTGCAATATTATATTATAATATATTACTATTAGAGCAAGAGCCCGTGAGGGCCAGACCTTCGTCTTTTTATAAAACCTGAAAGTTCTTCTGTGTATATCCCCAATACAGGTAAGAATGATCCCCACCTATGAAACCTGGGTAGTGGTGGCTTTGGCAGGTAATAGGTAGCAAAGGTGTAAAAAATTCCGCCTCAAATTTATCAATTTATAAAACTCAATTTCTTTATATTTTATTCATAATAATATTAAAACTCGCGTTGCTCATTGCCAGACACTTAGTATGGTTACAACCCCCTGCCGGACACCCCTAAACTATTATAATTTGTAATTATACTTACGTTATATTATAAAAGCTAAATTTTACATATGTTTTTTGGAGAACTATTTAATAATGTTTCCTTAGTAGCCGGACAGTTTCGAGGGTTCTATCGTCCTGCCAGACGTATTGAATGTGTACAATACTTGTGAGCGCGAGGAGCATATATAGCAACGGGTGCGAGTGAAATAGAGTGTTCGGTCTATTGCGATCCTTTACTGCGCATCAGCTGCTTATTGTGTATTATGCAGTGAGCGGTTATGCTGATAGTAAACGTATATAATATAATAAATAAATAAAATAAAAAATCTGTTTATTTCCAGTAACAAAAGCCAAACACAACACTTATACAATACTTATGATGGTAATCTCATGAGAGATTTCGACGCTAGTAGTTTACCACCTTGTAAAAGTGAGCTACTACAGCAATTTTTGCGAGCAAATTATATATGCGCTATCTGGAACAATGCTCATTTGAAAAAACCAACAACATATGAACCAGTAAATAATGGTTGGATTTTGGAAGATGACCACTACCAGTTTAAATGGTTTGAAGGGGATCAACTACCGAATTATGTCAGTGAATCGCTTAAAACCGTATCAGGTATATAATAATTATGTTAAATTATTTCACATTAATTTGTGACTAATTAAAATTAAATTAACTTGGTTTTATTTTACTATTGCAGAAGCAGGCGAAGAAGACGATGTTGATAACGATGAATCTAGGGAGTGGAGTAGCAGTGACGACGAAAATGAAGATATCAACTACGATGACAATGAAGAAGATTAAATATTTGATTGAAATAAATTCATTTTCCTCTAAATTTTTTATTAACAAAAAAATTGTTCTTCCGTATAATAAACAATAAGATTTTGATGACTTTGAAATTTCAGTTGAATTAAATATAATAAACTTCATAAAATTTAGAAATAATATGAATTGAGTTACTAGATTTTTGATATGATTGATATTTTATTGTAAAATTTTACAGAATATTGTTTTAAAAATTTATTGCTCAGACTGTAATAATTTTATTCAATCAAATTTCTCAAAAAATTAGAAAAAAGATTACTAGATAATTCGGAGTAAACAACAGTAGATGTGCAGTAAAGGATCGCAATAGACCGAACACTCTATTTCACTCGCACCCGTTGCTATATATGCTCCTCGCGCTCACAAGTATTGTACACATTCAATACGTCTGGCAGGACGATAGAACCCTCGAAACTGTCCGGCTACTAAGGAAACATTATTAAATAGTTCTCCAAAAAACATATGTAAAATTTAGCTTTTTTAATATAACGTAAGTATAATTACAAATTATAATAGTTTAGGGGTGTCCGGCAGGGGGTTGTAACCATACTAAGTGTCTGGCAATGAGCAACGCGAGTTTTAATATTATTATGAATAAAATATAAAGAAATTGAGTTTTATAAATTGATAAATTTGAGGCGGAATTTTTTACACCTTTGCTACCTATTACCTGCCAAAGCCACCACTACCCAGGTTTCATGGGTGGGGATCATTCTTACCTGTATTGGGGATATACACAGAAGAACTTTCAGGTTTTATAAAAAGACGAAGGTCTGGCCCTCACGGGCTCTTGGACTATATACATTTATACAGCATGACTGGTAAAACATGTTCAATACTTAAAGAGAAGTACTTAACTTTAAGCATCATTTACTAAGTGATCAATTGATATTATTTTTTAATACATTTTTTTTTCATCTAATATAATATAGCCATATATCACGTCCTCGAGTATTGAACATGTCTCACCAGTCATGCTGTATAATAGGAAAACTTTCATTAAAATCATGTAATAATATCATTCTAGGGGAGGGTACGTCGATTATAAAATGGATAACATTATAAATCGCTTACGAAACCTATCCTTTATGCAAGCAAGATCTATTCAACGATACCCAACCTAGTGGGTGAAATGACAAAAACTATAAGAAAATCATATTTTTTAGGGTTCCGTACCCAAAGGGTTAAAACGGGACCCTATTACTGAGACTTTGATGTCTGTCCATCTGTCTGTCTGCCTCCAGACATATCAAGAACCGCTATAGCTAGACTTCTGAAATTTTCACAGATTGTGTAATTCTGTTGTCGCTAAAAATACTAAAACAAAATAAAATTACTATTTATCCCATACATCAAACTTGATTTATTTGGTCTTTTTTACTGTATAATATCAATAATTGTAACAGGTACTAGAAATAATCACAAAATCCGTAATTATATTTGTACTTTAATAATAATTAATAATAAAATTAAAATATATAATAAAATCTATTTAAGGGGCTCCTATATAAACAACACATTATTTGTCTACTTTCACTCTATAACGGTACGGAACCCTTCATGCGCGAGTCCGACTCGCACTTGGCCGATTTTTTTTTTACACCGTGCTGCAAAATAAAAATAGACTAAATATTGCGAAGGAGTATTAATATATTCACTTTGAGTTTAAATTATGTTAAAATATGTAAACTATTTTTGTTTATCCCACTAAAATTAAAATATTTACTTACTACTTACATAAAATTTTCAATTTGTTCCGAGACTAGAAAAATCCAACAACATCCGATGCATATTATAAATTGGACAAACAAAAATTATATTTAGTGTCGAGGCGCGACTCCTTAAATATTATGTTGATGTGTTTGGTCCTTTGGCCGGCGGAGCAAAAGTTGTCTAATTATAATAATATAAGTAATTATATTCCAATAAATATTCAAACATGATTTTATAGAATGAAATAAGACGAGACCTTTTTACATTTCGAGATAATACTTCGAACCTAAGAAAATAACCGTTAAACTACTTCTAGTGGCTATTCTTTATATTTTTGTATATTAGTTATCTTTCACATAATTTAAAACGTAATAAAAAAATTTAAGGCCCTTCCCCTACGGAGATTCCGTAATTTACCGTATTTAGAGCCTTATAAACTCATAATTTGAAGGCTACAAAGTTATATAATAAAAATACAACAATAATCTTCAGTATATCAACATTCCTTTCCCCGTTTTAAATTTTCTATTTTTGTTTATTATACTCATGATATGAGCTTCAAAAGTAATACCAATTTATTAAAATTGAAGCATACTTTCAGCATCTCCCTAGTATTTACAAATTACATTTATTTGAAACACACGACAATAGATGGATAATTTCATTAACTACATATTCCCCGTTTTAAATTTTTTTAGATCAATTTTGAACTAAGATAAGTAAAAAAATTAGGATTTTTGTGCGATCTCGGCAACGCGTCAAATGTATGGTCAAGGTCGTTTGCTCGGGGGATGGCCTTAAGTAGATACAGTAAACAAGTAAAATTCATTCTTATGAAGCACGTAAAACTGATGTAATGTAATATGGTAGTAAGCTTTCGAGAAGTGAAAAGCTGACTAGTACTTATTTAAACAATGTAGGATGAAGGTTATAACCTTAGTTATTACAATATTAATAATACTTAATTAAGCACATCCATACTTACTAATATTATAAATTCAAAAGTGTGTCTGTCTGTCTGTCTGTTACCTCTTCACGCTCAAATCGCTCAACCGATCTCCCTGAAATTTGATATGGAGATACTTTGGGTCCCGGGAAAGAATATTATAGGAAAAATGTATCCCGTGCGATAAACTAATTTTGGCACAACGGAGTTACGGGCGTCATCTAGTTTACCTATACAGGGTGTAACAAAACTAAGTGATAATAGTACTTGTAGAGAGTTCACTTTTGTATGGGCAAGGGTCCGAGCGTCACGAGTTTCCCCATACAAAAGTGAAAAAAAAATTTCGTCTTTCAGCGCTGCTACTTTCACAGTGAACTCTCTACAAGGAACATGTATACACCCTAAAGTATTATCACTTATTTTTGTTACACCCTGTACAATTAACACTGCTGATTTTATGATATTCTTTGTTTAATTTGTGTATTTCACGCTTATTTAATAGATATTATTCTTCGATGTTTTTGTCTTATTATTCTGCAATTAACACTTACGTGAGTCACAAAAGTAATAATTACCGTAACTATCACTACACTGCACTGTGATCTGCGCGCGCGCACCTCCACGCCGCGGTCAGTACTGTCGAAGGCTGTATCCGCATTCTCTTTCAGGAGGTTCCGATTTTCACTCGCCATGGTTGTATAAGACATTTCCGCACCGTGTTTTGATGTTGCCCGGAACTTCGTTGCGTCAAAACTTGTTCGTAACGTACTTTTTACGGGATGAAAAGTATTACTTGTGTCCTACCCGTTATACGTATTATTGTACATCCTCAATGCACTTATAGGTCTACCAGAATCTGATGGCAATAAGTGAGAAAAGAAATTGACTCTAGCAATACCGGGGTATTTGGAATAAAACATTTTGGTCCTTTTTTTCTTTATAGCGGCTGATTCTGTGTATGAAACATGCAAATATTAAAATTTATCCAATGATCAAGGATATTTTTTGAAAATCTGCCATCAAAATTTGCCATCAGATCCTGGTAGACCTATACAAACCAAATTCTGTCAAAATCGGTTCACCGGCTTAAGCGTTAAAAAGAGAGAGAGACAGTGACACAGCAATTAAGTTTTAAGTATAAATGTAGGTCAAGTTGGGCCTCGTCAAAGGTAAGAAGTATTTTACCAGAAATCAATCGGTATTACGACTACAGCTTCACAGAAAATGTAGTTAAAACTCAAAGAGAAACTGTAGCTTTGAAGGAAACCTTAAAAATGTACAGTTGAGGCTACTTTTATAAGTCCATAAACGCCCACATTATAAAAGCTTTTGTCCGCGGCTTTGCTCACATGAAACAATTGTTCCTCGATTTCACTACTGAAGCGATTATTCATCAGAGGTTTGCGGTCTTGGCAAACTTCTCTTATTTATGCAATCTTCTTCGAAGTATATTTATTTTCAGTATCTTCCTAATATAATCCTAAGTTTTAATAATGTCGCCCTGGGAAAAACTTCTGGTCACGATTGGGCTTTTAGAAATCGATGCTTGAAAAGAAAATATTTTTGGGTATTTTTAATATCAGAAAGTACCTACGCGTAAACTCTTAATAATACAAATTATGTAGAATTCAAAAATTATTTACAAAAAACAATTTTCTTTAAGATTTCAGACTGCCATTGAAAATTCTTTGTAACTGCTCAACCAATTTTATAAAATTCATTACGTAAAAAACATCATTTTTAAGGATATTTCTTAACTAGATTTCCAGGTGCTTTTGCAACGATATAATAATTCATCCATATTAATATAATAAATGCGAAGGTAAGTGTGTCTGTCTGTCTGTTACCTCTTCACGCCCAAACCACTGACCCGATTTTACCGAAATTTGGTATGGAGATACTTTGAGTCCCGAGGTATTCCCGCGTGATATGCGGATTTCGGTGCAACGGAGTTGCGGGAGTCATCTAGTTCGTATAACGTAATAATATATGGTAATATGCATTTATTACATAAACGATATATTATATCGTTTCTATTACTTTTCACATAATAATAAAAATATCTAGGAAAATGACATTATCATTAATTCCGATATCTTTGTAGGTTACTATCTGTTTATACATTTTTTTAATGTCTCGTAGATAGCTTCTGTAGACCGTAACATAGATGCATACGGTAACCTCATAATTCTGTCGGTAGGCGATTGGTATTCAAATACTTTTTTGAAAGAGAGAAAGAATGTGAAAGTCATAGCGGTGAGAATCAGAGTCAAATGGAACAAAAAGTCTCGTCTACATAATATTTTGGTAGTTGATAGCTTCTCTCCACATGAAAAATTATACACAAGTGACTGTTATTTTTTAACAGGAAAATGAAATGAGATAATAATTAAAATGGATGACTGAAACGACTAGTAAGATATCATCCTCATTGATCATCCTTCTTATCAGCAGGTAATCGGTCCGGTATTTTCCTTATGCCCGGGCCGCACCTGCGTAGTGCTTCGTGCTTAAAACGATACCGTTGGACGATCTGCGAGTATCGTCCAATGGTATCATCTCATAGCACGAAGCCTCGTACGATAGACGCATGTGCGGCCGCGGCATAACTATATTTGAAACAAACATTCCTCAAATGCGGGACGGGAACGGGAATCAAACCCACAACTAAGAGTTAAGCTCTAAACCAACGGACCACGGAAACGTCATAATTTTGTTGTACTAGATGATGCCGGCGACCCCGTTGCGCCAAAATTCGTTTATCGCGCAGGAAACGTACATTTTTCAGGGCGATAAGAATCCTAAGTCCTTTCCCGGGACTCAAAATATCTCTATATGGTTGAGCGGTTTAGGCGTGCACAGGTAAAAGACAGTCAGACAGACATACTTTGGCATTTATAATGTTAGTATGGATCATAAAGTTATTATACCTAGCGGAATAGAGAAACAAAGGCCTGAGCAAGTGAGATGTCACTATCAGTAACACTGAGTGGTAAAAAGAGACGTGTGATACATGACAGCAGAACTCTTTTTTTGACGTCCAGTCGGCACTTATCGGCACGTTGACAATTTAATCTCATAGAATTCATGTTCAATCATGCTTGTGTCAGTGTATACGTACACATATTTTTCACACAGATGTAAACCAATTTCGGTTTCGTTTGACAGCTCGAGATTGTTGCTCTATTCCGCTAGGTATATTAACTTTATGGTATGGATAGCAGCACCTAGCGAAGCTTAAGAACCGATTTACATTTTATATCGGTGACCCACAAAGGGTGTGCTATCTTTTTCTCTCTTCTTCAACAATAATATTTTCAACACTAAGTACTATAAGAAGTGATTGGTTCTTTTTTATTTAATTTTGTTTCTCATTATCATAATATTCTGTTAACTTAATTCATAATTTAATCCACAATATTTCATTTAATTCCATTGAGGGTTCTTGATATATCATTTGCCACCAGAGGGACGGTAGGGTATTTCGTGTCAAATGTCGTGTCAGACAGCCATATGACAGCTATATCGTGACATGTGGAAGCTATTTCGTGACATATCACAGCTGTTTGACACCACAATTGACACGATGGAGTATAGACCCTACAGCTTTATAGCGCCATTTGTCCCTCTTTCATCTCACTGTCGCAAATCACGTTGTATTTCACATTTCATTCGAACACATATTTTTATCGATAAAAAAACTCAGCTGTATTATTTTATACTGTATCAAATGTAATTTCGTTGGTGAACCAACAAATAAATATAAAAAATGTTACATACGCGGAAATTCCCATGGGATGAATCAAGGAAATAATTTTGCGCTTATATTATTGTTTTCGAATTCAATATAATTTCAAAAGAATTTCGAATATAAATCTTGCGTTAAAAATGATCAGTACTATAATAATATACTCTCTATGATGAATAACCAAGATTGCGACCATGATGTAAAGCTGTCTGTAGCATACACATGCCATCTACGTTCATATTCGCCTCTATTAGTCCAACATTGGCCAACGTGAATAGGCCGCATAAGATGCAAATTTTCATCTCCTGACCTTCTTTAGACCGACTGGTCAAAATATACTTGTAACCATTGTATGGTTAAATATTATCTGATGTAACCACTCAAGATTGGAAAGCAAGTGCCTTTCACTACTCGACAAAGCACCGTGGTAAACTCAAAATACCATAACCAACCTTATTGTAATACGTTAAAAGTGACTTTCACTTGTCTCAGTGAGAGTTAAGCCGTTCTTCGGTTTAGTTTTTGGATTATTATTAATGACAGTTACGTGAATGTCATTTTGCCGAGTGCTTGTAAAGAGGTAACAACTTGTCGCTCGTTCCTTTGAAGGCTAAGAAGATCTTCTGAGTTATAAACTACTAGACATTCCGCGCGACTTCGCCCGCGTAAATTAGGAATTTCAATGGCAACAAAAGTCCACAAAAAATAGCCTATAATCCTTCACGTGGTCTACTTTTTATCTGTGCCAAATAACATGATAATTGCTCCAGTAATTCGTAAGATAAGCCCTTTCAAATAATTTTCCCCGTTTTTTCCACATTTTCCTATGTTTCTTCGCTCCTAATAGTCTTAGCGTGATAATATATAGCCCAGGGGTCGGCAACTAATTTTAGGTGGGGTCCGGATACTGAGGGAAAATTTTAATGAGGTCCAGAAAAAACACTTGTCCTATGTAGCTTAAAAATATTATTTTAATTAATAAAGGTATTACGTATACCTTATATATGTATTAATTGGTACTTGGTATAATATACATTACAATATTTCGCGGTCCAAGATTCGACCTTTCGCGGTCCGCCTGTTGCCTGCCGCTGATATAGCCTATAGCCTTCCTCGATAAATGAGCTATCTAATACTGAAAGAAATCGAACCAGTACTTCCTGAAATTAGCGCGTTCAAACAAACAAACAAAGAAACAATGAAAAGAAAAGAACAACTAATAAAAGAGCCTACACGACGTCACACACATGACGTCTTTGTTTTTGTCTGGTGCTTTATAAAAGCGACTTGACAGACAAGGACAAAACACTGTATAACTTTAACGTTCGTATTTTGTTCGTATCTTCTTTTTAACCCTGACGAAAAAAGTGTATGGCCGTGACATCATGGCATTCAAACGGGTGGACTGATTTTGATCTAATTTTATGTTTGAAAGCTGACAAAATCAAGATAGATCTTAGAAACAGTTCATTATTATAATCTTCCCGCTCAGTGCTGGACAATTCGGGTTTATCAATTCACGTACGCTGCGTACTAAGAGCATCTGAAAAAAAAGAGTATCGAACCAAACCAAAAATTAATAAATAATATTTTTAGGCTTAGTATTAGCATTTTGGCCCAAGACAGCCAGACTTTCATCATTTTATAAAAGCTGAAAGTTTTTTTTTATATGACCCCTATAGAGGTAAGAATGACCAGCAACTACTATGATATTATGGTGAATTTTTCCATTACCGGCGAGGCCACTTAAAATTCCGTTGTGTGATACTGTAAGCTTTTTTTCAAGAAAGCAAACTCTAATAAATTATATATAGTATTTAAAACTTTTAGAAAATAATAATAATTTAAAAGATAAAACCGACTTCAAAATTGTACCCTTCACTATCTCAAAAATTACTGAACCGATTTTGACGAAACTTCTTAGGCAGTTCTGGAAATATAACATACGTACGGGTCGAATTGATAACCTCCTTTTTAAGTCGGTTAAAAAATTATGTTGAAATCGGACTGTAACTTTTAGACTCGTACCTACATGGAAACCGCTCGTTATAAGTTAAAATTAAAAGTAAGTTAAAATTACTGAAATGATTTTGACGAAACCTCTTAGGCAGTTCTGGAAATATAACATACGTACGGGTCGAATTGATAACCTTTTTTAAGTCGGTTAAAAAATTATGTTGAAATCGGACTGTAACTTTTAGACTCGTACCTACGTGGAAACCGCTCGTTATAAGTGTTCCGTTCTGAGCCAGATAATATAAACTTTTAGACAATAATTTAAACGGTCGCTTCCCAGTTATTCCCACCATAACTCCAGTGTAACAAGATCGTCCTACTAGCTAGAAATGAAATACCTTTATACGATCTTTTTTTCCTCTACACTCGCGTTTACATCTTTCACAATTATTTTTTTTATAAAATTATAATATCACTTTTCTTACCTCTAAACTATGAGCATAAAGTTTCATCTTCGATTAAAGAGTTACAGTTAAAAGCGTAACAAACAAACTTACATTTATAGCATTAGGGATTTAAAGATAAAAAGAGTTTATTCGCAAACCAGGAAGATAAATACGAACTCAGTTATACCTTAGAAGGGGTTTTAAAATATAACAAGAGGCAAATGAACAAACGGATCCCCTGATGGAAAGTGATTACCGTTGCTCCATAGACACCAGTCGAGTAATTATTACGCTAGCATTTTATAATAATACACTGCTTTCTCCAATTTGTAATAGTTCGGAAAAATGCTGATTATTGAAACCCCTTTATTATGTTACTAGCTGACCCGGCAAACGTTGTTTTGCCATATAAATTATTTCTAGAATAATATAAAAAGTAGATAAAAACCTATTCTCAGGCCTAACGAATGTACATACAACAAAATTTCATTAAAATCGGTTGGACCGTTTTGGAGGAGTTCGCGCATAAACACTGCGACACGAGAATTTTATATATTAGATAGTTGCTTCCCTTATACGTGCCACAAAATATTACAAAATAGCGTATATTATGTATAAACCATAAAGTTAATATACCTAGCGGAATAGAGCAACAATATCGAGCTGTCAAACGAAACCGAAATTGGTTTACATCTGTGTGTAAAAATATGTGTACGTATACACTTACACAAGCACGATTGAACATGAATTCTATGAGATTAAATTGTCAACGTGCCGATAAGTGCCGACTGGACGTCAAAAAAGAGTTCTGCTGTCATGTATCACACGTCTCTTTTTACCACGCAGTGTTACTGATAGTGACATCTCGCTTGCTCAGGCCTTTGTTTCTCTATTCCGCTAGGTATATTAACTTTATGGTATATATACAAGCTTTACCTTATTAATTAGCAATCGTTCGTTTTCCTTTAATAATGCCAAAGAAACTTTCCTTAATTTATTTTCCGTCTAGCGAAAACACATAAAGCCTTTTAGTTAATCTAATCCTACTCGATGACGGATCAGGCTAAATACACCGTCCAAAAATAAGGATGAATTTGTACCTAACCTTCATAGTACCTATAGTCAAAAAAAGGCCAATCTAGTAACCTAGGTATGGTAAGATTGGCCCATTTTTTAATTTGTCAAAAAATAGGCCAATCTGGTAACTTGGAGTAATTATTGAGCTATAGTTGTTGAGTGAGTTTCACAAGACGGACAGACAGACAGACAGACAGACGGAAGTATGGATATTAATTATTTATAGATGTAAATATGTTGGGAAAGAAAAAAAAAACTATAATTACGAATAGAAAACTTTATTTAAGAAATATTTAGATCGTTTTAAGATTATCAAAAATCACAAAAGCTTATTATTTATAAATTTATTATAAATACATATTATCAATTATTATATATTTATTGAACAGAAGGTTTTTCCGATTATAAAGTTTACGTTAAAATACCAAAAAGTTATCTTTTTTTATTTTATTAAATAAGGGGGTAAACGAGCAAACGGGTCACCTGATGGTAAGCAACTACCGTCGCCCATGGACACTCGCAACATCAGAAGAGCTGCAGGTGCGTTGCCGGCCTTTTAAGAGGGAATACGCTCTTTTCTTGAAGGTTTGCAGGTCGTATAGGTCCATTTTTGTTTAGCCTTAACTTTTATTTATATCAATTTAGCAAATCAAAACAACCTCAAAGGAAATTTTGCTTTGGAACATGGACTGAAATAACTTTAGACATCTATAAGTAGCTACATATGGGCTTTATCCATTACATCTTTTTGACATCAACTGGACCTCAAAGATCATTAGATAAGCCGTTCCAAATCTGAAAAGGTTGGTTATAAATTTACATTTTTTATTTTATTTTATTTCTTATTTAAAAAGCTTTATCGCTTAACTTAGAAGCTTCAACTTGTAAACTGTAGATGTAAGAAATAAAAGGTAATGAAGAACTACGCTAATATACAAGTGATATAATATTATACAGGCTGTAACAAAACAAAGTGATAATACTTTAGAAGCATAGGGTGTGTATAATTATTATGTTATAAGACTTCCGTTATGTAGAGTTCACTGTGAAAGTGGCAGCGTTGAAAGAGCAAATTTTTTTGTGATTTGTATAGGCTAGCGACCTAGCGTCATGAATTTACCCATACAAAAGTTAAAAAAGGTGGCTCTTTCAGCGCTATAAGGGACACATTATAATATACCCAAAAGTATATTATAATGTAGATTTGATCGTCTGTTTCACAACTACCAAGATAATTTAATTTTGATATGTTTTTTTATGACTTAAAGATAGCATCAAAATGATGTGATAATGTTAGCATAATAATATTACTTTATGCTAGTACATTTTACCTAGTAACTATTTAGGAATCTGTGTTACAGTCGTTAATTAATTTGATAAAATGACTTTCAAATTTTACGCCATAATCACTGACAGGGAATTTGAAACTACGAAAGAAATTAACGTGCTTCTTGTCTTTTCTTGTAGAGAGTTAATTACCTCTATACAGTAGACCCCCGCTAATCCGGCGCGCCTTGTAGTCCGACATGCCTATCACTGGTTAATTTAGGTACTTAGATTATTATTTTGCCCAATCTTTTTTAGGTGCATATTTTTTTTTGTTATAATGCATGTAACGGTTATGGTTACAGCTCGCTGACAAGTATCTAGCTATAGGAAAATGATTTGTCGTTCAGATAAAACCTTAACATTATGATTTTAAGGTAGTGTAATGTGTAAAAATATGTATAATATGGAGTACTCTATAAGGGCCAACCCACACGTACTACAACCACACCACGTCGCAACGACAAAATGCCGTCAAGCAGTGGTTACGTATGAGAATGGTGTCGCTGCAGCTTTTTGTAGTTGCGTTATCGTACCGACAAAATATCGACGTGGTTGCGTTGTCGCAAGTAGTTGCGATGTGGTTACGTACGAAAGACAATGAAACGGAGGGGGGGAAGAGCGCGGGCGGTGTGCGCGCACTGTCGTTGCATCGACGCAACGTTGTGTTTGCGATGTGGTCGGTATTACACAAGTGGTCGACAACGACTGCAAAATGTGGTACGTGTGAATAGTCCAGTTCATTTACAATACCAAATAATAATATCTAATATCTATGGACGCTTCACACCACGTCAGTCTAGCCCCGTGCTAAGTACCTGAAGGACTTGTGTTACAGGTACCAGACAACGGAAATATATTTAATACTTTTATACTATACATATATTTAAGATTTTTATTATATGATACACATATTTAATACACATCCATGACCCAGGAACTTTGAAAACTTTTTGTTCCGTCGGCGGGATTCGAACCCGCGACCCCCGGCTTGAGCTACCAACAGCCCACCAACTGAGCCACAGAGGTCGTCAAATATACGCCCGACCACGTGGTGTGGTTGTGGTGTGGTTGTGGTACGTGTGAGTTGGCCCTAATCCGACACAAATCCATGCAAAACGTTTGTCGGATTAAGGCGGGTCCACTGTATATGTGTGTTGTGTAAGTATTCGTAAATTGTAACTGTTTTAGACTCACATGTTGGGCTACAGATAAAGGACCGATTTTAATAAAACTTGGCACCTTAATATAGTACACTTTAGTTTGTTAGCTGGTACTTATAGCAAAGGTTATTCCTATTTTAAGTATCAGTACTTCATTAAGTATGTATTTAGCCACGAACTTTCTAGGCCGGTAGAAATCGACACTAAAAAACCCTAAAATCGCAAAGCATGATGTAGTGCTGCATTTTTGGTATGTTGTTTGGATCAGTTAGGGTGATGTAAATCCCAATTTGCAACTTCGAAAAAGTTGTGCTCGCTGCGCACCACGTGATAAACTGCGAAAATTTTCGACTTTTTTCACTTTTTGCTCTAAAAGTCATAAACTATGCGTTTCCGACAAGTAACATTCACTACATAAATGAAGCTAATTAAATTGGGAACAATTTAAGCCTAACCGCAGCTCTCTAAACCTTAAAACAACTAAGCTGTGGCCCTTCAAAGATGGTCCGTTTTTCCCGAAAATTTAAAAACTTTAGTTTTGCTCCCGTTTGAAGCAAAATATTGGCAAAACCGCTCGTTCTATGAGAAGGTCGTAAAATAAAGTTGTAGTACATTTAATTTTCTTTCATTAGAGCACAGAACAAAGTCTGTGAGACAAATAGTTCACTCACGATATCTGAAAACAAAAAGAGGGTAGAAATAGATTTTTAAAGAATTGAAACAGAAGGCATATAAAATCATAAAAAGGATAATACTTTTTCATTTGCAGGCTAGGTAAATCAACAAAAGTACAAAATTTGGGAAAGTAAAATAAGAGTTTATACGCAAATTGAATGTTTAAGAAGCTGCAGTCACTCGGCGTTTTTTTTTTTGGTTGAGGTTCAATTTCTCCTTCCTCCTCAGGTTTGTCACGTTCCTCTGGTTCGTTAAGCTCTTCACTTTCCTGTTCTTCCTCAGCTTCCTCGGGATCATTATCATCTTCATCTATCAAAATCAAGGCGACGGCAAACGGCAAATATACGTATTCTATGCACTCTGGGACATTTTTGGGTTCTGAGTATTTCTTCTCTCGCACGCTGGATGAAAGACTGTAAAACTTCTTTTGGCATAACTTATGGTACCTGGCATCAGATGCAACGAGGTCAAAAGTAGCTGTAAGACGATCAATGACTTGCCGTCCCCATGTATCACCTCGACGAATGACTGCATCGAGCATTGATTCCACGTCATTGATTCTACTTTGTACACCTCATTTCTGCGTGACTTGGGAAGTTTGTTTTGAAGCTGGAGAAACTCCTCAGAGATTTCCTACGCACAAAGGAAACAAATGCTCCAAAGATTCATAGGGCCCGATGTTCTAGAGGTTGATGGGTGAGGTTGTGGAATTGGATCGCCTCCACGACGCCCACATGCTTCAGTATTATGCCGAGCGGTGAATCTCTTTCTGCAAGCATCGTGAACACTGACTTCGTCTAGCTTTTTCAAAAAAAGTTCATCATCTTTGAGGCCACGCTCCACACTCGAGTTAATTAGAGTTTGGATGCCACGTTTTTTTTACAATTACCACTGTACTGTCACCTTCCTTGAGTGCCAGCCGACACACAAAGCAGACTCCCGGTGGAACCGACATTATTTATATATACTATATTATATACTACTATATTATATACTATATATTATATACTTATGTTTTGATATAATATGCAGATTGTGAGTGATTGTGTTGTGCTTTAATAAAATAAAATTAAATGTACTACAACTGTATTTTACGACCTTCTCATAGAACGGGCGGTTTTGCCAATATTTTGCTTCAAACGGGAGCAAAACTAAAAATTTCAAATTTTCGGGAAAAACGGACCATCTTTGAAGGGCCACAGCTTAGTTGTTATAAGGTTTAGAGAGCTGCGGTTAGGCTTAAATTGTTGCCAATTTAATTAGCTTCATTTATGTAGTGAATGTTACTTGTCGGAAACGCATAGTTTATGACTTTTAGAGCAAAAAGTGAAAAAAGTCGAAAATTTTCGCAGTTTATCACGTGGTGCGCAGCGAGCACAACTTTTTCGAAGTTGCAAATTGGGATTTACATCACCCTAACTGATCCAAACAACATACCAAAAATGCAGCACTACATCATGCTTTGCGAATTTAATGTTAATTTCCACCGGCCTATCCCTATATCATGTCATATTAAAATGAAACTTCTCTACTTTGAGCAAATAAATAACTTTATTATTTATTGAGTTATTTCGTATCATAAGCCATCTTTTTGCGGATAATTTCGCGGAGAACGGTCACCACAGAATCAAATTATGTGGTGACGACGACGACGTGAGCAACTTCTAGTCAAAAATAAAGTGAAAGGTTAGTTCTAATTATATTATACCATAGTTTAATGCTTGTTACATAGTGTTTACATAATGGTGCTACTGTTTAGATGCAGCGTACTTTCAAATTTTTATCATTATTTATTCATGTAAGTATTTGTAAATTACTTAATGATTCTGCTAGGTCGAACTTTGTAATACTTGAACGTAGAAAATATTATTACAAAACAAAGTTTTTGCCAGAAGCATATATTTTAGTATGTCAGTTGTATGGTTGAGTGACGTTAGTTATCTTGTAACGGTAGATTCATTCACAGGTCTACAAGGTTCTTCAAGCGTCATTTGAGACAGACAGCTTTTTCAGACCAGTCCTATCAATGTACTATCAGAGAAGTTGATTCCAAGGCAGATGGGGGACCTACGTAGTTTGGTCGCGTTACGTCAAACTCAGCCGACAGAATATCACAATTAACATTGAATTGACATGATCCGACTAATGACGTAGGTCCGTCAACTGCCTAGGAATCAATTTTTTCGATGGTACATTAATCATCAGTGTCATCCACGTATTATCAATGTACATGATACCGAATGAGAATGATCTACAGTTTTTACAGCAAAGTTCAGAATGAACTATATTTTTTTTGCCAAAATGAAAAATAGAGTAATTTCCACTTTGACAAAAAAACTGTAGATCATTCTGTATTTTATAGAGTAAGTTCCGAAATTTATCCCAGTATACTGATTACTGGGCAGTGGACAGTCCTCATAATGTCTTGAATCCGAGGTCTTAATAACAATATTGATGTGCCACTGCGGTGCGACAACTGACGTATTATTATGGCATCCTAACAAAGTAATAAACTTCAAAGCAGTCGCGTATTTTGCGGAAGGAATCAACAAAATGGCGTCGATTCTAGGCGTCACAAGCACTGGGCAGTATACTGGCTTATATTTCTGAACTTACCCACAGTGAACTATGCCCTTCTCATAGCCATGAAGTATTGAGCAGAAAGTTTAAATAACGATTAAAAAATATAAAATCTTGTGGAAAAAACATTGCAGCTTTCATAATATAGGAACTGCATGCATGACGCAGCTCTCAGAATTACCACAACTGCAAACACTGCTGAGGGAACTTAAATACGGGCTTGTTAATTATATCTTCAGCATATGATAACATACATGCGACAGGCAACAGTATAATAATATGTAACATTTCACTGCAATGCATTATTACTTAAAGCCTGCTATAGACGATCAAAAAATAGTTTGACCAAACCACCATATTATGTGAAACAAAGGAATCTACCAGCATGGTACTTACGACGGGTCCTCTAAAGACTAAGGTGGAAGACTGGCTAAAATATAATAAACGCCGCCATATTGTGTAGTGGCACTTGAGAGAAAGACACGTTCAGGACCTCCTATCAATGCCATCCAAGTATCAAAGGAGGAAATAAAAATTTACTCTGGCATCATTTTGATTGACTGCTGTTTCGTATCCAAGCTCCCAATAGTCTAAGGGTTAAGCCAAACGAGCGTAGTTTGTGAGTTGTGAGTCGCAGAATTTCTGCCGCGTATTTACGCGGCAGAAATTCTGCAACTATCTACTACACTCTCTACTATACTAGATATTTATCTTTTCATACAAATCATGACTCACAAAATTACGCTCGTGTGAATCAAACAGGACTTTTGTATTAAACTGAATGCAGCAGAATTCTGCCGAACCGAAATTCTGCGACTCACAACTCACAAATTACGCTCGTTTGGCTTCGCCCTAAGGGTTAAATCAGTCCGCAACGCGACACGTAGATGCATTTCTAAATTATTTGTATTGAATTGACAGATTCCGTGAGCGTGAGACGTCTTGCAAATCTGTCAAATCCATAAAAATTTAGAAATGCATTTACGCGTCGCGTTGCGGTCTGTCGAATTGAGCTTAAAAACGTGTTGGACATACTAAGTATTATGAAAATTATGTGGTTTGGCTCATTCTGTCCGGAATCATGTCTAGATCATTGTGCTAAAAATTGTATTAGTCTATAAAAAAATAAAATTATAAATAATCGAGGTACAGTTTCGGTAGTCGGATTTTTTTTAGTAAATTTCCTCCTCTTTAAGGATCTTTTTTCAAATTTCAAAAATATATTATAATAAGTATACTTCACGAACAATAAGCTATTAACCAAATACTATTTTTTAAGGTGTTTAATTCATCAAAATTTTTAAAGAGTCTAAATCTTTTGTGAATACGTCTTCCAACCTCCAAGCATAAACTTTATTCAGAACTATAATATTTTATAGGAGCAATAAAATGTCTAGAATTAAAATTTAGAGGATGATTTAAAATACATATAAACGTTGTAACTATTACAGTGTTTTGGACGGTAATAACATTAATATTTAATACATCTCTATATTATAAAAAGTAAAAATAATTGTTAAATTTAAATAACAATTATTATTATTTACAATCACGTGCTTCAATTATTATTATTGCTTAAAATTATGTTTAGTAGTTCAGAAATTGTGATTTTGATTGCCAGAGAATATACAAGAAATTAATAATTTTCCTGTCTCATTACAATTTGTAAAATGCACGTCTCATTCATAAATCATAACATTCCGTAAAATCATTCTCGGAAGAAAACGGGTCTATCAAAAGGAATTTAAAGTACTCCACTTCAACGTTTTCAGATATCCTTTATTTCTGTACAATTTACAACACAAAGCGACTATAATGGGCCTCTCTTTGACAATATGTAATAGTTTTAATGTTAGCAAATAAATCTTTGACGTCAAATTAAGGCTTGGCGGGAGAAAGCGGCGATTTGTTATGTCAAGTTCCCTCTTAGTACAATGACAATCTACCGGCTGACTTTCTACTAACACGGTATTTTTGTTTGGCAATACTATAGATTGGTCATGGCTGGTGCGATTGAAGAGGTTCTGTCGATATTATGTTAATCGTTTGTCAAAATATCGTGCCTTTTCTTTCGTTTATTTGAAGAGTGAAAGAGACAAGACATTTAATAGACTATTCACTTTAACAGGCCTCGGTGAACTTGACTCTTAATCTTTAAAAGCGAAACCGAACGTTTTTGAGATTTGAGTGCTTACTGCTTAGTCAAAATGCTTTCGCCAGTTTCGAAAACGAAGTTAGATTTCAAAAAAAGTATCGGATTTGACATAACGCATCGCTAAGTGTCATGGCTCTTGCGATGCATCATGCAATAAATATCTGGATGACCGAGCTTTGCTTGGCATAAATAATAATCGGACAAGTGCGAGTCTGACTCGCGCTTGTCCGATTATTTAAGGCTTTTGTGAAAATTTCAAGTGCCTACCTGTTGCCATTATTGATATCGAGCAGAAAAGGCCAAAAAAATCACGTTTTTTGTATGGGAGCCTCCCTTAAGAATGCACTTGACTCTAACTTGACTACATACTTAAATCTAGATCTCAAAATCTGTGAGGTCTAGAAAACTGATTTTTTTACACAAGTAACTTAATTTCATGAAGATTAAATGCTCAAGACGAAAACACGATTACTGAAAAAATGCTCGATAGCTACGAATAATAAAAACTAAGGAAAAGTAACTCCGTCAAAAAACATGCTCCACAATACTTGTCAAAAAAGTGTACCTTAGATACACATTTCAATACATTTGCAATATTTAGGTGGCCTTGAGCGGTACTAGGCTGACATTATGATATGACAGATCGAAAAGAACCAAATTTAAAACGGTAATAGTATGGGAGTTACGATTCCTTAGTTTTTATTATTCGTAGCTCGATAGTTTCTTTTTTACAAAAAACCTTGTTTTAGACAAATTTTTGCATGGATCTTCGAAGTTTGCTGTCTTTTCTTTAATATTTTTTAATATCTAAAAAGGCATTCATAAAACCTAAATTTGCTCAAAATACTTTTTTCATAATCATTATAGTTCGTATTTTATTCATAGTAAAACTAGCTTGGCGATGTTTTTCACCTGGCATATGTAAGACGGGCGTGAGTGTGAAGAGAGAAGGACGATGTTTGATTTTTTGGGTCAGTAGCCCTCTTAAATATAAATATGATTTTGTTTTTAGTATTTGTTCTTATAGCGGCAACAGATATTACATAATCTGTGAAAATTTCAAAATTCTAGCTATAGCGGTTCTTGAGATACAGCCTGAAGACATACAGACAGACAGACAGACAGACAGACGGACAGACGGACAGACAACAAAGTCTTAGTAATAGGGTCCCGTTTTTAAAAGCTTTTATTTAACTTGCTCTGTATGTATGTAAGTATGTGTGTTACGGTGGAATTTTGGAACTCAATTTTGAAGTAGATATATTTAACCGATTGAGCTGAAATTTTGCATACGCGTTTAGTTTGGATGACAATGCACGATATGGTATGTGAAATCACTCTAAATCCAATATGGCCGACCATCTAAGATGGCGAAATAATTATTTTCTATGCAGTCCTAACGAGAGAGTAACTCGCAAACGAATGTAATTTCATTCTACATCCAACATGGCGGCTCATCCAAGATAGGGGAATAGTTATTTTTAACGCACTTCTGCAACATGGGTATCAAATGAAAGGGCTCATTGAAAATAACTCGAAAACGAATGTAATGTCATTCTATATCCAATATGGCAGCTTAGCCAAGATAGGGGAATCGTCTTTTTAAAGCACTTCTGCAATATGGGTATCAAATAAAAGGGCTCATTAAGAGTAAATTGAAAAGTAATAGTCAAGTCGTGTCGTGACGTGTCATATCGTGTCGTGTCGTGACGTGACGTGACGTGTCGTGTCGTGTCGTGTCGTGACGTGACGTGACGTGACGTTACGTGACGTGACATGGAATGATGTGACGTGACGTGACGTTACGTGTCGTGTCTTGTCGTGACTTTACGTGACGTCACGTGACGTGACGTGAAATGACGTGACGTGACTTGTCAAATCCAGCCGGGTTTCAGAAAATGCCCGGTTAAATCCGGTCACTTTTGTTAAATGTAATTTAACTTTTTAGTCATGCAGAAATAAACGGAATATAACAACTCGCTAAATATAGATTTTTCAATGGTCAAAGTCGAGTACGATTTCTTAAGGAATTAAGTTAATCAGATTTTAACAAATTCTTGGAACAAAACAAATTACTATCAAACAGACTAAGAAATCTAGCCAGAGATAACTAAAAAACAAAAAATAAATTATAAACAAAAAACTTTTTGAAAAAAAGCTTTTATTTAAATAGTCTAAAAAAAAAATAATAAATTTCTCCTTAAAATTTTTAACTATTAAGTTATAAGCCTCAATATATTATACAATTTGCATGATAATAAAAGCTTGTCGCGACTCGCGAGACTTAACTATCTATCAGTACTTGATAAATTTTATTAAAATAAAAATATAATATCAATTTACTCAGTTAAATTGGTACTTACTAGTTTATTTTCAAATCGAGCGACAAGCTTTTATTATCATGCAAATTGTATAATATATTGAGGATTATAAATTAATACTTACAAATTTTATGGAGAAATTTATTATTTTCTTTTTAGACTATTTAAATAAAAGCTTTTTTTCAAAAAGTTTTTTGTTTATAATTTTACCTTTGGGTACGGAACCCTAAAAACTAAGTGTTGAATACGAGCTTCCACAAAAATGAAAAAAATAGCGGAAAATAAAAACCCATCTGGCCCGAGTTTAGAACTCAAGTTCTCTAGATTCAAGACCGCTTCACTTTTTATCGAGCCACTGTCGTTTGTGACATGATTGCGAAAAGTTTTAATTTTTTTCAAGATATTATATCTGCAACATTTTCAGTGCCTGAAAAATGATTTATCGGGCCCCTAGAAGATCAATTTTATTGCTCAATATCACGTATTGTGCAATATTATTGACCGTCTAGGGTTAATATTGAACGCGCCCGCCAATCAATCTTGTTGTCAAATAACTTGTTCAATAAATATTGAGTGTGATATTGCGCAATAAAAATGATCGTCTACGGGCACGCTAAAATAAAATTTTCTAAAAAACGTCAAAAGAAACCCAATATACAAAATTTCGTAAAAATTGTTCTAGTGCCATTTCCGAGATCGCCGGTATCCATACTTCCATATTAATATTATGAATGTACTGTATCTGTCTGTCTGTCTGTCCGCCTGTCTGTCTTTCTGTCTATAACCTTTTCACGGCTAAACCGCTGAGCCGATTTTACTGTTATTATATATAGTCAATCCCGAAGCTAGCTAAACTGGACGGATATCCGTGTATTATGTTATCCGTGTAACTACACACTAGCCGGATATTCCCGGTAAACATCAATTTGGACGTACGAAGCTTGTCAGGCATTAAAAACTCAATCTTAACTAGTAGCCCGTAACTAAGTTTCGCTAGCATGTCGTTTTTCTCATGAGAATAATACCAGTTGGCAATTTTTTACCCTCGATAAAAAGAGGGGTGTTATAAGTTTGAAGTGTCTGTCTGTCTTTGTGTGTATCTGTCAGTGGCATCGTAGCATCTAAATGGGTGGACCGATTTCAATTTAGCTGTTGTTCTTGTTTTATAGCTGACATGATCGAAAGTGTTCTTAGAGTTCATCATCATCAACCTGCTCAGTGCTGAAAAAATTAAGATTTAAGATTTATATAATTCATGTAAGCAACTTCCAGTAATTTGATGGGTTTAGGTGGGATTTCACCAGGTACACTTAAAACTTCATTTTATAAAACTTTGTTCCCATTGAACGCGTTCACTCGCTGACGTAAATCTCTTTATGTTTCAAATCGATTTCACAAACTTATTATGATTGCGATTAATAGATCTAAGTTTACTTGACGTCACGCGATTATTTTACATGTTTTCATAATTTTGGAGCATTGTCACGTTAATTTAACTACAAAATAACAAGAAACAATACATAAACTAACCAAACGCATGTGTCAAAACTGTCATCTTGACATTTCTTTTGTCTATGTTTTTCGTTCTGTTGTGTCACAGTTTATACTAATACAGGTTCCAACGTGTTTACCATATTATGTAAAACCCCTGTATGTTTTGTGGATCCATACTTAATATTATAAATGCGAAATTGTGTCTGTCTGTCTGTTACCTCTTTACGCCCAAACACCTGAACCTTTAAAAAAACTAGACGACGCCCGCAACTCCGTTGCACTAAAATTCGTTTATCGCGCGGGAACCGTACTTTTTTCCGGGATAAAAGTATCCTATGTCCTTTCCCGGGACTCAACGGGAAAAAAAATTTCAGCAAAATCGGTTCAGCTGTTTGGGCGTGAAGAGGTCAGACAGAAAAACTTTCGCATTTACAATATTTTAATATGTATGTTACCGTTAGAATGCGGAATACGTTAATTTATTCCGCATTCTAACGGTTAGATTACTTACCTAGTTAATCACATTAACTAGGTAAGTAATCTGTAGATTTTCTGATACTTACCATCCGTTAAAGTGTGAAATTTAAACAGAAAAAGCTTATTTTTGCACTTTACCTAGTTAGTTTGCACAGTAACGAATGGTATATTGTTAAATTGCGGAAGACAGTGAACGAAACACTTTTGTTTCGCTCCTCCGCTAATACTGCGCCCTTCTATTCTCGCGTTCGATGATTTGATCTGTTATATTTATCAGTGAAGTGTCATTGAAGCTAAAATTAGATACATATATAATTTTTTTCTTATTATGTCGCTTCGTCTTTGTAACCGTGGCCAGAATCAAATAATGGCGGGAAAAGAATATTCTTGTAACAATATTTAACATCGATTTTCTATTTGATAAAGTCCAGTGTCTAGTTAAAGACTAAGTAAAAGTCAATGCAGTCAAGCAGTCAAGTCGGTCAATTCAGTAAAGTGGTAGACGCTTTACTGAAATTTTTGGTATGGAGTTTAGGACGGAACACAAAAGGCATGTTATGGAAGTTGTATAACTTGCCTACACTTGTGCATGATAACGAATATCTAATGGTTAATATTCTAACAATAAAACACGTTAAAAACCCAGATAACACAATAGGCTACTTGACCTATATTTAATTTCATTGAACTAATGCATATTTCTAGTAGAACTTGGCCTAGGAAACCGTATTTCACCCTTATCATCAAATAATAAAATAAGCCTAGAAAGATTTGTAAAATATATTTTCTTGAATAGTTCAAGTAAAACATCAGTTTTATATATTATCTCCATTTATTGTAGTTGGGAAATGAAATGGCCAAAACTTTTCTCCAAAAGTGTTCTACATGACAAATGATTTCTAAATTCTTTTCTAATTTTTTGGCACTATTAGACTCGAACGCTTAGCACATAAAACTTTTTTCAATAAAGAAAGTATAAAAATACAAAAAACATGACGTCACACTATGGCGGCACAATGGCGGGCAGTGTTTTCGGCGCCATATAAAAGGCATATTTTTGAATCAACATTTTTATGGGTTTCTGTTTGTGTTTTAAACTGTTTAAAATATTAAAATACTATTGTGTGAAAATGGATGATTAAGAAGCGTTTAGAATGAAGAAAAAAAGTAGGTCAAGTAGCCTATTTTAGGAAATAAATACAAAAACACAACGTCATTCTTTCACATTCCCGGCAAAACTCTCCCTTCGTTTATGTCCTACAAAACATTGACTTAAACTGGTCAACCTTAGAGTGTTTTTATTGGGTTTTTTTCTAGTAATATTTTATCAGTGTAGCAACATTTTAGCTAAAATTTAATATTTTATTCCTTTGTAATATTATAAACATTATATTATATAATTCCCTACAACTAAATAACATGTTTTATTTAAACAAGAACCTGTTTTATGCAATTTACTGTGTGCATGATCGTTAGTCTGCAGATTACCTAGGTACTTATTCTGCAGATTATCGAAGTAATGTAAGAATAGTACCAACTTTTTGCACTTTAACTGACTCACTCAGATAATCTGCAGAATACCTTGTTAATCTGCACTCTAACTGGTTTACGCAAATTAACGGTAATTGTGAACCCTCAAAATTATTTGTTCCAAATATAGAACAGAATGCTTTAAATGGCGTAAATAAATCTCATAATGCTCGCAAATCCGGCTAAAAGCGGATATAATACCACCAAATCCTAACTCATATTATATTCATAAGGGTTACGAGGGCGGCACTGAAAATTTCGGGAATCAAGGAAGTGACACAACATTACTATTTAAAAATGTATTTATTGCTTTTCGAAGTATTCTCCGCGAAATTTGACATATTTTTGCATACAATGGAACCAATCATTGAAGCAACCATTCCATTCGGAAGTTGGGGTCTCCAAAATGGCCGTTTTGGAGGCGTCTACAGCTTCTTCAGGTGATGAAAATCTTTGACCACGCAATTTATTCTTTATTTTAGGGAAAGTATAGAAATCATTAGGGCTTAGGTCGGGGCTGTACGGCAGATGGTCTAATAATTCTATGTTTTCTTGCTCTAAAAACTCTTTTGTTCTGTGCGCGGTGTGAGAACTCGCATTGTCATGATGGAGGATGATAGTAGTCGTAACGTGGCCGGTTTTGGAGACAAACGTGGCCACCATTTTTTTTGCAACACTCCGTGAACGAACAATTTTTGTTGGCTTTAACTCATTTTCGAACACCCAAACTCGTGACTGGTTTTTTATTTCGGGTTCGTACGTGTATACCAGGATTCGTCACCTGATACGATGTTTACATACAGCATTTGAGGATCCTGCGTGAAATCTTTCGAGAGTTCTGACGCACCAAGTAACGCGAGTCGCTTTTTGCTCTTCACAGAGCAAATGTGGTATCCATCGGGAAAACAACTTTTTTAAACCTAATTGTTCATGCAAGATTATTTGTATTTGACTCATGCCATTGTCTAAAGTTGCCTGAATTTCGCGGTATGTTACATGTCGATTTTCCTCAATCAGCTTACGCACAGCATCAACGTTTTCTTGGGTGACTGCAGTTTTTGGATGACCTTGACGGGGATCACCACTGAACTTGACACGTCTACGTTGAAATTCGGCAAACCAGCAATAAATTGTGGTTTTGGATGGGACTTCATCACCAAATGCAGAAATCATCCGGTCAACACACTGTTTTTGTGTTAAACCACTTTGAAATCCTACTAATATTATAAAGGCAAAAGTATGTATGTATGTATGTGTGTATGTATGGATGTATGGATGTTTGTTACATTTTCACGCAAAAACTACTGAACGGATTTTAATGAAACTTTAGAATAATATTGGTTATACATCAGAATAACACATAGGCTGCAATTTTAACCGACTCTCAAAATGGAGGAGGTGTTATGTTCGTTTTTTTTTAAGTTCAACGATTACTTCGCCGTTTGTGAACCGATTTTCAATTTTTCTTTTGGTGTCTTGTTTAGTCGTTGAGAAAATGGAATTGACTCGAGAAAATTCTAGAGCGATGATTTATTATGAACTAGCTGTGCCCCGCGGTGTTACCCGCGGTTTAAGTGATATATAATAAAAGACTATGAAAAGTACCAATAATAGGGTCAAAACGGGACGATACATGGTTCCATAATGATTTATGGTAGTGATGATGATGATGATACATGTAATTTGCATAGTAGCATATGCTTTCCGTTCTTAAAACAACGTCGAAACTCCCAAACTTGTATCTATAAAGAGTCAGGAGTTCTCTCAGCACCTTCCGAACCATGGTATACCTTGGTGCAAAATCTTGCTTGTTGGTAGCATATGCTTAGAATACTGCTCACGAAACCGAAGTCACCACATGTTTCCATATAAATTTTGAGGAGTTCCCTCGATTTCTTATGGATCCCTTCATCAGGTCACCACTTTTATAAATATGGTACCAAATTGGGATGATAACCTATACACCATAAGAAAAATTTTGAAAATCAGTTCACAAACGGCGGAGTAATCGTTGAACATAAAAAACGAACATAACTCCTCCTCCATTTTGAAAGTTGGTTAAAATTGTAGCCTATGTGTTATTCTGATGTTTAAGCTATATTATTGTAAAGTTTCATTAAAATTCGTTCAGTAGTTTTTGCGTGAAAGAGTAACAAACATCCATACATCCATACATACATACATACATACATACATACATACATACATACATACATACATACATCCAAACTTTCGCCTTTATAATATTAGTAGGATTTTATGGGTAGAAATGTAACCCATAATTTCGAGAAAGTTTGGGAGTAGGGAATATATTTTTACGCGATATTTAAACTATCGTCACAGAATATAATTTATATTTGCTATCGTTTAGCCTTTCCAGAATTCAAAATATCGTATTACCTGATTTCATGAAATCGGTGACGTGCTGATTCAAATTAAGAGCGACAAGTTTTTGTATAGTAAACAAATTGATAAAAAAGTATTATGACTATTACAGGGTGTAACAAAGCTAAGTGATAATACTTTAGGATGTGTACGCGTGGGGGCGATACCGGTCCGTCCACGTCGTGTCCCTGGGCACCTCCGCCGTGCCATCGTAAGTGTTTTCACGGTGACACGGGAGGGGTGGCTGAACGCCGGTATGTGTGTTTGTGTGTGTAATTCTGTGTGTGCATGTGAGATGGATGGGCCTGTGGGCCCCGAAGCCGAAGTTCTGTGCCCGGCGATAGGCTGCATGACTACTGGGTGTTTAGGTCACTAGGGCACAAAGGTCGACCCAGCCTTAAATGGGGAACAAAACATGGAAGGTACGCATGCGAAAAATACTCCCAGGGTGGGTTCCGGCGACGCCGGGGAATCCCACACTCCCGCTTCGGCGGGGGATCGGGCCAGGTATACTGGGGGCCCTAAGCATGCTGTAGAGGAAAATGACAACTTCGGCATTAATAAGGAACATGATTTGCACAATGAATTGGTTGCTTTGTCGACGTCACGCGTTGGTCCGGGACCGATGCCCCTCACCGCACCGGAAGCGGACTTAACGGCGACCAGGAATGACGAACCTATGCTTACACTACGGACACCGATTGTCCAGCTTGAGGGGATAGAGTTGACGGACGGATCGCGGTTGACGACCCCCGCGCCGTTATGAAGTAAGAGCTCCAAGAAGGGGGGACTCAAGAACGTTTTGGGGGAGTTGCGGACTTCTGATGGGGCTTCGGCTTCTGCGCAGAACCGCAGTAAGAAGGCGACCTATGGCCAATCTGTGTCAGAGGATAGGTTAGAAGGTGTTTGTGCGTCGGGGATGGAGAGTAATGCTGATGTGTTGCGTGACGTGTCACGTGATGTGTCACGCAATGTGTCGCGTAATGTATCACGTGATCCCTCCCTAGACCGACTTACGATCAGGGGTGGCATCACCGTTGAGGAGATGCTGGGTCGCGATTGGTCGTACTCGGAGTCGGAGTCTGGTCCAATAAAGCGCCGTCTTGAGGACTTTGGGGCCGCAGCGGATAAGTTGGCCAAGCCCAAGCGCGGCAGGGTGGGGGTACGGCGGGTAGACAATCTACGTCTCGCCCTGCAGTTAGGGATACGTCCGAGGATGCTGGAGAGACTGATATAACGGCCTCTCTTAACCGTAGGGCCTACAGTAGGTCAAATGTAGAGCCCATTGATGTTGACGCGCTCCCCCCTGGTCCCCTGGATTTTGATCCGGACCAGATGGGGATTGAGGACCTAAAGACGGCGGCAGAAGACGGCATCAAGGAGATCCTGGGCTTGACCGGTCGGAGTACGAACCTGAAAGGTGGCTATTCTAACAAGATCCGTCGGGCTGCAGGAGTTGTTAGAATGGTCCTCGAGACCTTGACCTCCCGTTCTGAAGCTGAAGAGACTCGTCGCCTTAAAGCCGACAATAGTCGTTTGAAGCGAGAGGTGGCGATTCTCCGGGAGGAGGTCCGTGCATACCGGAGGGATTTTGAGAAGGCCAAGAAGGAGGCAGCCCAGAAGAAGAGTCCGAGTCCAATGTCTAGCGAACAGCTGGGTGTCTTAGAGGCAAGTATCGCGAGGCTGGTCGGAAACCTGGTTGATGGCAGACTGGCATCATTAGAGGACAGACTGTTGCCTTCTGTTGTTGTCCGTCCTCCACTTGCGTCTGACAACACCAGGATCGCGAAGGAGACCTGGGCTGCAATTGCGCGGCTAAGAAGGCCCCAGTTGAGCGACCGATGTCTCCGGTCATGGCCCTTCCTCGGATGGAGGTACGGGCAGAGAAGGTGGCGCAGCGATCTGCAGGAAGGGAAGATTTCCCTCCGCTCTCTGTTCGTCTCGATAAGAGGCCGGCTCCAACCTCTAAGAAGGGCAAAGGGAAAGGGAAAGGGCAGAAGGAAGCACAATGGTCCAACTTCGGCCCCTCCACCTCCAATGTAGAAGAAAGGAGGGTGGCCCCGCAACAGAATTTGCAGGCACCAGCCACAAAGAAGCAGGCTGCAGATGCGGCAGTTGCAAAGGCTCCGGCTGCAATTGCTCTGCCTACTGCAGATGCCGTCACCAGAGAGGCGTGGTCGACGGTGATAGGAAGAAAGAAGCCGAAGAAGATGCACCCCAGTCCAAATTGGCCAAAGGTGCAAAATTGACACTGCCTTCTTCTTCGGCAGTTGTTGTAAGGTTGCGCCCTGAAGCTGCTCAAGCCGGGGTCACGTATGGTGAGGTCCTCACCAAAGCCCAGCTCAAAATTGGAAGTGTGAGGGAGCTGGGCATCGGGCCCCTAAAAATAAGAAGTTCGGCCACAGGGGGCCGTCTTATTGAGGTACCAGGACGCTCCAGTGGAGACAAGGCGGATGTCCTGGCTAAAAAGCTGTCGGAGGTGCTAGCTGATGTCGCGGATGTTGTCAGACCGGTCAAAACAACTGGTTTTAGGCTGACTGGCCTGGATGACACCGCAACTCAGGAGCGGATTCGGTCGGCGGTTTCGGTCGAGGGTGGTTGTCCTCTGGAGCAGGTCTGGGTTGGGGAAATAAACCGCGGCCCACTTGGAAGCGGCTTTTCCCGCATGACATGCCCTGTGGCGGTGGCCAAAAAGCTACTGCGGCAGGGCTACTTGGTTGTCGGATGGAGTAAGGTCCGGTTGTAGCATGAGGGGACTCGCCCCATGCACTGTTTTAGGTGTCTGGGTCGGGGACACACTGCTCCTTTATGCCCCTCAGATAAGGACCGTCGAGACTTATGCTATAGGTGCGGGCAGCCAGGCCACAGAGCGAAGGACTGCACAGCTGCCAAGGCTCACTGTTCAGTGTGTGCGGAGGCTGGTAGGAGGGCTGATCATGTCATGGGGACAAAGGTTTGTAACCCCTCATCAGTGCGCGGTAAGGTTTCCCTGCCCCCTCGTTCGTCGGGAGCGGTTTCTTCGGTGGCGCCAGAGGCTGAGAATTGAGATGTCCGAATAATGCCTGGACGTCTCAGCTTCTTACAGGCCAATATAAATCACTCCGCCGCGGCTCAAAATCTTCTCTTGCAGACCATGGTGGAGTGCGGCATTGGCTTAGGCATTGTGTCGGAGCCCTATTACGTGCCTCCCCAACCACATTGGGCGGGTGATACTTTGGGCTCCGTAGGGCTGGTTATTAGATCAGGTGCAGGACCCTCTCTCATACCCAGAATGAGAGGGGATGGATATGTGGTGGCTGTTTGGGGGGAAGTCCCTATCATCGGAGTGAACTTAACCGTAATTTAGCGGCCCTAGAACAATTCCTCGATGTTCTAGGGCCCCTAATTAGGCGGCTTGCCCCTCTCCCCGTGATCGTGGCGGGAGACTTCAACGCCAAGTCCTCAGCATGGGGGTCTCCGGTCACGAATCCAAAGGGAAGGGAGGTGAAAGAATGGGCGGTGGCGGCGGGACTGTCCCTTATAAATAGAGGGACTGTCCCTACCTGCGTGCGACAGACGGGATTTTCAATGGTGGACTTAACGTTTGCCACTCCTGTCATCGCACGCCGGGTGGAAGGTTGTAGAGTTGAAACGGAGGTGGAGACGCTCTCGGACCATCATTACATTAGGTTCGAGGTGTCTCCAGCCTCCACATCGAGTCCGGCGTCGTCGTCTGGGGGGCGTAGCAGGTTCCCGCGTTGGGCGATTACCAAGCTCGACCGGGAATTAGCGGAAGAGGCGGCCATAGTCGGCCGCTGGAGTCTGCCGTCTTTCGAGGGAATGGGGGTAGACGAGATGGCTGGTTGTCTCGGTAACACGCTAACGAATGTATGCCGAGCGGCCATGCCTCGAGTTTGGGGTTGTCCTCCTCCTCAGAAGGCGGTGTACTGGTGGTCGACCGAATTGGCCGACCTCCGTGCTGCCTGTAACGCGGCGCGACGTGCTTATGTTCGCAGCAGGCGGCGTCGTCCCCAAGACGTTGAGCGGGATGGCCGACTCTACAGGGTCTACCAAGCTAAAAGGCAGATCCTGCGGTCGGCCATTAGTCGGGCCAAAGAGCGAGCGTGACTGGAGCTGGTTGAGGGGTTGGAAAATGAACCATGGGGCCAAAAATACAAAAGGGCGCGAGATAAACTTCGCGCACAATCGGCCCCACTGACGGAGACGCTCCAACCGGACCTGCTGGGGAACATCGTCCGGGATTTATTCCGTGACCCCCCGGCGGGTTTCGTTACACCGCGGATGGCCCGACAGACGCCGGGCTCGATGGAGGAGGGTGTTCCGCCACCCGTCACTGACCTGGAAATGGAGGAAGTTATGCTCCGCCTCCGTAGTAGGAGGAGAGCGCCTGGTCCGGACGGGGTGCATGGTAGAGTTCTCTCCATAGCTCTCGTGCACCTCGGAGAAAGCCTTCGGGAATTATTTAACCGCTGTCTCCAGTGCGGTCAGTTCCCGAAGGCGTGGAAGGAAGGCCGCCTTGTCCTGCTACCGAAGGGCGACCGGCCACCGGACAGTGCCTCGGCGGTGCGGCCGATTGTATTGCTGAATGAGGTGGGCAAGGCGTTTGAACGCATCATTGCCTCCCGCCTTGTTCAGCATTTAGAAAGAGGTCCCGGACCCAGACTGTCAGATGATCAGTTCGGGTTTCGGGCCGGTCGGTCGACCGTCGACGCCATAGGGCGCTTAAGGTCAGTGACGTTGGAGGCGGAACGCAGAGGGGAGGTGGTGGTGGTGGTGTCCTTGGACATCGCCAATGCCTTCAACAGCCTCCCTCACAGCGTAATACGGGAGGCACTCGATTACTTTGAGGTGCCTCCGTATCTCGGGAGGCAGTTGAACGCGTACCTCTCCGACAGGGAGATACTGTACGAGGATAGGTCGGGGTCCTTAGTAAGGGTGGAAGTCGATTGCGGCGTTCCACAAGGTTCGGTTCTGGGTCCGAACCTCTGGGACGTTGGCTATGACTGGGCCCTGTGGAAGGATTCTCCTTCCCGGAATGGACTTCGTCTGCTATGCAGACGATAAGTATATCACATTCCGGGGAAAGACGTATAGGGAGGCTGCGCGGCTGGCTGAAGAGGGGATAAGCCTCGTTGTCAGCCGCATTGAGCAGCTTGGGCTTCGGGTTCGCATGGAGAAGACCGAACCCTGCTCTTCCACGGGCCAGGGAGGAAAGGGCCCCCACCGGGTGCACGTCTCCTTGTCGGAGAGTCGGAGGTCAGGGTGAGTTCAACACTCAAATGTCTTGGACTCATCCTGGACGGGAGGTGGACCTTCCTTCCGTCCAGGATGAGTCCACACTTCCAACAGCTGGGACCGAAGATCGTGAGGGCGGCGTCAGCGCTGGGTCGGGTCCTGCCGAACATAGGGGGGCCCAGCGAAGCCTGCAGGCGGCTGTACTCCGGGGTCTGCCGGAGTATAGCCCTGTACGGTGCTCCAATTTGGGCGGATTCCCTCACCGTCCGTAATAAGGCCCAGCTGCGAAGAGCGCAGCGGGTCATATCGGTGAGGGTTATCAGGGGGTACCGTACGGTCTCCTGGGTGGCAGCCACTGCTCTGGCTGGAGATCCCCCGTGGGAGCTCGTGGCTATGGTGCTCGCCGAGGTGCGCCTCTTTGTTTCACAGAGAGGAGGTCACTTTTCTTGAGTCACAATATGTAAGTATGTATGTATGGATGTATGGATGTTTGTTACTCTTTCACGCAAAAACTACTGAATGGATTTTAATTAAACTTTACAATAATATAGCTTATAAGTACGTCAGAATAACACATAGGCTACAATTTTAACCGACTTTAAAAATGGGGGAGGTGTTATGTTCGTTTTTTTATGTTCAACGATTTCTCCGCCGTTTGTGAACCGATTTTCAAAATTTTTTTTTTTGTTGTATAGGGTATCATCTCAATTTGGTATTATATTCATAAAAGTGATGGCCTGATGAAGGGATCCATAAGTATTCGAGGGAACTCCTCAAAATTAATATTATGGAAACATGTGGTGACTTCGGTTTCGTGAGAAGTATTCTAAGCATATGCTACTAACAAGTAAGATTTTGCACCGAGGTATACCATGTTTTGGAAGGTGCTGAGAGAACTCCTGATTCTTTATAGATACAAGTTTGGGAATTTCGGCGTTGTTTTAAGAACGGAAGCCATATGCTACTATACAAATTATATTCATCATCATTATCATCATCATCATCATCACTACCATATTATACCATGCATCGTCCCATGATTATGAGCCTATTATGAGCCTATTATGACCCTATTATTGGCACTTTTCCATAGTCTTTTAGGTCGAGACTCGAGTTTGTCAAGCTATTTAAAAATATCTATACTAATATTACAAACCTGAAGAGTTTGTTTGCTTGAACGTGCTAATCTCAGGAACTACTGGTCCGATTTAAAAAATTATTTCAGTGTTAGACAGCTCATTTATCGATAGGCTATATATTATCACGCTAAGAATAGGACCGAAGAGGAGAAAAGAGGAAAATGTGGAAAAAACGGAGAAAAATATTAGAAAGGGTTTCTCACGAAACTCCTGGAGCAATTTTTATGGCAATATTTGGCACAGATATTGAGAAGACCACGTGAAGGGACATATTAAGCTATTATTTTGCGGAAAAATGTACGGTTTTCGTAAAATTCCTAATTTACGCGGGCGAAGCCGCGCGGGACTTCTACTATAAAATAATTGTAAGTATGGATTAAAATGGTATATTGTGTCTGAATAATATGGATGAATCGAAAAACCTTAAAATAAATACTATGCGGACTGCGGTAGACTACATTCATACTGGACCATCCGAATCGTGTTCACAGTTCACACACCCAATAAAGTGATTATATTATTATATGTATATAAGAAATTATTATTCATAATAATCCCTTTACTAACATAATTGCTTTCACAAACGTTGGCAAAGAAATTGTACTTTATACCTACCTAACTGTACTAAAATCTATTTGGTAAAGTTTGGATAGATGTTATTTTATTTTAATATCAGTTTTCGCAATATTCAATAATAAAATAACTTTATATTTAACTAGAAGATTCGTTTAAATGGCCTGCCTACTAAAAATTTAATGATTACTAACAGTTAATTAATACGTTTACGATTTCAAAACGTTACCGCACTCCAAGTGATGAGTCCACCATATGATATAACATAAATTAATGTAATAAGTATTATATAACTTTCATAATTTATTATAGTATAACACTAAACTATGTAGCCCGCAACTTGTGCGGTTTTTTTTTGCTACTGTTACTGAAAAAAAGGGGATTAAATAAAATATGCACATGAGAAATACATTTTTAAAGAGATTGTCAACAAAACAAAATATGACGTATTGAGGATTGGCTTGAGGAACTTTACATTTAAAAACCAACGGGCCCTTAAATTTTTCAAATTTTCCACGTACCTAATTTTTGATTTTTTTCCGTAACAACATAGGAATGTTGTTTTTTTAATTTTTTTATTGTAATGTCGGAGGACCGACATTAAAAAAAAAGAAATAAAAAAAAATAATTAGCAAAATGGGTTCAGCCATTCTCGAGATTGAGATACAGTCAAAATTGATGTGAAATTCTACGCTTCGTTATTTTGATTACAGCATAGATCCCATATTAAAGTATGCTTCGCAAAAGAGAAATTCAGATGGCTGGTAATAGGCGTGACGAAAAATTTTTTTCTTGTTGGTAAGTGAAGGACCTTTTAAAAATAGAAATATCAGTGAAAAAATGACTCTGATAGCATAAAAACTCTCCAAGATATCACAATTCAAAACTCACATAAAATAGACCTTCCCAAAATGCTCCATACAAAATGTCAGCTAACTGTGACGTCACGCCTAGCTAGTTTGTTCGATAGGTATGTTAAATATTGAGTTTATGAAAGTGGTTTCGTAAGAAAAAATGTTAAAAATTGCATAACTTATGGAATGGTATACAAAAATTAAGGAATTTTATAAAAAAAATATTCGACTTGACTTAACTTGACGAAAAAACTTTGAAACTCAAAACAAAAAAAAAAAAAAGTTATGAAGCTGAAATTTTGGGAATACCTATTTTTCATCGCTATGTCTTTATTTTATTTAAAAAATCAGCTAATCTTTGACCTTGTCGTCATCCATATTGTATTATCCACTCTATTATGCAATTTTAGACTTGTGGTAATATGGTCAAAAACCGTGTTTAGCACCTCTCTGTCAACAACAGAACCCATTAATAAAATCTTAGAAAGTTTTATTACACTTCCTCGAAATTTCTTGTAACTTTCTCAAACATTTCTTTATTTATTTTACGAAAATTGTGGGCGCAATTTCCGGAAAACTTATTACATAGCATTTGTTTTAAAAGTTATGTTTGTGATTTTATGATAACTATTGTTATTTTAAATGGCAATGTCTGTCTGTCTGTCTGTCTGTCTGTTACCTCTTCACGCCCAAACCCCTGAACCGATTTTGCTGAAATGTAGTATGGATAATGGCGATACTTTGAGTCCCGGTAAAGGACACAAGGATACTTTTTATCTTGGGAAAATATACGGTTCCCGCGCGATAAACGAATTTTTGTGCAACAGAGTTGCGGGCGTCATCTACTGCAGTACAAGTGTAGTTTACATTGGTGTTCGTGTGATTATACATTTCAAGTTACATTACAATATTATTTTCTTTGTAAACATCCAGCTTGTGATAATTTAGTCGTAAAATCCTGAAGAGGATTGAGCTCGGATGGATGAACAAACGCAAGCTGCTTTCCCGACTTAAATAAGCTCCTCTATATGAATTTTACTGGCATGAGTGGCACTACAACAAACGTTTAGAGTCATTTTATTCGGAATTTTCAAAAGTGAACCTTAAATCGTCGGAGTTAAGGTCGTATTTTAGGTAGAACAACTTTTAACGGAATGTAATGCATCCGTTTATACCCAAGAGCCAACGACAGCCAGATTTTCGTCATTTTGTAATAGCTGAAAGTTTTCCTGTATACGACCTCTATACAGAGTGTAACAAAACTGAGTGATAATACTTTAGGGTGTGTATAGTAGAGTAACTTTTTTAAATCCATGAGTCCATGACGCTCCGGGCGGTTGCCCATACAAATCACAAAAAATTGGCTCTTTCAGCGCTGCTACTTTCACAGTGCACTCTATACAAGGGACACATACACACCCTAAGCAAACGACCAGCAACTTTGAATTTTCGGTCGTGCTCCAAAACTCCATATAGTTAGGGAAAGGAATAGGGGATTTCGCGACAAGCTCGAGCGTGTCAGATGAAACTTGTATAGGCTTCCAACATGTGTGTAGTTATCATTTATAGAAATCAGATTTCTCACGTGGTGGGTTAAAAAAAGGTATTTTCGAATATTAAAATGTTATCGGATCTGTCAGAATAGGGGATGTTTAATATACCCCAAAGAAGCTTCCATGTAAAGCACTGACGATTCAAAGGTGAGGTAAGCCTGTAGGGACATTTTAAAATATAAAAAATAAAGCCTTAATAATTAACCTAACTAAGCTTCGCATGATATTTTATGTTGCACTAAACTAAATGATTTAGTCCTTGTTGTCTAAAATCTCGTTATAATTTACCTAATAACCAATAATCTGAATATATTCTCTTTTTCATATTCAGTTTTACCTGTTGTAAAAAACCTACTAGTTCTCCATGTCGCTCGAGTGACTACACGAATAGCACCCTGGGCTCCCCTAAGTTAATAGTTGCTGGTCGTCCTACCTCTATAGGGGTCATATACAGGAAACTTTCAGCTTTTATAAAATGATGAAAATCTGGCTGTCGCTGGCTCTTGGATTATTTCCTTATCTATGTGTACGCAGACTCGAATAAAGTTTTCAAAATGGAAGTTATACTACAGTAAAAACTGTTTGAATAGAAAACTGATAATGGATATTATTATTTATTTTATTGGTGGTCAAATTGTACCAACAGCACAGGGCTTCTGAGCTGATAATCTATATAATATAGTCTTGAATAACAATTTCACATTAATAAGTATACGTTTTTATTGCAATTTTAGTGTTGAATTAATATTATAGTATTATCAGAGAAGTTGATTCATAGGCAGATTGCGGACCCGCGTAATTTGGTCGCTTCATGTTAAACTTAGCCGACAGTTTATAACTAGTATTGAATTGACATAATCCGACCAAATGACGTAGATCTGTCAACTGCCTATGAATCAATTTCCTCGATGGTACTTCAAGCGACTTTTTGAGAGCCTGAAATCACAAAGATGACGTTTCAATTTAACAGTGTTGCTTGCACCAAAACTTTAGGCGCTCAAGTCTAAAATATGGAAATTTCGAATTCGTTCATCGCGCGATAACCGTACATTTTTTCTGGATAAAATCTATTTTATGTCCCGGCACTCAAGGTATCCGCAAACTAAATTTTATTAAAACCAGTCCAGCTTCATTAAATGCGGTTTAAGCGGTTTAAGTGTGAAGAGGTAACAGACAGACAGACACACTTTCGCATTTATAATATTAGTAAGGATATAATGGCAGCTTAACTTAATAATAATATATCTATGGACGCTTCACACCACGTCAGTCTGGCCCCGTGCTAAGTACCTAAAGGACTTGTGTTACGGGTACCACTTACCAGACAACGGAAATATATTTAATACTTTTATACTATACATATTATATTTAAGATTTTTATTTATGATACACATATTTAATACACATCCATGACCCAGGAACTTTTTTTTGAAAACTTTTTGTTCCATCGGCGGGATTCGAACCCGCGACCCCCGGCTGGAGCTACCAACAGCCCACCAACTGAGCCACAGAGGTCGTCAATAATAATATGGTGGATTGTTAATTACATGCTAGCACCGATAAATTATTCAAAACAAGCAACATCATTTGGAGAGTTTAACACTACAGTACACGCGTGGACTACCATGGTAGACCAGGGTCACTTTTTCAGCAATATTTTTGTAGTTAAGCGCGCTAGAAACTTGCTATTCAATATAATCCTCGTTTGATAAATTTGAGAAAACCTCAGTAACTCCTGTGACTGCACAGTTGATCGAAATAATAGTTATTTAGCATCAAAAACGCTGGACTACCATAGAAGTCCGCGCGAGTATTGGTGTACTAAATTCAACCATATATGTTTTTTTTAATTATTGATTTAAAACGTTTTTATTGTTTATGATTATATATTTTATGCATTCGTACTAAAATACATTTATGATTATTTGATTACAAATACTAAAATTTGTTTTTACAACCAAAACTTAGCGCCATCAGTGTCGGTTTTCTAATTTCCTCGTCAGGCTTTTGATGTAAGTTTTGAGATGGAAAATTGTGATTTAAGTTGGCTACTGTAACTAAATTACCGATCAAGAGTAATACAAATAACAAATATTGACCAGTTTTGTAAACCCTAGTCTAGGAGTCACACTTGTATGAAAATGAATTAATCCGGTGACTTCTGAAGTTTAGGGTTGCTTATTCTTAGAAAAAAATAATAAATGGAAGAAATAACTTATAAGTATATATAAGTAAAGTTCAGTTTATTACTCGACTACGGCAAAGCAAAAGGAGTGTTATGATTTTGACAGGCTATGTATGTATGTATGTATGTTCATCTGTTCCCTCGTAACTTCTAAACTACTTATCAGAATTCGACAAATGACATATCATTAGAAGCGTCTTAATTGTCCGCTGGTTATAGGCTATATGGGGTTTCACAAAATCTAATGTGGCGCCCTCTAGCGGACAAAACATACAGAGTAAAAAAATAAAGTTAAGATAAATATTTGTTTATATAAATGTTTGGTATAATTTGAAAGCGCTTTACTTGTACATTTTGAATATATATATATATATATATATATATATATATATATATATTACTAGCATTCGCTTGTGACTTTACCTGTATTCATGGGCTGATTGCATATAATTCACACATACAATTTATTATTATTATTATTATTAATTCACATCTTTTCGTTCATAGCTTCTTTACTACTTATCAGAATAAGACCACTGTAGTACCATTAGAAGGGCCTTGATATTCTTTTGGTGATGAGCTAGAAAAATTGTCACCAAATTTAGTATTGCGCCCTCTAGCGGACAAAAAAAGTTCTATGTTAAGATAAAATTATTAGCTCATCAATTTAACTTTTGTTAATATTATGCGCCACAATTAATATAATATATAATATCTATGGACGCTTCACACCACGTTAGTCTGGTCCCGTGGTAAGTACCTGATGGACTTGTGTTACAGGTACCAGACAACGAAAATATATTTAATACTTTTATACTATACATATATTTAAGATTTCTATTATATTATACACATATTTAATACACATCCATGACCCAGGAACTTTGAAATCTTTTTGTTCCGTCGGCGGGATTCGAACCCGCGACCCCCGGCTTGAGCTACCAACAGCCCACCAACTAAGCCACGGAGGTCGTCAAAATTACACTTTAACACCAAAATAGTACAAATAATAAAAAGTAAAAAAACTAAAACCCACCTACGACAAAAAACGACGCTGAAAAGTATAAAACAAGATTTTCAGAATACTGAACTGAAAAAAGTTGCTAATGTAATTGCAAGTAAATGGACACAGTAGACTCTACCAAGATGCCTTCGTTGTAAATTGACAATAATGTCATACAATACTATTCTGAAGTATGCAATATTCACTATGTAGAGATAAATCTTCATGTTTGGAAAGGCGTAGTCACACGTTTGACGTTACATATACCTACCTACCGTAGCACTTTGACAACGTGTGTTGTAGATTCACGAAAGGAATACACCTGTTTGTTTTAATGAATACGATTTTTGTCACATTTTCACAATTCACAAATTTGTTGATATTTCAATAATTTAATAAATTATTAAATACTTTTTGGTTTTAAAAGTAAGTTAATTAATTATATTTTTTTATTTATTTGTCATTTTAATAAAATAATAATAATTATGAAAACAATCAAGATTTTTAGATGGCCTACCATGGTAGGCCACGCGAGTACCCGTGTAAAAAAACCGGCCAAGTGCGAGTTGGACACGCCCGTGAAGGGTTCCGCAGCATCAATAAGGTTTATTTTTATGAATTTAAAAGGTTTTTGATTTATATTTCAGTTGATTTAATGAAAGTTATATTAAGGTTTACCATTCATGACGTATAAAAAAAAACTACTTGCTAGATCTCGTTCAAACCAATTTTCGTTGGTAGTTTTTATAGTAATAATAATAATAATATCTATGGACGCTTCACACCACGTCAGTCTGGCACCGTGCTAAGTACCTGAAGGACTTGTGTTACGGGTACCAGACAACGGAAATATATTTAATACTTTTATACTATACATATATTTAAGATTTTTATTATATCATACACATCCAGACCCGGAAACATTGAAAACTTTTTGTTCCGTCGCACAGTGGATCGAATCGAGGATTTCGGGGACATAGGGACCGACTTTTGTTTTTCAAATTTTTATTTATGCCAATGGGTAGAGCTAATTAATGTTAACAAAAGTTATTCTTTGCAATTTTTTCTTAGGCTTATTATTTAAGTACAAAAAAACATATTTTTAAATTTCTTGTATGGAAAAACATATATAATCCCAAATTTTTGCCAAGTCCTGATAGATCCCGCGGTCAAACCTTTTTTTTCTTATATTTTGGCTACATTGCTAGTATTATGTACCATAAATGTGTGCCCAAAGTTGCAACCTTGCCAGAAATAGAGGTGAGAAAATTATAAAAAAAATTAATTAGTAACTATTGACTTTTCTAGTTTCTAAAATTATTGTAGGAACTTTTCATGCAAAAAAATCATTATTCTAGTAAAATAATGCTTAAAATTACTTAAAATAAAAAAAACTCGATGCCATGTAAATATTATCATCAAACATTAACTTGTAGGTAACTAATCCGTTTGACAATAGTAAATAGTCCTTTGTATTGTGTATTTTCTAACAATCGCTTAATGACAATGAACCAAACAACATTCAAAATAAAGAGCTCAAGTAATTGTATAAGGGCTTAAAATAAACCCTCATTAGCCAATTAGTAATTATAGTTAATTAGTGTGGCATGGAATATATTATATTTGTAGGTCTGGAAAATTATAAAATCTCGTTTTGTTTAGCTAATGGCGTTGTGTTTTAAAAATTTGGGAAGGAATTTAAAAAATCCAATATTTGATACTTAAATTTTATTATTAAGTATCGAAGAAAACATTTAAAAATATTATCAGTATGGTTTTTTAACAATAAAGATTACAAACAGTAATATTTTATCCATTTTAGCGTCGTGTACATATTCCCTATTAATAATAAAGTTGAAAAATAAAAAGTAGTGAGTACATAAAAATTACGATACCATACATAATACAAGTAATAAAATTATTTCTAAATATGTACATACTATCTATAATATACAAAACCCAAATTTAAAAAGCTTACTCACTATCAGAATCGTTATCCTGTAATTTGTTAACGTCAATAAACTCTATCTCAGAGTCTGTCGGCAAATTCAACAGAAGCTCTTTAGCCCGTGAAGAGAGAGCTATTTTGTTGTGCTTTGATAGTCTTGGTCTAAGACTTGTGATCTTTGGATCTGAGGATATCAAAAGATTATGTAATATATCCTCATTTGTGGCTTTTCTACTTAATTTTCTGGAATAGCTCTCCCTGAATTTCCGAAAATCTTTGTTACGAGCTTCTGCTGCTTCTTCTGACAGATTGCCGATAGGTATTGTACCAAAATGCTGAATAATATCAGTGCCATGTATTAGGAGTTTGTGTAAACTAGAAGGCATATAATACCAGGGATATAAATTTATGTAGAGTTCTGCAGCCTCTCTACAGAATAAAGAGAATTTAGAAAGGTTGACGCACTCTCCAGATGCTATAGTCTGAAGTATTACATGTAACCTTTCTATTAATTCCTGGCTTATACCAGTAATACGGGCTGCAGTGTCTGCATCCCTGAAAAATCTTCGGGCAGTGTTGCCATCATTAGTGGTTCCGTCTCCTTGTTTCACCTGGTCTATTAGTAAGCCGCAATCTTCTCTAAATGCTCGTTGTATTTCAGACTTTCTAAGCTTAATTTTTTGTTGATTTTCACCCCTGTCACTCCATTTTTTAAACTCCATACGATATGCTGCATAAGAAAAATGGGACATTATTAATAATGAAAATGAATATTTTGTAAAAGAGGAATGACTCACAGCTGTAAAAGTAATTAATAGCTAAGGTATGATAAATAAGAATAATTATTGTTACCTATGTGAAGAAGGCACTCCATACACCTGATCCAGCAGTGTAAAGATGACAGTCCGTACTGGTAAATTTCTTCATTCTTGTGTTTTTGGTCAAGCAGTTCAATATTGTTCATTTCCGATGGCTTTGCTTTGCAAATATCGCAAACGGCTGTCGACGTATCTGATAAATATGACGTTATCTTTCCGTCAATCATCGTCAAAAGTAACTGGTGAGACACTTCAATTTGATTCAGTCTTGATGGCTGAAGCGCTTTAATTTCTTCTGTTATTCTGTTTTTAATTAACATTACAGTGGTATGGGTTTCTTTCGTAAATTGAAACATTAATGGACGACAGTAAAACGTGGATGATGGTCTTTCGTTTTCCCAAACAATAGTTCCATCCGATTGTTGTAGCCTAACTGGCACTAGACTGGCCATAAAAATACTGGAGTCTTCAAATTCTTTGTTTATTTTTTGCTTGTACACACTTTGACCAGAAGCTCCGTCAAAACCCCATTTACTTACAAGCTCTAAATTTATTGTTGCGTCCAAATCCATAGATATTGCATCCAAAAGTCTTGATACAGTCAAATTGAGTAAAGCTTGCAGTTTAATTGAAGCCCCGTCCTCAGTAATACTTATATCCTTTTTATCTGGATAACAATTCAATTTAGCTTGTTGCAATTTGTAATACGATGGATACAACTCTGAACCATTTTCACTCGCAGACTCTCTTAAGTTTATATATTGCCACTTTGACAACTTTAGCGAAACTAATAAAGCTAGTGCCTTATCAGGTGAATACGTATCACTCTTAACCTTCTCGTTGCTTAAGCATGCCTTGACTTTATTTAAATCTTCTGGGTGATTGAGTAAATGGTTCATTATTTTTGAAATTTCTTCGTTTCCACTGTTTTTTAAATTTCTTGTTGATATGGCAGACATTTCTTCAGGAGAAAATGAAAGATCTTTATTTATTTCATCTAAACGTCTCCGTTTTTGTCGATCACTTAAATCTTCAAAAGGTTTCCTCGGAGTAAAGGTAGATGTGGATGCGTCTGAAGTGGAAAGTGCTGGTGGTAGATTCTCAGTATTATCATAAACTTCGAGTTCTATTGGTTCAGTATTGACAACTTCAAAATTGATTTCTTGGGGCCAATTTATTGACGATTCTAACCAATCGCCATTATTTTTAATAAATTTAGCTAATGTTCGGCTACATTTTTCCCATCTGGCACACACATTTGAACAAAAACGCGTACAGAACTTTCTAAGCACGGCACTATTTTCTTCAGTCACATTCATTTTCGATTGTAGAAAATCAAATAGTTTTTTACTATCTGACAAACTTTTCAATTGGTCTCTTAATACCATAAATAAATCTATATTATTCACAAGACCTTCCATTATACCAAAATAAAGAAAATTAAACACTGTGAAATGATGTATGTAGTAGCACGTTTAAGCATTAACTAATTTTGAAATATCTATTACGGTCCTTTTATATTTTTCCAGACCTAACAAAGATAATAAGTTCTATGACACCCTAATTAACTATTAATGATTGGCTAATGAGGGTATAGTAAAAGCACTTAATATGCCATTACTTAAGCTCTTAATCATGAGTGTTGTTCGGTTTATTGTCATTAAGCGATTGTTAGAAAATACACAATACAAAGGACTATTTACTATTGTCAAACGGATTAGTTACCTACAAGTTAATGTTTGATGATAATATTTACATGGCATCGAGTTTTTTTTTTATTTTAAGTAATTATAAGCATTATTTTACTAGAATAATGATTTTTTTGCATGAAAAGTTCCTACAATAATTTTAGAAACTAGAAAAGTCAATAGTTACTAATTATATTTTTTTATAATTTTCTCACCTCTATTTCTGGCAAGGTTGCAACTTTGGGCACACATTTATGGTACATAATACTAGCAATGTAGCCAAAATATAAGAAAAAAAAGGTTTGAACGCGGGATCTATTGGGACTTGGCAAAAATTTGGGATTTTAAATGTTTTTCCATACAAGAAATTTAAAAATATGTTTTTTTGTACTTAAATAATAAGCCTAAGAAAAAATTGCAAAGAATAACTTTTGTTAACATTAATTAGCTCTACCCATTGGCATAAAAAAAAATTTGAAAAACAAAAGTCGGTCCCTATGTCCCCGAAATCCTCGATTCGATCCACTGTGCGTCGGCGGGATTCGAACCCGCAACCCCCGGCTTGAGCTGCCACACACTCAACCAATTGAGCCACAGAGGTAGTCATGTACATCTTTTTTTTTTAGACTTATCATGCCCCTACTTTAGAAGTTAGAGGGAAGGGGGGGGGGGGGGGGGGGGGGGAGTCTCTCTCGCAAACTATTCAGGTAAGAAAAAATGATATTAAAAACCTCAATATATGATTTTTAAAGGCCTATTCATAACATCACACCTACGAATAATAAAAACTAAGGAAAAGTAACTCCGTCAAAAAACATGCTCCACAATACTTGTCAAAAAAGTGTACCTTAGGTACACATTTCAATACATTTGCAATATTTAGGTAGCCTTGAGCGGTACTAGGCTGACGTTACATGACAGATCGAAAGCAACCAAATTTAAACGGTAATAGTATGGGAGTTACGATTCCTTAGTTTTTATTATACGTAGCCTCACACGCATAGGTTAGAAGAAAAAAAATTTTTTTGATTCAGTTGTATCTATGGGGACCCCTAAAATTTTTAATATTTTTTCCATTATTGTATCAAAATCTTAATGCGGTTCACAGACTACATAGAGTACTTACCAAGTTTCAATAGTATAGCACTTATAGTTTCGGAGAAAAGTGGCTGTGACATACAGACGGACAGACAGACAGACAGACATGACGAATCTATAAGGGTTCTGTTTTTTGCCATTTGGCTACGAAACCCTAAAAAGGGGCGCGTGTACTTTAGTGTTAATCATTATTAGCTCTGTAAGCCTTAGCAAAACATCAACAGAATAAGTAACTAGGAAAACTCATTGACGTATCATACACGGTTTGATTCATATCAATAACTTATTAAGTGACGAATAAGCATTCAGTTAACACTGAAACATACCATTTAAGAGATAGCTCATAATATAAAAATGCATCGCAACGAATATTCAATTTGCCATGTGATCTTTTTTTTTTTAAATCTCTTTGGTCCACCACACATTCCCACCACTGTATCTCCTGTGTACCAGGATCGACAGCGGTATCCAACCACGAAAACCCTTTGATATGATCTCAGGGAGCCCGAGTTACATGCTAAAACTGTCTTGGGACCCGCAACAAAATTAATCAGAAGAGAATAGGAGGAGTAGGAAGAATTCCAGTTTCCCTCCCCATACAAAGCGGGAGACAGCACAAAGTTGCAATGACCGAAAGTCAAAGAACTTAAGGGGGAGCACCACGGAAATAAGGCTAATAGTTGTGACTCCTAAGCTGAAGCTAAGTTAAGGGCCTTCCCCTACGGAGATTCCGTAATTTACTGTACTTAGAGCCTTATAAACTCATAATTTGAAAGCTACAAAGTTATAATAAAAATACAGCAATAATCTTCAGTATATCAACATTCCTTTTCTCGGTTTAAATTTTCTATTTTTGTTTATTATACTCATGATATTAGCTTCCAAAGTTAATACCAATTTATTAAAATTGAAGCATACTTTCAGCATCTCCCTAGTAGTTACAAATTACGTTTATTTGAAACACACACCAATAGATAGGCCATTTCATAAGCTACATATATCACGGTTTAATTTTTTTTTTGGTCAATTTTGAACTAAGTTATTTAAAGAACTTAAAATTTCGGTGCGAACTCTTTAATTCGGTAGACTGCGGGTCCGTGCGCGGGCGACGGGCGGCAGTGTCGCAAGACTTCTCGGACGGGGAAACCGTGTCTCTCGTACCCGCTGACTCTTGTTAATGCGCCCGCGCCTTCACATTATAATATTTTATTTTGTTTTGGCGTTTAATTTTGTTATTGTGTTGTTTACTGCGAAAAGACGCTCATATCAAATACCTATTGCGTAAGGACTCTTAGAGAATTCTTGAACCTTGTGATTGTGTTATTATTTGTGTATTACCTAAAAAAAAGAAAAAGGGCTCTTTTATTAATTAACCTTTTTATTAATTAAAATGTTCAAGTGGTGTTACGTTTTATTTGTAAAAATGCCGAAGCAAGACGTATCCGGCAAAGGAAAGCGAATGCGCAGAAAATGAACGAAATTATGTAAGTACCTACCTAATTAATATTATACCTAATTTAATTACTATAAATTACATGATATTATAATATGTAGGTATGGTGAGAGTTGAGACTGCAAAGTTTATAGCCATGTTATTTTACCAGTTTCGAACAGCTGTTCTACAAGAACAGCTGTTCGAAACACAAAAACGCTGTAAGTCAAAAATTTCACTTTTCAGTGATGTCAATTAATTGTATCGATGTATTAATAAAATTATTATTTGTTTTAGATTCAAGAAAAATACAACTGCTTGTGAAATAGAAGCCTGTAAGTCGTCATTATCAACATTGCAATTTGCAACCGAAAGAAAATGATAACAGGTAAGAAAAATAAGCTCGTAATAAGATCGGTCGAAGGTAAAAGCTTAGATATACAATTTTGGTGAGGGGAGGAGGTTGAAACTTGAAAGGAGTAAACCCCTTTTGAATAAATAACTTTTTTTTTTTTTAATTTTGAAGTTTCGACTGTTCTCGGTCTTTTCGAGGCACACCAAGATTGTGTAAGATGGGGGACGAATATTTCAAATTTTCAAATCATATAATAGTAGGGGAGCCCAGAGTGCTATTCGTGTTACTCGAGCGTCATGGAGACTGCAGTCATTTTAAGTTATGAAAAAGAAAATATATTCAGAAAATTGCTTATTTATGTAAATTTTAACAAGATTTTAGACAACAAGGACAAAAATCATTTAGTTTAGTGCAACATAAAATACCTGTGAAAATCAGGAACATATGAAGCTTTATTTTTAATATGTATTTTAAAATGTCCCTACAGGCTCACCTAATCTTTAAATTGTCAGTGAACATCTCCGATCTTAATCTGACAGATCCGCTGACATTTCAATATTAGAAAATAACTTTTTAACCCACCACGTGAGAAATATGATTTCTATACCATGATAACACCACGTGAGAAATATGATTTCTATACCATGATAACTAGACACATGTCGCAAGCCTTATACAAGCTAAATCTGACACGCTCGAGCATGTCGCAAAACCCTCTCTTGGGCTCTCCTACTATAATAATCCAAGGGTAGTTGATAAACTTGATATTTCTTTGACATTTTTTATGATAATAATGGCGCTAGTTTGTTTAGATCCATGTAATGATGGCTAGTCTTTTCAAAAAAAAAAATTTACATTAAAAAACTGACGAAAAAAAATGAAAAAATCTATTTTTCAAAAATCGATCTTATTGGCCTCTTTTTTTTTTTTGGATCGATATTCGGTCATGATTCGAATTGATTTAATTTTTTTTTTCTTCAGATAGAACCGCCATCCCTATTATATAAAAAAAGTGGAAGAAATGACGTCAAGTGTCAACATGGTAGATTTCTATGTAATGAATTGTGCAAATTTTAGTTAATTTTTATTAACAAAGTACAGGTTCCCTAGAACATTTTTTTGACTTTATTACTATTAAGCTAATTTTTCGTGAGTAGCTTCATTATGATAAGACGAACAATAATTTTTTGTATATTTTTTGCAGATTTTTTGTATATTGATAGGTTAATAGTTATATCATTTAACAGCAACATTATCCTATACATAGGAAAATCCATATTTTAGGACCATCAAATCGAAATATTAAATCCTTTCTATCTCTGTTAGCTACCACTTTCTAGAATTTTCGCAGAGGAAATTGTTGTTCGTCTCATCAAAATTAAGCTACTCACAAAAAATTTGCTTGATTGTAATCAAGTCAAAAAATATATGTTCTAGGGAACCTGTACTGTATTTGTAAAAACAAGTATTTGCTTATAGTTTTAAAAGATTCTTTTTTATTTTAGAACCCAAGAACATTTGATAGCCGATCAACTGCCCGTGCAATCAATTTTTGAACTTTGTCAAGAAAGTAATAACGAGTAAGTACTAAACTTACATAATCATTAATTATACTAATATTATTATAAATGCGACAGTTTGTGTGTATGTTTGTTACTTTTTATACCCCTAAACGCCTGAAGTGAAATTCATAAAAATTGGTATGAAGCTAGCTCATACCCTGGATTAACACATAGGCTACTTTTTACTGTGAAAAAAAATTTGTCATTCCCACGGGAAAATCTATAGTCCGCGGATTAAACCGCGGGGGAGATGATTGCAGTTATAACATCCATAAATTACTTATTTGAATACATTTTATGCGTAAAATAAATCATAAATCACTTGAAACTTTCGTTTAAAGTTATTTTAATTTCAGGTTAATTGCGATGGATGATCAAACTCAACAAATCGAAGAATTAAAAAAAAAAAACAGAAACCACTGGCAAAGATGATCAAGAGGTATTATTATTGGTTGAAAGGCTTATAATGAGTTATCAGTTAAGCGTGTGTCAGTCACATATTATATATTAAAGGCTTACCTACTTATTTCTTTTTAGTGCAGTTGCATACCACCGAAAAAAAGGACAAAGAATCAAATGGAAAATTTATTGGAAGGAGAGTTATCGCTGTCAGTCACTTTTTTCAAAATTGCAAGAAATTTTTAATCATGGACCACTTGGATGCAGCATAAATGAGAAACACAAAATGGCTTACAGTCGACGATTTTACTACGATACGACGACGATTACGATTACGATACGATTTTTAGATTTTTATGATTTTTTACTTGTAATGTAATTAATGACTGGAGATCGGAAATTCCGACGCTTTTATACCTAAACTTTCATAAAAAGCCATAGAATTATGTGGCCTTTTTACAAACAATTTTGCAAAATATTTTAGTTTTTTATATTTATTTATTAGTTATTACTAGTATAGAAAAATAAGACTTATTTTTGTTAATCGATAAATTACGTTAGTAAAATATGTTTTCACTATTTTGTGTACTTTTACTGTTAGAACGTTGTGAAAATGCTTATGATTTAAGGTAGTAGTTGAAATTTTATAACCAAAACATATAGTGGCATACATAATATTAACTACGTGTACCGAAAGGCATATCCATATTTTTCTTTCGTTATTTGAAGTAAGGTGAAGCCAATTTTTTGCCAGATTCCAGCCAGATTTTTCGATTTTTATTAATGACAGATGCTTACCCCTAGGGCTAGTTCCTTTATTTATTACAAAGAAGCAATAATATAGTTAATCGGTATCAGTTTTTACTTGCTTTTTAATATATGACTAAAATCTCTAAACCATGGGAGAAAAATGTTAACGAGGGTAGAAGATAAAAAAAAAATACAAAAAACATCCTGTATTATGTACATCAATTTATAGTGTTGACGTTAAGGAACCAGAAAGTAATCGTATATGCAAACTAGAAGAAAGTGTTGTATGTTGTTGTTTAATATTTAAAAGAAACTAGCTGGCCCGACAGACGTTGTCCTGTCTTAACGATGATTATTTAATTCGAATTGGTATAATATATATAATATATAGTATATAATATAATGTGTATATTGGTATAATATATTATATAAATATTTGTTTATTGTATAATATACTAGCGACCCGCCCCGGCTTCGCACGGGTATAAAATATATAGCCTATGTCACTCACTGAAAAAATGATTAAAATCGATTCAGCAGTTTTGAATTATATTCATTACTACCCGTGGCCCGCATTGGTCGGTACCGCCGCAAAAGCTACGTCCCGCAATTTTTAAATCTGTAATATCTTAGAAAATATTCTTAAAATCATATGGTGTAAAGGGCCATATAGATCTATATTATTAAATCAATAATGTATTTAAAGTATTTAATTGAATAAGGATTAAAGCCTCATTGGTTAAAATCGCTTCGAAAATTAGCCATAATTTTAAGTTAAAAGTAAATGACAAAAAATGTTATTGTGGCATATCCATAAGAGATAGACATAATATACCATCGTGAAGTTTTCTGTAGACCTTTTCATAGTGTACAATACTTAGTACATTATTTTGATAAATCTCGTAGGGTTCAGCCTGCGTTTGCAATACATTGCAAACGCAGGCTGAAAAAAAAGTAAGCGGAAAAAAATGTAATTATCTACGACATCACATTAGAAACCCGAACGAAAACGAAACGAAATCCCGAGACTCAAAGTATCTCCATACCAAATTTATAGGCGAAAATCATTAAAGTTTTTTGTGCAGGAACCGTACATTTTCCGGGACAAAAAGTAACCCTTGTCCTTTCCCGAGACTCAAAGTATCTCCAAACCAAAATTCATCAAAATCGATTGAATAGTTTACGCACAAATCATAAAAGTATATTGTGCAGTAAACGTACATTTTTCCGGGACAAAATGTATAGTCCGGGTTCCGTAGACCAATTTTTTTTTTTGATTACTATCAAGCTATTTTTTGCGAAATCTTGAAAGTGGTAGCTAACAGAGATAGAAACCACTTTCAAGATTTATCGCAAATAAAATTGTTGTTCGTCTTATCAAAATGAAGATACTCACAAAAAATTAGCTTGATAGTAATAAAAAAAATTCTTCTACGGAACCCGGACTAGTATCCTATGTCCTTTCCCGAGTCTCAAAGTATCTCTATACCGAATTTCAGCAAAATCGGTCCAGCCGTTAAATCGCTATCGCTGGTGCAATAATAAAGGATGTTTTTTTTATTCTCATGCAAAATAACACACTTGTATTATTGCACTATTTGCTATAATTATAAACAACTAGTTTATCGTTTGTTTCTAGTCGTTTATCGCGCGGGAACCGTAAATTTTTCCGGGATAAAAACTATCCTATGTCCTTTCTCAGGACTTAAAGTATCTCCATGCCAAATAATAGATAGAGTGATTCAAGAGGAAGGTTTATAAGTATAATAACATTCATTAAATAGTGGAGAAATACTGTTATTGCTGGGGTTTCTAATGTGATGTCGTAAATAATTTCATTTTTTTTTGCTTGCATCGCAGGCCGAACCCTACGAGATTTATCAAAATGATGTACCAAGTATTGTACACATTAAAAAGGTCTACAGAAAACTCCGCGATGGTATATGTCTATCTCTTATGGATATCCCACAAGAACAGTTTTTTGTCATTTACTTTTTACGACAAATAATGGCTAATTTTCGAAGCAATTTTAATAAATACAGCATTAATTTTTATCCAATTAAATACCTTAAATACATTGTTGATTTAATGTAGATGTATATGGCCCTTTACAGCATATGATTTAATTGAATATTTTCGGAGATATTACAGATTTAAAAATTGCGGGACGTAGCTTTTGCGGCGGTACCGACCAATGCGGGCCACGGGTAGTAATAATGAATATAAATCAAAACTGCTGAATCGATTTTAATCATTTTTTCAGAGCTATGTATTTTATACCCGTGCGAAGCCGGGGCGGGTCGCTAGTATTATACTAAGATACAACACTTTCCTCTATATTGCCATAATTATGCGATTACATTCCGGAAATAATTGTCTATGGTTTTGAGATTTTTTGTCATACAATAATATAATGTCCAACTTTTCAAGCCCTTTAATTTGTTAATATAAAGTGCTCCATTTCTTGGTACGATATGCCTCTCCTTCTTTATTATTATAATGTGAATAGTATGTTTTGTAAATAAAAGTATATTCGTAAATCGTAATAAATATTTTAAATATAATTTCTTTTATTTTTTATTTTACTTAACTCAAAAACACAATTATTTGACTTACACGGTTTCTGAAGAGAGTCGTGTCTGTTAGTATCATAAATAAATACTAGATGGCACCACAACGCCTTCGATTTTATATTGGTACAAGCAGTCTACAATAGATGTCGCTAAATAAAATTACGTAACTTTGTAGAGGTGAGGCGGGGCGGTGAGGTAGTGAAATCCTCAAGGTCGTTTGCTCGGGAAACGGCCTTAATATTGGAGTTTATTGTGTTTGACTGTCGCCAATAATAATTGTGACAAAAACGCTTGTTCCTAGCGCTGTCCACGAGATCAGTGTAGTATGCGACTCCAGATTTACAATATAGGTTGTTCAGCATTGTAGTTCGTTCCTCTTGCCAAAGACTACACTCCCAAAGAACATGATGGGCGGTTTGTTCAAACATACTGCCCTCGGTCAAGCACTCGCACATAGGTGATGCAACCGTTCACAAAATACTGAATTCTGTCTATAATTTTATATAATTAACCCATCGATCATGGGAAAACGAGACACAATAGATATTCTATTGTGGACGCCGGTAACCGTTTGGAGCTTGATGAATAAAATTAAAATAAACTAAATAATTATTATTTTTTTGTCTATAACAGTACGGAACCCATAATGCTCATAATCGCATAATGCTCTTTCCAATAGCTATGTCCACACTGTGCCTTTTTTCTTCATTAAGGGCATGCATCATATCGCAGTCAACAGCGCACGTGAGGCATGCCCGCGACGCATGCCCTCTGACCATATCCAAAACTTTCGGTTTGTTCTTTTTTTTCTGGAATTTTTTATGACCAAATAAGGCGCACATATTCCAGCTAGTAAAATGTTCTCGTCGCACATTTTACAATAAGCTGACAGACACTGCAACTGAACAAAAATGACAATGTTGGCGTAGCGTTCGTTGACGCATTCAATTATTGAATGCGCCAATACGAAAGTTGAATAAAAGAAGATGACGAAAATTGAAGATGAAAGTGCACAGTGTGGACATAGCTAATACAGCTGATTGAACTTACAAAGGCCAAATCATTTTGCCTTATAAGAGCTTACAAGCACAGATAACCAGAGTACACACTCTTAAGCCTAATCACTCTTTTTCCTTGGTGTTGTAAGACTTTCGATACTTGTAACTGTTATCTTATAAGCTACTACAAGAGCTCATTATCGGAGTAACTTTACTTCAGTATGTTTTCTAATAAAGGTTAGAATTTTTTACTTATAAAGGCTTGTAAGTGTATTTATAAGAATAACTTTACTTGAGTATAAAATGCATTTTTGAACACTGTTAATAGTGCAAACAGCACGTCATGTCAAAACTAGTATAAGTATTTTATAAGTGCAGTATTCTTATAACATACGTGTGTTGGGAGTAATTTACTAGTTGGGCATCTAGGTCACTCTATAGTTAACATTAAACGCGCCCGCCTTTCAATCTTGTTGTCAAATAAGTTGTTCAATAAATATTGTGTGTGATATCACTACATAGCTAAGTATAAAACAAAGTCGCTTTCTCCGTCCCTATGTCCCTTTGTTCCCTTTGATCTTTAAAACTACGCAACAGATTTTGATGCGGTTTTTTTTAATAAATAGAGTGATTGAAGAGGAAGGTTTATAAGTAAAATAACATTCATTAAATAGTGGAGAAAAATACTGTTATTTTTGAGGATTCTAATTTGATGTCGTAAATAATTAAAAAATTTTCCGCTTACATTGCAAACGCATGCTGAACCCTACGAGATTTATCAAAATAATGTACCAAGTATTGTACACAATGAAAAGGTCTACAGAAAACTTCGCAATGGTAGATTATGTCTATGATACATGATGGTATATGGTATGTATTATGGATATCCCACAATAACATTTTTTTGACATTTACTTTTTACTACAAATAATGGCTAATATTCGAAGCGATTTTAAACAATACAGCATTAAGGCGAGGACAAACCCCATTTTGTTATTTATTGACTCCCGGTTTACCTAGTTCCAATATAATAACGAAATGTAAAAAATAATATGAGATATAAAGCACAATATTTAAAAGGTTTTAAACCATAAACATTTTAATAAAACATAATACTTTGGTTTTTACATAATACTTAATTTTTTAATTTACAAACTCACCTACGAAAAAATCTTTATCATCTAAATATAAGTATTAACAAGGATAACATACATTTTATTTTGATAAATTGGTAATAAATCTATATTAAAAAACTTTTAACCGAACATTTATTTTTCTTAGTATTTATTTCGAAAGATATAAAAAAAAAAAACACACGAAAAAAAAAATAGAGAAGATCCGCCCGTCGTAACTACAATTTTATGCTAAGCTAAAATGAATCTTATTGCGATGCGTACACGCTTGGCACTCGCGTTCGCAAGGTTATCGTTTTGGAATTGAGGTAAGTGCTCGCCTTAATCTATAGATCTCTGATCTATATATAGATTTATATGGCCCTTTATAGCATATGATTTAAATGAATATTTTCGAAGATATTACATATTTAAAAATTGCGGGACGTAGCTTTTGCGGCGGCGCGGCGGTACCGATCAATGCGGGCTACGGGTACTTATGAATATAAATCAAAACTACTGAATCGATTTTAATCATTTTTTCAGTGAGTGACATAGGCTATATTATATTGTATACCCTTGCGAAGCCGTACATATCAATGAGAAAAGTGACCATTTTTGTAGCTAATTAATTATCTCTCTGAACTCTAAAGTTTGGAGTGAAATAATGGTGCAAGCTATTGACATTAAATCCTGAAGATATTCAAACATATTATCCAGTAAGTCGAGACCGAAATTTATTTTTAGCGAAGTTCATCTTCGAAAATGCTTGGTCCGCACACAATGGGTCGGCGGTCCGGATGCGGATCGCGGTCCGCCATTTGGTGACCCCTGGTCTAGGAGCCCGCTAAGTAATAACGTCAATTTGTAACTATTTACAAGTTAGCTCAACCAAATTAGGGGTTTCTGGAGAGGAACTTTTCAGGTACATAGGCTTTTTTACGGTTATTGTACGGCTCCCGCCGAATGCTTATTAAGGCGACGCCTTGATAATTTGGCTGTAGCGATATCGTTTTTTTTCAGAAATGACTAAAGCTAAGAAATTAAAGTTCATTGTCAGTATTCATCATGTCTTATTGTCTTTGAATTACCCATAGCATAATACGATTTGTCAACTTTTATAACACAGAAAAATCAATCAAAAAGACTTCTGTAAAAAAAGGGATTCTAATTTTTCCAACAGAGGAGAATGATATAAAGTATTGGTTCAAGCATACACTTTAATTTGCACATAGCTTATATGAAATATATTTATGGTTTTTAAATTACGCGACAAAAACCATTTTGTCGCTTACGCCCTTTCCATTTCTTGCCGTTCCATTGCTTGTTTTCTATGAGAGGCCGGACTGGCTTCTCATAGAAAACAAGCAATCTACAACATATCCAACACGGTTTTTTACTTTAACGCGGCGTCACCTTAACGCGGGAGGAGCCGCGCGGAACTTCAAGTCAGAATGTATCTCTAAATGAGTAAGATTCGAAGTTTAACAGGCAGAAAAAGTTGATAACTAGTTGATTATTTACAATGCCCCTGGTATGTGGTATACCTCTTTTAAAAATCAAAGAATAAAAAAATACATAAAATTAGGTTGTTTTTGGGACCATACTTATCTTATGTCATTGACCCGGTTATTAGGGTCTTTGATAACCATAACTCGTTTCAAACTCGATTTAAGGTCGTCGAGTTTGCAGGTTGCACTCATTTGATAACCAGTTAACTCAGGTAACCCTGTAATAATTTAACGGTAGTTGATTACTGTGACTGAAACTAGAACTGAAGCCGCCATCTTGTAAATTATCAATTAACAGCTGTTCGGCATCCACGTCTCCGACCTTCCCGGTAGCTCTATGTACTTTCTAATTATATTATTACAATCAATACAATACTTTCGAAGGCTATTCATACATATCAGAAAGTTAATGCGCTCAAAAATTGCACAGATATAGGTCTTACTCTACCAGAATCTGATGGCAAAAAATGGAAAAAAGAAATTGAGGCTACTAAAAATTGGAGCAAAACGTTTGATAATTTTTTTTCCTTATAGCGACTAATTCTGTGTGTAAAAGTAAAAATATATCCAATGATTAAGGATATTTTTTAAAAATCTCCCATCCAAATTTGCCATGAGATTTTGGTAGATAGGTCTACCTATAGTGATTTCAGCCAGTCTTGTCCGTAGCGGTCATTGACCTTTTTTAAGAGCTATTATAAAAAATAAGTGCCAGGAAAAAGATATTTAGATATTTTTCTGTGTTCATTTCCGCGTGATAATCGAAATGTGACGTATTTGCGGTGAACATCTAATTTTTAATACTTAGTCATGCTGTGTCTGCATTTTAAGTCTATTAAGGTTGCTAAGGAAGTTTTACTCGTATCAGTCAATTTGATAGATAATGTTAAGGAGCTGATATTCATTTTGGAGAGATATTGCGATAGGTTCGAAATCGTTACTAAATACGTTATAACCTGTCAAGTTCAATTATAAAAAAAACTGACTGTCAGGAAATGTCGGGACGATGTTCCAAATCGATATAGAATCATCAATAATCGGCCAAGTGCGAGTCGGACTCGCGCACGAAGTACCGTTATTGAGCGAAAGTTGGCAAAAAATTGTGTTTTTTGTATGGGAGCCCCCCTTAAATATTTATTTTATTTTTATTATTAATTATTAAAGTATAAATATAATTAAGAATATTGTGAGTATTTCAAGTGCCTACCTGCCAACATTATTGATTACGAGCAAAAAAGGCCAAAAAAATCACGTTTGTTGTATGGGAACTTAAATATTTATTTTATTTTGTTTTTAGTATTTGTTGTTATAGCGGCAACAGAAATACACAATCTGTGAATATTTCAGAAGTCTAGTCGGTTCTTGAGATACAGCCTGGAGGCAGACGGACAGATATCGAAGTCTCAGTAATAGGGTCCCGTTTTTACCCTTTGGGTACGGAACCCTAAAAACGAGATAGTCTCGAAAAACGCCCGAAAAAGAAGTGACAATTAAGATTATGCAGACGACGTATGTTAAAATATTATATTCGAAGAATATTATAATTTACTTACATAATATTTATTAGGAATTAATTTTAGATGAATTTTACATTTAAGAGTTTTGATTGTATTTAATTATTACTTTAAATCTGATTAACAGTGATTTTTAATTATTGTATTTAGGGCCCTTCCACACGACAAAAAACGCTCGTTTGTATCGATACAAACGCAAGTTGAACGCTCAGAAAACGCAAGGAAGCCGACACGTTTTAAACTTTATATCTGAATAAACGCCGATCGTCTTTGATTTCGAGTAATCCCCGTCGATTGTACCATCGAGGAAATTGATTCCTAGGCAGTTGACAGACCAACGTCATTTGGTCGGATCATATTGTCAATTCAAAGTTAATTGTGATCTGTCGGCTAGGTTTGACATAAACCAAACTACTTAGGTCCCCCATCTGCCTGGGAATCAACTTCTCTGATAGTACATGCAATGGACAGTAGAAATTATAGTAGCAATCAATACAATCGTGACCCAACGTGAAGAGGACCCTTAAATATTTTTGAAACTAGAAAATGAACGCAAATTTTGTTTTCCAATCAGAAATATATTCTTAACGCAGGTAAACTAAATATTACATTTATCTCAAATTGACGCTGTTAAGCATTTGTGTATCATCCCGCAAAAAAATACTTATTGAGTTATGAATGAATTTAATAAAATAATTATGTTTTTCAGATCGATTATAACAAGACTGCATTCATAATTATTAATTATTCATCAAAAAAAAAATATTTGTGGGTTAGTACACAAAATATGCATAACAGTTTTTTATACGTGGGAGAGCCATGCTTCGACACGAATGGGCCGGCTCGACCGGAAAAATACCACGTTCTCACAGAAAACCGGCGTGAAACAGCGCTTGCGCTGTGTTTCGCCGAGTGAGTGAGTTTACCGGAGGCCCAATCCCCTACCCTATTCCCTTCCCTTCCCTCCCCTATTCCCTTCTCTTCCCATCTCTACCCTCCCCTATTACCCTATTCCCTCTTAAAAGGCAGGCAACGCACCTGCAGCTCTTCTGATGCTGCGAGTGTCCATGGGCGACGGAAGTTGCTTTCCATCAGGTGACCCGTTTGCTCGTTTGCCCCCTTATTTCATAAAAAAAGTGACCAAATAACAGTTGTTTAAAGTTACTTAAAGTTACTTCGTATTGTAGCCGTGTCCCCAGATGTCCGCTGGCTTTTAACTTCACGAAACGGAATGTTTTAAATTAAGTTAATTCCTACAACGAAAAGAAGTTAGTTTCTTTAAATTTTACAATACATGAACCCTACTTTACTATTACCATTTCTCTATGCTATTACTTAGTTTGTATAGACATTTTTATATTTATGATTGTTGCTCTTTAACAAAATATTGCTGGATGGATTTTGATGAAACTTGACATTAACACATAGACTACAATTCATTAAGATATAGATAATCTTTGTGGCAACCCTCAAAATCCAATCGAGCGAGAAGTCAATTGACGTTTAAAAACTTCGATGGCGCGATTCAGGAGAGAGTACCTTTTGGCTATGCTACAACGCTATATCGAGAATGTAAATAGATATTGTCCGAATCTCAGATCCGCACAATAAGTACAGAAAATTTCAACACAATCGGTCCAGGTGTTTCGGAAGAGCTTGGCAACAAACATCGTGAAATGAGATTTTTAAGTAGGTAGTTACGACCGGGCTGCCAAAAATCTCAAAGCACGCTAGCCCCGCCTACACACCCCCCTATCCTCCAATCGTGATATAACGATTCCATGAATCGTGCCCGCATGATTTGTACTTTGCGCTGCAGCTAATAGTGAACAATATCGCGTAACAACGGTTCCCGCATTATAGCATGAAAGTAAAGGTCGTAAGTCCCAGATTGTTTTTGATGATTACTTAAAAAATAAATACAATACTTATATCTCCTTTAGCCATTATTTTATAAAGTGTGTTATTCTAGTAGTGCAAGTTATTTAATGATAGTAACTCGATAAGTGTAACAGATATTTGTTGAAAAGCCCAGAAATATTCATTATTTCGAAAAATATAACTATCGAGTCAAAATAAGTGAATCGTGTTTTCTGTTAGGCTAATATCAGATAAATATACAATGATTTAATAAATATCAATTTCATTTAAGTCAATCGTCTTCCGGGATCGTAATACTTATTAGAAAACACAGCAAAATTTGGCAGCCCGCTCAATAATCCATTAAAGGCGAGCTTTGGCATTCAACGTCCTATCGGTACTTATCGACATGGCTCATTACCAAATAGGGACCATCCATAAAGTACGTCACACGATTTTCATGATTTAAGAACCTTGTCACAGATGGTCACATCCCCATGCCTACTGGATGTTTAAACCTCATTATTTTAAATTTCGCTATTCAATTTAAAAAAAAATGTAATATTACAAAACTCCCTCCTTGACCTCTCCTGGAACCCTCCACCCTCTTTGTCACACCATGTCACACTTCGCCGACCCCTTACCCACCTTTAGGTGTGACATACTTTATGGATGGCCCCATATCGCCAGGTTACGATATTATAAACTTTCAAGGACCCCGGAACGCCAACGAAAATTTTGAGGTGTTACCCTCATTAATCATATTATTATGTTCGTGACAGGTAATTAAAATTCGTACGATGTGTCATTAAGAGCGTGTAGCGGGCCCCTAGCTGATGATCAATTTTATTGCGCAATATCACACACAATATTTATTGAACAATAATTTATTTCACAACAAGATTGAAAGGCGTTCAATGTTAACCCTAGACTGTCAATAATATTGCACAATACCTGAAATTGCACTATAAAATTGATCGTCTAGGGGCCCGCCGCCCGCTTATGCGTAGTTATAAGTAAATTCGACTAATCCTTCAAACCACGACCAGATAGAGAGTAGACAGAACTAAGGAGTCCTCGACTTCAAACAAATGGGCGAACATACGCGAGTTGGGCGCGAGTGGCACTTTCGACATGTTTAACAATGCTGAGTATCGCAAATGTACGGCGCGCGCTTGCCGATAATAATATGACATACTACGTCAAACGTATAAATTTCGTGATCTCTAAGGTAGCATTCGGATCAAGACGACCGCGACGCGAGACCGCGACCCACTGCTAATATGAATTAATAGGAGGCGCTGACGGATGCAAGTGTCGCGACGACACGTCGTCTGCTGCCGCTTCATGTAGCCGGCTTCCAACTTGTACCTTTACAATTTAAGGACCGATTATTGCATTTATTAGAGGACGCAATTTTATTTTTGTGATATGTGGGGGAGGTCAATAGAAGCTTAACCTCAAGTTTGTGGGGTCGCCACTCTTGTCCCCCGGCCGTCATCTTAAAAAAACGGGTGACAACACTATTTTCGCGATATTTCGGAAACTATACGTCACAAAAAAATTGTGAAATCATAATTTGTTGCACATTATTTTGCCTATAAATATGTTTATAATAACTTTTTTACCCTGAATAATAATAATTAAAAGTTATAAGCAAAAAAGTAAGATTTTTTTAATAAATTTTCTTTTTGCTTCTTAAGCTTTGTAATACATTTTACAAAAAAAATTACCTCAGACCAATCTAGTAGATGATCTTTTGAGGAAAAGATTCTCCGAATCCCCCCTGATCTGCAGAAAATAAAAAGAAGGGCGGCGATCTCATGAAATTTCTTTTCTGCAGATGCAAAGGAAACTGTGGAAGCATGTGTGGCTGCAGAAAAGTAGGTCTGAAATGCTCTACTTGCTAGACATGCTTTGCTCTACATGCTTAATTATTAAAGTACTCATGATTTTACGAAAATTTTAAGTCCCTATCCTGTTGTCATTATTGATATCGAGTAAAAAAGGCCAAAAAAATCATGTGTTTTGTATGGGAGCCCCCTTTAAATATTTATTTTATTTTATTTTAAGTAGTTGTTGTTATAACTTATAGCGGCAACAGAAAAACACAATCTGTAAAAATTTAAGAAGTCAAACAGACAGACAAACAGACGGTCAGTTATTTTTAAACGGGCTTTGGCCCACCACACATTCCCACCACTGTATCTCTTGTGTCGCCAGGATCGACAGCGATATCCAACCACGAAAACCCTTTGATATGATCTCAGGGAGCCCGAGGGACATGCTAAAGCTGTCTTGGGACCCGCAACGAATTTAATAAGCAGAAGATAGGAGGAGTAGGAGTGTACAGTTTTCCCTCCCCATAAAAAGCGGGAGACAGCACAAAGTTGCAATGATCGAAAGTCAAAGAACTAAAGGGAAAGCACCACGGGAAATGTTAATTATGACTACTAAGCTAGATGTAAGTTAATGTTGGAATTTGTTGTGTTACACTGTTTCCAGTAATAATTATGACAAAAACGCTGAAAGGCACGGAAGTTCCTTGCGCTTTCCATGAGATGATCGTAATATGGGACTTCAGATTTGCAAAGTATGTTAAGCATTACATCTTTCGTTCTGCCAGAAGTTACACTCCCAGAGAACATGATGGGCGGTTTGTTCGAACATGTTGCCTTCGGTCGAGCACTTGCACATGGGTGATTCTACTAATTTAAATCCATAAAGTTTGGCTTTAAAATTACCATGACCGGTCAGGAATTAAGATACGCAATGATCAATATCCATCCAGTGTTTGGATAGCCGTTGACGTATATGTAGAAAAAAGTTATAAAGATTTTTATGGAGTTATCCCAACGCGTTTGCCATTCGGACATTAGGTAACGTACTGAATCATCTAAGGGTTCAAACAATCTTGCAATTTTTGGTTTATCGCGAACTTTTAAGAAGTCTGGGCTAGTAATGTTTTTATTGTGATAGTACATAGTCGTACGACGCTGTATTTCAAGGTCTACGGGTAAAGTAAAACTCCGGCTAGTACGGGTAAAGCTTCGGTACTTGTGGTTCTGTAAGCTTTACACAGGAATATAAGAGCAATACGTAGGCTTTGCAATAGTTTGCGACGAGCCGCACCAATAGTTGCTCGATCGGCCCACACGGGAGCCCCGTAGCATATAGTACCTAGATATGTCGCTGAGTAAAGTTTAAGAGTTTTAAATGAGAGACCCCATGTTGAGGTGGAAATTTTGGTAAATGAATAAAAGTTACGTTTAGCTTTTTCACCGGTCTGAATTATATGATCTAAAAACGAAAATTTATTGTCTAAGTAAAACCCGAGATAGCAGAGCAACTGCTTGCGTTTAACGTTTACATTGTTAAGTTGAATGCTGGGTGTCGACAAAAGAGATCCCTTCAAAAGTATTTGGTAGGTTTTATGCGCGGCAAAATTTAAGCGGTTGCAGTGGCCCCAGTCCGAAATTAAGTTTAAACTTTGATTTGCTTTTGTTTCAATTTCGGACCGTGAGTTAGCCTCAATAATGAGAAAACCACCATCGGCATAGCCAACTAGTATGCAAAGCGGTGGTAGGGGGAGGCATAGCAGATCGTCGAAGCCTACATTCCATAATTTAGGCGAGAGTACGGAACCCTGTGGCCAGCTGCTCGTCAGAGTTTTAGCGTGAGTGCAATGACCGAGTTGAAGCTTAGTTAAACTGTTATAAAAGTAAGAACGTATCAAGTAATAAATGTTTGAGTAACACACTCTAATTTTTAATTTTAATAGCCGCATCGGCCACCACGCATTATCAAAAGCACCTGATATATCTAATGAAATGGCAACAACGTATTTTGTTTCCGATAGATTAACTATTTTTCTGACTTCTAGGGCCGCATCTACAGTCGATTTTCCGGCGGTGAAACCATACTGCTGACTATGAAATTTAGGGCCACCGGGAAGCAGGCGCGGTACGATAAGGCGTTCTAACAGTTTACCTAAACACGTCAGAAGCATGATCGGACGGTAGAATTTTGGATCCTCTGGAGGCTTATTACCGGCTTTGGGAATCAATTTTATACTACCGATACGCTATTATACGAGAAAATACCTTCCGCGTATATAATACGTATATAATAAATGTATTTATTATATACGTGAAAAATTGATGAGTTCGCCGCTATACAGGCTTGTTTTATCATCTAATATATAAAAATTATAGGCAAAAAACTTTTTGAAAAAAAAGGTTTTATTTAAATACTCCAAAAATAAGAAAATAAATTTCTGCTTAAAAATTTTGACTATAGGTCTACCAGAATCTGATGGCAAAAAGTGAGAAAATAAATTGACTCTAGCAATACCGGGGTAATTGGAATAAAACATTTTGATCCTTTTTTTTCTTATAGCGGCTGATTCTGTGTGTTAAACATGCAAATATAAAAATTTATCCAATGATCAAGGATATTTTATGAAAATCTGCTGTCAAAAATTGCCATCAGATTCTGGTAGACCTATATTAAGTTATAACCTCAATATATATAAATTATACAATTTGCATGATAATAAAAGCTTGTCGCGCGATTTGTAAATAAACTTGTGCCAATTTAACTGAGTAAATTGATATTATATTTTAATAAATTTATTAAATACTGACAGATTGTTAAGTCTCGCGACAAGCTTTTATCATCATGCAAATTGTATAATTTATATTGCGGTTATAACTTAATAAGTAAATTTTTTAAGTAGAAATTTATTTTCTTATTTTTGGAGTATTTAATTAAAAGCTTTTTTTCAAAAAGTTTTTTGCCTATAATTTATTTTTTGTGTTTTAGTTATCTCTGGCTAGATTTATTAGTATATTTGATTGTAGTTTGTTTTGTTTCAAGAATTTGTTAATATCTGATAATCTGATTAACATAAGTCCTTAATAAATCGTACTTGATTTTGATCAGTGAAAAAACCGTGTCTATATTTAGCGAGTTGTTATATTCCGTTTATTTCTGCATGACTAAAAAGTTAAATTTCACTTAACAAAAGTGACCGGATTCCACCGGGCATTTTCTAAAACCCGGCTGAATTTGACTTGACATGACATGACACGTCACGTCACGTCACATCACGATACGACACGACACGACACGACACGACACGACACGACTTGACTCTATTACTTTTCAATTTACTCTTAATGAGCCCTTTTATTTGATACCCATATTGCAGAAGTGCTTTAAAAATAACTATTCCCTTATCTTGGATGAGCCGCCATATTGGATGTAGAATGACATTACATTCGCTTTCGAGTTACTCCCAAAAAGCCCTTTCATTTAATATCCATATTGTAGGACTGCATAGAAAATAACTATTCCGCCATCTTGGATAGTCGGTCTTATTGGATTTAGAGTTATGTCACATACCATATCGTGCCTTGTCATCTAAACTAAACGTGTATGCAAAATTTCAGCTCAATCGATTGAAGATATCTACTTCAAAATTAAGTTCCAAAATTCCACCGTAACATACTTACATACATACAGAGCAAGTTAAATAATAATAATAATAAAAAAGCTTTTAATAATAAAATAAAATAATAATAAATAAAATAAAAATAAAAGCTTTTAAAATAAGTCGGGTTTTCCTTCCTGACGCTATAACTCCAGAACGCACGAATCGATTTCCACGGTTTTGCATTCGTTGGAAAGGTCTCGGGCTCCGTGAGGTTTATAGAAAAAAAAATTAAAAAAAAAACTTCAAGAGAAAAAGCAGGAAAACAGGCAAAACAACGTTGCCGGGACAGCTAGTTAGGTTTGAAATTTTATCCTCGCCAGCAGATTTTTTTATAAGCAAATATTTACTATTTTAATAAACTCATCGGATAAAGGCAAGTCGGAAGGCGGTGTATTGATGGGGTCTAACATTGTACTTCTAATGACGCGGTGGTAATCGTCGTCTAAAGTGGGCTCGTCGTCTGGAATCAAGATGTTCAGATATGCTTTTGCTGTATCCTCTAGGCTACAAACTAGTAAGTAAGACGGTCAGTTTTTACTAAGACTTGGTTGTCTGTCCGTCTGTCTGAATCCCGTTTTTATTAGGGTTCCGTACCCAAAGGGTAAAAACGGGACCCTATTACTAAGACTTCGTTGTCTGTCCGTCTGTCTGTCTCCAGGCTGTATCTCAAGAACCGCTATAGCTAGACATCTGAAATTTTCAGATTGTGTATATCTGTTACCGCTATAACAACTAATACTAAAAACAAAAATATAAATTTAATATTTTAAAAATATTTAATCCCATGAAACAAACGTGATTTTTTTGCTATTTATTGGTCCATATTAACTTGAAATATTTACAAAATACTCAATTGTATGTATACTTTAATAATATATATTATACGAGGGAGAGCCATGCATCGGCACGAATGGGCCGGCTCGACCGGAGAAATACCACGTTCTCACAGAAAACCGGCGTGAAACAGCGCTTGCGCTGTGTTGCGGAGTGAGTGAGTTTACCGGAGGCCCAATCCCCTACCCTATTCGCTTCCCTACCCTCCCCTATTCCCTTCCCTTCCCATCCCTACCCTCCCATATTACCCTATTCCCTCTTAAAAGGCCGGCAACGCACTTGCAGCTCTTCTGATGCTGCGAGTGTCCATGGGCGACGGAAGTTGCTTTCCATCAGGTGACCTGTTTGCTCGTTTGCCCCCTTATTTCATAAAAAATAAATAAAAAATTATTAATTATAAAATTAAATTAAATAATTAAGGGTCCCATACAAAAAACACAATTTTTGCTCTATAATGGTACGGAACCCTGCGAGTCTAACTCGTACTTGGCCGTTTTACCCTTTGGGTACGGAACCCTAAAAATTAAGGAGAGGTGAATTATATTTACCACATGTCATTGGCAGAGAACCTACAAAAGAGGTAGACTACAGGCCTCATGATTTCAATTTACTTATAGTGGTAAAATTCTGGACGAATATATTTATATAATCTACTAGCCATTTTTATCTACAATACTTTCCAGGGTAAATGAAAGACTTTTAAATATTTAATCAATTTTAATTTCCACATTTTTAATCTTTTAACGTACGAGAGCGCTGAAGAGATGATCCCTCAAATCCTATAAGAATCGTATATCGTATATCGTCAGGCAGAATCGTAAAAATGTTTTTATTTCATTTTGAATTATATTCGGGTTCCTTAGTAATACAGTAAATCCATTATTGCTTAAAAGCATTTAGCAGAAACGGATTTTGTCGCGGAAAGAAGTAATTTTATTATTATTATTATTTCTAGTCAAAAAATTGAAATTCATCATATTTATATTTTTTTTAATAACAATGTGTTATGTAGGTTGGTTTGAGTGGCCAGCCTGCCATGAATGTGGCGCTGCGGAGGACACGGCCCAGCATACCCTTGAGGTGTGCGATCGTTGGGCCGTGCAGCGCCACGATCTCGTGGCAGTGCTAGGTGGAGACCTCTCGCTCCCGAACATCGAGAGCGATGAGGCCTGGCAGGCGGCGGTCTCTTTCTGTGAAACCGTCCTTTCACAGAAAGAGGCCGCGGAGCGGAACAGAGAGGATGATCCATCCTCCGTTCCGCTCCGCCGGCGTAGGACGGGAGTGCGGAGGCGTCGCTATGCGAACCTCCAATAACTTCCGTCCCACGGGGCTCCGGGTCAGGATGGGAACCTGCCCGGCTTAGCTAGTCCCGGCGCCGAGGGGAACGCTTCAGTTTGCCGAAGCGTTCCCTAACTTTGGTGGAAGTCCGGTCCCTTTTGAGGTAGACCGGCCGATCGTGGAGGGAGTCCTGTGTTAGACAGATCCAGGATATCCCTTCGTATACGGCTGAAGGCAAACCGCAGGTGGTTTTAGTGGGTAAACCCGAAGTCGGGAGTCACACATACCCCCGGGGTGCTTCAGCTTAGCTGAGGCACATCCCCAACCCGGGGCACCCATAAAGGGTTTCCCCTGCGCATCAAAAAAAAAAAAAAAAGGTTGGTTTGAGTGAATTAAAAAAAAACATTATAAAATATATTTTTATATTCATATCGGTTATTACGGAACCCACTAAAGACGTGACATTTTCTTGTTTAGGTTCTTTATTAATCCTTTCTGAAAGATTTTCCTCTATCAAAGTTACATAGCTTTCTTTTGAACGAAAATTGGATTTTTTGACAAAAGAAACCAATGAATTCTCTTTAAATTAAAATATTTTCTCTTTCTAAGGAAAACCGATACCTGGCATAGCAACTTCAGTAACGGAATAGTTGAGAATTTTACGGTATATATTGTTTAACAATTAAAATATCTAAATCTAATAAGAGTTTTATGAAATAAGATATTCGAAGGAACAATTATTATTAAAGGGAATAATTATTATGTTCTATGTTTTCAGTATTTAGGTGATATAAAAGATGCGATGAGAACTGATGTACTGAGGGAGAGGGTGGATCCAACCGTATATACAGGATGTAACAAATCAAAGTGACAGACTTCGCATTGAAAGTTGCAAGGCTGAACGACTTATTTAAATACTGAGTTGGGGTATTTGTCATAGAAACATGTAAATCAAATTTACCTCTTCAGCGGTGCTATTTTAACAGTCAAAATACGGGACATATTTACAGCCTAAAGTTTTGTCACTTTGTTTTATATAACACTTTTACCGTATTAAGATATACTAAGCCGAAAGGGGGTGACTCAGGGGGTCACTCTGAACAAGTTTTGTTCTACGAAATTGGGAAAATCACGAAAACAATAATATTGATTCTCCATAGAAACTTTGATGGTCACGGACTTTTTTACTATGGAAAAGGATTTATTTATTTATTTATACAGTGTATACGATGATTTAATTCATAACTAACGTGATGGCGTTCCTACCTAGTCGGATAAGAGTATTTTTAAAGTCATACCGATTCAGAACGCATGCAGATTTTTATAATATTTTTCTTTTTATATTATTTGCTTTAGCTTCAGCTAAAAAATTACTTTCGGTTGGACACGAGCAGTAATCCTATAGGTACGTTGAAATATATTGCAACTCGCAAGACATTCTTGGATCGCCACTTAACTGGTACAAACACTCGAGAATGACGAAATATTGTAATAATTTTGACGATAAGACAGAGATTTCTATAATTTTCCTTTAAAAATGATAGATACCAGATATCGAATCGGTAGATTTAAACTTTAATCTTCTTTATCACCGAAACTGGCTATCAATCTTTGTACACACGTGCTTAAACTGACATACATATATTGAGATTAGAGATAGTAATCTCTAATCTCAGTATATGTATGTCAGTTTAAGCATTCGTGTATTCTTTCGCCAATATTTTCAATACCGCAATTAAAGTATTAAAATCAAAATTTTATTTTTCACCCTTAACTGGTATCGGGGGTCAAAAGTTACCCCAGGCGTTCGAATTTTCCATGATACCTTTACTATTTAAACATGTACACTCTTCTGATTATGTGTAATCTCGTTACGCGCGTCGGGTAGTGCGGCGGATGACGAAAGTACGTGGCTCTACTGTTGCTCAAAGCGGAGTTACATACAGTGCTGGGGTCAAAAATTACCCCCGATACCAGAAGTGTATGTTTTTTTTCAACGGTACCTTGGTTTTTAATTATTTTTTCGATATATCGGGAATTTTAAATCATAATTAGCTATAATGAAATAATAATTTTATTTCATATAAGTAAGCTAATTTTTATTAAACCAGGGAAAATGTTTGTAAGTGTCACGTAAGTGGTCGCATGGGGTCAGCGCTCAAGAGAATAATGACGCATGCGGGCGAGCGGCATGCACCATCGTTAGCTGACCGGCTACCACTATTAGGATACCTCGATAGGAGTTAGGAGACTACCAAGAGCGTCGTTGCATTTCTAGAACTCTAGCACATATTTTTTTCGGTTTGAAAGTGATTTGACCCCATGCGACTAATTAAGGGTTAAAGCAGCAACGTCTTATTTGCAGCTACTGAGAAAACCAACTCGCACACTTTTTTCTTTTAAATTAAATGGTATCAATTTTTTTACCGCTGGGGTATGCCATACCATACCCCATCTCGTACACGGGGGGTTATAAGATAAGTTTCTATTTTTGTAATATTATGTTTAATATTGTTAGATTATTTTTGTTATAATTTTGGATGTCTCATAAATATACGTGTACCTATATCATTCTATTGACAGTATTTTCTTACATAATTGCTTTGTAAAAATGTCAATTATATGAGTCAACCAATAAAATATTATTGACCTAAGGAGGTCGTCAAATTTCTAAAACGTATCAAACTGCAACCAGCAAGAATTTTAGGATGAAATTGGAAAATGTTACACATTCTTACATATTGCATTCTGGGGTAAAAATGGTAGCCTCGGAAATTGAAACAATTTCGTTATGAAATTTTTGAATCGCATTGGCTTCTGCTTGATTTTGTAAAATTGTGAGTGTTTCGTATTTTACTAAAAGTTGTTTATGTCTAGGTTTTTTCCATTTGCATTTTTAACATTCCATTCTCACTGTACCTGAGTAACATGGTCATAAGTACGCATATTGAAACACATTGATATTTTACGTATTGAAGAGTTTTTTTTTTTTCTACATTTATTGCAATCAGCCTTCAGGTTATCAGGGATGTTAGTAAATGTGTTGCAGAGTTACTAGAAAAAATAGTTATTTTAGAATGATAAAGTTTCTTTTCATTTTCATTAACATCTTCTGATGCTTTTAAAGTATAATAGATAAAATAACAAATATACCTAACCCAGAATGCTGGCGTCAAATTAGATTACTAATGAAACTTGTCTCATCTGTTGAAAACCCATTTCCATTACCAATTCCAATTACTTCCCCCAAAGTAGGGTTGGAGATAATATAATGAAAAACAATAAAAGAACACATTATAAAGGTGCTCCCTCACCGAGAGCATTCGCTTGTAATGTAACGTTACAGAGTCGAGCAGTACATCAGTGAGGGAGGAGAGCCGAGCATTACAATGCGCACCTTGTGATGACTGATGATACAATGTGTAATATCTTGATACAACTTGTAACATCAATGCTACGTGACAGTGAAGTCAACTTGCTATGGATGCTTAAAGTCGAATCTATAATGTTACATTACACGCGAATGCTCATCAGTCATCCCAGGTAGTATTGTAATGGCTCAAAGTCGAATATATAATGTTACATTACACGCGATTGCTCGTCAGTCAGGGAGGTAGTATTATAATGTAATGCTCAAAGTCGAATCTATAACGTTACATTACACGTGAATGCTCCCGGTGAGGGAGCACCATAAAACCTGTCTCGTGACATGTTTCATTTTAATATCATTGTGTTTAACATGTTCAAATGATAATCGTAAAAAATGAGAAAAAAAACTGATAAACGTAAGACTAACGTAAAATAATACCCGTAAACAGTTTTATCGTATGAAATATTCCATGCATATTGTATTCACGATAAGGAACATATTTTACATTATTTTCTTACCTGTTCAATGTTCATCCATCCATATTAACATTATAAATGCGAAAGTGTGTCTGTCGGTTACCCCTTTACGCTTAAACCACTGAACCCATTTTGATAAGATTTGGTATGGAGATACTTTGAGATACGCAGATCATGGGCTTTATAACCTAACTAGATGACGCCCGCAACTACGTTGCTCCAAAATTCGTTTATCGCGCGGTAGCCGCACATTTTTCCAGAATAAAAAGTATCCTATATCCTTTCCCGGGACTCAAAGTATCTCCATAACTAATTTTAGCAAAATCGGTTCAGTGCAGCGGCTCGTGTGTGAAGCGGTAACAGACATACGCACTTATTAGTATGGATGGATGTTCCTCCCGATTCGATCGTAACTTTTATTGGTCCAAGATGGGCTAATGTAGTGATTAGAGAACAAAGGGTATATAAGATCATCTAGAGGTCAATATGAATAAAAATATTATTTTTATTCATGTTGACCTCTAGATCCTTGCAACGATGATACTGTAGGTATGATATACGATCTAGACACGCGGTAGCGTGTCAAGCCAAGTTCAAGTATAACAGAACTGGCGAGCAGCACCGCGTGTAATATTACACGAACCATTTGCAGCCACTTTTGACCCCCTGATAATTCAGAAAATATTGCACATAAACGTTTCAAATTTAGCTCATATATTGAGACTTGCCAGATAAATATATCCTCTAAATTTCATCAACAGATCTTGAACGGTTATTAAGGTATTAACGTCCGAAAATCTACATTTTTATCACTGACTGACCTATAGGTCAAAATTCTAACCCACTTCCAGATGACCTAGAAAGATGAAATTTGGAATCCAGCTTGGTGATTGTGTGTAAGCATGAACCAGTTCTTATCAGAATCAAAATGTTCAATTACTTTATGAAATAACTGATATAATGAAAACTGGCCAAGTTAAATCTAATCTACTTCAAGATCTCACGTTATTTAAATAAGAGCAATTGTTATAGGTATTCAATAAAGCAAAGAAATATACTTTATTATTTGTTCATAATGTTATTTGGTTCCTATAAATACATATTTCGATTTTCCATAGAACTTGGCACTCATTTAGATCTCCATTCTTTTTACGGCGAAGTCCTTAGACAAGCATAATGTTTGTATTGAACTTGGCTCTCCGTTTTTACATTTATGTTTTTGGTGGGATATTATTATCAGTAAGGAAGACACATTGAAATACCATACCATAGAAAGATAACCGCTCAAACGTTACGGTCATAAACACTATAATATGTAGGGCAATAAAAATTGTACGACCGACCCGAAAATGACAGCAAAAAGTACGCTTTGGTAGGTCGTGGAATCATTTTTTGACTCAGTAATTATTATACTTCTGTAGTATGGTATTTCGATGGGAAATGGGAATTTAACCTATATAATATATTTAATATAATCTTAAGAACACATACACCGAGCGACAACCTGTCGGGACTAGGGTATGCTCTTCCAAGTGATCAATCATAATATTATTATACCGCTGCTGCCGTAGCTAGGATTCACTGCCGCCCGATAGCGATGCAACGTGTTACGTGACATAACTGTCTTTAGCGTGCACCTGGCCAATATTTTTGTCGGAAATGTCACGAAAGACAATCCGAACAAAATAATAAGAGAGATGGTCAGGCCATACTAATTATAAATGCGAAAGTGTGTCTTTCTGTCTGTTTGTTACCTCTTCACCCACAAACCGCTGAACCGATTTTGATGAAATTTGGTATGAAGATACTTTCAGTCCTGGTAAAGAACAGAGGATACTTTAATTCCGGAAAAATGTACGGTTCCCGCGCGATAGAAGAATTTTGGCGCATCGGAGTGGCTGCAGGCGTCATCAAGTGTATTATTATATTATGGGTAGTATTTAATCGAGTGTCTGTAAATTACAGTTTTAAGTGTCAAAATTAATCAATTTGGGTTATAGAATTACTATTTGAGCGACTTACTGTGAGTGACGAGAAATTAACAGAACAGCAACTTACAAATTATTTATTTGAGTTACTTAAAATACAAAGTGAGCAGCTTCATAATATTTGAGCGACCTAATATCTGTTTAAGTGTCAACGTTACGTCCTGCATTTTTTTCAAATTCAAATTCAAAATTCAAATTCAAAATTCTTTATTTGCACAAAACATGGTGAAATTAGATGTTACAAACATTGATAGGTACATGTTTTGCCTGTTTATGGAATGCAAATGTTTTGTTTATGGAAGTCATATTAATCAAGTAACATGCATGTTATGTAAATCTAAGTAGGTTTATAAATTAGGTCTTTTCATCACATCACAACATAAGTCATATATTAAAGTCATGTCAAAATTTATATATTACATTAAAGTTTAAACTATATATAAAAATATTTTATTAAACTAATTTAATTGTCTTTATCGTTTAGATATTCTGCTACAGAATAGAAATTTTTATTTATGAGAAATTGAAATAATTTATTTTTAAAACTATAATAATTTTCAATTTGCTTTATGTCAGTGGGTAGTTTGTTATAGAGTTTTGGCATCATTATGTATGCACTTTTACTAAGCTTACAAGTCTTTGATATAGGTATTTTAAGTTTATTTTTATGTCGCATGCTTTTAAAGTTTTCATACATCTGAATGTTATATTTTTTTAAAAATATAATGGATTCGTAAATATATAAACAGGGTAACGTTAAGATCTTAAACTTTTTAAAGTAGGGTTGACAGCTTTCTGTTTGTTTGAGACCGCACATAGAGCGTATGCATCTTTTCTGAGCCCTAAAGACACGTTCATGTTCGGTAGCATTACCCCAAAAAACAATACCATACCTTAAAATTGATGCTACGTAAGCATTATACGTTATAAGCAAGGCATCAATACCGACTAGTTTTGCTAGCATATATAGTGCATATGAGAACTTTTGTAATTTAGTGCATAATATTTCAATGTGTGCATTCCAACTTAAGTCATTGTCAACCAAAAGCCCCAAGAATTTTGTTTCTGTGATTTCTTCTATCGCATGATTATTGCATTTAATATTTAACGTAGGTCGCTTCTTATTTTTGTTAACAAATGTCATTATTTTCGTTTTGTCAAAATTCAAATTTAATTCATTTTCTTTTAGCCATTCAATTATAATAATCAAAGTATTAAAAATTTTCATTTCAATATCAGTCGTTCCGTCGTCAATAAATAATAAGTTACAGTCATCGGCAAAAATTGTCATAGGAATTTTAATATGTAGAGGAAAGTCATTTATATAGATAATAAAAAAGAGTGGACCGAGGACACTTCCTTGAGGAACACCGCGAAAAATATACTTGAGTTCAGAGTAATGCAGTTCCTCTGACTTTGTCTGGAAATTTATGGTTTGTATGCAAGTAAATTGCAATCTATTCTTTAAATATGATTTGATAAGTTCTAAGGCACTTCCTCTAATACCATATTGATACATTTTAGCAATTAAAATTTCATGATTTACAAAGTCGAAGGCTTTTTTTAAGTCCATGTATAAAGCGCAGGACACGTAGCCTTTGTCAACATTCTCCATTAATACTCTTAAAAAATTAAAAATGGCAACATTTATTGTGCAATTTTTTCTAAAGCCCATTTGCTGTGGAGAAAATAGATTGAATTTATGAAAATAATTGTATAATCGTTCGTAAATAGCCTTTTCTATTATTTTTGATAGAACAGACACTAGAGCAATGGGCCTATAGTTTTCTATATTCATTTTGTCATATTTTTTTTTTGTATAGGGGCTTAATTATTGTAACTTTTAACCTATTTGGAAACTGTCCTTGGGACATACATATATTTGTTAAATGAGCTAGGATAGGCGCTATAATCGGTGATACAAATTTAATTACTTTAGTGGAAATATTGTCATTGCCTGTACTATTAGTATTTTTATTTTTAAGCGACATGATATACCGGATAATATCTTTGGCTGAAGTAGGGTACATAAATATCGAATGGGAGGTAAACGGTGCATTAAATTTCTTTTTAGGGTTTTTAGGTAAACTATTTTCAGGGTGACCAATAAAATAGTTGTTGAAAACAGAAGCTATTTGGACGGGGTTAGAGATGATGTTGTTATCCTGATCACGTATCTGTGAAATGTTATTATACGACAGTTTTTTTTTTGTGTAATTATTTTGGATCACTTTCCACGTAGCTTTCGATTTATTAGTCGCTGTTTTAATATAATATTCATTTTGTGCTTTTTTAGTTAAGTTTATTATTTTCTTAAGTCGTTTAGTGTAAGTTTTAAAATTGTTCCTATTTTCTGTTCTTTTCCGTTTTCTGTACTCCCAAAGCATTTGTCTTTTTCTTTTAACACATTTTTTAATTCCTTTTGAAATCCATTTTGTTTTATTTAAAGCATTTATTTTTATTTTTATAAATGGAAAACAGAGGTCATATAGTAGTTTAAAAAGGTCAAAGAACGAGTCAAATGCAACTTGCGCATCTTGCTCATTATAGCATTCTGAGAAAGTTAAAGAATTTAGGTAGTTACGAAATTTTATCATATTTTCATTACTGAAATCTCGCCTAAAAACGTACCAATATGGAATGGAGGGTATACTGTTTGTTGGACACTGTAAGAGCTGGGCTGTATGGTCTGATAAAGCTAGATCAATGATTTGATGCTTTGTTCCTTTTATATTGTGCGCAAAGTTGTCTATGCAGCTACCACTACTAAGGCGAGTGGGTTCTTTAATTGCAAGAGTTAAGTTATAACTAAGGAGAAGATCAGTAAAACGCTGTGAGAGGTAATCTTTTTTCAAGGTATTAATATTAAAGTCTCCACAAATTATTATTTTCCATTTACCTCGGCAGTATGCTGCCAGGAGGCTCAATATTTGGCAAATGTATTTTTTATACTGAGCGGCATTTTATCTTAAATGAAGTGTTTCGAGTACTAAAACCACTTTGAAAAATACACTAATGAGCAGAGTATAATGAGCTCACATTAAAACAAAAAAAAAATGAATATGAAATAACTATTTGATGAAACACTATTAATCAGGGATCCCTAGAACAATTTTTTTTTTTATTTACTATCAAGCAAATTTTTTGTGAGTAGCTTCATTTGGATAAGAGGCACAACAATTTCATCTGTCGAAAATCTCGAAAGTGGTAGCTAACAGAGATAGAAAGGATTTCATACTTTGATTTGATGATCCCAAAATATGTATTGTTCTATTTGTAGGAATTTAAATTATATAACGGTAAAAGTTTAGAATCATGCCCAACGATTTAGGGGGGGGAGGGGGAGGGGAGGAGAGCGGAGGGGGGTAAACCTATATATAAATATATGTATTTATATATAAAAATTATTAATAAATTATTACATTACACAAATTATAATCCTTAACGGAACGTCAAAGAAATGGGTAAAAATTTTAATGGTGACCTATACCAAAAAAAAACTGGCTTCAATTATTATGAGTCGACGGAGCCCCGCTACGCGGGGCTCCTACTTCTGTGGTTCACAAAAAAATAACCACGATGGCTAAGCCTAACCTAACTAATCTAACCTAACCCAAAAAAGTCGTATTGGGCCAACACGGAGTTCCTTAGACTTAGACTTTAGGCCGCGTCTCCACTGACGCGAATCCATATTTTAGGACCATCAAATCAAAGAATGAAATCAAAATATAAAATATAAACCCTCAAATAGAATATCAGTAACCAATAATCATTATTAAAGCAGCTCACAAAAGTTTGCTCAAAGTGAACTTTTTAGTAGTTCGTAATGTATAACCTCACTTAGAAAAATTGAATCTATCTTTAATATTGAAGTTGCCCGCTATGTATTTCCAGTCGCTCACTTAGTAATGCAGTCGCTGGGATAGAATTTTAATATCTGAAATAGATTAATCACAATCCACTTTCTGTAAGCTCGTTCTGGATTTTATTATAAATCAATATTAGTCGTTAGTTTAGTTTATTTTTCGCTTACTCAAATTCATACCGCTCATGTTATTAAAACAGTATGTTCATCATCAGTCGCAAAGTAATTTTTTATTCGCTCGTTTTATTATTTCCCTTATATTATTATCAAGGTCGAGTGTTAAAATCGGGTCACCCTCACCCGTTTGGTCTGTGTGTAAAGCCCACTGTACACGTTGGGCCAACGAGTAGATTGTACGGAATGTCGCTACCAACTTACCGCCAAGTAGCCCTCTCTCTACACCTTGACCAAATGCATTGGTCCAATATGTACAGCGGGCTTTGAAAATGAACATTGTATAAATACACTGAATAACACCTCCACATACGAGTAAAAATATAATTTCTCAGAAACAATAATTATTGTCTAACGTATTTAAAATTCTTTCAAATCAAATTCAAAACGTTTATTTCAGACAATACATAGTCCATGTAAAATTAAATTAGAATATTATGATACATACGCACTAATCCAATTAAACAACAAAAATAATTGAAAACTGTGTGCATGCATTTGCGTCTATTTCATCATGAATGGACAATCAGTGTCCATTCGACTCGTTGTAGGATGGTTGTAGGTAACTGTTGAGGCTGTCGCGTACTCTTGTCATCAGGGATTAGATGCAGATCTTTGACGAATTATCGCAGCAAAGCCTTCCACTCCGGCGTCTGCGAACATCCCTGACGTGCTACAGAATCGTGGCAGCCCCATCAGTGCGAATAATAATTTCGAATTTATTTGATGTTCTGAGTATAGGATCATTAGACCTTTTTTAGTACAAACATCTGTGGGTTTTGTCGATATAATTTTAGCAATGCGAGACTAATTCGATTTTTTAGATAATTAACAATAATATAATAATTAGTCTCGCTATTTTATGTGAAAGTTATTATTATTATGATCAGAAGAATAGTATTTAAGAATGCTTAGCCCACGAATAGCCTTAAGAATTGTGCGTACAGAGGAAAATTGGCAAAGAGATACTTTAGCAAACGGTACTCAGTATAGCAGACTTTATGGGTCGAAGATCAAAAGCTGTAATTGTAGCAGTTAGTTACGTGTAGCTAATAAAAATAACTAGGTAAAGTGAATGTTGAAAAATTTTGCACTGAATTCTTTTTTTTCTCGTTATCTGTAACAATTGAGACCGAAATAATAGAATAATTTATATGTCCATTATCTTCTTCTATTGAAGGTAGGAGAACCTTTCGTTCCATCTAATTCACTTATTTATTACAAACTTACAAGACGATTTCGTTTTCCGCAATTCCGTTTCAAAGACAAAATAAATTAATGTTTTGCATGGTTACACAGCTGGCCAGGGCCAACCAGGGCCGGATCTACCGTATGGCTTTTTGGTGTTAGACCCAGGGCCCGTAAATTTCAAGGCCCCCCTCTAGCTAAGTCAATTCAGAGTCAGAAATAGTCGATATTGCGAAAGAATATTAAATTTTACTAAACAGATCGTGTGGTTTGCAGCCCTGCAAATCGAACAATTGAACCCATTCAATTAATTTAAGTTTAGGTATTGGTACTTTGAACTGACTGTTAAGATGTTAAAGGGTTTTTCGACAAGAACTTTGTTTTTTTAAACAAAATAAAACAAAGAATTTAAAGGAATTAAAAATTTAAATTTTTTATTGTATTAAAGAGAGAAGAGAGTTTGGCAATTTTAAGTGAAAAATGATATTTGGCAAATATCCACCACGACCACGCTGACAGCTGATGTTGGTTCACACAGTGACATGTTGAGCAGCAGAGGCTTCTTATTAATTGCTTTAAGATTTTCGGAAGCCCAAATGTGGCAATTTTTCTTGTTGAAGTACCCTGACAAATAAAATGGGCTTCGTCTGAAAAAAAAGGTTTTTTAGGGTTCCGTACCCAAAGGGTAAAAACGGGATCCTATTACTGAGACTTCAGTGTCTGTCCGTCTGTCCGTCCGTCCGTCCGTCCGTCTGTCTGTCTCCAGGCTGTATCTCAAGAACCGCTATAGCTAGACTTCTGAAATTTTCATAGATTATGTTACATAATATATTCTGTTGCCGCTATAACAACAAATACTAAAAACAAAATAAAATTAATATTTAAGGTGGGCTCCCATGCAACAAACGTGATTTTTATAATGGCAACAGGCAGGCACTTGATATTTTCACAAAGGCCTTAATTATAAATTATATAATAATTATAAATATTAAAATAAAATAAAAATTTAAGGGGGGATGGGGGCTCCCATACAAAAACACAATTTTTGGTCTATTTTTGCTCTATAATGGTACGGAACCCTTCATGCGCGAGTCCGGCTCGCACTTGGCCTATTTTTATTTTTTATACGACCCGGTCAAGTTTTGAAGCTCGACCGAGTCGTATAAAAAAAACCTTTGAAATTGAAGAAGAGAGAGAATTAGCACATTATGTACCGAGCCTGTCCACTCAAATTTCGTTACCAAACTCATAATTGCGGTCTCAGAAGAACAATTATGTTGGCCGAAAATATTACAAAACTTTAAGAAAATCTCTTAAAATTTTGTTACATTTAATGTAATTTTCGACAACTTCACACTCAACCATTGACGACCTCTGTGGCTCAATGGTTAAGTGTGTGGCAGCTCAAGCCGGGGGTCGCGGGTTCGAATCCCGCCGACGAAACAAAAAGCTTTCAATGTTCCCGGGTCTGGATGTGGATTAAATATATGTGTATCATATAACATAAATCTTAAATATATGTATACTATAAAAGTATTAAATATATTTCCGTTGTCTGGTACCTGTAACACAAGTCCTTCAGGTATTTACCACGGCGCCAGACTGACGTGGTGTGAAGCGTCCATGGATATTATTATTATTAATTTTAACAGAACGTCCATTTAGAATTTAGAATTGAATTATTTTAAAGCGATTTTTGAGCAAAATTGAATTGATTATAATAATTGACAAAAAATCTACTACGAATAAGAAAGTAAATGTTTAAACTATCGTAATCTTGATGTAGCCCCAATTTAAAGACACAGTTCTTGTTGAAATACCCTTTAGTAGCCCAAGGCCCCCTAAACTCATGGTCCGGCCCTGATTAAAACGAAAAAGAAAAATATTTACACGGTGCTAAGCCCTACATTTTCCATCCACGTCATAATATATTTAATAACGTTATGTAAAAGTTGAAAACAACATCAAACAAACAACTTTTTGTGAAATTTAAATGCATTAGGATAGAAGGTAAGGACGAAAGAATGCTAAAAAGGAAAGTGTAATAAATAATAATACATTAAAATTTATTCGTATAACATAGTGTGCTTACTCCATAACTTAAATAAAGTTTTTACATAAAACAAATTATTGTATGCGCTTATTTCACCTCATTCCTGTTTGTGCATATTGTGTGTGTCGTGTCCATGACAGCGTAAATTCTAAACGAGACCCGATTTTGATACGATTTTTATGCATAAAAACCGATGTGAACAAGACTTTTTTTCTTATTTACATCTCATAAATAATTAGGTCGCAATCTCAAAGATTTTTTAAATTAATGAAATACATATTCCCAAAACGGTAATCATCGGCTGTTTTATTTCGACCTACTTCATTCGTAAATCTGTTGTCTTACTATCAGTTTGTAGAAGATAAATATTTGACACCTACACTTGATTTTCCTGAGATAAATAATATTATGTGATTTGACTTAGCAACGGATCTTATAATGGGTATCCTCTATTATCGTATCTCAGTCATAGGTATTTGATGACACTTTTCTCTATCTGAAGTTTAAGTGCTTGTTTAGACACGCGGGAACCGCGCGGTTCCCAAGCAGAAACCGAGCGGTTAACCCTGGAGTGGTCGCGCCCCTAAAACTAACGTAAGTGGTCGCGTGGACTATGTAGTCAACGCGACCACTTACGTTAGTTTACTACATACATATGTATGTAGTCCACTATAAAAATGGCCAAAAAACGTGTTATTTTAAATAAAATAAATAAATAAATAAAATAAAATATCTTTTTATTCAAAATGGGTATCATGATACACTTTTTGAAAGTCGTAGAAAGAACGAAGAAACTACGTTGCCTACCACCGGTTCGGGAACTACCCCGCCGAGAAGAACCGGCGTAAGAAACTCGCACGGGGCCATCTTTTACTAAAAAATGGAAAATTACAATTTAAAATAAAATAATATAACAATGTTATGGCTTACAGCTATGTAACAAAATAAACGAAAAGTAACCTGCATGGAGCCACCCTATTCCCAAGGTGTGCTGTCCTCGATGAAATCATTGACTTTATAATACGCTTTAGCACACAAACGTTCTTTAACTGCATTTTTAAATTTGTTTAAAGGTAGATTTTGAACATTTTCTGGGATTTTATTGTATAGGCGTATACATTGGCCTTTAAAAGTATTGCTTACTTTGGCTAGTCTGAACATGGGTATTGCTAACTTGTTCTTATTTCTAGTATTTACATTATGATTATCGCTTTTTTTTTTGAAAATATTTATGTTCTTTCTAACATATAAGAGATTTTCCAAAATGTATTGAGATGCGACGGTCAGAATTCTTATTTCTTTAAATTTTTCTCTTAGAGATTTAAAAGACGACATATTATAAATAGAACGAATAGCTCGCTTCTGCAGCACAAATATTGTATTAATGTCCGCCGCATTTCCCCACAAGAGGATGCCGTAAGACATTATGCTATGAAAGTAGTTAAAGTAAACTAATCGCGCGGTCTCTACATCAGTGATTTCACGAATTTTTTTAACAGCATATGCTGCAGAACTAAGCTTATCTGCCAGTTTTACAATATGTGGACCTCATTGTAACTTACAATCCAGTGTTATGCCTAGGAATGTGGTGGTGTCTACTAAATTCATTTTCTCATCATTTAATAGTACATTGGTTTGTACTTGCCTAACATTTGGCAAGATAAATTTTAAACATTTTGTTTTATTAGAGTTTATTAAAGTAAATTATTAGCATTAAACCAATGTACTATATTTGAGAGAGCACTATTTACCTCGTCATAATTAAATTGTCGCCTCTTCACATTAAAAATTAGTGAAGTGTCATCAGCAAAAAGAACTATCTCATGCTTATCTTTAACAAGATAAGGTAAATCATTTATATAGATGAGAAAAAGAAAAGGGCCTAAAATGGACCCTTGTGGCATACCTAGTTTTGCACACCTAAAAAAAAATGTCTTTCAGCGGTGCTACTTTCACAGTGAACTCTCTACAAGGAACACGTACACACCCTAAAGTATTATCACTTAGTTTTGTTACACCTTGTATACTAATGCTATGTACAGTATGTACAAACAGATTTTGCTGAGGACTAAGATAAAACACTTGACCTACCAATGAAGTTAGTTTCGATACGCGATATTTTACGACCTTCGGAAAACTAGCCGCCCGTTGGATTTTGTTCTCTATGCTCCAGGTGATATAGTCTATCTTCGTGTAAACATTTCAGAGCACTTAAACTCGTGCGCAGAATGCACTGTCAAATCAGTCGGTTTAAAAACATCACGCCTGTCGCATCGGTGGCAAACGCGAAAAATGCGCGCGAATTAAATACACAAGGAAATTCAGGTATTTTTAATAGAACTACTAAATGACTAGAATAATAGGAAAGTTACAATACTTTATTAAATATTTTTATACAACATTTAAGAAGTTTGTGTAACTAGTTTTTTTATTTAAGAAAAGTTTAATATAAACTAAAATAAAATGTAGTTTTGCAAAATCAAATACGCTGAAGTAAATGTAATATTTTTCCATAAAATATAAATAAATTAATACAACTATATTACATTTTTTTTGTGTTATCTTTACACAGGATATAATAAAATTAAGTGACAATACTATAGAGTGTGCGTCCCTTATAAAGAGTTCACTGTGAATGTATCAGCGCTGAAAGATTAACTTCTTTTTAACCGACTTCTTTAAGGCATTCGGCATTCCTCATATTAACATATTTAAGTCAAAATTAACTCTTTTAGCGCTGTTACTTTTGCAGTTTTTCCCTCTCACATGCACATACACACCCTAATAATATTATCACTTTGTTTTGTTACACCCTGTGTATACTGGGTGCAATTATATAGGATTGGGAAAAAAGTGAACATAATTAGTACGTAAAGTGTAGTAAAGCATAAATTACATATTTATATACTTAGAGCCGATTTTTAGAGTTCCGTAGTCAACAAGGAACCCTATAGTTTCGGTCTGTCTGTCCGTCTGTCTGTCCGTCTGTCTGTCCGTCTGTCTGTCCGTCTGTCTGTCTATCTGTCCGCGGTTTTGCTCAGAGACTATAGGACCTACAGCCGTAATTTGGCATGAATGCACTATATTAATAATGCCGACAAAATGGTACATGAAATCATAAAAAAATATTTTTTTATGGTACCTTCCCTACACATCAAGCGGGGACGAATTTTTTTTTTCGCGTCCACCCCATCGTATGGGGTGTCGTTGGATAGGTTTATTAAAATATTATGAGTATTCATAGATCGTTTTCCGATTTAGGGATCCGTTTGTGAAATATTAAGTTTTAAAGTGGAAAAAATCGTTAGAGGCCAGTGTCCCCCCCTTCTACCAAATAAACGGGGGCTTCTAGAAATGTGAAAAAATTCACGGGAGTAGGAAATATGCTGAATTTAAAAGGAAAACTATCACGGCTAAGAAGACTTCATAAGTTATTGAGTAATAGTCGATCAACTAAAAAAAATGTATTCGGCGAAGTATAAAGGAACTTTTCGTTCAAATTCCTTTGAAAGTAACTGAGGTGATGTTGTTAGTAGTGTAAAACACGTTATAAATGTACATTCATTGACCATACAAATATTTTAAAATACTAGCGGTACTTACTAAGGAACCCTATATTGCGCGTGGCCGGACACGCACTTGGCCGGTTTTCAATAGTCAGATAACTTTAAACTATGGAATTATTTTGTCACATTGTCATTTTTCAAATCTGTGAAAGCGTCATATTTATTACTCAGTTAAAAATTATCAAAAGATTAAAAAATCAGCCCTTAGTTAAAGGTTGTATGTTATATGTTATAACATTAAAGGTTGTATGTTATATGTTATAACACGTTGTATGTTATAACATTTTTAACGTGCGCACATAATTACGTTCTAGCTTTGTTGTATAAAACAGCAATTTTAATGAATTGTGTATGCCATAGTACTCTTATTATATTTTCAAGTGTTTTTTGACCCTATTTTTGTCTCTATCGATTTACACCCGGTATTTCATAGAAAAATACTTTTGAGCTACTTCATTATTATAATATACCGCTATGCCCGATTTGATAACTACAGATAACTATATACTGACGATCGCCATCTTTTAAAGATGGCTTATCTTTAATTTGATTAAGAGGGAACGCGGGTACAGTAGTATTTAATCGAAGAAACTATTGCCATCACGCTTCACCCTGCGCCGGCACGTGTATTGTGATAGAGACAGATACAATTAATCGAGGTAACGTTTTCCTCTGATTCCTCCTTCAAAATAGAGCCTAATTTATTTTTTAATATCTTCAGGAAGAGTGAGTCTATGCCTCTACGTTTTTATTTTATCTTAAAGATCTTTCAAAATTGTTTTATGGTCGGTGGATTGGCGGGTTACGGGGCATTCATTTTTTGCGATTTTTGAAGGGTCATATTTTTTATATATTCGTAAATTTAGAAAAAATCGGGATAGCTTTAACAGATCCCAATATTGCATACAAAAATATTTGTCTAGACGTATTGTTCTGGGAGTAAATCGGGGAATACGTTTGTATGGAAAAACAGTGCTAGCGTATCCTCTTAAGAGTTTGACAGAAAATATATGCTACTAGATGATGCCCGCAACTCCGTTGCGCCAAAACTCGTTTATCGCGCGGGAACCGTACATTTTTCCGGGACGAAAAGTATCCTATGTCCTTTCCCAGGACTCAAAGTATCTCCGTGCCAAATTTCAGCAAAATCGGTTCAGTGGTTTGGGCGTGAAGAGGTAACAGACAGACAGACAGACAAACTTTCGCATTTATAATATTAGTAGGTACCTAAGGAAGTAAGGATATCAAAATTTTTGTTCAATGAAAGTTAAGTAATAATTATTAGACCTCTCGTTACTTTATCATTGCTCATTTAAAAATACTTTTTAGGGGGAAAAAAATTCAATTTTCGAGAGGCAGTACAAAACGCCTTTGAAGTGTTTATTGTCACCCGTCCAGCTGATTTTTTCAAGAAGGGCATCCATACACTGCCACTGCGTTGGCAAAGATGCATTTATTGCAGGGGTGATTAATTTATTTGAATAATAGGACTGAATAAATTCGAAAATGATCGGCCAAGTGCGAGTCGGACTCGCGCACAAAGGGTTACGTACCATTATAGAGCAAAATTAGGCAAAAAATAGCTCTTATAGTTTCGGAGAAAAGTGGCTGTGACATACGGACAGACAGACAGACAGACATGACGAATCTATAAGGGTTCCGTTTTTTGGCCATTTGGCTACGGAACCCTAATTAGGTTTTTATATGGGAGCCCCCTTAATTTTTTATTTTATTTTAATATTATTATTATTACTTATTAAAGTGCACATATAAGTAAGGGCTTTGTGAAAAATTCAAGTACCTACCTGTTGCCATTATTGATATAGAGCAAAAAAGGCCAAAAAAATCACGTTTGTTGTATGGGAGCCCCCCTTAAATATTATTTTTATTTTGTTTTTAGTATTTTTTGTTATAGCGGCAAGAGACATACATAATCCGTTATTGAGTTACAGCTTGGAGACAGACAGACGGACAGTCGGCCAGACAACGAAGTCTTAGTAATAGGGTCCCGTTTTTACCTTTTGGGTACGGAACCCCAAAAAGGACTTTAACTTCTTTCAAACAAATAGGCACTTTCGGTAATCGCATAATAATAATATCTTTAAACATAATCTCAAACCAAACGCCAGATCTTAGCGTCATCAAAATCATAGATAAATAAGATGACCGATCAATATATTTTGATATCTTATCAAAAGACAAAACAAAAGACTATCCCCCTTACTAATAAACACTTATTACACATCCGTGTAACGCATGAATAGTTAAACACGGTGGTTGTGTTTACACAGGGTTTATACAGAACTCTACTAATAATCAAATGATAATGACATTTATGACTTGTGTAACTAAAATCGTGTTATATACCATAGACTGTAGACTCAAAGGAAAACGTTCAGGAATTAAGTAACACGCTATCAGATGTTCGGGTGTTGATGACAAAAATTGATATAAACGTTATGTTTTTATGATCCTGGTAATTATAATTGGACACAAGATTGATATTTAAACATTTTTAGTTAATATTATTCAGTAGAGTACGTGAATTTTGTAAATAATATTATAATGTTCTACTTCTACATTTACTATCAAAGTTTTTGAACGCAACGCTAATGTCAAAGTTAATAAAATTTGAAATTGTCAAAATATTATTTTGTCACTTATGACGTGTTAGGGGCGCGTTCCACTAAGCGCTCAAACGCTGAAAATACTCCTTCAGCCGTTTCACATGTCGACCGCCATTGTTGTGATTGCGGCAAAAGCGTCACTCATGACGTATATTTTCGCTAATGCAAAGCTAAACACGACCCATCTTAAGGGCGTTCCTTACGGAGATTCCGTAATTTACCGTATTTCTAGCCTTATAAACTCATAATTTGAAAGCTACAAAGTTATAATAAAAATTCAGCAATAATCTCCAGTATATCAACATTCCTTTCCCCGTTTTAAATTTTCTATTCTTGTTTATTATACTCATGATATCAGCTTCCAAAGTAAAACCAATTTATTAAAATTCAAGCATACATTCGGCATCTCCTTAGGATTTACAAATAACTTTTATTTGAAACACACGCCAATAGATCGACAATATCATAAACTACATATTCCCCGTTTTAAATTTTTTTTAGGACAATTTTGAACTAAGATAAGTAAAAAAAATAGGGTTTTGGTGCGATCTCGGCAATGCGGCAAATGTATGGCCAAGGTCGTTTGCTCGGGGGACGGCCTTAAAGGTGGGTCGAAGTGGACGTTTTAATAAAACCGCCATCTTTTTATATGCAAAATAAGCGGTTTAATTTAAATTTTAAAAATTATAATGAAATAATAATAATAAAGTTAGTAAAAAAAGAGGTAAAAAAGGAATAAGAATGACAATGATAATATTAAAACTAAATAAATATACATAATTTATAAAATAAATGTAACAATAAATAATTATGACTTAAGAGGAAAATAAAACTATACGATAATATCTTGAAAAAAGGCTATAAAAACGAGAAAATATTGAATGGCGTTCCTAGACAAAAACAATATAAAATGCGATGAAATTTTAATTTGAAATGAACGCTAGAAACTCTCAATAATCCATTCCACTTAAGTTTGTATCATTGACGCGATTTGTATCATGCGAGTGGACCGTCAAAAACCACGGTTGTGACTCGTGAGCGTTATCGTTGTAGGTGCTTAGTGGAACGCATCCTAAATAAAACGATCGCGATGTATGTTATATTTTGTTTACATTGAAAATCTATTTCATTCAATTGATTAAAGAAATAAAACATATTAAATAATTCTTTTTATGTTTCTTTGCTAATAAGATGGTAGAAATCAGCAAACGCACTCAAAACTACATATTCAAAATAAAATATAATCAGCTGATCTATTGAAAATCCGCCATCTTGATCTTATTCGCACTCTATACAAGGGTGATGCCTTGTGTAAGCGTTGGGTAAATTTGTATGGAAGTTACAACAGCATTATACAGGCCATATGTCAAAAAAAGATTAATATTAGTAGAAAAAAATTACGCAGCCTCTAAACACCTGTGTAACTTTTTATTAGTAAGAGGGTAAGATTTTATTATATTATGTGTTCCGACACCGGTGTCCGATTCTTTAATGTAATGATGTATGGCATATTATTTTATCGAGAAATTGGCTCTCAATTTTTAGGGTTCCGTACCCAAAGGGTAAAAACGGGACCCTATTACTAAGACTTCGATGTCTGTCCGTCTGTCCGTCTGTCTGTCACCAGGCTGTAACTCAAGAACCGCTATAGCTAGACTTCTGAAATTTTCACAGATTGTGTATATGTGTTGCCGCTATAACAACAAATACTAAAAATAAAATAAATTAAATATTTAAGGGGGGCTCCCATACAACAAACGTGATTTTTTTTGCTATTTTTTGCTCTTAATCAGTAACAGCAACACATAGGCAATTGAAATGTTTTCAAAATACTTAATTGTATTTGTATTTTAATAATTAATTATAAAATTTAAATAAATTAAATAATTGAGGGGGGCTCCCATACAAAAAAATCAATTTTTAGCCTATTTTTGCTCTGTAGTGGTACGGAACCCTTCGTGCGCGAGTACAACTCGCACTTGGCCGATTTTTTTTATCCCTCTCACGGTTGTAAAATGGCAGCCATTTTAGTTTTTCTCGGACTTTCATACTAATCTGACCAATAACTTCTCATGTAAAATATATCCTATGAGCATATAAAAGGTCTCATTTGATAGCTAAACTTGTGGACTACGCTTATACAGACAAAGTGTTGTAAATTTCGTGGAATTAAACATAGACAAACCAAAGTTTAAGATTATTTTTTTTTTGTATTTTTTAAATATTGGCTATTTCTGAAATAAAATATTATAGCACATTAAACAGGTTATTTTTAATGTCAAAAAGATAGAGGAGGTTTTTATCCAAAATAAATTCCTTCACTTATAGAAGCTCGCTCGCTCTAAGTCTAGAAGTTATAATGATTTGCTTATGAAAAATTGGTCAGATTAGTATGAGACCCAGAGAAATAAAAATTAAAGGTAGAGAAAAAAATATTAAGAACAAATCCGTCAGTAAAATATGCCATACATCATTAAGGGATCAGACAACGGTGTTAGGACACATTGTATAATTCAGAAATTGATATTTTGTAAATACAGCGGCAAAACAAGCGAGAAAAGGTTTATTAGTTTGCATTAAGGGCCTTCCCCTACGGAGATTCCGTAATTTACCGTATTTAGAGCCTTATAAACTCATAATTTGAAAGCTACAAAGTTATAATAAAAATACAGCAATAATCTTCAGTATATCAACATTCCTTTCCCCGTTTTAAATTTTCTATTTTTGTTTATTATACTCATGATATTAGCTTCCAAAGTATTTACCAATTTATTAAAATTGAAGCATACTTTCAGCATCCCCCTAGTATTTACAAATTACGTTTATTTGAAACACACGACAGTAGATAGACAATTTCATTAACTACATATTCCCCGTTTTAAATTTTTTGATCAATTTTGAACTAAGTTAAGTAAAAAAATAGGATTTAAGGATTTTTGTGCGATCTCGGCAACGCGTCAAATGTATGGTCAAGGTCGTTTGCTCTGGGGATGGCCTTAAATAGGCTCCGGAATTGCCGATTTTGATGAGGAAGTTGGAAGTGATACAGAGTTGACCACGAGAAAGGAATTTTTCTATAGAAAGTTTTAAAATACATTTTACTAAATATTTATAACAGTTCAACCGATATTTTTAACCGACTTCATAAAAGAAGGTTATCAATTCGACCCGTATGTATCATGTAATATTTCCAGAACTGCCCAGTTTTCGTATTTGTTAGTCTAAATCAGTGTCTGAACAAATGTGCCAAATTTCAAGTGTATGTATGTATGTATGCATTAAGTTATAAGTACTACGTACGTATTCATGTATGTTTTTATGTTTTTGTTCTCATATCTCCGGAATTACAAGTCCGATTTAAGTGGTTCTTTTTTGGTTGTACTAGGTATTGTAATATTGTTCAACTTAGGGTATACAGCAAGTTTCAGTAGTTTTTGAGGGAGAGGGTCACATTTATCATACAAGTTTTTCCACCGAATTCGTGGGTCATGAAAATTTTATGAAAATGCGGACCGCCCCGCTGCGCTCCCTCACAATGTGAAGCTTTTCACTTAAATCATAATTAATTCTTGTAATGTTTTTTTATAGATTATTATTTGCACGATGGCGGACTCCGAAAGAAAAAGCAAACCAGAGAACTTCAATTCGACGTAAGTTTTTAGGCATAAGTAGTAAGATAGGTAAGGTTGTAAAACATTAAAAAACCGGCCAAGTACGTAAGATATAGGGTTCCGTAGTACCGCTGGTTTTTGATAATTTTTGTATGGTCAATGAATGCACATTTCTAACGTGTTTTACACTAATAACAACATCATCTCAGTTACGTTCAAAGGAATTTGAACGATAAGTTCCTTTATACTCCTCCGAATACATTTTTTTTAGTTGATCGACTATTACTCAATAACTTATGAAGTCTTCTTAGCCGTGATAGTTTTCCTTTTAAATTCAGCATATTTCCTATGCCTGTGAATTTTTTTACATTTCCAGAAGCAATCGCTTAGCTGGTTGAAGGGGGGGGGGGACACTGGACTCTAGCGATTTTTTCCACTTTAAAACTTCATATTTCACAAATGGATCGCTAAATCGGAAAATGACCTTTGAATACTCGTAATATTTTTAAAGAACCTATCCAACGACGGAAAAAAAAATCATCCCCGCTTGATGTGTAGGGGAGGTACCATAAAAATTAAGATTTTTTTGTACCATTTTGTCGGCATTATTCATAATATGTGCATTCATGTCAAATTACGGCTTTGTAGGCCCTATAGTCTCTGAGTAAAACCGCGGACAGACAGACGGACAGACCGAAACTATAAGGGTTCCTTGTTGACTACGGAACCCTAAAAAAGAGATTTATAATATACTAGCTGTTGCCCGCGTCTTCGTCTGCGTCCACGTCAAAAATTTTATTTTCGTTAAAAATATTTTTTTTAAATAAAAAGTATACTTTGTTACTTCTGATATCTCCAAGAGTATGTGTACAAAGTTTCATGATGATTCGTCATGCAGTTTTTGTGTGAAAGCGTAACAAACATCCACGTTTTCACATTTATAATATTAATAAGGATTTTATGCATGTTACTGATATTAATATTGATAAATAATATTATTAAGAACTTACCCATAAACATGTTTCGAAATTATATCTGAAATTAAAATGTAGTAATCTTCCTTAAAATAATTATACACAACTCAATTATTTTACAATTAAAATAATTTAATCTAATTTCGTTTTTTGAAGTCTTCGAGTTTCTTTTGTGCTTTTCTGAAATTATAATACTTACATTAATATTTTAATTTATAATAATATTTAATAGGCTACTTGACCTATATTCAATTTCATTAAATGCATATTTCTAGTAGAACTTGGCCTTGGAAATCGTATTTCACTCTTATCATCAAATAAAAGCTTATGATTGATAAATAAAGTCGATTTGAAAATATGATTTTATATTTATTAATTTGTACCTACTAACGAAAACGCTTTTGCGGTACTTCCGATTTGGATGTGACGTCATCACACTAGTAATTTAATATCTTTTATTTAACGCGCTCGTTATATGTAAGTTTATTTGTACATAAATAATGAGAATAAGCCTAGAAAATTTTGTAAAATATATTTTCTTGAATAATTCAAATAAAACATTAGTTTTATATATTATCTCCATTTATTGTAGTTGGGAAATGAAATGGCCAAAACTTTTCTCCAAAAGTTTTCAACGTTACAAATGATTTCTTATTTAATTCTTTTCAAATTTTTGGCGCTTTTAAACTCTTAAAAGAAAGTATAAAATACAAAAAATATGACGTCACATTATGGCGGACAGTGTTTTCGGCGTCATTTAAAAGGCATATTTTTCAGTCAACATTTTTATGGGTCTCTACTGTTCAAAATATTATAATATTAGTTTTTTTGGTGAAAATGAATGATTAAGAAGCGATTAAAATGAAGAAAAAAAGTAGGACAAGTAGCCTATTGCGTGCTACAATTTCAGTTCTAATTTGTAAATCTCTCGATATCTGATAGATATCAGTCTTATGAGTAATGACTAATGCATTAAGTTTTAATAAGTATTTAACGCTCTTATGGCTTCTAATAAAGCCCATAAGCGAGAAAGTGACTTCTAAAATGCCTCGGTCCAAAATCCTATTAACCCTAAATCCTAAAATGACCTATTTCTACTAACCATCGAAGGGTTAGTTACACGGGTTAACTATTAGTCCGGGCTTAAACGAGTTAAACGTCAGTTAAATGTCAGGTAAAGAGCGATTCCGGGATAAAAAGTACCCTATGCCCTTTCCTGGGATTCAAAGTATCCCCATACCAAATTTCAGCAAAATCGGTTCAGCGGTTTGAGCGTAAAGAGATAACAGACAGTCAGACACAACAGACAATTTCACATTTATTAATATTATTAATATTAGAGATGTGCCGACTAGTCGGTAAAGCCGACTATCCGGCCACTTTTGTAGTCGGCGAATAGTCGGCAAAAAGCGCCGACTATCCGGCTTTTTATTATTTTATTATTATTCAAATTAAATTTAAGAAAAACCTTTATTATTTTGAAATTAAATGAATTGTTTCTGAAATCACTTGCTGGCAAAGAAATATCTATGACATTTATTAAATAAAAGTTGTATCTTAAATATCAAACAGAACAAGACACATTTAATAAACATTAATGAAAATATTTTATTCTTATTTAAATAAAAGACTCGGATATTGTATTCACTAATTAGATAATTATTAAAGCAAGATTGCATTTTTTACTGTTTGTCATATCACATGTGTAACAACACATGTGACATGACAAACAGTAAAAATATATTCCTGAAAACCATCAACTGTATCAGGCTCATGCAGACGTGAATCAAAACACGATGCAACACGTTCGCAGGCGGCGCAGCGTATGCGACTAACCCGCGAATCAGCAGTAAACGAAGCGTTACAGAAACATCCGAAACCATGATCGGCTTGGCCGACTAGTCGGCCGATTAGTCGTCTTCTTTGCAACCGACTAATCGGCTAGTTGGCTAATCAGCCAAAGTCATGATTGGAACATCTCTTAATTTAATATAGATAGAGTTCACTGTGAAAGTGGCAGCGTTAAATGAGTTTTTTTATTATTGTTGCTCATAGAAAAATTGAAAATAAAAGTAACTCTTTCAGCGCTGATACTTTTACAGGGAACTTTCTATTTTGATTAAATGCTCGAATCTCGATCAAAATGTTTTTTAGATTCCGTACCCAAAACAGGACTTTATTACTAATACTGCGATTTGTCCGTTTGTCTATCACTAAGTTGCACATATTATCTCATATGAAATTTTAACAAAATGTATATTTCTGTGGTCGCCATAACACCAAAAATATATAGTAAAAATCAAATAAAACTACTTATTCTCGCATTTGGAACAAATTATTTTCAATCGCTGTAGCTGCACTATAATTGTAGGTTCATTCACATGTTAACGTTTTTGTAGAGTGCATTTGGTTGAATATCTTCTCTAAAAACCTGTCGCAAAGGTTGTATTGAAATATTTTTATGATTAAATATGATGTTGTCGTTAGTGCACTTTGTTATCAGCGTACGATACGACTTAAAAAAACATCAACATAACATAAATATAAATTACATTTATCAGAACTTATTTGGGAATAGTCTAGACCAGGGATGGCGAACCAATGGCTCGCGTACCACCAGGGGCACGAGACATAAAATTTGGAGCACGCCACTCACCCACTCACAAAACTAATATCTGATTTATTTTACCAACAATGAAGATTATAGATCCACCTTTGCATAGTGAGCACCAAATTAGGCAAATTTTAACCCTTAAGTACTGACGTGGTTATGTTGAATAATATGTAGTGACGTGACGTCTCACGGACGGATTCGCAAATTACCTGTTACTTTATATATTTCAAATGAATTAAGATTATTATATAATATGTAATATTTTAAAGGTATTCTGGAGTAATATAAATAAAAATACGAAAAAAATATATGCAAAATCAACATTTATTTGGCACCTAGATAGGCCCTATCTAATTTCAGTCTTTCAATTGTGACTTGACTTATACACTAGATTTTTAGAACTTATAGAAAAAAAACAAAACGTAAATGCTTTTAAATGAGTTAACAAGTAATGACTAACATAAGAAAAAAAGTTATGATACAATATCACTCAGGATTTTAAATAATTTCAGCGCAGTCAACACATATAGTTTTAGAGCAACCGAGACAGATAGGCTTATGACATGCTACACATATATACTTTGTACGCCTTTTCAGTCTTGAGGGGCATATTTTACATGTTTTTTTGACCATTTCTGTGTTAGTTGGTGTAGGTCTATCTGGCTCTGAAGGTAAATCTTTCCCAAGAACACGTTTTATGGTCAATCGTAATTCTCTTGGCAGACGATCATTGTAAACTCTGCGTTTAAGATGTGGCAGAACCAATTGTCGAGCAAGATCTTGTAGGAATTGTCCTCTTTGTACATCAGGTACATTATTACATTTTTTATATAAAGCGTACGCATTCACACCGCTCATATCCAAAATCCTAAAGAAAATTGCGAGAGGCCAGCGTCGGGTACGACGACTGCAAGAATAATTTGAACATTTTTTATCGATTTCATCTACCCCTCCTTTTGTCTTATTATAATCTATATTCACTAAAGGTTTATTAGTTTCTGGATCTAATTGAGCTGTGTGATGCATGGAAGAAATCAATATAACAGCTTTTAACTTTTTAGGTACATATGACACCAAGGTAAAATCTTTCGTAAATCCGAATAAAGACGTTCCGAACTGACGTGTTTTAGAAGCTTGAAATTCGGGTGGAATGTGCCTCTTATTTTTTTTTAGTGTTCCAATATACGTAAAACCTCTATTTCTTAATTCTTCTACCAATTCCACAGAACTGAACCAGTTATCGGCAGTTATATTACGATTGCACTTTTCTAGGTTTTTGCAAAGGCGTAGTACACTCTGTGTCGGAATAGCAAACTTTTTCTCTACGTCCGATAAGCCTACACCATCAGAATCTTTGCCATGATATATATATGCATCATATACATAGAATGTTTCAGAGTCACAAATTAGCAAAATTTTAATGCCATATTTGGCAGGTTTCTTTGGCATGTAAATAATAAACCTACATCTACCTCTAAAAGGTACCAGCATTTCATCTACGCATAAATAAGCCCCCGGGGTATATGCAGATTTACAATTCGCTATGAACAAATTGAAAATCTCGGATATAGCAGCTAATGGATCAGTCTGAAGTCGGTCTAATCTACTATTCGTGTCGTCTAAACGAATATAGTTCAACAGAGTAAGAAATCTGTATTGAGAAAGTACACATCTGAAAATTTCCCGACCGGATCCATCAGTGGCGAAAATGTATTTAGAATTTTCACGATTGGACTTGAATACGGAACTGTAAAATAAGAGTCCTATGAAAGCTTTCATCTCTTCACGATCTATTGGCCGTAGTTCAACTTTATTAGGATTTTTGAACCTGTCACGAACTTGAGAAAGTTTTTTATTAGTGTAATCAACAATTTTATCGATCATATTAGGAGAAAAAAGTTCATACCACAGATTTTCACAACTAATAAATGATCTGGGCTGCATTCGAGGTATTTCAACAATGTTGTGGCTCAAAGAACGACACGATCTACTAATAGGTTCTTCTGACGACCATTTAAAACCGTTTTTGCCAAAATAAAATTTTTGATTTCCAGGATTAGAAGATCTTGCTGCCTGTTGTTCTATTATGTTCCGTGTCTGAGATATGGTAGGCAATGTGTTTTCATCTTCTTCAAGCTCGGACTGCTCAGATTCGGTTTCATGTGCACTTTCCAAGTGGAAATCCGGGTCAACTTGCTCATCATCAACATCGCTGAAATCACCCTCAAGTTCTTGCTCTAACCACGTTTGTATGGTGTCATCAAAGTCTGGAGCCGTGCTAGACGCCACTTTTCTTCTTTTATTGCTACGTCCAGAAGTACTTGGTTCGTCCATCTAAAACAGTTAAACATTTAGTGACGTGACGTTCATGAGACACTTCTAAATAAACACACAAACCAGGACGTGACGTCCAAAAAAATAAATACACTAATACTGACCTCACGTCTCTCAGACACCTAAGCACCGTACACGTGAAACTGTTAACTCGACGAGAGCGCGAGCTCGACTGGCCCATGGGAATCGCAAATCCAGAAGCTAGCGGGGCGCGCGGGTAAAAAGTATTTAAAACGACTAAATTACGGAGCAAATTGTCAACACGGCGTCTGTGGGACACCCACGTCACTACTTAAAGGTTAAATACGCACCGAATCACAAAAAAATATTAAATGGCGCGTTTACGACATCTTCAGAAAGATTTCTTCAGAAAAAGGAAACGGTGAAACGAAAATGTTCGCCATCCCTGGCCTAAACCATAAAACCATAAAACGTCGCGCAGATTGTGACGGGACGCGAGCTGGCTGCGGGCCGGGCCGCATTTTTTTTTCCAATTTAACCTGCAATCAGTATGTAAAACTATAAGCAGGTGAGATGTAGGTTTTGGCAGGTAGAGTGCTTCCACCACCGTGGACAGCTAACTCAATATTCATATCAAAGAACATTAAAAAATGTCCTTCCTTTTCAGGCGTTTAGTATAATTTCGACTAGACAGAGAGGATGCCAGGATATTCGGGTGGACCTCCAGTCGTTTTTTGTACTTCTCTGTGTTTGCGTGAATTTCTTCCTTTATTGTAGGTATATTTAGATTGTTATGAATCTCAGTGTTTGTGACAAGCCATGGGGATTTGGCGATTGTTCTGAGTATCATGTTTTGCATTCTTTGGAGTGTTAAGATGTTTGAGTTACTTGTACTCCCCCATAGTTGTATGCCGTACATCCATATTGGTTTCAGAATTGATTTATAGATTATCAGTTTATTTTCCATTGACAATTTGCTGTTACGGCCCAAGGACCAGAGAAGATTTTTGAATTTGATGTTCAGTTCGTCCCTCTTGCTTTTTATATGTTTTTGCCATGTTAGACGTCTGTCTAGGTGCATGCCCAGGTATTTAACGCTGTTTAGGTGAGGGAGAACAGTATTCTCTAGGGAGACGGGGGGACAGTCCTCTCTGCGCAGCGTGAAAGTGACCTGTACAGATTTTGTAGTGCTGGCTTTTATTCTCTAATTTTGGAGCCATTTGGTGACTGAATTTAGTCCATTTTTTAGTTGTTCAGATGCCTTCACGGGGTTTTCGTTCGTCGCTAGAATTGCTGTGTCATCAGCGTAAGTAGCAGTCTCAGCTTTATGGGATGTTGGGAGGTCATAGGTGTATATTATATTGTAGAGTATAGGACCTAACACAGAGCCTTGAGGTACTCCCGCGTTTATTTTGTAGAATTTCGAGGTGGAATCCGACTCTACGACTTGAAAAATTCGTTCCATAATATATGATTCTAGTAGAAGGTAATAGCTATTGGATAGACACTGCTTAATTTTGCAGAGTAAGCCATCGTGCCATACCTTGTCAAAGGCCTGTTTGATGTCCAGAAACACTGAGGAGACATATTCCTTATTTTCTAGCGATTTTCTAATTATCTGAGCTACCCGATGGACTTGTTCAATTGTTGAGTGCTTCTGTCGAAATCCGAATTGATGATTTGGGATGGTGTTGTTATTTTCTAATAGGGCTAAGATCCGTTTTGAGATTAGTTTTTCAAAAACCTTAGACAGGATGGGCAGAAGACTTATCGGTCTATAAGACGTCACCTCGTTTGATGGTTTTCCGGCCTTATGTATCATAAGTATCCGGGAGACCTTCCAGTGGGATGGAAAAAGTTGTACTCTGAGGATACCATTGAATAATGAGGCCAGGAACACGATTGCTTTTCTTGGCAGTTCCTTTAGGACTTCAGCTGTAATTAGATCATATCCAGGTGCCTTTTTAGTTGTCAGTCCTTTGATAGTGCTCCATACCTGCCGCACTGATATAGGTCTAGGGGGTAGTGACATTTGGAGAGGCTGTGCCAGGTAAGATTCTACTTCAGCTACCGTTTCTGTATCAGTAACCTCATTTGGGTGGAATATCTTCTCGAGGTGTTCAGCAAATAGGTCCGCTTTTTCTTGAGAGGAGCGGGCCCACCCATTAGATGTTCGTAAGGGGGGTTTAGCCATCTTAGGTCTGTTGTGAGATTTTGTAACTTTCCATAAGGAATAGTCCGTTTTCGCTGTAGCGGTCAGGGATTCTAGTTGGTCTTCCAGAGTTTTATCTTGCCATTCCTTCAGGATGTATTTTAATCGCGAGGCTTGCCTGTTAAACGCTGTTTTATCTGCAGCAAGTCTGCTCAACTGCCAAACACGTCTCAGCCGTCGCCTTTCCTGAATTTCCTTTTTTATTTTAAGAGGGAAGTCATAATATGTCGTCTTATTAGTTCCTCGGGATTGTGTTATTCCAACAAGCTTCCTGTATCAGTTGGGTAATATACTTTGTTGCGTTTTCTATGTCGTCCGCAGTTTTCAGTGGAATGTTAGGCATTACATTCTCGTCAATGTAATATCTGAAGCTTTCCCAGTCAGTATTTTTATTATATAGTTTTTCTGGATCTTTATTTTCAATTATACTATTGCTTAATGTTAGTATGACTGGAGTGTGGTCTGAGGAGCTATCTTGGCAAGATTCGCATTTTATGTAGTGACTGGAGAAGCCCTTCGTAACGAAAAAATCCAGCAGGTCAGGAATCTTGCACGTGTCCGTAGGCCAGTATGTAGGTTCACATGTGGAGATTGCTGTTAATTTGTTTCTGTCTATAGATAGTTTAAGTTGTCGTCCCCGAGTAGTAGACAATCTGGAGCCCCAATATACTGTGTTCTTGGCATTCCAGTTTCCTCCCGTTAGAAATCTCCTACCCAATGTTTTGAAAAAGTCATTAAACATGTCTTCTGATATTTTATGCTTCGGAGGGCAATACACAGAAGAAATGTTTATTAATACCTTGTTATCTTGAATAGCGATTATAGTAGCTTGGAGGTGTGATGTTTTATATTCCGGCATGATGTGGTGTTTAAGTGATTTTCTCACTATGATTGCTGTGCCTGCATGTCCCGTTCCGTCAGGATGCAGAGTTATATAGCATTCAAAGTTATTGAATTTCATGCTAGTTGATGCGGTGCAATGAGCTTCAGATATAAGTAGTACATCTAGCTTTTGTTGGGTGAGTAGCAGTTCAGCGTCTTGTTTGTTTGGAGTCAGTCCATTTATGTTCCAAGTTCCTACTCGAATAGCAGTCATTTGGTAAGCCTGTCGACCAGTTTTGTAATGAGCATCATCAAAGTACTCATTTGTTGTAATATTATTTCAGATTTTTCCGTTTGTTTAAGTAAATTTTGCTCTAAGTTCATGTCAGTTAGTGAGGAAGTTTGTGAATCTAGTTGTTTGTCTCTTTTTGTAACATTTGCATAGCTTGACTTGGAGGATCGATTTTACTAGGCAAGTCTGCTTCTAGGTTTTCTATTACTGTGGGTGTTATGTGTTTTTTTGGTATGGGCTTGGTCCGTCTTAGTAGAATTTGCCTATATACGTCGCATCCTTTGTAGTTGGCTGGGTGTGGGCCATTGCATAGGGCGCAGTGCGCGGGGGTTGAACGATCCTGTTTCTTGCATTCAGACGTTTTGTGTGATTGGCCGCATTTGACGCAGCGATAGGGTCTCATACAATAGTTTTTCGAGTGTCCGTACTGTTGACACCTTTGGCATTGAACAATAGTTGTTCTCCTTCTTGGTTCCTCTATTACTATTGATTGATGGTAAATGTATTTAATTTGTTTAGCGGCCTTGTTGTTGGGACCGGGTCAATATTAACGAAGAATGTTGAAGTTGGTTTTTTCTCAGGTTCGAATTTGACATTAATGATTTCGCCCTGTACTTTATTACCAGTTTTTTCTATCTCTTCTATAATAACTTCTTGTGGAGTTGTGTGATGAAGTTTTTTTATTACTAGTCAACAGCATCTTTGTTCTTTACGGTTAAATGTATGACCTATTAGGTTGTTCTCTCTAACTAGAGCTAATATTTTCTTGTAGGCTTCGAGGTCGACACTACTTATCCTGAGTTGATTTTTATTTACAATTTTGAGAAAAAATTCCTCTTTACTGGCGATTATATAGATTAGTTCTGTTAGTTTATTAACATCTTCTATACCGTAAAGAATAATTGGGGGTGGTTTATTTGGTCGTGATTCCTTGTTTGTGTCCACATTATCTTTAGGGTCGACTTGCAAGGAGCTAAATCTGTTGGTAGTTTTTACACCTTCAGGGGATGGTGAATGTGAATACTTCTTTTGCTTGTAAGCTCTTGCAGTTGGTACTCGTTGCCATTCAGGTGGACCAGTACTATTGGTTCCTTTATTGTCGGTTGATGTAAAGATTTCCTGTGTCCTGTTTACATCAAGATCTCCACTAGTTGTGTTAGTTGGGTGGTCTATAACAACAACGTCGTCGTTGTCACATGGTCTTTGTTGTTGGCACTCGGGAGTTTTGCTCCCGAGTGAGGAGCTTCTTGGTCGGGTCGTGAAGAAGCTGGGGTGGAATACCTGCTGCATCATCTTCCTGTCATCCCTTCGCGAAAGCAAAATTTTCCCCCCCCCCCCCAGATACGATGGCCGGTACCTTCCTGGGGAATTGTGTTTTCTAATCCTGCTTGCATTGTTTTCTTTGGTATACTTGTCGGGTATACATCCTAGCCTTTGGTGATCCAACACCTATGTACAAGGCAGCACATTGGTTTAATATTCGGAGTACCTTCTCCTAGACCAACAGCCATCCAAGGCTGACGAGGTTGGTCTCCCCGGGTCAGAGCTTATATTAAAGTGGCGGCTCCTGCTCGCCACTGTCGCCCGGTTTGGTGTCACTTTATAAGAGTTACCCCGCCATGAGTAACCCCAACACCCCTCCATATGGACCGCCCGATTGTCCGCGGCTGCACAAGGCAGCTTGTCCCCATATCTGGGGACCGTTTCGCTATCTGCAACCTGCGACGCGGGGGGTGGCATAGGGCCATGCCTCTGGGATGTGTTCACCCAGAACCCCCAGGGCCGCATTTTTAATACAAATTTTATGATCCATTGCGCGATGAGTCATATAACTCATATAATTTGTCTCTGTCCGTCTGTCTGTCCGTCTGTCGGTCTCCAGGCTGTATCTCAAGAACCGCTATAGCTAGACTTCTGTAATTTTTAAAGATTGTGTATATCTGTTGCCGCTATAACAACAAATACTGAAAACAAAATAAAATTAATATTTAAGGGGGGCTCCCATACAACAATTAACGTGTATTTTTCGGCCTTTTTCGCTCTATATCAATAATGGCAAGAGGTAGGCACTTGTTGTAGGCAATTTTTCACACATTCTTTTGTTATATGTGAACTTTAATATTTTGTAATAATATTAAAATAAAATAAAAAAATAAGGGGGGCTTCCATACAAAAAACACAATTTTTAGCCTATTTTTGCTCTGTATCGGTACGGAACTCTTCGTGCGCGAGTCCGACTCGCACTTTGTCGATTTTTTTTTACTTATATTAATTCAAAATTGATCTAAAAAAAAAATTAAAACGGGGAATATGTAGTTAATCAATTGTATATCTATTGTCGTGTGTTTCAAATAAATGTAATTTGTAAATACTAGGGAGATGCTGAAAATATGCTTCAATTTTAATAAATTGGTATTACTTTGCAAGCTATCATGAGTATAATAAACAAAAATAGAAAATTTTAAACGGGGAAAGGGATGTTGATAAACTAAAGATTATTGCTGTATTTTTATTATAACTTTTTAGCTTTCAAATTATGAGTTTATAGGGCTCTAAATACGGTAAATTACGGAATTTCCGTAGGGGAAGGCCCTTAAGTGACATTTTATTTGAAGTTTTGTTTGTCGTGGTCGCTTGCCGTGTTGATCGAAACCAGCAAAATATAATCACAAAAAATTTCTTACTGTCAAATAGCCTATTGTAATGACGTTTACCACTACAACAACCTTGTTTGTTTTTCTAAAGTCGTTTGTATAATAATTTTCCGTAGCGCGGTATTTTTTTCCCCTAACAGTAAAATAGTAAAGCAAATAATAATAATATAACCAATAATAATAAATAAAAACTTGTGGAATGTGAAATCGTATACCTTAATTTTTTATTGATCGCGGCTTGCCGTTCTGTCTGTAAAATTAAAAGCTTAAATCAAACAGGCTGTTAAAAATATTGATTGGGTAATAAAGCAGATTACTAAAGCGAAAATGGGGGACTTTACCATCAATCATGAGCATGACATGCGTTTAAATAAATGCCATGGTAAAGAAGGGGAAACTGAGGTACAGATTGGTAAAAAAGAGTCTGACGCGGTGACAGCTGGAACTAAAAATTTTTATTTATGGCAACCCTACAGTACTTGTCAACACCAGTACATTATGTGTCAAAAGTGCGTTCAAGCGTAGCGTAGGGTTGCCTGCAATATAAGAAAAGCGCCCTCATTTAATCCACACTCTTTTTTGCCAAGTTGTACTTATAAAGGTATCTTCGTTAATTCCACTCCATTGTTAATTTTTTTTTTTTTGTAGAATATAGAAAATTCGACAAGCTAGATATTTTTTTTAATTTTCGCTCGGAAGGTGAAATGGGCTAAATAAATGAAAACACTGCCTTTTTTTGCATAAATAGAGGCTTTAGTATCGGGAAAATGATTTGAAATCAAAAAATGTGGATTTTATGTATAGCTAGATATTATAAGCAAGATGAAGTAGGTAAATTACAAGGTTTGTTCAAATTATAAGGAAAAAATGAGTAATTGCCCGCAGTTATCCAATTCTGAATTCATCCACTCATTGTCTTCAATTTTGCTTAGAAAATATCTCGTTATAAAATTATTATGAAAAATTATGAAAAAGATAATCAGGATATGAATATAAAAATTTGAGATACGAATTGTAATGTATAAAATATGTCTTTTTAATTGAAATTTACTACCTTTTTGCTTAAGGGCCTTCCCCTACGGAGATTCCGTAATTTACCGTATTTAGAGCCTTATAAACTCATAATTTGAAAGTTACAAAGTTATAATAAAAATACAGCAAAAATCTTCAGTATATCAACATTCCTTTCCCCGTTTTAAATTTTCTATTTTTGTTTATTAAACTCATGATATTAGCTTCCAAAGTAATACCAATTAATTAAAATTGAAGCATACTTTCAGCATCTCCCTAGTATTTACAAATTACGTTTATTTAAAAACACACGACAATTATAGATAGACAATTTCATTAACTACATAATCCCCGTTTTAATTTTTTTTAGATCAATTTTGAATTAAGATAAGTAAAAAAAATAGGATTTTTGTGCGATCTCGGCAACGCGTCAAATGTATGGTCAAGGTCGTTTGCTCGGGGGATGGCCTTAAATGTGACCGTGGAAAGTAAGAACAGCGCTTTTCTTCGTCGGGTAAGTTACCGAACTGATGGTAGGTCATTAAATATAGTTTTATCATATTTTAACCATTATTTATTTCATTTGTTTATTTTTGCGCAGCTCAAATCTTATTTATCTTTAACTAGTTTTCTGTATTAGTCCAATATACCCTGTTATTTCATCAAAATAAATAAGTTTGTTCTTGATTTGTTGGACAATAACATCCGCTATTTATTTAACAACTAGGTGTTCCGCGCGGCTTTGCCCGCGTAAATTAAATATTTCACAGACAAATTAGTCCACAAAAAATAGCCTATGATCATTCACGTGGTCTACTTCTTATATGTGCCAAATAACAGAAAAATTGCTCCAGTAGTTCGTGAGATAAGCCCTTTCAAATAATATCCCCCGTTTTTTCCACATTTTCCTCTATTTCTTCGCTTCTATTAGTCACATTACTCATTACAAAACAAAAATAGTAATGGAGTATCTTACATTGCCATTTTACAAAATAATGAGCCATTATCGGACCTTCATTGTCCATTAAATGCAAAGAATAAGTAATGTAAAATTTGTCCATTACATTACTATTAATAGTATTGTAAGTACCTATAGTGGAAGACATTTTAAATTTTTCAAGATGGCGGCCAAATTTATGTCCGAAAATTAGACCCTTCGCTGTCTCCTCGTCCTTTGGGATAATTGGGCCGAGTTTGGGCTCGTTCTTCTGGATTTTTCGAGTACTTTTCAGATATCCGGGTCTCCCCCCCAAATTCGTCCTTGAAGTTTTGATGTCTCCGATTTAGTTCAGATTCGGGGAGGGAGTAGCCGAGGTATTGCCTTTGATGTTGGAAGAAACCCCGTTCCTCTAGGCCTATTGGGAGCGGAGTTATGGCTACTTTTGTAAGACGTTTGACAGTTGCCGAGCTGTCAATGTCAAAGTTTGAATGCTTGTAACTCGGCAACTATTTGTCCTGGATATGGGGTTCTTTGGTTTGTTCTTCCGTGATCATTGGATAAATTTTTATATTTGCATGTTTAACACACATAATCAGCCGCTATAAGAAGAAAAACGGATCAAAATGTTTTATTCCAATTACCCCCGTATTGCTAGAGTCATTTTATTTTCTCACTTTTTGCCATCAGATTCTGGTAGACCTATATTTCTCCTGGATATGGGGTTCTTCGGCTTGTTCTTCCTGGATTTTGTTTTTCCTCTATTCGATCCTGGCCTCAGAATTGAGAAACAAAAATTGATGTCTCCGATTTAGCTAAAATTCGGGGAGGGGGTAGCCGAGGTGTTGCCTTTGATGTTAAAAGAAACCCCGTTCCTCTAGGCCTATTGGGAGCGGAGTTATGGCTACTTTTGTAAAACGTTTGACATTTGCCGAGCTATCAATGTCAAAGTTTGAATGCTTGTAACTCGGCAACTATTTGTCCTGGATATGGGGTTCTTTGGTTTGTTCTTCCTGGATTTTTCTCCTCTATTTGATCCTGGCCTCAGAATTGAGAAAAAAAATTTGATGTCTCCGATTTAGTTCAAATTCGGGGAGAGGGTAGCCGAGGTGTTGCCTTTGATGTTAGAAGAAACCCCGTTCCTCTAGGCCTATCTGGAGCGGAGTTATGGCTACTTTAAAAATAATGTGTAATGGTACAGTAGGTACTCATTACCATTAAAAATTGTAATTTGTAATGTACATTTTTAAAATACTCATTAAATTTAAAAATGAGTAATGTAATAATGATACTTTTCCCATTACAAAAAAAATGTAATGAGATTTTATTTTTATGCCATTAAAATAAAAAGTAATGAGTAATGGGAACTGACACCATTACTCAATACTAAAAGTAATGAGTAGTGGAAATTTCTCATTACTCATTACTAAAAGTAATGAGTAGTGGAAATTTCACATTACTCATTACTAAAAGTAATGAGTAATGGACACTGACTCCATCACTCATTACTAAAAGTAATGAGTAATGGAAATTTCTCATTACTTATTACTAGAAGTAATGAGTAATGAAACGTCAATGCATTAACTAAAGTAATGCATTATTTGCAACTCTGGTCCAGTGGCAGGTTTATTAGGGAAAATAAATTGTGGTAATATTTTTCAGCAGTAAAACGTAGCCTCAAATCAAGGCTATCAATAATTAACTCCACACCAAATTTTATTTAAATCACTCCAGCCGTTTAGACGTGAAGAAGTAACAAACATACAAACTTTCGCCCTTATTATAATATAAAGTGATTAGGTACCAGAGTGAATTTACAAAATGTAATGTGTAAACGATGTAAATACGATTTTGTTTTCACGTATTCTATTCGGTCATTCTGAATTATTGGCACTAATCTACACTTTACATTACGTCTTCACGCCTAAACCGCTGAACCAATTTTGGTGCAACCTTAGTAAGGAAATACTAAATCTCAAAAAGAATATAGGATAGTTTTTATCACGCGATGATGTCGTAAAAGTACTTAGTATAAACGCAAGCGGTGCAATTTACATAGTTTTTCCGTGATTCATCGTGCGAAAAAGAAACACAATGGCTATCATCAGATCAGCATCGCTCCGACCTTGCACGCGACCTTGGGCTTCTGTTTAGTCAATCGGAACACTGATTTCCCATCGACACACTTGATTATTTCCAAACTCCCGTAATTACAGAAAAGTTGAGTTTCACTTGAAATCCAGTTAAAAATAAAGAACTAGATGACGCCCGCAACTCCGTTGCGCCAAAATTCGAAGCCGTATATTTTTCCGGGATGAAAAGTATCCTATGTCCTTTCCCGGGACTCAAAGTATCTTCATACCATTTTTCAGCATATTCGGTTCAGTGGTTTGCATTTATAATATGTATGTACATTGTACCATCAGAGAAGTTGATTCATAGGCAGATGGCGGACCTGCGTTATTGGTTGGGTTTAATATGAAATCATTGTTGTGATATTTCGGCTGAACATGACATTATACGGCCAAATTACGTGGCCATCTGCCTATGAATCAATTTCCTTAATAGTACATCAACCATCGAAATACCATACTATAGAAGAGTATCTGAATAAAAAAAACTGGTTCCACGAAATGCACACTCACTCGCTATTTTCAGCTTGGGCTGTTGGCTTTGCAGAGGTGAGGTAGGCAGAATGTTTGCCGTCAGGTTATTAATTTGCTTGTATACAGGAGCTATAAAAAATATTATGATGAAACCGTAGCTAATCGAACGAAACAGCCTTGAGGTGCACTTGTGTTTACTTTGTACAGCTTGTTGTGATCGTAAAATATTAAAATTACAAAAAATTAAACAGGCAACTTGTGACATAAAAATCTTTATACAATAAAAAGTGACGTTATTGACGTCAATGCGGAAATGGCCCCAAATAATAACGAAGTGGCCCCATTTTTAAAATTAATTATAAACGTCAGTATAATTTGATTATTATAATAATCATGCGGGGTGGTCAGCGAAAAGTTTACTTGATCTATGGAAAGTAAAGAATTTGTATTTCAAAAAACGTCTACAACTAATTTAAAATTGCTACTACTATAATAAGAACATTGCTGTTTATTTGTGGTTAAAATATTATATTTAAACTGCAATTTAATTAATTGAATCCATTAAGATAAAATTATTATGTTAAAAATCAGATTTCAATCTATAGTAAAGTGTGGGTTACTCACGTAGACAAGACATTTTGACAGATGAAAATTAACGAGTAAACCACCATTAAACTACCATAAAATTAAATATCTACATCAGACTACGATAGATAACCATGATTGTGACCATGATTGCTGTCTATAGCATGCACAGTCGACGTCGATTTTCGGCAATCACAGACGAATATGGCCCTCTACACGTTAATACAAACGCTTGCATTGGTCAATCATAAGCAAACGTTAAGAAGCCACATAGTTTTGTCTTTAACACAGTATGAAGTGCAAAATATTATTTTAATGGGTCATATAATTAATATTACAGCACTCGATCCGGTAACAGGAAGTGGTTTAGTGTTTAAAAAGAAAATTCGAAATTCAAATTTTCTATTCGAATATCGTTTCTAAAAACATAATATATAACTGTTGAACTTCGTATATTTAAACCTTCCCTGGACTATAATAATTATAATACTTTATCAGGCATCAGAATGCAAACAAAAAAAAGGTAAATACTAAATCCAAATTTTCCGGCATTCAAGGGGCTGATGGTAATGAACTATTGATAAGAATTCAATCGTGAAAAAAAATCGTCAAAACAGCAAAATAAAGATCAAAAATCAAAATCAGTCTACTCGTTAGTATGCTACGATGCGATGCCACGGACAGGCAGACAGACTGACATGTCAAACTTTCAAAAGGATGCTCCGCGCCAGAATATGCTACGGGCGCTGTTCTCGCTGAAATGTCATTTTATGTCCGTCGGATGTTCATTTTAAATCGGCTTTATTTAAATTCCAAATCCCGGGAAATGTTTCAATATTTTAACGGATTTTTCATGTTGAATTTCTTCGTAGAGTTTTCAAACTATATTGATTCTGTAACGGTAAGTTGAAATGCACTTTCATAAAAAAGTAGTAACGATAATAACAATCATGTCCAACTCCTCTGTACTTCAGTTAATGATATTCTATTTCTTTTTGGCTCTAAAATCAATCGGCTTACCATCATGTCATCAATTTCTAAGGTTGGGTAACACTGGTTCGGACTATAACTCTCGGCTCGAGGTCACGGGTTCGATAATGCAAGCGTTGCAAGCATCGGATGGGCATAATATTAAAAGTCTGCCCTGCCCTCTCGCTAGTCGTGTCGGTCATACCGCATACGTCCCACTTAGCTACGAGAGTAGGACAGTCCTATTAATAAGTATTACTACCTACCTACTGGGATACTACCTATAAAATAGCTCCTGCGAAATCGCCCTTGGTTTCAATGGAACCGGCCACCGTCTCCGAAGCCGGTGAGACGGCATTTTATAAAAAATCGACCAAGAGCGAGTTGGACTCGCCCAGGAAGGGAGTCCAGGGCCAGAGGGCAGCAGCAATAAGGTTTATTTTTATGAAATTAAAAGGTTTTTGATTTATTTTTATATTTTAGTTCATTTAATGAAAGTTAAATTAAGGTTAAATTAAGTTTATGACGTATAAAAAAACTACTTGCTAGATCTCGTTCAAACGAATTTTCGTTGGTAGTTTTTATAGTAATGTACATCATATTATATTTTTTTAGACTTATCATGCCTACTTTAGAATACCTATGGGGACCCCTAAAATTTTTAATACTTTTTCCATTTTTGTATCAAAATCTTAATCCGGTTCACAGACTACATCTACTTACCAAGTTTCAATAGTTTAACTCTTATAGTTTCGGAGAAAAGTGGCTGTGACATACGGACGGACAGACAGACAGACATGACGAATCTATAAGGGTTCCGCTTTTTGCCATTTGGCTACGGAACCCTAAAAAAAGTGTGGCACTCGGGGACTGCCGCGGTAAAGCTATTTTATAGCAATAGTTAGTCTACACGCATACGTCTAGTCGCACGCGCACAAATACCGTGCCAAAAATAATATATTATGTATATTTTCAGGGCGAACCTTACAAGCAACGCCGGCTTCCAGTCTACTCTGAGCATTTCATCGAAGGATCTCGAAAGCGAAAAAGCGTACAATCCCTTTGAACATCGGCAGCTGGCGCACCCTAATTCGTGAGTTCTCCACTTCTCTTGTCTACTTCGCCAGTCGACTCGACTTCTTACGACGAATTATACTCACCAGCAGGCTTAGCATGGCCACAGTAAAAATGCGAAAACATAGAAACGCTGACAGTTTTTACGGACAAATTTCCTTTGTTATTAATAGCTTTTACATATTTAACTTGCTCTGTATGTATGTATGTATGTACCAGGGTATGTATGTTCGGGTGGAATTTTGGAACTCAATTTTGAAGTAGATATATTTAACCGATTGAGGTGAAATTTTGCATACACTTTTAGTATGGATAATAATGCTCGATATGGTATATGACATCACTCTAAATCCAATATGGCCGACCATTTAAGATGGCGAAATAGTCAAAATTAGATATGTTAAGTGTATACAGTGAGACATGAGATGAAATAAAGGTGAGGATTACTTAAGTGAGTTACTCTTTTGAGAGTTGTGTTGTCTATGTGATAATTTAAGCAGAGATGAGTCTTTTTCCGAGTGTAAGATATAACGTCACATTTGTTAACGTTAAGATAAAGTTGATTTTCTGAGCACGAATCACGTAACGCATTTAAACCAAGTTGAAGTTTACTAAGATCACCTTGGGATTTCACAATTTTGTAGAATTGTGTGTAATCCGCATAAACCAGATGATAACTGTGTTTAAAGACTTGACCAATATGGTTAAGGTAAAATAAAAATAAAAGAGGACCCAAATGTGAGCCCTGTGGAACACCGGACGGCACAGGAAGAAACCGTGAGGAGAATCCTTTTACAGCTTTTACAGCTTGACTTCTGTTGAGAACGTAGGACTGAATCCATCTCAGTAGGCTGCCGTGTATACCGCCTGCAGAAAGTTTATACATGAGTATGCTATGGTTGATTTTATCGAATGCTTTGGAAAAGTCGGTGTACACGACATCAAACTGAGCATTTTTTCCATTGCTTCTGCTAGAAACTCGGTAAAGGTAATCAAGTTACTTTCAACACTTCTATGTGTTTGTAGAATCCATGTTGGTTGGAGGAAATAAAACTACCATCCGCCTGTGCAATGTCAGATGTTTAACCATTTTTTCGAGAATTTTACCTAGAACACATAATTTTGAAATGGGTCGATATTCGGTGATAAGATGCTTAAGGTTATTTTTTGGGATTGGACATTGGAGTAACCAAGGCTGCCTTCCAAACTGCGTGGAATACTCCGGTTTCTAAGGATTGTTGGTAAATTATCGTTATTGGTTTCGCTAGTTCTTCCGCGCAATTACGTATAAGAATAGGCGAAAGATAGGGGAATAGTTATTTTTAATGCACCTTGGCAATATGGGTATCAAGAAAGGGCTCATTGAGAGTAACTCGAAAACGAATGTAATATCATTCTACATTCAATATGGCGGCGCATCCAAGATACGGGAATAGTTATTTTTAAATCACTTCTGCAATATGGACATCAAATGAAAGGGCTCATTGAGAGCAACTCGGAAACGAATGTAATGTCATTCTACATCAAATATGGCGCCTCATCCAAGATAGGAGAATAGTTATTTTTAAAGCACTTCAGCAATATGGGTATCAAATAAAAGGGCTCATTGAGAGTAAACTGAAAAGTAATATAGAGTCAAGTCGTGACGTGACGTGACGTGTCGTGTCGTTTCGTGTCGTGTCTTGTCATGTCATGTTATGTCAAGTCAAATCCAGCCAGGTTTTAGAAAATGCCCGGTTGAATCCGGTCACTTTTATTAAGTGAAATTTAACTTTTTAGTCATGCAGAAATAAACGGAATATAACAATTCGCTAAATATAGACACGGTTTTTTCACTGATCAAAATCAAGTACGATTTCTTAATGACTTAAGTTAATCAGATTTTAAGAAATTCTTGAAACAAAACAAACTACAATCAAACAGACTAGAAATCTAGCCAGAAATACCGAACCAAAAAACGAAAAATAAATTATAATCAAAAAACTTATCAAGAAAAAGCTTTTATTTAAATACTCTAAAAAAACGAAAATACATTTCTCCTTAAAATTTTTAACTATTAAGTTATAACCTCAATATATTATACAATTTGCATGATAATAAAAGCTTAAGCTAGACTTAATAATCTGTCAGTATTTATAATAATAATAATAATAATAATAATAAGCGTTTATTCAGCACATACACATTACACCACATTACAATAAACATTTCACAAAAAAAGACAGTAAGTATATAGAAAACATAGATAACACAGAAACAAAAATAACATAAAAAAGAACATTAATAAGCAGACGGACATAATATAGGTTAGTGTCTATTTGGGTACAAATTACAAAATACAATGCAGTGTAATGCGAATTCCACCGAAAAGGACCCCACTCAGGTGATGATCACGGTATAATACCTATACCGCGATCCCTGGTGTTATGTGAGGCCTTATTGTCAATCGCTCGACAGATGCACACTGGCGTCAGTACAAACTGAATAATAAGATATATAAAAACTTTAAAAATACATAATAATTAAAATAATAATAGTAGATAAGCCTAAAAATGATGTGATATATATATAATATATAGGCAAAATGGCATATAATATAGGCAAATTATGTTGTGAGAATGATTTTATAGTGTAAAAATAAAATATTATATAATAGCATTAGAGTTCCCTCTCATCCCAACTGCAATAAGACGTCACGTCATAGATCAAAACAGGTGGCGCCCAGCTGACGACTGACCTACATAGCGACGAGATAAGGGCGTTAAGGGCGACGCGCGCGCAGCATACCGTGAACGAAGCCTGACCAAGGCAGTCCGTACACCTGTTATTTGTTATTAAAATATTAATTACTTATTAGTGTACCGTGTACGTAGGTAACAAGATAAGTAATGTTGCGGCTACGACGACATGGTAAGTGTGGGAACAATACAATAATAAAATTATGATAAATATAATAAATTACACATATTTGTGTAGTATAAGTTTACTTTGTAGTATATGCATATTATATAAATAGATAAAAAAATTTTTAGAGACTAAGGTGACGAGTAAACGCTGTACTTTGAGGATGCACGGCGCGATTACTGGACCATAAGATAATAAATAATTATGGGGTTATGATATCCAGCGAACCAATAAAAATACCACCCCGCTTTGGCTTGCAAAACGAAAGGTAAGAAAACGGTTCGCTTATAAGGTCATGTTAATAAATGCTATATTAATTATATTATACTAATCTTAGATGTCAATTCTCATAACAATTTAAAGGACATGACGTCATATAGAATAAAAATAGATACATTAAATGAAATAGAGTTATAAAATAATGTTAATAAATTTGAATGCAATTAATATAGTAGTCAATAAATTAATAATATTAATAATTAGATATTTCCATAGGCAGTGTATTGTTTATGTCGTCAACGAGTATTTATGAATTGTCAATTTGTTTACTTAGTAGGTGTGACTTAAGTTGTGATTTAAAGGAATTTACTGTTCGCAGAGCACGAAGAGGTGGTAAAAGATTGTTCCAGATTTTGCTGGCAAGATATCTGAAACTACCCCTGAAGCCGGATGTACGGTGATGCGGCGTGACCAGTAGGAAGGACGAGCCTCTAGTGGTGACAGTCAGCTCATTTTCACTAGCCCACTGTAGTTTGTTGTAGAGGTAGGAAGGAATTTTAAATTTAACCACCCCGAATAAGAGAGTAGCAAAATGTACCTGCCTGCGCCCGTCCATCTTAAGCCAGCGTAGACTATTTATATACGGCGTGACGTGTGTCCGTGGCGGAATGTTGCAGCAAAATCTCGCACATGCGTTTTGCACTTTTTGTATAAGTTTTTTAGACCGCGAAAGTAGACAGGGTCCCACGACCGCGTCCGCATAGTTTAAATTTGAGAGAACTAGGGACTCACAGAGTGTGCTACGCAGCTTTTCAGAGACTAAGTTTCTAATTTTGTATAAAACCTTTAAACGGTAGAAGCAGCGGCTCACTACATTAATTATATGTTTTTCGAACTTGAGCTGCTCGTCCATTAGGACTCCCAAATTACGCACCTCGCTTACTCGCTCAATAACCTTATCCTGTATGCGTATTGGAAGCGGAATTTCGGATATTTTTTTTAGTTGTTGTTTGGTACCTAGCACTATGAACTTCGTTTTATCAGGGTTGAGTATCAAGGCATTTGCTTCAGACCAACTCTTAATTCGTTGCAAGTCTTCGTTTAACTTCCGAATGGCTACATCGGTGTCACAGATCTTAAAAGTTATATAAACCTGTATATCGTCAGCAAACATATGAAATCTACAGTGTTTGATGTAATAAGTAATGTCTGCGCAGTAGGTGGAGAACGTTGATGGGCCAGCTACGGTGCCCTGAGGGACCCCTCTGTCTACCTCGCGTGCCTCAGAATATATCACATCACCGTTACCGTCAACTAGCTCAACTACTTGCGAACGATTAAGTAGAAAACTAGAGAACCACTTAATAACACTTTCGTCAAATCCGTATTGTTCTAACTTTAATAGGAGCAAAGGTATATGTATAGTGTCAAATGCGCGTGAAAGATCTAATAAAACCAGAAAATAAATTTATTAAAATAAAAAGTATATTAATATCAATTTACTCAGTTAAATTGGTAGTAGTTTATTTACAAACCGCGCGACAAGCTTTTATTAAAATGCAAATTGTATAATAAATTGAGGTTATAACTTAATAGTTAAAAATTTTAAGGAGTTTATTTTCTTCTTTTTAGAGTATTTAAATAAAAGCTTTTTTTCAAAAAGTTTTTTGATTATAATTTTTATTTCATCACTTTGTCTACTTTACCGTAAGAATAAACCTTTTTATGGTAGCCATGCTAAGCCTACTGGTATTGAAATTGTAGCTTTATATTAAACTAGAGATTACCCGCAATTATTATAGTAATTTATTTATCACGAGTAAATCATTTTCTGATATTGTGAATGTTGTTCCCCGGAACATAATATAGACAGTAAGACAAACAGAAAGATAGACAGACACACTTTCACATTTAAAATATTAGTATGGATTACTCCAAAATTCAAAGTGAAATAATTATCAAGGTTTTTGCGGTTTTTCGAGAGTCGAGACTAGTCTGCGCCTAGAGCGATAATATAATATCCCACCAAAAACATTTCTTGTAAAATGTCCTCGACGACCACAATTAAGGTTTACCCTGTGAAAAAGATATTAGATCTCATGTAAAGCCAAACTTCTGAATCTACATGGCTTAACTACTGACCCTAACTTGAACAAATTCTACATACCAGTAAATATGTATGTATATACGTGGGAGAGCCATGCTTCGGCACGAATGGGCCGGCTCGACCGGAGAAATACCACGTTCTCACAGAAAACCGGCGTGAAACAGCGCTTGCGCTGTGTTTCGCCGAGTGAGTGAGTTTACCGAAGGCCCAATCCCCTACCCTATTCCCTTCGTTTTCCTCCCCTATTCCCTTCTCTTCCCATCCCTACCCTCTTGCTCTTCTGATGCTGCGAGTGTCCATGGGCGACGGAAGTTGCTTTCCATCAGGTGACCCGTTTGCATGTTTGCCCCCTTATTTCATTAAAAAAAAATGTATGGCTTTGCCGTTTCGCTACCGTCTCGGTCCGCAGAGGTGATGCGAATATTTCGTTCCATCTGAAGTTAGTAACGAAACAGCCGAGCCACACATATTTACTGCTATGTATAATTTGTTTAAATTAGGGTCAGTAGAGTTAATCCATGAATCTCATATTATCTTTTTCACAGGGTAAACCTTATGTGGTCGTCGAGGCAACATATTTTTATAAGAAATGTTTTTGGTGGTATTTCAGTTCTTTTTGTAAGTTGGTTCTTGTAATTACTTATTTTAAGGTTTTTTAGTTACAGTCTCGTGTAAACTCTTATGTCGTAATTCATAAAATTGGTGAAAGTCCCATATAAACCTCCACCCCCCCACCCCCCATTTTAGAGGACGAAAGTTATAAGTTTATGAAATTTTTTGTTGGTTGTATACCAAACTTAGATTACATACCAAATTTCAGCATTCTATCACTTCAGGAAGTAGCCAAACATTTTGATGATCATCAGTGTGTCAGTGAGTCAGTATGTCAGTGACGAAATTGGTGTATTTTAGATATCAATAAAATCTAAAGTATTAGAGCTATTCAATTGAGATTTTGTATGTTTAATAAGTCTATTATTGACATCATATCCTGAGAATATGAACTATCTGGTATATCGGGAAAAAACTCTATGAGGGTTCAAAAAAACGACGAAACACTTCGAGAAAAGGAAGGTAGTGCCCTTGGGCTTCTAGCTTGGCTCGTCTTGGCGATTTACATTTTTATTACACTTACACTTTCAGTAAGTTTCCTAAAAACTTACACCAAAACATATTATTGTTCTCAGCTTGACGGTTTTGATAAAAACCCAAGAATAGCATAGCATACCTAGGTAATAGATATCCACTTCCTAATAAACTAGGATCGTAATATTCTAAGAACAACATTACGTTCTATTTTCTCATGTACTAAGTTAACGCCATCGAAGTCCAGACATTATTTTCAAAAGACTATCTTTGAAGTCTGTTTGAAATAATATGTTTAGGGTCAATTTATACTAGCGCAGAGTCGAAGCGCATCGAAGCGAATTCTCAAAAACTGAACATAGGAAATTCAACCTTAACTCCAGCGCACACGTTACTTCTGAGAGACCAATCAGCGTTGGTCGGGCGCATCCGCGCGAAGTCGCGCGAATGCGCGAATTCTCAGAAGTAATGTGTGCGTTAACGCTTTGGATTTAAGGTTGAATTTGTTATGTTCAGTTTTGGTAATTCGCTTCGATGCGCTTCGACTCTGCGCTAAGTATAAATTGACTTTTAAGGTGACGCCTTGATAATTTGGCTGCAGCGATATCGATTTTTCTCAACAATGACTAAAGCTAAGAAATTAAAGTTCATTCATCATGTCTTTATCTTTTAATTACCCATAGCATAGCACGATTGGTCAACTTTTATAACACACACAGAATAATTAATCAAAAAGACCTCTATAAAAACAGGGATTCTAATTTTGCCAACAGAGGAGAGTGATTTAAGCTTCCAAAATTTGTACATAGGTTAGTTCAAGCATACACTATAATTTGCCCATAGCTTATATGAAATATATTTATATAATAAAAGAGGCCCTAGGTGGGAACCTTGGGGTACTCCCGATGTAACAAAATCATTGTCTGTTACGTACTTACACTTTGACCCCTAACTTATTCAAATTGATATGGCGATACTTAGAACATCATAGCACGTTACCATTATCTGTCTGCCTTCTATTATTGTATTTAAATATTATTGTATGTGTGTTATAAAGAATTTTAAAATTTAATACCGAGAAATAATGCAGGATAATTTTTATCTCGGAAAAATGTAACACGCAATAACGAATTTCGTCGCCACAAAATTGCGGGCAACATCTTGTTTCTAATAAAATTATTTTCATATTTTAGTATAATATAATATAAGCAAGGACGTTTAAATGTACGTATCCACAAATAAAAACTTTATTAAAAGTTCATGAGCTACAAACAAATAGTAATTACATTAATTTTCCTCTTAAGAATATTGGTGTAGACTGTATACTTTATTAAAAAAGTAATAAAACAAGGGACATTAATACTATGTCTTATTATTATGTAACTCGTTTCATAATAAATACAAAATACAATGTAAAATTATACTAGACACCGTGTTTGTCCATCTCAGGCAGTCGCACAAAAACAAGTCTGGTAACGTCACACCGACCGGCACAGTGCAGCGGTGCGGCAACGCCGCCGGTCGGTGCGACGAGCACACCGAGCTGAAGTCTGCCGAATTGAAACGACGTTAGACAAATCTTAGGTGTTTTGCGTTACGGAATTTATTGATTCGGTCGCTGCGCTCAAAGCCCGCGATAAAAGCTATGCAATAATTTAAAAGTTCCTCTTTCAGCGCTGCTACTTTCACAGCGAACTCTATAAATAGGGTATCTATTACCCTTGTATTATCACTTAGTTTTGTTACACCTTGTATATTAAGCATCTTATAGAACCTGAAGAAAGACAAAGGGTCAATTCAGAGCGCAACGCGATGCGTAGAAGCATTTCTAAATTTGTACTGAATTGCATGACGTCTCACTCAATCGAATTCTATCAAATCCATACAAATTTAGAAATGCATCTACGCGTCGCGTTGCGGTCTGAATTGACCCTTATAACATAATATTTTAGCTCAGTTTCAGCTAAATTTGCAATTGTAAACTTAGTAACAAACGTTTGTTACCTACTACGTTTGTTACTTTGCAATTTTATCTGCTTTAAACAAGAGATCACAAACGGAAACTAGATAATTGCAATGTTATCTGAATCATTAAATGTTCTTTCTTATCGTGTTATGGTTTTTGCATAAATAATTTACAAAGCACGTTTTCAATATAATATTAATGTAAAGCTATCTAATAACGTAATAAAATGTACTTAATATTTAAAATCCTTTTTTGCGCACGTTTTATAGATAAAGTAAAGTATTTAATTCTTACAATACTTTTGTTGTTTACATGGGCGTGATTTTTATGGATACATTCTTTACATTCCGTATCTTCCGTTCTCTCTGACATTTTTGTACTACTACTATTTTTCTTCTCTTACAATGTTTACTATTTTACTATTGTTTTACTTTCTGTTCTGTTTATTCCTATTAATTTGATATTAATCCTATATCTTTCTTAATACGATGTAGTTTATAGTACCTATGTCTTCCGAGAAATTAAATTCTCTAGAAGATAAGTCATTGTTCTAAATGGTTCATAACATCTTATTTATCAGGGCGAGCGAAGCGAGCCCTAGTATATCCCACAGGCCACAACCTGTACATTTTGTGGTACACTTTACGGAAAAACTATCACGCCTATTGACTTGTGCTTTAACATAGTAATTTTTATTTTTATGTAGATGTGTTATCATCAGTCAGTCAAGGTTTTTTATATGTAGATGTGTCATCATCAGTCAGTCAAGGTGTGACGACGCGAGCTTTCACAAAGCTCGGATTTTATCTAGTTATATATCAAATTCTTGTGTCGCGCATCTAGTTGCCAAACTCCTTCAAAACGGATGGACCGATTATGTTGAAATTTTGTGTACATAATATTATACCCTGTAGTTCTCAGAATCAGCCAATTTATTCTTCACACTAGAAATACGTTGTAACTTGTAGCATAGCAAACAGCGCACAGTCCTGAATCGGGCCCATCTTATTTTATGATTATTATCTACAGGGTGTAACATAATAAACTGATAATACTTTAGGGTATGTACGTGTCCCTTGTGTAAAGTACACTGTGAAAGTAACAGCGCTGAAAGACTTTTTTTGTGATTTGTATGGGCAAGCATCCCAGCGTCATGAATTTGCCCATCCATTTTTTGAAGTTACTTATAATTTAGTTAGTATATATTTTGATAACCCGCTTCAAAGCTCTTCAAATGATGATATACTGATTCTAAAGTAGGCGAAAAAATGTTATGTCTATCTTTAACGCTTTGTATTTTCGAAAAAAGTACTCGCCATCGGGATTCATAGTCTTATTACATGGAAGTACCCAGTATCTACTGTGTCGTATATTTAAAACCGAGTAATGACTTCTTAATAACAAATAAGCTATAAGTTTCTTTCAACGATTCTTGCCAGAGACACGTCCATTCACAATAAAAAATCACGAGGAACTGGCCGTTGCTCTACCAAAACGCTCTTTTTCGCGACGCCGCGCCGCTAAAATCGGCGGTGGCGCCACTGCCGATTTCAGCCGCGCGATGCCGCAACGCGGTTATGTGTTTCGACCCTTAACTCTATACAGAAGACTCATTTATTTTTTACACAGCCTAGGTTATCAATTTGGTTTGTTACACCCTGTAGATAGCTGTGGTGAACGAACCAAAAAGTAAAAAGAAATGCTAAAATGCGCCATATTATAAAAGGTATTTTACCTGCCTCTATTTTTTTTTTTGCGCAAACTGCAGCGTGTGCAATAGCTCTAATTTCGTTCTACAAAGAATTTATCCTCAAACACTTATTAACTACCTTACCTCCTTACCTACTTAACTTTTTTAATTAATTTTTTTTCTCAATTTTATCCACTCAGTTCCTTATTCAAGAATCTTGTATCAAATGGCATTAGAAAGTTTGAATTGTTATTAAAATTCTGTTCATCCCTGACAAAGGCTGTAAAAAGGATTATCGAGGATGAGAATTTGCCAAGAATACTCGAGATTTTGCATTAAACAATGCTGTTTTCTCTATGGAAAACATTGCGGAAAACTGCTTGTGCGGTACAATACAATCTTGTGTAAAGTCAGAAAATAAAAGCGATTTGAAATATTCGTACATTGGTAACCTTTCTTACAATACAAATAAATCCTACTAATATTATAAAGGCGAAAGTTTGGATGTATGTATGTATGTATGTATGGATGTTTGTTACTCTTTCACGCAAAAATTACTAAACGGATTTTAATGAAACTTTACAATAATATAGCTTATACATCAGAATAACACATAGGCTACAATTTTAACCGACATTCAAAATGGAGGAAGTGTTATGTTCGTTTTTTTATGTTCAACGATTACTCCGCCGTTTGCGAACCAATTTTCAAAATTTTTCTTTTGGTGTATAGGTTATCATCCCAATTTGGTACCATATTCATAAAAGTGGTGACCTGATCAAGGGATCCATAAGAAATCGAGGGAACTCTTCAAAATTTATATGGAAACATGTGGTGACTTCGGTTTCGTGAGCAGTATTCTAAGCATATGCTACCAACAAGCAAGATTTTGCACCAAGGTATACCATGGTTTGGAAGGTGCTGAGAGAATTCCTGACTCTTTATATGTATATACAAGTTTGGGAGTTTCGACGTTCTTTTAAGAATGGAAAGCATATGCTACTATGCAAATTACATTCATCATCATCATCATCACTACCATAAACCATTATAGAATCATGTATCGTCCCGTTTTGACTCTATTATTGGTACTTTTCATAGTATTTTATTAAATATAGCTGTGCCCCGCGGGTAACACACCGCGGGGCACAGCTAGTAAGTAATAAACTATTAAGATTATGTATGTGATAACCATAAATTTTCTCGACATTTGTGAAGCGACCCATACTGCCGCCGCTTGTGGCGTAAAAGCTCATGCCGTAGAGTAAAATGAAACCTGTAGCCTATGTCATAAAGTGGCATTTTATTTGAATTGTTGTCGGTCGCCGTTAGCCGCGGCGAAGATCGGAACGGTACCTTTAGGCTGCCGTCACAATTCACATTATGTCGCGAGTACTGCGGCAGCCGCGCGGCAGCCGCAGTACTCGCGACTTAATGTGAAGGCAGCCTTAGGGAAACAACGCGCGCGGCACGTAGCGCGTGCCGCGCGCGTTGTTTCCCTAAGGCTGCCTTGCGCGCGTGTTGTCCCAAACGCTACAGCAAAATACGCGCAATTCTCAACGCGCCCTAACGTTTCCTTTGGAACGTGCCGCCGGTTGAGGAACCCTGCTCTACAAGGTGTAACAAAACTAAGTGATAATACTTTAGGGTGTGTATGTGTTCCTTGTAGAGAGTACACTGTGAAAGTGACAGCGCTGAAAGACAAAAATTTTTTTTCACTTTTGTATGGGCAAGCGCCCCAGCGTCACGAGTTTACACTTTCCCCATACAAAAGTGAAAAAAAATTTGGTCTTTCAGCGCTGCCACTTTCACAGTGAATTCTCTACAAGGAACGCATACACACCCTAAAGCTAGTTTTGTTACACCCTGTATAACCTATTACTTAGCCTGTCAATCCTTCTGATTGGCGCTTTACAAATCCCTGCCCGAGCTGCTACTAATTTTCACTTGTTCACAAATAAATCATTATCATCAACAAATAATAATACGAAAAAAAAAAACGTCTTCAAAATTCCCTATCTCAAAAACTACTGAACCGATTTTGATTAAACTTACAGTATTCCTTAACTTGAACAACACCAATCATTATCATCAACAAATAATAATACGAAAAAAAAAAACGTCTTCAAAATTCCCTATCTCAAAAACTACTGAACCGATTTTGATTAAACTTACAGTATTCCTTAATTTGAACAACACCTAGTACAACAAGTTACAGCCATTAAAACGTTGCTTTTAATGGTAGCCAAAAATTTCCTTATAAAGTGTCATGTTAAGTTTAAGTTATTAAGAGGGAGTTGCACCACAGGCATAGTAATAAATACTGTTATGGTTAATTTTAGCAGTACTATTATACCGATTACCACATTATTTTACAACGTTTATTCCGCCATGATTATTAACAGATCGCTAATAACATTATAATATATTTTTTTCATCAATCATCACAATCACAAAAATATTTTTTATTCTTTAAATGAAAATATTACAAAACTACTAAATTAGGTTATTATTTTGACATATTTTTTCAACTATAACTAACATTAACGATAACGAATCGGCCAAAATTAACGGTTATCGTTAAATATGGCGTCATTTTAACCATTGTTAAAGTGGTGCAATCCATTATTAACTAAACCACAGATTTGACAGTTGATTTGACATTTTTTATAGTTAAAGTAAGTTGGTGCAACTCACTCTAACGGCCGTTCCCAATATTTGATCTATCTCTGGTTTTGCCCTACTAGAGATAGGAATAGCTCTCATCAGACATTAGAGACATATATTTTATGTCAATTCAATGTTAGCTGCGATCAGTCGTATGTCAAACCCATAAAGTTAATATACCTAGCGGAATAGAGAAACAAAGGCCTGAGTAAGCGAGATGTCACTATCAGTAACACTGCGTGGTAAAAAGAGACGTGTGATACATGACAGCAGAACTCTTTTTTGACGTCCAGTCGGCACTTATGGGCACGTTGACAATTTAATCTCATAGAATTCACGTTCAATCATGCTTGTGTAAGTGTATACGTACACATATTTTTACACACAGATGCAAACCAATTTCGGTTTCGTTTGACAGCTCGAGATTGTTGCTCTATTCCGTTAGGTATATTAACTTTATGGTCAAACCAGAGATAGATTGAATATTGGGAACGGCCGTAAGTGTCATGGCGCTTGTGAAGCGTTATGTCAAATCCCATACGATTTTGACATATAACTTCGCTATCGAAAGTGGCGAATGCATTTTGACTAGGGGCTCAGCTTACACCGCCTTACTTTTCAGTACCTTGGGATCGATAATTCACCTGCTGAAGGCATGCCTCGGATCCGGAGTACTGGCGATGCCAGCAGCGTTCAAGAACGCTGGCTTGGCCGGTGGTATCGTGGGAACCTTCCTAGCTGGTGTGGTGTGCACCCACACTGTATATGTTCTGGTAAGTCTTACCACTCTTACCACAGTTCTTAATACTACACAGAACACCAGGGATCGCGGTGTAGGTAGCTACGATTATCATCTGAGTGGGGTCCTTTCGGCAGCATTCGCATTACACTACATTGTATTGTGTACCCAAATAGACACTCATTTCTAATTTAATATTGTCTTTTTTTGCTATGCTCTCTCTGTGTTGTTTTTTTTTAATATACTTATTGTTTTTTCTCTTGTGTAGTGATTATTGTAATGGGATGTAATGTGTATGTGTTGAATAAATGTTTTTATTATTATTATTATTAATATATTTATTGTGGACCTTTGTGGTGTAATTCGTAAGCGCGTCAATGCTCAAGCCGGATATTGCGACTTGGTTTGTTGTTTAAATCCGGCCGAGGGAACAAAAAGTTTTCAGTGTTCTTGGGTTATAGATTTATATTTATTATGTGTTTATATAAAAATCTTAAATATATGTAGTATTAAATATATAACCGTAACACCAGTCCTTCGAGGACTTAGGACGGGTCAAAATGACGTCGTATTAAGCGTCCATAGATACCTTATTGCCCTCGACTAAAAAAATAAATCCTGCATAATCAATTGCTACTGTAAACTAGCAGTGCATATCACGCAATAAGGTGCATACATCGGTCCCAACTCCCGATAGAGTTGGAGCCTGTTCAAAGCAAACAAGGGAAATACGGGGCTGGTGTCACCGCCCACGGGCTTATTACATTTACTGTCTAGTTTCCACCCACGCATTTGGGAGATTTGATTGGGAGTTAAAAATCTGAACACGAAATATGAAGTATACTGTTATTATCATGTCTTTGAATTACCCATAGCATAAAACGATTGGTCAACTTTTATAACACAGAATAATCTATCAAAAAGACCTCTGTAAAAAAAGGGATTCTAATTTTGCCAACAGAGGAGAGAGATTTAAACTTATAGATTGGTTCAAGCTTACACTTTAATTTGCACATAGCTTATATGAAATATATTTATATTATGGTTTTTTTATTACGCGACAAAAACACTTTTGTCGCTTACGCCCTTTCCATTTCTTGTTTTCTATGAGACGCCGGCCCGGCCTCTCATAGAAAACAAGCAATCTACAACATATCCAACACGGTTTTTTACTTTAACGCGGCGTCACCGTCTTGCAAAATTCACTCGCTGCGAATTATTTGCGCAACTTTGTATTTTTTTTTTGACAAACTAACACTAACTAATAAAATAACACGAAATATTACTATTGCGTATAATTGTAATAGCTAGTTATTTTTTTTAAGTTCATCTATGTGGATAATGTTAGGTAAATCAAGCGTTAAAAACAGCTCTTTCGTGTCCAATGTCATTTCGAGTTGTGTTTGTGCGCTTAGTATATTCCAATAAATAATTAATTTACAAACCTGTTCAGCGCATAATGAGCTCAATATTCTCGTCTTCAAAATGCGCTGATTAGTTTTTTCTAATTATCTTTCATTTTCTTAATTCAGAGGTCACAATTTCATCAAAATTCTCTGTTTTTATCTCTTAATAAACGGGTTATTTCATAAAAACTATGCATCGTAAGTATGTAATAATTAGATTATTTTGATGCCAAGAGTTCGATAAAGCAAATACAAAAAAATCACCTAAATCACCTTACTCCAACAATAATAATAACAATCTCAAAAGACCTACAAAAAAAGGGAAGCCACCAAGGAATTTCCCTTGCAATTCTTGTCTTTTTTTGTAGGTCTTTTGATAGCTTATTGTCTTAGATTACTGTCGCGGATAAAAATGAATTATAAGATCATCTATTTTGCTTTAGTCGCCCCCATAAATTAAACGTAACATCAAAGCGCACGGAAGTGCGCAGGCCGAGTTCCAGCAGCAGGCCGCGCGCTTGCCGTGCACTATTTACACGAACTTTTGACCCCCCTGTAGCTCAGTGCCTATTGCGAATGCAAACATAAAATTAAACCTACGTAAGTAGTACTTAAGCAGTATACCCAATTTCATAGGCATAGCTTTAGTAGATCCTGAAATATGTCCCTGTCAAAATAGCTAATTTTGGCACTGACTCAATCACTCACTCACTGACCGGTAATCAAAACCTCTAGGCCACTTCCAATTGTCCTAGCGTTATGAAATTTGGCACACACTAGGTCGTGTGTTATATTGTGTAGATTAACAAAAAATTGAGAAATTTAAGAAATCGGTCAAGCGTGAGTCGGTTCATCTACGAAATTCAGAGGCCACTTCCAATTGTCCTAGCGTTATGAAATTTGATACACAGGTCGTATGTCATATTATGTAGATTAACAAAAAATTGATAAATTTAAGAAATCGGTCAAGCGTGAGTCGGTTCATCTACGAACTTCAGAGGCCACTTCCAATAATTGTCCTAGCGTTATGAAATTTGGCACACCGGTCGTGTGTTATGTGTAGATTAAAAAAATGAGAAATTTAATAAATCGGTCAAGCGTGAGTCGGTTCATCTTCAAAGTTCAGTGGCCACTTCCAATTGTCCTAGCGTTATGAAATTTGGCACACAGGTTGTGTGTTATATGTAGATTAACAAAAAATTTAGAAATTTAAGAAATCGGTCAAGCGTGAGTCGGTTCATCTACGAACTTCAAAGGCCACTTCCAATTATTGTCCTAGCGTTATGAAATTTGGCACACAGGATGTGTGCTATATGTAGATTAACAAAAAATTAACAAATTTAAAAAATCAGTCAAGCGTGAGTCGGCTCATCTACGTACTTTAGATAAAAATTCTTATGTACCAGTGATACAACGAGAATACGATGAGGAGGGTGGGAGAAGGAGAGGGGGGATATAAAATATTGTCATGTATAATGCACACTGTATAGCTTATTAAATAAATACTGTTTACTTAAAAAATGGCTTCTATTGATAGTTCAACAATACGACTAGCGCCATCTATCGAAAGTATTGTTTATATCGGGCGTGTCACAAAATGAAAAAAATAAGTATGATTTCTTGAAAAAAAGTATTAAAATCCCACCAAAAACATACCTGTTAAAATGGGGCCAAGTTCCTATGGGCTAATTTTGGCCTAAAAAAAGAGTTGAAATCTAATCCAATGCCAAGTTTAGATGCACTTCATCGATCGTAATCATCTTCATCAACAGCCTAATCCATAATACTTCTAATTTGAACTTGGCAGGTTAATTTAATAATATAAATTAGTATTACTTATCTAATTATACAATTAATCAAGTTTTACGTATATCACGAAAACCTGCCAAGTTCAAATTTAGAAGTATTATGGATCAGGCTGTTGATGAAGATGATTACGATCGATGAAGTGCATCTAAACTTGGCATTGGATTAGATTTCAACTCTATTTTTAGGCCAAAATTAGCCCATAGGAACTTGGCCCCATTTGAACAGGTATGTTTTTGGTGGGATCAATACGTTACAGCAAATAGCGTACTTGTGCAAAGCCGACATTATATTGCATTGAACGCTTCTCAGTAATAGGACCCATTATGCCAATGTTGCTGGCATCAGTGTAATTTCCCATACAGAAATGACGTCCGCAACTCAGTTGTGGCAAAATTCGTTTATCGCGCGGTAACCGTACATTTTTCCGGGATAAAAAGAAATCCTATGTCATTTCCCGGGACTTTGTACCAAAAAAGAAACTGCTTTTACTAAATCTCTATTCATTCTAAAAAGATAAAACTTGTCAATCTATCACTTAGATTAAAGATATTTCCGCCAGCTTTCGATGTACGAAAATTTAATTTGATCCACAATGTAGGGAAACCTCAAATATTAACCATTGATAGATGGCTTTATTTGATACTACGTATTTGCGTTTTTCCACTGTCTTTGTATTCATCGTGTTGCCAATTTTAATTGACTTCTAAAAAGGAGGAGGTTATACGTTCGGCTGTATATAGTTTTTTTCGAAGCAAGTTTTGTGCCCCGCATAGTAAAAGTTTGGAATGAATTGTCGCCGGCAGTATTTGCGGACATTTACAACATTTAAGTTTAAAGTAAAAAGCTATTTAGCTTTTTACTACTTATGGGACCGGAAATGTACTTGCAACTCCTTCTGTACTCAATAATGGTTTTTTTCGCGTTGAGCCATGCTTACCACTATTGCAAAGCTGTGATATGCACATAAGACGATCGACTAAAATTACAGATATCTCAGAAAATTCGTGATCACGTATTGGTACATCATGGGCAGGACGCAGGGCCAACGGAGAGTTAGAGTTGAGAATGAAAAAGCAAACGTTTTGGAAACAATGGAAAAGCAAGCAAAAACAACTAGAAGTTTGCATCCGGTGTATTTTTTTTTAAGTATCGTTCGCAATATCTACGTGTCTTCATTTCTGTCAGTAAAGATTCTCATCACGCCTGGGTTTACAAGGCTTCATGATGGATCACACGTCACCAGATATATAGTCTATTGTCTTATACCATAATATGACAGCATTCAAACGGTCACATAACAACTATAACTTCCCATAACTTTCCTCACGCTTTTTCATAATGTCATGAGTAAGTTTCAGTTAATGGCGGCAATAGTTGTAATAAAAAGAGAGTTATTAAAAACAACGAAGTCTTAGCAGTAGGTCCCGTTTTTACTCTTTGAGTAGGGAACCCTAATAAGGTAAAAGGTAAACCAATTATAATTGGCACCTCAACTAGCACATTAGGGATTAAAAAAGCCCACCTTGCATCTTTTAACTGTACTATGGCGCTTTAGGAATTCTGGAAGCAGTTTTAAGTTCTACTAATGCATCCGTTACTCTTGATGGCTAAAATACCACTAGGGGTAGCAAAACCTGAACCTAATGCCACTATAGGTTGGATATGAGTTTGTTGCAACCACAGACATAGATCAAGATAGATACCGCATGTGTATGTACTTCGCGTGCCATATCGCGTTCCCAAACGACGAGCAATGCTCGTCTTTCGAAAGTCTGTTTTTTAGTCTGCGCTCCACCGTTATTGTCAATCGGAATTTAAAAAATGCCTTAATGCCTAATTGTGCCGTATTGAGCTGTATAAATTCGAATAGAAACATTGGCCTAGATAATGGACACGTTTCTTATCATCGGTACGTCACAGTAGGTAGGAAAATAGTGGCACGCTCGTTTTCATACAAATGGAGGGACATGCGGTATCTATCTTGATCTATGTCTGTGGTTGCAACCCATCTGCAGTTTATTAGCTTTAACATAGGATGTTAAGTGTTCATACAACAGAAAGTTATTAGTCATTTTAAACAGAAACCTAACGATGTGTATTTGCCCTACTTTAAAAAAAAAAATTAAAATGTTATAGGTACTTGCGTTTCGCCGGAAATGTAGAGTTTATCTGTTCTTCAATTTTCTTGCTTGAGCTAACTTTGTTAACGCGTTCAGTTTTAATGACATTGCTCAAATATATCTTTTAGTTTATTTAAAAAATACTCATATTTCTCAAATACTTGGCAGAAGACATGGTTTATTTCCTTTTCAACCCTTTGACATCTTACCTTCGTCGTGATTGAGGTCGGTATGTAACGGTATTTTTCATTTAAAAATGTTTACTTTATTATTGGAATTTTGTATTATAGTAGCCAAAATAGAAAATAACTTTGACATATAACTGGGTACTTTGTATCGATATGCAAAGACTTAAAAAGTGACAACTTTACAGGAAAAGCATCTAAGTTTGAATCGTTTCGATTTTTGTCGATAAAACAGAAGCTTGCAAAACTTTCTAATACAGCTACATTATTTTACAGTTTTTATATACCTACCTCGAAAAATCGTTTCCCTGCACATAATGTATATCTGAAATGCAAAAATATCTGTCCATCTGTTTGTCTCTCCTCTTCACGCCTAAACGATTTTTATGGATATCGGTAAGATAGGGTTGCCAACCGTCCTGTTTTCCCAGGACATGTCCTGGTTTTTGTAGTGTCCTGGGACGTCCTGAATAGTTTTTAAGCAGCGTCCTGGGTTGTCCTGGGTTTTTTAATTTTAAAATTCTCGCGCCTCTTTTCAAATTTTTACGCTACGAGCGAGCGGCCGCACGGCTCGCAAGTAGTTGCGTTGCCGCGGTGCCATGCTATTTCAAATTCAAAACAAAGGCGCAACGTGCCACTTGATGATATCTCTTTCGCTCTACTATGGTCGCGCAGTGCTAACTATTCCGTCCCTTTCTTGCATTAGACATACAGAGCTAGCTATCCAGTGATCACTGATCAGTCAGATTACTATTTAGTTGTAATTTGTTTGTGTAAATGAACAGGTTACAGGCTACAGCCGCTACCGGCTACACTGACGTTTTCACTAGAATCTAGATATTTATTTAACTATTGCAACTCTATTATGAGGGCAACTAACGCAAAAAATCAAACATCGTCCTTCTCTCTTTACACTCACGCCCGTCTTTCATATGACAGGTGAAAAAGGACGACGCGGAATTATCGCCAAGTTAGTTTTTTCTTAATAACTCGATAAATATACAACATTTTAAAAATCCGTTAGGTCAGTGTCTCAATGATAGAATTTTATACAATGTGTTAAAATATTAACTTAGTTTAATGCACGGTTACGGCAATATATGAAAAATTCGTGAAAATTCGATGCATCTTTGTGATTTTTTTCTATCGAGAAAATTTTAAGATTTCGTGTTTTCGCTCAAAACAAATTCTTGGAACAATAATGTAGTATCTATGTTTAGAAAATGAAACAATTCGGGGCTTATTTTCAAGTATGAAAATGAATTATGTATAAAATCGACAATTTTGGGTTAGTCGCCCCCTTAATGCGTCCTGTTTTTATACTGAATTGTCCTGGTTTTTCCAACTTCAAATCCTGGTTTTTTAAATTGGAGGTTGGCAACCCTACGGTAAGATGAAGTCGTGGAATAGGATTCGGGATTGTTTTGTGTACATTTTTTCGTGATAAAAGTATCCGGGACTCGAAATCTTCGAGTCCCGGATACTAAATCCATACCAAATTTCAGCAAAATCGGTCCAGCGTTTTGGGTGTGAAGAGATAACAGACAGGCAGACAGATAGACGGACAGACAGACACAATTTCTCTCTGTTTATTACCTCTTCAGGCTTAAACTACTGAACCGATTTTGATGAAATTTTTATGCCAAAAAATGAACAGTTCTGCGATAATTAAATTTCTGCGCAACGGATTTGCTGGCATCTGGCAATTAGCTACTATATTATTTTTGTAAGTGCTTTTGGACATAATGTGTGGCTATTCCGTTTCAGGTGAAAACATCTCAAAGTGTATGTGTGGATGCGAAGAAGCCGTCAATGAGCTTTGCCGAAACCTGCGGGGCGGTGTTCTCCTACGGTCCGGCGAGACTGAGGCCTTGGGGTAACTTTGTCAAGTAAGTTAAAATTTTATCGCTTTCCACCAGGTGACCGTATGCTCGTTTGCCCCCTAATTTTATAAAAAATCGGCCAAGTGCGAGTCGGACTCGCGCACGAAAGGTTCCGTACCACCATAGAGCGAAAGTAGGCAAATAATTGTGTTTTTGTATGAGAGCCCCCAATTTTATAATTAATTATTAAAGTATAAATATAATTAAGGATTTTGTGAAAATTTCAAGTGCCTAGCTGCTACCATTATTGATTACAAGCAAAAACGGCCAAAAAATCACGTTTCTTGTATGGGAGCCCCCCTTAAATATTAACGTTATTTTGTTTTTAGTTGTTGTTATAGCGGCAACAGATATACACAATCTATGAAAATTTCAGAAGTCTAGCTATAGCGGTTCTTGAGATACAGCCTGGAGACAGACAGACGGACAGACGAACAGACAACGAAGTCTTAGTAATAGGGTCCCGTTTTTACCCTTTGGGTACGGAACCCTGAAAACAATACGTGTGCGGTGTGGCACTCGGGGACTGTTGGGGTAAAGCTATTGCGTTGCATTTTTTATCAACTTTTGCAATTATGATTCCCATACGTCTAGTCGCATGCACACAAATACCGTGCCGAAGTCTAGCAACGTCGCTTCTACCGGCACAGCGGTGCAGCAACGCCGCACTGCTGTGCCGGTCGGTGCGGCGAGCACTACGCCCCGAGCCACACCGAGCCGAAGTCTGCAGAAACGACGTTAGACGAATGTTAGGTCTTTTTCGTTACGCAATTTCTAGATTCGGTTGCCGCACTCAAAGCCCGCGATAAAAGCTATGCAATAGCTTAAAACATATATCATAGTGTTAGGGCCAGCTAGCGGAGGCTCTGGATATTATGACAGGGTGCAGCGAGATGCATTTTCCATGTATACCTATGTTAGGAATGAGTCATACAACATAATATTATTATATGGGAAATGCGTTCTATCTGGCTGCACTTTGATCAAATGTGCAGAGATCAGTAAGCGATATTATACAGGTTGTAACAATATTAAGTAATGGTACTTTAGGGTGCGTATGTATTCCTTATAATATAGAGTTTACTGTGAAAGTAGCAGGGCTGAAAGAGCAATTTTTTTGTGATTTGTATGGGCAAGCGCCCGAATACTAAAGTTTAAATAATCGGCCAAGTGCGAGTCGGACTCGCGCAGGAAGGTTTCCGCACCGTTATGAGCGAAAAAGTAGTGTTTTTTGTATGGCAGCCCCCCTGAATTATTTATTTTATTTAAAATTCATTATTAAATATTAAAGTACGAATATAATTAAAGATTTCGTGAATATTTCAAGTGCCTACCTGTTGCCATTATGGATTACGAGCAAAAAAAGCCAAAAAAATCACGTTTGTTGTATGGGAGCCCCCCTTAAATATTAATTTTATTTTGTTTTTAGTATTTGTTATTATAGCGGCAACAGATATACACAATCTGTGAAAATTTCAGAAGTCTAGCTATGGCAGTTCTTAAGATACAGCCTGGAGACAGACAGACAGACGGACAGACAGACGGACAGACATCGAAGTCTCAGTAATAGGGTCCCGTTTTTACCCTTTGGGTACGGAACTCTAAAAAAGATACACTTTCAGCCCTGCTGAAGCTTCACAGTGAAATCTATGTAAGGAACGCATACACATTACACACCCTTAAGTGTTATCATTCAGTTTTGTTACCCCTTGTATAAAATTTTCGTATCGCTATGTTTGTTATCAAATTCCCCAAAACGGCTGGACCGATTATGTTGAAATTTTGTGTGCTCGTCCTGTTGTTCTGAGAATAAGCCAAATTCTATATTTATGCCGCAAAATATTATGACGTACCTATACGGCAAAACAAAACTGGCAAACATTTCAGCCATATTATAAAGGTTATCGCACATATTGTATCAGCACGCACGCGTCGAACGCGCTGCATTTTATATATCGTTGTATGAAATTATGTGATACGTCGCATATTTGCCCGCACCGTACGCGTCGCATTTCTTGTACTATGCGGTGCGTTCGACGCGTACGGCGCGTACGGTGATGACAAATGTGCGATCAGCTTTATCGTAAACCAATCTGTGCCCTTGTCACTCAATGGAGCTCTTATCTCGAACATCTAGCACACCTGTCAGTCACGTCTGATGGCTTGAACAAATAAAGATATGCGGGGATGATGTTACATCACACAATTTTACCCCGTATCCCTTTTCTGCTAATCAGCGTAATATAGAAGGTATACAACATCTATTACGCCTCATAGCGCATCATACACAAAAAAATATATTATCAAGAACCGAGCATAATAATATAACCTCTTTTTTGGAAGTCGGTTTAAAATACTAGATTTAGGACCTGTTTCACCACTTCCTGATAAGTGCCGGATACGACTTATCTGGCAGATGGAGTATGGAGTATCTGTCAGATAAATTGTGGATAGCGTATTCGGAACTTATCAGGAAGTGGTGAAAGAGCCCCGTAAACTTACGATAAAATATCGCTCTCTATGTTCTGTCGTCAGATAGTAATAAAAATAATGAAGCAAAGGATTTCATACTTTCGACATTTTACATTATTACTAGCGGGCCCGACGGACGACGTCCCGTCATATGAAGTTTAAATTGTCAATAGTATAATGACGTCATAATTCTAGTATACGGTGGTAAGGAATTCTTAAATTTTCTAAATATCCACAGATTTTTTTAAGCCGGAAAGTAGATAAAAACCTATTCTCAGGCCTGACGAATGTACATACAAAATTTTATTAAAATCGGTTCAGCCGTTTTGAAGGAGTTCGCGCACAAACACTGTGGCACGAGAATTTTATATATTAGAGAAGAAGTTTTCTGCCTCGATTCGCCGTTTGAAATTTAGCAATATTTCTGAAAGCAAGCAACAAAAGAAATCTTCAAAGTATTGCTAATATGTAAGTGCAGGAGTTCCCAAATATAATATTCTGAACTCCTAGCCAACACGCTTTCTTTATTGTTCGTTATAGAATCGTCGATCAATATTTGGAATTGACATGACATAAGTCGAATGTCGACTTTATAGTATCGAACGCATTCCAAACATTTTTGATTGGCTATTCTATAGTGAGCGATAAAGAAAACGTTTTGTTTAGCTCTGTTTCTTTTAAGTGTAGAACTTTTGTTGTCTTTTTTAGGGTTCCGTACCCAAAGGGTAAAAACGGGACCCTATTACTAAGACTTCGTTGTCTGTCCGTCTGTCTGTCTCCAGGCTGTATCTCAAGAACCGCTATAGCTAGACTTCTGAAATTTTCACAGATTGTGTGTATCTGTTGCCGCTATAACAACAAATACTAAAAAACAAAATAAAATCAATATTTAAGGGGGACTCCCAAATAACAAACGTGATTTTTTTGGCCTTTTTTACTCGGTAACAATAATAGCAACAGGTAGGCACTTTAAATTTTCACAAAGGCCTTAATTATAAGTGTACTTTAATAATTAATAATAATAATTATATAAAATAAAAATTTAAGGGGGACTTCCATCCAAAAACACAATTTTTGGCCTATTTTTGCTCTATAACGGTACGGAACCCTTCGTGTGCGAGTCCAACTCGCACTTGGCCCATTATTTAATCTCTGTTTGTGGTGACATAATATCCTTCGTCGAACACGAGATAAGAAAGATTTAAAATTGATGAATTTCCATCAAAATGGATTTAGATCGGAACAAAATTTACGGTATCGTTACAGTATTATTTTCTTAGAATTATTTTATTCGTAGAAATTGTTACTCTTTCGCTTCCCAGAACGCCAAATCTTATATTTTCAATACAAAGACCTAAGGTTTGAAAGCGTATTGACGCCTGTTGCTGTTGAAATATTTGGAACAAGATTTATGGAATCGCTACAATATTATTTTCTTAGAATTACGGTTCCCGGAACACCAAAAATTTCGAATCACCTAATCAAGGTCCAGTTAGACCAAAATACCCCTGTAACCTTGCATAAATTCGCACCAAACTGAAAATCAGTAATATTGTTTAGAATGTGATTACGAATAAAATTTGAAAGTTCCCCATAATTCCCATGTGTGCTAAATTTTTTATTCAAAGTCAAAGGTCAAAAAATTAGTTTTTCACGATTTTCGGCGAAATGGTAAGTTTTTTCATAAAAATACCTAAGATGAAAATTATAGGCCATAAAATTGTCTACAAAAATTTATTAATTGGAACGAAGATCCTTATCGCGCGTTGCGAAAGTGGGCTAGACAGAAATTGTAACGACACCACACAAAAGTGACGTTACAACCGCACGGCTTAGCACACGCGGTAGCGCGAGTTTCTATTTTTGTCTCTCTCTCTATTTTTTTTTTTGTTTTTTTTTTTTTTTTGAGTGTATACAGGTTTTTTGTACATAAGAAATAACTTCGTTCCATCCGGGTGTCCCTTGACACCTCTCAAGTTTTTTTTTTTTCATACCAGTCACCATTTTTGAAATATAAAAAATTTAACTTTGTTAACCTATTTAGAAATAAATATTTTGATTTTGATTTTATAACGACTCGAAAAGTTGTACAAGTTGTATTTCTCACAATATCCATAAGTACGCTTCGTATACAATGTATGCCTATATAAGTGTCAGATCCTTTAATATTATGATTTTTTTTTTATTTATTTATTTATTACATAATTTAACAATATTTATCACACTTTTATTACACTTAATTAAATTGCGTTAAGAATTATGATATTATTTTTTAACCAGGGGACCCCAAACTAGGCCTGTATCTTGGTGGTCAGTTTTATTTTATTACAAAATATGATTTAACGCGAGTCCGTGCAAAAGAACAACCAACAGTAGAAGACTACATTAATTATGTTACAATTGTTACACAATACATATCACACAATCAAATATAGTATTATTTATCTACGAATTAGCTCTTTTTTTCTCTCTCTCTCTCACACGGTTTTAAAATGGCAGCCATTTTAATTTTTTCTCGGATCCTTATTTTCATTTGCAAATGCTTCTCATCAAGTATCCTATTCTCAAATCGCGGAATTCTGTCTGTAGCGGTCATTGACTCCCTGTCAAAAAACTTGTCATTTTCTATACAAACCGCGATTGACAATGAAGTGACAGATATTTCTAGTCTAAGAGTGATATTGTATTTTGCATATACGATGTGAACACAGTATGATTTATATCACTTCAAACTTATAAATAGTTGGTGATTATCATACGAAGAGGTAACCAAGACGTTTTCCGATGAAAATATAATATTATATAGTCTGTTTCTTTACAAGAATTCAATTTTATTCTTAAGTTAACAGATTGCAGTGCGAGTATTTTTCACATAGCTCCTAGACTAGAAAGGTCAATGACCGCTGGTGCCATCTTAAATTGTCCTGACTATAGGAAGATGAAAAAGGTCGCATTTGATAGGAAAACTCATACACAACAATTGTACAGGCAGTTTATTTAATTTTTTTATTTAAAAAAACATAGAAAAACAAAAATTAATGGAAAAAAAAGGAAAAAAAATCATGCTTTTTTTTTATTATTGGCTTCTTGTGGAAAATTTGGCTTATCAAACTGGTTATTTTTATGTTAAATGATATTGGAGGTATTTAGCCAGAATAAATTCCAAAACTTCTTTGGTCTCAGTCAGATAATTTAGAAGTTGTAACGAATTGCTTATGACTATTCCGGTCGATTTAGATACTCGAAGCTCAAATTCGAAGTCTGAAAATCGGTAATATTGTTTAGAATATGATTCAAAATAAAATTTGAAAGTTCCCAATAATTCCCTTGTATAGAAAAAATATCCAAGGTCAAAGTAAAAAAAAAAATGAATTTTTCGCGATTTTCAGCAAAACGGTAAGTTTTTTCACAAAAATACCTTGGACAGAAATTGTAGATCATAAAATTATCTACAAAAATGTTTAGTACTTTAGTACTTTTTTTTCTACGAGCCAAAGTTTTTGAGATATTACTATAAATAGGTTTAAAAAGTTGTGAAAGTACGTTAGTAAAATATGTATAGGGATATTTTGTATACGAGGCGTACTCATGCATATTATGACGATTACAACTTTAGTAATTTTTTGAAACGTTATATTTTAAAAACGGTGGCACGTAGGGAAAAAAGTATCAAAACACTTTTTGTAGATAATTTTATGATTTACAATTTTTATCCAGGATATTTTTATGAAAAACTTATCGCTTTGCTGAAAATTGTGAAAAAATAATTTTTCTTTTATCTTTGACCTTGGATAGTTTTTTTCATACACGATAGTAATTGGGAACTTTCAAATTTTATTTTTAATCTTATTCTAAACAATATTACCAATTTTCAGCTTGATGGGATTTCATGTTAACTTCAAATTCGAGCTTCGAATGTCTAAATTGACCGGAGTAGTCATAAATAATTCATTATAACTTCTAAACTATCGAACCGAGAGCAAAGAAGTTGAGGAATTTATTTTAACTAAATACCTCCTCTATCATATTTTAACATAAAAAGGAACTAGTTTGATGAACCAGATTATCCACAAAAAGTCAATAATTAAAAAAAAAATTGAATTTTTTTCTTTTGTTCCATTCATCTTTGTTTTCTGGTTTTTTTTTTTTCAAATAAAGTAAATAAATAAACTGCCTGTACAATTGTAGTCTATGATCTTGCCTATCATCTATATATTCATCTTCCTAGGATACTTAGATGAGAAGCATTGATCAAATAAAAAAAAGGGTTCGAGAAAAAATTAAAATGGCTGCTATTTTAAAATCGTGAGAGAGAGAGAAAAAAGAAAAGAGCCAATTTGTAGATAAATAATACTTTATATTTTCATAACATTAAAGGATCTGATACTGGTATAGGCATACATTGTATACGAAGCGTACTTATGCATATTGTGAGAAATACAACTTTTACAACTTTTCGAGTCGTTATATTATTTCAAAAACGGTGACTGGTATGAAAAAAGTATATTAAATACATTTTTGTAGTCAATTTTATGGCCTACAATTTCCATCCGAAGTATTTTTATGAAAAAACTTAAGGTTTCGCCGAAAATCGTGAAAAACTAATTTTTTGGACCTTTGACCTTGAATAAAAAAAATTTCACATATGGGAACTATGGGGAACTTTCAAATTTTATTCGTAATCACATTCTAAACAATATTACCGATTTTCAGCTTGGTGCAAATTTATGCAACTTCAAATGTCTAACTTGACTGGGGTATATGGGTATTCACGGCTTTTGCTGTCGGACTTCGGTATCTTTCAAGGAACAAATTAGCTTTTTAATATTTTTTTGTTATCACGCCACGAATCAGCTTTTTTCCGATGGAAATGTTATTAAATATTTATTGCAGACTTGATTTTTTTTTTAATTTTTTGAGTAATGTTAATTACATTACTCAACATACAACGGGCGTATAATATATAGCTTTGATCCCTAATGTAAATTAAGAAATTAAAAAAAAAACCGCCAAACGACGAAATAATATATTTTACTGACTAAGTTTAAATAATTCCTAAGTGTAAAGTAATATTTTAGTCCATAATTGTTGTCACAGTGTGTCGGGGGACCGCCAAGTAAACTACGACAGCAGCGACTTTTGCATTTCGTATCGCCATAATAGTCGCTGATTGTCTCGATTCGATTCGCTGTGAACCTTAAACTATAATGTTATGTGAAATCAAACATCTATATTAGCGGTCCCCCGACACACCTTGACAACAATTATGGACTTAAATATTACTTTACACTTAGAAATTATTTAAACTTAAAGTCAGTAAAATATATTATTTCGTTACTTTTTAGGGTGAAGCCAAAGGAGCGTAATTTGTGAGTTGTGAGTCGCAGAATTTCTGCCGCGTAAATATCTTTTCATACAAATCATGACTCACAAAATTACGCTCCTGTGAATCAAACAGGACTTTTGTATGAAACTGAATGCAGCAGAATTCTGCCGAACCGAAATTCTGCGACTCACAACTCACAAATTACGCTCGTTTGGCTTCGCCCTTAGCGCGTGTTCAGACCAAACTGACTATACGCCGCCGAATGTGAGCAGGCTCACTGTGAGCCCCAGAGTGAACGTGAAAATATACGGTATCGAATGTCCGTGCCTACGCCTAGCGTAATGGCGTATTGTCGGTTAGGTGTGAACGAAAAAGTGAATATGTATGGAAATACAATAAACTGCGTAACGTTCGCTCATATTCGGCGGCTCACAGTCGGTTTGGTGTGAACACGACCTATGTTGTTTGGCGGGGTATTTTTTTAATTACTTAATTTTATTTTATTTTATGCTTTTTAAACTTGCGTTGGTTATAGTGCAGAATAATTCCTATTGTGGCGGTACCCACAATTAGCGCCACATTCCTGCATCGCGCTATCGAAGTTTTCTAAGTGCGTCGGTATATACATATACGACAGCTGAAATGTATCACGCGGGCTTCAGCCTGACCAAGCATACCACCTCGCTCGGTCGGAAGATCTTCCTTTTCGGCCACTACGCATTATCCCCACATTGGTGACCCTCGACAGAACACGCCTCTATCATCATCATCACTCCCCGCCCCTCCGCACCGCGCCAGCCAGCATCGCCTCATCGGGTACCTCGTCCACTAGCCGCAATGTACCGCGGCCTGGACGACTCCGCATCGGCATCAACGGGCTTTCTCACTACACCGACCGGTCAGTCAAGCAGAGCACATCTCTCCTGGTCAGCACGTAGCATCGGCCCGCACGGCAGCTATCCGACTCACTGGATCCCGTACAGCAGCAGCATCACAGTTCCGACTCACTGGGACTCACTGCAACAGTTCCGACTCACTGGAACTCTCTGGCACTGGCAACTCAAGCGAAAATACTTCAAGATTCGACCTCCGGTCTTCGGGGGGGAGTGATGTGGCGGTACCCACAATTAGCGCCACATTCCTGCATCGCGCTATCGCAGTTTTCTAAGTGCGTCAGTATATATACGACAGCTGAAATGTATCACGCGGGCTTCGGCCTGACCAAGCATACCACCTCGCTCGGTCGGAAGATCTTCCTTTTCCCCATCCCCACACTATCAACAGAATCATATCCCAATGAATACCATCTATAAATGTCCTCTTGGATGAGGCCGTCAATATGAGCCCAAACATGAAACCTCCACTTTGGGTTCATACGGGGCTCGGCTCCTATAGAATTCAGGTGATGCTGCAGCAGCAGCATGCAAATATTTACTGTTTATTTACGTCTTACTGGTTGTCGCAATTAAAATGAGCCCAAACACGAAACCTCTGCTCTAAGTTGGTGAGGAATTAGGTATCCTATTGATTACCAGGTGATGCTGCAGCACCAGATCAATATTCATAAGTGTCACGATTGTCACGAACCAGAATGCAAAATATAAAACCCATCAAACGACTGCAAGTTGCGAATCGGCCTATCACGAACCAGATAAACCATTATATTCCAGCAATGAACAGGCTGATGATGATGAACTATAGCTAAGAACACTCTCGATCATGTCAGCGTTCAAACAAAAAAAAAACTAGATCAAAATCGGTTCACCCGTTTGGATGCTACGATGCCACAGAAAGACAGACGGACAGACAGACACGTCAAACTTATAACAACCCTCTTTTTGGTCGAGGGTTAAAAAGCGGCCAAGTGCGAGTTGGACTCGCCCATGAAGGGTTCCGCAGCAGCAAAAGATAACGTGTTTAGGATATTATAATACCACAGTATAATAATAATTATTATTATTATACTGTGATTACTGTACATATATTGATTATATAATAATTATTATTATTATACTGTACATATATTGTCGATTGGACAAGTAAGATGGATAGTTATGGGGGGGGGGGGGGGGCGGGAGGAAAGTGAATTTAAGACAAATTTAAATGCGAAACATTAAATCTATTTTAAGTTATAACAGAATCGCTGCTTCAATTATAACATTCAGCATAAATAATTTTCAACAAGTTCAAGTCAGTAAAAACTTCCACAAAATATTCCCAAGAAAGTTGCTAACAAGTTTGAAAGGTGACGAGTTTTATGATTTCAAACTTTATTCTTATTGCCAGCTAAAATTAGAAAATATATTTTACGCAGGTATTTATTCAGCTAACCTTATTTTGACTATAGCAAACCAAATCCATATTTCCATAATATAATATTAATATCATAAATTCGAAAGTGTGACTGTTTGTCTGTCTATCTGTCTGTTACCTCTTCACACTTAAACTACTGAACCGATTTTGATAGTTATGAAGTTTTTATCCCCTAAAAATGTACGGTTTGTCATAATCTAAATGTTTTATGCGGCCTTTACACCTCAGTTCATAGACCATTGATACAGGAGCTATAACGAACGTGTGATTTGTGAACGTCTATGATTGCCTATCAACGTCGATTTGTGCGTGCAATAATAATAAATTAATGACCCATCAAAGAAATTGATTCATAGGCGGTTGACAGACATACAAGATTAAACAGAATTAAGGAGTAAATCGACTTCAAACAAACGGGCGAATATACGCGAGTTGGGCTTCTCAGATCAGATCTCCGTCGCGATCGTCGCGTCGTGTCGAGTATGCGTATTCTAAGTGTGGACGCCTATTTTGACCATAGCGTATCTTTTATCGCGTGAGCCAGATCGGCCAAAAACCACGTCCACACACGTATCTTGATCACGTCGTATCTGGATCGCGTATCGTCTCCCCGATCCTCGTATCGATCTAGTGATTCATTCAGTCAAGAACTCCCAAAGTGCAGACATGGACCCAGAACTCATCTCCGTTATAGCTCAGAGTGTAGCTATGTGTGCTTGTTTTATTGTGATAAATAAACACAAGATACAAAAAACCGCCTCGAGATGGATCGCGGTGTATCGCGTATCAAATGACATAGCCGTATGATGACACCGTATCAAAATGCGTCCATACTAGATCAGTATCAGGCCTTGAAACACGAAACTGTTTTGGGACTCAAACAATCAGACGAGAATGCCGCGTCCTACTCTAACAAACGTGAAATGACGTTACTAGAGCAGGATGCGGCATTCTCGTCCGATTGTTTGAGTCTCAAAACAGTTTCGTAGTATCATGATCGCGATCATTTTGCGTCCACACTAGCGATCATGATACGCTTCGATGCTACGCGACGGAGATCTGATACGCGATCATGATACAAATTTGGACAAAGCCTTGGGCGTGACTGTCACTTTCAACATGTTTCACAATGCTTGGTAACGCATTTGTACTGCGCGCGCCGGCCGATAGACATACTACGTCAAACGACGTATTTTCGACTTCCGAGATCTCTTCTGAGTCGGCCTACTCGTTAGTTCTGTTTACTCTGGACATGTATATTACCTAATTTGGTGGGGGGATCAATTCAGACCGCAACGCGACGCATAGATGCATTTCTAAATTTGTATGAATTTGACAGACTTCAATTGCGTGACCTCATGCAAGTCTGTCAATTCAGTAAAAATTTAGAAATGCGTCTACGCGTCGCGTTGAGGTCTGAATTGACCTTTATGTTAAATAAATATTAATCGTGATGTGAGCTGAGTTTGACAAAACGCAACAAAATTACTTAGGTTTGCCATCTGCCTATGAATAAACTTCTCGATAGTACATGATGTTTTTCTTTTCAGACTGTTAGTAGACTACTCTCTAGCTGTCACCTACCTCAGTGTCCTGTGTGTCTACGTAGTGTTCATCGGTTCATCTTTCAAAGAGGTAAGTACATCATGTTTATACTAATACTAGCTTTTGCCCGCGGCTTCGCTCGCGTGGAATTCAAAAATCGTGTAAAATACGAATATTCTTGTAAACCTCCTGTTTTTCCAAGACCAAAAGTAGACTATATTTTTTTCCATCCTTTTAACTAAGTATATGCCAAAAATCAAGTCGATTTGTTGCTTCGTTAGACCGTGAAGGAAGAACAAACAAACAAACACACTTTCGCATTTATAATATTAGTATGGATAGTCACGAAAGGCTTATAACCAGCAGTGGACGGTAGATATACAGGTACTATATCTACCGTCTAATCTAATACTCTATACTAATCAAACGACGAAAAAGTGTATGTTAAGTTTAGGTTAGAATAAATTCACTTTTAATTATTATTATCTTTTTTTTTTATGAAATAAAGGGGCAAACGAGCAAACGGGTCACCTGATGGAAAGCAACTTCCGTCGCCCATGGACACTCGCAGCATCAGAAGAGCTGCAGGTGCGTTGCCGGCCTTTTAAGAGGGAATAGGGTAATAGGGGAGAGTAGGGATGGGAAGAGAAGGGAATAGGGGAGGGAAAGGAAGGGAATAGAGTAGGGGATTGGGCCTCCAGTAAACTCACTCACTCGGCGAAACACAGCGCAAGCGCTGTTTCACGCCGGTTTTCTGTGAGAACGTGGTATTTCTCCGGTCGATCCGGCCCATTCGTGCCGAAGCATGGCTCTCCCACGTATAAATCTTAGTTTGTTCCTAAAGAGGAGCATTGAAACTCAACACTAACGACGCGACACCATTTTGATATATTAAGCTACAATCCCAGCTTGCTTAGCATAGGGATTGAAGTTTTTTTCCGATCTTCGTAGACAAAATATAACCCTAGTTTTTTTGATAAAAGGTCCTACGTCTAAGTAAATAAGGTCGTAGATGCATTGTCAATGTTATTTAATTTTTAAGTGCATTTTGTGAACTGTTTTTATTAAGTACCCATTGTTTAGCGTGGGAAAATTGATAATTCCACCCGACCCTCAACAATGATATAATATGAAAAACTTAAATAGAATATCATTGACCCTCAATGAATCTACATCGCCAAAGTGCTAGACAAATTGTGTAACATTTTATAAAATGTTTCAAAAATATATGTTTAGTTTACGTTAGAATAATTTCGTTATGATATTCACTTTTAATTAATACTTTCACTTTTTCACTTTTAATGAATACCTTAGTTTGTTCATAAAAAAAGAGAATTACAAAGTAACACTAACGACGCGACACCGTTTTGATATAAGCTACATTTCCAGGAGGGATATTAATCAAATGACACTCGAAAACTGTATGTTTAGTTTAGGTTAGAATAATTTAGTTATGATATTCACTTTTAATTAATACCTTAGTTTGTTCCTAAAACAGGAGAATTACGACGCAACACTAATGCCGCGATAGCGTTTTGTTAATGAGCAACATTATCACCTCCCTTGAGTGTAATTTAATTATTATGCCCCCTCACTGACCTCCATTATACAAGTACGCTGGACTATTGATACCCTTTGAAATGACAGCTATTTTTTGTGCCTATTTGAAGCGGAATCAGCTCCCCCAATGTGAGTGATAGGAACTAAATTTGACCATTGACCAAATATATTTGTCTATGATTTGACGTAAAAATGAAGTTTGAAAGTCGCCATATTGGCGCTGATAGCAGTAGTGGGAGTATTTGGAACTAATACTAGTGATGACAACCAATAACGATTAAGCGGCCATTTGCAAGTTACGTCAAATTTAGTTCTCTTCCCTCTCACTGGGGGCGCTGATTCCGCTTCAAATAGGCACAAAAAAAGTGGGTATCATAGGTCCAGCGTACTTGTATAATGGAGGTCAGTGTGCCCCTCACATAGTAATTAAATTACACTCAAAAAGTGTATGTTTAGTTTAGGTTAGAATAATTTCACAGCGCAGCGCAGCCCCCCCAAATAGTGTCCGGGGGCAGAGCCCCGCGCATAACAATCAAACGACACTCGAAATCTGTATGTTCAGTTTAGGTTAGAATAATTTTGTAATGATATTCACTTTTAATTAATAACTTAGTTCGTTCCTAAAAAAGGAGAATTAAAACTCAACACTAACTACGCGACACCACTTTGTTATAAGCAACATTTCCAGGGTGATTAAGCAGGGTACGGGGGGAAATCCGAGGTGCGGGAGTAATGATATATGTATATGAAGATATATGACGCGACACCATTTTGTTATAAGCAACATTTCCAGGAGGAGGGGGGGGGGGGGGGAAAAAATGAAGTAAGTCCAAAGAGAAAAGTTTGTTACAAAATCTGACCCTGATCTGATTTTTATACACCAGATGTTAAGTTGGAAGAAGACAAATATATCTGCGAAAACCGCATTCAAATCGGATCAGTAGTTTTCGTGTAATGCGGAAACAAACATACAGACAGACAGACAGACAAAAAAGTAACCACATTTTTGGCTTCCATAGCGATGTAGTACCACCCCCCGCTTAGTATTTTTGAATATCTTTAATGTACAGAATTATCATTTCTACAGTTTTATTATATGTATATGTCGCAGTCATCTGGTTCAATCTGTGATTCTATTGAATGACAAGCGTATTCATTGAATGACACCATTTTATTGAATGACTGAAGGACAACTAGTCAAGACGTTGACTGTAACGTTTGACGTCTTGACTAAACGTCATCATAGTGAAGTCGTTAAATGGAATATTATGATTTTTTTAAGTATTTGTTGGTGGCGTAATAATAGGTTAATCTAGAAACTGGCTTCAATTAGAAGGTGACGGAGCCTCGCTACGTGGGGCTCCTACTTCTGGGTGGTTTACAAAATATTGTATTGGGCCAAGACGGAGTAATACATTGCTATTAATTACCTAAGAATTATTTTGGTGACTACGAGCGCCGCAGTAGAAAAAAAGTGAAATACGTTTTTTACCTGACTGATTTCATGTCCGCTATCTTCAAAGGGCTATGTTACAAATCGCTAACTAGTTGGACGTTGAGTGACGATCGTTCAATCGACGTTCGGCCGAGTCATTCAATTGAATGGTGTCATTCAATGAATGCGCTAGTCATTCAATCGAATCGCAGATTTATCTAGATGACTGCGACATATAGATTATTATGTGAAAATAAAATCTCTGTTACTTCTTGCGCTAAGACGGTTACACCGATTTAGATAAAATTTTACATAGACGTCATCTAGTACTTTATTCACGTGTTTACCTTTCCAAAGCAATTTTTTTTCCTTAAATAAAATGTATCGTTAAAGTGCATTTTGTGCAAGACTTAAATTAAACTTCTGAGCCAGCTAGTTAAAAATACTAACCAAGTGCGAGGTGGACTCGCGCAAGATACATTCACTCAAAGTAATTATCACTTTGTTTTGTTCCATCAACATCCAGATTTTTTACTAATACATATTATTAATTGCAGGTCCTAGACTATTATATGCCAGAATACAACATTTCGGTGCAAGTCTACTGCGCTCTGACCCTGGTGCCTCTGGTCATCATCTGTCAGATTCGAAACCTTAAGTACTTAGTGCCGTTCTCAGCTATCGCCAACGTCATGATAGTGGTTGTCTTCATAGTAACCATGTACTACATGTTTACCGACATACCTTCTATCAAGGACAGAGAAGTGGTCGCCAGTGTATCAACGTGGCCTCTGTTTTTGAGGTAAGTTCTGCGCTTGATTTGCTTAATCGAACTTCAGATAAGCAAAAGGCAAGAAATATCCCCTAAACGCTTCATTTTAGGAGTAATTGAATCATGTCAATTGTTTATGCGTAAACACATTCAGTTATAGTGTCCTTATATTGTTAGGAATTTATAAAACTTAAGAATTAAAAATGATGTTAGTGTTCTGTATCAAAAGTGTGGATGCTATCAAAAAATACTATTTTATGTATACCACCTGATATAAGCTTGATTTTATAGAGCCTAAGTGTATGCGCACAAAAGCACTCTCTTTCTTCCCTTTGTCTCGTAGTCCAGTGATCGTCAAGATGGATGACCGATATGACTGACGAGACATCAACTTTGTAACGCCCATTTGACGCATCGATCATATTTCTTATCGGAAAATTCTATGTTCAGCCTGCATTGTCCCAACCAAACTTAGAATCAACATTTATCAAACTAGGGAATCTAACCCACAAACTCCAAATCAAGAGCTACTAATCACTTGACCACCAGGACTAATGACATAATCATTTCAGCACTGTGATTTTCGCGATGGAGGGCATCGGAGTGGTGCTTCCAGTAGAGAATGAGATGTCACACCCGCAGAAATTCCTCGGCTGCGCGGGAGTGTTGAACACGGCGATGATAGTCGTGATCACCCTGTACGGTGTATTCGGTTTCTTCGGCTATCTGAAGTATGGTGATGCGGTGAAGGGAAGCATCACGCTTAACCTGCCTCAAGATTCTTTGTAAGTATTATGGCGATACAACCAGCGCCACAATCCTGCATTGCGCTAAGTTTTGAAAGTGCGTCGGTATACGGGGTATTACAAAACTAAGTGATAATACTTTAGGGTGTGTATAAGTTCCTTGTATAGAGTTTTCTGCGAAAGTAGCAGCGCTTAAAGAATATATTTTTTAACTTTTGTATGGGCAAATTCATTATGCTGGGGCGCTTGCCCATATAAATCACAAAAAAATATTCTCTTTCAGCGATGCTTCTTTTACAGTGGGCTCTATGTAAGGGACACACACACCCTTAAATATTATCATTTAGTTTTGTTACACCTTGTATAAACGACAGCTGATATCAATCACGTTGGCTTCGGGCTGACCAAGCATACCACTTCGCTCGGTCGGAAGATTTTTTTTGCGGCCTCAACCCATATTCCCACAATATCTTGACAATCGAGCAATATTCTGTACGTTGCTACCTGGGTCCGTAATGGTGTTCGTAACTTTAGAACTAGTACAGTGTGTTTAGGCTGAAGTATGGGATAAATGACAATAGTATTTCATTATATTTTGACAAAAGTTACGTTGGTATTTAACTTCTTTCTTTCCCCTATTTTCTCATATTATTGTAAAATGGCTTCATATTGAAAATATTGGAATACCTCACACTTTTTTAATAAAATATATATTTCAAAGATATAATATTAAGTAGGAGAATTAAAAAAAATGATATTATATTTATAAATATACATAGTACAATATTATGATAATAAAGAAAAAGGTGGCAAAGGGTACCAGACAACGGAAATATATTTAATACTTTTATACTATACATATATTTAAGATTTTTTATTATATGATACACAATATATTTAATACACATCCAGGACCCACGAACATTGAAAACATTTTGTTCCGTCGCGTCGGCGCGGCGGGATTCGAACCCGCGACCCCCGGGCCCCCGGCTTGAGCTGCCAGTTGCCACACACTCTTAACCATTGAGCCACGGAGGTCGTCATAGTTCTTATTTTAAGCATAGAGAAAATATACACTTAAAATAAAATCGGCCAAGTGCGAGTTAGATTCGCGCATATTTAAATACAGGGTGTAACAAAAATAAGTGATAATATTTTAGGGTGTGTACGGGTTCCTTGTAAAGAGTTCACTGTAAAAGTAGCAGCGCTGAAAGACAATTTTTTTTTTCACTTTTGTATGGGGAAGTATATATAAGTATTATCACTTATTTTTGTTACACACTGTATATACTATAAATCAATAATAGGGTAAAAATTGTGCTTTTTGTATGGGAGCCCCAATTTATTATTTAATTTATTTTAATTTTATTATTAATTTTTAAAGTATAAATACAATTGAGTATTTTGTGAATATTTCAAGTGTCTAAGTTTTGCCGTTATTGATATCGAGCAGAAAATAGCAAAAAAATCTTGTCTGTTGTATGGGAGTCCCCCTTAAATATTTAATTTATTTTGTTTTTAGTATTTGTTGTTATAGCGGCAACAGATATAAACAATCTGTGAAAATTTCAGAAATCTATCTATAGGGGTTCTTGAGATACAGCCTGGAGACAGACAGACAGACAGACAGACGGACAGACGGACAGACATCGAAGTCTTAGTAATAGGATCCCGTTTTTACCCTTTGGGTACGGAACGCTAAAAATTACCGCTTTTAGTAGAAAGTTACTTCTGTAAAATACCAAAATATACATAAATATTATAATAGACATTAATGATTATGGTGACCCTGACAAAGAGCTTGTTGAGTTTTGACAGAATATTTTTCGGAAACTATTTTAAAGCCATGGTCGCCGAAAAATGTTGCCTTGTACTGAGGATTTTATTACCCTGGAATAAAAACTATTTTCCTCCGAACTATTTGGATATATTTTATTATTCAGAATAGGACTTTGTATTATATGACCTGAGTGCTTAGTCTAAATGCATTCGATGAAATGTTTGAAATTTGACATAACGCAACGCAATTTAAACTTATTATTCGGGACTTAACGCGACTTATTCTAGTAGTAATGCTACTAATAATCCTGAATCCCGAATAATAAGTTTAAATTATAATGCAACGCGAAAGTTTAAAAGTTCATATAACGCAACGCAAACGCCATGTCACGTGATGCTTTATATCAAATCCCATACATTTTTGACAAATTTACTAACTTGGCTATCAAAACTGGCGAATGCATTTTGATTAACGGTCCTGGGGGGTGAGCCAAAATCTTTTCTTTATCGCTTCTTTAAAGAATCGCCGATCAAAATGTATGGAATTGACATAAGGGCCAGCGCAGACAGAAAGGAGCGCAGCGGAGAGGATTTTAGTAACGCACTTGAAAATAAACTTTGAAATTATGACACTAAAGTGCGATAAGGGATTCCCGCGTATCCTCGAGGACGCGCGAGCATTTCTTGTAAGGTTCAAGCATTTATGCTTTAAAATTAGTGTAATAATTTTAAAGTTTGTTTCAAGTGCGTTAATAAAATCCTCTCCGCTGCGCTCCTTTCTGTCTGCGCTGACCCTAAGGGTTGATTCAGACCTATATATGGATTTGACAGATTCGCAAGACGTCTCACGCAATAGAAATCTGTCAAATCCATACAAATTTATGCCGCGCCGCGCCTCGCCTCGTCTCGTCGCGTTGCGGTCTGAATTGATCCTAAGACGAGTCGAACGTTAACGTCATATTAACGAACGCTTATGTCAATTCCATACATTTTGATCGGCGATTCTATAAAGAAGCGATAATGAAAACGTCTTAGCTAAATGGCTTGTTCTCTTTTTTCAGTATTGCACAAGGAGCAAAGCTTCTGATGGCTATCGTAATATACTTCTCCTACACTCTCCAATTCTACGTGCCAATGGAGGTCATACAAAGATTTCTGTTGAAGAGAAAGTCGACTAACTACAAGAACGTCATCCAAGTCAGCATTAGAACGTTCATTGTCACTGGCACTGGTAAGTCTTACCTTGAGGGTACCTACTCTTCATATTAGAGATGAAGTAGATAACCATGATTGCTAAGCTGTCTACAGCTATATATTGTTACGTGATAGGGTTCGAGGATTTGAAGAGAAAGACCTGGTGACTCTCTTGAAGACTTTATTCACTAACACTAGCTCACACAAATCACTAAGTCCAAACACTAAGCACTAAGTCCAAACACTAAGCACTAGATCCAAATCACTGAGCACTATCACTGTCCTAGGTCGTAGCCGAGTCGTAGGTTCACTGGTTCACTCACTATTGATCACTTATTTTCACTTCGAAGTCGCCTTGAAGATCGCTCGTATCGAACTGAACTGATTGGCTCGTCTACCTGCGGCTATTTATATGGCCGAGGCGAACTCTAGAAAGTTCGCATCAGTTTCGCTGGTTTGACGCTAGATGGCTCTGTGTGTCCGTAACACTACTTCCCTTTTAGAGATGCTCGTCCCGAGCATCGTTGTTACTGCCATGGTAACGCGTCACGCTGTCCCCACGACTCCTGCTCTGTGGTTCCGTAACAGCAACGCAAGTAGTACATTTGAGGCACCAATCCTGCACATCATCTCGCCAATGCAACCAGAAGAAACGTTCTCGCACTTTTCTTAGCGTCCTCTTGATACCTAGATGACTCCCTGATACGCTCTCATGTACCTCGCGGAGAACATCGGGTACTTTCGCCCTTGGGACGATAATCTGAAATAAGGACTCTCTGCCGTTAGGCTTCTCCCATTTCCGGTAGAGTAATCCATCCTGAAGTATCAAACTGTCCCATTGCTCCCAGTACGCCTTAGTGACAGCGCCAGTGGGTGCAACCTCACTCCAGATTGGTTTCACGTCACCCCGTTTCTTCCATGTGATGATGTGTCGAAGGTCGTCGTCTCTTTCTTGAGCCTTCCTCATAGCATCATTGTCCAATACTCGCCATCTAGTCCTGGATTCTATTCGTTTCCCCTTATTCCGGGCAGGGGATGAAATTGCTTGCTTCCTCAGCTCCTCTATTTGCCCCTCGATCCTTTCCATTTAATGAGCCATTTGAGGGGCCGTAGAAACTACGGGCGTGGCAGGATGAATAGAGCTAGTCGACGGGGCCTGAGCAGGCGGGGCCCAGTGGGCGGGGCCAGTGAGCGGGGTGAGTGGGCGTGACCTGGTGGGCGGAGCCAGTAAGCGTGACTTCGCCCGAAGTGGGTGGAGCCTGGTGGGCGGGGCCAGCGGGTGGGGCCTGCCCCGCAGTGGGCGGAGCTTGGTCCCCAGTGGGTGTGGCCTCCGCAGCCCGTTGCGCCCTTGTCCTGACACTTCCCTCGAACTCCTCTCTCGGAGTCAATGGCACTGCGCCCTTGTCCTCACACTCCCCTTGAACTCCTCTTTCGGAGTCAATGGCAGCAGCTCGCTGCGCCCTTGTCATGACACTCCCCTTGAAGTCCTCTCTCGGAGTCAATGGCATCTCCAAATCCCACTTCTGACACCAGTTGTTACGTGCTAGGGTTCGAGGATTTGGAGAGAAAGACCTGGTGACTCTCTTGAAGACTTTATTCACTAACACTAGCTCACACAAATCACTAAGTCCAAACACTAAGCACTAAGTCCAAACACTAAACACTAGATCCAAATCACTGAGCACTATCACTGTCCTAGGTCGAAGCCGAGTCGTAGGTTCACTGGTTCACTCACTATTGATCACTTGTTTTCACTTCGAAGTCGCCTTGAAGATCGCTCGTATCGAACTGAACTGATTGGCTGGTCTACCTGCGGCTATTCATATGGCCGAGGCGAACTCTAGAAAGTTCGCATCAGTTTCGCTGGTTTGACGCTAGATGGCTCTGTGTATCCGTAACAATATATTCCGCGATGATGTACAATCGAGAAAATTGATACATAGGCAGTTGACGGACCTACGTTATTTGGTTGGCCAAAGTAAATTCCATGTTTATAGTGATCTGTCGGCTGAGTTTGAACTCGAAGTCGATCTTGGAAAATGTGCTCCTCTACATCTCATGCTAATTATTCTTACATCTCATGCTAATTATTCTTAGGTTACGATTTTTTAGCGTCTAATTAGACCGCAATATTTGTAATTTTGGTCATTTGCCAATGCGACTTATTAATTATATTATACTTGAAACTTTACTCTCAATTTGGCGATCCCTCTTGTGCATTTACACCATTATATTATGGTGTATTTAACGTCTCGACAAATTTTTAGCTCTATGCGAATTATTCCTAGGTCGAAAGTTCAATTTTCTTCGGTTATCATTATTAAGTATAAACACAAACCATTAACCAAAGTTATTATATAATACATTGTAATCACGTGTCGCCCAGAATTGACATCAATTTTCGACTCGCAATATATTATTTTAAACTAGCTGTCCCTGCAAACGTTGCTTTGCCATAATATAAAGTATTTCGCCCATATTATTTTATTGAAGTGACTAAATAAGTATGTCGCCATGGCAACGTCGATCGCTATCCCGTCGCACAAACAATGGTCGCCGTCAGTCTCAGGTTGTAATAATTTACTATTATTTATTCAACAAATGCACTTATCAATATATAAAGTACCCAGTAACAGATTCTCAGACCTACTGAATATGCATATAAAATTTGGTAAAAGTCAGTGAAGCCGTTTCGGAGGAGTTCGCTGACTAACATTGTGACACGAGAATTTTATACAGGGTGTGACAAAAATAAGTGATAATACTTGAGGGTGTGTACGTGTTCCTTGTAGAGAGTTCACTGTGAAAGTAGCAGCGACCAAAATTTTTCCACTTTTGTATGGGGAAACTCATGACGCTCGGGCCCTCGCCCATACAAAAGTGAAAAAAAAATCGCTGCTACTTTCACAGTGAACTCTCTACAAGGAACACATACACACCCTAAATTATTATCACCTATTTTTGTTACACACTGTATATCCTTTCATCTGTCACGAACTGTCAAACCATTTTCGAAAATTTTTCAATTTCCAATTACTCTCATCCCAACAAACAAACTAACCTTATAAAATTAAGTCAATAAGGTCTAAACTCTTATACTTGTTATAAAAGAGCATTTATTATGTCAATGGCACTTATAATGGCACATTATTAGGAGATTTGGCTAATATTACCTTTATTCCTATAATTTGGTTGAGTAAACGTTAATAACTCTAATTTATACGGCAACTATAAGGCTTCGAAATATGTTCATCTTATAGTGGCTAGTTACATTGCTTTTTAACCTTATAGTATTCAAAGACATATAAAGGCTTTTAATATTATGGTCAATTATTCTTATAAAAGTAATGCACAAGGTAACTATAATGCTTTTAACTTAACTTAACTTTAAATGCCCCAATGCATTTAATAAAATATCTATCCAACAAACGAATGCTAACATTTTATATGACCTTAACAAGGATGAAAGCAATCCATATTCCCTTATACAGTGATTATAAAGATATTATTCTCTTTAAGGTTACATTAAAATGCTTTACATAACTAAATTCGCCATTTTAAACGTACAACAGATTGTGTGAATATCTTGCGGAGCGGAATAATCGGCCAAGTGCGAGTCGGACCTGCCCACGAAGGGTTCCGTACTTTTATAGAGCAAAAATAGGCCAAGAAATTATTATTTTTTTGTATGGGAGCCCCTTTCTATTTATTTTATTTTAATATTACATAAGTATTATTAATTATTAAAGAACACATATAAGGCCTTTGTGTAAATTTCAGGGGCCTACCTGTTGCCATTCTTGATAACAAGCAATAAAAGCGAAAAAAAACATGTTTGCTGTATAGGAGCTACCTTAGATATTGTATAATGTATTAATTTTATTTTGTTTTATATATTTGTTGTTATAGTGGCAATAAATGCATACAATCCGGGCAAATTTCAAAATTGTAGCTATTGCGGTTCTTGAGATACAGTCTGGAGACAGACAGACAGACAGACAGGCGGACAGACAATGAAGTTTTAGTAATAGGGTCCCGTTTTTAACATTTGGGTACGGAACCCTAAAAAGAGATTCAAAACAGTGGAAGAAGTTGAAAAGAAGCGATGGTTACAGAAGAAAAGTAAAAAATAAAACAATTGATTTGATAATCACGTATTTTTAATAATATTTCAAACTTAAAATTAGTGCACAAAAGAGGTCTCTTTCAGCCAACCCAACAACAGTGGAAAAAAAATCATTTTTATATATAATATACTTGAATAACACTAGCTAGGTGCGATTTTGTTAGTGTGAAAGGAACCCTAACTATATGTAAAATGGCGATAGCATAATAAACAATTGATGCCGTTATAAAATCTTTTATCTCATAGACTCCTTATAGACGATGTGTGAATCCTGTTGTTCTTTTAAAAGCACTGTATTTAACTTTACTAAATAAGTAATGACGTTTTTAGCACAAAAACAGCTTAAATTCAAGGGCGAGTTGATACCAAAACACACAGCGTATCACATTTTATCATGCATTTGAATTCCCATACACTTTTCACTATAAACGAGCACTAAATCAGGTAAATAAACTATACATAAAATAATGACTTATCGTTTACTTGACAGTAAAATGGCTGACGTTTCTATTTCTTCTCCAAGCTGTTGCGAAAATGTAAATCACTATTATGACGGCAAAAAGGGCTAACGGATTTTAAGAGCATTTGATTTGCCGCATTGAGTTTAAACTCCCTTGTATCGGAAAATAATATAACACGTATAAAGAAAAAAAGCGGACAATAAAGCAACTATAAGGAGGGTATAAGGTTATTATCCTTATAAATTGTGTCCAAATGCACCCTTATTAGCGATAATACGACTCCTATAAGAATATTATTTTTGGCTATATAAGCCACTACAAGAGCAATTTTTGTTAGTTGGGATTAAACTGATTAAATTATTATCTAAAGAAATTACCATGAAAGCTATATATAATTTTTATATAATTAGATTTTTTAATAAATAAACTATTAGTCGCAAATACACATAGTTTTATATTTGAAACAAAATACTAAATCGGTGGTCTGCAAAGTAGAAGAAGAACTTTTGAATAGTTTTAGAGTAAGACGCCCATTTTGGGCGCTTGACAGACGAGAGGATATAAGATAACGTCATTTTCATTTAGTGCCTCATTATTAGACGCAAATGAAAATTCACAGTTTCATAAGGCCTAAAAATTTCCTATTAATCGTAAATACAAACATAATATTATTGTATTAGTCTAGGAAGGAAAAAACTTGAGAGGTATCAAGGGACACCCGGATGGAACGAAGTTATAAAAAAAAACTCCATCTAGTTGACGCCTAGGAATACTAACTACTACACTTTTGTGGAATTGTAATAAAATTTATTTAAACGTCCGGTAGATGTCGCTGTTTATTCTCAAAAACGCCATCTAGTTGACGCCAAGGAATACTATCAAAACCCTATGCCCCTAAGCGCAGGAACTGATAAAAATGTGTCGTTACAACTTTTTCCGTGTAGCCTCCTTTCGCATTGCGCGATAAGGAACTTCGTTCCAATATCATTTCGTGCGACATAAGCCGTCAGGCTTCTTGGGAATTTCTTATGTTAATTCTTGTAATTATTTCCGTTAGTGTATTAAGTGTACGCGCCAATTTACGACATTTTTCAATTTTTCATACCCTCTGTGCCTAAAAGGAACCAAAACCAAAACGGTACATCTATAAGTAAGAGCTACGTTTCCTAAGTATTTAATATTCGTAGTTCCAATCTTAATGAATTAATCGTTGTATTGTCAAATGGACGATCTATTAACACAGACAATTAATTTAAAAGCTCTCGTTACATTTAATCTTTATTAATTGTTCCTGAACATTTCTCGCCGTAATTGTTTTTAATTTAAATGTTTTTTTTTTTATTAATGAATATTATGTCAGTTGTAACGTTAATTTTTTCACCTTAAAATATTTTACCTTCTCACTAATGAAAAACTTGAGAGGTGTCAAGGGACACCCGGATGGAACGAAGTCATAAAAAAAACGCCAACTAGTTGACGCCAGGAATACCGAATACTAACAACGACACTTTTGTGGAATTGTTATATTTAAACGCCCGGTAGATGGCGCTGTTTATTCTCAAAAACGTCATCTAGTTGACGCCTAGGAATACTATCAACGCCCTCTGCCCCAACAGCGCAGGAAGTAATAAAAATGTGTCGTTATAACTTTTTCCGTCTAGCCCCCTTTCGCAACGCGCGATAAGGATCTTCGCTCCAAAAATACTGTGTACACAGAGCAAATCTTGCAACAAGGACAAAACATTGTTTAACTACTCGTATAACTTCTATGTACATATTATAGTGTTTATGTATTAAACTAATATAAGTAATAATATAATATTATAATATCTATGGACGCTTCACACCACGTCAGTCTGGACTCTGGCCCCGACAACGGAAATGTATTTAATACTTTTATACTAAGTATACATATTATATTTAAGAATTTTATTATAATATCATAATATAATACACATCCATGACCCAGGAACATTGAAAACTTTTTGATCCGTCGGCGGGATTCGAACCCGCGACCCCCAGCTTGAGCTGCCAGTTGCCACACACTCTTAACCATTGAGCCACAGAGGTTGTCATAATATTATTATGTTTACAGTTTAATGTTTATAAGTAAAGGACCTATCAGACAGAGCGCGTTCAAGCGTTCTGCGTTCGAGCGGTCAGTCACACAGGAGCAGTTCTGAGTTCTGACGCGTTCAGAACGCCCCCTGTGCGTATCTCTATATAACGTAATACAACACAAAGAACGCAAAACTGACCGCTACGCTTGATCGCATAACCGCTCTCTGACTGTGATAAATATGAGGATTTTTATGGGAGTTCGCTATTTTACAAGTAAAATATCAGACGACCATTCGATAACAGATTTATTGTCAAGGCAACCGCTGACATGAACCATAGACATACATAGGTACAGTCTGATAGATCCCTAAGGCCCTTATATATTTTTACGTGGGAGAGCCATGCTTCGGCACGAATGGGCCGGCGCGACCGGAGAAATACCACGTTCTCACAGAAAACCGGCGTGAAACAGCGCTTGCGCTGTGTTTCGCCGAGTGAGTGAGTTTACCGGAGGCCCAATCCCCTATCCTATTCCCTTCCTTTCCCTCCCCTATTCCCTTCTCTTCCCATCCCTACCCTCCCCATTACCCTATTCCCTCTTAAAAGGCCGGCAACGCACCTGCAGCTCTTCTGATGCTGCGAGTGTCCATGGGCGACGGTAGTTGCTTTCCATCAGGTGACCCGTTTGCTCGTTTGCCCCCTTATTTTGCGGTTGCGGCACGGTCGCCGTGCCGGCCGTACAAAGTAGAAATGTATGAGCTACTGAGACAGCTTTCACATGGCACGGCGACCGTGCCATGAACGTGTGTCACCCGTGTTTACCCACTACAAACGCGGTTCCGGCGCGGTAGCCGTTTTTGCAGTCATCTATACATATAATAAAACTGTAGAAATGAAAATTCTGTACATTAAAGATATTCAAAAAATAATAAGCGGGGGGTGTTACTACATCGCTATAGAAGCCAAAAACGTGGTTAGTTTTTTTGTCTGTCTATCTGTCTGTCTGTCTGTATGTTTGTTCCACTATCACACGAAAACTACTGATCCGATTTGAATGCGGTTTTCGCAGATATATTTGTCTTCTTCCAACTTAACATCTGGTGTATAAAAAAAATTCCCCCCACCCCTCTAAAGGGACGAAAGAGGGGGTCAGATTTTGTATAAGACTTTTGCTTTAACACGAAAACTACTGATCCGATTTGCATACGGTTTTCGCAGATATATTTGTCTTCTTCCAACTCAAAATCTGGTGTATAAAAATCACCCCCCCCCCCCTCTAAGGGGAGCAAAGAGGGGGTCAGATTTTGTATCAAACTTTTTTCTTTAATGGACTTACTTCATATTATTAACTGTTTTTTTCAACTTAACATCTGGTGTATAAAATTTTTCCCCCCACCCCTCTTAGGGGTCAAAAGAGGGGGTAAGATTTAAATACTTTAAATGCCAAAACAACGTTTGCCAGGACAGCTAGTGTATGCATAAGTATAGACCTGTTCACATGACATGAGTGCAACACGGCACGGCGAGCGCGGGAATACCATTCAATCGCTAACATCACAGGGGCCCGGACGTTTACCGCAGCATGAATACTGCCACCGCCACCCGCCGCGTTGCTGGGCGCCGCGCCGGGCCTTTTAGACAACAACCGTATGCATGTGAAAAGGGTCGTCTTCAGCTCCTAACATTATTGGTGTATCCTTCACGTGATTATGTAACTCGATCTTAAAGTTACTCAAAATAGGTACGGATGAAGTTACAAAACAAACTTACTTATTAGTTGCTAATTTTCTAGGTATAGTCAAACTGTCTAGAAACACTTTTAGGACTACTTCGTGGTGTCCTCGACCTTATCAAAAGTTTGTTCCTTATAATAGATGTAATTCTATTCTTATTTGTAACTAAAATTGTCATTATTAGAAAAGATTACACCTAAAACGCTGCTAATCAGGGCAAATTAGACGCCACTTGTAATATCAATTTGGCTCGCTGTTCTGGGTTGTTGCGTCATGCCTTATTTCTTCTCGTTTCTAGACCCTAAGCCGCTAACTAAAAATATCACTTGCGATGTATGATTTATTTTTTTATTTTTATGTAACGCTTATTGAAAATTATGTTTAAACTAATTAGCACTCAAGATATAAAAATTTGCATGCTTTTAGCAGAATATGTGTTCTCTTATATATAATGCTAAGATCAATTAGTTACCATATTCTAGCAAATAAAATTATGATTGATTGATTGATTGATGCTTTATATTACGTGAGTTTCGAAGTATAACCCAGCATGTCGTTTTGCACTGGTAAGCCACTGCATGCACTGGTAAGATAATGTAGTGTGTCATGTATGGTATCATAATGTAATATTATTTACATGACATCCCAACAAAGTCATTATACGTTAGTGCACTAGCCTATATATTCCAGAACGCATCAATAGCACGGCGCGGCGTAGCTTCATGTCGTCATGAACACTGCCCAGTATAGGAACTCGCTTTGATTATATACTACAATATAATCAAAGGGTACTGGGTTATTTTTCGGAACACACAAATAACGATTTACGCAAATCTAATTTTCGATTTCGAAATTATCGAATGTTCAATAATTTCAAAATCAAAAATTGAATTTGAAATAATATATGATTGGAATGGTATCCAATACCAATTAACAACATTTTCTCTATTTCAGTGTGCATAGCGGCGGCTTTCCCAAATCTGGAGTTGGTGATAAGTCTCGTGGGCGCCATCTTTTTCTCCACACTTGGTCTTTTCACCCCCGCCGTCATTGAACTTGTCTACAAATGGGACAGGGGTCTCGGCAGGTTTAACTACGTGCTCATCAAGAACATCATCATTATTATCGTGTCTATCATCGCTCTCTTCTCCGGTTCCTACGTTTCGATAGTAGGCATGCTATGGTCAACAGAAACTGAAAGACATCTAAACAATACTTTGACGTAGAAATTAATTTGTACAGTTAATTGCCCCTTTAGCATTTTTAATTATGTTTATTTAAACAAATTTTTGTCAGTTCTATATATATATATATATATATATATATATATATGTATATATATGTATATATATATATATATATATATATATATATATATATATATATATATATATATATATATATATATATATATATATATATATATATATATATAGATCATTGTCATTGTTGACATATTGTGTCCATTCAACTGAACAATTCTCACCATAATATTATATTCCGATTGCACAAAAAGCAGAACTAATATCGCCATCTTGTAAAGTGTCATGTGATAAATAGCTTGTAAGCCAGTGAATATCGTCCAAGTTTTTACAATAATTGGCCGAAATAAAAGCTTTCGAAAGTCACTGCTACCTCGTATTCCATGACATTGTCAATCGAGTGCCAAAATGTCCTTGTAGGAGTGTATTCAATCAAGTCATGTCTAAGTACAATTTATCGTTAACTTTTAACTTGTTTGTTGTACTATAATAATAATAATTATTATAAGAACGTTATAATATAATATAAAATAAAAGACACGTAAAGATACAGGGTTTAACTAAAGTGTTAGTTTATTTTCACGGTTATACAATATAAATTACCAAGTGCTATCACTGATGTTGTTATAGTCTTCATAGAGAACAATGTATGTTTTGCATTACAATGTACAATGTTTTGCGTGCAGCTGTAGCCGTTTTAAATAAGTTATGGTATGTTTTAAATAGTGCTTTACCTAATAATGTAGTTAATGTTCGTTTTCATGTACCGCTTCCTCTTGCAGCCATGAATACCTCCTAAGATTCCACCAAAGTTTTTATCACACCCAAGTTATTATGTTTTTAAAATTGAGATGATACACAGGCATTGGTAAAAATTGCCAGTGTTCTGAAAGATAAATAACCCTATGAGTGGGTTGCACCAACTAACTTTAACTTTAATTGTAACTTTAACTTTAACCACAGTGCAAAATGTCAGATCTTTGGTTAAAGTTAAAAATGGACGCCATCAAGACGCCATATTTAACCATAACCATAGAGCTCGACAAGGTTTTAAATGCATGTGGCGAAAAAAGGAACTAACGCTGTCATCATACAAAAACGCCATTTTTGACAGTTCTCCTTTACCAGCAGCGCCCCCGCCCACGTTCATTTTTAACCTTGTTGGACCAGCTGTCATCTGTCAATTTCTCCGGTCAAAGTTAAGGTTAAGGTTAAAGTTAAAGTTAAATTTACCCTTAACTATAACCATAACTTTAACCTTAACTTTAACTTTAACCAAGCCTCTGGTGCAACCCACCCTAAAAGACCTATAGCATTAGGGGCGGTGGGTGAAAATGGGCGTTAATATTTTTACACCAACTTCGTATTCTATATTTTGTCAGGTAGAAATACGAAGACTCCATAGACTTAGACTAGGACATAGAAAATATGATTTGCATTGTATGGTAATTTTTCTTGATGTATAAATGTGATTTTAATATTATATCGTTTGTACATAGATGTTACATAGAAAATATAATAAAATATAGATATTGGATAACCCTACACTTTTTCATTTCCTGCATGTTCCCATGTTATTTTTTATCGACTACAGAGCTGGCAAAATTAAGATTGTTTTTTGGGATATTTAACCTCCCATTTGGTAGTGGTCGTGATGTCACTTTTTTGGATATAACAATAATAATTATTGAAAAGGTATTTCAATTTGAAACAACAATATAACATTTTGTGTTAAATAATTATTATTCCATAAATATTATACAATCAGATCAAAATATAAGAATAAATATATCTTCAAAAAAAAACTAATATGTTTTCGTATACAAAGTTTTTTTCATGTTGATTATCTTCAACAATATTGCTTGACTTTTCTCGCCAACTCGAACATTGACCTGTCCATTCGGAAAAAATCTGCTCGAGAAAGTCACTTCTCCTTCACCACAAAATAATTCTATCGAGCTGGAGTCCACGTAAATCGTCCATTTGAATATAGCCCCAGAAGGTTTCCATGTTGTTCTCCTAACACCGTCGTCCCCACCTCGATCCAAAGTTACAATTGCATTCCTCACGTTAAAAGTAAGAGTGACATTCTTTAACTGTTTCTGTGTTTCTAGATACAGAACGAAATCTTTTTTCGCATTAGCTACAATTGTTATCTCGGCAGCATTATTATTCAGCTTGATAGAAGTATTTCTTCTCGCTATGCCTGTAAATACTGTCCTACCTCGGGCATTAGAAATTTCTCTTACTGGTTTCTGAATTAAATAACCTTTTGATGAAAGAGTGAGTACCCTAGGTATTATCATTTGTCCGTTAAATCCTTGCTCCTGTTCAGGATAATTCCTTTCCCACATATCAAGCCATGCTACCATAATTCTTTCTTTTTTAGGATTTAATAGTGTTTGAGTAGCGTAGAAGTCATGGCCGTGGTCGAGTTCTTTGAATTTGTAGATGATGGTAAATTGTTTCGTGCTGTAATCAAACTTTCCTACTAAGTATCCGACTTGATAAAGGTTTCTGTATTTATACCCTTGCGGTTCGATACCTTGTGGTGAAAAGAGCAAAACAAACAGACCGTTCAGTTCGAAAAAGTCGGGACATTCCCACATGTAGCCTAGTTCCCCATCTGATTTTGCCAAGACGGATACATTCTTCCAATTAATTTTGTCATCAGAAACATATAGGAGTACTCGTCCAAGTGTATTATTATTATAAGAATTTCCTAGAACCATAAAATAGGTTCCATTGTGTATCCAAACCTTAGGATCGCGTATATTAGGGACATCAATGGACGAGTTTATGATTGGGTTATTTTCGTATTTCGTGAAATTCGCTCCATTTGTGCTAGTGGCCAATGCCTGAGCTTGTACGTGATCAGGATTGCCTGACAAATTTATATTACCGGTGTAAAATAAATACATGGTTTTATTTTCAACTAGGGCACTACCAGTAAATACTCCACCTTTATCGTAGGATGTATCAGGGTATAAGGCTATACCGAGATCTTCCCAGTAAACATAATCCTTGCTTCTGGCTTGACGCCAGTGAGCTATACCAGGATTGAAACTACTGTCGGGATTGAATTGATAAAACAATTCAATATAATTGTTGTATATTGAGAAACCATTGGGATCATTCATCCATCCAAATGGTGGAGCCAAGTGGTATAAAGGATAAAATGTTCTGTTCGCCTCGACGTGCGCACTGAAAAAAAAAAACAAAAATAAATTAGTAAAAGTTATTCTAACACTTAACATACACTACTACATGATACATTAAATAAAAGTTGTTAGTTATAAATTTTTACACCCATTTATTTCTATATTCTCGAGTTTAAATAATATGTGTAATGTGTATTCGATAAGTATGTTTTTTAAACTAGCTCAAGGGTACAAACTGGGTACGCCAATTACTGCTACTGTGTTCTAAAATATTTAAGGGGGATGTTTTTCTCTCCCATTGCTTTATTTTTTTAGACACAAATACATACAATTCAAAAATGCATTACATCTATCACTAAACAGTTAGTTACTTACATAATATTATATGCATAATAATGAAATATATGGTCACCATTACAAATGAAGCGGAAAAATAAATTATTGACAATAGAAATAATACATTCTTTGTTATCTATTATTGAAAAGACACAAACTAATAGAAAACATATTATATAAATGAAAGAGAATATTATAATTAGACACGAATTCATCCGCATATATAGACTGGAGACGAAATAGAGGACGATACATCGTTGTTTGCACTTCTCCACTAACTGCATAAATTGTCAGTAGACCAAAATGTTGTACAAGTACTTAAAAATAATTCTTTTTTGTGCAAGTGTAGTAAATGGGCTAGTCAACGACCGGTATTATCCGCGTTATCATCTGGCTCCGCCAAAAGGCTGGATGAACGATCCCAATGGTTTCGCGTTGTACAAAGGAGAATACCACTTGTTCTACCAATACAACCCAGATAGTAGTTTGACATCTGAAACAGTGCATTGGGGACATGCAAAAAGTCCGGATCTCTTCCATTGGGAAGACCTGGGAGTGGCAATGTATCCGGATCAGCCTTACGATAAATCAGGAGTATTCTCTGGAAGTGCTTACGTAGAAGGTGATACAATGTACTTCTATTATACTGGTAACGTAAATATGCCAGGAGAAGATCCAAATCATGCAAATACACAGGCTCTGGCAAAAAGTACAGATGGTGTTAACTTGGTGAAGTATGAAAAAAATCCTATTATTGAAGGAGCGGATAGGCAACCAGATTTCAGAGACCCAAAAGTTTGGAAACATGGAGACACTTATTACATGGTTTTAGGAAACTCTTATAATAATAGTAAGGGTGTTGCTACTGGAAGAGCTCTTCTCTATTCTTCTAAAGATAAGTACAACTGGGAAGAAGTGTCCGTACTAGCTGAATCAAACGGCACTCAAGGTTATATGTGGGAATGTCCCGACTTCTTTGAATTAAATGGCAAATATGTTTTACTATTTTCGCCTCAAGGTATGGCACCCGAAGGTGATAAATACAAAAATCTTTACCAAACTGGGTATTTGGTTGGTGATTTTGATTATAATACCCACGTTTATAAAACGGATGGTGTATTTAGAGAAATAGACCACGGACATGATTTCTATGCGTCACAAACAATTGTCAATAAAAGAGGAGAAAGAATCGTAGTCGGCTGGTTTGATATGTGGGAAACTCAATATCCAGAAAAGGCCGATGGCTTCACCGGGCAGATGACATTGCCACGAGTATTGACGCTTACAAAACAAGGAACAATTTTGCAGAAACCGGTTACCGAAATATCTAAGGCCCTCGGTAAGACCTCGTACAGTGGTATAGCAGGTCAAAACACAGTTGTTTCGTTGCAAGATAATATCGGAGAAATTAAAGTGATTGCACATGCAAATAAGAATTTCAATTTGTATATTGAATCTGAGGATGAAACAAGGAGAGTTGTTCTGAGCTACGATGCTAAGCGTGGTCTTGTAACTCTCGATCGTGGTGGCGATGACAATATTCGAAGGACAACCTGGAAAGCTTCTCCAGTTTTGGTATGGGATATTTTCATCGATACCAGTTCTATTGAACTATTCTGTGGTCGAGGAGAAGTGACATTTTCGAGCAGATTTTTCCCAGTAGGTCAGGTCAAGATTCGTCCAGGTAACGAACAACCTATCCTAATAAAAGTTAATGGCATGAAACGCACTATGTATCTACCATCGTAAAATGTAAGACCTAATATGATTTGACTTTGAGCTTGAATTTTAATCTCCTTACTAATAAAAATATAATAAACTAGAAATGTTTTATGTTGAAATCTATATGTTATTTTTAATTTCCATATTTTGTATAATCCATATTTTATTTTATATTTACTTCTATTTACATTTTGTATAGTATTTAGATCTAATTAGGTAAAAACGATATTTATACATACAAGAGCTATAAGCACGTAACGTCAAACATTTTTAGTAACAAGATATTTCTAAATTGACCTATCACAAGTTGTGAAATAGACAATACGATCAACAAGATACACATTACACCATCTCAAACTCTTAACTAGTTCAAAGAAAAAGTTGACATCTACACTGGATGCTCCATTATCTCTTCAGAGAGAGCTCTCAACCAATTTTTAGTTTCTAACGAATGAAACAGTTTTTAAGTCTTTAAAGTTTGAACACTAAGGCTCAATTAACATCGCCGCGGAATGGAATGGAAGCGACTATTTCAAACGAAACTGTACGTAGCACAATGAACTTTATGTTAACAGTACAAAAAAACCGGAGAATTCTCAAAAATCCCGCGTAAGAAGCGCGTCCAATTTTTTGGCTCGTATTTAATTTGTGTGTTATACTGTTGATATCAGAGTAGACAGAACAAAGGAGTATGCGGACGAAGTGATGTTGAAATTTTTACGTTTGACGTATTATGACATTAAAGTCGTCGCTAGGGTCGTTACTCGTTACCTACAAATATAAACCTATGGGCTATGAGTTATGACATATTATTATTGTGTGGCCGTTTCAGTTTTGCCGTTTTTGTTTATATTTTGGCACATGCGATGAAAATTGTCAGAATTCAATTTCAAAATCTTCATTTCAAAAATAAATTATATCTGCCAGCGCGCCAGCCCTTAACATAGCCTGGCGAAATTAATAATTATTAAGCCCGGCCGCACATTATCCGAAAATCTGATCGGAAAAATTCGGACGCCCCACCGGAACGCACTCTGTTCATACATTTTGTTGTAGACCCCGCATACTATCAGAATTCTGACGTGTCAAAATGTATGAGCGTCCGAATTTTTCTGATCAGAAATTCGGATAATGTGCGGCCGGGCTAATACTCGTCCGTCTCTAAGCAGTCAAAGTACTGGTACTAGTTATGTCTATTGTGTTGATATAAAGTTCACTGTGTACAGTTTCGTTGCAAAAAGTCGCTTTCTTTCAATTCCGCGGCGGTGTAAATAGAGCCTACCAATCACTGCATGTAGGTAATTGGTTTAAAATTAGTGCACTTCACAGAAGCAATTTAATCTTTTTCCAACATCGGCCACTTGGTCCAATTACATGGCAAAGGACATACTTATTTTTACGATTTTTCTTTTGTATAATTCTAATTGTGTGCTGTAAATATTGTGCATTGTTAAATCAAGTAGGTAATTGATTTTACTAACATTTTTTGTACTTAAAAGTTTAATATATTTAGGAGGTTAGTCAGATTTAGGTGATAAAACTATGAGTGCATAAAAATGTATAACAAAGTGTACTTTTATAACTAAAAAGTAAATCGTTCCTTTCGAAAACTGTATATTTTACTAGCTCTTGCCCGCCCGCCGGAAAAAAACACATGAGCCTTATACTTTCAGAAAATATTATGGGCTAAGTAGAACTCGCTAAAAATTCATGGAAATAGTGAAAAAAGGAAAGTTTTTCGATGTTTCGTTTTCAAAGTTTGTGTTTACAAACATACTCAATTATAAAGTTGAACGCATGCGTATTGTGTCTTGTGGGAGTTGGGCTGGCAGTTTTGTTACGGCTTTCCCGAACAACGGAGCGAACGAAACAACCCGAAGTTGTTGCGAGCTCCCGCGTGCTCTGAACTTCGGTACGAAGTGAATTCTATATTCGAAAATCTCGGAAAGTCAGAAAAAAGTTTAAAAAAACACTGTGCAAATATATAAAAAAATCTTGCGTGGTTTTTATGTAAAATATTAGTGATTATAATTAGTTAGATAAAACTTTACGGATGTTATTTTAATATATGTATCTCCTAATTATTTACAAAATGTGAGTGTGTGAGAGTGCTGTCGATTTTAGTAATGTTTAAACTACAACATGTGACCATGTGGATTATTCATTAAAATCAATCAATGAAAAGGTGAGCTTTTTGATATTATTATATTTTGTTAAATTAGATTTTTCCACGACCCTTTAGCCTTAATTCGGGAGTTTTTTCATAACAGAATAGTAATTTCCCAAACCGTATTCTTTGTGATCAACAAGAATACAATAAATTAAATCATTCACCATAAATGCCTGCTATTTATTTTATTAAAAAATGAAAAGAAATGACAAAATAATATTATATATTTTGTTATATAAAATAAGATAAATATCATATCTCGAAACCCTTGTTTAGTGTAAGAACTTTATAATTAGAAATTAAAACTTTTGGTTTCCAATAGTTTTTTGTTTTTCTGATACAGTTGATGGTTTTCAGTAAATATTTCATGTACTTACATGCAATCTTGATTTAATAATACATACTTAATTTGTTGTTAAAAATATATTCAACAAAATATTTATTTACTAGCAAATATCTTTAAAAACACTTCATTTAATTTTAAAATGTGTAAGACTTATTAAGTGTAATATGAACACATTATAAAATATAATCAAGGTTTTTTTTTAATGTAATTCCAATAATAGCAAAAATCAAAAAAAGTAAAAAGCCGGATAGTCTGCGCTTTTTGCCGACTATTCGCCGACTACGAAAGTGGCCGGATAGTCGGCTTTACCGACTAGTCGGCACATCTCTAGTTTCCAATTAAAAAGTTCCGTATCAAAATTAACTTTCAAATTGTTGAGAAATAAATATCTGCGACATATTTATTTCACTTAAAATATAGTAATAAATAATACGTCTAAACGAAAACTTCATTAGTAAGATAATGTCGTTTTTTTTTTTCAACTTTGTCTTGTAGTTTCATTAAAAATTAAGCAGAACGCAACCTTAAGCGCATTTCGTAACATTCTTGATTTTACAATAGTTTCCGGTTTGTTGACAAATAAACATTATACTAACAATAAATTTTTGTCATGAAAATTGGTAAAGCTAAGGTAGATTTTTTTCACGCATTTATAAAATTGTTATCTTTTTTCTTAGTAACATTAATAAGTTTCGAAAATAATATTAACCAAATTTAATGAACGGCGTGTGAATTTAATAATATAATTAATATCGAAATTCATTATGATTTATGGCTGTTTATTGTAGAAAATGCCAAGTTTCTTACTATGCAGTTCCCATTTTCCAAAATGTTGAAAAATAAAATATGGTGAATGTTATGAAGGAAAATCCCAAATATTTAGAGTTCAAAAACTTACAAAGATAGCTTTTTAAGCTCTTGTGCTTCGTAATAATAGCTGGGTACCATCAAAGCATAAAAGCAATCCCTGAAAGCTTATTGACACGTCACAGAGTTGAAACTTAGAGCCAATTAGGTCATTTTAAACACGACTCAGCACGACTAAAAGCTACTAAAGCTGTGTTTTAATGACTCAATTCAACAATCAAAATCAAAATCAAAATATTTATTTCTAAATAGGTTAACAAAGTTAACACTTTCAGAACGTCGCGTCTACATGAGGCCTACCACCGGTTCGGGAACTAACCCGGCGAGAAGAACCGGCGTAAGAAACTCGCTCGGGGCGATCTTTTACTAAAAAGATGGAAAATTACAAAAGTAACTTATACTAATTTACAAAAAGTATGTAAAAATATGTTATATTTATATAGAAGCAGCTTACAGTCAGTCAGCTCATTTTTCCCAGGGTGTGCTATCATTGAGAAAATCAGTTATCTTATAATAAGCCCTAGCACACAAACGTTCTTTAACAACTTTTTTAAATTTATTAACTGAAAGATTTTGGATGTTTTCTGGGATTTTATTAATGGTCTACTTATAGTTCAAACAAATCATTATATAATCTATACTAATATTATAAAGCGGAAGAGTTTGTTAGTTTGTTTGTTTGTTTGTTTGAGCGCGCTAATCTCAGGAACTACTGGTCCGATTTGAAAAATTCTTTCAGTGTTAGATAGTCCATTTATCGGGGAAGGCTATAAGCTATATTTTATCACGCTAAGACAAATAGGAGCGAAGAAATAGAGGAAAATATGGGAAAACCGGGGGGAAATAATTTAAAAGGGCTTATTTGAACGCGCTAATCTCAGGAACTACTGGTCTGATTTGAAAAATTCCTTCAGTGTTAGATAGCCCATTTATCAAGGAAGGCTATAGGCTATATTTTATCACGCCAAGACTAATAGGAGCGAAGAAATAGAAGAAAATGTGGAAAAAACGGGGGAAATTATTTGAAAGGGCTTATCTCACGAACTACTAGAGCAATAATTTTTCTGTTATTTGGGTCAGATAAGAAGTAGACCACGTAAAGGATCAAAGGCTATTTTTTGTAGACTGATTTGTCTGTGAAATATCTTATTTACGCGGGCGAAGCCGCGCGGAACGTCTAGTATTATATACTCGTAGAAATAAGTCTTGAGCCACGTTTGATGGTCGATTTTTAAATATAACTTTCGATCTTAAAAAAAGTTAAAATTATATATGTTTTTTAGGTTAAAATACCTTTAAGCATAATATTATTATGCAACCAAAATTTGGATTTAGGTTCAAAAAGTAGGTCTTTAGGTTCAAGGTAAAATACCTACTATTTTTGTTTATTTACTATCATAAAATAATATTTTACTATCGGAGAAATTAAGTCCTAGGCAGATAGAGGACGTGACGTACGTAATTTGATCGGGTTATGGCTCGACAGATCACGACTAACATTGCCTTGAAATAACCAAGCAGAATAACGTAATTCCGCCTTCTGCTCAAAAATCGATTTCCTTGACGGTATATTTAAATAAATAAAAATATATTTAAATTTTGTAAGTCTCGATAAAACTCGAGAACGGCTGAACCGATCCGGCTGATTTTAGTCTTGAAATATTCTTGGACGCATGTGATACTTCGTATCACGTATTCACGAGGTCATCTATGTAGTTATATTATGACTAGACGTTCCGCGCGGCTTCGCCCGCGTAAATTAGATATTTCACAGACAAATCAGTCTACAAAAAATAGCCTATGATCCTTCATGTGGTCTACTTCTTATCTGATCCAAATAACAGAAAAATTGCTCTAGCAGTTCGTGAGATAAGCCCTTTCAAATAATTTCCCCCGTTTTTTCCACATTTTCCTCTATTTCTTCGCCCCTATTAGTCTTAGCGTGATAAAATATAGCCTATAGCCTTCCTCGATAAATGGGCTATCTAACACTGAAAATTTTTTTTTTAATCGGACCAGTAGTTCCTGAGATTAGCGAATTCAGATAGGCCCTTTCAAATAATTTCCCCCCGTTTTTTCCACATTTTCCTCCATTTCTTCGCTACTATTAGTCTTAGCGTGATAAAATATAGCCTATAGCCTTCCTCGATAAATGGACTATCTAACACTAAAAGATTTTTTCAAATCGGACCAGTAGTTCCTGAGATTAGCGCGTTCAAACAAACAAACACACAAACTAACAAACTCTTCCGCTTTATAATATTAGTATAGATTATAATATTTATGTTGTAAAATACTGACTAGAGGGGCCTACTGTATCAAATTACATATTGTACCTTAGTTTGTTTGGATACAGAATATATTTTTATAACAATAGTATTATGTTCCATCTCCCGTGACCGAGGAATCGTTTGTACTTTATAAGTAGCCTTTTGTGCGCACGTCATAAGAATTACAAACATCGAATTCATGTAACTTCTAGATCAGGGGTCACCAAATGGCGGACCGCGGTCCGCATCTGGACCGCCGCGGACCCATTGTGTGCGGACCAAGCATTTACGAAGTTGAACTTCGTTCAAAATAAATTTCGGTTCCGACTTACTGATGAACATCTCCAGGATTTAATATCAATAGCTTGCACCAATTTCACTCCAAACATATTAGCTAGAAAAATTGTTTGACGAAAAATGCGGAAACGTAGGTGAATGAAATTTTGCACAGTTATAGTTTATAATTATGGTGAAGGCGTGCATCGAGCTAATATTATTTTGAAATTATGCTTTTATCATACATTTTTTTAACAAATAAAACATTACACACACTAACAATGTGCACACTACCATCTTTTTGAATGACAAACCCATACATACGAATTATACTCTTTTGTTTATGGTTGAAGTCTGTTGTCAAATTAAAAATGGATTGTTGTTTTTTTTTTTTTATTAAATCTGAAATAGTCAATACTTTAAAAGGGGAGCCAAAATAAGAAGATAATTAAATTTAAGGTCGAATTTCGACCATTGGGCGATCTCTAGTGTAAGTAAACACCTTTGTAATTTGTGTAATTACCTTTGTTTAATAAATATTTTTTTACATAAAATGTGTGGACCGCGAAGGTAAAGTATAATTTTGTTATGTTTAAGTAGTTAAAGAAGCATTTTTGTATTAGCTGTTAATTGGTCCCTCAATAAATAAATTATGTTGACGAGGAGAAAGACGCGGGCAACAGCTAGAATCATACCATACTAATATTATAAAGGCAAAAGTTTGTGATTTTGTATGTTTGTTACTTCTTCACGCTTAAACGGCTGGAGCGATTTCTATAGGCAAGGAGTTTACACAACATTTTACTTCGGAAAAATGTCTTATTTCTATGGGAAAATCAATGAAAAGTAATCCACGAAAAATCATCTGCTGTTAATACGCTTTTTTTACTTTCAATTAAAACCGCGGGTAACACCGCGGGACACAGCTAGTTACTGGGTCACGCTGAAAGTGTTTAGAACTAGCCAGTTAGAAACATTAATAATGAAAACTTTTTTGAATTTCAATTTAAGAACTTTTTGGTAACCTAATTTAGTATATTGCATTAATTTTTCATTTGTTTTTGTGAATTGGCGGCAAATCTAAAACTCTTGTTACACGTGAAAATGAACTTAACGCGAGAAAATTTTCAGTTAATGATTTTTTTGTGACTTTCGTTGTGGGCTTACTCAACAACAAAGCTATGATAGGCTGCGATTAGTATTTCTTAATGAAGCCTCATCTCGTGCCACTATTTACAATAATTGGTTTAACGAGTTAAAGCGTGGACGTAGCAATCAGTGATGATCCGCGTCAGGGACGTCATTAAACAGCGATTACTGAAGATAACATCAGTGCTGTGCGACGTATGATAGAGGAAGATAAAAGAGTGACCTATCAGCAGATACGGGCAAGCCTAGGCATTGCTATGAGTTAAGTTAAAAAAAATATTACATGAACATTTAGGCGTCAGGAAGCTTTGTACCAGATGCATTCCCCATACTTCAATCGATGACCAGAAACGCCTTTGCATGGACTGGTGTCGCTAAATGTTAGATAAGTTCAACGGCGATGACTCAATTGCTGTATTTGACATCGTCATAGTTAATGGAAGCTGGATATATTGCTACGAACACGAAAAAAAATGATAATCAACTTAGTGGGTGTTTCTTTTCTAGGATTGGCCAACTAAGGTAAAGAAAAGAAGAATTCAAGTAAAAAAGATGATTGCCTCATTCTTTGGTCAGAAAAGTAATTTTTGCGACAGTTGTACTAGAAGATGAAAGGACAGTTACTGCATACTGGTATTTCAATTACTGTTTGCCTGTTGTCTTGGAAAAATTTCGACAGCAGCGTCCTCGAAGCAGGATCCTCCTCCACCGCAACAATGCTTCAGCGCACTCCGCAAAACAGTCTGTTGAATATTTGACTATGGCAGATGTCGAGATAGTGAGTCACCCGCCATACAGTCCTGACACTGGCACCTTGCGACTAAAGAACTAAAGATACAATTTGAGAAATTCGCTTTACGATGCGACGATATGTAGAGAGGAACGGAGATTACTTCTAAAAACAATAAAAGTATTAGCATTTGGCAACTTTTCACAGCCGTTTTTCATCTTCTTAACATTTTCAGTGTTACGTAAAAAGTTGTCAATTACAAAAATAACTTGTTAATGAATAATAGCGTTAGTAGTTTAAATTAAGTGAATACATTTTATGATATTCTGAACATGAAACATTTGCAAGTATACCTCACGACGACGTGCCTATTACACAATTCTTAGGTACGTCTGAGGTCGTTGATATTTTAATCATATTTTTATACAATAATATCTATTCCAGGAATTAACTAAGATTATTTATTTGAACTGCTGAAAATTCATGGTAACTTATAATAATTGTTTTCTACCTTATGCATTTTATGAATTAGGCTGCGTTTCTATTTGACCTAATGCTAAGCGTTGCCAGGAATGTATTTTACATCGACTAAAAAGAGGTTATAGGTTTTAAGTGTTAGTCTATGTCTTAGATAGACATTTGTGTGCGTCTATCCGTGGCATCATAGCGTCCAAACGGGTGGGTCGATATTGTTTTTTTTTTTCGTTTGAAAGCTGATGTGATCAAGAGTGTTCTTAGGTGGGATTTCACCAGGCACACTCAAAACTTCGTTTTATAAAACTTAGTGCTCATTGAACGCGTTCATGCGGTGACATAAATCTCGTTCTGTTTCAAATGGATTTCACAAACTTGTTTTGATCGCGATTTAACTACAAAATAGCAAGAAACAATACATAAACTAACCAAACGCATGTGTCAAAACTTTCATCTTGACATTTCTTTTATCTATGTTTTTCGTTCCGCCATGACAGGGCTTGAACGGGTTTTATGACGTTAAACTTCGGACTTTGGGCGTTCAGAAGATAAAACTCGGATTTGCTGTGAACCCGTTTAGTTTATGTTGGTGAAATGCAATTCGATGTTATAAACGCGTTTATACGTTTAGAACCGGTTCAGGGTGCTCTGAACGCGTTCTATTTCTTTGGTGAAATCGCCCCTAAGCCTTAATTCTTTATAATCATTTCGATCATTGCTGGAAGATTTTTTAATTCTTTTATAAATTATACTTATTAAATTCAACCAAATCGCTGCGCTGAGCAGGTAAATGTAGCGATTATATTGGTACAAAACACAATCCTTGCAACACACTTTACCTCACCTCCGGCGGAAAACTTAAGTCTGAATTATTTGACTTTTTCCATTTTGGCCATAATATTATATACTTTGCTCACTAAGGAGAGGGGGGGGGGGAATTTTATTGGTTACGTAGTATGGGTACGTTCCGTCACATCAAAGATAATAATCCCTGACGATGCGACAGCTACCTCCAAGGAGAGGGAGGGGGGAATCTAATTGGTCACGTAGTATGGGTACGTTCCCTCACATCAAAGATAATCCCTGACGATGCGACAGCTACCTAATAAGATTATGTTAAGCTACAAGTCATTGTTCTGAGATTAAGACTAATTACTATATAGTGAGCACTGAGCTGTCAATTTGATTGAACTACGTCGAGCGTGCGTATCATGTTCATATTATATCTTCTATCATTAACGGTGTTATTAAAATAGACAGAACGAACCAGTAGGCCGACTTCAAACAAACTGACGAATCGGCGCGAGTACGGCTGAGCTACGGCATTCCGTTGCTCAGCCGTCCGTGACACTGTCACGGCGCGCGCCGTATTTTTGGCAAATGCATAAATTTCGAGAACATTTCTAAGTCGGCCTGCTGGTTCGTTCTGTCTATTGTGGTGTTATATACCCATAAGGGTCACAGCACATCCACTGGGCAAGCTTTTAATATGGGACTGACATTTGGTATCTCAAAATGCAGTCTGATTTTTAACATCCGACGTAAACAGAGGGGCATTAAGTTAGAAGTATCTATCTGTGTGTGTGTCTGTCCCTGAAAAAAGGGGCAGCCGATTTTGATTTAGTTTTTTGTATAAAAGCTGATAATAATTGGGCGATTCCATTATCGCGGGTGCAACAGTTTTACACACTTAAAGCTTCCTACAGGCAAAATGAAGCATATTTATTAATAAAATATCCCTTGAAGGGATACATTTTAACTAGTTTAACAATGATTTATAAATGAAAACCTTCATCAAATGTATGAAGGGCCACAAAACAGGTCTGAAGTGCCATCGCCGGTGCAACCAATTTGACCCTCCATTAAGAACTGTGATGAGTTCATATGTGAATATTGGTTATTGCGAAACTTTTACAAAATAACTTGCCTATATTTCAAAATAGCATAAAACAAAGAAACTATGTAACTAGATAAAAGTAATTATAGTAATAAGTACTTACTAGAAATTATTAACCATTTCTACGATCGCCGGTGCAACATCAAAATTCTCAAATCTCTTAAAGGTGAATCAAATCGTTATTCTCTAACAAATTTTAAAATTTTCGATATGGAATATATAATTATACTAGTAAGTTTGTAATAAAACTGCACCAAATTGTAGTTTTTTTTTTTTTTTTTTTTTACTTTTCAGTTGTTTATTGGCCTGACAAAATTAATCGTCTAAATCACTAAAAACGATTGAATAGTGTAATTTTTACAAAATATTTCGACGTATTACTGTATAACTATACTACAACTGAATATTAATTTGAAATATATGCAATTTTAATTTAAAAATATGGGAAAAATCATCGCGTCCCTTAGATGATATTGCTTAAAAACGCTCTAAATTATTCGAATTCCATTTTTTACCGATAAAAGTTGTTTTGTTAGTAAATACACATCTCCTTACGCATATTCCCATTATTGAAAAATGTAACTAATGCCACATTTTAAAAATTCTCGTTAAGATCCGTCTGTAGCGGAATGGCCCAATTATGATCGAGAGTGTTCTTAGGCATAAATGCATAATGATTAATGCATCATCCCTGCTGTAAAATTACGTTTCTTTTTATCCTATCCTACTAATATTATAAATGCGAAAGTCCCTTTGTTTGTTACCTTTTCACGCCCAAACCGCTGAACCGATTTTGCTGAAATTTGGCATGGCGGTACTTTGGATCCCGGGAAAGGATATATGATACTTTTTATCCCGGAAAAATGTACGGTTCGCGCGCGATAAGCAAATGTTAACGCATCGGGGTTGCAGGTGTCATGTAGTCTTAAATACTTATTATTTATTTAAATTTCTTTTTTCACTTGTTTCAGAATGGTGACAAAAATGGAGTACCAGAATATCACGTACAACATAACTCAGCTTCAGGTTCGAGATGTAACGACCGCCAAAACCTTCGTCGCGGTCCGAAACGTCACCACCAATGCCTACGAATGGCGGTTCGTCCTACCGCCTTACTTCCTGATATTCCTGCTGTCAATATCCGGGAACTGTCTCGTGATAGCCACATTAGCCAGTAACAGACGAATGCGGACTGTCACTAATGTGTATTTATTGAATTTGGTAAGTTGTTTTCAGTTTAATGTTACATTTAGGGTTAAATCAGACCGCAACGCGACGCGTAGATTTATTTCTAAATTTGTATGGATTTGACAGATTTCAATTCCGTGAGACGTCTTGCAAAACTGTAAATCCATATAATTTTAGAAATGCATGATGCAAAACGCATCGGCCCCTTTTATGTGCAAGTATGTTTTGATTATTTTACATAAAAATTATAAAATATTGTATGGCAGAAAGACAGATATTTGAAGTGAAACGTAATAAACACATTAATTAATATTGTTGTAGATATTTTTATAATTTGTTAGGTACTTACTAAGATAAATTTTGAAACTTAAAGTGAAAAAAATGTTTTATTCTTCGTTATTATAATACAAACACAATCTGATACTATTTTTTGTGAATATTCGTGGAAGTTCAGGGAAGGTTATACCTTCCCTGAACTTCCACGAATATTTTTCATGACATTATTATCCAAATCGATTCAGCCGTTCTCACGTTTTAACTAGACTAACAAAATTTAAAAATGTTTTTATTTATATAGATAAGTAAAATAAGATAAGGATATATATAAAAAGAATTTCAATTTTTTTAGGTGCAAGATAACAATTATACCTATATATTAATTGTTATCTTCCACCTTTTATTACACCCTAAAAGCGACTAGGATTGTCATTTAAAACGTAATAGATATAATTATTACTTGAACGATTATACAACATCATGCCAATTCGTCATTAGCTACAACTTACAGGCTACTAAAATTGTTACCAACGGCAATACTAGTAATTAATTGCTACATAAATGATACGACTTTGTTCTTAATGTCTTTCAGTAGAAATGCTGAATTATATTATTATAGTAGCTGTTTCGACAGATGTCGTTCCGTCGAAATTCTAAATTGTCAAAAGCTGGAGTATTCTTGAATTTAATAATTTTGCTGGTATTTTGTTTAATTTTTCTCGCCGTAAATACCTGCCTCCGAAATTAACAAAAATAATTTTAAAAAATTGAGCGAAATCAGTGCAGCCGTTCTCGAGATTAGCTATTATACACAGCGATTCATTTTTATAACTCTACATAAGATTACTACACAAAATTATATTAATATTTTCAAGCTTTATCCTGAAAAAGGTATTTTGAGAAAGGGTTGTATTTTCGTCGAAAAGAAATAAGAACCTTTGTATATACTTAGGTAATAAAAACATCCTTTATCAAGTTGTATACAACAAATCACAAACACGAAGAAAATATAAAGTAAAATAGAAATAGTAACATGGGAAAGGTGGAAAAACATGTTTACGGGTGGCACACGTTTTTATAAAGTAAACTGTATAGAGCACTAGCGACCCGCCCCGGCTTCGCATGGGTATAAAATATATACCCTATAATCTATATCACTCACTGAAAAAATGATTAAAATCGATTCAGTAGTTTTGATTTATATTCATTACTACCAGTGGCCCGCATTAATGGCCGGTACCGCCGCAAAAGCTACGTCCCGCAATTTTTAAATCTGTAATATCTTCGAAAATATTCATTTAAATCATATGCTGTAGAGGGCCATATAGATCTGTATTAAATCAACAATGTATTTAAAGTATTTAATTGAATAAGGATTAATGCCGTATTGGTAAAAATTGCTCCGAAAATTAGTCATTTTTTATAGTAAAAATTAAATGACAAAAAAAATTTATTATGGGATATCTATAAGAGATAGACTTATACCATCGCGAAGTTTTCTGTAGACCTTTTCATTATGTACAATACTTAGTAAGTACATTATTTTGATAAATCTCGTAGGGTTCAGCCTGTGTTTGCAATATAAGCGGAAAAAATTTAATTATTTACGACATCAGATTAGAAACCTCAAAAATAATAGTATTTCTCCACTATTTAATGACTGTTATTATACTTATAAATCTTCCTCTTTAATCACTCTATCTATTAAAGAAAACCGCATCAAAATCCGTTGCGTAGTTTTAAAGATTAAATTTAAGGGGACAAAGGGACATGAGGACAGAAAAAGGGACTTTGTTTTATACTATGTAGTGATGAGAAATACAAAAAGACTGTTACAACCTACGAATAATAAAATCTAAGAAAAAGTAACTCCGTCAAAAAACATGCTCTACAATACTTGTCAAAAATGTGTACCTTAGGTACACATTTCAATACATTTGCAATATTTACGTGGCCTTGAGCGGTATCAGGCTGACGTTACATGACAGTTCGAAAGGAACCAAATTTAAAACGGTAATAGTATGGGAGTTACGTTTCCTTAGTTTTTATTATTCGTAGATTACAACGGATTTAAAATGTACGTTTTAAATCCGTTTACAGTTGTAGTAACTGTCAGCTTTTGTTTTTCAGAGCGGGAAAAATAATGTTTACAATGTGTCCCAACACCGGTGTCCGATCGTTTAATGTTATGATGTATGGCATATTTTATTGACAAATTGGGTATCAAATTTTTTTCTTCAACTTTTGAACGATAAAATTTTCTCTGGCTCTCCTGCTAATCTGACCAATAGACCGATAGCGCTACGTTTTTGGGTTTCAAAAATTCTAAAGTTTCAAATTTTTTGCGTATAGTTTTGGGACCACTAGGTAAACCTAAAAAATTATTATGTGTTTTTTTGGTCGACAGCTTCCAGAGATATTTAGGTATTTTACTTTTTGATCGCTATAGGCCGAAAAAAATATTAAAGTTTAAAATTTAGCTTTTGTGATAATGCTAGGACAGTAACTGATGTGCAGATACTTTTTGTGTCAGATTCATCCACGGGTTTCTCAGTAATTTAGCAAATATTAGAAAAGTCGCCTAATTGCGTCGAAAAAATATTAGAGTTTGTAAAAACGGTGTAAGATGGTTTAGTTTATTGATGTCTGCTACTGTTAAAACTTTGTGTCATATTCATCCACGGGTTTTGGAGAAATTCATATTTTCGCTTTCAACATCCTGTAAAAGCTACAAAGAGTAATTAAAGTTTTTAGAGTTTACATATTTATAATTAAAAGGTATATACAAACCACATTTCAAAATTTAGTTCCTTTTTAGCCCCGGTTTTAGAGTAATTGACGATCAAGTAAAGCGAAATTAACCACCTCGTAATTGATTTTTATACTTGTTAATAGCCCACAAACTATTTTATTTTTTAAATATAGATACAACATCATATTTACAAGGGCCCATGTAAGAGAAAACACGATATTTTATAATTTTTTCGATGGAAAAGAAATCAAGAATTTGCATCTAATTTTCACAAATATTCAACTTAATTTCAAAACGATGCATTTAGATCAATTAATATTTTACTACTTAATAAGAATTCTACCATAAATTATGATTTATTAGCAGATTTTAAAAACTTTATGTATTAGGTATTTTAAGTTTTTGAAGAAAAACTACACTGGCGCTTACGACGTTCTTATTCCGCACAAAATTCTGTTTAATGTTCTTAAATGATTTGAATTTTATTCTATTTGTGAAGTAAAATGAAACTGACAAATTGGCTTGAGTACCTTAATGCAAGTAGGGTTGCCATCAGGCGTTTTGATAAAGATAAGTATAATCCGCGCGCGATCAGAATGGGATCGGAATGACAGTTTTGTTTAATGAAGTAGAGTTAGCAAAAATATTCTGAACATTAATTTATAGGTTTATACAATATAATAATAATAAAATACGTAATCGACCGATTCTGTACATTAAAGATGTTACTGTGTATAATACAATAATTACTGTGTATAATAAATAAGAACACCGACTTAGTTCTTCATCGAAATATTTATAAATTGCCAGAATTATTTGGCGTGAATCGTGATTGACCATTCAAAATCTTCCTCTTTTTCTTCTCATTATTAGTCAATTACTATAATAATATCACATATTACCTATTATTATCCCAAAAAAATTAAAACGTACGTGAACAAAAACGTCATTTTTGTTAGCCGACCCTACGGCTGGCCAGCTGTCAGCGCGCGTCTCAGTTCATTTCTAATAGCGATTTCGGCATCTAGAACTGCCCCGGGGCAGGGTGGGCCCACTGGGCCGAATGGATACGAAAATAGCCGAAGTTTAAATTACTACGTATTACTAGTACTAAGTCTTAGTGGATCACCGGTTTTGTTCGACTATTTCCGTATTCATTCGGCCTGCCCTGCCCGCCCTGCCCCGGGGCAGTTCTAGATGCCGAAAACGCTATAAAATGATTTTGACAGATCAACTGCGTAAGATGTTTTTTTTTTATAAAATAAGCGTGCAAACGAGCAAACTGGTAAACTGATGGAAAACAACTTCCGTCACCCATGGACACTCGCAAGATCAGAAGAGCTGCAGGTGCGTTGCCGGCCTTTTAACCCTAGAGTACTAATATAAATTTTCCACCGCTTAATACTAATGATCTCCTGGGAGGCTACTTTTTAACCGACTTCCAAAAAGGAGGAGGTTATATATTCGGCTGTGGATATTTTTTCTAATAAATCTTGTTTATTGCATTATTTATTTATTACATTTTTACAAATACAGCATAAATTAAAAGGCCAACTTCTTACTTTTTAAAAACTAAAACCCAAATTCTTCTTTAAGCATTAGTCTTAAAATAAGACACTTAAGCTTACCATTAGTTTTTCTTGTAACAGTAGGTCTTTTACAAATCTTGTAGAATAAAAAGTACTCTTAAATCTTTACTTTTTTGGCATCAATATTACTATTCAAAATACATACTTTACAAAACACAATTTTTAACTTTAGGTAATATTATACTTTTGTCTACACACTAATTTGAAGTTAGCCTTTCAATTCTTACAATTTGGAGATTGATCGATCGATCTGAACTGGTGAACCTGACGAATTACTTGTCGTTTGATGTGGTACTGAAATATTCGAGAGTTCAAAGTCATCTACTACTTTATTTTATAGGTCTTCTTTCAGCCAGAATGGAACAGAAGAAGGACCAGCCGCGCTATGGTCATAGTCATACAGGTCATACTCGAGGTGGTCCTTAGTTTCGCTGTCCGAATTTCCATTTAGTAAATATCGGCGATTTGGTATTCATTGAAAATTATGTAAAAATAAAATAAGCATTTGGTAGATTATAACATGCTAAAAGCTGTTAAAATCGCAAAACAAAACATGTTACGAACAAAAAAAAATTAACGATTAATTGCGTTTCATAGTTAGGGTGTATAATAAATATCAAATTAACATGTTTTATTCTTAATGCTAAAATAATGCAATAGTGAAAGGACATAGGTCTTTATAATATTATTTTTTTAATTAGTAGGTAACAACCCTAGGGACGACTTCTGTCTTACCACGTAAATTTTTTTCAGGATAATATTATATTCAAAATTTATATTATTTTTGTACACAAAAACTGCCGAATAGATTGAGATAATTTGATTCCTACAGTACATCTAATTGAAGTATTCCATTAAAACGTAGGGTTATTTTTATTACATAATGTGAGGTGGTCTATGGTATTCAACGAAATTTACGTGAGGAAAGCTGCTAGCAAGTAGCAAGGGTAATTTTATTTCAATAGTACATAGTTCAGACACCTAACCTGCGAGATTTGTTTCAAACCAATTCTGATTGTTTCAAAGCGCATTCGTTTGCCACAATCAAAATTTTTACATATACGCATACGCAAGCAAAAATTCATATTAGCAGACAGGTACAAATGTACCTACAATTTAACTCGAACTGCGCCTAATTTTATCTATTTTTTTTGCGGTATACTATGTTCGGGCGAGACGAGGATTACGAGAGTTATTACAAAAATGAAAAATTTTGACTTTTTTGAATGCGTTGGGCGAGTGCAGAGGTGTGAAGTGCGCGGGTGAAAACTATCAGTATTTCTAGCGTAGCGCGCGGATAAAACATAATTATTATTTTGCTTTTGCGAAATAGATAATACACAATAATTAAAAAAATCACAAATTTAAAAGGAAAAGTTTAATATGCTATATTTTTTACAAAAAGCCATTAATTAAAAAATACACATTTTTTTTCCTTAAACTTTGATTTTTCTATGTTTTAATCCACGAAATTCATAACATATTGTCTGTGTAAGCGTAGTCCACAAGATTAGCTATCAAATGAGACCTTTTTTATCTTCATAGGATATTTCCATGAGAAGAATAATAATGCTCTATTGTTAGGAACGAGGTCGTTCCACTTGTCAGATGGCCGAGTTGTAAGCTTTATGTTTAGTTTATATAATATTAATTTACGTTAAACCTTATTTATATATTTAATTATCTCGGTATCAATAAATATTTCGTGATTACAAAATGTAAAATGTAATGGTAAATGTTTTGATTTCCGGGAGATCGATTCTAATTTCTAGTGATACAATTGTATAGAATATTACATCCGGTCGGGGAAAAAGAAGGCAGATGCCGTTGACGTACCTACTGAAAAGATGGCAGGCTAAAATCAATCTTCAAGAAACACAAAAGTCTTAAATGCATGATTAATGATTATGAATTAATATTAACAGCGTTTTGTACGTAATATAAAATAATAAAGAGTTTGAAACACAATTAGTATTGAATTCATTGCTTATGTCTGAAAAAAATTGAGACCCAATTTGTCGATAAAATATGCCATACATTATGACATTTAAGGATCGGATACCGGTTTCGGGACACATTGTAGGTATATAGAATTGTACCATCGAGGAAATTGATTCCTAGGCAGTTGACAGACCAACGTCATTTGGTCGGATCAGCGGGGCTAAAATGGTCACATTTAGCAATTCCTCTCAATCAATTCACAAAATGAATTGTCAAAACTGTTAAACTCACGAATGTCAAATTAGTACAAATTTAGACATCTGAATTGCAAACAGAGTGTCAATATTGCGATTTTTAAAAAATGAATCATATTATGATTCATTATATGATTCTCCAAAGCGACCATTTTAGCCCCGCAGGTCAATTCAATGTTAATTGTGATCTGTCGCCTAAGTTTGACATAACGCGACCAAACTACGGGGGATCTGCCTAGGAATCAACTTCTCTGATAGTACATGCAATACAATAAATGGTTAAGCACTCGTAACAACACAACAAAGTGTTTTTATGATGTATGCACACGCTATATAATATTATAGGCTGGCTGTTTTGCAAATAGGAGTAGGATGTCAGCTAAAATAGCAGTATTTTCACGTGGGAAGTGATTTACGCTTTATGAGTGAATTTACCCCGGAAACATGGGATGTCAACCCCATAATATCTTTCCTGATTCGAGCGATCATTCAAGTGTACTTATGGATCACAATTAAATGACATAATATTTTATTATGTATTAATTAAACGGTTATTTCAATATTACAAACAGACACTCCAATTTTATTTATATGTATAGATGTATAGATGAATCCCCGATCAATATTACATTGCTTTTTATTTACCTGAACGTAAGCAGCGTTGTGATCAAAGCGGCTTTTAGAAACGGTCCCATATTGACGCCGGGTTGAACATTGAGGACTGTCTTTTATTGCGTTTTGCAATGCATATCTATATATACTATACAGTAAAGTTTTAAAATTTAACAGCTTGTAAATTTAACAGTATAATAAATATTTATTAACTAGTAAAATTGGCGACATTTGCACATCATTTGATGTTTCTTTTTGTATTTTTAACCGACTTCAAAAAAAGGAGGTTATCAATTCGACCCGTATATGTATGTAATATTTCCAGAACTTTTTTTTAATGAAATAAGGGGGCAAACGAGCAAACGGGTAACCTGATGGAAAGCAACTTCCGTCGCCCATGGACACTCGCAGCATCAGAAGAGCTGCAGGTGCGTTGCCGGCCTTTTAAGAGGGAATAGGGTAATAGGGGAGGGTAGGGATGGGAAGAGAAGAGAATAGGGGAGGGAAAGGAAGGGAATAGGGTAGGGGATTGGGCCTCCGGTAAACTCACTCACTTGGCGAAACACAGCGCAAGCGCTGTTTCACGCCGATTTTCACTGAACTGCCCAGTTTTAGTCTATATTATCAGCGTCTGAACAAATGTACCAAATTTCAAAAGTATATGTATGTATTTATGTATGTTTTATGTTTGTGTTCGTATATCTCCGAAAGTACAAGTCCGATTTAAGTAATTCTTTTTTGTTGTACTAGGTATTGTTCAACTTAGAGAATGCTGTAGGTAAGTTTCATCAAAATCGATGCAGAAGTTTTTGAGATAGGGAATTTTAATCCTCATTACGTACAATTTTGAAGTCGGTTTTATCTTTTAAAAATACTGTTATTATTAACCGTTTATTATATCAATTAGCATTGCTTGCTTGAATAATTGATATAATAAATAGTTAAAAACTGTTCCTAGTTTAAAATTGTTAACCTAACGAATAATCTAAACAGAATTTGATAATATTTGTCTCGACTGAATGAAAACACTTACTATTATTATCTTATTGCGAAGAAGTGAAACCAAGTCGGGTAAATAAACCCAAGTTAAAAATAAAAGTAATGTTCTCAAAATTATCATACTACGATTCTTATTTTTATGGTACCTTCTTCAGAATTCGACTAAACTTAAAATATTTCTGTACTCAATTTTCATCCTTTTGAAGTCGGTACCAGCTTACTTAATCGTAAGTTCTATACTACGAATGATAAAAACTAAGGAAGAGTAACGGCGTCAAAAAAAATTTCCACGAGTCTACAAAATGTGACCCCATGCATACTTTATGCATGTATTCGGTACACAATTTTGTGTAAATATAGAAGTGACAATTAATGTCAACGGCTTTATTTCGTAAATTTGAATGTTAGTGTTTCGTTGCTATTGCCATATTTTAGTGTGCGAAAAGGAAACAAATTCAAAACGGTTGAAGTATAGGAGTTACCTTTCCTTAGTTCTTATTGTTCGTAGGGTCTATAGTAAATTTAATTTTAATAGTAATTAAAAAACTCTAAGTAGTGATAAGTGCTAATGGGTTATATTACTATTTACTACTAGACGTTCCGCGCGGCTCCGCCCGCGTAAATAAGGAATTTTGCAGAAACCGCACATTTTCCCGCAAAAAAGTAACCCATGACCGTCGCGTCGCTATGAATTTATCTTAGATATCGTACGTAGTACATGATAACTCTATGAATATTGGTGCCAAATTACTTAATTAAAATCGGTACAAAAGTTCGTAGGATTAGCGCGTTCAAATAATTTTCTAAGTTTTTAGGGTTCCGTAGTCAACAAGGAACCATTATAGTTTCGGTCTGTCCGTCCGTCTGTCTGTCCGTCTGTCTGTTCGCGGTTTTGCTCAGAGATTATAAGGCCTACAAAGCTGTAATTCGACATGAATATACAACTTAATGACGCCGACAAAATGGTATATAAAATAATTATATAATTTTTTTTATGGTACCTCCCGTACACATAAAGCGGGGATGTTTTTTTTTCTCGCGTTCACCCCATCGTGTGAGGTGTCGTTGGATAGGTTTTTTAAAAATATTATGAGTATTCAAAGATCATTTTTCGATTTAGAGATCAATTTGTGAAATATGAAGTTTTAAAGTGGAAAAAATCGTTAGAGTCCAGTGTCCCCCCCATCTACCAGCTAAACGGTTGCTTCTGGAAATGTGAAAATTCACGGAGGTAGGAAATATGCTGAGTTTAAAATAAAAACTATCAAATCTAAGAAGACTTCATAAGTTTTTGAGTTATAGTCGATCAACTAAAAAAATTTATTCGGCGAAGTATAAAGGAACTTTTCTTTCAAATTCCTTTGAACGTAACTGAGATGATGTTGTTAGTAGTGTAAAACACGTTATAAATGTACATTCATTGACCATACAAAAATTATCAAAAACTAGCGGTACTACGGAACCCTATAATGCGCGTGGCCCGACACGCACTTGGCCGGTTTTTATTTACATCTTCCTCTGATTCTTCGTGCCTATTGGTCGCAACGTGGTGTTATTTAACCTAAAGTCTTCCTCGATTAAAGGACTAACCAACACAAAGAGGTTTTTTAATTCGAACAAACTCTTCAGCTTTATAAGTACAGATAAGCGAGATAGTGATAATGCTTGCATAGCAGTTTAATCTACGCGATGTTGCCGAACTTGTATCTTTAAAGGCTCAGGAGTCAGGAGTTCTGTTCTGTGCCTTTGGACCCAGGGACACCTTCGTATGAAATTAAGTTTTTTTGATAAAATTAATTGTATTTTTTTTAAAGCAGTAACAGCTAGTTAAGGATGGTATTATAGTATATAGTATACCTAAGTTATACATTTGTAAGACACGCAGAAGTATGTTAGACACTTTCATATGCTATACATTTTCAGACAGCCCTCGTAAAATTTTCCTGAGCGCGTAAAAGTGTGTATTAATATAATATTATACTATTGACGGTTGGTAGTTTCTCGAATATTAAGGTGTTAGATACTTCTTTAAAGACAATTTTGGATCCGTAAATTACATTTACTTTTTATGCATACTTATAAAAAATATACAGGTTAGCCTACGCCTAGAGAAATATTAGTTATGTTCCTTAAGAATTTGTATCAAATAAAAATATAATAATAAAATTATATTTTATTGCTTGCAAAATAGTACACAAACCTGTAATTAGAAACGGTTTCGCGATTTCTTTATGACCTTTGTGTCAACGGAGAATTTTTTAAAAATAATTGTCCATTTCCCTCAAGATAACTGCAAAGTATGGACATGCCACACGACATATTAAATCCGATGATGCAGTTTTCCTAGTATAAAAATAAATATTTTTAAATTTGTTCATATTATTAAAAAAGTGAATAAACCGATTTGTTCCACAAAACATGTAATAATGCCTTTCAAAATGCTATTTTTTAACTCCAGACAAAAAGAGGGGTGTTATTAATTTTACTGTCTGTTTGTCTTTCTCTCTCTCTCTCTCGTTGTGTGTGTGTGTGTGTGTGTGTGTGTGTGTGTGTGTGTGTTGTGTGTGTGTTTGCGTATCTATCCATGACAGCGTAGCATCTAAACGGGTGGACCGATTTTGATTTTTGATCCAGTTTTATTTTTTTGCAGGCGGTGTCGGATTTTCTATTAGGGGTATTCTGCCTCCCTTTCACGCTGGTGGGACAAATATACAGAAGATTCCTCTTCGGTGCAGTCCTATGCAAATTAATTCCATTCTTACAAGGTAATTTTTACTTATCTATTCGTCCGTAATAATATAAAATATGTGTGGCACTCGGGGACTGCCTGGGTAAAGCTATTGCATAGCATTTTTCTCAACTTATGCGATTATAATTCGCATAAGTCTAGTCGCACGCACACAAAAACCGTGCCGAAGTCTGGCAACGCCGCACCGACCGAGTGGGGTTTGTTGGTTTTTTCGTTACGGAATTTCTTGATTCGGTCGCCGCGCTTAAAGCCCGCGATAAAAGTTATGCAATAGCTTAAAACCGGCCAAGTGCGTGTCGGGCCACGCGCAATATAGCGTTCCGTAGTACCGCTAGTTTTTTAAAATGTTTGTATGGTCATTGAATGTACATTTATAACGTGTTTTACACTACTAACAACATCATCTCAGTTCACAGAACACGAAAAGTTCCTTTATACTTCGCCGAATACATTTTTTTTAGTTGATCGGCAATAACTCAATATTTTTAAATTCAGCATAATATTTCCTATTCCCGTGAACTTTTTCACATTTCTAGAAGCCCCCGTTTAGTTGGTAGAAGGGGGGGACACTGGCTTCTAACGATTTTTTCCACTTTAAAACTTAATATTTCACAAACGGATCCCTAAATTGGAAAATAATCTATGAATACTCATAATATTTAAAAAAAAACCTATCTAACGACACCCCACACGATGTAGTGGACGCGAAAAAAAAATATTCATCCCCGCTTGATGTGTGTGTGTGTGTGTGTGTGTGTGTGTGGCAGCAACAATAAAAAAAATATAATTTCATGTACCATTTTGTCGGCATTATTAAAATGTGCATTCATGCCAAATTACAGCTCTGTAGGTCCTATAGTCTCTGAGCAAAACCTCGGACAGACAGACAGACGGACAGACAGACGGACAGACAGACGGACAGACAGACGGACAGACAGACGGACAGACAGACGGACAGACAGACGGACAGACAGACGGACAGACAGACGGACAGACTGACGGACGGACAGACCGAAACTATAAGGGTTCCTTGTTGGCTACGGAACCCTAAAAACTTAGGCCTTTTGCATTCCATGTCAATTTTTTACAGTTTAGGTAGTCTCCGATGAATTAACCATTCTTTAAATTGTGACTGGTCCGGTAATTTAAAATGACACATATGGTTAGCCTTTTTAAAAACGAAAAGCCATGTTAAAAAAGGAAAACGTACGTAAGTTTTTTTTACAACATAGTCTTGTGTAGACAAATGGACTGAACCAACGGGTTACAATGTTTACCTTCACGTAAGAACGTTAATATATTGTGCTTCAGATGTTTTTTTTTTATCGTTTATCCAAAAATAATTCAAAATGAATGAATGGCATTCTGATTCGATCGTTTGAGTCTCAAAACGGTTTCGATGTACGGCCCCTGGTTAAACGAAATTGTTCCTTGCAACATCGTTCTATTAATTAACTGCGGATTTATAATTCCAATTTGTAAAAGAGAAATTCAGATATCGTTTGAATATGTTAATCCCACCAAAAACATTTCTTGTAAAGTGTTGCCGAGACGACTACATAAGGTTTACCCTGTGAAAAAGATATGAGATCTCATGTAGAGCCAAGCTTCTGAATCTACACGGCCTAACTCTACTGACTCTAACTTAAACAAATTCTACATACCAGTAAATATGTATGGCTTCGCTGTTTCGCTACCGTCGCGGAGGTAATGCGAATATTTAGTTTCTGATCTGAAGTTAGTAAGGAAACAGCCGAGCCATATTTTATAAAAGAAAAAAATATATATCGTTTTTACATATATTATATGTATATATTATAATCTAGCATAATTATAATATAATATATTAAAAAGAAAAATAAAAGTCTATGGCGTGATGGAGTACCTACGTCAATTACAATTAATAATATTGTATTAAAATTATCCTTGGTGCGAAAACCTATATTATTATATAAAGATAGCAAAAAAAGGATATGGGCGAATACGGAATAGCCCATAGACGGCCCCAAATTGCATAAATAAAAAAAATAAAAAAACCATCCCCAACCATTCCGTTAGGAAAGACTGTATATCGCCAAACGTTACTCTGCGTTTGCGAACAATAGAACTTCGCAAGTGTTCCGAAGGGCTTTGCCACAATGATCTAGGAGTTATTAGGACTAGGGCTTATGGTAATTGAAGTACTAATAATATTTATATTAATTTTAGACCGCAGCTTAAAATTTACTTATGGACAAAAGCATTTTGCTTATTCTTGTAAAAACTATAATATGTGCTACCACTATATACGAATATATTGTGTTAGTTGCTACTCGGTTTTCCATTTCTTCCGAGTTCCGAGCCTCAATACACTGGGGCTTATAGACGCTTAGTATTGTGCGTATCAATTTTATACAATCATCATCACACTTCTATTATAATACTAGACATATTTGTCTACATAAACAATTATAAATCGATCATCCTGTGGTAACAGAGTGATTTCGATTACATCAACGTCATTTTTTTTGGAAAATTTACATTGATATAAAGTGGAAGTTCCACTTTTACATTATAAATATAACCTCAAATAAATTATAAACAAAAAACTTTTTGAAAAAAAGCTTTTATTTAAATAGTCTAAAAAGAAAAAAATAAATTTCTCCTTAAAATTTTTAACTATTAAGTTATAATCCTCAATATATTATACAATTTGCATGATAATAAAAGCTTGTCGCGACTCGCGAGACTTAACAATCTATCAGTACTTGATAAATTTATTAAAATAAAATATAATATCAATTTACTCAGTTAAATTGGTACTTACCTACTAGTTTATTTACAAATCACGCGACAAGCTTTTATTATCATGCAAATTGTATAATATATTGAGGATTATAAGTTAATAGTTAAAAATTTTAAGGAGAAATTATTTTTTTTCTTTTTAGACTATTTAAATAAAAGCTTTTTTTCAAAAAGTTTTTTGTTCATAATTTATTTTTTGTTTTTTAGTTATCTCTAGCTAGATTTCTTAGTCTGTTTGATAGTAATTTGTTTTGTTTCAAGAATTTGTTAAAATCTGATTAACTTATGTCCTTAAGAAATCGTACTCGACTTTGACATTTGAAAAATCTATATTTAGCTAGTTGTTATATTCCGTTTATTTCTGCATGACTAAAAAGTGACCGGATTTAACCGGGCATTTTCTGAAACCCGGGTGGATTTGACTTGATGTCACGTCACGTTATTTCACGTCACGTCACGTGACGTCACGTGACGTCACGTAAAGTCACGACACGACACTACACGTAACGTCACGTCACGTCTTGCCACGTCACGTCACGACACGTCACGTCACGTCAAAACACGTCACTTCACATCACATCACTTCACGTCACGTCAAGTAACGTCACGTCACGACACGACACGACACGATACGTCACGTCAAGTCATGACACGACACGACACGACATGACACGTAACGACACGATACGACACGACACGACTTTTCAACACGACACGACGACACGACTTACTTTTCAATTTACTCTCAATGAGCCCTTTTATTTGATACCCATATTGCAGAAGTGCTTTAAAAAAACTATTCCCCTATCTTGGCTAAGCTGCCATATTGGATATAGAATGACATTACATTCGTTTCCGAGTTACTCTCAATAAGCCCTTTCATTTGATACCCATATTGCAGAAGTGCATTAAAAATAACTATTTCCGTATCTTGGATGAGCCGCCATATTGGATGTAGAATGACATTACATACGTTTTCGAGTTATTTTCAATGAGCCCTTTCATTTGTTACCCATATTGCAGAAGTGCATTAAAAAAAACTATTCCCCTATCTTGGATGAGGCGCCATGTAGGATGTAGAATGAAATTACATTCGTTTTTGAGTTACTCTTAAAAATCCCTTTCATTTAATATCCATATTGTAGGACTGCATAGAAAATAATTATTTCGCCATCTTGGATGGTCGGCCATATCGGATTTAGAGTGATGTCACATATCATATCGTGCATTGTCATCCAAACTAAACGCGTATGCAAAATTTCAGCTCAATCGGTTAAATATATCTACTTCAAAATTGAGTTCCAAAATTCCACCGTAACACACATACTTACATACATACAGAGCAAGTTAAATAAAAGCTTTTAAAAAAGCTTTTAAAAATATACTGTTGAATATTTTAACTTAATTATAAAATAACAATTAATTCAACATACATCATATTTGCTTGCATAAAGTAAAATAAAATATGGCACTGCAAAAATAAAACTCACTTTGCAAAATGAAACTATATTTTGATTACTTTTTTATAAGAGGAAATGGTTTGCGTATCCTCGATGGATTGGGGACATCAGTTGGAGTATTGAGACCTCCCGGACGTGGAGTCTATCATGGTGCTCCACGTGTGCTCCACTCACCATTTCGGCAAAATCCCAGGCACGATTGACATACCGCAAAATACTTTGACTACCTAGTTAATCCATACTATCCATACTTCCATACTTATATTATAAATGTGAAAGTGTGTCTGTCTGTTACCTATTCACGCCCAAACCGCTGAACCGATTTTGCTGAAATTTGCTATGGATATACCTACTTTGAGTCCCGTGAAATGATATATGATACTTTTTACCCTAGAAAAATGTACAGTTCGCGCGCGATAGACGAATTTTGGCGCAACGGAGCGGGTGTCATCTTGTTACGAATATTTCTTTTCTGAATACAACTAAACAATCGCTATTTTCAGCGGTCTCCGTATCGGTGGACGTTTGGACTCTTGTGGCGATATCCCTGGAGAGGTACTTTGCAATCTGCCGCCCGCTCAAGTCCAGGAAATGGCAGACGCAGTGCCACGCCTACAAGATGATAGCCACCGTCTGGATCATCTCGGTGATCCTCAACTCGCCGATATTGGTCGTGTCGACGTTGCAACCGATGCGGCAGAACAGTAAGTATTAAATATTAACGATTGAAAGCTGTAATTATTGTGCTTGGCTCTTTTACTTTAGCGCCCACTCATCAGTATCGGACGCATTGCACGCGTCGCAAGCGCTCTATTAACGGCCGTTCCCAATATTTGATCTATCTCTGGTTTTGCCCTACTAGAGATAGGAATAGCTCTCATTAGACATTAGAGACATATATTTTATGTCAATTCAATGTTAGCTGCGATAGGTCGTATGTCAAACCAGAGATAGATTGAATATTGGGAACGGCCGTAAGAAGGCAATTGAGCAAAAAATAAAACATCGTCCTTGTCTCTTCATTCTTACGCCCGGCGCCCGTCATTCATAAGCCAACGGAGTTGCAGGCGTCATCTACTTTCAAATAATTCGAATAATTTGAGCGAAAGCGGAAGCGAAAATGGAATAAGTGCATGAAAAGTTTATAATAATATTATTATTACTGTTAAAACATTATTCGGGAAACAAACCGAGCCATGTAGGCGTTTAATTCTGGTCCGTATGTTGAACTTTACAAAAGCCACGTACACATTGATTTGCGACAAACTAGTAACTACAGGAAATTTCTCAAGCGGTACCTTTAATATTTTATGAATGGCTGCTAAACAAAGCCTAAACTTTTTGGTTTGTGACTAAAGTTGTCGAAACTGAATTGTATAGTATTTGAATATGGTAATAAAACCGGATAAGTGCGTATCGGGCCACGCGCAAAATAGGGTTCCGTAGTACCACTAGTTTTTGATTGGTCAATGAATGCACATTTATAACGTGTCGATCCTGGTACACAGGAGATACAGTGGTGGGAATGTGTGGTGGGCAAAGCCCGTTTAAAAAAATTTATAACGTGTTTTACTAACAACATCATCTCAGTTACGTTCAAAGGAATTTGAACGAAAAGTTCCTTAATACTTTGCCGAATACATTTTTTTTAGTTGATCGACTATTACTCGATAACTTAAGACGTCTTCTTAGCCGTGAATCGGAAAATGATATTTGCATACTCGTAATATTTAAAAAAAAAACCTATCCAACGACACCCCACACGGTGGGTGGGCGCGAAAAAAAAATTCATCCCCGCTTGATGTGTAGGGGAGGTCCCATAAAACAAAAATATTTTTTTAAAGATTTTATATACCATTTTGTCGGCACCATTAATATGTGCATTCATGCTAAATTACAGCTTTGTAGGTCCTGACAGACGGACAGACAGACGGACGGACAGACAGACAGACGGACAGACGGACGGACAGACCGAAACTATATGGGTTCCTTGTTGACTACGGAACCCTAAAAAGCATTTTCCATTTACACTAAAATTTTTGATTTTTGGGAGAAGGGACACCCGAAAACGGCGCGGCTACAAATTATGAGCGTCTACGCACTGCGTATCGTTATGCAGTCTTAGAAACCGGCCAAGTGCGTGTCGTGCCACGCGCAATATAGGGTTCCGTAGTTCCACTAGTTTTTGATAATTTTTGTATGGACAATGAATGTACATATTTTATAACGTGTTTTACTAACAACATCATCTCAGTTACGTTCAAAGGAATTTGAACGAAAAGTTCCTTGGTATTTTACGAATACTTTTTAGGGTGCCGTACCCAAAGGGTAAAAACGGGACCCTATTACTAAGACTTCGATGTCTGTCTGTCCGTCTGTCCGTCTGTCCGTCTGTCCGTCTGTCTGTCCGTCTGTCCGTCTGTCCGTCTGTCTGTCAGCAAGCTGTATCTCAAGAACGGTGATAGCTAGAGAGTTGAAATTTTCACAGATTATGTATATCTGTTGCCGCTATAACAACAAATACTAAAAACAAAATAAAATTTATATTTAAGGGGGGGCCTTCATACAACAAACGTGATTTTTTTGGCCTTTTTGCTCGATATTAATAATGGCAACAGGTAGATACTTGAATTTTTCTGTAAGTCCTTAGTTATATATGTACTTTAATATTTAATAATAATATTAAAATAAAATAAAAAATTAAGGGGGGCTCCCATACAAAAAACACAATTTTTGGCCTAATTTTGCTCTATAATGGTACGGAACCCTTCGTGCGCGAGTCCGACTCGCACTTGGCCGATTATTTTTAGTTGATCGACTATTACTCAATAACTTATAATTAGCCTTCTTAGCCGTGATAGTTTTCCTTTTAAATTGAGCATAATATTTCCTATTCCCGTGATTTTTTTCACATTTCCAGAAGCAACCGTTTATCTGGTAGAACGGGGGGACACTGGACTGTAACGATTTCTCCAATTTAAAACTTCATATTTCACAAATGGATCTCAATGGATCGCAATCGGAAAATGATATTTGAATACTCGTAATATTTTTAAAAAACCTATCTAACGATACCACACACGGTGGGGTGGACTCGCAACTCGCTAAGTCGAGAATAACATGATATTAATTATTAATGATGACAAACTTTAGCAGGCATTAGTGAAATTAGAATCTAAAATAGAAACTTATAAATAAAACTAATTGCCACCTGGCAATTAGTTTTATTTATAAGGTGTTTGCTATAAAAATAATAAAACATAAAAAACGTCTAATGTTTAAAAATAAAACGCCTAATCAGGTACACTTACGATAAACATAATATATTAACTATTTCTTATCACGACGTAAAACAACAAAATAAAACTGAATTTTTATATTCAGTTTTATTTCCTTGTTTTACTAATTTTAACTAATTCCATGACAGAAACTCACTGTCATGGAATTAGTTATTTCCTTTTCTAAAGTATTAATTAAATACAAACTTTATACTCTACTCGAGAATAGTAGAGCTGACACCATTTACTAAGCCATCATCATTATCACGTGATTGTGATTAAAAAATAGTTTATATTTTTAACATGGTAATAGTATTGACCATCCCATAGCTGTCTGTCTGCCTGTTGTAAGAAATTTTTTATCCCAGCGTTTACGGTCTATACAAATACCGCGTGCGGCACAATAAACTAGAAGAGAGAAAAGTAAAATTATTATTTTTAACAAAAAATTGAAAACGACTTCCAGTAGCCCCAGCACGGCGACCAGTGGAAATGCGAAAGTATAGACAAACTGTGGAAATAAACTTAAGGTGCCGTTCCGATCTTTTTTCGTTCCAAAAATTCAATTAAAATGCCACTTTATGACAGACTATAGTCACAAACTGTGGAGATAAACTTAAGGTGCCGTTCCGATCTTTTTTCGTCCCGAAAAATTCAGTTAAAATGCCACTTTATGACAGACTATAGTCCTCAAAATTCAAATAATATCTTATTGAATTTTTGTCTGTCGCGATTAGCCGCGGTAAAGATCGGAACGGCACCTTAAGTTTATGTCCACAGTTTGTCTATACTTTCGCATTTCTACTGGTTGCCGTGCGAGGGCTTCTGGGTAAAAACAATAATAATATTATAATGACGACCTCTGTAGCTCAGTTGGTGGCGCGTTGGTAGCGCAAGCCGGGGGTCGCGGGTTCGAATCCCGCCGACGGAACAAAAAAGTTTTCAATGTTCCTGGGTCTTGGATGTGTATTAAATATATGTATGATGTAATAAAAATCTTAAATATAATATAAAAATATTAAATATATTTCCGTTGTCTGGTACCCGTAACACAAGTCCTTCAGGTACTTACCACGGGGCCAGACTGACGTGGTGTGATTTGTGAAGCGTCCATAGATATTATTATTATTATAATGAACAAAAAAGTATTAAATAATTCTTACTCATTAATAGTGCCTTATGCAGAATTCTCCTAAGCCTCAAATATTTCTGTACACGATCTTCATTATTTTGAAGGCGGTAGCAGCTAAGAATGGCGAGTTCTGTGACAAAATATTTTTAATTTTTAAGACTGGTACCGACTTGAAAATTATGAAGATTGTGTACAGAAATAGTTGAGGTTTAGGAGAATTCTGCATAAAGCACTTTTAAAGAGTAAGAATTATTTAATACTTTTTTGTTCATTATAATATTATTATTGTTTTTACCCTGGAAGTCGGTTTAAATTTTTTGTTAAAAATAATAATTTCACTCGTTTTAGTAATTTTTAAATTTTTCCGTAAAGAGTAATGTGATCTGCTTAGTGACTTTGGATCCAGGATACACCTTCATGATATTATGAGAACCCATTGTTTGAGATCACTACCACTTCAGAATTGCTTAAGCAACTCCAAGCATAATATATGACTGTATATGCTCGATATACTTCGATCTACAACTTACTATCGAGCATATATTATGCTCGATATACTTCACATAAAACCAAAATCACCATTTTTTCCATTTGAAATTTGAGGAGTTCCCTCGATTACTCATGGATCCCATCATCAGGTCACCACTTTTGTGAACACTTTTGTATATAAATAAAATAAAAATAAAAATAGTTTTATTTCTGAATAGATTTAAAAAAAATGCTTTCAGAATGTTGATACTACATGGTGCCTACCACCGGTTCGGGAACTAACCCGGCGAGAAGAACCGGCGTAAGAAACTCGCACGGGGCCCACTTTTTTACCAAAAAAAGTGAGAAAAAAATTAATCTCTTTAAATAAAATTTACAATGTTGTAACTTAAAATTATACAATGTCAACATAATTGTAAGTCATGTAACACTAAAGTAGAAGTAGCCTTGCAAGAAGCCATCCTACTCCCAAGATGTGCCATCGTTTATGAAATCATTGACCTTATAATAAGATTTGGCACTCAAACGCTCTTTGACTACTTTTTTTTTTTTTATAGGGTACTACTCTAATTTGGTACCATGTTCACAAAAGTGGTGACCTGATGATGGGATCCATGAGTAATCGAGGGAACTCCTCAAAATTTATATGGAAACATATGGTGATTTTGGTTTTATGTAAAGTAATACTAAGCATATGCTACCAAAAAGTAAGGTTTTGCATCAAGGTAGGTATACCATGGTTGCGAAGGTGCTGACGGAACTCCTTACTCCTTACAGATACAAGTTTGGGGGTTTCAGCGTTGTTTTAAGAACGAAAAGCATATAATATTAATTATTATGCTACTGTGCAAATTATTTATACGTGGGAGAGCCATGCTTCGGCACGAATGGGCCGGCTCGACCGGAGAAATACCACGTTCTCACAGAAAACCGGCGTGAAACAGCGCTTACGCTGTGTTTCGCCGAGTGAGTGAGTTTACCGGAGGCCCAATCCCCTACTCTATTCCCTTCCTTTCCCTCCCCTATTCCCTTCTCTTCCCATCCCTACTCTCCCCTATAACCCTATTCCCTCTTAAAAGGCCGGCAACGCACCTGCAGCTCTTCTGATGCTGCGAGTGTCCATGGGCGACGGAAGTTGCTTTCCATCAGGTGACCCGTTTGCTCGTTTGCCCCCTTATTTCATAAAAAAAAAAAAAAACATCATCATCATCACATTATGGCCCTATTATTAGTACTTTTCATAATCTTTTAGATCGAGTCTCGCGTTTGACTAGCGATTTTGAAAATTATTTTGTTGTGTTAAAGTACATGATTCCAATTTGGTGTTACGGTTACCAAGGTGGCAATTTGATAATAGGATCCATGTGGTATGTAGGGAATTCTTTAAAATTTATATGGAAAAATATAGTGATTTTGGTTTTATTAGAAGTATTCTAAGTATATGCTATCAAAAAGTAAGATTTTGCACCAGGTATACCATGGTCCCAAAGATGCTGAGAGAACTCCTGACTCCTTATAGATACAAGTTTGGGGGTCTCGGCGTTGTTTTAAAAACGGAAAGCATATTATGTTACTGTGCAAATTATGTTCATCATAATTCAGCAACAATATTTTATACTGTCTATATGTAATAAATAACAATATCATAGTAGCAATATCATCACAGTTGAGTGCTTACAGGTCTGTAATGCATATTTAGGGTAGTGTATGGCTTTTAAGACATAAGACATAGTATGTCTTTTTTAAAACCACCTAAGTACAGTAATTAAGAGGGTATGCTAGCACTGTTTTTCCATACAAACGTATTCCCCAATTTACTCCCTGGACAATTCGTCTAGACAAATGATTTTTTTATACAATATAGGGATCTGTTAAAGTTATGCCTCTACGTTCGATTTTTTTTAAATTTACTAATAAATAAAAAAATATGACTTCAAAAATCGCAGAAAATGAATGCCCCGTACCCCGTCAATCCACCGACCATAAAACAAATTTGAAAGATCTTTAAGATAAAATAAAAACGTAGAGGCATAGACTTACTCTTCTTGAAGATATTTAAAAAATGATAATTAGATAGGCTCTATTTTGAAGGAGGAATCAGAGGACTACGTTACCTCGATTTACTGTATATCTGTCTCTATCACAATACACGTGCCGGCGCAGGGTGAAGCGTGATGGCAATAGTTTCTTCGTTTAAATTCTACTGCACCCGCGTTCCCTCTTAATACTGTATCCCCTGTCTCCTGTCCTGTGTCTATCCTGTCCACGCCAAGTCATTTACTAAGAAAGGATATTTTTAAAGGATATCTGTGGTTTGAATCCCACCGTCGGAAGCTACTTAATAGCCTTTGATGTTCCTGGGTCTTTGATGTGTATTAAATATGTAAATATGCGTATAACATAATATTAATCCTCATCCCAATAAATACGTTGTTGATTAAGAGTATTTAATTTTCTTAATCTCGATTATAATAACACACATTCACGCGGACGAAGTTGCGGGCAACAGCTAGTATTCAATATAATTCAAATAAAACCATTTCACTTTTTAAATTATCATTACAAAATTATAAGATAAGGTAAGATAATGGTGTTCCGAATTACACAAAGCTTGGGAACAGGTACTAAAATTCAATTACCGTGGGGACTGTAAATGTTACAGCTTACATAATGTAAAATTTATTACTACAAAGTTTTGTGTAAGTGGCTTCTTTATTGCGTCATAAAAATGTTATTAGATATTTCATAGCTTTGCGTATAATTTTGTTTTTTGTCATCGGCGAACTGACTGAGAGAAGCACCTACTCCAATATAAGTGGCCTTAATTGCCTTTCCTCGAATGTCGCTTCGAATGCAGGCTCACTTGTGCGAGCTACAACATGTGCCAATACGAGTTTGTCAGCCTGCGGCGATTGAAGCGACAATCGTTTCTCAACTATGAGGAAAAAAAAAAAACAAAAAAAAATTGTCGTACACCAAAAGCTAATAAACTCAAATATCAAAACGAACTTTTTTGCCTCGTGACATTTAAACACGATAGCGTGGCTACATTGTTGGCTACGTTTCGTCAACGTCACACACACATCGAGTCTTAGACGACGTTGCGGCTATGCATCCTTTCTACTCTTACTAATATTATAAACACAAAAGTGTCTGTCTGTCACCTCTTCACACTTAAACAGCTAAACAAATTTAGAGGAAATTTGATATGGAGATACTTTGGGAGACGGGAAAGGACGGCTCCCTACGATAAACTAATTTCAGCTCACCCTACAGTCGATTTCTTATATTACTATATATGTCGCAGCCAACTGGTTTAAATAACCGTTCAATCAAACAGCTAGCCCTTTGACTGAAAAACGCCATCTTCTTACTGAGACTGAAAAATCTTGAATATCACCATAAAAATACACAAGAGTTTCAAATTCGAACATCTCGTAATTTTCAATGACAAATGATAATATGATGTTTTTTACAAAAAGGATAGCTTTTTTATTGTTATAACAAAATAACCGAATAGTTTTTTAATAAATGATTCGGTCATTAAAAAAATAAAATAAAATGTATAATTTTCTCCTATTTCGCCCTATCAAGAACGCGGCGAGCGTCGTAAGTCGTAACCGCCACTGTACAAGGCGCGCTGATATGAATGTTATTTTAATGTCCTTTACGTCGATATTCGTACTGACAGACATCGACCTGCTAATTTTGGGGACATCCTTGCCTTAAGAAAATCCAATTAAGGATTTCATTTTAAAATTAGTACGGCTGCTTGTTACATATCTATGATTCAGAAGCATATGTCAGGTTTTCGATACTTTATCAGTTTTCTGGCATTATTTTGATGATTACTAATAATTAAACTAGTGTTTAAAGTAAAATTTATTCGGTATAAAATGAAACGCTAGGACTTTTATGGCTGAGCTTAACGTAACCCGACAAAATTACCTACATCCCCCATTTGCCTATGAATGGACAGGTATATCTCATAGTGCCTCCTATTAAATATTTGTCGTCGGCAAGAAATTAGGAGCTAATGAAAAGGCTTTCTCATTGAGTTAAGCCTATTTACTCTTAAATTTTTATTAAATCTTTCATTCTAGATAACGCCAGAGATATTACATTTAAATAATATTGAATTAGCTAAAAAGTGGCAAAAAATTGTAAAGAGCAGAAAAGTGTCTTAAGTATTATAGGAATTCGGAATAAAATATTAAAAATTGGCCAAGTGCGAGTCGGACTCGTGCACGAAGGGTTCCGTACCGATAAAGAAAAATTTGTGTTTTGTTTTTTGTATGAGAGCCCCTCCTAAATTTTTACTTTATTTAAATTTTACTAAGTATTAATTATTAAAATACACGTATAATTAAGATTTTATGATAATTTCAAGTGCTTACCTGTTGCAATTATTGATATCGAGCAAAAAACGTATAAAATATACGTTTTTTTGTATACGAGCCCCCCTTAATTTAATTTTGTTTTTAGTCTTATAGCAGCAACAGGAATACACATTCTGTGGAAATTTCTCGTATGTCCGTCTGTCTCCAGGCTGTTGCCTGAAGACAGACGGACAGACGTACAGACATTGAAGTCTCAGTAATAGGGTCTGGTTTTTACCCTTTGAGTACGAAACCTTAAAAAATAAGGCAGGGCGAACAATTTATTGCTTAGAAATTTTTGTGAGCACAAATATAATACTTACAATTTCCCTCTCTCCGCTCACTCGGAAGAGTGGGTCGATTTGAAAATAATTATATTTTTTTCACCGACTTAAAAAAGAAGGTTATCAATTCGGTCTGTAATATGTATAGGTCTACCAGAATCTGATGGCAAAAAGTGAGAAAATAAATTGACTCTAGCAATACCGGGGTAATTGGAATAAAACATTTTGATCCGTTTTTTTTTCTTATACCGTCTGATTCTGCGTGTTAAACATGCAAATATAAAAATTTATCCAATGATCAAGGATATTTTTTAAAAATCTGCTGTCAGAAATTGCCATCAGATTCTGGTAGACCTATATATGATAATATTTCCAGAACTGCCCAATTTTTAGGTTAGTCTATATCAGCATCTGAACCAATGTAGTATGTACCAAATTTGAAAATTGTGTGTTTTTATGTTTGTGTTGCCATATCTCATCATTCATAGACGGTGTTATTTTGCGGTCGAACACAACAGCTGTTCCAGGCAGTCGTAGTCGACTGCATTATGCGGTCGTGTACGACTTAAACGCGACCGCTCAGATAGAGCACTCGGTCCTGACTGCAACTTGCGGTCCTTCTATAGACTGACCGCATCTTGCAGTCGAGACCGACTGCAAGATGCGTTTGCCGCATGGCGATCTGCAGTGTCCATACTAAATTCATATCCGCAATACACGGACCGCTCGAGCAGTTCTTGAGCGGTTGGAGCAATCGCTCTGCGGTCGAGTTTCGCCGTGCGGTCGAACAAAGGTGATATTGTATGGTCGACTGCATGATGCGGTCGTGTTGCAGTCGTGTACGACTTCAACACGACCGTCTATGGCCGGCCTTAGCTCGAAAACTATTGTTAAAATACCCTAAAATATTCCTTTACTATGCTATACAAGACTTATTTTTTATGGATAAAATTTTGTCTTTATCCGCAGTCCTACGACTGAAATATATATATATATATATATATATATATATATATATATATATATATATATATATATATATATATATATATATATATATATATATATATATATATATATATATATATATATATATATATATATATATATATATATATATATATATATATATATATATTTAATAGGGATGACGACAAGGTCAAAGATTAGCCGATTTTTTTAAATAAAATAAAGACATAGCGATGAAAAATAGGTATTCCCAAAATTTCAGCTTCATAACTTGTTATATTTTTTTTGTTTTGGGCCTTTAAAGTTTTTTCGTCAAGTTAAGTCAAGTCTAATATTTTTTTATAAAATTCCTTAATTTTTGTGTACCATTCGATAAGTTATGCAATTTTTAACATTTTTTCTTACGAAACTACTTTCATAAACTCAATATTTAACATAGCTATCGAACAAAGGCTAGCTAGGCGTGACGTCACAGTTAGCTGACATTTTGTATGGAGCGTTTTGGGAAGTTCTATTTTATGTTAGTTTTGAATTGTGATATCTCCAAGATATTATTATAGTTTTTATGCTATCAGAGTCATTTTTTCACTGATATTTCTATTTTTGAATGGTCCTTCACTTACCAACAAGAAAAAAAAAATTTTCGGCATGCCTATTATGACGAATTTTATTTTAATCGGTCCAGTATGTAGTTTCAACGCCTATTCAAACCACGCAAACAGGAAATAAAGGAAACTCCTCCCTTTATAAAGATTTTATTAAGTATGTAACATTATGCGCCACAGCCACGTATTATACAATAACACCTTTATTTACGTCAAAATAATATTAGTATGCACATACACGCTCCATTCAAATGGCCGTACAAAATATTATTATAATTATAATATGAAATTTTTGAAGTTTATGTGCTTTTACGTTTTTAGGGTTCCGTACCCAAATGGTAAAAACGGGACCCTATTACTAGTACTTCGATGTCTGTCCGTTTGTCCGTCTGCCCATCTGTCTGTCTGTCTGTCTGTTTGTGTGTCTCCAGGCTGTAACTCAAGAACCGCTATATAAAAACAAAATAAATTAAATATTCCTATACAACAAACGTGATTTTTTGCATTTTTTTGTTCGATATCAATAACGGCAATACCTATGGCCTTGAAATATTCATGAAATACTCAGTTTTATTTGTAATTTAATAATTTACAATAAAATTTAAATAAATTAAATAATTAAGGGGGCTCCCATACAAAATACACAATTTTCAGCCTGTTTTTGCTCTATTGTGGTACGGAACCCTTCGTGCGCGAGTCCAACTCGCACTTGGCCGATTTTTAATATAATCAAGCATCTGAATAAATGTTTACGTCAAACGTAGTCGTAAATCCAACGTATAATTTAAACATAACATGCCTTTTATTTTGTTGCTGCCTGCTGGGCAAACTGCCCCAAGGGTATTTTAACTTTTTCTACCCTTACAATAAACGCACGTAGATGTTCACATTTTCATTATTTGTCATAATATTCTAAACTAGTTGTTGCCCGCAACTTCGTCCGCGTGAATGTATGTTATTACCTATAATCGAGATTTAGAAAATTGAATACCCATCAACAACTATTTTATTTATAACTAGCTGTCCCGGCAAACGTTGTTTTGCTATTTTAAGTATTTAAATCTTACCCCCTCTTTTGTTCCCTAAGAGGGGTAGGGGAAAAAATTTATACACATGTTAAGTTGGAAAAAACAGTTAATAATATGAAGTCCATTAAAGAAAAAAGTTTGATACAAAATCTGACCCCCTCTTTGCTCCCCTTAGAGGGGGGGGGGTTGATTTTTATACACCAGATTTTGAGTTGGAAGAAGACAAATATATCTGCGAAAACCGTATGCAATTCGGATCAGTAGTTTTCGTGTTAAAGCAAAAGTCTTATACAAAATCTGACCCCCACTTTCGTCCCTTTAGAGGGGTGGGGGGAAATTTTTTTATACACCAGATGTTAACTTGGAAGAAGACAAATATATCTGCGAAAACCGCATTCAAATCGGACCAGTAGTTTTCGTGTGCCACATTTTTGGCTTCTATAGCGATGTAGTAACACCCCCCGCTTATTATTTTTTGAATATCTTTATTATACAGAATTTTCATTTCTACAGTTTTACTATATGTATAGATCACTTTGTGTGTCGTTGTATTCGAGGAGTTCTTTCAATTCTATTACTCATAGAATATCGCATTAGGAAATTCCACCTTCGCGACCATAGCATCAAATAAAACTTATATTATAGCCCTTTAATTAAGGCGAGGCCAGTTCGAAAAGACTGATTTTTAAGCTTCCAGTCTGAAGAAATTATGTGGAATTCTCTTGACACCAAAATTTATGTAGACTCATAAAGGAACAAAGTAACAAAATAACCGAACAGAATATTGAAAAATGACATGGTAATTCTGTAAAAAAATCTTGAATATCACCATAAAAATACACTTTAAATTCGAATATCTCGTAATTTTCAATGACAATGGTATGTTTTTTTTTTACAAAATGAATAGCTTTTTTTATAGTTCTAACAAAATAAGCGAATAGTTTTTTAATTAAAAAATTAAAATAAAATGTATAATTTTCTTCAATTTCGCCCTATCAAGAACGCGGCGAGCGTCGTAACTGCCACTGTACAAGGCGCGCTGATATGAATGTGTCCTTTACGTCGATAGTCGTACTGACAGACATCGACCTGCTAATTTTAGGGACATCCTTGCCTTAATAAAAGAATTTTACAAATCGGCACAGAAACGGTAATTATCAATTTCGATTCTGATCCTTTAAATACAAAAGAGTACAAAAAAAAAAAAAAACACCAAAAGCATTATAATGTGGTTATGAATAGTGTTATGATGGTGGTGATCTTGATGATTAATATAATTGACATAGTGGCATGTGCTACAACGCTGAAACCCCTACAATATATTTTGGCTACGGCCTTAGGAGTTCCGTTCAGCAACGGAACCATCCCGGATATACCTTGGTGCAAATCTTACTTTTTGGTAGCATATTATGTTAATTTTTATCAAGTCACCGTTTTTGTAAGCATGGTATAAAATCCGGGTTTACAATCCATACAACAAAAAAAGAATTTTGACAATAGGACCACAAAAAGAAAAGTAAACAATATTAACTTCTCCTTTTTTGGAAGTCGGTTAAAAAAGTATCTATAAAGATGTTGACTGGGAATGTGAGGTATCACTATGCCAAATTTCATTGAAATCGGTCCAGCGGATTCAGAGATTAGCCTGTACAAACAGACAAACAGACAGAAACAAAATTTTTAAAAACAGTTAAGATGTGTTCTATTACACTTCTAACATGCCCCTGACTCGTTTTTTCAAGTTTATTTTCAATGTATAGAAGTACTGTTTAAGTTAGTGTGTTGAGGTGGTAGATAGTTTTAGTTACATCCGCTTCCGTGGTGGTGTAGAGCTAAAATTGGAGGTTCGATTTGCGTATTGGACCAAAAAGTTGTTTCCAAATTCACTTCTAGGATGATACACGCCCCTGATTGACAAGAAAGATCGCTAATGTGTCACATATTATGCATTGGGCATATAAAACCTTCAGCGCCTGATCTCTCGCTAGTCGTGTTGTTCATTATTTCTATTGTTATGGAAGAGAGGACGTTGAGATCTACGCACACACACAGTATAAAAATAACACATCACCTATCGACCTAGTTTCATTTCGGCTACTATCATCGAAATCGGTGTGAAGAAATTTCACAAAATAATTACAGTCGCACTTTATCCAATTAACAGGAGTGAATAAATAAATAAAAATAAACACTTAATTTAATTGAATGTAGGATTACAGATAATGACAGAAAAGCTATTTTAGGTTTGCACTAAAACCTTTATTAATGAATATTCAAAGGGAAAACGATCAATTTATTGTACGCTGTCTTAGAATGATTTATATTATCTGTTTCAATGTATATAAAACCTATTTCATTATGTCCCCGGCTTTGCGAATAGATCAAATATTTGTCTTCTACACTAATATTATAAACAGGAAAACTTTGTTTGTATGTTTGTAACGAATAGGCTCCAAAACTACTGGACCGATTTTAAAAATTCTTTCACCATTCAAAAGCTATATTATCCAGAAGTAACATAGGCTAAATTTTATTTTGGAAAAAAATAGGGTTCCGTAAGAATATATTTGGGTTTTTCGGACACAAGGTGTAAAAAATCAACCAGAAAAGTTACTTATTTTGCGTACGCTACCTAAACTACAAAATATACTAGAACCATAAAATTTTCTAATTAATTGTAGATCTTATAAATGTAGATATTTTAAAAGTTAGGCCGTGTATATTCAGAAGCTTTGCTCCACATTAGATCTGATGTCTTTTTCACAGGGCAAACTTTTTGTGGTCGTCGAGGTAACATTTTACATGAAATGTTTTTGGTGGGATTTCAGTCCTTTTTGTAAGTTGCTACTTGCTAGACAGTCTTTTTTTTTTTTTTTAATATTTTTAATTAAAAGGTTTTCAGTTAATGTCTATCCCGTGTAAACTTTTATGTCCTAATTCATAAGATTGGTGAAAGTCTCATATTTAAACTTCCATTACCCCTACTAAACTTATTTTACGGCGTAACCAAATTTCGGCGGCGGCAAGTATTTTAGATATCAATAAAATCTTTAGTATTAGACCTATTCAATTGAGACTTAGTATGTTTAATAGGTCTATTATTGACATCATATTCTGAGAATATGAACTATCTGCTATATTGGAAACCAACTCTATGAGGGTCAACTTCCACCCCCCATTTTAGGGTATAGGAGGCGAAAATTACAAGTTTATGAATTTTCTTGTTGTTTGTATACTAAACTTAAATTACATACCAAATTTCGGCTTTCTAGCACTTCAGGAAGTAGCCAAACATTTTGATGACCATCAGTGTGTCAGTGATGAAATCGGCGTATTTTAGATATCTATAAAATCTAAATCTATAAAATCTAAAGTATTAGAGTTGTTCAATTGAGACTTTGTATGCTTAATAAGTCTATTGATGACATCATATCCTGAAAATATGAACTATCTGCTACAACGGAAACCAATTCTATGAAGGTTCAAAAAAACAGCGAAACACTTCGAGAAAAGGTAGGTAGTGCCCTTGCGCTTCGCTTTGCTCGTCTCGGCGGGGACACTGCCGTGTCCCCAGATTAATATCTAATTATTATAATATCTATGGATGCTTCACACCACGTCAGTCTGGCCCCGTGGTAAGTACCTGAAGGACTTGTGTTACGGGTACCAGACAACGGAAATATATTTAATACTTTTATACTATACATATTATATTTAAGATTTTTATTTACATGATACACAAATTTAATACACATCCATGACCCAGGAACATTGAAAACTTTTTGTTCCGTTGACGGGATTCGAACCCGCGACCCCCGGCTTGAGCCGCCACTCGCTCAAACATTGATCCATAGAGGTCGTCGAGTTATTTTAAATATAGTTACTAGCTGTCCCGGCAAACGTTGTTTTGTCATATAAAATATTTCGCCCGTATTATTTTATTGAAGTAACTAAATAAGTACGGCACCATGGCCTGGCAACGTATGGCTATCCCGTCGCACAAACAATGGTCGCCGTCAGTCTCGAGTTGTAACAATTTACTATTATTTATTCAACAAATACACTTATCAATATAAAAAGTAGCCAGTAGCCGATTCTCAGACCTACTGAATATGCATATAAAATTTGGTAAACATCAGTAAAGTAGTTTCGGAAGAGTACGATAACTAACATTGTGACACGAGAATTTTATATATAAGATATACAGAGTAGACAGAACTAAGGAGTATGTTGACTTAGAATTAGTGTTGTTGGAAATTTTTACATTTGACGTAATTATGACAAAAGTCGTCGCTAGGGTCGTTACCTACAAATTTAAACCTATGACATAATATAGTAGGCACAGGGTTTTTTAAGATATTACATAGCTTTTATCGCGGTCTTTCAGCGCGGCGACCGAATCAAGTTATTCCGTAATGAAAAAACCTAACACACCCCACTCCGACTGTGCCGGTCGGTGTGGCGTTGCCGTGCCGTCTAACGTCTACTTCGGCACGGTGTTTGTGTGCGTGCGAAAAATGCTATTTCTCTGGGATTACGTTTATAAACATATTTATTTTAAATTATTTATTGCTGCACAAAACTCGACGGAAAAGATACGTGGACCGCAACAACGGCCGTACTCGTAGAGCCAGTCCACACGGCGCGTTGCGGCAGCGTTGCGTTGTTTTACATACAAATAACCAAGGTGTTAACGCGCCGTGTGGACTGGCTCTTAGTTGTTGTTTATATTTTGGCACATGTGATTAAAATTGTCAGAATCCAATTTTGAAATCTTCATTTCTTAAAATAAATTATATCAGCCAGCGCGCCAGCTCTTAGCATGGCGAAACCTGAAAGAATCGGTACTCACGTCGTTTGGTCCGTTTCTTTTAAGTCAAAGCAGTGGCGGCGCAAGACCTAAATTTTATGTGGGCGAAATATATTTTGCGAGGCCCCCTGATGGACGATGCAAGAAGACGGATTTTGTTGAAAGATTTTTTTAATACTCGTAAATCCTAAAAAAAGGCGCTCTCCAAGGGGCGCGAGGCCCCTAGGACCGCGAAGCCGTGGGCGGTCGCCCACACCGTCCACGCCTTACGCCGCCTCTGGGTAAAAGTATTGGTAGTTATATCTATTGTGGACTATGGTATATACATTCTACATCCAACAGTATTTTTAACTGTCAGTAAATGTAGGACGCAATATATTTCTGAATCTGACTGATTTATGAATCTAAAATTCTAAACCATCTGGGACGCCACCCAAAAGCGAACAAAAGATTAATTAAAATTGGTGTAGCTGTTTAAGAGGAGTTCAATTAATGTACACACATAAAGTAGACTGTAGAAATAGGGTCAATTCAGACCACAACGCGGCGCATAAATGCATTTCTAAAGTTGTACTGAATTGAAAGACTTCAATTGCGTGAGAAGTCTTGCAAATCTGTCAAATCCATACAAAAGAAAGGAATTTACGCGTCGCGTTGCGGTCTGAATTGACCCTTATATAGTGATGAGCAAAATTGGTCTTGGTCTTGCAGTCTTGGTCTTGGTCTTGCAAAAAATGCAAGACCAAGACCAAGACCAAGACTACCCTAAGACTAGCAAGACCAAGACTAGGTGTGCAAGAACAAAACCAAGACCAAGACCGATTATGCAAGAGTCTTGCTCCATGCCAGACTCTTGCTAAAAATTTGTACTTAGTCGCAGTGACTATAATATGAGATAAAATATTTATAACAATATAATTATCGACTCAACATGAATTTCAAGTTCTTGTGATACAGCCATGCATTTAAACTAAAAATTCGGGAATATACGTGGCGGCCGAAAAGAAAGATCTTCCAACCGAGAGAAAATCCGAAATTCCGACCAAGTGCGAGTTGGACTCGCCCATGAAGGGTTCCGCAGCAGCAAAAAGGTTTATTGTGAAATTAAAAGGTTTTTGATTTATATATTTCATATTATATTATATAATATATCATATTCATATTATATATTTCAGTTGATTTAATGAAAGTTAAATTAAGGTTTACCTTTTATGACGTATAAAAAAACTACTTGCTAGTTCTCGTTCAAACCAATTTTCCTTGGTAGTTTTTATAGTAATGTACATCATATATTTTTTTAGACTTATCATGCCCCTACTTTAGAAGTTAGAGGGGGGACGACGACACAGATTTTACCACTTTGGAAGAGTCTCTCTCGCAAACTATTCAGGTTAGATAAAAATGATATTAGAAATCTCAACATGATTTTGAAAGTCCTATCCATAGATACCCCACACACATAGGTTAGATGAAAAGAAACTTGAGAGGTATCAACGGACACCCGGATATAGATCAAGATAGATACCGCATCTATCTTGATCTATGTGTGTGACAAAAAGTGTCGTTACAACTTTTTCCGTCTAGCCCCCCCGTTCGCAACGCATGGTAAGGAAATTCGTTCCAAAAATTTTTTTTTTCAGTTCTACCTATGGTTCTACCTACAATTTTTAATAATTTTTCTATTATTGTATCAAAAATTAAGATTTTGATTAAAAATCTTATGCGGTTCACAGACTTCACCTACTTACCAAGTACGGACAGACAGACAGACAAGACGAATCTATAAAGGTTCCGTTTTTTGCCATTTGGCTACGGAACCCTAAAAATACTCTAGAAGAAATCTGAGGGAAAGTTCTTATTTTAAAAAAAAAATTCATTTTTCTTAAGGACATTATTTCCGCTAAAACATCAGCCTATGCTGAGTTGGCTCTCGACTTTTCATTAGTATTTTCAATTCAAGAGTCATTCTCTTAGCAAGTTAAAATAAGATCATGTAGCTAGTCTAATAATTTAGGTTTGAAAATGTTTTTTCGAGAAAATTAAAACTTACAAAAAGTATTGTAAAATATTTGCAAGAGTCTTGCTTTTTGCAAGACCAAGACCAAGACTAGGCGTGCAAGACCAAGACCAAGACCAGACAGATTTGAGCAAGACCAAGACCAAGACTGCACAAGCAAGACCAAGACCAAGACCAAGACTGGTCGAGTCTTGGTCTTGGTCTTGCTTTGCTCATCACTACCCTTATAATACAAATATAAATATTAGTAAGGAAATCAAATGTTTTATTGCAGCCTTCAAATGCCGGGAGGTGTGGTCGAGTCTGGAGTTGGAGAGGGGTTTCAACCTGAGTCTGGACGTGAACCTGCTCCTCATCCCCTTCTTCATCATGTCGTTCGCGTACTGCCTCATTGTCATCAAGCTCTGGCGGGGCATGCGACATGAGATCCAACACAACTTCAACTGGCAGAAGCAATGTAAGTATCCTATGACATAATGAGAATCTTCATATCAAATAACCGCCAAGTTGGAGCATAAAGAACAATAATTGCTTTATAATATGATTCCACGAAGCTCAACCCTTAAGGGTTAAAACGGGGGTTGAAATTAAATAGAAAAGATCTTTATTTCGTAGAAGAATCTTCTATAAAAATATTGCGTTAATTGAAAAAGTGATAAAACTTATTTACCTTTAAAAATATAATATAATATTTTTATTTCGAAAGATTAAAGAGTTTCTCCTGATACCATTATAACTAAGTACTCATTTTTATTAAAACTACGTAGGAATTTCAAAGAAAAGCTTTGAAAACATTATATAAAACCAGTCGTCTCGAAAGTCCGATGATCGAGTGTTTCCTGGAAAATTCAAAAGAAACTTAACAGGAAATTTTTGATAACTTTTCTTATATTTTTACAATATTCCGCATAATTTCTTCCAAGAGATGCTCGCTTCATTACCTTCGGAATATAACGGTGATTTCAAAACATTACGTCGAAAATGAAATCTATTGAAAAATATACTTATTGCCAAGACGAGAACATATAGTTCGTGGTGTCAAAAAGCGTGATTTTTTTGGCCTCTATAACAAGGAGATGGGATAGGATAACATCCACCCTCTATAACAAGGAGATGGGATTGGTTAGGTTGGGTTTGACAATTTTTTTGTTGTTTCTATACTAATATTATGTTACATACCAAATTTCAGCTTTCTAAGACTTCAGGTAGTACCCTAACAGTTTTGATGATCGGTGAGTCAGTGACGAAATTGCGGGTTTTTGGACACCTATAACATCTAAAGTAAAATAGCTACGATATTCAAACTTTTTTTTTTTATGAAATAAGGGGGCAAACGAGCAAATGGGTCACCTGATGGAAAGCAACTTCCGTCGCCCATGGACACTCGCAGCATCAGAAGAGCTGCTAGTGCGTTGCCGCCCTTTTAAGAGGAAATGGGGTAATAGGGGAGGGTAGGGAAGGGAATAGGGGAGGGTCGGGATGGGAATAGGGTAGGGGATTGGGCCTTTGCAAATTTTATTATTATACTCATGTCATTATATTTAAAAAATTTCAACTATCTGGCATTATCTAAACCAAAGTTACGAGGGTTCAAAAATACGACGAAACGTATCCAGAAAAGGAAGGTGCGCTTCGCTTGGCTCGTCTTGGCGGGGGCACTACCGTGCCCCCAGATGTATGTGACTCGTATGAATGACCATTTTGTTTTAAAATAAGTTTCTTTTTTTAGTTTAGCATTATCAGCCAGCTTAGTGCTACCACTAAGCTGGCTGATAATGCTAATCCTAGTTAGTATAAATGCTAGTTAAACCCCCTAGGGGTTTAACTATTTCATGAAAGGATGTAAGTTAATTTTAGTAATTTTATTGGTTTAATATTTTTCTTTCTGATTCCTGTACTAACAGTCATGAGCATTATAATATGGGTGGGTATTGGGATTTTCTTTTTTTTTTATCACTTCTCTTATTAATAGTATTCAAAATTCAACATTGAGCAACATAATATTAGCAACTAGCGTGAGCTCTTATCGTTACAAACTTAGGAGCGCCTCCTATCGGGTTAATTTTTGTTATTGTTTTCAAAGTGTTTCTGTTTCATTATTATTAGCCAAAACAAAAAAAATGTCACACATAATAATCTATATAAATAAAAATTAATTTTCAGTTTTGTTAGTCTCGCTAAAACTCGAGAACGGCTGAACCGATTTGGCTAATTTTGGTTTTGAAATATTCGTGGAAGTCCAGGTAAGGTACGAAAGATACGAAGTTCACCGGGTCATCTAGTATTGTAATAAAGTTCATTCGTTGTTTGACTAGTTGCCTACCACATAATATCATTTAGATTATAAAATCAAGGCCCAATCCCCTACCCTATTCCCTTCCCTACCCTCCCCTATTCCCTTCCCTTCCCATCCCTACCCTCCCCTATTGCCCTATTCCCTCTTAAAAGGCCGGCAACGCACTTGCAGCTCTTCTGATGCTGCGAGTGTCCATGGGCGACGGAAGTTGCTTTCCATCAGGTGACCCGTTTGCTCGTTTGCCCCCTTATTTCATAAAAAAAAAGTTTAAAATATAAAATAACATCTTAAATAAGTTAAAGTGAATATTGACGATTAAATTATGCTCATTGTTACAAATACGGATATAGCAGGTCGTATAGAATGGAAAGAAACGTTTGTCGATGGTCGTACTTTAAGGCCGGCCGCATACACACGTTTTCCGTATTCGATTTTTTATGTGGAATTACTATTTGGAATTCCGTGAGACTAGCGCAAAAGTACTTACTGTATTTTCAACCGCGGACGCGCCTGAGTCCACTTGATACGTACGTGCGGAAAAACCGAACGTGTGCACCAGTTAATGTATTTTCTACTGATTCCATGCATTTGGATTTCTGAATACGGGAAACGAATTCGGAAATCGCATACGACAAACGTAAACATTCAAAACTAGACAGAATAAACTGTGGGCATTCAATATACTGTATCTATTTTGCATAAAAGTTCATTTTTGTGTGGCTCATTTCAAAATGCTTGGCAAAACCTTGTGGGAATATGTGCGTGGTGGCCACAAAGGAAGATCTTCCGACGGAGCGAGGTGTTATGCTTTGTCAGGCCGGAGCCCACGTGATACATTTCAACTGTCGTATATATATATACTGACGCGCTCAGAAAACTTCGATAGTGCGATGCAGGAATGTTAGGCGAATTGTGGGTACCGCCACATCACTCCCCCCCGAAGACCGGAGGTCGAATCTTGAAGTATTGTCGCTTGAGTCGCCAGTGGCAGAGAGTTCCAGTGAGTCGGAACTGTTGCAGTGAGTCCCAGTGAGTCGGAACTGTGAAGCTGCTGCACGGGATTCAGTGAGTCGGATAGCTGCCGTGCGGGGCCGGTGCTACGTGCTGACCAGGAGAGATGTGCTCTGCTTGCTAACCGGTCGGTGTAGTGAGAAAGCCCGTTGATGCCGATGCGGAGTCGCCCAGGCCGCGGTACGTTGCGGCTAGTGGACGAGGTATCAGGTACCCGATGAGGCGATGCTGGCTGGCGCGGTGCGGAGGGGCGGGGAGTGATGATGATGAAGGAGGCGTGTTCTGTCGAGGGTCACCAATGTGGGAATATGTGCGTGGTGGCCACAAAGGAAGATCTTCCGACCGAGCGAGGTGTTATGCTCGGTCAGGCCGGAGCCCACGTGATACATTTCAGCTGTCGTATATAATACTGACGCGCTCAGAAAACTTCGATAGTGCAATGCAGGAATGTTAGGCGAATTGTGGGTACCGCCACAACCTCATCTCGTTGCAATGTGAACTGACCCCTTTTACATGAAACTACGTGGCACTTGAGACGTAAAATGTCCCTAGGCTTCAGTGCAGCAGTTAAGCATGTCCCACTTTAAAAGTAAGCCTGTTATATTGTAGGCTTATGTGTAAATAAAAAAATCGGTCAAGTGCGAGTCGGACTCGCGCACGAAGGGTCCTGTATCGTTCTAGTGCGAAAGTAAGAAAAAAAATGTGTTTTGTATGGGATTAATATGTATTTTATTAACTCAATAATATGTATTTTATTTTAATTTTATTATTAATGATTAAAGAACAAATATAATTAAGGATTTTGTGAGTATATCAAGTGCCTGCCTGTTGCTATTATTGATTAGCAGCAATAAAAGCCAAAAACATCACGTTTGTTGTGTCAGTTTGGGAGCCCCCCTTAAATATTAAGTTTATTTTGTTTTTAGTATTTGTTGTTATAGCGGCAACAGAAATACACAATCTGTGTATATTTCAGAAGTCTAGCTTTAACGGTTGAGTTATAGCCTGGAGACAGACAGACAGACGGACAGACAGACGGACAGACATCGAAGTCTCAGTAATAGGGTCCCGTTTTTACCCTTTGGGTACGGAACCCTAAAAATAAATAAAAGGTAATGATAACAAATATCGGGTAAGAACACTTTCGATCATGTGAGCTTTCAAACAAAAACAAAATAAAATCGGCCCACCCGTTTGAATGCTCCGATTCCACAAACTGATACATTTACAGACAAATAAGTCATACATATCACTTTGTATTCCTCAGGGCTTAAAAACAATTACATTTTCTACAGCTTTTTTCATAATGACTTTCAATTGGCTGAAAAGTATCCATTTGAGTCACGTTTACTGCAGGTTTTTAAACTTTTGTAGCTTTTCAAGCACGTACGATCAACCGTAATTGAACTAATGAGGTGGCGTCAAGTCTTTAACAAAGTATCAAGTTATTTTAACGTAGATGTTACGACTTTCCGCGTCATCTAGGTGACATTAAATGTGTTATTGTACTCTAGGTTCTTGGTGGAAATTAAGGTTTTAGGGTGAAGCCAAAGGAGCGTAATTTGTGAGTTGTGAGCGCAGAATTTTGGCTCGCAGAAATTCTGCTGCATTCAGTTTCATATAAAAGTCCTGTTTGATTCACCCGAGCGTAATTTTGTGAGTCATGATTTGTATGAAAAGATATTATTTACGCGACCGAAATTCTGCGACTCACAACTACAAATTACGCTCATTTGGCTTCACCCTTACACAGTTTTTTATTCTTTATCCACTCAGTCTATTTACCTATACGTAATATTTTTAATAAAAAACAGGATGAAATTTTTTGCGAGTATAAAGCTTAATAAAGTCGTAATGTCAAATATTATCAAAATCAGGCATGCAGTTTTGAAGCACGTACGCTATAAACGAACGATATATTTTTTTGCTTTGTTGTATTATTAGGTAGGTAGTCTAAAGCAGAGATGGCGAACCAATGGCACGCATGCCGCCAGTAACTGGTATGTAACACGCGACATAATATATGAACCCGCAATAATTACGATTATAATCACTACATCATTACTACATAGTATAAAACAAAGTCGCTTTCTCTGTCCCTATGTCCCTTTGTATGCTTAAATCTTTCAAACTATGCAACGGACTTTGATGCGGTTTTTTTAATAGATAGAGTGATTGAAGAGGAAGGTTTATAATATTATATGTATAATAACATCCATTAAATAGTGGAGAAATACTGTTATTTTTGAGGTTTCTTTAATGTGATGTCGTAAATAATTGTGTTCAGTAAGCATGAGGAAAGTGTTGTATGTATTTAAATAAATTGCTCAATATTTTAAAGAAATGTATGAAAAAACAATATTTGTTATAATAAATGTAATATTTGTATGTTGAAAATGGGTCCCTATCCTTGATTTAATCGAATACAATCATGTTATGTAACTACTTCAAAGAAATTATTGTTCTGTGGCGGTAATCACAATTAGCGCCACAATTCCTGCATCGCGCTATCGAGGTTTTCTAAGTGCGTCGGTATATTATATACGACAGCTGAAATGTATCACGTGGGCTTCGGCCTGACTGAGCAGAACACGTCGCTCGGTCGGAAGATCTTCCTTTGTGGCCACCACGCATATTCCCACAGTTCCTTGCTAGCAACTCTATCAAATGCTGTAATAATACAGAATGATTTTTTGTAATTTTTTTACCTTCTACCCTCGCTAATTTTTTCTCCCATGGTTTCGAGATTTTATGTTCAGATTTTGAAGTCGTTTCATTTGGTATACGGTACCTATGTCTTAAAGTACTACATTGCTGATTACGATATTATGTCCCACCTTCTCAGGCTTGTGGCAGCTACAAACACTCATCATAATCACAAAAAAATATTTTTTGATGGCACTTCTATGATATCGCTAAATACTTATATACTCCAGAAAAATTACGCGTTGAGACTTGAGATATTATAAGGTCTTATGAGAAAAATAAATGTCTAAAACCTCATATGAAAATATACAATGTCATCCCTGGTCTAGGCTTAAGGATAATTTTGGCTTAGGTTCAAAGTTAGAACTACAAAAGAAAGGTACTGTACCTAAAAAGATCATCCTATAAGTGGGTTCACCAAGAATACTTCAACAAAGGCTTGGCTCATTAAAATAGGCATAACAATAGATATTATTCCTGTTGATGTTGAATATGAATTTAGATCTGTGGTAAAATTATAATGTTGTAGTTCACTGCACATTAAACGTCTTTGTTATCCTCGCACGTGTAAATCCGTCGTAATTTATCAATTAATTTCTACTCTAGTTCCCAGCCGCGGGCAAAAATAAGTTATAAGGTCATAGGCGACAGTCTTAAGATTAATAAATATAAGCTATTACAATAAAATAGCTTATATTTATTAATCTAATGACGATAAAAATAATATATTATGACGCCCGTAACTCCTTTGCGCCAAAATTCGTTTATCGCGCGGGTACCGCACATTTTTAACACGCTTTTATAGCTTCACTTGTAACTATGTATGTAAGAAAATATTAGAATCTTAATTTGACCTACTTCCCGGTCTTCCATCAGGACGAAATTTTGCACATGCTCTGAGTTCTGATGACAATACATGACTAGCTAAGAAACGTCATTACAAATCCAATATGGCGGCCTCCCCAAGATGGCGGACAGGCTATTTGAAATGCACCCCGATGATATGGGTATCAAATGAAAGAGTATGCTTTTAGGAATAGGAAAAAAATAGTCACGTGACTTAAATCCAACATGGCATACATCCAAGATGGCGGATTAGCTAAAGCGTGTTTTTAAGTTTATTAAACTATTCATTTATTCCGAAACAAAAACTATCCCCAGTCCTTTTCCTTCTCTCAAAGTACCACCATACCAAATTTCAACAACATCGGTCTAGCAGTGTAATTGCAAATCATTAAAGTCAAAATTGTAAATTTTTCCGAGATATTTTTTAAATTCCTTCAATTCAGTCGTTTGAGCGTGAACAGGTGAAATTTAGATAGACACACGCTTTTGTATTTAATTATACAAAATATTTGTTTATAAATGTAAGTACTTAAACCTTATTCTAGTCTTAAGACTATCGTGTCTCAAGTTAGCGCGAGCCCTAATTATTACCATTTTACTGTAAAGAAACTTAGAATATTGACAAAATTTTGATAAATACTGCAAATTATAGAACTTAAAGCCTAGGCTGAAAACTAAGTCAATCTTAGTCTAACTTGGGCCTTTATTCATAGATACTAATTCAAATTGCCAAATCCGTTGTAATGCCAATTTGAATACTGCGGACAATTTGTCAAGGGCCCCGGACAATATTTCTGTGGACCAGGACAAGTTGTTCATTTAAATGCTAAGTCTTGAATAATTTGGCATCATAATTGAAATTTCCAAAGCCGATGAGTGCTTGAGAGATGATTAATTATCAGTTGTAATCTCTAAGGCTGCGCTCACACTATACTGAGCGTCCCCCGCTGATTATGAGCGAGCTCACTAGCTCAATAGAATAGCGTTATATCGTATTGTCGGTTAGGAGTCAACGACTGCACTATGCAGGGTGTAACAAAACAATTAATGTTATGATAATATTTTTGTGGCCTAGCGCGTTTGAGTAGTTTAGTCTATCGTCCCATAAATGCTCATCCCAGTGGGGCAAATTGCTAGAAGCGAATTTTTTTTTCATCTGGCAATTCGTCCCACTTTTAAATTATATTGTTTTCTGACAAAAAACATTTACCAATTATTAATACCAAGTGTTAATCTTTTAAAATAAAGTTTACAATGCTGTAACTTAAAATTATACAATGTCAACATACATACATAATTATTGTAAGTCATAAAATAATGTAGAAGCAGCCTTGCAAGCAGCCATCCTACTCCCAAGATGTGCCACAAACGCTCTTTGACTACTTTTTTAAATTTATTAATGGAGAGATTTTGAACGTTTTGTGGGATTTTATTGTAAAGGCGTATACATTGACCTTTAAAAGATTTACTAACTTTACTAAGTCTGATCACCGGTATTTCTAGTTTGTACTTATTTCTAGTGTTTCTTCCGTGACTGTCACTTTTGGTTGTAAATTTACTAAGATTCTTTCTAACATATAATACATTATCCAAAATGTATTGAGAAGCAACAGTTAGAATACCAATTTCTTTAAACTTTTCTCTCAGAGATTCAAAAGCTGACATTTTATAAATTGAACGTATAGCTCGCTTCTGCAGCACAATAATCGTATTAATGTTGGCAGCGTTTCCCCATACGACATTCTACTATGAAAATAACTGAAATAAACTAGTCTTGCTGTGTCTTCGTCAGAAATTTCCCGTATTTTTCTGACTGCGTATGCTGCAGAACTGAGCCTATCTGCAAGATTAGCAATATGAGGACCCCACTGTAGTTTACTATCTAGTGTAATGCCTAATAATACAGTGGTGTCCACCAAATCCATCTTCTCATCATTTAATAGTATATTGGTTTTAACTTGCCTAACGTTGGGCAAAGTAAATTTTACACATTTAGTTTTTTTAGAATTTAGAAGTAAATTATTAACGTTAAACCAATGTACTATTTTTGAGAGAGCACTATTTACCTCGTTGTAATTTGACTGTTGTCGCTTCACTTTAAAAATAAGTGAAGTGTCATCAGCAAAAAGTACTATCTCATTATCATTATCCTTAACAAAATAAGGTAAGTCGTTTATGTAGGTGAGAAAAAGAAATGGACCTAAAATGGATCCCTGTGGGACGCCTAATTCTATTTTGATCCCATTCGACCTTTTACTATTAATGTCAACCCTTTGAGTTCTATTTTTGAGGTAAGATGTCAAAAGGTTGAGTGCTGAGTCCGTAATGCCATAGTGGTGCAATTTCCTGATCAATGTAGCATGCTCAACACAGTCAAAAGCCTTGGAGAGGTCGCAAAAAACCCCTAGAGCATCCTGCGAGTCCTCCCATGCTTCAAATATACTATAAAGAAGACCTATACCAGCATCCGTTGTGGATCGACCCTTAGTAAAACCATATTGATTATTGTGTAATAAATTATTTAAGTTACAATGTAATAGCAACTGATTTAAAATTATTTTTTCAAATATTTTACTTAGAGTCGGTAGAATCGATATAGGCCTATAATTTGTGGGATCAGATTTAAGTCCCGCTATAAATAAAGGTACAACCTTACTGTGCTTCATTAAGTCAGGAAAAATACCACTCCTTATGCAGTCATTAAAAATCATTGATAGATGAGGAGCTATGATGTCAATTATCGATTTGATAATATTAGTAAACATGCCCCAGAGTTCAGTAGTATCTTTAATATTTATTAATTTAAAAGTATCAATGATATCTTTGGGGACAATCTCTCTAAACCTAAAATTGACATTACATTCCTTTACATTGTCTCTGAGTAGTTTTTCAGCAGCTGCAGGTGAGGAGTTTAAATTTTTCGTTGTTGAGACTGGAATGTCAGCAAAAAATTTTTCGAAGACCGTCGCAACCTCATGATCATTGGTAATCTTTTTATTTTCAAAATAAATTTCAAAATCAGTGCTACGACAGGTGACATTTCCAGTCTCACCAGCTATTACTTTCCAAGTAGTTTTAATTTTATTTTTCGAATTTTTAATTTTATTCCTAATGTGAATAGCCTTAGCGGCTTTGGAAACTTTTTTAAAAATCTTTAAATAATTTTTTACATATGTTTTGAATTTATCACTAGTTAGTATTCATGCATTTTTCATCATACAATTCATATAATCTTTGCCTGCTTATTTTAATTCCTGTAGTTGCCCATACTGTAAAATTATTATTTTTATGGCTGTTTCTAACCGTTCTAGGAGTAAATACAGTATTAAATTGAGTTCTGATCATCTTAAACAATTTGTTAAATGCTTCATCTGAACTATTTGACTCATCCAATAATAATTGAATACTTGAACTTAAGTTATTTCTAAACTTCTCAATACGTTTTATATTCACAGGAACAAACACACGCTTTTCCTCTAGGTAACTATCGCAATGTATATTAAATGAGGCTAGTTGCCCACAGTGATCAGGGCTAAGCTTATTTATTATTTCTTTTTTACATGGAGTAAAATTTGTAAAAATATTATCAATACAAGTTGCCGTTGTGTCACAGATTCTTGTTGGCTCATAAAACAAGTAATTAAGTTTATATGATTTAAATAGAGATGTGAATCTAACAGTAGTAGAGTTTAAGTCAAATAAATTTATATTAAAGTCACCACAAACGATAAGTTTTTTGTTAGATGCACATATCTTTGATAATATTTGTTCCATGCTTTGTTCAAAGGAGTCATATAACCCCGATGGTGGCCTGTATACGCTTACAATAATTAGTTGACTTAACTCTATGCAGGCTACTTCTATTATCCGTTCAGAAGAGAGGTTCACAATGTCTTTACGTTCTTTGAATTTTAATTTTTTTCTAATTAATATAAGTGATCCGCCTCTAATGGTATTCTCTCTGCTGAACGAGCTAGCCACCTGGTGATCATTGAGATTGAAAATGAGTTCATGTTTTCTAAACCAGTGTTCTGAAATACAAATAATATCAATTTGAAATTGTTTTAGAAACAACTCATTTCAAGCTCTTTACCAACCATTCCTTGAAAACCCTGATGCACCAAGCTTATAACATTCTTGCTATTTATATTGGAGTAAGTTTCGGTAGGATTTTTCACAACTAAGCTATTAGTGCAAGAGACATCCTCCATTGTCTTATGGTCTAATTTAAATAATTAATTGGAACATATTCCAATTCGTTACTATAACTAGAACACTGCTCAATAGAAGCAGTAGTCAAAGAAGCCAAATTCTTGGCTTTCAAAGAAAATAAAAAACTTGATAGCATCTTTGCTATATGTCTCTTACAGTAATGAGATAAGTAATACTTATCTATACTTATATCATTAATAAATTTATTATCTAAATTATTTATATCGACAACCTGACATTTTGGTTGTGTGTCGCTTAGAACTATACAATTATTGTTGACAGCACTATACAATATGCTATTCAACCTAAATCTAATTTGATTTTCATAAGCACAGCTTTTTGGCAACATTTTTATTTAGGGTAAAGTGAATAATATAATGTTTGTTACATTTATAATATTATATAAACATTCTAAAAGATCAGTCATCTGTTTCTTATTAACTTTACCCCTTCTCCCGACTAGAATTATTATAGTGGTGTTAGGACAATAAGTCATAGTTGATGCCCTGTCTATTATCTCACAGTAAGTAGCTCCGGGCACACAAAAGTTAGTGACCAATTGTTCTTCATTCATTAAACTTCGTGCGCGAGTCTGACTTTGACTGATTTTTTACCGAGCTGCGAAAACGCATGCCTGCTCAATTGTTTTGTTTTCGCTTTTGACGGCAGTACTAACTCTTGTTTCTTGTAAAGTTTGACGACCTCTGTGGCTCAGTTGGTGGGCTGTTGGTAGCTCAAGCCGGGGGTCGCGGGTTCGAATTCCGCCGACGGAACAAAAAGTTTTCAAAGTTCCTGGGTCATGGATGTGTATTAAATATATGTATTATATAATAAAAATCTTAAATATATGTATAGTATAAAAGTATTAAATATATTTCCGTTGTCTGGTACCTGTAACACAAGTCCATCAGGTACTTACCACGGGGCCAGACTGACGTGGTGTGAAGCGTCCATAGATATTATTATATTATATTATTATAAAGTTAATTATTTTTAAAAAACCAATGGAAAATGTGGAAAAAATGGGGAAAATTATTCATCCTTGTGTTGCCTAAATGATGAAGTCGCAAGGTGCGGATAGTGTTTTATAACTTACTAGACTAGCTTACCTGATAAACGTTGTTTTACCAAAAACTACGCCGGACTACTAAGGCGACTCTTCTGATGTTGCGAGTGTCCATGGGCGACGGTAGTTGCTTTTCATCAGGTGACTCGTTTGCTCGTTTGCCCCCTTATTTGATAAAAAAAACGATAAGCATAAACCATGATTGATCCTAAATAATAATATTCATATATAAGTAATAATTTGATGTATATTCAAATCTACCACTATTGCTAACCCTACTGAGTATAACTTGAAAGTTAAAAAAAAACCTAATTTCAACCTAAAGAACGATTTAATGGATAAAAAATAAATCACAATTCTATTTTAGTGGGACGAACATTTTTGAGACGAAAGACTCAACTACTCGTGCGTGGGATGCCTAAGACTGAAGTATCCTCTACATTTTAACGGAAAGTAATTGCTTTCCACCTGCTTAAATATTTAACAATCTAAAATAATTAAATTAATAATTCAATTAAACTTTTAGGAATACCTACGAAACTTTGTTTCTTCTAAGACCGGTAATTTCTTCTTTGAAAATTGGAACATAATTTAACAAAATATAATAATATGTAGTTTAATCTTTTAGAAATATTTTCGCTTTGAAACAAATAAATACCTACGCGAAATTATTTTTTTGGGAATGATTATATTTAGTTCAGTTTATTGTTATTACTTGCAGTATTTTGAATAACAATATTATGTTACTTTTTCCCAAATACTTTCTTTTTTTAGAAGTATAACCTTAAGGAATATCTATACATATAATAAAACTGTAGAAATTAAAATTCTGTACGTTAAAGATATTCAAAAAATAATAAGCGGGGGGTGTTCGTATCGCTATGGAAGCCAAAAATGTGGTTACTTTTTTGTCTGTATGTCTGTCTGTCTGTCTGTCTGTCTGTCTGTCTGTATGTTTGTTCCCGCATCATACGGAAACTACTGATCCGATTTGAATGCGGTTTTTGCAGATATATTTGTCTTCTTCCAACTTAACATCTGGTGTATAAATTTTTTTCCCCCCACCCCTCTAAGGGGACAAAAGAGGGGGTCAGATTTTGTATCTTAGTTTTTGTATATGTCACATTTTTAGACGCTTCCGAAAACACTAAGGTACAATCTTGCCATGACTCTTTGTATGAGAGTTTCATGTTTTTGAAGACATGAAATTCAAAACATGTGCTCTATACAATATACATGTTTTGAAGGTGTATTCATATTATATCTTTAGAAATCCCACATCTGGGCTTTCATACTTTCGGGGGATAGTAACATGCATAAAACCTATTTTATCAAAGTGGATATATACGGGTGTTATGTTTAACACCGTTATCCTTAACTTGGCTTTAACAAATGCCAATAGTCATGAATAAAACATTTCATGTTGCACCGTCTTGTTATCTACTATACTTCTCGTTTCGTATAATATATATATTAACAAGCGTGGGGTTGTTGTACAATGATAAAATTATACAATACGGAAAAACAACAGTAACATTGCAGCAGAATCAGAACTCGTATTGTCAACCAAATACTGAAGCTTAAGGCAATCCCCCGAGCAAACGACCTTGACCATACATTTGACGCGTTGCCGAGATCGCACAAAAATCCTATTTTTTTAACTTATATTAGTTCAAAATTGATCTAAAAAAAATTTTAAACGGGGAATATGTAGTTAATGAAATTTTCTATCTATTGTCGTGTATGATTTAAACGTAATTTGTAAATAGTAGGGAGATGCTGAAAGTATGCTTCAATTTTAATAAATTGGTATTACTTTGAAAGCTAATATCATGAGTATAATAAACAAAAATAGAAAATTTAAAACGGGGAAAGGAATGTTGATATACTGAAGATTATTGCTGTATTGTTATTATAACTTTGTAGCTTTCAAATTATGAGTTTATAAGGTTCTAAATACGGTAAATTACGGAATCTCCGTAGGGGAAGGGCCTTAAGAGGCAATTAGTAACATGCTGTCTTTTTCTTTCTTACAAGTTTAATGGGCCCGATTTTTTATGGGATGTATTTTTTTTTTTTTGTTTTCAATACAATATCCTTTCATTTTATTAAAATAAAGGAAATCAAAAATTGCATATTGTTATTTTTTCTCTAATTTCAATAGACTTCGAAAATTCCGCGAGCGAACACACTCAAATAGTTGCTTGCAACTGGCAAGTAACATTTTTTAAAAGTATAATTTCGATAATGAATATTTTTTAGAAGTAACATAAAAAAAATTAAGAAACTTTACTTTAACTTACGCCGATCCTATGCTGTTTCACGACATTTCAAATGAATTAAATTATGAAACGAATTACGAAACACTCAAAGTGGCCATTTTAGTCATGTTCAAATATTATCAGTCAATAGCATTTCGAATACTAAAGTGCTAATGAAATGTACGTTGTATCGTGTACACAGTGTGCTCAAGCTGTATCTATATATTAATACGCGAGCGAAAAACTTTGTTTCCCTTTTGACGAAAAATGGGGAAACGTAGCTGAATGACATTTTGCACAGTTATAGTTTATATGGTGAAGAAGTGCATCGAGCTAATATTATTTTGAAATTATGCTTTTATCATACATTTTTTTAACAAATAAAACATTACACACACTACAACACACACACTAGGAAATATGACGAAGATGACAGATGACAGACAAGATGTTTGAGTAATAAGCCTATACATACGAATTATACTCTTTTATTTATGGTTGAAGTCTGTTGACAACACTGACCTCCATTATACAAGTACGCTGGACCTATGATACCCACATTTTTTGTGCCTATTTGAAGCGGAATCAGTGCTCCTAGTAAGAGGGAAGAGAACTAAATTTGACGTAACTTGCAAATGGCCGCTTAATCGTTATTGGTTGTCATCACTTATTATTATTAGTTCCAAATACTCCCACTACTGCTATCAGCGCCAATATGGCGACTTTCAAACGTTATTATTACGTCTTATTTAGTTCCTATCCCTCACATTGGGGGAGCTGATTCCGCTTCAAATAGGAACAAAAAATAGCTGTCATTTCAAAGGGTATCATTAGTCCTGCGTACTTGTATAATATTATAGTTTTTTTTTATTGAATCTTAGATACTATTAGACAATGCTTACACGGCCAGTTTGAGATCAGCTGAGTCCCAGAGACAAGAGTTGAAAAAAAAATATGATAAAGTCAATATTTTTTTACAAAATATAGGTAGTAAACCTAATGTCGTTGAAACTAAGGTCGAATTTCGACCATTGGGCGATCTCTAGTTTCAATAATTATGCAACGCTGCATTAGCACCGTATAGGTAACGACTGTGCTAAGTTCTGATAATTAAGCTCAGGTCGGAATTAGGTAGAGTTATTTATGTCATTGCATCAACCTCCGGGATTTCTTATGGAAAATCCCATGTGGCTAACAATATTACAAATAAAAAATAATAATAACTAGAGACGGGTCACATTTTCGTTTCATATTTGGTATTCGGCATAATATTCGGCATGTTTACCGAGTATTCGTATTCAGCCGAATATTCGATCAGATAGGTCTTTGTGTAGTAGTGTGAAAAATTAAGCAAGTTCTTTGTGGTAGTTAAATAATAAAATTACGGCAGATTATCTATCTATATCTATACATACATGTTCATTGAAAATAAACTTGAAAAAACGAGTCAGGGGCATGTTAGAAGTGTAATAGAATAAATACATCTTAACTGTTTTTGAATTTTTTGTTTCTCTGTCTGTTTGTCTGTTTGTACAGGCTAATCTCTGAATCCGCTGGACCGATTTCAATGAAATTCGGCATGGTGATACCTTACATCCCCGTTCAACATCTTAGATACTTTTCTTTAACCGACTTCCAAAAAAGGAGGACTGTTTACTTTGCTGTTTGTGGTCAGATTTTCAAATCTTTTTTGTTGTATCTTTTTTTTCAATTTTTTTTTTGTTGCATAGATTGTAAACCCGAATTTGATAAGTACCATATTTACAAAAAAGGTGACTTGATAAATAATGATTCTCTCGGGATCCTCGAGGTATCGACGGAACTCCTTTACAACAAAAACATTACAGTAATTTTCACTTTTTTAACCGACTTCAAAAAAAAAGGTTATCAATTTGACGCGTATGTATGTAATATTTCTAGAGCTGCCCAATTTTCGTATATTTTAGTCTATATCAGCGTCTGAACAAATGTGCCAAACTTCAAAAGTGTATGTATGTATGTATGTATGTATGTAAGTATGTATGTATGTTTTTATGTTTGTGTTTGGATATCTTTGGAATCACCATTCCGATTTCAGTAATTCTTTTTATGTTTTACTAGGTATTGTTAAACTTAGGGAATAGTGCAAGATTCATCAAAATCAGTTCAGTAGTTTTGGAGATAGATGGTTTTAATTCTCAATTACGTACAATTTTGAAGTCGGTTTTATCTTTTTAAAATACAGTTATTTTAAAGTAAAATTAACATAATATGCTACCAAAACAGTAAGATTTGCACCAAGGCATAATATCCCAGTATGCCATAACATAGGGCTTCGGAAGGTTCCGTTGCTGAACGGAGCTCCTGACTCCTAATAGATATAATGTTATGTGGGGGTTTCAGCGTTGTTTAAAATGCGTCATCTAGTATAACAGCTGCGGTTAACCACAAATTGTTAAGCACAATATTCTTCTTCCAGACGTTTAAAAATACAGGCACGAAAGTTCAGGATCATAAAAACAAATTTACTGGGAGACCTTTAATGTTTTAATAGGCTTATGTAGGGACCATGCGACCTACATACTAAAACGAGTGCCTACCTTAACATTAAATTTAAAGCAATTCTAACTTTTGAATATAATAAGCATTATAGTTAAAAAAACTGCTGCTAACTAGCATTCATAATATTATGTTAGATCTAGTATCTTCTATCTATCGATATAAATAAAAATAATATCTCAATTTTGTTACTCTTGTAAAAACTCGAGAACAGCTGAACCGATTCGGCTAATTTTAGTGTTGATATATTCGATAAAGTCCAAGGAAGGTTTGTAAGGTAATAAATATAAAAAAAACGTCAATTTTATTTTCTTATAATAAAACTTTTACAGAATACTAGCTGACCCGGTAAATGTTGTTTTGCCACACAAAATATTTCCAGTATCAATGTAAAAATTAGATAAAAACCTATTCTCAGGCCTAACGAATCTACATACAAAATTTCATTAAAATCGGTTGAGCCGTTTTGGAGGAGTTCGTGCACAAACACTGTGACACGAGAATTTTATATATTAGATTTGGCACAGCGACGAAAGTGGTGAGTTTAAAATTTTAGTATCTACGACTTACGAGTATGATCGTGACGCCCATGTCGTGACTCTAAAATTACATTTTTAATTCGAATTAATAAGTCATATTTTTTAAAATTCTCCACTCCACTAATTAAACTTGTATATTTACGCGCAGTAAAGTTTAAACTTTGACATCTTGTACTACTAATACCAGAGAAGTAATCTATAGTGAAAATAATTTAAGGTGGTCCCAGCGGTCATTGACCTTTCTAGGCTAGGAACTATGTGAAAAATGCTCGCACTGTATTCTGTTAACTTAGGAAAAAAAAATTGAACTCATATGAAGACACAGTAAACATCTGTCGTACACAAAGTTCAGAGAAGCAAGTTTTAAACACAAAGTACAATAATTCATCTTAACATTTTTAATTAACATTTCGTTTGTTTGTAATTTTTGGTAAATATTAAAATTCTAAATTTGTCTCAGAGAGGGAGAGCTGTCGATTATCTATTTTATAATATGTAATTGCTTTGTTGTTACGTAATGTTTTAATTTCCGGTCAATTTCATTAGATTTCCTTTCACTCCTTGAAAAGTCGTTTTAGATATTCTATCTTTAGAACAAACTCTTAATCCATACTAATATTATAAATGCGAAAGTGTGTCTGTCTGTCTGTCTGTTACCTCTTCACGCGCAAACCGCTGAACCGATTTTGCTGAAATTTGGCATGGGAATACTTTGAGTCCCAGGAAAGGACATAGGATACTTTTTATCCCGGAAAAATGTACGGTTCCCGCGCGATAAACGAATTTTGGCGCAACGGAGTTGCGGACATCATGTAGTTCACTTGTATAGTGATATTATTCTCGAAATATACAACAATTCATGTGAAGAAAGTATTGAGCACGACTAACAATTACTTGTATCTATATAATATATTATATTAATACGCGAGCGAAAAATTTTGGACCCCTTTTTACGAAAAGTGCGGAAACGTAGGTGCATGAAATTTTGCACAGTTATAGTTTATATGGAGAAGGAGTGCATCGAGCCAATATTGTTTTAAAATTATGGTTTTATCATACATAATTTTAATAAATAAAACATTACACACAGTACACACTACAATATGCACACTACCATCTCTTTCATTGACAAGCCTATACACACGAATTATACTCTTTTGTTTATGGTTGAAGTCTGTGATCAAATTGAAAATGGATTGTAGTTTTTTTTTTATTAAATCTCAAATACTGTAGCATAATATTATATTATAAATCGTCGCTGCATCCTCGAGACTTTATAATTAACATGATAGTCCGCCCCTAGATTCCGGCATCGAACACTTTTCAGAGCTTCCTGAAAAAATAAAATAGGTGGCGCGGCAATGGCGCCATTTCCGGGGCGGGATTTTTACCCCACCACCACCGGTTTTTCCCCACCAGTTTACCTCGGAGGTTCACTGCAGATCGGTCCTCATTCGTTTCTAGTGTTCGGGCATCGAAAAATCTCTAACTAGGTTATATTACTTTAATTTTGTGAAGTGAACAGTGAAATAACTTAATAATTTATTAAAGTGTTTTTAAGTGAATATAAGTTCATGGTAATTTTAAATATCAAGGGTAAGCAAAAACTCCGTAAATCGGAGGAAGAAATGAGGAGAATTTGTTGCTTGGAACGTCGTTTGAAAAAATGAATGGATCGGAAGTTGGTGAAGAAGGTTGGTCACTTATTTTTTCAGATCTGTTTTTATTGTACAGTTTATTTTAAGGATGTTAATTGGAATTCATCCTGAATATTAAAGCAATCTTTCCAAAATATCATAAACTGGAATACTAAATAACATAAAATAAAAACAAAATATGTACGAGTATGTTTATTGAGTCATGATGCGATCATGGCCACACATACTCTTTTCAAAGGTATGTTTAGATAGTCATGATGCGATCATGGCCACACATACTCTTTTCAAAGGTATTGATGATGAGAGTCTTGATGCGATCTTGACCATATATACCAATTGGCTACCCCTTTTTAGGGGCTGATGAAAGTTTTATTGTTCAGTCTTTCAGACTGATAGTGAATGCGAGTATTTAATTTCATTACGAAGTATTAAATTACGGAGTGTTCGATCCGTTGTGCGTATGCCTTTTGAGGCTGATGCAACCGGAAGTGATTTAATTAACATGACGCTCTACCGGAGCTACTAAATAATAATTTATCTGTCTCGACCTCTCAAGGTAACAGACTCAGTGCCCAATGCGGTCGAACCCATTCCATCTTTATCAAATGATATTTTAGAAGCTTTGGGTTCTTTGAAAAACAAAGTGGAGGGTTTTTGGCGCCGAAGATTAGGGATGAGATCTCTGAACGTTGGGGACCAATTTGTTGTGGACTCCTAAGTAAGAAGTGTATGTAAAAATGAATGGAAAACATCCATATACCTGAAAATTTAACCCTATTAAAAGCTCCAGTTCTTAATCCGGAACTAGCTTGAGTTTTAACTGATTCAGTTTAAAATAAACAAACGATTAGAAAAAAGCACAATTATTTTGGGCAGTGTATTGCGGCGATTGCTATTAAAATGGCAGAACGTTCGGGTCTACAGATTAAGTTTAAAAAGTCTTATGATCCACAACAACCTATTACATCGTAATATCAGCATATTCAACCGCTGCCTAACAGGCCGGTAAACTCTCGGGGCCCACCCAAATAAGAGGCAGAAAGAGTGGGCCCAGGAATACGGAACCAGCTCAGACGCACAAACGGCCACGCACTACGACGACGCACACCGATTGGAACGAGCCATACGGACAGAACCACAGGAACTAGAGGTAACTGCTTTCAAAAAAAGTTTGCTGGAAAGTTATCACTAACGATCCTGTCGTTCTCGAATATGTATCTGGATATATATAATTCCTTTTTCTCATTGAAGTCTACGAGCCACATCAATCTTTTTTGGCCAATGAAATAGTGATCCACATGAATAATGAAATCACTAGATTATTACAATTAGGCGCTATTGCTGAATGTCAGGATGTTCCTGGACAATTTATTTCTATAATCTTTCTCAGGATGATGGAAGTTACAGATTTATTCAGAATTTTAAAAAGCTTAATTTATTTATAAAAACTAGTCCCTTAAAATGGAGGATATTACCACTGCTATCAAGTTGGTATCGAAACTAGACGTTACAAATATTGATTTAAAGCTTATTTTTGTATTCCCATACACAAATCAAGCAGAAAGTTTTTGAGATTTATATTTATTGACCTAAGAATTTCAATACTTACCCTTTGGTCTCTGCAGATTTATTTCTGTGTTCTGCACCATTCGTGTTTACAAATCTTATGAAACCTGTCATAACTTACTTAAGAAACCGGGGTAGTATACTATTTAGATGACATATTATGTGTAGACAATTTTCACAATTATTTCTGCAGTGATAACGTTAATGAATTGTCTTTGTAATCAATGAACAGAAAAGTGACATATTTCTGAGTACAAGAAAAATATTTTTAGGTTTCAAAATAAATACAGCTAAAATGACTTTGGAATTAGGTACCCCATAATAAAAGACTTAAAATTTTAAGCTTAATTAGTATAAAAAAAATATATATATACAATATAAATTCGATATTTATTAGAGACTGCAAAGTTTTTAGGCCTACTGACTTATTATGGTTGACGGATTATGGATAACTAAGTATACAAGTATTCAGGAAGCGGTTTGGAAGAGAGAAATTGTTAGAACATCAAATAATAATTATTACTATAATGATAAAGTAATGTCATTAACACCAGTTTTGAAGTTAGACTTTTTTTGTGGCAAAACAATATTACTTATATTGACTACTTTCAAACGTCTTCGCTGTGAGCAATATTATATTGAAATATTCTCGGATTCTTCCCTCACAGGATGGGGAATAGCTTGCGATGGGGAAACATCAAATGAGTTTTGGAACGAAGAAGAGTCAATGTGTTATATTAATTTATTAAAGTTACGGGCAGCCTTAAAATGATTAAAAATTAAAATGTTTTGCAAATTCCTTGCATAATAAAGAAATTCTCTTGAGAATTGAAAATAATATGGACTGCAATCTCCTACATCAACAGAATGGGAGGAGTATAGTACGAACATCTTAATGATGAAGCACAGCTAATTTTAAGATGGCTAATGGTGCGAGTAACTCCACTTTTTTATTTTTGCATCATATATCAATTCTAAAGAGAAAATTGACATAGACAGGGAGTCAAGATGCAGTAATATAGATACTGAATGGAGTTTGTCCATTGAAGTCTACCACAAGTTTACTGACAAATTTGGTCTTCCAGACATTGATTTATTTGCCTCCCATATTAATGCCAAATGTTATAAGTATGTTTCTTGGAAAAGACATCCTAACGCATAGAATATTGACACCTTTACAATAAATTACTGGAGTAGTTACTTCTAATGTTTTCCCCCATTTTCTTTAATATTAAAAATTTTAGGTACGTGAAATAATCAACGATCAGGCATTATCGTCTTCCCTTACTGGCCTAGTCAGGCGTGGAATCCATTATTTTTAAAACTTATATTATCGTACGAGGTTATCTATTTTAAACCAGAATATGATCTTTATTATCACCTTTCAGAAACGCACACCCCTTGTGGTGAAGCCTTACCCTGGTGTCGTGCCGTTTATCAGGGAAGCGTTTTCACATGAATCGTGCAATCTAGAGACAATTGATCTAATGATTTCGTCTTTATCTTGTAACACGCTTAAGCAATACGATACGACATAAAAACAAATTTGGAAATTTTGTACTGAAAATAAGCTTGCTGATTGTTTCAATGTTTCAAATCAAATAGCATTACAATTTATAACTGAACAATTAAGATTAGGAATTTAGGATCTAGCTATTCAGGAGTTTCAGGAGTGAATACCATACGCTCGGCGTTTTCCCTCATGTTAGGTAAAAGGTAAAAGGTCAGTAGATTACTTAAAGGTGTCTTCAAATCCTTACCATGTTTTCCTAAACATCAGAACACTTGGGACGCTAATATAGTTCTTGATGTTGTGAGTAATTGGTATCCAAATGAAATCTTTAATACTATATTAAATATATATTATATTGTAGAAATCAAATTTTTATATTAATTATTTGTACCTAAATATAACAGTGTATAGAACCATACACTAAGGAAAATAATTTCTCTATGATATACTTAAGTCTGAGATGTATATTTTATAATAGTATTAACTGTTAACTAATAGTAATTAGTTGGTCAAAATTGTATTAGCAAAAGCATTTAACATGTAAAGGTAAAACATAGGTAAAAGAGGTCTATTATAGAATTTATCAACAACGAGAGATCTACCTGACCACCCTATGACTCTATTCATGGTCTCAGTGGAAATGCCGCCACGACAATCCGCCGATGTAGAGGCATGACGAGTGCACTGTGCAATGTGTCGAAAGTTGTCGAGTGCCTCTTTTTTTTTTTTGTCAATATTAGTCTATCAGCTTTATCTCTATTTCTAAGTGATTGTGTTTTTTGTAAGTAGAAAGGCTGGACAAATTTCTTTTTTATGATTATAAAAAGGAACGATTAAGTAAGGTTGTTTTTTATAACTGAATAATTAAGATTAGGAATTTAGGATGTAGCTATTGAGGAGTGAATACCATACGCTCGGCGTTTTCCCTCATGTTAGGTTAGGTTTAGCACAGATTGTAATGTCAGTAGATTACTTAAAGGTGTCTTCAAATCCTTACTATGTTTTCCTAAACATCAGAACACTTGGGACGCTAATATAGTTCTTGATTTTGTGAGTAATTGGTATCCAAATGAAATTTTATCAACTTACAATAACAATATATATATATATATATATATATATATATATATATATATATATATCTCGTTGTTGATAAATTCTATAATAGACCTCTTTTACCTATGTTTTACCTTTAAATGTTAAATGCTTTTGCTAATACAATTTTGACCAACTAATTACTATTAGTTAACAGTTAATACTATTATAAAATATACATCTGAGACTTAAGTATATCATAGAGAAATTATTTTCCTTAGTGTATGGTTCTATACACTGTTATATTTAGGTACAAATAATTAATATAAAAATTTGATTTCTACAATATAATATATATTTAATATTACAGTATTACAGATTTGAATGACGATTTTCCATAAGAACTCTGAACATCTACCATGTTAATTATAAAGTCTCGAGGATGCAGCGACGATTTATAATCAATGGTTAAACAAACTTACCATAAGTGAAGTTTGACCATAATTATGAGAGTCGCTGCATCCGAAGAGACTTTATTACCCTCCCACCCAAAAACCCTAAAATGTCTTTGGAAAATCGTAATTTATTTAATTGTACCTTCTCTAAAAAGAATGAGGACCGATCTGCAGTGAACCTCCGAGGTAAACTGGTGAGGACAAACCGGTGGTGGTGGGGTAAAAATCCCGCCCCGGAAATGGCGCCATTGCCGCGCCACCTATTTTATTTTTTCAGGAAGCTCTAAAAAGTGTTCGATGCCGGAAGCTAGGGGCGGACTACCATGTTAATTATAAAGTCTCTTCGGATGCAGCGACTCTCATAATTATGGTCAAACTTCACTTAAGGTAAGTTTGTTTAACCATTAATTATCTGTGACACCGATAACGGTTACCATAGTGTCTACTTTGTTTATCTTACTTCAATAAAATATATTATCCTTACAAATATACGACTACATCATTTAACTATTGTACTTTACAATATTAGTCATGATTTTAAGTAAGAATTTTAATAGCGTTCAAACTTATAATTTACATTATTATTTAAGGCAAGGATGTTCCTAAAATTAGCAGGTCGATGTCTGTCAGTACGAATATCGACGTAAAGGACATTAAAATAACATTCATATCAGCGCGCCTTGTACAGTGGCGGTTACGACGCTCGCCGCGTTCTTGATAGGGCGAAATCGGAGAAAATTATACATTTTTTTAATGACGGAATCATTTATTAAAAAAATATTTGGTTATTTGGTTAGAACTATAAAAAAGCTATCCTTTTTGTAAAAAAAATCATATCATTGTCATTGAAAATTACGAGATGTTCGAATTTGAAGTGTATTTTTATGGTGATATTCAAGTTTTTTTTTTACAGAATTACCGTGCCATTTGTCAATATTCTGTTCGGTTATTTTGTTACTTTGTTCCTTTTAGGTTCTACATCAATTTTGGTGTAAGAGAATTCTACATAATTTCTTCAGACTAGAAGCTTAAAAATCAGTATTTTCGAACTGGCCTCGCCGGTCGAATTTCGGCCACAGGGTGACCTCTAGTTGAACATAATTGGACAAAGCGTCTAGTCGTTTACAAAGTTATATTAGGACAATTTGTCAAATTATGTTCAATACAAGTTGTTAGTCATGCTCAGTACTCTCTAGTATGTTCTTCACATGAATTGTTGTATATTTCGAGTATATAGTGAATTAAGAGTTTGTTCTCAAAAAGCTTTTCTTAGAAATATTGGACGATCTAAGCTCTCAAACACTGTCAATAAATTTCCAACAATTTCTAAGAATTTCTAAGCTATTATAAAACGAAAAAGCGACCTAATTTATAAAGTAACAGTATGAATTTAATTAAGATTACTAACATTAATTACGGATTAAGATGAAATTTAAATAATATTATAGCAACAATTACCCGGCGTAAGAATAATTACAACTTTGACGATATAATATTTTACAAAGGAAAAACTAATTAACGTAATTAAGGAGTATCAAAAGAAAGTTAGGTCAGAAAATAATTGAATTACAGTGGGTGGCCACATTATTATACTCAGTGTGAGATTTTTACGTAGATTCGTATTGCTTCTGTTGTTGCCGATCTTTGAAAAACCAAAGTTTACCCAGACGATGAGTGCTAAATCAAAATCAAAAAATCAAATTAAAATGTTTTAGCAAACGTTTGGCGTTTACTAAACATGGAACTTATAAATACTGAAAGGTAAAAGCAAGTTATTTTATTTACATTTTTTTAAGTATAAAGGCGTGACCTTAATATGACCCAATTGATTCAGATCCTCTAGCCTCCAGGACAATTCTCAGTTGGTTGTCCGCAGGCGACATGAAAATTTTGATAAAAGCTGTGTTGCTGAACGAGTCAAACCTCCTTCGTCGGTTACGACATGGGGCGAGATTAGCCCAAAGGGGAATGGTCGACTACATATTTTTGTTGAAGGAACCATGCGTCAAGACCAATACCTGCGAGTTTTACAAACTCATGTCCATCCCCAGATGGCTGAATAGTAGCCAGATGGCACCTGAATATTTATGAAGGACTCTCCACCTTACCATAAGGCTAAAAAAATATTAACTTTTTTAAAGATAGCAATATCACCCTAATAGACACAAACATAGATTTTTTTTTCAAGTGAATATAATAATTTGGCCACCGACGGTAATTTATCACTTTTTGAAAATGTAATTTTGTAAATTGGCAGCATGCCAATAATTTATATAAGGACGACATCGCAGGCTAATTACGCTGGTATCCTAAAAATATGTCGGAACCTTAATTAAAACTCTTATAAACCAGACGTACCATTGGACGCGAAAATTAAGGCTTAGGGGTGTCACGTTTTTTATAATTTGTTTGTAAAATAACGTAGATGTCGAATGCTTGACACCCTTGCACTTAAAATTTTACACACTTAAAACAACATGATATTATGTTACACTAATACAATGTCTATCCTAGTGTGATACGCGGGGAAAGTCGCTTTTTAGTCAACAAGAAATTTTTATAAGTACTTTAATGAGTAACGACTATAATTATAGTCGTTACTCGATTATAATAATCCATATTATACATTTTGTGGATTTTTTTTTATGAAATAAGGGGGCAAACGAGCAAATGGGTCACCTGACGGAAAGCAACTTCCGTCGCCCATGGACACTAGCAGCATCAGAAGAGCTGCAGGTGCGTTGCCGGACTTTTAAGAGGGAATAGGGTAATAGGGGAGGGTAGGGATGGGAAGAGAAGGGAATAGGGGAGGGAAAGGAAGGGAATAGGGTAGGGGATTGGGCCTCCGGTAAACTCACTCACTCGGCGAAACACAGCGCAAGCGCTGTTTCACGCCGGTTTTCTGTGAGAACGTGGTATTTCTCCGGTCGAGCCGGCCCATTCGTGCCGAAGCATGTCTCTCCCACGTAGTGTTAATCCACAAAATGTATTTAAATATAATAAAGTAAGGACGTCGGTCGTTAAGTTATGACTATGTAAAGAAATAATGGTCAACATGTACATTGTACAATATATTATGAGTGTCCCTGGGAGTCGATTCAGATTTTATTTTCTTTTGTTTTGTTTTAGGCTTTAAGGTAATGAATAGGCTGTATTTCATTCTGAGACACACAAAACCTCCGAAATGTGGTCGTAAATAACTGAGGTTGCGCAACTATTCTCAAATTGCCGAATCCTGTCCGTAGCGGTCATTGATCTCCTGCCAAAAAACTTGTCATAATATTTCTTCGTTTTCTATACAAACTGCGATTGACAATGAAGTGACAGACGTTTCTAGTCTAAGGGCGACATCGTATTTTTCATACTCGATGAGAACTGAGTATGAAGTATATCACTTCAACTCATAAAAAGTTAGAGATTATCATTCTAAGAGTTACCAAGAGGTTTCCTGATTAATCTATAATAGTATGTGTATTTATAAGTGTTCAATTTTTTTCTCAAATTAACTAAATACAGTGCGAGCATTTTTCACAGCTTAGCTCATAGACTAAAAAGGTCAATGACCGCTGGGGACACCTTATTTCATCTTGACTATAGTAAGGACAGCTAGTTCGTATCTAGATAGACTTATTTAGTTTATAAGTCTGAAGATGAGGGTAGTCGACCGTTTCGGCAGCGAAATTGGATATCAAGAATGTATTGAATTGGACATATCGCATCTAAGCGGCAATACGATGACTTATGGAAAATTCCATAGAATCTCGATTTCTTATAGCGGGTTAACATTATTCCAGTCCAGTGATCGAACCCATCGCTGGACTACTGGAATAAAGTAAACGGGCAATGGAATGTACTGGAATGCAATTCAATCATAACTCCGAAATTATCAAATGAAAGAATAAATACTTGGTACAGTCCGAATAATAATGCTTACAAGTTGTCGTAAAAGACGAGAAGTAAAAAAAAACCGGCCAAGTGCGAGTTGGACTCGCCCATGAAGGGTTCCGCAGCAGCAATAAGGTTTATTTTTATGAAATTAAAAGGTTTTTGATTTATTTTTATATTTCAGTTGATTTAATGAAAGTTAAATTAAGTTTACCATTTATCACGTATAAAAAAAACTACTTGCTAGATTTCGTTCAAACCAATTTTCGTTGGTAGTTTTTATAGTAAAGTACATCATATATTTTTTTTAGACTTATCATGCCCCTACTTTAGAAATTAGAGGGGGGGACACACATTTTACCACTTTGGAAGAGTTTCTCTCGCAAACTATTCAGGTTAGAAAAAAATGATATTAGAAACCTCAATATGATTTTTGAAGACCTATCCATAGATATCCCACTCGCATAGGTTAGATGAAAAAAAATTTTTTTTGATTCAGTTGTACCTACATTTTTTAATATTTTTTTTCCATTATTGTATCAAAATCTTAATGCGGTACACAGACTACATCTACTTACCAAATTTCAATAGTATAACTCTTATAGTTTCGGAGAAAAGTGGCTGTGACATACACGGACAGACAGACAGACAGACAGACAGACATGACGAATCTATAAGGGTTCGGTTTTTGCCATTTGGCTATGGAACCCTAAAAACGTAAATTAGCAATACTTGGTGCTAATTATGATGCAGTATCAGGCAAGAAAGAAGGTAGGATCCTTCTTTTCTAGAAGCACTGTATTAGTGTTTCTTTCTTCTTCCAATCTTCTTAATTCCATCATCCACACAGCAGAAGACCCGGTACCTACTGGCATAATTTTGCTATAATATTAAAGAAATACAGTGTGTAACAAAAATAAGTGATAAATACTTTAGGGTGTTCCTTGTAGAGAGTTCACTGTGAAAGTAGCAGCGCTGAAAGACGATTTTTTTTTCACTTTTGTATGGGCAAGGGCCCGAGCGTCACGTGTTTCCCCATACAAAAGTGAAAAAAAAATTTGGTCTTTCAGCGCTGCCACTTTCACAGTAAACTCTCTACAAGGAACACGTACACATCCTAAAGTATTATCACTTATTTTTGTTACACCCTGTATAATAATATTACTTGCAAATAGAATACTAGATGACACCCGCAACTCTAGTATGCCAAAATTTGTATATCGCGTGGGAGCCGTACATTTTTCCGGGATAAAAAGTATCTTATGTCCTTTCGCGGGACTCAAAGTATCTCCATACCTCAGCAAAATCGGTTCAGTGGTTTCAGCGTGAAGGGGTAACAGACAGACAGACACATTTTCGCTTTTATAATTGGAAGTATGGATTATGCCAGCGTTTCCCAACCTGTGGTCCGTGGGCCCCTGGGGTCCGCAAGTATATGTATGGGGGTCCGCGGTGTCATCTCTGGACCATACAGTCCGAATTTTTTTGCTGTTTATTTTATTAAAGTGGTCTGTAAAAACTGTGCTTGATTCCCTAGGGGTCCGTGGCTGAAAAGGTTGGGAAACACTGAAATCTGCTATTGTATAGTACGGTACAGGCCCATCGCCAAAGGAATACGTTATTGATGATGTTTTTGTTCACAGTGTCAAGGGAGAACTCGTGCAAAAACCACATTTCCTCAACGACGCCCATACTCCAAGAGAACACTGAGCTATGCTGCAGAAATGGATGCGGCCAGAAGAAAAATATAAAGGTAGGTTTCTCGCAACGGTTTTTAAGCAACACTAGCGGCCCCGACGGACGTTGTCCCAAATTCAATATATCTAATATATAAAATTCTCGTGTCACAGTGTTTGTGCGCAAACTCCTCCAACACGGCTCAACCGTTTTTAATGAAATTTTGTATGTACATTTGTTAGGCCTGAGAATAGGTTTTTATCTACTTTTTATAATGATACTAGAAATCATTTATATGGCAAAACAACGTTTGCTTGGTCAGCTAGTATATTAAATAATTTTTAGCATTAATCCGCCAAATAAACCTTAGTAAAATATGAGTGAGTGTACACATAGGCATGCGTAACTCACTCATTTTCTTACAGGTTCAGGTTTATTTATTAATACTTACGGAATATTGCTTAAAATAATAATATACTAAATTCTAAGCTATGGATTTCCCGTAAAATCCCGTCCCGTCTTAAATATAAAGTTTAAATTCCTAGTAACTAAATTTTCCTCTCCGTAAGAACATTCATCCGATATTAGAAAACATAACAAAAATATTTGCTAAACTGGCACACGAAAATATTATTTTACGTCAGCTTTCTTTGACGCCCTGGTACTTATAATTTTTGACGAACGCTCTTTGGCGTTAAAAATTGTTGTTTTTATTATTTTTTTTTATCATTCTGCCTAACTTTGTTGGTAACTACTGAAGTTTTGGACTGAGCTAACCTCAGTTTTCATAAAATAAAGCTATGAATCACAAAATAGCAATCTGTTTTACTCACTTATTCCACGGAATATTATGAAAATGATGAGTTATTATGTAGTAGCAAAAAGTGAGTACAAAGAAAGCCCATATTTTTTCTCCTTTATCATAGTTTTTCAAGTAGAAATTATGGCAACTAATTTAATATTAAATAGACCACAGAAAGGACACGGCGGTATGTCATTTAGGACAAAGGATTTTATATTATGTATAGAATAGATAGACAGCGCTCGCAACTTTGTTTTGCCCAAAATCGTGTATCGGGAACGGTACATTTTTTGGGATAAAAACTATCATATTATTTAATTTTCCGGGACTCAAAGTATCTGCATACCAAATTTTATCACAGACGATTCATCAGTTTAAGCGTGATAACAGACAGACGGGCATACATTCGCATTTATAAATTGTGTAAGTATGTATGAACCTACCTTAAATTATGAAGAGACAGAAAAACTAATTATATATGATATTGAATGTACTGTCACTTCTTGGTGGAAATTCATGTTCAATTAAATAATTATACACTTTCCTTGCACTTATTCCACTTTATTTTAATAGATTTATTACAAAATTATTATATACACGACCGGTTTCGAAAAAATCATCATCAGGTGTACTGCAGGTAATTTTAAATTTTTAAAAAATTTTGTAAACAAAAATCGGGTTGTCAGCATCATAAAATTTTTCTACCATTCAGTACAAATTTTTACTAAAAAACAATATTTTCTACCAAAAATCACAAATTAAATTTTAAATGTATTGGAACCTATAAAATTGATAAATTTAAACAATAATTACATTAAATATCATCAAACCAATTAAATGTCCTATAAAAATAATTAATAATATTATAATAAGAATTCATAAAATGTCAATCTTTATATAAGTAAATAATGTCACAAAATAATAAATTGATATAAATCATGTCAAAGTAATGTAAATGTTAGTATAAAATCTCTATTAACTAAATTAAATGTCAAACATAAAATAATGTCCTAAAATAAATTTTAAATGTCCTGTAATAGTACAGAATTTGAGAGGCATGTCTGGTCGTTTAGAAGGTTCCCATATTTCTTGTGTCTGTTTATTTCCAGTGCTTCTAATGCATCCATCTTCCTGCTTTTCGGTATTACATGTAGATTCGATGTTTTTATCGGGATCAAAGTGATGTCCATTGTTATTTAAGTGTTCGGCAAATGTGGATCTATCCGTTTTCTTCTTCCATGCTGTTAGATGTTCTTTGATTCTTGTTTTAAATTTTCTACCTGTTTGGCCTATATATACTCCTCTACATGTATCGCAAGTAAGTTTGTATATACCACTGTTGTCCGCGATATTATATTTCTCTTTATTGTTACATACTAAATTTTTAAGGGAACCTGTGGTGTAAAACGCTACCTTTGTATCCTTCTTTTGCAGAATTCTCTGGAATCTGTAGGATAATTGACCAATGTAAGGAATTTTTACCCATGTTTTTTGTTTTTTGGTAAAAATTTGTACTGAATGGTAGAAAAATTTTATGATGCTGACAACCCGATTTTTGTTTACAAAATTTTTTAAAAATTTAAAATTACCTGCAGTACACCTGATGATGATTTTTTCGAAACCGGTCGTGTATATAATAATTTTGTAATAAATCTATTAAAATAAAGTGGAATAAGTGCAAGGAAAGTGTATAATTATTTAATTGAAACTAATTATAGTCCCTGACTAAATAATTATTAAAAACACAAACACACACACCCACTCAAACACTCACAATACTAACATGAACGGACTTCACTATTTTAAATGTAATTGTCATAATGTTCTACTATTGCTTATAATCCGGAGGCCCTAGTATCCTGAAATATAGGCAACGCCTAGTTTAGGCACCAGTCTCCCACAAAACCTGTGTTTTATTTAGAACTAGATGACGCCCGCAACTCTGTTGCGCTAAAACTCGTTTATCGTGCGGGAACCGTACATTTTTCCGGGACGAAAAGTATCCTATGTCCTTTCCCGTGACTTAAAGTATCTCCATGCCAAATTTCAGAAAAATCGGTTCAGCGGTTCGGGTGTGAAAAGGTAACACACAGACAAACAGACGGACAGACAGATACACTTTCTTCATTAATGTTGTAATTTTGTGGTGAGAAAATAAAGATTTATTATTATGTATAGACTAGCCTGACAAGAACGAAATCGTTCTTGTCAATAAATATTTCAAAACTAACTTCAGTAGCAAACGCTGCAAAATTAGCAACCTGTTGACATTAATTAATAATAAGATTTACGTCACCAGTCCATGGCTCCAGTTAGATCAGGTTAATCAATCATGTCGTTATTTACCCGATAATAACTAAATTCTCTGATTTGATTCTGAAGACGTCAATCTCGCTTTTGGATAACCAGTAAAGCATTCAAATTAGCTAATCAACGGGATTTCAAATTGAATGATGTGTTTGGCTTTATTAACGGCTGCCTTACTAGCAGAATTAGAATCGAATCGAAAATTGAATCAGCTCGATCTCAACAGCTTTTTTAAAATCGTGCTGCGACTCAAAAAAATCAATCTATCAAATCAGCCTATGGACGTCCACTGCTGGACAGCCTCTCTCAATGAACAAATCAAATCAAATAATATTATTCAGTGTTAGTTAAGAACGCCAAGATAGCCGATCTCCTGCTACTCGCATCCAACAGGGACCGAGATGTAAGTCGACCTCCAATTAGGTGGGACGACGATCTCCGTTTAGTTGCGGGCCCATGTTGGCTGCGAGTAACTGCGGCTCAACTTGGAACTAATTCGATCTCAACGGCTTTTCCCACTCCTGACAGCTATACTAGCGCACTATCGTGCTGCGGCTCAATTTGAAACTAATCAGACTCGTAAATCAAAATCGTATCAGTTTCGGGGGGAAGACTGCTGTATTTATTATAACCACAAAAAGACGACCTCACCTTTTGACGACCTTTGTGACTCAGTGGTTGAGCGCGTCGTCAGCGCTCAAGCCGGTGGTCGCGGGTTTGAATACCGTCGACGGAACAAAAAGTTTTTGGTGTTCCTGGGTCATGGATATTTGGATGGATTAAATATTATGTGTATAACAAATAAGCAGCAACGAGTACAATATAACATGTTGTAGGAATATAATATGTGTGGAGGCCACAAAGGAAGATCTTCCGACCGAGCGGGGTGGTATGCTCGGTCAGGCCGGAGCCCACGTGATACATTTCAGCATGATAACAAGCTATTTTTTTGGCCTGAATCAATCTGTTTTATAATAATGATCGAGAGGAGGCTATCAATAGTCATTTTTACAATATTTTGCCATATAACGGCACGGCATATTTTTATAGGGAAACAAAATACTTGCCCACAGTGTGTCTACGCCAAATTATAAAAGCTATCTACGGCTACTATATGCCACTTACGATAGTATAATATTATTGTATTGTAAGTTTTCATCGCAGAAAACACCATCATTGTTAAATTTCTTCATATTATTGTTAAATTTCTCAATGCCTATTTTATTCTAGACCAAATCTAAAATTTTTAAATGAGGCAGCCGAAATGTTATGTACATTTAACTTCGGGTCCTCTCAATAAATTGTGGTCTGTAATATTAAATTTAAATCAATTTGTTTAATTTATGAATTCAGAAGTGGTAGAAGACGGATTACGGCCCATAGAAAATTACCCCACGTCCTACAGCAAAATGATGTACCTAAAAAAATAATAAAATAATAATATAAAAATATGACATACTTCCGAACGCCATCCTTACTGTCTGACATACGAAAAAAATGCTATGAAAATTCTTTCAGACGCAATATAATTAATTTAGTATCTAAACACACTATGACGAATTTCCGCGGCGGAAGTTCGGCATGATTACATCAGCAATGTCAAACGCATACAATATAACGCGACGGAATGTCGGCATAGTGTGTCATCGGTAATTTAAAATACATTGCAGGCGGAATCATGCCGAACTTTCACCGCGGAAATTCGGCATAGTGTGAATAGACACTTAAGAAGCGCTTACACGGGCAATAATTAGACAAGAAAATCAATAAACATTATCAAAGTTCATTGTTCTATTAAAATACATAATTGAAGGTAGTATTTTCAATTAAAGATTTCAAAATTAAGAATATGCATTTGATTTGAAAAATCGCTTAAAAGAAGATCACGTCTTCGTTAAGATATACCGTGAAATATAATGCGCGTATTTCAAATGTTGCATCAAAATACTAGAGTTCAATTTAATAATAATTTAAACATTATAATTAAATAAAACATTAATGCAGTTTCGTTTCATTATTCAATTCAGTTTTCAGTCAAACTACAATATATAGTAAAATATTGTTACGTGCTAGGGATCGAAGGATTTGGAGAGAAAGACCTGCTCTCTCTTGAAGACTTTATTCACTAGCACTAGGTCTAACACAAAGCACTAGGTCCAAAACACTAAGCACTATCACTGTCCTAGGTTGTAGCCAAGTAGTAATCTAATAAATTACTGTCAAAACAGCGGTTTTGACGTATCCATAGAAATATTACAAATGAGAAAGTGCGTTTGTCTGTCTGTCTATGAGTTACCTCTTTACACCTCAACCGTTGAACTGATTTTGATAAAATTTGGTATGGAGATATTTTGAATCCCGGGAAAGGACATAGGATACATTTATCCCGAATTAATGCAAGATTTCGACGCGATAAATGAATTTCTGCATCAACTAGTATGGAAATAAATTTTCGCATTTTAATAGGAAATGGACTGGATCCAAAAAAAAAACTTAATATCATGTAATTTTTCGTTTAAATTTTATTTTGTATATTTTGTGTTAGTGCCTTGAATAAAATCCAAATAAAATCAAATATAAATCACCTTAAATGATAAACGGAAAACGCAAGTCAAAATGTCAAGATAACGAATGTCAACCTAAAACTGGCCAAACAACCCCAAAAATACGTCAGTTAAATTAGGGACAAGAAATTAAATTCTGGAATATCTTATTTCTGACTCATTCCCTTCTCCATCATAAATGAATTCCACAATTCAACACTGATATTTAATGAATCTTTCAAAAGTTCTCGAAAACACTGCGTAGTTACAATATACTTTTTGATTTTACCTTTATTACAACTTATATTCTTTTTCAAAACAATGTTTGCCGGGTCAGCTAGTCTTCTTATAAGGAATCAGGAGCTCCGTTCAGCAACGGAACCTTCGGAAGCCCTATACCATGGGATATGTCCTGGGATATGTGCAAATCTTACTTTTTGGTGGCATATTATGTTAATTTTAGTTTAAAAAGGGAAAATTACTCTAATGTTTTTGTTGTAAAGGAGTTCCGTCGATACCTCCTGATCCCGAAATCATTATCAAGTCACAGTTTTTGTAAACATGGTATCAAATTCGGGTTAACAATTTATACAACAAAAAAATAATTTTGAAAATCTGACCACATCACTGACAGTAAAGTTAACATTAACTCCTCTTTTTTTGGAAGTCGGTTAAAAAAATATATCTTATATGTTGACCAGGGATATAAGGTATCACCATGCCAAATTTTATTGAAATCGGTCCAGCGGATTCAGAGATTAGCCTGTACAAACAGACAAACAGACAAACAGACAAACAGACAGAGAAATAACATTTTCAAAAACAGTTGAAATGTGTTCTACTACTCTTCTAACATGCCCCTGACTCGTTTTTTCAAGTTTATTTTCAATGTACAAAAATTTAACCTCTTCGATTTTATTATAAGTATAGATTTATTCAGTTTTCACGTATACGAGTACGCACAAGTACAATTCACATGAGTAAGTACTAAGCTCTTTCCTGTGGACATTTAAAAAATAAAAAAAATATGTGTGGCACTCGGGGACTGCCGCGGCAAAGCTATTGCATAGCATTTTTTATCAACTTATGCAATTATAATTCGCATATGTCTAGTCGCACGCACACAAACACCGTACAGAGACGATGCACGGTAACGCCGCACAACCGGCACAGCCGCGGTGCGGAGTCGGAGTAAGGGGTGTTAGGTTTATTTTCGTTACAGAATTTCTTGATTCGGTCGCTGCGCTCAAAGCCCGTAATAAAAGCTATGCAATAACTTAATGACCAAAAATGAAACTTGTTACCAATAACAATTTAATAATGTTAATTTTTATTTTTGTATCGTAATTATTTAGATTGTATTTTTTTATATCAGTGGTTCTTAACCGGTGGTCCGCGGACCACTGGTGGTCCCTGGAGGCATTCCAAGTGGTCCGCGTAGCCATCCTAATAATATGTGAGAATTCAGAAGTTAGTAAAGATATATAGTTGGTATGCACTATGCAGTCACAAAAATCACATTAAATTAAAATCTGTAACTTTAAAATTTTTGCCAAATAAAAAAAAATGTGCTAATTATAAAGTTGTGCTTGTTTTCTTTATCAAACAGCCCTAAGTTTAGGTAAACCAACTAGGTGGTCCCCGGCTAGACAAACATATAATGGTCCCTCGTGACTAAAAGGTTAAGAACCACTGTTTTATTATTATTGAACTTATCTTAGCATTTGTATTACTGCTTATTTTGTACTAATATAATATGCAAGAGTGTCAGTATATAACCTCAAGTTATACTTAAGCATAATATGTTACGAAAATGATGACAGGAAATAACATGATATATTTATTTTATATTTTTTAAATTAACTACACCGGTACCTTACATTTTTCCGGGAGATTACAGAACTAAATTATCTTCCACTTTTATTATTTATCTACCATTCTACCATTTGCAGTTTAGTGGTCTAAGCATGAAAAGGTAACACTTTGTCTCTTAACATTTATAGTATGGATTCTGTTTTAATTAGTTCGTATCTACGTTACATTGTGGCTCGTAACTAGAGCTTAGTTGATAGTACCGATGAAGTGTAATAGATATCGATATCAAAGGTTAAGACTATTATGTTCAATATTACATACTACGTAAACAAACACTCAAGGAAAATACCTTGAAGATGTCTGTTGGTAATGGAGAAATTCAATGATGGGAGTGACAGACATCAAAAAAGTTGTTTACCTAAGCCTACATATTATTAACAAGCTTTAGATAATAACATTATTGCCATATTCATAATACTAGAGATCGCCCAATGGTCGAAATTCGACCTCAATTAAAAAAATATATTATAAGTTTCAAATGTCAACGCTTTTCTATTGATATTATACAGGGTGCACTTAAACCTGCCTGCCAAAATTTTTTTAGGGCTTAGATATCATTAGGAGAGTCCATTAAACCAAAAAAATAGGGTGTTAATTTTTTTACAATAACATATTTTATCCCAACATTATTTGGTGTAAAATGGTCACTTCCTATTAACTACGTAATATGGCGACAGCTAGTCTATCGCGCGGTAGATTCAGTCGGCCAAACCGGCTATAGGGGTAAAGCGGGGGTGACGTGGGGGGTGGGAGGTGCGGGCGGCGGTCCCGAATCCCTCCGCCCGCGCCGTAAGCCGTTAGTCAACTCGAGCGCATCGTTGCATAAAGATCACGTAATTATTTTGTTTGTCACCGCCCCCCCGCGCTCGTAATAATTAGTGTCTGTGACAATGTACTCTTGGATTATGGACAGTTCGCAATACCTGCACACGCCTCGCCAGCCTCGAAGACCTAAAATCGCGTATCGAACGTGCCTCTGATGAGGTCAAAAGTGACAGAGTTGTGCAGTGCAACTTAAAGACAATATTGTGCAAAAACGCGCTAGACTCTGCTTAGAGTTGTATTCTGTGGCTGAGCGAAACGGATTGCAGTTTGAACAATAATTTTTAAGGTACTGTTATGTGTAGACAAGATAAATTATGTTAATAAGATTTAGAGGTGGGTGGTTTTAATTTCTAATTAGTTGTATCTACATAAGTTGATTGAATTTTTTAAATACGCCTTAATGCAAAGGATGTGGTTTAGATTTATTATAAATTTCTAAAGAGCTTATTGTTCGTAATTAAAAAGTTGTAATTTTTCCATTCTTTTGATGTGTATCAATTAATTTTATTCTAAACGTACCTACGTCCTTTACATTTTGACGGTCCTAAGCCCGTCAAAGTATGAAGGGAAAATTCGCAACTTATGATAATAGCAAGAAGTCAATGAAATACGTTTAAGCGGGAGGGCGGGGCGGACCGCGCATGGCGCATGTGTCCATATTTTGTGGTGTTTGGTAGGATAACTTTCGGAAGCTATTTCTCAACATTTTAGTACTGAGTGATTATAAAAGAAAAAATACGTGTATTTTTATTTTTAACAAGGATAAATATATCCAAATTTGGCAGGAAAGTTAAATTGCACCCTGTATTGTCAAAATATTGACATTATTATTTTTTAGACATAATTCCTGCGACAGTCTCAGATTAATAATGTCAAATGATGATAGACTGGCCGTGTAATAATTGTCTAATTTAAGATACAATAAAAAAAAAACTAAATCTTTTTTAACTTGACAACAGACTTCAACCATAAATAAAAGAGTACAATTCTTGTGTCAAATCAAAATCTCCTAGTGTGTGTGTTGTAGTGTGTATAATGTTTTATTTGTTAAAAAATGTATGATAAAAGCATAATTTCAAAACAATATTAGCTCAATGCACTCCTTCACCATATAAACTATAACTATGCAAAATTTCAATTACCTACGTGTCCGCATTTTTCGTCAAAATGGATCCAAAGTATTTCGCTCGAGTATTAATATATAGATATTCTATAAATAATTGATCAATTATTGGTACTGTCTAGTAGTAGAAGCGGCGTATTTTGTAGCGATAACGACGTTATGGCTCCTTACCGTTCAGCTCTCGACATTAATTTCTCCGTAGAGTGTCTACAGCGTAGATCTGCTACGCTGCCGTAGCCGCGCTACGCCGTAGAAGCTGTTTACTTCGGGTCAATTTACAGGCAGTGATGAGGCAATTTGATACATTTAAGGGTGCGTTTCCACTGACGCGGAGCGGGGCGGAGAGGAGCTTAGCGGTGACGAATTGACCAATCACCATGCTCGAAATCTTCGCTCCGCTTCAATGAAACAGCACGATTGGTCAATTCGGGCACCGCTAAGCTCCTCTCCGCCCCACTCCGCGTCAGTGGAAACCCACCCTAAGTGTCGGTAATTCTGACCAGAGGTGGCGTTAGGCGCGGGCGATGTGAGCCACCGTTTAACACCTCGCACCCCAGGATTTTTTCTAGGATTTACGAGTTTTAATACACAGAGAAGGAATTTTTTGATACTCAAATTTTTAAAACTAAAAATTAGAGTATCAAAAAATTCCTTCTCTAGAAAATCAGTATTCATACGTCATTCATCGGGGAGCCTCGTAAAATATATCTTACCCACATCAAATTTTAGTTTTGCCGCGCCACTGTTTCCGACAACGTAAAAGTCCTCCAACAAAATAAAATAATAAAACATAACTTCAAAGCTTTCTGCAAAATGTGGCTTTCCAAATGTGACGCTAAGCTTTTCTGTATGCTGTTTCAGTAAAAATATAACACAACCTCACGTCGTATTACGACAGGAAAATCCATGCACACGTTTTATGGCACTTCCCTCTAGAACATAAGTTTTATGCGGTCATTAAGTTTACACTTTATAGTAAAATCGTGACAAAAATTCCTACTAGCATGATCCTATCTCTATCAATTTAAATTTTAATGTTGATTTCTTTCTTGTGTCTTAACACATAATCAATAATAATTATGAAACTTATTACATATATTCAGACGTATTAGGAGTAATATACTTATTTTATCTTAAAAAAAAAACATACTAAGCCTACTTTAACATTATCTAAACTTATACTTACCTCTCACAAAGATAAAATAATTGTTTGAGTGCCTGACTAGGCTGCAAAACGACTGGGCTAATATTAATCAAAGAAGTAATATAAAGCAGACGGGATCCTTACTTTTCTCGTGGCTTTATCCGCAAAAATAGAGCACCATGGAGACATTTTTCGGGAAAAGTGCCGGATCCCGGAAATAGCTGATGTGAAGTGACATTTTGCGTAACACTCACAATATACGCAAAACCGTATACCGTAACCTACTTGGTCCAACATACAATTTGCACTGTAAAGGTGCCGGTTGGCAGCGGGCGACATGAAGCACCGCAGACGACGTGTGGCAGCGACCCTACTGGTTTCTTTGTATTTCTATGAATAAGTGTCGCTAGCTTCGTGTCGCTAGCTGCGCAGGGTATTTCATAGAAATACATACAAACCAGTAGTGTCGCTGCCACACGTCGTCTGCGGTTGCTTCATGTCGCCCGCTGGCAACCGGCACCTTTATATTACTCACTAGGTGATCCAAAAAAGGATGTTTTGCTGTATATGCTTGAGAGCCTAAGAAAAAATTGCGAAGCAGACTTTGTGTTTGTCACGTCGTCCTCAAAAACTTCGATAAGCGCGATTTAGGCTGGCCACATACTGACGTTTTCCATATTCGATTTCATAATGTAGAATTGCGATTTGGAATTCCGTGAGACTAGGATCAACACTTTTATTCTTTGTTTCTGTTTTATTCACGCGGGAATGCGCCGGCTTGCACTTGGAACGTACGTGCGGAATTCGTTCCATTCGGAAAAAAAAATGAACGTGTGCGCCAGTTAATGTATTTTCTACTGGTTTCATGCATTCGAATTCCCGAATAGGGAACACAAATTCGGTAATCGAATACGGAAAACGTGTGTATGCGGCCAGGAAAACATGTTATAAAACTATGCCAAAACTTAAAAAATGGGAATACTTCACCATTGTACAGAAAAATTTGTGATGACGTAACCTTACCGCTTTTGCCAATATAAACTCCATATTCAAGACAACATCTGTCGGGCCTGCTTTTCTAATAATAAAGTCGAGTTACTTATACATTATTTTTTTTCTTTTACAGGAAACTGAGAATAAACTGGAGGTGCCAAAACCGACCAACGGCTGCTTATACTCCGATCTAGAATTCCGACACGTTGTGCGCTCAACACATATCGACAAAAGCATTGAGGCCAAGCGAAAGGTAAGAACACCTGTTTTTTTTTAAGTGCTCCTATTCATACTAATATTATAAATGCGAAAATGTTTTTGTCTGTCTGCCTGTTACCTCATCACGTCCAAACCGATGCATCGATTTTGCTGTTTGGTATGGAGATACTTTGAGACCCGGGAAGGACATAGGATACTTTTTATCCCGGAAGAATGTGCGGTTCCCGCGTGAAAATGAATTGACAAATGAATTTTGGCGCAACGGAATTACGGACTTCATCTAGTAAAATATAAACTGTAAGCTACAAAGTACTTTCAAAACCTTATTTTTAAATCACTTAGAAATAAAAGTAACAGAGTATGCGGTATACATGTCTTTTCTATTTTTGACAATTGCTTTTAATAACTTACTTTGAATTGCGCTTTTTAATAAAATAAAATAATTCCTCAAAATGACGGTATATCTATATAAGTTTGTTTTTCAGGTAATCCGGATGTTGTTCGTCATCATTCTGGAGTTTTTCATCTGCTGGACACCTCTTCACGTTATCAACACTGTGAGTTCATAAAATTAGATACAAGTTTTGTCACTTAATACAGGATGTAACAAAACAAAATGATGATACTACTACTAGGGTGTGTAACTCTGCATGTATTTATTGTGTAGAGTTCATCGTGAAAGTAGCAGCACTGAAAGGCTTACTTTTGACTTTTACGGTTGTATGAGAAATGCCCCAACGTTATGAATTTGACAAAAAATTGAAATAGTTACACTTTCAGCGGTTCTTCTTTCACAGTAAACTCTATATATTTGAGGGACACATGCACACCGTAAAATATTATCGCATGTTTTGTTACATTTCTGTGTAAAGTTTTCTGACTTTCCTTCTATACTATTTGCATTTGTAGTACTTTACGTCTTAAGAATAATTTCCAATAGGTTAGACACAAACATCAGATGCCAGCGGTCATTGACTTACTACTCTAGGGGTGACGTGCAAAATTGATAATTGCTTTACAAAGGCACGGTCTATTATAAATTCATCGGAATACCTCACGGCCAAATTTAGAATAATAATCTGCAACCTTTTACGAGTTTCAAACAATTTACTGCATATTTAGCTCTAACCGTTAAGGTACAAGTTGGAACCGAGCGACACGCTACAACTGCAGATTCATGTAGCGGGCTTCCAACTTGTACCTTTATGCAAAATATGATATCGACCCAAGAGTCAAGACTAAAAACATCTGTCACTTCATGATAAAATAACAAGTCAAGTTTCTTGACAGAGGTTTAATAACCGCTGTCAAATGGTATCATTGCATAAACTATAACAAACGCACATCGCCTTGACATAACCCAACCAAATAATTTCGGCTTCTATCTGCCTATGAATAAATTTATGTAATGGTTCATGATGTCTGATCCATCGCGAAGAGAAAAAGTAAATAAAGTCGCATATTGAAAACATTTGTTAGCTCGACGTAATCTAATTCTGTAGTAAAACGTCAAGAATACTTACATCATGTTGTACAAATAGGCCTTTAGGGATATTAGAGGCTGCTTTCCAAGCGCCATATTTTATTTAAAATGACTTCTGTGTAATAGAATGATTGCATTATTCAAGTCTTGCCAGAAATCTCTTTATTAATATATTATATTGAGGTGAAGCGTATAATATTCCTTCGTTTTCTACATTGTACAGAATTCCATTCTGATTATCTTGTTTAATTGAATTATTTACCTCGGTAAATCCTCTTTAAAATCTCACCAAATATTATAATAATATTTCCTTATACCTTGGTTAGTTTACTCTAGTTATAGTTTGCTTCAATATCGTTACAAATGAAATACACCTGAATTTACTAAATACAACAAAATATCCAAATTCGCACTTATCTTACTCATAAGTATCTTGAAAATACTTGAAAATAGTTCACTACTTGAAAGTAGTAAACTTATTAGTTAATAGTGAAATACTGAAATTTGCTCATTAATTTTCAAAATCATGTTGCGATAAAAACTTCATAATCTATTTATTAATGTAAATTTATTTTTAACCCGGCATCTGCCTGGTAGAAAATAGGGACAACAACTGCATGGTGGGTTATGACCCCCATTTTAAACCGTTGTTGATTTTTACCATTTCAATGACATTTTGAGCAAATTTATGTATTATTTAAATAATAGTTCCTAAAATTAAATATTTTGGAGACACAATAAAAAAAAGTTACATAAAGATCGGTTTTACGTATTTAAAAAGACAGTATAACATTTAAAACCAAAAAATGTACACCTCGAAACTTATTGATAAATAAACAAAAAAATGACTAATTCACACTTAGTTTTTTACTTTTTGAAATGACAAGCGTGAGACCTTAAAATAAGAATTATAAAGAATCTTAGTTTTAGTCACTATGAGCACTGTCATCCACGCAACCACCACTGAAATAAATTGCATGTTTCGGGCAGATGAAATTTTTGTATCTTGAGAGGTATGTGTACGGGTAGTATTCCTGTCAAAAAAATTCAGTCTATAATGTAATAAGTAATGTCGTTAATGTAATAAGTAATAAATAATGTCGAGAAATTTTAGTAGGGGGCTCTTCTAATGTTTTTACTGCTAACAACCTTATCCTTTTGCGCATATATCTTATAATAATAATGTTTTTTCGCCTATGGATACAAATAAATAAACGAAATAATCAAATAATTAACTGAACATCATTGGCACGAAATATCATCATGGAATGCATAGTTGGGTCATATTTACCCTTTTGTATATTTGACCACGTCTATCATCCTATCCAGATGCACACCGTCTAAGTTGACATAAGTAACAAGAGTGGCAGCGCACTAACTGCAGCTACTGAGTAGCGTGGTAACGTTACACTAATATTTTCTGAAATACCCGCATTTTAAAACATCACGGGTAATTATGACCCAACCTAGCAGACGCTGGGTTAACTAATAATATAATCAATAAATTAGGAACATCGAAATAATTAAGATTTGGTATATAAAGTTTGTTTCATGTTGTATATCTTCAACAAATCCGCTTGAAAGTCTTCACCCACTCGGACACTAACTTGTCCTTCTGGGAAAAACCTACTCGAGAAAGTCACTTCTCCTTCACCACAAAATAGTTCTACAGAACTGGAGTCCACATAAATTGTCCATTTTAGTAAAGATCCAGAAGGCTTCCACATTGTTCTCCTAACGCCGTCGTTACCTCCTCGATCCAGCGTTACTGTCGCATTACTTATGTCAAAAGTAAGGGTAACATGTTTCACCTGTTTCTGTGTTTCTATATACAGAACAAATTTTTTTGTTGCAGTAGCAATAACCGTAATCTCTGCAGCATTATTATTTAGTTTGATGGCAGTATTGCCATTCGTTTTTCCAGTATGTATTAGTTTACCTCGAGCGTTTTTAATCTCCCTAACAGGTTTTTGAATTATTAAACCACTAGGTGACAGTGTCAGTATTCTTGGTATTGTCATGTGCCCATTAAATCCTTGATCTTGTTCAGGATAGTTCATTTCCCACATATCAAACCACGCTACCATAATTCTCTCTTCTTTCTTATTTATCATGGTTTGAGTAGCATAAAAGTCATGTCCGTTATCAATTTCTCTAAATTTATAAGCTATAGTAAATTTGTATGTTACATAGTCAAATTTTCCTACTAGATATCCAGTTTGATAAAGGTTTCTATATTTATCTCCTTGAGGCTTCACGCCTTGTGGTGAAAAAAGCAAGACAAATAGACCGTTCAATTCAAAAAAATCAGGACACTCCCACATATATCCTAGATCGCCGTGTGATTCTGCCAAAACACCTACATTCTTCCAATTAATTTTGTCATCGGAAGCGTACAGAAGTACTCTTCCAAGTGTATTGTTATTAAAAGAATTCCCTAGAACCATAAAATAAGTTCCATTATGTTTCCAAACTTTAGGATCTCGTATATCGGGAACATCAAACGATGATTTTACTATTGGGTTATTTTCATGTTTGGTGAAATTAATCCCATTAGCACTGATGGCTAAAGCTTGGCATTGAACGTGATTAGGATTAGCGGAAACATCAATATTACCTGTGTAGAATAAATACATATTATTGTTTTCAACAATGGCACTGCCACTAAACACTCCATCTTTATCATAGGTTTTATCAGGAGACATAGCTATACCAAGATCTTCCCAATGGAAAAAATCCTTACTTCTAGCATGACCCCAGTGAACGTTGCCTTGATTGTGGCTATTGAATGGGTTGTATTGATAAAATAGATGATAATAATTGTTATAACTTGAGAAACCGTTGGGATCATTCATCCATCCTCTCGGTGGAGCCAAGTGGTATAGAGGGTAGAATTTTACTTTCGCCTCGCCGCCCAAACTGTAACAAAGAAAAAATAGGTTAGCAATAGTATTCATTTCAAATAATAATAATCTTAGATATATTTTTTTGCAAATGCGAATCATGTGATGTAAACACAGTGAGTATGAAACTTTATATTTGCTGTTCAATAAGTTTAAGATTTTTATAATTATTCACTATAAAAACTTTAATTACTAAGCAAACATCGGGTAAATGTAATCTTCATTCGGTCAACCCTCTCGCTGCCGGGACTATCGCTCACATCAGAGTGATCGATGGGCCAAAACAAAGCCTCCGCAAACAAAGGCTCTACTATAAAACAATTGTTCTCCAAACACCGACCATATCATGTCTCTCCCTTTTCTTTTTTTTGTACCTTGGTTTTCAAAAGCTATTTACAGCTCACGTTATTTAAAGGTTCGATCTCTTTTGCGTTGTTCTTAACCGACTTCCAAAAAGGAGGAGGTTATATGTTTTTTTTGTATGTTCAACGATTACTCCGCCGTTTGTAAACCGATTTTCAAAATTTTTATTTTGTTATATTAGGTTTCACTCTTATTTGGTCCCATTTTCACAAAAGTGGTGATCTGATGATGGGATCCATGAGTAATCGAGGGAACTCCTCAAAATTTATATGGAAACATATTATGGTGATTTTGGTTTAATGAGAAGTATCCTAAGTATATGCTATCAAAACGCAAGATTTTGCACCAAGGTATACTATGAGCCAAAGATAGTAAGAGAACTCCGGATTACTTATAGATACAACTTTGGGGGTTTAGGTGCTGTTTTAAGAACTGACAGCATATGCAACTATGCAAATTACATTCATCATCATCACCATCATCATTACCACGTCAGGGTCACCAATGTCACATGGTTGTATATAGATACAATATGCCCCCACAACACCATAATAATGAAGACGTGAGTGGAAGAATCGAACAAGTAACATTTCGTAACATACGGACAATAACTCATTTTTTCCCTAATTATTTTAATAAAACTTGTAACTAATCTACTTCATAACCTAGCTAATATATCTGGCTACACATATAATTCATAGTTTTTCTATTTAAAATAATTTTTTCGGCCTTAAAGCCTCCATTTAAGCAAAAAAACGGGAAGTTTTTTCATGTTACTTACCTTATTCTTCCTCTCACGTCTTGAATTATATCATCACGTTATGTCCTTATTATTGGTACTTTTCATAGCGATTTTAATAAAAATATAACGTTGTTTCAAAATAAATGATTCAAGTTCTAAGCGACTTATGTACCAGAAAATTGAATATAACAAATTCAAATTTAACTCCAGAGTGTAAGGCACACATTTGACATTACTTCTGAGATTCGAAAGAAAAAATAGAAGTAAGTTGCTTCGATACTACACTAGTATAAATTGAACCCTTAGTCGTGCACTATTATGTATTCTGTGCCTTAGTATGAAAATACTTACATAGGAAAACAATCTACATCGTAATAGGAATAAGAAACACAATCGCATAAAATTATACAATTGTGTTTCTTATTCCTATTTTTATCAGTAAAAAAATACTTCGTACTTTTATGTATTTTTATTTATTTACACGATTTTGCTCCTTATATACAGCTGAAATTCCTATGCAAGTTTATACAATTTTAATCTGATAGATTACCTAGCACGTGTTCACTGTTCACTTCGATTTTTTTAATGTATTGTTTAAAATTATCTACCTGATATTTGTGAGTGTGACTCTTAACAAATTGTAATAAAATACGTAGAATATACGCGATGGTTTACTAGGTAACTAAAAAGAGTGAAATTATTATTTTTAACAAAAAATTAAAACCGACTTCCAAGGTAAAAACAATAATAACATCCTTATAATATGAACCAAAAAGTATTAAATAATTTTTCCTATCTAATAGTGCCTTTTTCCGAATTCGGCTAAACCTCAACTATTTCGGTACTCAATCTTCATAATTTTGAAGTCGGTGCCAGTTCCAAAAGTTTCAAATATTATATCAGAGAACTGACGATTCAGCTATCTGGTACCGTCTTCAAAATGATGAAGATTGAGTACAGAAATAGTTGAGGTTTAGCCGAATTCGGAAAAAGGCACTATTAGATAGGAAAAATTATTAAATACTTTTTAGTTCATATGCTTACGTGCTAGGGTTCAAAGGATTTGGAAAGAAAGACCCGCTGACTCTTGTGAAGACTTTATTCACTAGCACTGGTAGTTCCACTGGGTCTAACACCAAGCACTAGGTCCAAAAAACTAAGCACTGTCACTGTCCTAGGTCGTAGCTAAGTCGTAGGTTTCACTGGTTCACTCACTATTGATCACTTGTTTTCACTCCAAAGTCGCCTTGACGATCGCTCGAACTGAACTGAATTGTCGGCCCGGCTCCCTGCAACTATTTATATGGGCCGAGGCGAGCCCTAGACTGTACGAGAACATTCCTTTCCCGAATGAACAAGATTTGCGTTAACAAGTATGGAATATTTCTGGAGGCCTAACGCCATCTTGTATCGAATAGCGGATTTACGCTGTCTGCGTTAATCCGAGTAGTTCCACTGGTTTGACGCTAGATGGCACTGTGTCCGTATCCGTGACAATATTATAAGGATGTTATTATGTAGGGTTATGTACGCCATAAACGCTACGGTTTACCGGAGAGGTCTACCTGCGCAGGTATTCCTGGGTAGACCGGAACGTATTCCCACAAAATAGACCTGTGCAGTTTTTTAGGCCTGCGCAGTCGACGGGAACAAAATCGAAAATCAATTCTTTCGACTGACACCTGCGCAGGCATACCTGCACAGGCGGCCTCTCCGGTAAACCGTAGCGTGTATGGCGTACATTATTAGTTTTTCAAAAACCCTCTTTTTACAAAACGAAAAAATTGTCAAAGCTGTCATTTTATATTTATCGAAGCCTGTTCCATTGACCATTTAATTTTCATTTCATTTAAAAATCTCTTAGGTATCGACCCGGTTTTTAATCCAATAATTGATAATAATCAATTTATCTAATAATAATTTATTCTATTAGCGTGTCTTTTTGAGTAGAAAAGTAAAAACATAAAATATAATTTTTATTTCCGACACAAGACGAATTTTCATTTAAATTTCCCCCAAACCGAATATTTTTTGCAGGTATTTTCTAACTTTTCCTTGAACAGTTTACTCGGGCAAAATTTTGGTATTGTGTAATGTAAATATTTCGTTTTATCGAAGTTAAATTGCGCAGAATATATTATATTATGTATTCATCTGGTTTAATCTGCGATTCGATTGAATGACCAGCGCATTCATTGAATGACTAAAGGACAACTCGTCAAGACGTTGACTGTGACATTTAACGTTTTGACTTAATGTCATAATATAGTGAAGTCGTCAAATGGGATGCTATTTTTTAGGGTTCCGTATCCAAAGGGTAAAAACGGGACCCTATTACTGAGACTTCGATGTCTGTCCGTCTGTCTGTCTGTCTGTCTCCAGGCTGTAACTCAAGAACGGTAATAGCTAGAGAGTTGAAATTTTCACAGATTATATATTTCTGTTAGGGGCTCCCATACAACAAACGTGATTTTTCAAACATTTTTTTGCCCGGTATCAATAATGACAATAGGTAGGCCCCTGAAATGTTCACAAAATACTCAGCTGTTTTTATACTTTAATAATTAATAATAAAATTTAAATAAAATAATTAGTAAAGGGGGCTGCCATACAAAAACACTTTTTTACTATTTTTGCTCTATTATGGTACGGAACCCTTCGTGCGCGAGTCCAACTCGCATTTGGCCGATTTTTTTTAAGTAGCCGCTAACGGGGTAGTAATAGGTAAATCGACGCTGTCATATTATTTTATTACAAATAAAGCACATTAAAGGACATCAGGCATTCTGGTCTCAGAAAATGCGCGGCCAGGACTAAAAATATAATATTTCCAATAGCTAGGCCATAATTAAGAAATTTAAAAAAAATATGGACTTGACCCTGTAACTGCATTTTCTGAGTAATTATTTAATTAGGAAAAAATATTAGAAGCATTACATTTAAAGGGGTCTTACTGGGAAATGACCCCTTACCCCGTACTACCTCTTTCCTAGTACGATGCCATTTCCAGTACGACCCCTTTCCCAGTAAGACCCCTTTAAATGTAATGCTTTTAATATTTTTTCCTAAATAAATAATTATTCAGAAAATGCAGTTATAGGATTAAGTCCATATATATTTTTAAGTTCTTTATATGGCCTAGCTATTTTAAATAATCCTAGGTCTGGCCGCGCAGCTTTTTTTTTTTAGACCAACATTGTATGGTAAATTGCCTGATGTCCTTTAATCGACAAAATATCTACACAGTGCTATCAGCTATGCGAGCTGTTTGACGCCATATTTGTTTTAGTGACTACTAGCGCTGCAGTGGGAAAAAAGTGAAATACGTTCAAATATTACCTGACTGATTTCATGTCCGCTATCTTCAAAGGGCTAATCGCTAACTAGTTGGACGTTGAGCGATGATCGTTCAATAGACGTACGGCCGAGTCATTCAATTGAATGGCGTCATTCAATGAATGCGCTAGTCATTCAATCGAATCTCAGATTGAACCAGATGACTGCGACATATACACTACCGAGATATGAAATTAATGCAAAATTATTCTATTTTGGGAAATTTAATTTGTGCTTCCCTAATACTTACTACCTATTCTTACATTCGGGTTTTTATTTATTTATTTTATTTATTTATTCTTTATATACAATTTTTTAAAACTAGCTAAATATACACAATACGTTAATAGAGTACATAGGTGTACTTATCTCTAGAAGAGATCTCTGCCAGCAGACCTACAACAAGACATTGAGAAATGTAGAGACGTTACAGATAGTACAAAAGAGAATAATTAAAACTTAATAAAACTAAACATGCACTAAAAAATAAGTTACATAATATATTCAAATACTTAGTCTTACAAAGTCTGCAATTATAAACATCTCTATTTAATATTTATATAGTCTTTCACTAACATATTTATATTTTTAAATCGAGGATTTTCATATTGACTGATGTCTGTTAAGTTTCATAAGTTTATCATTTCCAATCATACCTATTTTCTTTACAGATTTACCTCTTTTACCCCGAAGAGTTGTACCAGTATATTGGCCCCAGAGGTATCGTCTCGCTGCAGCTGTTGGCCTACTGCTCCTCTTGCTGCAACCCCATCACGTATTGCTTCATGAACAGGAAATTTAGACAGGCATTCATCACACTGTTCAAGAATTGCAGACTGTTCAGGTATGAGTTTTTTTGTCGTTTAAAATGTCCGATACTTTAGGGTGAAGCCAAACGAGCGTAATTTTGTGGGTCGTGACTCGTGAGTCGTAGAATTTCGGTCGCGTAAATTATTTTTCATACAAATCATACCTCACAAAATTACGCTCGTGTGAATCAAACAGGACTTTTGTATGAAACTGAATGCAGCAGAATTTCTGTCAGCCGAAATTCTACGACTCACAACTCACAAATTACGCTCGTTTGGCTTCACCCTTAGAGTGTTCGTGTAATTGATATATGTTTACACAATTATTGAAAATATTTGAAACCCCAACGACGCGATTTAAAAACCAAAAATATTGAGATTAACATTTCTTGTATTAATTTGACAAGGGATACTAAATAGATGTGTTAAAAACGATTCCAAAGCTAATATTAGAGCTGTGGTATTTCTGTCACTGAAAATTGCCGATCTAGTTCCCTTTTACCAAATAATCTGACATGAGAAATGTGAAGTATACGTTTAAGCTCGCCATGTAATGGGAACATAAAATTCTATTACGAGTTGTGTTTATCGACGAGGGTCGTGACATGAGAACGAGCGAGAATAATGTAATTCCCTACTGCCGACTCATTTAAATTGACTTGTGTGGCAAATATTTTCCAAATTATCCTGGGGCTTGTAAGTCGTAAAACCGATGTATCTAATAATAATATACTAATAATAATAATAATATACTCGATGCGCGATGGTGTAATAGTTTAAGATGTAGAGTTTAAAGCTATGGTAGTGCAAGTGCCTCATCTCTTTGTTACCGTGGGAGAGCCATGCTTCGGCATGAATGGGCCGGCACGACCGGAGAAATACCACGGTCTCCCAGAAAACCGGCGTGGAACAGCGCTTGCGCTGTGTTTCACCGAGTGAGTGAGTTTACCGGAGGCCCAATCCTCTACCCTTATTCCCTTCCCTACCCTCCCCTACCCTATTACCCCATTACATCTTAAAAGGCCGGAAACGCACCTGCAGCTCTTCTGATGTTGCGAGTGTCCATGGGCGACGGAAGTTGCTTTCCATCAAGTGACCCGTTTGCTCGTTTGCCCCTTATTTTATAAAAAAAATCTCTGACTTTTCGTTTTAGATTACCCGTACCCCCAGGTTACGAAACTTCAGAAACGGTAGGGCCCTTAAGTATTGCGCATACACTTGGGCAATAAACTATTTCCTGTAATGCTGATTTAATTGTATCGTTCTCAGCGCGGAAGCTATTATAAGTACTATAATCAATTCTCATATAATAAATTCGAAAAAATGTCTGTTGTCAAACCGCTGAACCGATTTTGCTGAAATTTGGTATGGAGGTACTTTTAGTCCCGATAAAGGACATAGGATACTTTTACGCCGGAAAAATGTGTGGCTCCCGCGCGATTAACAAATTTTGGCTCAACAACATTGCGTCATCTGGTAAGCAATAAAATTATTCCTGCTTAGCTGGCTTGGTTCTAATTTTTTTGACCGCAACCGCCACCTGAATCGACGTAGAAGCTTATACTTTATAATTAAACTTACTTAAGTTCATAACAATTGGTGTTCATTTCAGTGCTATTCTCGAAACTTTTTAAACAAAAAATCCTATATATTATGTACAATTTAGGTACTTACATTCATGTAGATGCAGACAGATAACATAACAAAACTTTGTCGCTAGCGTACTATTTGGAACTTTCAATATTGCGAAAACGTTATATAATAACGATATTATTTTAGGACAAGGCTTTTTCGTAGTCAGTGTAGCCTTTTTCATTTAAACCTTAGCGCTGTTAGGATGCCTTCACATTAAGTCGCGAGTACTGCGGCTGCCGCGTGGCTGCCGCAGTACTCGCGACTTAAGGGCCTTCCCCTACGGAGATTCCGTAATTTACGGTATTTAGAGCCTTATAAACTCATAATTTGAAAGCTACAAAGTTATAATAAAAATACAGCAATAATCTTCAGTATAATAACATTCCCGTTTTAAATTTTCTATTTTTGTTTATTATACTGATAATATTAGCTTCCAAAGTAATACCAATTTATTAAAATTGAAGCATACTTTCAGCATCTCCCTAGTATTTACAAATTACATTTATTTTAAAAACACGACAATAGACAATTTCATTAACTACATATTTCCCGTTTAAAATATTTTTTTGAGCAATTTTGAACTAAGATAAGTAAAAAAAATAGGATTTTTGTGCGATCTCGGCAACGCGTCAAATGTATGGTAAAGGTCGTTTGCTCGGGGGATGGCTTAAATGTGAAGGCAGCCTAAGGGCGCATATTTTTGACCTTTTATGACATTTCAACTGTAACCGTTGTTGCCATCGTGCTGAAATACTAATTACTAATTATTAAATGGATGACTAATTATTATAATGATACTATCTGATCCGCCAAACGTTGTTTTACCATATATATGATGTGGGGAATATTATGCTTGAGCCCACTGCTATCATTTCAGACGTTGTCATGTAGATGCAGTGATATTCTATGTTACTAACGTAACTAGATTGGCAGTTTACGACAGCAACGCGTTGCCATTTCGAAGATCCCTGCAGGCATATCTGACTTACATAATAACATAATGCCATAATGACTTGACATCGTCTTTTGAACGATCAAGTGGTTACGCATTTCTGAGAATCGTTTGTAAGACGTTGCTACTCTAGTATTTTAGAAACTCATTGTGTAGATGTTGCTAAAATCACGACGATCTCACAAAATTCGATAGATATGATTCAAGACTGTGCGTTGTCATTTCAAGAATAAAAAAATAGATGTTGGTTGTCAGTGATGTTGGTCGATTCTCGTACTCAAAAGCACCCAAAATTTCAACACAAACGATTAACGATCTAGCCGTATCAGAGGAGTTTGGTAACACCGCGTTACGAGAATTTTATTCATACTTATTTAATATTATAAATGTGAAAGTGTGTGTCTGTCTGTCTGTCTGTTACCTCTTTACGCCCAAACCGCTGAACCGATTTTGCTGAAAGGTATGGAGATACTTTTGAGTCCCGGGAAAGGACATAGGATAATTTTAACCCGGAAAAATGTACGGTTGCCGCGCGATAAACGAATTTAGGCGCAACGGAGTTGCGGGCGTCATCTAGTTTTAAAATAAGTATTTAATTGCAACGACGATGACAGATAAATGTCTAAAATGGAGGGACATATCAAGAACCGCGTGCATTCTAACTTCATAGAGCAGGATCTAGGTGGAGTCGAGTATGAAAAATATGAGGCGGTCCTCATTCTCATTCATTCTTGATAGAGCATGCGCTGGGTAGAGTCGAGTTTGCGAAATATGAGAACCGCATTCTGCGAATGGGGTGGAAATCAGAAAAGCATGCAGATTATGATTCTGAATGATTCTAGGAGTTATATTGGCTTTTTTTGCTCTAATTTTTCTTTTGTTAAAATGGATCAATAGGACACTTGGCTACAATCAGAACATAATCTGCAGTCTTTTTGAGTTCCTCATTCACAGAATGCGGTCCTCACATTTCACAAACTCGACTCTACCCAGCGCATGCTCTATCAAGGCCAAACCCAATCCGCAATCAAATGTATCTTTATTAGCTCAACTGTTGGTGGCCTGAATGTATCCAAACAGTCGTAAATTTTATGCTAGTTACGAACTGCGCGTTTATTGACGAAAACAAATCAAGACTATGAAGGATGAGATGAGCATTGTTGGATTTATCGTTGTTGAGGAACAACATGCAATAGATATCTGAAATATATCCGTGAGTAAACAAATAAAGTTATTTATTAAACTTCGGGGCGTGTGGAGTTGAGCAAGTACTCATTCGCGGTTCCTTATAGAGGTAAGACTAGCTACACTTTTTCCACCCTAATAGCGAGTTTATAAACTGAATTGCATTACAGTGCCCGTTTACATTTTTTCAATAGCTATCCAGCGCTAGTTTGGATCACTGGATTAGAATAATGTAAACCAGCCATAAAGGATACCAAGGAAATATCAATTATATACTCGACCTACTTCTGTCAATGTTACCAACACGGTGGAAATTGATGTGATAATGATGACGAATTATGAATTTTCGGTCTGATTAAGGCCCGGCCGCATATATACGTTTTCTGTATTCGGTAATCCAAATGCATGAAATCAGTTATAGAAAATACATTTAAGAGTCTCCCAGACAGATTCGGCCGGCGGTGGCGGTGGCGGTCATTTGAATGGCTTGGCCGCGTGGCCGCGTGTGTCTGTGTCGTTCCTAGAACTCTCAAGTCATGCAACTGACTGCCACCGCTACGAGTACCGCCACCGCAGGCCGCGTCTGTCTGGGATACGCTTAACTGCCACACACGTTCGTTTTTCTCCGTACGGAACGAATTCCGCTCGTAATATGTTTCAATGTGCAAGACGGCGGGTTCGCGCTTCAAAAAAACGAACGTTTGCGCTAGTCTCACAGAATTCCGAATACGGAAAACTAATTCGGAAATCGAATGCCAAAAACGTGCGTTTGCGGTCAGCCTAATTAGTTTGGTCCGACCCAGATTCAGAAATCTGCTGCAATATTGGTCAACGATTCGCGAGTCAACGTTCACCGATAGCCGCATAAGTTTTCAGATCCGAAATACTAACGGATATCTTCTTTTTGAATATCTATTAAAAACAGCAGCTTCAAAATCCGTTGTGTATTTTAAGGATCTAAAGCAGTTATCATGAATGGGAAATTGAATATATAAGATTATTTCTTAAAATATATGAATATATGACAGTAATTAACAACATAATTGGGTTTCTTAAAAAACAAAGAAACGACAGTGTTATTAAATTAAATTAACAATCGTCTAAATAAATAAATAAATGCTTTCTAATCCATTAGGCCATTTTTTATTTTCATAGATTATGTAGAACACAAGTATAAATCAAATCTAAATGGCGGCAGAATTCAAATAAAGAAATATTTTTTTCTTTACAGATATATATTATTGTTGTACAAAAACAGTGCAGGTACTAGTTTGATATGTCTTGAAAGGCGTGAAAAGTTTTCCACTATTTAATCGCTAATTTTGAACAACATAATTTTTGTACCCTATATAATTTTATTTGCGGCCCGCGACACCAAGACTATAACGTGCTTGTAGCCCGTATAAAAAAAGGTTGAGTATCGCTGATCTATAGCATATTTATAGTTAACTTTGTCTTGTACTATGTCGTGATAAAGATAAATAAACACACTCCATTTGATCCTGGAACTGTTGATAAAATAAGGCCTCCACGAGTACGAACATGATTAAACATTTCTCTCACGTAATAGTCAAGTCTCTGGGGTTGAGCCAATGAGTAGACTTCTGTCATATACACTTTAAGGCCTAACACACTTAGGGCCTTTAGAGCGTGGCTCTAGACTTGGAGGTCGTGGGTTCGATTCCCGCGTTGGAATCATGCTATTTTCAAGTTTGGTTAGGATAATGCAGGCTGATCACCTGATTGTCTGACAAGTACATCCATGCGTCTGATGGGCATGTAAAAAGTCGGTCCTGCGCCTGATCGCCAGTCATGTCGGTCGTCCGTCCCACTGGGTTATGAGAGTAAAGGAATCTCTTGTATACTGCGCACAAACTTGGACACTATAAAATTACTCCTACCTAACTGGCCTGGTTTCAATGAATACGGCCACCGTCATCGAAACCGGTATGGGGGTATTATTATATTACGATCATGTTTAACTAGCTGTAAACACGCGTTGGAAACATTGCGTATCCGCCGCATGTCCGTGACGTCCACGGTGACAGCGCTCTTTCCTAATTCCTAAGGCTGGATTTATATGCGTCCGCCCTAACGCGCGGCTACGTCGCGAAATGACAGGCAAAATTTATAATATAGTATATATGCGCGACCTCGCCACTATCAAAACAAATAGCTGCATACATTTGCTTGTGATATCGCGGTGTAGCGGCCAAACCGCGCGTTCGCACCCCTGTACTTAATTTTTCACAATGCTACGGAACCCTTTTTCCGACTCGCACTTGGCATTTTTTCACCAAGCACAGTTTGCAAAGGCGGTATGAGAATGAGCCACTCAGGGCTAAGTTAATATATTATGTTGTATATATTACAACATAACATATTATCTAGCATTATATTGCTTAAAGCATATACTGCAGCTAAAACTGCTCCCTTATTGTGTTGTTGTGAGGAAATAAAATATGGTCTACATTACCCTAGAAAATAAATGGATGACCTTGTGAAAAGCTGCAACAGGGGCGAGTGATTTATTTTATCACTAGATGACGCCCGCAACAACGTTGCGGAAATATTCGTTTATTGAGCGGGAATCGTATATTTTTCCGGTATAAAAAGTATTTTATGTTCTTTCCCGGGACTTAAAGTATCTCCATACCAAGTGTCAGAAAAATCGGTCATGCTGTTTGGGCGTGAAGAGGTAACAGACAGACACACTTTGGCATTTATAATAATATAAGTGTCTAAACACAGTCCCCCTTACTAATAAAAACTTCTTACACATCCGTGTAACGCATGAATAGTTAAACACGGTGGTTGTGTTTACACAGGGTTTATACAGAACTCTACTACCCAAGGAGCACAACTTACTGCATAAGATCTTCGGAGCTAATCCGATTATTTCCAAAGACGCCAAGCTCAAGGACTAGAACGTCCTCTGCAGACCTAGAGCAGGCACTCTGCAGCCAAATAGGCACAACTTTTGTAACCCTACGTTCCATTGGAACTCCAGAATAGTGGCACTACGTTGATATATGAGCTTCAACTATTTGTCAGCACCACTCTGACCCTCTTGCGGCGCCTATAGCGTAAGGGAAGCTACAAAGCAGAGTAAGTAAACAAAATATGATCATTCACCGGCCTCAGTCACATTTTTTATTATCACGTGTGCATTACGAAATCAGCCATTATTAAAATACAAATAAAATAACTAATCAGTGAAGTGAAGTGTTTTTCAACAATGTGACTTATTTTAAAAACGCAGGTATGTCTATCGTCTATATAGTTGATATTATTGGAGTATTTTTAACGCGCCTTCATAACTACCTCAAAATATCGTAAAATATGGAAAATGTAAATATTTACATAGTATTTTAGAATACCCCGTTAACGATATAGCAACCACATGGTTGAGTTAAATAATATTTTGTGATGTTCTGGTTCCATATTTAGATGCATTTTATTATAAATTGTGATAAAAACCTTTAATTTAGTTCAATAATTGTCTTGTTAAAATGGCGTCACAAGAAGCAGCTACATGATCCTTAATAGTTCCTTACTGCGGGTCTGAGCGTTAATCTTATCCCCCTAATAGCACCCATGCATAATCTAGCAGTCATAATAATCTACCGCCATGTTTTTAGCGTCAAGTCCAGAAAGCGCCATCTCCTGCGCCACGTTGGAAACGCTGCGCTGGCGACGGCAGCGGTGTGCCACCGGACGATGGAATTTTATAAAAAAACCAACCCAAGAATAAGCAAAACCCTCAATTATAATTTTTTTTTCAATATAATACACCATACGGTTAAGAAAGTTGTTTTTTTTCACCATCTCTCTTTGTCAGAGCGCCATCTTTCTGCGCAACCTGGAACCTTTTGGTAACCATATGCCCCATGAGTCGATCGGCGGTCGGTTTTATGTTAAAAACTAGATTGTAACTACATATCGTCGTGGCGCAACGGCATAACCTATGAGAAGCACGCTAGAGTGCCTAGGATCGATTCCAGTCGGACGGAACAAATATTTTTAAATTTTATAATTTTATATTTTATTTGATTTCCTCATTTGTTTTTAATATGTTTTTAATATTTTAATATTACGATATATTTACTATGTAAAGTTACGATATGACAAAAAAGAAGTACCGAGCTCCCCTACGTACTAAATACTAATAATAATATTGTGAATAAAATTTAAAAATACGTCAAATTATTTGTATTTTACTTATTGATGCATATTAAAATAAGTATAAGTAGCATTTTAGTTGAAAACCATACTACCAAATTACGATTATAATTTTTATAAACTTTATAATGCACTTTGTTGCGATATCCACCCATTCTTTGTTTATTCTTCCATTTTCTTATTTAATATATATATTAGGTTCAGGTTTTGCGACCCCTAGTGGTATTTTCAGTCTTAAAGAGTAACGGAAGCATTAGTAGAACTAAAAACAGCTTCAAGATTCCCTAAAGCGCCATAGTACAGTTAAAAGTTACAACGTTGGCTGTTTTTATCACTAATGTGCTAGTTGGGTAATAATCAAATGATAATGACATTTATGACTTGTGTAACTAAAATCGTGTTATATACCATAGACTGTAGACTCAAAGGAAAACGTTCAGGAATTAAGTAACACGCTATCTGATGTTCGGGTGTTGATGATAAAAATTGATATAAACGTTATGTTTTTATGAACCTGGTAATTATAATTGGACACAAGATTGATATTTAAACATTTTTAGTTAATATTAATCAGTAGAGTACGTGAATTTTGTAAATAATATTATAATGTTCTACTATGACATTTACTTTCAAAGTTTTTGAACGCAACGCTAATGTCAAAGTTAATAAAATTTGAAATTGTCAAAATATTATTTTTTCACTTATGACGTGTTAGGGGCGCGTTCCACTAAGCGCTCAAACGCTGAAAATACTCCTTCAGCCGTTTCACATGTCGACCGCGATTGTTGTGATCGTGGCAAAAGCGTCACTCATGACGTATATTTTCGCTAATGCAAAGCTAAAAACGACCCATCTTAAAGGTGGGTCGAAGTGGACGTTTTAATAAAACCGCCATCTTTTTATATAGAAAATAAGCGGTATAATTTAAATTTTAAAAATTATAATAAAACAATAATAATAAAGTTAGTAAAATAAGAGGTAAAAGAGGAATAAGAATGACAATGATAATATTAAAACTAGATAAATATACATAATTTATAAAATAAATGTAACAATAAATAATTATGATTTAAGAGGAAAATAAAACTATAAGATAATATCTTGAAAAAAGGCTATAAAAACGAGAAACTATTGAAAGCCGTTCCTAGACAAAAACAATATAAAATGCGATAAAATTATAATTTGAAATGAACGCTAGAAACTCTCAATAATCCATTCCACTTGAGTTTGTATCATTGACGCGATTTGTATCATGCGAGTGGACCGTCAAAAACCACGGTCGTGACTCGTGAGCGTTATCGTTGTAGGTGCTTAGTGGAACGCACCCTAAATAAAACGATCGCGATGTATGTTATATTTCGTTTACATTGAAAATCTATTTCATTCAATTGATTAAAGAAATAAAACATATTAAATAGTTCTTTTTATGTTTCTTTGCTAATAACATGGTAGAAATCAGCAAACGCACTCAAAACTACATATTCAAAATAAAATATAATCAGCTGATCTATTGAAAATCCGCCGTCTTGATCTTATTCGCACTCTATACAAGGGTGATGCCTTGTGTAAGCGTTGGGTAAATTTGTATGGAAGTTACAACAGCATTATACAGGCCATATGTCAAAAAAAATATTATTAGTAGAAAAAAAATTACGCAGCCTCTAAACACCTGTGTAACTTTTTATTAGTAAGAGGGAGTAAGTCGAATTTCCACGGCGGCCTGCAATGTATTTTAAATTACCGATGACACACCATGAATTTCGAATAAATTCCGTCGCGTTAGATTGTATGCATTTGACATTGCTGACGTAATCATGCGGAATTTCCGCCGCGGAACTTCGGCATGGTGCGTTTAGACACTAAGTATGGGTAACACGGAAACTGTTAAAATGTGATTATGGTTGTTGCACTTTCGCCACATTGTTGTTTTGCCAATATTTTCAAAATCCAAACAGTAACCCTGATCTGTGTCTGACATATTGTAACTTTTACAATGTGCCAGTCATGGCAGACCTTGTATAGCTTCTCGCTGTGTAAAGATTTTCATCGAGCAAATCTTATTTTGCTACAAGTACATTAAATATATATTTTAATGTATAAGACAAGTCATTAATTGTTTTATTATAAAATTTAGTAAATACTATATTGCCTATATATTAAATTGTAGATCGTAGATCCATAACTGTATGCCTCACTCAGAGACATTTAGATTATATCACTTTAATTCCATGAAGATTTTGACATAATATTCATTATCATCTATCAAACCCTTCATTAAATTAAAGTTTAGTAATCATTTATTGTGTCGGAGTTCAGCCGTTAAACTTCATACTCGAAAATTCTTGCGAGATCCGCAAATTGTAGCGAACGGAAATATTATTCTAGTTTTTGTGGCAACGTAATATTTGAAGACATGGGTGGATGAATTAAGGGAGCGACTAACCCTAAATTGTCGATTTTATAATTCATTTTCATACTTGAAAATAAGCGCCGAATTGTTTCATTTTCTAAACATAGATACTACATTATATTTCCAAAAATTTGATCTGATCAAAAACACGATATCTTAAAGTTTTCTCGATAGAAAAAATCACAAAGATGCATCTAATTTTCACGAATTTTTCATATATTGCCATAACCGTGCATTAAACTAAGTTAATATTTTAACACATTGTATAAAATTCTATTCATTGAGATACTGACCTGGTGGAATTTTAATACCTCGATCGTGGGAATAGCAGACACAATAGATATTCAATTGTTATGCGGCACCCGGGTGCCGCTTGGGGCTTGATGGGTTAAAATGTTGTATATTTATCGAGCTATTAAGAAAAAACGAACTTGGCGATGATTCAGCGTCGTCCTTTTTCACCTGGCATATGAAAGACGGGCGTGAGTGTAAAGAGAGAAGGACGATGTTTGATTTTTTGCGTTAGTCGCCCTCTTAAGTAATTAACAATTTCAAAACTGACGTTTTTTTTGCAAAAACGGAGGCTTTAAGACGGGGAAAATTATGTGAAATCAGAAAATATAGATTCTATGTATGGCTAGATATATTAGCATTGATGATTAAGTAAGTCACGAAATATAAGGGAAATTTTGAGTAATTACTCTTTTGTTGTCAAATGTTAGTTACCCACTATATCCAGTCATTTCATTTATACAATAATCTGGTGAGGATCTCTAAGCCTAAACCCATTAATTGGCCGGTGGATCTCGCTAAGGGCCCTAGTCCCTATACACTTACACCCCACTTCATCAGGTAGATTATCTTTTATTATTATCTTCGACCCTTTATAGAATAAATATAATCTACATAAGATGGTTAGACCCTTTATTACAGAGGGACTAACGCAAATAGTTACGTCGACCTTTAGCATTCAAAGAAAAAAGAATTACCGTTTTTAGTTTAGTTTAAAATAAATTTAAGATGTTGGAAAAAATATTGGTTCAGATTGCCAGCCCTCCCGGCAAGAAACAATAATATGTCAAAATAAAATGTACAGTAGGAGTGAGGAAGAAGTGAAAGGAATAGAAAAGCTGTCAGATTATTGGGATTAACTTAGTTAATCTGTCACTTTGGTTTCCATACCGTAGATATGTAGATATTACTCATATTATAAATGAGAAGTTGTTTGTCTTTTTCTTCAGGCTAAGGGTCAATTCAGACTGTATCACAACGCGTAGATGCATTTCTAAATTTGTATGAATTTGACAGATTTCAATTGCGTGAGACGTCTTGCAAATCTGTCAAATCCATATTATAGAAGTGCATCTACGCGTCGCGTTGCGGTCTGAATTGACCGTAAACTGCTGAGCCGTTATTTGTATATGACTTTGAGTCGTACGAATGGACATTGGACATTTAAAATAGTTTTTAACCCGGAAAAAAGCACACATGTAGAGCGAACACCACTTCTAGATTTTAAGCTGTTGCAGATAATATTTTAATCTAGATGAAAAATTAGCAATAAATGATAGTTTTTACGACAAACCAGTTAAAAAGAGCGTCAGAATTATATAAATATATTTATCGAAGAAACTTGTAACAGCTTATAAATTTTCTTTGAACCATTAAAAGTGAGCTGCAACCAAAGAGGTGAGCTGTCTAAGTAACATTTAAGTAGCATAAAGTTCTGTATAAAACATGAGTCTGATACCCGCCATCTCCAGTTATTCTAACCTACTTCACAAAGAAATCAGATAAGATTTAAGAAATTTCATCACTTATTAAAAATAAAATATAAATTATTTCTTAATGATATTATAGTTTACTCTGAAAATTAGGGCCGCGCCACACAGGAATGGCAGCGGCGCGGCGAGCACTTTCAGTGTCATATGATTTTAAACTTTATCTTCACTATTGTAATACATAGTATCGCTTGAATGTCTAGCGGCCGCCGGCGGTTGCGATTTCTCAAGCGATACTATGTATTACAATAATGAAGATAAAGTTTAAAATCATATTATGACACTGAACGTGCTCGCCGCGCCGCTGCCATTCCGGTGTGGCGCGGCCCTTATGGTTGAGGTTTTTGTTTTTTTTTTTATCATAACTAGATGACACCCGTAACTCCGTTGCCACAATCCGATTATCGCGCGGGAACCGTACATTTTTCCGGGATAAAAAGTATTCTATGTCCTTGACCGTGGCTCAAAGTATCTCTATACCAAATTTCAGCAAAATCGGTTAAGCGGTTTGGGCATGAAGAGGTAACAGACAGTTCACACTTTCGCATTTATAATACTTATAATGTAATAATAATAATATTATTATATATCAATATATCATAAAACCTAGCAATATTTTACTACTATATTTCGCGTTGTTTGGTACTTGTCATCTATAATAAACGCAAGAAAACCACAGAATTTTTGATTCATTTTTATTATTATTTGCCTTTATCAAAAAGGCTTTTCCTTTTGACCTTTTTGGGATTACAATATGCTTACGTAAAAATGTTTGACCCGAAATTCATAAAGTTTTGGGAGTGAAATAATATTAATACCTACATGTCTTTTTAACGGTACGTTGAGTAACTTAATTTGAATTATGTAAAAAGTTTAGAAGGTGGGCGCGTTATTAAGGATTCTAACAAACTTACGAAAAATGTTTGAATACCTACAATTACTTCAGGCGAAAGTTCTAGTGATCGGAAATATATAAAGTTTCACTAGTTCCCTTCGTATCCGGCCTTTAGAAAATATTTTAAATTGTATCTCAATGTGTTATTATCATAATTGAAGACATAAGTGGGTGAAGTGGGTACAAACAATTTGGAAATAGACGTTTTTTTTTTTTGCATAAATAGAGCATCCATTAGGATTAGGATCTGGAAAATCATTTGAAATCAAAAAATGTGGATTCTATGTATAGCTAGATATTAGCTAGATGATGAAGTAAGTTACAGGGTTTGTTCAAATTTTATGGGAAAAAATGAGTTATTGCTCCTATGTTGTAAAAATATATTAGCTACCCACTTTATCCACTCATGTCTTCATTCGTCATTAAGGGTTAATTCATCAACGCGACACGTAGATGCATTTCTAAATTTGTATGGATTTGACAGATTTGCAAGACATCTCACGCAATTGAAATCTGTCAATTCAGTACAAATTAAGAAATGCGTCTACGCGTCGCGTTGCAGTTTAAATTAACCCTAAGGGTTAAATCAGACCGCAATGCGACGCGTAGATGCATTTCTGAATTTGTATGGATTTGACAGATTTGCAAGATGTCCCACGCAATAGGCTATTTGACAGTATGAAAAATTTTGTGATTATTTGCTTTAAACGCATAAAATGAGGGTTCTTTATGTGATTTACATGAGTTTTGATAAAAAATAATAACACTTTATATATCGAAAATCACAAAAATATATTTGGCTTTTTGTTCCTCGCGCCACTTATTGGGAAACGATCCGGATTGGCTAATGTCATGATGACGTCATAGGCGCTTAAACTCGTCTACACCACAGATTAAAATATATATTGGCCGTGTTCTTCGGCACAATTTTTGGCGCATGCGCCACAAATCCGTCTATTGCGCATGTCAACATCATGTCATGCCATGGCAACGCCAACAAATACGTTGTTTACGACTTGACCAAGTAACCAAGCAACTTGTTGTTGGCGTTCCATTGGTTGGCATTGGTTTACACGCTTGTGACGTCACTTACAAGGCGCGACGCCATATTGCTGAATAAAGCGTTTTGGCCGCTTATTTGAATTTTGAATTTTTATATGCATGTTTCTTACGAAATGTGTATTTTAAAATAAAAATAAAAAATACTTTCGGTGAACTTCTTAATCGCCACCAAGTAATTCAAGATATAAATTAAAAATCTGTCAAATACCCTATTGAGATCTGTCAAATCAGTACTTAGAAATGCATCTACGCGTGACGTTGCGGTCTGAATTGACCCTAAGGATTAATTCAGACCGCAACGCGACGCATAGATGCATTTCAAAATTTCTTTGAATTTGACAGATTTACAAGATGTTTCATTCAATTGTAATCTGTCAATGCAGTACAAATTTAGAAATGCATCTACATTCTACGCGTCGCGTTACGGTCTGAAAGGTATATGCACTCGAATTTAGGTTTACTCGCCCGGGTATGCTGAGATAAATCACGGAGAAAGGATGCTGATGAGAAAAACATCGGCTTTATGTATATTTATCCCTCGTTCCTTACCGAGCATAATAGATGCAGATTTCAATGGATTTGAATAATAAAATTACAACACAAAATTACTTCCAATAAAGGACTATGGGGAAAAACTTAAATCGTTTGAGAGGATTTTCCGCAATTTAAATTCATACAGATCGTTTTAGGATTGCCGCAGCACTTTTACGTCCTTTATGTTCATAAAAATATATGGATGGGTTTTTGCTTTGATGTTAACCCAAATCCATACTAATATTACATACACGAAAGTGTGTCCGTCTGTCTTTCTGTTACCTCGTGACACCTAAACCGCTGAACCAATTTTGCTGAAATTTGGTATGGAGATATTTTGAGTTCCGCGAAAGGACATAGTATACTTTTTATCCCGAAAAAATGTACGTTTCCCGCGCGATAAAAGAATTTTGGCGCAACGGAGTGTCTTCTTGTGTAGAATAATAATATTTTGGAAATTAGCAATAATTCTTGTTTCATAATTTTATTTCTTTTAGAAAAAAGCTGTTTGACAGATTAACTAGTTTGTACTAAAAAGCTGGAATTTTTCCACACGCGTTCCTATTATAATGAAAGCATCCACTAAAAAGGATTTTACTTTCCAATTCTATGTGGGTTAAATAAAAATATGCTGGGAATATGCTGGGAAATGCTATTGTATGAATGCAGTGCTGGGAAAAGCTGGTATAAGTTTATCATATTATTATGTCAGGATTAAGTATTTCATTGTTATTCAGTTTACAGAAGTTTTCGGAAAAAAACGATTAAGCTACGCCCTACCCGTAAAATCACGCATTTTGCCCCTATAACTTCTCCTAGGTTTTTAGTTAATTTTGCCATTTTTAATGACGTCATTAATTTTGCAAAGGACAAATAACTATTTTTAATGTATGTAACGATAACTAATATTACTAATGGCCGGTTTACATTATTACAATCCTGTAGCAATCCAAAAAATAATGGATTGGATTGGAATAATGTAAGCCCGCTGTGCTTCAAGTTGGCAGTATAATAAACACGACAAAATCCGTTGACGAAGCGTACTTTGCCTTTCAATAAAAACCTCTTTCAAACAATCTCACTTCATGTGCAGGATTGAATGTAAAAACGGAGGAAGGACTTATCATAGTCAATGTTAAAATAAAGAAACAGATCCCCTAGCCAAGACGTTTTCTTTATTGTTTCTTTATAGAATCGCTAATTAAATTGTATGGAATTGACATGACATGTGTCTGTATTTTATCTCTTCACGCCCAAACCGCTGAACCGATTTTCCCGAAATTTGGTGTGGAGATACTTTGAATCCCGTGAAAGTACATAAAATAATACTTTGTGTCCCGGAAAATGTACGGTTCTCGCGTGATATAATAACTAGCTGTGCCCCGCGGTGTTACCCGCGAGTTAAGTGATATAATATAATAAAAGACTATGAAAAGTACCAATAATAGAGTCAAAACGGGACGATACATGGTTCTATAATGGTTTATGGTAGTGATGATGATGATGATGAATGTAATTTGCATAGTAGCATATGCTTTCCGTTATTAAAACATCGTCGAAACTCCCAAACTTGTATCTATAAAGAGTTAGGAGTTCTCTCAGCACCTTTCGATACCTTGGTGCAAAATCTTGCTTGTTGGTAGCATATGCTTAGAATACTTCTCACGAAACCGAAGTCACCACATGTTTCCATATAAATTTTGAGGAGTTCCCTCGATTTCTTATGGATCCCTTCATCAGGTCACCACTTTTATGAATATGGTACCAAATTGGGATGATAACACCTATACACCAAAAGAAATTTTTTGAAAATCGGTTCACAAACAGCGGAGTAATCGTTGAACATAAAAAAAACGAACATAACCCCTCCTCCATTTTGAAAGTCGGTTAAAATTGTAGCCTATGTGTTATTCTGATGTATAAACTATATTATTGTAAAATTTCATTAAAATCCGTTCAGTAGTTTTTGCGTGAAAGAGTAAAAAACATCCATACATTCATACATACATACATCCAAACTTTCGCCTTTATAATATTAGTAGGAAGTAGGATTTTGGCGCAACGGAGTTGTGGGCGTCATAGCTAACCTATTAATAAATCTATTGTATTCCACATTGTTAACCGTGATATTTTTTACAACTAGATATCGTCCGCAACTCCGTTGCGCCAAAACTCGTTTATCGCGCGGTAACCGTACATTTTTCTGGGATAAAAAGTATCCTATGTCCTTTCCCGGGACTCAAAGTGTCTCCATGCTAAAGGACAATGACAGGGTTTGGACCAAGTGCTGCCCAGTAATCAGACTAATTAAAGTTAGATCCTAGCATAAAATTACACACAAAAAAAAATTATTAAAAAAAATCATCCCTGGAACAAGTAGTAAAATCATGATTTCTAATTAATTATTTAATGTTTGTTAATCTCGTTTTTGCTACTTTGTTTGACGTGTTTTTGCCCCGAATGTTAAAATAAACAATTGTTGCTTATAAAAAAAATGGTTTCGCGTCGTTGGTGTTGACTTTTGATCCTCCTTTTTTAGGATAATTCATCGTTTGATTATTATGCGGGAGGCTTTGCCCCCGCATAAGAATCATAAGAATCATTAGTTGAAGGGATGGAAAGTAACATAGGCTACTTTTGTTCTTGGAAAAACATCATGTTTCCAAAGGAAATTTTCGTATTTTACGCGATTTTCGAATTCCACGCGAGCGAAGCCGCGGGCAAAAGCTAGTATTATTTTAAATACATGTCTATTATTGTTAAATATTTTTTTTACAAAATAAATAATTTAAAAAAAATATTTTTTTTTCTTTTGATCCCAGGGATAGATCTTGAAGCGCCTTAGATCACAGATAAGTATTGGCCTAAAGAACATAATGCGCTATAACTGCATTCTGGGCAGCACTTGGTCCAACTTCCATACAAAAACTAGCAATGTCCTTTCAGCAAAATCGGTTCAGCGGTTTGGGCGTGAAGAGGTAACAGACAGACAGACACACTTTCGCATTTATAATATTAGTATGGATATGGATATATTTAACATTTTACTGACAGGAAGTAACCAAAAAGCCACCTACCATTAGTCCCAGTGAAATGTTTTTTTTTTCAGTCAACAAACACGGATTATTTGTTTACAAAACAAAGAGCATTTTCGAAACAATACGCGTGCTGTTTTCCAAAACCAAAACGTGAAACTGAATCATTATTTATTCAAGAATACCTAGCAACAGCACACAAAAACATAAAAATAAATATTCGATGAGTTACAACGATTATGTCAAACGTTTCCTGAGGCTAGGGGCAAAAAATTATCTAACACGCTAGCTATATCATAGCTTTAAAAACACGTCATAATATTACAATGCTCGACACAAGGATCGTAGGCTGACCTGACCGGACTCGTTTTGAGTGTGCGTGCACGAGGCCAGCCAGGTCGGTGCGGTCTGCTTCCTTACTCTCGACTCAATCGAGAAACGAATCAACTGAGGGGCTAGTGCGAGTTTTATTCGATCATACGCATCGAGCGCGTAAACGCGAATTTATATGGGATCAAAGCAGCGCCATCTACCGGCTAACGTGGATACTGCTTTGATCCCATACAAATTAGCGTTTACGCGCTCGATGCGTATGATCGAATAAAACTCGCACTAACCCCTCTGATTCGTTTCTCGATTGAGTCGGGAGTCGGGACTCGATCTCAATGTTTTTGGTATGGCAGTACCACTACACTCTTGTCTGACCAGTTTAAGCGCGACCCTCGTAGCATGATTTTAGTATGCTACGAGGGCTGCGCTTAAACTGATGAAACTATAGAGCCCGATCGTGCGATAGCTCTAATATTTGTAACTCAAAATCGATATCACAATGACCACATTGCAATATCGATATTGATTAGAGTTTTCTCAGAGTACGGATCATGATCTAAGCTGAAAATTCGACATCATCATGATCATTAATTAATACTTTGAACCCGCGAAAAACTTTGGACCACTTTTTACGATAAATGCGGAAACGTAGGAGCATGAAATTTCGCACAGAAATAGTTTATAAGGAGAAGGAGTGCATCGAACCAGTATTGTTTTAAAATTGTGCTTTTTTCATACATTTTTTTAATAAATAAAACATTACACACTACAATGTGCACACTACCGTCTTTTTGAATGACAAGCCTATACACACGAATTATACTCTTTGGTTTATGGTTGATCAGATAGAAACAAGCCGCATCCGATGAAAACGTCCGATTATTTTTTTCCAGCTTTACTGTATAATTTGTTTTAAATATCGCTTCAATTAATAATATCCTTACGAATATACCACTATATCATTGCGAGCTAATAGAGTTCAAATTCATAATTTAAATTATTATTGGTCGAATTTCGACCATTGGGCGACCTCTAGTCTAATTAAATTCGTAATAATTACCGCATTAGTTTCGGGAATAGGGCCCCAGTCCTAGCGGTTTCGATTACATCTTTGTATATGGGGCCTTAAGGTATTCTTCGGATGACTACTTAGGCTAATTGGGTCGCATATAAGATATGAGTTGGACTATCGAATGTCAAGAGCACGCGCAAAGGGTAACCTAACCTGACTACCACATAATATTATGTTTTGCTTTAAAATCGTTTGGGTGGTTTCTGAAGTTTCTTGACACGAGTTCATCTTTTTAATAGCGCTTTCATTAGGCTAAAATCAAAGAAGGAAAGAATTCAAAACATTAACCAATAAAAACACTTTTGAATATATTATGTTACTTATAAGCTTTGGTAAATGATGAATTAACGTTTATAATATATTTTTTGTTCTTTTAACTTGAAGATAATAATATTCTATCAAATACTCAGTTATTTAACTCTGGCAAACCAATCTAAGCTATTTAAATAAATTCAACTCTTTTAGAAGTCTATGAAACTATGAAATCTTAACTCCTAAGTCCTAAAGTAAAAGCTTGTGGCAATGTAGGCATGTCAATATTTATAAGGCTGGCATTGTCGTTTTCGACACAAGCTTTAAAGAAAGAAAAAAATTTTGTGAATCTAGGCACTTAGATTAAGGCTCAACTCACACTTCAACGCGCGTAGATGCGCGTTTCCATACTCTCATAGCAGAAATTTGTACTTAGACAGTAGAACAATAGAGATGAATATAATATTGACGACCTCCGTGGCTCAATTGGTTGAGTGTGTGGCAGCTCAAGCCGGGGGTCGCGGGTTCGAATCCCGCCGACGGAACAAAAAGTTTTCAATGTTCCCGGGTCTGGATGTGTATTAAATATGTGTATGATATAATAAAAATCTTAAAGTATAAAAGTATTAAATATATTTCCGTTGTCTGGTACCTACCTATAACACAAGTCCTTCAGGTACTTAGCACGGGGCCAGACTGACGTGGTGTAAAGCGTCCATAGATATTATTATTATTATAAAAAATATTGTAATTTGCTTCAAACAACAGTTTGTATGGAAATAACATGGACATTTTGTTACAGATGCTGTTTCCCTGAGCACGCGGAATGTGGTAAGCAGCTGACTCCGCCGCCATCGAGCCAGGAAGTCACCGCCTGCATCATCAAGGGCAGCCAGACTGGGCGTACTGGTAGGTTTTATCTAAAATTATAAACAAAAAACTTTTTTGAAAAAAATCTTTTATTTAAATAGTCTAAAAAGAAAAAAATAAATTTCACCTTAAAATTTTTAACTATTAAGTTATAACCCTTAACATATTATACAATTTGCATGATAATAAAAGCTTGTCGCGTCTATCAGTACTTGATAAATTTATTAAAATAAAAATATAATATCAATTTACTCAGTTAAATTGGTACTTACTAGTTTATTTACAAATCGCGCGACAAGCTTTTATTATCATGCAAATTGTATATAATATTGAGGATTATAACTTAATAGTTAAAAAATTTAAGGTGAAATTTATTTATTTTCTTTTTAGACTATTTAAATAAAAGCTTTTTTTCAAAAAAGTTTTTTGTTTATATTTTATTTTTTGTTTTTTAGTTATCTCTGGTTAGATTTCTTAGTCTGTTTGATAGTAATTTGTTTTGTTTCAAGAATTTGTTAAAATCTGATTAACTTAAGTCCTTAAGAAATCTTACTCGACTTTGACCATTGAAAAATCTATATTAAGCGAGTTGTTATATTCCGTTTATTTCTGCATGACTAAAAAGTTAAATTTCATTTAACAAAAGTGACCGGATTCAACCGGGCATTTTCTGAAACCCGGCTGGATTTGACTTGAAGTCCCGTCACGTCATTTCACGTGACGTCACGTGACGTCACGTAAAGTCACGACACGACACGTAACGTGACGTCATGCCACGTCACGTCACGTAACGTCACGTCATTTTACGACACGTCACTTCAAGTCACGTCGCTTCACGTCACGTCACGTCACGTCACGTAACGTCACGTGACGACACGACACTTCACGTCACCTCACGACACGACACGACATGACACTCACGACACGACATGACACGACACGACTTGACTATTACTTTTCAATTTACTCTCAATGAGACCTTTTATTTTATACCCCTATTGCAGAAGTGCTTTTAAAAAAACTATTTCCCTATCTTGGCTAAGCTGCCATATTGGATATAGAATGACATTACATTCGTTTCCGAGTTACTCTCAATAAGCCGTTCCATTTGATACCCATATTGCAGAAGTGCATTAAAAATAACTATTTCCGTATCTTGGATGAGCCGACATATTGGATGTAGAATGAAATTACATACATTTTCGAGTTTACTTTCAATGATCCCTTTCATTTGATATCCATATTTCAGAAATGCATTAAAAATAACTATTCCCCTATCTTGGATGAGCCGCCATGTTGGATGTAGAATGAAATTACATTCGTTTTCGAGTTACTCTCAAAAAGCCCTTTCATTTAATATCCATATTGTAGGATTGCATAGAAAATAATTATTTCGCCTTCTTAGATAGTCGGCCATATTGGATTTAGAGTGATGTCATATACCATATCGTGCACTGTCATCTAAACTAAACGCGTATGCAAAATTTCAGCTCAATCGGTTAAATATATCTACTTCGAAATTGAGTTCCAAAATTCCACCGTAACATACTTTCATACATACAGAGCAAGTTAAATAAAAGCTTTTAATATATAAAATTTATAGTGTCACAGACCACAGTGTTTGTGCGCGAACTCCTCCAAAACGGCTCAACCGATTTAATTGAAATTCTGTATGTACATTCGTTAGGCCTGAGAATAGGTTTTTATCTACTTTTTATATTGATACTAGAAATAATTTATATCGAAAAACAACGTTTGCCGGGTCAGCCAGTTTACAATAATATTTGTAAAGGTGTGTAAATACATGTAAAGGTGAAAGTTTATGTGTGTGTTTGCTGTCGATGGAATGCTTATTTAAGTTGTAAGGTTAGGTTTTATATCCTGAAAAAGTGTACCCGTTCTTTAATAACTTTTGGTCTATTTGGGCAAAAATATATTTTAGCGTCAATAGGTTTTAAAAGGTTTCAAACGATACCAATTTCTAACATAAGGGTCAATTCAGACCGCAACGCGACGCATAGATGCATATCTATTTGTATGGATTTGACAGATTTGCAAGACGTCTCACGCAATTGAAATCTGTCAATCCAGTACAAATTTAGAAATGCATCTACGCGTCGCGTTGCGGTCGGAATTAACCGGCGAACAACGAATATATAGTAGCTCGCGTGGAATTCAAAAATCGCGTAAAATACGAATATTCTTGTAAACCTCCTTTGGAAACATGATGTTATTCCAAGACCAAAAGTAGACTATGTTATTCTACATCCTTTCAACTAAGTATATGCCAAAATACAAGTCGATTTGTTGCTTCGTTAGGCCGTAAAGGAAGGACAAACAAACAAACACACTTTCGAATTTATAATATTAGTATGGATAGTCATGAAAAGCTTATAACCAGCAGTGGACGGTAGATATACAGGAAGTATAGTAATACAGTATACTAATCAAACGACGAAAAAGTGTATGTTAAGTTTATGTTAGAATAAATTCAGTTTTAATCATTAACTTAGTTTGTTCCTAAAGAGGAGGATTAAAACTCAACTATTAAGCTACAATTCCAGGTTGGGGGGGGGGGGGGGGGGAGGGGCAGCCACGACACTCGAAATCTGTATGTTTAGTTTAGGTTAGAATAATTTCGCTATGATATTCACTTTTAATTAATACCTCTATTTGTTTTTGAAAAAGGAGAATTACAACGCAATACTAACGCCGCGACACCGTTTTGTTATAACCATAATTTTCAGGGAGGAAGAGGGCGCAGCCACTAAGTAGGGTGGCTGGGGGGGCGAAGCCTAGTAATTAAATTACACTCAAATAGTGAATTTTTAGTTTAGGTTCGATTAATTTTATTTTTAATTATTGACTTAGTTTGTTCTTTAAGAGGAATCAAAACTCAACACTAACGACGCGAAACCATTTTGATATAAGCTGCATTTCCAGGAGTGAGAGGGGGGGAGTATTGTCTGTCCATGTATTGTCCTGATCTAAAACCCCCCCCCTCCCCCCATATTAATCAAATGACACTCAAAAACTGTATGTTTAGTTTAGGTATGAATAATTTCGTTATGATATTCACTTTTTATTAATACCTTAGTTTGTTCCAAAAAAAGGAGAATTAAAACTCAATACTAACTACGCGACACCACTTTGTTATAAGCAACATTCCCAGGAGAGTGGGGGGGTTTGGGGGGGCACAGCCCCCCAAGCAGTGTCCAGGGGGAAATCCCAGGTGCGGGAGTTATGATATATATGACGCGTTACCATTTTGTTATAAGCAACATTTCCAGGTGGAAGGGGAGGGAGGGGGGGGGGGGGGGGGGGGGGGGGGGGGGGGGGTTGTTAAGTTGGAAAACACAATAAATAATATGAAGTAAGTCCATAAAAGATAAAAGTTTGATACAAAATCTGACTAGAATTTTTTTTATTCACCAGATGTTACGTTGGAAGAAGACAAATATATCTGCAAAAACTGCATTCAAATCGGATCAGTAGTTTTCGTGTGATGCAAACATACAGACAGACAGACAGACAGACAGACAAAAAAGTAACCACATTTTTGGCTTCCATAGCGATGTAGTAACACCCCTCCTCTTATTATTTTTTGAATATCTTTAACGTACAGAATTTTCATTTCTACAGATTAATTATATGTATAGATTAGATACTGATAGGTTCAAAATAATATATTTACATCCTCCATCATCCCTTATTTTATGCCCATGGGGGTTGAATTTATCAAAATTCTATTTAAGCGAACGTTTTCATCATAGCGGCTCAAATCTTTAATAATTTCAGTTCAATCAGTCGAAAGTCTAAGAAAATTCATAAAAACTTTCATCCCCTATTTCATCCCCTTAGGGGTAGAATTTATTAAAATCCTTTCTTAGGGGATGCTTACGTCATAGTCGCTTTATGCATACAAAATCTCAGCCCGATCGGTTTAAAATTGACAAAGTTTCATACAAACTTTCATCCCCTATTTAACCCCCTTAGGGATAGAATTTTTTAAAATCCTTTCTTAGGGGATGTTTACGTCATAGTAGCTTTATGCATGCAAAGTCTCAGCCCGATCGGTTTAAAATTGAGAATTTCATATAAAATTTCATCCCCTATATGACCCCCGTAATTTTTTTTTTAATCCTTTCTTAGAGGTTGCTTACGTCATAGTAGCTTTATGCTTGCAAAGTCTCAGCCCGATCGGTTCAAAATTGACAAAGTTTCATACAAAGTTTAATACCCCATTTTATTCCCTTGGGGGTAGAATTAGGGGTGGAATTTTTTAAAATCCTTTCTTAGGGGATGCTTACGTCATAGTAGCTTTATGCATGCAAAGTTTCAGCCCGATCGGTTTAAAATTGAGAAAGTTTCATACAAAATTTGATCCCCTATTTTACCCTCTTTAGGGGTTGAATTTATTTAAATCCTTTCTCAGGAGATGCCTACGTCGTAGTAGCTTTATGCATGCAAAGTCTCAGCCCGATCGGTTTAAAATTGACAAAGTTTCATACAAACTTTCATCCCCTATTTTACCCCCTTGGGGGTAGAATTGATCAAAATCCTTTCTTAGCGGATGCCTACGTCATAACATCTACCTGCATGCCAAATTTCAGCCCGATCGGTCCAGTGGTTTGGGCTGTGCGTTGATAGATCAACATGTCAGTCAGTCACCTTTGAGTTTTATATATATAGATTTTACTATACACCGCTTGTGCACAAAGGATAAATAGAATAGATAAGACTCTATTTAAATTAACTGCCAGTCTTTGTTATCTCTAGTAAATGCGACCGCCGCGCCGCAAGACCTCGGTAGCTCGTTTAAATGAAATCATTTGTTGGCTTTCTCAAGCTCAAACAACGTTAAGATGAGGTTTACTAATTGACATTGGCTGCGGATTCGCTTGCGTTTATACAGAATGTAACAAAACTAAGTGATAAAACTTTAGGGTGTGTATATCGTCGCGTATAAATATAATGTAACAAAACTAAGTACTTATAATAAAATAATTAGTCCTTATTACAGTATACACTTTTCCTTTAATTTTTTTTTAATTTTAGCACGGCCCAAAAGATTTTTTCTATTCAACGATTAGTAAATCATGCACTTTTGTCCACAGAAATGGAAGGGCTGGAGGGGGAGGATTATGTTTAGCAGCGGTTCCCAAAGCACTGCTTTGGGAAGCGGTATACACCCCGCCCTGCCCGCGCCCGTCGTCGCGAGGCCAGTTACTCAGGTAATATTCTATCTATCTTTAATCTTTATCTTTATTGATGATCAATATAGGCATAGGTACATTGTTTACATTGTTGACAGTTATTGTTACAATAATATCTTAATTTTAATATAAACAATTTTATGGTACTAAGACTACTAAGTACCTAAACTAGGTCAGGTCATGTGACTTTAGTTCTTATAGGTACTTAACTTGTTAGCGCTCGGATATTGTGTTGTCTGTCTGTGTGTCGTGTATAGAAATGATCCTAGCCCTACGATGATCTTGGGATGGTAACTGCTTCCTATAGGATCCAGTTCCGCTAGGGGGTGTGAAATTAATGTGAATGTGTATGGGTGTAACCCTAGCCCTACGATATCTCATATCTTGGGATGGAAATTTCTCCTCTCGAAGAAGCTCCACTAGGGGTTGAGTTGTGTAATGTGTTGTGTGTGTATACAATATAATATTCTATCTATATATCTATAGTATAAATAAAAAATACTTTTCAATTTCGTTAGTCTCTGTAAAACTCAAGAACGGCTGAAGTGATTTGCCAAATTTTAGTCTTGAAATGTTCGTGGCAGACCAGGAAAGGTGTCTGTCTGTCTGTCTGTTACCTCTCACTCCCAAACCACGTACGGTTAGTCTATGTTAATATTGTTTGTTTACTTTATGTAAAAAAGTACGAAGTATGTGAGCAATAAATATAAACATATTTTATCGTTTTATATATAAACGGAGTCTACATAAGCTAGCTATTACAGACAATATACACAATTTTATCAAGAAAATACCTTTACATTTTATTTGTTTCTTATTACCTAGTGTACTTTAAAATTTTCTTTTTCCCTACCCAGTACTTATTATTATCCTTTTAAGCTCTTTTCTTGATTGAATTCTAACTTTTCTGACAAAAGCTTTTGAGACGAGTTCCAGGAACTATTTCAAAAGTTTTAGAAATTGAGATAGATAGGTATTTAGTATTTAGGTAATTGACCGTAATAGCTACTTTGTCGCTAAGATAAGTATTTAGAGTATTTAAAGAGGTTGTTACTATGTTTAGTGATTTTGTTATTTCAATTACTCGAGATCATTAGCTAGGCTTAAAAATAAGTAATTTCTTATTTATAAAATGAGAAAACTTTACTTATTTTTAAAACAAGCGGTACCTCCGTTTCTCTACCGAGAGTACCCTACACTTTTTTTGTTTTATTCAGGGGGCCAAAGCTTTGCCGCTCTCGATAAAAACGTTTTCATGACGTTCGGTTTAGACATAATTTACATTTACATTTCAGGCTCACGAATGATGATCTATATTATTGACACTACTTCTGCAAAATGGGACCAATTCACACTTGTGCCAAAATCGAGTTAATAATGCAGAAGTTACGAATAATAAAAACTAAGGAAAAGTAACTCCGTCAAAAACATGCTCTACAATACTTGTCAAAAAAGTGTACCTTAGGTACACATTTCAATACATTTGCAATATTTAGGTGGCCTTGAGCGGTACTAGGCTGACGTTACATGACAGATCGAAAGGAACCAAATTTAAAACGGTAATAGTATGGGAGTTACGATTCCTTAGTTTTTATTATTCGTAGTGCAGAAGCTTTCCAAAATGAACCTTCTACCGACCCTATTAAGATCACACTGATCTAGCAATTTTCACAGAACAAAACATTTTCACAACAAAGCTACCAACCCACATTCTAACAGATGTTTAATAAACTAACAAGAACCAAGCCGCATGGTCACCCAATGTTTTAAAAATAGAACGTATATAATTTTTTTAAAAGATCCATGCAGCATGGTCACCTGCATTTTTTTTTAAATAAAACATAATGTAGAACTATGCGGCTTGGTTCTTGTTTGCAAATTAAAATAACTTCTAGTTTCTAGTACCATAGTTCTGGTTTGCATAAGTAGGTCCAATTGATCGGTGGAACAATTCAGATACGGCTAATCTCTCGCTATTCATGTCAGTTATCCAACCCACTGGGTTCTGACAGCAAAAAAAGGTTGCTCATACATTTTATGTGATATAATTTTATCTCATTCGTAGCTGCTGGCCTAAAAGCAAAACCTTTTGATATTATGGAAATCGGATATCTGAAGAACCGTGATAGCTAGACATTTTTTTTAGTTACCGGCTTGTCCTATTGTAATTTTTTGACATGAACCCTTGTCCACAGCTTATAGAAACCGGAGAAGAGGGGAGCCAATTCCTTTATCGCATCACGTGGCCGAGGAGTGCACAGTCCAAGGTCAACGGCCCGACACAACCTCTTTATGAATAGTGGTCGAACTGATCCAGTCAGTGAGTGAGCTTAGTGAATAGGTAGGTAGCCTATAAATTGATAGAGATTGTGAAAAGACGCAGTTAAGGACCAAACTGATCCAGTGAATCTTGTGCAACAAGCTGTAGTTGATGACCAAACTCATCCAACCCAGTGAATCTTCTGCAACTAGCTGTAGTTGATGACCAAACTGATCCAATCCAGTGAATCTTGTGCAACTAGCTGTAGTTGATGACCAAACTGATCCAATCCAGTGAATCTTGTGCTACAAGCTGCAGTTATTGATCAAACTGATCCAATGGTGCGTGAATTTTGTGATAAGGTTTTTGAACTGGTAAACAATCTGAACTAAATGTGAAATGTGAGTGTTTAGGTTTGCTCAGTGGTAAAGGCCTAAGAACACAGTGATGACGGTGCCAAAGCTCTAGTAAACGATAAAGTAGATAAAGTAAATACTGACCAAGACATGTTCATAATGTGACTGGCAGGACCTAGTAACAGGAATGATTAATGAATGATATTTTCTACTAATTTCATTAACATGCTAATTTTGATGTCACAGCATGCGAAGTGTTATTGCTTTGCTATTTGCTAAAAACGCGGCATCGTGAATTATCGGTTCGCATCGCACCGCTCGCGTCGAGTATTATTTCGCATCGAGTGAAAAATAGCAATCCATTAACAGTTAGCGCCGCGGTGCGTAACAGCGCGGACGTGAATTTTTATCATGATCGCAGTGCGCACGATAATATTAGCAATCGTATTTTCTTGCAAGTACAATTAATTTAATTATTGCTAATGGGCATTTAACAATTAATTATTATTGCTAATGCTATTTTTAACCAACACTAATATGACCAACTAAATGACTTTTGCAAAACGATTTGCTCATATTATGTTGACTCTAACAGTAAGGGTCAATTCACATTGCAATGACGCGTTGCGTTGAGATATTTGAGTTAGCCGAACAAATTTGATCCAATTAGCCCGATACCACCATGGTCAAGTCTGTCAATTCGAATTTTGAATGGCGTATTTATAAATGCATCGATGCATCACGTTACAATGTGGACTTGATCGATATAAGTGTTAGTAAGACATCTATATAAAACTTACGGCTGCGCTCAGAAATGTTTTACGATAACTTATTTTCAATTTAAGACTTTGACAGCCTGTAAGTCTGAGTAATCATTAAATGTCTCTGAGTGCGGCAGTCAGTATCAAAAGCTAGAAACTTAAAACTGAAGTCAAGCTGTTCCGGTTATTATATTAAGCAACGGCGTTAGACTTTGATTGATGGACCCTAAATTTAGGCAGCGTTAGAGAATTTTCTCATTATTCAGCTGAAAATATGAATTCTAAATTGTATCATAATTCATAACGCATATGCATATACCATATGGTCTGAATTATGATGGATATTTTACCGTAAACTAGGTATTAGCATTTTAAAGTGTATAAATAGATGTTGTTATGGAAATTGTTGTTACCTAAAATAATTGTAAATATACGGTAGATGTTTATTGCAAAGCGAATAACGTGTATGTAAAAAATGAGTTATATTATCTAGTGCATACTTGGATGTTCTTTTGTGTCTATTTTTATTATTTTTTAATAAATGTAAGTCTGGCAGTAAAACTAGAATGCCGAAGAAAATTATCCTTCCATTTTTGTGGCCTTTTTTTTTGGGCTTCCCCCAGATTTCAGGTATTACAGCTTTAGCAATGAAACATTTTTACATTCCAATGCCAAAAGCTTCTGGCGTTTTCGTAATATTATGTATGATTGGATGTTTTCTACCGTGAAATTAAAATATCAATATGTAGGCGTTAAGTTTTGAGTTACTATAATGAATGTGTTTATTATTTTTAAAAGCTTTTATTTAACTTGCTCTGTATTTATGTAAGTATGTATGTTGCGGTGGAACTCAATTTTGAAGTAGATAATATATTTAACCGATTGAGCTGAAATTTTGCATACACATTTAAGTTTGGATGACAATGCGCGATATGGTATGTGACATCACTCTAAACCCAATATGGCCGACCATCCAAGATGGCGAAATAATTGTTTTCTACGCAGTCCTACAATATGGATATTAAATTAAAGGGCTTTTTGAGAGTAACTATAAAACGAATGTAATGTCATTCTACATACAATATGGCGGCTCATTCAAGATAGGGGAATAGTTATTTTTAATGCACTTCTGCAATATGGGTATCAAATGAAAGGGCTTATTGAGAGTAACTCGGAAACGAATGTAATGTCTTTCTTTATCCAATATGGGATCTTAGCCAAGATAGGGGAATAGTTATTTTAAAGCACTTCTGCAATATCGATATCAAATAAAAGGACTCATTGAGAGTAAATTGAAAAGTAATTGTTAAGTCGTGTTGTGTCGTGACGTGTCGTGACGTGTCATGTCATGTCGTGTCGTGGTGTGTCGTGTCGTGTCGTGTCATGTCGCGTCGTGTCGTGTCGTGTCGTGTCGTGTCGTGTCGTGACGTGACGTGTCGTGTCGTGTCGTGACGTGAAGTGACGTGTCGTGACGTGACGTGACGTTACATGTTGTGTCGTGTGACGTGTCGTGACTTTACGTGACGTGACGTGAAATGACGTGACGTGTCCCGTGACTTCAAGTCAAATCCAGCTGGGTTTCAGAAAATGCCCGGTTGAATCTGGTCACTTTTGTTAAATGAAATTTAACTTTTTAGTCATGCAGAAATAAACGGAATATAACAACTCGCTAAATATAGATTTTTCACTGGTCAAAGTCGAGTACTATTACTTAAGGACTTAAGTTAATCAGATTTTAACAAATTCTTGAAACAAAACAAATTATTATCAAACAGACTAAGAAATCTAGCCAGAGATAACTAAAAAACAAAAAATAAATTATAAACAAAAAACTTTTTGAAAAAAAGCTTTTCTTTAAAAAGTCAAAAAGAAGAAAATCTCCTTAAAATTTTTAAGTATTAAGTTATAATCCTCAATATATTATACAATTTGCATGATAATAAAAGCTTGTCGCGCGATTTGTAAATAAACTAGTACCAATTGAAATGAGTAAATTGATATTATATTTTTATTTTAATAAATTTATCAAGTACTTACTGATATATTTTATTATCATGCAAATTTTATAATATATTGAGGATTATAACTTAATAGTTAAAATTTTTAAGGAGAAATTTATTTTCTTCTTTTTGACAATTTAAATAAAAGCTTTTTTTTTCAAAAAGTTTTTTGTTTATAATTTATTATGTACACAGTTGCCATTGAAAATCAATAAGTTTATACTCCGTTCCAGTTATTTAAAGCTGAAATGCTCAGTATACTATTCGACTATATTATCTAATTAAATAAATTAAAATCAATAATGTTTATTGATTTTAATTTATAATGAAATGTTTTTGAGTTTTAGTTTTTGTTTTCATTTAGATCGGTTTGATTTTAGTATTTTAAGTTTATATTGTCTCTGTAAATCAGATTTTTATTATCTGTTAACAAAAACTGTAATGTATTAATATTTTGTTTTACTTATTTTGCATGTAATAAATTGTTTTACTTGCACTATTTTAATTATTTTGTAAGCCACATGAAGAAAGTAATAATATTTAACACCTGCTTTCCTTTGGTTACTTCAAATCCCGTTGGAAATTATATATCTCGCATTCTCGCGCATACAAGATGGAATAATATTTCTGAATTCAGGGCAAAATTTTCGGCTTACATTATTAAGAACGTGCGTACTACGCACGGCTGCTTCGAAATGGGAGTACAAGAAAAAGCGATTATCAAATGTATGCTAACCGAACGAGTTTTATTACTTTCTAGCGGTAATAACAAAATCCATTTACTAAAACTTGGTCTGTTCGTCTTTTAAAACTCAGTCATAATCTGCGACCCGAAAAAGCCACTGCTTGCTATGAATTTATATGAGACGCTTTACATTCGTGACGTGCGGTCGAGCAGCGTGCTGTAGCCTGCCGTCTTATGTCTATCTCTTATCTGCTAGATCAAGGGTGGCCAACCTTTTCGACTTGGCCCAAAATTCGGAAGCTGAATTTTACCCCGGGCCGCACTACCAAATTTTATGTATACTCGTAGTGTGCGCCAGATAAGTCTGCGCACAGTCAAAATCGGATACTAATTTTTCCTATTAGAGCTTAGAACAAAAAAATGTACTGTATAAGCAAATAAAATACCCCAGTCACGCGCAGAGTTATCTGACACGCACTCTAACTAAGCAGCGCACAAAAAAAAACATTATATTTGGAGCCGCGCAAACTTACCTACTTTTTGCCGCGTCCTCCCGTCAAAAAGTAGGTAAGTTTGCGCGGCTAGCGGGCGCTCAGTACGTTATTTTAAAGTCAGGCCCACTTTATGTAGATAAAGCATGTGTTGATTTTAAAAGTAAAAGAACAGAAGTGTTTGTTTGCATTTTATAGTAGGTATGATAAGGTAATATTTGTATTAACTTTTTTTACTTAAAAAAAAAGTGCTCGGCTCCGCGGGCCACAAGGTAACAGACGGCGGGCCGCATGTGGCCCGTGGGCCGCGTGTTGGCCACCCTTGTGCTAGATAAAAGCTGTAATAACCTAGAGAGTTCAGATTTTCCGTAATGGAAACACCTCCTAAAACAACGCACGTAACTTTTTTCGTTGCGTACTCTACGACGTGTACGTGATGGATTTTTGTCTTGGAAACCATTTTCCTTTATCCTCCATGTAGTCACTTGTCATTTTTAGTTTAATGAAAAGAAGCACAGGAAAATATTGCCTGGAAAAATTGAGTTTCAGGTAGAGTTAGAGTGCAAAAGAATAATGGAACATTCAACGTCACGTCGCGTCGCGTCCTCTCTCTATAATTTTATGATCACAATTTGTAATAATATTGCTCTTTAATAGCATAATATTAACATTATACTGTAGTGAGTAGACCATCTGTGGCAGCATCATGAGAATCTGCAAGATTTTAGACAACTTTCACTACTTTCAAGGCGTTACATAATAATATTTTTACAGTAATAATAGTTCCTTTTTACGCATTTATTGTTGTAATTAAATGAATTTTAAAATTATTATACCCATTAATAACTATTTAATAAAAAACTGTAAATAATTTTTACCTTTTAAATTCGCATAACAGTTAAGATCATTCAGTTGACTTAAAAGTCACAAAAATATTAATAATCAACAATTTCAGATACTCATTATTGTACATAATATCTATACCTATATACCTATGCCAATAAGTAAGATTTAATATACTCGTTTGCGATTTATTTCGATATAAATGTGCATAATGGTCAACTATAATGCTAGCAATTTAAATAATCACGTAGTATCAATTAATAAATGAAATGAACCATTAATTCATTAAGTTTCTTGTTTACATTGTGATGGAAATAAATTTATGAAGAGTATAATAAAAATTTATGTAAGTAATAAAAGTTATATTCCTATGTATATAAACTTATAATTATTGTAAATGGAGCTTATCGTTTCTTATATTAATAAAATGTAAATACCTACCAATAATAGTAATGTTAGTATAATCCAACGAATTTATAATATTTAATATTCAGAATATACTTACGGATCGAATAAGTGAAATAATTATTGTAATGCCCGCCCTTGCGTGATCTGTATATTTTATTAAATATAATATTTAGTATGTGTAATGTTTTATAACTTAACAGCTCGGCATCAATGTAATATTATTCTCTATGGTGTAAAAATTGATTTCAGATCTGGGGCCGAATTCTCATGCCACGACAGTCACTTCGATCGGATGTTGTGTCGTAAGATAAGTGACAACATAAAATTGTGTGCACGCCAACTGTACGCACAATATACTATCGAATATACATTCGAGTCATGAAAATAGGTACCCCATTCTAAATTGTAAAGTTACAATACAAAATCCGTTATCAAATCGTGGGCGAGGAACGAATTTCTATTGTTATCTTGTGAATTCAATAAATGTACTCGAATTTTACTACTTCAAATTATTATAATAAATGTTTTTTTTTTCGTAATGACTTTTATTTCTTTCAAATGTTTACCCCTTGTTAGCAGGAGCACGAAAAATCAAATTATCAAACAATAGCATAAACGAATAATAATTGACTACTTAAATAACTATAGAAGAAATGTTTGTGTTTTGTAATTGTTAAACTTCTAAGTTCTATCAAAGTAAGCATGAACAATTTTTAACTACAAATTGTTTGTAATAACAAATGTGTTTTTAACAATGAGTTATGTAGTGATTTACAATCGGTTTTCAGACCTCATCTATTTTGTTACATAAAAGTAGGTAAAACCTTTAAATTGTTTCAAAAAATATTATTCCCACAACCTATTTTGATATTACCTAGAAGAAAATACAAGAGGAAATATGACCTGCGTGCGTGTTCAAGGCTTTATTACATCTAACAAATACATAAATCACCCCTGCAAGAACTTTTTACTAAGGGTGAGACCACACGGCGCGTTGCCAAAGCGTTGCGTCAAAGCAGCGCTGTTGCTCCGTCGTTTTACTAAAATGTAAAAAACTTAAGCCAACACGTTTTCTTTATCGCTTGTTTATAGAATCGCTGATCATACACTTTGATCGGCGATTCTATATAGAATCCATAAAAAAACGTGTTGGCTAAGGGCTCTATAACATTCACACGATGCGCTGCGTCGAAACAACGTTGTAAATACGACGTCTGGCAATACTCCCAAGATGAAACGGGAGAGGTAATCTACGATGCCGCAACGTAACCGCTCAGTGCTCGTGTGGCCGGCATTGCGGCATTGACATAATATTGTAGGCGCTGCGTCGATGCAACGATGAAGCACCGCGCCGTATGAAGTCGCCTTAACCGATTCGGTGCGGTGTAATTTTTTGGAATTTTTACGCCTGGCTGAGAACAAATATTTCGTAGCTCCTCTGAGGCACCAAGCGCCAGGAACTTTGATGACTCCTCTCGAGCGCCACCCGCCATGAATTGTAATTTATCGCTGTTTCATCTGTTTCCAATTGTTTTTATTTTAGTAGCGACCCAACAGCGAACGTAAACGGATTAATAGTTCGTTTAAAGTATTTAGAAGTGATTATTTACGTGTACAAACAGAAATGGAAGGTAAGTGACTTATTTTTATCAGGTGTTGTAAACCTTTGGCTATATTGATCAATTTATTTTCGTTTTATTGTAGAACGGGATATTACATGCTACTTGCTAGTCATGTATAACGCCAAAAATGTATATCTACTTTTTATAGCATTTTATAAACAAATAAACATTGTATAAGTTGTAGTTTTTGAATGAAATATGTTTCTTTCATACCGGTGTGAAGCAGGGGCGGGCTGCTAGTTAATATAAGAATAAATGTGAGATTTTGCTGGTGTTGGCGTTATATATTAACGTTGCTGTTAGTTTTAACTAACACTGTACACGTAAAATACGTGACAAATAAAGCCACTTTCACTGAGGGGAAACCTCTGAAAAATGTAATTTCAGCATAGTTTTACAGGTAAACATTTTGGGTCCTCTCGGGCGCCACACGCTATACAGAAAAGATACCCATGGAGCCTCTGCGGCGCCATCCGCACGGAATCGATTACCTTTTCGCGTTACAGCATGCGAAGTAAATCGCTAAGCGTGGATGAATTTTGTACAAGCACACTTCCTCAGTTACACAATACCTCAAGTTCAAGAGATCACTTTCCTTGCAATTACACTTATCTTTTTTTTATAAAATAAGGGGGCAAACGAGAAAATGGGTCACCTGATGGAAATCAACTACCGTCGCCCATGGACACTCGCAACATTAGAAGAGCTGCAGGTGCTTTGCCGGCCTCTTAAGAGGGAATACGCTCTCTTCTTGAAGGTTTGACACTTGACGCGTTCTAATGCGATGCAAAGTTTTTGACTTGACGAGTACTTGTACGTGTGATTACCTCGCACACCGGTTTCAGTAACAGTGACCGGTTTCACTGTAAGCAGGTCAGACACGCAGCCGTGCTTTTCTAGTGTCCAAATACGCAGTACATAAGCTCTGTCTCTTCCTTTACTCATAACTCATAAGTCATAACCCAGTGGTACGGATGACCGACACGACTAGCGCAGGTCTGACTTTTTACATGCTCGTCCGACATTGTCAGACAATGAGGTGATCAATCTTCATTATCCTAAATAAACGTTCCAAACAACATTTTTTATGCGCAAATCGAACCCACGACCTCCGAGTAAGCTACGCTCTTGACCACAGAGAGATTATGTGGGTATTATACGTTTTATTAATGTATTGCTTAATACAGTCGTTTTTTGGGTTCCGTAGTCAACAAGGAACCCTTATAGTTTCGGTCTGTCCGTCCGTCTGTCTGTCCGCGGTTTTGCTCAGACTATAGGACCTACAAAGCTGTAATTCGGCATGAATACACAACAAAATGGTATATAAAATCTTATTTTTTTATGGTATCTCGCCATCAAGCGGGGATTATTTTTTTTTGCGTGTGGGGTGTCGTTGGATAGGTTTTTTAAAAATATTATGAGTATTAATAGATCATTTTCCGATTTAGGGATCCATTTGTGCCATCCATTTCTACTAGCTAAACGGTTGCTTCTGGAGATGTGAAAAAATTCACGAGAGTAGGAAATATGCTGAATTTAAAAGGAAAACTATCACGGCTAAGAAGACTTCATAAGTTATTGAGTAATAGTCGATCAGCTAAAAAAATGTATTCGGCGAAGTATAAAGGAAGTTTTCGTTCAAATTCCTTTTAAGGTAACTGAGATTATGTTGTTAGTAGTGTAAAACACGTTTAAATTCATTGACCATACAAAAAATATCAAAAACTGGCGGTACTACACAATATAGGGTATATTGCGCGTGGCCCGACACGCACTTGGCCGGTTTTTACGTTTAACGTTATAAAAATTCACAAAAGTTGCTGGTCGGATGAAGCGTTGTCATGTTCTATCAGAACCATTCTCTGATTCTTGTATACTTTGTTTTTGCGCAACTTCATGTCTGTTCATCACTTGTTTTTTCCGACACCTTCCACCCTCAAATGACCGAATCACTTAGGCCGCGCCACATCAAATAAATAGGAAAATTATAAAACTAGCGAATAAAAAATAACTTTGCGACTAATGATGACATACAGTTTTAATAACTTTAGCGGTATGAATTTGAGTAAGCGAAAAATTAACTAAACTAACGACGAATATTGATTAATAATATAATCCAGAACGAGCTTACAGACAGTCCATGTGATTAATCCATTTCAGATATTAAAATTTTATCTGAGCGACTACATTACTAAAGATGCGCTTACACGAGCAATAATTGCTCGGCGACACGAATGGACCGATCTGGAACAATTAGTGGAGCAATATGGAGCAACTTCAATAAATTGCGGCAATTATTTCGGCGATATTGCTTCTAATTGCTCCAGATATTTCATGTCGCTCAATGTCGCAGATACGAATTGATGTATATCCGATGGGCTTGGAAATTCCAGGCAATTGTTGCTGCTTGTTGCCGTAAATTGCTTGATGTAGTCGTGACGTCATAGTTGACGAGAATTGACTGGAGTTGAGCAATTTTAGTTGCCCGTATAAGCGTACTTTAAGTGTAGGCGCACACGATGCGACAGGCGTCTGCGACAGCTCGACGACTAGACGCAACGACAGGCTACGGCCGACAATTTCCATATATTTTGTTCGAAGCTCCGCACACTTGACGACAGAGTCGCAGAGTTGCAACGACAAGCTAGGGGAGCCGCGCGCGCTCGCGTCTAGTCACTGCGTCTGGAATCGCGTACACGCGCACACACGACGACAGTCGTGCGTCAGTCTCGCTGTGAGCGCTATTCAAGGTGCACGTCTGTTGATAATCTCAAAATGGATACGTTCGATGTTGATGTGTTCATTTCGGACGTCGAAGCGCGTCCTGCTGTTTGGGACTTACGTTCGAATGAGTATAGTGACCGAGGGAAGAAAAATCAGGCTTGGAAGGAATTATGCCTAAGCACCAAGGCAAGTACAACTAGAACCTCATCCATATTCACTCACTTGATGAACAACACGGCCGTCTCTCTCGAATACTCTACTACTAATGATGGCTTCCTGCACGGCGTCTGTCGCAACGACTAGTCGTCGATGCAAGCGACGGCTCGGCGTCTAGACGCAACGACTAGTCGTCGATGCAAGCGACAGCTCGGCGTCTAGACGCAACAAGTCGCACTGTTTGCGATGGCTTTAAGTGTAGGCGCACACGATGCGACAGGCGTCTGCGACAGCTCGACGACTAGACGCAACGACAGGCTGCGGCCGACAATTTTCATATATTTTGTTCGAAGCTCCGCACACTTGACGTCAGAGTCGCAGAGTCGCAAACAAGTCGCGCTGTTTGCGATGGCTCGTGAGCGACTGGAAATACTGAGAGGGCAACTTCAATAAGAAGATAGATTCGATTTTTCTAAGTGAGGTTATACATAACGAACTACTAAAAAGTTCACTTTGAGCAAAGTTTTGTAAGCTGCTTTATTAATGATTGTTGGTTACTGATATTCTATTTGAGGGCTTATGTTTTTTATTTTGAGACGTTTTTAATGAAATCTATAGATTGTTAAATGCGCGCGAATTCGAATAGGGGCGGGGCGACGAATCGTTGCAGTCAGGTGAGTTGGGCTGCAGTCTGCAGACGAAGAAGAAGAATAAGTTTTTATTTTTTTTAGTTGACTGAAGTCTGAAGCGTCTTATTTTATTTTTGTAACATTTGATTTAGGTAAATGCATATTACTTTATTTTTACAGAGTATATTGTTTTATTTAAGTACTTACCCTTAAATTTCAATAATAAAATTTCTTAGCTAATAGAATAGTGTTTCTTCAAATAGTTATTCCATATTATTTTTTTTAAGTTTTCTTTAAATAGTTATTTCTAATAAAAAAATAAGTGATATCTACTCTGCTCAATAGTGTATTTTTCAAAGTGGTTATTGTATTCGAAACACTTCACTTAAGATAAAATGCCGCTCAGTACAAAAAATACATTTGGCAAATATTGAAAAAATGCAGGACGTAACGTTGACACTCAAACAGATATTAGGTCGCTCAAATATTATAAAGCTGCTCATTTTGTATTTTAAGTAACTCAAATTAATGTTTGTACCTTGCTGTTCTGTTAATTTCTCGTCACTCACAGTCAGCTCACTAACGGCCGTTCCCAATACTTGATCTATCTCTGGTTTTGCCCTACTCGACATAGGAATAGCTCTCATTAGACATTAGAGACATATATTTTTATGTCGATTCATGTGACGACCTCTGTGGCTCAGTTGGTGGGGCTGTTGGTAGCTCAAGCCGGGGGTCGCGGGTTCGAATCCCGCCGACGGAACAAAAAGTTTTCAAAAGTTCCTGGGTCATGGATGTGTACTAAATATGTGTATGATATAATAAAAATCTTAAATATATGTATAGTATAAATGTATTAAATATATTTCCGTTGTCTGGTACCCGTAACACAATTCCTTCAGGTACTTACCACGGGGCCAGACTGACGTGGTGTGAAGCGTCCATAGATATTATTATTATTAATTCAATGTTAGCTGCGATCGGTCGTATGTCAAACCAGAGATAGATTGAATATTGGGAACGGCCGTTAGTAATTCTATAACCCAAATTAATTAATTTTGACACTTAAAACTGTAATTTACAGTCACTCGTTTAATTACTACCCAAATAAACATACATAGTACTATTATTATGCATGTGAAAGTATGTCTCTCTGTCAGTCAGTTTAAGGACACTGATTAGCTTATAATGCAGCAAACGTACGATTTGCAAGCATTAAGGTGACGACGCGTTAAAGGAAAAAACCGTGTTGGATTGCTTGTTTTCTATGAGAGGCCGGCCCGGCCTCTGCCAGCAATGGAACAGCAAGAAATGGAAAGGTCGTAAGCGACAAAATGGTTTTTGTCGCGTAATTTAAAAACCATGAATATATTTCATATGACTATGTGCAAATTAATGTGTATGCTTGAACCAATCTATGTACAAATTTTGGAAGCTTAATTCATTCTCCTCTGTTGGCAAAATTAGAATCTCTTTTACAGAGGTCTTTTTGATTGATTATTCTGTGTTATAAAAGTTGACCAATCGTGTTATGCTATGGGTAATTCAAAGACAAAGATATGATGAATACTGACAATGAACTTTAATTTCTTAGCTTTAGTCATTGCTGAGAAAAATCGATATCGCTACTTACAGCCAAATTACCAAGGCGTCGCTTTAATGAAATTCAGCGTAATAGAATTGCAGCATCAACTTTATATACTCGAAAACCTGCATAATCCTCCCGCAATCAAAAAATTGGGAGCCCAACGTAACTATGAAGTCAGGTCAGCAATATTTTTTAAATTTAATTACGTTAATATGTAAGCATATTTCAAATTAAAATTAACGAAAGTTTACAGAGTTAAAATATTTAATTAGAACCTAAATGTTGTGGATTTAATAACAAGCAATTAGTGTTTATTAGGTTAGTTTGGATCCCTTTTGACGAAAAATGCGGGAACGTAGGTGAATGAAATTTTGCACAGTTATAGTTTATAAGGTGAAGGAGTGCATCGAGCTAATATTATTTTGAAATTATACTTTTATCATACATTTTTTTAACAAATAAAACATTACACACACTACAACACACACACTAGGATCATCCTATACCTACGCACGAATTGTACTCTTTTATTTATGGTTGAAGTCTGTTGTCAAATGGAAAATAGATTTAGTTTTTTTTATTCAATCTTAAATACCGTTAGACAATTACTACACTACACTATTAATCGAGAGAGTGTCGCAGGAATTATGTCTAAAAAATAATAAAGTCAATATTTTGACAATAGAATATCAATAGAAAAGCTATCCGGTGTATGTTTATATTTCTCTATAAGAAAGCGTTGACATTTTAAACTTGAGAAATTATTTTTTATTTGAGGTCGAATTTCGACCATTGGGCGATCTCTAGTTAAATTAAAAAGATTATTCGTAAATTGAAATATTATTTACTTAGATTAAAAATAGCTCTTCAAAGTTAACAATATTATATTATTAATTTCTTGTAACTTTAATTAAAATTGTGTAGGTCCTGTTTCAACATAGGACAATAATTGGTTGGCTAGTACATTAAGGCTCGATTTATAATAAATATTATGCTTCCGCACGAGCGAGCAGTTTCGCCGCTACACCACGAGATCACAAGCAATTGCACGTATAATCTATTTAAATAAATCTTTACATACGATTGCTCGTGGTGTAGCGGCCGGGCCGCTCGGTCGTGCGATGGCATATAAATCGAGCTTTAGAACTATAATAGTACCATTTTACTACAACAATGAAATATTAAATAAATCGCTTCAATTTCGATGATTTATTTTCGCAGTTGGAGGCTATAGGCGGGTACAAATCGTCAAATTTTTACAGACCAACCCTGCTTTGATGGATAGGATATGATTTAATACATAAATTATTATAATTTAAGGTACTTAGACTAAATAATCTCACATTTCGAAATGACAAACTTATAAGCTGCAAACTGTATGCCCTTGTTATTTTTCTCAAATTTTATCATGTGTTCCTTTGGCGTTCGAGAGTGCATAAAATTGATTCATGAGAGGAAGGTTTGTATTAGTATATGTGTACGGTGTACACGCATTATATAATATAACGTACATGACAAAACAACATTTGCCGGGTCAGCTTATCTTCAATTAGGGGCATTTTCTAAAACTTTTCCGATTATAATAACAAATTACCTTGTTAACATAACAAGCGACATCATTTCGCATTGCGTAATTTTAAATTTGAAATTTAAGTATAAATTATGACATTTGGTTGCAAGTTATTACAAGCGTAGCTACACCAGCTGTATTTTAATATGGGGTCCCTTACGTGTGGCCCTAAACGTGTGCGGATAGGCCAGGGGTCGAAAAAGTTTTAACACAGTGGCTACGCGTCTGTACTCTTAGGGTCAATTCAGACCGCAACGCGACGCGTAGATATGCATTTCTAAGAGCCAGTCCACACGGCGCGTTGCGTTGCGTCGTCGCAACGCAAATATTTTGACGCATAGCCGGCCACACGGGCGCTGCGCCTTCGCAGCGTTATTACGAAGCAGTCTTGACGTAAACACCCCCTCCCGCTTCGTCTCGGGGGCTGCTGTCCGTCATGTGTGCGTTGCGAGGACGCAGCGTGCCGTGTGAACACCTTGGTTATTTGTATGTAAAACAACGCAACGGCAGCGCTGCGTCGACGCAACGCTGACGCAACGCGTCGTCTGGACTAGCTCTTAGTTGGCTTAATTAGTTGGCTTGGTTAAATTCATAATTATATGAGTAAAGATGGTTTATTAAAGAAAATGAATAGTAACTACTCATAGCGTGAAGTTTTTTGGTTCCCTTAGCATTATAATTTTTGGGACGGGAAGCCAAATTACGATAGTTTTTTTTATTTCAACATACATAATAAAAAGAGGGTTAAGTTAAAATCACGTTAAAATAATCATTTTTATTAATCCGTTGTACCAAAATTCGTTTCCGCGTGGAAGCCGAACATTTTTCCAAAACAAAAACCATCCAAAGTCATTTGGATCCTTTGGATGTCCTAGACTCAAAGTATTTACTATTTCCATACCAAATTTCAGCACAGTCGGTTCAGCGGTATGGGAGTGAAGAGATAACAGAGAGACAGACACACTTTCGTATTTATCATATTAAGTATGAATATGGATAATTAACGCTTTGCTGAAAAATACGCTGTAGATTTGTTAGACGAGAAATTTGAATTAAAAAACCGGCCAAGTGCGTGTCGGGCCCCGCGAAATATAGGGTTCCGTAGTACCGCTAGTTTTTTTTAAATTTTTGTATGGTCAATGAAGGTACATTAACGTGTTTTACACTACTAACAACATCATCTCAGTTACTTCCATTATACTCCGCCGAATACATTTTTTTAGTTGATCGACTATTACGCAATAACTTATGAAGTCTTCTTAGCCGTGATAGTTTTCCTTTTAAATTCAGTATATTTCCTACTTCCTTGAAATTTTTCACATTTCCAGAAGCAACCTTTAGATTTTTTTCACTTTAAAACTTAACATTTCACAAACGGATCCCTAAATCGGAAAATTATCTATGAATACTTATAATATTTTTAAAAAACCTATCCAACGACACCCCACACGATGGGGTGGACGCGAAAAAAAAATTCATCCCCGCTTCATGTGTAGGGAAGGTACCATAAAAAAAATATATTTTTTTAAGATTTCATATACCATTTTGTCGGCATCATTAATATGTACATTCATGCCAAATTACAGCTTTGTAGGTACTATAGTCTCTGAGCAAAACCGCGGACAGACAGACAGACAGACGGACGGACAGACCAAAACTGTAAGGGTTCCTTGTTGACTACGGAACCCTTAAAACGCTTACAAGGAGAGTGTTTAGAAACTTTTGCCACGCGCAAATGTTTCTAAACGCTTGTTAAGTATAAGTCAGACGTGTTTAACCGAAGAATAAAGTTTTAAACCTGCTCCTCTGTAGTCAAATACGCGTTAACGTAGCTATCAAGTACATACAGTGAAGCTCGCAAGTTTGAGCCCTATTGGCGTAAAATAAGACCGAAATGCGACACACCGCCCACCGGGTATGTTAGTGACTCTACCTAACATAAAATTTTGTCTCAACGTAGAAATGAAACCCAGTAAAACTGTACCACGAGGGCTATGGCGTCGTTTTCAGAATATATAATATACCTCCTGAATAATTTTTGCATAATTTCGTTTAGTTTAATATTTCATTTTGCATAATTGAACCTAGTGTCAAGAAGTAACCAGGGGGGTGTGCCAAAATCTTTTCGTTTTCGCTTCGTTATAGAATCGCCGATGAAAATGTATGGAAGTGATATATGCGTTCGTTAGTATGACGTTGACGTTCGACTCATCTTATGTCAATTTCATACATTTTGATCGGCGATTCTATAACGACGCGAAAACGAAAAAGTTTCGGCTAAATGGCCTGGTTACGCACCAAAATACATTCTTCTTATTAAAAGTTTGCTGCTTTTTACTTATATCATATTCCCGTCTCTATATTTAAAAATAACTTGATAAAAGAATATTTAAATGATAAATATTTACGTAAGGGACAATTTACAATGCAACATCGCGATATCATTGATTTTTAAATAAGTTATTCGTAATTACAGCCAGCCTAACACGGCAGCAAGGCCGCTAATTCAATGTATATCTTTTTGTGTTAGTAGGTTGTTGTGTTATCTACCAACCTACACAAAAAGATAGGCTTAGCGTTGGAGGAAAGTTAGTAAAATGAGATGAGACGTTAGATGACTGAAACTTTGCAACGTTTTATAATTCATGTTCAAAATTTTCATTTATAATTTTATTTCAATGCCTGCTAAATAATAATCTCTTCATATAAATGTTTTCTTAAGATTCCACGTATCAAAATACCTGCAGATTCCAAGGACTTATGAAGAGATTTGTTATATAAAAAAGATCTTAGCAGATACTATAAATGTATAATAAATTAATATTATACCATGATAAATACATATATTTTATTTGTAGTCTGAAAACATTTAAAGGTGATCTAGCCAAGGACCTTAGAATTTTAATTTTAAGTAAATTATATTAAGAGCCTGCTGTCAAAAATATCAAAGCACGCTAGCCCCGCCTACACACCCCGCTATCCTCCAATCGTGATATACTGATTCCATGAATCGTGCCCCCGAGCAATGTACTTTGCGCTGCAGCTAATAGTGAACAATATCGCGTAACAACGGTTCCCGCATTGTAGCACGAAAGTAAAGGTCATAAGTCCCAAAACTGTTTTTGATGATTACTTAAAAAATTAAATACAATACTAATATTTCCTTTAGCTATTATTTTATAAAGTGTGTGATTGTAGTAGTGCAAATTATTTAATGATAGTAACTCAATAAGTGTAACAGATATTTGTTGAAAGCCCAGAAAGATTCATAATTTCGAAAAATATAACTATCGAGTCAAAATAAGTGAATCGTGTTTTCCGGCAAATATCAGATAAATATACAATGATTAAATAAATCTCAATTTCATTTAAGTCAATCGTCGTCCGGGATCGTAATACTTATTAGAAAACACAGCAAAATTTGGCAGCCCGGTCTTAATGATTTTTAACAAAGTTTTTGGTAGGCTTAATGCTTATAGATATTATTGATTGATATTTGATTGGGAGACTTGTATTTTTATTAAAATGTTTTATTTCCAAATTTTGAAACAAATCTCCTCATCAATGTCTACATGTTGACCTACCACGGGTTCAAGATCTAACCTCTTGAAGAATCGGCGTAAGAAACTCACACGGGCCACTTTCAAACAGAAGCCCTCCCAACACTCTTCAAACACAATATTTAACAACTAGCTTTTGCCCACGGCTTCGCTCGCGTTAAGAAGTATTATTATTAATTAGGTATCAATGTCTCAGCCCGATCGGGTTAAAATTGACAAAGTTTCATACAAACTTTCATCCCCTATTTTATCCCCTTGGGGGTAGAATTGATCAAAATCCTTTCTTAGCGGATGCCTACGTCATAAAATCTACCTGCGTGCCAAATTTCAGCCCGATCCGTCCAGTGGTTTGGGCTGTGCGTTGATAGATCACTATGTCAATCAGTCAGTCACCTTTGAGTTTTATATATTTAGATTCGGTTTAGATACACATTCAAGAAATAAGTTTCAATTTTCTCGGAATTGTTTCATAAAAAAACATTGAGAGTATTTCCGAGCAATATATTGCGATATCTTCAAACTAATCTTCTACTTTATAGACACATTCTCTGCGCACCCGTACTTTTATGTACCGTAAATTCTGTGTGTGTCTAATAAAAATTTATTATTGTCTCCAGCCCGATCATAATCTTTGGGATTTAAAGGAAAAATTATCAAAGATGATTCCTTCTATGACATTTTTAGGGTTCCGTACCCAAAGGGTAAAAACGGGACCCTATTACTAAGACTTCGATGTCTGTCTGTCCGTCTGTCTGTCACCAGGCTGTATCTCAATAACCGCTATACGCTATAGCCAGATTTCTGAAACTTTCACTGAACAACAACAAAACAAAATAAATTAAATATTTAAGGGGGGCTCCCATACAACAAACGTAAATTTTTGCTTGATATCAATAATGGCAATAGGTAGGCACTTGAAATGTTCACAATATTATACTCAGTTCTATTTATATTTTAATAATTAATAATAAAATTTAAATAAAATACATAATTAAGAGGGGCTCCCATACAAAAACCTACCTATTTTTGCTCTGTAATGGTACGGAACTCTTCGTGCGCGAGTCCAACTCGCACTTGGCCGATTTATTTAATGTTAAATAATAGAGGCGGTTTTTATGTAGAATAAATTCTCATACTTCTTTGCTCTCAGTCAAATAGATTTGAGGGCTTCAAATTAAAAGGTCTGGTTAGAATACTAATCGCTGTCAGATAGTAACTATTTCTCGAGCTTTAAAAAAAACAGATTACATCAATCCTTAAGAGGGCGAATAAAGTAAAAAATCAAACATCTACCTTTTATCTTCACACTTACGCCCGTCTTTCATATGCCAGGTGAAAAATAACGACCCGGAATCAGCGTCAACTGCCAAGTAATTTTTTTTTTAATAACTCGATAACTATAAAACATTTAAGAAATCCGCTAGTTACAGTCCCTAGGTAATAGAATTTTATATTATTTATTAAAATATTGGCATTCGAAGGCATCGTTTTGAAAGGAAATGAAATATCCGTGAAGTTTTGATGCATCTTGATGTAACTTTTTTCTATAGAGAAAATGTTAAGATATCGTGTTTTCGTTTGTACGGACCCTGGCAAATATAATGTAGTATCTATGTTAAAAAAAATTAAACAATTCGTAGCTTATTGTCAAGTATAATAATAATAATAGTTAAAAAAAACACGCTTTAGCCAATCCGCCATCATGGATGTCCGCCATGTTGGATTTAATTGACGTGACTATTCCTGACAGCAAACCCTATCATTTTATACCCATATCATTTTGATTGATACCCAAATGCACCCCGCATTTCAAATAGCCTGTCCGCCATCTTGGGGAGGCCGCCATATTGGATTTGTCATCGTTTCTTAGCTAGTCATATATTGTCATCAGAACTCAGAGCGTGTGCAAAATTTCATCCTAATCGAAGACCGGGAAGTAGGTCAAATTAAGATTCAAAAATTTTCTTACATACATAGTTACAAATGAAGCTAATATAAGCGTGTTGAAAATGAATTACAAGATCATCTATTTTGCTTCAGTCGCCCCCTTAATAATCGCTACTGATCCCAGACGTGCCACCTTTTTCAAGAAACTTTGACACTATTTTTCTAAGCAATCTCTCGTTCAAAGGAGGCCAAAATGTGTTAGGTACGAGTTACGACTAACATGATTACTATAGGTCTACCAGAATCTGATGGCAATTTTTGACAGCAGATTTTAAAAAAATATCCTTGATCGTTGGATAAATTTTTATATTTGCATGTTTTACACACAGAATCAGCCGCTATAAGAAAAAAAAAAGGATCAAAATGTTTTATTCCAATTACCCCGTTATTGCTAGTCAATTTATTTTCTCACTTTTTGCCATCAGATTCTGGTAGACCTATATATTATTAGAGTTGATTTGTGAGACACGTACTTGTTATAAGTGTAAATTGCTTGGCCTCTGCAGTGTGGCCATGTTATGAACTTCATAAATGACTAAAATTATAAATCCGAAAGTGTGTCTTTCTGTCTATCAGCTGTCAAATTTAGAATGGGGATACTGAGTCCTGAGAAAGGACATAGGACTTATTATCCCGAAAAAATAATGACAATAAATCTTTATTTCTGACTTGAATGTAAATTTGTGATACAAATTACAAACATATCCATATTAGAGCAAATTGCAAACAAACAAAAGTAACAGTAACTACAAACACTTAAAAATAAACTTACTTCAACTTACGAACATATGATCGAAAGCCAGAAACACACAACGGACGAGTTAAAACTGTTATGTATAGAACTTATAATAAGGTTTGTACTTTAAAACACTCTCTTTCTGAGAGAAGCTATTCTCTTCCGAAGCACAGCAGCAAACCAATCCGTATGCGCCAAGCAAAACATCTGTGAAGCTCTACAGTATCTGGGCAATTTAAGCATCGCTCTAAATACATTATTATACTGCACTCGTAGGACACTGTACGCACGTTTAGTATAATTAGTCCAGAGAGGGCACGTGTAAAGAGTCTGACAGTAAGCCTTAAATAAGGTAACCTTTACTTGGTCAGAGCAAATCTCCGAGCCAACATATTTCCGCGCATCGCCAGTGCCCTACGTTCTCTTTCAATATCGTCATCATCATTTAATTCCTCATTTACAATATGACCAAGATATTTAAATTTGTTGACTCGGTTTATTTCTAGAGAATTAAGATTTACAGGTGGAATAAACTCAGGTCCATTTTTATATTTAAAAACCATACAAACAGATTTTTTTGTGTTGTATATTAAGCCATGTTCTTTAGCATACTGATCACAATTTTTTACCAAACTTCTTAACCCCTTGATCGACGGACTGAGCAGAACCATGTCATCGGCGTAGCTGAGGTTATTTACATTGCATCCGCCTACATGACATCCTACCCGAGGAGCTGCTCAGCTCGTCGATCAGACAGAAAAAAGTACGGTTCCTGCTCGTTAAAAGAATTTTGGCGCAACGGAGTTGCGGACGTCATCTATTATGACGCGTTAATGCGGACAACATCACGTGTAAAATAACTAGAAAACATTTGTAAATAAATGCTGCAACTTCTAACAACGTTTGAGAATTCCCTCGGAACTCCGTTTCGTGGACTATTATTATGGAAACTCTCGAAAACCTGTAAATTGAACCCCAGTTTTGAAACTAAAAAGTCCCGTTTATATCAATTTGAACTTAGCAAGGTAAAAGTAAACCTACGATATACTGAACTGAAAAATTATATGTAATTCTAAAATGGAACAAGCTACTTTCCAAAAACTATTATATGTTACACAAACTGTTTAATATACTATGAAATATTTTGTAACACAAACTATCTTCGTTGCTTTAAAATTCGTTTATCACGCGGAAAACTTGCCGTTTTCTCTGACTAACATGAGATCTGAGAGAACTCTATCGATTTTGATGGATATGAAGAAACCAGATTTCATCAAAATTGGTAAAGCTGTTTATACCTGAAGAGTAACTAACAGAAGGTAAAACTTTCATATATATATATGATATAGGTAAATCCATGTTACCTTTTCGTTTCCGTCCGAAACTGTAATTTATTAAACAATGATTCCGTTCTGAATCATTGTTTAATAAATTACAGTTGATTGGCATGGCGTTAATCGAAATAGAATGCTTTGAGCTGCAACTAATCGTGAATATTGCACTTTCATAATATTATGTGTATAACACTAAATAAATGTATGTTAATATTATTTTGGGGGATAAAACATTTGTCAGTTGCGTATATCATAACGTCAGCTTTTTTATGTTATTATGTCTCCGTAATTCGTATGCATAAATATATTATGCCTTTTTCAATTTTTCAATTTGACGCCTCTGTGGCTCAGTAGTTGAGCGCGTTGTCAGCGCTCAAGCCGGGGGTCGCGGGTTCGAATCCCGCCGATGGAACAAAAAGTTTCGTATTTTCCTGGGTCATGGATGTGTGTTAAATATGTGTATCTTATAATATAATAAAAATCTTAAATATATGTATAGTATAAAATTATTAAATATATTTCCGTTGTATGGTCAGACTGACGCGGCGTGAAGCGTCCATAGATATTATTATTATTATTATTATAATTATTTGTCGGTTTCTCTAGCTCACTTAAAAACGATAAATACATACATTATCATACTACAAAATATACTCTTATACCATATTAAAATATTTGAGAACTCTACGCCGAAACATGAGACTAAATACATTTTCTTTGCCATAATTTAACCCATATAGACCCGCCGTGCCCAAACGAGGATACTTGTAAAATTACATTTTTTTTTCTTTCATTCAAGTTTATACTTATTTTTATTGTAAATGTCAATTTGCTAAAAGTGTATTTTCTTATTCTTAGAAGGTACAAATAATATAATTATAGTTCACAGTCAACAGTGTTTTGTGTTTAAGATTAGGAGTAGTTTTATGTAAGTGTCCCTATTTGGGGCCAATGGGCACATAGGATGTAAATTATTCCAATTTTTGTCCACCCATCAATTTCGTATAATCAATGAACTGAAGGGTATTCAATAGCTTTGAATTATGATAAATACTATGAACTTCAGAAAGTTGCCATGATTGAAGATGACAGTGGAAATATATATTTAGTCGTATTTCCTTCGCAGCCATGTGTCTCTTTACCAGTTTTTCATTACTCCAAGGGGAAGCTGGCTATTGTGCAACAGATACTGTTGGCCAAGTCAGTACAGAGAAGTGTCCTCTCGTATCCGTCAAGGATATGAAAAAAAAGAAAGAAAACGACGCGTTTGACTACCGTTTCGACCAACTAAATCAGAATTTGTTTTACATTGGCTGGATTATAATGTCTATGCGATCAGCGTTTTTCTTCTGGGAAAAGTATTAAACTGGGAAATGTAAAATTCAAAGTTAAAATTTTACACTTCCCTGTTTAATATTTAAACTTAAAATTCTGGGAAATATTTAACGCGGCGACAAACTAATCCGATTTAGGGTTTTAAAAATAATTAAAATTGGTAGGAAAAATGATAGGTTGGCAGCTACAGTGAAGTAACATTTTAAGCATAATGTAGCAGCTTTATATTGAGTTTTAAGCTATATTAAATTCAAAATGGCAGTGATTTTTTTGGTGTAGCAACTGAATTTATTGTTAGGCGACAACTTGATGGCGGATAAAATGTAGAAAAAGGGCTTTTATAAAATATACAATGAGATCGTTTATAAAATTAAAAGAGATGGGAAGAAAATATACATAAGGTAGTAAAAAACATACTATGTGCAACATTTTATGAGATCAAAATAAAGTATATTGTGGCATGTAAAAAATATTAATCCTACTAATATTATAAAGGCGAAAGTTTGGATGAATGTACATGGATGTTTGTTACTCTTTCATGCAAAAACTACTGAACGGATTTTAATGAAACTTTACAATAATATAGCTTATACATCAGAATAACACATAGGCTACAATTTTAACCGACTTTCAAAATGGGGAAGGTGTTATGTTCGTTTTTTTATATTCAACGATTACTCAGCCGTTTGTGAACCGATTTTCAAAATTTTTCTTTTAGTGTATTGGGTATCATCCCTATTTGGTACTATATTCACAAAAGTGGTGTCCTGATCAAGGAATCCATTAGTAATCGAGGGAATTCCTCAAAATTTATATGGAAATATGTGGTGACATCGGTTTCGTGAGAAGTATTCTAAGCATATTATGCTAACAACAAGTAAGATTTTGCACCAAGGTATACCATGGTTACTTGTACTATTACCTATTCTGTGCTCCTGACTTTATATAGATACAAGTTTGGGAGTTTCGACGTTGTTTTAAGAACGGAAAGCATATGCTACTATGCAAATTACATTCATCATTATTATCATACGTTTTACTCAATACTTACGAAGTTCTGTATGTCATGGTTGTTTTGGTGCAATAAACAGTTTTCATTCATTCATTAATTCATCAATCATCATCATCACTACCATAAACCATTATAAGAGCGCTTAGAAAAAGATTACGTGTGTTTTCCAAGTAACAAAATTCTCCTATAGTGCACAGTTTATAGGCTTGCAGCACTAGTAACTCTCGCTTAGTGGTTTCAGGTTTTACCACCAAGCTTATAACAGGTTACATGGAGTTCGTTTGGGTTTGTAGTAGACCTGTTCTTATAAGTTGACTCGTGTATAAAACGAGATTATAGGCGCAGTAAAGGCTAAGATGGCCTATACGAGTGTTTCAAAGGTGTAAATATACTTGAGAAAACTTGCTCCAGAAAGTTACATTTGTAATAGACTACAAGAAGTAATTATAAATCCGCTATAAGGTCACACGCCAGTAATAGTAATTTATAGAACGAAATGCACTTAGAACCATTTGACCTTGTTACTTGACCTTATAGTGGTGTATAAGTCAAATTTATATGCCAATTATAAGTGAATTAGTTCTACAGTGGTTTCTTCCCAGAGTAAGTGTACTTGGTATTATTGTGGGCTCTCGAATGCTGTTATAGTCTTAATATCTAAACAAAGGTTTCTGTAAAACTATTAGTGTCCAAAGTATTCTTCGTAAAGTCCTTCTAAGCTTTTAAAAATTTACATCTTCACGGCCATTTTGAATGGTGTTAGGACTAATATTATTTCTAAACACAACTTAGTAAATACGCCGTGTTCAATTGGCGAACAAAAATTGAGATTTATACTTCACCGGAAATACTTACGCGTTTGCCGTTCAAACATGTATGGACGTATAATATTACGTGCGAAATACATACTTGTTAATATATTTAATTTAATATAGATTAACTTACCTTTTCTTTATTTTTTATTTTTTTGATCCACCTCACAACACAATTCACAAATGTTTGAAGTAGCTAGTAATAGAATCGCGGAGTACGTAACAGGCCTGCCTGGTTCTATTAGATGCTCATAGTTGGCTCCGTGTGAGCAGATAATTCTGCGTAGTTCAACAATAAGTGTATTATTTTTCTAAGTAGTGCTAGGCAAGTATACAATGAGTGTTTTATTAGCAAAAGTACGCGTATAAAATGGGCCCTTTTCCGTGGTTATAAACGTTTACTAGCCTGTTATAGTCCTGGCCCCGGAACCACTACAAGACCAGATTTTGTTACTTGGGTTATGTACTTGAATAATACAAACAATTCTATGCAACCAACACATTTGTCGCTTTTTCACTAATTTACGATTCTACAAACAAAAATTCTGATATCCTAATATTACTTAATTATTGGACGGGTTTTATTTTTAAAACTGCTTGCAAAAGTGTATTTTTATCTGGAAGCCAATAGTTGCTAATAATATTATATTATTTGATATCCCACTATTAACATTAGCTGCCAAGTCATTATTTTTAATACCTCACCTATTATTTCATTTCCCTGCTTAATATAATATTTGTTATCTTAAAGCAGCAGCCGTTATTTAGTTTTTATAGATCTTACGTTTTGTAGCTCATTATAATATAATTGTTGCTAAAATATTTAAACGCTAACAAAGTATTTTTTTTGTAACCAAGTAGTTAGTCGCCCAGTAAGTTTTTAGTCGCCGCAAAAATAATTTGCCAAAAGTAAACAGATGTATTACTGTTGATAGAATGTGGACGTTAGCTTCCTACATTTTTATAAAAGCTATAACAAGGATATGCGTGGGGTCAAGTCAGTCAATCGATTTTCTCGCACTGTTATACGAAACAAAAATTGGTGGTAACTGGTAGGTACTGTTTGCGCACATGCTGGATGTAGCAGTGGCAAACGCATGGCGGCTGCATCATCAAAGTAATAGAAACAAGAATTGAATCAGCTCCAATTTCGGCGGCATTTGGTCGCGGCGTTACTTGAGACATACAAGCGGTAGAATACATATCTGTACTGCCAAACCTGCAGCATGAAGGGTCACTTTCCCGAAAAACTGTCCTAACAATTGCGTTGTTCTGGTGGGCTAGCATTACGTCATGAAAAAGGTCAAAGGCAATTTGAGAAATACATACAGAGTACATTCATAAAGAATGTATCGAAAATTTTCACACCGTTTGATCCCATTGGCCATTTTTTTTATATAAAAATTTAAAAAAAAAATAGTTTTTTGTGTTTTCCTGATAATTTTATTGGTTTCTTTAAATTAATAAAGAAATTTCATATTTTCCACGGCTCAGTTTCATTTGGGTCTAAATGGGTTAAATAACTTCTCATAACCACGCCCAGACCTCATAAACCGTGAAATCGATAAAGGGTTTGGCATACAATATGGCAAATTGCCAGAATGCCCACTGTAGAAAATTGTCGTGGGATCTTGGCCTATATTTTTGAAAACTTCGAGAACTTACCACAGGACTGGACTGACGTAGTATATAGCGTCTATGAATATAATAATAATAATCATATTATATATTTATACGCAAGCGAAAAACTTTGGAACCCTTTTTACAAAAAGTGCGGAAACGTAGGAGCATGAAATTTTGCACAGTTATAGTTTATATGGAGAAGGAGACGTGCGTCGAGCCAATATTGTTTTAAAATTATGCTTTTATCATACATAATTTTAATAAATAAAACATTACACACACTACAATATGCACACTACTATCTCTTTGATAGACAAGCCTATACACACGAATTATACTCTTTTGTTTATGGTTGAAACTCTGTGATGAAATTGAAAATGGATTGTTGTTTTTTAGGGTTCCGTACCCAAAGGGTAAAAACGGGACCCTATTACTGAGACTTCGATGTCTGTCCGTCTGTCTGTCCGTCTGTCTGTCTCCAGGCTGTATCTCAAGAAGCGCTATAGATAAACTTCTGAAATTTTCACAAATTATGTATTTCTGGTGCCGCTATAACGACAAATACTAAAAACAAAATAGTTCATATTTAAGCTCCCATACAACAAACGTGATTTTTTTGGCCTTTTTGGCTCGTAATCCATAATGGCAACATGTAGACACTTGAAATTTTCACAAAATTCTCAATTATATATGTACTTTAATATTTAATAATAAAATTAAAATAAAATAAATAATTGGGAGCCCCTCCCATACAAAAAACACAATTTTTTCCGTACTTTCGCTCTATAACGATACGGAACCCTTCGTGCACGAGTCTGACTCGCACTTGGCCGATTTTTTTATTGAATCTCAAATACTGTAACATAATTATTATATTATCTGTGACACCGATAACGGTTACCATTGTGTCTACTTAGTTCATCTCAATTCAATAAAATATAATATTATCCTTACGAATATACGACTACATCATTTAACTATTGTACTTTACAATATTTTTAAAGTATGAATATTAAAAGCGTTCAAACTTATAATTTAAATTATTATTTAAGGCCGAATTTCAATCACAGGGCGACCTCTAGTAATTATTATTAGCAGATCTGCAGCTTATAGTCATCCAGTCTGCTCGTTACTAAATCCACATTCAGTTATTTTCTTTTTATATAAAAACCTACAATATTTCTAAAGAACCAAAGACCAAAATGACTTAGGTAGTGGACTTTGTTGTTGAAAGGAAATACTGAAAGCCAAGGAAAGCCAAAAAAATTAAAAATTTAAGGCCAAGAAAAAAGAAAATTGAAAAGAAATACTGAAAGCCAAGGAAATACTTAAAGTATTATATACTACGCTGGCTTTTATTCAATAAGACCGTTATATTTTTTAAAGGCAAATTATTTTTGGGGCGACTAAAAACTTATTGGGCGACTTGGTTACAAAAAAAATACTTTGGTAGCGTTTAAATATTTTAGCAACAATTATATTATAATGAGCTACAAAACGTAAGATCTATAAAAACTAAATAACGGCTGATGCTTTAAGATAGCAAATATATTAAGCAGGGAAAATGAAATAATAGGTGAGGTATTAAAAATAATGACTTGGCAGCTAATGTTAATAGTGGGATATCAAATAATATATTATTATTAGCAACTATTGGCTTCCAGATAAAAATACACTTTCGGGCAGTGATTTGCAAGCAGTTTTAAAAATAAAACCCGTCCAATAATTAAGTAATATTAGGATATCAGAATTTTTGTTTGTAGAATCGTAAATTTGTGAAAAAGCGACAAATGGTTGGTTGCATAGAATTGTTTGTATTATTCAAGTACACAAACACACGTAATCTTTTTCTAAGCGCTCTTATAACAGTAGAACCAACTAATGCTTTATGGTAGTGATGATGATGAATAAATGAATGAATGAAAACTCTTTATTGCACCAAAACAGCCATGACATACAGAACTTCATAAGTATTGAGTAAAATGTATGATGATGATGATGAATGTAATTTGCATAGTAGCATATTATTATGCTTTCCGTTCTTAAAACAACGCGACGTCGAAACTCCCGAACTTGTATCTATAAAGAGTCAGGAGCACCTTCCGAACCATGGTATACATTCGTGCAAAATCTTACTTGTTGGTAGCATATGCTTAGAATACTGCTCACGAAACCGAAGTCACTACATGGTTCCACATAAATTTTGAGGAATCCTTCGATTACTTATAGATCCCTTCATCAGGTCACCACTTTTATGAACATGTTACCAAATTGGAAATTGGGACGATAACCTATACACCAAAAGAAACATTTTGAAAATCGGTTCACAGACGGCGGAGTAATCGTTGAACATATAAAACGAACATAACACCTCCTCCATTTTGAAAGCCCGTTAAAATTGTAGCCTATGTGTTATTCAGATGTATAAGCTATATTATTGTAAAATTTCATTAAAATCCGTTCAGTAATTTTTGTGTGAAAGAGTAACAAACATCCATGTACATACATCCAAACTTTCGCCTTTATAATATTAGTAGGATTAATATTTATTACATGCCACAATATTATGCTTTATTTAGATCTTATAAAATGTCACACATAGTATGTTTTTTATGTATATTTTCTTCCCATCTCATTTAATTTTATAAACGATCAGCGATCTCATTGTATATTTTATAAAAGCCTATTTTCTTCATTTTATCCGCCATCAAGTTGTCGCCTAACAATAAATTCAGTTGCTACACCAAAAAATCACTGCCATTTTGAATTGAAACAAAGCTTAGAACTCAATATAAAGCTGCTACTTTATGCTTAAAATGCTACTTCACCATAGCTGCCAACCTATCATTTTTCCTACCCATTTTAATTATTTTTAAAACCCTAAATCGGATTAGTTTGTCGCCACGTTAAATACATGCCTTTTTTAAATCTGATAAGTAAGAAGCACAGCCACAGTATAATAGTATGTTGTGATGTCAATCGCTAAAAACGCGTTGTGACTTGTGGCTCCTTTCGCGCGCCCGCCCGAACGCGCGATTTGGCGGCTACACTTCGAGATTCCTTAAGCCGCTAGACGTAACACTACAAAATCTTATATCCGAGTGGCAGGATCGGTGGGATAACTCGGTCAAAGGTCGTCACCTGTATAATATCTTCGCTTCGGATCGCGAACGACTCGCTATGCATTGGATAGAAATAGATCACTGCCTCCAAATGTGTCAAAAATACTATTGGAAACAATCCAACACAAGTCTCTGTCCGTCCGTCCGGCCGTCCGTCCGTCCGTCCGTCCGTCCGTCTGTCTGTCTGTCTGTCTGTCTTAATGTCATTACAATTTGGCTGTCTCCCGCATTGCTTGGGGAGGGAAATTGTATATCTCCTAATCCTACCTTTCATCTGATTAATTTCGTTGCGGGACCCAACACAGATTTAGCTTGGCCCTCGGGCAGCCCTGAGATCATAATCAAAGGGTTTTCGTGGTTACCACTGTTGATCCTGGCTGCTGGCGCGGTTGCAGTGGTGGGAATGTGTGGTGACTGGTGGACCATTTGCCCGTTTATAAAATATACACCGCGAGGTCACAAGCAGTTGTATGACAGTGCGAGCGCGCCGCTATTTATATAAATCTTTACGCTGGAGTTTTGCCGGGAATGTGAAAGAGTGATTTTTTTTGTATTATTTTCCTAAAATTGTGTTAACTGGGTTTTTAATGTGTAATATTGGTAGGATCTTGACCATTAGATATTCGTTATCGTGCACAAGTGTAGGAAAGTTATGCAATATCCAGAAACGTGCTATTTTGTGTTCCCTCCAAAACTCCATCGAAAGTTTCAGTAAAGCGTCTACCACTTTACTGAATCGACCGACTTGACTTCTTGACTGTTTTGACTTTTACTTAGACTTTGACTAGACTTTAGACCTGACAATATAGAAACATGATGCTGAAAATTGTATTAAAGAATATTATTTTCCCGCCATATTTATACTAACTGGCCATAGTTAAATAGCCGAAGTGCCATAAGAAAAAAAAATCTTTAGGCTGGATTTACAGGCGGTGGCGCGAACGCGCAGCTTGGCCGCTACACCGCAAGATCGATTCATTTACATACCTACAGTTCCTTGTGATCTCGCGGTGTAGCGGACAAACCGCGCGTCCGGGCGGACGCCATATAAATCTAACCTAAACATACCCTAAATATTAATATAAGGTTAAATAACTCAAAAGTTAAAACAAAACTCACTTAATATTACTTAATATTATACTTGTGTATGACAAGTTTAAACATGACTTTGCTACCTCAAGTTATTAAAAATAACCGGCCAAGTACATGTCGGGCCGCGCGCAATATAGAGCCAGTCCACACGGCGCGTTGCGTCAGCGTTGCGTCGACGCAGCGCTGCCGTTTGACGCATAGCCGGCCACACGGGCGCTGCGTCATCGCAGCGTTATTACGAAGCAGTCTTAACGTCAACACCCCCTCCCGCTTCGTCTCGGGGGCTGCTGTCCGTCATGTGTGCGTTGCGACGACGCAGCGCGCCGTGTGAACACCTTGGTTATTTGTATGTAAAACAACGCAACGGCAGCGCTGCGTCGACGCAACGCTGACGCAACGCGCCGCGTGGACTGGCTCTTGGGTCAATTCAGACCACATCGCGACGCGTAGATGCATTTCTGAATTTGTATGGATTTGACAGATTTGCAAGACGTCTCACGCAATTGAAATCTGTCAATTCTTTTATTATAAGGGTTCTTGACTACGGAACCAAAAAAAGTGTACACGAAATAATTATGATGCTGAAATACCGAATATTAACTACGCATTTATTTGTATAATTTGTATAGGCCGGCTACTATATGACGCCCACAACTCCGTTTCGCCGAAATCACTTTTAAGGCCCGGTAGTCCCTAAAATTAGCAGGTCGATGTCTGTCAGTACGAACATCGACGTAAAGGACATTAAAATAACATTCATATCAGCGCGCCTTGTACAGTGGCGGTTACGACGCTCGCCGCGTCCTTGATAGGGCGAAATAGGAGAAAAAACCTTTCGTTTTTAGTATTACACAAATCAAATATATCAAATGGTTTAGCTTATGTTATGACAAATGTACTACATTTTTTGTTTTTCTAGAAAGTGTGTAATTTAGCCATAAAATGAGTTAATTATGAAAAACAGCGTTAATAATAGTCATCTTTGAGATTTTTTTCTATCGAGCAGAATTTTTCAATTTTAAAACGGTACTTTTTTCATACTTAAATAATGACATTTCCTTTAGAACAAACATTATTTGGGTGAATTTCAACAAATGGCATTTTTTTTTATCATATCGGTGAACTTTTTTATTAAATATATATTTTATAGACTTTCAGGTTTTATGTATTCTTTAGGACACAAAATGTTCCCAAATTTATTATCATTAACGTATCATTTAAGACTACGGAGAAAATTCAGGTTGAATTCTGGTTTCCACCGATATGATAAACCGGCACCGATTTTTATTTCTGTGCACCGATGTGATAAGTTTAACCACCGAAATGACATACTAATCCAGCGATATGATAATATTATCTTCATAATATTATATTTTAATGTAACTATTAAATTGATCAAGAACAGAGTTTTTGAAATTAAATTAAAATATTTTTAAAACTAGCTGTGCCCTGCGGTATTACCCGCGGTTTAAGTGATATATAATAAAATACTATGAAAAGTACCAATAATAGGGTCAAAACGGGACGATACATGGTTCTATAATGGTTTATGGTAGTGATGATGATGATTATGAATGTAATTTACATAGTAGCATATGCTTTCCGTTCTTAAAACAACGTCGAAACTCCCAAACTTGTATCTATAAAGATTAAAGAGTCAGGAGTTCTCTCATCACCTTCCGAACCATGGTATACCTTAGTGCAAAATCTTGCTTGTTGGTAGCATATGCTTAGAATACTGCTCAACCGAAGTCACCACATGTTTCCATATAAATTTTGAGGAGTTCCCTCGATTTCTTATGGATCCCTTCATCAGGTCACCAATTTTATGAATATGGTACCAAATTGGGATGATAACCTATACACCAAAAGAAAAAATTTGAAAATCGGTTCACAAACGGCAGAGTAATCGTTGAACATAAAAAACGAACATAACACCTCCTCCATTTTTTTATTTTTTTTTTATGAAATAAGGGGGCAAACGAGCAAACGGGTCACCTGATGGAAAGCAACTTCCGTCGCCCATGGACACTCGCAGCAGAGCTGCAGGTGCGTTGCCGGCCTTTTAAGAGGGAATAGGGTAATAGGGGAGGGTAGGGATGGGAAGAGAAGGAAATAGGGGAGGGAAAGGAAGGGAATAGGGTAGGGGATTGGGCCTCCGGTAAAATTCGGTTAAAATTGTAGCCTATGTGTTATTCTGATGTATAAGCTATATTATTGTAAAGTTTCATTAAAATCCGTTCAGTAGTTTTTGCGTACATACATACATACATACATACATACATCCAAACTTTCGCCTTTATAATATTAGTAGGATGTACTTCATCATAATCTAGTGCCCTCTTCATATCGAAGTTCGGCGGTCAGCAGGTTGAATTTCTTCCGGTCCTGGACTAATTTCTTTACCGATATGATAAAACAATTCACCGATATGGTAAAATTATCAACCGATATGATAAAGCAATCCACCGATGTGACAAAACTGTGGGTTGGTCATGATTCCAAACACCGATATTAGATTTAAGACACCGATTGGTTTTTTCTTATAATTTCGGTGTAAATTATCATATCGGTGGTTAAAATGACCACCGATTACACCGATATGAGAGCAGCGACGTGAGAAAAAACACACTTTTTAGGAAATTATAAAGAATGCAGTATATCTAAGATAAATTTGGTTACAGATAATGAAGCTTAATCACTTACTACATTCATTAGAACCAAACAACAATTTTAAAACTATTCATTACATTAAAAAAATTAAATCACCGATATTATGAAATTATTGTCCGAGAGCATATTTAATGGCGTACTTAGGTTGTTGGCGGGAATATGCAGCGCTTTGACACACGTCCGTCTTGAGTACGTGGAAGCACACACTAAGGAGTAAATTAAAATTGGGGTGGGGAGACTGTCCGACTCGTCAATGAACAGTAAGGCTTAAATTACTTTTATCCAGCGATATGAGAAAATTTCTCAGGACAAGTACATTTGCGTCTGTAAGTAACTATTATCGTTAATTACATAATAAAATATGGTATATAATAATAGATAAACTAATATTATATGAAATAATATAAGTTATACCTTTAACTTATTCATATTTGTTAGTATATAAGCGTTTTTGTTTGTAAAAAAAGCAGAGGGACAGCACCGATTTGATAAAAATAGATCTTTAAGTTATTTATTTCTACCTTTGTAATAGTCCTAGGCATATTATCTTTTTTCCACAATCCTATAGCTACCCATTGAATACTAAAAACAAATAATTTACAACAATATTCCCTTTTTTTAATAGTAATTTCAACGAAGACAAAAAAAAGCCATTTGGGAAATTCACCCATTTAAAAAACCCATTTTACGTAGTTGCAACAATCACTGCACCTTAAACGTGCGGTTTACGAACCGCATATTTTTCCGCAATAAAAACTATTCTTTGTTCATTCATGTTTCTCATTGTATTCCATACGAAATTTCTTCGTAATTAGTTCAGCCGTTTAAGCGTGAAGAGGTAACAGACAGATAGACATACAGACAGACACACTTTCACATTTATAGTTATTAGTAAGGATTACGTACTGGTATAAGCAATTAAACACACTCCATGTGGTTGTCCATGATCGACTTCGATTATGCCGAAGACGTTTTCGCAATCAAGGTAACCCATAATATATCTATATTCTATATATGTATTATATAAAAAAATCGGCCAAGTGCGAGTCGTACTTGCGCACGAAGGGTTCCGTACCGGTATAGAGCAAAAGTAGACAAAAAATCGGCCAAGTGCGAGTCGGACTCGCGCACGAAGGGTTCCGTACCGGTATAGAGCGAAAGTAGACAAAAAAATGTGTTTTTTGTAAGGGAGCCCCCCTTAAATATTTACTTTATTTTAATTTTATTATTAATTACTAAAAACAAAATCCTTAGTTATATTTGTATATAACTAAGGATTTTGTGAAAATTTCAAGTGCCTAGATGTTACCATTATTGATGACGAGCAAAAAAGGCCAAAAAAATCATATTTCTTGTATGGCAGCCCCCCTTAAATATTAAATTTATTTTATTTTCAGTATTTGTTGTTATGGCGGCAACAGATATACACAATCTGTGAAAATTTCAGAAGTCTAGCTATAGCGGTTCTTAAGTTTCAGCCTGGAGACAGACGGACAGACGGACAGACGGACAGACGGACAGACGGACAGACGGACAGACGGACAGACGGACAGACGGACAGACGGACAGACGGACAGACGGACAGACGGACAGACGGACAGACGGACAGACGGACAGACGGACAGACGGACAGACGGACAGACGGACAGACGGACAGACGGACAGACGGACAGACGGACAGACGGACAGACGGACAGACGGACAGACGGACAGACGGACAGACGGACAGACGGACAGACGGACAGACGGACAGACGGACAGACGGACAGACGGACAGACGGACAGACGGACAGACGGACAGACGGACAGACGGACAGACGGACAGACGGACAGACGGACAGACGGACAGACGGACAGACGGACAGACGGACAGACGGACAGACGGACAGACGGACAGACGGACAGACGGACAGACGGACAGACGGACAGACGGACAGACGGACAGACGGACAGACGGACAGACGGACAGACGGACAGACGGACAGACGGACAGACGGACAGACGGACAGACGGACAGACGGACAGACGGACAGACGGACAGACGGACAGACGGACAGACGGACAGACGGACAGACGGACAGACGGACAGACGGACAGACGGACAGACGGACAGACGGACAGACGGACAGACGGACAGACGGACAGACGGACAGACGGACAGACGGACAGACGGACAGACGGACAGACGGACAGACGGACAGACGGATAGACGGACAGACGGACAGACGGACGGACGGACAGACATCGAAGTCTCAGACCTCAGTAATAGGGTCCCGTTTTTACCCTTTGGGTACGGAACCCTAAAAATTGTGTTTTTTTTTTTGTATGGGAGCCCCCCTTAAACATTTACTTTATTTTAATTTTATTATTAATTATTAAAGTACAAATATAATGAAGGATTTTGTGAAAATTACAAGTGCCTATCTGTTACCATAATTGATTACGAGCAAAAAAGGCCAAAAAAATCACGTCTCTTGTATGGGAGCCCCCATATTAACTTTATTTTATTTTTAGTATTTATTGTTATAGCGGCAACAGATATACACAATCTGTGAAAATTTCAGAAATCTAGCTATAGCGGTTCTTGAGATACAGCCTGGAGACATACAGACATACGGACAGACGGACAGACAACGAAGTCTTAGTAGTAGGGTCCCATTTTTACCCTTTGGATACCCAAAAATGAATCCATGTCCCTTGGTCACGCCATCACGATTAACGCGTGAACGGCTGGACCGATTTTGCTGAAATTTGGTACAGAGATACTTTGAGTCCCGGGAAAGGACATAGGATACATTTTGTCCCGGAAAAATGTACGGTTACTGCACAATATACTTTTATGATTTGCGCGTAAACTATTCAATCGATGTACGGGAACAACTATAAACTATAGTCCACGTGGACAAAGTCGCGGGCAACAGCTAGTAATATAATAATATGTAGTACAGCAGCATGAACTTTAACCATTCGAAATTTAATTTACGATTCTGAGCAAATTGTGTCAATATAATCTGAAACAGCAGTATTAAATATAAGATTGGCGTGGCCCGATACGCAGTTGGCCGGTTTTGTATTTACTGTCTAATAAAATATAACAAACAACTCAAGACACTTTTCCATGTTTATAATTTACAAGATAAGGAAATATATTATTTGAGATTATATAACAATTTCCAGAGGTTTATTTCTGCATACCCCACAATCAAGCTATCTAGCTTTTACAGGTAAAAGTCCCATAGCCATGGAAAATTACTATAAAACGTAAAAGGTCTACAAATATTTTAGTCTTAGGGCCATACCTCACCGGGACGCCAAGCGACGTCGCCAACTTGTTCTATTGAGATGTATGACGGGTAACTCACCTGGCGACTAACTGGCGTTTTTGCCAAGTAGCGGCTACTTGGTAGACAGCGTAGCCAGAGTCAACCGCTCCGCATGCGGCGACTGGCGACGTTGCTAGTTGTTTCTACGTCTTTGTATGCTCCGTCACTCAATCAGTCGCTGATTTTAGTGATATTCTCAGATAATTGAACTTTTTTTCAGAGTATTTTCTTAAATCTTCATAGAATTTAAGAAAAACACCGCTTTGCGGTGACGTAGAAACGCCAGACGTAGCCATGGTAACGTCACTCGCCACGTCTCCATGGCATCCCGGTGAGGTATGGCCCCTAATTAGTGATGAGCAAAATCGGTCTTGCAGCCTCAGTCTTGGTCTTGCAAAAAAGCAATGCCGAGACCAAGACTATCCTAAAACTAAAAAAAACCAAATCCAAGACCGAGATCAGGCAGATTTGACCAAGTCCAAGACCAATATTGTACTAGAAATACCAAAACCAAGACTGTCTGAGTCTTGTTTTGCTTATCACTACCCCTAATGACGAGACTATTTGAGAGTTTATAGAAAAGTATATCATAATGTGTATGAAATTGTTAACATGTCTCGAGGTTTGGATTATAGATAAAACGTGAATTTGTGTTATTAAAATAAAACAAAGTAAGCAGATTTAAGGTGACGCCGCGTTAAAGTAAAATACCGTGTTGGATGTGTTGTAGATTGCTTGTTTTCTATGAGAGGCCGGCCCGGCATGGAACATGGACCCGGAAAAGGCGTAACCGACAAAATGGTTTTTGTCGCGTAATTTAAAAACCATAAATATATTTCATATAAGCTATGTGCAAATTAAAGTGTATGCTTGAACCAATCTATGTACAAATTTTGGAAGCTTAAATCACTCTCCTCTGTTGGCAAAATTAGAATCCCTTTTTTTACAGAGATCTTTTTGATTGATTATTCTGTGTTATAAAAGTTGACCAATCGTGTTATGCTGTGGGTAATTCAAAGACAAAGACATGATGAATACTGACAATGAACTTTAATTTCTTAGCTTTAGTCATTGCTGAGAAAAATCGATATCGCTACAGCCAAATTATTAAGGCGTCGCCTTAATCTCATGTAGTAAAGATTGTATTCATTAAAATAGTTTATCATCTTCATTGTTGAAAAAATGTTCATTCACCTTCCAGTATTCCGCAAATATGACCTGCAAATCTTCAAGAAGATAGCATATTCCTCCTTAAAAAAATCTGACAACGCAAGCAATAGGCTACGGCAGTTCAACTACCGTAGCCGTAGTTGCTTTCCATTAACTGACTCGTTTGCTCGTTTACCCCCTAAGTTTATAAAAAAATAGGTTATCGTACTGATTCCTAGTATATGAGAACCAAAAAAAAAACATACGAAAGGACGGAAACTCAGAGCACCTCTGTATACATCCATAATAATTTGTGGTGTACGTCCAAAAATATTGTTTGCGGAAAACTTGCCTATTCTATATTCCATAGCTTGTACGCAGTTTTACCGATAACCCCATTCAGATCTTAACCTATTCCCATACAATTCGAAAGGCTTTTGACCCTTATTCATTTATGGGTATTGTGACTTCCGGTCACATTTTCAGGCTTCCGGTGACAAGAGGTTACACTTGATTTTCCGCTTTGAATATTTCTTTTCATTTTACTCGAACGACTCAACCTTGAGACCATTCATAATTTATGTTATAAATATGTTTGGACGTCTGTCGCCTGTCTGCTCTCTTTGCTAAATGTCTGAAATTCTTTGATACCCTGGAAAAGAAAAAGGCTCTTACAAATTTTTTAAAGCTACTCGTATTTTATGCCAACGTGTTTTATGATTTTTTTTATGCCAACTAGAGAAATTAAATTAAAATTTGTTGTAAAACTAAAAAATGGGACTAGGTATATTAAAAAACCGAGTTGGATTCGCCCATGAAGGGTTCCGCAGCAGCAATAAGGTTAATTTTTATGAAATTAAAAGATGTTTGATTTATTTTTATATTTCAGTTGATTTATGAAAGTTAATTTAAGGTTTACCATTTATATATAAATATATAAACAGCCACGGGCCACAAAAATCCTGTGTGATTTACTCAAATTACTTGAAAGTGTGCCGTGCACGACACATGAACAAAGTAATACTATCTAACAGTAATACAACTCGGCTATGTTTTCTAAATAAATACCTACAGCTGGCTGCGCCGTTCGCAATCAGCCCCGCATTTATAAATAGGCCGTTATAGGCCACGGCCTAGAGGCGGCAACGACTTAGAGAGGCGGCAGCGTCCATAGAAGCCCTATAGATATCGTGCATGGGGCGGCGGAAATAAAGTGGCCTACTCTCATAAAAAATATAAATTCGGCACTGTTCGCAATGAGACAGGTCTGGCTGCCAACAGCATTTTAATAACATAATATTTGACTTGCTAAGTACTATCAGAGAAGTTGATTCCTAGGCAGATGGCGGACCTAAATAATTTGATCAAGTCAATTCAATAGAAATTATTCAAGAAGTGCAACCGAAAAATATTTGCGCCTCTACTGAGATCACTCCGTTTGGAATGATTTGTTACTACATAATTTGGCAAAATATACTTGGCACATTCAAATTATTTTTAGGCCCAATTTCACCAAAGCCGTTAAATTTAATGCTCGAATTAGTATCAGGTTACCTCTTTCATTTTTATAAGAATGAAAGAGAAGACATGACATTTTAACAAGCTGTTAACACTAACAGACGTTGGTGAAATTGGGCCTTAGTCTTAAATCGGTTACTGTGTAAAAACAATATGCTGTCCGGTGCTCCGTAATGTACCTTTCGTAATGCTGAGGCCTGAGACTGTGCCCCGTGTAGATCGTATTTCGTGAGTTTATAGAGTTAGAATACTGTATACTGATTGAGCATTCACTCGCAAAAAGTAAATAGCGCGTAAAATATCAAAGATATTTCGTGAGCAGAAAACTGGTTAATCCACGCCACAGAGTCGTCAGTTTGTTTTGTACACAGATAACGAACACGTCGATTTGCCGTGCTAAATCAAAAGTAGTTTACCTGTGCGTCAGTTAAATGATTAAACACCTCTGCGTTACAAGTTTAATCCGTTTTTATGTGGTCGTTGTGTTATAATGTAATTGTTCGCGGTCAATTTAACGCGAGTGCTTTTTAATGTAATTAGGTGAATTTAATAAAGTGTGTATTTTGAAATATTATGACATCGTGGTGCATCAAAATGCCGAGTGAAATGTACATAATGGACTCTACGGTGACTCTAGATAAGAGTGTAGATGACACTCAAGATTATAACCCATTAAAAGAAAGGAATGTCACTCATCCTACCTCGTAAGTATCATTTTACATCTGTTTACGTGTTTTATAATAATAATTTACAAAGTGACTCCCCGAGTTGTAACCGACTTCCAAAAAGGAGGAGGTTATATGTTCGGCTGTGGGTATTTTATTTTTATTTTTTTATACGTAACTATAAAATTGTAAGTACCGTTAAATGTGTGTTTGTGAGTGATTGTAATTTGTAAACAAACATTGTTTTGGTTTGCAAACAAACATTGATTTTATAATTTGTTGTATTATATCGTAGTATTAGATTTACAATAGATAAGTGTATAAGATTGTCCTGAAGGTAAGTAAAGTCTATGATAAATTAAACAAAAAATTGAAAACCGACTTCCAACTCACAATCAATCTTCACACTTTTTAAGGCGGTACCAGCCAACCTAAATATGAGTAAATATTCTAGAAGTATATCAAAGGATTTTAATCATTTTAGAAATTATTAGGGCTGGCACCAACTTCAAAAGTGTGAAGATTGAGTAGAGAAAACGTTGAATTATTATAGGAGAGTTCTGAAAAAGTCACTATTTAAGGGGGCGACTAACCCTAAATTGTCTATTTTATAATTCATTTTCATACTTGAAAATAAGCCCCGAATTGTTTCATTTTCCATACATAGATACTACATTATATTTCCAAGAATTTGATCTGAGCGAAAACACGATATCTTAAAATTTTCTCGATAGAAAAAAATCACAAAGATGCATCTAATTTTCACGAATTTTTCATATATTGCCACAACCGTGCATTATACTAAGTTAATATTTTAACACACTGTATAAAATTCTATCATTGAGATACTGATCTGGCGGATTTTTAAAATGTTGTATATTTATCGAGTTATTAAGAAAAAACTAACTTGCATATAAAAGACGGGCGTGAGTGTGAAGAGAGAAGGACGATGTTTGATTTTTTGTGCTAGTCGCTCTCTTAAATAATAACAATTATTTAACACTTTTTTGTGAGTTGGAAGTCGGTTTTCAATTTTTTGTTTAAAAATAATAATTTTTCTCTTTTAAGATTACATATTTAAACAGAACTCTTAGTAGCTACTTAATACTTAAGCGGGTTTCAATAAAATTTTACGTGGATCTTTCAAATGAGATACTCGAAACCAAAACTTTGTGTAAAAACTCATCAAATCAGAAAGTGATATAATATGCTTGCAGCTATTTGAGCAATAATCATCAGAGATTTCTGAAGTTCTGATCAGTAATTTAGGATCTGGGACGCACCTTCGTATGTAATATGGTAAATGCTTCGAGTTCCTTAAGCAATATTGAAATTTTCAAACGCCTGTCTTTAAACACTCGGGAGTTCTGCTCAGTGACTTTGGATCTATGATACAATTTTGCATGAAAAGATATCAAGTCAATATACATGTTTAAACTACTTAAAACAAAGTCGTTATCGCTATACGTGTACATATAATAATATTATACCGAATAAATTTCGAAGAGTTCGACCCTACATACCTCATGGATCCAATTTGGATCTCTTATAGATTTTCACAAAAAACGACAGAATAATGATCAAAGGTTGATCAAACAATGTTTTAAACAAAAGTCCATTCTAAGAAGTCTTTACGTATTTTATATTATTCATTGGGGAATTCTGTGCATTTTATTGCCGTTTTGAATTCTCGGAAGCATTATATATTAATAATTATAATGTATTTCCTGCTCATATTCTTGGGAATTTATTCAAACATTTATTCGCAAAGCAATCTACTTTAGTTTTTTTAAATTATTACATCATTAGATGACGCCCGCAACTCCGTCGCATCCAAATCTGTTTATCGCGCGGGAAATGTACATTTTTCCAGGATAAAAAGTATCCTATCTCCTTCCCCGGGACTCAAAGTAGGTATCTCCATACTAAATTTCAGCTTAATCGGTTCAGTGGTTTGGGTGTGAAGAGGTAACAGACAGACAGACACACTTTCGCATTAATAATATTAGTATGGACTAACGATACAGATATAATGGTGTGGCAAAATCAACTGCAGATTTTTGGCACATGATCTACTTACTGCTTAAGGCTGCTCCCTCCCTAAAATTAGCAGGTCGATGTCTGTCAGTACGAATATCGACGTAAAGGACATTAAAATAACATTCATATCAGCGTGCCTTGTACAATGGCAGTTACGACGCTCGCCGCGTCTTTGATAGGGCGGAATAGGTGAAAATTATACTTTTCACATGGACGTGACTGTTCGATTAAAAATTCCTCGTGAGGAACTGTATTGTAAGTGATAATGTATTAAATATAAAATTTTCAATGCTCTAAGCCAATAGGTTACGAAGTTAATAGAATATTTGCAGAAAAATCGATGACAAAGGTACATTTTTTTTCTGAAAACCTATTGAGTTTGGAAAAAAATCCTCGTGAGCAATTGAAGACTAAAGACCAGTCTACAATATATATTTTTTTCGGTATTGTGCTTTAAGTTCTACCAGACTTTATAGAGGTTGAACTTAGTCGAAATTGCCAGGTAGCGCCTTAAGTATAGGCATAGAAAACTATTACTATATTATGGCTATTGTCCATAGGCAGTATAATAATAATATTATGATGAACTTTAAGTATCACTTTTTTGTTTAATATTACGTAAGCCGCCTTGTGTAATTATTGCTTTTACTAGAGATCGCCCAATGGTCGAAATTCGACCTTAAATAAAAAAATAAATTATAAGTTTCAAATTTCAACGCTTTTCTATTGATATTCAATTGTCAAAATATTGACTATTATTTTTTAGACATAATTCCTGCCACATCGACGGCCGTGTAATAATTGTCTAACAGTATTTAAGATTCAATAAAAAAAACTAAATCTATTTTCAATTTGACAACAGACTTCAACCATAAATAAAAGAGTACAATTCGTGTGTATAGGCTTGTCAATCAAAATTTCCTAGTGTGTGTGTTGTAGTGTGTGTAATGTTTTATTTGTTAAAAAATGTATGATAAAAGCATAATTTCAAAATAATATTAGCTCGATGCACTCCTTCACCATATATAAACTATAACTGTGCAAAATTTCGATCACCTACGTTTCCGCATTTTTCGTCATAAGGGATCCAAAGTTTTTCGCTCGCGTATTAATATATACCTAGATGCCCGGTTTCTAAGGTTTTTTGGCTGGATAAGATAATAATCTTATCCAGCCAAAAAACCTTACAAACAAATTAATTATTATAATTATTGTCTGTTTAATGGCCTTAAATTGGCTTACATAAACCACGCTATTGAAAAGATACACTAAAACCTTAGAATTCAGAAATTGATCGTACATGTAACTTAAACATTGAAACTGACTAAATAATAAAGTATTCTAATATTATCTCGTACGCGAACTTTATCTTTTCAATCAATGCAAAAACCGGAAACGGCGCAATTAACGCATTATTTTTTAGTGTTCCGTACCCAAGGAGTAAAATGGGCAATATGAGTAAGACTTCGCTGTTTGTTCGTCTGTCTGTCTCCAGTATCGTGGTAGCTGGACAGTGAAGCTTGACAGTTGAAATTTTCACAAATCGTGTGTTTTGGTTGCCGCTATATTACAATTTACAACAAAATAAAATAATAGTCAAGAGTGGTGCCCATACAAAAAACATTTTCACTATTTTTTGCTCGATACTTATAAACGGCATGTTACCCTTCGTGCGCGAGTCCGACTTGCACTTGAGCGATATTTTTTACATTCTTAAATTTTTACAAAATATACCGATTTTTATTATTTCCAGGACAGTTGGATCGTTCTTCAATCTCCTTAAGTCATCACTGGGCTCTGGATTACTGGCAATGCCAGCGGCCTTCAAGCACACTGGCCTCATCCCTGGCAGCCTGGGAACCGTACTTGTTGCACTCGTTGCCACACATTGCGTGCACATATTGGTAAGTGTACACAATTTTGACTTTGTGACAAGTAACTTTAAAGTGTAAGCCATTAGGGACATTACCTATTTGAAAGATGTTTTTTGTTCACCATCAGAGAAATTTTAGACGTTATGGCGTCGGGTAAAGTCATGTCAAATTAAGTATGGGTCTGACGACTGGATTTGACATAAATCGTCCAAATGACATAGGTCTGCCGTCTACCAATAAATCAATTTCTTTTGACGGTAGATAATAATACGATAAAAGCGACTTCAAATTAGCCAAAGGTACGGTATTCTCAAGTCCGACTTGTACTATTCGTGATATACATTGTCAGATCTATAAGCATAAAACCCGGTCCTCACGAATCTTACGATCATCCATTTGCTATAAAACCACACTATTATAATACACAGCAGCGTAATAATAAAATAATAATAAATACAGCTGCTTCATGCTTAAATGAAAAAATATCTTAAGGGGCCAAAAATTAACTACAAAATATTTAAACATTAAAAAATATTTTTTAGTGTTTAAATCTTTTTGTGCAGGAACCTAGGTAATTAATATTTTAAGCTATTAATTTTTGTGCAGAAACCTAGGTAATTACTATTTTAAGCTGAAAAATAACTCAAACATGTTGAATATTTTTGTATGAGAAAATGATTTTGGTATTACGTTGTATGAGAATTTCGATGGCACCCGGCCTCTTAAACTCTTAAGATAGGTCCTACAAAAAGTCGCGACCTACTTTTTGTAGGACCGATACTTGGGCGTGATTGAAATTTCATATTATTATTTCCGATCGACTTTATGTATGACGTCGTTGCACTATTGCAATCAGTACGAGTATGTTCTATTTTTCTCCTACAAAAAATTGGCTACCGATTATCGGGCACCTTAACTAAATCCTACATCGAGACAAACAATGGGTGACGTAAAACATTATTCTGTTTTTTTAAAGTAGACTGAAACGATTGTATGTGAAACGGGCGGTCTAGTACGAAATTTTTCTACTGTATACTCTTTATACTATGATAAAGTTTTATATAAAACTAGCGGGAACCGTACATTTTTCAGGGATAAAAAGTATCTATATCCTTTCCCGGGACTCAAAGTACCCCTTTATAAAATATCAGCAAAATCGTTTTAGCGGTTTAGGCGTGAAGAGGTTAACAGACAGACAGACACACTTTCGCATTTATTATATTAGTATGGATATGTTGATTGCTTTTTATAATTTTATGCAACTAAACCAGTCAATTAATGAGTATAAATACCTTGTTCGTAAAAAATAATATTAACAAGTTTTCCTGTTTTGTTGTAATGTGTTTACCGGTACCTTGAGCTTAAACCAAATGGTAAACTGGACCTTAATGAATAGGGCATTTCTTGCTTCATCTGCTTATTAGCTGAGATGACATACATATTATCAGACACATCAAATTCTTATAACTATGTATCCTAATATCTTTGTCAAAAGTAATTATAGTACACCTTACAGGTTCCCTAGAACAATTTTTTTTTATTACTATCAAGCTAATTTTTCGTGAGTAGCTTCATTTTGAAAAGACGAACAACAATTTCCTCTGCAAAAATTATGGAAAGTGGTAGCTAACAGAGATATAAAGGGTTTAATATTTCGATTTGATGGTCCTAAAATATGGATTGTTCTATTTGTAGCAAAATGTTACTCTTAAATCATATAACTATTAACCTATCAATATACAAAAAATCAGCTGGTTAGGGTTCCGTTTTAGGGTTCTGTAATCAACAAGTCCTCGTTGACTACGGAACCCTAAAACGAAACCCTAACCAGCTGATTTTTTGTATATTAATAGGTTAATAGTTATATTATTTAAGAGTAACATTGAACTATAGATTCTGTAATCAAATAAATGTTAATAGGGATGTTGACAAGGTCAAAGATTAGCAGATTTTTTAAATAAAATAAAGATATAACGGCAAAAAATAAGCACTTGTAAAATTTCAGCTTTATAACTTATGTATTTTTTTGTTATGCACCTTCAAAGTTGGATAGTAGTAAATTTTTTTTAAAATAAATTTCTAAATATTTGTATACCATTCGATAACTTGTGTAATTTAAAGCAACTTTTGTTATGAAACCACTTTCATAAACGCAATAATTAATATAGCTATCGAACAAAGTTCTCCCCCGATGCCTACAAGTAACAAGCTACTCTACGATGACGTCATAATCGAGCAGTTTGTATGGAGCATTTCGGGCAGGTCTATTTTATGAGATTTTTGAATTGTTCTATCTTGGAAAGTTTTTTTAGCTAACACAGTAATTCTTTCACTGATGTTTCTATTTCGGAAAGGTCCTTTAATTACCATCAAGAAAAAAAAATAGTCATGCCTATTGTATTTTTCAAAAAGTAACACATTTTTTATCTCTGTAAAGAAATGCGGGTCATGACTCATGGCCCATGGTCCACTAAACTTACGCAAAAGCAATGAGGCCTTGCTTCGTTGCGGTGCGTCGCCCCAACGGCGATGTTCCAACGATTAATGCAGCCTATTCCCGTTGGCCCACGATGGAGAAATTACAAGCGATTATGAACACGGCAGATTCGTCAATGATAGGCCATGACCGACGTGAACTTTTACAGGAGAAAGCTGCAAAATCATCATGGACCTATGATGGACTTACGTCAAGGATCATTCCTGTCATGCGTGTTATCGCCCGCGCGCGGATCTGGTACGCATGAAAGTTGCCCGCATCCTAACATTTCATAAATGTTTTTCCTGTCATGCGGGCAACACGCGCGCGGCCAGGAGCATGTTGTCACTTGCATGCGGGCGAGATCCGATGGTGATAACCCGCATGTTACCACGGAACGGACAAGAGATGAAGAGGGAGAGTAAATTATGCGCTAGAGTCCCCTAGACTGTTACCGTTAAGAGTCGCAGTAAATATACAATAATGTATACAGGATATAACAAAACGAAGTTATAATATTTTAGGATGTAGCAGCACTGAAAGGGTAACTTTTTTTACTTTTCTATGGGCAAATTTATGACGCTGGGGCGCTTGCCTTTACTAAGCACAAAAAAATTGCTGTTTTAGCGCTGCTACTTTCACAGTGAACTGTATATAAGGGACACATATTATACGCACCCTAAAGTATTATCACTTTGTTTTGACACATTCTATATACTGAGATTGTGTTATCGCGCGTCGCCGCAACGCATGTCGATATTTTATTACGACAACCTACACGACAACACATCGCACGGAGCAATGTGGCTTCACCTTAAGGGGACGAATAAAGAAGAACATCGCTCTTGTCTCTTCACTCTTACGCCCGTCATTCATATTATGCCAGCTGAAAAAGAACGACGCGGAATCAGCGCCAAACTTGTTTTACTAATATCTCGATCCCATCAAAAACATGCTGTAAAAAATCCAAGTCTCGCAACTCAGTTTTTCTACTGTAAAAAGTTGTGAGGTCCATGTAATACCAAGTCGGTTAATTTATTCAGTCCCTACTTAAGCAAATTACTACTTATCCAAGAATTGCGGATTCGTTAATGACTCTCTGATACGAAAACTTGTGGGATCAGTTGGTATGCGGACTAAGGAACGACGGCATTAGACAAAGGCTATTCACGGAGGAGAATGTGACTTTTGATAAGGCAATTAATATTGCTTTAGCGATGGAATCGGCAGAGTCGGATGCAGCCCTTGTAGTTGGCGGCCGGAAGTTGCAGCTACCCCCTGTTGGTACTGATCCCACTGAAAGGCTGCCCAATGTCAATAAGTTCGACAGAAACACGGTTCTAGCTGACGATTCAAGATGGCGCCGAACCTCATCCAAAAATTATGCTCAAGTAGCAATTAGAAACTCTATAAATACCAATAATAAGAGTAAGAAGTGTCCATATATATTATATTATATTTCATTTTTTAGATCTCAAGATTGAAACGAGTTTGTGCTGCTCGCTGGAGCTCAGCTACAAGAGAAGTGCAGATATACCTCAGCCGCCTCCTCTTCCTCAATCAAACTATCATACTCCTCAAATCATGACAAACCCAAAAATTATCTCTTCTGTGTACCAACGTGCTGCAAGTACATCTAATCACTGTATATTTATTAATTGTTTTGAAACGGAACATTTACTGGTACCTTTATGTATAAACGAACAGTTATTACTTAAGAATATTAAGTTTCAATAATTATAATGCAACGCGAAAGTTTAAAAGTTCATACAGTTATTAATTATAAATTCTATATTCCATCGTGTTGTATGATTTAGATGATTGTTTAGTGATGATTTAAGCATAATAATAATAATAATAATATCTATGGACGCTTCACACCACGTCAGTCTGGCCCCGTGCTAAGTACCTGAAGGACTTGTGTTACGGGTACCAGACAACGGAAATATATTTAATACTTTTATACTAAGTATACATATATTTAAGATTTTTATTATATGATACACATATTTAATACACATCCATGACCCAGGAACTTTTGAAAACTTTTTGTTCCGTCGGCGGGATTTGAACCCGCGACCCCCGGCTTGAGCTACCAACAGCCCACCAACTGAGCCACAGAGGTCGTCAAAAAACATAAAAGAAAAGCATAAGTATTTTTCTTTTATGTATTAGGGCCAACCCACACGTACCACAACCACACCACGTCGCGCGTCGCAACGACAAAATGCCGTCAAGCAGTGGTTACGTGTGAATGGTTCGCTGCAGAACGTGATAAAGAACAAGAAAAACAATGAATTACATAGGGTTTAATAGTAAATAATGCCTGTTCGCTGTTGATTGGAAATAAATCTACAAAAGTCCCTCCTGAGTGACTTTGATTGAAATAAATCTTATAAGTCCTAAGGTTCCTACAACATTATAATGTTTTGTGGAAAATTAAATGATGCCATGCCCAAACCGCTCAACCGATTTTGCTGTTTAGCATGGAAATACTTTGAGTCCCGGGAAAGGACATTGGATACTTTTTAAACCGGAAAAATGTACGGTTCCGGCGCGATAAATGAATATTGGCGCAACGGAGTTGCGGACATCATCTAGTAATCGTTACGATAAGTTAAACGTCTTCAGTGTGCTTAAGTGTGAGTTGCTGTCACTTCATACAATAACGGAATCATCCTCTCGAGAAACTGTGTTTGGATCAAAAACTTACCTTTAAGTGACATCGTATTAATGGTTTAAGTTAAAAAAAGTCTACTTAATAACATGTTCGAAAATTAATTCTAAAATTTGTTATTTTCGCTAAAACTTAAGTTAAAATTGAATATTGTAGAGATATTTAGAGTAACTAGAGATCGCCCAATGGTCGAAATTCGAGCTTAAACTTAATTTCTTCTTCTTCTTTGGCTCCCCGTTTAAAGTATTGACTATTTCACATTTAATAAAAGAAAACAACAATCCATTTTTAATTTTACAACAGACTTCAACCATAAATTAAAGAGTAAACCGGCCAAGTGCGTGTCGGGCCACGCGCAATATAGGGTTCCGTAGTGCTGCTAATTTTTGATTGGTCAATTAATTACATTTAAAACGTGTTTTAAATGTAATTCATTGACAAACTACTAACAACATCATCTCAGTTACGTTCAAAGGAATTTGAACGAAAAGTTCCTTTATACTTCACCGAATACATTTTTTTGATGATTGACTATTACTCAATAATTTATAAAATCTACTTAGCCGTGATAGTTTTCCTTTTATATTTAGCATTTTTCCTACTCTCGTCAATTTTTTCACATTTCCAGAGGCAACCGTTTAGCTAGTAGACGGGGGGAACACTGGAGTCTAACGATTTTTTCCACTTTAAAACTTCCTATTTCACAAATGGATCCCTTAATCGGAAAATGATCTATGAATACTCGTAATATTTTTAAAAAACCTATCCAACGATACCCCACACGATGGGGTGGGCGCGAAAAAAAAACCATCCCCGCTTGATGTGTAGGGGAGGTACCATAAAAGAAATTTATATACCATTTTGTCGGCACCATTAATATGTGCATTCATGTCGAATTACAGCTTTGTAGGTCCTATGGTCTCTGAGCAAAACCGCGGACAGACAGACGGACAGACAGACAGACGGACAGACAGACAAACGGACAGACAGACAAACGGATAGACAGACAGACAGACAGACAGACCGAAACCATAAGAGTTCCTTGTTGACTACGGAACCCTAATAATTCGTGTGTATAGGCTTGTCATTCAAAATATCGTAGTGTGCTCATTGTAGTGTGTGTAATGTTTTATTTATTAAAATAAGGTATGATAAAAGCAGTATTGATGATAAAAGCATAATTTTAAAACAATATTGGCTCGATGCACTCCTTCTCCATATAAACTACAACTGCGCGAAATTTCATGCACCTACGTTTCTGGATTTTTCGTCAAAAGGGGGCCAAAGTTTTTTGCTCACGTATTAATATATAGATTTATTAAAATTAGAAATTTCAGGAATATTCGTGAAAGTCCAGGGTAAATAAATGTTTTAAGGTCGATGTTCAAGCGCGCAACTCATACTCTTTCACACAAAATATTCAAAGGGTCAGTGATGAAATCTGTCACTATGAGAGAATGAGAGATTAATGGATTTGGTTTGAAATATAAATTCTACTCTGTGCTAAGCTCATAATACCTACTGCCAACGAGAAAAGGTCTCTTATATTTTTTTACAAGTCCATATAAATACACCAAATGTGACCTAAAAGTAATAATAATAATAATATCTATGGACGCAACACACCACGTCAGTCTGGCACCGTGCTAAGTACCTGAAGGACTTGTGTTACAGGTACCAGACAACGGAAATATATTTAATACTTTTATACTATACGTATTCCCCCTTACTAATAAACGTTGTATAAGCTTTGAATAGTTATACAGTGTTTTGTTCCTGTCACACAAGTGACATTTTTAATTGGATTGAAGAAGACAAAACACTGTATAACTATTCAAAGCTTATACAGCGTTTATTAGTAAGGGGGAATATGTTTAAGATTTTTATTATAATATCATACACATAGATACACATCCAGACCCTTTTTTGTTCCGACGCGACGGCGGGATTCGAACTCGCCACCCCCGGCTTGAGGTGCCACACACTCAACCAATTGAGCCACAAAGGTCGTCGTGTATAAACATCGTATAAAAAGGTTAGGCGCGATCATAAAAATAAAATATTATAATAAAACAATGTACTTAATACGAATCGTTTCTCAAGATTTACTTTAACGGTAGTATTATTTTGCTACAAAAAATTACTACAAAAATATTCTTAGTAAGAACTATGGGAAAACTATTATTTGTATTTATTCTGGATATTTTTTGTTAATAAAAAACATTAACAAAACTGAAAAAAAACATAAAGTTATCTTGTAAATTGCAATGCAAAATGAAATTCATAATCCCATTCACCAGATCAACTTTTTCCGATGGAGAAAAATGGACAGAGGAAATTAAGCCGTCCGTATAGTAAAATATCCGATCGTTGAAATAATATGAACCTCGCTTACAACACTTTGTTTTTAGGGTTCCGTATCCAAAGGGTGAAAACGGGACCCTATTACTAAAACTTCGATGTCTATCCGTCTGTCTGTCTCCAGGCTGTATCTCAAAAACCGCTATAGCTAGACTTCTGAAATTTTCACAGATTGTGTATATCTGTTGCCGATATAACAACAAATACTAAAAACAAAATAAATTAAATATTTAAGGAGGGCACCCATACAACAAACGTGATTTTTTTGTTTTTTGTTCGATATCAATAATGGCAACACGTAGGCACTTAAATTTTCACAAAATACTCATTTCCATTTGTATTTTAATAATTAATAATAAAATTAAAATAAATTCAATAATTAAGGGGCGCTTCCACACAAAAAAAAACACATTTTTAAGCCAATTGTTGCTCTATATTGGTACGGAACCTTCGTGCGCGAGTCCAACTCTCACTTGGCCGATTTTTTAATCTATGTTTCACTTGAAACACTTTTCAATTTATTTGTTGATTACAAAAGATGCCGTGTTTTGAATGTGTGGTGATTGGTGTGCGAAAGGTCGTTAAAAAAATTCATTCTACTTACTAAAGAATATAAAAAGTGTCTTTATATTAATATAATAATATTATAATATCTTCTTCTAAAATAATATCTTCTTTGCTTATTTAGATAAATTACTCAATTTACTTCTCTTGATTAATTATATTTAAATCTTACTACATGCACAACAGATATAACTACTATACTGTGCTCGGCGAAACATGGCGGTAGCGGTCATTGACCTTTTTAGTCAAGGCGCTAAATGAAAAATGCTCGCACTGTATTTAGAATATTTAAGAATAAAATTGACCTCTTCTAAAGACAGATTATTACAGATTCATCGGAAAACCTCTTGGTAACTCTTAGAATGATAATCTCCAACTTTTTATGAGTTCAAAGCATAAAGTTAATATACCTAGCGGAATAAAGCAACAATATCGAGCTGTCAAACGAAACCGAAATTGGTTTCATCTGTGTGTAAAAATATGTGTACGTATACACTTACACAAGCATGATTGAACATGAATTCTATGAGATTAAATTGTCAACGTGCCGATAAGTGCCGACTGGACGTCAAAAAAAGAGTTCTGCTGTCATGTATCACACGTCTCTTTTTACCACGCAGTAGTTACTGATAGTGATATCTCGCTTGCTCAGGCCTTTGTTTCTCTATTCCGCTAGGTATATTAACTTTATGGTTCAATAAGTGATATGCTTCATATTCAGTTCACATCGAGTATGCAAAATACTATATTGCCCTTAGACTAGGAACATCTGACACTTCATTTTTAATCGCGGTTAATATAGAAAATGACAAGTTTTTTGACAGGGAGTCAATGACCGCTACTGTCTCGATTCCCCGAGTACACCTTAGTATGTTTACTAGTACTACTACTACTACGCTTAGTTCTGTCTACTCTGCTAGATGACACCTGCAACTCCGTTGCACTAAAATTCGCTCGGGAGCCGTATATTTTTTGGGATAAATCCTATCTCCTTTCCCAGGACTCAAGACATGCCAAATTTCAGCAAAATCGATTCAGCGGTTTGGGCGTGAGGATGTAACAGATAGATAGACAGACAGACTTTCGCATTTATAATATTAGTATGGATTGCTGATATTTCTAAACTTATTTCTAACTATGTAAAGGGCTATGAGAATCAATAAATAACAAGATTCTGTAGACCCGGTATGTGTTTCCGGTCACATAAACAATGATTCCCCCGTTTCTTTGTACCCAGTCCCTGTGTACAAAAAATATGGCCTATATGAAATATTTATTACTCAGATAACTTTAAGGGCGAGACCGGATTAGGCGAAACTGCGCTGCAGGTTGCAGCGCGGCGGAGCGACGCGACATTAAAGCAGGTCATACATGCAAGGGTGTACCTGACAGCCATGCCACACGACGCGGTGCGGCAGAGCACCGGGGTCCGTCTTACCGGACTACCGGCCACACGGTGAGTGCGGCACCGCAGTCCGCAATATTTTGCAGTACTGTAGCAGCGACGGACTCGAGGTCCCCGCGTCCCCGCCTCGTCTCAATTCCGGAGCGCGTGCGGTGCACCGCCGAAGCGCACCGGACGGCGCCGTGTGCCATACCATCCATTTTTCTGTAGGACACCGGAGCGGCACCGGTCAGGCGCCGTACCGCCGCCGCACCGCATCGTGTGGCATGGTCCTGACAGGTTTGCCGGAACAGCTGGCCGATTCTGTATCGTACATTTGTGAGTTAATCACTGAGTTAGTAACGAAACGGAAGAGTAAGTAACGGAAAGTCTCACTTTTGTATGCAAGTGAATACAAAAGTGACACTTTCCGTTACTCACTCCTCCGTTTCGTTACTAACTCAGTGATTAACTCACAAATGTACAATACAGAATCGGCCAGCAGGTCGACTGTTCTGGTAAACCGGAGCGTGTATGTTAACAGAACTGTGCTGGTTTGTCTCAACTTTGCCTTACAGTCGTAACTACTAACTGCACAGGCAAACCTGTCAGGTACACCCTTGCGTTTAATCAATAAACAAACGCTGCTGCGTAGGACGATTTCACTCATACAATATCATAATTCATTCAAAGAATATTTGGCCGTGTCGTGACTCGTGTCGCGTCGCTACGCGCCAAATATTCAGCGAAGCGTCGCTGAAGTGTAGCTATGCCTAGTGCGGTTTTATTTTTACTTTTATCAAAAATAAATAAGCCTTTAGCCAACACAAAAGTTTTAAAGCAAGGAACGAAGCGATTTACGTGACAAAAGCGCCTTTATATGACTTTCTTTATTTATATTTTTCAATAGGTGGAGACGTCGCGCGACATTAGTCGCGAGTGTCGTGTCGCGTCGCTGAACTACACGGAGACTTGCGAGCGCGTTTTCAAGCACGGGCCGAAGAGGCTGAGGACCTATACGCAGTTCGTAAGGTAGGTACATGATATTTTATACAGATACTGAGGCCCGCAACTCCGTTGCCCCAAAATTTATTCATCACATTTTTCGTTCTACCCTCGTTTACTTTTTTCTCCCAAGGTTTTACGTCATGCATTAAAATGTTCAACTTGCTTGTTCAAGCTTTGCTTGCACAGACAGACGCAGCCTGCGGTGGCGGTAGCGGTGGCGGTCAGTTGGATGACTTGAGAGTTCTAGGAACGACACAGACACACGCGGCCACGCGGCCAAGCCATTCAACTGACCGCCACCGCCACCGCCACCGCAGGCTGCGTCTGTCTGTGACACGCTTAATTCATGACTGACGGAATTGACTGACGCTTGCATGCGCGTATAATGGATGCCTAAGATGCTTGTAATCCACAAGCATCTTAGGGTTGACAAAAATATTCGAGATTTTTTTAGTGACTAAGCCATTTTGTTTGGGCCGCACAACTTTATGCAATTATAGATTTTTCTGGTGCGGCGAGGAGTTGGTACACGACACACTAGTAGTTATAGATCAGTGATTAGAAGAATCTTGTCGGTAGATCGCAATTCAATGTTAGCTATGATCGGTCTGATGAGTTTGACTCATAAAGTTAATATACCTAGCGGAATAGAGAAACAAAGGCCTGAGCAAGCGAGATGTCACTATCAGTAACACTGCGTGGTAAAAAGAGACGTGTGATACATGACAGCAGATCTCTTTTTTTGACGTCCAGTCGGCACTTATCGGCACGTTGACAATTTAATCTCATAGAATTCATGTTCAATCATGCTTGTGTAAGTGTATACGTATACATATTTTTACACACAGATGTAAACCAATTTCGGTTTCGTTTGACAGCTCGATATTGTTGCTCTATTCTGCTAGATATATTAACTTTATGGTTTGACTTGACGCTACCAAATTACTTAGGTCCCCAATCTGCCTATCTTCTCTCTCTGCCTATGATCTTACTGTCGCACTTATAGACGAATATTAATTACATAACGGTAATTAGATGAGGATTATAATTAAAGACCCCATACATTATCTGTCAAAATGTTCATTTTCACGGCAGTTAACCTTCTGCATGACCTAAAGCCATTTAAGGATAGTATTGTATTTTACCCAACTGCATCCCAGTTCGGGTCACAACTTTAATGTATGTTTATTCAACAGAGTGTGTAGTGACAAAGAAATTGGGTTTTTAAGGAAAAAAATATGTTAGATTAACTCAGGGGTTCCCAAAGTGCGCACACGCGGCGAGCGCCCTGGTGCGTCGTGGAAAGGCAAGAGGGGCGCCGTGAGTCGATCCTCCATCATTATAAGTTTGTTCCGTCGGCGGGATTCGAACCCGCGACCCCCGGTTTGAGTGGCACTCTTAGCCATTTAGCCACAGAGGTCGTCGATTTTGCTATGGTTTAATTGTCAGAATTATACAATCATATTCTTAAAATGAATGGGAGAGCAGGTATTTTTGTATGGAACCCGTACCCAAGCTGTGGCAAATCCAAACATAATATATCAAATGAAAGGGCTTGAATCACTAAAAAAATCTCGAATATTTTTGTCAACCCTAAGATGCTTGTGGATTACAAGCATCTTAGGCATCCATTATACGCGCATGCAAGCGTCAGTCAATTCCGTCAGTCATGAATTAAGCGTGTCACAGACAGACGCGGCCTGCGGTGGCAGTAGCGGTGGCGGTCAGTTGGATGACTTGAGAGTTCTAGGAACGACACAGACACAAGCGGCCACGCGGCCAAGCCATTCAACTGACCGCCACCGCCACCGCCACCGCAGGCCGCGTCTGTCTGGGAGATGTTTTATGTTTGACTGATGGTGACTGATGGACTGACAAATGGTATTAGACGGTCACTCAATTCTCTTCAGTTTTATGTCAGTCAAAGACAATTTTTTCAAAAATACCTTTGTTACGTTTCTAAATTTTTTCCAATTTTGTCAGATGTGACAAAACACACTCAAAAGTCATGATTGATGGTTACATGACAAAAAACCACAATATCCAGATAACGGTCAATCAATTTCATGCAACCATCAGTCACTGCATTACACGACAGGTTATGCATCAGTCACAGTCATGACTGTGATAAAACTGACAGCAAAACCTACCGTGTAATGGATGCCGAAATATTAAATTCAGCAGAATACATTTACTCGATTTACGTGACAATAAAGTATTCAAAATAAGCTGCAAAGCCCTCGAGAAGTGATGTATTATATTTATAGAATTAGAAGACACGACGTCAAGATAAAACAGACGTACGGTTAAGTGCGAGTTGGCCTTTTCGCAACTGGTTCAGTAAAAATTTTGCCGAGTTACGTTCGGCCCGTATTTTAATAGTGGCGAGCTTAACAAACAGTCTGTTAGTGTTAACAGCTTGTTAAAATCTTCTCTTTCATTCATAAGAAAATGAAAGAGGCAATGTGATATTAATTCGAGCGTTAACTTTAACAGACGTTGGTGAAATTGGGCCTAAGCCCCAATTTCACCAACGTCTCTTAGTGTTAACAGCTTCTTAAAATGTCATGTCTTCTCTTTCATTTATATGAAAAACGAAAGAGATAACACGATACTAATTCGAGCATTAACTTTAACGGTCGTTGATGAAATTGGGCCTTAGGCTTCGTTTCCACTGGAGATGAGCTGAGCTCTGTTCCGAGGAATGTGTTTTTTAAGTCCAATAGAATTGCTGCACTGACCTTGTTCAGTGCATTTGTAGACTTTTCTATTAATTCTCAAAAAGACATATTATAACTTAGCTCAGCACAGGCCGTCCTCGACGTTTTCGCACTACGTCCGATACGAACCCTTGACGACCCGGAATGTAATCAAACTAAGTGATATAATACTTTAGAGTTTAGGGTGTGTATGAGTCCCCTGTATAAAGTTTACTGTGAAAGTATCAGCGCTGAAAGATAAACTTTTTTCCAACTTTTGTATGGGAACATTCCTGACTTCGCGCGCTTCCCATAAAAACACAAAAAAATTTGCTCTGCTACTTTGACAGTAAACTCTTTATAAGGGACACACCCCTTAAGTATTATCCTGTCAAGTAAGAGTTGACGCTGAAATGCATTTTTCAAACATAATCACGATCAAATTGTAGTTTTTGCGCCTTGTATTTTCACAGAGAACGTTTGTACACTTTCAATATTAACGCTCTGTCACATTTTGTATTTGAAATTATAAGGTCTTTGTACTTTTTATGTGATTTAAAAATTATGTTCGGCGTTTTCTCTTTTTTGACAAGCTGTAGTTTTGTTACACCCTGTAGACGTAGAACTATTTCTACAATAGCTTTCGCAATAAATTTAGTTTTGGATACCTCACTATCGATATGTTACTATATATAATATATCGGTGGGGCTAAATCATGTTGGATTCCATAAAAATCCTGAACTATACTACTAAATAAAATACTTATAAATTATTTCTTCTATTTATAAATTCAATTATTTTTATATTTTGATTATTTTTTTCTAAGCATAAACGACCCTTAACTTCAGGAGTCACCGGATTAGCTCATTTTCATACAAGTGTGACTCTTAGACCAGGGTTTACAAAAGTGGTCAATATTTGTCACTTGTATTACTCTAATTGATCGGTTATTTAGTTACAGCAGCCAACTTAGATCATAATTTTCCATCTCAAAACTTACATCAAAAGCCTGACGAGGAAACTAGAAAACCGGCACTGATGCCGCTAAGTTTTCATTGTAAAAACTACAAAAAGTTTGTTTATTGATTAATTAAATACTTAACACCAGTTAAATACAATTTTTTTACTATTTTCTTGCAATTTGGTGAGATTTCCTATAGTCATAATATGGTTACGACGTAAATCTATATTATATCTTGTTAAAAATCCATTTGTTTTATTTGTAATCAAATTATCATAAATGTATTTTAATATCAATGCATAAAATATATAATCATAAACAATAGAAACGTTATAAATCAATAATTTAAAAAAACTTACATGGTTGAATTTAATAAACCAATACTCGCGCGGACTACTATGGTAGTCCAGCGTTTTTGATGCTAAATAAGTATTATTTTGGGCGTTGAAACAACATTATATTTTTATTAAAATCGCTATGAAAAGTACCAATTATTATAAGGATATAACGTGATGATATAATTATGGTGTTGTGGAGCATATTGTATCCATATACAACCATGTGACACTGGTGACCCTGACGTGGTAATGATGATAATGAATGTAATTTGCATAGTAGCATATGCTTTCAGTTCTTAAAACAGCGCCTAAACCCCCAAACTTGTATCTATAAGGAATCCGGAGTCCTCTTAGTATCTTTCGAACCATAGTATACCTTGGTGCAAAATCTTGCGTTTTGGTAGCATATGCTTAGGATACTTCTTATAAAACCAAAATCACTATATGTTTCCATATAAATTTTGAGGAGTTCCCTCGATTACTCATGGATCCCATCATCAGATCACCACTTTTGTGAAAATAGGACCAAATTGGAGGGAAACCTAATAGAACAAAACAAAAATTTTGAAAATCGGTTCACAAACGGCCACAAATTTCACGACCTCTGTGGCTCAATTGGTTGAGTGTGTGGCAGCTCAAGCCGGGGGTCGCGGGTTCGAATCCCGCCAACGGAACAAAAAGTTTTTCAATGTTCCCGGGTCTGGATGTGTATTAAATATGTGTATCATATAATAAAAATCTTAAATATATGTATAGTATAAAAAGTATTAAATATATTTCCGTTGTCTGGTACCCGTAACACAAGTCCTTCAGGTACTTATCACGGGGCCAGACTGACGTGGTGTGAAGCGTCCATAGATATTATAGATTATTATTTAAACGGCGAAGTAATCGTTGAACATACAAAAAAAAAAAAAAAAAAAAAAAAAAAAAAAAAAAAAAAAAAAAAAAAAAAAAAAACCACAGCCGAACATATAACCTCCTCCTTTTTGGAAGTCTGTTAATGAAGCTACTCACGAAAAATTTGCTTGATAGTAATCAGGCCAAAAAAATTTACTAGGGAACCTGTGCTAATATACTTGCATGGTGAAATAAAAGGTTCTAAAAATAAAATGTTACCTCTTTTCAGACATTTCGTTGACTACGCGATGGCTGGTGTTTGTCTCGGCGGCACGACCGTCTACGTGATCTTTATCGCCTCCTCGCTCAAAAACGTGAGTAAGACGTTTCTGAAACAAAAAATACTGAAATAAGAGTTTTTGAAAGCTACAATAATTTCTTGCGTAATATTTTTTTATTAAAGTAACATAAACGCTAGTGAGACGTTTATGTTTTTTGTAATTGTTTTAATTGAAGGCAGATTAAACGAGAGTGAAACATTTTTCTAACAAGAGTTACTAAACTTAGAACTACTGAAAAATATTTTAAAAAGTGTTATGTTAGAACGCGTTGGGGGTTAAGTATTTTGTTTGAACATAATATAAACTTAAAAAATACGTTACTGAAACAAGTGTTACTGTAATTAGAACAAGTTTGAGTTAAATAATTAAAAATGATTTTAATAACTGAACATACGAATAAACAATTCAACTAAATAAACTAATATACTAATGACGTTTGCGTGGTGATATAATTAATATTAAAGTGCCTGAGTTCAATATAATAATATTAACATTGGCTGAATACTGAACTCATATTCCATAACTAAACGCAAAGTATCCATCCATTATGAGGAAAAGTGTTAAAATGTAATAAAAATACATCGCTAATCAATAAACAAAAGACTAACATAAGGCCAGGTAGTTCCTAAAATTAGCAGGTCTATGTCTGTCAGTACGAATATCGACGTAATGCACATAAAATAACATTCATATCAGCGCGCCTTGTACAGTGGCGGTTACGACGCTCGCCGCATCCTTGATAGGGCCAAATAGGAGAAAATTATACTTTTCACTTAGATAAAGACTAAAATGCAAAATTTAACCACATAATATTATTCTTCTTTAAGTTATGAGATTTTCGTAGATATGATTTTTGAAAGTAAAACTATCTATATAAGCTTCATGAAAAATAAGAAAAATATCACAAAATATTCGAATTTAGCCTCCTCTTCGGACACTGTAGGTCCCCTCGGGACATTTACCGCTGGATTTAGGTACCTACAGCTGTTACTCTATAGATATTATACGGGATGTTACAGAACTAAGTGAATAATATACTTTAGGTGATGTAAAACTCGGTATCCGTTGTGGATGATTTATACAGTATTTTCAGCGAAGTAACCACTCTTCAATTACTGTAGTGCCTGGGACAAGATTTTAAATGTCCGTATGGTTGCCCAAGCGCATATTATTACATTCTCGCAACATAATCGTCCTAGTCCAGAGTAGGTCAATACGTCTGGGACTAACTAAGTGCGGGTTTCCTCACGATGTTTTCCTTCACCGTACGAGCGTCCGTATTACTACATAATACGGACGCTCATACGGAGGCGTGTACCAATGAGACATTTCAGATCTCAAGTACATACTGTCTTGAGATCTGAAAATGTCTCATTGGTACACGCCTCTCCACCCGGGATCGAACCTGCACCCTCTCGAGTGCGAACCAAAGGGTGTGTATGTGCCCAAAATATAGAGTTCAGTATGAACTAGCAGCAGGTTGATGAAATAGTTAAGTACTTTTTTTAATTATAACTGTACGGGAATATTCATGACGTTGGTGCATTTCTTTTAGAAACAGAAGCCAAAAATAGCTCTATCAGCGTTGCTAGTTTCATTGTGAACTTTTTTGTTAGTAAGTAGTAAATAAACTATTACACCCTAACATATTTGTATCATAAATTTATTATTTATGTACATAGGATAGTTTTTTGGCCAGGTTTTCTCAGTGTGACCAATTGAAAGTGTCCAAAATTGGGTACTTTAAATTCAGAGGAAAAAAACTCTTAATTAAAATTCAAGAGTCATTAAATGCTCTAAGCCTTAAATGAAAATCACTCTATATTTAGTGACCAGTAAAAAGTGACCAAGATTGGGTACTTTCAATTCAGTGAAAAATATCTCTTATTGCTAAAATTTAAAGAGTGGTTTGTTTGTGGATATTTTAAGTGTCTGCCTATGGCCATTAATCGTTATAGATGTAGAATAAAAAATGGCAAAAATTATGCAAATATTCAAAACAAGAATTCCCCTGAAGTATTGGTTTTATTTAACTTTAAAAGCGATTTCATATTATAGCGGCAACAAATTTCAATTATCTACTCATCGCGGTTCTCGAGTTACAGCCTGGTTATAAAAAAACTTAACGTTACTCGTTAGTAAATAAAATGCTTTTGAAGGGTTTTATAACACTTATTTTACAAATATTTGTCAGGATTTAGTAGAAAACAAATTAAATAAAACTTTTAAAACACAATATGGTTTATGAATTATTGTCTAAAAAAGTAATATTGTTACAAAGTTTTTTATCATACATTGCACTGTGTAGGTAAATGAAGCACTTGAAAAGTATTACTTACTATAATTATTTTCCCTATTGGGTGAACTCATTCTCGAAATTCCGCAAGTTATAAATAAATTGCGATGATTTTGAGAATGAGCTCTTTAGTTTATACATTATATTTTTATGAATAATGATCATAATCAAAATAAATAAAAAAATATAAAGTAATAATTATGTTGCATTAAATTGATGAATCTGGGTGACCGGTATTTTTTTTTTTATTGTTTATTTATCAATTAGAGATGTGCCGACTAGTCGGTAAAGCCGACTATCCGGCCACTTTCGTAGTCGGCGACTAGTCGGCGAATAGTCGGCAAAAAGCGCCGACTATCCGGCTTTTTAATATTTTACTATTATTGATATTACATTTTAGAAAAACCTTGATTATTTTGAAACTACTTGCTTGTAAAAAGTTTCTGAAATTACTTGCTTGTAAAGAAATATCTATGACATTTATTATATAAAATTTTGTAAGTATCTTAAATACCAAACAGAACAACATAGTAATATATTTTTCATTCTAAACATTTATAATAAAAAAATACGTGTGGCACTCTGAGGCTGCCGCGGTAAAGCTATTCCATAGCATTTTTATCAACTTATGCAATTATTATTCGCATACCTACATCTAGTCGCACGTACACCGCGATGCACGGCAATGCGGGTGGTGTTAGGTTTATTTGAGTTACGGAGTTTCTAGATTCGGTAGCCGCGCTCAGAGTTCGCGATAAAAGCTACGCAATAGTTTAAAATTTATTTTTATTTAAATAAAGTACTCGTATAATTATTTTGTATTAACAAATTAGGTAATTATGTTACACATGATGTACAGTAAAAAAATATATCCTGAAATCCATCAACTGTATCATAATATTATTAACATAACCAACAACACGATCCGACTTGCACTTTCGCAGGCGGCGTATGCGACATCCGCGAATCAGTATTAAACGAAGCGTTACGGAAACATCCGAAACCATGATCGGTTAGCCGACTAGTCGGCCGATTAGTCGGCTTTTTTACAACCGACTAATCGGCTTGTCGGCTAGTTAGCCAAAGTCATGATCGGAACATCTCGGCCCGGTTACGACAAAACAATGCAACCCGGGTTACATCGTTTTGTAACAATATAGTCTAAATTAATCTACTTGATGTAAACTTTGTATTGATTGAACCCACAAAATTCAGGACAAGTTTTTGACCAAAATATTCCATATTATATTTCGCTGTCCCCTAAGACGTGCTTTGAGCTAAAAAGTTTTAAACTCATTTTTCGCAAGTTGACGTGTTACAGGTTACAGCGTTTTGTCCTGACAGGGTAGATCTCTATTATCAATAAAAAGTAAAATTACAAAATCAATGTTATAAGGCGCAATATAAGCTTAATAAAAGTTTTACCATGCGCCGAACAACTTTCTTAGAGAGTATAACTCTCGTATAAACAAATCAGCCATGTGAAATGTCACAGGTTTTGTTTGCGATTCTCCTGGGAAATACTATAAGAAGTAGGGAAGGAAAAGATTGTCCTACGTAAAATATACATGTACTGGCAATATACTGGCGGAAAATATACGTTGCGTCGCATCGGTTCGACTCAGCTCCACTCACACAGTAACTCAACCGTGTCCTTAAGGTGAACTCACACGAGTTCACCTTAAGGACACGGTTGAGTTACTATACTGAATATATTACTGCGTTTCTATGCTTGCCAAGGCTTGACCGGCGCCGGCGTCCACAAGCACAAGCGTGTAAAGAGAGTATCTGGCTTGGCTTGCGTGAGCTTGCGGACGCCTGTATCCGATCCGCGGGGCTAATATGGTCGCTTTGGAGAATCATATTATGAATCATAATATGATTATTTTTTTAAATCGAAAAATGTACACTCTGTTTGCAATTCAGATGTCTAAATTCGTACTAATTTGACATTCGTGAGTTTGACAGTTTTGACAATTCATTTTGTGAATTGATTGAGAGGAATTGCTAAATGTGACCATTTTAGCCCCGCCGGTGTAGTGTCGGTTTTTGGACACAGATCAAAGGGCGCTTGCTTGGATTTACGTAATACACTGACGCATTCACAAGCGTGTAAACGACTTCCAAATGCCAAGCGAGATTTGTGAACGCTTGTGCCTTGTGGATGCTTGCCAAGCTTTGGAAAGCATGGAAACCCAGCACTGGCTGCCATACATGTACGGTCTACGTATTTTATACTCCGAGCCTACCCACTAAAACCGCCTGCGATTTGCTATCAGCCGTATACAGACAGACACACACACACGACCGGTCGCTCTACCTTTAAGGGACCGGACTTCCACCAAAATAAGGGAACGCTTCGGCAAGAAGCGTTCCCCTCGGCGCCGAGACTAGCTGAGCCGGGGAGGTTCCCATCCTCACCCGGAACCCCGATTAGACGAAAGTTTGGAAGTTCGCGTAACAATTTAGCCGGTTGTTAGCCACAAGGGTTTGGTTTGACCTAATACTAGCCTGCTCGATACCAGTTGAAACTAGTTTAATCCGAAAACAATATGCTTTCGGATTAAATTTAACCAGTTGGTTAAATCTGGTATAAGTTTACAGTTGTAAAAACCTACACCTAGTTTGAAACAGCTAAAATTAGATGTAGCGGCACTTCGGGTCTTTGATTTTAGGAAAGAGTGACTGGCATTTCGCTTTGACGAAAAACAATTAGCTAGACGGCAATTTTAAGTTCCAATTTTGATACGGGCATCAACTCCAACTGAAAAGATACTACAAAAATTATTTAAGGCCATCCCCCGAGCAAACGACCTTGATAATATTACATTTGACGTGTTGCCGAGATCGCACAAAAATCCTATTTATTTACTTATCTTAGTTCAAAATTGATCTAAAAAAAAATTAAATCGGGGAATATGTACTAAATGAAATTATCTATCTATTGTCGTGTGTTTCAAATAAACGTAATTTGTAAATACTAGGGAGATGCTGAAAGTATGCTTCAATTTTAATAAATTAGTATTACTTTGGAAGCTAATACCATGAGTATAATAAACAAAAATAGAAAATTTAAAACGGGGAAAGGAATGTTGATATACTGAAGATTATTGTTCTATTTTTATTATAACTTTGTAGCTTCAAATTATGAGTTTATAAGGCTCTAAATACGGTAAATTACGGAATCTCCGTAGGGGAAGGGCCTTACAACATTTTCATACGAAGTCGTCGAGTGCTTCGTCAATTAAATTTCTCCGAAAGCGAAGCCACATTGCTTCGTTGCATTGTGACGTCTGCGATCCTCAGACGATTTACATACCTACATATTTTAACCGACTTCAAAAAAAGGAGGTTATAAATTTGACGAATGACGCGTATGTATGCAAAATTTCAAGAACTGCCCAGTTTTCGTACATGTTGGTCTATATCAGCGTCTGAATAAATATGCAAAATTTCAAAAGTATAATATGTATGTATGTATGTATGTTTTTATATTTGTGTTCGAATATCTCCGGAATTACAAGTCCGATTTAAGTTATTCTTTTATTGTTGTACTGGGTATTTTCAACTTAGGGAATACTGCAAGTCTTATCAAAATCGGTTCAGTAGTTTTTGAGATAGGGAATTTTAATTCTTAATTACGTACAATTTTGAAGTCGGTTTTCTCTTTTTAAAATACTATAATTATGACTTGTTGTTGACTTCGTCCGCGTCAACACATAATAACAAAATTTTCCCCGTTTTTTCCGGAATTCCCAAACGAGAATTCCTCCATAAAAAAGAAGAACAATATGCCGTTATAACATAATATCATAACGACAACTCCTCAAAACGGAACGTTGGATTGTCGTCGTTGATGTATTTACGACGCGTAAAAAACGAGTAAACAGTTATTGATTACGTCGTTCAATTTACTGCAGGACCGAAGTGCCCATTAACATTTATAAGCCATCCTAAAGAAAATGCGCAATAAATGAATTTACGTTTTACGCCCACGGTCCACTCCACGTGCCTAGTGAGGTTATCGCTGCGATCTGACAACGCATTTTAGAGTGTCCTTAGTACCGAGTAGAGTTGCGTGTGCCGAGGGTAATCAGGCTTTTAGGCAATTTGCTGCAGTAGTGGTCTAGATCTTCCCGTAGCTTCGGCTAGAATCTAGATCGATGTTGATGGAGTACCGCCGATTTTTAAGGATAGGAAATTAGGAATGCTGCACTACCATCTCTTTGACCGCAGTGAGTCCTACATATCTGCACTCATTGAGTCCCTTCCCTTGAGTTCTCGGCATTAAAAAGTTCATAAGGCTTCAGTCTCGAAATCAGCGGGCAGCGGGGCGTGAGCGGTGGCGGCGGCTCCAATGTATAGATTTAGCCCGGCCGCACATTATCCGAATTTCTGATCAGATAAATTCGGACGCCCCGCCCCGCTCATAGATTTTGACATGTCAGAATTCTGATAGTATGCGGGGTCTACAACAAAATGTATGAACAAAGTGCGTTCCGGCGGACGTCAGAATTTTTCTGATCAGAAATTTCGGATAATGTGCGGCCGGGCTTATATGGACAGCCGCGCGCCGCTCGCCGCTAAACGGCTTATCTCTATAAATCGCTCGCTATAATCGAAACGCTCCGCCGCCGCTCCCGCCCCGCTGCCCGCTGATTTCGGGACTTAATCCTAAGACGGTCTGCCTGCTCTGGAGTCACAGAGGATGGATCGATCATAAAAATATGCTGCCCATATAATTGTGTGACTGTGACTATCTGTGCAGTGTGCTGACTGTTGCTTTTTTACGTTTTCATTTTCAACGTTGTGAGAACCCTTTCAATTTTTTTTCTTTTTATCAACAAAAATTAATGAAACCTAAATGTTACTCAATGTTGTTAAAAAAGTTTCAATAAATATTCATAACTAAATTAAGTATTAAATGTTTCCTCTACCGAGATTTCGCTGCCAGTAAATTGTAATTCCAAGTTATCCTGACGAATATCTAAATTAAATTAGTTGTGGTATTGTTTTATTCCCACAGAAAACTTTCGTACTCCCTTAATCAAATTAATCCTTCGATCGTGGATTCTTGGAAATCTATCGTTATTCTATTGTTGTCGCGATCACCGGTGATCCTATGGGGCTTGATAGGTTAATCTTGTTGCTAGGCAATTTTTAGGGTTTCGTAGTCAACAAAGAACCCTTATAGTTTCGGTCTGTCCGTCCGTCCGTCTGTCTGTCTGTCTGTCTGTCTGTCTGTCTGACCGTCTGTCTGTCCGCGGTTTTGCTCAGAGACTATAGGACCTACAAAGCTGTAATTTGGCATGAATGCACATATTAATGATGCCGACAAAATGGTACATAAAATCTTTAAAAAATATTTTTTATGGTACCTCCCCTACACATCAAGCGGGGATGATTTTTTTTCTCGCGTCCACCCCATCGTGTAGGGTATCGTTGGATAGGTTTTTTAAAAATATTATGAGTATTCAAAGATCATTTTCCGATTCAGGAATCCATTTGTGAAATATTAAGTTTTAAAGTGGAAAAAATCGTTACAGTCCAGTGTCCCCCCCTTCTACCAGCTAAACGGTTGTTTCTGGAAATGGGAAAAAATTCACGGGAGTAGGAAATATGCTGAATTTAAAAGGAAAACTATCACGGCTAAGAAGACTTCAAAATTTATTGAGTAAAGTCGATCAACTAAAAAAATGTATTCGGCGAAGTATAAAAGAAAATTTCGTTCAAATGCCTTTGAACGGAACTGAGATGATGTTATTAGTGTAAAACACGTTATAAATGTACATTGATTGACCATACAAAAATTTTCAAAAAACTAGCGGTACTACGGAACCCTATACAGGGTGCAATTAAACCTTCCTGCCAAATTTTGATATATTGATCCTTGTTAAAAATAAAAATACACGTATTTTTTCTTTTATAATCACTCAGTACTAAAATTTTGAGCGCGCCCCGCGCGCGCGCCTCACCCCGCGTCAACCCCGGTCATTCCCCGCGGCACGAGTGACCGTTCTGCAACGATTTTAAATGGGATAAAATATGTCATTGAAAAAAAAATAACACCCAATTTTTTTTTTTGGTTAAATGGACTCTCCTAATGATACCTAAGCCCTGGAAAAAATTTGGCAGGAAGGTTTGATTGCACCCTGTATTGCGCGTGGCCCGACACGTACTTGGCCGGTTTTTAATAGGTGTGTTAAGGCGAGGACTTATCTCAATTCCAAACGATAACCTTGTACACAACCAAAGGCTAAGCGTGTACGCTTCGCAATAAGATTCATTTTAGCTTAGCATAAAATTGTAGTTTCTAGGGGCGGATCTTCTCTATTTTTCATGTGTTTTTTAAATATCTTTCTAAATAAATATTAAGTAAAAAGATTATTCGTTTCAGACCTTTTTGAAATAGATTCGTTAACAATTTATTAAAATAAAATGTAAGTTATTCTTGTTAATACTTATATTTCGATGACAAAGAGTTTTGTCGGAGGTGAGCAAATATTAATAAAATTAATTAATATTTCGCGAGTCGCGCGGCTCACAGCCGCTGCACCGACACCATGGCGCTCGTATCCAACGAGCTGCTGGCGTTCGTACAACACGTCGTCAACACCATGGACGAAGATAGCATCGTGCAGCTCTGCAGGTCAACCTACACCAGCGAGGAAATCTGCAAGGGCAGGCTGATGCTGTACTAAGCGCTCGGCAAGACGGCGCAGATGACGTCCCGGAGGAGAGACGGAAGCGAACGAAGCTTGCAGGACATCATCTCCCTGCTCAAGCTGACTAATCCTGCGGAATTGCCGGTGTTTGTGGCCAAGCAGCTCCACAAACTGCCGGCGGTATCGACGGACCACGTCAACGTCTCCAGCCTGCTCCAGAAGTTCAACATCATGAGGGCAGAGCTGGACGAGATGCGAGGTAGATTGGATGCCTCGGAATCCACCATCAGTGAGTTACGTAGTGAATTATTACAATTAAAAAGTAATAATTCATTATGTAGGTCACCCGAGCATCCGATCGACTCGATAAATATGCGTCGCGGAGCTCAGCGCGACTCGCTGTTTTGCACGTCAGCGAAACCGAGTGGGTCAGCAACAGCCGCCGCCGTCAGCTCGCCGTCACCGCGTGACGTCGACACGAAATTGAGGCCATCGACTCAGCTGAAAAATTATGCAAGCGTCGCTGCTTGCCCCGCACCGCCCCCGCGGGTAAAGGCGAGGGGTGCAAAGGAGGACCGCAATGCTGAACATCTTTGACTCGACAGGGACGAGAGCAGGAGGTGCGATGAGGAGGGGTTCGTTCTGGTGGAGAGGAGGAAGAAGAGGAAGCCCACCGTCCGCAACCACCGCGGCACCGCACCTTATGTGCCCGAGCTGCGCCTGCGCAGCGAGTTGCCCGCGACGCCGCTCTATGTGTCGCGCCTGCACTGGTCCATGACGGTCGAAGACGTCGTAAACTACATCCGCGAGAAGACCACCTACACCTTGAGGGTGGAGCGTCTGCACTCTCGCCACAAAGTGAATTTCAGTTCCTTTGTGGTGAGAGTGCCGACTCAAGTTTTATCCATTTTCGAGGTGGAGGAGTTCTGGCCCGCCGGTGTAGTTTACCGGAGGTTCCGGGGGAGGCTCCAGAACGAAGCGCGCATCACGCCGCCGAAAGAGACTTTACGTGATAAAGTGTAGTGTGATTGTGTGTGTGAATGTGTAAATCTATTATCTATATATATAAAACTCAAAGGTGACTGACTGATATGTTGATCTATCAACGCACAGCCCAAACCACTGGACCGATCGGGCTGAAATTTGGCATGCAGGTAGATGTTATGACGTAGGCATCCGCTAAGAAAGGATTTTGATCAATTCTACCCCCAATGGGGTAAAATAGGGGATGAAACTTTGTCAATTTTAAACCGATCGGGCTGAGACTTTGCATGCATAAAGCTACTACGACGTAGACATCTCCTGAGAAAGGATTTAAATAAATTCAACCCCTAAAGGGGGTAAAATAATGGATGAAATTTTGTATGAAATTTTCTCAATTTTAAACCGATCGGGCTGAGACTTTGCATGCATAAAGCTACTATGACGTAAGCATCCCCTAAAAAAGTATTTTAAAAAATTCCACCCCTAATTCTACCCCCAAGGGAATAAAATGGGGTATGAAACTTTGTATGAAACTTTGTCAATTTAAAACCGATCGGGCTGAGACTTTGCAAGCATAAAGCTACTATGACGTAAGCATCCTCTAAGAAAGGATTTAAAAAAAAAATACGGGGGTAAAATAGGGGATGAAATTTTATATGAAATTCTCAATTTTAAACCGATCGGGCTGAGACTTTGCATGCATAAAGCTACTATGACGTAAACATCCCCTAAGAAAGGATTTTAAAAAATTCTATCCCTAAGGGGGTTAAATAGGGGATGAAAATTTGTATGAAACTTTGTCAATTTTAAACCGATCGGGCTGAGATTTTGTATGCATAAAGCGACTATGACGTAGGCATCCCCTTAGAAAGGATTTTAATAAATTCAACCCCTAAAGGGGGTAAAATAGGGGATGAAATTTTGTATGAACTTTTCTCAATTTTAAACCGATCGGGCTGAGACTTTGCATGCATAAAGCTACTATGACGTAAGCATCCCCTAAGAAAGGATTTTAAAAAATTCCACCCCTAATTCTACCCCCAAGGGAATAAAATGGGGTATGAAACTTTGTCAATTTTAAACCGATCGGGCTGAGACTTTGCAAGCATAAAGCTACTATGACGTAAGCATCCTCTAAGAAAGGATTTAAAAAAAAATTACGGGGTTAAAATAGGGGATGAAATTTTATATGAATATATAATACATATAATAAAACTGTAGAAATGAAAATTCTGTACGTTAAAGATATTCAAAAAATAATAAGCGGGGGGTGTTATACTACATCGCTGTGGAAGCCAAAAATGTGGTTACTTTTTTGTCTGTCTGTCTGTCTGTCTGTCTGTCTGTATGTTTGTTCCCGCATCACACGAAAACTACTGATCTGATTTGAATGCGGTTTTCGCAGATATATTTGTCTTCTTCCAACTTAACATCTGGTGTATAATTTTTTCCCCCCACCCCTCTAAGGGGACAAAAGAGGGGGTCAGATTTTGTATCAAACTTTTTTCTTGAACACGTTAACTACTGATCCGATTTGAATACGGTTTTCGCAGATAATTTGTCTTTTTCCAACGTAACATCTGGTGCATAAAGAAAATCCCCAGATTCAGTCAAATTTTGTACCAAACTGTTTTCTTTAATGGACTAACTTCATATTATTTACTGTGTTTTCCAACTTAACAACCCCCCCCCCCCCCACCTCCCTCCCCTTCCTCCTGGAAATAAATCATAACTCCCGCACCTGGGATTTCCCTTCGGACCCTGCTTGGGGGGGCTGCGCCCCCCCCACCCCCCCCCCCCCTCTACTCCTGGAAATGTTGCTTATAACAAAGTGGTGTCGCGTAGTTAATATTGAGTCTTAATTCTGTGTTTGTTGTTACTTTTTTGTCTGTCTGTCTGTCTGTATGTTTATTTCCGCATCACACGAAAGCTACTGATCCGATTTGAATGCGGTTTTCGCAGATATATTTGTCTTCTTGCAACTTAACATCTGGTGTATACATTTTTTCCCCTCCACCCCTCTAAGGGGACAAAAGAGGGGGTCAGATTTTGTATCAAACTTTTTTCTTTAACACGTTAACTACTGATCCGATTTGCATACGGTTTTCGCAGATAAATTTGTCTTTTCTTAACGTAACATCTGGTGCATAAAAAAATTCCCCCCACCCCTCTAAGGGGCCAAAGGAGGGGGTCAGATTTTGTATCAAACTTTTTCTTTAATGGACTTACTTTATGTTATTTACTGTGTTTTCCAACTTAATGACCCCCCCCCCCCCCACTCACCCCCCCTCCTTTCTTTCCACCTGGAAATGTTGCTTATAACAAAATGGTAACGCGTCATATGTATCATAACTCCCGCACCTGGGATTTCCCCCCGGACCCTGCTAGGGGGGGCTGCGCCCCCCCAAACCCCCCCCCCCCTCCTGGAAGTGTTGCTTATAACAAAGTGGTGTCGCGTAGTTAGTATTGAGTTTTAATTCTCCTTTATTTGGAACAAACTAAGGTATTAATTAAAAGTGAATAATAAAAAATAAAAATAAAAAATTATATCATAACGAAATTATTCTAACTTAAACATACAGTTTTTGAGTGTCATTTGATTAATATGGGGGGAGGGGGGGTTTTGGCTCAAGATGCCCCCCCCCCCTCTCACTCCTGGAAATGCAGCTTCTATCAAAATGGTGTCGCGTAGTTAGTGTTGAGTTTTGATTCCTCTTTAAGAACAAAGTAAGTCAATAATTAAAAATGAAATTATTCTAACCTAAACTAAACATCCACTATTTGAGTGTAATTTTATTACTAGGCTTCGCCCCCCCAGCCCCCCTACTTTGTGGCTGCGCCCTCTTCCTCCCTGAAAATGATGGTTGTAACAAAACGGTGTCGCGGCGTTAGAGTTGCGTTGTAATTCTTCTTTACTACTGTATTACTATACTTTCTGTATATCTACCGTCCACTGCTGGTTATAAGCTTTTCATGACTATCCATACTAATATTATATATGCGAAAGTGTGTTTGTTTGTTTGTCTTTTCTTCACGGCCTAACGAAGCAACAAATTGACTTGATTTTTGGCATATACTTAGTTGAAAGGATGTAAAATACCATAGTCTACTTTAATTGGTCTTGGAAAAACATCATGTTTGCAAAGGAGTTTTACAAGAATATTCCTATTTTACGCGATTTTTGAATTCCACGCGAGCGAAGCCGCGGGCAAAAGCTAGTAATATATATTAGGATAAAATTTTTCGGCGTGCATCCGTTGTCTGATTGCCATAACACAAGTTTTTACTTAGCATGGGATTAGACGACGTGATGTACGCTACCTAACTTTTATACTATTGTATATTATTGTATGCTTATTAAAGAATTTGAAAGAATAAAGAATTTGAAAGTTTGTAAATTAATTACAGCGAAAGTATTATTTTTTATTAAAATGTTTTTTATTTAAACCCTTTTAAATATTGTGGTCTATATCTCATATTTTTTTACATTTCGTTATTATATTGGAACTAGGTAATTCGGGTATCAAGAAATAACAAAATGGGGTTTCAGCCCGCCTTAAGATAATTATTATTAGCGGGCCTGGCAGAGTCATAACGTCATATTATTATAAAGTTTCTTATTCTATACGGTGGTAATTTTTTTCTTCCCGTCAGAACCATCAAGGAAAAAAAGTTGAAGGAATATTCTAAAAGGAATAAGCAAAATCGGTTCAACCGTTCTTGAGATTAGCCCATTTAGAGATTCATTTTCATATTGTAGAAGGTAGAAGAAGGGGTTTGTTCCTTCTTGACGCTACAACCTACTGAACTTTTGAATGAAATAATTTAGTTCGGTAGACGTGTCCAGGGTCTGGATTGAAATATGCTAATTTAATCCAGAAAGCATTCCTGGTATATTTATAGAGGCAAAAGGTATTCAATTATAAATTCTAAGGTTAAGCAAGATAATATTATGCCGAACAAAAATAATACCTGCAAAAGCGTTATCCATACTAATCTAGTCTATCTGTCTAGTTACCTCGTCACGCCCACACCGCTGGATCGATTTTGCTGAAAATTGGTATGGAGATACTTTGAGTCACGGGAAAGGACATACTAGGATACTTTTTATAAACGACTTTTGGCGCAACGGAGTTGCGGGCGTCATCTAGTTGCTAATAAAAGTCAGTTTTAATTTATCAGCTAATTAACAAAGTTATCTGGAAAGATTTTATACGACGACTCATCGTAAAACCGTAGTGTCGTAACAATGTCGTAATCAGAAACAACAGTATATAAAATATATAATGGAGTATGTTACCGACGACATTATATTTCAGCCATAAACAAGATTATTATGTGACAGACCATCACAATACGACAATAATTGTTCAAACACTTGTTAATTAAAGCCGCCTTAGTAATTTTAAAAGTAAGGACGAGCTCAAGCCCTTTGTTTCTTTTAAACGCTGAGAGCCAAGGGTCTATTTATGCTTCTTTACAACTTACAAGTGTACTCAACAGTCAACACAGCATTTTATAAAGATAAAGTTGTATAACTTTTTACCTTAATCTTTTTATTCGCGTTGGTAAATTTACATGCTGAACTAGATAAAGTTTTAAGAAAAAAATACATACGAACGTACGTGCTCCTACATACATTGTCGGTAATTGCTATGCTTAACATGACAAAGTCGCAAGTGCGAGGCAATTTATTGATATGGTATAGGATCCCCCCATAGAACGACCTTCACCGAGCTGGTTAATGGATGAAAAAAAAATTATATTTAATTACGTAAGTATGTCAATAAATTTATTGCAAGTGGGTTGCCTAAAAAATTTCAGTCCAGAATATTTTTATTTTTTTTACATTTTTTTTTTTTTTTTTAGTTTGGTTAATAGACAAATTCCATACCAATCGAAAGTATGAAGCCCGTAGAATGTGCATTAAGCATTAACCAGACCGGTACTGGTATCGATTTACCCGCCTACTACTGCCTACCCAAGAGTTGTGACGGGAAAAAAATAGACAACCTAACGTTTGCATATTCTACGGGCTTCATACTTTCGATTGGTATGGAATTTGTCTATTAACCAAACCAAAAAAAGTAATACAATTTTTTTTTTTATTCTGGACTGAATTTTTTTAGGCAACCCACTAGCAATATATTTATTGACATACGTAGTTGAATATAAAATCTTTTTCATCCATTAACCAGCTCGGTGGAGGTCGTTCTATGGGGGGAGGCCAATAGACATGACCCGTCCTTACGGTTAAATAATAAAACGGTTTTAGATAGCGGCCACATCAATTTTTTGTAGGATCAATGATATTTGGTCATGATTGACATTTTAATCATGCCCAAATAATAACTCTGAACTAGAGATGTGCCGACGAGTCGCCGACTATCCGGCCACTTTTGTAGTCGGCGACTAGTCGGCGAATAGTTGGCAAAAAGCGCCGACTATCCGGCTTTTTATTATTTAACTATTATTGAAATGGCATTTAAGAAAAAGCTTGATTATTTTGAAATAAAATGAATTGTGTCTGAAATTATTGCTGGTAAAGAAATATATCTATGACATTTATTAAATAAAATTTGTATCCTATAATACTTTGGTACAGAACAACATAATATCTTCTTCAATAAACATTTATAACGAAAATTTATTCTTATTTTAAATATAAAAGACTTGTATTATGTATTTAAAAATTAGGTAATTATTAAAGCAAGATTGCATGTTACACATGATGTACAGTAAAAAATATATACCGACTAATCGGCTAGTCGGCTAGTCAGCCAAAGTCATGATCGGCACATCTCTACTCGGAACCCAATTAATCGGAAGTAATAACTTCCCACCAACTTTTTGTATGACGTATGCGTTGCCCGTGCTCTATTGCTTTTTTTTCATAAAATTAGTAATCCAATTCAGCGCTGGATACCTACTAAAATAATGTAAACTGGCACTGGAATGCACTGGAACGCAATTCATTCATTCCAGTGTCCGTTTACATTATTTCATTAGCAATCCAGCGCTGAAATGGATCACTGGATTGGAATAATGTAAACTGGCCATAGCAGATGCTTTATCAATATTGGACAAGGGCGTGCACCCTAAGTTTTGACGAGGGATCATAATTTTTAACGAGCAATATAAAACAGACAAAATATATTGTAAGATATAGAGATAATCATAACTAGTTACTAAGATTACTATATTCGTTATGTTATAGCGTTAATCAAGAGTTACTATATTTTTAATTACCCTATTGTATATTAACTAGAAAGGGTTAGTTATTAAGGTGATATCTATGAGATACTTAAGAGCTCCCGCAGACTGCAGACTTTTAATCGGCCGATAGATTGATCGGGTTGGGCTGGCAGCGCGCACACGCGGCCAATTAAACAGTCGGGTTGGTGGTAGGCGCGCACACCAGCAGAGCGCCCAGTGCCTTGGGCAGCTCTCCCGGAGTAGGCGGCAGCAGAATGCCGCGTGGAGTATATGCGCTGAAAGCAGACGCCGCTAACTGGGCCGCTGCAGTTTTCGCCTCAGGCGGGTCCAGCGGCTCAGCGCCAAGCGGAGGAGAAGGCACGGACGGGTTTTAGTGGGTAGAGCTGCGGTCAATTTACCACCTTGCCGACCGCAGAGAGCCCCCATACATATCCGCGGCAGGAAAAAAAAGGCGCGCACACCAGCCAACATCGGGCCGATTGCTCTCGCACGGTTCCATTCACAGCGATAGATTATTGAATGGAAAATTTTACACGATTCCGATTTCCGCCGAGTCGGTCGACCAAACGATCAGCGTCGTATGCGCGCGTGGTAGAACGTCGTACTGATTTAGCATCGGTCGACAGTTTGCCGATGGTTGAGTTTGAAGGCAATTGTATAGCCCATCAAACTTAGGGCCTTCCCCTTATAAACTTACAATTTGAAAGCTACAAAGTTATAATAAAAATACAGCAATAATCTTCAGTATAATATCGACAATCCTTTCTCCGTTTTAAATTTTCTATTTTTGTTTATTATACTCATGATATTAGCTTCCAAAGTAATACCAATTTATTAAAATTGAAGCATATTTTCAGCATCTCCCTAGTATTTACAAATAACGTTTATTTGAAACACACGACAAAAGATAGACAATTTCATTAACTACATATTCCCCGTTTTAAATTTTTTTAGATCAATAATTGATCTAAAAAAAATACTTATCGTTCATGATTATTATGAACTAAGATAAGTCAAAAAAATAGGATTTTTGTGCGATCTCGGCAACGCGTCAAATGTATGGTCAAGGTCGTTTGCTCGGGGGATGGCCTTAATTATCGGCCGACTCAGTATCCTTGTAATATGCGCACTTCCATACAGCTTCAAACTGATCGAGAGCCAAACTAAACTATCGGCCGATTCAAAGTCTGCAGTCTGCGGGGGCTCCAAGGGATATTTTTAATTGCGTGAGACGTCTTGCAAGTCTGTTGCGTTGCGGTCTGAATGACCCTAAACAGTAAGCAATTGATCTGTCTCGTATTGCGCGAACCATAATATTATTTTGCCATAATATATTAGAACGCGTGTCTGCCACAAAAATTTCATTTATCTTTATTATTATTATTTATCTAAATTCAAGAAGTTGTTTATCAGAATCTGTCTGTCTGTCTGTCTGTCTGTCTGTCTGTCTGTCTGTCTGTCTGTCTGTCTGTCTGTCTGTCTGTCTGTCTGTCTGTCTGTCTGTCTGTCTGTCTGTCTGTCTGTCTGTCTGTCTGTCTGTCTGTCTGTCTGTCTGTCTGTCTGTCTGTCTGTCTGTCTGTCTGTCTGTCTGTCTGTCTGTCTGTCTGTCTGTCTGTCTGTCTGTCTGTCTGTCTGTCTGTCTGTCTGTCTGTCTGTCTGTCTGTCTGTCTGTCTGTCTGTCTGTCTGTCTGTCTGTCTGTCTGTCTGTCTGTCTGTCTGTCTGTCTGTCTGTCTGTCTGTCTGTCTGTCCGTCCGTCCGTCCGTCCGTCCGTCCGTCCGTCCGTCCGTCCGTCCGTCCGTCCGTCCGTCCGTCCGTCCGTCCGTCCGTCCGTCCGTCCGTCCGTCCGTCCGTCCGTCCGTCCGTCCGTCCGTCCGTCCGTCCGTCCGTCCGTCCGTCCGTCCGTCCGTCCGTCCGTCCGTCCGTCCGTCCGTCCGTCCGTCCGTCCGTCCGTCCGTCCGTCCGTCCGTCCGTCCGTCCGTCCGTCCGTCCGTCCGTCCGTCCGTCCGTCCGTCCGTCCGTCCGTCCGTCCGTCCGTCCGTCCGTCCGTCCGTCCGTCCGTCCGTCCGTCCGTCCGTCCGTCCGTCCGTCCGTCCGTCCGTCCGTCCGTCCGTCCGTCCGTCCGTCCGTCCGTCCGTCCGTCCGTCCGTCCGTCCGTCCGTCCGTCCGTCCGTCCGTCCGTCCGTCCGTCCGTCCGTCCGTCCGTCCGTCCGTCCGTCCGTCCGTCCGTCCGTCCGTCCGTCCGTCCGTCCGTCCGTCCGTCCGTCCGTCCGTCCGTCCGTCCGTCCGTCCGTCCGTCCGTCCGTCCGTCCGTCCGTCCGTCCGTCCGTCCGTCCGTCCGTCCGTCCGTCCGTCCGTCCGTCCGTCCGTCCGTCCGTCCGTCCGTCCGTCCGTCCGTCCGTCCGTCCGTCCGTCCGTCCGTCCGTCCGTCCGTCCGTCCGTCCGTCCGTCCGTCCGTCCGTCCGTCCGTCCGTCCGTCCGTCCGTCCGTCCGTCCGTCCGTCCGTCCGTCCGTCCGTCCGTCCGTCCGTCCGTCCGTCCGTCCGTCCGTCCGTCCGTCCGTCCGTCCGTCCGTCCGTCCGTCCGTCCGTCCGTCCGTCCGTCCGTCTGTCTGTCTGTCTGTCTGTCTGTCTGTCTGTCTGTCTGTCTGTCTGTCTGTCTGTCTGTCTGTCTGTCTGTCTGTCTGTCTGTGTGAACCTTGACTGACTGATGATAACACATCTACACATATAAATAACTATGTTAAAGCACAAATCAATAGGCGTGACAGTTTCTCCGTAAAGTGTACCACAAAAGTGCAAAGGTTGTGGGATATACGTATGAATGACATGACAGAAGCTCGTATTAACATTTTTAATAGAGGTTATATTCCCAATATAAAAGTTTTATAATTGAAATCCTTCATTAATTATATCAAGCTGCAAATAATTTTACTTACCCAATAACTCAAAAATTTTTCACAAGTTTTGTAATGTAAATATATATAAAATTTGATGTGTCTGTCGGTTTATTTACATACCGTAACTATGACAGATGTAAGCTGACGCACCGCGCAGGCGCAGAACTCTGCGCTGTAGATAATTTTAGAAACTGTACGCACTTTTTAAAATTAGTTATTCGTGACGTACCTACCATCCATTGATTCCTAGACAGTTGACGGACCTACGTCATTTGGTCGGCTTATGTCACGCTTATGTCAATTCAATGTTAGTACTCATACAATATTTATAATATACTAGCTGTTGCCCGCAACTTCGTCCGCGTGAATTTAGATTAAGATAATTAAATACTCTTAATCAACAAAGTATTTATTTAGATGAGCATTAATATTATATTATACGCATATTTACATATTTAATACACATCAAAGACCCAGGAACATCGAAGGCTATTAAGTAGCTTCCGACGACGGGATTCAAACCACAGATATCCTTAAAAAATATCCTTTCTTAGTAAATGACTTGGCGTGGACAGGGTATAGGGGGCACAGGACAGAAGACAGGGGATACAGTATTAATTACTGTACTTAGGTGGTTTTAAAAAAGTCATACTATGACTATGACATAAGTGTATTAAAAGATACCCTAAATATGCAGTACAGACCTACTATGATATGTTATTTATTACATATAGAGAGTATAAAATATTGTTGTTGAATTATGATGAAAATAATTTGCACAGTAACATAATATGCTTTCCGTTTTTAAAACAACGCCGAGACCCCGAAACTTGTATCTATAAGGAGTCAGGAGTTCTCTCAGCATCTTTGGAACCATGGTATACCTGGTGCAAAATCTTACTTTTTGATAGCATATGCTTAGAATACTTCTAATAAAACCAAAATCACTATATTTTTCCGTATACATTTTAAAGAATTCCCTACATACCACATGGATCCTATTATCAAATTGCCACCTTGGTAACCGTCGCTTAGCACCAAATTGGAATCATGTACTTTAACACAGCAAAATAATTTTCAAAATCGCTAGTCAAACGCGAGACTCGATCTAAAAGTACTAATAATAGGGCCATAATGTGATGATGATGATGAATATAATTTACACAGTAGCATTTTTAATATTTTTCACCTCAAAATTTAATATGTTTCCATATTAAATTTTGAGGAGTTCCCTCGATTACTCATGGATCCCATCATCAGGTCACCACTTTTGTGAACATGGTACCAAATTCGAGTCAGACCCTATACAACAAAAAAACAATTATGACAATCGGACCACAAACAACAAAGTTAACATAAAGTCCTCCTTTTTTGGAAGTCGGTTAATTTTTTTATCTAAGATGTTGACCAGGGATGTAAGGTATCACCATGCCAAATTTCATTAAAATCGGTCCAGCGGATTCAGAGATTAGCCTGTACAAACAGACAGACAGACAAACCGACAAACAGACAGACAGAGAAACAAAAATTTCAAAAACAGTTAAGATGTGTTCTATTACTCTTCTAAAATGCCCCTGAGTTGTTTTTTTAAGTTTTTATCCGGACAATCGTACAAATGAAAATGTTCAGGAGAGCCAAAAAACTGATTTAAGTTAATAACTCCGTCAAAAAAAAGCATCAAAGACTTTTTATATCTCAAATAAAAGCTAATTTTTTTACCTAGCTTGCTATCTTAACAGTATTTAATTACTACCAAAGGGTTTCTTTTTTTAAATAAAGCAAAATGCAACTTATCGTTCTGGAGTAGGTCCAGCTCTCATCATTAATGTCTATTGCATGATTATTCGGGTAATTTATGTTTTCGACTGCAATAAAATGCACGTATAATATCCCATTGCAATGTTATTCGGGGAAATTGTTTAGGATAAGAACATTGGTAAACAGCTATTACTTTACTATTCGGTGATTAAAAAATATTGTACACTTTATAATTAAAGTCATTGTTATTTTATGTCTATTTAGTATCGACAATATCACACATTTACAACTAGTAGCGTCATCTGTCATAAAGTATGTAATACTGTAGTCTGTACCATACCTGACAGTTGACATAACTTTTGAAATAAAGTTCAGTTCGTACTGTGATGTGACTCAAGTGTTTCATTTACAATAGTCATTGTCGTTTATTCCAATGATTTTCTACTATGGGTAAAATAAAAATAGTATGTATTTTTGTTTCAATACATTCAATATTGGATGACATAAATGACATTCTTGCAATCGAAATTTGAAAAAATACACTCCGGAGACTAGCCCTATCATTTTAATAGTACTTATAATCATTGCAGTTAATTTAAATCTTAATCATAATTCATAACCCTCATCGAAGCCTGAGTTGGTGTCAGAATATCGAATTATGTTCTAATAATATTAATGAAAATGGCAGAAAATTGCTTTAGACAGTCTTCCGAGAGCATCGTAGGCCTTTCTAATATGACGGTGCTTGAATTATTTTATTTTATTTATTTATTTTATTCAGAAAACTAACAGCTTGCAAACAATTTCAATAAAGATAAATTAATCGTCGACTTCTATCTGCATCGTAATACAGTTCAATGTAATCCTGACCAAAACTATGTTAAAAACTTCTCACGTTATAATACAACAAACACACTATAACCTCACACAACACAATATAACAGCACATCTTATGGTAGCTAGCAATCGCATTCTTAATTAAATACTGAATTGGGTCCCATTTCGAGCTGCAGGACAACCTCCACGAATAATGTTTGACTGTCTGACAGCTGCTTGCAGGCGTGCGTTGTTGTGCTGTCGTGTCAGTTTTAAGCGCTTCTTAGGAGTATTTGTGAAAGAAGAACATATCGACGACGGAAAACAGACAGGGCGTATCCCGTTAAAAGGTCACATCCAAAAAAGCTAGCCAGAGACAGTCAGACATTCTTCTTTTTTTTTAAATGAAGAAAGTCTGAATATTCCTGACTCTTGGGTCCTGTGTAAATACCTCTGCGATGACTGATCTGATGCTGGTCTGAGATTGGTGACTGGAGGTGAGTGGACTGAGATGATCATCGCAATATGATGGTCGTCCGACTCAGATTCTACAAGTTGCCCAAAATAAACCCCAACCAATATGCCTTTATGCCCCAAAGGAACACTGAAGACGCCCTCTATAGGTTAGTGAACCACATCAGAAAGAAGAGAGAGGAGGAGAAAATTTCTGTTGTGGTATCTTATTTTATTTTTATTCAAAACATACACCAACAACATGTTGTGACAACATTCAAAACTTAAAACTAATACATTTTTGTTTTATACTAACACAATAGTTAATTAGAGGCGTATGCAACTGTTTTAGAGGTGTTTGTTCCTTACATTAAAAATAAGTTTAGTTAAAATGTGTCATAAAAAATGCTTGACTTACTATATTTGATATAATTACTATAGACGAACTTTTAATTAATTAGAAGAACTAGTATCGCTGCACACAGAGGGGGCCTTGGACAATGCTTAGTGGCCAGCTGTAAAGGTTCGGTTAGGTTAGTTACTATAATATATAGGTTTTAGTGACAGCAGATTTTTTAATTTCGATCTACACAGCACAGTGCGGCGCCGCTTTTGTAATGAAAGTCTTGAAAAAATATTTTTGCAGTAAAAAAAAAACCTAATTTGAACCACTATCTGAAAACGTAGAGGCTCATCGCGCTTCAGCCTGAACTAACTTATTTATACTGGAGATTATAATATTGCGTGATTTAAATATCAAGAACTAACCTACCTTTGACGCCAAATATGAGCTAATTTGTAATATATCCCGAGTATATAACAATTATTATACACGAGTCACGAAGCCATTTTAAACGACGGAGAGCTGGCGACCAAATCGGTCATGTGGCTCCAGCTGTATTAAAACTCCGTTAGGCTCTACTTCCCTGAACAACCTTTTCTGATAATCTGCGTGCTGGCAGGCCGTGGGCGGTGTGGGTGTGGGTGTAGTGGGGTGGGCCAGACAAAAATATCGGCTGAACCCACATGAAAATAATAATAATTTTCTTACGCTGGCAACCCCTTCCCACCACCCGATCGATTTAAAAAAATTTTTGGGTGCACAGGAAGTACAGAGCAACTGTTTGGAAAAAAATTAAAGTCGCTGAACCTACTTTTTTTTCCCACCCCACTACACCCACACCCACACCGCCCACGGCCTGCCAGCACGCAGATTATCAGAAAAAGTTTTTCAGAGAAGTAGCTAACGGAGTTTTAATACAGCTGAAGCCACATGACCGATTTGGTCGTCAGCTCTTAGTCGATTCCTTTGAATAGTAGATAATAATTTGTCTCTGCTTCTCTCTCTTTCTTGGGCTTATCTAAAGTAATAGTGGTAAATGTTATAGTGTTTATAGCACCAAATATATTAATATTGGACTTACTTACTGTATATTATGTAACAGAGTTACAGCTGTAACCGCGAAATGTTACATTCTGTCAAGAAACAGTAGGCGCTAAACACTGAGTTATTTAAGTAAATATACTATGGCGCTAAACAAAATTTTCTACGCGTTATCTTGATCTAATGGAGCTTTTTCTTAATTTAAAATCATTTTCTCGGCCTTAAATAGCTTTAGGGCCGGAAAAATTATTTGAAATCAAAAAAATTAGATTTTTGTGTAGCCAGATATATTAGCTAGATGATGAAGTAGGTAGGTAAGTTAAAAGTTTTTTCAAATTATAAGAGAAAATGAGTAATTGTCCTTATGTAATAAAATGTTAGTTATCTGGTTCTTCCACTCACGTGTTTAAGTATGTTCGGCGTCTACTCTTTTTTGCAAGCTGTTACGTCAGCTGTTGATAGGTCAATAATTCCTTATCAGAGTTCAATGCCGCTTGGTCTGCGCGCGCGCATGGCTAACCGCGTCATTTCTTCGCTCTACAATTATTTAAATAATTTCAAAATATATTATGGAGTTTTGAAGCATGAGACAAATATTGAATTAATACTTGACGGCATTTCATCTCGCTACGTTGCCCAAGACAGACAACAAAGTCAGAAAATCTTAGGGGTAATTCTTCGGAAAACGATTCTTCGTCTCATTACCATGGTCAATTTTAAACGTTACTTTTTTGACTGGAATTCATATTTTTATGATAATATAAAGGTCAAATAACCTACTTTTACTTAAGGGACTCGTTATCATAGAGAAGATTTAGTAATATCGAAGTTCAAAAATGTTGTGGTTAGGGTAATGATAATTGCATACATGGTAATTATAAAAGTAACAAAAAATTAAAAAAATATCTAAATAAAATATTTTTATTTAAAAATAATCGTCTTCTGACAAAAACTATAACATTTGTTATAGTTTTTGTAGCTTAACATTTGTTTTATATTATGTTTGAAAATGACTTACATTCCTTGTATCCTCCTAAAAAATAATAAAGTAACTAGTGATTATAGTACTCTTAGAAACCAGTCTTAGTTCAGTCTTGATAATTTAAAATTCATTTGCATACAAAACGTTTGATTTAAATTCATACAAAGTTTATTTTTCTTCTATACGAATATTATAGAAGGGAAAGTGTGTCTGTCTGTTACTACTTCTCGCCCAAATCACTGAGCAGATTTTTTTTGAAATTCGGTATGGAGCTACTTTGAGTCTTGGGAAAGTACGCAGGATAGTTTTTATCCCGAAAAAAATGTACGGTTCCCACGAGATAAACGGATTCTGGCACAATAGAGTTATGGACGTCATCTAGTAGTAAAATAGCACGATTATCAAAAGAAAAATCAAAAGAAGTATTTGTTTGGTTTTGTACAAGAAGTTGAGTTTAAGTAATTCTCAAAATAATTTTTTGTTCCCACGGTCTTTTTTTACTGAAATAGAAGTCAATAGCAAACATTAGCAACTTGAATAATTTTTTTTCTTCTTTTTTTGTTCTGAGACTTCTTAAAGTAAAAGATATCATATGACTCCGAGTCTGAATGGCCAGATAGAATTGTTTTATGTGGAGAAAAAAATGTAACCTTAAAATCTTCACAATCATTTTTTTTTCTATAGGAAGAAGAATCCTTTCTGTAGATCGATGTTTTTTTCCTACGGAAGAAATACTTTCTTCAAATATTTCCTCCTTCTCTTCAGAATACATATATTTTATTTCTCCGTTAGCCATATTATATACACTGCATGCTTTTCCTGATCTTGCTTAGTTTTTTCTATTCTTTTTTTATTTTTTTCTCTTCTGTAATTTGTGACATCGTTTTTACGTTATTCTAATGTCGGTATTCATAAGTTACAAACAAGTTTTTATAAGGAAATTTAACCCTTGGATTGTGACAACATCTGTCAAAATTATAGGAATCCAACACAAGCAAAAAAAAATGGCGTCCGGCCTTACCCCCTTTTTACAAATAATTTAATATTTTTACATCCAAACCATATTTTATGTTTGTGTGAAAAACATTAATAGCTATGTTAAATTTTCTATCTATCAACGCACCATAATATAGTATTTAATCTGAGTTAATATTCTTTTCACAAGTATATATTTTGAAAAATATTTTTCTGACTGTTTCACATGAAATAAGTTAATATTTTGTTATAATCTACACGACGGAACCCTAGTGCAGACCCACAGAAATACAATTCATTGTAACAACTTGAGATGTTTATAAAAACAAGTCATAAATATTACCCGAAAAAAATGGGTTTCGTATTACCCACAAGCAAACTTCGTCATTAGGGCTTTACAAATAAAGTTCAAAATGGCCGCGGCCGGCAGAATATGGCCGTTACCTGCGCACTTTTATCTCAATTGTTTTAGTAACGTAATGCATACTATCGATATAAATCGTCTTGCAGACGTTGTGTAATAACTTCTATAAGCGTTTTACGTAATTAGTTTACAAATATATGAAGCAAATTGCGTTCAAATAACATAAATCACACACAACTTTTCGAGTGTAACCTAGAAATCATTACGATGTATTTCTTGCAAATGATTATCTAAATGGTCTTATAATTAATAAATTAAACTATTTTACTACTTACATTCGTTAAATCCATCAATTATTTCAAACAAATCACACAAAATGGCAGAACACACACGAAAAAATTCACGAATTTCTAATGACTGAAAAATATTCGTCGACCACAGATTGTATAATATTTTGCATTCACAATGTTGCAAATGTATCATAGATCGTAACTAACCAAACTCTTCATACAAAAGTAGTCTCTAAGTCGGCGAAATACGTTACTTAACCGAATGAAAGAGCCCGAGCACCGGTGCTCGGGCGGGGTTTGACGGAAGTGTGCTGTCACGTGACCCCGAGCACCGGCGCTCGGCCGGTGATTGATGGGTTAAAGGAGTTAAGAATTAAAAAAACTTTATGCAAGGATATTCAATAGTCGTAGTACTCTACAGAACTCGTGAATCGCACATAAAAGTGCATATTTCAGGACAAAATTAATATATTTTATCATTACCCTGGTCTTTTGATCAGGGTAATGAGACCCACGGAAATGAGAATTATGCCTATAATTATGCATAGCTCATAATTCTTACAAGCATCAGTTTTGATATTTCATAACATAAATATGTGACCCAAAAGCATCAGTTGACACGCAGATTAAAGTTTTGAAATAGTAAAATAAGCTCGATATAGTAGACACATAAATGATAAACTACGCGAACCAAACATAGGGTAATGATATATTTACCTTCCAAACACCTGGATAGAAATCAATTAGCCGCACATCCGCCTGATAGCTTCTTTCACATATGACTGGCTTGCCTGCATGCGGTAAGATACACTCCCATTGTTTTTACCAGAAAAGTTATGATCGATCGCAACTTGGGCCACAGGAACTATAACTTTACGTTGGACACTCATTTCTTATTTATTTATAAGTACTGTAATGTAGCCATGCCTACTATATTTATTTTTTATAACAGGTAAACTAATGTAATTTCGTTATAATTTTATTTTGCATTGATTTGTCAAACAGGAAATGAATTATAGTCGTTTTTGTTGAAGAAAATGGCAAGAGGACGCTCTATGGTAATGAGAAGAACGGACTTTAAGATTTTTTTTCCTATACTGAAACTACAATTATTAAAAAAAGACAGTTGTTTCTAGGTAGACACAGAGCTCAAGTATTTAAAAAAAATATTTTTATTGTTTGCTTTTGCCTGGTTACAGAAAAAAGTCCGTTGCCGTCAAAAATTTCGCCTCCGAAGAAATGCCCATAGACAGAATATAGTATACTTACTTAGTCAATAAAAAGTTTGTAAATTATATTTTGCTAATACTTTCACAGTACGCCCATTAGCACTCTTAAAAAAGTTTTTAAGCTTTGCTTATTAGATTAGTTTGCATTAATACATACAAAGGTTTTTGTCTTTTTGACCTCTAAACATTCTAAGGACCACCGTCGATAAGGTCCAAATTTGTGTGAATTGAAATCGGCGTGTAACGGTTTCGCATAACTTTTTAACCCTAGAGTACTAAAATATAAAATTTCCACCGCTTAATACTAATGATCGCCTGGGAGGCTACTTTTCTAATAAAACTTGTTTATTGTATTATTTATTTATTACATTTTTACAAATACAGCATAAATGAAAAAGGCCAACCCCTTACTTTTTAAAAAACAAAACCCAAATCCTTCTTTAAGAATAGCATTAGTCTTAAAATTAGACTTAAAACTTTAAGCTTACCATTAATTTTTCTTGTAACAGTAGATCTTTTACAAGTCTTGAAATAAGTATTAAAAAAGAAAATTAAAAAATACTCTTAAATTTTTACTTTTTTGGCATCAATTATTCAATATTAATATTCAATATACATACTTTATAAAAATTTATATCTAACTGTATGTTGGTAACATGATACTTTTATCTACACACTAATTTGAAGTTAGCCTTTAAATTCTTACTATTTGGAGATCAATCGATCGATCTGAACTGGTGAACTTGACGAATTACTTGTGTTTTGATGTACTATTGAAATATTCGAGGGTTCAAAATACCTACTACTTTATTTTGTAGGTCTTCTTTCAGCCAGAATGGAACAGAAGAAGGATCTGCCGCGCTATCGTCATAGTCATACAGATCGACGCCAGTTGGTACTTAGTTTCGCTGTCCGAATTCACATTTAGTAAATATCTATTGGTGTTCATTTAAAATTATATAATTTAAAATAAGCATTTGGTAGATTATAATATGCTACAAGCTTTAAAAATCGCAAAACAAAACATGTGACGAACGAAAAAAATTAACGGTTAATACTAAAGATCGCCTCCCAGGCGATCGCAGTGCTTATATTTTGAAAACGGGAAGTCTGGGCCGGACCCTGTTTGGTCTCAGATATGCAGCAAAGTGTATGGGGAGTTGGCGCGAAAGCTCAATTTGACTCACGAACGTGTTTTAGAAATAATTAATAATAATAATAATATGGACGCTTCACACCACGTCAGTCTGGCCCCGTGAACCTGAAGGACTTGTGTTACAGGTACCAGACAACGGAAATATATTTAATACTTTTATACTTTTATATTTATATTTATACTATACATATATTTAAGATTTTTATTATATCATACACATATTTAATACACATCCAGACCCGGGAACATTGAAAACTTTTTGTTCCGTCGGCGGGATTCGAACCCGCGACCCCCGGCTTGAGCTGCCACACACTCAACCAATTGAGCCACAGAGGTCGTCAAATAATTGAAAAAAAAACTGACCGCACGCGGCCTGTCAGGCGATGATTAGAACTCTAGGGTTAATATCCGCTACACAGGAAATTCACAAACACTGAAGTTTCACTTCGTTTTAGGCTGGGTTTACATGCGTCCGCGCGAACGAGCGGTTCGGCCGCTACACCGCGAGGTCACAAGCAATAGTATGTAACGATTTATTTAAAAATACAAATCGGTGTAGCCGCCAAGCCGCGCATTCGGGCGGATGCATATAAATTGAGCCTTAAAGTTACAGAAAAAAGGAAAACTGTCTTACCAAACTAAAACACGTTGTCCAAGGCATTTCTCCGTTACTGCAAACACTAACGTTCCGCTAGACTATTTTTAGCTCGCGTCGAGTACTGACTGAGTTATGCTCTCACGACCGGTCGACTCATTCATAAAAAACTACGTCAAGTACTCTCACTGTAACAAAGCTTGTTTTATTTAGTTCTAGCGAATTATAGCAATTAGTTATAACTAGATGTTCCGCGCGGCTTCGCCCACGTAAACTAGATATATTTCACAGAAAAAATAGTCCACAAAAAAAAGCCTATGATCCTTCTCACATTGTCTACCAAATAACAGAAAAAATGCTCTAGTAGTTCGTGAGATAAGCCCTTTCAAATAATTTCCCCCGTTTTTTCCACATTTTCCTCTATTTCTTCGCTCCTTTTAGTCTTAGCGTGATAAAATATAACCTATAGCCTTCCTCGATAACTGGGCTATCTAACCCTGAAATAATTTTTCAAATCGGACCAGTAGTTCCTGAGATTAGCGCGTTGAAATAAGCCCTTTCAAATAATTTCCCCCGTTTTTTCCACATTTTCCTCTATTTCTTCGCTCCTATTAGTCTTAGCGTAATAAAATATAGCTTATAGCCTTTCTCGATAACTGGACTATCTAACACTGAAAGAATTTTTCAAATCGGACCAGTAGTTCCTGAGATTAGCGCGTTCAAATAAGCCCTTTGAAATAATTTCCCCCCGGTTTCTCCACATTTTCCTCTATTTCTTCGCTCCTATTAATCTTAGCGTGATAAAGTATAGCTTATAGCCTTCCTCGATAACTGGGCTATCTAACACTGAAAGAATTTTTCAAATCGGACCAGTAGTTCCTGAGATTAGCGCGTTCAAATAAGCCCTTTGAAATAATTTCCCCCCGTTTTTTCCACATTTTCCTCTATTTCTTCGCTATTATTAGTCTTAGCGTGATAAAATATAGCGCTATAGCCTTCCTCGATAAATGGGATATCTAACACTGAAATAATTTTTAAATCGGACCAGTAGTTCCTGAGATTAGCGCGTTCAAACAAACAAACAAACAAACTAACAAACTCTTCCGCTTTATAATATTAGTATAGATGTGCGTGGAGTGACGTCAAAATGAGGCCACGCAAATTTTATCACACGCGCTAGTCGCTATACTATGTGTAAATTAAATGTAGTACATATACTGTTACCAGGCAGAATATCTGCCATTTACCGAGTTCTTACGACGCCGCTACACAAGGTGAATTATATCAGACTACACTATGCTTTATTATATTATGCCATCTAGCTTTTACCCGCGGCTTCGCTCGCGTGAAATTCGAAAATCGCGTAGGCCTCCTTCGTGATCATGATGTTTTCTTAAGACCAAAAGTAGCCTATGTTACTCTCCATCCTTTCAACTAAGTCTATGCTAAAAATCTAGTCAATTGGTTGCTTTGAGCGTGAAGGAAGGACAAACAAACAAACAAACACACTTTCCCATTTATAATATTAGTATGGAAGTATGGATAATAGGAATTAGAATTTATAACGAAACACTATTAATAAGTTACAACTTACACGTTATTCGGTACATAGAGCTTATCTATATACAACGTTATTGGTAGTTACTGTCTGGTGCAAATACAAATAGGCTATTTGCGTCGCTGACGCGTGAAAGAGCCACAAACAGTTGACCATGCGAAAATCAGCTGGTGGACAGATCTAACCCTGCAGCACCCATTGTTTGCCCTTGCGCCTTATTTATTGTCATGGCGAAACATACACTTATAAGGAACTACAAGCGTTTAAATTTGAACGGGAAGTTATCGGGTATCAGAGGTATTCGAGGGATAAATACTTGCTCACCAACACCACACCCCGGTATTACCTCAGCCTCTATAACATTGCGCTGCAGAGCAATCCCTCTTAGCCGGGTTCCGTTGCACAATTTGGGTGGACGTAAGTTTCTTAAGAGCATTTAGGCACACTGACTTTTAAAAAAGATTTTGTGACTTGGAAGTCCTGTAGCAGACAAAGAATTTAAAATTCTACGGGGTAACTCGTAGCCTCATCCTGGTCCATGACTCTATAGATTGAAATAGAGTGTGAAGTACCACACTTTCACCAGAAATACGTGCCAGTATTTCGTATTCAAATCGGATCAGTAGTTTTCGTGTTAAAGAAAAAAGTTTGATACAAAATCTTACTCCCTCTTTTGTCCCTTTATATCTATTTCTTCTAGATCGACAAACCCTGTGCTAGCCGCTAGGGCAGCTGGCAGAGTGGGGACGACCTCTTTTATTTTTTAAACAAAATTGAAATAAATAATATTTTGTCTTAATAGATATTAAAGTGTGACGTGACTTGTCCCTTTTAAGTATTAATTATAATCTTTGGCTTGATAATAATATAAGAGTGTTACCTGTGTAATAGTTGGCTTGGTTTCGAGCTAGGAAAATTAGATTCTTGATTGTGTAACAAATTAAAGCTCAAAACTCATACATTTTTCACTATCTTAACTTTATTTTCGGATTTCGCCTTCTAAGTCCTTGCTAGAAATTAATCACCCTAATAAAAAAATAATATCTATTGTAGAAAAAAAATGGCAATTTAATTTTAACGTCGAGATAATAATCGAAGGTAATTCTTGAATTGTGAGCGAGAGAAGTAACAACTTGAACACGCTTCATGACTTAGCCGTCAAACGAATTTCATTAAATTGTACCCAGTGGTGGACCCACGATATTTGGTCAGATTACGTGAATTCAATATTCGTTGTGATTTGGGTTAGACGTAACGTGACCAAATTACGCAGCTCTGCCATCTGCCTATGAATCAACTTCTCTGATAGTACAAAGATTTGAAAAAGGATAAAAGGAAGATAAATTAGATCATGTTCGGACATGGCGTGTCCGAACATGATCTAATTTATCTTAGGGAGATAAATTAGATTAGCTGTCACAGGTATAAGTAGATACAATTTAGCTTTGTTCCATTTTTAATTTATTGTATACCTACGCGCCCTGGACATTAAAGATGAGCAAAAATTTAAAAACGCAAGCTAACTAATAAAATACGAGTTTACCACGTAAGAGTAAGCCACACGATGTTCCGTTCCGGTGCATCGTTGTAAAGAAATAATACACGGATAGTTTAGACAACCCACACTTAGCGCGCGTTCAAACGTGCGAGTTTTCTGCGCGTTTTTTGCTCGCGCGGATTCAATACGTGTGAAATTGCTATAGCGTTTGGAAAAATACGCGCAGAAAACGCGCACGTCTGAACGCGCGTTTACGGCGCGTTTTCTGCTGTAGCGTTTGGGAAAACACGCAAGCTGAATCCGCGCGCGCAGAAAACAAGCAGAGAACGCGCAGAAAATGCGGAAAAAACGCGCAAATCTGAACCCGCTCCTATTAAGGTGCAGTGTCAAAGTAACGCGTTATCATAATATTATATCGTCATAGCTGACCAAGTATCGCTCGGCCGGAAGACCCTCATTTGCGGCCGCTAGGCATATTTACACAGCCTAAATCAATTTTCACTTCACAAGGTAATAAAAGGACATGATTTAAGATAAACAACGTAATCCCTGGTGCCTGAGGCGAGTCCAAAATGCTTATTTCCCATAGCCCAATGGTTACGGTAATTACACAGGAAAGTAAATTCTCAAATCGAAGTCTCCGGTTTCATAATAAAACAATGTGATAATACCTTATGTGTAAGTGTCCCTTATTATTACTAGCTAAAAGTCGAGCTTTTTTTATATTTTAATAGTAACCAAACCTTGACTGACCGATGATAACACATCTACATATAAATAAAAATTACTATGTTAAAGCACAAATTATAGGCGTAACTTTTTCCGTAAAATGTACCACAAAAGTGCTCAGGTTGTGGGATATACTAGCTTGCTTCGCTCGCCTGCCACACCGGTTTCTGTGATGGTAGCCGTTTTCATTGAAACTAGGCCAGTTACGCAGGAATAATCTTATGTGCGCTGTGCACAAGAGCACACTCTTTTCCATTATTCTCATAACCCAGTGGAACGGAAGAGATCAGGCGCAGGATCGACTTTTTACATGACCCATCCGACGCATGACTCATTTTAATTGTCAGATAACCAGGGAATCAGCACGCATTGTGCTAACCAAATTTGGAACTAACATTTTTCCAACGCGGGAATCGAACCCACGACATCCGAGTCAAGAGCCACGCTCTAAATGACCACGGAGGCGTTTTTTTTTGTTTCTCTTATATAGAAATCACTGTAAAATTAGCCGTGTTGAAAAAGTTACTTAATTATTTTTGTCTTTTATGTTTCTGAAAAACCCCAGCGTCAAAAATTTGCCAACCAACCTAGTAGGCCCAGGTGTGTATTTCGATGACATTTTGTGGAATCATTTTTACTACACACTCTGTTACTGTTCCGTAGATTCGTAGCCTACACTTTAATAATATGACGTTACGTGATAGTTGTTTCTTTTTCAAAATAATTCTCCAAGGAAATTGCGGAGGAAATGTTATACTTCATCCCCCTTCGCTGTTTCATATCATGTGGTTTTAGGTCAGGAAATCGTATTTTAAATATATATATTTCCCAGGGGCATTTTTGTACTGCTCCATTTTTTGATATTATATTTTACAAAACAGTATTTGTGTTGTTTTTAAAATTCTATACCCAACGGTAAAAAACCCCTTTTACTAAGCCTTGCAGCTATCCATCCGCCTGTCTGTCGCCAGGCTGTATCTCAAGAATAACGATAGCTACTCAGTTGAAATTTTCACTAATAGTCAGGGAGCCCTAGAACATTTTTTTTTTTTTTTTGATTACTAACAAGATAATTTTTTGTGAGTAGCTTCATTTTGATAAAACAAACAACTTTTTTATTTGCGAAAAATCTTGAAAGTGGTAGCTAACAGAGATAGAAAGGATTTCATACTTTGATTTGATGGTCCTAAAATACAGATTGTTCTACTTGTAGGACAATGTTACTCTTAAATTATATAACTATTAACCTACCAATATACAAAAAAATCAGCTGGTTAGGGGTTTAGGGTTCTGTAATCAACAAAACTTGGTTGACTACGGTACTCTAAAACGGAACCCTAACCAGCTGATTTTTTGTATATTGGTTGGTAAATAGTTATATAATTTAAAAATTAAAAGTAATATTGTCCTACAAATAGAACAATCCATATTTTAGGACTATCAAGTCGAAGTATGAAATCCATTCCATCTCTGTTAGCTACCACTTTCAAAATTTTTCGCAAATAAAAAAGTTGTTTATCTTATCAAAATGAAGCTACTCACAAAAAATTAGCTTGTTAGTAATCGAAAAAAAAATTGTTATAGGGCTCCCTGACTATAATTATAGATATATTTATATTTTCTGTTGAGGGGCAACAACAACATATACCAAAAGCGAAATAAAATAAATACATAATGGCTTAAATGCTTCCTTAAATGTCTTTTTTGCTCAATATAAATATAATGTCTGAAAGCATTGGAAATATCCACAAAATAAATATGTAAGGTACGGAACCATTCGTGCGCGAGTCCAAATTGCACTTGGTCGGTTCTTAAATCCACTGTTGGTATTTTAAAATAGAGTACTGAAAAGCTTTGAGGCCGAAATGTTCTAAAACACACTTCATTCCAAAGTTTTATTGCTTGCGGAAAGTTTAGGAAAAGCGTGTGGTTCGGAATAGCAAACATCTGAACGAAGAAGAAAGTTGAACCGTCAATCACGTAAAACGACGAGGTACGTATGTAACATATTCATGGTTAAAAAATAAAAATAGGCTAAGTGCGAGTCGGACTGGCGCTTGGCCATAAATAATTATTTTATTTTAATTTTATTATTAATTATTAAAATAAACATTAAAATGGGACACTACAACACTATTTAAAATTTCAATTATTCAAAGTAACTAAAATAAAATAACTATATTATTAGTCTCGAGTACGTGGGGTCGCTACTCCCCAACAGCTCGCCACAAGCTGTCCTGCGGGCAAATCACCTTTTTTATAAGCTAGGTGTTTATAAAGAATAAAAAATTTATAATTTTTAGTTGTAAAAATATTGTATTGCAAAGAAATGGAAAAAAATCGTTTTCTTAATTTTTAATTTTTATAGATAAAAGTAGTAGATAAGATACTTAGTAGGGACGTCAACATGATCCAGGGGGGGGGGGGCAGGGGGGGCGGCTCCCCTGGGTACGCCCATGATCATCAATAATCTTCGGTTTCGTAATTAATTATTATCAGAATTACATTTGAGCAGCTTAATTAATGCTGAATATGGTTTTCTTAAATACACAGTATTATAATCGTCTTACAGCCGATTACTGAAACACTAATTAAAATTAACATCCGTTTATTTTATCCACAATCACCGCTTGGGGAATGTTTACTGGGAAATGTACTATCAGGGAAATTGGTTCATATATTACGGCCCTACGTTATTCGGTCGGTCTATGTCAAGTTAATGTTTGTCATTAGCTGGGCTTCACATAACCCGACCAATAAGCGTTGATTCGTTCTGCTTATGAATTTTTTTTCACTTTTGTATGGGGAAACTCGTGACGCTCGGGCCCTTGCCCATACAAAAGTGAAAAAAAAATTTCGTCTTTCAGTTCACAGTGAACTCTCTACAAGGAACACGTACACACCCTAAAGTATTATCACTTATTTTTGTTACACACTGTAATGCTGGCTTCTCACGCGCCGTGTGAAGGGGGTGGGGTCGAGGTGGCGTGGGCTGGCTCGAGCAGGCGCGTCCGATCCGATTGAAGTCGGTAACTTCAAAGGCGCGGCTCGGCGCGGCTCGAGCGGCCCGTGATATTACGCGCCGTGAGAACGAGAGCGTGGACTCGCCCGTTGGCTCGTGCTCGCTCGTACAAATCGGCTCGGCGCGGCGCGGCTCGTAATATTACGCGCCGTGAGAAGCTATCTTTAAAATTGTCAGTCAAATAATATTTTTATTCAGGCCAAAAGCCAAGGCCAATTAGAAAATGTAGAGTATTGAGCTATGAAGCTTAGCGTTATACGTAATATTATACGCTTATGTTTGTGTTTCTTTAGAGCCTGTGGATGGATTATGATGAAAAAAACTCCGGATCCCATATTAAAAAAGGGGGGCTTCGTAGTTACTTTGATAAAGTAATCCTATTTTTGGTTGCTTTTTTTATGTTATGGTCTGTCTAGTTAAAAAGTACTGTAAGCAATTGAAAGTACTAGTTCCTAAAGTCACATATTGTGCTTTTGGTTAAAAATTACACACACCCAGAAAACCCATTACAAACTTTGTACTCAGCGTAATATTTTATCAAAGACATAAAAGTTCTCATAATGCCTTACTTAGGGAGCAAAGTAAGACAATATTCATAATTTCACGGTTGCTATCACATAGCCAAAAAGTACAAAGAACAATAAAAGGAAACAAAAAACAAAACCTTTTTAAAAAGGTTTGCTTTTTTACCGCTCTCTCTTTCAGATATGCGATTCAGCGTTTCCAGACCACCAATACTCTGTAGAGCTCTACTGCCTCGGCCTCCTGCTGCCTCTGATTCTTCTGAACCAGATAAGACATCTGAAGTTCCTGGTGCCTTTCTCGGTACTCGCCAACTTGTGTCTGGTGGTTATATTCGTGATCACATGCTACTACACCATCAGCGGGATCCAGGATGGAGCGAAAGTAAAACTGGCGACTAACTTGCAACAATGGCCTTTATTTCTAAGGTGAGGAAGATTAATTCTCGTTCAACTCGTATTCGAAATCTTGCCGCGCGTTTATTGGTTGACGCTTAAAGCGGCGAGCGCCTATTGGCTGTTGCGAAATTTTCGCATTGGACTCGAAATGCGTATTGTAAATTCTGACTCATATTTTTATTCAACTTATTACGGTAAGCTTAACAGCAGTTAGCATTCAGGAACCTAAATTCATAAACCTTAATTCAGGTTTCTAAATGCAGCAATCTGAATACAGGTTTCTAAATTCAGGATCCTGAATTGAAGATTATAATTTCAGGATTTTTCCATTCAGCAACCTATATTCAGAAATCCTAATTTATAAACCGGAAGGCCTAGCATAACACCAGTAGAAATGGGAAAGAATCGACATACTAACAGATTTTCTCGACAAAAGCAATTTTTCTGTTATTTGGGTCAGATAAGAAGTAGACCACGTGGAGGATATTTTTTGTAGACTGATTTGTCTGTGAAATATCTAATTTACGCGGGCGAAGCCGCGCGGAACGTCTAGTAATGAATATGAATCAAAACTACTGAATCGATTTTAATAATTTTTTCAGTAAGTGACATAGGCTATATATTTTATACCCGTGCGAAGCCGGGGCGGGTCGCTAATTGCTTATATTACTCTAAAGTACAGCATAGTAATGAATAGATGATTCGACTGACCTGGTAATATCGCTTTTACTTATTGGTTACAACTTACAAGCCAAGAATTACCGTATTTATAGTAAAATAAAGACTACAAAATAATATTACATTACATAGCAAGTTCCTAATAAAAGGACCATGAATATTTGGTTGGTTTATATGAAATTAATGTCCGTGGTATGTCCGTTAGGCTTGTCACCTGATGACATTTGACCAGTTGATCCACCATTTGTCTACGACTCTACGTAGCCCGACCAAATGATGATGGTCTGCCATCCGCCTATGGATTAATTTCTTTGATACCGCTTCACTTAACTGTTTAGGAAGATTCCTTGCTTCACTTAACTGCTTAGGAATCCGTGGTGCTCCTTTACATTACGAACATAGCTCCTGTGTGCAGCGAAGGATTCAATGGATAGCTTCTGACGGAAACTTTTGTTCCAGTACAGCTATCTTTGCCATGGAGGGTATAAACGTGGTGATGCCCATAGAGAATGAGATGGCGAATCCTCAGAGGTTCCTGGGCTGTCCAGGGGTGCTCAACTCCACCATGGTCTTCGTAGCGCTACTGTACGGCCTGGTGGGGATACTGGGATACTTGAAGTACGGGGAAGAGGTCTTGGGAAGCATCACACTGAACCTACCCGATGATGAGCCGTAAGTATGTTTTCTGATAATTCACCGACTTAAAAAAAGGCGTTCATCAATATTGTGATAGAGACAGATACAGTAAATCGAAGTAACGTAGTCCTCTGATTCCTTCTTCAAAATAGAGCCTATCTAATTATTTTTTTTAATAAATTCAGGAAGAGTGAGTCTATGCCTCTACGTTTTAATTTTATCTTAAAGATCTTTTAACTTTGTTTTATGATCGGTGGATTGGTGGGGTACGGGGCATTCAGTATTTGCGATTTTTGAAGGGTTATATTTTTTTATTTATTAGTAAACTAGCTATCCCGGCAAACGTTGTTTTGCCATTTAAAGTATTTCTACTTCATCAGTTGATACAAAATCTTAGGTGGGGGGGGGGGAATTTTATACTTACACCAGATGTTAAGTTGGAAAACACAGTTAATAATATGAAGTCCATTAAAGAAAAAAGTTTGATACAAAATCTGACCCCCTCTTTGGTCCCTTTAGAGGGAGGGGGGGCGGGGGGGGTATACACCAGATGTTGTGTTGGAAGAAGACAAATATATCTGCGAAAACTGTATGCAAATCGGATCAGTAGTTTTCGTGTTAAAGAAAAAAGTTTGATACAAAATCGACTGACCCCCTCTTTTGTCCCCTTAGAGGGGTGGGGGGATTTTTTTTTATACACCAGATGTTAAGTTGGAAGACGACAAATATATCTGCGCAAATCGCATTCAAATCGGATCAGTAGTTTTCGTGTGATAGTGGAACAAACATACAGACAGACAGACAGACAGACAGACAAAAAAACTAACCCAATTTTTTGCTTCTATAGCGATGTAGTAACACCCTCCGCTTATTATTTTTTGAATATCTTCAATGTTCAGAATTTTCATTTCTACAGTTTTATTTTATGTATAGATTTAGAAGAAATCTAACGTAGAAGCATAGCTTTAATAGATCCCAATATAGTATAAAAAAATCATGGGGAATACGTTTGTATGGAAAAACAGTGTTAGCGTACCCTCTTAAGTGATATTATGTAAAAACACTTAGGTATAAATACTACGTACGTAGTACATACATTTCAATGTGTAAAAAATATTTTTTTCCAAAACTGAGTTAAAATCTTGATCACATCGTTGACAGAATATTAATATGATCATAATATTACCTAACGTTAGTAATAGTAATCCAACCACAATACCTAGGTTTTGCTACTTTATTCCAAAATTGCAATTGGAAATGCAGCTTTTGGTTAACTGCTAAAATATTCCGATCATTATTTACAACAATTGCGTTTTAGCACGTTCAGGCTTCGATTATAAATGAGCAATGAATCTATCGAAATTAGTTTTATGAAATTAGATTTTGAAGCTTTTACGTTAAAATAGTTTTGGTATAAGAATATCAATTCATTATTTTACTCGTTTAGTATCACTAATTTATTAAAGAATATTTTAAGCTCCATTTTCAGCTATTTCAGCTGTATATTATAATTTATATTATACGAACGCATAAACCAATTAGGACCACCGATATATAAATTCTGCCTAGTTTGGGATCTACAGATAAAATTATATAGGTAACACTAGATGACACCCGCAACTTCGTTGCGTCAAAATTCGTTTATCGCGTTGGAACCGTTCATTTTTCTGGGATAAAACTATACTAATTACTATGTCCTTTCCCGGGACTCAAAGCATCTGCATGTCAATAGCAGATAGACAGGCTTTCGCGTTTATAATAATAATTTTAGTATGGGTTTATGTTAATAATTTTAGTGACGTTCCATTCTTGTTAATAAAATATGAATAAATAAAAAATATAGTTTTTTTTTTTTTATATATATAATTAAGACCCTTTATCAAAATATACCTTGGATGCTAATTATTCGAGAAAGGTTTGGCGCGAAGTCGGTCAAGTGATTTGGGACTACGTCTTATACTATTCCCAATCGCTCTTTAATGGAGAAAGAAATGCATTCGAGTTTTGAGAATAGCGAATGTAGCCGTAATGGTACTAAGGCAGCCCGATCAAATCTGATAAGTCATAATAATCAGTGGCCGATTTTCAGTAGGAGAAAAATTGAACATACTGATAGCGATAGTGCAACGAAGTTAAAAAAAAAAACCATGGCCGACTATCGGTCCTACAAATAGTATGACGTAGGCGGGCGTCTATACGGGCGGGCGGCTATCGGTAGTTTCTTTTCTGAAACAAAACTAATTTCATTTCCATGGCTGTCTGAAAACGGTTGTTGTTTTTCGACTTTCCACGCGCCACGTAAATTGTATGTGTTTGTATTTCCTGCACAGTAAGGAAATGGAAACATATTTGCATTTTGCAATGTTTAAACTAGAATACAGTTGAACATTAAATTATTTTAAAACATAAAATGGAAACCGAATCCAATATAAAAACAATATTATATGGCAATACTAGCTGACCCGGCAAACGTTGTTTTGTCATATAAATTATGATAGTATCAATATAACCTCCTCCTTTTTGGAAGTCGGTTAGTAATAAAAACTTATTCTCAGGAATAACTAATGTACATACACAATTTCATTAAAATCGGTTGAGCCGTTTTGGAGGAGTTCGCGCACAAACACTGTGACACGTGTATTTTATATATTAGAGATTCTTAAAAATTCTAGAAAGAGAGTTTGGAGGTGTTAATGAATCCGCCGTATAGTCCTGACGTTGCTCTTTCAGATTTTCACCAGTTTCGGTCTCTGTAGACATCCAGCAGTCTCATATAACCATCACGAGAGGACTGTCAAAACCACTTGTCGCAGTTTTTTTATCAGAAGCCTCAACATTTTTATAGTAAGGGGATCATGCCCCTACCTACAAGGTGGCAAAAAGTTATCCCACAAAATGACACCTACATACGTGTACATACTTTAGTCAAATGTGAATAAACTGAAAAAAAAACTTTGAAATTTTGATATAAATTGTGAAGAAACTTTTCCCCCTAATAGACATAGATAATATAGAGCTAGCACTCACGAGTGAGGCTTTTTAATTTAGTCGTAGAATCTTGACGTAAAATATAACCTGGATCACTTACGCGTAATGTGCGTTTAAGTATCGTCGTTTGTCCCAAGAGATATAAAAGCGTGCCACCGTTCTCGACGGTTTAATTTTCAATTGTACTCCGCGAATAAAAGTGAAATGCTAACTTCATAATATAAACTGTCTTGTCTCGAGACAAATGTTAGGGAATATGGGAATAGCAACCTCTGAGAGATTTAACTTTAATTAAGATGTTGACTAAGGGTCAATTCGGACCGCAACGCGACGCATAGATGCATTTCTAAGTTTGTATGGATTTGACAGATTTTCACGACGTCTCACGCAATTTAAATCTGTCAAATCCATACAAAATTACAAATGCATCTACGCGTCGCGTTGTGGTCTGAATTGACCCTTAAACTCCATAATATTATATTTTCTGTCAAAATCTTAATCAAAGTTATAGTAGGTAATCATAAAATATCTCTGAGTCTCTGAGTACGGCCGTAAGAGATTTGTGTGTGGTTTTCATTTCTCATAATAATAATATGGACGCTTCACACCACGTCAGTCTGGCCCCGTGAACCTGAAGGACTTGTGTTACGGGTACCAGACAACGGGAATATTATATTTAGTAAACTCAATTTTTTCAATACATATTATATTTAATAAATTTCTTTATAATATGATACGCCTATTTAATGCACATCCATGACCCAGAAACATTAAAAACTTTTTGTTCTTGAGCTGGCACGCGCTCAACCACTGAGCCACAGAGGTCTAATGTTGATAGCTAACTCTCCTTGAAGCTAAGGCAGTAGTAATTATAACAATTATTATCGCACATAAAAAGTTGTATCGTTTATCCAACAGCATAGTAAAAGGTGATTTATTTTATGGTCCATAAATATTGAGCTTGATGACTTAAAGCACTTAGTACTTAGGTACTTTGTGTCAATAACTCCAGTCACATTAATTGGCTTTCAAAAATTGAGGTTTTTAAGAGGTAAGCCATTTAGGTACCCTTTGCCTTCTTGTAATCAAATTGTAGCAACGCAGTTAATACGCCCCTATCTTGTAAAGTGAAACTTGAAGAACAGTCCATGCCCACTCCATCTAATCAATATCAAATTGTCTGGCCTCATTTTGAGAAACAGCTGTTTTGCAAGCCCCAATGAAAAGGCTCCCAAAACTTGTAATGGTACCACACATGACAGAGCATGTAACTCGTAACTTATTGCGTGTAACATAGAGGTAGATGGGTAATGGGTATACGAACAATTTCGTTTATTTTGAAAGTCATTGAAGCGCTAGAAATTGAATAGATTGTGTTTTGATATTCCCCGAGGCTATGCATCATGATTCTACAGGCTATGTATGATGATACAATTCATTCTCAAATATTTTGTGTAAATAAAATTTGCCAGTCCTGGAATTATGGCTATTTTATTGACTCTGTTATGTTATACGACGGTGAGCTAAATGGAAACATAAATATTTGAACACTGCATTTTTCATTGCCGAGTAACAGCTATGGATATATTTTTCTATTTATTATTTGCACAGTATTTTCTATAAAATAAATAGAAAATAAAAAAGTCTGTTATTTGTCACTAATTACTTATTTTCGAAAGTAACAGAAGAGATTTGTGTTGACAAGAACTCCTTGCTTTGTAGGTGAAGCTAGAGATTTCCCTTCACAATTTCGAGTTCACTGTAAAAGTAGCAGCGCTAAAAGATCATATATTTTTTTGTGATGGGCAAGCGCCCGAGCGTAATGTATTTTCCCATATAAAAAAAAAAGTTACTGGTTCATCACTGATACTTTCACAGCGAACTTGATATAGGGTACCCATACATCACTTAGTTTTGTTACACCCTGTATATATTGAGCGTGGGTATGACTATTGAATATTTATAACAAGAACCTATTAAATATTAATAACAAGTTTCTTCCCTCAATGTTCTCGCTTAATCCGGTGTTAAAGCATCATGACATCTGAGAACAGGTCGTGATGTTGTAACACTGAACAAGAGTTTCAATAGACTTATTTCAGACAGGATTAAATTTAATATTTGGTTAAGTATGATCTCGTAATCCGCGGAGAATTTAATAATTCCCGTTCGCATCGGATTAGAGAAGTTTACGGTCGATAATAATAAAGTTGCTCAACTTTGACTCGGTACTAAATGTTGACAAATAACCACGCGACACTTAAATAACGAAAAATCCCAACTTTAAACAGTAGGTATTTCCTTACCGAGACCTGCACCTTTGTAATATCCTTTTTCCGACAAAAAAAGAATCATCAAAATCGGTTCCTAAACGATGACAATTGCCACCAACAAATATAAAAATAAACATATTATATTAATAAACGGTCGAATGAAGAAACCTCCTCCTTTAAGGTGGTTAAAATTAGCCCTATCTGATTTCCAGGTTGGCGCTAACGGCCAAAGTTCTGGTGGTGGTAGCAGTATTCTTCACGTATGGTCTCCAGATGTATGCACCCATGGACATCATGTGGAGTCGGCTGCAGGGGAGAGTCGGCCAGAGCTACTGGAACTGGGCTCAGGTGGCAACGAGGACCCTGTGTGTAGTGCTGACAGGTGAGGTTTTATGTTCACGGTTATGAATCCCCCATATGCCGTGACTCTGCCTAAAGCAGGAAAGCAGGAGCATGTGAGTTTTAGTGGGTATGCCCGGGCCTAGCTTTCTCCCCTACGGGGAGTCCCCCATACCCCGGTGGGCTTTCCCAGACTGCCGGGGATGCGCAATAAAGTGCATTTCTCCAACGATAAAAAAGGCAAGGTTTTATGCGAAATGTCTTCTGTGTATAGTAATGTAAATGTATATTAAGTTTAATGTAAAAAAAGGGGTTGTAAGGATTTGAAAGGGGGATAATAACTACTGCTATTTTGTTATATGATTGGCTACAAGCGTTAAATATTTTCCCAACGGGAAATATCATGATTACACATAATCCCATTTGTAATGCCGAAAACAAATTAGGTTTCCATCAACCGTGAATAACAAATGCTCTGATAAATAATTGATGAACTTTTTGTTATCAGACATTGGTTTATTGCTTTTTCATCTGGAAAACTGTTGTTGTTTATGAAATGAAACAGAAAACAACCGACGTAACAGACTCTCACAACATCAAATATGTGGGAGAGCCATGCTTCGGCACGAATGGGCCGGCTCGACCGGAGAAATACCACGTTCTCACAGAAAACCGGCGTGAAACAGCGCTTGCGCTGTGTTTCGCCGAGTGAGTGAGTTTACCGGAGGCCCAATCCCCTAGCTTATTCCCTTCCCTTCCCTCCCCTATTCCCTTCTCTTCCCATCCCTACCCTCCCCTATTAGGTACCCTATTCCCTCTTAAAAGGCCGGCAACGCACCTGCAGCTCTTCTGATGCTGCGAGTATCCATGGGCGACGGAAGTTGCTTTCCATCAGGTGACCGGTTTGCTCGTTTGCCCGCTTATTTCATAAAAAAAAAATCAAAGGGCGCTTTTCTTGTCGTGCCGCATGCGTGTCATCGCCCGCGCGGATCTGGGTCCGCATAAGGCTTCAGTCTAGAAATCAGCGGGCAGCGGGGCGGTGGTGGCGCCTCACAATGTATAGATTTATATGGATAAGCCTGAAGGTAGCATTCGAATCGAGACGAATGCTACCTTAAGGCGACGCCTTGATAATTTGGCTGTAGCGATATCGATTTTTCTCAGCAATGACTAAAGCTAAGAAATTAAAGTTCATTGTCAGTATTCATCATGTCTTTGTCTTTGAATTACCCATAGCATAACACGATTGGTCAACTTTTATAACACAGAGTAATCAATCAAAAAGATCTCTGTAAAAAAAGGGATTCTAATTGTGCCAACAGAGGAGAGTGATTTAAGCTTCCAAAATTTGTACATAGATTGGTTCAAGCATACACTTCAATTTGCACATAGCTTATATGAAATATATTTATGGTTTTTAAATTACGCGACAAAAACGATTTTGTCGCTTACGCCCTTTCCATTTCTTGCTGTTCCATTGCTTGTTTTCTATGAGAGGCCGGGCCGGCTTCTCATAGAAAACAAGCAATCTGAAACATATCCAACTCGGTTTTTTACGTTAACGCGACGTCACCTTAAAGGTAGCATTCGAATCAAGACGACTGCGACGCGCGACCTCGACCGGCCACCGGTCGCAGGTCGCGGGGCGACCTAAGAATCTACGCGACCGAGTCGCGCGACCCATACCAAAGTATTTAATATTTCGTCTTCGTGCGAAGAAACACGGTCATTTTGTATCGGTCGCGCCACGGCACTGCCTTGTGAGCGACTGGGTCGCGCGACGCAAGTCACCGGCAGGCCACGCCCACACGTCGCGCGACTCGGTCGCTTGCATCCGTCAGCACTTCCTATTAATAATTCATAAGGTAGCATTCGAATCAAGACTACCGCGACGCGAGACCGCGACCCACTGCTTTATATGAATGAATGAAGAATGCCCGTGGTCTCCCGTACTAGGTGGTCTGGGAATAAAAGTTCGGCTCTCGACTCGGCGGTCGTGCGTTCGATGACTGCGTCGGTGCTAGTGGAAACAACTAAGAATTAATAAATAAATATATTATGTTTACAAGGTTGGTTAGAACTATAATAGTAGCTTATAATAAAGATATTTTTTTCGTACAAAAATAGGATGCATATTATGGTGGAATAACAACACTTTTTGCCTGAAAAGTTTAATATATATTTTTAAATACCAAAACTACGAATAATAAAAACTAAGGAAACGTAACTCCCATACTTCAATCGTTTTGAATTTGGTTCTTAAGGTTCTTTTCGCACACTAAAATAATATATTTTTTTTTTTGATTACTATCAAGCTATTTTTTTGTGAGTGGCTTCTTTTTGATAAGACGAACAACATTTTATTTTGCAAAAAATCTCAAAATTGGTAGCTAACAGAGATAGAAAGAATTTCATACTTTGAATTGATGGTCCTAAAATATGGACTATTTTATTTGTAGGACAATATTAGTCTTAAATTATATAACTAATAACCTATGTATACAAAAAATCAGCTCGTTAGGGTTCTGTTATATGGTTGTGTAATCAACAAAACTTGGTTGACTACTGAACACTAAAACGGAACCCTAACAAGCTGATTTTTTGTATATTGATAGGTTAATAGTTATATAATTTAAAAGTAACATTGTCCTACAAATAGAACAATCCATATTTTAGGACCATTAAATCAAAGTTTGAAATCCTTTCTGTCTCTGTTAGCTACCACTTTCGAGATTTTTCGCAAATAAAAATGTTGTTCGTCTTATCAAAATGAAGCAACTCACAAAAAATTAGCTTGATAGTAATCAAAAAAAAATTGTTCTAGGGCTCCCGTACTATATATTATTATATTATGGCAATAGCTACAAAACACTAGGTACATTCAAATTGACAAAATAAAGCTGCTGACAATAATTGTCACTTATATAATTACACAAAATTCTTGCATGTATTCGGGTCTCTTTTTGCATACCTATAGTATGCATGTATTCGGGTCACATTTTGTAGAATCGGAACAAAGGAGAATGAAGTAAAGTGGCCCAAATTTCCACCACTAACGAGACCCATATTGAATTATTGTCCATTAAATATAGAGTAACTTTCATTATGAGACAAATTAAAAATAAGCTGTCAGTAAAAGTTATGACCATATGAAAAATTATTTTTTTGAGTGAAAATATTGATATTGATATTCATCTATTTCAGTGAAAACGGCCATCTATGTTATGTCATGCCAAGCGGCATGACATAACATAGATTGAGTAGTTAAAAAGTGTAATGGATCATATTAACACTATTTTATGGAATAAAATGGTAGAAAACTTTTTCATTCCGTCATAACTTTTACTTAAGTACAGAATATTTTTGGTTGCGGTCCAGTTATAATGATTCCGTATTTAGCAGACCATTACGTAAGTGTTGTGGACATTTGCACCAAACTCAATACATTTTTATTACTTACATCTACAATATTTTTCATAATATGGTAAAAAACATGACTTTTCATTCAGCCATAACTTTTCACTGACAGGGTATTTTTGATTGCGGTCTGGTTATAATGATTCAGTATTTAGTAGACAATTTTACTATATAGGTGTCGTTAGTGGTGGAAATTTGGAGCAGACTCCATACATTTTAAAACATACTCCTTTTTTGACACAGTTACTCTTCCTTAGTTTTTATTATTCGTAGACTCAAAATCATTTAATCAAGGCCTAATAACGAAACAGCGAACTATGATGTAAATTGTAAAGTATAATTTTGAATCAATTAATCAGGCTTATCATATTATAATATACGTCAATACGTAAATTCAATAATAATTTATATGATGTAGACTGTAGAGATTCCAAAATTTGATTTCAAAGCTTGTTAGGGTTATTACTTATTAAGCTGTAATAAGATATTGATTACAGAATCTAATATTAGATCCCTATTCCCTAACTAAAGTTATCTATGTCAGCCATTTTCAAAGACCTAGGCTCCGCAAAGGACTTTTAGGCCATGTTCACACCAAACCGACTGTGAGCCGCCGAATGTGAGCGAACGTTACGCAGTTTATTGTATTTCCATACATATTCACTTTTTCGTTCACACCTAACCGACAATACGCCATTACGCTAGGCGTAGGCGCGGACATTCGATACCGTATATTTTCACGTTCACACTGGGGCTCACAGTGAGCCTGCTCACATTCGGCTCATAGTCAGTTCGGTCTGAACTCTGAACACGCGCTTAGGGCCTCGCAAGCGTTACATAAATTGTGTTTAGAAATGTCAGCAGACACCAGCATGGAGACAATACATTCAGAGACAAAACATTGTTTTATTTTGGGGATCCGTAAAAATCACACATTTTAAAAGAATTCCGTCACTAAAATGTTTGTGAATCGCTGGTATGTGATAATAATATCATTACAAATGCATCTACAGTCTAAGCCGTTGTTGACCTAAAAACGATCAACCGAAATTTCCAATTTAAACGGATTCAGCCCTACTTAAGTCCGTAACAGGTACTCGTAACAGCCTCTACAACTTTTATGTGAAGGATGAAACATTCAAGTGTTTGCTCCAAAGGATATATAATTTAAGGTCGTAGTCTTAAGGGCTCTTTTACAACTTTATAATTTGAGTGTTTCTGAATATTTACTGCCAATAAATGAAAATTAAATCTCAAGCATATTATTTATCAAGCAAGCAATTGGCACTAGATTATTGAAATAGAACGGTAACACATTAATTGACTGCTCAAATATGGCTCCAGAGTGCAGAGCCTGTAGCCAAGACGTTTTCTTTATCGCTTCTTTATATAGAATCGCTGATTCTATTCCAGTATTTTGCCGTTAGATTCACTTTGCCTAAAACTGTTTCGGAAAATATTATTAAAATAAATGTCTAAACACACTAGGCTAAAAATACGCGGCCGAAGTTCGGCATGATTTCGCCAGCAATGCGCTACGCATACGATATAACGCGACGTAATTTCGGCATGGTGTGTCATCAACTCATCACTCAGCAGTAATTTAAAATACATTGCAGGCGTAATCATGCCGAACTTCGGCCGCGTTTTTTCGTCCTAGTGTGTTTAGACACTTATAGTTTGTATTCAGCAATAATAATTAGCAAAACAATGTTATGGGAATGAAAGCGAACATTGTAATATGAATTTGGTAGTGTAAGAGACAACATGCCAAAGTCTGGCAAAGTCGCATTGACCGGCACAGCGGCGAGCACCACACCCCGAGCTACACCGAACAAACGACGTTAGACGAATGTTAGGTGTTTTTATGCGAAAGTAGGGACGACAAACTATAAAATTGATATTTGCGCTTTTACTAAGATTATCTCTAATTTAAGCACAATAATCCAATTATTTTTCTGAACGCGAGGCCCCTGCAAGAGCGAGGCCCCAGGCGATTGCCCCGTTCGCCACCCCCTAAGGCCGCCACTGCTAAGTATTGTCACTTTTTTGGTACCTACCTACAGCTTGTAGACTCTAGGTACTCTATAAATAGGCTGGGAGCGCTATATTTCCCCCACTAGAAAACTTTTACAAACTTCGGTTTTCTTAATAGAAGCTCTACGTTTACTAAGTAGAATAATATTGTTGCTGTGTGTCATCATCGAAAATTATAAAAAAAAGTAACCCAACTACGCAAATTGTGCCGGAAAAATATGTAACTAAACAATATAAAAATGTTATGTACTTAGATTCGGTGACAAAAAACCTTGTGTAATTTGTGGATGGCCCTTAAAATTTGCATTGTCATTTGTCGAGATTTCGAGAATGACAATGCAAACGAGCAGTAAATTGTAGGTAATTGAATTAAAATTTGAAATTAATTTGATTAGCCTGCAGTTATACACAAAAACCTTGTTTCAATTGTATTTTGAATTTAATCTCGCGGCTCGCGCTATAGCATTTAATTTAAGCATAATAATATTGATTATTATGAAAATACTATATTGTTTTACCAGCTTTATTATGAAAATACTGTTTACTTCTTTTAATCCTGTGCGATGATAATATCTATTCCAGATCGGGAATTCCGCGGAAGACGCGCGTCCAATTTTTTGGCTCGTATTTAATTTGTGTTTGTCTGTTGATACAAAATTAATTGTGCTATGTACAGTTTCGCTGCAAAAAGTCGCTTCCATTCCATTCCGCGGCAGTGTAAATTTAGTCGTACACAGAAGCAAACCTTGAGTAATTATTTGCTGCGTGAATATTTTATTAGTAAAGTTGTTAGGTACATGTTACGTTTTCTTTTTCAGTGGTCCTCGCAGCTGCAGTGCCGGATTTAGAGCTAGTTATCGGCCTGGTGGGCGCCATTTTCTTCTCAACCCTGGGGCTGCTTATTCCAGTTGTCGTCCAAACTGTACACCTATGGGACAGAGGGCTAGGATCGTACCTGTATGTGGTTTGGAAGAATGCGGTGCTTATGGTTTTCTACCTGATTGTACTACTCTCAGGGTGCTACTCAGCAGTCAGCGCGATTGTTGCTAAGTATTATTATTGATGAATGGACGTGAAACACCTATTTATTATTATTATTTTAAAAACTTTAATTCAAAATTTGACTGCATTTTGATATACCTTAAAAATTTGACTGCATTTTGATATACCCACTGTCCCTCTTATGGTTGATTCAGACCGCAACGCGACGCGTAGATGCATTTCTAAATTTATATGGATTTGACAGATTCGCAAGACGTCTCACGCCTCACGCGTGTCACCGCTTATGTAGGCCATACACGCTACGGTTTACCGGAGAGGCCGCCTGTGCAGGTATGCCTGCGCAGGTATCAGTCGAAGGAATTGATTAGGCTACTTGACCTACTTTTTTTCTTCATGCTAATCGCTACTTAATCATTCATTTTCACCAAAAAAACTAATATTTTAAGCAGTAGAAACCCATAAAAATGTTGATTGAAAAATATGACTTTTAAATGGCGCCGAAAACACTGTCCGCCATAGTGTGACGTCATATTTTTTGTATTTTATACTTTATTGAAATTTTTTTATGTGCTAAACGTACGAGTCTAACAGTGCCAAAAAATTAGAAAAGAATTTAGAAATCATTTGTAATGTTGAAAACTTTTGGAGAAAAGTTTTGGCCATTTCATTTCCCAACTACAATAAATGGAGATAATATATAAAACTGATGTTTTATTTGAATTATTCAATAAAATATATTTTACAAATCTTTCTAGGCTTATTCTTATTATTTATGTACAAATAAACTTACATATAACGAGCGCGTTGAATAAAAGATATTAAATTACTAGTGTGATGACGTCACATCCAAATCGGAAGTACCGCAAAAGCGTTTTCGTCAGTACAAATTAAAAAATATAAAATCATATTTTCAAATCGACTTTATTTATCATTCATAAGCTTTTATTTGATGATAAGGGTGAAATACGGTTTCCTAGGCCAAGTTCTACTAGAAATATGCATATTTTGTTCAATGAAATTAAATATAGGTCAAGTAGCCTAATGCTCCGGTCGACTGCGCAGGCCTAAAAAACTGCACAAGTCTATTCCCACACACGTTCCGGTCTACCTGCGCAGGTAGACCTCTCCGGTAAACCGTAGCGTGTATGACCTACATTACTCACAAGATTAAGGCTTCGGCCAAACCTCCGCGACCAAAGCAACTGCGAAGCGGGAGCGTCTGCAACGCGGGACGTTCGCGTCGGCAGAGCGGGAATAATCTACAGTTTGCACCGTAGTCGCGCAGGTGTGCACACCAGTTTCGCGTTGCAGACGCTCCCGTCCCGCGCCCCGAGTTAAGTCGAATCTGTGGAAATAATATGGAATTCTCAAAGGAAGATCCGACCGATTAAGATAGCATGTTCGGTCAGGCAGAAGCCCACAGACGTTATTTCAGAGGTTGTATGATAATATTATGTCTTGCCGATAGCATATTATATACTTCGATAGCGCGATGCAGGATAGTAGCGCTAGTTGTACCACAATTAAGTCTAATGCCGCTTATGAACCCTCTTCACATTGGACCAAGAGGGATTGCCATTTCTGAGCAGCTGTTATCGGGAGACGGCAAATAACTTTGTTTCCTTATCGTGCCTCAACAATAAAACCACAAAAGCCAAACAGATAATTTATTAGGTAACAGGAAAAATATTACATCTAACATCGAAAACATAACCACAGTCTAAAAATAACAGTAGGCCAATAAGGCTATTGCTTCACTTGCACGCGTATCAAAATGTACTTAAATTTACACTGTGATTATATTTGTACATCATATTTTATACAACTAATAATAAATACTAAAGAAACTTCACTGTGTAGGTAAATAATGGCTCCACAAAAGGACTACGAGGGTAACAAGCATGTGGGACGTCTGTTGTAGATTAACTTTAGTTCATGATTTTTAGTATGACATAAGCGCACATTAAGCCATCAATCGGCGCGCAGGTTGTTGTCCAGTAAAAGATCTTGGCGATACTACACTCAATTTCACCAAACTTCTCTTTCATTATGAAAAACGAGAGAGGTGAGAGCCAGTCCACACGGCGCGTTGAGTTGCGTTGCGTCGTCGCAACGCAAATATTTTGACGCATAGCCGGCCACACGGGCGCTGCGCCTTCGCAGCGTTATTACGAAGCAGTCTTAACGTAAACACCCCCTCCCGCTTCGTCTCGGGGGCTGCTGTCCGTCATGTGTCCGTTGCGACGACGCAGCGCGCCGTGTGTACACCTTGGTTATTTGTATGTAAAACAACACAACGGCAATGCTGCATCGGCAACGCTGACGCAACGCGCCGTGTGGACTGGCTCTGACGTGATACTAACAACGATGTCAATACTTGGATATGGCATACGCCATCAAAACTGTAGTAATGTTTTTGCATGCAAAATGTGTATCGAGAAAATATTGTCGTCCTTTTTTGTCTTACAGTAATAGCATATACTACTTTCTCTTTCACTCATTTTACGCTTTAAATGCATATTTTACGTAATCAATGCATTAAACACGTCCGACTGTCAACACGTCCTAAGGCACACTGCTCTCAGATGAGTGAGCTCACTCATTTCGAGGGTGACACATTTTCGCGCTGACGATTGTATGGAATGCGTCTTCTAAAGGTTATAATTCTATGGATACTAATAATTCGAGCATTAACTTTGACAGACGTTGATGAAATTGGACCTAAAACATGCATTGAGGGAACGTGAATGTGAGACCAGCAGCACTGGGCGACACAACCTGCAGCGGAGCGAAGCGACACGTCCCAGCCAAATATTCTTTGTACGAAATCGTATAAACTAAGCCGATGCGATCTGAATTGACCCTTAGTGCGGTCTCAACTTTAAAGAGTTTCGTTGTCATAGCAATTACAACGAAAAACTTATTTTATTGTGCGTAAACATAACTTAAATCAAAACGGTTTCATAAGAGTTACGTTTCCTCAGTATTTATTATTTGTTGATTTTTTATTATAGCCTGACCAGAAAAATAATCGTTTTTGCATATTTTTTGCAGCTCGCATATTTTATATTGCAGGAACACTACAAAATATAAAGTCACTTCGTAAGAAAAAAAAGTTTCATCAAGTTACCACTAGATGGATCTGATGAGTTAGACTTTTATCTAATATCTTTAGGAAGCATTAATCTCGAGACTTTCTGAGTTTTTTCCTGGTCATGCCATAGGATATATTATGTATAGATGCTATAGTACTATAGTATATACTGTGATATTGTACATAAGACCGTGGTCCCTTTACATAATTTGTAACTGGCTGATAGTCAGTTTCAAATTACTCCACTCTGTAGCATACCTCTTGTGGTTTACGTCTTTTACTATAATTAATTATAAAATATTACCAGTATTATTATTAACACACGAAAGATTTCTATTTAATTTACATTGCAACATTTTTACATGAACCATTCAAATTTTAAACGGACAGTCCAACACCGCAAGTCTGTCAATTCAATGTATATCTTCTTGTACGGTAAATAAAGTTAATGTTTGAATGGCTCGTTTAAAAATACATTCGAATGCATCGAAGCGTCATGTTGCAATGTGAATTGACCCTTACGTGGATACAATTCTTTAATATAACGTCTGCTAAATTTTTCATTAGCAAAACCATAATAAATTATGAATAAAGATATTTTTATAATAAACTACCATTGTAATTTAATTTAATTTGTTGATAATAAAAACGTAAACCACAGACGAAAATTCAACTGACCACCATATGAATATGAAATATTTACAATTTAGAACTATCAAGATATAGAATATAAAACGTATATATGCTAGTTAGCTGCCAAAGCACAGAAACATTAGTATAACAACCAGATATTTCACAGGATTATAGACACTGGAACGTATGAAGATTTAATAAAACAAAAAATCCTATGAATAGGGAATATAACGCAAAGGTTAGAGCAGAGGGCGCTACTAGTACATACAGTCAATAATCAGACCAAAATCCGACACGTTGCACACGTCATATTGACAAAAACGTTGACAAACGTCGAACAAAAGTTTTTGTTTACTGTCTGCGCTGGTGCTGCCTCTAGCGTGAAAACATTGCAGTAATATGTCCTATTGTAGTTACATACGGTTGAATCAATTATTTAAAAAATTTATTAATACTGAAATACAGATTTAAAATAAAAATCAGTCTTACGAGAAATAAAAATACAACATTCTACAAGAAGAACTTAAAGTTATTTTCATCTTTGTAATGAATTTCGCTTATCACACTTTTAAGGACTAGACATAGAATTTAGATGACTAGTGATAAATGCTTATAATATTATGTTATATTACTATTTACTACAGAAATAAAGACACAAACTTAAGCTTAGCCCACTTGAACAAACTGGGTTAAATTTAACCTTATTATTGGGTTAATCTTGTGTCCCTCTCCTTCTCTGTGTTTACGAAAGAGACAACACGATTTACCCAGGTTTAACTTTAACCCAGGTTGCGCAAGTATGCCTTACTTAGGAATAAAATTATCCTACATATTATTACCTCCTAAAATATTTACACGACAGATGCTGTCCTTGTCTGATATATGAGAAATGTCACCTGGCAGACATGTATAGCAAATATTAACAAGATATATAAGTAAATGGGAGACTATTTATTTGTAGATTAAAAATAAAATATTATTATGTTTCTCGTTTGGTACACATGTCAAAAATTAAAGTAACTTCTTTCCAAGAAAATATATCTCTTTTTTGGCAATCTTGAGATATGTAGGAACAATGACGTCATGTTCTATGAATTTGTGCGTTAATATAGTATATAGCACAGACATAGATCAAGATAGATACCGCATGTGTATGTACTTCGCATGCCATATCGCGTTCCCAAACGATGAGCAATGCTCGTCTTTCGAAAATCTGTTCTTCAGTCTGCTATCGGAATCGGACGTCAATCGGAATTTCAAAAATGCCTAAAATGCCTAATTGTGCCGTATTGAGCTGTAGAAATTCGAATAGAAACGTTGGCCTAGATAATGGACACGTTTCTTATCATCGGTACGTCACAGTAGGTAGGAAAAAAGTGGCACGCTCGTTTTCATACAAATGGAGGGACATGCGGTATCTATCTTGATCGATGTCTGTGGTATATAGAGTATATTTTTTATTATTTTCGTTCATTTGTTTGTGTTTTTTCGTGCATTTTGCAATGTTTGTTTGACTTCTAAGCGAGTGTTAGTATAAGAGCAAGGCCACAATACTTCGGTGCGTTGCGACGACGCGAATAACCAATCACGTACACGCTTAAAACTTTAGCGCACCAATGGCTGCGCGGCTACAACAGTTTCGGCCAATCAGAGCGTATCATTCTTCCTCGCGCTTTGTTCTCCGTCAATCCGTTGGTACATCATAATATACGACAATGGAACGCATTGAAATATAAAATAGGTGTAAAAACGCGTTAACACTGAGACGACACAACGCAACGGAACAATGTGCCTTTGCTTTGTAATATTATGTTCATATCATATTTATAGTTAAAGTTTAGTTAGGTACTCAGGTGCATAGTAGCATATACAGTTTCAAACTAATCATAACCTATTTGTGAATAATATAATTTCCATTACAAATATAATCTTTGATATTTTAATTTGTGCTAAACATACATAAATATAGTTTTTGTTAATATTATTGTAAATAAATGCATTTTGTGTGATAAATAATTCTGAAATTGGACAAAATATGTGTAATGAAAATAAGACCTAAGTATGTGAAAATACCTTGAAATTCATATTATGCTGCATCAATCTTTATTACCCCTTTAAAAGTAACTTGAAACGGAACGGACTTCAAAACACCAATCAGCGTTCAGTGACATCACACCTGTTATCCCCGCGTTCCATTTAGCGTTAAAAACGATCAAAACGCTCAAAATGCCTCCTATTTTGAGCGTTTTGATCGTTTTTAACGCTAAATGGAACGCGGGGCAGGACAGTAGTGACGTCTTTTTTTTTATGAAATAAGGGGGCAAACGAGCAAACGGGTCACCTGATGGAAAGCAACTTCCGTCGCCCATGGACACTCGCAGTATCAGAAGAGCTGCAGGTGCGTTGCCGGCCTTTTAAGAGGGAATAGGGGAGGGTAGGGATGGGAAGAGAAGGGAATAGGGGAGGGAAAGGAAGGGAATAGGGTAGGGGATTGGGCATCCGGTAAACTCACTTACTCGGCGAAACACAGCGCAAGCGCTGTTTCACGCCGGTTTTCTGTGAGAACGTGGTATTTCTCCGGTCGAGCCGGCTCATTCGTGCCGAAGCATGGCTCTCCCACGTCATACAGACTATAGATCCGTTTTGGCGCCAAAATTTAAATTGACAATTTTAAACCGCATTTTTTTGCAGTAAATTCCAGTGTTTTAATTTAATAATATACTTGTGGTCTATTCTACATGGAGTTCTTTAAAATAAACACAAAAATAGAAATATCGCATCTTCCCTATTGCGTAGGTCCGCCATCTGCCTATGAATCAACTTCTCTAATAGTACAATTCACTTTCAATGCTACCATCAGAAATTCATTCATATGCAGATGTGAGATGGCAGACCTCCGTTATTTAGTGGGGTTTTATAAAGTATGTATTTAGCTACGACTAGGCTTTATATTACCCAACTAAATTACATATTAAGTCCGTCATCTGTCAATGATCTTGTCTTGTGGGAAATATGCGATCAGAAGGTTGCGTGTTCAAATCACGTCGAGGGTAACCAATGTGGGAAATATGTGTGGAGGCCACAAGGGAAGATCTTCCGACCGAGCGAGGTGTTATGCTCGGTCAGGCCGGAGCCCACGTGATACATTTCAGCTGTTGTATATATACCGACGCGCTCAGAAAATTTCGATAGCGCGATGCAGGAATGTTAGGCGAATTGTGGGTACCGCCACAATCTATTTTAGTTAAGACTTAACTTTTACCTTTTATAAACCTATACAAATCATCCAATGCTCTGCAACGACTGCTTGTACTGTAGCAACTTCGTGAGATTCACATGTATCAGATCTTGCGGGTTAGATATTATGAAATACACCAATCCCAGTATCGAAAGTACCGCTCTCCATATCGAAAAGTGCGTCCAAGTGTGATAGAACGTTGGTATTGTTGGCTGAAAATAAAAAGAAATATATTAGACATTTCAGTTTATTTGTGTTTGGAGAAAATAACGGAATTAATAAGGATATTAATGTTTTGGCTTTAAACAAGGCGTAGCCATGTTAGCTGCAATCAGTGGATATTATACTGTTTGAGTATATGTCGCAGCCAACTGGTTAAAATAGCCGTTCAATCAAACAGCTAGCCCTTTGACTGAAAGCAACTTCCGTCGCCCATGGACACTCGCAGTATCAGAAGAGCTGCAGGTGCGTTGCCGGCCTTTTAAGAGGGAATAGGGGAGGGTAGGGATGGGAAGAGAAGGGAATAGGGGAGGGAAAGGAAGGGAATAGGGTAGGGGATTGGGCATCCGGTAAACTCACTTACTCGGCGAAACACAGCGCAAGCGCTGTTTCACGCCGGTTTTCTGTGAGAACGTGGTATTTCTCCGGTCGAGCCGGCTCATTCGTGCCGAAGCATGGCTCTCCCACGTCATACAGACTATAGATCCGTTTTGGCGCCAAAATTTAAATTGACAATTTTAAACCGCATTTTTTTGCAGTAAATTCCAGTGTTTTAATTTAATAATATACTTGTGGTCTATTCTACATGGAGTTCTTTAAAATAAACACAAAAATAGAAATATCGCATCTTCCCTATTGCGTAGGTCCGCCATCTGCCTATGAATCAACTTCTCTAATAGTACAATTCACTTTCAATGCTACCATCAGAAATTCATTCATATGCAGATGTGAGATGGCAGACCTCCGTTATTTAGTGGGGTTTTATAAAGTATGTATTTAGCTACGACTAGGCTTTATATTACCCAACTAAATTACATATTAAGTCCGTCATCTGTCAATGATCTTGTCTTGTGGGAAATATGCGATCAGAAGGTTGCGTGTTCAAATCACGTCGAGGGTAACCAATGTGGGAAATATGTGTGGAGGCCACAAGGGAAGATCTTCCGACCGAGCGAGGTGTTATGCTCGGTCAGGCCGGAGCCCACGTGATACATTTCAGCTGTTGTATATATACCGACGCGCTCAGAAAATTTCGATAGCGCGATGCAGGAATGTTAGGCGAATTGTGGGTACCGCCACAATCTATTTTAGTTAAGACTTAACTTTTACCTTTTATAAACCTATACAAATCATCCAATGCTCTGCAACGACTGCTTGTACTGTAGCAACTTCGTGAGATTCACATGTATCAGATCTTGCGGGTTAGATATTATGAAATACACCAATCCCAGTATCGAAAGTACCGCTCTCCATATCGAAAAGTGCGTCCAAGTGTGATAGAACGTTGGTATTGTTGGCTGAAAATAAAAAGAAATATATTAGACATTTCAGTTTATTTGTGTTTGGAGAAAATAACGGAATTAATAAGGATATTAATGTTTTGGCTTTAAACAAGGCGTAGCCATGTTAGCTGCAATCAGTGGATATTATACTGTTTGAGTATATGTCGCAGCCAACTGGTTAAAATAGCCGTTCAATCAAACAGCTAGCCCTTTGACTGAACAACGCCATTCAATCACACGTCTAGCTTTTTAATCGAATATTTCAGTCGCTCAAAACGTTCAACACTACACCTGATTGAAAAGCTCGATTTCGAAAGCCGTTCGATTGAATTAGTTTAGCGCTCACCACCGCGGCGCTAGGTGCGTTTTGTTTACAATATGGCGTAAAAACACCGGCTGTATTTTGTAATTGTATTAAGATATTTTTCGTAAATATACGTTACAAGTGTTATTAACCAGTGGACTGCGACATATACACTATACAACTTAGCTGATATTAACAATGCTGAAACTAACATTCTCAGTGAAGTTAGCTACATACTTTCGTACGTACGTACGCGTACTGGTATACCATGAGTTCGTCGCCGTTCGCCGCGGCCACTTAGTTTTTTTATAAGTTTTCAACTTATAAGCTAATATAGTATATAGTTTTCAACTTATAAATACATACGACGTTAATTGGAGTTAAGTTAGCCACAGGCAGCAGGCAAACGGGAAGACATAGCATTACTACAAGTAGCGGCGCGTAACTCTAGCGCTGACCGTTATTGCGCAGAAGTCAAAAATAAGGTATCGTGGGGGGTTAGAGGGACGAAGGGCAGGCGAGTGCTGCGCCGATTGGATTTCCCGTCGTACTCCGTCCCCCGCATCGATACGACACCCCGCGCGCTTCTATTGGCACGCGACTGTGCGTTCTCAATTGTATTGTTATTGCTGTAAATTTTTTGTTGTAAATAATAATAAAAAAAAAATCAAGGGGAGCTCTCGAACAAAAAACACATTTTTTGCCTATTTTTGCTATAGTTATATACAGTTTGGTACAGAACCCTTCATGCGCAAGTCCAACTCGCACTTGGCTGATTTTATTTATTTCATTTTTGTACTTTTGTTCAATAAAAAAAATGGTTTACTTGTATAGTAGAAAAGCGTGTTTCAGACTTTGGTACACTTTAACATTAACCATTTTTTTAAGTAATATTTTCGTAGCTATTCTCTACATTCCATTTGCGCTAGAATCTAGATTGATTTTTTCACATACAGTATATTAAAATAGGTCATTAACATTATCTTGCTATTAATTTAATTAATGAAGTAATGATTGTACTGCGTGTACGACTGTACCAATGCGCAGCTATCCCCTGCGCTAGACATACGTGCCGCTACTTGTAATTACAATGTCAGTGACATTCGCAGTGAAGATAGCCACAAACAGTGCGTATTGGTACACCATTAGTTCATCGTACGCCGGCAGCGCGGCTAATTTGTAAGTGTGTGTAATAACGAACTTGCAAGGAACAATACTTACAACAGCTGTTTTGCAGTAAACTTAGCCACAAGCGTGAAGCTTGGACGCTGTCACAACAGCTACAATTGAGTTAAGATAGCCAGTTTGGACATAAGGTATGAAAGAGCTTGAGTGCTTCTATGCACTACTTACAATAGTGACATTCGCAGTGAAGTAAGTCACGAGCGGCGCGTATTGGTACATCATTAGTTCGTCGTACGCCCGCGCCGCGACTAATAATAGTATGTACTGTGTGTGTGTACTAACTAATTTGTAAGCAGCAATACTAACGACAGTGAAGTAAGCAACAGGAAGCTTGAATATAAAGTACGAAAGAGATAGCATTACTTACAACAGTGACATTCGCAGTGAAGTTAGTCACGAGCGGCGCGTATTGGTACACCATTAGTTCGTCGTACGCCCGCGCCGCAGCGCAGACTAGGAGGCAAGCGGTGTATAGTACCACTAATACCATGGGTTGAAACCATGGTTGGACCCGCGAGACATCTATAGTGGTTAGATCTAACCTGAAAGTAGCAATATACGGTAAAGACATGGTTTGACGAATACATGAGCGTGTGATGAATAGAAGATTCTATTCATTATTTGCTCTTAATCTGTAGTTTAGTTTAAGGTGTTTTTTTTTTTGTAAGGCTTACGATTACTTCAAACTAGATTTATTATCCAGTATAAAATATTAATAAGACTTTATTTAAAAATAATTGCAAACATTTGAACATCAACAAGTAAACTTTTTATTCTAGGAATGAAATTAATTTTTATCTGAAATTATTCACCACCTTACCAATAAAAAAAAATTACCCTCATGTGACTTAGCCATTAGGCTAAGAAACGACAAACAGAATTTGTATACTTAAATTATTCTGTACTGGCAATATTTTTTATCAAGGGGTAAGTGTAAAAGTTTTAAATCATTTATTCACTCACCTATCCAAAACAGATAGAAGACACAGCACACAGAAGAAATAGTAAACGGCCACATATGGCATAGTCACCACCGCATGAAACGACAGATGTCCAGCGTCCAGGCTGTCCGAGTAACTGATCAACAGAAGATGCATAAGGGACAGGCCTCCTAACACACCGTGACAGGCCGGTGCACAGTTCCGCCACGCTTTCTGTACGGTTATAGCCACATCGAGAGGTGTGAAGTTGCCGAGCCTGAAAATTATTAGATATTTTTTGTAGGAATGTGTAATAATCATAAAAGAATCTTATTTTGGAGTATTATTAATATATTTATTAATTCTTTCTTAATAATTTATTAAGAAAGAATTAAAAAAGATTTTAATCTCTCTTATAATAAGAGAGACTAAAATATTTATAATAATTATAATAATAATACAGGGTGCAATTAAACCTTTCTGCCAAATTTTTTCCAGGGCTTAGGTATCATTAGGAGAGTCCATTTAACCAAAAAAATTGGGTTTTTTTTTTTTTCAATGACATTTTATCCCATTTAAAATCGTTGCAGAATAGTCACTCGCGGCGCGTGGGAATGAGAGAGGGTGACGCGGGATGAGGCGCGCGCGCGGGGGCACATCACGCGCGGCTGACGCATCGTGTCCATTAATTGTAGTGTTTTTTAGGATAACTTTCGGAAGCTATTTCTCAACATTTTAGTACTGAGTGACTATAAAAGAAAAAACACGTGTATTTTTATTTTTAACAAGGATCAATATATCAAAATTTGGCAGGAAGGTTTAATTGCACCCTGTATAATATTATAAAAATATTATTCCTGAAACCTTCACTGTAGGAGAAAACAATCATGTTTTATAAAAAAAGTAGGATCAATTTGAGTATCCTACATTCCATAAGCAGAAGACAGGCAAGGGAATCAATTCTATTGGTTCTTAAAAATACATTGTTTGCAATGCCGTCTCTGTGGAAACACTTCAATTTTATTGAACAGTTTATTTGACAATTAGATTGACGGCGCGCGATGTTCAATATCTACCCTAGATGGTCAATAATATTACGCAATACGTGATTCTGACATTAAAATTGCTCGTCTAGGGGCCGACTTATAGGGTACGGCCGCCAGTAGTCAGCCCCACACCAGTAGTCAGCCTTTTCCAGCTAAAAACCTATAGAAATAGCGTTCTATTGCAAATTAACCAATCAAGTTACTTTAAAAAAAAGCTTAGCCTTCTTATTGGTCAATTCAGAACGTCACAATGACGCTATGTGGCTGCAAGAAATGGTACCTAATCTGACTCCAATTCGACGTTGTCACTAGTCGAGCCAAGATGTGGCATGCGCGCCAAAATTTTCTTAGTGGGAAGTGCCTGACAAAAAGGTGAGTTATTGTGATTTCTTATTAACTTTTGTGTCATGTTTTATTAAAATATATTGTTATTACATTTTTCACATCAAAATCAAATGAGAGTACTGGATTTTATGCTTTTTTAAATTGAAGTCTTATTGGTATCATTTTAAAGTTGAGAATTCACCCTTTAATTTAGTTTAGCCACGTTATACATAATTCCATATAAAAACCAGTAGTCGGCCGCCTAACTACATACGGTCGAACCACGGCTGAGTACTGGTGAGGTATTCCCAGTGTTCAGCCATCAGTAACTTACGCTGCTTAATTTATTCATTTATTTATGAAGCATCTACCTACCAAGTAATTTCTCAGTTTTTTGGCATTATTTATTTGTTTCAGTTCCATAGGTCTCTTTCAAGGCCCATCTAAGGAGAGGCTGACTACTGGTAGCTATTTGGGTTGTGACGGCTGAGTACTGGGGAAATATGCCTTATTTTGTAAAATACTTTATTTTCAATTCTTATTAAGAAAAATTATCTTATATGTTAATTTCATAACAAAGTTTAATAAATGATTAAGTGAATGTACAAAAGGTTTTTGATTACTATTTTAAATAATTTTCTATCCACATTTAAACTTGCGCTTTCCACTAAAAGGCTGACCCTACTTACTTACTAAAAATTTACAAAAGTTTTTTTATAAAATTCATTACCTCGAATACTTATCTCCTTCTCTTGACTGTTGTGTTTCGAGCATCTTATCCCGAGCAATTGCTCGGAAAGTCCCTCCCCCTTGCAAGTAGATTTTCTCAGGTCTACTGCTGAATGGATCCAGACGATCATCATTTGGTGAAGTGAGTGGTGATGGAGATGAGAATGGGTTGTCAATGTATTGATCATGGTACGGTACATTTGATTCTAAGCTCTCCAACATAGCTGATAGATCTGATGGCCGCGCTGGAAAATTAATATAAAGAAAATTTTATGGGTCTATAATAATCTATATTATAATATACAATTTTTACTAGAGTTACAAGATTTAATATAAAGTATAGATTGAGGCACAATTCCATTGTAAGCCTCAGTATTTTATCCCAGAATAATAATGTTTTACATCAGACAAATAGAAACTTTTATCATTAAAAAATAAAGGTACAAGAAAATTGTAACAGGTCATACCTGATTTTGTGGTACTTTTACTTTTGCTACCAGTTTTGAACACCTTGGGACTAACATCCCTCCCGTTGGTATTAGTGTCTTGTCTCTCTTCTCGAACTTTCCTCCGAGTCTTCCTAGGCTTGTGTCGCAGCTCTTTTGGTGTGCCATTGTTGTTCTCAACATCATTTGCTTCTATCTCAAGTTCACCGCTTAGTGTGACTACTTCATCCTTATTGTATTCTTTCAAATAGTCATCAACCTGAAATATTTAGCAAACAAATATATTTAATAAATACCTACATTTTAATAATTATAGTAACAATTAATAAGATAAACACAAGAATTCAAAAGAAGATAAAATTAATGGTACAAATAAGTTATTTAAATAATATGTGTATTAAATTAAGTATATATTTTCACGCTTCACATTGATATATCATACAAAGAATTTTATTATTATGGTGAGAAATATTACATTTGTATAAATAAAATTTAATCTCATTTAAAAACAATGCTCATTCATGTTCTCGCTTCCAGAAGTTTAATGTTTGCAGTCCTATTTATATTTTTTTAAAACAGAAATAGGCGACATACAAATAAAACGATCACCTGATGATAAGTCATTATCATTCCCTATTGACACCTGCAACAGTAGGAGTTGCATGTTACCTGACTGCTAATTACTGAAAAGCTAAGACGACTGCCTACTTAAAATGAAGCATAATGAAAAGAATGCATGCGAGTTAGGTGTGACTTAATTTAAGCAGCATATTGATAACGTTAAATTTATTTAACAACTTAAATAAAATTGGTAACTATGTCAATAAAATCTGTAAATAAATTATACCTTTTCAAGAGCAATGAGACTGGAGCCTGGAATCTCAAAATCATGTAGATCCCTGTCCCGATGTTTTGAAGAATGTCTCTTCTTCCTCCGGTACGACGGACTGCGCTTCTCCTTGTGACCTGAGGAAGGTCTAGAGAGCGTCTTCATAAATTTCTCGTCCAGCCCATTAGGATCGTGGGAGTAGAAGACAAAGGATGGGTTCTTGTCTGATTTCTTTATTTCCTTTTCGACGAACCCGAGTATACCCATCTTTATTTGGTCATGTATTGGTATTTCGGTGTCTGCGGACTCCTGCTCCGAGTTGGCCCATTTTTCGCGAAGCTTCGTTTTGTCCGAAGGTTCGGAAGTCGCTTCGTCCTTTTCGACGTGTCCATTGGAGAGTTTCCGTGAACCGGAACGGCTGCGGGATTTCTCCTTGTGCTTCGGCGAGGGAGACCTGGCCACGGTATGGACTTCCACAACTTCCTCTTTCACCTCACTTTTACCAGGCTTCATATTCAGAACAAAATATACTTTAGCACTATCTCTACAAGAAGCATATTAAATTTTATGCGAAGCTTGATAACGAATACAATTAATTGACATTTTGTTTATTTTGTATTTATTTTTGAAAAGCGATTTCACAAAACAACAAAAGCAAACGTAGCAAACGATTTGTTTCTAAATGTCAAATGTCAATTCTCATGACGTCAATGTGACGTCACTCACCCACGTGAACGTGAAGATTGAGTGAGTACAGAAATAAGTTGAGGTTTAGGCGAATTCGGAAAAAGGCACTATTAGATAGGAAAAATTATTTAATACTTTTTAGTTCATTTTATAAGGATGTTATTATTGTTTTTACCTTGGAAGTCGGTTTTAATTTTTTGTTAAAAATAATAATTTCACTCTTTTTAGTTACCTAGTAAACCATCGCGTATATTCTACATATCGTATTACAATTTGTTAAGAGTCGCACTGACAGATTTTATATCAAGTAGATAATTTTAAACAATACATTTAAAAAAAATCGAAGTGAACACGTGCTAGGTGATTCAACAATTTTAATCTATCAGATAAAAATTGTATAAACTTGCATAGGAATTCGATCTGTATATGTATGGTTATGAGGAGCAAAATCGTGTAAATAAATAAAAAATCATTAAAGTACGAAGTATTTGTTTACTCATAAACACCTCATAAAATATGCGATTGTGTTTCTTGTTCCTATTACGAATCTCAGTAGTAATGTCAAATGTGTGCCTTACGCTCTGGAGTTAAGGTTGAATTTGTTATGTTCAATTTTGTGGTACATAAGTCGCTTAGAACTTGAATCATTTATTTTGAAACAACATTATATTTTTATTAAAATCGCTATGAAAAGTTATTGATACTTTTCATAGCGATTTTAATAAAAAAGGGCATAACGTGATGAATGATGATATAATTATTACGGTGTTGTGGGGGCATATGGTATCCATATACAACCATGTGACACTGGTGACCCTGACGTGGTAACAATGATGATAATGATGATAATGATGATGATGAATGTGATTTGCATAGTAGCATATGCTTTCAGTTCTTAAAACAGCGCCTAAACCCCCAAACTTGTATCTATAAGGAATCCAGAGTTCTCTTAGTATCTTCGGAACCATAGTATACCTTGGTGCAAAATCTTGCGTTTTGGTAGCATATGCTACCAAAACGCAAGATTTTGCACCAAGGTTAGAATACTGCTCATGAAACCGAAGTCACCACATGTTCCCATATAAATTTTGAGGAGTTCCCTCGATTTCTTATGGATCCATTCATCAGGTCACCACTTTCATGAATATGGTACCAAATTGAGATGATAACCTATACACTAAAAGAAACCTCCTCGAGTCCCACTTTCAGCAGCTTTTCCTTTCTTCGCTGATAAGCCTGTATGATCTTATTACAGGTCAAGAGCTTTACAGTCTTATTTGCTCATATTATCGCCTGGAACTCGAGGAAAGTAAATACTTTATGGTCTGCGGGGCTCTGGGCCAGTCTGAGTTTTGGCGGGATCACTTGCCCGAGATCGGCTCTATATTTTTTATTTTTGCCCGTTGTTTTTTTGTTCAGATGGCTCCCATATTATGTTGTTCATTGGCTTCATCTTGACTCTTTAATGGCCCAGCAATTTTTTTGGAATGGAGTGCTATCTTGATAGAGCACATAAACGTTTTTAGTTTGCCCATCCTTTGCTTAGTATGATTTATTTTGTTTTTATCCCTCTCTTTCTAATCCGCTTTTTGCTCTGCCGTGCCTCTTGGAGCCATTCACTTGGAGAGGACGAGCTCGCCTCGTTACTGGATTTGGACTTTGCCGGTTGATCGTCGCGATTGCATTTGAGGAAGCTTAGGTCTTCTCCCCTGTTTTCGTAGACGAATACCTCGTGGTATTCCGATGCCTGCAAAGTCGGATGTTGGGAAAGCTAAATATTTGCTCATTTTCATGTTTGTCTTTGATGTGCCTCAGTTTAGGATTACTGCTAGTCCCGGTGATATGTTGACATGTTTGGAAGAATTGAGGAGGCTGTATTTTATACCCAGTGTTTCTTTTGGGTTGGACATGAAGAGAGGGATTGGCCTTAGTGTTATTCCTGGTGCCCCGTTTTTTCCGCGACCTAATAATTATTGAGTTTGATTTGGGACTTGGGGACGACTGTGTTTATTGAAACACAGTTGTTCCCCAGTAGTTGACTCTGCCCGTTGTCTTTCAGTGTGCGTCTGTGGTTGTGTTGGTGTCTGTGTTAGTTGTTACTGTTTGCACGTGTGTTGATGTATCGTGTGTTTGTACGGATGTTGGGATTTGTGTATGTGTGCGTTGTGTTTGAGTTAGTGTGTGTTGTGTTGATGTATGAATGTCATCAACGGTTATCTAGTGTCTTTTTCCTCCAAGATGGTAGGGAGGGTTGTCTGACTTAGCTCTATTTGTAATTGTATTTCTAGGTCAGACCTATAACTGCGAAACCTTGGGCATTCAAATAGCAGGTGGAATATTCTCCTCCTTTGCGGAGTCACAAATGCCGGAGGAGCTGTCCTTGAGGTGGAAGCGCAGCCTTTTTTGCCAGCTCATCCGCTCTTTCGTTCCTTGGGGTTCCCACGTGGGTAAAGCTAGTTATGTATTAGTTTTAATTTAAAGCATCGTTAAGCTTTTGTACTGCGATTGATCTCATTTTACGTAGACAGGGTTAACCTTCACAATACATATAACTAAAAGCTAGTTAGTAAGTTAATAAATAATAGGGTGCGCGGCAATAAACATATAATATCATGCGTAAAAGTATTTTTGCCTTCTATTTTACCTTTTATTAATTTCATTAAAGTATTAGAAAGTACCATGAAATACTTAAAAGGAAAATATTTTTTTACCATTTTCATTTACTCCACTTCGCAGTGTTTTACTATCTAATGTACTGTTACGTGCTAGGGTTCGAGGATTCGGAGAGAAAGACCTGGTGACTCTCTTGAAGACTTTATTCACTAACACTAGGTCACACAAATCACTAAGTCCAAACACTAAGCACTAGATCCAAATCAATAAGCACTATCACTGTCCTAGGTCGTAGCCAAGTCGTAGGTTCACTGGTTCACTCACTATTGATCACTTGTTTTCACTCCGAAGTCGCCTCGAAGATCGCTCGTATCGAACTGAACTGCCGTGCCGTCTACCTGCGGCTATTTATATGGCGAGACGAATTCCAGAAACTTCCTTGGTCGATTCACGTAAACAAGTAAACAAGTGTGGAATGTTTCTAGAAAATACGCGTTAGTAAACATACACCTAACGCCATCTAGTATCGAGTAGGGGATTTGTGTGTAGTGTGTCCCCTAGATAAGTTTTGCTGGTTCGACGCTAGATGGCTCTGCGTATCCGTAACCTCTAAGAGTCATTGTTACTGCCATGGTAACGCGTCACGCTGTCCCCACGACTCCTGCTCTGTGGTGTCGTTACAGCAACGCAAGTAGTACATTTGAGGCACCAATACTGCGCATCATCTCGCCAATGCAACCAGAAGAATCGTTCTCGCACTTTTCTTAGCGTCCTCTTGACACTTAGATGACTCCCTGATACGCCCTCATGTACCTCGCGGAGAACATCTGGTACTTTCGCCCTTGGGACGATTATCTGAAAGTAGAACTCTCTGCCGTTAGCCTTCTCCCATTTCCGGTAGAGGTTTCTGTCCTGAAGTATCAGACTGTCCCATTGCTCCCAGTACACCTTAGTGACAGCGGAAGTGGGTGCAACCTCACTCCAGATTGGTTTCACGTCACCCCTTTTCTTCCATGTGATGATGTGCCGAAGGTCGTCATCTCTTTCTTGAGCCTTCCTCATAGCATCATTGCCCAATACTCGCCATCTAGTCCTGGATTCTATTCGTTTCCCCTTATTCCGGGCAGGGGACGAAACTGCTTGCTTCCTCAGCTCCTCTATTTGCTCCTCGATCCTTTCCATCCTTGCCATCTGGGTCTTCTTCTGCGGGCAGTTGAGCTGGAGATGGCCCCTCTCACCGCACTTATAGCACATGGCTTCAAATCTTTTCCTTGCAGGAGCCTTAACTTCCTTGACTTCCTCAGAGACCTTGTGGATTTTATGAGTCTGCCGTATGTCATGGCGAACAGCCTCGACCTCCAAAGCATGCGCCAATGCTTCTTTTAGCGAGGTATGGTGATCAAGCCCTACTGCAGCTCTGACCTCCAGGTCTTTGATTCCGTCGACAAATCCATCTTTCTGTCGGCGACCATCTTGGTGTCGGCTCCTGGATATGCCTTCCTGACGAGTTTTTCAATTTCCAACGCCCATTGTTGAAGTCTTTCTTCTGAGCGTTGGACTCTGTCACGCAGTTGGGCACTGAACACGTGCTCCAGGTGTCGCTCCCCGTATCTGGATTCAAGTGCCTCCATCAGGTCTTGGAACCCAATTCCTGTGTGTGCTTCCAGGACCGACAAAGCTTGCCCTCTAAGCGCAACAATGAGGGCGGTCAGGCGTTGTTCTTCCGTCCATCCGTTGGCGGTAGCAACAGCCTGAAATTGCCGACGATATGCGTTCCATGAAGTAGTGCCGTCGTACGACGGCACCTTGACTCTTGGCCCTTGCGTCACTCCCGTGGCTCCACTAGACACCGCAATTCCCGTAGTTTCAAGGCGCACTACTCTCTTCTGCAGTTCAGTGAAGCCGGTTTTAAAAATTTCCACAACCAACTCTAACCCGGATACTCGTTCTTTCATAACATCGACATCTTTCCGAAGCTTAGTCACCGTGTCATATAACATAACATCCTTTATAGCCACAAGCGCTTTTTCTTGGAGGTCCTTTTGTTGCTCTTGAGACTCCTGCAAAGCGCCGAGCTTGCGGTCTTGTGACTCTTGCAGAGCGCCGAGCTTGCGTTCTTGTAACTCTTGCAAAGCACCGAGCTTGCGATCATGTGACTCTTATGACTCTTGCAACGCGCTGAGCTTGCGGTCTTGTGCCTCTTGCAAAGCGTGAATTAATTCAATTATGCTTTCCAATTTAGGAGCCATTTGAGGTCCCGTAGAAACTACGGGCGTAGCAGGATGGATGGAGCTAGTCGACGGGGCCCAGTGGGTGGGGCCAGTAGGCGTGGCCTGAGTGGGCGAGGCCTGGTGGGCGGAGCCAGCGGGCGTGGACATGTCCAGAGTGGGCGGGGCCTGAGGGGCGTGGTCAGTTTGCGGGTCCCGGAGGGCGGAGCCAATGGGTGTGGCTTCATCCGAAGTGGGTGGAGCTCGGGGGGCGTGGTCAGTGGGCGGGGCATGGTGGACGAGGCCAGCGGGTGGGGCCTGCCCCGCAGTGGGCGGAGCTTGGTCCCCAGTGGGTGTGGCCTGCGCAGCCCGTTGCGCCCTTGTCCTGACACTCCCCTTGAAGTCCTCTCTCGAAGTCAATGGCATCTCCAAATCCCACTTCTGACACCAGTTGTTACGTGCTAGGGTTCAAGGATTTGGAGAGAAAGACCTGGTGACTCTCTTGAAGACTTTATTCACTGGCACTAGCTCACACAAATCACTAAGTCCAAACACTAAGCACTAGATCCAAATCACTGAGCACTATCACTGTCCTAGGTCGTAGCCAAGTCGTAGGTTCACTGGTTCACTCACTACTGATCACTTGTTTTCACTCCGAAGTCGCCTCGAAGATCGCTCGTATCGAACTGAACTGCCGTGCCGTCTACCTGCGGCTATTTATATGGCGAGACGAATTCCAGAAACTTCCTTGGTCGATTCACGTAAACAAGTAAACAAGTAAAAACACCACATTTAGTATGTAAGTACAGTGTTTTGCCTTAACTCTACTGACCCTTTCTCAGTGTCAACTATCAAAACAAAAAACGTTTAGAGAAATATCTTCTTAAATACTAACATATTTGATTTTTTTTTTATGGCTGTATAGCTAACAAAATAACGCTTCTCATGGTATGTAACTTATTGCTGTATTTTTAATAGTGGATCCATATTCTTTAAAAATATGCTCCCGCAATTAAGTGGCTGTAACTTTAACAGTTTTTGCTCAGCGATAATAAATCAGTCAATCAGTCAGGACAATATGTTATTTTATAAGTATAGATTTACATTTATATTTATAATATATATTGAGATTTTATTTTATAAATGTAATTAGAATTAAATAAATCACCTTTTCGGGGCAGTTCTAGATGCCGAAAACGCTATAAGTAATATAATTAATTATTCTAAATTCAAACGCGTGTCAAGCGGTGCCAGGCAATACTCAGAATTTTGGAATGCAACCGACCTTTTAGCCAACGCCCTACCTTGTTCTGTGCGACTTGCGAGAAACGTTTTCAATTGAAATCTATGATTTTATAAAATCATGTTTGTTGCCATGTGAACTTTTTGTGGTGGCAATTAGTGATTTTTCCTTGTACTTAAATTAAAGGACAATAAAAAGCGTTAACAATAACTATTAGGCTACCTAGTCCGTAAATTTTAATGTGGTTAGCATCAAGTTAGCATAGGTAAATACCTATATTGACCTTGAGTAAATACTCAATACTTACCTGGTATTAACTATTAAGGGGGCGACTAACCCAAAATTGTCGATTTTATAATTATTTTTTATACTTGAAAATAAGCCCCGAATTGTTTCATTTACTAAACAAAAGTACTATGTGTATCTGGTCTCTGATACTTACTACATTATATTTCCAAGAATTTGATCTGAGCGAAAACACGATGTCTAAAAATTTTCTCGATAGAAAAAAATTACAAAGATGAATTAGTCTGGGAAAATTAAGGAATTCAGACCATATAATTCCTGTAGTTTCAAAAGTTGCTACAGTTATTCCTAAAGGTGTCCATACTAAAAGTCCCCGAGGGAGGGACACAAACCGGCGGTGGGGGAGGGGGGGAAAGGTCTCTTTTTCAAGGTTTTTGCTTGTGACTCGAAAACTATTAATTATAATATCATTTCCTATAAATTACGTCTTGGCATTTTTACTGTACGATCATTACTTTAGGATATTTCGCTGACCCTTTGGTAGGGGAGAGGGAAGAAAGATCCGGTTTGGGCTTGGTACAAGATTTCAGAAAAACTGTGAATCGATGTCTGTTAATCTCAGTCTGAGTACTGGGCGCTCGGTATACTTCAAGAAACATTTTTTCTCCGGCTCCTGCTATAACATCCGGAGTTGATGTTGGGTCATAAAATACAGTTGCTATTTGTATTGTATTTTGATCAAAAGCCTTTAGTAATGGCTTTTGATCAAAAATCTTGATAATTGATCAAATGTTCAGCGAAATAGCACGCTTAGAGAGAAAGCGAGGAGTCGATGGAAACTTAGAACCAATCTGCAATCCAATCTGCAATGCGTTGTTAAATTCAATTTTTGCCGATGTAAAAGTGGATGTTCTATAAAATGCAGTTGCCGAAAAGCGGGCATTAAGTGTAGTCTTATCTGTAACGGCTGCCTAGGAGCTTGTACTAATGGAGCCCCCATCGATTTTAATGATAAAGATAACGAAGATGAAACACATTTTGATTGATAAGTCGGCATACTCATGCAAAAGAAATTGTTTAATTTTTTTTAGAATTAAAATTTGTAAAACAATTTAGCTTCTTATTTTTATCACCTTTAATACTCTGTATTTCCGAAAGTAATGATCGTACAGTAAAACAGTTGAGACGAAAACTTGCTCCAAAAAGTTACATTTGTAATAGACTAGAAGAAGTAATTATAAATCCGCTATAAGGTCACAAGCCAGTAATAGTAATTCATAGAACGAAATGCACTTAGAACCATTTGACCTTGTTACTTGACCTTATAGTGGTGTATAAGTCAACTTCATGTGCCAATTATAAGTGAATTAGTTCTACAGTGGTTTCTTCCCAGAGTAAGTGTACTTGGTATTATTGTAGGCTTTCGAATGCTGTTATAGTCTCAATTTCTATACAAAGATTTCTTGAAAACTATTAGTTTCCAAAGTATTCTTCGTGAAGTCCTTCTAAGCTTTTAAAAATTTATCGCACCTTCACGGCCATTTTGAATGCTGTTAGGACTAATATTATTTCTAAACATAACTTAGTAAATACGCAGTGTTCAATGGACGAATAAAAATTGAGATGTAAAACACAATATACTTCACCGGAAATACTTACGCGTTCAAACATGTTGTATACACGTATAATATTACGTGCGAAATACTTACTTGTTAATACATTTCATTTATAATATAAATTAACTTACCTTTTCTTTATTTTTTTCATCCACCTCACAACACAATTCACAAATTATATTTGAAGTAGCTAGTAATAGAAGCGCGGAGTACGTAACAGACCTGCCTGGGGTTCTATTAGATGCTCATAGTTGGCTTCGTGGGAGCAGATAATTCTGCGTAGTCCAACAATAAGTGTATTATTTTTCTAAGTAGTGCTAGGCAAGTCTACTATTTTTTTTAAAGGGCTTTGGCCCACCACACATTCCCACCACTGTATCTCCTGTGTCGCCAGGATCGACAGCGGTATCCAACCACGAAAACCCTTTGATATTATCTCAGGGAGCCCGAGGGACATGCTAAAACTATATTGGGACCCGCAACGAAATTAATCAGAAGAGAATAGGAGGAGTAGGAAGAATCCTACAAGTCTACTATGAGTATATTATTAGCAAAAGTACGCGTATAAAATGGTCCCTTTTCCGTGGTTATAAACGTTTACTAGCCTCAAGCCTGTTATAGTCCTGGCCCCGAAACCACTACAAGACCGATTTTGTTACTTGGGGAAGAGGTAACAGATGGACAGACAAGCAAACTTTCGAATTTATAATATTAGTATGAAAGTATGGATAACTTATCTAAACAAGGGTCGTCCGTTTTTGTCTGCCACATTGTGATTTTTCCATTCTGTCAGACAAGTGGGGGGTATACGGGAGGTATTAGGTATAGTATACGCCTTATATTTACATCTTTAGTAGTAAGGGAACTAGTAGTAAAAGGGCGACCTATGACAGAAAAAAATCGGTTTTCACCCCGCACTCGTCCAACTCATTCAATATGTCACCGCGGCTATAAATTTGTGTAATTACTCTCGTAACCACTTTTTGTACGAACGTAGTATAACCAAATATATCAGATAAAATTTTGAGAAGTTCAAGTCACATTTTCCATCTGTACTTTGAGAATTAAATTAATATACTTTTTGCCTTATACACTAGTAGTACTTTATGATATGTTTATTTATCGAAATCGAATAGGCTCTGACACTACTGGATCGATTCTGGTTAGAATTCCTAAGCTGTATTTGTTACCAAAATATAATAACTTTATATTTTAATATAATCAACTAGCCAAGTCTTCGTCCACGTCCGAATTTGGTTAGTTTTTGTGTGTATTTGCGTAAAATATATTAACATTTGTCAGATTAAAATACACAAAATTCTCATTCACAATGTTTGTGTGCGAACTGCTCAATCGATTCAATGAAATTTTGCATACATACATTCGTTAGGCTTGAAAATAATTTTTTATCTGCTTTTTGATATAATATATTGATGCTAGAAATAATTTATATGGCAAACTAACGTTTGCCGGGTCATGTAGTCAAATATGTATATATAAAATTCTCGGGGCACAGTGTTTGTGCGCGAACTCATCCAAAACGGTTCAACCGATTATAATGCTATGTACATTCGTTACGTGTTTGGGAAATTCTGCGTCGATTAAACCATCCTCATCCTCTGGAGAGCCATTATTCGTCCCATGTAGGTGTTACTATTATTAATTTATTATCAATCTTCCAAACGTTCCAAACTTTTATACGTGGGAGAGCCATGCTTCGGCACGAATGGGCCGGCTCGACCGGAGAAATACCACGTTCTCACAGAAAACCGGCGTGAAACAGCGCTTGCGCTGTGTTTCGCCGAGTGAGTGAGTTTACCGGAGGCCCAATCCCCTACCCCATTCCCTTCCCCACCCTCCCCTATTCCCTTCCCTTCCTATCCCTACACTCCCCTATTACCCTATTCCCTCTTAAAAGGCCGGCAACGCACTTGCAGCTCTTCTGATGCTGCGAGTGTCCATGGGCGACGGAAGTTGCTTTCCATCAGGTGACCCGTTTGCTCGTTTGCCCCCTTATTACATAAAAAAAAACTCGTGAAAAAACAACCTTTCACATTTTCCAGATTGCAGTACTGGAATACATTTCAAAGATTTTGGGAAAGGCTCAAAAAATGTATGTTTAGGTACTCTATACCAATTATCGAATATTTGTTATTTAATCTATTGGCAAGAAAATTTCAAAGATTTTGTCTTTTTCGAATAAATTTTCAGTTTCATAAAACGAAATAAGATTTGTTGGCTTATAACTTTTCTTTAGCCATAGAAAGACTAATGATTTTTTCATAGAAATAAAACTATCCGGAAGTTTTTTTGTTATTAATAACTTTAAAAATAAGCTAAAATTCTTTCATTTACGGTCTTTCAAATAGATTCTTAGATATTTTCAGATATTTCATAAAACACAAATATCATAAGACTTTGTTGATTTGTGTATTTGAAAAAAATCGGCTACAATGCTCAAAGCAAGGCAATGATTGGAGTTAGATACAAAGTTTGAAAGACAAAATCGTAGTAAATTTTAGTAGCTTTCATAAAGTTCTTTACGACTCACTCTTTTAAAGAGCTAAAAACTTAAAAACAGGAACTTTTGGGCTTAATTAGAAATTTTGGCCTCGTAACTAGCTAGATTTTTTTTCTATATAAAGTGCTTTTATTCATAATTCGCCTAAAATTCATGTATTTTTGAAAAATGGTATTCGGTTGATACTTGAAAATGCTCAGCAAGTTGGTAAAATCCTGGTTCGACACCAAAGCAATGTGCAAAATGAAAAATCACCCCTAGAAATGTGACGGTCACACTTTGGTGGTCTAATTGCCGGTGTGATAAGTCACAGCTTTTTACAAAACGGCGAGAGCATTACTGCAGATGTGTACATTGAAAACTGCCCACCATGATGGCGATGCTCGTACAGCTTGGCAAAGAAGAGTGAGGATTAAATGAGGGCGCTTTTCTTTAAATACAGGCAACCCTACGCTTCGCTTTTGACACAATATGTACTAGAGTTGACAAGTAATGTAGTGTTGTCATAAATGAAAACTCTTAGTTCCAGCTGTCACCGCGTCAGACTCTTATTTGCCAAGCTGTACGTCTGCAACTAGTTTTTGTCAATTGATCGTCTCCGCTGCTTCTTGATGACAACGCGCGACCCCATTTTGTTTGGAAGCTCTCCCTCATCTGCCATACCGACTATTACCTTTTCCAAAATTGGGAAAACTTTTACCGGGAAGAAAATTCAACTCGCGAGAGACAGCCTCTCAAAATGCCTTAGAAGTGTAGTCTGCCGTCCGGCTGACATTTTCAATAATGGCATCTATACACTGCCACTGCGTTGGTGAACGTGCATTGATTGCAGGGGTGATTACTTTGAATAACAGAAATAATTAAGTTCGAAATAATCAGCCAAGTGTGAGTCGGACTCGCGCACGAAGGGTACCGTACCGTTAAGGTTCGCGCACACTTTGTCGGCGCGTGCCGGGGCGTGCCGGGGCGGGTCGGGGCGGGTCGGGGCGCAGCGCAGCGCAAAATGCGCTATAGCATACTATTGCCGGGTCGGGTCGCATCGCATTCACGGATTTTAACGCTCACTGTGCCGGGGCGTGCCGGGGCGGGTCGGCGCGCAATGCATCACATCACATCCATCGCATCACATCCGCGCGCCGCTTGCTATAACATACTGTTGCCGGGACGCAGCGGGTCTTGCCGGGGCGCAGCGGGTCTTGTCGGGCCGTATCGCATTGACGGAAATCCGCCGAGCAAAAATCCGCGCCGATGCGCCCCGGCACAGTGTGCGATACGCGCATCCGCTTCCATACAAATTGTATGGAGGCGGATTTTTGCGATGCACCCCGGCACGCTGAGCCCCGGCACGACCCGTCTCAGTGTGCTCACTCCTTTATAGAGCTAAAAAAAGCCCAAAAATTGTAATTTTTGTATGGGAGCCCCCTTAAATATTAATTTTATTTTATTGAATGAATATACTTTATTTTTAGTATTTGTTGTTAAAGCGGCAACAGATATACTTACACATTCTGTGAAAATTTCAGAAGTCTAGCTATAGCCGTTCTTGAGATACAGCCTGGAGACAGACAGACGGACAGACAGACATTGAAGTCTTAGTGATTGGGTCCCGTTTTTACCCTTTGGGTACGGAACCCTAAAAAGAACAATTTTTAAACAAAACGGCAATATAATAGGTATAAAACCATTATCAAGCGAATGGTCGAAGTAGTGAATTTAATTTTGCGTATAATATTATAATGTTATTACTGTTTGACAATTTAATCTTATCATTTCTAGACCGTAGCGTTGTCCGAAGAAATTTATTCGATATTTCCATAGTATCGAGTACGACATTCAATTAACACAAATCGATTTTCTAATCGCTGTCATACACTAGTTTTTGTCAAAACTATATCGATTTAAAGCCGATTTATTTTTTCAATCTCTATTGCCGCGGCCGCTGATTCGTCTATCGTCACGAAGCTTCGTGCTATGAGACGATACCATTGGACGCAGATCGTCCAATGGTATCGTCTCAAGCACGAAGCACTACGCATGTGCGGCCGCAACATATGGGTTTGACAAATTATTTGTCATGATAATATTATCATATTTGTAAACAAATATACATATTTTATTTTAAATTAAAAAGCCTTCTACAATTGTTCATCGGCTCCCGTTTTCTCCTGCAAAGGTTGCTTTTAGTGTATTTATTTAATTTTTGTTTGTTTCCCATGGTTTCGATTAAATATTTTCTCAATCCGGAGTAAAGGCAAAGGAAGTACGTCCTCTCCTCAGGCGCGCGCGAACGCGACTATTGGCGACTGAGAGGTGAGACAAATCTAGCGGTGAAGCGCGAATGTGGTTTTTCTTAAATATCTTAAAAAATATAGAGAATATTAAAAATCCGGTAGGTCGAACCCTCGGTGATAGAATTTTATATGATGTGTAAAAATATTAACTTAGTTTAATGCATGGTTTTGGCAATATAGGAAAAATTCGTCAAAGTTAGATGCATTTTTTGTGATTTTTTTCTATCGAGAAAATTTTACGATATCATGTTTTCGCTCAGATCAGATTCTTGGAAATATAATGTAGTATCTAGGTTTAGAAAAGTAAACAATTCGGGGCTTATTATCAAGTCCAAAAATGATTTATAAAATCGACAATTTTGGGTTAGTCACCTTCTTAAGGGCCTTCCCCTACGGAGATTCCGTAATTTACCGTATTTAAAGCAATATAAACTCATAATTTGAAAGTTATAATAGAAATACAGCAATAATCTTTAGTATATCAACATTCCTTTCCCCGTTTTAAATTTTCTATTTTTGTTTATAATTATTAGCTTCCAAAGTAATACCAAATGATTAAAATTGAAGCATACTTTCAGCATCTCCCTAGTATTTACAAATTACGTTTATTTGAAACACACGACAATAGATAGACAATTTCATTAACTACATATTCCCCGTTTTAATTTTTTTTTTAGATTAATTTTGAACTAAGATAAGTAAAAAAAAATAGGATTTTTGTGCGATCTCGGCAACGCGTCAAATGTATGGTCAAGGTCGTTTGCTCGGGGGATAGCCTTAAGGTACCTACTAAAGTATATTCAAGCCCTTTCGTTGAGCTGTGACGTCAGAATTGTCGAAGCCAGCCCCGCCAACTCGCGAAAGCCACTTTCACCGGAGGAATGTGATGTGACGTCACCTCCGCGCAACGTGATGCAACCAGCCAAAACATTTGCATTGCATTAAGTAATAGATATGAACTGATCTGATTGCTCAAAGTGCTTACTGCTTAGTCAAAATACATTCGCCAGTTTCGATAGCAAAATTAGTTTGTCAAAATGTATGGGATTTGACATCGCAAGGGACATGGCCCATGGCCCATGAGTCATGACACATAACGAAGCGTTGTTAAATCCTAGATGTTGTTGATTTACTTTGCTATCAAAACTAGCAAATTAATTTTGACCAAGTACTCTGTTTTCTGTGACATTGTTGCCCATGATGGCATAGCGATTGATGATGATGGCATACGTGTAGAGCATTTTCGACTCGCACATGGTCGACGTCTTGTGCAAAAAGCTTCGCAATCTCGGTGGCGATCTTGCTTATCCATCATGAACTAATCTGGAGAGGTGACTGGATTTCAACCCTTTAGGATTGTCTTTGTGCTTCTTAAATTGTTGAGAAAAAGTTACTATGTCTCTACCTATCTCGGTACAATTTTCGCTATTGGCGACGACTATGTTAGTAGCCACGTTGTTGAAAACTATTATCAGGTTGTATAAATAAAACAAAACATTCAAGTATAAATGGCCATTTATTCTCATCGAGTATAACATTAGGTACATGATTCATAAAATCTACATTAGTTTGGTCGAAAAATACAACGCTAACTGCGTCATGGGAAACTTAACTCGAATACCACCACCGTAACTTACAATATACATTGGCGGGATGCATTTTGTCCCCAATAAATTCCAATTCACAAATATCTATTTGGCACAAAATTTACAAATTCACAATTTTAAACCCCGGCTTAGCCTAATTACACCTACATTGCAAGTGTCCCTTATTTGCGAGCGCAATATAATCTCAAAACGAAAAATAAAATTTACATAACTTATGAGCATCTTTATAAATTAACCTACCTACGCTATTTACAACATAACCTATAAGTTCATAGAACGTACTAGAAATATATCATAGATATATGGGATAAACACTACCAGCTTTCGGTGGACCATAATCCTGGGAATACCTGGAGCCGCCTAGTCGCCGGTACAGCAAAACTTACACGCTAATCGTCTCCGTCACATCGGGTTGCTCAGAAAATTACCTTTCTCGAATCCGACGGAGGAGGCGAGAGGACACATGTCCCGTTCTAACTGGGTTACGCTTAGCCAAAAACGCAACCAGTCTGTCCGCATTACCGCGGCTGTCTTAACTATTTACAGTAAATCTAACTTATAAGCAGTACGGATGGCAGAACTGGTACACCAGCCTCTGACTCCGCTCCGTCTTCTTCATGATGCCTTTCTTGTAGTACTGTCGTATGCTCCTCGATAGCTTGTCGTAGTTCATCGCCGGCCTGTTCTTTCTCTTCCCCCACAGCCTAGCTACGCGTACGGAATCCTCTATTTTGAAGACACCGCTACCTGCGAACGATATACGCATACTTTAGTTATGCTAATGCCTTTGTTTTCGGTGATCTAAACTACACTCTGCATTTAAAGTGACTGAGCTAAATGTTTTTGAATGTATCTCAATTTACTTTCTACTAAAGAGAAACACCAGAAAAAACACTCGATTGATAGTCGAAAAAAGGTGATGGAATAAAAGAGTTTATAAAGCGTACAAAGAAACAACAACAAGAGTAAAGGTAGATAAAAAACTAAACAAATGAGCCATATAATTGTAAAGAATTTGAATTAACATAATTTAATACCGAAAATAGACATAGGAACAGCTACGGTACGGTTTGGTCACGAAGCAACCTTTGTTAGTAAGTGGTGGTTTGCCTTGGACTGTGAATGTCGGTATGGATTTCCACAGTGATAAATGCTACCCATGATTTAGTTCGCGGATTTGTTGGGAATTCATGGAATTTTAGTTGGGTATCTCCTCAAATTGTTAACAAGCAAAGTTGTACTAGTTCTCTTTGCGAATATTTTTAAACACGATAGGACATACTGTTGTGAAGACAACAATAGAACTCAATCGTAGCTCTCAAGACTTAAGAATTTTAATATTCTGGAAGCTTTAAATTTAGGAGGATTTTTGGGAAATCAAATAAACTTGATTGGTTCTTGATGGACCAAGACAAGCTATTATGAACGCTTAGATTGGCATATTCGTCCACGATCGTCGTCAATTATTGTGCAAGCTAGCTACGCATCATGGCGGTAATCATTTTATCCATGGCCTTTATAACTTATAGATGCTACGCAATGAAGTAATTTAGTTAAAGATGACGAAGTATTTAGATATTGACAGAGCACATGACCTTATAACCTGTAGTGTTATTCAACTATCGATAACGCAATGTAAATAGCGAGTAAGTCAATATGAAGAGTATCTGTAATTCTACATAAATAAAAATCAATTTTAAATTTTGTTAGTCTCGCTAAAACTTAAGAATGGCTGAACCGATTTGACTAATATTAGTCTTAAAATATTCGTGGAAGTTCAGGAAAGGTTTATACTAGGAGGAAAGTGATATGAAGTTCACCAGGTGATCTAGTGAGTAATAATATTATAATTATGGACTGTTGAAAATATGCATAAAGAGCAGGATAATATTATATTATGGATCACTAAAACGGTCTGGGGAAGTCTGTCGGACTTCAGATGCTCTCCTATAACTACAAGTTGTGTCAGAGATAATAATCTATATAAGCGCTTTTTCTAAAAATATTGAATCGATTCAGCTAAATTTGAACCAATTTAAAAAAAAAACAAGATTTTTCATTGATTTTTCAAGAAAAAATTGTTTAGTATTGCTTGGATAGAATACTTATTTCTTTGTTAGCCACATTGTTGACGATCTCTGTGGCTCAGTTGGTGGGCTGTTGGTAGCTCAAGCCGGGGATCGCGGGTTCGTATCCCGCCGACGGAACAAAAAGTTTTCAAAGTTCCTGGGTCATGGATGTGTATTAAATGTGTGTATCATATAATAAAAATCTTTAATATATGTATAGTATAAAAGTATTAAATATATTTCCGTTGCCTGGTACCCGTAACACAAGTCCTTCAGGTACTTAGCACGGGACCAGACTGACGTGGTGTGCCGTGTGAAGCGTCCATAGATGTTATTATTGTTATTATTATTATTATTGTTATTATTATTATTATTGTTTACATGTTTTTCCTAGTATTTGTCCTCTTTTTTATTTATGTTTCAATTTTATTTACTTCTCCAATAATAAAAATAGGCCATGTGCTGACCGCTGCATATTTTTTCTCAATAAGTAGGTAACACTTAACGACAGGAATATATAAATTCGTATTAAGAATAATTTGTATTGAATTATTGGCTGTCATTTCAAAGACCTTTATTATTATTCATGAATGAATAACATAAATACTAAAATATATAAGGAATTTTCTCTACGTGTTTATTTTCTTTAAAATGTAATTTATTTAATGGGATCTATTAGTATAGATCTTATACAGAAGCTTATTTGAATGCTTTTATTTATTACATCTATTTAAACTGTCAAATTAGCTACAGTCCGTTTAAAGTTATTTTGTCTCTGACAAGGCCTTAATGCCGAAGACAGAAAGATCTCTTTTGTTTATACAAAAAAAAAGATTATATATTATTTAAAATGGCTGCCATATGTCATTGGGGCTAAATTAAACTTAGAATAAAGTTAGTTCAGAGTTAGCATAAGCTAACTCTGAACTAACTTTATTCTAAGTTTAATTTTTAATTTTTAGCATAAGCTAACTCTGAACTAACTTTATTCTAAGTTTAATTTAGCCCCAATGACATATAGCAGCCATTTTAAATAATATATAATCTTTTGAAAGATGGCTACGAGCTTTTTATGCAGTGAAAAATAAAAATTACTATATCTTAATCCTAGATAAGCAAGCAGTGTCAGCTATACAAGATCATTATTATGAAATATTAGAATGAAATGTTTTTGAACCCTTGAATCAAAGTGAGCACTACAAATGTTACCTATTTACAAAGAAGCATCTGTAGCCCTAGCACGGTGACCAGTGGAAATGCGAAAGTATAGACAAACTGTGGAGATAAACTTAAGGTGCCATTCCGATCTTTTTTCGTTCCGAAAAATTCAATTAAAATGCCACTTTATGACAGACTATAGTCACAAACTGTGGAGATAAACTTAAGGTGCCGTTCCGATCTTTTATCGTTCGGAAAAATTCAATTAAAATGCCATTTTATGACAGACTATAGTCCTAAAAATTCAAATAATATCCTACTTTATGACATATACTATAGATGACTATAGTCTGTCATAAAGTGGCATTTTAATTGAATTTTTGTCGGTCGCGATTAGCCGCGGTAAAGATCGGAACGGTACCTTAAGTTTATGTCCACAGTTTGTCTATACTTTCGCATTTCTACTAGTCGCCGTGCAGTAGCACGGCGACTAGTAGAAATGGTGCTGGTAGCCTAGGTGTGTATCTTGGTCTAAGTAATATCTTGACAAACGGAAATGCCTATATTCAAAATTAATGTACTCGCTTCTAAATGAATAAACGAATTTACGAATGAAATATTTAGTTTCTAAAAAAGGAAATTAAACATTCTAAATGAATGCACTCAATTCTATTTGAATGAATGTACTCACTTCTATCTAGCCACCGTATCGCCGAGCCGTGCACATGGGGTGAAGCCAGGAGCTCCTTGAGGAACTGCCACAGGTGTATGTGAGTGCTGCCAGTCTTGGCCTTGCCCACTTGGCTGGCACTCGTGCTCGCAGATTCTGAGTCTTCGTCTGTAAAAAAAAATAATGACAATTTTTTTTTTAATTGCGTTACTCCGTAAAAAGTTATGTGTACTAAGGGCTCCCACACATAACTGCGAATTCGCATCGCATCGCAAATATCTGCGACAATATTCATAATAATAATTACATTACTATAATATAATAATGTAATAACTACATTAGTGGGAGTAAAAAAGTATTCATGCTCATTCAATTGGGAATCTTTTCCAATGTTCAAATTCCATAACGTCTACGAAAGCTAAAAACAAGATTATGTAAATTGTGATATAGCTTAAATATATTGAAATTAGCGTCTTAATTAATCGTCATAGAATATAAGTGAAACATACTGTAAAGTCGCCTAAATGGTTTATTTTAATATTCTAAATATTTTAACCACGAAACTCTCTTTTCTTTTTGCATCAATCAAATGAAAAATGCTATAATACATTCTAGTGATATTTTGTTAATCAACTCAATTTAAATTAATAGTAAAATTAGTTTGTTAACGTGAATTGAATCAAAAATAGCAGTGACCATTTTAATTTCGTAATGTATGTTTGCGCTAGCAGTTAGTGTCTCCGTGCGAACTACGTCAAACCATTGTTTTTGATCACGTTTATCATTAAGGGGGCGACTAACCCTAAATTGACGATTTTATAATTCATTTTTATACTTGAAAATAAGCCCTGAATTATTTCATTTTCTAAACATAGATACTACATTATATTTCCAAGAATTTGATCTGAGCGAAAATACGATATCTTAAAATTTTCTCGATAGAAAAAAATCACAAAGATGCATCTTATTATCACGAATTTTTCATATATTGCCATAACCGTACATTAAACTAAGTTAATATTTTAACACATTGTATAAAATTCTATCATTGAAACACTGACCTGGCGGATTTTTAAAATGTTGTATATTTATCGAGTTATTAAGAAAAAACTAACTCAGCGATGATTCCGCGTCGTCCTTTTTCACCTGGCATATGAAAGACGGGCGTGAGTGTGAAGAGAGAAGGACGATATTTGATTTTTTGGGTTGGTCGCCATCTTAAGAAATATAATAAACGATGACTTATATTGACATTTGACAGTGGAAATATTCCCAAAATTTTCCAAAAAATGAGTTAGCAAAGTTTTATTGTTAACAATTTCTCGAATCCTTTTAACTGTTCAAACTCGAATTATAGTATAAATGTGTACAGTAAAGTAATCCATGTCCTTGAAATATTCTATCCACTTTTGACATATTAATCTATGGCAGTCGTTGTTATTGTGCCTAAATACTAATTTTACAATGGATGATTATGATCGTATGCACATTATGACTAGCGTAGTAATACTAATCATCGATTTTTAAAGGTGCCTCTTCAAAAAGGTCCATGGACCATGCTGGACCACTACAAGCCATCGCCATTGTGTAGACGGGGTAGTGGTGTATGATGGCGGACGATGGTCATGTCAGTATAGTGTGTCTACACAATGGCAATAGCCTTTAGTGGGGCAGCATGGACCATTGTGAAGAGGCACCTTAAAATAGTTTTGCAGCACAATTGCAACGACGATGACAGTTGAAATGTCAAAAATAAATGGACTTGTTATAATGACTGATGATGATGATGTTACGTGCAGCGTGAAACCTAAAAATATTCTCTTTGAGCTTAATTTGTGAGGTAAACAAAGAAACACAGTGTTGACGGCTACATTCTATTTCCAGTTTACGTTTACTGCAGATTTTATTAGTTTGTTTACTGTATAATAAAAAATGTATGTTGTCAAGCCAACTTTAGCATTTAGGAATAGCTTGTTTCGCTCACTAGGTAAAATATTTTAGTAAGACTTGTAGTAGTGGAATAATAAATAATAATAAGTATAAGTATATTGTATGCCAGTCTGAGGATTTTTTTTTCAATTATAAAGGTAAAAAATGATTTAAAAATGAAATTGACTACCTTACCTTACCTAGGTCTAGACTTGCAGTCTAGACCTAGGTAAGAAGTAGTCTTTGCTACTACACAGTATAAACACAACATAAATATCATACAGTAGCGTAATTCTCAGCCATGTCTTTTAAAATCATAGTCGCTCAGCAGAGACACTTTTTTTGGCGTTTACTTTCCAAGTTATAAGAAGGCTGAGTATTAGTTTTTGTCACTTCTGACCATGTGGACGTAATCTCTAATTTTTATGAAATCGAATCAGCGCCCCTAACAGAAGTAACTGATTCGGAGTCAAATTTTTATTTACGTACTCACGGTTAGAAGCGCCAAAAACTCACTCATAAGTCACAGTCCTCTGAAATTACGCTGTATCCAATGTTATATAGTATAGACCATATTTCAACGAAGATGGTTTACTGTAAGACAATTATATTGTGGTCCAAGCGACCTTGCACTAACAATCTAGGGCGGCGGAAAACTCGATAAAAACCCGACTCCACATATATGGGAACATGCTGCCCTGCTGAATTGATGTCTTAACAGTACCTAATGTACTACACTATATACAAGCGGGTCAGCCGTCATAGTTATCGAGTTAGGTTATCTTATGTATTATGTATGGTTGATTTAAACTCTAGTGTCTATAAAGTTTTATGTGGTATTTAATTTATAATGGATCTCTCGCAACTTGGTAATAAAATACGTATTCCGCGTGGAAACGCTATTCTTATACCATGCGAAGCCATGATGAGCGATGACCTGGTGAATTTCGTATCAATTGCCTTCTAAATCCTAATTAATCTTTCCAGGCCCCTTAGACAAAGTATCTTTCGTTAAAAACGATGACGAAATTCGTTATCAAAATGTATGCGGTTTGACATAAGTCATCGCTAAATGACATTTCGCTTGCGAAGACTAATGTCAAATCCCATACATTTTGATAACGAATTTCGTCATCGTTTTTAACGTAAGGGACTTTGGCTACGGCCTCTGGACTTCCACGAATATTTCAAGGCTTAAATTATCCAAATCGATTCAGCCGTTTTCGAGTTTGAGGACGACTAACAAAATTGAAAATAATTTTTGTTTTTATAGATATTTCGCGAAATTTTAATAAGCTTTCATACAAACTACAATAATTATTATGCAACGGACAAACGTTACATTCACATTAGTCATTGCACTTGATAGTTGATTGTAGCTATCAAATTCTACTAAGGACCAAGTTATCACATTTTAATTTTTACTGCGATTATTTAAGTCACATTGCTCTTAATGTATTTTTACAAGACGTCTTTAATATTTATAAACGTAGACATGTGAAGTATAAGTGTAGAATGTTGGCATTTCCTGTGCAAAGTGCCACTACTAAAGAAAGAAAGGCTTAGAAAAGTTTCATACAAGTTAAAAGCTCGATTGAAAAAGCTCGATTGTAATGGTTACAGGTTTTATGCATAGCTTTTTACCCGCAACAGAAGGAACACCATATTCAAACGAAAATTTTACCCTGATAAAATATTTACGCAGTAAATACTTATTCAAGCTCTACTTGTTTTTGTCTAGCATCTAAAATAGTCTAACAAGTCATTCGTATCTTAACAGTAAAAATAATAGTAGCTATTGTTAATGTATTTTTACTTAATGTTAAGTATTGCTATTTAATATTACTTATCGTTGCTTACAGCAACTCTACGGTCGCACTCTTAAATATTTGATCTCAATTAAAGTTGAGTAATTACACGAGCACGGCCGTTAGAAGTTCGATAGTATTTTTTGTCGCAAAGTAAAAAATTTATTACTATTGGAATTGAATGGTTACGCTCAAACAAAATTAACTATAGCTGTTTGTTATGTAACGTCTGCATCATATTATGATCTCAGCATTTAAAGTGTACTCAAGTGCCATTGAAATGCTTAACTACTCAAAATGTACTTTAGCGTGAAAATAAACCAACAAACGCTTCTCCTATGGCCGTGGCGAAGATGTCATCCAAAAGTCCTAAGAACAGTAATTTACAATTGACCGCTCAAATATGGCTTCTGACCTAAATAAATAGGGAAACGAAAATTGTATGACCGACCCGATTTTGACAATCAACTAAAAGTACGAATATTCCACGAAATGCAAATCTCTAGGTGTTAATTTCGTAGAAACATTTATTTGAAAATGTTGGCTTACTTAGTTATAACTTAGTGACAAACTCAAGGGAACATTTAGTCTTTTTTTATTGCAGCTGCTAGATTTCTTAGAATCCTAATTTCATACTTAAAGTTCATTGTTTTATTTTGTCAAAACTTTTTTTCGTCTGCTCCTATAAATCAAAGCGTATTTATTTACTAACTGTTGCAGCTACATAAAAAAATATAATTGGTATAATTTCTCCTATTAAATCATTGGCGAGTGTTTTCCGTCGCGCTTCACCGCCAACTGGACTAGAATCTCATACTTTTACCACTCTCTAACTATGAACAACAAATCGATTTGTTATTACGAAATTAGTCTATTTTTTTGTCTACTCTAGACCAAATAATAGGGTGAATTCTAAAATATAACCTTTACTAACTACTCACGACGTCTAGAATTGACGCCATATTTTGTTCCAAAATAAACGCCAGTGCATTGGCGTATATCACTCTGTTGGGATGTCATTATAATACGTCACAATTGTCTCACCAGTAGCACACTAGTATTAAAATATAACGTCGGATTCAAGACTTCATGAGTTTAGAAAGTATATTGGGTTAAATTTCTGTCGCAGAAAGAAGAACTCACGCATTTTCCAACTCTAATTTTTTAATTTATGTTATTTTCTTCATGGTGTTACCATTCGCTACATTTTACTGTGTAAAAAAATGCTTTGCGCGCTCATCTAGTCTCTATATAGTCTAACATAATATTTATCTAGTCTAATATAACTTTAACACATATTTCTTCGGATTCTCTGAACATTGAATAATGGATGACTATAATAAAATAAGGATTACGCCGTCCAATTTGTGCTGTCATCGCGTCCTCTTTTCTCTCTACTCAAGTAATTTTATCTTAGAGATTGTATTGATCCTTATGTCTTAGACATAAAAGTCAGTAAGAGGTAGAAAAACCTCTGAATGGACAATCGTATAAGGTCTTGTACACGGCGATGCGAATTCGCATTTCGCATTGCGTTTCTTTCCCGCAACGCGGTAAATGAATGCGAATTCTACAGAGTGATTTCGTGCAAGCAAAAAAACTCGTTTGGTATTTTTTTAAGACTTCTAGCCCTACCATAAGCAAATATTTAAGTGCAGACAGTAAGAGTAATTTGTGTCTTAGTAAAAAAATATAAGAACAAAGGTTTTGCTCGCTTAATCATTTTTTAATTTCGGTTTTAGGCATATTAATATGATATTTTAGTAAGATCATAATATGCCCATAAAGGCATTTATTCATCCAATTATAACATAATATTTGAATGAGAAAGTCCTTTATTTATACTAAACCCAAATATAACATAGTAATATATGAATGTATAAACGCAGGTAGCTGCGTTTACGTACCGCGCCGACTCGCAGTTTTGTGTGCAAGCCCTAGCACACGTCGTTTGTAACGGTCACAATGCGTGCCACATACGAGATTTCTAATGCTTTATATTGATTCTCAATTAATCTTAAGTTTTCACTGCGTTTTTGTTGCGTGAGCTTTGACTTTGTCTATATTTTTTTTTATGAAGGATAGTCACAAATAGGTTTCATTAATATCTGAATAATCTATATTAATACATAAGTTTATAAACAAGTATTTACTTGATAAAAAAAAAACATTAGTTACTTAAAAAATACCGGGTTCGTGTGGTTTATCCCCCATATACGGGGATAAGTGAAACTAAAAGCCCCTAAATATAAAAAAAAGTTCACAAAAATAAGTTTGCAGCATTTGCTGCCAAATGAATGATTTATAAATGTACAAGATTATCTTGTTAATATAAGAAGATATTTGTGCGTTTTAAACTATCAACACCTCAAAGCCTTCGCAGAAATGACAGTGTTCACATTTAAAAGGTTGCAACTATAATGATCATGGATCCGCACACAATTACACATAATATTACATATACCGCCATATTCATAGTCTCAAAGTACTTTAACTTGAATATACTACGGATGTTTTGGCGCTTGTACGTGATGCCATCAAAGTATTTTCGCCCTATCTCGGCCAGCTTCTCACCAGCGATTTTGTATGCAGGCTTCATTATTTAATATATTTCTGTATGTTATGTGACAAAAATTGACAAGTAAGAAAGAGACGTACACTGCTTCTATCGATTTTTAGCCAAAAGGCTTTATATAATATTTGGATACAAGCAAATAAGAATATTATTGAAAAAATATAGTTCATTGTCATCATCACCATTATCATCATCATCATTATCATCACCACCAGCACCACCCCACAATCATCATCAACTCACCATCGCTCATGTCCTCCGTCGGGATCGGTATCTGCGGCGTGGGGGAAGCCTGCTCCTCCATCCACGGGGTATTCCTCCAGCTCTCATGCCGAGCTGCCTTCCAGATCTCCAGCTGAGCGAAGAGTGTGCTGCCCGCCTGGAAGAACAGTCTCGTCAGTATATACTAATAGTATTAATATACTAGTGTATGTCTGTTACCACTTTACGGCTGGCCGATTCAGATGGGTATGGTAATATTGACTGACGGGAAAGAAAACAGAATAGTTTTTGTTGCGGAAAAATGTACTATCAGAGAAGTTGATTCATAGGCAGATGGCGGATCTAAGTAATTTGGACGCGTTAAGTCAAACCCATCCGACCGATCACAGCTAACATAGATTTGACATAAGCCGACCACATGACGTAGGTCCGTCAACTACATAGGAATCAATTTCCTCGATGGTACATTTCCCGCGCTTTTTATTTTGATTTAATTTTAACAGTACAAAAAATATAATGCCCATTTAAAAATAATACAATAACACAAGCCTAAGCGAAATTGTGGCAATGTGAGAAAGCATCACAGGTTCTAGTGCTACTTATTGTATATTTATATAATTTTTGAACTCAATCCTAAATATATCTAATATAATATCTCTTCTTTTCTTAAATATTATATCTCGAGCTACAGTTACATTTTAATGACACTAAATATTATGTATTTTACGATACGCAATCATATAATTTCCCAATAACAGTTTAATCGTATATTTTGGTATTATTCCTACGCCGAATGTAAACATTAATTTGCATGTATTGTGATCTGTGTACTTTCGACGACCTTGTAGAAAGTCGTCTGTTTACACGCTGATAAAACGCATACAAAACGTGTAAACGATAGTATGTCAATTTTGTTGCCGTTTGGCTACGGAACCTTAAGAACATCCCCCGAGCAAACGACCTTGACTATATATTTCACGCGTTACCGAGATCGCACAAAAATCCTATTTTTTTTACTCATCTTAGTTCAAAATTGATCTAAAAAAAATTAATACGGGCAATATGTAGTTAATGAAGTTGTCTATCTATTGTCGTGTGTTTCAAATAAACGTAATTTGTAAATACTAGGGAGATGCTGAAAGTATGCTTCAATTTTAATGAATTGGTATTACTTTGGAAGCTAATATCATGAGTATAATAAACAAAAATAGAAAATGTAATTCATCAAGCCCCATACGGTGAACGGGGACTGAGACACAATAGAATATCTATTGTGTCTCGTTTTCCCACGATCGACGAGTTAAAACGGGGAAAGGAATGTTGATATACTGAAAATTATTGCTGTATTTCTATTATAACTTTGTAGCTTTCAAATTATGAGTTTACAAGGCTCTAAATACGGTAAATTCCGGAATCTCCGTAGGGGTAGGCCCTTAAAATGTAAATTAAGTAATACTAGCAGAAAACCTGCGAATATAACAAAATAATACTTTGTTTTGCCCTAAGGGCTCCCACACAAAACTGCAAATTCGCATCGCATCGCAAATAATTATCTGAGACAAAACTCATATTAAAAATGATATTATTGCGATGCGAATTCGCAGTTATGTGTGGGAGCCCTAAGTTGTATCTGGTTCTTTAGTTTCTTATACTTCTTAAAGTAGAAAAAGTATATGCTACAACTACAAGACGGGCTTTAATTAAAATTGGTACATGTCAGGTGCGTGGGCGTCATTATTCATAATATTATAACCCCATTCCTACCGGCTCCACCTACTTCTTACAATTTGAATATTGTTATCCTTTGTACAGATTATAGCTGTGGTATTCAATCTTTTTTAATACGGCCACAAACACGTTTTTATCTCGGTGTTGTGGGCCGCAACAAAAATTTTTTAGTGTTAAAAAAATAGCGTTCTTCAAAATAAAGCGATTTAAAAGTATAATAAATTTCACGACTTTCATTACGACTTTGAACTATTTTGCCGGTGAGCGTGAATTTCAAAATGGTTTTAAAAATTTCGTGCCGGCCCGTGGGACGCAGATTGAGCATAGCTGGAATAGAGCTTTCTTCTAAAGATGTGCTTCATCCTAATACCAGGTACTAAGCTCTAGGCTAGTTATCTAGGTAACTCTCTGACACCTAAGCTTTATTTGTTGCCATAAAATAGCTTTTAGCATGGCTTTCTCCGCTAATATTTTTAACAAATACTAAGATGACCAACCTAACAATAAACGAGTTACGACGAGCGGTATCTAATATTAAATTGAAATAATAAAATAAATACAATAGTATCAGAAATTCCTAGAAACATCAGCTAGAAGAACATGATAAAGCCTTTTACTAATCATTTGATTAAAAATCTAATCAAAATATCTAATAAAATACCTGTTTTCTATTTTGCTTTTATATTCCATTATATTTTATATTTATTTATTGCACTTTAATGTGCAAAAACAAATGCCACCTCGTTTACTTTATTTTTACAAGAAGATAAATAATATAATTATGCATTTTATCAGTGAATATAAGATATAAATTAATAAAAAAAATATAAATTTGCACGTCACGTACCATGGCACGTTATCGCACCGTTCCACGTTGACGACGTCGTGACGTGGAGATGTGGACAGGCCCTATGACTTGAGTCTAGACTAGCTATCCCCAACCCGCGCCCCGTGGGCCGCATGCGCCCCGCCCTTTATCTGTTGCCCGCGTGATGTTAAACTATTTTGAAATTCACGCCCACCGGCAAAATAATGTAAAGTCGTCATGAAAGACGTGAAAATTTTTCCACTTTTAAATCGTTAATTTTGAAGAACGTTATTTTTTAACCCTAAAAAATTTTTGTTGCGGCCCGTGACACCAAGACCAAAACATGTTTGTGGCCCGTATGAAAAAAAGGTTGGGGACCACGGGTCTAGACTAACTGCCGCACGAATTTCAATTACTTGTCTTTAATTAAATGAAGATTTTGACATTAGCCCCATACATTATCTGTCAAACTCTTCATTAAATTACGATGTACGAGTACAGCTGTTAGTCATCTTTCAGCCCTGAAGTCTAAATACATAAAGTAAAAGATTGCTAGTTGCTACGAATGCTTGTTTTTTTTTTCTATTTGTAATAATCGTTACTTTTCTCGCGTCATGTTGAAAAAGTTCATACATTTTATTCATAACTAGATGACACCCGAAACTCCGTTTAATATCCTTTGTCCTTTCTTGAGACTCAAAGTATCTCCATACCTTTCAAAATCGGTTCAGCGGCTTGGGCGTGAAGAGGTAACATACAGACAGATGACAGACGCACAGACAGACTTTTGCATTTATAATATTGGTATGGCTTTACTTAATATAGCAATATTAATTCAAGATTACACAGTGGAACCCACTTTTAGCATACAGCCTATTTGCCTAACGTATTTTCCGAGAACTGGTTACTGGTCTGGTTACGGTGTAGGTTGTGGTCGTAGTTACATAAAGGTTGCATAAAGGCCGCTCTACGGATTTCCTCGTTGTGTCAATCACCTGCGTCAGACTATTTCAAAACATTTTATTTAGACCACAACAATTATGATAATTAGTATCTGACATATAGATCCATACAGTGCTCCCAAAGTGATAATGCGTATAGAAAGAATCGTAAGTTTTCGGCAACGGTCGTATTTCCCGAGCGTCGAAAGACGTCGCTGCAAAGCGCTGTTTTTAAACTTAATTAAAAAAAAAACACCGCTTTGCGGCGACGTAGAGGCGCCAGACGTTGCTTGGACGTTACCATGGTAACGTCCGGCCCTGGCCACGTCGTGATGGCTTCCCGGTGAGTTATAGCACATATTGACGGACCGGCGACAGCGGACAGCCACCGGCTATATTATGATATTTACTTCTATTTCCTTTGAACAAGGTGCAAAATGCAAGTGCATTGTTTGGGGCTCTTACGTTTCATAGATTCGGGTGTGTTCGTGATTACGACAATTAGCAAAGATTTGAATGCGCATTATTAATTTGGGAGTACTGTACTAATATATTATAGTTAGTAACTGCGAAAGTATCTGCCTGTTTGATTTACCTTTTCACGCTTAAACCGCTGAACATACGAAACTTTTTATCCCAAAAAAATAGTAAGTACGGTTCCCGCGCGATAAATGAATTTCAGCGTAACGGACATCAACAAGTTAATCTTAAAGAGGAAAATTTTGTCATTTTGTTTGTTTGCATCGAATACGGTCCGAAACATCTGGGCTGATTTTGATGTAACCTGCCAAAAATGTAGCAAAGGTGTAAACACACAGGAAGGACATAGGATACTTTTTACTCAAAGTATCTCCATAATAAATTTCGGTACAGCGACATAAAGAATGTAAAAAAAATTAAATAGCTTTTTTAAGATACAGATACATTTTCACACTTTACATTATTTTAATTTTAAATGTTAATTGTAAATAAATATTTTATATTCATATTATATTATGTTTTTAAATATATAGCTTAGCATAGCTTTTTAGAATCTTAAGGTCATATATTATGTAGTGCGTATAGTATATTATTATGTCATATTATCATTACATTTTGGACTAAGAATCTATTTAAAAAAGCTTAATATATTAAATTCAATATTATAATAATAATTATTTTCACTTATTCAACTTTAATATCGAATAATAAAAATAAAAGGTATTATCGTTATATTAAACAACACAATATTATTATTTACATGTTATTCTTTAAGAAAACGTTTAAGTTTTATAGATTTACTTAATTGTTATGCAATTATGTTATATTATTTTTCTCATAACGTCAATGATCATTCTTGTATGTAGTGATCATGAAAACGTCTAGTCTGTCTGAAGAGCCTGAAGTGTCTTAAAATGAAAATAAGGGTATGTTCACATGACAACATTGGAATAGATAACCTGACGACGTGGGCAGCAATTCTGTCAATTCAAAGTCTTTTTTTTTCGTTGTATAAAAGTGCCATTTTAAATGGCTTATTAGAATGCACCGGAGCGACCATTGGGCTCCAGTATTCTACATAACCTGTTACTTTCTCGCACAGTCCATCAAATTCTTTGACACAAACCCACTTCTCGAATCTTCTAGAAGGAAACTCACCTGTGGGGCGATCTGGTTAAACTGTTCCTCCGTCAGCGCTGCTAATGCCGAGCCCTCCATCGCGAAGTACTCTGCCGGTACCATGGGAAGGTTGTAGTGCTGAAGGGTAAACATCACCCAAGACTTGACATCGCCGGTACTCCATTGGTTGGGGTCTGGAAAGATGGTACTCGTCAGGTCCAGGGTCTAAAGATGGGGTATCCAAAACGTGTAGCTTTTGTGGTAATGCATGATTGGGGTTAGAACCATTTCAGGAGGAAGATTCCCTAGGTCACGTGACCCTGGAGATGAATCATATCATATTTAAGAAAAACGTGATTAGAGTTCAGCTTGACAAAGGGTCAATTAGTAACGCAAAATTAGCAAAAGAAAAAATCTCAAATTATTCGCAAATTACAAACATAATAAGCAATTATGAATTCAAAGCAAATAACATTAGTAAATTAAATACTATGTTTTTCGAACGGAATCTCTATATAGAGGTCGGCATTTTTATATTCGTAATTATACATGTTTATTTACGGCGCCCAATAAATTTTCCACTTTATGATTTTATCCTCAAACTTAATTGAATTTCGCTAATCGATAATTAAAGATGGCGACGACGTTAAAACGGCGAGCACACACCGAGTCATTAATACATGCCGCAGTCATTACGCAATCCATCTATTCTCAGATTCGCAGAATTTTAAACACTCGAGACTCGAGACTTCACGTGTACGCGTTTTTTCTTCAATATTTACGTTACGGATCGCGTCATCGAGATGAGCTAAGATCTATTCGCGCGGGATTCTATGCAACGGAGGATTCGAACCGCCTGACTCACCTGGCGATATACCCAGCACGGTGCAGGTGTTGTCCACGTCGCGCTTGGACTGCTCGATGGCCATGCACAGGACTCTATCTATATCTGGTGCCACGAGTGCGTCCTCGGTGCCTCCAGTACTCTCCTCCATCTTAACGCTGCCCAGCTCTATGGGCACAGGCTTCAGGTTGAGACGCTTCTGGAACGACGTGTCCTCGAGCGCGGATCTCAGGAGAACGTGATCCCTGGGCTCCTCCACCTCGATTTTCGGCGTGATGTAGCTCTGCTGGACGCTCTCCTGCAGGATCTGGTTCTCCTTCAGCAGCTCCTCAATGTCTATGTACTCGTCGTGCTGGGGCACCGGCGAGGGGTACTGCGTGTGGCTTCCGTACGATACGCAGGAGGAGGGCGACTGGGGGTACGGTGACGCGAATCCAGGAATCGCCAGCTTGTTTGGCTCCTCCTTGATGAAAACCGGGGAGTACTGGATCGAATTGTACGGGGATGGGGGGTGGAGGGCCACCGTCGGGATCGATCCCTCGTCGGAGGACGGGGAAGGCGTCGGGTACTCGAAGTCGTAGAGACGATCCGGGTAGTTCTCCGGGTACGGCGGGGGCGGCTTGTGAGTGGGTGGGGACAGCATCTGGGGAGGAGACTCGGCTCCCAGCAGGCGCAGGAGGTTGTGGAGGTCCGTGGGGGAGGCGGGGACCGCTCGCTCGCCCTGGGAGGCCGATGGCGGGCTGCACCCAGAGCGCGGCACCGTCTGTGGCATCTGCGGACAAGAAAGGCACATGTTAATTGCCAATAGATACAGATGGTATACTATGTTATAAAACATTAAAGAAGGCGCATGAACGGCGACGAGTTTCTAAGTAGGTGTTCTGGGAAGATAAATGCTGATCATCAGACGATCTACCCGCTCGCTTCGTATACCATAAGAACAAGTTATGATTCAAATTCTCCATGACTGCCCATGTTACGGATATCAGTAGGATCAACATTGATATGGTAGTATTACCAGTCCTACAAGTTTTCAACAAAAAATGCTTAGGAAAATCACCAGTCATTAAGAGCTGGTATCATCACGCTACTGACAATGATTTCGTAGAATGATTTCCTATTGTCAATCAATATGCAAATGAAGGGGAAACCTGATAGGCTCCAATTACTGCTATCTGAGATGCAGCATCATTTAAATAATATATTTATTTAAATATGTATACATAAAAAAGGCACGTGTACCTTGGGTTCATTTTTAAGCCTAGAAGCTGTAGGCCACAAACAACATTTTAAACTGTTTATTTTATTGCGGTTGACTCTTTCGCTTACTAACTTTACTTTGAGAGCCCTTTAATTGTTGTTAACTGTAGGTTTTTACAGATCACTAGCCAAATCCTCCTAAGAAATAAAACACATAAAATAAACAATGGAAAATTATCACTATATTAATTAGTATTCAAAATAGCCAAGAAACCAATAAAAATTTTTTTTACTACCAAACTTACTTGCAGCCTAAACAAAGACAAGCCCATCCTTCAACTTCTGGCTATCGACTGCCTATAGCTGCGTAGTTAAATCTTACCCAGTCGAGTAATTAACAAGACGGGTAGAACATGTTTTTAATGTTCTCTAGTGCATTTCCCACTATTGTATTGTTGATTGAATTAGCAAGTATTATAATATCTAGATGACAGAGTAATAGAAATACAATGATGACTGTATGTGTGAGTTCCAAAATTTATCACACTTTACTGATCTTATGACGTCATGATTGTATATTGGTGTGCCACAGATGAGACAAGTGTGACGTAATATAATGACCCAAACAAAGTCTACGTCAATGCACTGCCATGTATTTCGGAACGAATCAACAGTATGGCGTCGATTCTAAATATCATGAGCTCTGGCCAGTACACTGGGTTATGTTTCAGAACATATCCTACGTATCTTATGCTTTCAAAGCTTAGAACAATATAAATGATAAACAGTAGACTATATATCTTCGTACTAGATCTACCAGGCGCACACATACATTAGCGTGATCTCAGATGACTTAAGTAACAAAACAATGCGGCATCACTTCGCCTGCATGTAAAGCAAAAGATAGAAAACGTGTCCTCTGGATTAAGCGAGTTTATTTTAAAGACCGTTTTAAGTTCTATAAACATTTTAATAGCCGTCAATAATAAAATACATTCTGCGGGTATGCGGAAATGTATGGCCTATGACGAATTGTTGAGAGGTCTACGCTTTTTATAAGACACGAGTTATATCGACCAAGTTATAAAGAGGCTGGTTATCGGCCAAAGCATTTTAGTTTTTTGTATTAAAATATCTATAATATCTATGGACGCTTCACACCACTCCGTCTGGCCCCGTGCTAAGTACCTGAAGGACTTGTGTTACAGGTACCAGACAACGGAAATATATTTAATATTTTTATACTATACTATATGTATAGTATAAAAATATTAAAATTTAAGATTCTAATTATATGATAAACATATTTCATATACATCCATGTCCTAGGAACATACGAAATCTTTGTTCCGTCGGCGGGATTCGAACCCGCGACCCCCGGCATGAGCGCTGACAACGCGCTCAACCACTGAGCCAAAGAGGTCGTCAAAAAGGGAACAAACTTCCTCCTTCTTGGATGTCGGTTAAAATATTGCCTCCTACTAAATCATAGAAACAGGCAGGAAAAATATATTTCGTCCTATATGTTGTATTGTTTAATAATATAAACGAAGACATACAATGCATTTTATTTTAATTAATACAAAATCATTGGGTAAAATATAATACTTAAATAATTTTAATTTAAAACTGCCGATTTATAACAGAATAAAATGGCAAAAACAAACTTATTTTTGGAGGTTTGTTTATATAGTATGTTTCTATGACGCACATGTTGCTGAAAATTTGTTGGACCAGTTCTCGGCCCTATCAAAACAGAATTACGGTTCAAAATTTCGTGATATAACATTATTCACTATATATTTTCAAAGTATGCTCTATCATCCTTATGGTAACATAGGTATTAGGAAATCATAATCGTTATTCTAATCAAATGTATTTAAAATACTCGTGTCGTGGTATTCGTTGTCAAACTCTTCCGATAAGGCTAGACCTGTTTTGTCGGAAAATTGTGAACCTACCTGTAGGTCTAAGAATCAGTGAAAATCTATTTCTTACAGCGCATTATCCTGAATCGCGCCTATTACCCCCGAGCTCGGCGTCACATAAACAACGTCAGAAACTCTATTACTCGGTTATAACTTTCTTTGAGGTTCCCACTATAACTCCCACACCGGTTATAACTCCCACACCGGTTTCGGTGACGGTGGCCGATTCATTGAAACCATTCAGCCAGTTAAGCAGGAGTTATTTTTACAGTGCCCAAGTGTGTGCGCAGTTCACAAGAGCACTCTCTGTTCCTATACTCTCATATCCCGGTGGGACGAAAGACCGACACGACTGGCGAGAGTATGGAATAATATGGTTGTGTTTAGAGTAAGTAACGTTTACTAGTTCAACTAGTAGTTTCATAAAATATCAATAAGATTGGACTAAATCAAATGATCTGTTGACGTTGAAGACGTACACTTTAAAACTGAGAAAACCTCAGCCACCCTTCCCCCTCTTAATTGAAAGTAAATTATAATGTAGTACTGTAGTAGATTTTAATCAACATCGACACATCCATGTTAGATCTAGACTTTAAGGCTGCGTTTCCACCAGAGATGTGTTGCGAGGAATGTGTTTTTGAGAACCAATGGAATCGCTTCATTGACGTGACCTCGGTCAGTGCAGAGATTCTATTGGATCTTAAAAACACATTCCTCGCAACACATGTCTGGTGGAAACCCAGCCTTACCGGCAGAAATGCTTTTCCACTATGACATCATGACTTTCTCCCCGAGTCACTGATATGTCGCCGTAAAGGTATGGTCAAGAGTGAATCGATACCTATAATATAGGGTTCCGTAATCATTTATTCGATTGAAGTATAAAATTCCCACTTTTACAAACGAGGACAAAGTTATTTAAATGAAAAGTTATAAACCACAGCATCTACTTTTAAAAACAACAATTTTCTAGTTTTGTATTACTATTATTATTAATCTATAATTAATTAATTTCTATCACCCTGATCTTCAGAGTAGCTCTTAAACTAAGCCTAAAGTTAAGTTGTGAAAAAATAAACGGCCTAAAGTCGAAACCATGAATGGGATTCGAATAAACTCCCTCATTCCTATCTTCCACATGAGCAGCTCTGGAACTCTAAAACTAGCCTAAACAATGTCTAAAACTAGCTTTAACAATAGTCTGAAGTTAAAAAAAGCCTATAGTTGTAACTTGTAACTACGAATGGAATTCGAAAAAACCTTTCTCTCATCCTAATCTTCCCAACAGCTCTGAAAGTCTGAACCTACCCTGAAAATATCTCTGACACTAGCCGAAACAATAGCCTGAAGTTAAAAAAGGCTCAAGTCGTAACCATGAATGGATTTCAAAAAAAAAAACAAAAAACAAATGACGTCAAAGCTAGTCACTAGACCAGTGCGTGACTAGACGAAACCAGCTCCTGTTACATTTTTGTCTAAACCTTGGGGTTTTCTCGACGACAAAACAATGGTACGCATCGCTGCGTTGGCTGTATACAAAATCCGCGTGTACATCCATTCTACTCATTCATTTAAATTTTTTATTGGAAGGTTTAGATCTACTTTAAATAGTGAATACCATAAGGAGCTTTTCTACACTTCTAGACACCGTGCATTTACCTACATAATCTGCCTTTTATATACCACAGGATCTTAGGAAGCTGACAATCAAATAAACCTAGCGCTAAAAGTATATTATTAAAACTAAAGTATAAGACGTATATTATAGTATTTAAGACATCAGTTGCTAACAACTCAATAATATCACGAATCAAGAACTGATAAGCCAAATTTGGTAAAGAACAAGTTTACCGTTCGGCTAAACTCTGGTTTTCCCACGTCTGAAGATCTGAAAAGATTAGGACGTGAATCCGAACAATGAACAACTTTGACAGATGAAAAGAAACATGAACTGACTCACCTATTCTTATATTGAATCAGTGACAAAATTTAATAGGATTTAAAATTGTTATCCTTACGAGTATTTACGTAATATTTTAATTAGCTCCCTGTTTGCACAATTACACTCAAAATATTATAAGTAGTCTTATGTAGGACTTTACTTCAGGTTTTTTGTTAGTCACATATTTCAAATCGTAGGTTGAGTTTAAGTCACATTACTTAATAAGATGAAAATAATTCGATTTTTAATCTTAACACACTATAATCACAAACAGTAACCAAACTAGTATCAAAACTCACTCGATCAGCTGTGGGGTTGTTGCGCTTTTGACGTTGCATCCATCTTGGATTATATCACTCTAGAGGTCAGAACTAAAGGTCACTCCACACACTATACCTCTGTATTTTACCCGACTTCCAAAAAGGATGAGGTAACATAACGTGTGACTCGCCAGTAGATCACCGAACTACTGAGCGCGGTGCGCGAACGTTGAATGGTAGACGTCATCAGGAAAATACGCGAGTCTGCATCAAGCGTCATAGCTCGTAAAAAAACTAATTTGTTAATGGAGTGGGCCGTATAATATCCGTTGTTAATTGTATCAAATACTACAGATACGCCCGCGGTTGTCTCTATAAAATATAATATTTAAAAATACATTATATTGACATCAATAAAAGAACGAAAAAACATTTCTTCGGGGGTTTTATGATAGGATGTAATGTATGCACTATAGCGCATTTCATTGGCTACCGTCATCCAATTAACCAATCAACAATGGTAAGGAATGGATAAACTTCTATCAAAAACCTCCAAAATCGGGTATTCCTATGTTTGTAGCTAGTAGAAAAACTGGTTTGTATGTTTTCTACGGACTTACAAAACTACGGATATTTTGATTTGGATGTAGGTTAGTAGAAGAAATCCGTCTCGCTTGCCCTCAATGATCATTATATTATAATACATAATTTACTATGTCATAGACTGACGTAATGTTTACGTCGGATTAGGGTTAAAAACGAGTGTCGAAAGAGTATAGCACATCGAATTTAACAAGTACTTCGGATCCGTTATAATATTAAAATACTCTGAGCACAGACTTTCAATTTCACTGCTACAAGCATGCCCATCATGATTCATGGCAATGTATTCTTGTAGTAGTGCAATCGATTTATCTTACTGTGTAGCCATCTGTACTGTAAGACTTATACTGTAATATTCTTAGGGCGAATTCCCATAATAGCTACACTCGTGCAACTTCCAGCTTAGTCGAATCGGGCCTTAGAATAATAAATAACGCGTTGCATAGGATAAGCTGAAAATACTCTATCAAGCATGGAGCCTTTTTTCTAGGAATACAAGTGTGTCTCTACAAAGTCAAGCAAGGCATTAAATAATATTCCTATTTAGACCATAATAAGTCACATTCTATACGTATCCCATGGCAGTGATTAGGCATAAAAAAAACCTTTTCTACTCTGTGGCTAATAAATACAAAATCCGCTGGCGGATTAAGAAGACCTTATGGGAAACCAAAGGTTTTCACGCTCAACTAGTAATATTCCATTACTAATAACTAGTAGTAATGAATTTTAATCGCCAGGGAATTACGATTGTTAACATGATTGTGCTCATTTGAATGCATCTATGAATAACAATAGTTCTATTGCTAGGAATCGCTTTTATGTTGACGAATGGTTATTTAAATTTTGTTACCCACTACCAATATATTAGTGTATTTGTTTCGTCTTTATAAACAGCTGAACCATGATTTTCAATATGGAAATACTTTAAATCTGAACATGAATGGAATGACAATATAGCGTATTGCTCGTACCAAAAATGCTAGTTTGTAGTATGATAAACTTGGGCCTTTTCCAACCCTTTTAGTAAATATTCCTTATTCAATATAATGTGTTTGAACTTTGTAAACGACAACAAATAATTACTACATAATATACCAGACTAGATAACTTAGAACAATGACTAGATAACTTAGAACAATGAAAACTTGAGTAGCACAAGAAGTCTACTTTTTGCCACTTCTCAGTTGAACCGAAAGCGGATATTGACCGGATTCGCGGCTCATTCCCGGTCTTCCGGTCCGGTCGCAAAAACCCCGGTCATTCATTCATCGTTCACCTGCAGTTCATTCATTCATAGTCTAATTATAGCTCTTGTGACCAGCGTGGGAAAAACGGTGATATAATTGTTTACTTTAAAAGCAACCTGCCAATATCGCCTCTAACGGCTGATTGAATAGAGCGATATTGGCTTGAACGATTTTTGTATACAACAAGTATTAACCAGTGTACGACTGATGCTTGGAAAGAAACTGTGTTAGACCAATATAGCTTTTATATCCCCTCAATCCCGATAAGGCCCACTTGGGCCGCGCCATTTGTACAGCGCCATTCCGTCAACTACCATAAGGCCCAAGTGGGCCGCGCTCTTTCATTCGATTAAGTAACGTATTTCGCCGACTTAGAGATTACTTTTGTATGAAGAAGTTTGGTTACTTACGATCTATGATACATTGGCAACATTCTCAATGAAAAAAATATATGTTACTCTATGGGCGAACATCTGATTTCAGTCTATTGAAAATCGTGTTTGCGGCGCGCGTGTTGTGACTGTTTTTTGTGTGTTATTTATTATATTCACGAATGTAAGTTATGTTTTGTATTTTAAATACGTTCTTTTCCTAATTATAAATATTTTTAGATAATCATTTGAAAGAAATACATCGTAATAACTTCTAGGTTACACTCGAAAAGTTGGTTTCTATATAAGTGATTTGGACGCGATATTTGTAAAAAAAATGACGTAAAAAGCTTATAGAAGTAAAGATAACTAGTGTAGAATACGATTTATTACATATCGATATCGTACAATATCAAATTGTTGAACAATATATCACACTGGCCGGCAGGAAACCGGTTTACATTTGACAATGTTCGAGGGCTTTCTGCCGGCCGCGGCCATTTTGAACTTTATTTGTATAGCACTAAGGTCGAAGTTTGCTTGTGGATCATTTTTTTATTACGGCGGAGTGTCCCATTTCAAGTACTTTGTTTTTATACATCTCAACTTCTTTCTTCTAATTGTTTACATAATCAGTTAGTATAAACCTTTGTAAGTGGGATAATAATAAAGAATTCATTTATTTCTTGTGAAACCGTCAACGATATAGTTTCCTAAGTTTATACTTGTGAAACGAATATTAAATCAGACTAAATACTATATTATGATGGCTTGATAGATAGGAAATTTATTAGCTATTATTAAATTCTTAACAAAAACATAAAATATAGTTAGGTTGTAAAGTAATAATATTATTTGTACAAAGAGGGTAGGCCGGGCGCCATTTTGTTTTGGCGCAGGTCTTGCCAAGATTTTTGCCTAGATTTTTCTCAGGATCCAGGGGATATTATTCATCACAAATGTGATAATTGATTGTTTGATTATTGTTTACAGCACGTGTTGGATGCTGTACTTCTGACGTTATTAGAAAAAATGTGCTACGCTAAAATAAGCTCTAATTCTTTTACTGTTAGCTTGACTGTACAATGTATTATTGAAAAATGTTGAAAAGTTTTTCTCAGAGTTTGGTTTGTATGTAACATGTATGACTACGTAATTCTTTTTCCAACAAATTTTGTTTAGCGCGTTTCATTGTATGGCGAATAGCGATTAATGATAAATTGACAAATATTGAAGAACGAGAAATATTGCTGATCTCATAAAATAAAGGTAGAGATAAATTTGTAAAGATAGAGTAATAACATAATATTATAATATAATTTTCTTAAAAACACCTGTTTTGTTCACTTTGGTGTATGACACTTGATTTCGAGGGAAAAAACAAACAAACCATAGATGCTCTATTTCATGATTTCATGTACCTATGCTGTATTTCATGTACCTATGCTGTATTTCATGAACCTATGCTGTATTTTATGTACCTATGCTGTAGTTCATGAACCTATGCTGTATTTCAAGAACTTAAGCTGTATTTCATGAACCTATGCTGTATTTCAAGAACTTATGCTGTATTTTATGTATCTATGCTGTATTTCATGAACCTATGCTGTATTTTATGTACCTATGCTGTATTTCATGAACCTATGCTGTATTTCAAGAACTTAAGCTGGATTTCATGTATCTATGCTGTATTTCATGAACCTATGCTCTAGTTCATGAACCTATGCTGTATTTCAAGAACTTAAGCTGTATTTCATGAACCTATGCTGTATTTCAAGAACTTATGCTGTATTTTATGTATCTATGCTGTATTTCATGAACCTATGCTGTATTTTATGTACCTATGCTGTATTTCATGAAACTATGCTGTATTTCAAGAACTTAAGCTGTATTTCATGTATCTATGCTGTATTTCATGAACCTATGCTGTATTTTATGTACCTATGCTGTATTTCATGAACCTATGCTGGATTTCAAGAACTTATGCTGTATTTCATGTATCTATGCTGTATTTCATGAACATATGCTGTATTTTATGTACCTATGCTGTATTTCATGAACCTATGCTGGATTTCAAGAACTTATGCTGTATTTTATGTATCTATGCTATATTTCATGTACCTATGCATGAAATATAGCATAGATACATAAAAAAAATAGATAAAAATATCATGAACCTATGCTGTATTTTATGTACCTATGTTGTATTTTATGTGCCTATGCTGTAGTTCATGAACCTATGCTGGATTTCATGTACCTATGCTGTATTATGTACCTCATATACATTATGCAACTGCACCAAGTATTTTTACTTTTTACCTAGCACATTTCTCTACTTGCAGTAGCTGGCATTAGTCATGTTTTTTTTTCTTTTTATTAGAACGGAGAATTAATTTCTCAATACATATACAGTTGACATTCCACTCTAACATTCTTGTATGAGCTGTCATAATATGACATATAGGAAGCATAACTTAAATAACTTATTAAGTACGTTCACTTATTTTAATAAAACCTGTATATGATTATGAATAATAATGCGTTACACAATATTATATTAATTTTGCTAATTATGCTTAAGGCGAGGCCACTTCGAAAAGACTGATTTTTAAGCTTCCAATCTGAAGAAATTATGTGGAATTCTCTTACACCAAAATTGATGTAGACTCAAAAAGGAACAAAGTAACAAAATAACCGAACAGAATATTGAAAAATAGCATGGTAATTCTGTAAAAAAATCTTGAATATCACCATAAAAATATACTTCAAATTCGAACATTCGGGAGGGAGATTATATCTTTGAATGAAGCGACTCATATAATAATGATCGAACTTCACTTGGTAAGTTCGTTTGATCATTTATTATATTTCTTCGCTTCATTCTTCGATATATAATTAACCAGGTAGATTTTCAGAGTAACGAAAGAAAGTTTTTTTTTTTTTTACAAAATATAATATAGGTGTACATTATGAATAGTAATCATTAAATTCGAGAAAGAATTTAATATAATGCCCATAAATAATAATAATAGTCAGTAGAAACAAAACTTAAGAGACCTCTATGGTTTATATGATTTTTTTTACAAAAAGGATAGCTTTTTTATAGTTCTAACAAAATAACTGAATAGTTTTTTAATAAATGATTCGGTCATTAAAAAAATAAAGAACGCGGCAAGCGTCGTAACCGCCACTGTACAAGGCGCGCTGATATGAATATTATTTTAATGTTCTTAGCGTCGATATTCGTACTGACAGACATCGACCTGCTAATTTTAGGGACATCCTTGCCTTAATTATGGTAAGATGTTATAATTTTATGATAATATTATTGTTCCTGAATAGATAAAGAATTTCATAAAATTTTATTGATCACGTGATTTTTATAACATTAAAATAATTTAACTTGACTAGAAACGAATATAAAAAGTATTATATTTATATGCAACATTTTTTAACTGAACAAAAACACTTTCATATAAAAGACATCAACGTGCGCAAAGTAGCAACATAATAATAAGTTACAAGTTAATAACTTTTAAAGTGTTCCATTCTTTTAAAATATTATAAAATAACGGGGAAAACGAGCAGATGGGTCACCTGATGGGAAGAAGCTACCGTCGCCTATGGACACTCGCAACATTAGAAGAGCTGCAGGTGCGTTGCCGGCCTTTTAAGAGGGAATACGCTCTCTTCTTGAAGGTTTGCGGATCGTATTGGTCGGGAAATACTGCTGGTGACAGTTCATTCCAGAGTTTTACTTCTATATACATTCTTTATTTCTATTTTTGAATGGTCCTTTACTTTAACCAACAAGAAAAAAAGTGTGCGGCAGAAAGTTTATAGTGCGCGGCAGAAAGTGTGCCCATTCATTTTATAAAATGTTCCAAGATACAAATACTTCGAGATCCAAAAGCAAAAAAGATGTTACTATGGTTAATTTTTGCTCAACTTGGCAACTTCACTACCGTGCCCCCGTGGTGTTCTATGTATAGTACTATTTATGAATGAATACCATTGCATAATCCTTGTTATAGCCCCAGTCGGCTCACGTAGACGAGAGCCTTGCCCGCATTATTATTATTACTCAGAATAAAGCCTTAGCGAATAATAATACTGACAGCAATCATTTATACGTGGGAGAGCCATGCTTCGGCACGAATGGGCCGGCTCGACCGGAGAAATACCACGTTCTCACAGAAAACCGGCGTGAAACAGCGCTTGCGCTGTGTTTCGCCGAGTGAGTGAGTTTACCGGAGGCCCAATCTCCTACCCTATTCCCTTCCCTTCCCTCCCCTACTCCCTTCTCTTCCCATCCCTACCCTCCCCTATTACCCTATTCCCTCTTAAAAGGCCGGCAACGCACCTGCAGCTCTTCTGATGCTGCGAGTGTCCATGGGCGACGGAAGTTGCTTTCCATCAGGTGACCCGTTTGCTCGTTTGCCCCCTTATTTCATAAAAAAAAAATCACCTTTAAATATTTATACATCGAATACCTACAGTATACAGGCTGTAACAATATTAAGTGATATTATTACTTGAGAGCAGTACTAAAAAAAATTTCTCGACCCGCCACCCTTTACTTTTTATCATATTGTATACAATATATTATGCTTATGAATATAATAGTATATTTTTTTAGAATTCTCCTATTCTTGATCTAAATTGCTTTTTTTATTAAATAATATAGTTCTCTTGGCTTATAAAATCGGTTTAGCGGTTTGGGTGTGAAGAGGTAATAGACAGACAGACACACTTTCGCATTTATATTAAACTAGCTGTTGCCCGCGACTCCGTGCGCGTGGACTTCAGTTTAAAGCGCGCGGTGCTTCCCGTTTCCGTGGGGATGCCGGGATAAAATGTACATTGATTACTCTACATTGCTGCAAAATCTCACGATAGATTTACTTCCGCGGTACGCATATTTTATTGTTTCAAAACAAAGTTATGTCAAATTTCAAAGCTTCGTAAAACCTTTACGAATTTTTCGAACTAACTCAACTTCAACAAACTTACGCATAAACAACTCTTTTTTTTCCAATTAAAAAGTAGCCTATGTCCTTTTTTAGGCTCTAGACTGTGTACAAAATTTCATTACAATCGGTTCAGTAGTTTTGGCGTGAAATCGAGACAGACAGTCAGAGATACTTTCACATTTATAATATTAGTATGGATTAGTGTGAATTATCTTTAGGTATTTCGCTGATGCTTATAGACCCGAGCACGGTTCAACTCCACTATCACTAACATTTGATAACAAAAATTCCAACGAAATATATATACAAAATATACAACAATGTTGTAAAATATTTTTGATTGTATTTCACACTGATCTTAAGGGGCCTTCACAATTTACGAGAGGTTTTTTTTTTTAATTCTTTATTTTATAAAGGCCATACATCATTAAGATTAAGCCGGCCTTAACAAAAATTTAACAAAATTAGACGACATACATAATATTATTATCTAATTCCCTTAAAAATAGGGAATGTATAACAAAACTTATTAACCTATCACTATGTTCAGCTTTGAAATTCGAACTTACAATATTATGTATAAAAAAAAACTAATTCGCAACATTTGGTGTCCACAATAAATTCGTTTCTGAGGGATTCGTTCCTATCACATTCCAAAAGAACATGATATAAATCTTCATAAAGATCACATACTACACAATTTGGGCTGGAATTTTTGCCTATCAAAAAAAGAAAATTATTGAGAGGAATGTGATTGGATCGAATTCTAAAACAAACTGAGAGATCTCTTTTATTAAGATTGACATTAGAAAACAAGGGTTTTTGGGAGGTTCTAACTATGGTTCTATACCAAATGCCAGAAGTTAATGACTTTTAAGAGAGGTATTTAAAGGACAGACAAATCTCGCCAAATCTCATGTGGCGGAGAGAGGGGGCGAGACGAATAGGTTTTCAAATAACGGTACTACGTCATACTTTTTGTAGGTTAATTATTATCGGGCACAATTGGAGTTTCATATAATTCGGATCGGCTTTTTGTATGACGCTGCACTATTGCAATCAGTATGTTTTACTTTTCCACAAAAAATTGGTCACCGATATTAATAGACGTGGACAATGTCATGACACTGGTGTTCATGTATGCAATTTCTAAATTTGTATTGAATTGACAGACTTGCACAACGTCTCGCGCAATTGAAGTCTGTCAAATCCATACAAATTTAGAAATGGATCTACGCGTCGCGTTGCGATCTGAATTGACCCTAAAGGCGCCGGTTGGCAGCGGGCGACATGAAGTAACCGCAGACGACGTGTCGCAGCGACACTACTGGTTTGTATGTATTTCTATGAAATAGCCTCCGCAGCTAGCGACACGAAGCTAGCGACACTTAATCATAGAAATACGTAGAAACCAGTAGTGTCGCGACAACACGTCGTCTGCTCCAACTTCATGTAGCCGGCTTCCAACTTGTACCTTTAGAGTGTATTCCCCTAACCCACATAGGTTATCTTTCCTTCAAAAATGCAGGGTTACAACAAAGAAGAACCTGCCTTCACCACTGGTATATAGGCTACTCTGCTTTCACCACTGTTATATAGGCTACTTTATTAAAAATGTAGAGTAACAAATAAACGCGAACTACGTATTTTTATATCGGCAACGTATTCCGGATTTATCGTCACATTATCGCGGGTACAAAGTGCATGTGATTAGATAACAGACGTCTTGACATTGCGTTTTGTTATTACTTATTACAATAATATCCATCCATACTAATATTATAAATGCGAAAGTGTGTCTGTCTGTCTGTTACCTCTTCATGCCCGAACCGCTGAATCGATTTTACTGAAATTTGGTATGGAGATACTTTGAGTCCCGGGAAAGGACATAGGATACTTTTTATCCCGGAAAATGTACGTTTCTCACGCGATAAATGAATTTTGGCGCAACGGAGTCGCGGGCGTCATCTAGTAATTATATACAATATGCGAAATTGTGTCTGATCGTATGTTTTTACACTTAAGCCGCAGCATTGGTTATAAAGTTTGAAGTAATCTTTAGTCCCGAGTAAGAACAAAGGTTATAATAATTTCCTGGAGAAATGTGCGGTCCTCGCACGATTTACAATCATACGAAGTAAGATGTCTTTTGTATTCAGTTTTCAGTTAGTGATCAGCGCAATATTAAGAGTCGGTAGCCATTTTTATTATTTTATTTCGCCTCAGCCAACTTAACCTAAACTTGTCAAAATGCATAAGTCAATCATTGTTGGAAATTTTAATTTAACCTTTTTACCCTTATGCAATATACTAGTGATATTGTATATTATTATTATTGTTATGATTATAGTATACAGTTCAGTATAATAATATTATGTTGCTATATAATTTGATTGGGTTATGTCGATCCTGGCCGACAAATTATGACTAATATTGACCTAACATAACCCGACCTATGTCCTGCCTATGAATTATTTTATCTGACGCATAGTACTTATTGTTAACTGTTCTGCATTGAATGGAAATTATTATAGATTACTACTTGTTTCACAACAATCATAATTAAAATAACGAAAAGAATATCAGCTATCGAGAGAGGAGTAAATTGTTTATTCAAAGTCAGCTGAAAAACTTTTAATAAATTCCTTTTTTTTTCTTAGTAAAATATTAGACTTTTTAGTACAAGATAACTACATCTAAACTACATTATGAGTCTGTATGTCAGTTCGACGATATGAGCGTGAGGTAACAACCTCACGCTCATATCGTCGAACTGACTTGGATAAATTTTTGTATGGCGATACTTACGCCCCAATAAAAATTTAAGTATTTAAAAATTAAAGAATTGTTTTCTTTGCGAAAAATATACGGTTTCCGCGTATTAAGCGAATTGCTTTGAATTAACTGAGTCAAGCTAGAAATATCTCGTATAATATAAATAATCCAAGCGTTGAAAACATACAATCATATAAATTCTCAATTCGTAGCACAAAATGTTCGTAGGTGCTTAAGCCCCGATCTGCGATTAGAACCGGTCCCCAAGGTCTCAGGTTTTCCCGCCACAAAATGGCGGATTATATAAGCCGAGAAGCCTCATTGTCGGCTCCTCCACTATCGACTCTACCCCACCGCAATAAGGTCCATAAAATAAGTAACGAGCTTGTTGCTAAACGAGAACGAGACGACGTAATTTCAACTTTAAAAGCGCGGATTAAGGTTTATTATACTATGTTTTATGCTCTCTTAACGACCTAACAACAAGATATAAATGCATATTTTATAAAACATTTAAATACGAGTTCTTTTTGGATTTATGTTTGATTTTAATTTATGGCACAAGTTTTAAAGGCTCGCTAAAATTGCCAAAGCTGTAATAATTATACAGAACTAATGAAGCGAAGGAGTATGCTTTAGTTTTTTTCCTTTACTAAAACAAACAAAAAATACTAATATTTTTTTCTTTTTGACAACTTATGACAGACGTTCCGTTTCCTTTATAACTTTGAGATGACTCAAAATATTAATATTCTCTTGTTTTTAATAGCTTCATGTTAATTATATTTAATGACAAAAATTACGCCCTAAAATGGCAACAAACAAGCCTGCAAATTAATAATTTTGCGTTGATGTTTTTCAACATTCAAAAGATCGTTACGGAAAGTTTTAATATTACATAATAATTTGTACTACATCTCAGAGAATAGCCTAAAGGCAGAGCTTTGGATAAAACATAACTTACTACTGGGAATGTTAGCAATATTTAACGAAAATAAGTCTCGTAGAAAGATCTTTTAAATCCATAGTAATCAAAAACCTACGAGACCAAGCAATGCTTGGACTAAAAGCATATTTCAAAAATGTGCAGTATCCCTGTGATATAACTAGATTGAAAGCCTGCTTTACACAAAATAGAATACTTTACCTAAATTAGAATTTATAATCAATTTAATTTTCTTTGTATAAAGAGATGTTGGCTGGGCAAACGAGAGCAAAAACCTGTACATAGCTAATACATAAGACAAAGGAATCATACAAGGTCATAATATAGTTTCCCTTTCACCGCGAAGCCTTAAGGGAAGGGATTGTACAAGGGCTTACAGTCACGAGAGCTTAAATTATTACTTGTATCTACATATACTAATAAATGTAGATACATGTAATTTACTAATACATTTTGTCTGGTTATTGGACAAAATTTCAGTTATTGGACAAGTTTTGATTAAGATTAGGTCAAATAGGTAATATTAAAAAGTTTTGTTTGTAATTTTTGTCCCACCAAAACTACTGCACCAATTTTGATCATTTTCAATTATTTTTTACAGTATTCTCATTGCATTTCAAATTATTGGTGGGCATTATATACATCCTGAAATTTTTATCTTGTAAACAATTCGAAAATATAACAATCTTCGATTTCATTTAAGGCCGTCCCCCGAGCAAACGACCTTAACCACACATTTAGCGCGTTGCCGAGATCGCACCAAAACCCTATTTTTTTTTTTACTTATCTTAGTTCAATATTGAAATTGTGTATCAAAATCAAAATATTTATTTCTAAATAGGTTAACAAAGTTAACACTTTTAGAACGTCGCGTCTACATGAGGCCTACCACCGGTTATCAATTGCCGTGTGTTTCAAATAAAAGTAATTTGTAAATACTAGGGAGATGCTGAAAGTACGCTTGAATTTTAATAAATTGGTATTACTTTGGAAGCTAATATCATGAGTATAATGAACAAAAATAGTAAATTAATAACGGTGAAAGAAATGTTAATATTATGCTGAAGATTATTGCTGTATTTTTATTATATTTTTGTAGTTTTCAAATTATGAGTTATAAAGCTCTAAAAAGCTATAAATTACGGCATCTCCGTATGGGGACGGCCTTAAATGAATAATGATGTTTTTATTTTGAGGCTCAATTAATTAGATACTCCTAGGGAAGCCGCTCATTTTTTATCGCAAAATCTCGAGAACGGCGGAACCGATTTGGATAATTTTAGTATTGAAATATTCGTGGAAGTCCAGAAAAGTTTTATATTGTAGTGAGTGATAAAACGTACTATTTTTTAATAAAATAAGGGGGCAAACAAGCAAACAGGTCACCTGATGGAAAGCAACTACCGTCGCCCATGGACACTCGCAACATCAGAAGAGGTGCAGATGCGTTGCCGACCTTTTAAGAGGGAATAAGAGGAGGCTATATACATATTATAGTAAATTTGTTGAAGCGATTGTATTATCTACGATTTCTAAACTAAGACACCTTGGGGTTTAAGACGAATGAGTCAGAGCAGCCCAAAGTTACCAACCATTATTTTCCTGTTTCGATCAACACTTTCGACACATGATTCAGCTGTTGCGAGATGTTTGGAGGCTGTTTCATTTCCACGAACTAATCTCTTTGGTTTTTTATTTATTATAAATCGGAAGAAATACGTCATTTCATTAAAAAGTTCATTTCAAAAGCCCATGGTAGTTCAAACGTCAGATTTACGGTTACCGTGGTATGGTCGGTACTACTTTTCCTTTATGTGACAACACCTACTTATTAAACATACGTCAAAGTATCGAAAAGTGGAAAATTATGTTCAAAAAGAAATTAACATTGTTGAATCTTGTTTTACCTGAATACACTCGTATGTTTATACTTTATAATGAACATAAAGATAACAGGTTTGATCAATTAAAAAAGTCTCGAAGATTCGATATGAAGTTTGTTTATGCATACTATTACTCTGTTTGTTACCTCTTCACGCCCAAACCGCTGAACCGATTTTGCTGAAATTTGGCATGGGTACTTTGAGTCCCGGGAAAGGATATAGGATACTCTTTATCCTGGAAATTTTTACGGTTTCCGCGCGATAAATGAATTTTCTCGGGCGTCATTTACTATTATTCTAAGTAGCAATGTTGCAGTTTTAATATTAGATAAAAAAAAGTTACAACGATAAGAAACGACTTTTAATCTTTAATTTTGATAAGTTGTCGCAATAAAAATAGAAATTATGTATTGGTTGTAATCTTGTGAACTTTGAATATTAACTTATGACTGTAATTACTCATTAGTATTTTGCTATTTTGATAATAATAATCATTTTTGGTGATAGGATTTGATAATAATTTGACCGACTTCTAAAGAGAAGGGGGTTCTATGTTCGACTGAGATTTTTTTTTAATCAATCTTAAGAAAAACTTGTAGTATACAAGTACGACATCTTCTGGTGACTTTCCTAACAAAGGTTCATACAGAAATAACGATGGCATACCGACTTATTTAATTAGACTGATCATTTAAATACTAATGCCCGTTGGCAACGTTTATCAACTGCCCCCTAACGTTGGATATAGCTTTTTTGAAATAATTTATAGCTCTAAAAAATTTTTGCCTTAAGGTACAAGTTAGAACCGAGCGACACGCGACAACTGCAGACGACGTGTCGTCACGACACTACTAGTTTCTATGTATTTCTATATGAAATACCCTCCGCAGCTAGCGACACGAAGCTCGCGACACTTATTCATAGAAATATATAACATAGAAACCAGTAGTGTCGCGACGACACACATGTAGCCGGCTTCCAAACTTGTACTTTTAGGGTCAATTCAGACCACAATTTGTATTCATTTGACAGACTTGCATGACGTCTCACGCAATTGAAGTCTGCCAAATCCATACAAATTTATAAAAGCATCTACAGGTCGCGTTGCGGTCTGATTTGACCTTTAATTGTTGCTACGGACTACGTTGGGCTTGCGTATATTATACCTATAAAATTACAAATTTGCCAGTTTAAAATGTTTAATCTAAAAAAGATTTAAAAATATCAATTAAAATTGAGTTTCTATATATATTATTTTTTATCTAAAACAATGTCGATTTAAAATCGATCTAATGAGTCAACATTTTTAAAATATTTCATTTAAAATAGATTTAAAAATATTTTAAATCGAGTTTCTATATATATTTATTTAAGAAAATGTCGATTTAAAATCGATCTAATGAGTCACATTGTCTGAGATCACGTAAGGCGAAAACAGAAGTTCGAACGTCCTCGACCTGAATAAAAACAAGTGAAATTCGCAGCACCATTTCCACTGACCGCTCTGTTACGAAACGTGCCGCAGAGAAACGGTACCCGATTCTCAAACCTCGAATCACGAATTTGCTTCGATCTTAGACTAAGGTTAGACTTCGATCTTAGACTAGTCAAATAGTGATCATTTTAAGAAAATATGCTTACAATATTTCAAATAAATGTTCTTTACTGATGGAGATCGATTGCTCTAATTACTAAAATACCTAATAAGTTAGTGCACGTACACGTTACACGTATACGTTTTTGAGCATGCATATGATTTTACAGCTAAAATATTTCTACAATATTTTAAATTAAGGAAGTAACTAAACCACAAACCACTAAAATATATTTTTGTTTTTGAAGCGAGTTTGTTTTCTTTTTTGTATCCTAAAAATATTATGTTTTAGTCTGAAATATGTTATTTTGTAGACATTGTCTCTAAATATAAAGATGTTTGTAAAAATCTTTATATTTAGAGACAATTTCTACATAATATATGTAAACACAGCGTATAACTATTTACAGTTGCACTGTCTTTATCTGTCATATGACTATTCTAATGTGCCAGACAAAACCAAGCAAACCTAGTAACTAGAGATGTGCCGACTAGTCGGTAAAGCTGACTATCCGGCCACTTTCGTAGTCGACGAATAGTCGGCAAAAAGCGCCGACTATCCGGCTTTTTATTATTTTACTATTATTGAAATTACATTTAAGAAAAACTTTGAATATTTCGAAATTAAAATATGAATTGTTTCTGAAATTACTTGCCCATAAAGAAATATCTATAAGATTTGTTAAATAAAATTTGTATCTTAAATATCAAACTGAACAACATAATATAGTAATTAGTAATATATTCTTTATTTTAAACATTTATAATTAAAAAATACGTGTGGCACTCGGGACTACCGCGGCCGGTAAAGCGCATAATTATTTTTTTTAATTTTGCATATTCGCATCGCAATCGGCTTGGCCGACGTCAGTCGGCCAAATAGTCGGCTTCTTTGCAAGCTAAGTCGGCTTTGTCGGCTAGTCGGCCAAAGTCATGATCGGAACATCTCTACTAGTAACTATAGTAGTTTATCACTTTATAATATTTTTATTACTCATGTAAAATGTCAACACTTTATGTTTTCATTTTAAAAAATAGTCCCGTCATATCTCTATCTGAGATAATTTCATAAAGTACAGATTACTCGCAATTACGTGAAGATGAGAAAAGTCCATGGGAAAATAGTTCTATATGGGTTAATAGAACATGGCTTGTGGTTATTTTTCTCCCAGGATAATAGGGTTGTTAATAGCGGGTTTACATTACATATTTCAATCCAGTTATCCATATCAGCGCTGGATGAAAATTATTCCAGGCCCTTTAGCCAAGACTTTTTCTTTATCGCAGCTTTATAGAATCGCCGATCGAAATGTATGGAATGGACAATATAAGCGTTCGTTAATATGACGTTGACGTTCGACTTGTCTAATGTCAATTTCATATTTTTTGATCGGAGATTCTATAAAGAAGCGATAAAGAAAACAGGTTCCAGTAGTAAATCCAGTCTAGCGCTGGGCTAGACTGGATTACTGGATTGGAATAATGTGAACCGGCCATTAAGTACATGCGGCAAATCGAGACATAAATCTTCATTTGATGTTAAAATTTGATTGAATTGCATTCTTTGTTGTTGAATACTTTTTAGAGTATAGTTAATATTTGGTATTGTATAGACTCCAAAACTGAAGTTATTTTGATGTGGTGCAAGTATTATATCACTAAGACGTACTTGAAATAAGTATACTGTCAAATCTTTGCCGCGGCCGCGTCGCCTAGTAAAAAATAAACTTTGTTCACCTACTATTTATGACTCACCCATCTATTTTTAAGGTTTAATTTCTTGCATTTTATTTTAATTGTACTATTAATAATTCGATTAACTTTATTTGTATAGTTAGCAAAAAATTAATTGCATAACAATTAAAAATTATAGGCATTGTCCACAACTAGTTTTTTAGACCTTCGCGCGACCTTCAGAGCTCTAGAGCACATTATACAAGTGGAGGTCTTGTTATGATTGCTACACAATATAAATGTATACAAGTACACCATATTCATATTAAACCACCAATCAATGGGGCATAGGCACGTTACTGTAATTCCATATAAAGTTCAATAGCAAAGCAATGCAGTATCACGTCGCTTAGTAAAAGTTATTTGCATGATGAGCGAGTTTGTTTTAAAGTAAATCCCTGAGTTACTCTACTGTATAATATTCACATTTCGGCAGTCACAAGCGCAAAAAAGCTTTACACAAACAGTTGACCAAAAGTTTTTATCTGAAGTGACTGAGAGCTTTTTAATTAAGTGCGTAGTTTACTGACAGTGGTTTTGATAAGCAAACATTCTTTGTTCTTTATGACTACTGTGACTTTTTGAAAATGCGTAGAGCCTTGAAGTCTTTTTTTTTTAATTCTATGTAAATGTGAATGATCTTAATGTGTAAACAAAGATAAAAAGAGAGGAGAACAACAAAAAACTAACTGTAGTTCTCTCTATGATAAAAATATTATGACATTTTTATTGTTTGACTTTTTAATTGGCCCAGTTTTTTTCGGGGCTAGAACACGTCAGTCTGTGAAGGGTCCATATACACATATTCAAATCATTTATTTCAGACATACAATAGGTTTTGCATTGTCCATATATAATTAAAATTAAGTACTAATAGTAATTATTATTATATAATAAAATAAAAGTATGTGTGAGGAGAATCATATTTTTATTGGTATTATTTGCTTCACGAGTCTCCGTTTTGAAATAGCCGCCATGTTTTTCTGCAAATGAGCGTTGCGTGCTGAGATACCATTATACTGTGGCATTAGTTTGTTGTATATTCTCTTATCGCTTTCTCGTTACATTAATCTCTACTTTACAGTACTCTGTTATAAAACGCTATTTTATTTTTCTAGTCTTTTATATATCTCTACATTACAGTGGTATATTATATAGCTCTACTTTTTTCCTATAGTTTTTTAAATATCTCTACTATATTTTATATTACTCCATCTATTTTCTTTCATAATACTCTACTTTATACTCCATAGCGTTTCATCAGAATGTAAAAAACACGACCAAAATATAACATTGTAAAAATTGATATTTTTTTTCGGTGAGCCAACATTTAAATTGGTACATTATAAGCCAGTACTGCCTTACATAGAGATCATATTATATTAGTATATAGTATTGGAATGGATTTTAAGAAACTTTAAACTTTTCAATCTGCAAGAGCACATTTCATTTATTGACTGATGCAATTCCCTTATTATCTGTTTATTCTATGCTTATCATTTGAAAACATTTATAAGGAATATTTCATCAGAAACGCAGCCAATGATTAAAAGAGACTTTAAATGTAAGATTTTTTAATACGTCTTTTGTAATTTTAGTTATGAATGTTTTAATCGTCCCATAAAAAACAATGTTTACTAAAACTAGAGACAATTCAATGATAACATTTATCTGTAGCTTCGATTCCTAGAATTGAGTATAAATCAATACGTATTTTCCGTCCTGCTCTATCATTGGCGATAAGTATAGCTGTCTCATTCTTAATGATAAGATATCTGTTGTTTTAACTTTTTTACACTTACATCATTTTAAACTGATTAATGTCGTATTTATCTATGAATTATTACTGTACGTCAAGATCACGTGAATTATATCGTAGTATAATTTCTTTGTTGCCTGATTATGGGAAAATTGATAAAAATAGGTCGCAGAAAAATCACTTGAGTCAAATACCATTTGCGGGTATTTTTAGCCAATACCTTTGGACTTTTTTAGCCCAAATATAGACGCGAGTAATATAATGGACAATGGACATATTGGCATGACCAAGCAAAAAGCGCCAAACGTGCCTCACCCAAAATACTTTGGTAGTTTTGGAACCATTTGGATATTTCCTTCTTCTAAAAATATATTATTTGTTTTAAATATTTAAAGGATAATAGTGGTTAGAGGTGAAGATGCATTACAGAATTTTCCGATAAAAGGAAACGTTTTCAAAGAATGAGATAAATTCCAACTAATAAATAAAGAATGGTGAATGAACGATAATATAGAGACGAAGTAGTCCTTGGACTATTCAAAATGGAAATCAGTTGTGGCTGAAGTATAGTGCTTTTTCAAATATTTTCATATCATAAAGAAATGTTATATTAAATACAATATAGTATTTTCAAATCGAAAAAGAATGCTGTAAGAGATTAAGAATACAGTGACAGCAGAAATGTTGGACCAAATCGGTTCCATTCACAAAGTAAAAACGTTTTTATTATTTCCATTATTTTCAATCATCTGTCGCATTCGCTTTAATACACTTAAAAAAAACATTAGTATAAATATTTCTTTGGGCAAAAACGGTGTCTAGATCTTTAACCGCTCCTTGCGTGCCAAATCGCATCGATGTCAAAACTCCCATTTATTTACATCTAATAAAGCTATTACCAAGTAAGTCACAGTGCGACGATGCACCATGAATATTTACACTGAAAAGCTCCTTAAAAGCCCCCATGCGGCTTATATTATGAAAAACCGTGCACGTTCTATGCAAATACGAGTGAGCGAAACTAGAAAGTTGACGCGCACCTCTCTATAGTTAAGTAATTGTAAATAAACTCACCGCCTCCGAATCCTCGTGTAGATTCGATTCCCACAACATGTTTGTTTATTGTCACTCAAAAAATAATGTCTCTATTTTAGTGTAAGGATAAGTCCATCGCACGTTTATGTTTACAAAAGCATCCCGGGCGGAGGCGATATTCTGCGGCGCGTGTGCTGCCGTGGCGATTTCGACGTAGTATGCGCGGGCGCAGCTCCCGAGCTCGCACGAGGGGGCCCGAGCGCGGCCGAAGTTAGCCGAGTCGACCTACATAGAAACGTTCCGAGTGGTCGAGCGCTGCTTTTTTCTTGCATTTTCCGATGAAATGCTACCTGTCTTAGCGCAGACATAAAAACGAACTCGATTTCCTATATACTTTTTGTCTCGCATTCTTATATCGCTATAGTTTTCAGATCGAATAGTTGTAATTGAAGATTCTTTTGAAATTAATTGCAAATATAATACTTAGCGAGCAGACATTTCTGAAATAATGTGATTAGATGAAAAAAGTGTATACAATATTTTACAAATACAAGGTATTTATATAAACTGCAGATTAACCTGGTAGCTTAAAGATCGGAAAAACTCAAGGAAAAATATTTTTAATAGAGTAAAATCTATTTTTGTAGCATAGATGTGAGATGATAAGAGAAAACTCCCTCTCTTAAATGAGCCACATCGATATACGATTATTTTAGTAGCAAATTATCTCTTTAGCAAAAATATAATATATTCTATAGGTGGTCAAGAATTTAAAAATAAATTAGCTAAAGCAAAAAAACATACAATACACATTCACGTATATAACAGAAGCAGTATTTTTTGTTTATTATTATTTGTAAATTGATCTGTAATTTTTTTTCGATGGTTTTTTTGTTGTTTATTACTTTTCTGGGCAGCAACAGTGTATTTTTAAACCAACACCCAACCCGGCTTGTTTGATAACAGGTTAGCCTCAGAAGATATAATATACAAATGATATTAATTATAATAATATACGCAAAACACCAAACTAGATATATTTGGTTGTAGATTAGAGCCACGGCTTAGCTATACAGAGTGAAACAAAACAAAGTGATACAATTTTGAGGTGTGTGTAGTGTCCCTTGTGTAGAGTTCATTAAGCCTTCTTTTTTCTAAGGGAAATGCCTTAAAATGTTTAACGTACAATAATAATAAAAAAGTTATTGCTTCAGCGCCGTTAGGCGTTACGTTACATATTCCTTTCTTTTTTTTTTTTTTTTATAAATTTGGGGCCGTCTATGGGCTGTTCGCCCATATCCTTTTTTTGTTATTTTATTATTTAGATTTTTCGCACCAAGGATAATTGAAATAATATTATTAATTTTAATTAATTCTAGTCCATCACGCCATGGACTTTCTTTTTATATATATGTTACAGCCAAAGTAATAAATCTAGCCATTATATATATAATCTAGCCATTATTTATAATGTCTGCTCAATTTAGATAAAGTGATAATTGACACAGAATTAATCACTTTAACTAGCAATTTTATATAATATCTTCAAAGACTTGGATAATGTAATAAAACAAGTAGGTAAAGATTATAAAATTATATTTTAATTTGCCTTAAGCATACCTAACTACATGTGTAGCAACATTATACTGTTATTTGAAATGTAACAATTATAAAGTTTATTTTAAGAATTAAAACTAGCTAAAAGCCGAGCTCGCGTCGTCACACCTTGACGACTGATGATAACACATCTGCATATAAACAAAAATTACTATGTTAAAGGAGAAATTAATAGGCGTGATAGTTTTTCCGTAAAGTGTACCACAAAATGTAAAGGTTGTAGGATATACTATTGTATTGTATTGTTGTATGGGAGCCCCCCTTAAATATTAATTTTATTTTGTTTTTAGTATTTGTTGTTAAAGCGGCAGCAGAAATACCCAATCTGTAAAAAATTCAGAAGTCTAGCTATAGCGGTTCTTGAGATACAGCCTGGAGACAAACAGACAGACAGGCAGACGGATGGACGGACGGACAGACAGACGGACAGACATCGAAGTCTCAGTAATCCCGTTTTTACCCTTTGGGTACGGAACCCCAAAAACACAGCGATCAATATAAGTATTTGGAATCATTCTAAAGAATAATAAAATATTAAAAATTAACTGACATTAAATAAATGGGTCATAATTATTATTTATTCTTACAAGTAAGGAGGGTAATAAGTCGGATATACCGTATTTATTACTTTGGCTAACTTTGACCAGCTATTATTAAAAATATCCGAATAAAGTGATTAATTTATCACATTGTCTACTCAATTTTGGTATTATATATAATGACCAGTCATTATGTATAATAGCTATTTAATCACTATGACTGTAACATATATAATAGAATAGATTATTATAGATTATTAGAATAGATTATATATATATATATATATATATATATATATATATATATATATATATATATATATATATATATATATATATATATATATATATATATATATATATATATATATATATATATATATATATATTGTTTTATAAATTACATAATTATAATATTAATGTTTTGAACGGTGTGGTCCCAGTGTGGCGGCCAGCAGATCCGACATTTTTCGATTTCCTTAGATTTTATGCTGCTCATTGTGACATTGGCTTGGTGGAGAGGGGTCACTCAAGCTGGGTGGAGTTTCTAGGGTGTTAAAGAGATATCGTTCTGTGTCGAATCTACCAGATGCCATATTCGATTAAACATAATTAGATACATATTCCTTTACATACAACTTTTTATAAAGTACTCATACACACCCTTAAAGTATTATCACTTAGTTTTGTACAGCCTGTAACAGCCTGTATAGGTCGAGCGCTTGGAATCCCGCCACAAAGTGAATTTTAGCTCCTTCGTGTTGAGAGTCCCGACGCATCATCTACCGACCTTCGAGAAGGAGGAGTTCTGGCCGATTGGAGTCGTCTACAGGAGGTTCCGAGGACGACTTCCGAACACGTCGCGCCCCACGTCGCAGACAATACATGTTTAGTGTTAGTGATAGTTTTAGTGTAATTGTATGTATGTTAGTCTATAAGGTATTATAGTCTATAAGGTAATATGGGCCAAGATGCCTGAATTAAATAAATAAATAAAATTAAAATAAAACTATTTATATATCGCAGTTTGGTTGTAAAGTTACAAGATATACAAAAATATATATGTTCTTTGGGTGTGTGAAATATTATTAGACACTATATCATTATGATTTTAGAAGAAATAAAAACCATTTCATCGGCCTTATGTAACTACTTCTTGGTCTTGGTACGGATACTTGGCTTAGATAAAATATCAATCATCCTGATTCCACTAATTTAATGCAACATTAATTGAAATTTTAACGAATCAAAACGCGTATGACGTTAGTTCGAAATTTCACAAGAACACTATTTGTATTTTGACGTGAAACAGAATAGATCTAATAATTGATGAAGCCGCATTTGTGTAGCATTAAGGCAAAACAATCAGGGTATAGTTTTTGTCATTTAGAACGATTCAGACGGAAAAAAAAGACAAAATCAAGTCTCGATGAAATTAATGTGGTGCTGATATTTATAACAGGTCTAGTAGGTTGCTTTGGGAGTCTGATCTTAAATCATTTAGGAAAAATACACTTACCAGTTACTGCAGATAGATCAAGACTACATAAATTTTATACTGCTTCTTTTCCATATTAAAATGGAAGTTGTTTTCTTGTCTTAAGAGGCTACGTGACAGCCAGCATGTGCAGCAAATTAATTTATACACTTCAATTCTTTATTTTTTTAAATTAACATTAAGATACTAAACAAGAAATGTACGGAAAAAGTCAAGAAACTAGTTTTTGTACTGTTTATATTTTTTCTGTTTCTTACTAGATATTGCCACAACTCTGTTAGGGTGAAATAAATTTCTCTCATCTCATAGGAAATGTATATTTTTATGCGATAAAACTTATCATAATATTATGTCCTTATCCCGGCCTTAAAGTAGATATTTCAGATACTTAGAGCGCAATTTATTGGCCCATACATTTGGCAATTCATTAAAAAGTGTGCTATAGCTTACATACTTTAATTAAACTATAGCGTACATTATTGTCATATAACCCAAAAAAATATGGCAAAGTAAAGATACTTACCGTGCTAAATATCTGCTGTTAAATAGGTCTTATGAAAAACAGGTATATTTAAGTTACAAACATAGTCATTTTAAATGCGAATAACGAGAACAAGTATCTAATATTACCAACACCTTTCACTGAGTGTGGTAACCACGACCTTCAATTTCATAACTTTCCTCCTTCACCACTTTTGGGGATTCCCAGATTTTGCAACTGACTAGGGCTGTACAAAGTAGCCGCTAAAGTCGGCTTTAATATAGTCAGCTATGTTATTAATTGTCTAGTTAACCCATTAGGTAAGGCTCAGTCGATACAACTGGTAAACTTACTATTAAAATCAAAATATTTATTTCTAAATAGGTTAACAAAGTTAACACTTTTAGAATATCTACATGAGGCCTACCACCGGTTCGGGAACTGACCCGGCGAGAAGAACCGGCGTATGAAACTCGCACGGGGCCACCTTTTACCAAAAGGATAGAAAAAAATTTCTTTAAAAAAACAGAAATTACAATAATAGCTTAAACTAATTTACACTAAATATCTAAAAATGTGATACATTTATATAGAAGCGGCCTATGGTCTGTCAGCTTATTTTTCCCAAGGTGTGCTATCATTGAGAAAATCAGTTACCTTATAATGCCCTAGCACACAAAAGTTATTTAACAACTTTTTTAAATTTATTAATTGAGAGATTTTGGACGTTTTATGGGATTTTATTGGATAAGCGTATGTATACATTGACCTTTGAAAGATTTGCTTACTTTGCTAAGTCCTGTTATTGGTCTGCGCCCAGCCGCGTCACGGGGTGCGTGTGCGTCAATGACCGCGCATCGCAAAAATGTCGAATTCGCAATTACTGAAATGTTCTAGTTGTAATCTAGTGATATCGGAAGTTCTGTCCTTTATACAGAACAAAATTGACGTAATGGACGAGGAAAGCTTAATACGAATATGCGAAAGTGCATTTAGTGACAGTGAAATTGAAGTGGCAAAGTCGTTACTCTTCGAATCTTTGAGTAAAAAGATAACTACTCGGAAGCGCGTTGGCAAGTCTCAAAGAAATTTGGATGATATTATATCACTTCTTAAGGCAACAGATCCAGAATTATTGCCTGTATTCGTGGCGAAAGATCTTGAAAAGTTACCACCGGTTACATTTGACCACATTGATATAACGAGCATGCTAAAAAGATTGTTGCTTTTTGAAAAATCTTTAGACGATATCAAGCGTAACTACGTGCATAAAAATGATCTTGAGGACAGATTAATGGAGTACACAAGGCTAGAAGAACATTTTAACATAAATAAAAAGCGTGGTGGAGCCTATTTGTTCAACAGCGGGCCACAAGCATTATCTGAAATCTGCCATGATGAGTGTGAAAAAACGAACTTCGTAAATACAGAGGTATCGAGTTATTTGCCTATTCAAACTTGTGCAAGCGAGATAGCATCACCTGTTATTATAGAAACCGTGCGATGTGAAAACGAGATAAAGCAACCGGCGCGGAAGGAACAATCAGCTGTTGCGCTTGCGCATGACTCGCCTGTGAATAAAAGCTATGTGGAAGTAACGAAATCAGGTTTAAAACGGAAAAATTTAAGTGAGAAAAATAATAATAGTGAAAACGAATGGAAAACTGTGCGTTATAAGAATCAAAAGAGAAAAATTGTAAGTAAAATAGGAAATGCATGCATAGATCAAAATTCAAACAATTTTAAGGCCGCGGATACAAAAGTGCCCGTGTTTATATCAAATGTGCATAGTGAAGTATCGGAGCAGGATATAGCTGAGTACGTGCATCGCAAAACAGGTGAGTCAGTTACAGTTGTTCAAATTAAAATGAAAAATCCGAAAAGTTATAATGCTTTCAAAATTTTTGTAAATAAACATAAATTAAGCACGTATCTTGAAAATCATTTGTGGCCCGCTGGAGTAACTTTTCGGCGTTTTATAAATTTCAAGTCGAGGCAAACACCAACATAAATCAGTAATGGATAATAACACTAAACTAATTAGTTTCAATTGCAAATCAATTAAAAGATCGATTGAGGGAATTAAGGATCTGTGTGGCATGGCAGACATAATAGCTTTACAAGAAACCTGGTTATTGCCACATGATCTACCTTTGTTAAACACAATAAACATAGATTTTGGAAGTACTGGTACATCAGCTGTTAACACTGGAGAGGTGCTGCTCACTGGGAGACCTTATGGCGGTGTGGCTTTATTGTGGCGTAAAAATGTGTTCGATTCCGTGTCTGTGATTGCCTGTGATAATGTGCGTATATGTGCCATAAAAGTCAATGTACAATCTAGGCAATTTGTCGTGTTCAGTGTTTATATGCCAACTAATTCGCTCGAAAACTTACCGGAATTTTGTTCCTGTCTGGCTGCCATTCGTTCGATTATAGATTCGGAGGAAAGTCTTGGTATTGAGACTTTCTATATATTAGGAGACTTTAATGCACATCCTAACGAACTGTTTTATAAAGAATTGAGTGACTTTTGTAGTGAACACTTATGGTCTTGTGTTGATACCGACATGTGTCACAAGGATACATATACCTACACTAGCGATATTTATGGATGCAATAGGTGGTTGGACCATTGTGTTGTCACTCAATCGGCCCAAAAGACTGTTATTCATGTAGGAGTATATTATGACGTTTATTGGTCTGACCACTATCCGTTAATTGTTACTTGTAATATACAAAAAATTAAATGTAAAGTTTCGATTTGTACAGGATTAAATCAAAACAAATGTAATCGTGTATTATGGGGTGAAAGATCCTCTTCACAAATAAAAGAGTATCAAAATCTCTGTAACTCTAAACTTAGATTAATAGATTTTCCATCGGAGTTTTCCGTATGTTGTGATAATTTTTGCAATGATAAGAAACATATGTCAGTTTTAGATGTTATGTACAATGATATTATTAACACATTATCACAATCCGCTATAAAAACATTTCGAAAGAAATGTAAAAGAAAAGGAGGTCATATTATGGGATGGAATGAGTATGTGTCGGTGCCTCATCGTGAGGCTAGGCTTGCATTTCAAAATTGGATCTTGGCTGGACGACCGTCACAAGGTCATTTGTATAACAAAATGTCGAATGCTAAAAAACATTTTAAATCTAAGTTAAAATGGTGCCAAAATAGTCAAGACCAGTTTAAAATGGATCTATTGGCTTCAGATCATTCTAAGAAAAATTTCAAAAGCTTTTGGAATAAGACCAACCAATTGAACGGCAGGCCGAGCCTTCCGAAGACTGTAAATGGCGTCTCTGACCACCAGGGGATTGCTAATATATTTAAAAATAAGTTTACCGTGGTCTCGCCATTGGCTTCGTCACTCCAATCTAGCAGATATGTCAAGGCTGCCGTGGCTAAATCTAATCATAAAATACCGGCTAAATACATAACGGAAATTATTAGCAAAATGCATCGTGGCAAGTCGCCGGGCCACGACAGCCTTTCCATTGAACACTTTAGGTATGCGGGCGTACACCTTCCCCGAGTACTCTCGCTGTTCTTCAGCCTGTGCTTAAGTCATTCTTATCTACCTGAGGCGCTTATGGCAACAATAGTGGTGCCTGTTGTCAAAAATAAAACTGGCGATGCGTCTGACACGAGTAACTATCGGCCCATCTCACTTGCTACCACGGCTGCTAAAATATTTGACAGTGTATTGCTAGGTACCCTGACTAAATTTGTTTCAATCCACGATGCACAGTTTGGATTTAGAGAAGGTGTGTCAACAGAGAGTGCTATTTTAACTCTCAAACACACTGTCAAATATTATATGAGAAGGACTTCGGTGTATGCCTGTTTCCTTGACTTGTCCCGGGCGTTCGACCTGGTCGTATACGATATTCTCTGGGACAAGTTGAGGAGAGAGGGTGTTCCGGAGGAGTACATCTCACTTCTCAGGTACTGGTACCTCAACCAGAAAAATCAGGTGCGGTGGGCTGGTGCTCTGTCTGATATGTACAAACTGAACTGCGGCCTGAGACAGGGTGGACGTACCTCGCCTTTGCTGTTTAATCTGTATATAAACGAGCTGATCCAGGGGCTGAGTAGCATGCATGTCGGCTGCTTCATTGACGGTATGAGTGTTAATAGCATAAGTTACGCAGACGACATGGTGCTTCTTAGTCCCTCGGTGGCAGGTTTGAGGAAGCTGTTGAATGTGTGTGAGGCATATGCTGAGGCACACGGTCTTATTTATAACACTAAAAAGAGCAACATTTTAATATTCCTAACGCCGAAGCAGATAGTTCGCCGTGTGCCTCCGATATGCCTCAGTGGCACTCCCCTGGAGCTGGTCAGCAGGTTTAAGTACCTGGGTCATATTGTCACGAGTGACCTCAGAGACGATGAGGACATCGAAAGGGAACGCAGGGCGCTGGCGGTGAGGGGCAATATGATAGCTCGCAGGTTCTCTCGCTGTACTACGGACGTTAAAACGACTCTGTTCAAAGCGTTCTGTCAGTCGTTTTATTCGGGTGGCCTGTGGCTGACATATTTGCGCCGAACCTACAGCGTCCTCCGCGTCCAATACAACAATATCTTCAGAATGCTGCTTGGGCTGCCATGGCGCTGCAGTGCGTCAAAAATGTTTGCCGAGTCTCGCGTTGACGGCTTTCACGCAGTGATGCGCAAAAAAGTAGCCTCGTTATTGCAGAGACTTCGTAGCAGTAAAAACAGCATTCTGAAGGTCATTGCCTCTAAATTAGATTGTCCCATTCAAAAACACTGGATGGAGATAGGGATAGGCTTGATGTCGTAAAATAATAAATATTATACTGATTACTACTAACACTACTAACATACTTATATAAGCTAATTGTTACTAACTGTCACTAACAAATCTATGGACAAAATTAGTCTGAAATAAAGTTTTATTTATTATTTATTATTGGTATATCTAGCTTGTGCTTTTTCCTAGTGTTCCTGCAGTGAATGTCACTTTTCGTTTTAAAATTATTTACATTTTTTCTCACGTATAACACATTGTCCAAAATGTATTGAGAGATTACGGTCAGAATTCTTATTTCTTTAAACTTTTCTCTGAGGGATTCAAAGGATGACATTTTATAAATAGATCGTATAGCTCGCTTCTGCAGTACAAATTTTGTTTTAATATCAGCAGCATTTCCCCATAATAGAATGCCGTAAGACATTCTACTATGAAAATAACTTAAACTAATTTCGCCGTGTCTTCATCACAAATTTCTTCATAGCAAATTGGTTTGCACTTGCTTAACATTTGGCATGGTAAATCTTAAACATTTTGTTTTATTAGAATTTAAAAGTAAGTCATACCAATTTACTATTTTTGAGAGAGCACAATTTACCTCGTCATAATTCGACTGTTATCGCTTCAATTAACTGCTAACTGACTAATTTAGAACTGTTCCTTAGAAAGTAGAGTATTGCTATATTTCGGGTTTTAAGTTTCTAAAACCCGTTATAAAATTTGCTGATTAGCTTTGCCGACTGGAAAATTTGTTGAAGTTTACCGGTCAAATTAGCTAAACCTATCGGATAACTATCTATTAAGGTAGGTTTAGCTAATTTAACTGCTAAGTTTAGTTATTTAACTGAGCTAAATTTTTTTTATAAAATAAGGGAGCAAACGAGCAAACGGGTCACCTGATGGAAAGCAACTACCGTCGCCCATAGACACTCGCAACGTTAGAAGAGCTGCAGGTGCGTTGCCGGCCTTTTAAGAGGTAATACGCTCTGTTGTTGAAGGTTTGCAGGTCGTATTGGTCCGGAAATAGTGCTGGTGACAGTGCATTCCAGAGTTTTACAGTGCGCGGCAGAAAGTTACACGAAAAAAAAGCGGTGGAAGACTGCCACCCATCAAGGTGATGAGGATGGTATATTTTTTGTACAGCCCTACTAATGACCCAATATAGTTTATTTATAGCACGGCCTGTTTTTAACTTCAGTACTTTCCCATTTCGGAGTTAATTGGATGTCTGAGTTTGTGAATCATGTTTTTGAATATTCTACCGATGTATCATGTATATACCTATCACTATTTAAGAACTTTAGCTATGATATCACATGACACATAATATGAAAAAATATTATGTACCTCTGTATAATTTTGATGAAATTTGGTATCGATATACGTTGAGTAAAAGGATGTAGGATGGTTTTTATTCCGGAAAATGTACAAGCTAAAACAATTTTGGTGCATAAGTTGCGGGCTATACAAAGTCTACAACACATTAATATTAATAATACTTAATTAAATCGCTTTTTTCTTAGCTTTCAAAACAGTGTTTTGATATTTCTAAATAACATTAAGCAGTTATAATTTTTTACCTTTATTTTAAATTAAGAAAAATAATAGAAAATAAACATGTCTAAAACAAACGAGTTTTTCTTAAAGATTAGCTGGCGCCACGAAAAAATGTTTTCCGAGAACTCAGACTATTTTAGCACTCAAGATTAGGATCTTTATAATTCTTTAAATGAGACAATCTTGTGTATATTATTGTGTATGTCGTAATTTTTGGCGCTTGCGAGTGAGATTAAAATTCTTTAACCAAGGCGTTTTTTTTATTGAGACTGAAACCGCGTATTCTTGAAACCGCGTGTGTTAGACATTAAGGTAAGTATAGTTAATGTTATATTGTATGGGCCTATGTAGCCTGATATAAATAAATAAATAAAAATAAATTAAAGTGTTAAAACCAAGTTAGTTTTTTCTTAGTAACTCGATAAATATGCAACATTTCAAAAATCCCTCGGTGATAAAATTTTATACAATGTATTAATATATTAACTGAGTTTATTGCACGATTTTGGTAATATATGAAAATTCGTGAAAATTAAATGCATCGTTGTGATTTTTTTCTATAGAGAAAATTTTAAGATATCGAGTTTTCGCTAGGTCGGACCCTCGGAAATATAATGTAGTATCTATGTTTAAAAAATTAAACAATTATTTTCAAGTATAAAAATGAATTATAAAATCGACAATTCTGCTTTAGTCGCCGTCTTAAGAGGATACGCTAACACTGTTTTTCCATACAAACGTATTCCCCAATTTACTCCCAGGACAATGCGTCTAGACAAATAATTTTTTTATGCAATATTGGGATCTGTCAAAGCTAAAAATAGATTATATGAATTAGGCTCTATTTTGAAGGAGGAATCAGAGGAATACGTTACCTCGATTTACTGTATCCGTCTCTATCACAATACACGTGCCGGCGCAGGGTGAAGCGTGATGGCAATAGTTTCTTCGTTTAAATTCTACTGTACCCGCGTTCCCTCTTAAGCTTCGAGCAAGCATGAGTATATATATATTTTTTATATTTAGTAATCGAAAATATACATCTGCGTAAATAGTAATATTTTTTCGCTTTACCTTAGATGTTGTTGTATCTAAGAATCTTAATTATATACATAATATAGCATTTGGCAAAAATCCCCACGTGTATCATGTTTTTATAAAATTAATATCTTCATAAAGTTTTTAAATGTTATATTAAAAACACCTGTTTTTAATATAACAATCTCGCCGCGATTAAAAAGCATGTATCAAACTTCGCTTATTACGGTTCTTTAAGTTACAAAGCCTGATTTTGCTGTTTTTGTGATAAAGTTTAGCTTAAGTTTCGACAGGTACAGTTTTAATTAATAAACGTTAAATCTGTCAATCCAATGTTAAAGGTCATCTAATTGTTTCAATTTCTAACTGCCGCACTCAGAGATGAACAATAATTACTTAAATGTAATTAAATGAAAATTTTGACACAAGCTTCATACATGATCTGTCAAACTTTTCATTAAATTGAAGGTTAATCATAGTTAAATGTCTCTGAGTGCGGGAGTAAAAGTCTGTTGTTTGAAAGTTGACGTCAACGATAAAACCATTTTGCTGTTTTATTTGAATCGGACTGTATCGCAATACATGCGTACAGTTCATACTGCATGCATTTTCAAATAAGCCATTCAAAATTCAACTTTATTTCCTACACAAAAAATACAAATTTAATTGACTTGTCATCTGAAATGAACAACTAGCTGTTCCAATTTTAAACATATCGTTCAAAAATGCGTCGCATTGCCTTCAAACATCACTTTTCAATGTTAGTTGACCACAAGGCTCGATTTATATTATGCGTCCGCGCGACAGAGCGGTTTTGCCGCTACATAACGAGATAAGGCAATATGTAACGATTTATTTAAATAGCGGCGCACAATGAAAGTCATTTAAAGCGTTAAACAATTTCATAGAACGAAATCAAAAAAAGATACGTGGGAGAGCCATGCTTCGGCACGAATGGGCCGGCTCGACCGGAGAAATACCACGTTCTCACAGAAAACCGGCGTGAAACAGCGCTTGCGCTGTGTTTCGCCGAGTGAGTGAGTTTACCGGAGGCCCAATCCCCTACCCTATTCCCTTCCTTTCCCTCCCCTATTCCCTTCTCTTCCCATCCCTACCCTCCCCTATTACCCTATTCCCTCTTAAAAGTCCGGCAACGCACCTGCAGCTCTTCTGATGCTGCGAGTGTCCATGGGCGACGGAAGTTGCTTTCCATCAGGTGACCCGTTTGCTCGTTTGCCCCCACTTATTTCATAAAAAAAAAAGTAATTGAAGACATGAGTAGAAGAAGCAGGTAATAGTAAGATTTAAAAAATTGCCGTTTTTTTGCATAAAGGGAGGCATTAGGACCGGGAAAATGGTTTGAAATTAAAAATGTGGATTTTATGTATAACCAGATAATATATTAGCCAGACGATGAAGCAGGTAAGTTACAGGGTGTCTAAAATAATAATATAAAATGAGTAATTGTCCTTATAAAATGTTTGTTATCTGGTTCTTCAACTCAGGTCTTTAATTGTCATTATGTTAACGGTATATAACTTGATACGTAGATCACGACTGACGAAACGTACGTAATATTAATCGATCATTTCGGATGCTAGGATTTTCCCGGGTGTGTGTGTCCGGGTGGCTTTTGTTTTTAAGTTATTGCATATAGCTTTTATCGCTGGCTTTGAGCGCGGCGACCGAATCAAGATATTCCGTAACGAAAAATACCTAACAACCCCCACTCCGGTTGGTGCGACGTCGCCAGACTTTGGCATGATGTTTGTGTGCGTGTGACTAGACGTATGCAAATTATAATTACATAAGTTGATAAAAAATGCTATGCAATAGCTTTTCCGCGATAGTCCCCGAGTGCCACACGTATTTTACATAAAATTAGGAGGCAAACGAGCAATCGGTTCACCTAATCGAAAGCAACTCCCATCGGTACGATGCGTCGTACCGATTTAAGATACGATTTAAACGTAAATATAGAATGAAAACGTTAATATAGTCGCGACGCAGAATATAGAATGATTTAGAAAATGACATGTATTTTTTTTCATTGCCAACTTTATCTTTAAAATTGTCTAAATTTATTACATTAATAGAATATATAATTTAAATGTCAACTATTAAGTAGTAGCAGACAAATGACAAACGATCACAAAATATAATATATTCAAAAAAAAAATTGTTCATAAATCTAGAGCAGAATACATTAAAGCACTCTTTTTCAGACATCATTTTATCACGGCGCGGCGCCCTACTCTACCTAGCTATTAGAAAAAGATACATAAATAAATATCTTTAATGATTATAGTTAGGTTAAGCAGGTAATTGGTAAATTATAATAAACAAATATTTAATCATCTACCTGTTTTACATAAATAATATTATAATTTTAAAGGATCGACTCACGACGCCCCACTTGCCTTTCCACGGCGCACCAGGGTGCCGCGGCACACACTTTGAGAACATCTGCCATAATCCATCAAGCCCCAAGCGGCCACATCCGGCCGCGATAACAATAGATTAGCTATTGTGTCTCGTTTTTCCACGATCGACGGGTATAATAATATTATTATAAAGACGAAAAGTTTGTGTGTATTCATCGAATAGACTCCGAAACTACTGGGCCATTTTTTATAAAATTAATTGCAAATATAGGCTACACTAGATGACGCCACGCATTATCGCACGGAAACCGTATATTTTTACAGGATAAAAAATATCCTATGTCCTTTCCCGGAATTCAAAGTATCTCAATACCAAATTTCAGTAAAAATTTTTGAGCGATCTCGGCTTGAAGAGGTAACAGATAGACAGACAGACAGACTGAAATACTTTCGCATTTTTAATATTAATATGGATTACGGAGTACGACATACACATTGCACGATTTCCGTGGGAATTTGTTTTACGCGTACGGAGGTACTGAAACATAATTTATTATAATTATGTATTTAACTAGACATTCCGCGCGGCTTCGCCCGCGTAAATTAGATATTTCACAGACAAATCAGTCTACAAAAAATAGCCTATGATCCTTCACGTGGTCTATTTCTTATCTGACCCAAATAACAGAAAAATTGCTCTAGTAGTTCGTGAGATAAGCCCTTTCAAATAATTTCCCCAGTTTTTTTCCACATTTTCTTCTATTTTCTCGCTCCTATTAGTCTTAGCGTGATAAAATATAGCCTATAGCCTTCCTCGATAAATGGGCTAGCTAACACTGAAAGAATTTTTCAAATCGGACCAGTAGTTCCTGGGATTAGCGCGTTCAAATAAGCCCTTTCAAATAATTTCCCCCCGTTTTTTCCACATTTTCCTCTATTTCTTCGCTCCTATTAGTCTTAGCGTGATAAAATATAGCCTATAGCCTTCCTCGATAAATGGACTATCTAACACTGAAAGAATTTTTCTAATCGGACCAGTAGTTCCTGAGATTAGCGCGTTCAAACAAACAAACAAACAAACTAACAAACTCTTCCGCTTTATAATATTAGTATAGATTTCACGTGACACTACATGACGACTGACGAGCCTCAAACGCGTTGATGTCTTTTCTAAAGCTTCTACTTGATATTTTTTTTCGAGAGAATACTTTTGTTATATTATATCTCAAATTATTGTAAATACATTTTATATTAATAACACTAGACTTTTTTCGCAATTTAGTTCGGGAATAAATATGTTTTGCGCGGGAACCCTGCGTTTATATAAGTTTTGTTCCTGGCTTAGAGTTTTTTCATTTTTTTATTATGATGAAAAAACTTTACTTTATATTTTATAGGAATTTTAAAAGCAAATAAATGACAAATATTAAGAGCGAAATAATACAATAGCTTGTTTATTTTGAAAGGTTGTTTCCAAAGGTCTCCGCAAAACCGGATTCCAGTCCCGATATAAGCCAAGGATTAATTATGTCTAATAAAATAACTAGAACTAGATTATGGAAGTTGATTTAAATATGGAAGGCGGATTGCATAACTTTATATTGTGAATGGTCTCAGCCACGAGACAAGTCACAAAACGTATTTTAATGCAGTTTTGTGACTGGTGTCTCCGTTTGAGCTTTAGGTTATCTAAAAGTGCTCCCTCACCGGCAGCATTCGCTTGTAATGTAACGTTACAGAGTCATTTCCAGTGGTTAAATTGAGTAAAAAATATCTGCCTGTTAATTAAGCGTGAAACCATTGAATTGATGTTGATACATTTTGGTATTGAAGAAACCTTGAACCCTGAAATGAAGACATTAAATAGTTTCTACTCTGGTAAAATGGACGGTTCCCACGTGAAGAAATAATTTGACCGCAAGGAGGTTACAGATAAAATTGAATTAAATGATAATTAAATGATAATTTTTCTTAAATTTTAATAAATGAAACTTATATTTTTAATTGATAATACATTAACGGCCGCATTCATACAATAATTACCTAACTTGAATTAAATAAAGAGGTTTATAAAAAAAAATATATCTAAGAGCTTATGTCAAATTTTTCATTTTATTAAATTTAAGAGCGGGCTGTCAAATTTTGCTATGTTTTCTAATAAGTATTACGATCCCGGAAGACGATTGACTCAAATGAAATTGAGATTTATTTAATCATTGTATATTTATCTGATATTTGGCTAACCGAAACACGATTCACTTATTATGACTCGATAGTTTTATTTTTTGAAATTATGAATCTTTCTGGGCTTTTCAACAAATGCCTGTTACACTTATTGAGTTACTATCATTAAATAACTTGCACTACTACAATCACACACTTTATAAAATAATAGCTAAAGGAAATATTAGTATTGTATTTAATTTTTTGGTAATCATCAAAAACATTTTTAGGACTTACGACCTTTGCTTTCGTGCTATAATGCGGGAACCGTTGTTACGCGATATTGTTCACTATTAGCTGCAGCGTAAAGCACATTTCCCGGGCGCACGATTCATGGAATCATTGTATCACGATTGGAGGGATAGCGGTGTGTGTAGGCGGGGCTAGCGTTTTGACAGTAGGCTCTTAAGTGGACTCGTCACATTGTAACTTACAAAACCAGGTAGTGACTTCGAAATTATGAAGGCAATAATTCTTGGTAACTAAATTATAATGAAAAGGTTGAAGGTTGGTTACACATAATACTATGAACTGTTCAATGTGACCATATTCTAACCTTCGATTTATAATAAAATTATATCTGAGCTTTAAATAGCCTTTCGTTTTCCTTATAGCAGGGGTTCCCAAAGTGTGCGCCGCAGCGCCCTTGTCTGCCATGGAAAGGCAAGAGGGGCGCCGTGAGTCGATCCTCCATCATTATCCGAAACCACAAATATTATAAAATAAAATTATAATATTATTTATGTAAAGCAGGTAGATGTTTAAATACTTATTTGTTTTTTTTTATTATTTACCTCATTTACCTGCTTAACCTAACTATAATCATTAAAGATGTTTACTTATGTATCTTTTTCTAAAAGCTAGGTAATGTGGGGCGCCGCGCCGTGACAAAATATTGAAACGTGCTGCAGGCTGAAAAAGATTGAGAACCCCTGCCTTATAGAGTATAGATGTCGGTTAAAAGTTTAGAAAATATAATAATTCTCACTAAAACAAGATTTCAATACTTTTTGCTATTAATAATATTATCCTATATCATATATTTTAAGAAAATCTGGAACTGCCTACTAAATGGAAAATTGTTGAGATATCTTATGATTTGTTCATTTAAAATCATTAGATATTTGTAATTTACTAAAATGTTACAAAAAGATAAGTAAGTATTAAAGTAGCACTATAAAGTTCTTTACAAACATAATTATAAATATTTTTTAATATTTTCACTATTCTAATGAAATTGATTGATAAGATCTAATGAAATTGTATAAATTTAAATATGGTTTGAAATTGTTTTATCCTCTATCAATAGATTTTCAATTGTTATGCGGCAGCCGGCTGCCGCTTGTGGATTGATGGGTTAATTCGTTCATCGCACGGTAACCTTACAATTTGTGGAAATAAAAACTATCGCTTGTTTTTAACTGGGATTAAAAGTATAATAATATATTTAAAAAATTACTCAAATTGGTTCAGTAGTGTAAGCCGTGATGAAATGAAAGACAGACAGATGCAAGACAGTATTGTAACATTTATATTATTTATAGTACGGAACAAGTGACCTTTGTGAAATGAAAGCATTTAAATTTTAAATGTACCATTGCTGTGAAGAAAAGATCAGGCACTGTGCTTACAAGTGCCTATTGCTAAGTGCGCAAAAGCTTACAGCTTAAGTCACAAATCAACATTGCAATTCTTTCATTTTAGGTACAATTAAGTTATTGAAATTTAATTTTATTCAAAGTAAAATATCTCTTTGTATATTAATATGTTTGTGCTTGTTTTCTTGTTGATATTACATAATATATTTATTTTAGGGTAGGTAAGTGACTCTGCTATATTACCAATACTTTTATATTTTTTTAAGGTGCTATTTTAAAACAGAATAAGTGATTATTCAGGTCAAACTAAGTCATGGTAAATATAAGAATACTAATTTATAACAAGATTTATAATACAAAATGAAGGATTAACTAACCCAGACTCCAGGGTGACAAAAATATTATTTATGTACTACCAATACCAGTAGTAACCAGCTTCGAGATATACTAGTAACCAACATTATTTAGTAGAGAAGTTAAAAGATAGGTCAAAAAACTATAAAGCTGATTTTGATGAAATATGCCACAGATGTACATTTCCTACGAATTTTTTCCTACGTTTATCATACAAAATTTTACGGTTCACATGGGACACAATCAATAAACGAAAAAGCTGGTTACGCAATAAAATACGAAACATATTTTACTATAAATTATTTATTTTTAGCGTTGTAACATTATTTACATACATACATATAATATTACACTTTAATATAAGTCTCGATCATTTTCACAAAGCGATTATTATTAAAAATACAAAATTACCCTGTCCTTAACATTCTAGTTATAAATTAGAGGCAGTGTTTATTTTAACTAAAAGTCAGTTGGTGCTACACTTTTATATAAAGAAAATATTTTATTTAAAATTACTAGAGAACAAAATGTTAAAAAAAACAGCAGCGTAGCGCTGCTACGCCGTTCGTAGCACAGCTACGGTATTTAACTACATGAGACGAAAAACAAAGTAGTTTAATTTTATTATTTATTTTATAAATAAAAAAAGATTTATTATGAAGTTAAATCCTATAAACATTCAATAACATCATCAATTTAAGATAAAAAATAAGAGCGAATGATGAGTGAAATAATCTACAAGAAAAGTATGGTAAACTTAAAAATTGCTATTTTTTGCACCAAATTGTTTTGCACAACTGACACACTTATATTAACAGTTCAAGCTACGACTAAATAAATAAAAGCAGAAGGATTGGAAGCACGTGCGAAATGGCACATGTTTTAGACTTAAATTTAAATATCGTCACACTGGAAACGAAAGAATTCAATAACCTAACACAAAAAAAACCCTACAATTTAAAAAACAATAAAAACTTTTCACAATCATCGGATACGTGAAAGCTTATCCAGAAATTTTGTCGCTGCTTATTACATAATTTGCGTCAGATACAAAACTTCCGAATAAGCTATTGATCATGCATTATTTTTGTGATTTAAAAAAAATATTATTTATGCGGCAATTGTAAAACAGTCCTTAAAAGAAATGAAAAATTCCTCTAAAATTTTTGTTAGGTACATTATTGAAATCAGTCGTTAAAGAACGTTTTCTTAAATATATTTTGAGTTTGCGACTAGTTCCTTAAAATTTTATTAGACGCGTATCCCGTTCATGTTTTGGTGTGACGGACTTAGGCTACTTATACTACTTCATAGAATTTAGGATCAAGCGTAGTATTATTTCTTTAAATTGAAATTTAACAAAGTAGAGATTTTTATTTAAAAACGCAAATGCTTAAGAAATTAAGTAATAAGTATGAGTAAGATATCTTGAGTACTATAATATTTTAAAAATAAACATAGAATTCTTTTGTAGAAGAAAAAGTAGAAAGTAGATATAAATTCGATCGATTCGTTTCGAGTATTTTCGAGATTAGAAATTCGAGAAATAGGCTAAGATTTTTCATGAAAGATTTTATCTGTCAAAACCATATAATATCAATAAATAAATAAACTACTAGGAAAGCCTAAAATTTACCATGAATTTCAAAATTGGATTAATTTCTTAAAATTGAGTTTCTTCCGGTATTATACATTGTGCAATTTTATACAGATTATAGAACCAATAAAATGCACAGAAATCTAAATAAGTGCGTGATGTACATACTATTTTAATTATATCAGTTAATTTACAGTTTTATATTTACATGTATAACTACATTTTGCGGGAACTAGTTTAATGACAGCTCACTAGACGGCGCTTTTAGGAATCTATAAAAACCGAAACTACCCGCAAAATTATTGCTACTACAAACTAATCACAGGGTTTGCTTGCAACTTTATACATGAGGTCATTATATATCTAAAAGACCCATAAAACATACGAGTGAAATCCGGTCCACTTTGGTCTTTTTTCGACTTTCCAAAAAAAAAAGACTCAAATATGAAATGCCGGAAATCAATTTTTGTGATTGTTATTCTCTTTGGATTTTTCTAAAAGATCAAAGACACTCAAAACACTCCCTAAAATTGATTTACGGCAACAAATTTTCATCAATCTCTAGACTGTAGACCAGATATTCCAGTACGTTAGGTCTCGAACACATGGTGCGTACTATGACACTTTCGGAAAAGCCTTAGTCCTTGTCCTTAGCCGGAGCCCGAGCCGTTCGTGTACACATCAGAGGCGGCCCTTTGCCCCGCCCTTATGACACTCTGAACAGTCTGCGCGGCGCCCTGGAAACGATAAAGAGAAAATTTAGTTAGGGTAAAATGAAGACTACTGACTGATTTTATTTTTTTAAATTTTAAGTAATGTTGAGTCAAAGTATTCTTGTTTACTCTCAATTGTCAAAAGTTCAACAAAGTTTAGCTCAAACATTTTGCTAGATTTTATTCTTTAATTAGAAACAAAATTTACATCTATAATATATTACATCCTTAACAAATATAACTGTTTTGTATAACTGTACCCTTATTTTATTGATTACCAATACAACTGTTTATTATTCATTTATAGTTAAGAAATTATGCAGTCTTTATTAACAATGAAATATTTATTCTGCCATATTCTATTGCACATGTATTAATATAAACATTCTACATTTAATAATAATAATACAAACATTTTATTATTATTATTAAATGTAGAAATATTTGTTATAAATTATTATGTCAACATTATTAGGTTTGTTACGTTACAAAATGTTTATGAAATTTAAGTTAAATTATGATGATTAATGATTACAAATTCTTGAATTCAATTAGAACTCACAAAATTGTGACACCACCTGAAATATAGTATTCACGAATTATGTTTACAAATCCAAAAATAAAAACGCAACAATAAATAAAATATTACTTACTAATTCAAAGACATTAATTAATGATTACTTAACTTACTTTAAAGTTAAGTTATCATTAATAAAAGTATTTAACATCACAAAATTAAAGAATGGTTGTTAAATCTCTCCGAATTCGGTCGATAGCGACATAAAAATTTCGATAGACCGACACCCCTTACGTATAACTGTGTTTTTGCAAAAAGTAAATTTTACAGGAGAGCTTTTAAAGATTTAAAAAATTATGAAACGTGACCTCAACATAATGTAGTCACACTAAGGGTCACTTCAGATCGCAACGCGACGCGTAGATGCACTTCTAAATTTGTATGGATTTGACAGATTTGCAGGACGTCGTAGTGTTTCAAACAGCTTGGACCCCTTGGAATTACGCCGAGATGTAGCTTCACTCTGCATCCTCTATCGCTTGTATCACGGGGAGTGCTCTGAGGAATTGTTCGGAATCATACCACCTGCAACTTTTCGCCATCGTCCCACGCGAAAAACATACCATCCTCATCACCTTGATGAGTGGCAGTCTTCCACAGTGCGTTTTTCGCGTAACTTTCTGCCGCGCACTGTAAAACTCTGGAACGAACTGTCACCAGCAGTATTTCCGGACCTATACGACCTGCAAACCTTCAAGAAAACAGCGTATTCCCTCTTAAAAGGCCGGCAACGCACCTGCAGCTCTTCTGATGTTGCGAGTGCCCATGGGCGACGGTAGTTGCTTACCATCAGGTGACCCGTTTGCTCGTTTGCCCCCTTATTTAATAAATAAAAAAAAAGTCTCACGCAATTGAAGTCTGTCAATTCCATACAAATTTAGAAATGCATCTACGCGTCGCGTTGCGGTCTGAATTTACCCTTAAAATATATAAAATAAAATACAAGTTTAACGATACCTGTATGGCAGCTCCCAGGAACTGTGAGAACGCCCTCGTGACGTTGATGGCTGCCGACACGAGCTGCCCCCGCCCGGGCACCGCCGGTTCCGCAGCACTGGGCGGCTCCAGGGGTATCTAACCAGTGGTGTTAAATTAGTCACTAGTATATTAGTATTTATATTAGTAGTTATATAGCTCCTTAATTTATAGGGGTATTAAACCAGTAGCAAAATTAGTGTATAATACTATATAGCTGCGTAACTTCCACGGGTATTTCACCAGTGGCAGCAAATTAGTTGACTAGTAAATTAGTGTTTAGTATCAAAAAGCAGCTTAATCTCCAGGCATACTTAACAAGTGGCGGTAAATTAGATTCTAGTTTAGTCTAATTAGTTTATTATAAACTTCCAGGGGGTTTTATATTTAATGTAACTACTGGAGTCTCAATACTTTACTAGTACATTAGTGATCTTAAACAGCTACGTAAAGTACCAGCAAATTTTGTTAGAGGCAATAGCAAAATTGTATTAAGAGTAAGGCTCATTTTTTTCCGCTACCTGCTTTTTAAAAGCCATATTGACTATTTGATTTAATCGCGCTTAACGTAAAGTACTCTGGAATTAGGGTTAAATATAAAATACAACATACATATGGTGCAGAGAGATAGATATAAAGAACAGCAAGCAAAGCGTGAGATAGTGAAAAAAGTAAATATAAATAAATATGAAGTATACATAAATATTATTGTTATTTTTATAAGTAATAATTTCCCTTACTAATAAATATTTACACTTAATACACTTAATTTTATCTGTCTTCTGTATCTTTTCCTATATGTTAGAAAAAGAGGGTCAGATTTGATAATATTATAAATATTTTTATAAGCAAGGGTGTGTGCAATGTATATTTTATTATAAGCACAATAGTACCTTGCTTACTATAATATAAGTTTTTTAATTGCAAGTCACTATTGCTATACTCTATGTTTAATCGAAGTCCTTTAAATGTATCATACATACTTTGCATTATCTTTTTATTAATTAATACTAAAACATTAAACCAGAATGATCCATCATGTGCCATTTTTGACATAAATGAACTAAGCACAATTGCAAAGAAAAATCATTTATTTCAAAGAAAAAACTGATTTCTCAAGGGGAAAATATGTGGAAAGCACTTTGAATAGCCTTGTATGTCTGTAATGAAAAAAAAGAATTTTTTTTACTAAAATTGCAATCAAATAATTTTGGTTATAATGTCGTTAATGTTTTGACTCACATTATTTTAGTAAAATGACAGTGGACTTAGATTAAACCCAGAGAGTACATATAACTCATAAACTACACATCGCATCTGAGTATATTATCACTTATTATTTTTATATTAGTGAAACTTTCACATAAACCATCGTTAGTGCTTGCAACCTTTGCTTACTCAGCCCCACGTAAACACAAATACTACTTACATTTTTAATAACACACCCAATTTCACAACTTCACACATAATATATAATACAATTTTTAGCACTTTTATTTACAATGTTAGAAGATGTTCCAAATAACGAACATTTTGAATAATATAATTTTTTTAATTTTTTTTCGCTTGAATTTTTCCCGTCTTTCCCACGTCTTACTTCACACTTTTTACAATAATGACTAAGTTATGTTAATAGGAATGATACTCAGGGTCGCTTTATACATTTATTAAAATACACACCGTTACCATACCAGCTAAGTGTCGTATTTCACAAGGAATAAAAGCAAACTTACACAAAATGTTAGATGACAAACAACATTTTTCTTTTATCTACGCAACGAAATATATTTACAAGCCTTAAAAGATTAATAAATTAAACAAAAAATATCTTACAAAATAATGAAATCGAAGCGAGAATTCGTCCGACAAGATATTAATTACAAATCTGATCCCCCATATTTACACCTAAGAACTAAACTGTACACGTCTCGGATTAAATAATACCAAAGTTTGACATGGGTTGATATTGTTTGACCTGAGGCGACCCGTCACCCCTAACCCCAGTCACACAGTCTAAGCAAAAGGGATGAGAAACCCACTCTGTTCGCCGAGGGCCGGTCGCCGGCATTGCCGACGAAGGGCCCGGAGCCAAACCAGTTGACCCTCGAGCTGGTGGCCGCCGACTGTGTCGCCGAAGGCCGGGGGGGGCTCGCGGGGCCCCGATTGGGCCTCGGCGCCCCGGGCCCCGGCGCCGTCTCTCTCCACTGCTGCCAGAGCCAGGCCAGGCCGTCTAAAATAGGCCTCCTGGGCGGCGGCGGAGGCGGCGGGGGCGTCGTCGTCCGCCGCGGCGTTTTTGGTGTCACTACCACTTGGTTGAGTAAAGCCTAAGATACGACAGTTAGTAAAGTTTTGAATGAGAATAATGAAGGTAAAAGTTTAGTCGAAAATGAAATGTTCGAACAGAAAGCGAAATATGAGCAGATGAGGATTACTGAAGTTGTGATTTAGATTCTTTGAGGTAATCAAAAACTTACAGCGAGTCGAAGTTGCTCGTCCAGGGAGCTAGCGGTAGTTGGACCGAAGCCTTGTTCCTTCAGGAGCGCAGCGAGTAGGGCGTCGTTGGAATTTCCGTATTCGGTGCTCAAAGATAGAGATGACTTGGTAGCTTCAGACACCATGCTGGTCGGTTGAGCTTGTTTGATTAGATTTTTCAAAGCCTCATCGGATGATTGCCCTGAAATACATGCATATTTAAAAGTTGTTGGTATAAGATACACTACCACACTTCACACTGATATTATAATGGGAAAGTTTGTGAGTTTGTGAGTGTGGATGTTTGTTACTACTTCAAGCAAAAACTACTAAGCAGATTTTAATTAACTTTGGCATAGTAGTAGTTTAGATTTTCATTGATCAAATAGGCTACTTTTTATAGCGAAAAATACAGAGAAACATTATTCGTATAGAAATTTGTAATAAGTAAGGTTTTGCCAGTAATGAAGTTACCTGCAAAACCTTACTTATGAGAGCAAGTTTTTTAATTTATTTTCGTAAGTTTTAAAATTACTTTGGAGTTAAGGAAAACCCTAGAAATACTACATTACAAAATTATAATTAAGAGCGTTAACCTGTTATGGCCAATTTGCTTCTCTGAGTTGTAGTTTCTTGTGCGTCTTGAAGCTTGATAAGTGTCTGTAGTAGCTTTGCGTCATCCTGCTCATTTTTTAAATCGTCCTTAACAGCAATTTTGGCACCATAAGGTTTCACTGTTGTAGGTGGAACATTTTTACTTGCAGAAATGTCACTGATAGGTTTCTGCGTCAAAGGTTCAAAAGGTTCGTTTAATGGAGATGGAGACGCAAGTAAATTAGATAGTAAATTCAAGTCTATTTCTCCATTTGCAGCTCCTGGTGATTTTGGGCTCACATTTACATTAGGAATTACCGGCAGATTAAGTTTTGCCGGATCTTGACCGGTAGCTTTAAGGAGTGCTTGCAAAAGTTTTGTGTCTTCTTCGAACTGCTTTAAATCTTCTTCAATTGATGGTGTGTTTGGCTTTGGAGTTGTTGTAGTTTGAGTTGTTGTTGTTCGCATAGTAGTGGAAGTCGATGTTGTATCCTTACCACCTTGTATTTCATTTAAGCTGCGTTCCACAGCAAGAGCAATCACACGATTTGCCAGAGCTGTTTCTGGATCTTCACCACTATTTTTGGTACTCAATACCGATTTCTGAAAAATATGTTTTCATTGCATTACTATGTGTGATTACTTGCTATCACAATACATAGTATAAAGTGTAATTACATCTATCATTAAAATAAATGCAATATTTAAAATAAAAATAAATGAAAAAAAATAATTACCAGATTTTGTAAAAATGCCAAATCTTCTGCGTCGGAGAACGTCGACGTACTCGGTATCTCAGTTGTGAATCCTGATCGAGGGTTTTGATTCACTGCCCTCGGTGGAGTAGAATTGGGCAGTGACGTAGTAACTCTTTCATTGAAAGGAAGAAGCGTAGTCGATATTCCCATATTTTCGTAACGTGGCTGTAACGTAGAAAACGTACTAGATAGTGGAGTTGTAGTAGCTACCTTCGCCGTATATACAGGTCGAATATTCAATGGTGTTGTTGGATTATTTCCAACGGATGTTGAGAGAAGGTTCGATGATAATCGAACATTTGATGTGATACCAGTTACTTCAGGCAAATAATTTGCATTTTGATTTCCATTGAACTGTAATAGCGCTTGCAATAGTTTTGTATCCTCTTGCAATTTTTTTATATCATCGTCAATAGATGATGAAACTGTCGTTGTTAAAATATTCTTGGTAGTAGTTGGCATTGAGGTTGTTGTTGGGAATGTTCTTGTAGTTGTAGGCATAGTAGTTGTTATTGTTGTTGTCGGCGTAGTGTCTCGTAATGTTGTTGTACTTTGAGTTGTAGTCCAAGTATTAATTGTAGTGGCTGATGAGGGTTCGGTTATTCCAAATTTTTGTTTTATACCATCTAAATTAGGCAAATTGAGCTCGGCAGGATCTCTTCCCATTGCTAATAATAAGGCTTTTAAAAGCTTAGTGTCTTCTTCAAATTGCTTGATGTCTTCTTCTATTGATCGTAATGTAGTTTGATCTTGTGGGTTATAATCTGAGACAGTATTTTGAGTTGGCTGCTTTTGATTACCCAATAGAGCTTGTAATAATTTAGCATTTTCATTTAGTTGTAAACTAGTTGCACTCGAATCTTTGCTGTTATCAAACCCTCCTAAACTTTTTGAATTACGACCCATTTCTATAAGCATTTGCTGAAGTAGGGCACTATCATCCATAAAAAGTTTTTTTTCAACATTAGACGAAGAAGTTAAGGGTTGTACATTATACGTGTCAGTAGTTGGCATAGAAGTTGTAACTGATGGAGTAGAATCAACATATATTGAGCTTGTAATAGTCGTTTGTGGTAAAAGTATATTTGATTTTGTAGATGTAGTTGGTGTCGTCATTAATGAACTATCTGTAGTACCTATGAAATCACTATCTGTATTTCCTTCTGATTTAAAATCAATAGGACTTTTTGTTGTAGAATCATCACCCATTAGAGGAGACTGAAATTCTACAGTTGCTTGCTCCACATTTTCAAAAGGTGTTCCAGCTGTAGGTGTTATAGTAGAGAAGTCGTTAATCATATCTTGAAATGGTTTTGTGTTAGATTCAGTGACAGGTTTCATTGTTTGTATGTCATTTTCAGTAGTTCTAAGTCCTTTTGTGGATGCTAATTTCAAAACATTTGATTCTTGAGATGATGTCGTAACCTCATCAATAGGTATAAATTTAAAAACCGTATTTCCATTTTCACTGTCTGGCTTTTCTGTGCGTATCTGTTTAGTCTGAAAAAAGTTATATAATTGTACTCTTTATAAACTTATGTAAGTTGGTCACAATATGATAGACGAGTGTATTTCTGAACCACCACCACTTACCTTTTGATGACAAATTAGTCTTAATATGATATAGCATGCATTAAAATGATATTATTAAAGCCTTTAAGACTCCATCAACTTTTATTAAGAAAGTAATAAGTACGGCGAAATCAAATACATTTAAGACTTAAATAATGATTATACCTCCGGATCGATATCCAGTGTTAATATTCGTGGTTCATGGGTAGAACTTGTCATAGAGGATATTGCCATTTCCTCCAAAGTAGCTGAAGATATACTATTAAGCAGTATCTCGTCAACAGAGGGAAACATTGTAGTTGTGCGTAAACTTAAAACATGCGAGGCAGTGCTTTTTTCAGTAGGCGCTTTAAATGTGGTATAAGTTATACCCAATGAACTGCTATCTTTTATATTAGGTGTCGATGAAGAAATCTGCAAGTATCAAATTAACTTGTTAAGCTTATTAATAAATATGCAATGAAATGTTACTAGGCATGCAGTATTTACTACTTTAACCATCACCTGTGTTTCATAGTTCCCATCTGCGGCTAGTTTACAAAGCCCCAAGCATATTTTTCAAGCTTAACAACAAAAAGTCAATACCGTTATTTGTAGGTTATTTACAGTGTCGGTGGTTAATTGATTTTCTGTTCCGTTATTTGAGGTGTCTTGGAAAGTCACAGTATTAGTGGAAACTCGGGTTGGGTTAGACTTTGGTCTGACAATGGCCGGAATGTTATGGATGGGGCTATATGGATTTCTTAGATTCCATGGGCTGATTGGTAGTATGTCAATTTTCTGCATGATTCGTGGCACTCTTGTTCCGTTAGGAAACTTTCGAATGATTGTGTTATTGGGTAGTACGCCGTAAATTATGTATGGACTCGCTTCGGTTAATGATTCCAGTATATCATCATTGGGATCTTTACGTACCACAGTGTTATTAGGAAGAATACCAAAAATGACATAGTCTTTTTTGGGAATAGGATTCTTCGTAATACTATTGTTTTCCAAATTGAAATCAGGAGTTGGAGCTATATTTTCACGAAAATTTGTCGTATTTTCATTTAAAGATTCTGTGGTACTTATAGAACTATCTTCGTCTATGGGAGTTGAATTCGTTACAACGTCTGAGTCATTGATATTACTTTGGCTGTTCATAGTTGTCGTTTGCATATCAGCTTCATTTATAACATTAGTAGTTATGGTTGACTTTAGATTATCATCATCATTTTGTGGCCGCAAACTATTTTCTGTTGTCAACTCATTGGCAGTTTCCTCATCATTGGTAGTTTCCTCATCATTAGAACGAAGTAAGAATTCATTTGTAGTTTCTTCAAAAGATTCATTTTTGATACTTTTTCCAATTGTAGTATTTTCTTCATTGTCTTCATCTTCTACATTTCTTTCTGTTGTTGTATTTCCACCTACACTTGAGTTTGATTCTTTAAAACCAGAAGTAGTTATTTCAACTCCATCGAAACTACCGTTGGATGATGTTGTGCTCTCTAACTTATCGTCCATATTGGTTTTCATAATGACATTGCTTTCCTCATACGAAGAAATGGTCGATGTCTGAGTTATTTCATTTGTTACTGTCTCTGACCGCATTGGGCTAGTGGTATCTAAACTAGTAGAAACAGTGGTGGTTTCAGTGGATGTAACAGGTGTTATGGTAGTAAGGGTGCTTAGAAGAGAAGAAATAGTAGAAGAAATTGGGTTTGAAGGTGTCGTAGAAGTCAATTCATTATTTAAGTCAAACGTAGGAGTCGTTAAACTTGATGATGTCATGATATCTGTCAAGCGGTTGGAAATGTCATCAAATGGTTTCATTGATTCAGTTAAACTAACGCTGTCAATTTCATCATGGTGTGCCTTTATTATGTCTTCAATCATTTTTAAGACTCTAGCTTTCTTCGATAAAACCCATAACTGAAGTCGCGATAATTGAGTGGGGTCTTGGACACTATCCATACTATTTTCTATTTCAGTTAATTCAAATATAGGCGATTGAGACGTGGAAGATGTAAAATTATTATTATCATTATCTAAATCTGACTCTGAGCTTGATGATTGATAATTTGGAATAAAGGGAACTGGAATAGACTTGTTAGTGTTGTCATTTAAGGAATCATCGGAGGTTGATACAGTTGTTGTAGTAACTTTTGATGTTTCTACATCTGAAGTAACAATAGCTTTTTCAATATTTATATTACTTGATGATGATAAGACAAAGTCATCGGATTGATATTCTGTAGACTCCGTAGTTATTTTAACGTCGGAACCGCTTGTTACTTCAGCTGTATTAACATCATTTTGCCTTAGAGAAGTCCCTATAGAAACAGACAAATTTATTTTACTAGAGTTAGTTATGCTTGTATCGTTCAAAATACCAAAATCTATATTTTCGGTATCTTTTATATCTTCTAAGCTATACGGTGTTGTATTGAATGCTACTTCATCCTCATCTGATAATGTTTTACGTCTATTTAAAGCCTTTGGAATTAGCTTGTTTAATAAATTTGCCATATCTACAGAAAGTTTCGATTTACGGTTTTCGTCCATATTTTGCATAATGGATTCGATATTGTTAGATAGCATGCTTGTTAGTTCTGATGAAACTAATTTGTTGTTAGATAATAATAGATCTGAGACAGTATTATATACCATTGCTGTGCTGTCAGTTGTTGATGTTACTGCAGTCGTTTTGTCTAAGTAAGGTTCAGTTTCAGAGTATAAAACTTTAAAGGCAAATGGTTTACGTTGGGAAATGGATGTAGTGGAAATAGGAGTAGTGGAAATTGTAACAGGACTAACAGTATTTGTTTGGAACGATGGAATAGACATAGGTGTGGATACAGTATCGACAACATTTAATGATGGCGTAACATTTTCCCGGACAGACAAACTGTTAAGCACATTTTGTGTAGCCCCTTCAGTGGTTTGTACAATTTTAGCACTCGTGTTTATTACATCTGTGGATGTTATGGAGCTTTGACTCGTAAAGCTATTGATGGTATTTACATTTTGATTATTACTCACGCCGTTGAGTGTCTTGTCAACATCATTTATAACATTTGCAATTTTGTTTACTTCGGTTGTTGAGGAAATTTTTGGTTTAGGTGTAGATGTAAGTATGTCTGCAAGAGCATCAAATATAGATACTGTAACCGAAGGAGAGTGATTGGATGCCTCAACGTTGAGAATTTGTGATGGTTTCATAAAACTTTCGGAAAGTCTTAGGTCTGCAGAGGTTAAAGGACTCTGTGGCTTAGTAAAGGAGATAGCATTCATTCCTGAACCTAACTCAACTTCTTCTCCCTCTACCTGAAATAAGAAGATAACTCACCCATATTATAGAAGTAGAGTTTTGGTTGTTTCAAGTGTTAAAAAAGATGTATTTGTGTCTGTATGTAATTCATTATGAAAATAGAGATATTGGGAAATAAGATAGAAGATGTGCAAAGACCAAAGCCTCTTTATTACTTTTGGAAAGAATATACCAACAGAAGAATGTGTAATGTTATTAAAACAATTACTTTACGAGATATATTTATTTAAATGAAGATCAATTGTTAGTGTAGGACTAGATAAGACTAAATAAGTTAAATATAAAAAAGAATAAAAGTAATAATAATACATGTTTTAAAGGTAAGATTTATAATTATTATATCTTAATATACTGCACCACCCTTTTTTAGACTTATTATAAGGCTATTAAATGTTTTATAAAATACTTTAATTCCTAATATACCATAATTCTTGTCAGTCTTAAAATTATTTAAAACATGTAATATTCATTATACTTAATAGTAAAAAATGCAATTCTAAACAACTTCGTTAACCGTTTTCAGCGCAGTATCTGTCATTATATCATTTTGTTCTGAACTAGGAAAATTCCTTGACATTTTTGTTGTTGTGACACCAACGAAATCTTCCTCTTCAAACCATTTTGGTTCTTCTATAGTTTTTGATACTTCAGGATCGGTGACGAAGAATTTCAGCCAAGCCTTAAGCAATGAAAAGCTTTTGAACGTAAGCTTTGGTAATTGTAATTAGAATAATTATTATACCATACATAATATTATGATGTGATTGGTACAAAAAATATTCTTCTTAATAAGATTTGTAAAAATCGACGACGATATTACTGCCAATTTCATAAAGGGGCTTTGTATAATTAGTTTTTATTTGATAAACAGACCAATTTTGTTCATGAGCTGGATATAATTGTGTAAGTTACTTACAGTTGATGAAGTGATTGTAGGTACAGTGGGTTTGTAAAATGGTTTATCTAGGTAAGATGCTCGATACTTAGAACTAAATTTGTGTTTAGGTTTTTCTTGTTCGCCAACAATCTGTAAATTTTGTTATTTTACAATGAAAAAGTATCATATATTTCCAATTCAAGTAGTAAACATTTCACAATAACAATCTATTTATAAATTCTAATAATTTTACACTGTATTTAGATATTATATCCATACTAATATTATAAACACGAAAGTGTATATCTGTCTATCTGTCTGTTACTTCCTCACGACCAAACCGCTGAACCCATTTAAGTCCCGAACAAAATGTACGGTTCCGGCACGATAAACGGCGTTAAAGTTTTGGCGCAACGGAGTTGCGGGCGTCATCTTGTATTTTACCTAAATTTGTGTTACATTTTATTAGACTCACTTATTATACATGGAACGCCACTGTTTAATCTATGACTTTTTATGATATTTAAACCGTAAATATTATTTGATATTATAAAAATGTAATTCATAAAACATACTTACTCCATTAGAAGAAGATTCTGTTGTTTTTGAATATGTGTCACTGTATTTTCTAAGAGACCTTTCCTTTGATCTTGGTGAAAGCGTTACAGATTCTTCATTCTTCCTGAGCTTTCCATTTTTCCGGCTATATTTCCTTGTTTGAATATTTCTAATTGGAGGTACAGCTGTATATTTACTATTATTTTCCATACTATTATTTGCTTGGCGGTCCTTGTATGTTGCATGGTATTTTTGTGTCGTAGTCGAAACATTATCAAATTGTAATGTCTTTAAGTCTTCCGGCACAATTTTCTTTTCTGTCGCACTTTCAGAAGATTCCGTACTACTTACTTTTATTATAAAGGGTTCCTTTGTCCTTTCAGAAGTTGGTTCAAAAACATCAACATCGACAAGTTCAGGACTTTTACTACGACTCAGATAAGTAAAAATTATTGGAGCATCAGCAGTGTCTTCCATCTTTTTATCAGTGATTGCGATGTTTACAGTAGGAGTATTCGCCTCTGTAGTGGTTGTAGTTTTCTTTGTGTAATTTCGTGAACGTGAGTAATAAGAAGTTCTAGGCAGTACTTGCTTAGGTTTAAAAGCTATTACTGGCTTCTTTATTTCTCTACTTTCCGCACTAGATGGTAATAGTTTTTCTGTGCTAGTATTACTTACAGTATTTCTTCTTGCGTATATAGAATTTCTATTTTGTTTTTTCAATCCGATGACTTGCTTACTTCCAATAGTAGGTTCTGTAGACGTTACTTTTATATTACGACTAGACTTAAATGATCGTCTACTGCTTGGTTTTGGTGTAGCCTTAGAAGATACGATAACTTTTGGACTTAATGTAGTCGTACCCCGAGAGCTATTTTCTAACAACTGAGCCTCATTATCAGGTACTTTCTCTAATAAATTATTTTCTATTTTCGGTACCTCTATAGTACTTAGCTCAATTTTTGTTTTGTTGCGCGACTGAAAATTAGTAACAAAGATTTTAACAAAGTTTCATTTAATGTGTAACTAATCGGAAATAGAAACATTAAACTGGTTAGAAAAGAAAGATAAAAATGTATGTTAGTGTAAGATGTAAGGGCTATATAATAAATAGGCACAATAGCTGAAGTTTTTGAATACAATATAATAAAGATATTTTTTCAAATCCCAAATTTCAATATTACCCGCCAATCGTCAGTTTCTGAGCCTGTGTTATTTGTTTGTGAAGACGGTGTGAATGTTTGGTAAATTTTTTGAGATGCTTTCACTGCTAAACTCTCACTAGGAGAGCTGGCACTTGTCTGAAAAATTTTACACAGATAAAAAAACTCAATTTAGCTTTGCCAGAATCGTTTTAAGAATTTTAACGACGTTAGTACATAAAAGTGTTTTTTAATCAAATATCACGGCGTGACTAACTTATAAGTCTAAAAATTTTTGGCTGATTTGAATGTAATATGATTGATAAGTATTTTTTTAATGTATCACATAAGTAAAGGAGTAATTTTTAATTTTGCTTTTATGATTCAATAAGACTTGACATTATAAAACTCACCGATGCATTTTTTGCTTGTATTAAAGCTTTAAAACTTTCGGGATAGTTATCGTCTTCACCAATTTCATCAGACACTTTATTGGTTTTAGCTTCTGAGGAAACTTCGCTGGACCTAATTTTTTCTTTTGATACGGGCCGTTTGACGACTCTCATTGATTTTATAGTACTTGTCCTTAGCTTTCTTCCAGATGCTTTAGACGCAATATCGGGGATGGTCGAGGACGAGGAAAATGTTTCAGGTTGACTAGTAACGAATTCCTTGTTTTGACTAGATTTCTCGTCTATTGATGTTATTAAACCTTCCCCAGTCAAATTAGTATCGGTCTCTGATAACCGAGTTTTATACCTCAACTTTCGGGAGTTCCTAATATCATCTATCCTGCTCGTTGTGGGCTTTACAATAGTGATAGTATTAACTGTACCCACAACGTCCAAATCCAAGGCTCCGACATCACTACGTGTATCGATTCGTGCTCGACTACGATTTTGACTATCTCTTGACCTTGAGCCTGGACGTCTCTTGATTTGATCGTTGGCTGCATTGTTTTCAGAATTAAGTTTTGCTGGTTCTGTGACTGCATTAGTTAATTTAATTCCTCTTGAGGCTGGATTAGTTGGTACATATGCAGTAATATTTGCACGGTTGTTTAGTCTTCTTGTTCTCTGATAAGTGTTATCTCTTTTAAGGGTCACATCAAAGTTTGTTTCGTTTATGACCGGCCTACTTCTCGTTCGACTCAATGATTTTCTAGAGTCGAATGTGTTTGTCTCCTTTTCGTTTGTTTCTGTTTTCGCTGTTGTCGCTCTAGTCCTACTTCTCGAGACATCGCGGGGTGCAATTTCTTCTCTATGCCGTCGTCTTGAATCTCGTGGCCTAAATGTAGGTTTTAATTCTTCTAATTGATCACTACTGCTAGGAGATATTGTTGATGTTGTTCTTCTGTCGATTCGTAACGCGCCTGGCCCCTGAAAAAAAACATTTCATTCGTTAACATAATATTTTCTCCTACGTATGCTACTAAATATATTTTTATTATCATATTTATTTACTGCCTATATTAAGTACAGGTCACATTTTCACAGTCTACTTAATTGTCTAATAGGTATAATGGCAGGCCACATAACTTGTTTCGAGCTCGATTCGTGAGTGGCAATTTAACACATGACCGAATTGTATTGTATTACTCACTGTACCGTTTCATACTCTCAGATTGCGACTTAGGTCATTAAAGGAAATATATTGGATGGAAAAAGTAGACGAGTGTTTATTTTTTAAAGGAACAAGTTGTTATTCTAAGCTAACTTTGATTTTAAAACCTTAAAAAAGTCGTAGTTCTCATAATTGAAAAAGTTAATATATCTATTTATATAAATTTAAATGCTACTCAAAGTTAGGGGTCACTAAATATCGCTCACTGTCATTATCTTTTCTTAGCTTTTAGCAAGGAGACTGTGGTTATGTCATGTGTGTTGTGTCTCTGGTTATATAGAGTTTGAGTAAAAATCCAAAAGAATGTGGATGAAACCAGTCGTTCTAAAGGGGGAAGACATGTAAATTCAAAACCTTAATACTAATAGAGTATGTTTCTCCGTCTGTCTGTCTATTACCTCTTCATGCTTAAATGGCTGAGACGATTTAGATGTAATTTGATATGTATATTTGAGAGACAGGAGACCTATGATAGTTTTTGTTGTGGAAAAATGTACGGGTTACCGAGCGATAAACAAATTAGGCGCAACGGAGCTGCGGGCGTCATCTAGTAGTCATAAAAATCTACGACAAAAGTAGTAAAATCTACTAATCCAAGCACACTGTACGACGATGTTTTTGCTATACGGCGCACGATGCAACACCGCAACGCAGTATTGTGGCCTGACCCTGTCTATCGACATATTATGAAACACCGCCCCAGCTGAAAGTTCTCAATCAATCGTGGTCCGGTTAGGATAAGGTCAGACCTAGGACCCGATAAGCCACCTGAGCCGTATGTGCACATTCACTTGTGCTTTATTAATTGTCTGCTACTGAGATATAGCGTATTGAGTTTATGCGCTTTTGAAATACCGCTGTGATATTCAAGTAATAAAATGATAATGTTAGTTGTGTTTAGTTAATTTGATTATTTAAATAGTTTAGTTAATTCATAGCGTTGTAGTAAAGTTTTTTGATCGGCATGATAAAATATACTACTAAAAAATTATAACTCTGAAAGATCTTCCTCAAGCATGTTCTAACGTAAATGACATAACGAGGTTTGTCGGATAATCTAGTTGATTTATAATTTCACTAGAATCTAGATGATGCCCGCAAATTTGCCAAAATTCTATTGTAGTGCAGGAATGTTCTTCCAGGATAAAAGTATTCTATGTCCTTTCCCGGGACTCAAAGTACCTTCATACCAAATTTTAGCAAAATCGGTTCGGCGGTTTGAGCGTGAAGAGGTAACAGACAGACAGACAGACAGACAGACAAACAGACAGACAGACATACAGACAGACAGACAGACAGACAGACAGACAGACAGACAGTCAGACAGACAGACAGACAGTCAGACAGACAGACAGACAGTCAGACAGACAGACAGACAGTCAGACAGACAGACAGACAGACACACTTTAGCATTTATAATTTAGATTAATCTTGCAGTTCAATGATCTCGTTAACTCGTTAACATTATAATTTATAACATGCGTGCGCGCACGTCAGCTTGCGTCTCTGATAACGACGTCTTGAGTAATGGACATGACGAAATTATTTGCATGAAAATGCAGAATGCATTGAAAAGAAACTTTAATCAGCTTGGTTTTGTTCGCTCTAGAGTTAGAGAGGGCTAAAATAATAATCGTGAGTTTAAATGTAAGATAATATATAGAAAACACCAAACTCGTACCCAATCTACTTAAATAATTATATTATTAATAAAATAAGAATAACACTTTTTTAAATGTGTTGTTATGTAGTGCGCACATTCGGCGTGCGTTACCCCAGCCAGATGTTGTCGATTTCTTAAACATTTTTCGTACTCCTAATTAAAGTGCAGGCTCCTATAAATGTGCCCAAATTTTTATAATTAGTGCACTTGTAGTTTTCTTTAATAACTCGAAAAACAGATCTGGCTGGGGTTATGTTTACAAACATTACCCCAGCCAGAAGTTTTTTTTTTCTAAGGCATTTCTTAAGATAAAAAGCATACAAATAATTTTTAGCGTTGCAGAACTATTGGATGGAAGTCTACAATTTTCGGCACACGAGTCCTCGCAACTTTACTTAAATTAGCGCTCCAATAAAAAATAAATAATCATGCACCGTTTAGAAGTTATTTGATGTTTTATAAAAACCACGTAACAGGTCCTAGCACTTTTATTATACCGTCTGAAGACCTAATTCAAATTGCATATTAAAGCCTACATCTGGCTTTAATTAGTGACGTAATTTTCATCAAGATCGAGTCAGTGGTTATGTCACAATGACGAAAATTTATTCAGAAAAGTACTAACGCCAGCAAGGCCTAAATAAAATCGTTATTGTGTATGTATGTTATTCCTGAATAATACCAATAATTAAAGCGGTAGTTTAATTTTATTCAGGTCAATTTTTAACCTATGAACACTCAATAATTCAGGAAAAAAACGGGAATTATCTGAACTACGTGTGACAACCCGACCGAGTTACGAATGTCATCAAAAAGCGGCATTTTCATACATCGAGGTGACATTCTGAAATGTGTAGCACAATGTTTCTGTCAAAAGTACAGGTATGTAGGCAAGTGTTAAAACGTTATTATGATTTATTAAGATAAATATCTACGAGTTTCTTACGCCGGTTCTTCTCGCCGAGTCAGTTCCCGAACCGGTGGTAGGCCATCACGTAGACTTTCTGAAAAGATTTGATTCAGAACTCAGAAATAAAACGATTTTTATTTTTATTTACTCAGGTATTTTTACTGGATTGTAGATTATGGATGGTTATATTTTTCTAGAGTATGCATGTATGTTTAAGCGGGCCCCTAGGCGATCAATTTTATTGTGCAATACCACGTATTGTCCAATATTATTGACCATCTAGGGTTAATATAATTGAACACGCCCGCCTTTAAAACTTCTTGCGCAGTAAAATTGATCGTCTAGGGGCCTGCTAAGAGTCGCTTATGCGGACGAAACATCTGTTTTTCGAGTTTTTCAAGAAAACTACTAGCGCACTAATTATAAAAATTTGGGCAAAAATTTGGGCGCATTTATAGGAGCCTGCGCTTTAATTAGGAGTACGAAAAATGTTTAAGAAATCGACAACATCTGGCTGGGGTAACGCACGCCACATTCGGGATATTTAAAAAGATATTTTTCTTTTTTTTTCAGCGTGACATTAAATTGATGTTTTTATGGTGGAAAAGATATACGGACCGTATATCTTTTCCACCATACCGTATTTAATATGGTTATCATAAATTTACGAAATGTTGCGGAAATGGAAAATGGGCATTTTACTATGGGAGTTGGGCCTGAACTTGAGTTGGACCAATACACATGAGATATTGTTTTTATGATAGATCATAACACATACATAACGGGAAAAATATTTTAAAAAAAATAACTGTTACAATACGAGTGAAGGAATATTAAAAAAGTTGTTTGTATTCGTATCTGTATTACAATAAAGGAGATTAATATTAAAGAAACACAGGTTTACTTTTAAGCATATGTATATATTTTTATTTTAATCTATATCCACAATAACGGAATCTAAATAATGGGCTGGGGGGTTGAATTCTTCGTATCTTGCAAAGCTCGTGTACTAAACTACGGACAAAATGTGCGCACAGCTTCCCAGCGTACGACACCGTTATTGTTTGCAAAATAATAGCCAAAAATAAATGAAACTTTTTTGCCTTGACTGTATAAGAACCCGGTTGATTTAATTTTTTATTTTATTTTTTTCGTTAGGTATGTGTAATGACCTATCACAAAAACAATATCTCGTGTGTATTGGTCTTAACCCAAGTTTCAGGCCCAATTTGACGCGTCCTCCTTTATTAAAATGTACGAAAATATGTTATGGTAGCGTATAAATATAACAATTATTTAAATCATTAGTAATCACCTACCAATTTAACAACACTCATATAAGTGCCACACGTCAAATTGAGATGAGTACGTGTCCTAATTCGTGACCACATATCAAAAGTCTATTCAGAGGTATTATACCTTGGGACTCATAATACTAATCCTTATGTCCATAACAATAGAGGTCATGTCAAAGCTTAATATTTTTTAACAAATAGCATACCTATAGAGCCTTACAAGGATATTTTGTCCCGTCGATATGACATCGTCAATCAAAATTACATTTTTCACTTCGACCACATGTAAAATGATTCTTTGATAACATTGACAGAATAAAGATCCCTTCTCAAGTGACATTTTACATTTTGGCGCCGCCTCCGATTTTGGTCATTGGCCACGCACCAAAACTAGCTCTTGTACTAGACTCTAAATGACCGAGTAATCAATCATATTATGTCTAATATACAAATCGTGGTACAATACAATTAACACTTTAGACACGAAGGCTTTGGCTATGTTTGGCTAGTCAAATTAGTCAAATAATTGGCTAAGCCATACTAGCCTAACATAGTCAAAGCTTTTCAGCATGCAATAACAACATACATGGCCATCGAAGAATACGCTACGAAAGGAGAGTAATATTTCATAACTAGATGACGCCCGTAACTAGACCGTTGCGCTGAAATCGTTTATCGTGCGGGAACCGTACATTTTTCCGGTATAATAAGTATCCTATGTCCTTTCCCGATCTCCTTACCAAATTTCAGCGAAATCGGTTTAATTGTTTGGTCGTGAAGAGGTAACACACAGACAGACAGACAGGCCCACTTACGCATTTATTACGTAAGTCCATACTAAACATATAGCTATACTATTTTTTATGTTGAATAATCTTTTGGCAAAAGTATTCTTTGTTTATGGAATGGAATGGAATGGAAAATGGAAAATGGAATATTAATAATACTTTTACCAAAAGCTTATTCAACACAAAACTTTATTATATGTTTACAGTTTAACATGATATTATTATTTAACACATATCAGTTGTCGATTAGCGTATAAATGATTATATTTCCTTGTAAAAGTGACTGGCCACGTTTTGATAATGTTCTGCCCTGTCATATTAGATAACAAGTTACATCTTAATTGTGTAATGATATCGATGTTGAAATGTTATTTTGATCGCATATTTACTAAAGGTTAAGGAAAGCCGCAAGCAATAATATACATTTTGTAAGACATAAATCCGATTTATCACCTGATGACCTATTGGTAGGTAATTAAAGAAACGATATGATGAGTAATAAAAGTATCTATCCTTATACTTATTACGTAAGATAAAAGTGTAAAAATTAAAGAAGAAGAAACAAGAAGAGAACGTTTGCTAAAGCTAGGCCAATTTGCGCCAATGTGAGGTAAAGTTAACTCTGCGTTAAAATATCATAACCTTTCCTTTTTTTAACTGTATGTAAGCTAGACCGTCAATAATACTCGTAAATAAAAACTACGCTATACTCATTACTAGTATATCCAATATCCATACTAATATTATAAATGTGAAAGTGTGTCCGTCTATCGGCATGCATGTCTGTCTATCTGTCTATCTTGTTACCTCTTCACGCTAAAAACCGCTGAACTGATTTTCCTGAAATTAGATATGGAAATACTTTGAGTCCCGGGAAAGAACATAGGATACTTTATCCCGAAAAAACCGGCCAAGTGCGTGTCGTGCCACGCGCAATATAGGGTTCCGTAGTACCGCTAGTTTTTGATAATTTTTGTATGGTCAATGAATGCACATTTATAACGTGTTTTACACTACATAATATACATATTTTTTTAGTTGAACGACTATTACACAATAATTTATGAAGTCTTCTTAGTCGTGATAGTTTTCCTTTTAAATTCAGCATATTTTCTACTCCCGTGAATTTTTTCACATTTCCAGAAGCAACCGTTTAGCTGGTAGAACACTGGGGACACTGGACCCTAACAATTTTTTCCACTCTAAAACTTCATATTTCACAAATTTCATAAATCGCAAAATGATCTTTGAATACTCGTAATATTTTTTTTAAACCTATCCAACGACACCCCACACGGTGGGGTGGACGCGAAAAAAATAATCACAGCTTTGTAGGCCTAATAGTATCTGAGCAAAACCGCGGACAGACAGACGGACGGACGGACAGACAGACATAGGGACAGACCGAAACTATAAGGGCTCCTTTTTGACTACGGAACCCTAAAAATATACGGTTTTTGTGCGACAAACGAATTATGGCGCAACGGACTTGCGGACATCATCTAAATAAGTTTTTAAAAGTATGTTTCTTAAACAATGATACTCTTAAGTAAATAAAAACTACGTCATAATCATTTTAAAGTATATCACAGTTTGAATAAGTTCCACATCCCACATAGCAAATACTTAATTGCTAGCATAATAGGACTACATTTTGACGCTTTATATCACCACCATCAGTAGATTGTCAGTAGGCGTCCCACAATTTCACAGTCGGATAAAAAGTGAGGTTGAATCTATTATATAAATTTGAAAGTGCAACAGACAATTGTATAGAACAATAAACATGTTAGTTGTTCCTTTTGACCTGAAACGCAGATGGAACTAAACGTAAAAAATTGTGACATCGTAACGTAACGTGTCCAAAGATCTGCAATACGTCCAAAGATCTGAAACGTGTCCAAATATTTAAAATGTGTCTGAAACGTATCCTGAATGTATAATTACTTAAATGAGCGTTAAACCTAGAATTTTTGTGACATAAGACTTTGGGTACAGGTGCTTTTCACGCGTATACCGCATTTAAACAACTAAATATTTCTTACGTATTGCACAAAAAATATCATCATAACTGGTACATTTTCCAGGATAATATTAATAAGAAATTATATAAATTCTCTGAGTTATTTTTTTGTCAACTCCCATTGAAATCGGTCTAGTACTTTTTGAAACTCAAAGTATTTCTGTAGCCATATTAATGAAAATCGAATCCGCTGTTGCGTTAAGAGGTGACAAACAAACTTATCCCCTACTCATGTTTACTGAGAACTAGTTTATTCAGTTCACCTTGTCATCTTATGGTGTTTCCTTTATTGTATAACATAATAACACCGAAAAGGCATTTTTCTTAAGTCGGGCGAAAGTCGTCTGGTATATCGCTTTCGTACTAAACCAGTCGGCTTTCTTCAATGTGTAACAGTGGTCGGATAACGGGGCCCATGTGACACACTGTAGCGATGCGATAAGAATCAGGCTCTGACTAAAATCCTTCAGCTAGTCACGAGGAGGCCCAATCGGATTAATCGCTGTCCTAAATCGCGCTAACGAAATTTATATTAAGTATTAAAAATGTATTTTAATTAATTATATCAAAATTGATATTATAAATGCAAAAGTATATCTGTCTGTTGCCCCTTCACACCTAAACTTCTGAATCTATTTTAATGAGATTTGGTATATATTTCGAGTTCCGGTAATTGACACAGGATAATTTTTATCCTGTAAAAATGTAAAAATTCCCGCGTGAGAAACTAATTTGGGCGCGACGAAGTTGCGAGCAACATCTTATAGCGAATCGCTAACAATGATAGCGAAGTCTGAAAACAAATATATGGTTCTCACCATCGACCAACCAGACCCAATGTGAAATTATGTAAAATGAATACAATATGAAAACTGAATGTGAAGCCTTCAAAAGCTTTAGTTTAATTCCTTCAAATATTATAAACATTTTTTTTATCATTTTTTAAAACAATGATAATTAAAACAGGCTTTTAAGAACAAAGTTCATAACATGCACCACGTATCGGCCCAAGGTTATTAACTGAAAGTGGTCGCCTTGCCATTGTGATAAAGCTCGACAAAAGGACTTGCAACACGCTCGCCAACTTTGTGCATGCTAATTCTGTCAACGGACTTATTATTCTTAACTTTAAGTCTTAAGTTCTTTTCTTTGGGTTTTATCTTAATATTGTAAAGTTGCGAGTTGTTGAAGAATAGTGTCTTTACTTGCATTATCTATACATATTATAAAACAAAGTCGCTTTTTTTCCCTCATGTCCCTTTGTTCCCTTTAATCTTTAAAACTACGCAACGGATTTTGATGCGGTTTTCTTTAATAGATAGAGTGATTCAAGAGGAAGGTTATTAAGTATAATATTACATTCATTAAATAGTGGAGAAATACTGTTATTGTTGGGGTTTCTAATGTGATGTCGTAAATAATTACATTTTTTTTCCGCTTACATTGCAAACGCAGACTGAACCCTACAAGATTTATCAAAATAATGTACCAATTATTGTACACAATGAAAAGGTCTACAGAAAACTCCGCGATGGTATATGTCTATCTCTTATGGATATCCCACAATAACATTTTTTGTCATTTACTTTTTACGACAAATAATGGCTAATTTTCGAAGCAATTTTAATAAATACAGCATTAATCCTTATCCAATTAAATACCTTAAATATATTGTTGATTTAATGTAACCTATATGGCCCTTTACAGCATATGATTTAAATGAATAGTTTCGATTATTACAGATTTAAAAATTGCAGGACGTAGCTTTTGCGGCGCGGCGGTACCGACCAATGCGGGCCACGGGTACTAATGAATATAAATCAAAACTACTGAATAAATTTTAAACATTTTTTTCAGTGAGTGACATAGGCTATAATATTATATTGTATACCCGTGCGGAGCCGGGGCGGGTCGCTAGTATACTATAAAATGTTTACTGCCGCACTCAGAGACGATTATTAATTACTTAATTGTAATTAAATAAAGAGTTTGACAGGTGATGTATAGGGCTTAAGCATTAAGTCGTATAGACGTTTCTAGGCAGAACGTAGTCACCCATACAAACATCTTTATTTAAGCAACAGATGAAGATTTTATTTAGTAAAAATTTTGACGACCTCTGTGGCTCAATGGTTAAGAGTGTGTGGCAACTCAAGCACAGGGTCGCGGGTACGAATCCCGCTGACGGAACAAAAAGTTATGTTCCTAGGTCATGGATGTGTATTAAATATGTATATGATATAATAAAAATCTTAAATATATTATGTATAGTATAAAAGTATTAAATTATATGTATTTCCGTTGTCTGGTATCCGTAACACAAGTCCTTCAGGTACTTAGCACGGAGCCAGACTGACGTGGTGTGAAGCGTCTATAGATATTATTATAGTCTATAATTCTTGCTTCATATTAAATCAACTTAAAACCAGCATCGGCATTATCTATTGTCATTAATTATAGTGAAACAAAATAAAATATCCGACCAAGCCCATATGACCTAAAAAGACTTATAAAATAAATCGCAATCATAGTTCCAGATAAAAACAGTATAGACCAGACAGTTACAATCATCTTTAGTTTGATACAGTGGCGCAACTACACCATCTGGGGCCCGTGGCAAAATTTTTTGATGGGGCCCCATATTATTAACAGCCGGTAGTGTCCTACAGCTGGGCAAAGGACTCCCCTCTTTCCTTCCACACGTCTCTATCCTTCCTAGGTATAATGTAAAAAATATTTCTGACTTTGCGGTCTCTTAAGCCGGGGCCCCTTTTGGGTCGGGGGCCTATTGCTACGCCCCTGGTTTAATGATTACGCGAATTCCTTTAAAAACAGCCTTAGGACATTGCCTCATCTATTGGAGAACGTCTAATAACTATAATGGCAGTAATCCAAAGATTTAACACCGCTGTAATTTCAGACAGTATTTTACGCAATTCTGTGAAATAAAACTTAAGGTTTCATATTTTCGATCACGATTCTGCACTTAGGTGATTGGATGATTCGTTTAAGCCAAGATTTCAATTAACAGATACCGATCTGTAGATTGATTTTATCTTTCTGTCTGTCTTTATCTATATTATGTAATTGTAGTACAAATATAATGTTGTTCGCATTTCAATCCGCCAAAATTCGTTTATCGCATTAGGGTCGTATTTTTTTCTTTTCCGGGACTCAAAGTATCTGTGAACCTTTCATCAACATCGATTAAGCCTGAAGAACAGAAAGTAACAAAAAGACAAACACTTTCGTATTAATAATATTAGTATTATGCGTTGATAGTCCATCATGGCTGTTCTTCATGCAGAAAACGTACGTCATGAAAACCATCTTCCATGCTGAAAATACATGTCATTATGAAAAGTATGACATAACAAACTAGGATGCGTCTGACATACGGAACCGTACCGTATGACACACCGCCTTACATAATAACGTTCACTTTCGTACTGTAATTATTGGATGCGGCTAGCGCTGGCGCAATATGGATCACTGAACTGTATTGTGCTAATCGAGGCTAAACCGCAGAGGAAGATGGTGGACTTCACGATTCGGCTATTTTAATCCTAAATACTACTTTTTTAGGCTGGATTCATATGCGTCCGCACGAACGAGCGGTTCAGCCGCCACACCGCGAGATCAAAAACAAATGTATACAGTAACGATTTATTTAAAATAGCGGCGCGGTCGCACTCTCATTTACATAGAGTTCCATATCATCTCGCGGTGTAGCCGCCAAACCGCGCGTCCGGGCGGACGCATACAAATCGAGCCAGAGGTATTACGCGAGTGCAGTAGAATTTAAAAAAAAAGTACTTGAAGAAACTATTGCCATCGCGCTTACACCCTGCGCCTGCACGTGTATTGTGATAGAGACAGATGCAGTAAATCGAGGTAACGTAGTCCACTAATTCCTCCTAGAAAAAAGATTTTTTTAAATATCTATGGACGCTTCTATGGACGATATCTTAATATCTTCAGGAAGAGTGAGTCTATGCCTCTACGTTTTATTTTTATCTTAAAGATCTTTCAAATTTCTTTTATGGTCGGTCGATTGGCGGGGTACGGGGCACTCATTTTTTGCGGTTTTTGAAGGGTCATATTTTTTTCATTTTTAAGTAAATTAAAAAAAAATCGAACGTAGAGGCATAGCTTTAACAGATCTTAATATTGTATAAAAAATCATATGTCTAGACGCATTGTCCAGGGAGTAAATTTGGGAATACGTTTGTATAGAAAAACAGTGCTGGCGTATCCTCTTAAGGTTTCGATGCAGTCTCAGTATAGTAAACGACAAACCTGCCAAACCGTCAATGCCGTTCTGATTGATAAAATATACAAAAATCAGTCGTTTAATATTGGTTTTAGAGTTATTTAACTTGTTTGAAAGGATTTTAACTAGATAGAAACAGTAATATGTTGGATAATAATAGTCAAATCGAAGTAGATAAATTATTGAATAAAGGCACAAACCCAAGCGAGAGCAACTGTTAGCTTTAAAATTATGCCAGAAAAACCCTGAATTTATACCAATATTAGAAACAATGAAGATTTATTTGTTTGCATTGAATAAATACGTACACTACTCTACCAGTTTAAATGAATTTTGGCACAGACATAAAACAACTTTTTAAATCAGCAAAATGTGTGATTTTGTGAGCAAAACATAATATTCATTTGTTAAAGCTAACCCGTAAGGAAAATCCGCTTGGCCTCTACATGTTGAAATATATATCTATCATTATAATATTGCACATTTTCCGTTTTAGGAACTCGTATAAATTAAATATTATCCATTAAAATGTATTAAAATAAAAGCTACGCCTAAAATATTAAATTCCAAGGATTTTCTACTAATAATACTCCTACGGTAGTCCAAATACGACCAAAGGCACCTTAACCATTTATTAAGGTATTTAAAACCAGCAATGATTCAGAACATCTGCTTTTGGAAAGCCTTAATTCAGAAGTGACATTTGGATAACATAGTAGGCGCCATCATGGTTTAGGTAAATTGGACTCTATTTTCAAAATTAGGTTAATAGGTAAAACTATTCGCCGAGAACTGAAACCAAACCAAAAATATACCATGATATTTTTATTTTTTGACTCATTTAAAAATAAAATAACTGATAAAATAACTAAAATATTAATAGGTACATAATATTATTATGTATATTTATTGTAACTTTTCTACGGCTCTACTTTTTTAATTTAACGACTGTTAATAGCTTTAGAGCGTAGATTCGGTATGAGATTATGTGAAATACTATTTATTCCGAAAAATTTAAGGCTCCCGTGCGACAAACGAATCTTAACGCTACAAAATTGCGGACAACATCTATTTCTTGTTTCCGAGGTTTTTTTTTTCGACAGGAATGTATGTATTCAACAGCATAGCCAATCAAAAACTCTAGTGTTTAAATAAACTCAATAAAAACAACTATTATTCAACTATAAAACGTACTATTTAGTAATCTGTGGTAATATCACATAACGGCGGAACTAATTCAAGTATTCGATATATTTTAATGTACGTTTTTGTGGAACTATGACTATAATTACAGGCAATGTAACATATTATAGCTTTAGTGGCCTACTAGCACCTAATACCTGCTCGCCTTCGCAGGATCACAAAGGTCGTAAGATAGTTATTTAATTTTCTGACATAATACTTTTAGTAATTAATCAAAGTGTCTAACCGTAATAAGAGGATGCCCATGTTTCATTTATTATTGGCTCGTGATGCACACCCATGGGCCATGATTGACAATATGATTGCGAATCTGCGTAAAGCATGAGCAATCAACGTCGATCATAGGCAATCATAGATGAATACTCTACCTGGGGGGTGAGCCAAGATCTTTTCTTTATCGCTTCTTTATAGAATCGCCGATCAAAATGTATGAAATTTACACAAGACGAGTCGAACGTCAACGTCATATTAACGAACGCTTGTCAATTCCATAGATTTTGGTTGGCGATTCTATAACGAAGCGATAACGAAAAAGTTTTGGCTAAATGGCGTGAAATCGCATTGGTCGTCATTGGCCAACGTGAAGAGATCGCAATATAATGTACTGTAAAGCCATTATGCTACTATTACTAGGATTTTTTTATTTTCCTTCATAAATTATATAAATATAGATACGAAACAAGAAAACCATTACCAACATGGTTAATGGTTATACTGTATAGTTTTTTTTATAATTGTTGAGATTATATTAAAACAAAAGTTACCCTCAACCCAACAAGAAATTAGTTTATGAGAATTGTATTTTTCCGAAATATAAACAAGATGTCTTTTTCCGGGAAAAGTTAGCATACCAAACATTAACATCAGTTTAGTGGTTTGAGCATGAAGATACACATATTACAAATAATTACATTTATAATATCAGTAAGAATATTGTGAATAGTAAATGATAGATTATAAAAATATGTTCTTATTGGTATGGTCCTGGTAAAAAGTAGATACTGTAAAACTAATTAAACGTCAAAGTGGAATTCAGTCTCAATTAATTATAGTTTTATCTAATTACATAGACGACATTTCATCAAAATAGCTCAAGCTATGCTGCTAATTATTTATGTACTCTTAAGATACTTGCCTTAACGACTAATTCGTTTATTTTCCCATATCATGCTATATCGAGAATCAACATGGAGCTAGATCGATAGAGGGACTACAAGTCTATGCTAATATAATAAATTCTAAAGTGTGTATTTCTGTCTGTCTGTTACCTCTTCACGCCCAAATTTTTGTGTCCCGGGAAAGGCAATAGGATAGTTACTTTTTATCCTGAAAAATGAACGGTTCCCGCGCGAAAAACGAATTTTGGCACAACGGAGCTGAAGTTGTCATCTAGTTCACTATAAAATCAGTCCTAGGATGGTGTTTTTAAACGACGAGATACTGATCCGATTTAAACATAGGAGATATTATATCATAGGTTGTAATTTTTTTACGGTACGGTAAGTTAAATAAACTATAAATTTAGGGTTATAGTTTATTTAACTTATTTCTTCATTCGAGCCCTATTCTTATAAGAGTGGTCACACTACATTCTCTTAATCGTGGGAGGAACAAAACCTTTTAGAAATGCGATTGTGATTTTAAAAACTAAAATTACGCAATCCCTCACAATATCGGGTGATAGGATCAGCAAGACCTAGGTTTTGTTACAAAAACATTTTGATCTCTATTACTTTGTAATAAAGTGTATAATCGTACAAGATACTCATCTGAAATTAAGAATTTTTGTAAGCAAGAGTTACATGCAAAGTTACATCATAATTTGCTCTATCAACCCATATTAGTAACGAAATGTCTATTTCATTATGTTATTATTTGGTAGCCATATAATTACAGGTTATTATGTACACAAATAGCCAAAGGTTAAATCACAATTTTACGTAGAAAAGGATCTATTTCATGAACATTGCTACTGATTCATATTGTAATAATAATTATTATATGATATTTAACGAAAATTCAACAAATAATGACGTCGAAAATATTATTATCTATCATAGACTCAACTAACGTTTACTGATACTAATTATAAATTTACCTCAAGTTATAAAAATATTATACCGTTGATACAGTTTTGAAATTTTATACGCCATTTTCCGTTTTTCAGAGATCAGCAACGCTTCTGCTTCAGTTTGCTTACCTGAAAAAAAAAAAACATTCATTTAATAATCATTTTGATATTTCAAATATAATAATGAAACTAAGCCAATAATTAACTAAAATTTACAGTGAAACAATGATGAATAGATTTCGATAGCATCTCAATTAAAAAATAATCTTAGGATGAGGATAAGGTCGTATGTATATCGGCTGATATGACCTCGGTTCTTGAAAGGAGATGGTCACTGCAATTGGTACAAGGACCTATCTAAAATGATGCGTGAGAAAAAACTGAAAACGCTTAGATGATATCTAATTAAAGCATCAGTCAAGTCACGAATCGTGATGCGTCTGCGACGATTAGTATCTGGAGGTAAATTGAAGTGTTTACAACCGTTTCAAAATATTACATTTAAACGAGGTAATTTAGTAATAATATTTAAAGTAATTTGACACCTCTGTGGTGTAATGGTTTAGGTCTCTTCACTCGGAGGTCGTAGGTTCAATTCCAACATCGGAAAAATAGTAATTCATATTCAAATTCTTTATTAAGCATACAATAATATACAATAGTATAAAAGTTAGGTAGCGTACATCACGTCGTCTAATCCCATGCTAAGTAAAAACTTGTGTTATGGCATTCAGACAACGGATGCACGCCGAACAATTTTATCCTAATATATATTATTTATAAACACATTCATCATTCATCATTTAAATTTAGTTTACAAGTTTGGTTAGGACAATGTAGGCACCTGATCGTCAGACAAGAAAGATGATTATTTCGTCTAATAGGCATGAAAGAAGTCCTGCGTTTCTGTTCTAGATCTCTCGCAAATCGTGTCGGATATCCGTCTCACTACCGCTGCGCGTATTTTTTTCCGGGTTAAAAACTATCCTATTTACTTTTGTGGGACTTCAAATATCTCCATACCATATTTGGATGCTGTTAAGCATATATGTATCAACCCACAAAAAATTACATATGGAGTTAAGAATGCCGTCATGTTCTTTAGATCACATAGAATAAGACTGCATTCATAACTCAACAAAAAAAATTTGTGGGTTAATACACAAATGCTTAACAGCGACCATTTACTGTTTCAGTAGTTTAAACATGAAAGATAACAGACAGACGGGCAGACAGTTTCACGAGTATTAATAGTTTCGGTGACGGTGGCCGGTTTCATTGAAACCAGGCAAGTTACGCAGGAGTAATTTTATAGTGCCCAAGTGTGTGCGCAGTACACAAGAGCACTCTCTATTCCTTTTACTCTCATAGCCCAGTGGGACGGAAGACCGACACGACTGGCGAGAGATCAGGCGCAGGAGTTTTTACACACCCATCAGACGCATGGATCATCTTACTTGTCAGACAATCAGGTGATCAGCCTGCATTGTCCTAACCAAACTTGTAAATAACATGTTTCCAACGCGGGAATCGAACCCACGACCTCCGAGTCAAGAGCCACGCTCTTAACCACTAGACCACGGAGTAGTTCACGTGTATTATTAGTAAGTATAGTACACGATGATAATAAAATCGTCATCCTTATATGTCTTAACCTACATTACTTTTGGCACTTACGCAATAAGCCAAAAGTTAAAAGTTCAAAAATGTAACCTTTTAAAGAAGGCTGATATCTGAACTACGGAGATGAAGGGAAAGCTACTGACATAAAAGGATGGACAATTAACTTATTAAGTAAAATTATGTTTAACAGATTGTATTTTTATTTCCAACATTAGTTACATTATGGGCCTGAATTGCCACTTCCTGATAAGTGCCAGATAGGCTAACCAAAACTTATCTGACAGATAGAGATCCGGCACTTATCAGAAAGTGGTGAAACAGCCCCTAAGTATGATATTATATCAGTCACATTTTAAAAGACTTAAATAAAAATGCGTGTGGCACTCGGGGACTGCCGCGGTACAGCTATCGCATAGCATTTTTTATCAGCTTATTCAATTATAATTCGCATACATCTAGTCCAGCGGTTCCCAACCTTTTCAATGTCACTACCCCTGTGAACAAGTATGGGAATTAAGTTTACCCCTAGCTAATTTAAAATAATTCAACCACACAAATTCGAACAAAAATATCTTCATTAGGTAAGAAATTGCACGTTTAGGTAACTTGTAATATATATAATATCTTGGACTTAACAGCTAGTGTGAAGGTTGATATTGCTTTCCATTTGCAAGTTTAAGAATATTAGGTTCGGTTTCACTCAACGCGCATCTTATAATACTTTTTCGTGTCAACTCTGTTACCCCCCTAGAATTGCCGTTTTACCCCTGCGGGGGTAATTACCCCCAGGTTGGGAACCGCTGATCTAGTCGCACGAAGTCTGGAAACGCTGTACCAGTCGGTCGGAGTGGGGGGTGTTAGGTTTTTTCATTACAGAATTTCGTGATTCGGTCGCCGCGCTCGAAGCCCGCGATAAAAGCTATGTAATAGCTCAAAAGAAATATTTATTTCTTTTAATTAAATGGGCTCTAAATTTTAAGGAAATTCTACAATGTAATAGTTATGCAACGCTACAAGGATGTTTTGGCTCCAGACCAAAATTATAAAGTATCACTAGAGAGACAGCTATTTTACATATTCTATCCTGTCAAAACCATCTTAGTATCGTTTTACATGTGGCCAAATTACGAATAATCCCTGATGTAATTTTGAATGGCAGCTATTTCTTCCATGCAGCCATGATGCATCACTAATATCCACGTGCTTGTAGGTCTGTGTTACAAGTACTTACAACATACAGAACTGTCAAAATAATGACAGTATGCATAAAATATGAAATTATCGTGAACACAAGCTCGGTTTAAGTGTTCATACTAATATCTTTGATATGACATGTGTGGTCGCCGATAGGCCTAGTGTTTCTCGATCTTATTACTATGGTGATAAGGTTGAAAATTGGGGGTTATATTAATTGACCTAATCTGATAAGCTTTAAGGCGGACTTCGATCTTTCAGATAAGTAATTGTCTAATGCACTGTAACTCTTAATACGTTAAATTAGTACGCCTATTAAATATAATATACAGGGTGTAACAAAAATAAGTGATAATACTTTAGGGTGTGTGCGTGTTCCTTGTAGAGAGTTCACTGTGAAAGTAGCAGCGCTGATAGACCAATTTTTTTTTCACTTTTGTATGCGGAAACGGGGGCTCCCATACAAAAGTGAAAAAAAATTTTGGTCTTTCAGCGCTGCTACATTCACAGTGAACTCTCTTCAAGGAACACGAACACACCCTAAAGTATTATCACCTATTTTTGTTACACCCTGTATAAATATGGCGTACATTACGATGTGTAATGTACGCCATATTTATCCGAAACTAGACGATGCGGTGAACTTCGCATCACTTTCCTCCTAATATAAACCTTCCTGTGACTTCCACAAATATGTCAAGACTAAAATAACCAAAATCGGTTCAGCCGTTTTTGACTTAAAACGAGACTAAATCAATTGAAAATTAATTTTTATTTAAGTATTTATATATGTCGCAGTCATCTAGATAAATCTGCGATTCGATTGAATGACTAGCGCATTCATTGAATGACACCATTCAATTGAATGACTGGGCCGAACGTCGATTGAACGATCGTCACTCAACGTCAAACTAGTTAGTGATTTGTAACATAGCCCTTTGAAGATAGCGGACATTAAATCAGTCAGGTAATTGAACGTATTCACTTTTTTCCCACTGCGGCGCCACTCCAAAATAATTCTTAGGTAATTAATAGCAATGTATTACTCCGTCTTGGCCCAATACGACTTAATTGGGTTAGGTTACATGGCTTCGCTGCGCTACGCTCCCGCCTTAGCCATCGTGGTTATTTTTTTGTAAACCACCCAGAAGTAGGAGCCCCGCATAACGGGGCTCCGTCACCTCCTAATTGAAGCCAGTTTCTAGATTAACCTATTATTACGCCCCCAACAAATACTTAAAAAAATTATAATATTTCATTTAACGACTTCACTATGATGACGTTTAGTCAAGACGTTAAACGTTACAGTCAACGTCTTGACTAGTTGTCCTGCAGTCATTCAATAAAATGGTGTCATTCAATGAATACGCTAGACATTCAATAGAATCACAGATTGAGCCAGATGACTGCGACATATACATATACAGAGTGTAACCAAACTACGTGATAATAATTTACAGTGTGTAGAGGCTCAGAATTTCATGCCGGGGACACACATACAGAATGCATACACATAATATGCAGGTGTATTCTGGATCCAAATTCACTAAGCAGAACACATTAGTCTTTACAGAAAACCTTATAGATATCTAAAAAGAGTGAAATTATTATTTTTAACAAAAAATTAAAACCGACTTCCAAGTGAATACAATAACATTATATTCATATTTTCCTTAGTCTATGCTTATTCTTAAATGAACTAAAAAGTATTAAATAATTTTTACTCTTCAGTAGTGCCTCTTTCAGAATTTGCCTAAACCTCAACTATTTCTGTATACAATCTTCATAATTTTGAAGTCGGTACCAGCTCAGAATCGTGAATTCTATGACAAAATATTTTCAATTTTTGGGACTTATTAATGTTATTGTTTTCATTTGTTAATGCCATGAATAAATTCATGGATAAACCAAATTATTCATCAAGGCTTTATCAACAATGTCTGAAAGTATAAGAACAAGTGTTCTATAGACGAGGACAGCCACTCTTCTTTGTACGTACTATGTTGACTACCTACATAATGATTCAACATAGTAATATTAAAGCAAGTCACGTTACAGTTGGCCAATAGTTAAAACCACTATTTGTATGTTTATGTAGAACATAATATTGTTTTCTTTTACGACAAAAATAAAATTTTAAAAGAATTTCAAACACGGGATTATAAAACATTTCGGCTATCTACATGGGTCACATTAATGACATAAAACGTGGGTGTAACTGAAATTGTGTTTTATAGTCAGAGTGACTTATATTTAAGGGAATCCTAATATTGTAGATTTTTGTTTTCGTATACATTTTTAAACCCACATTGGTCGCCGGTTAATAATATTAAGTTAAGAAAGGATAATTGCACGCTGTTAATCTATTGTGTATCAACCCACAAAAACATCACGTATTGAGTTATGAATGCAGTAATGTTCTTTAGATCATTTAGAACCAGACTGCATTCATAATTCAACAAAAAAAATTGTGGGTTATAGTACACAAATGCTTAACAGTGACCAATTCTAATTCTAGAAGACTAACCAGCAAGCGTTGTAAAGCCAACTTTTGGATATGCCATACTAATATTATAAATGCGAAAGTGTGTCTGTCTGTCTATCCGTCTGTCTGTCTGTCTATCTGTATGTCTGTTACCTCTTCACGTTCAAACCGCTGAACCAATTTTGCTGAAATTTGGCATGGAGATACTTTGAGTCCCGGGAAAGGATATAGGATACTTTTTGTCCCGGGAAAATGTACGGTTCCCGCGCGATAAACGAGTTTTGGCGCAACGAAGCTGCGGGTGTCATCTAGTCTTATATATTATTCTTATGTTTTTATTGTCCAAGTGATATAAATATATATCACTTGGACTATAAAAACATAGTCAACATACCGTGAGAATGGTCTAAATCGAATATGTCAAGGCGTCGGTTAACCCAAATAATAAGAAAATATATCATACAATGTCTAGGGTCGGCATTGCTTGAACCGTATTTATTTACTTCTGTCTATAATATTGTCCAAACATATGACTATAGTCGAGTCGAAACTACGAAATAAGTCTCATAACTTGAAACGTCAAAAGTCAATTTCATTCAGATTACGTTTGCTTATCACCTGACAAGACCTTCCTTAGTCTGAAAATCAATATTAGCCCCCATTATTTCCATGATTTAAAATTTAAGAAATACAAATAATTCAAAATTTTCACCCTTTTACGATTAATCCCTAATTTTTACGTTTTTAACGATAATAATAACGTAAATAGCAAAACAAAGTTTGTCGGGACAGCAAATATAAATTATATCTGTACGTGCATCAATGAACCTGTTGCATCGCGGCCTTTCAAAATCATCTCATTCCAATACTCTGAAGAACTCAAGGAAAAGTGATTGTAATCACACGTGCAAAGCGTTAAAGTAGGCTGTTTATAATTATTATTGTACAAGGAAAAAAATAAGCAAAACATTAAAACCCAGTTTGTGAAGGTTTTTTTGAGTTTTGACAGAAGTTTATATTTCCACAAGTGTTTTGATCAACTGTTTGAATTTAGCCAATCAGAAGTGCTAGTGAATAAATAAACTGTTCTCAAAAAACTTATAAAAGACCTCAGAAAACAGGCATTTTACAGACATTTTTACGACGCACGTCATTCATCCCAATTTTTAAATCGATCGAGTGGTGGGAAGGAGTTGCCAGTGTTAATTAAAAATAGGAAAATAATCATAATTTTCATGTGGGCTCAGCTGTGTTGGCTTTATTTCTGACGCGAGATTAGTTAGTATGTAAAACCAAAAAAGAATAGCCAGACAAAAATATTGATGGGAAGGCACCAAAAACAATTGTGAAATCAGCGAATTTTCGTACGAAATTCAACGATTTCAACAATTGTTTTCGGTACCTTTACACCTTTTGTCTAGCTATTTTTTTTTTTTTTTGGGATTACGTACCTACTAACTAATCTCACGTCAGAAAAAAAGCCAACACAGCTGAACCCACATGAAAATAATAATTATTTTCCTACTTTTAATTAACGCTGGCAACCCCTTCCCACCACCCAATCAATTTAATTTTTTTTGGTGCACAGGAAGGAAAAAAAATTAAAGTCGCTGAGCCTATATTTTTTCCATTTTTTCCCCACCCCACTACACCCATACCCACCGCCCACGCCCTGCCTGCACGCAGATTATCAGAAAAAATGGTTCAGGGAAGTAGCAAACGGAGTTTTAATACAGCTGCAGCCACATGACCGATTTGGTCGCCAACTCCCCGTCGATAATGTAACATTATAGATTCGACTTTGAGCATTCCATAGCAAGCTAACATCACTGTCACGTAGCATTGATGTTACAAATTGTATCAAGATATTACACATTGTATCATTACAAGGTGCGCATTGTAATGCTCGGTTCTCCTCCTACACTGATGTAATGCTCGACTCTGTAACGTTACATTACAAGCGAATGCGAGAGGTGAGGGAGCACCGTAATGTGTTATTTTCCACACCCTCTAGCCGTAGCGATAACGTCGCCTACAAAAGACATCAACGCGCACTGATTATAAACTATCCCAAAAATATATTATACAAAGTTTAGTGAGAATGTTGTGTAAAGCACAAAAATGAAGGAAAGTTTAGTTATAACTTTTAAGTATTGGATTTTTGACCAGATTATAATTATTTTTATTTGTGAGCAGTTTTGTAAATCATTAAATGTTTCACAAAAAAATATTTTATATTTATTTTTTAGGATTGTAAGTTTTTAAAAATATATTACATAACATTGTGTTATTTTTAACGTTGCTCGGTATGTCCATAAGGAAACTTTTTAAATATCTCAAAGTGTAGCCTCAATAAATTAAACAGATTCAATGATAATTACGATTAGTCAAACTTGAAATAAAAGTAATGTTAGTAATGACGATTTAAGGCAAATGCCAAGGCTGTTAGCAATTAACACGGTAAGTCACATTGCCTGAGACGGGCACGTGAGAGGGACAGCCATCATCATCATCCAACAACCACCTTTATTTAAGAATAAATAAGTTCGTTTTTAGCGTAACTTTCTGCCGCGCACGGTAAAACTCTGGAACGATCTGTCACCAGCAGTATTTCCAGACCAATATGACCTGCAAACTTTCAAGAAGAGAGCTTATTCCCTTTTAAAAGGCCGGCAACGCACCTGCAACTCTTCTAATGTTGAGAGTGTCCATGGGCGACGGTAGTTGCTTTCCATCAGATAACCCGTTTGCTCGTTTGCCCCCTTATTTTATAAAGCTCAGCTTTGGACAGCTCCAACACCGTCCTGGCGATGATAGCCTCGCGAGTAGACTGCCCCTTTGTTCACCACTGCTGCAGTATGCATGTCACGTGTGCGTGACATAACATAAATTATTTAGGCCACAGTAAAAATAAAATAATATTATAATGTAATTAAAAGCCAATCAGAAACAATTAAAATTTAATATTTATTATACAAAGATGTGAGTAGCTGTGATTTTGATTAATTTTGATTTTATTTTATCTATTTTTGTCATATTTTATTATAATTATTATTTTATTTAAGTATACATAACATTTTAACTTCACAATTTTATTTTAATTTAATTTTTAATTTTTATAACTTAATCATATTCAATTAATGTATTGAAATTTTTGTGTAACAATAATGTAATGAAATATTTAAATGTATCTTATGTTGGTCTCAGAAGCCCGAAATAAATGTTTTTTTTTTTTATTTATTACAAAAAAAGTTGCGGCTATATTTTTAAATAACAATAATGCCACACCATTTTCTGCCGGTGACAGTGGCCGGTTTCCCAAATATCAAACTAGATACGCAAAAGTAATTTTATGGTACCCAAGTGTATGCACTTTACAATAACACCCTGTTGATTGGTTGGATGAAGAAATTGACATTTCCAGAGATTAGGTGGAGGACGAACTTTTTTCCTCCCACGTGTATTTTAGACAATCTGTAGCCCTAGCACGGCGACCAGTAGAAATGCGAAAGTATAGACAAACTGTGGAGATAAGCTTAAGGTGCCGTTCCGATCTTTACCGCGGCTAATCGCGACCGACAAAAATTCAATTAAAATGCCACTTTATGACAGACTATAGTATATGTCATAAAGTAGGATATTATTTGAATTTTTAGGCAAGAATCGAACGCATTTAGAAGGGCAAGAATGGAACGCATTTTCGAACGAGCTATGCTATAAATAACTGGACGACGGACGCTTTAGAAAATTTCTGCAATAAGTGTAGGCAAATCATAATACATATTATATTATAAGACATAATATCTGTCACCTCATCTATCATATTAATAGGCTACATTACATGCGAAAAGAATTGCACATTTTGATTTATTAAAGCGAACTTTCAGATGGTATTTCGCGATGGCATTTAAGCTCGTTTTGCTTGACATTATTTTTTGCCCGACTTAACTGATGGGTGATATACCATTATGTTTCCTGGTAGACATAACAAAGTTGTACCTGACTGCGCCAGAAGGAGGGTTATGTATTTCGATGGTATGTTTGTTATTGTATAATTGTTTGGCACACTCTGCAGCCTGATCGACTTTATAAGGTGTCGTTCAATATATTGCATTATTATATTGTGCATAATAAATTATACACAAACCCCTACAATCACTCTACCTATTAAAAAACGCACCAAAATCCGTTCAAAATATCAAACCGTAATATATAAATAATAATAATATCTATGGACGCTTCACACCACGTCAGTCTGGCCCCGTGCTAAGTACCTGAAGGACTTGTGTTACAGGTACCAGACAAGGGAAATATATTTAATACTTTTATACTATACATATATTTAAGATTTTTATTATATCATACACATATTTAATACACAATCAGACCCGGGAACATTGAAAACTTTTTGTTCCGTCGGCGGGATTCGAACCCGCGACCCCCGGCTTGAGCTGCCACACACTCAACCAATTGAGCTACAGAGGTCGTCGATAAAAGACATACAAATGTATGTAGTGATATTTGTATGAGAGTATAATTAAATTGCTTGTTCGTAGCGCATCGGAAAAAGGGCAAATGGAAAAATTGCATGCCCTTTTCGGTGATCTCGTTCGCCGACGACAGAAAGTGGAAAAGTTACTTTGATTCACCTTGAAATGTAACACAAGGTAATGTATACAAGCCTGTTATTATACTTGTTATTTTAAGAGATAACTGAGGTAAGGGGAAGAACTCTTGTCAGGATGTAATTTGTTTTAAAGGTGTAATCCGTCTGCGTCAGAAGAGTTGTTTTTGAAGTGAAAACTTCTTATGGGCCTTCCCCTACGGAGATTCCGTAATTTACCGTATTTAGAGCTTTCAAATTATGAGTTTATAAAAACTCATAATTTGAAAGCTACAAAGTTATAATAAAAATACAGCAATAATCTTCAGTATATCAACATTCCTTTCCCCGTTTTAAATTTTCTATTTTTGTTTATTATACTCATGATAATATTAGTTTCCAAAGTAATACCAATTTATTAAAATTGAAACATATTACTTTCAGCATCTCACTAGTATTTACAAATTACGTTTATTTGAAACACACGACAATAGATAGATAATTTCATTAACTACATATTCCTCGTTTTAAAATTTTTTTAGATCAATTTTAAACTAAGATAAGTAAAAAAATAGGATTTTTGTGCGATCTCGGCAACGCGTCAAATGTATGGTCAAGGTCGTTTGCTCGGGGGATGGCCTTAAGCGGCTTTATCCACTCTTTTGGCATGTAATGACGATTACTTCACGAACAACTTTCAGTCTTCAGACAAACTTCGATAGCGCGATTCAACAAAATTGGTCCAGTAGTTTCGAATAAGATCGGTAAAAACACTACGACTCAAAAAATTTGTATTATATAACAAGATATATTATTATTAAGGGAAAGATATTATGCTTTTTTTTCTTTGCTTTGAATTGACTATAAACTTCTACTCCCGTCTGATTGTTGTGTCATGAACAAAATATTTTATGTCAATCTGAGTTTTAAATGGAGAGTCCCCTGAAATACTGAACAGGCAATAGCCTTTCCTCAAATAGGTGAGGTGTCAGTAGCGTCGACACAGTGTATTAAAATTGTTCGTTCTTTAATTATTTCTTTACTAGATGACGCCCGCAACTTCGTTGCGCCAAAATTCGTTTATCGCGCGGGAACCGTACATTTTTCCGGGATAAAAAGTATCCTATGTCCTTTCCCGGGACTCAAAGTATCCCCATACCAAATTTCAGCAAAATCGGTTCAGCGGTTTAGGCGTGAAGAGGTAACAGACAGACAGACAGACAGACAGACAGACACACTAATAATATAATATATAATATTAGTATGGAAGTATGGATTGAAATACGTAAAAAATAGTAATTACATATTTTGTCAAATTCAATTATTTTTTTTATTCAGAATAAATTTTTGCAAATATTTTCTGAAAGTCTACATGATGCCTACCACCGGTTCGGGAACTAACCCGGCGAGAAGAACCGGCGTAAGAAACTCGCACGGGGCCCACTTTATTTACCAAAAAAAGTGAGAAAAAAATTAATATTTTAAAATAAAGTTTACAATGCTGTAACTTAAAATTATACAATGTCAACACACATAAAATAATGTAGAAGCAGTCTTGCAAGCAGCCATCCTACTCCCAAGATGTGCCATCGTTTATGAAATCATTGACCCTATAATAGGCTTTGGCACACAAACGCTCTTTGACTACTTTTTTAAATTTATTAATGGAGAGATTTTGAACGTTTTCTGGGATTTTATTGTAAAGGCGTATACAATGACCTTTAAAAGATTTACTAACTTTACTAAGTCTGATCACCGGTATTTCTAGTTTGTACTTATTTCTAGTGTTTCTTCCGTGACTGTCACTTTTGGTTGTAAATTTACTAAGATTCTTTCTAACATATAATACATTATCCAAAATGTATTGAGAAGCAACAGTTAGAATACCAATTTCTTTAAACTTTTCTCTCAGAGATTCAAAAGCTGACATTTTATAAATTGAACGTATAGCTCGCTTCTGCAGCACAAAAATCGTATTAATGTCGGCAGCGTTTCCCCATAAGAGGATGCCATACGACATTCTACTATGAAAATAACTGAAATAAACTAGTCTTACTGTGTCTTCGTCAGAAATTTCCCGTATTTTTCTGACTGCGTACGCTGCAGAACTGAGCCTATCTGCAAGATTAGCAATATGAGGACCCCACTGTAGTTTACTATCTAGTGTAATGCCTAAGAATACAGTGGTGTCCACCAAATCCATCTTATCATTTAATAGTATATTGGTTTTAACTTGCCTAACGTCGTCAGATAAATAATTATAGCAATTATAATATTACATAATTTTAATGTTTAATTATAAACGCTTTCTATCATGTTGACAATAATAATTATTATAATGTTTATAATTATTTTTGTCTAAGTATTTCTTATTGCGTAATGTTTTTGTTTATTACTCAACGACAAATAATAATTATTATTACGACATCAATAATTATTTATTTTACGATATTTATTTTTTGTATTTCGTTATTTAAATTTGTATTAGATGTGGCCTTCTATACATAAATTCAGTTGCTAAATTATTCTATTTTGATTGTACTTTAAAGCCTATCACGTCATTTCTTTAAAAAAAAGGGGACCCGTTCAATTTGCGATCAACATTTCTTGTAATTTTCCCGTGAATAAATCTAATATTATGTTCCAAACGTCCACAAAATTAGTTCAGCGCTTTAAAAACTATCAAGCAAATATTTTTTTTCAGTTTATTATACTTATGTCTAACTCTAACTCTAAAATATGGATGAAAGTCTGACATAAAAAACTTGAGAGGTGTCAAGGGACACCCGGTTGGAACAAAGTTTTAAATTTCCCGCCAGTTGACGTCATCGCCACATCAACGCCCTCTGCCCCTACTTCGCAGGTACTAAAATAAGCGTCGGTCAAAAAGTGTCGTTCCGTCTAGCCCCCTTTCGCAACGCGCGATAAGGAACTTCGTTCCAATAATTTGAATTTGAATAAATTCAAAAGTATGTCTGGCTGTTTGCTACCTCTTACAGCTTACAGCGCTGAAACAGTTTCGATGAATTTCTGTGTGTTGAGATACTTGGTACCCAGGCAAGGATCCAGAAAATTATAATTTCTGAGACCCGAACATCAAGGAAATAAAACTTAAAAAAACATAGATGGTTAATAATAGTACTTTAAAAAGATAAAACCGACTTCAAAATTGTACGTAATTGAGAATTAAAATTCCCTATCTCAAAAACTACTGAACCGATTTTGATGATACTTGCAATGTTCCCTAAGTTAAACAATACCTAGTACGACAAAAAAAGAATTACTCAAATCGGACTTTTAGTTCCGGAGATATGCGAACACAAACATAAAAACATACATATATACATACACTTTTGAAATTTGGCACATTTGTTCAGACGCTGATATAGACTAACATATACGAAAATTGGGCAATTCTGGAAATATTACATACATACGGGTCGAATTGATAACCTCCTTTTTTTGAAGTCGGTTAAAAAAAAATAAAGATTCTATCCCGGTTAACGTTAAGTTACTTTTAAAGGCTTTATAAACTGTCAATAATTATAGAGCGTATGTTGAATTTCAGCGTAACAAGTAGCATAATAAATTATAGTTGCATTATATACTTTTTTTTTTTTTTATGAAATAAGGGGGCAAACGAGCAAACGGGTCACCTGATGGAAAGCAACTTCCGTCGCCCATGGACACTCGCAGCATCAGAAGAGCTGCAGGTGCGTTGCCGGCCTTTTAAGGGGGAATAGGGTAATAGGGGAGGGTAGGGATGGGAAGAGAAGAGAATAGGGGAGGGAAAGGAAGGGAATAGAGGGTAGGGGATTGGGCCTCCGGTAAACTCACTCACTCGGCGAAACACAGCGCAAGCGCTGTTTCACGCCGGTTTTCTGTGAGAACGTGGTATTTCTCCGGTCGAGCCGGCCCATTCGTGCCGAAGCATGGCTCTCCCACGTTTTAAAACTTATAATATGTTAAGAGTGTGTTACATTTCAGTGTAGTTGCATATAAAAGGCTTTATACAGGATGTAACAAAACTAACTGATAATACTTTAGGGTGTGTACGTGTTCCTTGTAGAGAGTTCACTGTGAAAGTAGCAGCACCAGCACCAGCATATAAACGGGACCCTATTACTAAGACTTCGATGTCTGTCCGTCTGTCCGTCTGTCTGCCTGTCTCCAGGTTGTATCTCAAGAACCGCCATAGCTAGACTTCTGAAATTTTCACAGATTATGTATATCTGTTGCCGCTATAACAATAAATACTAAAAAAAATAATATTAATATTTAACGGGGTCTCCCATACAACAAACGTGTTTTTTTTGGCCTTTTTTGCTCGATATGAATAATAGCGCCAGTTAGGCACTTGAAAATTTTACAAAGGCCTTAATTATATGTGTACTTTAATAATTAATAATAATATTTAAAAAAAAAATTTTTAAGGGGGGCTCCCATACAAAAAACACAGTTTTTGGCCTATTTTTTGCTCTTTAACAGTACGGAACCCTTCGTGCGCGAGTCCGACTCGCACTTGGCCGATTTTTTTCAAAGTTGTTACCACTAGCAACAAAGTCTTTTTTTACCTCAACAAATTACTGACACTAGCTATTCCTTATGGGAGGCCATTTTTAAAGAAGAAAGTAGCAGCGCTGAAAGACCAAAAATTTTCTTAGTCGTCACTTAGTTTTGTTACACCTGTATAATTATAATCTGTTTAGAGTGTGTTAAGCAGTGTAGTCTAATATATAAAAATAAGTCGGGTTTTCCTTCCTGACGCTATAACTCCAGAACGCACGAACCGATTTCCACGGTTTTGCATTCGTTGGAAAGGTCTCGGGCTACGTGAGGTTTATAGAAAAAAAATCAGAAAAAACTGCAAGAGAAAAGCAGGAAAACAGGGAAATGGGCAAAACAACGTTGCCGGGCCAGCTAGTTGCATATAAAGGCTTTATATACTGTCAATATATTGAGTGTATGTCTGTATGTTATATAACATCCTACCCTCTCACTCTCGGCCGCCGACCTCTCGTAATCTGATTATGACACCGCGTTATGCGCTTTATCATTTCACTGTAATTATAACAATGGTAAGTGCTAACTTAGGGTCAGAGCACATTGCAACGTGACGAGGCGATGCGATTTTAAATGAGCCTTTAAATATGGAATAGGTTATAGTAGTAATTTGTAAAGAGCGTCCGTGGCCTAATGGGTAGACCTTTGGTTCGCACTCGTAGAGGGTGCAGGTTCGATCCCGGGTGGAGGCGTGTACCAATGAGACATTTTCTGATCTCAAGTACATAATACGACGCTCATACAGTGAAGGAAAACATCGTGAGGAAACCCGCACATAGTTGGTCCCAGACGTATTGACTAGTTCTTTCCTCTGGAATAGGCCGACTACGTTGCGAGAATGCCGTATGTGCTTGGGCAACCATACGGACATTTAAATCTTGTCCCAGGCACTACAGTATTTGAGGAGTGGTTACTTCGCTCTGAAAATACTGTATAAATCATCCACAACAGATGTAAAGGCCTAGTTTTTTATAGTAGTGATGGGATTTAATGCTATTTTCTATTACTTTCATTAACATGCTAATTTTCATGTCATATTATATAATTCTATGTGATATTGCTTTGGTATTTTCTAAAATCGCGACATCGTGAACTCTCGGTTCGGTTCGCATCACACCGCTCGCATCGAGTATTATTTCGCATCGAGTGAAAAATAGCAAGTTCAATAGCAGTTAGCGCCGCGGTGCAAAAATGCGCGGACGTGAATTTTTCATGATCGCAGACTATTGCTGTGCACGATAATATTAGCAATCGTATTTTTAGCAAGTACGAATAATTTAAATATTGCTAATGGGCATTTGGCATATAATTTACACGTGGGAGAGCCATACTTAGGCACGAATGAGCCGGCTCGACCGGAGAAATACCACGTTTTCACAGAAAACCGGCGTAAAACAGCGCTTGCGTTGTGTTTCGCCGAGTGAGTGAGTTTACCGGAGGCCCAATCCCCTACCCTATTCCCTTCCCTACCCTCCCCTATTCCCTTCTCTTCTCATCCCTACCCTCCCTTATTACCCTATTCCCTCATAAAAGGCCGGCAACGCACTTGCAGCTCTTCTGATGCTGCGAGTGTCCATGGGCGATGGAAGTTGCTTTCCATCAGGTGACCCGTTTGCTCGTTTGCCCCCTTTATTTCATTAAAAAAAATTGCTAATGCTAGATTATAGCTATCTACTGTCTAGTCAAAGTGAATCTTTTTTGAAGTAAAATACTGTTTTGGATGGCTCATGTAAAAATGCATCATTGCGTCCTCACGTTGCTGTGTTTGACCCTTACAGGTGACCATCATTAGACTCTAGCCTGAATATGCAATACAATATATTTTGATAATATAATTATAAATGTGTTACAATACAATCTGCCATCAGGTATAAGAATAAGAATACATTTATTTTGTCAACACACAACATACACAAAACAGAAGAAAAAATAATAATAAAAAAGGACTTAAGCTACATTTGTGTAATATTATGTGATGTCAAAATGTATAAGTATATGAACAAATCCAAAATAACTATTCGGAGAAGTTTGTGAAATGTATTTATTAAAAAGCCATACCCTGAAAAGTGGGTTTATAAGTATCTAAAAACTCTACCCTGATATTATGTTATGTCTGTTGTTTTTCGTTTGTGTTATAAAAAATGTTAAAGTAGGACACCGGTTAAGACGTATAAAAAGCAATCTTTAATAAACAAATTATTTGGCCGGTAAGCGGTACACATACATTATTATTTACATTAAACAATAGAAATTGTAGCGGTAGGTTAAACATAAAAAGTATCCTACTAAATCAAAGCTTGTTGAAAAAAAATGAAAGAATTACTAGTTCAAAAATGTTATATTTTTAATAAAAGTAATATAATTGCGGCAAAATTTTGCAACTTTTTTTGTGGTTACACAAAACACACTACCTTAGGCAAAATTACTTTGTTATATAAATTTTACCGCCCATATCCTGGTAATATTTGAAGACGTAAATGTATGAAGTGCGTAATTAACAATTTGGGAGTTGTCGTTTTTTGCATAAATGGAGACTTTAGGACCGGGAAAATGATATGAAATAAAAAAATGAGAATGTTATGTATAGCCAGATATAATTATTAGCCATATGAAGAAGTAGGTAAGTTACAAGGTTTGTTCAATTTTTTTTTTTTATCTATGGACGCTTCACACCACGTCAGTCTGGCCCCGTGGTAAGTAACTAAAGGACTTGTGTTACGGGTACCAGACAACGGAAATATATTTAATACTTTTATACTATACAAATATTTAAGATTTTTTTTATTATATGATACACATATTTAATACACATCCATAACCCAGGAACATTGAAAACTTTTTTTGTTCCGTCGGCGGGATTCGAACGCGCGACCCCCGGCTTGAGCTGCCACACACTCTTAACCATTGAGCCACAGAGGTCGTCAAATTATAAGGACAAAAAAATTGCTCGTATGTTATAAAATGTAAGTTATCCACTTTATCCACTTGCATCTTTATTTGAGAAGTAACACAAACAAGGTCGTAAGTCGGAAAATTAAAGTTAACGACGCGCTCTACTAACTGAGCGTTTAACCGTTAAAGTACAGTGCAATTTAACACCTAAATATGTCAGTAATAATATGATACTATAATCACGGTAAACAATACCTCATTGTTGACACTAAAATGTTTTGCGTTATGATATTTTAATGTTTAAAAGTGTGGCGGTTATGTAGAATAAATATTAAAGTGTATTTTTGTTTTGTTTCTGTTTTCGAAAAAGTCATAAATACGAGTATTTTCTGATATGTTCACGTTTTCTGTCAAGAATTTTCCTAGTCGCGAAAGTTGAGCTGTGTTAATTACAATTATTATTCTTTTTAATATAGGAAAGCTCGTCCTTTTGCGTGTCATTTTTCATATTGAATTAAGTTTTTAAATGAACCTTACGGCCACAAAAAATAATTCAAGAGTTAATTCACTTTGCAAAGTCTGAAACGAAATTAATATTCACCCTGTATAATCCAGGATTAACAACTCAAACTCGCGTTAGACTATAAACTCTCTATACTCGCTATAATACATAATCTTGATACTTTATAAATGGGAAAGTCTGTCTGTCACTCTGTTACCTCTTCACGCTTAAACCACTAAGCCAATTTTGATGAACTTAGGTATGTACACTTTCCAGGAACTGCGCCATAACGAATTATTTAACAAACACGCGGACTACATCCAGCTCTGAATTTATTTATAGGCAGTTTAGGCCATGACCAATGGGCGACAGTGTCCTATGGCGGTCCTAGGGGGGGGCGGCAGCGTCATAGGATGGCGGCAAAGTTTGTACATAGGGGCGGCAAAATTGAAGTGGCCTATACTCATAAAAAATATAATATGGCCTTGGCTACATCTTGTAGTTTTTTATCAAACCTATATTAGAGAAATCGTCACGTTCCAAATTAAAGGACCTTCTATTTCTGGATTTATGATCCTCCATTAAATCTTGATCTTTTATTAGACAGGCCGCTGTAAAGGACAAGGCGAACGTGTTACAACTTACAATTACGCTACACTTTTTACCCGTACCCGACTTACAGCTGTTATTTAAAAACAAATTATTTAAATAACTGACGCCGTAGATTTATTAAGCTGTAGAATTGGCATTTACACAAATAAGACTTTTGTGGTGACAGAAGATCCATGTTATGGTCAGTTAAGTTCTTATCAGTTTATGATACGATAATAAGACAAGATTTCACTAAAAGGGCCCACATTGTGGTTGTCTCTAGCTAGTTTGACATATTTTAAGGTTTGAAATAGGACATAATATTACTGAAATATTTTCTCGCTAGAGGCAGAGTAGACAGATAGATCTGTTTACTCTGCTGGAGGCAACACCAGCATAGACAGTAACCAAAAAGTTTTGTTCGACGTTTGACAACGTTCCTGTCAATATTTTAATATGACGTGTGCAGCATGTCGGATTTCGGTCGGATTATTTACTGTATGTGCTAGTAGCGCCCTCTGCTCCGACCTTTGCGTAATATTCGTTATTGGGGTGAAATATGCGTAATTATTATTGGAGAATATATGTACAGGGGCCAAATTGTAATGTGGGCCCTGTACATATATTGGCCCCCTTCAATATTTTAATGCTTTAACAACGCTATCCATCGCATATAATTTTGGTGCAACGGGATACTGGCATCATGCTACTAATTTAGTACCGTACAAATCCAACAGAGACTGTCACGTTCGATTGTCATTTGATCGAGTTCAAACTTGCGCCCGGCGAAACTTTTAAGTGTGTGTGATTTTATTTCGATAGTTGTTAAAAAACAAAATGATTTGGCTTTTGTGTTCGAACAACGGACGTATGAAACTGTTCTCCTACGGAATTTATAAGGTAAATTTAAAATGAAACGTTTAAATATTTTTGGTACGTTTGTTTAAATATTAGCAATAATTGTAATTAGGCCCCCCCACATTGGTCGTAATGTGGCCCCGGGGGTCACATTACATGTAAGAGTATTTCATGACGTGGAAGACGTAACCGCGATGGAGAAGGCGCTGGTAGGAATGCCGTTTGACGCCAAAAAGACACTAGAATATCCAGCAGTAGATATGAAAGTGACGAAGACGCCGTAAATGCCGATTATGACGACTCATATACAAATATGGTTCCTGAAAACGCAGACGTGCCGTGTATGTTCTGCGATACAATTTATTCCAATGACAGAGCTGGAGAGCCATTGTACAGTGTCAAAGTTTAGACTTATGGGCTCCTGTAGCTTGTGGAGGCTCCGAAGGTGTTACATTTGTGATCATTAGCCGTTAAGTTTCACTTGTGCAATACATTTAATGTGACCTCCCAGGACCCCCCATCACTTGTTTTAAAAATACCAAATGTGTTTAATTAAGAATAATTAATACTTTCGATTATCCTGTTCGAGTTTTATTTATTCCTGAATAAGACATGTCTAAACAAATGAATAAGAAGTCCCATAATGTATTTTTTAGGTTTTTGACTCCTGTACTTTTCAAATAAAGCTTGATAAACAAAGTGGAGGGCGGGGGGCCACATTACCACCTTCTCTTATACTTATTATCGTCTTTGAGAAATTACATACATTGTCATCATATTCACGAGCAGAAGTTGTCAACCTTTCCCGAGTTATCTCTGTTTACAAGTCGCTTTCTACCTGTCAGCCACGCGTGACGGTTGCGTCACACTATCAACTGTCAACTGACGTAACAATTATTGTTCTACTAAATATAGTAATAGTTTTTCTCAATGAAACAATTTTCGGAGACTGCGCCGAAGATGATCAGGTATTTTCTTAAAATTTGTGGCAAATTAAGCGGGATATATTCTTACTTACCAGCATTAAAATTAAGTACTCTTGAAACAATTAAATATGTTAGTGGATGAGTGGGTAACTAAAAATTTGAATATAATATGTTTGTTTGTTCCACAAATGGAGGCTTTAAGACCAGAAAAATTATTTGAAATCAAAAAATGTAAATTTTGAGTATAGCCAAATATATTAGCCAGATTATGAAGTAGGTAAGTTACAAGGTTTTTTTAAATTTTATGAAAAAAATAATGAAAAATAGTATTTTAAAAAGATAAATCGACTTAAAAATAGTACGTAATTAAAAATTAAAATTTTCTATCTCAAAAACTGCTGAACCGATTTTGATGAAACTTGCAGCATTCCCTAAGTTGAAGAATACCCTAGTATAACAAAAAAAGAATCACTGAAATCGGACTCCGGAGATATGCGAACACAAACACAAAAACATACATACATACTTACACACATATACAGGGTGTAACAAAAATAAGTGATAATACTTTAGGGTGTGTACGTGTTCCTTGTAGAGAGTACACTGTGAAAGTAGAAGCGCTGAAAGACGAAATTTTTTTTTTCACTTTTGTATGGGCAAGAGCCCGAGCGTCACGAGTATCCCCATACAAAAGTGAAAAAAAATTTTGGTCTTTCAGCGCTGCTACTTTCACAGTGAACTCTCTACAAGGAACTCGTACACACCCTTATCACTTATTTTTGTTACACCCTGTATACATACATACACTTTTGAAATTTGGCACATTTGTTCAGCCGCTGATATAGACTAACATATACGAAAACTAGGCATTTCTGGAAATATTACATACATACGGGTCGAATTGAGAACCTCCTTTTTTTAAGTCGGTTAAAATAGTATTTGTCCTAAAAATGTAAGTTAACCACTTCACCCACTCACGTCTTCAATTTCGTCGAGGTATGTATGGCAAGCTAACGCGACAAATTACAACCACTGACTCTACATAACCCGACCAAATAACGCATGTTTACATCAATCTCTAGTGCATTGCCACTAAAAGTGAATCTCCTAATTAGTCAGATGAGATCACGATAAGATCTCAATGCACGAATACTTCTCGTAATTACAGTAAATGTTAACGAAGCGTAGAATATGCAGTACACTTTCAAACGATGTCATCGCTCTGAATATTAAATTACCCAAACATAATAACCATCTTTTTAGCAGTCAGTAACTTCAGACTGAGTGTCTAAACACACTAGGCCGAAAATACGCAGCCGAAGTTCGGCATGATTACGACTGCAATGTATTTTATATTACTGATGAGTGATGACACACCATGCCGAAATTACGTCGCATTATAATGTATGTGTAGCGCATTGCAAGCGTAACCATGCCGAACTTCGGCCGCGTATTTTCGGCGTAATATGTTCTTGAAGTATAAGTGTTTAGACACTTATAATACTTCAAGAGCCATCCATACATGAAACGATTTTATTACTCTGAATATAATAACTATTTTGCCAAAACGTATATATACTTAAGGAGTATACAATGTACATATTTCCAAATTAACTATCTGCACTCAAAACATTTCTAGAGACTTTGAAAACACCTATATTATATTTTGACGCTGTTTAAAGTATTCGTGTACTGACCAACAAAAAATACGTATTGAGTTATGAAATATGCAGTTATGTTCTTCGGATGATTTAGAACAAGACTACATTCAAAATTCAACAAAAATATTTTTTGTTGGTTAGGACTTACAAATAATAAAATCTAAGGAACAGTAACTGTGTCAAAAAAAATGTTCCATGAGTCTACAAAATTAATATTTAATAGCGACCATATTATTATGTGGGAATATGCGTGGCCGCAAGGGAAGATCTTCCGACCAATCGAGGTATAATATGATAGTATGCTCTGTCAGGCCAAAGCCCAACCGATCTGGAGCAATTAGTGAAGCAATATGGAGCAATTTCAATAAATTGCTTGATGTAGTCGTGACGTCATAGTTTTTCACTCACGAGAATTACTCACTGGAATTGAGTAATTTTAGTTGCCCGTATAAGTGTAGGTACCTTAAGACTAGAAAATAAAAATCACATCTTAACTTACAACTTAAATATCTTATGTAAAACAAGTTGGAGAATATTTACACGTAATAAAACGTTATTTAATACTTAACGACTATATCAAGGATAATGTTACCATGTTATTATGATTAATTACTGCATTTCCTGATTCAGCTCGGTGAAATGAGGCTAGACAAGTTCTTAATGTCCTAAGGCACTAAGCTTTAAAAGTTTGGTACACCAATTTCTTACATAAAGATAGTTAACAAGTTTCCAAGAAGTAGAGATAAAGCCTTTGGGGTTGTGTTGCTTCTTATAACACCATTTTAATTAGGTTAATAAGAATTAAGGCTAATAGATTCAGTCAGCCACACTATCGCAAGGTTAGTTCCCGAACCGGTGGATAACCATTGAAGACTTTTCTGAAATTGTTAATTTTTATCTAATTTGGGATCTTTAAATCCAATGTTCATTACTAAATTGCTTTATTAGCGTTTGAAAATTACTCAAGTTTAACCTTATTCTGGTAATAAAAATATTTTGGTTATGAACGTTAATATTTGACATCATACTCGTCTACCTTCCAAATTCCAATAATATTTAGGCGTAGGATGTTTGGAGGCCAGTAGGTACACTCAATTAATATAATAATTATAAATATCCTTATAGCAACATTGTTACTGGCAACATGCTATGTTGCCAGTTAAATCGTAGCGAAGCGCGTCTATCGCGAAGGAACCGATTTTTTTTGCCGAGCACTATTAAAATGATGTGCCTTTTATTATATTTTGTGTATGTGTCCAAAATTTTCATACGTATCTCGTAAAAATGTCAACAAAATATGTAATAGCTCCGAAGTATACAGTGTGTACCAAAACAAAGTATTTCTGCGCTACTTTCACAGTAAACTATACAAGACACATCCTAAAATGTTATCTCTTCTTTATTCCCGTATATTTTAAAACAATTTCCTTATATAAAAACAATTCCTTTGCATCCGTTGTAGAGGACTTGAAGTGACCACTCTTCAAATATTGTATAGTACCTCGTGCAAAATTTTCAAATGTTCGAATGGTTGCCCAAGCAAACACGACATTCTCGCGGTATAGTCGGCCTAGTCCAGAGAAATGAAAAGGTCAATATGTTTGAGACTAACTATGTGCGGGTTTCCTCGCGATGTTTTTCTTCACGAGCGTCCGTATTTAAAGGTACTTGAGATTTGAAAAAGTCTCATTGGTACACGCCTCTACCTGGAATCGAACCTGCGCCCTTACGAGTGCAAACCAAAGGTCTACCCGATACGCCACGGCCGCTCCTACACACCCTACATATTCGTATAATAAACTTTTGGCGTAAAGTCCTAAATCTAGTGCCTACAAAAGTCTGGCCTAATTATAGTAACTCGTCGTAACCGGAGTTGCATCAGCGACGCTCCCGTGGCCAATCGTGATTGATTCGAGTTTATCGATTATTAATATTACGAATTAATAATCAGATATAGCTTCTGTAACTATTATTTAATAATTGTCATTATTACAAACTTTAATAATGTTTATTTTTGTCAAGTCACACAGTTTATAGAGCCGTCTTACGGCTTCAAAGTGGTTCGGTACATGGCTTTTGACTCGGAAGGTCGTGGAAAAATGATTTTATCAAGTTTATTTAGGACATAAAAACTGCAGATTACCTGGTTATTTGACATGTAAGATGATCCATGCGCCGGAATAAAAAAAAGTCAGTCCTGCACCTGATCGCTGTCCAGTCGTGTTGGCTATCCGTCCCACTGGGCTATGAGAATAAAGGCAGTAAGAGTGCTCTTGTGCATAGCGCACAAACTTAGGCACTATAAAATTACTCCTGTGTAGTAGGCCTGGATTTAATGAAACCGACCACTGTCACTAAAACCGGTGTGAGAGGCATTATGCTAGGCGGCCACTCATTTGCAATCGCTCGTTTCGATCCCCTTTTTTTATCCAAGACCCGAGTATAGTGACCCTCTTTTTAGGGTTCCGTACCCAAAGGGTGAAAACGGGATTCTATTACTAAGACTTCGTCGTCTGTCCGTCTGTCTCCAGGTTATATCCTAAGAACCTCTATAGCTAGACTTCTGAAATTTCCACAGATTGTGTATATCTGTTGACGCTATAGTAATAAATAAAATTAAAATAAAGTAAATATTCAAGAGGGGCTCCCATACAAAAAAAAACACAATTTTTGGCCTATTTTTGCTCTATAATGGTACGTAACCTTTCGTGCGTGAGTTTGACTCACACTTGGCCGATTTTTTGTAATTTACATGAAATTTCTTCCTCGTGTCGTCATCACGTTTTAACCTCATCACCATGATTTTTATAAAAATCTTAACCACATCACGACGTTCCCACGCTGACATTACAACATTATACTCTCAACAACATTAGAAAATTATATTTAAGATGGAAATAACATATTAACGCAAGCCGTAGAGCTAAGACTGAAGCTTGGAAAACGAAAAATATTTTATATTTCCATTCATACTAGTATTATTAATGCGGAAATGTCTGTCTTTCTGTCTGTTACCTCTTCACGCCCAAATCGCTGAACTGATTTAGCTGAAATTTTGTATAGAGATACTTTGAGATCTGTCTGTCTATCTGTCTGTCACCCCTTTACGCCCAAATTGCTGAAATTTGGTATAGAGATACTTTGAGTCCCGGAAAAGGACATAGTAATCTTTTTATCCCGGAAAATGTACAGTTCCGTGCAGTAAACAATTTTTACCGTCCGTCTGCAGATACATCCGCCGACGTGTAGAGGCGACTTAACATGACGAAGCTACACAAGTCATACACGTGAGTCGTGAAAGTAAAAGTTAAAGTTGCTTATTAGTAATTCAAGTGTCGCACGGAACATAAAATATACTGTTACTAGTTAGACGGCCTGTAGGAAATTGAAAACTTAATTGCATACTACTATGTAGTATGGTATATAATATATCTTTTACATAATATAGTACTTATTATTATTTTTATACGTTAAATATTTTGATTATAGTATAATACTTCATTTTCGCGTTAATAGAACTTAACAAAAATATATTATTTTTTATTATGAACTGTCAATTTAATTTAAGTCGCATGAAAGATGATTCTTGAATCAGATTTATAAAGGGGTTCCGAGACGAACAAGCAGCTTGGCGGCAAGCATGTAGATTTTTGCTTGCTTCAAGCAGATTGACCGTTTACAATGTTTGCTTGATGCTTGAGTCAAGCATTTAGATGCTTGCTCTACGCTTGATGTGATTTTATATTTTTTGCCTTTGCTTGAAGTCTACGTGCTTGCCGCCAAGCTGCTTGTCCGACTCGGTACCCCTTAAGACGGCGGCGGCGTTAGTTCGATTTTGGCCACGCGTCAAAACAGACAGTCTGTATACCAGCCAAAAAACTTTAAAAACATCATTCACATCAATCGTCTCAAGTAATGGAAGGATTATACTACTTCTTAAGGCAGCAAAATGTACAGTTCTTTGAGGACTTCTACTTAAAATAAAGAGCTTCCTTGAGATTTAGAAAGGTCATCGCGAAGTGACTAAAGCAGATTAATTCTTACATAAGTGACAACAATGGTAAGTGCTCGCACGTGCATACAATTATTGTTACAAAGCTCAACTGAAAACACTAACGAAAATTATAACTTATGTCTCATATGTAAAGTTCAAAATTGCTTGCGTTGGCAAGTAGAATCCACCTGTTGCAGAAGCTAAGTTTCTAATGTGTACTTTATCAGCTGTATGTATGGTTCAAATTCGTTTGGAAAAGGCTTCAAAAGAAGGCACGTGCTTTGTATAAGCAAGTGCCATCACTGGTGACTGGTGAGGTCAATAGGGCACGAAAGTGATTTATTAAAGCAGCTTAATATGACAGATAGTTTGAAATAAAAAAACGAGTATGCTTTAGACCACATGACTGAAGTAAACTTCTTGAGCTCCATCTACAGGGTATAACAAAAATAAGTGATAATACTTTAGGGTGTGTACGTGTTCCTTGTAGAGAGTTCACTGTGAAAGTAGCAGCGCTGAAAGTCGATTTTTTTTTCACTTTTGTATAGGCAAGGGCCCGAGCGTCACGAGTTTCCCCATACAAAAGTGAAAAAAAAATTCGTCTTTCAGCGCTGCTACTTTCAAAGTGAACTCTCTACAAGGAACACGTACACACCCTAAAGTATTATTACTTATTTTTGTTACACCCTGTATATGTGTGTATATTGAAAGAAGTAGAGGTGCGCGCGAACCTCTCCGTTCGCCTCACCCGATCACACTTTTCGTAAAACTCTCGTCACGCATTTGTCAGCTTACTCCCCAAGTCAAGTTTGCGTAAAGAAGTTTTACTTCAAAAATGAATATTTAGCACAGTGGTCATCGCTTATTGGCAGTACAAAACTGGCCGCATACCTGCGGAGGACACGGCCCAGCACACCCTCGAGATGTGCGATCGTTGGGCCGTGTAGCGCCATGATCGCATGGCGGCGCGGTGCTTGGGCGGGACCTCGCGCTCTCGAGCATGGTTCGCTGTATGCTCAAGAGCGATGAGGCCTAGAAGGCGGCGGTCTCTTTCTGCGAAACTGCCCTTTCGCAGAAAGAGGCCGCGGAGCGAAACAGAGAGGATGACCCATCCTCCGTTCCACTCCGCCGGCGTAGGACGGGAGTGCGGAGGCGTCGTTACGCGAACCTCCAAACTTCCGTCTAATCCGGAGCTCCGGGCAAGGATGGGAACCTGCCCGGCTTAGTTAGTCCCGGCGCCGAGGGGAACGCTTCAGTTTGCCGAAGTGTTCCCTCATTTTGGTGAAAGTCCGGTTCCTTATGAGATATACCGGCCGGTCGTGAAGGGAGTCCTGTGTTAGATAGATCCAGGACATCCCTCCGTATACGGCTGAAGGCAAACCGCAGGTGGTTTTAGTGGGTAAGCCCGGCATTTCGCCGGGAGTCCCACATACCCCCGGGGTGCTTCAGCTTAACTGAGGCACACCCCTAACCCGGGGCACCCATAAAGGGTTTCCCCTGCGCACGCGCCGTATTGCACTAGAAACGTACGTGCGGAATTCGTTCCGTTCGGAATAAAGCGAACGTGTGCGCTAGTATTTTCTACTGATTCCATGCATTCGGACGTCCGAATACAGAAAACGAATTCGGAAATCGAATACGGAAAACATGTGTATGCGGCCAACCTTAAAGATAACTCATTTAAATATGCATCACTTCGCATTGCCACGTTACGTTGCAATGTGATCTGACCCTAAACATGTAAACCGCGTTTATTGAGTTACTACTTTATTGCGTCTTTTATTATGTAATTAATTTGTAAATAGATTAAGCGCTATAACGCAGCGTAACATATTTTTTCACGCTTTGAAAGTAGACTATTATGAATATTTCAAGTGGATATTTATCTAAATTGAGCGAAATGAAATGTTTTTAATTGTAATATAAATTAAAATTCATTATGTAATAATAATAAAATAACACAGTTGGTACTTTTAGTTTTTAGCTTTTTGGTTTTCATTGTCGTAAATCAATATCTTTTGATTTTGACCTGAGTACTTCTAATTACTACATTAGACCAATACTGACTATAATATAATCAGGATAATCAGGATTGGAACACCTAGGCCAGGTTTCTGAGGTTTTTTGACAGGAGTTTATCTACTCACTAACGCTGCTTGGCTATCATCAAAACATTAACGAACAGCGCTGTTGAATAACGGTCGTTCCCAATATTTGATCTATCTCTGGTTTTGCCCTACTAGAGATAGGAATAGCTCTCATTAGACATTAGGGACATATATTTTATGTCAATTCAATGTTAGCTGCGATCGGTCGTATGTCAAACCAGAGATAGATTGAATATTGGGAACGGCCGTTAATAAACAGTCAAAAAGCGTCAGATACCTATAAATCTAAGGGCCAACCCACACGTACCACTACCACACGACATCGCAACGACAAAATGTCGTCGAGCAGTGGTTACGTGTGAATGGTGTCGCTGCAGCTTTTTGTAGTTGCGTTGTGGTACCGACAAAATGCCGACGTGGTTGCGTTGTTGCCAGTGGTTGCGTTGTGGTCGCGATGTGGTTACGTACGAAAGTCAATTAAACGGAGGGGGAGAAGAGCGCGGGCGGTGTGCGCGCACTGTCGTTGCATCGACGCAACGTTGTGGTTGCGATGTGGTTGCGATGTTGTCGGCCGTGGTTGCGATGTGGTCGGTATCTGACAAGTGGTCGACAACGACTGCAAAACGTGGTACGTGTGAATGGTCCAGTTCATTTGCAATACAAAATATACGCCCGACCACGTGGTGTGTTTGTGGTGAGGTTGTGGTTGTCGTGTGTACGATGTCTACAAAAGGTGTGCTCACATGAGGACGGCTCGCAGCGAAGCGGGCCGCATTTTCCATGACTAAAATATGTCGTCCCCAATGAATTGTGCCGAAATTCATTTATCGCCGAAACCACCCATTTTTCGGGATAAAAATATTCTGATACCTCGACCGGGCTTTAGAGTATTTTCGTATCTACCAAATTTCAGAAAAGCGGTTCCGCCTGAACTAAAAAATATAGGCAGACGGACACAATTCGCACAATATAATATTTGGTTCTGATATCACCCGCAGGCAATAAAATGTATAGAAATTGCGCTACTCAATGCGTCATAACGTGAGCGTCTCGTTGACATTGTCACAATATTTGTAAAGATGATGATCAAACAACAATACAAGTGGTACTCCCATGATCTTGGCCGTGGCCCGTGGTATTATGTAAGCATGGTGTTACACGTCTTTCCACCGTGGGAGAACCGGTCTTACTCGAGTCTTATGTCGTTTGACATATTATAATATTTACATTGTAATATTGTACCCACGTCTTTACGTGATGCGGCCAGACTATCCTGTAAGAACCGTATATTGTGCGAAATTAAAATAACTCCCTTGATTATGAACACTTTTAATATAGACCTCTTGAACTTATAAGCTAAAGATGATCAATTAGATTTTATAAATTAATCGAATTTCATTATTATTTCCAAAAATATTAATCTTATTTGAAGGATTTCCTTGGACTATCCCGTGAGTTGCGGTAGGCTCTATCGTACCCGCGACTCTACCCTAAGCGAGGAGTGGAACACCATGAGGTTTTAGTGGGTAGACCCACGCCTGCGGAGTTCCACATACCCCGGCCGATATCCCCAATCCGGAGATGCGTAAAGCATTTCCCCATGAAAAAAAGGACTATCCCGTAAAGCTCTGGAATTTCGCTGACGTGATTTGAGAATCCCTACTTCCCGTTTTTTGGCCGCGTTATGTCAAACAAATCCGACAGGTCACAGCTAACATTGAATTGGCATAATCCCACCAATTAACGTAGGTCCGTCAACTGCCTATGAATAAATTTTTTCGATTGTACTTTGTTCTTCTTTATTAACTGAAATTAACTGCTTTTTTACGTGTAGCTCATGTTTTCACACACATTTTTACATTCAAACCAATAGGACGGAAACTTACTTCACCTTAACGACTCAATTCAAGTAAGCAGTAAGTCAATTATATGTAAAGACCGTATTTATAGTGGATAGGGCTCGGGGCGAGGCCTTTCCGCTCCACATACAACTATATTATATAGTTAATATACAATGTACAAACACTAAGTAAATTATCGCGCGGGATCCGTAAACTTTATCGGAATAAAAAGGATCCTATGTCCTCTCCCGGGACTCCAAATATCTATCCAACCAAATTTCAGCAAAATCGGTTCAGCGGTTTCGGCGTTCAGACAGACAGATATACAGAAAGACAGACACACTTTCGCATTTATAATATTAGAATGGATTTTGTGTACCTAATGTACAAAAAATAACTATTTTAAACTTATACATAGCATACTTGTAGTGCGGTGTTCTTTGCAAAACTCTTTTGAAACGGCTGGATAGATTTGTGTTGAACATTGTGTTCTTATCATGTATGTCTGAGAATCAATGAACATTTATTTTTCATCCTTGAAATAATTTCATGACAACTGTTATAGTTTTCAAAAAAATAGTTTCAGAAACCATAACAGTAGTTTCAAGCATAATATCGCACACCGTGTATACGGCCAAACTTTTTTCATTAAATAATTTTACTTACTTACATTAAATTACTCTACTTAATTAATGAAAGTAACTAATATATCATGTTAATTTCCCGTTGCCATTTATATGAGGTTAAAATCGAAAGCTGTTATCATAATCTGTGAACTAGAACTTTCCCTGGTATTAATGATATTCTATCGCGGACTTATATTCTAGAAATGATTCTAGAAATTGATAGCAAGGCCGCTAGTTAGTCTACAATCTGTATTAAAATCTCACTAAATAAATTAACAATTTGCATACTAACTATAAAATTTTAATACTTTCTGAGATTAGTTTGTAGTACACGAGAGCACTCTCTTTTTCTTTACTCTTGTAATCCAGTAAGACAAATGATCGACACAACTGAAAATAAAAAAGTACAGGACCGATTTTTACACGCCCATCTGACCGCATGGATCATTTTGCTCGTCAGACAAACGTCAAAGACAGGTGATTAGCCTGCATTATCATAACCAATCTTGGGAACCTTTTTTTTTCCAACACGGGAACCAAATCCATAGCCACGCTTTAAGGCCATCCCCCGAGTAAACGACCTTGACTATACATTTGACGCGTTGCCGAGATCGCACATAAATCCTATTTTTTTTTTTACTTATCTTAGTTCAAAATTGATCTAAAAAAATTTAAAACGGGGAATATGTAGTTAATGAAATTGTCTATCTATTGTCGTGTATTTCAAATAAACGTAATTTGTAAATACTAGGGAGATGCGAAAGTATGCTTCAATTTTAATAAATTGGTATTACTTTGGAAGCTAATATCATGAGTATAATAAACAAAAATAGAAAATTTAAAACGGGGAAAGGAATGTTGATATACTGAAGATTAGTGCTGTATTTTTATTATAACTTTGTAGCTTTCAAATTATGATTTTATATAAGGCTCTAAATACGGTAAATTACGGAATCTCCGTAGGGGATGGCCCTTAACTCGGAGGGCTTAAATTAAACGTATGAACTATAATATTAGTAGTCCGGGCTCCCTAGAACATTTTTTTTTTTGTTACTATCAAGCTGATTTTTCGTGAGTAGCTTCATTTTCATAAGACTAAACACAATTTTCTCTGCGCAAATTCTCAAAAGTGGTAGCTAACAGAGATAGAAAGGATTTAATATTTTGATTTGATGGTCCTAAAATATGGATTGTTCTATTTGTAGAACAATGTTACTCTTAAATTATATAACTATTAACCTACCAATATACAAAAAATTTGCTGGTTAGGGTACCGTAGTCAACTAAGTTTTGTTGATTACAGAACCCTAAAACGGATTAATAGTTATATAATTTAAGAGTAACATTGTCCTACAAATAAAACAATCCATATTTTAGGACTATCAAATCGAAATATTAAATCCTTTCTATCTCTGTCTACCACTTTCGAGAATTTTCGCAGAGGAAATTGTTGTCCGTCTTATCAAAATGAAGCTGATGACTCACGAAAAATTTGCTTGATAGTAATCAAAAAAAATTGTTCTAGGGATCCAGGTACTAATATTTATTCAGCACGAATAAATAATATATCTATATGATATCTCTCCAGTGCATGAAAAGATACCGCGGTCATATAAAAAACTAGCGTGATTCGAACTAGTTTGTTCCAAAAGCACACTAACATTGACCGGTATAGTGCTGCCGTGCGCGATTGGCTGCGGCTTACGTGTTGTAACTGTCACGTAACAGAACACTGGCTAGGTTTTCCGTGATATTGTAATGAAATAAAACTATACAATATACATAGCGTAACAAAAATATCTGCCACACTTAGAGACGAATTAAATTACTTAAATGCAATTAAATCAAGATTTTGACATAAGCCCCATACATTATCTGTGAAACTCTTCATTAAATTAAAGTTTAATCATCATTAAATGTTTCTAAGCACAGATTACTAAATAGTTACCCGTAACTGATAATACTGTGGGTTGTATAATATATTGTGTTTCGTATAGAGAGCTGTTCACTGTGAAAGCAACAGCGCTGATAGTTACTTTTGGCTTCTATGTTTTTATGAGAAATGCCCTAATATAATTTATTTCGAGTCTATGTGTGTCTGTCCGTGGCATTGTGTGTGGCGTCTAAACAGGTGAACCGATTTGGTTAGTTTTTATTTGAAAGCTGACATGACCGAGAGTGTTCTAAGCAACAGTTCATCATCGTCAACTTGCTCAGTAATATAAAATTTGGGTTTATCTATTTCTAGAAAATATTTAAGCATATCCAGTAATTTGATAAGATGAAGTTTTTTGGATTCTGACTGCTGAAGCTTATACGTGGGAGAGCCATGCTTCGGCACGAATGGGCCGGCTCGACCGGAGAAATACCACGTTCTCACAGAAAACCGGTGTGAAACAGCGCTTGCGCTGTGTTTCGCCGAGTGAGTGAGTTTACCGGAGGCCCAATCCCCTACCCTATTCCCTTCCTTTCCCTCCTCTATTCCCTTCTCTACCCATCCCTACCCTCCCCTATTACCCTATTCCCTCTTAAAAGGCCGGCAACGCACCTGCAGCTCGTCTGATGCTGCGAGTGTCCATGGGCGACGGAAGTTGCTTCCGGTTTGCTCGTTTGCCCCATTAAAAAAAAAAAAAAAAGCTTATATTTTATTATTGGAGTTTTGTATTCTGTTTTTTTTTTACTTTATTGTATACTAGCTGCCCCGTCAAACGTTGTTTTGCCATTTAAAGTATTTCTTCTTCATCAGTTGATACAAAATCTTACCCCCTCTTTTGTCCCCTAAGAGGGGTAGGGGCAAAAATTTTATACACCAGATGTTAAGTCGGAAACCACAGTTAAGAATATGAAGTAAGTCCATTAAAGAAAAAAGTTTAATACAAAATGTGACCCCCTCTTTGGTCCCCTTAGAGGGAGGGGTGGGGGATGGAGGGAATTATTTTATATATCAGATGTTAAGTTGGAAGAAGACAAATATATCTGCGAAAATAGCATTCAAATCGGATCAGTAGTTTTCGTATGATAGTGGAACAAACATACAGACAGAGAGACAGACAAAAAACTAACCACATTTTTGGCTTCTATAGCGATGTAGTGACACCCCCCCCGCTTATTATTAATAATAAGCGGGGGGGGGGGGGGGGGGGCGCTTATTATTTTTTGAATATCTTTAGTGTACAGAATTTTCATTTCTACAGTTTTATTATATGTATAGATATTATACAAGCCACAAAAATATTTCCGAATATTGCCGAAATTAGGAAAGCAATCGAACTTTGTCAATCGCTATATCACGACGGCTATTATGTACAAAAAGTATATTTTGTAACTATAATTAGATGGCGGAGATACGGTCACAGAGTTGTACGGACAAGGTCGACAGAAGGCCGCCATGGTAAAAAGGAAATGCAGCTTGACAATCTTATTATGAAAACTAGACGCCCGCAACTCCGTGGCGCCAAAATTCGTTTATCGCGCGGGAACCGTACATTTTTCCGGAATAAAAAGTACCCTATGTCCTTTCCCGGGACTCAAAGTAAATACCAAATCAGCAGAATCGGTTCTGTGATTTTGGCGTGAAGAGGTAACAGACAGACAGACAAACAGCTTCACAGAACCATAAATGCGAAATGATTTGGCCTCTCGGTTGAATTGGAACCCGCGACTTAAGCTTAAGCAACAGCACGCTAAAGAACTGTTAAGTATTTAGCTCAATCAACTGTAAAGTAATAAATTGTAGTAACGTGTCCTAAATGTCTATTAGACGACGTAGTCTACTATACACAAAGAAATATACATAGTACGCACATACAATAAAACATAACTATCTTTCTGGTGTAGTCGCGTAAACCCTTATAAGGAGTTGAATTCACACGGTTCCGTCACGGTGCGTGACGTAGATCTACGTTCTACGGTCTACCGTCTACGGTGTACGGTGAGATTTACGTGAACGTGAAGTTTCCGTAGTGATATGAGGCAGTGACCTTCTTACCCACTGCTTCCGACACATTTCGAAATCGTTGTCTTGTTTGATGCTCATTATGCTTTAAAAATAATCTCTATTCAAAATCTTTCTTCATTGTATTTATGATGATGCCCGCAACTCCGTTGCCCCAAAATTCAATTATCGCGCGAGAACCGTGCATTTTTCCGGGATAAAAAGTATCATATGTCCTTTCCCTGGACTTTGAGTCTCTTGAGTCTTCAAGAGAGATCTCCATACTAACTTTCAGCAAAATCGGTTCAGTGGTTTGGGCTTGAAGAGGTAACAGATAGACAGACACACTGTCTGTCTGCCTGTCAAATGTAACTGTCTTTTTAGGCTTAATGCTGAGAATTATTTTATCATTGTTGATAAGGGAATATTTGTGTTTTAAAACCAAGCTTTTGTTTATAAATAAATTGAGTCGCAAAATGCACTATTTCACTCTGCTCTAGGTAATTGTTACTATTTTTATAAATTCTTAAGTGTATCTGTCTATCCGTCTATATTTTACATCATCTTAACCACTGGACCGGTTTTAATGCAATTTGGTATGAAGATACCTAACCACAGAAAAGGATCTAGGATAGCTTATTCGGAAGATCTTCCTCTTCTTGCATATTCTCTCAACGTGTAAGGCAAAACAAAGGTTGCCGGGTCAGCTAATAATATTATTATTCACTGTAAGCTACATTAACAGTAGCAGAGCTAAACACTAAAGGAGTGATAGAAATATACAAACCTTGCGTGACGTTGTAAACCTGTTATTGCAAGGGTCTGTGTAATCGGAACACAAAATTGCAAGTAATAGTCAGTATCTAGATCAGTACATAGCTTGTATTATATGAGTTGTGACAGACTAGCATAGTTTTAAGGCGTTATGCACAACAAAATATTTATAGAAATAAAAATCCCACCAAAAACATTTCCTGTAAAATGTTGCCGAGACGATCACATTACGTTTACATACCCTGTGAAAAAGATATTAGATCTCATGTAGAGCCAAGCTTCTGAATCTACACGGCCTACATCTACTGACTCTAACTTAAATAAATTCTACATACCAGTAAATATGTATGGCTTCGCAGTTTCGCTACCGTCGCGGAGGTGATGCGAATATTTAGTTTCTGATCTGAAGTTAGTAACAAATCAGCCAATCCATACATATTTACTGATATGAAGCACTTGTTTAAGCTTAAGTTCAGTAGATTTAGGCCGTGTAGATTCAGAAGCTTGGCTCTACATGAGATCTCAAATTATCTTTTTCACAGGGTAAACCTAATGTGATCGTCTCGACAACATTTTACAAGAAATGTTTTTGGTGGTATTTCAGTTCTTTTTATAAGTTGGTTATTGTAAGTACTTATTTAAAGGTTTTTTTGTTACTGTCTACAGTCCCGTGTAAACTTTTATGTCCTAATTCGTTGACATAATATCTTGAGAATATGAACTATCTGGTACATCGGAAGGGCTATGAGGGTTCAAAAAAACTACGAAACACTTCGAGAAAAGGTAGGTACTGCCCTTGCGCTTCGCTTTCCTCGTCTCGGCGGGTTTTTTCCCAGATTATTTCTGATTTTGTTAGTCTCGCTAAAACTTGAGAAAGGCTGGTTTTAGGGTTCAGTAGTCAACCAAGTTTTGTTGATAATAATATAACGGAACCCTAACGAGCTGATTTTTTGTATATTGATAGGTTATTAGTTATATAATTTAAGAGTAACATTGTCCTACTAATAAAACAGTCCATATTTTAGGACCATCATTTCAAAGTATGAAATCCTTTCTATCTCTGTTAGCTACCACTTTCAAGATTTTTCGCAAATAAAAATGTTGTTCGTCTTATCAACATGAAGCTACTCACAAAAAATTATAGTAAAAAAAAATTGTTCTAGGGCTCCCGTACTATATAATATTAGAAGGGACAAAATTATGCAAGTTTTTCTTGTAATAAATACATTGTAATATTTAATACCTAAGGCATACAATTGAAATTGAAAGGTTTTATATAAAATTAATAATGCGTTTCTGCAGGTAAGTGTATAATTACAATACAAAGTTAACACATTACAAGGTAACGACGTGCGTAGTTTTGTACTGTTTTAATGACTTTGCAAGGATAATTGTATTATGTTTATTTAAGAATAGGATATTATTATTGTCCACGACTACTTTTGGCTAAGAAATCCTCGTAACGTTACATAATTTCTAATCATCCTTTCTAAATGTTATCAATTCGACCTAGTATAGTATAATTTTAAAGCCTATTAAAGAAAACAAACCAAACTACTTTCGTAATATACATAAATATTATTGAGATTTCAATATATAACAATAATAGTGAAAGGACTTAACATTATTTTTTATATAATAGACCAAATGTTAAATATGACAACATTATAATAAATGACAACAATTTATAACAACACTACACTTTACGTGGGAGAGCCATGCTTCGGCACGAATGGGCCGGCTCGACCGGAGAAATACCACGGGCTCACAGAAAACCGGCATGAAACAGCGCTTGCGCTGTGTTTCGCCGAGTGAGTGAGTTTACCGGAGGCCCAATCCCCTACCCTTTTCCCTTCCCTACTCTCCCCTATTTCCTTCCCTACCCTCCCCTATTCCCTTCCCTACCCTCCCCTACCCTATTCCCTCTTAAAAGGCCGGCAACGCACCTGCAGCTCTTCTGATGCTGCGAGTGTCCATGGGCGACGGAAGTTGCTTTCCATCAAGTGACCCGTTTGCTCGTTTGCCCCCTTATTTCATTAAAAAAAAAACACTATTGTTAAATGAATGAAAAGTAACAGTTTAAAACAATAATAGTTTTACAACAATATACTTTGAAACGATCTTAAACAACAACTTGTCATCTTCTCTGCAATTATACTGAAAGTACTTTTTCTATTGTCCGAACAAAATGGCGTTTCGCTAATAGTATAATGTGGCTTCAGAAGTAAAACATTAAATTTCCTAGCGTGCGTGCGCAATACACGACATGCTATTATCGAAAGCGACGTTTGATGAACGTATTATAGGCCGTACACCTTTTAGGTGCAATACAACTTTTTTTTTTATGAAATAAGGAGGAAAACGAGCAAACGGATCACCTGATGGAAAGCAACTTCCGTCGCCCATGGACACTCGCAGCATCAGAAGAGCTGCAAGTGCGTTGCCAGCCTTTTAAGAGGGAATAGGGTAATAGGGGAGGGTAGGGATGGGAAGGGAAGGGAATAGGGGAGGGTAGGAAAGGGAATAGGGGAGGGTAGGGAAGGGAATAGGGTAGGGGATTGGGCCTCCGGTAAACTCACTCACTCGGCGAAACACAGCGCAAGCGCTGTTTCACGCCGGTTTTCTGTGAGAACGTGGTATTTCTCCGGTCGAGCCGGCCCATTCGTGCCGAAGCATGGCTCTCCCACGTAACTAGATAAATACAAATTTTATTTATTCGTCATTGTATAGTAATCTAACAATCGAAACGCCATCGGGAGAGCTTTGCTGTCGACGGTAAGGTCGTGGATTTGATTTCCGTTATGGGACATTAAAAATGTTTCAGGCTGTTCACCTAATTGTCTGTCAATAAAGATAATCCATGCGTCGGATGGGCATGTTAAAGTCGTTCCTAAATCCGATCTCTCACCAGTCGTGACTCGTGTCGGTCATCCGTCCTACCGGATTACGACAGTAAAGAAAGAGAGAGTGTTGCTTACTCGAGTTCGTGTATGCTAATTATAAATTACTATTAATTGATAATAAATTACTTTTACTTAAATATAAATTACTATGATTAATTATGTACGCTTCTGAACGCATCGCTGCCTTATAACATAAAGGAAAACTTGTACACATTTTGTTGGATAGTGAATTTAATCTATCGATGAGACGATCGAATCCGGTCGAACTGATCACAGGCCAAACTGATCGGACTCGTTTTGTGCATTCTTGGATGTATACACTCCCAGGTCAGTCTTTTAATATTATCATCTACCTACATATCTACATGAAGTAAGAAAGGATGGAAGTAAATTTGTAGCTACCTACTCTTACAAATTTACCGTTAACTTATATTTTTGTTACAATATCAGTAGGAGTCGTCTTTTTTTCCCATATCCTTTTTCTGTCGCTTATATTACAATTTGTGTATGTTTGGTATATTATAAGTACTGTAAGTCCATAACGCCTCAGGACTCTTTGAATAAAATATTAGCACCGTAAAATTGTTCGCATTGTTTCCATCGATTTGAATCAATCACTAACATATCTTCACACATATTAAATAATACGCTAACTAATAGGCGTTGCGCGTGCGCACAGTAGCGATGCGCAGATGAACGAAAGTTAATAATGATCACACGTAGGTGAATGACATTAAAAAATTGGTATTGAGCGTTATTTATGCGTCACCACTAATAATTGTTATACATAATATAAAAATAAACTAACTTATTAGCCACCTTTATACAGGATGTAACTAACTTATTAGCCACCTTTATACAGGATGTAACAAACCTGAGTGATAATACTTTAAGGGGTGTATACTGTATATGTTCCTCTGACAGAGTTCACTGTCAAAGTAGCTGCAGCGCTGAAAGAGCAATTTTTTTTTCTTATTTGTATAGGCATGCGCCCCAGTGCCATGCATATTCCCATACAAAAGTGAAAAAAGTTACTCTTTCAGCGCTGCTACTTTCACAGTGAACTCTCTACAAGGAACACATACACACCCTAAAGTATTATCACTTAGTTTTGTTATAACTTGTATACCGCTGTCGGATATATTCCTGATAATTTTCAAACAGTTCTGCGACAGCTTATTTAGCTATTTTGATAAGTGCTCTGCTATTTACGTTATTAGGTACGTGCATTTACATTATTATGTATTACGCTCGTGAATATTGTTTGACAAAGTACCTGTAAATAAGCTGAGCTTAGCAAGAGCTACAATTATATTGTTAACAATGGGTTTTTGTAACGTTTCGTATGAAAATTTCGTAGGAACACGTCAATACAGCGCCTGATTGTTCTTGCTTGTGCTACAAATGCTTGAATGTTAAACACACTTTACGATTAGTCTAATTCCAACAAACATTAATTTAAACTACACTTTAATATAACAAAGAGTTGGATAATTTGTTGGAGCAGTCAAATTACCAGCTAATTTTAATCCACTCACCAAAATATCGCACTTATTATTCTTGATAGTTCCGGTTATGGCGTGGTCAACTATCAAGGCTGTTTGACATTCGCTCAGGACAATAATTATTATAACGTTTATACGTTTATAAAGTACAAGGTGCATTCTCAGATGTGATATTGTATGTACAGATTACTGACTGGAATTCATGTGAAGTTTATTGATAAAAAAATCTAAAACAAGTTTGATATTTGGTTCAATATACAAAAGTTAATGTCTAGCTTATAGTTAGGTACAATATATACGAGCTGCATTTTTGTATCATCCCACAAAAAAATTACGTACGTTTCATAACTCAACAAAAAAAATTGTGGGTTACACAAATGCTTAACAGCGAGCATATAAAAGTTATTGTCTATTTAGATATGTATAAAATCTATTTAAAAGAATATTATTGAAACTAGACCAAATCAGCGTGACATTGTGTTTCTTTATTGAGTGGCATAAAAGAATGAATTGATAGCCATAATAAAAATAAATAGTTAATTAAATTCTCCGACAAGTATTTAATGGTAATGTAACTGCCCCATGCTGATCTTTGTTTACAATTTATCGAATTGAATTGGACGTTCAAGACAAATATTAATTCATTAAAAAAATACGACTTAATGTAAAATATTGAAAAAATAGCCTGTATCACCCGTCATCTTAACTATACGTTAAAATCGGATGAAGCCCTTTAACTAGACGTTTTCTTTATCGCTTCTTTATAGAATCGTCCATCAAAAATGTATGGAATTAACATGACATGAGTCGAAAGTCAGCTTCATATAAAGAAAACGTATTGGCTAAGCCCCCAGTAATTTAGCCGCTACAAGGGTACTTAAATACTTAGCCAAAATCATTACCCTTCCTTTCGCCGTAGTTGGGTAAACGTGTAAAATGTACTATCAGAGAAATCGATTCATAGGCAGATGGAGGACCTAAGTAATTTGGTCGCGTTTTGTCAAACCTAGCCGACAGGCGACGAATTACATTGATTTGACATGATCCGACCAAACGACGTAGGTCCCAACTGCCTATGAATTATGTCTTCAATGGTACCTGTAAAATGTACATACCTGTGGGGTCCGGAGCGCCGTGGCGGCGGCCAGCAGCACCAGCGCGCACCACACTCCCAGCACCTCCGTCCTCATGCTCTGCACTGCAACAATCATCATCATCATCATTATCGGCCAAAAGTTCAGAGAGAATATTTATGTCCACGCTACCCCAAATTTTCCTCAAACCTCGAATATTTATTTTACGAAAATATTAAATACCAGCTTTAGCCCGCGGCTTCGCGCGCTCGTGTTAAAAAGTATTATTATTAATTAGGTATGAAAGTCTCAGCCCAATCGGTTTAAAATTGACAAATTTTCATACAAACTTTCATCCCCTATTTTATGCCCTTGGGGGTAAAATTGATTAAAATGATGGATACCTACGTCATATCATCTACCTACATGACAAATAATGTCAGGTAAGCATCCGCTAATATTGTGCCAAGAAAAAGACATCAACGCGAGCACTGCTCGGAAAAAATCAAATTTGTAAAAGTATTATCATATTATATAGTATATTATTTTATTTTATGTCTATTGAGTATTCATAGAAAGTGTGTGGAGCTAGTAGATAAAGCTGTAAAAGGCGTACGGTAATATTAATATGGACAAATTCGTGATGATTTCCTGATCCTTATATATTATTTATATCAGAATGTAGAAAGTCTGTGACTCATCCATAAACATATTATATAAAGGTGTAAGATGAAACTGGTGATCTAATTTTGTTATTTTAGCCGGACTAATTGGTTGAAATTGGTCACATTGGTGTATACAACACTACACTTGCAGCACTCGAAAAACATTTTGGATCAGTTGAATAAAATAATAATCTTAATAGTAAAATCATGTATTAAAAAGTTAGAGCCTTTTAACACATAATCAACATCCGTCCATACTAATATTATAAATACGAAAGTGTGTTTGTCTGTCTGTTATCTCTTCACGCCCAAACCGTCAAACCGATTTTAATGAAATTTTGTATGAAAATACTTAGATCCCGGACATTTTGTTTCGGAAAAATTTCATCTAGTACAGATAAAACAGATAATATTATAAATACGAAAGTATAAAAGTCTGTCTGTGTCCGTCCGTCGGTCCGCCCATCGATGTAGTTTGGTTGAATAAAAACTTAGAACATTCTAACACATAATCAACATAGTTGTTTATGGTCCGCTACTGATGGAAATGAAAGTGAATTAAATATTTTGATAGTGAAAGTAGCAGAGCGGTATACTTATTAACATGAAGTTCGGTATTCTGATATAAGCCGGTAATCTGTTTCCTCTGTTACGTAATAACCGGTTAAAAACATGTTGGAATGCTTAAAATGTGCACTTCTACTACAAAACAACGTTTGCCGGGTAGCGTCGGGTTAACAAATGTTGATCTAGTTTTTTTGTTTGTAAGCTGAAATGATCGATAGTATTCTTAGCAATAGTTCGTCATTATCAGTCCACTCAGTGCTAGAAAATTGGTGATTTAATCAGTTTAAAATTTTGTATTCTGATTCCTTTGCACTTATTAGAATTCTGAATCGGGGGTTAAATTTTTTAAGTAATTTAAAATTTTTACTGCACGGAAGATGGAAACTTAGAATCCGGCATAGTCAATATGATAGCAAAATGTACGATTCCCATAATATACATATTGAAACTTGCGGATCGAATCAATTTTAAATAAGTATTACTTCGAACTCTTATAGCTTAATTTTTCCTGCGGATCTAAAATGGTCACATTTAGCAATTCCTCTCAATTAATTCACAAAATGAATTGTCAAAACTGTCAAACACACGAATGTCAAATTAGTACGAATTTAGACATCTGAATTGCAAACAGAGTGTCAATTTTGCGATTTTAAAGCTGGGTACAAATTATCGGACGAACGTCCGCGGACGTTTTCATCGGATGCGGCTTGTTTCTATCTGATCAATATAAAATACACTAAACTGTGCACATTGTCTGACATAAGTCGCAGACGCGACCTTGAGCGTTCGGACGTCCGAACAGAATCTGGCTGGCCGGATGTTTTTTCATCCGCGGACGTCTGCCATTGACATATAGGTTAGGTCTTTGACGTCCGCAGATGAACCGTGCAGATTGTTAAGCCGCATCCATCAGCCGCGACTTATGGATGCGTCCGATAATTTGTTTCTAGCTTTAAAAAATGAATCATATTATGATTCATAATATGATTCTCCAAAGCGACCATTTTAGTCCCGCTCAGCGTTCGGAACCGTACGATAATTATCGTACACATACGATAATTTTGTGCCTACGTACGATGTACGATAGCATATTATTATCGTACGCAGATTGTACGGTAATTTTCTCATGATGCAAAATTTGAAAATTATAATATTTCACTCATACAGCTTGGCAAAGAAGAGTGTGGATTAAATGAGGGCGCTTTTCTTTAAATATAGGCAACCCTACGCTTCGCTTTTGACACAATATAATATACCTACTAGAGTTGACAAGTAATGTAGTGTTGTCATAAATAAAAACTCTTGTTCCAGCTGTCACCGCGTCAGACTCTTCTTTGCCAAGCTGTACGTCATTTTATTTTGTCCAATAAAATTTTGGAAAAATACCGGGAAATGCAAGTTCTCTATTCCTATTGGTTCTTACGATCCACTCTGATAAGTTTCACCACTGCCGAGAATGTAACTTTATCCAGCGCCTGTTGTACACGCTTTCTTATTGATTAGTATAGTATCTACCAATGCGGACAAGAGTATATAAGTTCGATATTTCGATAATGTTTACACAGTGTAAAAATTATTCAAATTAAGTGAAGAAAAAAGTAATTTTGCTACGATTTAAAGAAGATAAACTATAGAGTACTTGCATACATATCAATATTACAATTTATATGATTTATTTATTTATAATAGACATCCATCCATATCCATCCATCAATAGAGTCCTAAAAAGTACGATAATTTTATGATAATTTCGATACATGTACGATAATTTTACGTCCTTGGTACGATAGTCAGTCCTCTTCAGGTTACTAACACTGGTCCCGCTGTGCTCACAATCATATAGTATCGCTAGCTATCCATACTAATATTATAAATGCGAAAGTATGTCTGTTTGTCTGTTTGTTACCTCTTCACGCTTAAACCGTTGAACTGATTTGATAAATCTTGGTATGCAGATACTTTAAGTCCCAGTAAAAACATAGAATATTTTTTGTCCCGGAAATTATACGGTTTCCGCGCGATAAAAAGTGTTTGGCGCAACGGAGTTGCGGACGTCAATTAGTTTTAAATATGACTTCGAAGCCTTATAGCTTAATTTTTCCTGGTATTCATAATCATACAGTATCGCTAGCTATTAACATATAAAGTCATGCATGTCATGTCGTCACCGCGCCCGATGTTATATGGAGCGATGCAGTTGCACTGCTCCCATTGTTTATCGATCGGCCGATGTTGCCAAATATCAATACATTAGCCAACGACATATTGATCGTGTACTTTTGAATCCTCAGGTGGATTTTAATACGCTTTTATTAGCTTGGGCTGTATGTATGTAACGGAATCTTTGAGTGCGATTTTTACATATCTCCAGTACCTAGTCTAATTAATTCGAAACTTTTCACACGTATTGAGAGCCAATGACAATGCATTAATTTAAAAAAAGTTAAAAAAAAAACGTGTTTTTTAGGTTTAGGTTTAAAGAGTTTATTCTCAGAAGACATACAGTCTTATAAAACTAAAGTTACATTTTTTTACTGTGGTCATAATATTACAGTAATATAAATAAACAGTAGTATGAGTTGTTTTGATTTGTGTTCCACCAAAAATATATTTTTATATTTGCTTGAAGTAAGTTTAATTACTTTTATTTTATAAATAAACTAGCGGGCCCGACGCGATGGCATCGTCCCGTCAGATCTATTACGTTACTTACAAAAATAATTACCTAGCAAAATCTGTTCAGGTATTCCAAAGATTTGCTTACACAATATGTATACGTTTAGCAGATTCATTCTATGGTTAAGGTTTAGGTTTTTTTTTTAGTTTTTTAAACTGTTTTTTTTTTATTAGTTAACCAATAGGTTTCAGAGATTAGTGTCTATTCACACCGAAATATAACTCTATTAACAACAAAAATAGCGTGCCGCGGGATACTATTCAAAATTCGTACTCATTATATTATAATTCATTTAGGTACGTGTGTATCCTAATTCCTACCTATAGACATATTCTGCCAATGAGTTAAGCGTTCCTTTGAGATGTTTATCTGTACTTACGCAAATAATAAATCTATCGTACGCTTTAATAACGAAAAAGTGTTGTGTAAAACTTACTAGTTATAGAGAAATCTCATAAATCAACATTTAATAAATTTTTAAGTATTGATTAATTGTATTCATTAAATTACTAGCCAACATTAAAAGCCATCTATTACATTATGATTTCAAGTTTGTAATAAATGCTTGCTGAAAATTTTAAATTAATATTAGTGTATGTCAAATTGATACATGTGTGCCATAATATTATGATATTTTTGTGAATCAGTTCGTTAACAACATTTAGTTAATAAGCATTCGCTTAAAATAAGTCGATATGAGACGCAATACAAAGCTGCACAAATTAGACTTTATTTACTACTCAAGAAGCGCAGGCGAATCGCTTCTTCGCAGCGCTACATAAACGAGAGTAACTTCTGTTCTAAAAACTTTTATCTTTACGTCGCGTTTAGATGTGAACTGACCCTAACAGATTATATTTTAATCGCACCAATTAGGCCATGTCATCGGCCTATCCGTGAATAATCCGTGGCCAATCACGGGGACATCCTGCTTACGCGTGACTTAATACTGTTACTGCGAAAATATGGCCTATTGGAGAAAGCAGTCTATCCGTACGTGTGTCAAAATTATTCACAATGATTATGAATCCAAGAACAGTTACAGCTACATTAGTTTTCAAATAAAAAAGGGTTGCACTCCAAGAGTGCCGACAGTAGTAAAAACGAAACAGCAGGCAAGCAATTTTCACCATGCAGTAGAAAGCAAAGGTGATATTAAGTCTGTTTTACGCGAACCTAATTGTCTCCTCTAACTCCGTTTTACGTATTTTGGATCTAACCCATCCCAAATTTTTCTGGAGTAAAAGAAGTTTTATTTATGTACTAGATGACATTTTTCCGGAATAAAAACTATCCTTTCCCGGGACTTAAAGTATCTCCATACAAAATTTCAGCAAAATCGGTTCAGCGGTTTGGACGTGAAGAGGTAACAGACAGACAGACAGATGGACAGACGGACAGACAGACAGACACATTTTCGCATTTATAATAAGTGTATGGATTATTATCAGGGTTGCCTCCCATGCAACAAACGTGATTTTTTGGCCTTTTTTGTTCTATATTAGTAATGGCAACAGGTAGGTGAAATTTTCACAAAGGCCTTAACTATATACAGGGTGCAATTAAACCTTCCTGCCAAAATTTTTCCAGGGCTTAGGTATCATTAGGAGAGTCCGTTTAACCAAAAAAAATTGGGTGTTATTTTTTTTTAATGACATATTTTATCCCATTTAAAATCGTTGCAGAACGGTCACTCGCGCCGCGGGGGAATGACCGGGGGTGACGCGGGGTGAGGAGCGCGCGCGGGACTCGTCACGCGCGGCCGACGCGTCGTGTCCATTAATTGTAGTGTTTTTTAGGATAACTTTCGGAAGCTATTTCTCAAAATTTTAGTACTGAGTGATTATAAAAGAAAAAATACGTGTATTTTTATTTTTAACAAGGATCAATATATCAAAATTTGGCAGGAAGGTTTAATTGCACCCTGTATTATGTACATTAATAATCAATAATAATATTAAAATAAAATATTTTAATGCGTTGACCGGGGCTGTGATAAATTTGCGATTGAGAGGGCTCACCATGTGTTGCCCTCGTTACAATATATATTTAAGGGGGGCTCCCATACAAAAAACATAATTTTTGGCCTATTTTTGCTCTATAATGGTACGGAACCCTACGTGCGTGAGTCAGACTCGCACTTGGCCGATTTTTTGTTTGCTGTTCAGTATTTATTTGAAAAAGACCTGGCAACCCTGATTGTAATTATAGATGTTAAAGTTACATACAGTCAGTTGGTTCGACCAATCCATACTAATATTATAAATACGAAAGTTTGTCTGTCTGTCTGTTACCTCTTTACGCTTAAACCACTGACCCGATAGTTTGAGTCTGAGATGTTTCGAGCGATTGAAAACGAATTTTGGCACAACGGAGTTGCGGGCGTGATCTAGTCAAACTATAATCATAAATCACAAAACGATGTTCAACAAACACGTGTGCTTTCTCTACTAAATATTCAATTTTATGGATTTTATAATAGAGTAATAAATCGTTTGAGTTATATTTCTATTTACGGATTCACACGGTAGCGCTTTACAAAAGCTAATTGAATGTTTCAGTCCAATCCTTGAAAACCTCAAAACTTTTGACCCGGCTATATTAAGATGAAATTTGGTATGGAGATACTTAGTGTCCCGGGAAAGGACATAGGATAGTTTTTGTTGCGAAAAAACTTACGGTTCCCGGTTTCGGGTGTTCTCTAAGTAACAAATAATTTATATCAATCCCGTATACGCACATAGTGTGCAATAAATTGTGGCCCACCCCGCTGCGGCTCGGTGAAATGTGCGCGTATTTCCTATTAATAAGTCGATGAAAAGAGAAGTGGCACTGGCAATGACTTTTCCCAGACTATACAATACACATGTTCATATTTGTTACGATGTTTTCACATGGCAGTGACTTGTTAACGATTATTGCGATAATTAATATCACGTCGGAAGTATTAGAAAGATAAAATTATTGTTTTATTACGCATATATACGCATTCACTTTTAAATAGCTTAAAAAATATATTTTTATTGTAGATATTTCCCACTACTACGTTCGCGTGGATTTTCGTTTGTCGCGCGGGAACCGTGAATTTTTTGTTATTAAAACTGTTTAATATACCATACTGTATTTCATCAAAAACAAACAGACGCACACATTTGCACATTTTTAATAATAGTATTGAATTGTCTCGAGGTGTAGGCACATAACACATTGTTGCCATGCCAATTCCTACTTTGATTCCCGCTATATTGTATAAATGGCGATGAAAATAATTGTCTTACTCCGTAGTTTGTAGTCTTCCTTACATCGAAATCAGCCCAGGAGTTTCAAGGCCTTAACATACATAAGCTCTTTATAATAGTAGCATGGATTTGTAATAGCATAATACACAGCAAATCACTTAAGAGAGCAAAGAGAATCGAATTGAAATTTCTATAATTTCCTATCCGTGGATGTAGGCATTTCACCTCACTACAGTTTCGCTTACGACTTAAACGTTTTCGCTTTCTTCCATCACTCCGACAGCTCACTAGCTTGTGCAAGCTGCACAAGCTAGCTAAATATAATAATTATATCTTTTAGGATAGGGCTTGGCCGTGATACTTATGATTAATGGCTAAAGTCCGGACGCATATGATAGAGAAATGTGGTCACTGACCGACTAGGGTTATATCTCTTTCACTCGCATACAAATATGTACCGAGATTAAACGAGATGCGTTTTTATAAACTGTACGTGTCGTAATATGCATCAACGACTAGTATTTCTGACCCACGTCCGAAATCTACCCATATCTATAATATTAGGTGTTAAATGTTCAAAGAGATCAACAACAATCAAAAAATAAAAACTATTACACCACTTCACTAACTTTAAATTTTACGCAACCTGGACCATTATAATAAATCTTTTGACATCTCATTTATCAAATTTGATCAGTATAGTATAGGACTTATAATATGAAATATTGTATTTATTCATAAATTACTAAAAACGTAGTGGGCCTACCACTTCGTGACTATAGGCCTAAACAATTCCAAGCCTTGACCAAAATGTAAAGAATTAATAATTCTATAAAGTATAATGTAAAGAATAAATTGTAATCTAATGTCGTGATGTCACAGTTAGCCGATGACACGGAAACATGTCACCAATTACACCGCACTTAAACCGCAGTTAATGATCACTTAATTAGAGTTCGTGTTAAGTGGCCGCACGCGACTTCCACTATACAACGTGAAATATTAATGAAAATGTGTTTATTCGGTTATGGCGAAACCAGAAGGCGTTTTACATAATTTTTTTTCATTGTGGATGATTTACACAGTACAAATCCATGTTGACTACGGAGCCCTAAAAGAAGATTACTAACCAGCTGATTTTTTGCATATTAATTGGTTAATATTTATATAATTTAACAGTAATACTGTCCTACAAATAGAACAATCCCTATTTTAGAATAATCATAACGAAATATTTTATTCTTTCTATTTCTTTTAGCTACCACTTTCGAGAATTTGCGCAGAGAAAATTGTTGGACGTTTTATCAAAATGAAGCTACTCACGTAAAATTAGCTTGATAGTAATCAAATGAAAAAAATTGTTCTAGGCAACCTGGAATATAATGCAACTTTTAAGAAAAATTTAAAGTATTTAAAGCAATATTTATAATTAGTTTAATTGCCTTAAGAGTCCTAGAACCGAGTTATGAGTAAAACCTAGATTTAGAACCTAGGTAATATATTATCATTGATACATAATATACTTTACATAACCGATTATGATCGGCTTCGATCAACGACGCTAACGCTAATGGAGAGAGGAGGAAAAACGAATATAAAACGAAAAGTATAACTGTACACTATTTGGATATGTATAATACTGAGTACAACCGTGGGAACAAAACGAAAACAATATTTATTTATAACAATATAAAGGCAGGGAATAGCAAATAGGCGGCCTTACCGCTTTCAGCGGTTTCTTCCAGACAACCACAACAATACTATAAGGATGTTATATAGCTCCGAAAACACTAACGCCGTCATTTCGCAAATTGTCACTTTTGATTGGCCGCTTACACACGTTTTCCGCATACGATTTCCGAATTCATTTTCCGTATTTGGAGATCCGAATTCATAGAATGAGTAGAAAATACATTATAATCTGGCGCACACGCTCGCTTCTTTCCGAACGGAACGAATTCCGCACATATGTTTCAAGTGCAAGCCGGCGCGTTCGTGCGTGATAAAAAGGAACGTTTGCGCTAGTCTCACGGAATTCCGAATTCGGAAAACGAATAACGAAAACATAGTATGTATGCCGTCAGCCTAAGAGACAGCTGTTTTATACCCTCCTGTCAAAATCGAAGTGTTATCTCGTATGTGACCAAATTTCGTCATGTAATGCAAAATAATACATACTTGGATTTTCATAATTTTATTATAATCTAGCGTCACTTGAGTAACATCTTTTCGTGTCTATATGTCATCATGACAATAACATCTATGTCCCAACATCCTTGTAAGTGTGCTAAAAGCCTTTTTATTTCAATTAGTCGTTACTTTGAACAAAAAGATTTTTTACAATTTTTAGTAAATTTGAGACAGGCATTTTTTACCACAGATATAGAAAGTCGAACAGACAAACAAACAGATAGATAATTATTTTTAACAAAAAATTAAAACCGACTTCCAAGGTAAAAACAATAATAACATCCTTATACCTAATATGAACTAAAAAGTATTAAATAATTTATCTAATAGTGCCTTTTCCGAATTCGGCTAAACCTCAACTATTTCTGTACTCAATCTTCATCATTTTGAAGTCGGTACCAGGTATAGCTGAATCTTCAGTTCTCTGACAGAATAGGTATTAGAAACTTTTGGAACTGGCACCGACTTCAAAATTATGAAGATTGAATACAGAAATAGTTGAGGTTTAGCCGAATTCGGAAAAAGGCACTATTAGATAGGAAAAATTATTTAATACTTTTTAGTTCATATTATAAAGATGTTATTATTGTTTTTACCTTGGAAGTCGGTTTTAATTTTTTGTTAAAAATAATAATTTCACTCTTTTTAGTTACCTCGATTGTTTTTCTTATTCCTATTACGATGTAGATTGTTTTCCTATGTAAGTATTTTCATACTAAGGGTTCAATTTATTACCTCGATCGTGGGAATCGCAGACACAATAGATTTTTAATTGTTATGCGGCAGCCGGGTGCCGCTTGGGGATTGATGGGTTAAAGGTACAATTCCGTGCATCGCGACCGTCGTAAGCCGCGCGCGGCCTACGACTGTCGTCGGCCGCTCGCGACAATAGTCATTGTATGAAAATGTATGGCACCGCTTCCGAGGCCTGCAACAGACGCGCGCGGCTTACGACGGTCGCGATGCACGGAATTGTACCTTAATAGTTAAACTAGTGTAGTACCTATCGAAGCAACTTACTTCTCTTTTTTCTTTCGAATCTCAAAAGTAATGTCAAATGTGTGCCTTACGCTCTGGAGTTAAGGTTGACTTTGTTATGTTCAATTTTGTGGTACATAAGTCGCTTAGAACTTGAATCATTTATTTTGAAACAACATTATTTTTTATTAAAATCGCTATGAAAAGTACCAATTATTATAAGGACATAACGTGATGATATAATTATGGTGTTGTGGAGCATATTGTATCCATATACAACCATGTGACACTGGTGACCCTGACGTGGTAATGATGATGATGATAATGATGATGATGATGAATGTAATTTGCATAGTAGCATATGCTTTCAGTTCTTAAAACTGCGCCTAAACCCCCAAACTTGTATCTATAAGGAATCCGGAGTTCTCTTAGTATCTTCGGAACCATAGTATACCTTGGTGCAAAATCTTGCGTTTTGGTAGCATATGCTTAGGATACTTGTCATAAAATCAAAATCACCATATGTTTCCATATAAATTTTGAGGAGTTCCCTCGATTACTCATAGATCCCATCATCAGATCACCACTTTTGTGAAAATGGGACCAAATTGGAGGGAAACCTAATAGAATAAAACAAAAATTTTGAAAATCGGTTCACAAACGGCGGAGTAATCGTTGAACATACAAAAAAAATTAAAAAAAAAAAAAACACTGCCGAACATATAACCTCCTCCTTTTTGGAAGTCGGTTAAAAAGAGAATTCACCTTAACACCGTTTTTACCCTTTGGGTACGGAACCCTAAGAATATTGTGATTTATGATGTCAGATATCAGAGCGCGTTGCTGTCTTTAGTAGGCGACGTTATCGCTACGGCTAGAGCGTGTGGAAAATAACACATTAGTGTTGATCGTGGAGATTGTGTGTTCGTGTTTTACATTGCAGCTCATGAACATTAAAATCAAGGAGTAATGACAGTGCATGACCACTTTCCATTTGATTATTTTGATGTCATTATAAGAAAATCGAAACTAAGATCTTTTTTCAATTCCTTTTTTAGTATACCATGGAAAAGTCTATTGTATTCCACTACTGAGTAAGTAAATTAATTATTACACGAAAACGTTATATTTTATTTACGTTTTAATAGGCAGTTTTATTAAGATCTTTATCAGTTTTTGTTATTGATTCTTGTCTCGTTAAAACGTAATGTAGTTACGAAATTATAACAAACTACTCGCTGATCGCCTCTTACTTCTGAATATTGTCTACCGGGTGGTTACTCAATTTAACATTAAAACAGATTTAGTTGGAAACAAAAATGTACAGCTAAGTATAGTCGTAGCTTATACTTTTTATTGATTACTAGATGACCCGTGAAATTCGTAGCACTCCTGAATTCTCACACCTTTCCAGGAATTCCACGAACGGTTATTTCAAGACTAAAATTTGGCAAATCGGTTCAACCGTTCTCGAGTTTTAGCGAGACTAACAAAATTAAAAATTCATTTTCATTTATATGGATGAGTAGCATATATTAAAATGCCGTTAAAAGTTGCAATCTTTAAGTAATGTATCTAAAAATTTGCTAGGAATATACCCACTGCTTTTTCGTCACAAAATAGGTGCTATTCTATTTTAAACCCTTTCAGGGTGAAATAATGAAAATTCCTTTCTTGATAGATACAATATTATAAGAGTTGATCATTGGACTGTGATTTAATCTATCAGATTTCCTTTCTTAATATTGCTGTTTCACGTAAGATTTTACAGGGATATAAAACATCGAACGTAACATAATATATGACTTAGTGTTAATAAGATTAGCAAGTGTAAAGTTTACTTAACCAATTCGAGTACCGTCTCATCGCAAGTATTTGTGAATGAAACTCTGCTAATTGTTGTTAATTGTTAGGCACACGACGTAATATGTGATGTACGTGAGAAACTTCAAGTGCTGATTGTGTACTAATCACTTTTAATCAGGGTAATTGTATGATCGATTTTAATGACAGCTGTAGATCCGTTAAAGGTTAATTCACATTGCGTCGATGCAATGGGATTTATTTTTGTATGACCTAAAAACTGAACTTTATATACTACACAAGTAGATATTGAATTTACAGACTTATCGCCTGCAGTGTCTAATAATAATATCAACATTGTTGGTGTAAAAATAGGAGTTAATATTTTATCAATTTATATTCCCCACCCTGATAGTTCTATTTTATCATTTCTTCGTAATATTTTTACTAACTTTCTCCCTCCCGTCCTTGTTCAGGGAGACTTCAATTGTCATAATATAATGTGGGGTTCAGAGGTAAACGACTCCCTTGGAATATTGCTAGAGGAGTTAAATCTCTGTATCCTAAATAATAGACAAGCTACAAGAATAACTCTTCCTGGACAAAGAAAGAGTTGTGTAGATCCCTCATTTTGCTCAAATGACTTGTCTACTCTTTTACAATGGGAACGATTTGACAGTACATATGGAAGTGATCATTACCCTATTAGTATTGTTTACCCTCGTAAATGCATTCCGCATGTAGGTCATATCCCGCTACTTAACTTATAGTGTGACATATCTCGAAATGTCACAACAAGATCCCACAAATCCATCTTCACGCGAATCAACATTTAGCCATGTCAACAGTTCGCCATAACGAACTTATAATACTTCTGTTTTCTCCTTAAATTACTAATGACCTTGTAGTGTTGCCAACTTAATTTTACCCACAAAATATTGCCTTATAACCCACTATTCACAAATTTTATCTTATAAGAGAAATACAGGATGCTATAACAAAAAAACAAAGTGATAATATACCGCCTTTAGGGTGTGGGTGTCCCTTATGAAGAGTTTTCCATGATAATACCAGCGCTGAAAGAGTTACTTTTGACTTCTATGTTTCTAATTGATTAACGCCCCACAGTTACAAATTTGCACATACAAAATTCTTAAAAAGTAACACTTTCAGTGCTGCAACTGTCACAGTCAATTCTATATAATAAATACACCCTAAAGTATTATCACTCTGTTTTGTTACACCCTGTATATACAGGGTGATAATCTTTATGATATCATAAAGAAGATTAAAAATAAAATAAAACATTCTGCATAATATAAAGTGTTGAAGATTAAAATTGAAATGAAATCGTTGACATGGGAAGTATTGAAGATTGAAAGTAGAAAGAGTAAGATTTGAAAACCGCCAAGCAAGACTGGCCTTGCGATTTGGGAGCACAACGGTGTCTCGGTTCTTACGCAACTTCATTAGTTTGTAAACAAATACGTCTAATCTGAACCATTGAAAATGGAGGCCTTGCTTTGTGATTTCTCCGATTAAGGTTTCCTGTTAATTAGGGTTAGATAGGCAGAAGTCTAGATGGTCGTTTGTCTAGATAGACTCGGATCAGTGAGCTGCAGGATGTTGCCAATCGTTTAGAATTAATTTCGGCCAAGGAGTGTGTTTGTATTCAAATCAATTTCGCTTAATTTAACACTAGATAACGCCCGCAACTCCGTTACGTCAAAATTCGTTTCTCGCGCGTGAGCCCGGGACTTTAAGCGGTTAAAACGTTAAGAAGTAACAGACAGACAGACACACTTTTTGACACCATATAGTCATCTGTTTAGGCACTTTGGGAGAACAAACTAACGTACATAGATATACTGACAGAATTTGGCTCTGGCATAGCCGGGTCAATAGTTTTGAGGCTTTCAAGGATTGGACTAAAACTTTCAATTTGCTTTAAAGCTGTAAAGCGCTACCGTTTGTGTGGAAATCGTACATTTTTCTGGGATAAAAAGTTTCCTATGTCCTTTCCCGGGACTCAAAGTATCTCTATATCAAATTTCAACAAAATCGGTTCATCGGTTTGGGCGTGAAGAGGTAAAAGACAGACAGACACACTTTCGCATTTATAATATTATTATGAATGACATTTTATGTCGCCATTTAAAGGGCGAAGAGAAAAAACTATAATATAATATTTTAACGAAATATTACACTAACTCTCTATCACTAATTTCGTATTGTTTCATTAATTTTTGAAGAGATTCTTTTCACAAGAATGTACCTAATTAATTAAAATTATTCCACTAATGGCTGTTGCGTCATGTCACTCATAATATTTATATGAAAATAAAAAGTTATGTTGCTCATAATATTCATTCATCTTCATTAAGTTCATTGGCCTCTAGTATTCTCATGGCACGTGTCTCCGTGTTTAGAGGTTGTAACTATGCTAGCCCACTAAGGGTGTATGTACATTGCAGTTAAACCTGTAATTTTCGTAGCGTAAATTATCTAATATAAAAAACTCGGGTAGCGGCGTTCGTAATCAAAATATAATTATTCTGAAACGGCTGGACCAATTTAGCTGAAATGTTGTGTCCTTATTGGCTAGGTCTTAAAAACCCGAAATAAAGTGCCAGATATATATTTTTTATGAGTGTAAGCCACTTTATTTCCACTGCTCCATTTACGAAATCTGCCGCCCCTAGGCTGCGGCCTATACTAGGCTTAACGGCCTAGGTTGTAACCTATTTATAAATCCAGGGCAGTATATATTATATGCCAAAAAAACTTTTGACAGATCAGCTAGTATTTCGTAATATCATTCTCCATTTTGCTACCTTACTTTGAAATGGAATGAAATGAAATTATGTTTATTTGGATAAAATATGGTTATAACTAAAGATGCAAAGATCGAAGGATACTTTTGTCAATCCGTAGAAAAAATTATGCTTCTCCCATCATAGTCCCTCACCAGTCATCCAATTTAATTGATGTTTAGCCTGATAGGCGTAAGCGGGCCATAAAGTGACCGATATTTATTTCTTCTACTTCTATTACTCATCATGATCTACTCTTTGACACCTGCTTCGAAAGGTGGTGTTCGCGCAGGAATCTTGCGTACTTTCTAAAGCGCCCCTCCCCCCGCTACACTTTCGCTGCAACGTAACGCCGAATATAATGTTAATTACCTCATATTATAAACATTGTAACATTACGAAATTATAATAATTGTTATTTTGACGTAGTCATAATGGTGTACCACTGTTGAACCTTGGCAAGGTTGAAAGCAAACCAAATGTGTCAGCGTTTATACATAATATGCGTGGTCTCTCGCACGTTTTATGTCTAGGCTTATCACTTCCTAAGGGATTTGTCACTAGAGGCTTGAAAGGAAGGAGGGGTTTGGCAAAAGACACGAAAGTATAAATCTTGAACCTCACTATGTATCACCAAGAGAGTTAAAAAATCGGCCAAGTGCGAGTCGGACTCGCGCACGCAGGGTTTCGTACCGTTATAGAGAAAAATTAGGCCAAAAATTGTTTTTTTTGTATGGGAGCCCCCCTCAAATTTTTATTTTATTTTAATGTTATTATTAATTATGAAATTACACATATAATTAAGGCATTTTCTTTAAATTTCAAGTGCCTATCTGTTTCCATTATTGATAACAAGCAAAAAATTCCAAAAAAAATCACGTTTGTGGTATGGGAGCCCCCTTAGATATTTTTTTTTTTTGTTTTTAGTATTTATTGTTATAGCGGCAACTGATATACACAATCTGTGAAAATTTCAGAAGTCTAGCTATAGCGGTTCTTGAGATACAGCCTGGAGACACACAGACGGACGGACAGACGGACAGACAACGAAGTCTTAGTAATAGGGTCCCGTTTTTACCCTTTGGGTACGGAACCCTAAAAATGATAAAAAAAAGAACACGTGATTAATGGAAGGCCCCTTAATAGTCTCCTCAATCTAAATAGATTTTAGAAAAGTATATAAATGCTACATATTTCTTGTTACTTTACGGTATTTTGGTATACAAAAGCCCTGATGACATCGTCCTTTTTTGCGACAAAAATTAGTCTATGTCATTCCCGTGGTTTATTCAAATGTTTTACGATAATGTATACAGAAACAATAAATTATTTTGTTACCGTAGATAAACCTTAAAAAGTATACCTAGTGATTTGAAAAAAATTTCAAAGAAACAACTGAAAGTCACGTCATTAAAATGAATTCCTCATAACACTTCCTGACAATTGTTTATAAACTTTCGGTCATAAATGTTCTATTCCTTTCACTGATTTTATCTACCACACATACTATATTGTATATAAAACTGCATATTCCTCGCACTTTCAATTCATTCGTTGTGTAAAAACCGTGTATTGCCACGATAAAAAAAACTCAGATTTTATCCTTTCCCAGGACCATAGAGTCCATGAGAAACCAAAACTTTAAAAAATAACATACAGATGGAGTAAAAAATAGTTGTTTCTATCAAACAGGCTCCGAAACTACATGGCCGATTTTGATAAAATTTGGCACAAATATAGACGACCTCTGTGGCTCAGTTGGTGGGCTGTTGGTAGCTCAAGCCGGGGGTCGCGGGTTCGAATCCCGCCGACGGAGCAAAAAAGTTTTCAAAGTTCCCGGGTCATGGATGTGTATTAAATATGTGTATTATATTATAAAAATCTTAAATATATGTATAGTATAAAAGTATTAAATATATTTCCGTTGTCTGGTACCCGTAACACAAGTCCTTCAGGTACTTACCACGGGGCCAGACTGACGTGGTGTGAAGCGTCCATAGATATTATATTATTATATTATTATTTTATATTATATTATAGAGTAGACTACGTAAAGGGACATAGAATACTTTTTACTGTGGCAAAATGTACTATTACCGCGGGAGATTGTTTCTTGTTGATCTTCTAGTTGTTAATATAAGCGTGCATTACTATTATGTAAAACTCTAACGTATCTAAATGATTCTTAAATTTGAGATCTTAAGGATCAAACAAGATCTACTTTCTACATAACACTGCGTATGCAATACTTGACCCAGAATGTTGACAGTGCGAATCAAATGATCATAGTTATAGATCCTAGATCTTTGTACATTTATCATTTAGACAATCGTTGTTATGACCGGTTATTTTGATTTTACATTATATTTTAACAATTCATAAAATATAATATAGTCAAATATATTAAAGTGGCTCCTTCTTTTCGAAAATCATTTAAAATATATTTATAAAAGTTTATGAATTCGCATATTATTTAAGAGTAACAAATCGAAGTGAAATCATATAGATGTAATATTTACAACACAGTAGCGATTTGTTCCACTAACATTGTAACTATTCGCCCACAAAAAGACATCAACGCGCGCGCGTGCGCCAAAATAAATTGATTTTTAACATGAATTCTACTTATTGAGGAATAATTTTACTATAAGTTTATTTATTTATTTAGCTTAATAATTTAGGTTTTGTTTTTAACATTTGATTTGATAATAATATACATTACTGAACCAATTGAATAGTATTGTCGACAATAAAGGCTACAGTTTAGTGTCGTGACACATATGCGGAACGTTCGGCGCCGAACGTTCGGCTCAATACGCTCGCAACGTATTTCAAGTTCTCTATGACACATCAGCGTAAATTATGTTGCGTTCGGCGTAGTGTGTAACCTTCCGTCGGGCGATTTTTCCAGCTAACGCATTTGATGGTCGTATATCCTCGTTTCGAGGGCACATCTTTAACCATCTCCCCTAGCATTGAGATACTTGGCGTCAACATATTGAGCGAAGTCCAGTTCCGATATTATCTAGAGGGTAAGGCCAAATTAGCCTCGAAGAAGCTTGGTGTTCTTAACAGAGCGAGACAGTACTTCAGTCCGGACCAACGCCTACAACTCTACAAGGCGCAGGTTCGGCCTCATATGGAATATTGTTCTCATCTCTGGGCAGGGGCGCCAAAATACCAACTGCTCCCTCTGGATCGTATCCAACGAAGGGCCGCTCGAATTATTGACTGCCATAGTGTTTCAAACAGCTTGGACCCCTTGGAATTACGCCAACATGTAGCTTCACTCTGCATCCTCTATCGGTTGTATCACGGGGAGTGCTCTGAGGAATTGTTCGGAATCATACATCCTGCAACTTTTCGCCGTCGCCCCACGCGAAAAATATACCATCCTCATCACCTTGATGAGTGGCAGTCTTCCACAGTGCGTTTTTCGCGTAACTTTCTGCCGCGCACTGTAAAACTCTGGAACGAACTGTCACCAGCAGTATTTCCGGACCTATACGACCTGCAAACCTTCAAGAAAAGAGCGTATTCCCTCTTAAAAGGCCGGCAACGCACCTGCAGCTCTTCTGATGTTGCGAGTGTCCATGGGCGATGGTAGTTGCTTACCATCAGGTGACCCGTTTGCTTGTTTGCCCCCTTATTTAATAAAAAAAAAGATGTATTTCGCATAGCAGGCGACAGGCGCGCGCGGTCGGTTTGTCATAACAACTGAATATTGCGACTGACACTTCAGCCGCTGAACTTTCGGCGCCGTACGTTCGGCAGATGTGTCCTTACACTTATAAAATTGATTGTACCAAAACTCTTAAACTTTATTTGGTCTCAATATAAGATAATAATAAAATGTGTTGGAAAATTTGTATATTTTGTTATTTGATAGTAACCGTTATCTTTTTAGTTTCAATTCATCGTCTGATTAGCAACCTTATGTAAAATATTAATGTCGCAATAAATTAATTTCATTTCGACACGAAATTAATAGAAAATATAAGATAAGTATTATAATTACAGTTAAAGGGTGTTAGAATAATGATTGTCCAGTTCATGGACAAAGTGTGGCCGTGACACGCGACAACGAAAATACGCCAATATTAGAAAGTTCCATTATTTACTTAATAATATTAATATTTATGATTTGCAACGAGGAATTCTAAGGTTACACAAATATAAAACTTAGTAATATAAGGGTCAGCTCCTACTGCAATGTGTCGCGTAGAAGCCGTCAGATGCTTTTCTAAAGTATTGAATTGACAGACTCCAATTGCGTGAGACGCTATGCAAGTTACATTGAAATCTGTCGACTCCATGAGATGCATTTAGAAATGTATCTCAAGGTACCTAAGCGTCGCGTTGCAGTCTGAGCTGACCCTAAGTGTCGGTTAACATTGAACAACGACGCAGCATTTTTGAGATTGTAATTCGATTTTGAACTTTATTTATTGCATACGAAAGTACACGTTTCATAGTCTTGCATTTTAAACTGCGCTGTACTGCGCGATACTGCTCAATGAAAATATCTTCATTATTAAAGAGGTATCTTGGAAATTATGCTGCGCTGCACTTCGCAGTGTTAGCTGACCCTAATAATAATTAATTCACAAAATGTAATAGTGTTACATAACATATGTACGTTGGCTTACTGTAATATAGTATATTGCAATTTATTATTTTTATTGCTGCCTAAATTCCTTACTAGATTATGCCTAATAAAATCGGATTTGTACACATCATATTTTTAGCTTATACTATTTTGACATAATTAGTATTATAAAATTAAGTAATTAATCACAACTTACATGATTAAGTTATTGCCTTACATAAACAATAAACATGTAAGGCAAAAAAATAGGTAAAATTATACCGAATATAGACCAAAATATGCATGCGAGTTTTCCATGTTAAGCATCTGGACGACCATAGGAATTCAAGTGCGTTTTTTAATAGTGAAGCAGACTTTACATCAAACCCCCATCACACAAACTACCCCAAGGGCGCTCACTTTCACCGCAGCCTTTCGTGTCGTCTCTTTAATGGTCGTATTGTCTCAAAACAATGCACAAATTAAGCCAAAAAACTGAGAAAGTGAAATGATCTAAACACGTAGTATGTCGTAATCTTAGTAATACTAAGTATTTCCTGTTTGTGGCGTATTTTAAGGTAAAAAAATATGTATCTATAAAAATTCCCTTGGTAAAGTGCTGGACCGATTTGGATGATATTTGCAGCCGATATAGAGTATAAACCATGGGATAGAATATATATTTTTTATCGTTTGAAATACACGATTTTGAGGGTACTAAATCGCGGGAACCAGTTGCTTTTTAATTTTTAACCGAAGTTTACTTTTTATCATAACACCGGTATATGTAGGAAGGATTTTTTTATTAGGCTGAAGGCCTAATCCGTTCATCTAAATGACTTGTAAAGCTAACATATTTTCTACTAGATGGCGCCTGAACTCCGTTGCGTCGTAATTCGTTTATCGCGGCGGAAACCGTACATTTATCGGGTACGAAATATATTCTTAGATGTCCTTTCCCGGGACTCAAAGTATCTCCATACCGAATTGAAAAAAAAAAACGAATTTTGCGGTTTGGGTGTGAAGACGTACAGACAGACACGCTTTCATATTAATAATATTAAGTATACGTATGGATATTAAAATAATCGGAATTGCTAATTATTTAACTTTCAAAAACTATCTCTAAATTGTACTTGTCATGATTTTATTGAACTAGTAGGCTATAACGTAAAAATAAACAACATTTTATGTAATAACGTGACAAGTCGATTTAAGCTCTTTCACACTCATTAGAAACGGAATTGTATATCTATTATCTGTATTCTATCAATAACACTACATCTAATAATAATATGTAGTATTATTCTACTACATCTATACTATTTTATTAATATTATTATAAAGCGGAAGAGTTTGTTTGTTTGTTTGTTTGAACGCGCTAATCTCAGGAACTACTGGTCCGATTTGAAAAATTCTTTCTGTGTTAGATAGCCCATTTATCGAGAAAGGCTATAGGCTATATATTATCACGCTAAGACTAATAGGAGCAAAGAAATAGAGGAAAATGTGGAAAAAACGGGGGAAATTATTTGAAAGAGTTTATCAATATCAATCATTAACACTACATATTATTAGACTAGACGTTCCGCGTGGCTTCGCCCGCGTAAACTAGATGTGTCAAAGACAAATTAGTCCAATAAATTAAATTAAGAAATTTAAAAAAAACCCCGCCAAACAACTTTAAAAAGTAATGAAATAATATTTACTGACTTTAATTTTAAATAATTCCTAAGTGTAAAGTAATATTTTAGTCCATAATTGTTGTCAAGGTGTGTCGGGGGACCGCTAATGTAGATGTTTGATTTCACATAACATTATAGTTTAAAGGTCAGTTCACAGCGAACTGAATCGAGACAATCAGCGATACAAAATGCAAAAGTCGCTGTTGTCGTAGTTAACTTGGTACGTCTAGTCTAATAATATGTAGTGTTAATGATTGATATCCAATACCTGTAAAAGAGCTCGTTTTCAATAATCAGTTTTTTTTTTATACCGAGCAGAGCACGGTCATCCAGATTTTATATATATCAAACAAAGTCGCTTAAAAGCCGTTTTTCCCTACATACTTTGCTTAGTTCTTTAGAAATTTGGAAGTTGCAACATATTTTGATGCAGTTTTAATACAGACCTAGATAGTTTCAATAGGATAGTTTATAGTTTATATTATGTAACATCGAAGAAATTGATTCATATAGGCAGACCTACGTTATTTGGTCGGGTTATGTCAATTTAATGTTGGATGTGATCTTTCGGCTGGGCTTGACATAACGCGACCAAATTACGCAGGTCCCCAATCTGCCAATGATATCAACTTCTTTGATAATACAAAACGAGCATAATATAGTACATATAATTATACAGGGTGTAACAAAACATAGTGATAATACTTTAGGGTGTGTATGAGTCCCGTATACAGACTTCACTGTGAAAGTAGCGGCTCTAAAAAAGTATCCTTTTTTTACTTTTGTATGGGCAATATTTGACGCTAGCATCCTAGCCCATACGAATCACAAAAAATATATCTTTTAGCGCTGCTAATTTCACAGTGAACTCTCTGTATAAACAACACATATACGCCCTAAAGTATTATCTAGTAATATCACTTTATTTTGTTACATCTTGTATAAATATGAACAAAACACATACATATATCTGTTTGTATTTTTTACGTCTTACATATTGATCGTCGATGAAAGTCCTGCCTGCAGTTCCAAATAAGGAATTTGGAGTGAGAGAGTAAGAGATAGATCACACATCTCTAGAGTTTTTTCCACCTTATATTTTAGCCCAAAATGTCGAACACAACCTGTTTCTGTGCAATTGAGTAATCGTGAAGTAATTGACGAAATGAAAGTGAACTCGCCCGTCCATTTCACGCTACCGCCACGCTGTTTATTTAATTATACAGTAGTAGATGTAGCGAAACTCTAAGGAAACATTTTGCTGCTATAAAACTGTCAAAAATAGATGCTGTTAGTTGTAGTTTCAGACCCCATTTAATCCATACTAATATTATAAATAATAGAAGACTTTGGGGGAGGCTTTTGCCGAGCAGTGGGACAGCACAGGCTAATAAACAAATTATTATCAACGCAAAAGTGTGTCTGTCTGTTTATCAGTCTGCCTGTCTCATGCTTGAGTCGCTTAACAGATTCTGATTAAATTTGGTATGGAGATATTTTAAGTCCCGGCGAAAGATATAGGATACTTTTTATACCAAAAATATATGCGGCTCTCTCGCAATAAGAGAATTTCCGCGTAAAGGAATCAGCTAGTGTGTGTTTTGCAAAAGACAGACTGCATCGACCACAAAATAAACTTAATAGTAATAAAGGCCGTCGAGTACCAATCATGCAGTGTAAGCAAAGTGTTAAAATATAAAATATTATGGCTGATGTGTGTAAAGCTGTCAAAATTCAAGGCTCTCAAATTTAAGGGCAGTTCCCTTACTTGAAGGTTCTACAGCGTATAAAAACCCTACAGGGTTTCCCAGTTGTGCAATACCGGATCGAAAAAACCTGTTCTAGACTGAGTAATTATTTCATGTGGACTGACTACTGAACCAGATCGGTTAGTATAAACTAGTGTAACTTTATATCATATTTTATTATGATAATCGATTAATTTCAACGAAATGTCGCCCGTGGGTACTGTTAATGGATATTTAGCATTTTTTTTATATATTTAGCATTTAGAGCATTTAGATATTTAGGTTTAATAATAAAGATATTTAGGTTTAATAATAAGATAAAATAATTAGATAAAAAAATAAAGGTTACTCTTGCAACTGTCGCATGAGATGGTAAAGACCACCTTCCTTTTACCCTTTAAAATCAATTTGACAAAAGTTATTTCAACATAATATTAATATTTTGTATTTTATAATACAGAACTTGGTAGATAAAGCTATGCTATTGGATTTCAAAGAAGAATAATATGGTTTTACAGGGAAAGGACATAGAGCAAGATATTTTTTTCTTCCCAAAGCCACCTGCTCACTAACAGAAGTATGTTGCCATCCATTTACATCCATTTAATTACATACAATAATATATGGATATACAAGATTTTATCGTTTTAATACATTACGAAGTTACCAAACGCTATTCTTAATTTTTTGAATATCAGAGAGAAAGTTATTACGAAATCAATTTTAATTGTTATTGTATAATTATTAAAATTAGAATTATTTTCCAATTCAGATCACACGAAATATATTTTGATAGTGTGGGTGCAAGTTCCACGTAACGAATATGATTACTTCTTTCCTGCTTTTCTTTGAAAAATTTTGTGAGAGAAATTCTAGGTAATTTTTACTGAAACCTTTTTTCTTATTATTAATTTTTCGTGTGTAGAATTAGTAATTAATAATTACTAATTCTACACAATTATTATGATCCTTCCTGGACAACGATTACTCGTTTTTCGGGTTAGTTTATCATTATTAATAATTATTATTTGTCAAATTGTACGGATTAAAACATAGGTGTAAAAGTAAAAAAAATACGTTCAAATTTTCAATAAAATTAGATACGAGGTTTTTAACCTCTTTTGAACTCTCTTTTTTCTCCTTTCTCGAGATCAAAGTTCTAAAAGATTTCGTGCCAAAAAAATTATCTCTACTACAGTCATTACATTAACTAAGCAGCTTTTAAAGGTTCCTTATTATTTTTTTTATTAGTTCGATTGTCACCTGACAGTTTGGTGATTGTAACAAGAACTGTTTTAGATATTAAATAGATAATACATCTAATACAATTAAATCAGTTCTGTCGTGACTGCTACACTCATGGTCGATTTAGAAAGTGCAATTATAGACCTTATCGACTATAAAAAAACCCACCTTTTTAACTTTTTTAACTTTCAAAAATCGCTCTATCACTGAACTTTATGCACCATCGTTCACAACACCTGTGTCACATAAACACGTTAATTAAAAAAAACCGCCATTTTCAAAATTGCGTTCGGAAACTGGAGCGGCTAGCTGCGATTGCGGACACCAACTGTCGCCGCAACTTTCCGCCCGGCTGCGTATTGCAAATCGAAATTGGAACGTTTCCGAACGCAGGTTTGAAATGCGTACGTAGAGCAGCACACGCGAGGCTCGGCCGATGCGCGGTAAGCGACTGGTCACTCAGCACTCTTACTATACTCTCTGGCCGGCTAGCCGTGATATTTAGCCGCCACTGTAACCTGACCCTGGCTTCGCGAAGATATGCGCCTGAAACAGCTCAGGCTACGCTGGACGGATCATATGTGCTTTCAGTTACAGCTAGAACAAAAGGTATTGCGTTGAGGACATGCATGGTTCGGCGGCCTAGAATCTTCTGCTTAAGTTAAAAATAAAAAAATAATTTATCCCTTTTACATATTATATAGTACAGTGTGAAAATAACAACTTAAGAGTTACTTTTTTAAATTTTTATATTGTCAAATTCCTCACTATACATATTATAGAAGTCAAAAGTAACTCTTTCAGGGCGGCTCTCACTCTCACAGGGAAAACAAAGACAGCTGATTACACTTTAGAGAGTGTGTGTTACTCGTATTGAGTTTGATGTGAAGTAGAAGCGCTGAAAGAGTTAATATTGACTTCTATATTTCAATAAAAAATAAAAAAGTAATATCTTTAGCGCTGCGAATTTCACAGTGAATTCTATAAAATGGACTCAAAATTCAAAAAAATATTTCTCTCAACAATATCCGTCTCCAGTTATTCATCAGGGGGCCTCGCAAAATAAATCTTGCCCACATCAAATTTAGGTCTCGCCCCGCCACTGGCATTATTGCTCTTAAGTTTGTTACACCCTGTGTGTTACATCCTCGCATAAATTATGGAAAAAACTTATTACATTTGAAGGAGCACAGTTGTATAACAAAATACCTTCTAACATACGAAATGTAAATTCACTCAATGTTTTTAAAATCCGGCTCCAAAATTATATAATAGAAAACATCTTATAGATCAGTGTTTCTTGCCTTTACCAAATAAGTCAATATTTGGAAAGGGCAGGAGATTTAGACTCTGTTATTTCATTAATAATTACAAAATATATTACACACTGAGTGAATGTCTAGTTGCTAGCTGACGAACGCAATGTATCAACATTTCTTTTTGTAATTTTCTGTTTCTCATGTAAGTTACCTGTAAGGCTTAGTGTGAATAAAGATCTTTAAACCTAAACCTATATGACGACCTCTGTGGCTCAATGGTTAACAGTATGTGGCAGCTGAAGCCGGGGGTCGCGGTTTCGAATCCCGCCGACGGAACAAAAAGTTTTCAATGTTCCTGGGTCATGGATGTACCCATCGACCCATCGATCCCCAAGCGGCACCCGGCTGCCGCATAACAATTGAATGTCTATTGTGTCTGCCGCGATTTCCACGATCGAGGTATTAAATAAGTGTATGATATAATAAAAATCTTAAATATATCTATTATGTATAGTATACAAGTATTAAATATATTTCCGTTGTCTGCAGGTACCCGTAACACAAGTCCTTCAGGTACTTAGCACGGGACCAGACTGACGTGGTGTGAAGCGTCCATAGATATATTGTGTATGATGATATCGTCATAATTTAGATAGCATCATATGAGATATCGATGGCAAAACCACAAAGTGTTATTGAGTCGATACCACTTAACAATGAACGTTTTACAACGATGTAGAGTCTGAAAAATTAGTATTTAAAAAAAATTTAGAAGCATGCTTTTTAGGGTTCCGTACCCAAAGGGTAAAAACGGGACCCTATTACTGAGACTTCGATGTTTGTCCGTCTGTCCGTCTGTCTCCAGGCTGTAACTCAAGAACCGCTATAGCTAGACTTCTGAAATTTTCACAGATTGTGTATTTCTGTTGCCGCTATAACAACAAATACTAAAAACGCAATCCTACTAATATTATAAAGGCGAAAGTTTGGATGTATGTATGTATGGATGTATGGATGTTTGTTACTCTTTCACGCAAAAACTACTGAACGGATTTTAATGAAACTTTATAATAATATAGCTTATACATCAGAATAACACATAGGCAACAATTTTAACCGACTTTCAAAATTCAGGAGGTGTTATGTTCGTTTTTTTATGTTCATCGATTACTCCGCCGTTTGTGAACCGATTTTCAAAATTATTCTTTTGCTGTATAGGTTATCATCCCAATTTGGTACCATATTCATAAAAGTGGTGACCTGGTGAAGGGATCCATAAGAAATCGAGAGAAATCCTCAAAATTTATATGGAACCATGTAGTGACTTCGGTTTCGTGAGCAGTATTCTAAGCATAGAGCAAGCAAGATTTTGCACCAAGGTATACCATGGTTCGGAAGGTGCTGAGAGAACTCCTGACTCTTTATAGATACAAGTTTGGGAGTTTCGACGTTGTTTTAAGAACGGAAAGCAAATGCTACTATGCAAATTACATTTATCATCATCATCACTACCATAAACCATTATAGAACCATGTATCGTCCCGTTTTGACCCTATTATTGGTACTTTTTATAGTATTTTATTATATATCACTTAAACCGCGGGTAACACCTCGGGGCACAGCTAGTAAAATAATATTTAAGGGGGGTTCCCATACAACAAACATGATTTTTTAAGGTTTTTTCGCTTGTAATCAATAATGGTAACAGCTAGGCACTTGAAATTTTCACAAAATTCATTCACAGGGCATTTTCTAACTATAGTATAATATGTATATATTTGTATGTGTTGACGTATACCCACTAGGCAGCAAAGTTGGATATAATTATATTATCAGCTCATCCAGCACCTTATATCTACGATGGACCCAAAAGCTTGACAACTATATCACATCCACCGCAAACCGCTTACAAAGGTCATATTTATATCTAACATTTAACACAGATTATATACAGAACCTCTGTCATCACTGAAGAAAGTTTATATTGTACTATCAGAGAAGTAGATTCATAGGCAGTTGACGGACCTACGTCATTTGGCCGGATTATGTCAATGTGCGCTTTTATAATTCTGGGCGTCACGTTATCGTGGAAGCCGACTTCCACGATAAAACGTTGGGTACGTTAAATGCTCTTTTAATTTTACGCACCGCAGTTTGCTTTTAAAATTCTGGTCGCGATGGAAATATTGCGGACGTCTGCGGTAAAACGTTAACACAGAGAAGTAAAATGCCTGAAAACGTTTTAACGTGAACGTCCACGTCCATAACGCTACGATAACGTGGCACACTAAACTTCCCTCTAAAACCGCCCGATATTTTTGCAATATAGTGCGTAGCTACAAGAATTATTAATTGATGTGTGAGTGAGACCACGTGCTCGCACTTCCTAGCCCGGGCCCCTGCGCCCTGCTAATACGCATGTCTGTCTACAACAACAAAGCTGTCTTCGCTAGTATGAACTATGAAATAAAAAAAAACCGGCCAAGTGCGTATCGGGCCACGCGCTATCTCAGTTACGTTCAAAGAAAATTGAACGAAAAGCTACTTAAATGTGCTCCCGCGAAGGGATCACCGCGAGCATTCACTTGCAATGTAACATTATAGATTTGTTTTTGAGCATTACATTACACGTGTAATGTAACATTAAAGATTACAATACTATCTCCCTGACTGACGAGCATTCGCGTGTAATGTAACATTCGACTTTGAGCATTCCATAGCTAGTTGATGTTACAAGTTGTATCAAGATATTACACACTGCTGTATTGCTGTAATGCTCGGTTTTGTATCATTACAAGCAAAGGTGCACATTGCAATGCTCGACTCTGTAACGTTACATTACAAGCGAATTCTCCCGGTGAGGGAGAACATTTATACTTCTCCGAATACATTTTTTTTTTTGTTGACCGACTATTACTTAATTATTACTCATGAAGTCTTCTTAGCCTTGAGCCGCGGACAGACAGACGGACAGACAGACCGAAACAAAACAGGACATTTAACGTCCGCGTTTTACCGTGGAAATCGGCGTCTGCGATATTACCGTCCAAAATAATTATAAAAGCGCACGATGTTATTGCTCCTCTACACGATGGACCAGCGCTGGCCCATCAAATGGCGCATGCGATGGATATACAATGGTTGCAACGCCTCTACATGATGGCCGCATTCAGATGTGAATTGTGATCTAAACGTCTTTCAAGATGGACGTGTAAGCATTAGCCATTGCGGCAATGCAAAACGTACATTTTTCAATAATTTATAACTTCATCAGATGATCCGGTGAACTTCGTATCACTTCCCTCCTAATATGAACCTTTCCAAGATAAACTACGAATAATTATTTCGAGACTAAAATTAAAATAATGGTTTAAGGTAGTAATGATGATGATAATAATGAATGTAATAATAGCATTATAGGTACATGCTTTCCGTTCTTAAAACAACGCCGAAACTCCCAAACTTGTATATTCAAAGAGTCAGGAGTTCTCTTAGCATCTTCCGAACCATGGTATACCAGGTACACCTCGGTGCCTTACTTGGTGTCGTAAATTGTCATATTACGACTTCCTCACTCGACCGCGTTCGGGCACAGACTGGTATGGGCCACGTGTAGATGCGTACTGCCATCTCTGGGCCATTCCCTTTGATGTGCGGCCGAAAAACCGACACCGGCGCCATCCCACGACCATCGCTGGCGCCATCAGCCATCCTACCACTTCGTCCTCCACACGCTGGGCCATCGTGATGGGCCACTACGATGGACCATCGTGTAGAGGCGCAATTATGTGTGGTTCAGAAGAGTGTAGACATCGTCATGGCCTCTAACGTGCACGTTAGAACGTTATCGTCGATGGAAATTTAAAAGCGTCTTCATATATCTTCATACATTTTACTTCCCTGAGATATCGTTTTACCGCGAACGTCCGCGATATTACCGTCACGTTAAAAATTATAAAAGCGCACATTGAGGGTGTTTGAAATTGTATTTGCCACCAAGTACCGCTATGTAGCCTTTGGGTCTATTGTGTCAAACTGCTGTCATATGTCACGATATAGATGTCATGTGTCACGAATCACGATAATATATGCCTATTGGACAAGATAGACCCAACGGCTACATAGCGGTACCTATAGCCCTAGCACGGCGACCAGTGGAAATGCGAAAGTATAGACAAACTGTAGAGATAAACTTAAGGTGCCGTTCCGAACTTTTTTCGTTCCGAAAAATTCAATTAAAATGCCACTTTATGACAGACTATAGTTACAAACTGTGGAGATAAACTTAAGGTGCCGTTCCGATCTTTTTTCGTTTCGAAAAATTCAATTAAAATGCCACTTTATGACAGACTATAGTCCTAAAAATTCAAATAATATCCTACTTTATGACATATACTATAGTCTGTCATAAAGTGGCATTTTAATTGAATTTTCGTCGGTCGCGATTAGCCGCGATGAAGATCGGAACGGCACCTTAAGTTTATGTCCACAGTTTGTCTATACATTCGCATTTCTACTGGTCGCCGTGCTAGAGCTACTGGTGGCAAATAACCTCAATTATAATGGTAATCAGCTGTCGGATGGGTTTGACATAACGCGACCAAGTTACGTAGGTCCACCATCTACCTATGAATCAATATAGACACAATCCATACTAATATCCATATTCATGCTAGTTCATACTTATAAATGTGTGTGTATGTCTGTTACATCTTAACGCTTAAACATTCAGAACCGTTTTCGATTAAATTTGGCATGGACATACTTTGAGTCCCGGGAAAGGGCATAGCATACTTTTTATCTCAAAAAAATGTACGGTTCCAGCACGATACACGATAAGAGATAAGACACAAAACTGCATAATAAATAATTTATATGATGTTCTTTTTAAACTGCTACCCCTACTAATAAATATATTTACGCAGCGTATAACTGTATTTCCATGGTTCGCTGTATTTGTCCGCCATGTGATGTTTTCAATGTATCAGATAAAGACAATAGCAGACCTTGTAAAAGTTACATTTACTGTGTAAAAATTGTATAAGTAAGGGGGTACAGTGCCGTAAATAGCCTTTTTTGCGCCCTGTGCGAGTGCGCCCTTGTTTTTTTTTTAGATAATATTATAGGTACCCAGAGTAATGCTATGTATAGGCATATTTCATTTCATTCAGGGTGATAAAGTAAAACTTGGTGTTGGTAGACCAATTACAATTATAAATTATAATATTATACTAATATTTTGGAAAAATAAACTACATTTTTTTAAGAACTGATATCCAGGGCAAAAAGCAGGCGACTAGCCGTCTGATGTAATGTATAGGCCCTTCGCCTATTACGAGTATACCACCCACACTGTGCAGCACTAGAGGCGCAGCGGGAACTTATCGGGAGCAAACCGAAAAAATAATAGTCCTGCCTGCACCCGTAGCATGGCTATAGTAGAAATACGAAAGTATAGACAAACAGCAGAGATAAACTGAAGGTGCCGTTCCGATCTTTACCACGGCTAGCCGCGATCGGCAAAAATTCAATTAAAATGCCACTTTATGACATAGACTATAGTCTACGTCATAAAGTAGGATTTTATTTGAATTTTTAGGACCATAGTCTATGTCATAAAGTGGCATTATATTAGATTTTTTGTCGATCGCGGCTAGCCGTGGTAAAGATCGGAACGGCACCTTCAGTTTATCTCCGCTGTTTGTCTATACTTTCGTATTTCCACTGTAGCCGTGCTACGGATGCTGGTCTGGCCATTCTTGCGCCCCCCAGAGTCTAAGCCCTGTGCCTGGGCATCGATGGCACCGCCCTATTTACTGCACTGAGGGGGTATAAAATAAAGCCTAACAATATGTTAGCTTACAAAATATTTTAATCGGTGCCTATTTTCTTTTTAATTTTATAAGATTGAATCGAGGCTAAATTTAGATGACTCAATTTAGGCAACCGATGCCAGAAGACGACAGAATTCAGAACTTCTGAACTCAGACGACTGAATCTAGGCAACGTAATTTAGACCGATATTGCTAATAAAAAAGTCATGTACCTATTATAACTTTATACATTACTTTTTAATAGCAATGCAAAGATTTTTAAATGCCTACTATTTTTAAATAGCAATACGTAGTTAGATTTTATTCTTTTTGTAATTGCTATTCGTTTTGCTTCTGTTCGGCAATTAGCACTGCGGCACTCCGACTCACTGGAGCCCCAAAAATCAACTTCTCAAGCGAGCGCTTACTTGAGCTCACCCTATTGCAATTTGCAAATCGCAATACAAAATATTTGTGTGTGTGCATCTATAATTATGTGTTTATTCTGTCTGTTAAGGCAATAATAATGTATTTTCTCAGTCGTGTGTCGCATTATAATATAAGCAAGTGAGCGTGAGCCCTTAAAGCGGTGCATTATCACATGTGGCCTGTGGGTATCAAATTAAAATTTAAAAAAATGCAATAGGTATCAAAGTAGACAATAGTATGTACCTACTTTTGTATGTATTTATAATAGATAGACTAAGATGGGAAATATAATTATAACAATTGTTGCTTGACTTGACCTGTGGCTTGACTCAACTATAAATTTAAAAAACTACAACACGTATGGGTTTTTTAAAGATTTCCGGTTAAATCACTTGCTCTCAAACTTTGGCACTGCGTACAGAATCCTATTTTAGCAAGATATCTACAAACAAACATCAATCATCAATGAAATAAAAGAAGAGCCAATAATTTTGTTTAAAGCTGTCTTATAAAATTTAAAATGTTATGCGCCAGATATTGACCAATGGTGCTGTTCATTGTGATTGACGAATGACGTTTGTGTATATCTCGCGCTATAACAAAAGGCTCTAATGTCTCTGGAATAAGTTCGCTTTTCCAATACCCGCCAAGCAACCAACCCCCTTTGATTCGGGCGCAAAAAACCGAAAGCCACCAAGAGCGACCGAAACGAGGACGAGAGTACGACTTATAAGACGAGACGAGAGCGTCCTGCACACACTCGCGCTCGGCCTGTCATGGCCATGGCCCATGGCCCTCGGGGTATATCGACGACTGTGTACAGCCCTAGCCGCCATAACAGTATTAAGAGCGACCGCACACTTACAATTTCAAGTTGGCCAACTAAATCGTATAGTATCCTATTAGCTATGGCGGCTTATGAGAGCTATGCATATATTCTATGCTAGTAGAGCTCGCACATTGCATCCAACTTAATTGTACAACTAACAACTGTTTCGTAATTTAAGCAGTGGTTGTCAATCTTTTAAAATTTGGTTATTGTTAAGGATATATTTTGAATTTCTAATACTTGTGAAGTCAATTTTACCCTGAAATATTTTAATACGGGCTTTAGATTAAAATGTATTATTTTTATTGTAGATACGACGAATTTAATTGATAATAATTAAAAAAGAAACCTTTTTTAAAAAGTTTAAAATCTGCCGAATTAAAATTAAATGATAACTTATTAATATGCAACAATAGTAATGTCTATACGTGAAACAACATTTTATTACGTTCGAAATTTGTTACGAAGTGCCTGATCTTTTGTGTGTGACAACTAATAAAATACATGAAAAAACTAATACAAAATAATACTATTATGTTCGTTTCCTTGGATCCTAATTTTTTTTCATTTTTATTATCCTATTCCCGACGAAGACAAATCCGAAAACACAAATATCAAAAAAATCTGTTCAGCCGTTCTTCAGATATAATTAGTGTACCTAACTAACACGACATTCTTTTATATATAATATAGATTTTAATGATACTAGTTTGTTGTATATTAGTTTCATATCACAAGTATGTAGGTAGTCCATGCTATTATGTTGACGTCGTTTTCTAACATGTACATATTATCTATGTCCGGGAACTCACCTGGTGAGTTCAAGGCATTGCAGAGTCGTTTTTTTCCTTTCAAAAATAAACGGGATCTCCACGCCCGGCCCACCGCATAAATCTTTAGTTTAGCATATATTTAGTCTAAACTATAATTTTAAGCAGAAAATACGGATGCATTTTGGAAATATTAGTGAAAAACACTGAACTCACCAGGTGAGTTTGTGGCACTGAACGTGTTAAAAAAGTTGTCCAATTAAATTGTGATACTACGCAATTTAGTTGTACAATAGTCGGCCAACTTGAAATTGTATATCTGCGGTGACCCTTAAACTACATTCTACAATCAAATTACTACAGCTACAATCATAAGACGGATTAGATAAATCTTAGCTAAATTTTAAAATAATAAAAGAGTTAGCCACCAGTCACCACAGTTCAGTTAGCCAATGTTTGGGAATAGCTGGACGAGCGTCTGGCAGATACGTCAGCTGTGAATAACTGACAGTGACGTCACTCCATTCAAGAACAACGAGAAGTTTAATCCAATGTTTCTTTGATTGAGATTTGAGGCCTCATAACTGGGCGGGAGCAATAACTAGAGTTTATTTCTAACGAAATCATCGATAAATCTGTAATTTTGCACAATAAATATGTATTTAGGGCAAGTTCCAATTACATTCAAGGGGTTTTTCAGTTTTCCTGTCAGTGTTTAAGTTAAGTGAAACAAACTTTGTGAATATCTTTAAATATTTTTGTGTAATTAAAGTGCAGTGTAATAAAGTGTTGCAGAATATAATATTTTAGGCGTCTAAAGTGAGACTATTCTTAGGACAACAGAACAAAGTGCCTCTAAAGTATGGGCGGAAGAAGTCCATCCTTCGCCGGACAGTAAATTTTTTGTAAGTACAAATGTAAACCTTGGATAGCAATGAAGCGTAAATCATTGTAACAGAGGCGATAGTTGCCGTTTAATAAGTTGTGAATCCAAACGTTATCTTATCAATATGTATACAAGTGAATTTGTAGTCTGTGATGGCCAACACATAACATATCAACACCCCAGCGGTTACAGGTCTCTGAAAAAGAGTGAAGTGCAAACACATATGGAGCGTACAGAACTGACACTCAGTTTTCACAATCTTATTAAAAGAGGTAGCATGTTCGGTATAAACATGGATTGTACAAGTGAACAAGGAAACATTTGTGTTTATTAACAGTGAATTTGTTTAATATAATATTAAATCAAGTGTTTCATAATATGTTTGATTACAAGACACAAGTAAAGTTTTAACCATCTTAACTTATAATAAATACTGCAACTTTGTTCATGTTAATTGTAAATATTCATTACTGTGAATGAGCTGCTAAATAATGATTTGCATATTCAAATTAATGTCAAGTCTTTGAATCTAGTGATGACAATTCAAAGAATATTGTTATTAAGTGATAATGTTCATCTTATGTTAAAATCATTATAATATTATATTGTTTATGATTACAAAGTTGTCGAAGGAAAACAATGATAATATTAACCAGTCGATTGTTGGAAAATGAGACACAATAGATATTTTATTGTGTCTCGGTCACCGGTGACCGTATGGGGCTTGATGAATTAAGAAGACTTTAAATTATGCACTCAAATTAAAAGTTATTTAATCAATATTTTTGGGGATAATTGAACATTATCCATATTTCATTGTACATGTTTCTGTATAGTATAATTTATACAATACAAATTTTAGAACACAAGGTTAAAGTTCAACATCTTTATTATCCTCTATAATTTTTTGTTATTGTTCTCCTTAACCCTTTGTATCAAAACACAAGAATTTTACTAACAGTACATCTACAATACATTCTATAAAACTTGTAATTGTATAAATATTTTTCAGATGAGGAACAATATAGCTATACAAACTACGCCATGGACACCCCAACTCCTACCACAGCCCCCGGGGACTGTCTACAGGGAATATTCCAAAATCTGGACTCTTTACCCGGGATAGACTCAGACTTTGATGAGAGTTTGGCCGTACCGGAATCACTGTCAATCATTGAAGTGGATAAAAATGGAACTAGAGAGGAAGTAGATACTGGTAATTTTCCATTCCTTTGCTAGAATAAGCTTAAATATATATATATATATATATATATATATATATATATATATATATATATATATATATATATAAGAAGTACTTTAGGTAAAAAATTATTTGTTTTTTTTTATTATTGACTAATAACTTATCATTATTAAATGATATTAACTATTAAATCTGTTTGAGAAACATGTTAATTTCATTGTTCCTAGGTTGAAGTTATTAATTGTTGCTGTCTACTGACAAAAAGTAAAGTGCTGGAGGTACAAGATTTAATAATGCCCAGTTTCTGCGTTTTCTATACTGTAGTTTATATCTATTCAACAGCGGTGTAATTTATTGGTTAATGTTTTATTGTTAGCCCATTAATTCATCAAGCCCCAAACGGTCACCGGCGTCCGAGACACAATAGAATATCTATTGTGTCTTGTTTTCCCACGATCGACAGGTTAAAAGCCCTCTGGTCAAAGTTGTCAAAGAAGCTCAAAAAAAACAAAAACAAGAATAAACCTCAAGAAAAAAAAATGAAACCAGACATTATATATTATTAATCAGTGCTTACTTGACCCAAAACTGTATAGATTTTTTTTGGCAATAATATTTTTTTAAAAAGTTTTTGTTTGTGGTTCTGACTGTAGTTGAACCTACCTCCCTGTACTTCACCATTCTAACTATTTCACAAGTCTCTGCAACAGCAAGCATCTTCAAACATTAATTATATGACTAATCATTTGATAAAAGAATGAGTCATTATCTATTTTAATTAAGCTATTAATACCTCGATCGTGGGAATCGCAGACACAATAGATTTTCAAGTGTTATGCGGGTTTTCAATTGTTGACAGCCGGGTGCCACTTGGGGATTGATGGGTTAATAGTATTGTGATAATAAATAATTTTAAATTTGGTTAAATTAAATAAATCCAGACTTTTATGAACTACAAATTTAATTCAAAAACTATGTAAAATACTGAAAAGTGTTTTCAAATGTATGTGTTCAACAAATACTGATGTAATAAAGAAAGATCAATTTTCTGATACTATATCTTATCTATTTCAAAACAAATTATCTTGGATTGTTTCCGTCATTTCACTGTGTATATGTTTTCTATAAATTATCTGTTCTTTAAAGTAAATAGTATGTAACGGTATTCAGGTACCGTTCATACGTCTTTTGATAAAGGGGTTGTAAATCTTACATAAAATGACGACCTTCAGACTTTATAGACCTACTAGCTGTGCCCCGCGGTGTTACCCGCGGTTTAAGTGATATATAATAAAAGACTGAAAAGTAAGGACCAATAATAGAGTCAAAACAGGACGATACATGGCTCTATAATGGTTTATGGTAGTGATGATGATGAATGTAATTTGCATAGTAGCATATGCTTTCCGTTCTTAAAACAACGTCGAAACTCCCAAACTTGTATATCTGTAAAGAGTCAGGAGTTCTCTCAGCACCTTCCGAACCATGGTATACCTTCGTGCAAAATCTTGCTTGTTGGTAGCATATGCTTAGAATACTGCTCACGCAACTCCACATGTTTCCATACAAATTTTGAGGAGTTCCCTCGATTTCTTATGGATCCCTTCATCAGGTCACCACTTTTATGAATATGGTACCAAATTGGGATAATAACCTATACACCAAAAGAAAAATTTTGAAAATCGGTTCACAAACGGCGGAGTAATCGTTGAACATAAAAAAAACGAACATAACACCTCCTCCATTTTGAAAGTCGGTTAAAATTGTAGCCTATGTGTTATTCTGTATAAGCTATATTATTGTAAAGATTCATTAAAATCCGTTCAGTAGTTTTTGCGTGAAAGAGTAACAAACATTCATACATACATACATACGTCCAAAATTTCGCCTTTATAATATTAGTAGGACTAGTAGGATATTATCATAATTTATAATAAAGACAAGCTGTTAAAGTAGAGAATTCTTATCTACACAAGATAGAACCACCCAAACAGCCCAACTTATAAGGTTTGGGGCATTTAGTTTTGATAATATTATATTTTGTCATTTTATACTATTCAGGTACTTCCCTCAAACATCAACAAAAATAGGTTCATATTATATTATAACATCTTTTTATGTACATTTTTTGTCTATTTTAGCTTTTCTAAATAATTTTAAAAGCTTTACCTTCAGCTAAAAGTATATCAGTACACTTTTTTTTTTTTCTTTACATTAGAGAGAGAAAGATTATGGTATTTAGTTTTTAATTGCCCCCTTTTTTCTCATTATTGCCATATCCTATATTATTTTATGGGTTAAGTTTATAATCAATATAGTTTACTTATAATATTTTTCAGCTGCAAAGTCTGTGCCATACAGGGCCATCCATGCTCCACCAGTCAAGTTCAACTCGGTTCACAGGAAAGTGTTCATACCGGGCGTTGAAATAAAGGTCAGATTTGTGGAGAACGAAAGAAGTGTGACAACACATTTGCTGAACCCTAATCTGTAAGTGTAATCTTATGCACTTTATATTCTTATCTTATCCAACTTTCAAGGAGAGAGAGATTCAGTGAAGGGCCCGATTCAAAAATCTCAGGCTGTCTTACTTACGCATCAGACAGCAATACAATAATGGGAATTGAGTACCAGATCTAGCAGTTTTGTACTGTAACTTGGGGTTTCAATTAGCTATGTAATGTAGCTTATAGAAGAATTAGCTACACTTATCCAACGATGTCAATACTTGGATATGGCATACGCCATCAAAACTGTAGCAATGTTTTTGCATGCAAAATGTGTATCGAGAAAATATTGTAGTCCTTTTTTGTCTTACAGTAATAGCATATACTACTTTCTCTTTCACTCATTTTACGCTTTCAATGCATATTTTACGTAATTAATGCATTAAACACGTCCGACTGTCACCGCGTCCTAAGGCACACTGCTCTCAGATGAGTGAGCTCACTCATTTCGAGGGTGACACATTTTCGCGCTGACAATTGTATGGAATGCCTCTTCTAAAGGTTATAATTCTATACACTTATCTAGAAAATTGTATTAAGCTACGTAATACACATGGTTACGAATAAAATTCTTATAATTAACTATTATATTGGTATTATAATTGTCGATTTATGTCTATAAAAGGCATTAGTAAGAACAGCGGATAATGATGAGTTTATACGCTCATGTGTGCGTACTGCGTGCATTTACGCTCGAGCGTGTGCGTCCAGCGTCACTAATGCCCGGTTTCCGAAGATTTTAAAAGGAGTTTATCTGTTCAATAGCTCTTATGATTGGCTATAACAACTCCAAATTAGTGGAATACTTAAACATTTATCAAAAACCTCAAAAAATTCGCCATTGATTAAATAAGGTGACAATTTGTATGGTAAAAGTATAAGCATACTTTTAGTGCCTGTTTCACCACTTCCTGATAAAGTGCCGGATAGGCGATCCACAACTTTTTTTAACAGATTATCCATACTCTATCTGTCAAGTTAAGTGGTGGATAGCCTATCCGGCACTTATCAGGAAGTGGTGAAACACGCCCTTAATCTCTTACTTTATTCGTATTTTGGAAAATCTAGTAGAATTAATCTAGAATGGCGTAAGTGAACCATTTTTATACAATACTTGTGGTTAATTTATTAATGTCGAGTTTATTTACATAAAAGATCAATAAGATAAAAAATATTAGCCCTTTATGATCGATACTGCAATGAGGTCATGCTAGAAAAGAACAAAGTTAATCTATCACGCGAATTATTGAGACCTTGAGAACTGAGGCCAACTGCTACCTTATAAAGAAATATAATAAGTGTTGCTTTGAAAAACACACTACGATTGTGTGTTACTTTGAAAATATAGGTGTATATTATTCAAATAAAAAATATGCTTTGTAGAGAAAAAACAGTTTATCTAAGAACTATCTCTTGCCCTCTGCTTTGCCCTTATAAATTGTTTCTTAAGTTTTTCTACTTCAAATTAAGTTTCTTATGATTAATTTCGTTGCGAGTACCGAATGCCTTAGCATGTCCCTCGGACTCCCTGAGATCATTAAAAAGTTTTTGTAGTTGGATACCGCTGTCGATCCTGGCGAGATGCAGTGTTGGTAATGTGTGTAGGGTTGCCACCCGTACTTTATTATAAAGTACTAGACGTTCCGCGCGGCTTCGCCCGCGTAAATTAGATATTTCACAGACAAATCTACAAAAAATAGCCTATGATACTTCACGTGGTCTACTTCTTATCTGACCCAAATAACAGAAAAATTTCTCTAGTAGTTTGTGAGATAAGCCCTTTCAAATAATTTCCCCCCGTTTTTTCCACATTTTCCTCTATTTCTTCGCTCCTATTCGTCTTAGCGTGATAAAATATAGCCTATAGCCTTCCTCGATAAATGGACTATCTAACACTGAAAGAATTTTTCAAATCGGACCAGTTGTTCCTGAGATTAGCCCGTTCAAACAAACAAACAAACTAACAAACTCTTCCGCTTTATAATATTAGTATAGATTGTACGTTATTTCAGGCAATTGTAGTTTATACTTTACGAAAATAATAAAGTACGCAAAAATACTTTATTTCAAACTAGATGACCCGGTAAACCTCGTATCACCTATCTCCCAATATAAACCCTCCCTGGTCTTCCACGAATGTTTCAAGACCTAAATAAGCCAAATCGGTTACTTAGCCCGTTTTCGAGTTTTAAAGAAAATAACAAACTACAGAATTCATTTTTATCATATAGATAATTTTATAATTTCGGGATTTTGAATTTCGTTTAAGTTTAGTCGTAAGGTTTTTCGCTAAACGAAATCTATCAATCAATGCTGAATCGATATTGGCACACTCCAGAGCCTCATAACTTTTAAAGCACTTGTTTTTAACGATTTCTGAATGCAATTGAAACTCCAATTTTAACAACGTAAACAATATTTTTAATAAACTGTACTTTATTTTTATACTGTGTATTGTTTTTTCTCACCTAAAGTGACCGATGTACTTTATTAAAAAAAATAAAGGTGGCAACCCTAAATGTGTGGTTATAAAATATCCATAAAAAGCTAAAAGTGTAGCCCATTTGTTAGTCCAGAGCCTAAACTACAACCAAATTTTATTAAAATTAGTTTAGTAGCTTTTCCGTAAAAAAATAAAATCTATCCTCATAAACCAAGTAACAATGAACAAGTAAACGACCTAAGGTAACATAACATGCCTACTGCATCTCTGCAGACTATTCCTTTTAAACCTTATTGCTATAATAACAAGGTCGGAATGTAGATTTGTCAGCACTGCGCTATGGATTGTGCAGTGAATAATCACTTGCTAATTACAATGACGAATGTGCGTTAGAAGAATAGTCGATTGTTAACTTGAATGTTTATTCTGTCTATACTCTTGACCAGTACAAAGGGCGTAAACTCAGTCTGAAGAGTACATAAGGACAGACACACTTTCGATGCCTTTGTCATATTAGTATGGATATTGGATAGGTTTTAACATTATATTATTAACTAGCTGTGCCCCGCGGTGTTACCCGCGGTTTAAGTGATATATAATAAAGGACTATGAAAAGTACCAATAATAGGGTAAAACGGGACGATACATGTAGGTATGATACACGGTAGTGATGATGATGATGATGATGAATGTAATTTGTATAGTAGCATGAAGCATCATATGCTTTCTGTTCTTAAAACAACGTCGAAACTCCCAAACTTGTATGTATAAAGAGTCAGGAGTTCTCTCAGCACCTTCCGAACCATGGTATACCTTGGTGCAAAATCTTGCTTGTTGGTAGCATATGCTTAGAATACTGCTCACGAAACCGAAGTCACCACATGTTTCCATAAAAATTTTGAGGAGTTCCCTCGATTTCTTATGGATCCCTTCATCAGGTTACCACTTTTATGAATATGGTACCAAATTGGGATGATAACCTATACACCAAAAGAAAAAAAATTGAAAATCGGTTCACAAACGGCGGAGTAAGCGTTGAACATAAAAAAACGAACATAACACCTCCTCCATTTTGAAAGTCGTAAAGAAGAAAGAGTAACAAACATCCATACATCCATACATACATACGAGTACATCCAAACTTTCGCCTTTATAATATTAGTAGGATTTATTGAAAGCAAATTAAAGCCTCAGAAGTTCAGTGGTTTTAACCGTGGCTCTTGATTCTAAGGTCGTTGTTTCGATTCGTTGGAAAAATGTTGTTTCCAAGTTTGGTTAGGAGTTAGGACAGCCTGTAAATGCTGATCAAGTGATTGAGTCATGTGTGACAAGAAAGACGATCCATGCGTCGGATGGCCATGTAAAAAGTCGGTCATCTGTCCCACTGAGTTGTTAAAGTAAAGCAAGGAAGAGTGCTCCTGTGTACTGCACACACACTAGATCAATTTAAAACACTCCGGCGTTGCTGACCTAGTTTCAATGAAACTGTCACCAAAACCCATTTGGCCAACCCAAACAAACCAATTAAACGAAAAATTAATTTGCAGAGTAGTAATACATTTTATTTGGAAAACAAACAGTGATACAATACTAAGTTACATATTGAGTCGGTTTTAGTACACCATTTATATGTTTTCACATAAAGCTAACTAGTTATATGAAGAAAACAAAGAAACAAAATACTAGCAACTTAATACTAAAATAAATACTATGCGAGTTAGTAAATGATAATTTAGATGGTACAGGAGAAAAAGAAGGCAAAACTAAGTAGAGAATCAGAGAATCGCATCAAACCAGTGCTGTGACAACTTTTCTTTCATGGCAGAAGGTGAAGTCATAAACAAATCAAAATCAAGTTCAGGAGTATCATTCAACTTGTTAATTATTTTTGAAGATACTTTACTATTATTACTATTTTTTTATTTAATAATAATATAATAATATCTATGGACGCTTCACACCACGTCAGTCTGGCCCCGTGCTAAGTACCTGAAGGACTTGTGTTACAGGTACCAGACAACGGAAATATATTTAATACTTTTATACTATACATATATTTTAGATTTTTATTATAGCATACACATATTTAATACACATCCATGACCCAGGAACATTGAAAAACTTTTGTTCCGTCGGCGGGATTCGAACCCGCGACCCCCGGCTTGAGCTGCCACACACTCTTAACCATTGAGCCACAGAGGTCGTCAATTTGTAAAGTGATTGACATCTTTCTGCTATTACTTACATCCGCTTCTCTCATTTCAGTTATACCATACAGTTGCAACACGGTGACTACACCTGGACGATCAAGAAGCGCTACAAGCACATACTGTATCTACACCAGCAGCTCTCACTATATAGAACCTCCCTAAATATACCTTTCCCCACCAAAACGCACAAGGTCAGAAGGGCCAGCTTTAAAAATACTCTCGATACTGAAGAAAAGGCCGAAAGACAGGCCCTCGAGGCACTCCCGAGAAGCAATTCTAGGAAGAAAGAAACGAAACCGAGAAAAAGAAAGGGCGCTTTGCCGAGGTAATGTTTTCATGTAGGGCTGCTGTATGTTTCTTTAAAAGCAGTCCTTTTGTGTCGTTTTTACATGTTGTAAAGTTACAAGTGTGTCTTGTATGCAATTATTTCTTAAAATTAATGCTATTTAACGGGTTTCTTCCTGGTCAAAATATCTGTAGATTATATATTTTTATGCAAAAAAAAACTGATCTAAAATATTGTTTTCTCTACTACTTAATTTGGTCGGAATATGTCAGGTCCAGCCAACAAAATAACGTCTTATATCGACTTCACAAAGTATTACGTTATAGGCCATCTGCTAATATCAATTTCTCTGATAGTACCTCATCATCATCATCATATCAGCCTATATTCGTCCACTGCTGGACATAGGCCTCTCTCAATGAACGCCAAGATGACCGATCTCCTGCTACTCGCATCCAACATGGACCCGCAACTAAACGGAGATCGTCGTCCCACCTAGTTGGAGGTCGACCTACACCCCGATTTCCTAGCCTTGGTCTCCATTCCAGAGTAAGTTTACTCCAGCGATCGTCTGTTCTTCGAGCTACGTGACCAGCCCAGTTCCACTTCAGCGTACTGATTCTCTGCACTATGTCGGTAACTTTAGTTCTTTGACGAATTGTTTCATTTCGAAGCTTATCCGCCAAAGAAACTCCGAGCATAGCGCGCTCCATAGCACGCTGAGCCACGGAAAACTTACGAGCTAGCCCTGCTGTAAAAGGCCAGGTTTCCGCCCCGTAGGTCATAACGGGAAGCACGCATTGATCGAAGACTTTCGTCTTCAGGCTCTGCGGAATTTGCGACGTGAGAATGTGGCTTAACTTCCTGAATGCTGCCCAACCCAACTGTATCCTCCTATCGGTTTCTCTCTCGAAGTTATGTCTACCTACCTGCAGTATGTGCCCCAAATAGACATATTCCGTTACGACTTCGAGAAAGGCACCGTTGACTACAACCGGTCTCGGGAGAACATGTTCGTTGAACATGACTTTCGTCTTGTCCAAGTTCATCCCGAGACCGATCCGCCGGGAAGATTCATTTAGGTCATTCAACATTTCCTGCAAGTCCTCCAACGATTCTGCCAATATGACGATATCGTCAGCGAAACGAAGGTGTGAGAGGTACTTGCCGTTAACGTTTATGCCACGTCCTTTCCAGTTTAGGGTCTTGAAGGCGTCCTCTAACGCATTTGTGAACAGTTTCGGGGAAATAATATCCCCCTGTCTCACTCCTCGATGCAAATAGATTGGCCTTGTTGTGGCCCCCTGTACTCGGACGGACATAGACGCGGCATTATATAGACCTTTTAAAACTTCGACGTAACGCCAATCGACTTGACATCGTTGCAGGGCTTCCAGAACAGCCCAGGTCTCAACAGAGTCAAAAGCCTTCTCATAGTCCACAAAGGCAAGGCACAGTGGCTGTCTGTACTCGTGTGACTTTTGTACAACTTGCCTTAAGGTGTGAATGTGGTCTATGGTGCTAAAGCCTCTGCGAAACCCAGCCTGCTCCGGTGGCTGGCATTCGTCAAGTTTATTTGATAGGCGATTCGTCATGATCCTGGAAAACAACTTATATATGTGGCTCAAAAGCGAGATGGGCCTATAATTTTTAAGAAGGGTGTTATCTCCCTTCTTAAAAAAGAGAACCACCTCGCTCCTAAGCCACTCTTCGGGGGAAACTCCCCGTTGAAGGACAAACTTAAAGACTTTACGAAGCTCTCTCAAGACGGGTTCGCCTCCCGCTCTGAGAAGTTCGATCGTAATTCCGTCCCTCCCCGGGGCCTTTCCTCCTTTAAGTTGATAGTACCTACATAAGTAATATGCTTTCAATTGTTTTACCACATTGTATAAAAAATACATATTTGGTCTATTTTCAGATTTCCGTCTAAGCCAGAAGTGATGGTGACGTATGAGGGAATACAGCTGAGGATGAAACAACTAGAAGAATATCTGTTCAACCTACTCAATATATCGATCTACAGAAATCACCACGAAACGGTAAATATTCTTTAATTTGGTCAAACGAGTATCTATCGCTGTCTCTTTTACTAGCTCACAAAAATATTGCTATTGAGTTTGTATCACATATAAGATATGTGAGAGAAAGACCGCGACAAAGCCTTAATAATCCTTATTAAATATTATACTAGATGACCCGGTGAACTTCACATCACTTCCCTCCTAATACAAACATTCCCTGAACTTCCTCTAATATTTCAAGAGAATAAGTGAGACTAACAAAATAATATATTTTTTATTTATAATATAGATGCGAAAGTCTGTCTGTCCAACTGCACCTCTTCACGCTTAAACGGCCAGATCAACATGGATAATATCAAGATGCTTTGAGAGGCGGGAAAGGGCATGGGATAGTTTTTGTTGCAAAAAATGTAAGCTTACAGCGCGATAAACGGATTTTTGGCGCAACGCTTTTGTCTTCTAGTTTTTCATAAATTTAAATAAACTTGCTATTAATTGCTTTTTCTCTACGTTTCAGGTAAAATTTCTTGAAGTTTCCCACCTGTCGTTCATATCGGAGCTCGGCAGTAAGGGCAAAGAGGGCCTCATACAAAAGCGGACGGGCTCTACCCAGCCCGGGCAGGCCGGGTGCAACTGCTTCGGGCTATTGGGCACCATGGTGTGTGTCAGGTCAGTCAGATTTGTGTCAGAATATGGTATATGTCAGGGAGCAAGAGCAAGGAGGGCCTCGTACAGAAGCAGACGGGCTCCACTCAGCCCGGGCAGGCGGGGTGCAACTGCTTCGGGCTATTGGGCACCATGGTGTATGTCAGATCAGTCAGATTTATGCCCCTATGTGTGTCAGGTCAGTCAGATTACTGTCAGTATGTTGTGTCAGAATATGGTGTGTGTTAGGTCAGATGCGTGATAATAGGTTGTGTCAGATGGTAAGGGCAAATAGGGACTCATACAGAAGCGGAAATGCTCCACCCAGCCCGGGCAACCCGGGTGCAACTACTTCGGTTTATAGGGCACCATGGTGTGTGTCAGGTCAGTCAGTATAGTGTCAGTATGTGTGTCAAATCATTCAGATTAGTGACAAAAGGTTGTCTTAGAACATGGTATGTATCAGGTCAGATGTGGAGTCAGAACAGGCTCCACTCAGCCCGGACTAGCTTTAATAACAAAGAGAAATGGGTGCAGAAAAATGCTGCGTTGCGTTCCACATAATTTATTTTTCTGGTAAAAGGGGCTTAAAAACACTAAGGCGTCCCCCACATTAGGCGTGCGCGTTTCTTGGGCGTGAGAGCGAGAGAACGCCGCGAGCGCGCTGCATAAGCGTCGCGCGTTGCCGCCGCGAAACGGGTGTGGAGAGTGCACGCGGCGATCACGATGCACTGCACTGTCCAAATTGAAGACGTGAGTGGATGAACACGATAATTAATATTTTGTAACATACGGACATTTACTCATTTTTTCCTTTATAATTTGAACAAACGTTGTAATTTATCTACTGCATCACCTGACTAATATATCTGGCTACACATAAAATGTACAATTTTTTTTATTATAATCATTTTTCCGCCCCTAAAGCCTCCATTTCTGCACAAAAACGGCATTTTTTAAATGTTACTTACCAGTAGCCCTAGCCCCTAGCACGGCGACCAGTGGAAATGCGAAAGTATAGACAAACTGTGGAGATAAACTTAAGGTGCCGTTCCGATCTTTTTTCGTTTCGAAAAATTCAATTAAAATGCCACTTTATGACAAACTATAGTCACAAACTGTGGAGATAAACTTAAGGTGCCGTTCCGATCTTTTTTCGTTCCGAAAAATTCAATTAAAATGCCACTTTATGACAGACTATAGTCCTAAAAATTCAAATACTATCCTACTTTATGACATATACTATAGTCTGTCATAAAGTGGCATTTTAATTGAATTTTTTCCGGTCGCGATTAGCCGCGGTAAAGATCGGAACGGCACCTTAAGTTTATGTCCACAGTTTGTCTATACTTTCGCATTTCTACTGGTCGCCGTGCTAGGGCTGCTGGTTCATCTACTCACGTCTTCGATTTATCCATACAAATTGAATTGCCACCAAAACACGTAATACTTGATCGCCCCAACTTGCTATTCCCAGATGCAACTACTTCTGCACGGGGCTGGTGTGCGCGAAGTGGCAGGACCGGTGGTTTTTCGTCAAGGACACATTCTTCGGCTACATCCGCCCCAGCGACGGCGCCGTCAAGGCCATCATGCTGTTCGACCAGGGGTCAGTTCCCAATATCCATACTAATATTATAAAGTACACGCTCCGTGCGGCTTCGCCCGGCCAAGACAAAAAAATCAAGTTTGTTGTCATACAACAAACTTGATTTTTTTGGCCTTTTTACGACATACGGATTGTATCTACTTATTTTATTTGTAACAAAATTGTCTAATGTTACATTATTTTACGTTCATGCAGCGTAGAAGGTTAGTATGTATTTAGTTAATATCTTGTTGCTTATTTTAACTTTATTTATTAGTCATATTAATTAAAATTATTACTTATCATCACAGGTTCGAAGTGTCAAGCGGCATGTACTCGACGGGCCTCAACAACGGTCTCCAAATATTGAACCAGAGCAGACAGATGGTGATCAAATGCTGGACCAAAAGAAAGAGCAAAGAGTGGATGGCGTACCTGAAAACTGTGGCCAATCAGTCAGGTGAGTTTTGATAAAAAATGTGTGTGTGTGTGTGTGTAGGTGTGTGCGAGCGTGCGTATTTAATATTCTCGCCATTTAGTTATTCCATTACTGCAATTTTTAAGTGAGTATAATAGATGAATTTCTATAGTCAAAATGGATTAAGATGGTACCAGCGGTCATAAGTTAAAAACAAAAACTGAACTCTTATAAAGACACAGATTATTATAGATTCGTCGGAATACTTCTTTCTTTTACTGTTAATCTTGGTTTGTATAGTAAACAATGAAACGAAATATAACAAGTTTTTACAGGGAGTGAATGACCACTACCGCCAGTTTACGTTGTGTACTCTTTAAGGCTGGAATTTTAAATGCTGCGGCCGAACGCGTAGTGGTCATTAACCCCCTGTCAAAAAATTTCATTTTTTAGTATACAAACCGTGATTAAGGCTGCGTTTCCACCAGAGATGTGTTGCAAGGAGTGTGTTTTTAAGATCCAATAGAATCGCTGCGCTGAGCGAGGTCACGTCAATGAAGCGATTCTATTGGTTCTCAAAAACACATTCCTCGCAACACATCTCTGGTGGAAACGCAGCCTAACAGTGAAGTGATAGAAGTTTCTAAGAGCGGGCGCATACAAATCCGGCCTACAAACGTGTTCCAGCTCGCGACTTCACATTCCCCAACGTGCATCATTCCTTCGCGCCGCCGCGCGCCGCGACCGCCGTGTGCATGTTTGTCGACGGCCGAGACTATCTGTCAGCTGTGGCCGACGCGATTGAGATGGCGAGAGACGAGGTACTTACTTTTTTACCCGACTACGGCGAAGCAAAAAGAAGGGGTTGTGATTTTAACCTGTATGTATTTATGTGTGTAATTAGTTTTGAAGTTAGGACGGAAGAAATAGTTAACTTAATTAGCCAAAATTGTTAGAAGTTAACTAGATGACCCGGTGACCTTCGTATCATTTCCCTTCAAATATAAACCTTCCCCGGATTTGTACGCAAATATCAAGACTAAAATTAGCCAAATCGGGACAGTTTTAGCGAGACTAACTTACTTTATTTTTGTAGACAGATTACAGGTAAAATACAGCACGTTTATCAATATGAGATTAAAGTATCAATATGTAATCCACACCTCTCTTAGACTATGGTAACACGGTCAGTCTGGCATCAGTCTGATCCAGACTGACGGGAGAATTATCGTGTAACCGTGTGATTGACGGACTGATATTATTTTATTATGTACTTTCCGGCCATCATTCTGGCGTCAGTCTGAAACTGTTGGACTGAACTGGTGCCAGACTGACCGTGTAACCTACGTCTTACAGGTATTTATAGCGGACTGGTGGCTCAGCCCCGAGATATACCTCAAGCGGCCGGCGCTGAGCGGTGACTACTGGCGGTTGGACACGCTATTGAAAAGGAAAGCGGTAAGGGTTTTCTTCTTTTTAGTCCGAAGGCAGAACTAGTTCTGAAGAAACTACGACCCTAATGGTCATTCCATTAGGGTAAGCTTAACTTAAAACTAATCGTTAAATAATATTATTATGAAAATAGCTGTATTATTTTTGCGTAACGTTAGGGTCAATTCAGATCGCAACGCCACGCGTAGATGCATTTCTAGCACTGACCTCCATTATACAAGTACGCTGGACCTATGATACCCACTTTTTTGTGCCTATTTGAAGCGGAATCAGCGCCCCCAGTGAGAGGGAATAGGAACTAAATTTGACGTAACTTGCAAATGGCCGCTTAATCGTTATTGGTTGTCATCACTAGTATTAGTTCCAAATACTCCCACTACTGTTATCAGCGCCAATATGGCGACTTTCAAACGTCATTTTTACGTCCGTGAGTAATTTGTATTCTGTGTTTTTACGTCAAATTTAGTTCCTATCACTCACATTGAGGGAGCTGATTCCGCTTCAAATAGGCACAAAAAATAGCTGTCATTTCAAAAAGTATGATTAGTCCAGCGTAATTGTATAATGGAGGTCAGTGATTTCTAGTATTGGATTGACAGTCTTGCATGAATCCTCACGTAATTGAAATCTGTCAAATCCATACAAATTTAGAAATGCATCTACGCATCGCATTGCGGTCTGAATGGACCCTAGAACTTATGGTGTTGTAATGTTTCAAAATCAAAGCTACAAATTAGATTAATTATTTTTCGTATCTTATACAACAATATGTTTGAAACAATTTAAGCTGACTTTGTAATTAGAGGTATTTAAAGCTATATTACATTTCTAGGCGCAAGGTGTGAAAATCTTCGTAATGCTGTACAAAGAGGTGGAGATGGCGCTAGGCATCAATAGCTTCTATAGCAAGAGCAGACTCGCCTCTGACAATATCAAGGTAGATGACGTGACTTAAGTTCTTGTTTAAAGGTCTATGTCCAAAAAAGCCAGGCGAATATAAAGTGGTTGTCAATTGCTTCACTTTTATTATGTCTGTGGTGTGTGTGTACAATAGGATAACGGTAACCGCCAGAAATACACGAATCACGATATAATGTAAGTTTTGTATGGAAATGGTGGTTGTCGTACGACAGAGTTAATTTTAGACCATCGACTTTATAAGTAATAGTTTTCCAGCCAAGTTAGTTAGTCTTAACATATTTTTGACACTTTTGTAAATTCATGGTGTCATTAAGTAGCTTAAATATATTAAATATTATTGGCGAATCAGGGATCAATTAATAACAATTTTTAAGATTTTTTTTTAAATAATTTTATAGGGATAATAACTCCTTGAAAATTTCAACCAAAAATGTATCCTTAACTCCACAATACTATTAGGACTGATAAAATATAAGTTAAACGTCAGGTTTTTCGGCACCCAGACCACGCGAAGGTGGGCGTGTTGTTCTGGGCGCACCACGAGAAGATCGTCGTGGTCGACCAGAGCGCGGCCTTCGTGGGTGGCATCGACCTGTGCTACGGCCGCTGGGACGACCACAAGCACAGGTGAGAGAGCACACACACACTAGCACTGACACACCACGAGATAGTAGTGTAGTAGACCAGAGCGCGGCCTTCGTGGGCGGCATCGACCTGTGCTACGGCCGCTGGGACGGCCACAAGCACAGGTGAGAGAGCACACACTTGCACAGACATACCACGAAAACGTGGTAATTTATGAGAAGAGAGAATGGAAAAGAAAGAGACAACATATCCGGGTACTTAAACAAACTTACTTGTCCCCACAAAGTTTTTTTAGTAATTCATCCGTAGAAATAAATGAAACTTACCTTAACACACTTGTTTGTACGCACAATGCGTACGATTGAGCGTATAAATGTGCGTGCGTACGTATTTTCCTTATAATTAAAATCCTTAAAATACCCCGCAAAATAAAGTGCCTTATATTTAAAAAGTAACAAATAAATAGTTTGTTACTGAGCGTCGAAGATAAAACTTAAGCCATTTTCCACTTACATTCATGTTACTTAACTGTAGAATTTGAGACCTATAATTCAAAATTCCAGGCTAACAGATCTAGGCAACATAGCCCAGCCGAAGACCACAATCAAGATGCGCAAAAAGACCTCATCATCACCAGGCGGCGGCATGTACACACAAAACAACTCCATCGAAGCTATAATTGAGCTCGCCGAGGCTAGCAAGGATATTGTTATTGGGATCAACGAGTGAGTATCCTCCATACAAGCAAAAATATGCACATGTATCAAAATTTCTAATCAATCAATGAGTCAAGGACATATCTCTGTATAACTATAACATATATCTACATAAAATAGATCTTATAGTTATACAGAGATATGTCTTTGACTCATTGATTGATTAGGAAGTCGACAAGGAACATTGACTATATCGTCTATACTCTACAGTCTACATAGACGTAGTGTATATGTCGCAGTCATCTGGTTTAATCTGCGATTTGATTGATTGACTAGCGCATTTATTGAATGACACCATTCAATTGAATGACTAAAGGACAACTCGTCAAGACGTTGACTGTGATGTTTAACGTTTTGACTAAAAGTCATATAGTGAAGTCGTTAAATAGGATGCTATATTTTTTTAAAGTAGCCGTTGACGGGGTAGTAATATGTAAATCCTCGCTGTAATATTATTTTATTACAAATAAAGTACTTGAAAGTAAATTTAATCGACAAAATATCAACACAGTGCTATCAGCTGTGCGAGCTGTTTGACGCCATATTTGTTTTAGTGACTAGTAGCGCCGCAGTGGGAAAAAAGTGAAATACGTTCAATTACCTGACTGATGATAACTATGTTATAAATCGCTAACTAGTTGGACGTTGAGTGAAGATCGTTCAATCGACGTTCGGCCGAGTCATTCAATTGAATGGTGTCATTCAATGAATATGCTAGTCATTCAATCGAATCGCAGATTGAACTAGATGACTGCGACATATACACACACAGAAACACACACACATAAAGACAGAGAGAGAGAGAGAGAGAGAGAGACAGACACCCTTACTAGTAACAATAACACAGCGAATAATTTATACAAGGTGTAGGGGCGAGGACCCCTACAACGTGTGTAGGAGAGGATGTAAATAAAAAAGGAAATAGGGGGTTACCTGGTGGTTGACGCAGCTGAACTGGGCAGATGGGCTGAGAAGTGCTGATGTGGTCACACGACACTCACTATTGTCTTTAACCTATATAATTACACCTTCACTGAGCTAAGATAAAACACGGGCAGAGAAATATTAGTTAATTCGCGAACTTTGGGGCCGACGGCTAGCCGAGAGATTTTCGTATAACGACCGAGAGTGTCAAGAGCGGACTGTCTCATACTGTCAGGGGCCAAGGCCGACGTTTGACACCTGACAGCGACTCATGCGCAGTGTTGCCAACTGCTACATTCGTCGCGTCAAAGTTTGGCGCGAACACAAGGTCTGCTTTTCTCTGTCTGACACATCAAGCCTTCTCTTCTATAAAACGAGGTAGATAGCTTTATGAATAACCAGACTGGCGTCGGATCTAAGTTAATTAATGTGTTCTTATTTCAGGCCAATAATAGAGGAATCGACGGAAAACACGATAATAGAAGACGAACCAAAACCTGACATACCAGTGTTACAGCCAGGAGATAGGCTACTCATAGCGAGCCCTAGCGATGCCGACAACGAGGTCCAAAAGCGAAACGTCATAGACAAAATAACAGACAGAGGGAAGGAAATCATGAGTATAATCTACCCACCATATGAAGAAGAAATAAACGAGCAAAAGTTCGATGACTCTGAGAGGAAAAAGGCGGAGAAATATGCTAGGTCGAATGATGTTCTACTCATATCTGACGCGTTGGGAATCAAACCCCCTACCGCCACTACTCCGACCCCTCTAGCTCAGGTGGTAGAAGGGAGGATCATCACAGAAACCACGAAGAAGAAGTTGGAAGATATAGAAGGCAATTCGAAGCTTTGGATCGGGAAAGATTACGTCAATTTCATAGTGAAGGACTTCAATAGTTTGGAACTGCCATTCGTTGGTAAGTGTATAAAATGAGTTTATTACAATTAAATAGAATCTAAATGACTCATCAAAATATAATCTTACATCTGTAGGATTAAAAATATGCAATTTCTTTTGACGGGACACAAATAACAGGTAACAAATGTACAGACACACTATTGCATTAATAATATGTTCCGAAACACGTAAAATTCCGTTTTGTTCGTACGATGACTCTTCGTTTCTTGTCTCTTTCACTCCTGTGCGTGTACTAACGCGCTCCTATCGTGTAGCTGTGTAACGGAGTTGCGGACGTCAACTAGTTCAGATACAAAACTATTTTTATGTCTGTCCAGACCTAGTGGACCGTCACACGACGCCGCGAATGCCGTGGCACGACGTCGGCGCGTTGGTAACAGGCGCGGCGGCGCGCGACGTCGCGAGACACTTCGTGCAGCGCTGGAACGCTATTAAGTTGGAGAAAGCCAGGTATGCGACTTGAAAAGTGTGTGTGTGTGAGTGCGCGTGCACGAATGCCGTGGCACGACGTCGTCGCGCTAATGACCGGAGTGGCGACTTCGTGCAGCTCTGAAACGCGAAAGTTATTTATGTATGTGTGTGTACGTGCGTACGTATGATATTGTTACGTGCTAGGGTTCGAAGGATTCGGAAAGAAAGACCTGCTGACTCTCTTGAAGACTTTATTCACAAGTACTAGGTCTTACACTGAGCATTAGGTCCAAAACACTAAGCACTATCACTGTCCTAGGTCGTAGCCAAGTCGTAGGTTCACTGGTTCACTCACTATTGATCACTTGTTTTCACTCCGAAGTCGCCTCGAAGATCGCTCAGACTAAACTGAATTGACTGGCTCGTCTACCTGCGGCTATTTATATGGGCCGAAGTGAACTCTAGAAAGTTCCTTACCCGATTTTCGTAAACAAGTGTGGAATTTTTCTAAATTCGAGCATGTACTCGCGCACCTAACGCCATGTAGTATCGAGTAGGGGATTTATGTTGTTTGTGTTCCTCCGATAAGTTTCGCTGGTTTGACGCTAGATGGCACTATATGACGACGTCTGTGGCTCAGTTGGTGGGCTGTTGGTAGCTCAAGCCGGGGGTCGCGGGTTCGAATCCCGCCGACGGAACAAAAAAAAAAAAGTTTTCAAAGTTCCTGGGTCTTGGATGTGTATTAAATATGTGTATCATATAATAAAAATCTTACATATGTGTATAGTATAAAAAGTATTAAATATATTTCCGTTGTCTGGTACCCGTAACACAAGTCCTTCAAGTACTTACCACGGGGCCAGACTGACGAGGTGTGAAGCGTCCAATAGATATTATATTATTACTATGTATCGTAAGTCCGTAACAATATTATGTTTTAAGTGTGACTCCTTCATTATATTTTATAAAGTAAGCCTAAGCCTGTAATATTATATGAAACTTACATATTGTATACTATGTAAAGATACGGCATACTCATATTCTTTTAGACAAAACCCCAACTATCCGTACCTGCTGCCGAAGACGTACACCGACATACGAATGATGCCAGACTTAGAACAGATTCTCAACATTCAGCTGAATAAAGTTTCTTGCCAGGTGAGTTAAACTTTTTAGTTATGACTGACTTAATTGAAAAGTGTACAATTTAAAATGAATGCGATAGAGTGACTTTTGACTTTTGCGAGCGAGATCAAAACTCAAGCAAGTAACAAAAGACATTTCTGATAGTCATAAATTTCTCCATGCAATAATTTAAAAAAAAAGTAGCTGTTTCAGTGCTGTCACATCCACAGTGAAGTGTGAGCTCTATAGATGGAACTCATACACACCCTAAAGCATTATCACTCAATTTTGTTACACCTGTATAAAAGGCCGCTTTAAAGGGAATGTGCGAAAAAAACTTATCACTTAATTTTATCACATTCTGTATAATATACATATTATAGGACTTTAGACTAGTAATGGAAATTAATGCTATTTTCTATTAATTTCATTAGCGTGCTAATTTGCTTTGATATTTGCTAAAATCGAGGCATCGTGAACTCTGGTTCGCGGCGAGTATTATTTCGCATCGCGTGAAATATAGCAATGTACTATCAGAGAAGTTGATTCCAAGGCAGATGGGGGACCTACGTAGTTTGGTCGCGTTACGTCAAACCCAGCCGACAGCTGATCACAATTAACATTGAATTGACATGATCCGACCAAATGACGTTGGTCTGTCAACTGCCTAGGAATCAATTTCCTCGATGGTACATACAATAGCAGTAAGCGCTGCGTAACAGCGCGGACGTGAATTTTTTCATGATATTAGCAATCATATTTTTAGCAAGTACGATTAATTTTATTATTGATAATGGGCATTTAACAATTACTTTTATTACTAATGCTTTTCTTACCAACACGACTTTAGACATTGATTTACATTTGTAGTGACCTCACTCACTTGTTATGTTATTGTAGCAAAATTTATTTTATTTTGTCCAAATTTATAGTTCCTAAATTAAGTTTTTACAAAGAAATTGGTTTTTACAAATTTAGGAACAAATTAGGCAAGTCGGCAATTACTCGCAAATCGCAATGATGTTGCGGTGTACAGAAATTCGCAGTCTAGCTGTAACATACCGTGGCGCGCGCGCGGAACCGGTTCGGCCAGGTGGCCGGCCCCGCGCCCCGCGCCCCGCAGGCCTGCGCTCCCGCTACAGAAGTCTGATCGATGCTTTTACGCAGGACGTATCGCTGATTTGCTCCTTGCCCGCTTCGCGCTAAATACGTATTTTATTTTCCGCCTATCCTCTCTCGCTTAACTGTGTAGCTCCTTCTAGTAGTAGAAAGGGTGAAGTAAACAACTTTTCGCCCCTTCACATTTTTCAGGTACTCCGCAGCGTGTCGAGCTGGTCGTGTGGGTTCCTGGACCCTGAAACGGTGGAGCAGAGCATACACGAGGCGTACGTGGATACTATCACGCGGGCACAGCACTACGTCTACATCGAGAACCAGTTCTTCATCACGTTGTCCAGAACCAACCCCACTGTTAGGAACCAGGTGAGAATTGGGTACAACTCTGCCTGCTTCATGATGCATGACGGAATCCCAACTCTCATAAAGAAGAGTTGGAATTCCATCACGCGGGCACAACACTACGTAAACATCGAGAACCTACATTTAAAACCAGTCCTTAATCACGCTGTCCAGAACCAACCCCTCTGTTAGGAACCAGGTAAGAATTGTATATAACTCTATTGCTTCCCTTTATAAACTGTTGGGATAACGTCATGCGTGCAGCACTACATTTAAAAGTACTTCTTCATCACGCTGTCCAGAACAAACCCCACTGGGAACCAGGTGAGAATAATTGTGTATAACTCTATTGCTTCCCTTTATAAACTGTTGGGATAACGTCATGCGTGCAGCGCTACATTTAAAACCAGTTCTTCATCACGCTGTCCAGAACCAACCCCAATGTTAGCAACAAGATGAGAATTGTGTATAACTCTATTGCTTCCCTTTATAAACTGTTGGGATAACGTCATGCGTGCAGCACTACATTTAAAACCAGTTCTTCATCACGCTGTCCAGAACCAACCCTACTGTTAGGAACCAGGTGAGAATTTGTGTATGAAACTGCCTACTTCTTTGATAAGAGTTAGGATTCTGACATGCGTGCAGCACTATGTTTACATTGAAAATCAGTTCTTCATCACGTTGTCGAGGACCAACCCCACTTTTAGGAACCATATCTGCTTAATAAATTTCAAAAATTCGGTTCGGTTCACGGACAGATAGACAAGCGCCCTTTCGCGTTTATAATATTTGTAATGATTGCGCACGATTTGGCGACGTGTGCCACGCCCCCATAGCATGTCTTTTATTTCTAAAATCTGTTCATCTAGTAATATAATATGAATACTTATTCCCGTGTATACTTTTTCCAGATAGGCGAGGCGTTATTCAACCGCATAACGCGCGCGCACCGCGCGGGCGACGTGTTCCGCGTGTTCGTGGTGATGCCGCTGCTGCCGGGCTTCGAGGGCGAGGTGGGTGGGCCCTCCGGCACCTCCCTCCACGCCGTCACGCACTGGAACTACCAGAGTATCTGCAGGTGAGTGATGATGTTGGTCACATGAAGATATGTCTCAACGCAACCGCATAATGCGCGCGCACCGTGCGGGCGACGTGTTCCGCGTGTTCGTGGTTCTAATATTTAAAATGCGAAAATGTCTGTCGGTCTGTTACCTCAGAGTCCTGGGGAAGGGCAAAATAGTTTTTGTACCGGAAAAATCTACAGTCCCCGTGCGATAAGCGATTAAGCGACCGAGATGCAGGCGTCGTCTAGTTGAAAAATATAGATTTATATCGTGGCCAAAAATATAATCATACATATTTAATCATTGTGTGGCGTTCCAGGAGTCGCGAGGCGATACTGAGCCGGCTGTACGACGCGGGCGTGACGCAGCCGGAGCGCTACATCACGTTCCACGGCCTGCGCACGCACGGCCTGCTAGACGAACCCGTCACCGAGCTCGTGTGAGTATCGTGTTCCAGGAGTCGCGAGGCGATACTGAGCCGGCTGTACGACGCGGGCGTGACGCAGCCGGAGCGCTACATCACGTTCCACGGCCTGCGCACGCACGGCCTGCTAGACGAACCCGTCACCGAGCTCGTGTGAGTATCGTGTTCCAGGAGTCGCGAGGCAATACTGACCCGGCTGTACGACGCGGGCGTGACGCAGCCGGAGCGCTACATCACGTTCCACGGCCTGCGCACGCACGGCCTGCTAGACGAACCCGTCACCGAGCTCGTGTGAGTATCGTGTTCCAGGAGTCGCGAGGCGATACTGAGCCGGCTGTACGACGCGGGCGTGACGCAGCCGGAGCGCTACATCACGTTCCACGGCCTGCGCACGCACGGCCTGCTAGACGAACACGTCACCGAGCTCGTGTGAGTATCGTGTTCCAGGAGTCGCGAGGCGATACTGCGCCGGCTGTACGACGCGGGCGTGACGCAGCCGGAGCGCTACATCACGTTCCACGGCCTGCTCACGCACGGCCTGCTAGACGAACCCGTCACCGAGCTCGTGTGAGTATCGTGTTCCAGGAGTCGCGAGGCGATACTGAGCCGGCTGTACGACGCGGGCGTGACGCAGCCGGAGCGCTACATCACGTTCCACGGCCTGCGCACGCACGGCCTGCTAGACGAACCCGTCACCGAGCTCGTGTGAGTATCGTGTTCCAGGAGTCGCGAGGCGATACTGAGCCGGCTGTACGACGCGGGCGTGACGCAGCCGGAGCGCTACATCACTTTCCACGGCCTGCGCACGCACGGTCTGCTAGACGAACCCGTCACCGAGCTCGTGTGAGTATCGTGTTCCAGGAGTCGCGAGGCGATACTGAGCCGGCTGTACGACGCGGGCGTGACGCAGCCGGAGCGCTACATCACGTTCCACGGCCTGCTAGACGAACCCGTCACCGAGCTCGTGTGAGTATCGTGTTCCAGGAGTCGCGAGGCGATACTGAGCCGGCTGTACGACGCGGGCGTGACGCAGCCGGAGCGCTACATCACGTTCCACGGCCTGCGCACGCACGGCCTGCTAGACGAACCCGTCACCGAGCTCGTGTGAGTATCGTGTTCCAGGAGTCGCGAGGCGATACTGAGCCGGCTGTACGACGCGGGCGGGACGCAGCCGGAGCGCTACATCACGTTCCACGGCCTGCGCACGCACGGCCTGCTAGACGAACCCGTCACCGAGCTCGTGTGAGTATCGTGTTCCAGGAGTCGCGAGGCGATACTGAGCCGGCTGTACGACGCGGGCGTGACGCAGCCGGAGCGCTACATCACGTTCCATGGCCTGCGCACGCACGGCCTGCTAGACGAACCCGTCACCGAGCTCGTGTGAGTATCGTGTTCCAGGAGTCGCGAGGCGATACTGAGCCGGCTGTACGATTCGGGCGGGACGCAGCCGGAGCGCTACATCACGTTCCACGACCTGCGCACGCACGGCCTGCTAGACGAACCCGTCACCGAGCTCGTGTGAGTATCGTGTTCCAGGAGTCGCGAGGCGATACTGAGCCGGCTGTACGACGCGGGCGTGACGCAGCCGGAGCGCTACATCACGTTCCACGGCCTGCGCACGCACGGCCTGCTAGACGAACCCGTCACCGAGCTCGTGTGAGTATCGTGTTCCAGGAGTCGCGAGGCGATACTGAGCCGGCTGTACGACGCGGGCGTGACGCAGCCGGAGCGCTACATCACTTTCCACGGCCTGCGCACGCACGGTCTGCTAGACGAACCCGTCACCGAGCTCGTGTGAGTATCGTGTTCCAGGAGTCGCGAGGCGATACTGAGCCGGCTGTACGACTCCTATGACGAAAAAGTAGCCTATGTCATTACATAAACATCGGCCCAGGTAGTTCGTGATATTAGCGCGTTCAAAACGAACTCTTAAGCTTTTAATATTAGTACAGATCAGAATAATCGTAATAATAAAACCGGTTTCGGTAGCTGTGGCCGGTTTCAATTAACCTGGCTGACGCAGGAGTGTCTCACTCCCTCGCTTTAATTATGATGTGCTTGTAGTGCGCGGAAAAGAGATAGCTTTATATTCTTTGCGCAATTAAAGGAAGAGCCATTCGTCAATGTATGTACGAATAAAAAATAATTATGTCAACTCTTAAGTAACCTCAAATTTTTTATTCCACAGCTACGTGCACTCCAAGTTGCTGATAGCCGACGACAGGACGCTCATCTGCGGCTCCGCCAACATCAACGACCGCTCCATGATCGGCAAACGAGACTCGGAAATCGCTGTATTACTACAGGTGAGACAGCAATAGATATGTCGCAGTCATCTGGTTTAATCTGCCACTCGATTGAATGACTAGCACGTTCATTGAATGAAACCATTTAATTGAATGATTAAGGGACAAATCGTCAAGACGTTGACTGTAACGTTTAACGTCTTCACTAAAGGCGATATTATAATTTTTTTAAGTAGCCATTGGCGACATAATAATGTCGTATGTAATGTAAATCCACGAAGTCATATTATATTATTACAAATAACGCACTGTAAAGTAAATTTAATCGAAAAAATATCAACACAGTACTATCAGCTGTGCGAGCTATTTGACGCTATACATGTTTGGGTAACTACTAGCGCCGCGGTGGTAAAAAACATGAAATACATTCAATTACCTGACTGATTTCATGTCCACTCTATATGTAACAAATCGCTAACTAGTTAGACGTTGAGTGACGATTGTTTTATCAACGTTCGGCCGAGTCATTCAATTGGTGTCATTCAATGAATGCGCTAGTCTGAATGACTAGCGCATTGACAACTGAGGTGTGTAAATACTGATGATTGGGATGCATCAACAAAATATATCGGTCTTTCGCTCACACTACAGAAATATACTTTCTAATACAGAGAATCTGCAGAGAGCCTAATAACTAAATACCATCTCATTTTCCTCAGGACGAGGAATTTGACGAGGGCATAATGAACGGGAAGCCTTTCCCGTGCGGGCGCGTCGCGGGGGGGCTGCGCAAGAAACTGTTCAGGGAGCACCTGGGGCTGGACACTGACATCCCGGATCCAGTAGCTGATGGGTTCTACGAGGGCGTGTGGCGCGCCACGTCCAGGACCAACACGGATATGTATGATGATGTGAGTATGAGCAGTGCCGGTCCTAGGGGGTGGTGAACAATCGCCCGGGGCCTCGCTCTTGCAGGGGACTCGCATCAAGCAAAATAAAAATAAAAAAACAGATTTTTTGACTCAAATTATATTTTATTTTTTATAAAATAAGGGGGCAAACGAGCAAACGGGTCACCTGATGGAAAGCAACTACCGTCGTCCATGGACACTCGCAACATTAGAGCTGCAGGTGCGTTGCCGTTCTTTTAAGAGGGTGTACGCTCTCTTCTTGAAGGTTTGCAGGTCTGAATGTGTTGGCTCGATTGGATATCTTAGAGTGGGTTATACCAATGTATGTACTTGTGAAATGTGAAAATCAACTGTTAAATCTCTAGTTAAAGTCAATAATGGTCAATGGGCGCCATATTTGACGATAACCGTAACCGCTCAATTTTCGTCGGTTAAAGTTAATGTTAAATTTGACATAAGGCTCACAGTGTTGCCATAACAAATTATTTTTTCCTGTCAATTTATATGGATAATTCATTTTTTATACTCTCAACTCCATTAACTAACCTAACAACAGATCTAACCTGACGGGCCGAATTTATATTATTTTTATGAAAGTAGGCTACTTTTTTTCCGCCGCCCCATGTACGAAATCTGTAGGCCGTGGCCTATAACGGCCTATTTATAAATCGGGGCTGGATTAATTCATCAAGCCCCATACGGTCACCGGTGACCGAGACACAATAGAATATCTATTGTGTCTCGTTTCCCACGATCGAAGGGTTAAACCTAACAACAACAACCTGGCCTAACACCGACGTAAAATAATTTATTAGTCTATACTCCATACTAATATTATAGATCTCAAGAGTACTCTATTAGTACGGGAGCCCTAGAAACATTTTTTTTATTACTATCAAGCTAATGTTTTGTGAGTAGCTTCATTTTGATAAGACGAACAACATTTTTATTTGCGAAAAATCTCGAAAGTGGTAGCTAACAGAGATTTCATACTTTGAATTGATGGTCGTCGTGGTCGTCGATGGATGGTGTATATTGATAGGTTAATAGTTATATAATTTAAGAGTAACATTGTCCTACAAATAGAACGATCCATATTTTAGGACCATCAAATCAAAGTATGAAATCCTTTCTATCTCTGTTACCTACCACTTTCGAGATGTTTCGCAAATAAAAATGTTGTCCCCCTTTAAAAATGAAGCTACTCACAAAAAATTAGCTTGATAGTAATAAAAAAAAAAATGTTCTAGGGCTCCCGTACTATATCCTTTGCTAGGTGTTTGTATACTTTTTTTTTCTATTCCCAGGTGTTCCACCCCATACCGAACAACACAGTCCATACCTTCGCGGAGCTGAAGAAGTATCAGGAGGAGCATCAGGAGACGCTGTGGCATTCGGACCCGGCGCTCGCCAACCGCAAGATAGACCAGATCCGGGGCTACCTGGTGGATATGCCGCTGGACTTCCTCTGCAACGAGGTGCTTACCCCTCGCAACACTTCCATGGAGGGCATGATGCCGACTGCGCTGTGGACGTGAGAGTTCAAGTGTTAGCGGGCCCCTAGACCAGTCTTTCCCAAAGTGGGCGATAACGCCCCATTGTGGGCGCTTAAGGTCTAAAGAGGGGCGGTGTGTCCTCTACACAACTTGGGGGGTGATTTCATCTGGATGCATTTTAAAATGTATAATTAGGGCCCTTCCACACGACATTTTGTTACGCTCGTTTGTATCGATACAAACGTAAGTTAAACGCTCAGCAAACGGAAGGAAGCCGACACGTTTTAAACTTTATATCTGCCAAAACGCGATGAAAACGCGCAGAAGACGAGCGCATCAGAAACGCGTGTCGTCAGTGCGCCAAAAATACGTCGTGTGGAAAGGCCCTTAGGGGGCGCTAATACATATTTTATTCTCAAAGTGGGCAGTAGACAAAATAAGTTTGGGAACCCCTGCCCTAGACGATCAATTTTATTGCGCAATATCACACACAATATTGAACAACTTATTTGACAACGACATTGAAAGGCGGGCGCGTTCAATATTAACCCTAGACGGTCAATAATATTGCACAATACGTGGTATTGCACAATAAAACTGACCGTCTAGGGGCCTGCTTATGTAATTGAAGGCAGGGCCCGATCTAGCTATTTAGCCGCTCCGGGCAAAGATAATTTTCGCCGCCCTTTACATACAGAAAACCACAAGTGGTGAGCTAGTTTTGTTGGGAATGGGGGGAATATTTAAGTAAAATACTCAAATATTTCCACTATTCAACCTGAAGTAGGTTGGAAAGTAAAATTCTCAAACTTGGGTGGTGGATGGCTAATAGCTAGTTTGGAAGTTAGGAATTAGTCAATTTTGCCGCTCGGGGTAACGCCCGGTTCTCCCCCCCTAAGATCGGGCCCTGATTGAGGGGGGAATCAGTCTAAAGTCATAAAAGTACGTGGTGGGGTTCGTTTTCTGCAACGAGGTGCATGTTTGAACGCTCCCTTAAGTCCAGAATCTCGCTTTTGGTTGATCAGTCAGGAAACAGAAATTAATTCGAAATATTTTATTGAAAAGTAGATGACCGAAACTCCGTTGCGCCATAATTCGTTTATCGCGCGGGAACCGTACATTTTTTCGGGATAAAAAGTATCCTATGTCCTTTCCCGGGACTCAAAGTATCTCCATACCAAATTTCAGCAAAATTGGTTCAGCGGTTTGAGCGTGAAGAGGTAACAGACAGACGGACAGACAGACACACTTTCGAAATCTATAATATTAGTATGGATAGGACGTTGAGTCTACAATGAAGCCTACCACCGGTTGGAGAACTAGGCCGGCATAAGAAACTCGCTCGGGGCCATCTTTTACCAAATGGATGGAAAACTATTCTTACTGCCGCACTCAGAGATGATGATTAAACTTCAATTTAATGAAGAATTTGACAGATAATGTGTGGGGATTATGTCAAAATATTCATTTAATTACTGTTAATTTTTAAACTAATTAATGTTCGTGTCTGAGTACATCAGTTACACGTTATTGGTATAGATATTATACGTTATTAATAGACGGACGCGTCATATGCTGCCCCCTTCAGTTTCGCAAAGCGATCCTAAAGTTGTGAGTTATAAGTATAGGGCTGAAAATAAACGCACGAGCGTCTAGTTAACATTCACATATGGACAGAAGCGTAACGTGCCTTGGTGGGGCCCCGTATAAAAATTTGTTTGGGGGCCCTCAGGAAAGGTAACACACGTTGGGAGCCCCCGTGGCCACGGCAGATACGGCGGTAGGCGGTAGCTACGCCCCTGCATATGGAACACCATAAGTCATAACAATACAACTCTATTTAAATCTAGCTTTCTCATAGCGTCTATGAACTTACCAGCTTCTTATTTTCAGTCTATTACTATTAGTCTGACAATTATCATCAATTCATTCCAGAAGTACCTTTTATAAAAAAATAGTACAAAATATCCCTAATCTTTCACTAGTTTAGTAGTTCACATTATGACACGACCAATAGGCAATACGATACAAGCTCCTTATTAAAGAATATTTATACAGCAAATAACTAAACAGTATCTACTTGTCTTTGTCGAGCACATGGAAAAGGTCAAGTAAAAAGAAACAGTAGAACTTCAATAGCTATACGCTTCGTAAATATATTTATTAGGAAGATGATAAATTATTATTATTTATTACATATAAGTTGCTTATAGGAGTGTATTCATTCTTAAAACTCTATAGTCTATGAGTTTTAAGAATGAATACACTCCTAAAAGCAACTTTTTCTATGGTAGCAACTTTTCTACTTGAAAAAAAATCAACTTTTTCATACAAAAGTACCGCCATAGTATTATATGCAACAGGTTTTTTTTAAAGTAGGAAAGCTACTTTCCATATAAATTTCCATTCCAATGTAAAACAATTTAATATGAAAAACTACCTCATATTATGTTGACTGAGAAGTTTTTTCTAATCTTTTGACTATATTTTGTTTAAATTAACTTTTGCATGTTAGTAATAATAATAAATGGTGACTATTAGATAATAATTATAATATATTATGAATGTCGTGATCAGTGTCAATTATTAAAATATTGTGATCTATGAATAAAAATGTGATCAAATATTTGCAGAAAATTTTGATACAGTATACTTAATAATAGGTAGGTTAAATGGAAAAATATTTTTGGGATAATATAATAAGTATATTGTAGAATATTATTGAGGACAATAAATAAAGATAATTGAATAATATATTTTTGTTGTAAGTTGCATTTTAATATTTTATTATTCAATAAAAATGAAAACGTAATGGTTACTAATATTACAGTATTTTTATAGATCTAAATCAAGTTATCTACTTTATAGGTTTTGTAAATAGAATATAACATAAAAATAAGAGGTTAACACATAAAAAAACCTACTCCTATAATAGTGAACTATATATAAGTTAAAATCTATGAAAAAGAAAAAAAATATTCGCAGTTTTCTTATATTTTTAAATACATCTTATGTAAGTAACAATATTCTACTTATGTTACTTAAAGAAAGTAAATAGTTTGTTTCCCTCCAAGGTGCATTTACACAAATAAATATAAAGCTTTTACAAATAATAAATAATAACGTATTGAGTAATTTCTTGTTGTCTCTGCCTAATATGATGGAATTATATTACCAATATTTTTAACAGTTTCGCTACATACCAACAGGGCTATATTTTTATTAGTTTAAGATGAACAATATTTTTGTATAATCGCTGTGATTGTGTTATAATATGTGCTACTAAGTTAATTTTAAACTATTATGATAAGTTGACAATATGCCAGATTATATTTTTGTTTCATGTTATATTTTAATTATTTCTTTGTAACAAATTATCAATAAATGGTTCCTCCGAATGTTAGTTTCAATTTTAAGATTGTGTGCTTACCGGCCTATGGGAGAATGGAAGAGATAGCGGCGCTATCTCTTCCATTCATTTTTTTGGATAAATTAAGTAAAATATTAATGAAGTAAAATATTATAACTATAAACTAATACTTTATTATGTGCAGTGGGTTATGAGAGTAAAGGAATAGAGAGTGCTCTTGTGTACTGCGCACACACCTGGGCACTATAAAAATTACTCCTGCGCACCTGGCCTGGTTTCAATGAAACCGGCCACCGTCACCGAAACCGGTGTGGGGAGTATTATTATGTGGAGTGAATTTACAGTGCCCAGGGTAGTGGTGGTTAATATAACGTATAGCTGAAAAAAGTAGCGCGCTATTTCTTCGCAACGAATAGCGCGCGCTATAAAGCTTTGCATAAGACGCTACGTTATAACGTATCGCACGGTCACTGACCTAGCACGGCGCCGCCCGCGCTGCCGATCGCGCGCGATTTTCGTTCGATCGTTGTCGTGTCGTTTCGTTGCCAAATCGGGTGAATTCGGCTGTCATAATTTTTGCAATGTTGCGTTGCGTGCATAGGTAAATTATGGGTAAATTATAATATTTTATAATCATCAGTAATTGACCTCCTGCTCCGAATAGCACTGTAATAGTCAATAGAATGGTAACTTCCGTTCCATGTGAAAGTTAATTTTTTTCTAAATCTGGATACGTTATTAGTGACAGAAGAACTCGTTTGTCGTCGACAAAAGTGGCGCAAATAATATTTTTAAATGTAAATAAAATGTAAAAAAAAAAATGTTGTAAAAAAAGGTGATGTAAATCTAACAAACACGTTATATTAACTAGCCCACCGCGTTATAATTATTGTAGACGTTACGAATCATCATGTTGTAACATAACGAAAGAATTCAATAACGTCGGTAACTTTACAACGCGTCCAATCGATTCGTTATAACATAGCGTCAAAAATAGCGCGCTTGAAAAATGTAGCGTATTCCATCTAGCGCGCTATTAAAATATAGCCGTTAGGAACACCACTAGCCCAGGTGCGTGCAGAGTACACGAGAGCGCTAAAAATTTACTAATGAAATCTGGAACACTGTAATTTATCTAAAAGCGACATCTATTGGCGACACAAAGCACCACAATGACAACAAATTGTTTAAATTAGGCGGTCTGCTACAAACTTTGTTTTCGGTAAAATAGTCATAGATGTCGCTCGAGGGTCGAAAACTATTTAAAATGTTATGAAAATTAACGTAGGGTAGTTGGAACTTAGAAGATTGTTAGTAATTACAGTTGTCATTAATGTATTTAGTTGTGTGGCATTCTGCGTTTTTATATTTTATGTCTTGAAATGGTTCTAAAAGAGTTCTCAGGTAATTACGATATGTTTACAGTGCTATAAAAACATTGTGATCATACGAGCTTTAATATCACCTCATTTGTATACATGGGTACAATCCAGGCGAAGATGGCCCTTATTAATCATTTTCCCAGGTTCCTGTGATAAATACTTGCCCGTATCTTTAACCTGTCCTTCCCAAAGTTTGGAAAGCCGAAATGTGCAGTCGAAGACCGATTTCGACCTTATAATCTGATAATAAGGTGCAAAACTGACCGGGTCAGTCGACTGTACCTAGTCCCTAGTGTAAGCAGCTCTGCAGGCAAGGTCCCGCTACTTCGAGTTACTTACTATCTTTAATACCTAAATGTTTTTCTAAATTATTCTTCTGAATATCAATTCTAAAAAATGGCCAAGTTCGAGTCAGACTCGTACATAAAAGGTTCCGTACAAAGAACTGAAAACGAGTTTGTTGTGTCCCTCGCCTTTTGAATATCTAAAGTTACATACCTATTATTGTGTTTTTATTGTATTTTTGTTATAGCGGCAACAGATTAACAAACTTATTTTATGAAAATTTCCAACTGTTTATACTTACACGGTTTATAAGACAACTCGGTGACAGATAAATACCATACCATACCGAAACGGTTCAAACTTTTATAACTAATACTAGTATATGTATTAGATTCAATCTGCAATCAAAGAGCCGGTTTAACTAAACCAAATAAACATTATGTACCTACTTGCTATAGGGTCAGATACTTTCAAAGGAATTTGAACGAAAAGTTCCTTTATACTTCGCCGAATACATTTTTTTTAGTTGATCGACTATTACTCAATAACTTATGAAGTCTTCTTAGCCGTGATAGTTTTCCTTTTAAATTCAGCATATTTCCTACTCCCGTGAATTTTTTTACATTTCCAGAAACAACCGTTTAGGTGGTAGAAGGGGGGGACACTGGACTTTTTCGAACGATTTTTTCCACTTTTAAATTTAATATTTCACAAATGGATCCCTAAATCGGACTGTCTCATTTTCTGGCGAGATTTGTTTTACATAATATCCTTTTATTTTAAAACCTACATTATGTGCGTCAGTCTGTTTGTTACCTCTCCCTTATAATACCTATATAGGTAATAAACTGATTTTCATGAAATCTTATGAGATACTTTCGAGTTCCGGGATTAGAACTTCTTACTATTAATGCAAGGACGTTTAAATCGTTTAATGTTTATGTTATGAACGAAAGGTAATGACCTTAACTGTAACTATAACCACGCTATCTATAACCACGTTATCAATAGATTGCCTATAGGTATTCTATATCAATAGAGCCTACTTATTTCCCAATTAAGATTTCGTTGTTTTATCTGTTTAAAAGTGACAGATATATTATGGCTTTGGAAAGTAGTAAACCAACCAACTGTACATTTTGTTAGCGGGTGTTTGTGAATTGTGAGTGGCGCAAATCAATCCTAAATCCCTCCTTCGCAAAACGAATATTGTGCAACGTTCAAGCGCCAACATGAGTGACACATCCCAACTCGTGTACGGTCTAAAAAGAAATATAAGAATCGTTATTAGGACTAATATGTGGAGGGTGAAACTTGGGTGAAACGTGTCATTAATTTTGATGCACTTGTTCTTCGTTAGCCTCGAGTGTGTGTGTTTTTGTGTGTGTGCTCCTGGGCATTACATTATTTGTTAGGTTTAGGGCTGGGAGGAGCTGGCCCTATCGGCTCCCTTCCGATATTTGAATAGGCTCGCGCCTCGCGGGTTGCGTAACGCGCGGCCAATGACAGCGGCTGTGCACATGCACTGGGCGGAGTCCTTACGTCACTCGCCTGCCCCCGCGAGGCCGCGCAGCCGCCGTGACGTCACGAGCCTTCGCCCCTCGGCCGCGATCGCAGCGCCCATGCGGCTGGCGGCGCCGCGCGTAAACTCGCGACAAAACACTCGCGCTCTCAAAGATGGCGGATGGGTCGTCCGAGGACCGTGCCGGTCCGTTTCAAACGAACGAATTAACTTTTTCCGCGCTGGATCCCTCGCACGGTGACATAAAAAAGTGTTATGGAGGGACGTCGGATAGTGGTGAAGTGAAATTATCGTTCTACACCGAACAGGAGACTAGTGAATCGTGTGAGAAAAGTGAGACGAGCAGCGGTACCGAGGATCGTTCGGAGGCGAACGCTTCGAACTCTTCTAAATCGTCCACATCGAGGGCCGAGGACGGCGACGACAGGAAGAGGCGATGCTTCGACCGGTACGACAGCTCCGAGTCCTCTGACAGGTCAGTGACCCCGAGTTTTTGTTGTCTCTATAAATAATTGCGGTTTTGTTTTGATCGTGTCGAAATCGTAGGAGTCAATGCTCTAGTGACCGACCCGTAGGCTGCGATCAGGTGTCACGGTCACCGTAAGTTGTTGGGCTGCTTATTTACCGTCAGCCGAGCTAGTGAGTCGAAAAGATCGTGAGGAAAACGATATTGTAGTGAAGTTATCGTAAAGAAGATAATCTTAGGAATATTTTGAAGTTCATTGGCTTAGCTACAATAATTACTCGCTACTCGAAGCGGAACAAAATACAATAATTAATTGTCAGAAACGTATTTCGGTCCCATGGTTTTAAATTTTAATTAAGCAGACGTGGTTAGCAACCTAACATATTCGGAATTACATACGCACGTAATGGGTTTATATTACACGCATAGCACTATAAAGTTGTGTAGATATCGTCATAAAGTTTGTCTACTGCAACAGCTAGAATCTAGATAGATGATGTCCCTTGTTTAACAATGATCAGTTGCTAAACCATAAAATCTAAAAGACATAATAATATTAAGTAGGTATTTTATCTAATGATTTCATAATAATATAAAACACAATATCTGATTGAGGTAAAACTCACCCCATTTTAAGTTGGCACTATTATGAAACTGTGGACAATATTGTCCCAAATATAACACCTGGTAACTACAAAACCTGGAAACAAGTAATAAATCGTTGAATATCACAGCTTTTTTAATCTGAACTAAAATTGTTTAAAAGTACTTTAATCAATTTTGTGCAGTGTATTTTTTTTTCTGTAATCTACAATAATTATTTTAAATGTTATGTATGAAATATAATTATGGCATCAATTTGAATATTCAATGCATATAAAAAAGATATTGCGTTTTGCCTTCCTATTATCCTGTTAAATAATATTATGTTATAGTTAATCAGGGTAAGTTCGGACACGGTAAGTCCGGATAATTCAACTCATATTCAACTTATCACTAAATTAGTTAGTGTTTTTTTTCCTGGCGCTATGGTGTATAGCGTAAACTTTAGTAGGTAATACAATAACTTTTTAGTAATGTGGTAATATACAAACACAGTTACCCAGTAACATTTTGTCAAGGCTTTAAGCGAAGATAGGTATTATTTCTGAACTTGACTCCATTACTATCTCATTATCAAGTCGCTGACGTCAACTAGATATGATAAATATTCGGCTTTTACACTCATGTTGAGCTATTAAAGATATGTTATTATCACATAATAAGATACAAATAATTAAGTCCTGTTTACAATGATTACACAAAACATAAATTAAGCATTACTGACAAAATGGTACAACAAGTTTAAAGTAGTATGACGGAATATTATAGTAAATAACGTAAGAGAATATAATTTTTCTATTGAACTTTGCATTTACCTAAATTAAATAGTACAAAATATGTCATTCAACACTTTTCTACAATTTTTTAGTTGCCAAATGTCCGGTTTCGAATGGTGGCACTTCACATGGCTATTTGTATTTGCGTATTTGATGTATTCGCCAAACAACCACCATGTGTAGACGGTATGTTTGACAAAGTATTGGCCTTATTTGCCTATTTGACAAATATGACCAATACCAAATATACACATATTCGCACATAAAAGTTTGGTATTTGACATCCATGTGTGGAAGGCCGTATTTGCTTTTATTTGCTTGTTTGTGTATACGTCAATTTTTTGCCAAATGCAACAAATAGCCGATAGCAAATATCAATAGCCATGTGAAGTGCCACCATAAGGACAGGTGTTTACAATAGTGTTCACATTTTAACATTAGCCAATCAAAGGGGGTAGCGAATAGATAAACCCTTGTCCAAAACACCTCAGAAACCAGCCATAAGTAACTTATGTAAATATTTTTTATCATAACATCCATACTAATATTACAAATGCAAAATTGTGGGAATCGCAGACACAATAGCTTTTCAATTGTTATGCGGCACCCGGGTGCCGCTTGGGAGTTGATGGGTTAATGCCCAAACTGCTTTTTTGCTGAAACTTAGTATGAAGATACTATGAGTCCCGGAAAAGGATATAGGATACATTTTATCCCGGAAAAATTTACGGTTCACGCGTGATAAATGAATTTTGACCCAACATAGTTGTGGGCATCATCTGGTATAAAATAAAATAAACCTCTACAGTCTACGGTCTACAGGATGTTATGGTTAACAATAGGCTTTACTAACTGGTAGTGCTAAGTGTTAGCACATAACCAATACAAACAATTATGTCATACATAATATTTAACTAATCATTTGTATTAACAATATTTTTACATAAATCCAAAATAGTTCAAATTTGCGTTAGCCGCGAACTACTTTTGGACCAACTGATATATTAACAAGATAATATGAAGTGTCCGTATTTAGGTCAACAATTAGTTGATAGCGTTTGATTAGAACCCCACTAGGTGTGGCAATGTGTATATATTTTACACGGGGCGAAGGAAAAGTTTGATAAACTGAAATTGATAAAAGTAAAACTTGTCCATAAAGTTTGGTTACAAAAAGTTCAAAATATAATGTGTGTAATTTATACAGTTTTCATCTTTGTCCGTACAGTTGGGTCACAAAAAGTTCATAATGTTTTTATAGTTTAAATAGTTAATAATGAAGTCGTACTGAAACTGACTTGACTTATTTGGATCTAGAATTATACGGACATAACTTTAGTTTGTAACTTGTTTATCATAATATTCTGTTGTGTATATGTACAAAAAAGAATTAAGTTTACCTAGGCTTAAACTTCTTGTAAAATAGCTTCGATTAAAAAAAAAACTGTTATTATTTTAAAATAATTGATTAAGCCGCCTTTCACATTAATACATCAATCAATGTGTTTTTGAAAGATTCAAGAATCAAGGCATCATTAACTCGAACTTTACCTATTCATTTACGTTTACACATTGAACTCAGTATCAAATGTTTATCAATAATGCAAATTCAGCAAACAAAAAACGTAAAAAACAAGTGTCATATAACGAAGAATCAGTGTCTATGGGTACACAACGTTCAATGATATTTACCTCTAAGGTTCTAAACGTCGACTCTATGTCGTTGACATAAGGTTCCTTTCAGTGGTGAATAACATTGAACATGCAATGTAGATACAAAGGGTGCGGGGAAAAAAGTTGGACGTTCTAACGGGCGCGCGGGGAGGGGAAACGGGTTCCCGGTTGCGCTGTGGTATGATACATCCTGTGGTTTAGCGTAATATATTTTTAACCGACTTATGCCCTGTTTGTGAAGTTTTTTGAGAGGGGTTCTTAGTATCTTTTCACTAGCATTGTTGATTGGTTAATTTTTTGACGCTAGCCAATCAAAAGCAATAGTAAAAAGATAAACTCCGGTTAAAAAAACTCACAAACTGGGCATTAGAGTAGTGTTTTTTTTTAATATACAGTTTGCAGCCTTGGCGCTTGGGAAGATATTTAGATAATTCTCGTTATTTTAAGAATCAGGTACATAATTCCACTGTTGTGAATATCAGCAATACATAATATCACAAAAAAATAAAACATTGATCTCGACTCTCGGTATTTTTAATCGTTATTTTTAACTTTATCTTTACGGAAAAAACCGAGCAGTCAAGTTTCCCAAACTAACGTTGTAGATCACCGATCAAAGCAATTTTGTTTTGCTATTATTAGCTTAATTGGTTAAGAAACACACACACAATCGGAACAGTTATTTCGGTTTATGAACGTGAGCGCGTGGGTCTCATTCAAAGTCGGTCGTTTGTTACGTCGCTGTTGTCAAAACGTAATTTCTATTTCATATCGTAAAATTGTAAAATAGGTTAATGGTTTCCATAAAATTATATTTAAATATAAAAATAAAATGTCGCGAAATTTAAAGAAATTCAATGATGGCTTTTAATATGAACAGTATTATTTTTGCTAGTAGCTGAAGATAGAGTCCGCGCACGGTCGAAAGAAATGGCTTGGAAATGGCCATCATTTACATTCTGATTACTAACTCTATATGTAAATTAGAATCGACTAAAGAAAAAGTGAATGCTACCCTGCACAGTCCAGTGCACACAGCACAGTCAGGAAGTAAAAAATAAGTAAAAGTAGTATTTCGTGTGTGCGAGTCCTGATAATGAGAATAAACCGGCCAAGTGCGAGTTGGACTCGCCCATGAAGGGTTCCGCAGCAGCAATAAGGTTTATTTTTATGAAATTAAAAGGTTTTTGATTTATTTTTATATTTCAGTTGATTTAATGAAATTTAATTTAAGGTTTACCATTTATGACGTATAAAAAAAACTACTTGCTAGATCTCGTTCAAAACTAATTTTCGTTGGTAGTTTTTATAGTAATGTACATCATATATTTTTTTTAGACTTATCATGCCCCTACTTTAGAAGTTAGAGGGGACGACACATTTTTTTTTTTTTTTTTATTAAATAAGGGGGCAAACGAGCAAACGGGTCACCTGATGGTAAGCAACTACCGTCGCCCATGGACACTCGCAACATCAGAAGAGCTGCAGGTGCGTTGCCGGCCTTTTAAGAGGGAATACGCTCTTTTCTTGAAGGTTTGCAGGTCGTATAGGTCCGGAAATACTGCTGGTGACAGTTCGTTCCAGAGTTTTACAGTGCGCGGCAGAAAGTTACGCGAAAAACGCACTGTAGAAGACTGCCACTCATCAAGGTGATGAGGATGGTATATTTTTCGAGTGGGACGATGGCGAAAAGTTGCAGGTGGTATGATTCCGAACAATTCCTCAGAGCACTCCCCGTGATACAACAGATAGAGGATGCAGAGTGAAGCTACATCTCGGCGTAATTCCAAGGGGTCCAAGCTGTTTGAAACACTATGGCAGTCAGCAATTCGAGCGGCCCTTCGTTGGATACGATCCAGAGGGAGCAGTTGGTATTTTGGCGCCCCTGCCCAGAGATGAGAATAATATTCCATATGAGGCCGAACCTGCGCCTTGTAGAGTTGTAGGCGGTTGGTCCGGACTGAAGTACCGTCTCGCTCTGTTAAGGACACCAAGCTTCTTCGAGGCTAATTTGGCCTTACCCTCTAGATGATATCGGAACTGGACTTCGCTCGATATGTTGACGCCAAGTATCTCAATGCTAGGGGAGATGGTTAAAGATGTGCCCTCGAAACGAGGATATACGACCATTTTACCACTTTAGAAGAGTCTCTCGCAAACTATTCAGGTCAAAAAAATTACATTAGAAACACCTCAATATGATTTTTGAAGACCTATTCATAGATACCCCACACGCATAGGTTAGATGAAAAAATTTTTTTTTGTTTCAGTTGTACCTATGGGGACCCCTAAAATTTTTAATATTTTTTCCATTTTTGTATCAAAATCTTATTGCGGTTCACAGACTACATCTACTTACTAAGTTTCAATAGTATAGCTCTTATAGTTTCGGAGAAAAGTGGCTGTGACATACGGACGGACAGACAGACATGACGAATCTATAAGGGTTCCGTTTTTTGCCATTTGGCTACGGAACCCTAATAAAAATGGTGGTATGTCTCAAGACAATACCACCACCATATTTGCAATACAAAATATTACACCACATTTTCATGTTTTGTATGGCAAGAACCGTCTTAGCTCTTAAGATTGTCGTGTTTCAAGTGAGTTGCTAGCCTTAAGCGTTTTAGTCTAAGAGCGAGTGTTCGGCAGACTTACAGTAAAGTAGCAATCTCCATATTATTATTAACGCTAGGTATACTGTTTCATCTGACATCTGCCGTTGATGCAATGGGCATTCAGGCTGCCTTAACATTATGTCGCGGATACTGCGGCAGCCGCGCGGCAGCCGCGCGACTTCCATACTAAACAGAGTCGCGCGGCAGCCGCTATTCCCAACGAGGGCTCCTTTGAGCGTGGCATAAATATTGGGTTTGGTGAGTTTTCTACTTTACTGTAAGTCTGCCGAACACTCGCTCTCGGTCTATATCTTTCCGTCTTTCCGTCCGCCAGCACCCGTGGTACGGCTACAGTAGAAATACGAAAGTATAGACAAACAGCGAAGATAAACTGAAGGTGCCGTTCTGATCTTTACCGCGGCTAGCCGCGATCGACAAAAATTCAATTAAAATGCCACTTTATGACATAGACTATAGTCTACGTCATAAAGTAGGATTTTATTTGAAGTTTTAGTGCAGTTCATTAGGTGCAGGTACATGTTACCGTCGCGACGGTAACATACCCCACGGCACCAACCGGTACACCCCTCCCCCCGGCCCCGCCGTCATTAGATGCGCGGGCGCATTGGCCGCGTGCACGGTTGCACCGTGCAACCGATTGTGATTAGATTTTGGCGTGGAATTGTATGTATGTATGGATATTGTGGCGGAATATAGTTATTGTTCTCATGACATGACAAAGACTACAACATAAAAATAAAGATTAAAATACGTAATAGTTGTAGTGCTATTGTAATTTGTTAGTAATTCTTGGTGTTTGTTATAATATATATATATATATATATATATATATATATATATATACCTGGTGCGGAAGCTTAAATTTTGTTTTTGCAGTCCGAAATCACTTCATAGCAGTAAGCACAAGTTACAATGTAATGACTGCTGTATTCCACGCTTGTTGGACACGACTTGTAATGCGTCTTGAGTCTTGACACACTGAAAAACACCGACAAATTGCCCTTGTTATTTTTTTTTTACTTTTATCGCTGGTTTAACGTTTAAGTAGCTTGTAGTGTGACTCACCTTTGGAAGAATGTGTAGAAAGAATAGTCTGGTCCACAAGTGCCATTTTCCTCAAAACCTGATCTCCTGCACCGAAAATTATGATTTTGGGCTCATTCGATTCGGAATACCATCTAGAACAGCGGTCGGCAACACGCGGCCCGCGAACGTTTTACTTGCGGCCCGTGAATGTTTTGTGAATAAGTTATTAGTATCAAAAACAATGTTTTCTAAAATTTCCAGTAGTTTTCGCAACTTAAAAAAGTTGATGTTTGTGTCATTTTGTAATAAAAACTTTGTTTTTCTGAATCCTCGTATCTATACTAATATTATAAAGCGGAAGAGTTTGTTAGTTTGTTTGTTTGTTTGTTTGAACGCGCTAATCTCAGGAACTACTGGTCCGATTTGAAAAATTCTTTCAGTGTTAGATAGCCCATTTATCGAGGAAGGCTATATGCTATATTTTATCACACTAAGACTAATAAGAGCGAAAAAATAGAAGAAAATGTGGAAAAAACGGGAGAAATTATTTGAAAGGGCTTATTTCACGAACTACTAGAGCAATTTTTCTGATATTTGGGTCAGATAAGAAGTAGACCACGTGAAGGATCATAGGCTATTTTTTGTAGACTGATTTGTCTGTGAAATATCTAATTTACGCGGGCGAAGCCGCGCGGAACGTCTAGTAAGTTATAATACTCTCTCTTACAAATTTTGACAGCTCACTTTTTACTAGTGCCATCCATCAGAGGGGGTGAAACTTTTTTTTTTTATTATTGTCGTCTAGAAAAGCCCTCTAAAGTCTAGAAATGCGTAGGAATATTGGGCTTCTATGGTTAATACGAGTATAAGGCCTGCGGCCCGCCTTTAGTTTGTTTTGCCACCTTGTGGCCCTTGCCTGCCAAAAGGTCCGCGGTGCCGACCGCTGATCTAGAACATTCTATCAAAATTCCAAGAGGGGCTGAAAAAAATACAAAAGTTATCTATCTATATAATAATATCGTAGAGGTAAAATTTTTGTACATTGAAAATAAACTTGAAAAAACAAGTCAGGGGCATTTTAGAAGTGTAATAGAACACATCTCAACTGTTTTTGAAATTTTTGTTTCTCTGTCTGTTTGTCTGTTTGTCTGTTTGTACAGGCTAATCTCTGAATCCGCTGGAGCGATTTCAATGAAATTTGGCATGGTGATACCTTACATCCCTGGTCAACATCTTAGATACTTTTTTAACCGACTTCCAAGAAAGGAGGAGTAAATGTTTACTTTTCTGTTTGTGGTCCGATTGTCAAAATTCTTTTTTAGGGTTCCGTAGCCAAATGGCACTGAATCAAAATAATTTTTTCATCTCACCTATGCGTGTGGGATATCTATGGATAGGTCTTCAAAAATCATATTGAGGTTTCTTATATCATTTTTTCTAACCTAAATAGTTTGCGAGAGAGACTCTTCCAAAGTGCTAAAATGTGTGTCCCCCCCCCTCTAACTTCTAAAGTAGGGGAATGATAAGTCTAAAAAAAATATATGATGTACTTTACTATAAAAACTACCAACGAAAATTGGTTTGAACGAAATCTAGCAAGTAGTTTTTTTATACGTCGTAAATGGTAAACCTTAAATTTACTTTCATTAAATCAACTGAAATATAAAAATAAATCAAAAACCTTTTAATTTCATAAAAATAAACCTTATTGCTGCTGCGGAACCCTTCATGGGCGAGTCCAACTCGCACTTGGCCGGTTTTTTTTGTTGTATAGATTGTAAACCCGAATTTGATACCATGTTTAGAAAAACGGTAATTTTCACTTCTTTTAAGTAAAATTAACATAATATGCTATCAAAAAGTAAGATTCAAACCAAGTCCATATCCTAGGGTATAGATAGGGCTTCGGAAGGTTCCGTTGCTGAACGGAACTCCTGACCCCTTATATTTTTTTTTTAAATACTGGAAGCACATGCCATATCACCACCATCATTACACCATCCATAACCACATTATGATGCTTTTTTTTGTAAGTATTCTTTTGCATTGAAAGTATCAGAATCGAAATTGATAATTATTTCGCCGTTTTTGTTCCAATTTGTAGATTTCTTACTTTAACCCGTCGATCGTGGAAAAACGAGACATAAAATAGCAGATGTTCAATTTGTAATTTGTTTTGTCATTTATTACTGTGTGTGTAAATAAATAAAGCTCGATTGTCGCTTATAGAGGTATAGATAAGTAGCAGTCTCACTCACGGAGGTCCATGAGGGAAAAACGACTCTCTCTAATAGAGGTTTCTGTTTCTCGATAATAGAGGTTTTGGGAGCTTAAAATGACGGATCCTGGCTATTACTCTCACTTATAGAGTTTTCTCACTTATCCACTTCTCTCTTACCCAGGTTTGACTGTACTTATTTTTCGTTCGTAGAAGCTGATAGCTCCTTCGAAAATTATGTTACTGCCACTTAGAAGATTTCCCAAAGTTATTTTTACGTTCGGTTTTGGAGTGTTGGCCGGTTTTCGTTAAATGGAGGTACCGTCATAATATAATATAATGTACAACTCATATAATAATTTCTTGTTTATTCTAAAGTTTCAATACAAATTCTAAGTAGGAAGTATCTATAGCAGGGATCCAGTGCATTGGCCCGTGCGTTTGGCTCAGTGCCAGCCTGCTGGTGCTGGAATACAGACTACAGAGTTCACATTTATTTTACCCCTGACATGATCTCTATGACACTGACACAAGGTTCATTTTAGACGATAGGAGTGTACTTATAGTCCTAACTCCTAACTATAGTTTGGGAGCTGTTGACGCTTGTTATATTGTGAAGATCAATTCGTATGTAATGGCTCGTGCTGGACCGATTACTGTGGACACATTAGTCCACAGCAAAATTATTTACAAGCCCATAATACACTAACATTGAATGATATTATTGTGTACACAGACGTCAAAAAACTAATCTTTTCACGGACACTTTTCATATTATTATTATTATAGACACTTAGGACCGGTTTTTTTGCTAATAGGGAATATTACGCAAAGGTGGGAGCAGAGGGCGCTACTAGCACATACAGTAAATAATCCGACCGAAATCCGACATGTTGCACACGTCATATCAGAATATTGACTGAAACCATAGACTAATGATAGTATTTTATTAATCTATGCTGAAACGTCAAACGTCGCACAAAACTTTTTGATTAAGGGTCCCACACATTAACAGTCCGCCTGCTGCTGCAGGCTTTGGTCGGCAGGCTGCCTGACAGGCATTGACCGTCGATACAAAATCTACAAATACGTCAGGGAAACTGTGAGTCTGTGACCTTTTCCGATTAACTGCCAGGCGGCGCGGCGCACAGTGGAAAATTTGGGTCCTTATCGGATCAAAAATCTGTAACTTCAAGGTTTTTCATCGTATTGAATTGAGATTTGGCACATGTATACAGTGATATACAAAGATTTTAAAAATAATCAATTTTTGTATTTTTTTTCATTGTATACATATTTATTTTAGGTTAAAAAAAAAGAAAAGATAAAAAAGTAATACGAGTAGTTTATTTTTTATAAATAAGTAGTAATATGAGTAAAATTATACTTATCACACAAGCATAATAAAATACATAAAATTATAAAATCGTATAGTACCTATCTATGCCTCACACCAAACTAATTTATCTTAGATTAGACAAATCTTATAATATTATTGGTTTTATTCTAGGTTTTAGTTACTTATAATGTTATATCTAATTGTTATTATCCTCGCTATTTCTAACTAAAATTACTTCCGGTGTAAATGTAGGATCACCTTCAGGTACCACCTTCAAAAGACTTAGTGCCTCTTCATCAAGATCCTTCACATTTCTCACATAAGGTTTTCTTAAACTTGAAACGTATGGATCTGAAGTATATAGAAGCGTTTTAAATACGTCTTCATTTGTAGCTATACGGGAACATTTTCTGGCATGGTGCAGGCGCATATTTCTGTAGTCTTTATTGCGCGACTCTTGTGCATCTTCCGACAGTTGCCCAATAGGAAGAACAGAAAAATGTTTGATCACGCTTTCTCCGTGTATAAGTAATTTGTGCACGGAGGATGGCATGTAGTACCAATCATAGTTACTAACATAAATTCGCGCAGTTTCTAAGGCATAAACTCCAAATTTTTCGGGATCGATCATCATTCCAGAAGAGAGAGCTTGTAAAATAATATACAAGCGTTTAATCAATGTTTCATCAACACCTGTTATGTTCGCCGAGCAAGTGTAATTGTAAAAGAACCTTCGTGCTGTATTTCCATCACTTGAGTTTCCACTTAATTGACGAGGTTTGTCGATAATTAATCCTAGCTCTTCCCTGAAACGTTTTTGAACAAATTCCTTCTTTTCTTTCTTCAATTTCTTTTTTTCTTCTGTTGTAGCAGACCAAGTCTTAAAGTCAAGATTGTAGCAAATGTGTAATACCATTTCCATGCAGCGAATCCAGGCATGCAATGTGGATAATCCATATTGGTAAGCACTTTCATTTTCAGGTCTAGCAGTCACTTTTAATAGGTCATTCATAAGTCGAGGAGTAGCCCCACATATCGTGCACGTAGAACCCGATGGAGTTTCTGTTAGGACCTGAGCCACCTTACCATCAATCATTGTTAGAAAAAGTTCGTGCTTCACATTTACTGCAACACCATCTTTGTTTATTAATGACGGGCGTAAAGATTCAATTTGTCTGGTAATTTCGTCTACAACTGCCTTAGTTTTTTCAGGAGTTTCTTTACAAAATTCAATAGAAATGGGTCTACAATAACGAACAGATGAAGGTACTGGATTTTGCCAAATAATGGCTTGTGAGAGGTCATCAATTAATCTAATGGGAACTAATGAAGTGACGAACAGATTGGCATCTGAAATAGTTTCCGATTCTTCTGGCAGTTTCTGCTTGTATTGACTTTGGCCAGATGAACCATCACATCCCCATTTACAGTAAAGGATTAAATTTCTGTGTTGTTCTAGGAAAACTGGATTAATTTTTAAAATTCTGGCAACTGTGTGGTCCAGTAAGTCTTGTATATTAATCACTTTAGCATAAGTATTTGTGATTTCGATTGTAGAAGATGGTGGATAGCAAGTTTGTTTTATTTCTTGTATTTTGTAATATGGGGGAAACATTGTACACTTTCTTTCGTTGGTTAAATTTCTTAGGTACATATATTGTGCTTTAGTTAGATCCAAATCAATAAAAGCACTCAATGCTTCTGTATCAGATAAAATCTTCATTTGGTTTGACTCTTTCCACATAGTCGAGAAAACTTTTTTCTTTTCGCTCTCAGAGTTTCTTAGCTCTTCAACAAGATGAGCCTCTGCATACTCACCTAAGGCCCGCAGTCCTTGCAAAAATGCGTTACAAATGTGCTCAAACCCATATTCTTCTAGTAAAAGAGTGTTTTTCCTTTTCTTTGTTGATTCTGAGGAGTCTCCATAAGCAATGCACGGTCTTCCTCGTTTACCAGAAGTTGATGGCAGTGAATGTGCTTCAGACTCCGGAAACTGTACTGAATATCCTGACTCCAGCCAGCTTGTATTATTTCGAATAAATTCGTCCTTTTTCCGTGATGCTTGAGCCCAGCGCTTATTGAAAGAAGGCAGAATATTTCTTTGAATGTCACCAATTACAAAACACAAGATGTTTTCAGAAACATTTAATGTTTGCTGTAGAACTATGGACAACGATTCCAAGGTTCTGCCACGCTCGATATAGGGAATGATGAAATCGCCCTTAGTACAGTTGAAAGTTGACATTTTAATGGAAATAACCAATTTAAATAAGTGTCACTCAATATGAAATACACGCTGAAGTGTGCAATTTGAAGATATTTGCTTCCCCTTATATACTAGTTTTTTAGATATGAAATACGTACTAATATGAATGTTATGCATATTTACTCATGCACGACGAGTGCAAAATAGATGATAAGCTATTGCTATCAAAATATTGTGGTTAATATAGTTTTTGTAAACTATGTCAGCAGTAACCGCAAAAGATACCGAATTATCTACTCCGACCGCTATCACATTTTTTCCCATAACTTCCAGGACCGCAAACTTCCGCAGCTGATTTTTTTAATTTTTCATTTATAAATAGTTAGGCTATTAAATAACACATAAAGTTGCGCGTCGCGAGCCGTCGGTAAATGTGAAAACCTTCGACGAAAAAAAAAGAAAAGTGAAAAATAGGGTATGTCAATTTTTAAGTACTTACTCAAAAATAAAAAGCATATTAAAAAAAGTTAATAGCTCATTATTAAGAACATAAAATATCCTTTTTAAAAATGTATAAAACCGCATGCATGTGCTAAATACTTTTTTCACAATATTCATTTGAATTACGTGTATGCAAACATTTGAATGAGCCATCCGCTACTTCAACTTACTTCAACCTATGAAAAAAAAATATTTATGCAGTTTTAGAACAAAAAAATGTCTGATTAAGATTATTTGGTTATTAGAGTATCGAATGCAATAAATATTTCATTCAAATTGTGATATTTTTAAAATCCATTTATGATATGCTCTAGTTCTACCATTTTCCATAGTGCGGCGGCCTGCCGGCGAACTATTAATGTGTGCTGACTGCTGCACCTAGCATGGAAACATTGCAGTGATATTAAATTAATATGATTTAATATCACTGCAAATTGCTTTTTCAAATGATGAATCTGCGGGTATAAACAACTTTAGCAAATTGTTCATCTGTCACCTCAGTCCACCCATGACCACGCCCTCTAGAAAGTACTGGAATATGAAAAATGTGTCTCGCGAAAAAATTCGTGTCTAAAAATCTTTTTCTAGATGATGCTGAAAGAATAAAGGATCATCCTCGGCGTTTATGCCCATTCATGAGACACAGCTCGGGGCTGGTATACAACTCGACTTCACTCGAATCGTGCTAAATTCGAGTTTGACTTGAATTGCTTAGGCTGCCTTCGTTTTAGTATAGAAGTCGCGCGGCTGCCGCACTACTCGCGATTAGACCGCAACGTGACGCGTAGATGCATTTGACAGATTTGCAAGACGTCTGACGCAATTGAGATCTGTCAAATCAGTACAAATTCAAAAATGCATCTACGCCTCGCGTTGCGGTCTGAATTGACCCTTAAGGTGACGCCGCTTTAAAGTAAAAAACCGTGTTGGATATGTTGTAGATTGCTTTAGTCATTGCTGAGAAAAATCGATATCGCTACAGCCAAATTATCAATGCGTCGCCTTGATGTGAAGGCAGTCTCGAGTTTGGCACCTAAATGAAAAAGCGAGCGAGTTCGTTCTTTTGTAACTAATCTTATATTATGTTTCTTCCTGTTTGCTCGAGTTACGGTACTTCAAATTCAATCCGAGCTACCTGTATTTAGGGAATGCAATCTCGCGAGATTGGGGCTTAAACGAGATCCCGCGAGTTTATGAATAACAATTCTGCGAGATCTCGCCAAATTCGAGATCTCGCGAGATTAGCAGTTTTTTTTGCAAATAATCACAATATTTTAATAAATTAGGAAAAAATAATAAATATTATAAGTATTATAAGATAAACATTTATTTTCACGAATTTTTTCAATAAACTTAATGCATCAAACATATTATATGTCTATAATTTTTTAATAAACTTTGTAGTAAACTTTGACATACGTATATATCAAATAACAAATGAAAGAAACAACCAGTCTTCTCTTCTAATATCAAACAAAAATCTTTTAGTAATAAAACAGTACTTAATTCTTTTATAACAAACAAAACAACGAGAAGTCAAAAAAAATGACTTATTATCTAAGTTGAGTTGACTATTAAACTGAGATATTATTTGACCTGACAAACGCTGAAAGTGTACTGACTTAAGCCCGGCCCACAATGATAACGTCAGGAGTCAGGACCTAGTTGAAAAATGAAAATAACAGTGCACAGTTGCTTAGGCCAGCTCCTCTTTGTTTTTACTCCGTGATCGCAACTCCGTCCGTGTCAGTCCGCGCTTCGAATAAGAAGTTTTTATGCTCAAGTGCAATCTCGTCAAACTCGCGAGATCTCGCGAGAACGAGATTGCATTCTCTACCTGTATTTTCACCCAACTCTCAAGTTTACTCGAGTCGCGTTTTCTGAGAGGGCACATCTTTAGTGTCTTGACCATCGATACAATGGAACAGTAACTTAGTCATTAAAATGGTTCCACAAAATGGACACCAAGGCAAACTTTTTCTTGTCACTTGTCAATTGTCATACTCGGGTTGGCCTTACAATTTTCGTTGCCCCATTTACGTTTGTATGTCAGTAACTATAGCCATATTTGAGCGGTCAAATCTCACCTTTATCGTTCTATAATCTATAGGATTGTATTTCGATGATCTTGATTCTTGAATCTTGACCAATATGTATTCTGTGTCTTGACTTTTGATCCAGGCCTAAGGCAATTAATGCGATTATACACGCCATGTGTTTGAGGCTGTTTTGGTGCGGGACTAATTAATTTTCAATTTATGGGTACCAGCATAGTTTTGTTGCCCGAGCGTAGATCCGCGTGAAATTCTAAAATCTAAAGGAAAGAGTGAAAGAGACGAAGGTATTGAGAAACCTCCTCCTTTTTGGAACTCGGTTAAAACCAGCGAGACCCAGAATTTCATATTGACAGTTTATATGAACTTTTCTGCCTCGATTTCAGCGTTTGGCTTACTCGTTTTGTTTTTCGATTTTCACCAATTTTATATCCCTAGTCTCTACAAATAATAATATTATGTGCATAAGCCTCTACCAATTAATATCATTTAGAATTGGCTATTAACATCAACGTAAATAACATAAAACGTATTGTTTAAAATGCCACGATGGATTGTCGTCAAACAGTCAACAAATATTATTTCTTAGCCTTAGGGGTATTAAAAAAAGAAAATTCGCAGCTGCCCCCGCACCTGTCATGTCACCTTTGACATTCCGTGCAGCTGATGACCGGTTATGAACTCTGATGCATTGTAATAAGACATAAATTATGGTATTGTTGTTTGTTAAAGGTTATTTACAGGGTTGTCTCTTGTCACATCTAAAAAAATCGGCCAAGTGCGAGCGAGACTCGCGCACGAAGGGTTCCGTACCGTTATAGAGCGAAAGTAGGAAAAAAATGTGTTTTTTGTATGGCAGGCGGCAGCCCCCCTTAATTATTTATTTTATTTTAATTTTATTATTAAATATTAAAGTACACAATATATAATTAAGGATTTAACGGTCTGAATCGAACAAAGAAAGAACCTGCATTGAAATTAAAGAATCAAGGAAATATTTTTATATAGGGTGCCCTGTCACAATTTGCGCTGTCCCTAAAAGGTTTTAAGCAGGTAATTGCAAGTCTGACAACCCTAGGTATTTTGTTTTAGCGCGTGCCAATTATTTACCGTACATTACTTGCAATTAGCGTATCATAGCGCGGGGTATATAACCTTTCCTGTAATTAATTAAACTTGTGGTGTAATAATAAGTTGATTCTTATTGAGAGTTGTATTTTTTAGTACTTAGAAGTGGATTTTCATACCTTCTTCTATGGCTCTATGCTTAGATTACTAACCTTCACATTAGTGAAGGTTTTTTGTTCGTTATCTTTCCACGATTAAACTGTTGTACCAATTGTAATGGTGTGTACTGTGGCGGTACCCACAATTCGCCTAACATTCCTGCATCGCGCTATCGAAGTTTTCTGAGCACGTCAGTATATATACGACAGCTGAAATCGTGGGCTCCGGCCTGGCCGAGCATAACACCTCGCTCGGTCGGAAGATCTTCCTTTGTGGCCACCACGCATTATTCCCACATTGGTGACCCTCGACAGAGCACGCCTCCTTCATCATCATCACTCCCCGCCCCTCCGCACCACGCCAGCCAGCATCGCCTCATCGGGTACCTCGTCCACTAGCCGTAATGTACCGCGGCCTGGGCGACTCCGCATCGGCATCATCGGGCTTTCTCACTACACCGACCAGTCAGCAAGCAGAGCACATCTCTCCTGGTCAGCACGTAGCATCGGCCCCGCACGGCAGCTATCCGACTCACTGGATCCCGTGCAGCAGCTTCACAGTTCCGACTCACTGGGACTTCACTGCAACAGTTCACTGGAACTCTCTGGCACTGGCGACTCAAGCGACGAGACTTCAAGGTTCGACCTCCGGTCTTCGGGGGGAGTGATGTGGCGGTACCCACAATTCGCCTAACATTCCTGCATCGCGCTATCGAAGTTTTCTGAGCACGTCAGTATATATAAGACAGCTGAAATGAATATCACGTGGGCTCCGGCCAGGCCGAGCATAACACCTCGCTCGGTCGGAAGATCTTCCTTTGTGGCCACCACGCATTATTCCCACAGTACTTTGAATCCCGGGAAAGGACAAAGGATATTTTTTGTAGAAATTAGAAGCCCTCTTATGCCTCAAAAGGTGATGTAATTTGTAAACTTCAAAGGAACTCTCATAAAAGTTTAGTTCAGTAGACCTACCAACTGAATTAAAATCATAAACTAGGTAAATAAGCATGGACTTTAAGACATTGGTAGTAAGAAGTGAAATTTACTGTTCAAAAGTGACACAATAGATTCCCAAATTAACGACTCAAAATTCGTGACGGGCTCTCGTTGACAAAGTACATCAAAGTAAAGCTACGATAATGATCTAAGTCGAATAACAAAACTCACCTTCGTGAGCGAGCTCGACGGGAAATTTCGTCAGAAGTTTGGAAACTCGCGTCGGGAACTGTCAAGTCAGCTTTACAAATGACCGCGAGCGACGAGCGCGAAGGAGCGATATTAAACACTCAAAGTGGGCAGGTACAAGCCGTTTGCACCCCTACAACTGAGGAATACGGGTGATATTCCCCCGACGGAGGGCCCGGTAAAAAGTGACACCATTAGTTAAATACGTACTCCCCCTGTTTCTATGGCATTGTTCTTCTAAGGCTTTTTAATAATAATAATAATAATAATAATATCTATGGACGCTTCACACGACGTCAGTCTGGTCCCGTGCTAAGTACCTGAAGGACTTGTGTTACAGGTACCAGACAACGGAAATATATTTAATACTTTTATACTATACATATATTTAAGATTTTTATTATATCATACACATATTTAATACACATCCAGACCCAGGAACATTGAAAACTTTTTGTTCCGTCGGCGGGATTCGAACCCGCGACCCCCGGCTTGAGCTGCCACACACTCAACCAATTGAGCCACAGAGGTCGTCGAGTTACGGTTTTTATTATATCATGTTATTGTTTGATTGGTTCGGAAGATTATGTTGTCTAGATTTAAGGGATATGTAGTAGCAGGTGAATGTCGTGTAGAATTCCGTAGAGTAAGTATAAATCTTAATGAGAACAACAGACAGATGCTAATATTACACTTGTCTTGAGACATTTCCCTAAGTTAAGGACTGATAGGGAAAATAATTGAGAATTGTATAAATTTGAGGGTAGAAAATTATATTTCCAATGGTAAGTTAGTGGTTATAATTAAATTTTATATTCAATCGGGCCACGTCTCCTCTATGAAAACATCTCCCCCACAACATGTTTGATTGATCTACTGACAAATAAGTAAACGATGAGCGCGAACAAAAACTCCCTCGGATTGCGCCCCAGAAGCAGTAGAAGTGCAGTGGGATTATGCAATCTGGTGAGGGTGCCCCCGGCGGCGGATCGTGTTGCCAGGATTAATTGGTGTTTGCCCCGACCGCGGGCAGAGAGCAGATCTCGCGAAATTACCAACGCTCCTATAATGTCAAATGAATAGTGGCCGAAACGTGCCGAGGTGCAATTTGCGGTGGAAAGGGATGAGAATCCACCACCATGCGGGGTTTTGAATACTACAATGTATGGAACCAGCACGCACCGAAGACAATAAGCATTTTTAACCGTGCTACTAGAGCTCCACTTACGCGAGATTAAAGTCTTTTGTGCAGAGCAGATTCACTTACAAAGTTTTCTGATTTCTCCGCTATGAGCTACCTTTATTGTGTTTTTGAATGATTACAAAACGATTCCTGAAAAATGTGACTCGGGTTTTATTCCCTTTTTTGAATTATTTAGAACGGTAGCTGTTTTGAAAGACAGCACACGCAAGATTGTATCTACAATGTCGTTGAGGCGCCGCGCCCGGGTCTAATATTTCATCACCGTCGAATTTAAAACAGATACGTAGACGGCTAGTCGAAGGCATTGTAGACATCCGGCTCGTCGGAGGGCCCGCATTCTAGACGAGCGGGCCGCAGGAATGCGATCGGACAATACGACGACGTCTCCTGATGGATGGGGCCCAATATATCCCCGCCTCCGGCCCTACGTGCCTTCACGTTAAGCGATCCATAATGATTCCCCACACGAGAATTAACGGATGACTAATTGGACGTATTTGTCAGGAGCCGTGACTAAGTTACGCGACTTTTGTTACGAGCTTGGCTCTGCATTCTGCTATTCTAACATCAGCTTCTACAGGGTATAACAGGGTGTGTATTTGTGAAAGTAGTAATGCTAAAAGAGCATTTTTTTATGAGCAAGCGCCCCAGCGTCTTGAATTTTCCCAAACAAAAGTTAAAAAAAACTTACTCTTTCAGCGTTGCTACTTTCACAGCTAACTCTATATAGAGGACCCATGTCCCATACACACCCTAAAGTATTATCACTTAGTTTTGTTACACCTAACACCTTGCATGACTACCCTGTACTGTACAAGGTTTCAACGAAGGCTCTGATTATAAAACTATTTTATTAACTGATTGTTCGAAACTCCAAAACACTATTTTGTTGTTTGAATCTAGACTGTATCGAAGCTGTCTTGATGTTGGGTTCAATTAACAGCTAAGTGAAAAATATTTTACAGAATTTCTTTAGCTTCTTTACTACCAATTTCAATTTCTTCTACGATACAATCTGTTAGCTGATAAACTAATTTGGCAAACGTTCAGCAATATCTCATCTTTTACTTCCATTTAGCTTACTAACATAATATACAGCTTCGAATCGGAATAATCAATGTGAATAGCATGTGCGTTCCCGTCAGTCCTTTGAGGGAATCCGACATTTTTCTGGCTTTTGGAAATTCCTTATTCAAATTGTCGTGTCCACCTACAACAGGCACTATTGTTGGAATAGATCTAAATTTCTCGACTGACTGAACGGATTTGTTAAGTTTTAAAACATATACCTAATATAAGTATCATAAAAGATCAACCTTTTTAAGCTATTTGTGATCATTATTGTCATTTCCTTTGTGTTTTTGAGGCGTCCTTTGGAACTAACTCCCAATTCTCCTATTGTAGCTCAGACTTTCAAATTATGTACTACAATCGTGTCTATCTTTCGAAATGACTTAAAACCGTTAACAGATTTTTGAAGTTTTGATCATTGAATAATCATGTCCATGACGCAATTTTTGTTTGTTACATCTTCTAGTTTTATTAAATCGCGAGTCGGTATAGTGTAGTTACGTACCTATCTTGAAACAGCAATGTAGCCGAAAACTGTACAATATGTGATGTCAAACCGTTTGAAACCATATCTAAACTTATTTAGCAGACTGCAGAATCATCTAGAGTCGCACTTTCAACTTTGTCTATATTGCACCTGTGGGTCCTGATTCTCCTGAATTGAATATCCGAGACGCAGATGCAACAATGCAGCTACAGTGTGTTCAGTCCCGGACAATGATTCCCCGCGGGCCGCGGGACGGTGGAATTCGGCAGATAATCCCCCGTTTCCTCCCAGACTGCCGCGGCCGTGACGCGAGGCGGTTAGTATAATACTTGTTGTAGTCTGTAGACCCCACGATAGAACGACCTTTAAGAATTTTATATTCAGCTATACGTTTCGAGCGGTTTCGCCCGCGTAAATAGAAACAATTGTCGGATCCGTACATTTTTCCGCATATATCTTATCTTCTATACTCGTAGTATATTTGTGCCAAATTACTTAAAAATAAGTCCAGTAAGTTGAGATTACCGAATTCAAACAAACAGCTTCATTTATAATATACTAGACGTTCCGCGCGGCTTCGCCCGCGTAAATTAGATTAGATATTTCACAGACAAATCAGTCTACAAAAAATAGCCTATGATCCTTCACGTGGTCTACTTCTTATCTGACCCAAATAACAAAAAAATTGCTCGAGTAGTTCGTGTGATAAGCCCTTTCAAATAATTTCTCCCGTTTTTTTCCACATTTTCTTCTATTTCTTCGCTCCTATTAGTCTTAGCGTGATAAAATATAGCCTATAGCCTTCCTTGATAAATGGGCTATCTAACACTGAAAGAATTTTTCAAATCGGACCAGTAGTTCCTGAGATTAGCGCGTTCAAACAAACAAACAAACAAACTAACAAACTCTTCCGCTTTATAATATTAGTATAGATGATTGTTATTTTTGTAGTTTTAGATTATTGAAATTATTTTTTGTATACTTAATGTATTACATTATACATTATTAGTTATTACACTTTCCACCTTCATAACTGTTAGCACATCTAAAAACTATCGTATAAACTATAAATAATAGACTTTGTAGCAATAACTCAACGCACGTGCCTCCATTGTTTGTCTTACGTATTTTGCACAAGTTATACAAAATATGGTTGTACAAATACGCGTAATCTTGTCACTTTTTACAACTATTAGAACAAATTCCAAGATCGCATGAAATTTTCCACGCACAACTTGTTCGATTTTACGATTGTTTCCGTGAATATTGTTTTTCCAAAACAGGAAGCCAAAGAAAAAAGCTATTTGATACATATTTTTCAATAAAATTAATAATTATACGTATTAACGCATATCTATTAGTTGAATAAGCAAAAAAACATAGTGTCCTTTTCCCACCTGCCTTTTATGAATTTTATTTTATTAGCAATATCTGCCTACTAATGGGTGTGTCGTGGTGTAATTAAATAAATAACTATACGCTATTGTTTATAAATTCAATTAAATTTTAAATAAAATTGTAAATAGGGGCAAACCATCATTGCTAACATAGCTAAAATAATTTTAGTACTGGGCACCCGTTTACAGTGTCAACATTTTATATATTATCATGTATAATAATATTATTTTTTTAGTTTGCCTGAAATAAAGATTATTGATTTAAACTTTTGCTTAAAAATATTCCAATTATGTACCTGGCCTCGTTACTAATTTACAACTGCCACATTTGTAAAAAGTGCTACATGATTTAATTTTTTTGTACACCGAAGACCGGATTTGGGGTGTACAAAAAAAACCAACATTAAAATAATTATTCGTACAATGAGAACGATTAAAAAACTTGGCGCGTGCCCAACACCCTCATCAATATTTCATGGCCGGTGTACTGGCCACTCGGACAAAACTGAGTGACCGATCCACCAAAACGGGATTGTTAAACGATATACCTGTTTTTTTTTTAATTTATTTTAAATATTCCACCCCCCCAACGGAGTCAGGGCTCGTTTTATTACCCGACTACGGCGAAACAAAAAGGAGGGTACTATGTGAAATCAAACATCTACATTAGCGGTCCCCCGACACACCTTGACAACAGTTATGGACTAAAATATTACTTTACACTTAGGAATTATTTAAACTTAAAGTCAGTAAATATTTCATTACTTTTTAAAGTTGTTTGGCGGGGTTTTTTTTTAATTTCTTAATTTAATTTTATTTCATGCTTTTTAAACTTGTGTTGGTTATAGTGCAGACTGCAGAATAATTCCTATCAACAGGATCATATCCCAATGAATACCATATTGTATGAATGGCCTCTTCGATGAGGCCGTTAATTTATGAGCCCAAACATGAAACCTCCACTTTGGGTTCATACGAAGCTCGGCTCCTATAGAAACCAGGTGATGCTGCAAGCAGCAGCATGCGAATGTTTACTGTTTATCTACGTCTTACTAGTTGTAGCAATTAAAATGAGCCCAAACACGAAACCTCTGCTCTAAGTTGGTGAGGAGTTGGGTATCCTATTGATTACCAGGTGATGCTGCAGCACCAGGGTCAACTTTCCATTAATATGTATATGTATACTGTATATTCACAAATGTCACGAACTAGAATGAAATATTAAACCCATCAAACGACTGTAAGTTGCTAACGGCATTTCATGAACCAGATTTAAACCCAGAATTTCCAGCACTCAGCAGGTTATTGATGATTAATTATAGCTAAGAACACTCTCGATCATGTCAGCTTTCAAACAAAAAAACTAGATCAAAATCGGTCCACCCGTTTGGATGCTACGATGCCACAGACAGACATACAGACAGACACGTCAAACTTATAACACCCCTCTTTTTTATCGGGGGTTAAAAAGTACGAAACAAGAAAATAGTAATGGAAGTTTAAAGGATAGCCGTGGTCGTATGCCACCTACTGTAGCAAAACAGATAATAATAAAGGGCATACGACCACGGCTATCCTTTAATAAATTTAACGGAACAAGAAAATAGTAATGGAAGTTTAATTTTTTTAAATTAAACTTCCATTACTATTTTCTTGTTCCGTTAAATTTATTAAAGGATAGCCGTGGTCGTATGCCACCTACTGTAGCAAAACAGATAATAATAAAGGGCATACGACCACGGCTATCCTTTAATAAATTTAACGGAACAAGAAAATAGTAATGGAAGTTTAATTTAAAAAAATTAAACTTCCATTACTATTTTCTTGTTTCGCACTTTTTAGAGCGTGTTTTAGTAGTCGGGTTTTAGTTTTTTAAACATTATTTTTTTCTGATAAATTGAAATGAAAAGGGACTCCAAGTCCAATATATATAATTTGACGCTACAATAGCCTTATTTAGCGCTATCTATGCCGGCATGATGAGACCATAATATTTTCTTTTGAAACTCTTATGCTTATACCTGTTATGGCTATGTTTATTGTTTGTGATCATTGTTACCGCCTATCGGAGGCAAGAATTTTGGGTACGGGAATACGTGAAAAAAATTAAGAAATTTAGTACTGTTAGCGGTATATGTATAATGTATATCTGTGCTAGATATCATTACCATGTCTGTGCATAACGCACGGTTCCTGCGTGAATATGTGCGATACGAAGTCGTATTTTCACGTTCACAATAGAATTTGCAGGTGAATTAGTAGTCTGCGAAGTACATGACATTAACGCTGTCGGCGTCGTCGTGGGACCGACCCGCAACATTCACTCAACATCTACTCATTTAGATGCGCCCGATAATCCTGTAGCGCTGCGCCGCAATAAATCGACAAACGGAAACCGATATTTCATCACCGATACACATCGAGTAATCGATTCCAAATTTAATTATCTGTAGCGGTGAGTGAAGACGATTATTGGCCGAAGCCGGAGCCGAAAGGTTCACATTTTATAGATTCTAGAAGACTATATTTCAGATTTTAAAGATTGTAAACTAAGCCACTCTGACATTGGAAACTCAGTAAGGCCGCCATAATTAAAATAGAGGAAGAAGACTTATTTTTAAGATGGGCTGAATTTTGAAAACAAAACCTAATAACTAATTAAATTATTAAAATTTTCAAAATAAATACATTTCATAAATCGGGTAACAATTCATTTAGGCCCGTTACACCCTGCGACCTTTAACAGCGATGCAGTCGCGCGTTTTTGAAACGCGCGATAGCATCGCGACACCAGCAATTTTTGCATCGATGCTGTCGCGCGTTAGTATCGATACAGTTGCGCGTTAGCATCGATCGCGTCACGCCTCGCGCGCCGCCGTGTCGACAACCGTCCGCTTGCGTATTTTTTCTTACTTTTTCATAATGGAGCCGTTTGATACAGAACTTTTTATCTCTGCAATTCTTTTTTAAAAGTAATAATTCAGAGAGCGTTATTAAAACAGTTTCAATCGAACTCATCGCGCTGTGGCAGTCAACGGATGACTGACCAAAATACGTTTCGCGTCGTGGCTCACGTTAGCATCGATATAGTCGCGATGCTAACGCGATACAGCATTGAATTGCATCGATGCTGCATCGATACTGCATCGCTAAAGTTCAATGGCAAGCTTCTGCATCGCGACAGCATCGCGACTGTATCGATGCTTAAAGTAGCGCAAGTGTGTAAAGGTGGACCATTTGCGACGGCATCGATGCTGCATCACGACTGCATCGCTGATAAATGTCGCAGTGTGTAATTTGACATCTGTTTCCTATGAAAAGAACTCTCGGATATCGACTTGATAATGATTCGGCCATTATTTTGGCCGAAGCCGAAAGTTCTCTTGGATACTATTTATCTGCAATCGATCGACATGCGAATCTCGCTAAATTCCAAATTAAATGTGGGGGTTGTGATAGTATCGAGATGTTACGACTTACGACATCTTGTCGGCGATTGCTATTTGCTCCTCCCCGCCCTTAAGAATATACTAGTACAGACTACAGATAAATTCTTGATACTAGTGTCTAGTACAAATAAAAAATGAAATGGCAACAGACAAATGTACATGTCACAAGAAAATCGTATATTTTTTTTACAGTGACAGTAAGTAAATAAATAAACGTTTATTCAAAAATTTGAACATTATACAAAGTAGATAGACACTGATAGACACTGTGTCCAAATTCAAAGATTTTCAAATATACCAGCAAAGGATTGTCTTGATGTTATGTGTATAATAATTATGACGCTTTATGATAATTAATTGTAAAGAAATTATAGGTAGAGACGGATGTTCAGAAATTGAAGCAGTAGTACTTGTACTAATATGTATTCTGTGGCAGTAGGCTAAATGCATAGGAAACAAAATCATATCTGATCTTATAATATTTTGTCATTTAAATAAAGCAGACATGTTTTATGATTGTAAATTTGCTACTATTTTCCAATATTTAATGGATACACTTTATTTATTTGTTAAAATTAAATCACTCTTGTCTGTAAAATTTGAATTATTCTAATAATTATGATTTTGTGATGCGTGTAATACGAATCAGAAAACCATAATTAAATATTAGTCTGGCTTTATTTAAAATTGACACGAATGGTGTCAATGAACTAGAACATTAATTAATGGTAGCTTAACTGTATTTGTTAACTTGGTATGATTTTTATCTTAATTCTGTTTATATCGCTCAAATTATAATGGTGAATTACTTACTATTATCTTCAAAATAAACAGAAACATTTAAAAAAACGAGAAATTTAAGGCTCTATAGACCCAATTTTACATGACTTTGAATCAATAATAAACAAACAAATAGTGACTTTTAAAAGCCAAAAAAAATACACATTGTTGTTTACATAATGTACTTTGACAATTTGTGGTTCGAAACTTAATATTGAAATTTGAAAACTTCACTCGATCAAAAATAACTCCGAAGAGGAGGCTAAATTCGAATATTTTGTGATATTTTTCTTATTTTTCATGAAGCTTATGATAGTTTTACTTTTAACAAATCATATCTACGAAAAGCTCATAACTTAAAAGAAGAATAATTTGTGGTTACATATTTTAGCATTTTGGTTTTATTATCTAAGTGAAAAGTTTTTTTTCTCCTATTTCGCCCTATCAAGGACGCGGAAGCGTCGTAACCGCCCTGTATAAGGCGCGCTGATATGAACGTTATTTTAATTACATGGCCTTAAGTAAGAAAGTACATAATATTATGACTCTTTAATAACAATTTTATTACGTACAAGTGAAGTGAAGAAGTGCCAGAGTAAAGGTAGAAAGCTGTGAAGTAGTAGACTTCGACCCTCAAAATGTTTATCCCGAGCAGGTGCCAGCCGCGCTATAAACGTACAAAGTTACGAGACCTGTCCCGCTAATGCCCCTACAATATGGTAACCGTACAGTTAACGCGTCCTAACAAAGTGCACCTTATGAATAGGAAGTAAGGTATGTTTTCGCTTGTGGCGATCGACACAATAATCCAAAATTGATTTATTCCCGCTCCGGGTCATCGGGATGGTGATTAGTAAATTTGATTTTAGAATTTCGCGCCTAAATTTCGATTTGGGTTTGTTGTGATTTCAAATGGTTTGTAAAATTTGTTTACATGTTTGTCGATTAGACTGGAAATTAGGGAACAGACTGTCATAACTCATAATAATATTAAATGTTTAACTGCGATTGAGCTAGGAAATTAATTCGTACAGCACTAAATAGTATTTGTAAGCCGGATAGCGTTTACTTTGGCCGGAAACGCAGTTAAAAACCCATGTCCGGCTTAATCTGGACGCCGCGCCTGGCAACCCTACTCAGAAGCATTATTCCTTGTACTGACACAAAAAGAATAAAAAAATAATCTTTATGTGTCACTATTTCCACCGCAAAGGTGTTCGCGAGCAATTATCTAGGACCACATGGAATGTACTGTAAATTTCCAGACCTAGGCACGCGTCTAAAGGTCTAACGGCGACGACCTAGGACATCTGCTGCCTCGAAAGGATAATAGCTGTTGATAACCATTAACCATTAACGACGTATCGATGTACGTAAATTACCACTGGTAAATGCTACCACTATTATCGAAGAATTTATTGACTTTCACCTTGAGATACTAATTTAAGTCGAATGATAGAGATAGAAAGTCATAAAACCTAATTGTTAATTAGCAACTACATATTAATTAATAACTTTATTCTCGCCGACAGATGGTTTACAGTGAGAACGGTGTTTTATTAGTGACATGACTCGAAGTTATTAACAGAGAACTTAACAAAATTTCATACTTCTATGTCAAAATTTTGTTATGATTTTTTGACATTTTGGCAGAAAACGGCATATAAAGTTTTTGGCCTCGATTAGCCGTTTGGACTTTAAGATTGTTGCTGTAACTATTACTCTTCCTTCCCCTAATTAGAAATGTGATTTGTGAAAGAAACATTTCCAGATTCTACCAGAAAACTGTCTGATTTTCTATTGTTTGTCTACTTTATCTATTCTATGGAAACAAATATAATGACCATTGACCACCATAAAATGCTCTGATACCCTAAGCTATGATAGCCAAAAATAATTACTTAACACCAAAAAAATAAAGTCTAAAATTGCAATACTACTAGCTATTTTTGTCACGACTACACCTCATATTGTAATCGAACGCCAATATAGTAAATGTTCAGTGATCACCAAATATAGTAAACGATCACCAAATCTTAGCGAGCAAATCAATGCGATATTTCTGTCGAAATAATATTACGATTGACAAAAAATGTAAGCATATTAACAAAAATAAAAAAAACTATTACTTATATAATTCCTTATTATGTTGGGTATATTGTCTCCGGCCAGCAGTCCCCTCCCACCGCACCGAGCATGCCCGGACACGCACGTCCCACGTGTCAAATCGGTTCAGCAGTTTGGACGTGAAGTGGTAAAGGACAGACACCTTCCCTTTCCAATTTAAAATATATATTAGTATGGATGATGAGAGTTATTTACTTTAATCTAATAACGAGACGTAAGTCTTTCGTTTCTCATTTTAAATCAAAATGTAGTTCAAATTTTGATTTTATTTATTATTTTTTGGTTAGGAACTATTTTTTGGGTCATTTTGCTAGGTTAGCAAGATGTGAAAATATGTAATTTGATTATAATTTTACATTAAAATGCTAGTATAATGTTGGTGATCATTTATTATTTTTGGTTTAACAATGATTTATTTGGAGTGATTTTGCACAAATAGGATAGCGAGATGTTAAATCTTTGGTTATCATTTTACATTAAAATGGTGGTCTGTATTTTGGTGATCGTTTACTATTTTTGTCTGTGAAATGTTACAATTTCTGGTGGTCAGTTAATTATAAGCCTTATTTTATTACCTAATAATAATAAGAATGTAATAATTAGGCATATAAACAATTTATTATTACGTAAATTAGTTGAAGTAACCGCTACTCGTATAATAATTTTATAACATTTTAAACACAAAATTATGGGTGTTTTATTAAATTAAATTTATGGTTTTAAGGTGGGTTTTTGGTTTGATAAATATCTTCGTAATTTATTTATTTTAAGGTTCGTACTTTCTAGTAAGCTATCTAGTAAGAAACCTTTCTTTAAAATTTTGAATTTTGAATAAAAACTTTGATGAAAACTGTAGTATATGTACGTAAATTGTAATAATTGACTAGTTTTTCGCGTTTGCAGTAAATAAGCAGTGCGAATGACAAAATAAGCCATAATGATGACGAGCCCACAACTTCGAATGTAAATGCTATGCATCATTGGTCAATATTGTCTACCCCTAAATGCCCCACTTTTGGGCTTGTTTGGTGAAGCTTTGACATTAGGAGGTTCCATTGCTCTAACATAGAATAGATGGCGTAACTTTTCCCTCTATGAAGTTTTTCTGTGGTCTGTTTGAAGATTTCCTTTTCTGATTGTTTTTTGTATGGCACTTATTGTTAAAAAAGTAATTCAGAAAACCGGAACCGTATATTTTTCCGTTATAGAAACTCGTAACCTGTCGTTTTCTTCAACTCCCAAATCTAATTCCGTTGAGCAGTCAACCAGATTCACATTTACAATATTAGCATAGATTACTCCAATCAAATTTTTAATAATATTGTCTACAGAAAAGATTAGATAACTACGCATTATTCGTTACACAGTATACTGCACTGTACTTACCGGTTCGACTAAATCGATTTTAATTCAGCTTTCATAAAACGATCGGTACTAATTGCGGATTAGCCGGCACTCGGCAGGTGTAGTGAAGCTTAGACTCCATCATTAAGGCCACGTTCTTCCAAATTCACGTTTCTAGAATGAGTAATTTTTAAAGAAATCGCCATTCAAAAAAATGAAAAATATATACATGTATAGATACATCTTTTAACTAGTGACTTTTATGGTTAGAAACACAATACAGATAATTTTACTCGATAAAAAAAAAATCCGAAACAACCTCGATTTTAAAAACATTTTGAGTTTTATAGGATTTACAGGGACTCAATCAAAAAATAATTTGGAAAGTTCGATTACTATTAAAATTTTACAGGGAAATGATCGGACACATGTTTAGTTATAATATTTTTTATCTAAGTAAAAAGGTTTTTTCTCCTATTTCGCCCTATCATGGACGCGGCGAGCGTCGTAACCGCCACCGTACAAGGCGCGCTGATATGAATGTTATTTTAATGTCATTTACGTCGATATTCGCACTGACAGACATCGACCTGCTAATTTAGGAAGAACCTGCCCTTAAGTCTAATACCCTATTACTGTACTGCGTGGTACTGCCCTTGTAGTGTTTCAATGCAATATTAATACAGTAACTTGATCGGAACTGCAGTTGCAGTACTGACCAAAAATACGGGCCCTAAGCCGGTATTTTTGGTCAGTACTCAAGATGCATCTCGGTCTCAAGACACGGTTCAGGCTCTGTGATTGGTTGGCTGTCAAAATTTGGACCAATCACAGAGCCGAACCGCGTCTTGAGACCGGGTCGCATCTTAAGTACTGACCAAAAATACGGGCCTTACTATAATATATCAGTTAGAGCAGTTTCGCACTACGTCCGATCCGAATTCGATCCGAAATAAGACCCGAAGTTTGACACAAGATCCATATTGTTACGTGCTAGGGTTCGAAGGATTTGGAGAAAAAGACCTGCTGATTCTTATAAAGACTTTACTAGCACTGACACTAGCTCACACAAATCACCAAGTCCAAACACTAAGCACTAGATAGTCCTAGGTCGTAGCCAAGTCGTAGGTTCACAGTGGTTCACTCACTATTGATCACTTGTTTTCGCTCCGAAGTCGCCTCGAAGATCGCTCAGATGAAACTGAATTGCCGGGCCGTCTACCTGCGGCTATTTATATGGCGAGACGAATTCTAGAAAGTTCCTTCCCCCGATTCATGTAAACAAGTAAACAAGTGTGGGAACTTTCTAGCAAATACGCGTAAGTAAACATACACCTAACGCCATCTAGTATTAAGTAGGGGATTTATGTTTTCTGTATTTCCCTGATCAGTTTCGCTGGTTTGACGCCTGATGGCACCACGTGTCCGTATCCATAACACCACTCCCCTCTTAGAGGTGCTCGTCCCGAGCATCGTTGTTACTGCCATGGTAACGCGCCAGACGGTCTATGTGTACCACTTTGAATGTCCCTCTTGGTTGCTTTTGAATCCTGTAAGTCACATCATTCAATCGGGTAACCACTTTGTATGGGCCTACATGGATTCTCCTTGAATCCGTCTTGCTCGTTGACGAATTGGATTCTCGCTTCCGGTATCTATCCTGTGCTGAACCATCGACGTTCTTCCAAGGTCCCCTTCCTGACTGGAGAAGATATTCGCGTGGCGTTGTAAAAACTTCTTAGCTTTCATGTTCTGCGAATAAGTCAGATTACTCTTGCAGTCATCGAGTAGCTCAGTCACTATTCCATAGTTGCTGCTGTTTGCTGAGTCTGAGCCTGTGTTCGAACTACACTTCCTCATCCAGACAACTTCCTCGCACGTTCCAATGACGTCACCTTTGTTCAAGCAGATCTCGCGATCACCAAGATTCAAAACCCTGACCACAGCGTTACTGCTTCCACTAACAAGGGTTCTCGCCGTCATCAGTTTTTGCGCGATGTCTTGGTAGGTGTGTCTTCGATCAACACACATCTGTTTGACTTCTTCTTTCTAGCTGGTGGCAGTTTCACCAGCACCTTAGCTTCCGTTCGTCCAGGTATAATGACTTTCTTTACACATGTTCTTTTTTTTTTTTCATTTTCATTCTCGGAGGTGCCTGCGGGAAAGTCCCGCAGGCGCCTCCGAGAATGAAAATTTCTTCTTCACCACACTTGAAAACTCCGTCAGCGACATTAATTCTGCAGTTATGCTTCTTCATGAAATCCAAACCCAAGATGCAGTCATCCATAATCTCAGCCACGATAACGTCATGAGGGTATGAGGACCCCCCTACATTAATCGTAACTGTCATTTCTCCCAGGACGGGTATTGGCTGACCGGAGGCAGTAAGAAGCTGACAGTTAATTCTCCTCTTGTGTCTTCTTGCGGCTTTTACCAGATTTGGGTTCACTATTGTTCTAGAGGCTCCTGTGTCTAGAGTCATTTTACAATCCGTCCCGTTAATAGTCCCCTGAATCACAAGACTATTCCCACTGCTTGCTTGGGAGACAACAGTAATTGGGGCTTCCTCGGCGTCAGCCAGTACTCGCCCCTTAGTCCTGGCTTTTATTCGTTTCCCTGCTCCCGGCCAGAGGACGAAACCCCTTGCTTCTTCAGCTCCTCTATTTGTTCAATGCGTTCCTCGAGTCTTTTCATGGCCCCTTTCGCCGCACTTGTAGCACATGGCTCCAAAACTTTTCTTCGTGGGAGCCTTTACCTCCTTGACTTCCTCAGAGACCTCGCGGATCTTATAGGTCTGCCGTATGTCACGCCGAACAGCCTCGACCTCTAAAGCATGCGCCAACGCTTCTTTTAGCGAGGTGTGGTGACGTAGCCTCACTGCAGCTCTGACTTCCAGGTCCCTAATTCCATCGACAAATGCTTGAACAATGTTCGTGTCGACCATCTTGGAATCGGCTCGCTCCCCGTATCTGGATTCAAGGGCCTCCATCAGGTCTTGGAACCCGTTTCCTGTATGTGCTTCCAGGACAGACAAAGCTTGCCCTCTGAGCGCAACAGTGAGAGCGGTCAGGCATTGTTCGTCAGTCCATCCGTTGGCGGAAGCAACCGTCTGGAATTGCTGATGATAAGCGTTCCAAGAAGTAGTACCGTCGTATGGTGGCACTTTAACTCTTGGTCCTTGTACCAATACTCCGGTAGTTCCACTAGACGTCGCGACTCCTGTGGTTTCCAGGCGCACTTTCCACATCTGTAGTTCTGTGAGGCCGGTTTTCACATTTTCCACATCCACTCCTAACCCGGTAACACGTTCGTCCATTACGTCGACATCTTTACGGAGCTTAGTCACCGTGTCACTAACATCCTTTATAGCCCCAAGCGCTTTTTCTTGGAGGTCTTTTTGTTGCTCTTGTGATTCTCGAATCGCTCTGATTTCAGCTTTTTGAAACTCTTGCAAAGCGCCGAGCTTGCGTTCTTGCGACTCCATCATTGCCCTTTGAGAATCTTGCGAAGCCTGACTTTCAGCTCTTTGAGACTCCTGCAAAGCGCCGAGCTTGCGGTCTTGGGCATCTTGCAAAGCGCCGAGCTTGCGGTCTTGTGACTCTTGCAGAGCCTGAATTAACTCGATTAAACTTTCTAATTGGAGGGCCACTTGCGGGGCTGCAGAAGCTGCGGGCGAGTCAAGGTGGGTAGAGCCAGTGGCCGGGGCTTGAGCAGGCGGGCCCCGGTGGGCGGGGCCAGTGGGCGTGGCCTGAGTGGGTGGGTCCCGGTGGGCGGAGCCAGTAGGTGTTGCTTCACCCGAAGTGGGTGTAGCCTGGGGGGCGTGATCAGTGGGCGGGGCCTGGTGGGCGGGGCCAACGGGTGGGGCCTGCCCCGAAGGGGGCGGAGTTTGGTCCCCAGTGGGTGTGGCCTCCGCAGCCCGTTGTGCCCTTGTCCTGACACTTCCCTCGAAGTCCTCTCTCGGAGTCAATGGCACTGCGCCCTTGTCCTCACACTCCCCTTGAATTCCTCTCTCGGAGTCAATGGCAGCAGCTCGCTGTGCCCTTGTCCTGACACTCCCCTTGAAGTCCTCTCTCGGAGTCAATGGCATCTCCAAATCCCACTTCTGACACCAGTTGTTACGTGCTAGGGTTCGAAGAATTTGGAGAAAAAGACCTGCTGACTCTTATAAAGACTTTACTAGCACTGACACTAGCTCACACAAATCACCAAGTCCAAACACTAAGCACTAGATAGTCCTAGGTCGTAGCCAAGTCGTAGGTTCACAGTGGTTCACTCACTATTGATCACTTGTTTTCGCTCCGAAGTCGCCTCGAAGATCGCTCAGATGAAACTGAATTGCCGGGCCGTCTACCTGCGGCTATTTATATGGCGAGACGAATTCTAGAAAGTTCCTTCCCCCGATTCATGTAAACAAGTAAACAAGTGTGGGAACTTTCTAGCAAATACGCGTAAGTAAACATACACCTAACGCCATCTAGTATTAAGTAGGGGATTTATGTTTTCTGTATTTCCCTGATCAGTTTCGCTGGTTTGACGCTAGATGCCACCACGTGTCCGTATCCATAACAATATGGAAATTGGAATTTATGTCAAAATCTCCATGAAATTAAAGTTTAGTAATCATTAACATAATATTATGTCTTTAGTTCCCAGTTTTTGGGATTTTTCACGGGAGTTTATTTATTCAACGGAGATGTTGATTGGTTAATGTTTTGAACTTTTGACGTTAGCCAATCAAAAGTGCAGCCTTCTTAATCTTCAGCAGTGCAGCCGTACGCTGTGTTGCGTAATGTGTTGGAGAACTTGTAAAACTTTATTATATGTAAGTAGTTCATGCCGCGGTCAAAGTTTGCGAATGCTTTGTTTACGGCAATTATATCGATTGTCCAGATAATAGGCGTGTGCAGGCTGCGGACGTGTCGCAGTAAACAGCGGGACCTTAATTAGCGTTTTTGTCCGACAGATGTGCGCCCGCCGCCGCCCGCGGGCCGCGGGGGAGATGTCACTGATCCACTTACAACAAAGAGGTCCCTCCTTATTGTCCGACCCTCACTAGGCTACTCTAGCGCAAGCGAATACCAACCGTGTGACCCCAGGATAGGGCTCGAAACGCCACGCTCTTGCATCCAGATTGACAGATTCTAAAACTACCCGCGCGCAAATTTTAACGTTAATGAAAGGGAGTTGGATTGAAATTGGATTAGCATTGCCTCCGGGATGTCAAATGTGATCCAAGTGTGATCAGACCAGTATTGTCCCATCGCCCTTACTGTGACAGTACATATATCGATCGCCTGGCAACGACGTGAAGCATCAGAAATGCTGGCTAATTGAAAATTATTTGTTGAAAAAGCACTTTTATTTTCTTAACAATTGACTTTTTGATTGGCACTTAATGCATGTACCCCTTAAGCTTAAAGGGGTGATTATATTGATAATGTTTAACGTAACTAGTATTATCGAGTTTTCCTGTGGAAATTTCCACGTCCATGTCGTCTGTTGATTTTGGTTGTCATGTAACACGTTAAATGTATCGGCGTGGTTATCTTTACGCGAAATTGGTGATAATATGACCGTTTTTAGATCTGATAGCTACGTTTTCGGTTTCCATGGGCGTAACTTTTGAGTCGACTACGAATCTAAAGTCGTCCTTCACCTTCTGAAAGTCATATTTTTTTATTTAAATGTCGGCATTACGTGTAGAATCGCGGGCAAAAAACTTTATCGCAATTACGGCCGGGCGCATATCATCGCATTCCGACCGCGACTGTTCCCATGAAATATTTATAGCGTATTAAATATATCGGAAACTCGCGCACAAAACAATTGCATAATCGACCGGTCGCCGTCGTTGCGGAGGTATTCGCGCTTTTTGCGTTGCGCGTGCGCGTGCGCCGCTCAGCTGTTTCTTCTAGCAAGCTGCGCGCCGTATATGGAAACCGGGCGATGACGCGACGCGCCGCGGTATTGACGCTGCGTTACGCAACGTGTCAATGTCGCCGACCTTCAGAGTGATTCGTGTATAAATGGGATAATATCCCAAATCTTTATATCTTTTAGGAAACGTTGTTTAGTGTGAGCAGTAGTTGCGGGGTTTCGTGCTGATGTAATATAGAATTTTGTAATTACAGCTCTACAAGGATGGCGGAATATCTATCGGATGGTATTGATGCAAAGCATAAAGTATGGACGTGAAACAGCTATCACTCGTGATGACATGCAAAATTATATGTTGACAATTGATAGGGCAGCTGCCTCTTAAGTAACACTGCAATATGGCGGCGTTAGTTCTGATTTTGACACACCGAAAAGATCCTTGTAGGGCTGTATCGGCACAGCCTCTCGTACATTTTGTATGTGGGCCCTTGCGTGTTTCTAACGCCGGTTCTTTTCGTCGGGTTAGTTCCCGAACCGGTGGTAGGCATCGTAGACATTCCAAAAAGAGTTACTTTATAACCTATTCGGAAATAAAACATATTCATTTTATTTCATACCCCTTAAAATACGAATTTTAATCAACGATATGAAAGACCGAAATATGAAGAAATATTAATATGCAATGAAATGCTCTCAGATATACAGGGTGTAACAAAAATAAGTGATAATACTTTAGGGTGTGTACGTGTTCCTTGTAGAGAGTTCACTGTGAAAGTAGCAGCACTGAAAGACCAACATTTTTTTTCACTGTTGTATGGGGAAACTCGTGACGCTCGGGCCCTTGCCCATACAAAAGTGAAAAAAAAATTCGTCTTTCAGCGCTGCTACTTTCACAGTGAACTCTCTACAAGGAACACGTACACACCCTAAAGTATTATCACTTATTTTTGTTACACACTGTATATTTCAATCAATTTTAATATCGACATTAATTGCTATTTACTCTGATACATAATATGTACTTACATAATGAAACCATGATTGTTATTAAAAATCCTCCTCCTTTTTTAAAGTCGGTTAAAAATCGTAAAGTACATTGCCCTGGAAGTAATAATGGCCGTAATTAAATTCACCATAAAACTGATACTGTTGCTATATTTATAAGGTCATATAAATTAAAGAATTTTCATATTTAATTTTAATATGTAAATTAGTATGTAGTAATTTACTCCAGACTAATTAATACCAGAATAGGGCTTCGGTTGAAGCCCTATTCTGGTATTTAACTTAAACTTTAAATTGTCTTTAATTTGATAATGATCGAATCAAACAGTATTAAGATTGTTTTCATTTACGAAAAATTAAGAGTAAATTTAAAGTCAATTCATTTCTAGAATCAGGTCTATATTCTATATTTATATTATTATATGTATTAGTTTAGATTAGATATTCTATATTCCATCCTCTATAGTCTATACTCTATACCAGAGGTTCCCAATCTTTTTCAGCCTGCGGCGCAGTTGCACGTCACAATATTTTGTCACGGCGCGGCGGCGCCTACTCTACCTAGCTATTAGGAAAAGATACCTAAATAAACACCTTTAATGATTATTAGTAGTTATGCAGGTAAATAATAATAAACATATATTTAATAATCTACCTGCTTCATCTTATTAATCTTATTAATATTATATATTTTTTTAAATGTTTATGGTTTTGAATAATGATGGAGGATCGACTCACGGCGCACCAGGGCGCCGCGGCGCACGGTTTGGGAACACCGGCTCTATATTATAAATGCGACGCCTCCGTAGTCCGTGGTCCAGTGGTTTAGAGCGTGGCTCTTGACTCGGAAGCCACGTTGGAAACATGTTATTTCCAAGTTTGGTTAGGAGAATGCAGGCTGATCACCTGATTGTCTGACAAGTAAGATGATCCATGCGTCGGATGGGCATCTCTCGCCAGTCGTGTCGGTCTTCCGTCCCACTGGGTTATGACTTATGAGAGTAAAAGGAATAGCAAGTGCTCTTGTGTACCTACTGCGCACACACTTGGGCACTATAAAATTACTCCTGCGTAACTGGCCTGGTTTCAATGAAACCGGCCACCGTCACCGAAACCGGTGTGGGAGTTATTATTATATAAATGCGAAAGTGTGTGTCTGTTCGTCCATCAGCTATCTAATATAATACATATTATGTTACTAGGGATTGCAATCCCGCACCTTATTCAATCCCGCGGGATCCCGCATGTTTGATTGTTTGTTATAAAATTGAATAATTTGAAAATACAGGTTTATGTTTTATTAAAAATCAACTTTATTAATAGAAAATGTTTCATATTATGCCACAAAAATATTTGTTTTCTAACAAAATAACAATGAAATTATGAAATCACTCCAGTCTTATTAGATCTTAAAATTAAAATGCTTTTAATGCCTCAGCAATCTTGAAGTCAGGGACCTCTCAACATTATGGCTCCGCATTGATTGCGGCGACCACCCTCGCGTCTATGCGTGCCTATATACGTCCCATAGTGGTGACCCCGAGACGGACTGACTCTTTGAACACCTGCAAGCTGCTTCAGATTATATTTATATTATATAGTGCAGCAGCAGATCCCATCTGCAGAGATCATAATACTTGGCGACTTTAACGCCCACCTCGCCGACTGGCTCAATTCCAGTAAAACTGATCATGCGGGGAGATCGGCGGGGAGATCAGCGGGGCTAAAATGGTCGCATAGCAATTCCTCTCAATCAATTCACAAAATGAATTGTCAAAACTGTCAAAGTCAAATTAGTACGAATTTAGACTAATTGAATTGGTCAAACTCACGAATGTCAAATTAGTACGAATTTAGACCAATTGAATTGGTCTAAATTTGACATTCGTGCGTTTGACAGTTTTGACAATTAATTTTGTGAATTGATTGAGAGGAATTGCTATGCGACCATCTTAGCCCCGCTGTCTGCGACTTTGCCCTTGCGAACGACTTAACACAACTGGTTGCTAAGACTTCGCGAATCCCAGATGTAGACGGTCAGAATCCTTCCTGTTGGACCTTCTGCTGACTTCAAATCCTGGTGGCTACCAAGTATCCGTGACCGCACCACTTGGTTAATCGGATCATTGGCATTATTAGGAGTTCTGTGCCACTTACGACGGTATTGCGACAGCGTGCTGTTAAATACCGTCGTGTGGCACTACAAGTTAGCAGACTGGGATGGGACGCGGTCGTTTTTGCATTCTATCCTTGGGGGCACTTGTGCTTCTCGCCGGATGATCCCGACAACACTGCCAACTCCAATTGCCAATTTGCCAATGTGGCCGTTGCCAATGTGGTGATTGCAAGGGATGAAGCTTTTTATTCCGTCCTCTGTAGTGCCAGCTGGCGGCAGATTTCGTCCCTGGTTTGGCTCATCCTCCAAAAAAGCTTCTCGCCGAAAGCAGAAGGCTTACCAATCCTGGGCCAATGCAGTTTCTGCTCGGGATTTAAATACCAGCACATATAAAATGGAGTACAACCTTGCCTCTGGGTTCCTCAAGAAAGAGATCACCCGGGCAAAGAAACAGCATGTCAATAGAATTGGTGAGAGACTCGAGCGCCTCCCTTTGGGAACCCGTGCATTTTGGTCTCTGGCCAAAGCTATTTAAGGGAATTTCTGCAAGCCAACCCTACCGTAGTAGAGTACACGTAGGAAATGGATCGTTGGCCCATGACGTAAAAGACAAAGCCTACCCGAGATGACGGGAGACAGAAACCGCGCCGACCATACCGCGATGTAGGAGCGTCATGTCGGATATTCGGTTTCATCACCGCTCAGGGCGAATGGCCCTCCGTTCCCTTGATATCCAAAAGTCGAGTGGGCCTGACGGAATCCCGCCTATTGTGTTAAAAAAGTGTGCTCCAGAGTTGGCTCTGGTCTTAACGCGTCTTTTTCGGCTCTCCTATTATTCTGGCATTGTACCGGCTTCTTGGAAAACAGCCTTGGTGCACCCGATCCCCAAAAAAGGTGACCGCTCAAATCCTTCCAATCACAGACCAATCGCTATAACCTTCCTCTTCTCGAAGATAATGGAATCAATAAAAAAAAAAAAAAAGCCAGCTCCTTCGATACTTGGACGGCCAGGGAAAGTGACAAACAGTATGAGTTCCGCAAGTGTCGCTCGGCTGGTGATCTCTTGGCGTACCTAACTCATCGTTGGGCTCAGGCGATTGAGTCGAAGGGAGAGGCATTAGCTGTTAGTTTGGACATTGCGAAGGCCTTTGATCGGGTGTGGCACAAAGCGCTGCTATCAAAGCTTCCATCAAAATTATGCAAATGGGTCATGTGGGATCCGCGAATCCGCGTTTTGTAGGTGCGGGATCCAGCAGATTAATAATTGGCGCGGAATCCCATTTTGCGGGATTGCAATCCCTATATTATATTACATCTAAAAGTCCATGCGAAGAAAATAGTAAAAAGATTTTAAATATAACTTGGTACTACTAATATATATTCTGTGATATAACAATATTAAGTAAGTACATAGTTATTTTAAAGTCGAGAATGCGGCACGGAATGAGAAGTGATTCGGCGTAATAAAAGTACTAGGGTTAACGACGCCATAAAATGCTTTATTGTCTTATTTCCCTTACAACATGGCGGTGGCATACCGCCGACGATGATAACTGCGTGGAATAATCAACTACTTATGCCCAGTTTTGCCTAGAACTGTGGGAACAAGAACTAGAAGTTGCGTCCGCAACTTTAACGCGCGATAAATGTAAACTTTCCCTAGAAAAAAATCCCATATCCATTCCTGGGACTTAAAGTATCTCCATACCAAGTTTCTTCAAAATCGGTTCAGCGATTTAAGCTTAAGGGAAAACAAACTGGTATTTCCTGTATGCAAGACCAGTTTTAGTGCCATCTTAGGCAATGAAGTCGAAAAAAAATTTTTTTCCGCCCAGTGGTTATAAGCTGTGACTGTGGAAAAGACGATCCAATTTCGAATTAGCTTAGGCTTTACTTAGGTAATTCTTTTTTCGTCCTAGGAGTATTGCAGTACCTAGTGCGTACCTTCTACATAGGTTATCTTATTTGTTTAAACTTTGTATTTAATAATAACACTCAATTTTTGCTTCAACACCCTAACCCTTCCACTCGACGAGTGTAAAATATTTTAATAAGAATTTCGAATGAACAGCAAGAACGCTCCCCTTTCGTACCCTTACAAGATGATGAATTGTAGCTGTTGAGCGCGAACATTTTGAAAGTAATTAAACATTGTTTTTGGCAATGCGTTTTAGATAATAAATAGGTTTAATAATAAATAAGCAGTATGATAATGGTATTTTGATTAAAGTTTTCAATAGATTCTTAATCTACTAAAATATCCCAGTGCAGTGATGTGACAGAAGCTTTTGTTTGAACAGTGTTGTTGCCGGTGTTACGTAGACTATAGAGCAGCTATCCCCAACCCGCGGCCCGCCGGGACTTTATCTGTGGCCCGCGTGATGTTAAATCATCTTGAAATTCACGCCCACCGGCAAAATAATGTAGTCGTCGTGAAAGTCGTAAGAAATTTTCCACTTTTAAATCGTTAATTTTGTAGAACGTTATTTTTTTACCCTAATTGAAAAAAAGGTTGGGGACCACTGCTATAGAGGTATCGATCAGGTACCGCGACCGTCTTGAATTTTAGTTGAATTACATTGAGGGTTTTTTGACCATTCTAGCAAGTAGCAAAATACAAAAAACTTAAGAGCGGGCTGTCAAATTTTGCTGTGTTTTCTAATAAGTATTACGATCCCGGAAGACTTAAATGAAATTGAGATTTATTTAATCATTGTATATTTATCTGATATTTGCTAACGGAAAACACGATTCACTTATTTTGACTCGATAGTTATATTTTTCGAAATTATGAATCTTTCTGGGCTTTTCAACAAATATCTGTTACACTTATTTAGTTACTATCATTAAATAGCTTGCACTACTACAATCACACACTTTATAAATTAATAATGGCTAAAGGAAATATTAGTATTGTCATTTTTAAGTAATTATCAAAAACAGTTTTGGGACTTACGACCTTTACTTTCGTGCTATAATACGGGAACCGTTGTTACGCGAATTGTTCACTATTAGCTGCAGCGCAAAGCACAATGCTCGGGGGCATGATTCATGGAATCATTATATCACGATTGGAGGATAGCGGGGTGTGTAGGCGGGGCTAGCGTGCTTTGATATTTTTGACAGCAGGCTCTTAAGAAAGTTCCCTGACTGATAGTGATAGCTGAAAATTCATCAGAACTTTAACATTGATATTTGATAGTCGAAAAATACTTTAGAAAATTGAAGTAAGCCGCCCTGGGTTTACATTTTCCTAATAGTGGTAACGGGAAATTTATGAGAACTTTAGCATCGATGGTTATTTTATTGTTTTAGCGATTCACAAAATACAGAAAAAAATTGGCCAAGTGCGAGTCGCGAGTCCGACTATTTAAAATATTTAATTTAAAATTATTTCTTATGGAAATCGAAGTTTTTTGTCTGTCTTGAAAACTTTTCAAAGACTTACGTTGGTATTGTTACCAAGCGACGATATATAGTAAGAATGTTCAGAACGCGTTTTTGCCAGTTTTTTGTGATTGCCAGAACGCGTCGTGGCCGTTTTCATTAGAGCCACAACGCGAATTTCGCGTCGTGGCTGTTTCACTGTGACTACAACGCGTTGTGAGCTATTTTCCCGCTCATTGAGCGTTTTCGGTCTTTGAGCGTAATATAATAAATACACTTTGATAATTATGATCCCAGACTTCAGAGGTGCTCTAAGCGACTTGGAACAATTTAGCCCAGTCATAATAGCTTAAATCCAAATCCGACTGGTGCGTTAGCCGTTATATCGGTTTGAAAGTTAAGCCTAGTTTTGACCACATCTTCCTTATTTTTCATTTTTTTACATAAATGATAAGAACTAAAGTTGTCGCAAATTTGATCCTCTACAACTTTAGTCAGAAAAATTTCTGACTATAATTATTTTAGGTTACCGTACGGCGTACATGGCTGAGCTAACGTGCATGGGCTAATTTCTTTCCCATAGCTTTAATGCATTTTCAATGCCGTAGACATGAGAAATTGTAAGATTTGTAAGTCTCCTTGACGAAACCATGCGGTAACGTTCTAGCCGCACGGCTGGCTGAACGGTAGCTGTTATTGAAGGTGCTCCCGTCGGTTACCCGAAACTTTAATTATGTATGGAACACGGGGGTACAAGCTTAAGACACTTGAGACGTCTCGTCTCGTATCGAATAATTTGCCAGCGGTTTACCTACAGACTACACGGCCGACGCCCTCATGTGAGGGTTATGTTTATTGAAATTCACCAGAAACTTTCGGCAGTTCTTGAGTAATTGTACATTTTTTTTAATTATACACACAGTATACAGCACCAGGAATGTACCATCGAGGATATTGATTTCTAGGCAGTTGACAGACCAACGTCATTTGGTTTGATCATGTCAATTGAATGTTAATTGTGATCTGTCGCCTGGGTTTGACATAACGCGACCACACTACGTAGGTCCCCCATCTGCCTAGGAATCAACTTCTCTAACAGTACATCACATCGTCTAATCTCATGCTTAGTTAAAATTGGTGTAGCGTTTATTATTTTTCCTATCCTTAGGTTTTTTAAATATATACTTATGCCGACGTGACCTGTTAGTTGTTACCTAGGAAAGGGTTAACACTTTAAAATCTAGGGCTTTTGAAGTATAAACTGAAAAAGGCAATTCTTGAGTAATTATACATTTTTTATTATACACACAATAGTATACAGATTACAGTACCAGGAATGTACATCACATCGCTCTCATCGTCTAATCCGATGCTTTGCTAAAATTATTGGTGTAGCGTTTATTCTTTTTCCTATCCTTAGGTTTTTTTTTTAATATCTTATGTCGACGTTACCTGTCACCTGGGAAAAGGTTAACAATTTAAAATCTAGGGCTTCTGAAGTATAAACTGAAAAAAAAAAAATTAACATTTGTATCAACTTCTCAGCAGTCTCGTTATTTTGATTAAAGCAAGTACTGGGATTTTGGACATGCAAATTAACCATTAACTGTTATTATGTTTCTTTTAAGTCACATTGAGTTCTTAGATTCCCTATTTGGTTATTGGGATCTGTATATTTTATGTTTTAGTAATAGTGTTTATTTTGTTTTCAGGTATGTAATGCAACTGTTGATCTTGCTGTCAAATTCTAGATCATGTAAGTTTTATCTCCTTTCTATTAAGAATTGTGAGTTATGAAAGGTCTACAATAATTATTTATCAGTCCCGAACTTATGTATTACAGATTATCGAGTTTTTTTTTTGAGTTTATGTATGTATGTTTGGCTCGCTATGCAGCCTGAGCGGCTTGGTGGATTTAACTTGGTGTCGTTAGATTCCTGTTTACTGTGAGAGTTCTTTTGAGATTTTTAGTTTTCTTTTTAATCACCGTTCTTACTTGTTTATCAATCTGTATCGTTTATTGTTATCGTAGTCCCGCTCGCACAACACCATTCACTATTTACTTTTATTTACCGTCCGTGCTTTAAGAGCGGCCAACCCGTACATCTTTCCATACAAACGCTCGTACGTGATTATGGCGATCTAAAGGATCTTTCTTTGAACCTTGTGAACTAATAGATATATTCTGCACTATATCTAGGTTTATAAAAAAACAATTAGTTAGTACATTATAAACGTCTAAATTTCTGATAAAATTTGTGCAAAAAAGCAGTTTTTGGAGGCTTATACTGAATTTGTTTCTCCAAATTTTGAGTTCGCGTTTTTTTATAAACCTAGTTATAGTGCAGAAGATACCTATTAGTTCACAAGTTTCAAAGAAAGATCCTTTACAACGCCATAATCACGTACGAGCGTTTGTATGGAAAGATGGTCGGGTTGGCCGCTCTTAAGATATCATCGCGCTCATTATGTCCGTTGAAATATGACTCGTTCGGTGCGAAGCGTCCGCCACCTGACCACCTGTCTCCGTACCACCAACCCCACTTGCATAATCTGACACACTAATTGACAGGCAATTACGATCTTTATCTTTATTGGGATATGACACATATTCATTTGAGACGCCGGCAAAAAACGGATCAGCTGCTAATAGGATGGCGTTAAAATTTCTTTTGCACCTACAATGTAAGGTCATAAGGTGTAGGTAAAATTGTTTTTAAGTATACTTTGATGATGAATCAAGAGGCAAGACTAGCTAAGTGAATAATTATAATATCGTGTAAAAAACATATAAAGCAATAAACGTTTGCAATAAAGGAAATCAATAATCCACAACGGAAGCCAATAAATTAAAGTGCATATTAATATGGAAATGCATTAAACGAGGTATAAACACTTGTAGACTGGTCAGATGCATATCGACCAGTCTACAAAAGTCAGAATGTAAGCGATTCGGGCCTTTTAGGATTTTGATCAGCACGCGAAGCATTGGCAGAGGGACTTTGCAAATTGCCAAGGCCTAAGGGCCCCGCGGAATTGTCGAGCCCCCCGCCAAATTGCCGAGGCCCGCAGCCCCCGCGAAGGCCCAGGGCCTTGGCCCCGCTGCGAGGATTTGAATAAATTACACCAGATTAGACTCCCTGTCTAACTTTTACGCGCAGTCGTGCGTTCCGTATGCTAATGTTGTTTACTAATTTAAGGTTCATATTATATTTGGATTATATGTGACAGTGGCAAATTAAAAACCCCTGGTTTTTATATTATATATTATAGAAAAATATAATAACACTGTACAAAAACAGAGGCTTGTTTGAGATGTTTCAGGTGAAAGTAATGTAGAATGTACTAAGGGTGGCGCTGCACTGCACTGTTGTTAGATGCTATGGCCACTTAAAAACTCTTAGGAACTACCAACTTATAGGAGTCAAGGTTTGTAGGTTGTACTATTCTGTTAATTTTGACAATTTTAATAAGGGTGCATAATTATGCAGCTTCGGTTTTCTCGGAGTATCAATAAAATATTTGTTATGATATCATCGTCTTTGCTGTGCCGTGAATCATAGACCACAGTGTTGACATAATATTAATAGGATAATATTTACATACATTTAAATATTCGTATAATAAATAGCATTGTAAATTACTGCTTCTCCATTCTGTCGCTAGAGAATTTACGGTGTACAGTGTTGTAATCATAGCTTATATCGTTCGATATCTATTGATTTATGTGCGTCTGCCTTCTTTAAAAGATTTATTATTTGGCCTGTTTGTTCATCATTACTGTAGTTGATGATAACACTATCTGAATATCATTATCAAAACTTCCTGGAAAAAAAAAGGGATATGTAATGAGAGTCAGGCAGGAATATTATGTAGTTTAAAAATGTAATTGAGACTTCTTTCAATGAAACCGGCTATTATAATATTGTTTTTGATCGCGAACTTATAATGCATTAAAAATTATGCATTTAAGTCACACGGTGTCACTTCTGTCGATCAAACTTTAGGGCTGTCACTGCCCTCCGCCACACAAATGAAACCATTAACGAAATTACATTATGTATTTTTCAATTGTTGCTTTTATTCGCCCTTTAATTGTAGTGGGCTGTGGGACTTGTGGGAAGTTTTTTTTTTACCTTGGAGTGACCCTTATGTCGTCGGCATAAGGGTCCCGACTGACACTAAAATATAAAAATCGGCGTCAAAAAATCAAGTGCGAGTCGGACTCGCGCACGATGGGTTCCGTACCATTTGAGAGCAAAAATAGGGAAAAAAAATGTATTTTTGTATGGGAGCCCCCCTTAAATATTTATTTTATTTTAATTTTATTATTAATTATTAAAGTTCTAATACAATTAAGTATTTTGTGAATATTTCAAGTGCCTACGTGTAGCCATTTTTTATACATATAAGGGTGGTTCTCCAAAATTTGGTTAACTTGGTGTTAGCAACTATTTTCACATGTTTATATTTCTATCCCCCAATATTTGGTAATACTAAACGGTGTTATTAAGTCTGTTTAACTTGGTCATTTATTTTGATACATATCATAACATTCTTTGCCGTCGAAAATTGCCACTTCTTAGTCTAAATATCAGTCCCTAGTCATGTAAGATCAGGAGATCTTTTTCCCAAATTTCTAAATTCCTAAATTTTGTAATGTTTTCACTACAATTATAACAATTTGATTTAACTCTATTCTAAATTGTTTACTACTACATTACTAAAATTGCCATTACGATATAATTTACGATAACAATATGTTACATAAAATTATTTCATGTCAAAAAGTGTAAGACATAAAAACTATCAGGCCCTAGTCATGTACAAAATTTGAAAATACGCGGCATCCAAGCACCATACTATTTTTAAAACTACTCAATACCATAGCATCGTTGTGAACTTAGTCGTAAACACGACCCAAACCACGGCAGCGATTTTTGTTATAAGTACGTTTGCCGGCTTTGCTGTGGAAACACTTTCTGTGCCAGTCAAAACTCTCAGCCCCTAGGTAAGTTGTTTTATCGATAGTTAATTAATAGTTATTCTCATTAATTATTGTAAATGCGAATATGGTCTGCCTTCTTATTATGGCCGCCTTTTGGTTTTGATATTTATTTAAAATAATACGTTACATTTGATTTTGTTTCGTTTCGTCAGTCCCTAGACCGCCAGGCCCTAGTCGTTATTTCCAAGTTAGTTAGTTAGTTAGGACAGTGCAGGCTGATCACCTGATTGTCTGACAAGTAAGATGATCCATGCGTCGGATGCGCATGTAAAGGTCGGTCCTGCTCCTGATCTCTCGCCAGTCGTGTCGGTCTTCCGGTCCACTGAGTTATGAGAGTAAAGGAGAGTGCTCTTGTGTACTGCGCACACACTTGGGCACTATAAAATTACTCCTGCGTAACTGGCCTGGTTTCAATTAAACCGGCCATCGTCACCGAAACCGGTGTGGGAGTTATTATTATTAATAAAAAAAAACATTAATTTCTCCTAAAATATTAAGTTAAATGACTGGCTCTTTTAAATGTAGCAAAGTAAATGTTATACTCACAGAATAGGATAAAAACTTTATTTATTTTTATCTAAAAATAGCATTTTCAAAAATATGTCAGAAGTTAACCAAATTTTTTTTATTTTTTTTTACGATCCTTTACTATCCCACTGCTGGGCAAAGGCCTCCCCCAAGGTCTTCCATCTGTCTCGCTCTAACGCCACCGCGGGCCAAACCAAATTTATTGTATTTTATTATATTGTAGTATTTGTTGTTATAGCGGCAACAGAAATACATAATCTGTGAAAATTTCAAGTCTAGCTATTACCGTTCTTGAGATACAGCCTGGAGACAAACATACGAACAGACAGACTTTGAAGTCTTAGTAATAGGGTCCCGTTTTTACCCTTTGGGTACGGAACGCTAAAAAGTATAAAAAAGGTAAAATAACTGTGCCCTGCAGTAGTCGAGCGCGTGTTCGCCTGACGGGCGAATTGGCTTCGTTACGCGCACCTATGTTTATTTTCAATAGCACTCGACGAACCGCGTATGTCATGACGTTTCACGGGTAATAATATAACAGTAGGAGTAGTTCTTTAATCAGAAAATTTTTGAATTTTATCATTGACATTAATAAAATTGGGTTTTAAGTTTTTTCACTTCTCTATTCGTCTCGCATTTGTCAATGCTTTGCTCGATCAGTTGTCGATTGATGGTGGAAATCGCTTTCCAATAGATGTGCTTACTGCTACGACACTGAGTTTGTGGTCATATTCCCATAAGTTTGTCCTAAATTGTAATTGGTCAATTTTGATATCTTGCAGCTGATGTCTTCACTCTCATCTTAAAGGCTTCTGATTATCACCATGATTAAATCATGAACAAATATGCCTCTTCCCACCTTCGTAATCGTCTGTGTTTGTCCATCACAAGCTCACATGTAGCATCGCATAACGCGTCTGTAATATCAATAATCCTCCACGACCGCATGTCATAACAGTTGCGTTGAACCGCATTTGCCGGCGGCGGCCAGACAGTTCGTGCTCTTTGTGTATCAACAATGGCCCGTCTTGCGGATAGGGCAGATGTGCAGTGGCATTCGCGGAGTCACGATACTACTGTTCTCGAGTCAAACGATCCCTCCTTTGTGTAATGTAATTGAGTATTTAAAGAAGGTAGTAACTACTGGTGCTCCGACCGCAACAAAGGCAATCAAAGATGTAAAATAATGTTTCGTAATTTAAATACATTGTAATAAAATAAACAAGCCCAACTATCTTTATTAGACGAAACCAAGCAGGAATCAGGAATTGCAGGCAATACCATGTAACAGCGCCGACTTGCGAACAATCGCATACCTATTCTCATGACTGCGTGATGCGTCCTTTTTTATGTACATGACTATTAAATTAAATAAAATAGTGGTGAGGAAGTAGTTATTGCATCACTGTAAGGGAATTAACTGAGCAAGGAATAACTACCGGCGATTACAGTTTGCTGACGGGGGTTTGCGTTTCATGCGCCCGTGTACGTAGCGGCCATGTTGGCGGCCCGCACGCAGTGTTCCCAACTTATTTCTCCTTTAAAAGACTTAAGTAAGTACATATGTATTTATACGTGGGAGAGCCATGCTTCGGCACGAATGGGCCGGCTCGACCGGAGAAATACCACGTTCTCACAGAAAACCGGCGTGAAACAGCGCTTGCGCTGTGTTTCGCCGAGTGAGTGAGTTTACCGGAGGCCTAATCCCCTACCCTATTCCCTTCCTTTCCTTCCCCTATTCCCTTCTCTTCTCATCCCTACCCTCCCCTATTACCCTATTTCCTCTTAAAAGGCCGGCAACGCACCTGCAGCTCTTCTGACGCTGCGAGTGTCCATGGGCGACGGAAGTTGCTTTCCATCAGGTGACCCGTTTGCTCGTTTGCCCCCTTATTTCATTAAAAAAAAAAACTGTTCAGGGTTTTGATTTTTGCGAGGCTCCTTTTACTCTTATGAAGTCTTATGGCATAGTCACAGAACCTTTTAAAACAACTTGTGTTCCTAATGTCCCAAAAAACGTTATTGCTCTAATCCTTGCAGCTAGTGACCCGTGGGCTTCTTCCTTTTCATAATGGAGTCCAGATTTAAGCCAGATTCTTAGATACTTAGGTTTATCAGTTGCTAAGCAACAAATATTGGGGGCTCCGCAAGAATCGCTCGGCTGCTTGAAATCTTTTGCGAACCTGATGACTACTCCATAATGGGTTGTTTTCTTTTTTTTGATCTCCACCAGACGGCGCGACGATAGACACTTCTAGATTTTCTATTGGTTCCCCACCGATCTGAAATTATCTGCAGGTTGGCATCACTGACTACATTTATGAATTGTGTTTCTAAAAAATCTCTGTGTCCTGTCAAGTGTGACATAAATCAAAATATCTTAAACCTAGATTCCGCTAGCATTATATTAACATAAAACTGTATATATTTATATAGTTCCATATATTACCATGTTTATTTGCTTCGTCCCTCTAGTTTAAATTTCACGAAGAACATACGCCTAAGCGATCATTGGCCTAAGCGATTAGGCCAGTATACTGGTAACAGTTTAGGAACACGCTGACATAATATAATACTTGTCAAACTGAAAACTGACAACTGAAAGAGTTTTGGCGGGCATGTTACTTTGACACTTCTTCTACTTTTTTATTGTTGGTGTGGTTTTTATTATTTTTTCCCAAATTGTGTTATTTGGGTTTTTGATGTTCATTATTAGTAAAATATTAGCCATTAAATATCCGTTATCTTGCACAAGTGCAGGTAAGACGTTGTCAAAACCAAAATGAATAATTCCTGTGACATTTGGTGTGAATAACGGTAAATAGGGCTATTTCTTCCGTGAGTTTTAACTAAAACATCGTTATAATAACTTTACTATCCTATTCGTTGGAATATTATTGCGTCTTTTTCAAATTGAAATGTATCAAGTTTTACATTCTTTTGCCCAGTTTTGTAGCAATTTTGATGGTATTACCGATAGTTGTCTACCCATACGCCATCTAGTTACTAAAATGAAAACTGTTTGACACTCAAATTAAAAAGATAAGAAAATGCCTCATTGGGTAAAATAAATAATATTAAAGTTGGCAACACTGACGGACGAACGCGCGCGCTCATCGCGTGCGTGCGTGTGCGCCTGCAGCCATGGGAAATGGGAATTACAGAATTACCTCAGGTGCTCTTAGAAACTCAGAGCTTCAACGAGAGTGGTACCTATGTCGTTTGCATTATGGTCCTGGTTGGGGTAAAATAACTGTGAACGGCTCGTATCTGAGGGTGCTCGTTTCGCCGTCCATCACGGACGCGGGATTCGATCCATGCCCGCATTCTGTATTATGCAATTTGCTTCTTTAGGCCTATTGTACTTACTATTCACGCGCGATTGTGCCGAAAGCCAGTGATTTTGAAGTTTGGAGCCGATTCGCACATTTGTCGCGATACATATTTTGAATGAATTTTGGCAGAGTTTTCTCACGTTTTGACAGGCCTACTATTGGTAGATGTGTGCTGTAATGATTGCCATTTTTGCCAGAATGAACATTATTTATAAGTAAAGTGGCGACTTAATGAAGTGATAACAATAATTGTTATCACTTCATTAAGTCGCCACTTGAATGTCATTTATTTAAGTAAGGGGTACCGGCATGTTTAAATTGTTCTATCTGATAAGGAATCACATTTTCTCTCGACGCGACGTGTTCATTAACAAGTTGAATAATTACACTCCTGTATTATATTTTTCTGTTAATCTTATAAAATTAAAATTTAAAATAAATAATAAGTTGTATAGTTAGTTTCAGTTCGTGAGCGAATACGTAAAATGTATCGTGTAGCAACAATTAATTTTTAAAAACATGACTGTCGTAAGAAACAAAATTAATAGTATTCTGATTAAAAAAATAAAACTAATATAAAAATCACTACACATGAATAAATACAAGACTGGTAATCATTTAAATCCTAATACAGCATTTGGCGCCCATTCTTTTCATCCCTAATCTACAATATTGGGGTTGTATTTTTTTCGTAGTGAAAAATCTTTTGTGTTGCAACCCTTGCACGTGCAGTACGCGTACGCGCATGTTCAACCCTATTTACAATGAGAAAAATTAATGCATTACCGACTAACCAATTTTGAAAAAAAAACCATGATTATTTTTATTGACTGCTGATTCATTTTTATCAATTGGGCGGATTCTCTATACCTATCTCTATATTTGTTGTCTTTATTATCTTCTATACATACTTCTTAAATTATTCATACATATTGGACAGGCTGCAGGCAAAAGCAGCTGTACAAGAGGTAGGGATGATGTTCCAATTCTTTGGAGATCAGCTTCGCCACGGTAACATCTCATGACGTCATGATTTAAACAAAGTTGTACAGACCTACTTAATACTAGATGACGCTCGCAACTCCATTGCGGCAAGATTCGTTTATCTCGTGGGAATCGTACATTTTTCCGAGATAAAAATATCCTATGGATGTCCTTTCCCGGGACTCAAAGTATCTCCATACCAAACTTCAGCAAAATCGGTTCAGCGGTTTGGCCGTGAAGAGGTAACAGACAGACAGGTAGACAGACACACTTTAGCATTTATAATATTAAGTATGGATACGAAGATAGTAAACATATTCGGTTAATAAAGCAGGAAATAGTATCTGGTAATCATTTAAAAAGATAATCTTAGCTCCACTTTTAATGTCCTCATTAGGATTACAGTTTAAAAATAATTGTACTTTAAGTGCACAAATTAATGAGAGCAGTTTATAATAGTCAGAATATAAAGGATATTAAATTTTAAAACACACAGCAACTATATAATAATCGGCCAAGTGCGAGTGGACTCGCGCACGAAGGGTTCGGTACCATTACAGAGCAAAAGTAGCCAAAAAATTGTGTTTTTTGTATGGGCGCCCCCCTTAATTATTTAGTTTATTTTAATTTTACTATCAATTATTAAAGTATAAATACAATTGAGTATTTTGTGAACATTTTAAATGCCTACCTTTTGCCATTATTAAAATAGAGCAAAAAAATAGCAAAAAAATCACGTTTGTTGTATGGGAGCCCCCCTGGAATATTTAATTTATTTTGTTTTTAGTACTTGTTGTTATAGCGGCAGCAGATATACATAAACTGTGAAAAATTCAGAAGCCCGGCTTTAGCGATTCTTGAGATACAGCCTGGAGACAGACAGACGGACAGACAGACATCGAAGTCTTAGTAATAGGGTCCCGTTTTTACCCTTTGGGTACGGAACCCTAAAATGAATCCATATGCGCGTGGTCACGACATCATGCGTAAACGTCTGGACCGATTTTGCTGAAATTTGGCATAGAGATACTTTGAGTCCCGGAGAAGAACATAGGATACATTTTGTCCCGGAAAAATTTACGGTTACTGCACAATATACTTTTATGATTTGCGCGTAAACTATTCAATCGATTTTGATGAATTTGAGTCACAGGAAAGGACAAGGGATACTTTTTGTCCCGGAAAATGTACGGTTCCCGCACAATAAACTTTTATGATTTTCGCATAAACTATTCAATCTACTTATTTTGATGAAATTTGGTATGGAGATACTTTTGAGTCTCGGGAAAGGACAAGGGATTTTTTTTGTCCCGGAAAATGTACGGTTCCCGAATCCCGCACAATAAATATTTCAATCCATATTCGTAAACTATTCAATCGATTTTGATGAATTTTGGTATGGAGATACTTTGAGTCTCGGGAAAGGACAAGGGATTCTTTTTGTCCCGGAAAATGTACGGTTCCCACACAATAAACTTTTATGATTTTCGCCTAAACTAATCAATCAATCTATTTTGATGAAAGTTGTTATGGAGATACTTTGAGTCTTGGGAAAGGACAAGGGATACTTTTTGTCCCGGAAAATGTACGGTTCCCGCACAATAATCTTTTATGATTTTCGCCTAAACTATTCAATAGATTTTGATGAATTTTGGTATGGAGATACTTTGAGTCTCGGAAAAGGACAAGGGATACTTTTTGTCCCGGAAAATGTACGGTTCCCGCACAATAAACTTATGATTTTTGCCTAAACTACAATCTACTTATTTTGATGAAATTTGGTATGGAGATACTGAGTCTCGGGAAAGGACAAGGGATTCTTTTTGTCCCGGAAAATGTACGGTTCCCGCACAATAAGCTTTTATGATTTTCGCCTTAACTATTCAATCTATTTTGATAAAGTTTGATATGGAGATACTTTGAGTCTCGGGAAAGGACAAAGGATACTTTTTGTCCCAAAAAATGTAAGGTTCACGCACAATAAACTTTTATGATTTTCGCCTAAACTATTTAATCTATTTTGATGAAATTTGTCATGGAGATACTAATTTTAATCTATTTTTTTCTTAATTATACCAATTCGAATTAAATAATCATCGTTAAGACAAGACAACGTCTGTCGGGTCAGCTAGTTCCTTATGAAATTGTATCAGTTTATGTAAATTAAGACTAAGTGTTGGTCCATACTGAACAGAAAAATGAAAAACGTGCATTAAAAGTCTCGACCACTATAGTCTGTTTAAATTCTACCAAAACCTTGATAATAATCGTATTAATGCAGGCACCTTAATTCAGTAGCTTAATGAAGACCTTAGGATTGAAACTAGGTGTATCTCCTAGTTTCAATCCTAAGGTCTTCATTAGTAAGTAATTTTTGCTAAAATGTTTGCCAGGTCTTCTCGTCGGTTCCCGAACCCCCGGCATTATGAAGACGATTCAAGAAGTGTTAGTTTCTATAACCAATATGGAAAATCAGTACATACAACAGTTTTCATTTAATTTCCCTTTCATTTAAATTTCTGAGTTAATTTCTTTCGACTCGAAGTAGCAGAAGGTCGGAGTAGTTTCTATGATTATAGTCGAGGATTCCGCAGGTGCTATTGTGGGCGTAACCTTTACGGCAGCTGGTCTTAAAGGATATTACCACACGTTCCATATCGAATGGAAAACACCTCGTCAAATGTTTTAAACATATGTTAGTTTTTTTCCCGAGCTGTAGCAATTAATATATGTAATAGGGTAAACAAATAAAAATTGGTTCAGTCTGATTAAAGGAAGGGTCTGTGATGGCAAGGCATTCTTTTTTCATCGCCTTATTTTATTTCGATGTATAGTTTTCATCAAAATTCATTCATTTCATCGATCGTAAGCGCATTGTAATTAGCGAGTGACATAAAATGCTAAACCGGTTTTGATTGTGTTATTCCGTTCGATGGTAGTTACAAATGATGTTCACTCCACCCACCGCGCCCCTCGCTTGGGGGAGGCAAAATAACGCAATTATCGTGGACAGAATAACATTTATTAAATTGAGTGCGAGCGAACCGAGCTACCCCCTCGAGACTGCTCAATGCCGCGAGCGCGAAAAAAGTGTGTTATTAACTGCTCCGCGCTCTTAGACTATATTTTATTAACACAGATTTAGTGTAATCTATTTTGTCTATTATGTTTCATGTTTACAGGTAATGGATATACTTATTTAATATTAAATAGAAGGAGGGTTACAGGTAACACTCTAGGGTGAGAGTACTGAGTATGAGTTCTCTGTGAAAAAAGTGGAGCTCAAAGAGTTTTTTTTTTAATTATGAGAAAATTCTCCATGTTGAAACTTGGGACATTTTTCAGAGTAATTAGTAACATACAAGTCAAAGGTAACTCATTCAGTGCTGCTACTTTCACAGTGATCTCTATGCAAGAGATACAATATGGTAAGATACACACCGTAAAGTATTACCTCTTCTTTATTTCACCTTGTATATTATGTTGTATGTACAGGAAATTGCTCATTAAAATATAAGTCACAAAATATTGTACATATTTGTAGAGAACAAACATCAGTTTTGCCCAACTGGCGTAACGTACCGAAAAATAAACTAACTACCCACAAAAACAACTTTTTACTATTCAATATTATATTCTGCGAATGAGCAGGTAATATAGTTATGTTTGTTTGTTCGTCAGGGTACAAGCGCTTGGCTATTGGATCTTATTGGTATAGAAAATAAGTTCGTTATTTGTTTGTCACCGTATCACCACACTATACGGTGGACGGTGGACCTGACTGCCTGAGGCTGTTTGAATATTTATGGCGGCTCGTGTCCGTTCCGGCGTAAGCCCGGAATACATTACGGTGAAAGATCACCCTGATGTACGTCATATCTGTTTGTTCGCAGGTACTTAGGGTACCAAATGGCCAAAACACACACACTAAAAAGTAAAAACGTATGGACGTCTGTTTGGATGAAAATCATGTTTTTATTCGATTTCGATAAGAAGTCTTTTAAACGGCCGTTCCTCATCGGGCAATAGAGATTGTTGTTTAAAATTCTGTTTTAAAAAAACAATCACAAACAATTCAAACAACTAATAGAAGGAGAAAGAATGGAAAGGGAAAATATTGAATTATGTATGAATTTAATGTATTATGGTCTTTTGAAATCTTTTTTAGTTAGGAATACATATTTTAAAAAATATTCCTAACTGGGTAACTGAATTCTCAAAAGCACCGGTATCGATGTCGCCTATAACACAACAAGTGGGATGATCACCGACAAACTTTCTTCGAAAGTCTTAACTCGTAACTCCCAAATCGGCGCTGCGTGCCCCGATAAAGGGAATCCCTCAGGCAGCCTCGCGAAATCTTTGATAAATTACTATTTCATCTTGGGAATCGGGATTTGGCGATTTTGAAAAGTTCGGGGGCTTCCCGGGGTAAGGGTTGCCAGGCGTACGGAAAAAGCCGGACTGTAAGTAGTCAGCCTTTTGCGTGGCAGGCCAAAATTTAAGGGGTTTTTTGGAGAGACTAGCACTTTATATTTTATATGAAAATACTACAAATGTAAGACGATTTTACGTCTAATTTAACAAAAAAAAAAATGTACGCACTTTGTCGAACCTAATGAACTGAGGGTTGCGATGCTATATTGCTTAGTCCTCGATAGCTGGGTGTTCGGCCTTTTTATACGAATATCTGGCTATTATGACGATCTGGCAACCCTACCCGGGGTGGGGGAGGTCCCGGGGGCCGTGGGAGAGTAATCCGGGGCCGGCCGGGGGTTTTAATTTAAGGCCGCCCGCTGCGAGCGGATTATCGGCGCGGGAGAGACGCAATTAGTCGGACTCGGTTCCGTCGCGCCCCGGACAGCGGACTGTCCGGACTGGCCGAACTGGCCGGACAGGCCAGAGTGTTCGGGCGGGCTTGGACGAGGACTACAGACTATTCGATACTTTCGACAGGCAAGTTGGACATAAAAATGTGTGGGATTTGGTTATGCGTGTCGTTAGGTGTCATAAGCCAATGGTGCTTGCGTTTCCTTGTGCCTTTCCCATCCAATTTTTCCTATAGCATTCATATAGGAAAAATTGGATGGGATATCATTATAACTTCATTGACGAAATTATTGTCACTGTCATGAGTCATGACTCATGATTCAAGAGTGTTTTTTGAGCAAAAAGAGTACTACTATCACAGAATATGTATTAGTAGTACCAACTACTAGGTAGTAACTATTTAGTAATCTGTGCTACTAGTGCTACTTTAGTATTACTAGAGATCGCCGAATGGTTGAAATTCGACCTCAAATAAAAAATTAAATTATAAGTTTCATTTCAACGCTTTTCCATTGATATTTAAATGTTGTCAAAATATTGACTTTATTATTTTTTTGACATAATTTCTGCGACAGTCTCAGATTAATAAAGTCAAATGATGACAGACTGGCCGTGTAATAATTGTCTAACAGTATTTAAGATTCAATTAAAAAACTAAATCAATTTAAATTTGGCAACAGACTTCAACCATAAATAAAAGAGTACAATTCGTGTGTATAGGCTTGTCAATCAATATCTCCTAGTGTGTGTGTTAAAGACGTTGTAGTGTGTGTAATGTTTTATTTGTTAAAAAAATGTATGATAAAAGCATAATTTCAAAATAATATTAGCTCGATGCACTCTTTCACCTTCATATACTTAACTGTGTCAAATTTCAATCACCTACGTTTCCGCATTTTTCGTCAAAAGGGATCAAAGTTTTTCGCTCGCGTATTAAGATAGTTACAGGAACACTTAAATTCGTCTATGCTTTTGTGTATAATTAGGTTTATTTTTTGTGAAAAATAATTTGAAAGTTTTAATTTTGTGGAAATGTTTACAAAGTCGAACCTGCCCATTGTTAAGGGATCGGCCCCGGTCCCAGCTGGATTATACGGTGATTTAAGAATTCCTATTACGGCTCAGTCTGGCCCAAATTAGTGGCCCTCTGCCCTTTTCGCGTGATTAAACATTTACAGAGCGTTTACAACAAGCCTGAAAATGTAAATATTTCACCTCCCGATAATTGTGTTACATATTGTCTGTGTGACGTTACGTTCTACGTAATTATTACGGTCACTGCGACGTGTGACAGGTAACAGGTTATATTGTTGTGTGAATAAGCTGTTTTATATGTGTTGTGCTCGTGTGGGGACAAAATAAAAGTATTCTTATTCTTACAATACATATAGTGATATTCGGTAATGGTTTCTTGGAGAAATAGGTTCATAGGCAGACGATGGACCTACGTTTATATTATTATTGATTGATTGGGTTATGTCAAGCCGATGATGATTGCAAGATTTGTCGAGAGATCTTGAGTTTTAAGTTTTGACATAACCCGGCCAAATAATGTTAGGTCCGCCATTCGAAGACAGAAGTACATAAAATCTATGATAGTGGTCTCTGTTTACAATCAAGAATAGGAAAAATTATTTCCAAGTTGATCTCTACAACGTCCGCCGTAAAATCCTTTCGGTAGATAATACCGAAAATAGATTCCTCCGCCTCCCGAGTCCCGTTTGTAGTAAAAAACAAAACTTCCTGCGGGAGAGCTGGCCGCGCCGGTATAAATAGCTGAGAACTTAGCGCATCCGCGCTGAGCCACTTTAAATATTGCTGCTGCATAGTGGGATACTTTGTCGTATGTTTTGAGAGTAGGCACCTTTGCTTAATAACACAACGCGGGACGAAAAGATCTAGATGTTCCCAGTATCAGCAGATTTGCTAAGTACGATATGCGCGTAAAACACACTCTCTGCTAAGGATAATATGTTCGGATGTCAAACACTCAACGCGCGTTTACAGCTACATACATTTGATTCTGCCTGTACACGTGCTAATGAGCGTTTTCGCATGTGAAATGTAGGAAAAAATTCACAAACTCAAAAATTATGTGATATGACGTCATTTGTTTTTAACAAAACGTCACAATTGTCGAGTATTGTTGAGTCGAGTGGACGAAATATCGAGAAAACGACTAATGATACGTACGTGTTAGTGCTCCTCCTTTTTTGGAAGTCGGTTTAAAAATGATTGTGCACATATAACAAAACTTTTCCCCCGCGTAAGGGCGCTTAATGTATTCAAAGGCCGCGTCCGCACGGGGCGTTTGCGAAATCGGAACATCAAAGCCGGCCCGGCCGCCCCGTGGGAACTGGGAACGCGCCCGCGACTTTATTTCATTATTTTTTTACCCGACTGTGTTGCCATAAGGATAACACGGTTATGTCCCGTGGAGGTTTTTTTAATGGAGAGTGTTATTATGATCAGTTAATTGGGTTGGAAGTTAAAATTATGCGTACACCATACTTTACGGCCTGTCCACATTTCCACGTCACGACGACGTCGTCAACGTGGAACGTAACAAGGCACGGTACGTTGACGTGCCGACGTGCGGTCCATATCTACGTACAATGTTGCTACATCGTGACGTGCATTATTACGTTACGTTAACGTAAATTTTCACGTCACGTCAACGTACCGTGCCTTGTTACGTTCCACGTTGACGACGTCGTCGTGACGTGGAGATGTGGACAGGCCGTTACGTTGGCACTAACGGCCGTTCCCAATATTTGATCTATCTCTGGTTTTGCCCTACTAGAGATAGGAATAGCTCTCATTAGACATTAGAGACATATATTTTATGTCAATTCAATGTTAGCTGCGATCGGTCGTATGTCAAACCAGAGATAGATTGAATATTGGGAACGGCCGTAATTGTCGCATAGGTACTCGAAATGTCAAACTAGAGCTAAGTATTAGTCATGCTTAAAACGCCCTTTAACTTTAGCTCAAGCCTTAAGCTTTAGATTACTATAATATTTAGAATTTATTTGTTGTCTAGCATTACTGAATGTTGTTTTTTCCACAGAGGAAATCCGTAGCCTGTGTAGTGTATAGTAAGGCAGAGATTTGGATGACGATCTTTAAAACAAGATTATATGTACCTCTTGTGAATTGATTATATGAAGTGAAGTCAAGATGAAATGCTTTAAGTATTTTAAACAGAGAGATGATAAAGTACCACAATGGAAATACATCCATACTAAATGTATTATAAAAGCGAAAGTGTTTCTTTCTGTCTATCTGTTACCTCTTCACGCCCAAACCGCTGAACCGATTTTGCTGAAATTTGGTATGGAGATACCTATAGTCCCGGGAAAGGACATAGGATAGTTTTTATCTCGGAAAAATAATATATGTTTGTATGGTATAGATACCCCCGCGCGATAAACGAATTTTGGCGCAACGGAGTTGCGGGCGTCATCTAGTATAATTATTATACAGTAGAGTAAATTAAATAAATAACGTATCTTGTGAGCCGATGATAGTGATAAACAAAGCGTACGTTATCAATGATTAGGTCAATACACCGCGTATTACGATTATGAACCGTAGTCCGTAACAGCTAACGATACGAAGTACGTCATTCATTCACTGACACAATACACAGTGTAGTGCGCGCGAAGAGAGCGCTAGTTGTGGCACAGTGGAAATATCATACAGTAGAGTAAGTCGGGCGTGTCCTTAAGGCCAAACTCGATTGAGACTAGTTTTACGCACATGCGATGTTTGCTGCAGGTTATCTTTTAAATAACGCAGTGATGGGCCAACTAGCGCCACAATCATGTGGCCGCAGCCCGATAGTGGGCTTTGGGTCGCTCGGTCGGAAGACCTTCCTTTGAGGCTCCCAAACATATTTCCATCATGCTATATTGTGTTCATGCACAATGTATGTATGTGACTATGGATGTTCATCTGTTCCGTCAATCGTCATAACTTCTAAAATAGTTCTCATAATTAGTCTAACCTAACCTAACCTATGCGTGTGGGCTATCTATGGATAGGTCTTCAAAAATCATAATATTGAGGTTTCTAATATCATTTTTTTCTAACCTGAATAGTTTGCGAGAGAGACTCTTCCAAAGTGCTAAAATGTGTGTCCCCCCCCCTCTAACTTCTAAAGTAGGGGCATGATAAGTCAAAAAAAATATATTATGATGTACTTTACTATAAAAGCTACCAACGAAAATTGGTTTGAACGAAATCTAGCTAGTAGTTTTTTTTTATACGTCATAAATGGTAAACTTAATTTAACTTTCATTAAATCAACTGAAATATAAAAATAAATCAAAACCCTTTTAATTTCATAAAAATAAACCTTATTGCTGCTGCGGAACCCTTCATGGGCGAGTCCAACTCGCACTTGGCCGGTTTTTAACTACTTAGTTTATAATATGTTGTGTATTGCGGTTATGGTAATGGGGTTCGCGATTACACGGTGTTAGTCTGTGCAGCGCGCGGATCGATAAGGCGCCATCTGTCCTCTCCCGCGGCGTAAGGCGTCCTCCATACTGAGATAACTTTTTAACTTTTTTTTTTATGAAATAAGGGGGCAAACGAGCAAACGGGTCACCTGATGGAAAGCAACTTCCGTCGCCCATGGACACTCGCAGCATCAGAAGAGCTGCAGGTGCGTTGCCGGCCTTTTAAGAGGGAATAGGGTAATAGGGGAGGGTAGGGATGGGAAGAGAAGGGAATAGGGGAGGGAAAGGAAGGGAATAGGGTAGGGGATTGGGCCTCCGGTAAACTCACTCACTCGGCGAAACACAGCGCAAGCGCTGTTTCACGCCGGTTTTCTATGAGAACGTGGTATTTCTCCGGTCGAGCCGGCTCATTCGTGCCGAAGCATGGCTCTCCCACGTATAATATTAACTGTAATGTTTTAACCTACTTACAAAAAAGGAGGAGGTTCTATGTACGGCTGTGGATATATTTTTTGCTACAAGTTGTTTGAGGTGTAATAAACGAGAGTTTCATTTATCAAGACGTGCAGGCAAGTGTTATTTAAATGACGTATGGTGGGGTGGGGAAAGTGAAACATAGTTTCCTGTTGGACAGCATAAATCGAATTTTCTGACTAAACTGACATATCTTTGAGTTGATAATGACGTACTTACGAAAAATTCTTATGTTTTTATAAAATAATTAATAAATTCCAGTTGACGTGTTCTAAGCTTGTATAATTTAAAAAAATGTAAGTAGTTAAAACTGTTAGTCTTCCCCCAGGAAATGGGGTAAGACTAACAGTAGCAAAATTTGTGTAAGATATAGACTATGCACTTTCCAAATAATACTTCTTCAAATATATAAAATTTGAATTCTGTCACCTTGAAATAACGTTCATTTTTGCAGTATTTCTTTATTATAACATTTTTTTTTTCTCATTCATTGAAGTTATCAAACTGTAACCATAGTACATAATTATAAATCTTGTATATAAACAAAAACCTAGTTACTACGAAACCAACGGCGTTAACTACTAATAATTTTTAATCATCTAGTTGAGATTAAGTAATATCTAAGATACTAATATTAAAAACATTATCAGTAATAATTAATAAACTAAAAGCTAAAAGTACATAATGACTGATGTTTCACTTTTATATTGTTAATTTTAATACATTGTGACACGCATGTAGTGACTTCTGATACAAGCATAATAAGATTTTACTGTTACAAATAGATTATATTAAGAAAATTATTACATTGTCAATACATAATATTATCAAGTAATTTTAGGATTTCTTCTTTATATTTAGTTATTTTATAGCTAAAGATATCGATGGGGACAAAATTCTTGTTGTAAGTATTGGCTAGTCTATTGAATGGAGAACGTTTACCAACATTAGTTCGATTGACTACAGTAGCAAATATTTGGTGAGGCCTTCAACTATGTGTTGTTATGGGTGTCCTATAGCATAACTTATTGTTTAGGGATATACAATCATATCTATTATGGCATAGGTCATATAGTAGCATCATTTCTAACTGAATACGTCTAGATGTTAGTGAAAGGAGATTGTATATTTCAAGAAGTGTGCTATATGATTCTCGGGAATGACGACATCTGTAATGCATTGTGCGTAGGAATTTTTTTTTGACCATTTCGATCGAGTCAATGTATTTTTTATAATAGGGGTTCCAAATAGCTACAGCGTATTCGAGCTGCGAACGTATTAGTGATTTGTATACGTGCAGATATGTTGAGGATTGCACAAAGCCCTTACAGGAAGGACTTCATGACGAATCCGTACATTCTGTAAGCCTTACTTATAATAAATATTATTTGGGGTAAGACTAACATACTACCGCAAACAGAGGTTTTAAACCTTTGGGTGTTAATTCGTTTTTTAAATATTTATACAACGTGTAAATGGAATAACCGAAACTGAAAAAACCTTTTAACAGTTAATGAAACTGAACAACTTTGCCAAAGAAACTTTTTTCAAAACAAAAGAAATTGTCTTCTCCATATAAAATGAAAAGTTCGATTTGACAATTTGTATGGAGAAGTTAATTTTTTTAAGAGGATTGATTTGGGAAAGTTGTTCAGTTTTACTAACTGAACAAATGGTTTTCTCAAACTCAGTTATTACCTCGATCGTGGGAAAACCAGACACAATAGCTATTTATTTATTTATTTATTTATTTATTTATTTATTTATTAGGCATATCAACAATATGAATACCAGCTTACATTAAAAAATTAAAATTAGGACCTTTTACAGCATTCATATCAATTAGAGACATGCACAACATTATTATTAAAACACAATGCAACATTTGGTAAGACTTAAAAACTAGAAAAGTTAATCAGAATCAAATTATTACAATGTCAATAATGAAAATTACAAGAAATATTGGATAATAATGTCAGAAAATACTAAATAACTTATTAAAATTACAAAAAAAATAAAAATATGATAATAATGTCTAGTCTAGTGTTATAATAATTAGCATCAACATGTCAATAAATTTCAATTACTAATACAATAAAAAATACAATATTACTTAATTAATTACTTCTATAGAAATGTCAAATTATTACAAAACAATTATAAAAAATAAAAATAACAATTTATGAACATAATATTTTCTTCTTAAAGGATGTGGAGCGATCGTGGAAGATGTCTAAATCATATGTTTTATGCCAGATATTATATGAATTGATCATTCTTATTATAGGAGCGTTCTTGCCGACATTGGTTTTATGCCTGGGGATATTAAAGAAAGGTTTCTGCCTTATCCTAGTATTGGGTCTAGGTACTACTAATCCTATTGTTTCTAACAGTTCCTGGCAAGGGGTGGAACCTGTGACAAGATCTCTAAGGAATACCAGCTATTCAATTGTTATCGCAGCGTTATTCAATTTAAACTCGTTGTATATAAAAATCTATTTCCCTAGGTCCCGGCATCACGCTTGAACGGCTGAACCGTTGTGTTTATATTAACTTTATCTATCCTAAATTTTATTTCAGCCAATTTAATGAAAAAATAATTTGATCCGAGCAAAATATACACTCGCAGCTATTCATCAAAACCACACACTTTCATTAAAATTGTAAAGAAATATATTAATCAAGTGGAAAAAGTGCATGAAAATTGTATATTTATTACTGTGAGACAAGCTTTCACATTCACGTCGCCACTTTTGTGATCTTAACCTTAAAAAAATCTAAGTACCCATAATGAAAACAAAACCTTAACTGAATGGTTAATTACATCTGATTTGGGGAAAGACTAACGTACGTTAGACTTACCCAACTTGAATGCATTTAAGTTATGTTTTTGTTTCGTTGAAAATTCCAGTTATTCGTACTGAAAATCAATCTGATCTTATAAAAGCGAATATTAATATTATGGTACTTACCATCAGAACACTTCCATTCACTTTTTAATAGCAAAATGTACACACATGTAGGCACCCAACCGCTTTCCAAAAAGTTTAAAGCGTCTGACAGATTTCATTTTGTTATGTTGGCAATATGGTCGAGTATCAGCGACATGTACTGAGACCTTTTTCGACTTAACTGTTTTACCGACATCCTGGCATTGGGAATTACGCTATACATAATATCGAGATAATTGTGAGTGTTATTATTGCCCCGATGATAGTCTTACCCCACCTCACATATTTTTTTGATACAAGTTGTTTGAGGTTGTCAAACGAGTGTTTCATTTATGAAGTGCAGGCAAGTGTTATTTAAATGACGTATGTAGATTGCAGACATCTATGTAAATGGCTAAAATGTCGATATTCTCGACGCAGTCCGTTATAGATTTTTCTTGCCAGGGTAATATTCGCGTGTGTATGTTTACGTTTTACTTTATTGTGACATTTTCACTGATGAAATCATTGAAAATGACTCAAAATATTATATAATTTTGGACTGTTTTTAGATTTGAGTATTTATATATCGAGCTGTATGATACCTTTGAATGCTATATCAATCTATTTTGTAAATAAATCTCCGTGAGATTAGGCGCGGGCGGGGGAGGTTGAGGTAAATCTCAAGATATATTACTGTAGGGCAGGTCAGAAAATCATCAAAAAGTCTTACTGAATTTATGAACGCGCCCTTACTTGTGGGAACAAAAAGGCGATGATTCGATTGAATGCAGTTCGCAGTAATTATGAATGCAAAAAAAACGATGAAGACTGTTTCCCCGCTGAAAATGTTGCTACTGCCACGTCAAAAAATATATTTGGTTCACTTTACACATTTAAAAACGTTTTTGTTTTCGGGCTCGAATTCTTTCTTTCTTGTTGGAAATATGTTTAAAATTCTTGATTTTTGCTAGTAAATTACTTAGTTGCGAAATTCGTCTATCGTGATAAAATCGTACATTTTTTCATGACAAACTGTGTTCCACCTAGTTATAATTCTGTGTATAAAACTGTCCATTTCAAAGTCGCATCACTGACGCTCCATGATTTGTGCACGGTCCACTTAATTTGCTGACATTATAGAACATGTGATACGCATCTGAACAAATTCTGCGCACAATACACCCCCACCCTCCTTCCCTCTTCCCTGAGAGCTCAATATTGCATTAATGAGGGCCCCGAACAATACTATTTAATTTTCAACTAAAGAGTCCACAGTATTTTCTAGAGATAACATTTTTTAAATCCTCCTTTACCCTTATTTTGATTGGCATAAGGTGGTATTTGCAGCAGCGGCATTGTAATTTTACGTATGACAAGGGGAGAGTGGGCCACGTGCGCATTTGCGTACAAACAAATGTGAGCTAAGCCGTCGGTGGGACGGTTCTCATGATTTGTCGCGTGCGAGTCGCGAGCTGAGTTTATCGCCAAATTGGGATGCCATTGTTATTAAAATTTGGTATTTAATCCTTTTAGTTTGATGATAAATTAAATTATTGCCACTTTTAGAGTTTAAAAAGTCATTATTTGGCACTCATAGTGCTATGAAACGAAAGGTGCCATAGTAAGCTGACTACCAACAATTCAATAAGTGGCTGTACTCTTTGTTAATAAAAATAGATAGGTTCGTCTGCTTAAAGCAGGCTGCTTGGTGTTCAAAATACTTGGATGCTTTGGGCATAAGGTGCTCTATTTTAAAAAGCATAATGTTGAAATTTTCAATAAATAACACTTCACACAATAATATTATAATGTGCATCGGAAACGTATTTGCAATTTTTATGTAAAGGTTTTTTTTCCACCGTTGCTTATTATATTCTAAACACAAGCAATTACATAATACCTATATTATGTGTTATTTTAACCCATCAACTCCCAAGCGGCACCCGGGTGCCGCATAACAATTGAATATCTATTGTGTCTGCGATTCCCACGATCGAGGTATTAATATTTATTTTATTATTATTGTAATTGTGTAAGTATATGTAATTACTACTCTCGGAAGAGCCACGTGATCGTCACCAAGTCGAAGGTTGCGTCGGCAACCCGCAGTGATTAAATGACAAGTGACAACCCGCAGTAACCGCTGCGGCGGATCAAGTGGCCCCACTCCCTCCCCTCGGGAACTAGGTCAAATATTACTGGGCGGAAAATCTGGCTCGCGTTGATGAGATTAAACGTCATTCGTTGTTTAATAAGTAATAAGTAAAACTTTAACCCAAATGCGCAAAATATTACTTTACACTTAGGAATTATTTAAACTTAAAGTCAGTAAATATTATTTCATTACTTTTTAAAGTTGTTTGGCGAGTTTTTTTTTAAATTTCTTAATTTAATTTTTTTAGTTTATTTCCATACATGTTTGGAAAAATAAGATATTATGTAATTAAACAAGAACATACTTTGTAAATTATTAATTATTATTATAGTTCAGTTACTACGCACTATTATTCTGCTTACTGCCCCATTAACAATTTTGACTAAAAACTTTATTTTAGGCTAACGTCAAACCAAATCGTGTAACAACAAAATCAAATATAAACACTCGTTAAATAAATCAGAAACACTTGTTCATAAATCAGAAAACTCCTCTGATTATAATAATCACGTTTATACCCAGGGAATTAAACGTTTACCGAGCTTCGGCTATTAGAACCCTTCTAAGAAGATCGTCGATATAAAAAACGCCAAAACCATAGACCCGTTGTTGGCAATTTAACAGGCGATTAACTAAACGCATAACCACATGCCATATATGCGCGATCAGGGTCACAGAAGACCTTCCCCAAAATTTTGGTACTTAATGTTTTTATTTCGACATAGGTAGTAATATTTCAATAAATGTTATATATGTATGACTGTATGTGGCTAATGCCTATTGCCAAAGCAACTATTTAGTAATTTTATGGTAATACTATTACATATTATTTGTGGTCCCTCCCTCTCTAATCTCGTGGCAAAACCCCTCATTTTCAGGCTGCAGCCTGCGACGATGCCTGTATTGTCAGTGACTGACGACTGTTCTTTACAAAAATATTTATTTAGTACATAGTAAATGTACTTGTATGCACTTGAGAGTAGGTTTGAACTTTGAAGTTTATTTTTTATTTGTTTTTAGGGTTCCGTACCCAAAGGGTACGGAACCCTAAAAACAAATAAAAAATTTATTTGATTCCCTATTACTGAGACTTCGTTGTCTGTCCGTCTGTCTGTCTCCAGGCTGTATCTCAAGAACCGCTATAGCTAGAGTTCTGTAATTTTCACAGATTGTGTATATTGATTGCCGCTATAACAAAAAATACTGAAAACAAAATAAAATTAATATTTAAGGGGGGGCTTTGCTCGATATCAATAATGACAACAGGCAGGCAGTTGAAATTTTCACAGAATCCTCAATTTTATGTGTACTTTAATATTTACTTAATAATAAAATTAAAATAAAATAATAATTTAAGGGGGGCTCCCATAGAAAAACACAACTTTTGGACTATTTTTTCTCTATAACGGTACGGAACCCTTCGTGCGCGAATCCGACTCGCACTTGGCCGATTTATTAATGTATATAGTTTATCCTCTTGTAGTTGTGGTTTTGTAAACCTATGTGGGCTTTAACGAAATACTAAAATTCTCTAACTGTGGATTCTGGAATCCAATTAATAATAATAATAGTTTATTGTCTCTCAGTAAATACATAATAAGAAAATGAAACAAAAAAAAAGATAGGTGTAAGTACAGGATATTACAAAATTAGGTGCACAACCCCTACACTAAAAGTCTTGTGCTGTAGGGGTTGACTAAATTCAATGTACATAACTATAGGTCTACCAGAATCTGATGGCAAAAAGTGAGAAAATAAATTGACTCTAGCAATACCGGGGTAATTGGAATAAAACATTTTGATCCTTTTTTTTTTCTTATAGCGGCTGATTCTGTGTGTTAAACATGCAAATATAAAAATTTATCCAATGATCAAGGATATTTTATGAAAATCTGCTGTCAAAAATTGCCATCAGATTCTGGTAGACCTATAATTGCGAACGAAATGTAGAGAATTACGTGAATTGCCTTCCCATTTGTTTGATGTGTATTGACTGTTGATGGATCAGTATTCAGTATATAACGGTCGTCTTTTATGGTACTTCTAAGAAGGATTCCTTTTGAAGTTTGCCGCGACGTCGTCTTTCGTCTACGAGTTGTAAGTTTTCACCAATTTATCTCTATAAGGCAGGCCACTCGTTTGCGATTGATCGTTTCGATCTATCTAAAATGAACTGGCATAAACAGGGTACTTAGTTTAGTTGTTTTCGATAACTTTAACGGCAAAGAGGCATCGCAAATCACAATTCACAATACATATGTGCCATGTGCCCATGTCACATGTGAGATAGCGAATTATAGCGCTTCATGTCAATTCCCATACACTTCTGTTTTCAATTGGCTATCGAGATTATCAAATACAGCTTGCTATTGCTAATACCATACAGGCTGTAACAAAAAAGAAACTTGAGAGGTGTCAAGGGACATCCGGATGGAACGAAGTTATTTCTTATGTACAAAAAACCTGTATATATTCAACAAAAAAAAAGATATATATATATATATATATATATATTTAGGCTTACAAGTTACAACTATAGCAAAAAGCACAGACATAGATCGAGATAGATACCGCATGTCCCGCGAAGTACTTACACATGCGGTATCTATCTATGTCTGTGGCAAAAAGTGTCGTTACAACATTTTGGTCTTAATTTTTTCCGTCTAGCCTCCTTTCGCAACGCGCGATAAGGAACTTCGTTCCAATACTTTAGGGTGTGTATGTGTCCTTAGATTTATGTAAGTTATGTATAGAGATCAATGTGAAAGTGGCAGCGATATTGCTTAATATAAAGCTTTCTACTCGCTGTACTGAGCAAGATCAAGCAAATGAAGAAAATCTATTGGTTATCAAAAACATATTCCTCGTAACTCTGTCATGACTCATGACTCATGACTCATGTATAGTATGGTGTATAGTTGTATACCATGGCTGCCCGATAGTAGACATACATGTATACAGTATACTTATGTACTATGTGCAACCTTTACAATTCACATGCCTTTCTAACGGTCCGAAGACTTCGCGGAACGATTTTGATTGCAACATCGCTTGTAATAAACTTGTGCGGACTTTAGTGTGGCTGTATCTCACTGTTTATAGATTTTGTAGTCGTAAATAGCAGGTAACAAGTTTCAGTTATGTCGTTATTATTTCCATAAGTTAAATAAGTAAAATAAGACATCGAGTTGATTTAGTTAAAGGCTATCTGTAGATTTTGAGTAGAAACAAATTTAAAGACACCTGTACATAAATTCATTTGTGGTGAGGATTTCACTGATTACCCAACTGCGTAAAAAAGGAGCTATATTTCGAGTTTCGACCTTATAATATATGGCCGTATCACGTACGTTCTTCTTTGGCACCAAGCATAAACTGCTTGTCGCATTTGAGCTTGAGAGATAAAAGATTTGTTGCAGTGAACCTTGCAGCACAGGAGAGGTTTAATAGTTTAAATAAACAGAGTAACATAAATGCGAAAGGGTCAAGAAAAAGTTGAGACAGTTATAATAACTACATGAAAAACTCGATTGTTTATTTTTATTTTGTGGTGTAATTGCTTGATCGATCACAAGATGGCATCTCGTATTCGATCTGCTCTTTTACTATAAAAAACAGATAACAACCGACAAACAGGTCGTGATATTCATGTGTCTCTAATCTAGTGAGTTTATACGTGAACGGATCGCTGGCCGGTCGGTGGCTGTAATCTATGCGGAACCCCGTATATACCCCGGTATTGGTCGCGGCCCGCGGGATTAACATAATACCGATGTGCACGTGTACATTGTACTGTGATCACAGTAGAGTGTAGACTAGTTATAATGGTCGACAAGCCGCGGCTAATGTTTTGCAAATAAGTTACAAAATACAATAAATGTATATCAAAATAAATTGAGTTTATAGCGTTAATATCCTAAGCGCTGCCCGCCTTTAGTTTATTTACACACCTTGTGACGCTTACCGGCCAAAAGTTTCTTAATCTAGGTTTAAAAAATATTTTGTAGCAAAATATTGCATTATAAGTTATAACATAGAGCGCTTAAAACCTCTCATTGTGTTGCACGAATTCGATTTCAGAGACACGGCTAAGTTGCTGCTGCATAATTGTATACATTTGCATAGTGGCAGTTTGCAAGATTGTGAATGGACGTGGCTTGGATGGATTATGAACAATGGACATAGATGGAGAAGGATAATGGACATGGATGGTGCGGGGAACTGCAAGTGAGGGGAGGGGGCGCTACAATCTGACAGCAGACGAGTGCACAAACATGTGGGGTTGGTCTCGATCGATAGTTTTAAAAAAGCCATCCGTGATACTGCGATAGTAAGGGTTGATAAAGTTTGGACTTCGAGGCAATTAATTTATGTTGTAGTTATATTAGTTAACCTCGTTTGAACGCCTGACGAAAAGAAACGAAGGATGGTTGATATAAGTTTGATTGTAGATGTGTTTGTATGACGTATGTCCGTGGCATACGCATGGTAGGCTGCTTTCTAGCATCTGAACCGATTTAATTTGAAAGCTTAGCCCTATTCTCATACGTCAAATGTCGCTTCGATCTCAGACTTATCTGTGTGAAACAGAGATCGAACCAAGATCGAGATATAAGATTCAGCCTCCTATCTCCTACGATCTTCATTCTCATCCTTTTTTTAGGGTTCCGTACCCAAAGGGTAAAAACGGGACCCTATTACTAAGACTTCGATGTCTGTCCGTCTGTATGTCTGTCTGTATGTCTTCATGCTGTAACTCAAGAACGGTAATAGCTAGAGAGTTGAAATTTTCACAGATTATGTCTTTCTGTTGCCGCTATAACAACAAATACTAAAAACAAAATAAATTAAATATTTAAGGGGGGCTCCCATATTTGGTCTATTTTTGCTCTATAACGGTACGGAACCCTTCGTGCGCGAGTCCGACTCGCACTTGGCTGGTTTTTGTCATTACAAGATCTAAAATCTGTAGATTCTGAGATATTCAATTTCTGATTTCAAACAGTTTTCATGCCAATAACTTTCCAGAGTAGTTGCAGTAAACAACCGCCTGATAAAATGGGTGTTAAAGTGACGATGAATGGAAAATGTTAGACTCCACGCCCGCATTGATGCCTGCACAAATTTGAGCACGCCTTACAATGGTGACGCGAAACACGTTAAGGAGGGCAATTCACTTGACAAATGGGTCAGAAACTGCTCGCCGATCTCGCCCTTAACACACCAGATATAGGCCGTAAAATAGCGTGGCAGGAATAGTGTAGAGTCAGCCATTTCATATCAAGAGCCGCGTTTGCTCTCGTGTTGCGACTTGCGACGAAAATTACTTTGATATTAAATTGTGTGTAAAGTTGATAATATTTCAGATAGAGCTGGTTATGCCGATAGTCGAGACAAGCTCGAAAATTGTTTTCGATGGTCGTTTTCTACAATTTTTGTAAAACGTAAATACATAGTACTCGTAAATAGAAATACTCTACAGCTCTAAGTTCGTCTATTTATGACTTGTCACTGAGAATAATGGGAATTGTATTTTTAGAGCCTAATAATAACGGCTTAATTCAATATTGTAGTTTTCCTTACGAGTCTACTTCAAAATATTTAAAACGAGTTTAAAAAGAAAATCCCTCCATTTTAAATACATGTGAATAATTGAATATCTCATCATATGCCGCTTGAATATCCATACCAGTTCAAGCATTAGTTTCATGTCACCATGCTTCACAAGACGCTTGTATAACTTAAAGACTTTAATAACCAATTTCTCAACGTTATTGTTAAATTAATATTTAAGGCCAGGTAGTCCCTAATTTACATGACTTTGAGTCAATAATAAACAAACAAATAGTGACTTTTAAAAGCAAAAAAAAAAAAAATACACATTGTTGTTTACTTAATGTACTTTGACAATTTGTGGTTCGAAATATAATATTGAAAACTTCACTCGATCAAAAATAACTCCAAAGAGGAGTTCCTCCAAGAGACTCTAAATTCGAATATTTTGTGAATTGTGATATTTTTCTTATTTTTCATGAAGCCTATATGATAGTTTTACTTTCAAGAATCATATCTACGAAAATCTCATAACTTAAAGAAGAATAATTTGTGTTTACATTTTGCATTTTGGTCTTTATCTAAGTGAAAAGTATAATTTTCTCCTATTTCGCCCTATCAAGGACGCGGCGAGGCGGTCGTAACGTCGATATTCGTACTGACAGACATCGACCTGCTAATTTTAGGGACTACCTGGCCTTAAACAATCTGGGGTCCAGATTAGTCAATCGCGGTAAGGAAGTGTGAACGGGAATGGCGGAGGCAGCAATATTTGTGCTCGCAGTGGCCCGTGGCTGTTATTGCAGTCGGTACAGAAATATTTTACCCCTCACAAGACCTTTATCCCGACGACATAGGGATGATCTCTAGTAGACAACGAGGTAAATTAACCGCGGACTGCAAACCCCAGGACGACAGGACCCTTTTTACAAGGAGGTAGGAGACGATGGATGAGACAGTATGTTTTACCGATGAAAACCACTTCCTAATGACTAGATTATTTAGTTGAAAGTTCTCAATTTTAGATAAAAATTCGATATTTTTGTCCTAGATGTGGACATAACATGTCCAAGGAAAAGGCATAGCCAAAAATTGAATTTTTCAGGTAATGAAGTAGCTAATAACCTGTAATTATTATTAAGTAAACTACCGAAGCATCTCAAGGTAAAATCTATCATCGTTCAGGTTGCAGAGAGTGCCAAATTATTATACAGTGTAACTCTCAAAACATAACCCTCCTTGCGCGGTCGGGTAATTTAATCGTTTGGATGGTTTCATCCATCGTTTCCCCTCACATATTGTGTTACCGGGTCCGGTCCCGCCTGGCCCGTCGGGGCCTTCGGGGCGTGGCGGCCGTCACGTCTATCGATCACTTGCTCCTTGATTGATTGACCGTAATCTTGTTTGTTGCTTGCGAGATGCGCATCTGTTGCGTTTTGATGCGTTGTGTTGCGGGGTATTGTGTTGTCTTGCGATGGGTTGTGGGCTCTTAAAATTTCGTGTTAGCATTAGATGATTTTGCGTTCCTGTGTTGATTAACGGATGCCGTCATGGTTTTAAAATCTTGTTAATTCTGTTGCGTTCTGTTGCGCTTACTTACAGACTATACGTTTTTCAGGTGCTTTGATTTTGGGCTTTTGTATGAAGGCCAGGTAGTCCCTAAAATTAGCAGGTCGATGTCTGTCAGTACGAATATCGACGTAAAGGACATTAAAATAACATTCATATCAGCGCGCCTTATACAGTGCCGGTTACGACGCTCGCCGCGTCCTTGATAGGGCGAAATAGGAGAAAAATTATACTTTTCACTTAGATAAAGACCAAAATGCAAAATGTAACCACATATTATTCTTCTTTAAGTTATGAGCTTTTCGTAGATATGATTTTTAAAGTAAAATATCATAAGCTTCATGAAAAATAAGAAAAATATCACAAAATATTCGAATTTAGCCTCCTCTTCGGAGTTATTTCATGTAAATTAGGGACTACCTGGCCTTAAACGCAAATTAATAAAGTTTATTGCGTGAAAACCGTACATTTTCCATGATAAAAATTAAAAATTATCCTATGTCCTTCTCCAAGACCTAACATAATATATATCTATATACTAAATATCATCGATATCGGTTTAGCGATATAAGCCAAAATCATTTTTGTTGACTGCGCGGGAACCGTACATTTTCGGGGACAAAAAGTATCTAATGTCATTTTAAGTGACTCAAAGTATCTGCATACAAAATCTTGTATGCAGATACTTAAGATCCCTTTGATTATATTGCTTTAAATGTCTGTTAAGCTTACAAACTTTTTGACTTTAAAACCTAATATTGCCCTAGTCCTAGTGGAATCAAGAAATTTCTACGTATAAAATCGTTCCCCGTTCCCCAGGGCAACGAACCAATATGGGTTTTGTGCTTCAATTACATGAATATTCACCCATTGTCTCTCCCCCCGGCTGACTTGACTTTGAAATTTTTAATTATGCTCCATGATACCCTCCACTCGTTTGGCCTAATTACAGTGTCTGAAGTCTGGAGGGGGGCGATTGTGATCGCGAAGATACTGTTACTGCTCGCTGTTTAATGGGTTGAGCAAAATGTCTATTACTTCAATGTACAATTTTAAGACGGTGGACATTGCAGATGTTAAGTATGTAAGTGCAGGTTTTGACAATCTTGATATTTCTTTTTTGTTTGTAATGTTACGACTTACGATGAAGTAGCTATCTAAGGGCTCCCACACAAAACTGCGAATTCGCATCGCATCGTAATGTCATTTTTATTATGATTTTTGTCGCAGATATTTATGAGCACAAATAAAAATGTATTTACCTACCACTACACCGGTTCTGGAACTAACCCGCCGAGAAGAACCAATTTGCTTGGCTCGACCCAGGTGCTTACGTCCACGTAGATTAATAAAAGCGAAGTGAGAATTACACAGTTCAATTACATTGTTTTCCGACTATATAAATCACTGAGCTCCGAAACTTCCTAATCGCTGAACCGCCGGCCCTCGGAACTTGGAAGTGACGAAGGGATAGTAGGGATACTACAATATTCCTTCGCCTTACTGCTCACAGAATAAGGTCTGAAGTCGCGTGAGCTAGTGCACCTGGTGTAATTGATGGAGGATCCAATTGCAAATTCAAGGAAAAAGGATCCCTTGAAAATTGATATCGGAAACCCCTGTGTCTCGGCTTAATGTACTCTTGTAATGTGCTGCCCTGATTTGTTTTGGCAGATAGTATGGTACTGTGTTCAGATAAAGTTTTTTTATTGACTTAGGTATGTAGTAAAATTTATATTCGTTTTCAATCAAGGCCATTTTACCCGGCTACAGTAAAGCCAAAATTTAGGTATGTGCCCCTCGTAGCGCTAAACTTGGTTTGGGCCACAGAGATAGATACCGCATGTGTACTTCGCGTGCCATATCGCGTTCCCAAACGACGAGCAATGCTCGTCTTTCGAAAGTCTGTTCTTTAGTCTGCTATCAGAATCGCACGTCAATGGGAATTTTAAAAATGCCTAAATGCCTAAAAGTGCCGTATTGAGCTGTAGACATTCAAATAGAAACGTTGGACGTGATAATGGATACGTTTCTTATCATTGGTACGTCACAGTGGTAGGAAAAAACTGACACGCTCTATTTCATACAAAAGGAGCGACATGCGGTATCTATCTTGATCTGTCTGTGGTTTGGTCCTATTTTCTTTATATATATTTCAATTTTTTCTAACTAATAACTTTTAAAATTGACGTTATTCAGTTGTTAAGTTGAATGAAGTTTTAGTTTTACCGCCGCTATGCTATTACATGATAACATTGTAGTGTTATCTCATTAGACTAACGCATAATTATTTCTGTGAGGTCACGAACTACAGTTCCTTCAGAGTGATTTTGCATTAATCACCTTTATGCCGACGACATAAGGATCTCTCTTATAGCATAATAAAATGTGTGAAAACTAAACTCACTTCAAGTTTTCACACATAATTATTATGATTGTATCCTTAATTCACAGCAACGGGGCTTCGTTATGACTTATGACTCAATTGTACAATATAAATGCTAAACAAAGATGAATAAAATCTAAATCGTACCTCAAATCTTCGAATAAACTCGTCCTTCGAATAGAGAAATGGTAATTGGCCTTTCACAAAAAATCAATTCTGGAGTCTCTCCCTTGTTTTTTTTTTAGATCCATTGATGAAATTTGTGGTCCCTAATTGAAAACCATTAACCGCGGCTTGTTATTTGCCAATTAGTCGTGATAACCTAGGTACTAGCCCTGTAATTACCGTTAGCGGCTTATCGCGGGCAGCCCTAATCCGGCGTGAACCGGCGTAAACCGGTCCGCGGCGGTACAGGGCTGCCATCATCATTAATCAAAGGCAGACCCTAAATGATTAGTCGTATAATGATCAAAATATGTATAGTTATTATTATTTGAAGCGCAGCAAATAGTTAACGACCAACAGAGACGTTTGATGGTTATTGGTTACTCAACTTTAATTTAATAGAGTTTGACAGAAAATAAATGATGCATTACTACAAATTGTATTTAAATTAAAGTTAAATCATTGATTCCTCTAAGTGCGGCCGTAAATGTACCTAGTAAGGATCGTTTTCAGCAATATTCATTTACTTTAAAAGTACAGACTAAAATCTAAATACTTTATTTTTTATTATATTTTTAGTTATATGAATGCAATACTTATCTGAAAGCTTACAGAATTTTTAGTGTGGCACGAAAAAGTGCAATATCTTCCAGTCTTCCAGTATTTATGTAATTACCTGTATATTATAGCGAGAAAAATTAAAAGATTAGTGTTCTTGACACATGGCAGTCGCTGTTATGTTCATAAATATGTAATCACGTGTGTTTTACATAAATTATTGGCTATATTTAACTCGTGTGTATTGATTGATTGACAAGCTACATGAGGATTTTCTGTGCTTTGGCTTGACAGATTAGGTGATTATTTTCGCTTCTCAGCACTTTTAGCATTCGTTGCTTTAAAAACATATTCCAAAATATGTCTAGTGTAGAATATTATGTTTATTGTTATCGTCTCATTGTATATGAGTTCCTCATTCTTCTACAGAACACATATCTGTTCTTCGAGAACTTCGAGAACCACGGGGCCAGACTGACGTGGTGTGAAACGTCCATGGATATTCGTTTGGTCGTCTGCCGGTTCCATTATAAGTGACACAGAATCTAAGCCGCAGCAGCTGTCGTGCTAACATTTATATGGCCCTATACAGATAGTGCTAAAGTACACACTGTACATCGTAGATGGTGAAACCAGCGATAAATACTATTAGAAGTGCGCCGAGATGTAATCTCGAGGTGTTTCCCAATACAACTAACTTTATGCTGCATAAGTGCTATCTATACTACATAGTTATGAAAAGGAAAAGGTTGTTTATTCGTTCCAACAATTAGTAAAATATTTATAAATCATAAAAATTCAAGATCTTTCTCACCCTTAACTTCGTACAAGATTTTGCGGAATCAAAAATTAGCTGAAACGACTTTTACTCTTCTGGTATTGTGGTAATTCAGAAAATCTTATCATCGGGATACTGCTCAATTGCTCCGTAACCCGTAGAAATATGCGATTTATCTATGTCACTATCTTTAGATGGATCATTTGAAAAGCCTAAGGTTTGTGCGGCTTCTTTGAAGTATCAGTAATCAGGATGATCGATTCGCAGTCTAGTGCCTCTTTCTCGACTTATTATTGTTTCTCTTAATGCGGCCATTAGACCCTGGTCCCTGACGGATTTTTAAGCTATTGCATAGCTTTTATCGCGGCTTTGAACGCGGCGACCGAATCAAGAAATTCCGTAACGAAAATAACCTAACACCACCCACTCGGTTGGTCGGTGCGGCGTTGCCAGGCTTCGGCACGGTTTAAGCGGAGCACTTTTCTTGGTTTCGATGTTTCGGCTACTTTTCAGCGGCGGTCACAGCTGAGTAGACAGATGCCCAACTTGCTAAAGTTGTTTATACCCGAAGATGCCGTCAGTTTCTATTGTTTAAAACATTACAGTTGGAAGGACTGAGGTGACAATCGTCCAACTTGCTGAAGTAGTTTATACCTGAAGACGCCGTGTCCAGTTTGAAGTTGGAACATGCGCCCGCGCAGACCGGTCGTTTGCGCAACGGCGACGATGGTAAAAGACAGGCTCGCCTTGGATCTAGGCGATCTATACGATCTATAGTGTCGCAAGTTCGCAACCGAACCTAGATTTATTGGGTTTGTTTTGAGCTAGTGCAATTTACCGCTCGTTGCGTTCACGTATTTCCTAGTAATTGGAGCTACGATACTCGTAGGAATGAAAAATGTGGATCTAATTATTATTCTTATCATGCAGTTTGCTTCATATTTTTCTAAGGGCCTGTTTCATCACTTGAAAGTTGAACCACCACTTCCTGATAAGTGCCGGATATGCTATCCACCACTTAACTTTTTTTTTTTCATTTATTTAAAGCTTTACAGAATTTACAAGAAAACAATATGACAGTAGTTTCCCATATAAAAACCTATAAGGTTTATCTGTTTGGGAGAGACGGTCTGTTTACATACTATTCTTAAAACTACTTTATTATATTATTTTATAACTACTCTTATATAATATATTTTAAATTAACAAGTTATTACTTACTTTTACTTTACTTGACAGATAGAGTATGGAGAATCTGTCAAAAAAGTTATGGATAGCCTATCCGGCACTTTATCAGGAAGTGGTGAAACAGGCTCTAAGGTTTATAATATCCAGAAAGCTTTTAAGTTGGTTAGCCCTTAGGAAATCAGGGGGAAGGGGCCCTAACCTATAGAACATGAACTTCATGACTTATGATGATTATCATTTTGACGTTTGAACTTTTTAAAACCATTTAAAAACTTTTTAAAACCAATATTATGTTCATAAAATATATATCTAATCGACCCTTTGCTCGTCAGAAATAGTTATTAGGCAGCATTTATCGTATCTGGGGGCACTGCAAAGCTACCGCCAAGAGCGCGACCGGCGACCGCGCGCCGCGTTAAATTAATTTAAACAACTGTAACCAATTATTATTTTACAAGATACATAATTAATATTATGTAAATCTAAATGTCCTACCTTATTTTTGGAAGTCGGTTAAAATGACTTTTAATCGCTGTGTTTAGTGTTGTGGCTTGACAGGTGGTGTCGATTCTGGTATAGTGACCTTATTCTTTAACGACCTGCCTTAATCTAATAAGCATCAAATTCTAATCGTGTCGGGTTCTGTATACACTTTCTAATGATTCATTAAAATGTGTTTAGGGTCGTTTTGTATTCAATCTTCACCTATAAAAGGGAAGATTTGTTTACTTTGAATATTATTCTTCGGTACTAGACCTGATTTTGATGAAACTTGGCACACATTTCGTAAGATGCAGTACAGCAAATGATAATAAAATAGACTATATTAGTAGGCAAATTGTACGGTTCCTGTTGAATATTATTTGATGTGGACAAAGCCGCAACTCGGAGGTAAAATAATACAATAATTACGCTTCTAATAATATAATTACTATGAAATATGTTTAAATTGAAAGCTTGACTAAATGCAGGTGTATTCATATGACCTTAGAGTCCTTAGAATATAATTAATAAATGTAAACAATATTTAATGGTAGCTTTGTCTAGACGTAATTTCCGATACTAAATAATTTGAATACGATAAAATAAATGGCTAAAACAACGATTGGGTCCTGTATTTTAATTAAAAAGCCATTTACTGCAATAATTCATAAAGATAATTATTAATTAATAACAAGGTTTAATATATATATATATATATATATCTGTATGTTAACCTCTTCAGTCTTCACGCTTTTAACGTCGAGTCAATTTTGATAAAACTTGGTATGGAGACATTTTGTGTCCCAGCGACCCTAAGAAGCGAATAAGTAGCGAATCCTACTTTATGACATAGTCTATGTCATAAAGTTGCATTTTAATTGAATTTTTGTCGGTCGCGGCTGGCCACGGTAAAGATCGGAACGGTACCTTCAGTTTATCTCCACAGTGTTTCTATACTTTCGCATTTCTACCGTGGCCATGTTAGGGCTACAGGAAAGGACATAGAATAGTTTGTAAGCCGAAAAAATTACGAGTTGTTTTCGTAAACGAAGGTGAGGGCAACATGTAGTTGATAAAGAGTTTTTTCCAAGTTCGAGAATGATCCTTATGGCGTTGACATAAAGGCAGTGTCAAAGGTAAAACAACTAGCTAACTAGGTAACTAACTAACTATAGGAACGGTGTTATTTAAATCGTGGGCTTCAACCCAGAAGAGCGTATATAAGCGATGGCCCTACTTTTCAGGAAGCAACAAAAACTTAATAAGTTTTTGTTTAATTCATCTCTACAACTAAACATTTGCATGTGTCTATGAAAGTACTTCCTTAATTACGTGAAATGATTTTTTGTATTTTAATTATTCCAAAACTCCCAATATTGCACTTACATCTTTTTTCTTCTTTAAAAAAAACGACTTTTTATACGCCCTTCTGGCATGAAGCCCGCGAAATGAATTGCTTCGTATATTCGGCGGGCATGATTTACTCGCACCTTTGCCGTCACCTGCCCAACTGGACGCCATAAATCTGAGGGACCCTCACACCGGTTCCTGGGACCCTTGTATCGGCGCCCTCGGGGGAAAGTGTCTCGTGCCATCGTCCGGCCCGGGACCTGCCCCGGCCCACAGTGGCGTATATACAGGTAGGACCCCTGCCCGGCAGGGTCACGGTTGTGAATCTCGCGTACCCTGGTAGCCCTCCCCACTCCCCAGACTGCTAGAGGTGCGTAAGCGCATTTTTCCAACGAAAAAAATGAATTAGGTGGGACCAAAGTGGCGTTATGAACTGGATGCCTACTAGCCGGGCTGGCCTGCAGTGGCGTTAGAACGAGACAAATGGAAGACCTTTTGGCTTTGCCCAGCAGCGGTATAGTATAGGCTCTTAAAAAAAGGAGAGCAAGCAGTGGCGACGCAAGTCGCAAGACGTATGTGAGCGAGGCGTTCTGATCAAAGCCGTATTAAGAAGGACGCCCTGTGCCAATTATTACCTAACTTTTGCAATTAAGAATCTAATTATATGTAAGCTGAGTATGTACTCAGCTTACTGAAAGACACTTACTTGTATGAAGAGACCTTAGTAAAAATAATATCTATGGATAATAATAATATCTATGGACGCTTCACACCACGTCAGTCTGGCCCCGTGCTAAGTACCTGAAGGACTTGTGTTACAGATACCAGACAACGGAAACATATTTAATACTTTTATATTATACATATATTTAAGATTTTTATTATACTATACATATATTTAATACACAACCAAGACCCAGGAACATTGAAAATTTGTTCCGTCGGCGGGATTCGAACCCGCGACCCCCGGCTTGCGCTACCAACGCGCCACCAACTGAGCCACAGAGGTCGTCAGAAATTAACAGCTACAAAACATTTACGAATCGTAGATTTTAAATCAGAGATTGAAACCCCCATTGAAGATTGGAGCCCCATGGCACCTTTATGATTATGGCTACGCCACTGTCCACATAACACGGATAACAATTAACGGTAACCGGATTGTACAGGTAAACAAACTGGCTACTTGCTGTTGTGTACGGTAGTATTTTAATTATGTAATGTGGCAGCACAGTATAATATATTTGCCGTGGTGTCATCGTTGTAAATCTTTACCCCTTTAAACAATGTGGGAATCTATATATCAATACGCGAGCGAAAAACTTTTTTATCCTTTTTGACGAAAAATGGAGAAACGTAGATGAATGAAATTTTGCACAGTTATAGTTTATATGGTATCGAGCTAATATTATTTTGATATTATGCTTTTATCATACATTTTTTTAACAAATAAAACATTACACACACTACAACACACACACTAGGAACGATGAGAGATTTTTGAGTGACAAGCCTATACATACGAATTATACTTATGGTTGAAGTCTGTTGACAAGTTGACAAAATATTGAAAATGGATTATAGTTTTTTTTATTGAATCTTAGATACTATTAGACAATGCTTACACGGCCAGTCTGAGATCAGCTGAGTCCCAGAGACAAGAGTTAAAAAAAAAAATTATAAAGTCAATAATATTTTTTTACAAAATATAGGTAGTAGTTCTAATGTCGTTGAAACTAAGGTCGAATTTCGACCATTGGGTGATCTCTAGTGTTGATAATTGGCTAGCACTAAGCATTTGGCTATATAGCATTAACTTTTACGTGCCTCTGCCCTCTATCATGATTGATTATCGCTTGAAGCATTTTTTAAATTTAGCTAGATAGCATTTCCTAATACGAACCTTCTGCATAGAGTACATAATTATATTTGCTTTGTTGATCACAAAATCTAACTCTGATTTCATAATATTTAATACTATTAAATAAAGAAGAAGAAAACTATTGTTTGCATCGTAATTCGTAATTCGTGAGATATAATTTCGTAGTTTAAATGGTTTAAAGTTAATTTTAATCTTTGTACAGATAGGAAGTGTTCTAAATTCTAACATAATATCTTTCGTGACCTCAAAGTTTTGATGACAAGACAGTTATATCGTTCGACTTCTAACGATACTCTATCTTTCGACTTCTTCAGTTCTTCTTTTGAAAGTCATCCACACGTTCCCTAAAAGAAAAAAGCTACGGAATCCTCTTTGGTGTTCAAATAATTCGTATATTTATCAGGATATACCGTATCGGCCGCGATGAATGTCTTCCTGGGCTTAACGATACCCCGGCCCGGGTACTGAATTAGATCGTGCTAATGAACATGTTGCCGATGCGTTTGATCCACGAGATGAGGGGGGGAGGATCTATAGAAGTGTATTTCTAGTGTGCAGTTGGAAGTGGAGACTACGAAGTACGATATGATTAAATATGACTGAAGTATAACTATCGTACTGTGTGTATATTCTAGATGTTTCGCCTAAATAAGGAATTTCGCGGGAACCGTACATTTTCCTCCAGTGGTCTATGTCCTTCCCTGTGGTCTACTCTCTGCCAAATAATCGTGAGATTAGCGCGTTCAAATAAAGGGGGGCACCCATACAAAAAACACAAATTTTTACTATTTTTGATCTATAATGGTGCGCGAGTCCATCTCGCACTTGGCGGATTTTAATATTTTTACCTTTTTAGTCAATATTGTTTGTAGTCTATTAATATGAAATTGTCAATGTTATTCCGACAAAAAATATCTTTTCGTTAACATGTCATAAGTTTATTATTGCTCCTATTGGTTGCAGTGTGATGTTATATGTTTAGTTGTTAAGGCCAGGTAGTCCCTAATTTACATGATTTTGAATCATAATAAACAAACAAATAGTGACTTTTAAAAGCCAAAAAAATACACATTGTTGTTTATTTAATGTACTTCCATGACAATTTGTGGTTTGAAATATAATATTGAAAACTTCACTCGATCAAAAATAACTCCGAAGAGGAGGCTAAATTCGAATATTTTGTGATATTTTTCTTATTTTTTATGAAGGTTATGATAGTTTTACTTTCAAAAATCATATCTACGAATAGCTCATAACTTTAAGAAGAATAATTTGTGGTTACATTTTGCATTTTGGTCTTTATCTAAATGAAAAGTATAATTTTCTCCTATTTCGCCCTGTCAAGGACGCGGCGAGCGTCGTACCCGCCACTGTACAAGGCGCGCTGATATGAATGTTATTTTAATGTCCTTTACGTCGATATTCGTACTGACAGACATCGACCTGCGTATTTTAGGGACTACCTGGCCTTAAGTGTCTTACACTATAAAGCGTAAATCATTATTTAGTTCGTTAACTATGGTTTCCGGAAACCTTTGTTTTTTCATACTTTGTTCTGACTTCTGAAGAACAGACTAGGAGCATTTCCGAGAGCTGCTAGTAAATTATATTATATAATATCTATGGACGCTTCACACCACGTCAGTCTGGCCCCGTGCTAAGTACCTGATGGACTCGTGTTACAGGTACCAGACAACGGAAATATATTTAATACTTTTATACCATACATATATTTAAGATTTTTATTATATCATAAACATATTTAATACACATCCAGACCCGGGAACATTGAAAAACTTTTTTGTTCCGTCGGCGGGATTCGAACCCGCGACCCCCGGCTCGAGCTACCAATAGCCCACCAACTGAGCCACAGAGGTCGTCAAATTAGTTTCTGTTGTACAGTTATACTATGGTTATACACAGCACACAGCACACGCACCGTGTATCACGTCAATTTATATGCACGCTGATAATCTGATTTAGTTTGCATACATTAGCAATTTGGTGGTGTGAGTTTCACTTGTGTGGGTTCACGTGAGAGGTGGTGACTGGTGAGTATGACCGAGTTCACCAATTTCCTACCACCTACCGGGTTTGTTGAGCTTCTGTTATGTCATAATAGGGAAATGGTAAATGCTGTATTATGTTAATATAGTAATTTACAATTTCCACTTACATATAAATAGTAAAGAGTAACGTCTTAAAAGTGACCATTTCTTTTGTTAGGCCCTATTGCTTAGCCGCTTAGGGGAATTTTGGCGCAAGAGAGCTGTCATCTAGGTAATAATAATATAATTATTCTCTCTTCTTATCCTTTTTTGTCCTGTAGGATAAAAAATATTTAAAAAACCCAATATAAATCTTTGCTACATTAAAATTTTACAGGTGTCTCAACTTGCGACGCGGGTGGTATTTTGTGGCGTTGAATGTCAGTCAACGAAAATAATATTACGTGTAGTCCGTTTGAATTTATTTTACCTTTCACAGGACCTCTATGTCGAGGAGATAAGATTCATTTTGACAGTCCAAAGTAAAATAATTTTGAACAGAAAATAGTTTTACGATTAATGTTTCCAATGTGAAACATTAAACCGACCTTCCGTCTACGTAGTGCTAATGTTAAATAGAGGTGAGGTTTTTATTCTTTTGAGGCTCAGTTGATCAGACCTGGATTAAAGTTAACCTTAGGTTAAAATATATCGTGTCGTATGTAATTCCTCGTTTAAGGTTATCCTACGCATACATTTTCTTTATGCAACGCATAGAAAGTTAAATACATATAATATTCCAGCTCCAAGTGGCCGATCTATATATAGGATATATATATAATTTATATATATATATATATATATATATATATATATATATATAGCTATATATAGGATATATATATAATTTATATATATATATATATATATATATATATATATATATATATATATATATATATATATATATATATATATATATATATATATATATATATATATATATATAGGATAGCTTAGGTAAATATTTCTAGTAGTTTGCTAGTAGTCATGAATCATGATGGCTAAGCCCCTATGTTACATGTATGTAGAGCTTGATAAGTTAGGCTTGCACAACATTTTACTTGAAAATATTTTAGTGAGGTTAATATTATATTAAAGTGTTTCTACTTTTTTTCTACTTTATACTAATTAATCATTCTATTCTTTTCAGGTATGTGTGAAAACTGCAGCTGAATGTGCTTTAGTTAGAGTAAGTTTTCTTTACTTCTGTCAAGTAATTGTACACGCTTAGGCTTATCCATGTCTTATTATTTTTTTACCTATATTATTGAGGCCGTTTATGGTTATAAGTTGATAAATGGCGCGTTATTCGAAGGATTCGTGTTAGCGGTGTTAGGCGTTAGGTGCATCTGTGCAGCGCCAAGGCTACGGACTGTCGAGGTCAATGGCAGGAAGATGGCAGGCAGGTAGGAAGGTTTTTTGTGACCCCTCGCCCCCCTGCGGCCCCCCGCCGCCCCCCTGCCGCGCCGCATTCCTCCCCCCTCGCCCCCTTCAGCCGGGGGGACGGCCCTCCCGCTACCGGCTCGCTATATCGGGATTTAGCTCCTATTTGATGGTCATTTTAGGGTTATTGGAATGGCTTAAATATAATATTGCTGTTATGTTAGGTTTTAAGATGAGCTTACACGAGCAATAATTGCTCGGCGACACGAATGGACCGATCTGGAGCAATTAGTGGAGCAATATGGAGCAATTTCAATAAATTGCGGCAATTATTTCGGCGATATTGCTTCTAATTGCTCTAGATATTTCATATCGCTCAATGTCGCAGATTTGACGTTTATCCGATGGGCTCGGAAATTCTAGGCTATTGTATTGCGCAATATTGCTGCTTGTTGCCGCAAATTGCTTGATGTAGTCGTGACGTCATGTTGACGAGAATTTACTGGAATTGAGCAATTTTAGTTGCCCGTATAAGCGTACGTTATAGTATAAGTCGTTGTTACAGTTATACTAGATTGCTAATTTTAGAATTGTTATGACAATTAGTTATTTATATTATAATAGTAATGCATCTTTGAATACTACGAATAATAAAAACTAATAAAGGGTAACTGTGTCAAAAAATTTGTTCCACGAGTCTACAAAATGTGACCCGAATACATGCATACTTTATGCATGTATTCGGGTCTCAAATACAAGTGACAATAATTATTGTCAACGGCTTTAGATTAGTGTCTCGTTGCTATTGTCATATTTTAGTGTGCGAAAAGGAACCAAATTCAAAACGTTTGGAGTATGGAAGTTACGTTTCCTTAGTTTTTATTATTCGTAGTTTGAATACAAACGTTCGTTTACTGGGATTGCGTCACGATTTGCGAGGGGTCAGGGACCGATAGTGTATGTTTGTATGTATGTATCCCTGCCCACGTAGCCGGACGGAAATAGTATTCATAGAGGATACACTATTACTCATCATCGCCGCGTGTGTTTTACTGTTTACTCTATTACTCTTACCGATGTTATAATCATCTAAGTAACGAAGCAGAGAATTTCATAAGAAGCAAGCAAGAGCATGAGAAATTTTGTGTGAGTATACGCTGTTTGAACTTAAATAAATTTATTCACACAGCGAATTTAGGCGCGTTTCCAGCTTTACATTTCGTCTGGAATAATAATAATTATTATTATCGAAGTCACAAAATCGAGTTGAAATAAAAACTTACATTATACATACATAGAGTTTTTATGTCCCATGTATGTTGTGAAAACGTGTTACGTGACGATATCGGTATAGATCAGGGGTTCCAAACTTATTTTGTCTACTGCCCACTTTGGAAAAGATAATGTTTTAGCGCCCCCCTTGTTTCAATTTAAAATGCATCCAGATTAAATAAATCACCCCCCAAGCCTCTACACAACACCCCATTTTTTTCTGGGTCCCACACCGAGCCCCTTTAGACCTTCAGCGCCCACAAGGGGGCGTTATCGCCCACTTTGGGAAAGTATGGTATAGTTAGACACTTTCATATATTTTAATTGGATTACCAAAAAAGCAGATATTTTCTTAATATTATTAATATAAAGCTGCTTCAAATTAATTCAGTACTAACTTAAATTTAACTATAAACAGCGTTATTGGTCGAGTTTGGAGAATTTATTACACTAGCATAAGGCATTTGTCATTAGTGCGACAGTTTACTACACCGATTTTAGTTGTTGCATCGACGTGCCATATGAAAGGATGTCCAATTTTGTACAAAAGTAAAGATGACTTATGATTTGTGACTCATGACACATGAGTCATGAGAGACCAACCAGGCCACCGGCACCGACTGACCTCTATTTGTAAAACTGCTTATAAAGTTTGACTTTTCTTTGTCTATCTTTACTTAGTTTGTCTATGCTTTAATAAGTATTTAGACAAAGCTGTACATAAACCCGAAAACTTGAGTATTATGCAGTTATTTAGTATAGTATTTTTCTGTAGATTTGATCTTAATTCGGGACTAGAAATGTCTAGATGAATCGTCTTAACATCTGAGGTACCCAAAACCAAGTTCGATTGAACAAAGTCCAAGCCATTTCCCAATCTTTGCCTTTACGAAAGAAAATATCTATGGACCTGCATCATCGTAGCTTTGTAAGTGACGTATAGCCTATCCAAAAATGTTGTTCATTTTTTAGATATGCTTGATTCATCAAGGGACGGACAAACGAACAATAACTTCAAGTTGATTGTGAAATTGCATAAGTTGATATTCTATAGTATATACATATAACTGCGACATCTCTTCTTATGTTACGTCAAGGCGACTACATAAAGTACCGTATTGGAATTCATTTGTGTATCTAAATTCTAATCGTGTCAAAGAGCTACTTTGCGATGTAATTAAGATGCAGCTGCAGCTGGAATGAGACGTGTTAATTATTATTATAAATCAACAGCTAAATCAGTTGTTTGTGAAGTCACTGGTGTTACGTCGTCTGGAAATGGTATAATTAATATTCGCTTGCTAAGTGTTCATTTAGTTATGAGACGTCTATGTTTATGATATTATGTCAATTATTATGGTTTAATGTAGGTATTGGATTTTGGTCGCGTGTTTTTTTTTTTCTTTGTTTTAAAGTGACACAAAAAACAGACTTTTGCTAAAGCGGATTTGGGTAACTGATAAATGCATAATCCTGCTTAACTTAAAGACAATTTCTTTAGTCGCTCAAATTACAATACTCTGTTGGACATATTATAATTTATAAGTCAAGTTGGGAGTTGGGACAACCTAACATATTGACTGTTTCGAACAGGACGTAGGTCATATCATGAGGAAGGTGCTGCAAACTAATGTTGCTTATAAGAAACTGGTATCCTATAATTTGACATGTGCTGCCACCTATAATAGTTCCTACGTTCCCTATTCCTTTCCATAATACACAATTTCAAGGGTACGTTCTGTGCACTGTTTACTCCGCTTTGTTTACTTAGCTGGGTCGTGGCTGCGTGCAGGCTGATGACCCTCTCACCGGTTTGTGCTCGGTGGGTGTACGGGGTTACCATGTTGAAGATTTTCCCCGTGTGAGGGGTAATTGATGTACAGATTTTAGAAAGACATTTTGTGTTGCCAGATCGCAATTGTGTGGTCGCAAAATTCAAAAGCTGACAATATGATCGACAGTGTTTAATAGTTTACCATCGTCAGCTCACTGCTGTAAAATGTGAAGTTCAGCTAGTAAGAGTTTTTGTACCGTGGATTTTTATGTTTCTTATTTTTTATTAAAGTAATTAAATTCAACATAAAGAAATTATATTACTGTTGGATTAAATATTAACCGACTCCCAAAAAAAGAGGATGTTTGGTCGTGGATATATATATTTTTTTGTTTATGTGATTAGATAGGTAGGATTTTCTCGGAAAACGTACTTACGTTTTTCGTACTCGCATCACTGTTGGCCGCGACTGTCTATTCTCTACACAGCGCACGATTTCTATCGCATTAGTAATGAGGCATTTTCTTATTTTTTTAATTTGATTGTCAAACAGTTTTCATTTTAGTAACTAAATGGCGTATGGGTAGACAACTATCGGTAATACCATCATTAATTGCTACAAAACTGGGCAAAAGAATGTAAAACTTGATACATTTCAATTTGAAAAAGACGCAATAATATTCCAACGAATAGGATAGTAAAGTTTTATAACGATGTTTTAGTTAAAACTCACGGAAGAAATAGCCCTATTTACCGTTATTCACACAAAATGTCACAGGAATTATACATTTTGGTTTTGACAACATCTTACCTGCACTTGTGCAAGATAACGGATATTTAATGGCTAATATTTTACCAATAATGAACATCAAAAACCCAAATAACACAATTTGGGAAAAAATAATAAAAACCACACCAACAATAAAAAGTAGAAGAAGTGTCAAAGTAACATGCCCGCCAAAACTCTTTCAGTTGTCAGTTTTCAGTTTGACGAGTATTATATTATGTCAGCGTGTTCCTAAACTGTTACCAGTATACTGGCCTAATCGCTTAGGCCAATGATCGCTTAGGCGTATGTTCTTCGTGAAATTTAAACTAGAGGGACGAAGCAAAAAAACATAGTAATATATGGAAATATATAAATACATAGAGTTTTATGCTAATATTATGCTAACGGAAACTAGGTTCAAGATATTTTGATTTATGTCACACTTGACAGGACACTGAGATTTTTTAGAAACACAACCCATATGTAGTCAGTGATGCCAACCTGCAGATAATTTCAGATCGGTGGGGAACCAATAGAAAATCTAGAAGTGTCTATCGTCGCGCCGTCTGGTGGAGATCAAAAAAAAAGAAAACAACCCATAGAATTTTGTGTGCCCATCGGGAAAACCGGCGAATATACATTTTCATACCTGAAATATAGGGCAAAACATCGTTTACCGAGTCAGCTAGTATATTCTAAAAATTGCTAAATTCAAGTGAATTGGGTGTAATTTTGTGGTTTCTTTGTGCTCGTTGAAGAAAGATGGCACGCTTGCCAGATGTCAATACCGCGGGTATCATAATACTCCGGAATATTTAAAGTCTGCATGTACAACTGTACAGGTTTTAATAAGTTAATCGTTTCCGGTGTTTTCACAGCTGTTTCGACGGAACTGCTGGTGTTATTGAAGTTATTGAAGAATAATAAACAGTTGAACACACTATCCCAGTTTGGTTTCATATTGTGTGATGCTCCGTACTTAGCTGGTTTTGATGACTAGGATGTATCAGTAGGATCAGTGATTAGTTAGTTCTAAATATGTATTCGGGATTTGACCAAACGCATCGCAAGCGCCATGACACTTAGCAATGCGTTTAAATGTCAAATCTCATACATTATCATCTAGCTTCGCTATTTAAAATAGCGAATGCATTTTGACTAAGCACTCTGTAGTCTGTTGCTGTGAGAAGTGACGAATAGCTTATCGGAAAAAATGGTCGCTTCTTAATTTACGTTGAGCGATAGAGGCAAAACATAACTTAAGAAACTGCCTGTCCCAATATTGTTATATATAATTTGCTATTTTAATTTATAAGCATATTCTGGTACGGAAATATATCACTAGATCGACAGTTGTTATGTTAATAATGCAAATTTTGTCTTCGGGGAAACTTTGAAATTTCATTGTTTTTTTTTTGTCAATGTCACGTTTACGTGGGCGGTTGCAAAATTATTCCTATTGTCTTATGGTGTAACTAAACATCATGTCAGTTTATTGCTCGGGTTTTATTGAACCTGTGTAAAAAACTTTACCTGATGTTTTTGTGCAGCAAACAATGCCCAATTAGATCCGACGTTTACAAATGTGCAGCGGTTTTTTGCGCGTTTATTACTTTTGGGAAATCAATCTTAGTGCATATTAATTATATCATCGTCATTGTCTTTTGTGTAATATTTTTATTAAGGCGACGCCTTGATAATTTGGCTGTAGCGATATCGATTTTTCTCAGCAATGACTAAAGCTAAGAAATTAAAGTTCATTGTCAGTATTCATCATGTCTTTGTCTTTGAATTACCCATAGCATAACACGATTGCACAACTTTTATAACACAGAATAATCAATCAAGAAGACATCTGTAAAAAAGGGATTCTAATTTTGCCAACAGAGGAGAGTGATTTAAGCTTCCAAAATTTGTACATAAATTGCTTCAAGCATACACTTTAATTTGCACATAGCTTATATGAAATATATTTATGGTTTTTAAATTAGAGGCCGGGACGGCCTCATAGAAAATAAGCAATCCAAAACATATCCAATACGGTTTTTTACTTTAACGCGGCGTCACCTTAAGTGTCCAGTTATTCACAAAATAGCGCAGGAAGGTAGCCTTAATAGTAAATTCATGAGCTTTATGACACAAATATTTTTTCTTTCACTTCTAAATGACGAAAGAGAGCCGGCAACTAGGGCATCGAAACCCGGACCCAATTTTCAAAACCCGGGTTTCGGGTTTTTTGTTTGATGAAAACCGGGTACCCGGGTTTTTTGGGTTTTTTCGGGTTTTTTAACAAGTCAAAAATTAACAATGCGAAAATACTTTTCACATGATTTTCTGCGATTTCCATCACCTATCCAGTAAAATACTATTTAAATACCATTGTCTGGGGTCGCAGCAGTGCCCAACCAATTCTCGAGTAAGCTGGCACGGCCGTATCATACTTTTATCGATGCGACTATTTTACCTCTCCTATATTTTGGATTTTATCAAAACTAGGGATTAAGATTTTCGGGCCAAGATTAAGTATTACAACAAGCTTTACCTCCAAATTACAAATATTATTTAATGTATTTGTATTTTATGAAATATATAAAAATGTATCCAGAATTTTTGAAGACATTAAATGGAAGAATAATCTTAAATATAAAACGTATGCCAACCAATCTTTATTTAATCTTTTACATTTTTATTGCTGATTGTCAAATTATTAATAATCATTTAGTCCTAATTGATGTTGGCATACTTTATACATGTAATTAAATTTTTGTGCCTAGTTTTTACCTGAAATTGCCTTTTGTCTGCCTTGCTACGGTATGAAGCCGAATGTTCTTTGCAATTTAAGGTAACTTTTCGCTGTCATCTAACTAACTGGAAAATCTTACATCACTGAAAAATCTTACATTACACTACACCTCAAAGCTTTTTGTAGTTATTAGTTCTAGTCACAATAGACAGAATTCATGTCAAATAACCATGTAATTGATCAGAACAGACCACGTGGCAAATGCGGAAGGTTGCTTTTAATGAGTTTGGAAGATTAACCATGGTGGCATGGTGTTACACACAAGAAATTGTCTCTGGCGCTGGTGCTGATAAAAACTCGGCTTATATTTCATCTGGGTTCACTAAAATCACGTGTTTTAATAATTCCGCAGTGAGTATGACATCCACGGACGGCTAAGGAAAGCCATCATTCGTCCTATTATGTGTTACCAACATCAGTCTCTCAAGCAATGAAAAGCAATCTGCCGCATTTGCCAGACTGCAATACTGGAATACAAAATGGTTTCACATCATACTTGATGGAAACTCCTCTGCATGGTTTTGTCAGTTTCTAGGGGCTGTCTTGGAACCTTTTTACTGATTGCATTGTCTTAATATTGTCATAATTTTTTATATTGTGAATATAACAAATAATGACAAAAAGCATAACGACAAATAAAAATCTCTTTTAAGGTTTTTAGTAAGTTAGACGACTGAAAATAATGACTTTAAATTGCAAAAAAGACTGGGCGTCATACCGCAGCAGGGCACAAAAAATATTTTTTAGTAAAAATACTGTATGCCAAACATCGATCAGTATAAATTATTACTATTTATTTGACAATCAGCAATAAAAATATCTCATTCAAATGAAAATTTCAGTTTATAAAACGAAATAAAGATTTGTTGACTTATCGTTGATTTTTTATGACTGTAGAATTCCGAATTTTATCGTTTCTAAAACAATATGTGATTGTTTTAGAAACGATAAAATTCGGAAAAGTGTTTTAATAATATGTTTTATTAAATACCAAAAAATAAGCTATCATTGTTCCATACACACTGCCTTCAAAAATTCCTGACAGGTTTTTAGATATTCCAAAAATACAAATATCCCTAAGACTTTGTTGATGGGTGTATTTTGTCAGCAACAGTCCATACAAGTTCCAACGTTTTGTCACTAACTAGTGACTTGCCCATCATCAAAAGTCTACGGTACTTTCAGCAGACTTAGAACCCTTTGAAGCTGTCCACACCTTATTTTGTAAGCCTTTGATCACATAATAAAGAAAACTGTGGTCAATCACTGAATGTTGATTGAAAACTATAAAATAAGTTTAACAAGACTTGCTTCTATGAAATTTGAAAACTTTTTGCGATGGATAGATTGTTTGAAGAGACTTGGCTTTTTTACATTGAATAGTTTTGGTAGGATTTTCAAAATATTATTATTAATAAATATTTTTGTGACAATTAGTCTTTAATGCTCTTGAAACGAAACTTTTAGGTACTTTAAAATATTATATTTTGTTTAATTATGACCAATAGAAATAATTAAACCTATACTTATATTATAAAAATAAAGAATTTGTATGTTAGTTTGTTATAAATACCTCAAAATCAGGTCTTGCCTTTAATAATTATCAAAAAAACGAAAAACCCGAAAAGCTCGAAAAACCTGGGTTCCATTTTTGAAACCCGGGTTTTTTCGTTATCCCCAAAACCCGGGTTTTCCCGGGTTTTCGGGTTTCGGGAAAACCCGGTCTCGATGCCCTACCGGCAACATACCTGTGTCCATGGGCGACGGTAGTTGCTTCCCATCAGGTGACCCGTTTGCTCGTTTGCCCCCTTATTTTATAAAAAAAGAGAGTCTATACACGGTTGTATATTTCTTTGGTATGTTATATTTTTTAATACTGGTAAAACTGGTAAAACCGTAACGGTAAAGATGCCTTTGTTCCTCCCGAAATAGAATAAAAGTCACTCAGTACGTACGTTGGAAATAGTGTGCAGTGACCACTAAAAGCTAGTAAAACGGGGTCAAATTGGAACGGTGGACTCGTGGAGTCGCAAAACCCAGTGGTGGGTCCTGTCCCGGACGGCGGACCGTATAAACGCCGTAAACGGACCGCATTTACGATGCACTATAAACTGGGACAGGTTGCTCCCTGGAGGTATACTGGTTAGTTGTTACAACTTACAGGTACATGAGTATTATATTATAGTTGTGTAGTAGACAGTCGTTCTTAGATAATACTAGATGACGCTCGTAACGTCGTTGAACTAAAATTTGTTCACCGCCGGGGAACCGTTTTACCGAGATAAAAAGTATGTCCTTTCCCGGGACCCATAGTATATTCATTACAAATGTTAGCAAAATAAGTTCAGACAGACTAGACAGACAGACATAAACACATTCGAATTTATAATATTAAGTAGTATGGAATATTTATTATAAGTGCCTAAACACCATGCCGAAGTTCGGCATGATTACGTCAGAATGAATGTCAAACGCAAACAATATAAGACGACGTAATTTCGGCATGGTGTGTCATCGGTAATTTGAAATACATTGCAGGCGGAATCATGCCGAACTTCCGCCGCGGAACTTCGGCATGGTGTGTTTAGACCAGCTATCCCCAACCCGCGGCCCGCCGGGACTTTATTTGTGGCCCGCGTGATGTTAAACCATTTTGAAATTCACGCCCACCGGCAAAATAATGTAAAGCTGTCGTGAAAGTCGTGAAATGTTTTTCCACTTTTAAATCGTTAATTTTGAAGAACGTTATTTTTTAACCCTAAAATGTTTTTGTTGCGGCCCGCGACACTAAGACCAAAACATTTTTGTGGCCCGTATGAAAAAAAGGTTGGGGACCACTGGTTTAGACACTAATACTTAGTACTTAGTAAATAATGTTGAAGTCGTTTTTTTAGATCTTAGACAAAGACTGTATCGATGGCAAATGTATGTTTTTTACGTCTAGACGTCTTAATACTGTTAGAAAAATCATACTAATGCAAATGTTACAAATGTATAACGTCTGTCTATCTGTCCGTTACGCTTAGACCACTGAACTGATTCTGATTGGTGTGTTTTATGTGAGTTTACAGATTCTTTGAGTTTCGGGAAATGATATAGCAAAGATTTGATACAGGAAAAATGTACTGTTCCCCGATAAACAAGTCTCGGCCACAGTATTACGTCTCGGCGCCACGAAGTTTATTCCAGTGGATTATACTTTTTTTTTTTACTTCACATTTAATTTTCAGCTTCGTATCGTTTTTTCGGTAACGGACAAAGGTACTGTAATCCCATGAAAATCCCAGTTCGGTGTTGAACATAATCAAAACGCACCCGGGAGCCTCCCGGCTTCGCAGTTTCGCTGATAAATTGCGACGGCCCATTAGCTAATCTGGCCCCCGGTAATTCTGGCCCCTATTATGACTTATGTACAAATACTATGTGCATTGTGCATTTGTGTTGCTAACTGTACTAGATATACAAGGCGTAACAAAACTAAGTGATACCTAATACTTTAGGGTGTGTATGTATTCCTTATATTGAGTTAGTTCACTGTGAAAGTAGCAGCACTGAACTGAGTAACATTTTTTTCTACTTTTGTATGGGAAAATTCCTGACGCAGGGGCGCTTGCCCTTACAAATCGCAACAAAAATTTGCTCTTTCAGCGCTGCTATTTTCACAGTGAACTCCATACAGGGGTCACATACACACCCTAATATATCACTTTGTTTTGTTATAAAGGAACCTCCTCTATATTTTATAGCACTTAGAGCAGAGAGAAATTGAATAAACCGATTTTCGCAATCAGGTAACACTATAACCAAATCACGTAATTAAATGTTGTGATCTTTGGAAATACAAAGTTTTTGACTGTATAAAGTTACATTAAAGTCATCGTAATACAATAGAAAATACGAAAGGGAGTTGCGAAAGTTTTCTCCTGATCTTTTTGTTCTTCAGTCGCCGAGACGTTACTTTTAAGAGGTCAATGTCACGTTAAAGGTTATGTTATGTGGTTGCGAGGTAAAACATAAATAATTAGGGTAACAATAAAAGTAATTGTTATGTATAAATTCTGATGAATTTCGTCATCTGATCTTGAACTCTACCATAAGGTGCTTTTTGTCTTTTTACCCGACTGCGCTAGAAGGAAGCAACCAGCGTTTAATAACAATAATTTAACTTTAATTCAGAGTTAAACAGAAATTGCATGGATCTAATACGTTAAAATCTTCTATACGTAAGTTGTTAATCATTAAAAAGTCTCTCGCAGATTGTGTTATTATAGACTATAAGTGCACCGAGCAGTGCATGCTAACGCCCAAGGCCTTAGAACGTTCTAATCCCCGGTGCAGTTGCAACAGGGGCCTTGCGTTCGCCGGCCCGGCCGTGGCCCGCAAAATAGCGACTACGATAGGAAACCACAAACGCAAATTTGAATTAATGGCATCCAGGTATAGCTTTTTGTTGCTGCCAGAGATACGGTACCACAAACGAAAACTTTAAATGCATGGCCCATGGGATAGTGTTTGTTGCTGCTAGATGTACGGTTCCCGCGCGATGAACAGATTTCGGCGCAACGGGGATACCTTATACCCAGCGTTGCCAGACGTCCCGTTTTTGGCGGGACGTCCCGATTTTTTTATAAAAATTGAATGTCCCACGCTGGACACACTCAGTCCCGCTTTTTGTGGATAACTCGAACGTACGTGCAGCGTGCTGAGGAAGAAAGGTGCGTAATGAAGATAGGAGTGTGGGAGATAGAAGGTTGGATTTTCTATGGCTACTTTTGTTATTTAGTTTATCTTCACAGTGTTTCTATACTTTCGCATGTCTACTGTGGTCATGCTAAAGGGGCACGAGCTCAATTTGCTCCGAATGTAGCTTCGATCGCAAGACACTCGCGCGTGAGATATGTGCTCGAAAATGACACAGCCGACTCTAAGCGATATTCCAGCTATGAGAATCGGCCCCCAGTTTCCAAGTTCTCGTCAAGTGGCAAACAGGTAAATTTAGTGGAGCTTAAACCCCGAAACTTATTGAGATTTAAGATATGGGCGGCAGTAGAAAGTTGTGATTACCAAACTTTACGATGCACGTGTCAATGCACTGCAAACTAAATACTAACCTTAGGGCTTGTGCACACGACGCGAAAGAATATAAATCGATTAGGGGCAACCCCCAATCCCTATTCTTTATATTTTTTTCTCGGCATTCAACTTTTGACGCTTGAGGTAAATGAGAATACTATTTTGCTGTATGATAGGATCCGGAATGGTTCGAAGCTGTACTAATGTTGGTTTACATTATTAGAATCGGGGTACCGAATTCGCAACGCACTCGCCACGATGCGAAAAAAAATGCGATGCTATACATTCTCTCTTTCATCTGCATTTGCGCATCAGTTTGCGATTTCTTGTCACTTGTCGTGCGATCAGTTTGTGTTTTTGCCAGCACTACGGTCTACGCTTATAAGTCTTAATATGTGGCAATACAATGTGGTGAAGGTATCTTTAAAAAGCGTGATATTATACTAGAGGACTATCAGAGACTATAGAGGAGAGAAGGGAGACAAGTGACAATTTAGATTTTTTTGTGACGTAATATATGGATGGCCCCTTATGGTCTGACGCGTAAACACTTGAGTGCACTCGGAGCTGGCACAGGGCATGGCATGGTAAGTGATATTTCCAACGACTCATTGTTCGACGACAATAAAACACAGCAATAGCCCGCTACAAATACCTCGTAAAATATCGGACATAATTTTTCACGTTTTATTAAAAACTATTAATGTCAAGTGTCGACAGGTAAAAATGGTTCTCGGGAAATATTAACTGTGTCGCACTAGCCGTAATAACACTACAGCGACGCGGCACTTCACGCACCATATTATTAGTGGAGTGCCGTGTCGCGCAGTTTCGCTATACAATTTCATACAAAGGATATTGCCCGTGGGCCGTGAGTCGTGACGTGTCGCGTCGCTACGTTGCGGTGCAGTTACGCCAGGTGTGTGGTATCACCTTTACAGAAACAATTGAATAACACAAAATAACACAAATGAACTGACTTAAAGCACAGCTAAATGTGAGCTCTATATTTTTCTCATATTCACCATCAACAAAAAACTTATCTCTCTCTTAGCTTAGTGAACTAGTTTAGCAGAGAAAAAATAAACAGAACTAATTTTTCAAACGCCTCTACGCAAGTTCTGAGATTCCTAATTTATGACTGCGTTAACCTAGCATTTGGAACTTAAAACCCTTGTAGGTGTACAGATTACACACCTATAATAATGCCTCCAACACCGGTTTCGATGACGGTGGCCGGTTTCATTGAAGCCAGGCTAGCAACGCAGGATTGAATTTACAGTGCGTAAGTGTATGCAGTACAGAAGAGCAAGATGACTGAAAAGACTGGCAAGATACCTGTTGCAGATATGTTAAATGTCGGTTAAATGCCCATCCGACGCATAGATCATCTTAGCCTGCATTTTCATAATATAGGCCACGCTCTAGACCACTTGACAACGCAGGCGTTGTGTTGCAGGTACGATATAACTTACCGCAAGATAGGACAACCCTACAAGGAGTGAAAGGCTTTTGAACCCCCGGCGAATTGGAGAAATCGGCCACTGGCGTATGGTCTACCCACTAAACCCCATGGTGCTCCACTCCCCGCTTATGGCAGAGTTGCGGGTGCGATATATCTTACCGCAAGATAGGACAACCCTACAAGAAGTAAAAGGCTTTTGAACCCCCGCTGACTCAGACTGATCTGACTCGACCTACATACATACAAATGATTTAGTACGCAATTACGTAGAGCGCGGTTATGTATGTTTGTTATTTACTATCACATGAATCAGTACGCGCGAGACAGGAGTAATTAACATTAGAACGTGTAGCTATATATTTACCTGTGCGACATTTGCATATACATCGACTTGGTTGATTTGGCTATAGCTATTTGACTTACTGACTCTACTTGACTACGTAATATTTGGTATCGTAAAAGACTTGTGTACTGCTCAAGCAGTTGTATTGCACGAGCTAGCAGAAAGTGAAAATGGACTGCAGTTCCGAGAATAAACGGCAAAATGGATATTGTTCTCGGCTTTGCGACCATCACAATATGTCGTAACGTCTATAACTTGTTACATATTTTACTGTGATTTGAATATTATATCTGAAGCCAATTTTAACCCCTGACCAAACAGGGGCGTTATAAGTTTGACGTGTTTGTCTGCATGTTTGTCCGTCTGTCTGTGTGTTTGTCTGTCCGTTGCATAATGGTGCCATCGCAGCATCCCATCGATAGGTTCGATTTTCATCGATTTTAATCTAGTTTTTTTGCTTGAAAGCTGACACGATCGAGGCTAAAAATGGAAGTTAAAAAAAGCTTAAAAATTGAAAGAATGGATATTTATTAAATTTTAGTTGTAATTAAGAGTTTGTCAAGTGTTTTTTCCTTTACTGTGTCTGAAACAGTATATCTAAGGAAAAATAATCGGGTTATCACAAAGAATAAAGTCTTTATCAGTGGTATTGTATTTGTATTTTTATTTCGAGCGTGATATTGAAATTGACTTTGATGTCAGTTGACCCACAAAACTGTTCAAGTTGATCATTTTTGATACTTCCTTGCTAATTTATTGATAAAAATAGTTCTTACGGCTGCGCTTAGAGACGTTTTAATAATTACTTAACTTTAATAAAATAATGAACAGTTTGACTGGAAATGTATGGTGATGATTAAACTTTATTTAATTAGGCCAAGTAATTATTAAGTGAGTAAACCGATATTTCTATGTAATTGGTGAATTAGCCTTCTAGATGCGTCATGCGATGGCCAGTTAAGCCGTTTTCTACGCGAGAGTAGACAAATTTCTATTCTTGTGTAGATAAAAACGTTGCTCACCGTTTACTTAAGAATTTCGATTTGTTTCGAAATTACTTTTTTAAACGGTATACGATCGGAATGTCCGTTTATCCACAGTATAATCAATGCAGTATGTAACCAGAGCAGGATTAGGCAGCCCGATTCAGCATAAATTAGCGTGAAATTATCTAATTTTGAATGGAAAACAATGCAGTATAACGTCTTGAATGCCTTAATTTTGTATCTGTGTTGAGCGAGTTTGATTTGTTTTTGAAATCAGATTCGGCTGAGTTACGCTACTGTTTAAATTTGTATTGTGGCTGAACTGTGATTTGGGTGCAGTGCACTGGCTGTTGGCTCAAAGCCTTCGTGTGCCTTCGTATGCGATGCGTAGGCGAGAGGCCTTATATCCATAGCTCCCTGGGAGTATAAATACGAGAAAATAACAGCTTTTGCTTATTCCGCTTGAGTCTCTATGTGGTATTTGTGGATTTGGTAGAATATTCTAGGGATTTAGGCAGTTATTATAGGTTTGACCTACGAAAAATTGGAGGAGATTCTAAGTCATTTTTAACATACATGATGTATAGAGTACTTTTTTAGCGGTATAGACTATAAAGGATAGAGGTCACACCGGAGGAAGCTGCAAAAGGCAAAGTTTTTCGCGCAAAAACTAATCGGTACGCATATAATTTGATATTCCAAAAGAGTTTTTAATAAAACATAATTGCGATAACGTAATGGGGGATGTAAGAAGCAGGTATCGTGTTTTTGTCGGTGTCCGTTGACGTTATCAGCCACTTAACGTGTAATTATAAAGTGCAGAGTGAATGAACTTGGTCCTGCCGACTGCCCTGACTGCCCCGGTCATCGCTCGAAGTAGCGTCAGCAGCGGAATCTGTACTTGAAGTTAGGTTAGGCTTAGAGAACGTTAAGTGTTGAGTAGGCTATTTCAGATGATTTAAGGCCTTCGACTCTGTAATATTTAACCATTTGTAGTTCAAATTCATTTTGCAGAATCTTCAAAATCGCGTTGTTTTTCCCTTATGGTTGTTTTCGCTTACTCTACTACTCTAGGTAGACTTTTAGAGTCATGTATCTCTTAAGCCGAAAATGTCTTTGCCAGCGTTTATGTGTCAGCTAAGTCCTTAGGTTCTAAGGACGAGAAATAAACATTGGTGAATACTTATGAGTTAATTCTTAATGGCCTTTAGGGTATACGCATCTAATTATACGTTTATTATAATTTATAATAAATGCGGAGAACGAGAGAAATAAAATATAACTATAACTCACACTGGCATAGGTAAGTCTTAAAAAGCTGTTTATTAAAGATTTTTTTATAGGACTTTAGTAAGTTTTAATTTAGGTTTTTATTAAAGCTTTTATAAGACTCACTTACTTACCGTCAGCTGATGTTGCTGTCAGTACGTGTCACGGTCCGGTGGTCGATGCTTATCCGCCCCACAATTATACACCGCGACCTGTTGCCCACCCCATCGGAGATGATATTCTAGCCTCTATCGTTCACTGTTATACTACCTCGAAGCTTCGATTACGGTAGCCCTTATGTCCTCCATATAGCCTATAGGGGTGAATGGTTAAGTAATAACTGTGCAGTTTCCATTGTTACCCTATAGTCCGGTAGGAGAGTCTTGGGCATTATGACACTGGCGGTTTTCGGGCGGATTCGCGACGCTGTGAATTGTGATAGAGACCCAAACTAGGTAGTAGCGAGACGCCAGCCGAAACCTAAAAAAAGTCGTAGGTCACCCAGCTTTGTTGTGAATAGTAATTGAACTAGTTTAGTGTTTACAATCTAGCACGTGTTCTCGTATAAAACTTTGGAGGTCAAGTGTAGTAAGTGGTATTTATATCGTTCGTCTGCGGGGGTCTGGGGGGGCGGTCATTAACTGGGTCGCCGAGGACGAAGACCCCAACACCCGCGGGGTGGCGAGATGACTCGCTGTCTCTGTCACACACTCGCCTAACTTCGCCTATCCTCGCCTATCCTCGCCTATCCTCCGCAGTTCTCGGAAGGATGCGCGTTGCGCCAGTACCGGAATAGATGGATTGTAATTTGTAAGGAATGAATGGCAGTTGTATGTTACGTGCTTAATATGGAGCCGCTTTGTAAGGCTTGGTGCATATGATGTCTTGCAAATCTTGCAATATTAGGTAACGGTGGAAAGTTAGATAAGGTTAAGGTACGTTCCGCAATGATGTATGACTTATTAGAATTATTTTCAGTTTAATAAGTATCTATTGGAAATGTCTGTTGTAAAATTTCTTAAATATTGAGTTTCTTTTGTTATAATATCTGCTTATGCGAATTGCGAACGCTACACGTTTGAACGGGCGATTCAAACGTGTAAAGGCGTTATTCCCTCATTAATTATGTCAATTGCGCCAAGTAGATAGATGCGAAATCGTGGTCACAATCACGACACCATTGATTGTCCATCATGGTCCTGAAATGTAGACTGCTGCCGTAGAGGTCGTATTGGGGTTTCGTTTTTCGCCTCCGCTCGGCTACCCTCGTTTCCCACTCGGGTCTCGATGTGACAGACGATTGCCCCTCGCGCCCCTGACGTGCCCACCTCGAGGGGATTAATTTTCAACCCGCCAACCATTCCCACCTGCACCACGATTGAACCTTATTGCAATGGGAATTAGATCGAAATTGGCCGATTTTGTACACGGTACACGCTCAAGTGTTTTCCCTTTTTGCGGTCGTGCAAACAAAGATCTAAAGCCTCTCCAAATTCTTGAGAAAATCATAAACAAAAGTTTTGCGATGAAGTTGTTTAAAAGCTTTGTGAGAATTGGGCGATTAGTTGGAGCACAATCTTCGCTTGGAATAATAATTGTTGGTTGGGAAAACTGAGAATAATAAATTGGTGAAGTGTGTTTTATATTTGCCTTAAAGATTCTGCAGTTTACATACACACTGTATCGATAGCAAATCCTGATAGAGTTTGAGACATTAATGAATGTAGAATTGAGTTTAGATTGTCTAGTCTCCACAATTTTGATTGTGTTCAAGATTAAAACATTAAGATTTGAGAGATAGAGATCAGAAAGCATTACAATTTTCTGACATTTTTCCCAAATAAATCACGTTTCTAAAGTTTCCATTATTGATTTAACTATATTTTCCATATAGTATGCTGTATGATGTTTTGGTACACACATAATAATATTGTCCTCTCCGACGCGAGCTCTGTGCATGCGTAATTTGAAATTTCATTATGCTAATGAAACGCACCGAGTAATGCAAAAGTGTGTGTGTGTATATGTGTGTGTTTGTGTATGTGTTTGTGTGTGTGTTTGTGTGTGTGTGCACTATTTACGTTTGTGTGGGTTGGAATAATTATGATTTTAAAGTCAGCAATAAAACCATGTTTTCTATTTTTTATCGTTCTGCAGACTCCTCTCTAAAAAAGACCTTCGCTACTATTGTCAAATGTCAATAGCATAAGCTACAAAGGCAATGCGAGCTGTACCTTCGCCTATATCTAGGCTTCATGTGATTATGCTAATTACTAATACCTAGTACTATACGCTAATAAGTAAAGTATGTTAACATGTCTGTCATAATATGATACTCGGTAACTCGATTAGTGAAGGGCCAAGTTCACTGCAGTCCTTTGAAGACCGATACGTTACTTGGTCTAGCGCCAATATTGCTATACCAATATAGGCTCTAATATTAGGCAAATAGTGTTGGATATTGAGGCAAATTTAAGGGAATTTTGCTTGAAAGAGGAAATTGGTAACTTTACAGGAAGCTACCTTAGGTAAAATCAAATGAAAACTCAAGCTTCTTACCGTACGTATTGTAGTTAGACTCTCAGTGGTTAGAGGAGATCTTTTTCCATCATTAAACACGATCGTTAGTCGTCTCCGAATAAAATTCAGCTTTCAAATGTGGAATTTTAAATGCTCATCCCCCTACGGCCTACACACTCGGCAAACATCTGTCGACCTTGTTAAACAATCTGCGATGACGATTCGATTTTTTTACAACGTGCATACGTGATACGTCTGAGGGGTTAGTGCGAGTTTTATTCGATCATACGCATCGAGCGCGTAAACGCGAATTTATATGGGATCAAAGCAGTATCCACGTTAGCCAGTAGATGGCGCTACTTTGATCCCATATAAATTCGCGTTAACGTGCTCGATGCGTATGATCGAATAAAACTCGCACTAAGGCCTCTGATCCCTTATGCCAAGTGTTCAAATAGTTATGCAGGGTGTTACAAAATTAACTGATCATATTTTAGGACGAACTGTTACACTCCGTTTGAGAGTTATTTTAACTAGTAACGGTAAGGGTTTTGCTTTAAGCTACATTGTTTTTATCAGTCGAACTTTGCTCTTGTTAGAGTCAGTAAACTAAACGGTGTACTTTACATTGACGCGTCAATCCAAGGCTATGAATTTCAGCTGAGCCATTCCTAACTGAACTGTATGTACTAGACACCTAAGTCAGCGTTGCCAGATTTTTTTTTTGTGCCAAGTCGGGACTTTGGAACTTTTTGAGTGAAAAAGCGGGATTCTTCAGTCAAAAGCGGGATAAAGTAAAAAAAGATATAAAATCAAAAGTTTTTTGAATGTTTATCTTTTTATTTGCGTTAAAATAACGTTTACGTGACAATAGATAGCAAAAGTAGCCAAAGAAAATCCACCCCTCTACCTCCCACACTCTTATCTTCGTTACGCACCTTTCTTTCTCAGCACGTTACACGTACGTTCGGGCTTTCCCCGAAAAGCGGGACTGAGCCTGTCCCGCGCGGGACATTTAATTTTGATGAAAAAATCTGGAAGTCCCGCCAAAATCGGGACGTCTGGCAAAGTGGCAATGCTGACCTAAGTAGATACAGATTTAGAAGAACCGCCTTTAGGTTTGAAATTCTCATTTGAAAATGCATCGCACTGCCTCGCAACGTTGCAATGTAAATCGACCCTCAGTTCCATCCACACCATTACCTTTCGTATATAGACGTGATCTGATACACTGTCAACTCAATCTACGTCGAATTTGACTTAAATCAAATATAATTTCGAGTAGATATAGTTGAGTGACGAGATCTGTGAACTATTATTGTGTTTACCGTCAGGTCGCGACTCGCGGCTGACGCGTCTACCACTATGACGTGACGTGCCGTGCGGTAGGTCAGTGCTCGCGAATGTTGATTGTCTGCGGTCTGCCGACTGCGTTCATACTTGTTATACCTCTGACGGAACCTTTATGTCTACTACAAAGGTCAAGTTGGAAGAAACAAATTTGTGAAGTTTGAACGGGTAATTGAGGGAGTCGAGACGGTTCCAACGTCGGAGGAACACGATAGATATATTTCGCTTTGTGCTCAAGTGCGATTTTTGTCTCTACTACCAAAATTTGTATAACATAAAACTAGTGGCTCTAGACGCAAACCATGGTAACCATTCGAATGGTCGATAAGACAATGCCGATGTACGTAACTTTTTGCCTCAACCGCACATCTTTTTGATGAATATTATGTTGATTCAGTTTATATATTTTGTAAAAACTACACAATACTCATCAAAGTCGACAGACGGCTATTATTTTTAGTGAATGAAAATGCAAATCACTCGAAAATCATTTGGAGAAAATTGATACTCAAAAGATGTTTTATTAAAATCACAAATATTTCTAAATTCTCATCACAAAGATATTATCTTCAAATACCACAATAAACAGTTTAGAGCCTGTCCAGATGAGGCGTTTTACGCGCGTACTCGAGATACTAGAGCTACATATATATCCCGTCCAGAAGCCTACGCGCGTTTCCTTACTCGCGCGTAAAACGCGTGCAACGAGCGGGACTCTCGACTCGCCCGTTTAACGCGCGTCGCTCGCGCGAGTCGAGATACTTGGGGCCATTGCTCATTGCAGCGCACAGTGCGATAAAAACCTCGATTTTGTTTCACCGCGTTTTTCTTTCAAAATACTATAATTGATAGCTATATAAACATTGGAGTAAAACTCCTAGATCGATATTCTTTGTAGTTTTTATTTTAAAGAGTGTCAAAGTTGTCATTTTTCCGGGTCATAAATTTGCATAAAAAATTAATAAAAAAAAAACTAATCAAGTAACATTAATTTTTTTTATACCAATTGAATAAGCACTTAAAACTTTACTTTTTCTTCAAATATGGTTAACCTACTGTGATCAAGTAGGGAGATATTAATTTATTTATTAATTTTAGTTTTTCTTTTTTAATTTCGCGATTAGATCGAATTAGAAAAAGTTTTAAGCATGAAACGATAGTGTGAGTAATCCTTTATCAATATTATTAAAAATCACACTCTAATAACCGCTGTGTCAGAAGTTATATCCAATTCAAATTTTTTGTACCTAGGGTTGTCCCTAAAGGTCTCTTGTTTGATTTTTTCGGTTGATATTTTATTGTCCCCGACTACATCAGAAGGTGATTACTGATTAGATATTGTTTCAGCGTATACATTCATTAATATACATTATATTTTTTCACTTTTTAGGTTATTTTTTTCTTAGATCTGCCTAAACGTGATCTTGATAATTTTCGTATCGGATATCGATTGCGAATTTGTGTATGAACCGGATAAATCAAACAACAGACCTTTAGTGACAATCCTAGGTACAAAAAATCCGACTTTTTATAAAAAAAAATTTCAATCCGATATAACTTCTGACACAGAGGTTATTAGAGTGTGATTTTTAATAATATTGATAAAGGATTACTCACACTATCGTTTCATGCTTAAAACTTTTTCTAATTCGATCTAATCGCAAAATTGAAAATGAAAAACTAAAATTAATAAATAAATTAATATCTCCCTACTTGATCACAGTAGGTTAACTATATTTGGAGAAAAAGTAAAGTATTAAGTGTTTATTCAATTGGTATAAAAAAAATTAATGTTACTTGATTAGTTTTTTTTTTTTATTAATTTTTTATGCAAATTTATGACCCGAAAAAATGACAACTTTGACACTCTTTAAAATAATAGCTACAAAGAATATCGATCTCGGAGTTTAACTGTAATGTTTATATAGCTATCAACTATAGTATTTTGAAAGAAAAACGAGGTGAAACAAAATCGAGGTTTTTATCACACTGTGCACTGTGCAGCGTCCAGTACTACGCGCGAGTCCGTTGCGAATGGACGTATTTGATTGGAGCGTGATAACTTCGAGTTCATGTTAGTAGCGTAAAAACGCTGGATGCAATAGAAATTGAAACGCGCGTATGGACTTCGCGCGTAAAACGCCTCATCTGGCAGGCAGGCACTTAATAAATAAATAATGGTCGTATATTCGAAGATACTCCATTATAATTGGACATCCATATTATACTATTGAGATAACTTATGTCACAGTCAAAGGTTATCTCAGTAGTGGTATGCACGAGCTGTTATTATTGACTTACATGAAGAGCACAATATAATATACAGTAGAGTAAGTATGAAATCGAACTCGCTCATCGCAGGTATACTTTTACGTTCGTTTAACACAGAAATAGATGTAAATTTGTATCGTCTTTGTATCGATTTATTTAAAGTACTGCGCCGTTGCTGTTTTAATCCAACATTAGACTAAATCCAGTCAGAAGCAAAATAGTTTTGTATAGTATGTCAAACAAGAATGGAATTACAGTTTTTTTTTTTTGTTTTGACTTATTAGAATCCAGCGTTTCACGTTCGCGATGGGGTGCTATTTGATGTTAACTATTTTGTAGTTTTTTAACAGAAAACTGAACGTTTAGAAACTGCACCGCAACCTAATTGAAGCTTTTTTCATGTTGGATTAACTACAAAATCGAAATTCGAGTTCGGGTACACGTGTTCGGCGTTCGGGCCCTGTCTATTATAGTATACTGTACATAATAATACTGTGGTTTATGCAATACATAGTATGTTTACCACTTGTTACGAACTAATGAAGCAAGTGATTGGCTACAGCGGTTTTGCAAGTTTTATGCGAGTTATTACAGTATTAAGGTACTAATAATACAAAAAATATTTGAATACATAACAACTAAAATATTATGATACCGCTCAAACTCAAAGACGACTCCAGCTCAGAGAGTACAGAACTTAAAAAGAAATATTTTATTTACAATTAAATTTTAAATTGACGATTCGTATACTTTCTAAAAACATGAGGTATTTTTAGTCATTTTTTTAGGGTTCCGTACCCAAAAGGTGAAAACGGGACCCTATTACTAAGACTTCGATGTCTGTCCGTTGTCTGTCTCCAGGCTGTAACTCAAGAACGGCAATAGCTAAAGAGTTGAAATTATCACAGATTGTGTATTTTTGTTGCCGCTATAAAAACAAATACTAAAAACACACTTTAATAATAATTAATTAGTAAAATTTTAATAAAAGAAAAAACTTGAGAGGTGTCAAGAGACACCCGAATAAAACGAAGTTAAAAAATATATATTTCTTGCCTATGTACTTACAAATACCTGTATACACTCAAAAAAAAACATCGCTACACCACACTGTTCAATGCGAGAGAGAGAAACACGCGCCGACAAACACAAACGACACGTTTGTGTCGTTACAACTTTTCGTCTTAATTTTTTCTGTCTAGCCCCCTTTCGCACCGCGCGATAAGGAACTTCGTTCAAATAATTAAGGGGGGCTCCCATCAAAAAACACATTTTTTGCCTATTTTTGCCCTATAATGGTACGGAACCCTTCGTGCGCGAGTCCAACTCGCACTTGGTCGATTTTTTTTCTGTCCTACCTCCCTTTGCAAATAGATGCAATGTGCAAGGCCCAAGCCTTGCCCAGTGTCGTGGAAGAGTCGAATAAATATTATGTAAAATAAAATCGTTCAAGTGTGAGACGGACTCTCTCTAACAGTTATAAGATAAAGAGTTTGTTTTTCTGTTTGTTTGAACACGCTAATTTCAGAAACTACTCTACTCGAATTTTTTTTCGTGTAGGATGATGATCTATTTATCGAGGAAGGTTCAAGGCTATTTAAGCATCACACTGCTATCAAAAGGAGCATAGAATCACGAAGTCACAAGAAACAGCTAGTGTTAGTAACAGCTTGTGTAGTAACTAGTAGTTAATAAAATTAACTATAACATTTAGGGTGAGGCCAAACGAGCGTAATTTTGTGAGTCTTGAGTCGCAGTAAATATTTTTTCATACAAATCATGACTCACAAAATTATGCTCGTGTGAATCAAACAGGACTTTTGTATGAAACTGAATGCAGCAGAATTTCTGCCAGCCGAAATTCTGCGCTCGTTTGGCTTCACCCATACTATTAAACAGTAAACTACTGTAACATTTGTAACTACTAAATGTTAGTCGTCAGACTGTATTTATTCTGCGTCTGGACGGGGTCAAAGGAATGCTGCCTGAGCGAAGTGAGCCCGCTTCTAGGTATAAGGTAATCCCTCGCGTAATGCCCAGATTAATATCTGCATCGCTGGAGAATTTATACGTCCAAGTGCGGTCGGCGTAGATCTTACGTAAGCTTTTAGTAAATTTAGCACCTCTCTCTTATGGTTACTACCCGACTGTGTCAGGAGGGTTATGATTTTAACCCCCGACAAAAAAGAGGGGTGTTATAAGTTTGACGTGACTGTCTGTCTGCCTGTGTGTGGGTCTGTCCGTGGCATCGTAGCATCCAAACGGGTGGACCGAGTTTGATATAGTTCCTTTTGTTTGAAAGCTGACATTGTCGAGCGTGTTCTTAGCTATAGTTCATCATCATCAGCCCGCTGAGTACTGAAAAATTTGAGTTTGATCTACTTAACATTTTTGAATCGGGGGTTGTTTTTAAGGGCCTTCCCCTACGGAGATTCCGTAATTTACCGTATTTAGAGCCTTATAAACTCATAATTTGAAAGCTACAAAGTTATAATAAAAATACAGCAATAATCTTCAGTATATCAACATTCCTTTCCCCGTTTTAAATTTTCTATTTTTGTTTATTATACTCATGATATCAGCTTCCAAAGTAATACCAATTTATTAAAATTGAAGCATACTTTCAGCATCTCCCTAGTATTTACAAATTACGATTATTTGAAACAGACGACAATAGATAGACAATTTCATTAACTACATAATCCCCGTTTTCAATTTTTTTTAGATCAATTTTGAAATAAGATAAGTAAAAAAAATAGGATTTTTGTGCGATCTCGGCAACGCATCAAATGTATGGTCAAGGTCGTTTGCTCGGGGGATGGCCTTAAATTTCTTAACGTTATTCGAGAGTGATATGTGTAACGTTCTGCAGCTTCTTGGCGAATTTTAGCTGGAAAAGGTGTTCTTAGATTTGTGTTTACTGTGATAGTGATTATATTAAGTAATTGTGACTCATATTTCTGCCACAAGATGTTCTTGTCGTAGAACACCCTTCGACGTAGAACAGCTAGACGCCTGCCACAAGAAAATTTGTTGCAGATTTCAGAGCTCTTTCTAATGTAAAACACACTATATATTACACTAGATGACGCCCGCAACTCCGTTGCGCCAAAATTCGTTTATCGCGCAGGAACCGTACATTTTTCTGGGATAAAAAGTATCCTATGTCCTTTCCCGGGACTCAAAGTATCTCCATGCCAAATTTCAGCAAAATCGGTTCAGCGGTTTGGGTGTGAAGAGGTAACAGACAGACAGACACACTTTCGCATTTATAATATTAATATGGAAGTATGGAAGTATGGATAAATCATTCCAAAAAGCCTGGAAAATTTTCCATGCTTTATCTCCTGATTAGCATACAACAAACCAAGTATACAAGCTGTATCACCTAATTAGATTGAAGTAATATGTATATGCAAAACCCTTATCTCCGGCTGATATCATTATCTAGCGCCACAACGCGGTCCGCCAACGCTTGGCTGATCGTGCACTGGATCACAGAGATAAGGACCCTACCACTTACCAGTTACCACTTGGTTTAGTAGAGGAAGTGTTTACCAACTATAACAATCGGATTCATAAGCGTCTGTTTCTGTATTTCGACCTTAAAGCACTGCGGGTGTTACGTAGTGATGAGCAAAATTGATCTTGGTCTTACAAAAAAAGCAAGACCAAGACCGAGACCAGACTGATTTGATCAAGACCAAAACCGAGACTGTTCGGGTCATGGTCTTGCTTTGCTCATCACTAATGTTACGGTCGCGCTTAGAGACATTAAATGATTACTTAATTAACTTTAATTTAATGAAGAGTTTGACTGAAAAAATTATAGAGATGTTGTCAAAATCATCATTAAATTAAAGTTGAATAATATTTTAATTACTTTTGGATGCGGCAACTATTAGTATAGGTCTACCAGAATCTGATGGCAAATTTTGACAGCAAATTTTCAAAAAATATCCTTGATCATTGGATAAATTAATATATTTGCATGTTTCACACACAGAATCAGCCGCTATAAGGAAAAAAAAGGATCAAAATGTTTTATTCCAATTACCCCGGTATTGCTAGAGTCAATTTACTTTCTCACTTTTTGCCATCAGATTCTGGTAGACCTATAACAATCGTAATCCACACTTAAGTTAGTCCATGTGACTTTTCAAATATTACGGCTTCTCTACATTAGCCCATGATGGATCAATACTTGCGATTGCAAACGTGTAGAGGGGCAAATCCACCAATGGTCGATATTGATTGGACTTATTGTAGACCGATAGGCAAACATTGTGGCAGTCATGGTTGTCCATCGTGGCTCAAAATAGGGTGTCTAAAGACAGCAACATGGACTAGCTGAAGTGTGTGATATTTTTCTTAATGAGTCATACGAATACATCTTTATTGTAATTGCTTCTCCCAATTTCAATAGCATTAGCAACGTGACTCAGCGAGTTAATTACAGGCAAACTGTTCAAACTTCAATCCCGGTAGTCGGTAGAAGTCTCGATTTAAATATAGATTGTCATCTACTGTGTCTCCCGGATCTGTGTCCGTTTGGCCCCAACAACCTCGCCAATTAAACGTGCGATGCGATCGCCTTAAACGACGATGCAAGTTGGAGAATCGGGGTTGACGAAGAATCTTTCCGAAGAAAATTATTTGTAGACCGTAGTACATAATATTGTATTAATTAAGTAGGGCATAATATTTAGTTGAATGACGATTAAGGTCTATGACAAAAATTTGATTTTCTTCTAAAATCGCCTTATTCACATGGAAATCTTTGCAACCGTTAGCGAAAACAAAGATCATCAAGCATAAAATATATGATACTCTGCTATTCACAGATCATCAAACATGTCATTGATGTCGTTTTCCATATTTTTGTTTGTCTTCTGTTATCGTTTTGTTTCCTTTAAATTTTCCGCTCGTTGTGAATATTTTTTGCGTTATTTTCAGGTTCGCTCCGTCACCTGCCATTATATATTTACATAATATTCGAACTTCCAAGCTTTTTGTCCCTTGTTTGTGATTCGTGATTATTTTGTTCGGCTTTTGTTTTTAGATTCTTATTTAAATTGTTATCTTTAAAAATCATAAGAATATGCAGGTAAATATTGTTAGTTTTTTTTTATTTTTTTCACGAAATGCTCAAAATTCGTAATACCTTTTCGTTTCTAAGTTCTAATAAACTTTCTAGTCAATTGTTGAAATTGTAAAATACCAACTGTCTACATTCTACAGCCTACTATAACAGAGTGTTTTTACCGGGTTCACACAAAATTTTGTTTTATATGACGGTGAAATGTTTTTTATACTTACGTGGAAAAAACGTCTTTTGTTATGGCAAGACGATCCGTCGGCTGCGGGAACAATGCTGGGTGTTTATAATAGATCAGCCAGCGAGCAGCTGTTGGCTGGGCTTGAATGTGTTGAATCACTACCGTTTTACACAAATTAATGCATTCGTCAAAATTGTATCTTTTGTAGAATTCTACACCTAAAAGTTTGAGAAACTAGAAGTTTTGGAAATTAAAATGTTCTAGCTTCTAAGTTCTAACGTGTGAATATATTCACTTTAAAGTATCGTTTATATCCCTTATGTTTCTAATAATATAAAGAAACTATTTACTTAAGTATTTAATTGTCCTTTTTAAATACCTAAGAAAGTGTCCTGGACTCCTGGCAGACGAGCACAGTCATTGACAGTGTCAACAGTAGAATCTTTGTGTTAGTCCATAAGTAAGTTTTGTTATCCAAGTGTTGCAATAGATTAGTAGCAATAGGATTTAGAGAAATAGTTGTGAGATATTGCGAAATTGCAATTTGTATCTAGCGAGTACCGCCACAGTCCACACCTAAATAGATAGAATTAGGTCAAGCTTGCTATGCAAAGTATGTGACAAAATTATCTTGCAAAGTTGTGGCTAATACAAACTCGAAAACTGCTACTAATACTACTCCATGCTATTCTAGAAAGAAAATATTGTAGTGGTTTTCGTAATGTAATTATAAATATGAACTTAATTTCTTACCAATTTTATCCAATTCATTTAATTCTATAAATTAGAAAAGTACAAAGTCAAAATGTATTTCATCCAATCGCTATTGTGTCTGCGGGGGAGAATAGAATATTTCGAATCGTCGCAAGTGCCACTATAAAATATTGGCGGGAGCGTTTTTAATCTTCTTTGTTGTATTGTAAAACATATTAGTAACTTTTCAACCCAAAAGAGCACCATGCAGTCACCACCAATACATTTCCAATAACGCTCCTTGGTTGGACGTTCGTCCTTGCATCGCGTCGCTGCAACAAAAACCCGCGGGGCGCAGCGGGGTGCGGTGCGGGGTGAGCGAGGGCGGGAGATAGGGTTGCCAACATTGCCAAAAAGTATTTGGAAGAAAATATAATATTTTTTTAATTGTATGTTTTATTGTTTTAAAAACGTACTTTTATTTTTTGTGTGCTTTTAGCAAATGATAACAAAGTAACAATTATTTGTTTTTTTTTTTTAATTTTATTACAACACCATAATATATTATGTGTAATGTGATCTGTCTTTTCATTAAGTAATTGTAAAACTTTAGAACATCCGTTTTAACTTATGTTTACCTACCGTTAAAATTGTGAAGTACCAATAATTAGTATCTACATATTTTGTTTCACGCATAACAGTAAAGGTTTAAAATAAATTATTTTCACATGTAACTTTATCTGTACGTAAAAGTGTAAAGTAAAATAGGATACGTTATCATGAAGTACTAGAACCTTCCCTGGACTTCCACAAATATTTCAAGACTAAAATCAGCCAAATCGATTCAGCCGTTCTCGAGTTCTAGCGAGACATAATTTTTTAAATTCACTTTACACATAGATTCTTGGCAACCCTAGCGAGAGGGGAGTACAAGGGGGGAGGAGGGGTAACAATGCGGCCGTATCGATCCGCCCCCGCGCGCCGTCTGCCCGCCACGAGTCCGCAGCTCCCGTACACCTTCGTTACACCCATGCGATCCTGGTACTTTTGCTTTCGACAACACTTGCCCGCACCGTAGTAGTTGCGACTAACGGTGCCGCGTCATTAGTTTTTGCGAGTCGTCTTTGTTTAGTGGGTTAGCAATTAGTTATGTAAAAAGTTGAGAGTATATTAGAGGTACATCTGCCGTTTTACGGAGTCGGATATAGAGCTTGCCAAAGTATCCTAACATCTCTCGCATTGACCGACTTGAATTCTTTGTCTCTGCGCTTTCATTGTTTTAGTATTTTTACGTCGAACTTTTGTTTAATTATACCACTTTTGGGCTCAAACTTTCGATAACTTTGTCTCTACTAAAATTCTCTTTCGAATCTCTTACAACATCAAACCTCGCCAGCGTCAGTCTGCCGAAAACTAGCGAAGTTTCCTCGTTATTGGATTAAATCGATCGTTAATTTAAATTACAAGTTAATAGCGAGTTGCCCGCCGAGATGGGAGCTCCGATAAGTGTCGGTGTCCATTACACGAGCTCCAAGACTCTCCCGCGGGGATCCGGCCGATTGTACCGCCTTTAATTACACACACTTGCCGGTTGGCACACGAAAGCCCCAAGCCAAATGAAAATGCAGGTGGATTTGATCTACGCGACAAGACAATTGGTATTGAGGATTGAAAACAAGTAAGGGAAAATGTAGGCCTTACTTGGTTCGAGGAAGCAACGCCTATAACTATGAAAGTGGTAGCGTTCTTACATAAATCCATATAAAGGGAATGTTATCCATATCCATACTTCCATACCAATATTATAAATGCGAAAGTATGTTTGTCTGTCTGTCTGTCTGTCTGTTACCTCTTCACGCCCAAACCGCTGAACCGATTTTGCTGAAATTTGGTATGGAGATACCTTGAGTCCCGGGAAAGGATATAGGATACTTTTTATCCCAGAAAAATGTACGGTTCCCGCGCTATAAACTAATTTTGGCGCAACGGAGTTGCGGGCGTCATGTAGTAATCAATAAAAGAATAAATTAATGTGAAAAGCGAAGCTCGAGGAACATACTTTTAATTAATTAGTTTACAAACTCCAAGCGAGACTCCGAAGTAAATTATTCTAATTACCGTCTCACGTACCGTCATAATATACAAGTTCAAACAGCCGAACTAATGGGAAACTGTAAAGTTCCAAAATATCTAGTTAAATTGTTTGTGGTGCCAGACACTCGTTTTCGGGGCAAATTCGCCTGCACTCTGTACCTATTATGATTCGCATAGAGTAGAGAGAGACAGAAGTGGAGTTTGATGTATTTCACACACAAATAACGTTGCTCATCGAAGCAGTTATTACTTATTAGACACGACCAATGCACACATGCACATGCTTTAGGTAATTTTGGAGTGCCCTAATAAATTTCCCTCTGCTGCGATTCTCGATGTCTGCACTGACCCTAAGGCGAATGAGGCGCTCGCCTTCTGTCTCTCTGTACTCTGGCAATGCTTCGTCATGTGGAATAACAGGTTTTCGGTGTCGTGCTAAATCGTACTTAATTTGGCTACGGCGAGGTTGCTTCTGCTAGTAAACCTAATAAAACCGGTTCCTGTGGCACCCGACGCGTGCGTAATGAGTTTTCCTCGAAGCAACGAGAAATGTCAAGTTAATTAAACAAACTTACCGGAGCATCCTAACAATGCGAAACTTTGAAATTATTTAAAAGGAACCGTTTTGGCGACGTGCCCCTCTAGGGTGGTTGGAGCGGTGATGGAAAATATGGAATGAAATTGACGATGTATAAAGCGGTTCGCTTAAGAAGATAGGGTTTGATTAATTACCAATCCTACAATTTACAAGAAAACAAAATAAACTTAAAAGAGCTCATCACAGAATCTAAGACCATTAGGCCTTAGTTAACAGAAAATGTTTAGATATTTAACAATGCCATTTACCTTTTTTTACAATCGAACGGTTATCTGAAAAAATGCACCCATATAAAATGAGAAAGTGCTTCATCTCACAAAAGGAACCTTCCCTTTGCTTGCCAAATACGAGTATATTCCTCTATAATCGCTAATTATCCCACAAATGGATGTAGAGTTGGCCATAAGCCATTCCTCGCGGCTCTTCGTCATAATAAAGAGGTAGAAAGTGCTGCGCTTGGTCGAGATATTACGAATGCATCTGATATAATCGTTGGTTCTTGGTTGCGTATCTGCAACTAAGTAATCTATTGCTTCATAGTTCATACTTGCTCTGCATAATAGAAGCATGTAACCTGGACGCCTCCGTGGTCAAATGGCTTTCAACGTTGAGGTCGTGGGTTCGATTTCAATATTGTTTTGAAGTTTGGTGATGAAATTTCAGGCTGGTCGTCGTAACACAAAGAACTTGTCCTGTGCCTGATTTCGTCAGTTATTTAAGTTAAAGAATGAAGAGAATGTAAGACAATGTTCTTTTATATAGCACACTATAAAAATGTCTCCTGCGTAGCTGGCTTGGTTTGATTGAAGTCGGTCACATACATCGAAATCGATGCGGTAGCTATGGAGTATATAACCTAACCTAACTCCTCTTGGTTTGTTGGGAGCCTGTAAATCGATTCAGTTTCTCCCTTGACATAATTGGATCTTGGAAGCTATTACGTTGTCAAACGAACCCAAAGAAGCGATCGGAAGATGGCATTCCATACGACTTTGAGAGCAAAATCTAATTACGAAGACAAAACTATTTTTATGGTTATTATTAGTTAATAGAATCAGGCGTTACTTTGCGGAAATCCATAGCTTAAAATTTAGTTTGTTATTATTTTTAGCAATATTCCGCGAAATAAACCTCAACCTTAAAGTAAATGAGTGAGTGTACGCATTAACGGACGTTGTTCGTAGAGTCCACATCCTGAGGATGCTCCGGTGTTGGGGCCAAACGCGCGTCGAGGTTCTCAACCTGCATGGTGATGAGGATAACAAACTAAATTTTTATGGTTATTATTTGCAGCCCTCAAGTGAGACGGGGCTATCAAAGTAAAAACATGAAGCATAGAGTCAGCTCTATGTGATATGTCTTCAGGACCTGGAGTCCAATTCACGGCGATGGAATTACGATATTATAGCATTATAGATAAAGTTACCTTTTAAATTCGGAGCAATAGATGACTAGGACTCCAAAACTGGAACAACCTCTAAAAAGAGCCCAGAAAATATACATATTATATGTATATGTTTCATTATTATAGGTTTTTGCATGCGATGTTTTCTAAAACAAATCCCTTCTCTTTAGCTTTTTTGTACTAATTTCATGGTTTTATTTTTCCGTCCCGGGTTTGACGAGTATGAGTGTTGGGCACAAAACGACATCAATTTGACACCAATACGCGGAATGGATCTGAATGGTCGCGGATGAGTGACGGGCCGCAATCAAAGTTGAATCAAAGCGGCCGATGGACGCGGGGCTAATTGGGCGGAATGCTCGCGATGGGCGCGAGGGGCGAGTGCCCCATGGCCCCCATGTCCCGATCCCTATGCGTGGGGTACCAGATGCGGATTTGTCCATACCGATATTGGAATTGCGAAAGAGTGTCTGGCTGTCTTGGAAATTTGGTATAAAAATAAAAAGTAAACAGTAAACACTAGCGATGTCGAAGTCGTATAGAGGGGCATATTAGTATGTGATTGACTGATCAATATAATCGATTGGATTGAGTATGGCGGGTGAAGACTGAACTGTACTGGATCGGTTTTACCATTTTTTGATCCCTAAGAAAAACAAGATTAGTGGGAATATATATGATAGTATTATATTTTACTAGCTGTGCCCGCGACTTCGTTCGCGTGGAATAGTTATTAAGGGCATCATATTTATTTTGGCGAACAACTTCTTCAGCTTTATAAATTATAGCTGTTACCCACGGCTTCGTCTGCGTCTATTTCATTAATGCATTCATTTCGACCAAAGATTCTTAGACCATATAAAAACGATTATTGTGAGTTAATTTTAAATGATAGACATGACGTACTATCACGGACATTTTTTTAGATCATTAAAGAGGAATAATTCTTCCATAGGTACATATTTTTTGGGCATCTTGGACCGTTTTTTGCAGCGCACGCAACGTAAGCTCTCAAAGATGAATAATTTTCCGCGCTTTTTTCCACATTTTCTTCTGTTTCTTCGCTCCTAAAAGTGACAGCGTGATGCCTATAGCCTTCCTCGATAAATGGGCTATCTAACACTGAAAGAATTTTTCAAACCGGACCAGTAGTTCCTGAGATTAGCGCGTTCAAACAAACAAACAATCAAACTAACAAACAAACTCTTCAGCGTTATAATATTAGTATAGATAATAGAAAGTGAGTTAAACGTTTGAAACTGATCCTCGTACTTCCTATGTTGATATTTATCTCATAATAATTTTTTATTTATTCCCTGTTATACAATACATTTAAAGCCTTCGCAACCGAAATCCCACGCTTTGTAAACTAAATAAATTTGTATAAAAAAATGTATGCATATACTTCACTGTACATATCTCATACTGTGCTCTATGCCAGTCACAACTACTCGTCTAGCTGTATAAACTAAACTGGGTGAGCTCTCGCTATTTGAATGTCTTTTTTCAGTTAAAAGTTTTCACAGGCTCGACGACTTTGCACTCGCTGAAAAAACTGGATCCGTGCAATGGAATTGTGACAGTTTACGTCGAAAAAATATTTTCTGTGTGGCTTTTAAACATTTTAGAATATTACGGGCAATTATTTTGAACTATGTTGTGTGACAACGTTACTCGCAAGTCGCAACTTCATTGCGCGGAAATAAGTTTATTATGCAGGAACCGTACATTTTCCGGGCTACATTCTAGGTAGTCTGCATATTCTTCCCCGAGCTAAGCTAGGTAGCATTTAACACGAAAATCTTGGTTTACAGTGCGATAAACTATTTTATTTCTTATCTAAAATGAATTTTTCGATTCACTTTGATAGCGCAAAGCGTTTACGAAAGGTGGTATGTAGTAGGCAGCACAATCAATCAGGTGTGTTAGGGGCTGGGGCCGCGAGAGGGGCCACGGGAGGGGCCGCGGGGGCTGCGGTATGCCGGGAATGCTAACTCGCGGCCCGTCAAAGGGCGCCCAAATTGAAACGACAAACAGCCGGCCTGCGCCCCCGCGGCCCGTGATAATTGAAAGGTATTTTAACGTGAACACACAGCACCGATTCTACTGTAAAATGGTATGAAATGTCAAACAAACGTAAGGTAAAACACGGAACAACTAATTATTGACACTTTTTAGGGTTCCGTAGCCAAATGGCAAAAAACGGAACCCTTATAGATTCGTCATGTCTGTCTGTCTGTCTGTCTGACCGTGTATGTCACAGCCACTTTTCTCCGAAACTATAAGAGTTATACTATTGAAATTTGGTAAGTAGATGTAGTCTGTGTACCGCATTAGGATTTTGATACAATAATGGAAAAATTATTAAAAAATTTTAGGGGTCCCCATAGGTACAACTGAATCAAAAAAAAATTTTTTTTCATCTAACCTATGCGTGTGGGGTATCTATGGATAGGCCTTCAAAAATCATATTAAGGTTTCTAATATCATTTTTTTCTAACCTGAATAGTTTGCGAGAGAGACTCTTTCAAAAGTAGGGGCATGATAAGTCTAAAAAAAATATATGATGTACTTTACTAAAAAAACTACCAACGAAAATTGGTTTGAACGAGATCTAGCAAGTAGTTTTTTTTATACGTCATAAATGGAAAACCTTAAACCAACAAAAAAAAAATTTTTCATCTAACCTATGCGTGTGGGGTATCTATGGATAGGTCTTCAAAAATCATATTGAAGTTTCTAATATAATTTTTTTATAACCTGAATAGTTTGCGAGAGAGACTCTTTCAAAGTTTCAAAGTGGTAAAATGTGGCCCCCCCCCCCCCCCCTCTAACTTCTAAAGTAGGGTACATGATAAGTCTAAAAAAAATATATGATGTACTTTACTATAAAAACTACCAACGAAAATTGGTTTGAACGAAATCTAGCACGTAGTTTTTTTTTTTTCTATTACGTCATAAATGGTAAACTTAATTTAACTTTCATTAAATCAACGGAAATATAAAAATAAATCAAAAACCTTTAAATTTCATAAAAATAAACCTTATTGCTGCTGCGGAACCCCTCATGGGCGAGTCCAACTCGCACTTGGCCGGTTCTATTGGGTTTATACTACAGAAAGTCCTTTTAGGATTGGCTTAAAAATTGTTTTCGAACAGTAATTACAATAAGGTGTCAATAATAAGATGACTGCCGACGATGCAATGGTGTAGTTTCTTCGGTGTGAGAATACACCGCACCTAACTTTAAGGATTTCGAGATCTACACTGCAAATACAGACGTTATAGTTATACAATAGTCCTTATCTGAAACGTTAGAGAATTAAGAAATAATAATGACAAACCGGCGCACTTGAAACGCACAAGACATTGTAGAAAATAACGACGTGTAGATGCACAGTGGTAATCTTTTTATTACAGTGGGGTGATTGGTGAGTAAAGAGATTTTTTTTCGGAACAAAATCTTAAATCGGAGATGTGAATGAAACGGTTTAAAATTATCGCTCGTTTGTCAGCTATCGCCTATCGGGTCGTGAGGGGGTAGAGATAGCGACAGCGATGATTGATTGGGGTTTTTGTGACCTTTCCGAGTTTTTAAAGCACACAGCTAAGTGGACGGGGTCTCTACTCTCTCCTCACCCCGCCTTCGGCTGCACTTTATCGCGCATAGAAGTGTATTGACGAGTGATGCTTTTATTACATTGCTCTAAAAATTGTTGAAAACTTTTAAAGTATCTTTGTTAGTAGAAGCCAGAAGGTAGTATTAAATTTCTGTAAAAAATATTAAAAATTAATCAAACCTTATCTGATCGAACGAAAATTGCAGTAAAAACAACAACAGAACAAAATAATGTTTGGCGTAACATCATAAATGCGAAAGTGTTTATCTGTCTGTACCTTCTTTTAGGCTTATACAGCTGAACTGGTTTTATACGACTTTGTTTAGTGAACTGTGATATTTCATTTCCCGGACATAGGTTAATTTTTTATCATGAAAAAATGTACGTCATGTACATGTAAATTACAGCTTCCAGCGCAACAAATATTGCGGGCAGCATCAGCTTGTTTCTACATTTAATCTTACAACGTGCGTAAAACCGATAGTATCTAATAATAACCCGCTATAAAATTGTATGTGGGTGGATGAGGGGTTATCGTGGCAATTATATAATGGGAATGAACCCCATACACTACACTACAGTTGGGGGTCTTCCGGAATCCCATTATATACTGTTATCTGTTATCGCTTGTTATTCGCGAGACTGTGATAAAAGTGGCAACTATGATATAAGTTATGATGTCATATAATATATTAAGTACTTAGTAGTACTAGTTACTACATAAGTACCATTGACCATACTACATAGTACAAAATCCGTTGATAATGAAAGATTTTAATCTGTTATTCGCTGAAGTCTGGGTGATAATTTTTTGCTGAGCTGTTTCTGTTTTAGGTAGCTAAAGTCACCAAAAATATGTTTGTTTTTGTATTTTTTTCACGGACCGGAAAGTATTTTTTGTGAATTTTTAAAGTTTAATTAAAATAGATATTATATGAACCTTTCAAGTGACTATCGCTACTTTCTTATTCCTCTTGCATAGCTTCTTTAGATTTTCCCGGAGTAGGGTAGTTTGTAAAACTAAGCTAAGGATAAGTTTTCATGCAAGCAATAACATCCAGCTCAAAAGCTTAGGCAGCTACTGACGAGTTATATATTGGGTGCTGGATGCTAAGAAATGTATTTTTAATATCACGAGATCCTAAAAAGTGCCAAGTACAGTAAAAAATATTTGCTGACGCTCAAATATTCTTCTAGTACCTACCTAACTGCCGCACTCATAGACGAATATTAACTACTTAACGGTAATTAAATGCAAATCTCCATTTATGTAATATGTTATTGTCAAACTCTTAATTTAATTACAATTGTTAAGTATAGAGTGAACTGTGAGAGTTCCATTTCATTTTTAACCCCCGACCAAAAAGAGGGGTGTTATAAGTTTGACGTGTCTGTCTGTCGGTCTGTCTGTCTGTCTGTCGGTGTGTCTGTCTGTCTGTCTGTCTGTCTGTCTGTCTGTCTGTCTGTCTGTCTGTCTGTGGCATCGTAGCATCCAAACGGGTGGACCGAGTTTGATCTAGTTTTTTTTTGTTTGAAAGCTGACATGATCGAGAGTGTTCTTAGCTATAGTTCATCATCATCAGCCTGCTCATTGCTGAAATATCACGGTTTATCTGGTTCGTGATAGGCCGATTAGCAACTTGCAGTCGTTTGATGGGTTTTATATTGTACATTCTGGTTCGTGACACTTATGAATATATACATATTCATGGAAAGTTGACCCTGGTGCTGCATCATCACCTGGTAATCAATAGGATACCCAATTCCTCACCAACTTAGAGCAGAGGTTTCGTGTTTGGGCTCATTTTAATTGCGACAACCAATAAGACGTAGATAAGCAGTAAATATTTGCATGCTGCTGCTGCAGCATCACCTGGATTGTATAGGAGCCGAGCTCCGTATGAGTATGAACCCAGGGTGGAGGTTTCATGTTTGGGCTCATATTGACGGCCTCATCCAAGAGGATATTTATAGATCGTATTCATTGGGATATGATCCTGTTGATAGGAACAATTCTGCACTATAACCAACACAAGTTTAAAAAGCATAAAATTAAATTAAATTAAGAAATTAAAAAAAAAAACCCGCCAAACAACTTCAAAAAGTAATGAAATAATATTTACTGACTTTAAGTTTAAATAATTCGTAAGTGTAAAGTTATATTTTAGTCCATAACTGTTGTCAAGGTGTGTCGGGGGACCGCTAATGTAGATGTTTGATTTAACATAACATTATAGTTTAAAGGTCAGTTCACAGCGAACTGAATCGAGACAATCAGCGATACAAAATGCAAAAGTCGCTGTTGTCGTAGTTAACTTGGCGGTCGCCCGACACACCGTGACAACAATTATGGAGTAAAATATTACTTTACACTTACGAATTATTTAAACTTAAAGTCAGTAAATATTATTTCATTACTTTTTAAAGTTGTTTGGCGGGGGTTTTTTTAAATTTCTTAATTTAATTTTTATTGTTTTCTCATACATTTCTTTCAAGTGTCAAATATGAAACAATATACTAAAATACAACACTTTCCTCAAGTTTGCCATTTATGATTACTTTCCAGAAATGATTCCTTACCAGCAACACTATAAATTGATACAATATGATGTTTTTATTTTTTTTTACCTTTTAAACTCGTTAACTTTTTTCTCCCATGGTTTAGAAATTTTTCGTCATACAATAAAATGTTCAACTTTTCATGTCCTTTCATTTGGTATAACATGTCTCAAATGTTACATCAGGGCCTGTCCAAATCTCCACGTCACGACGCGATGTCGTCAACGTGGAACGGTGCGGTAACGTGGCATGGTACGTTGACGTGACGTGCAAATTTACGTTAACGTAGCGTAAAATGCACATCACGATTCACGATATAGCAATTAGCAACATTGTACGTCGCCAATCGCCATGCCTTGTAAAACTGCTACATTCTTCAATACTGATCTAGATGTGGACCGCACAATACGTATTCTGCTTTTGCTATTGTTAAAAACCGGCCAAGTGCGTGTCGTGCCACGCGCAATATAGGGTTCCGTAGTACCGCTAGTTTTTGATAATTTTTGTATGGTCAATGAATGCACATTTATAACGTGTTTTACACTACTAACAACATCATCTCAGTTACGTTCAAAGGATTTTGAACGAAAAGTTCCATTGTACTTTTACGAATACATTTTTTTGTAGTTGATCGACTATTACTCAATAACTTATGAAGTCTTCTTAGTCGTGATAGTTTTACTTTTAAATTAAGCATATTTCCTACTCCCGTGAAATAAAGATTTATTATACAACTAGCTGTGCCTCGCGGTGTTATCCGCGGTTTAAGTGATATATAATAAAAGACTATGAAAAGTATCAAACAATTAAGAGTCAAAACGGGACGATACATGGTTCTATAATGGTTTATGGTAGTGATGATGATGATGATGATGAATGTAATTTGCATAGTAGCATATGCTTTCCGTTCTTAAAACAACGTCGAAACTCCCAAACTTGTATCTATAAAGAGTCAGGAGTTCTCTCAGCACCTTCTGAACCATGGTATACCTTGGTGCAAAATCTTGCTTGTTGGTAGCATATGCTTAGAATACTGCTCATGAAACCGAAGTCACCACATGTTCCCATATAAATTTTGAGGAGTTCCCTCGATTTCTTATGGATCCATTCATCAGGTCACCACTTTCATGAATATGGTACCAAATTGGGATGATAACCTATACACCAAAAGAAAAATTTTGAAAATCGGTTCACAAACGGCGGAGTAATCGTTGAACATAAAAAAAACGAACATAACACCTCCTCCATTTTTAAAGTCGGTTAAAATTGTAGCCTATGTGTTATTCTGATGTATAAGCTATATTATTGTAAAGTTTCATTAAAATCCGTTCTGTAGTTTTTGCGTGAAAGAGTAACAAACATCCATCCAAACGTCCATCCGTCGTGACGTGGAGATGTGGACAGGCCGTTACTGGGTGCAATATGCCCCTCCTTCTTTTGTGACAAGACTCGTGGTTTGGATCGTAGTTTGTGTCTTTTAAACAATAATAATCTGCCTGCGTCGAATTATTTAGTGATCATTTGATGTACATTTTTTTAAAGGCAGCGGCAAATAAACATTTAATACGCCGCGATAAAATTGTCGTCTCGGGAAGACAGTCTATAGAGCGTTCTTTTGCTTTTGAGTTAACTTTTATGTCGACTACGTAAGGTTCATTTTCGTATAAACTCCGAGGGTACGGAGTAGTCGTTAAACGAAGGCGCCCTGCCGCAGTTAATATAATTAATTGTGCCTCTCCCCGCGACTCGGGCCAATAAAAAACGTTATTACACTTATCATCAGGTGTCTCGTTGCTTTTTATCCTGACCGAAGATCTGATACGTAAACTTATATGTTCAGTTGTCGTATGTCATATTATTTTATTACTTTATTATCAGCTGTTGCCTGTTCCGATAGTTATCAGTTATCACATATCGAGTTGTATGGTCTCTAGGAATACGTATAAAATTATTTTAAATAGCTCCTCTAGGTTTACATGTGTATAATAAATTAATTATAATCGGCCAAGTGCGAGTCGGACTCGCAAAAAAATCACGTTTGTTGTATGGGAGCCTCCTTTAAATATTAATTTTATTTTGTTTTTATTGTTATAGCAGCAACAGATATAAATAATCTGTAAAAATTTCAACTCTCTAGCTATTTCCGTTCTTGAGTAACAGCCTGGCGTAATTTTGGCGTGACGTAAATTTACACGTCACGTCAACGTACCGTGCCACGATATCGCACCATTCCACGTTGACGACGTCGTGACGTGAAGATGTGGACAGGCCCTTATAAACGAGATGTAATGTATCACAATAATTCACAATACCACATGTTACGTCTCGCACTACGGACGGCACGAGGGCGCACGGGGGGCTGCGTCCTCCCCCCGCCCCCTTAGTTCCCCCCGCACCCGGCGCGGAGTAAAAATTACAGCGATAGCGCCGCCGACCCTTACACCCTGACACTTTTCCCTGAACGTACCGACTACCGTTATCTCGCCAGTCGACCGCGCCACTCGGGTTCTCGGCCCAACGAAATCTGCTCCCTTAGTTCCTTGTTACACCTACCACATAATACACATTAGTAACAACACCTACCAAGTAGAGTGGCAAGACAGTGCTGTCGGCCAATCGAATTGTCTTTTTGCACTGTTTCGTCACTGTCTCGCCGCTCTACTCGTAGTGATGAGCAAAACAAGACTCAGACGGTCTTGGTTTTGGTATTTCTAGTACAATATTGGTCTTGGACTTGGTCAAATCTGCCTGATCTCGGTCTTGGATTTGGTTTTTTAGGGTTCCGTACCTCAAAAGGAAAAAACGGAACCCTTATAGGATCACTTTGTTGTCCGTCTGTCCGTCCGTCTGTCAAGACCCTTTTTCTCAGGAACGCGTGGAGGTATGAAGCTGAAATTTATATCAATTACTCAGGTCTACTGTCCCTTGAAGCTGTGAAAAAATCAAACTTCTAAGCCAACGCAATCAAAAGATACAGCCGTTTATGCCGCAAATTTTCGACACTTGCAAGGGAATCAAAACCTACAGGGTGCTTCCCGTGAACTCAGAATCTTGAAATTTGGTACGAAGCAACGTCTTATAGCATAGATAAAGGAAAAATTACGAAAACCATAAATTTTTAGTTACATCACATAATATATTTTTTTTTAATAATTTTAAACTTACTACCCATTTCCTCATAAACGCGTAGAGGTATTAAATTGAAATTCATACCAAATACTCAGGTCTATAATACCTTTAAGCTGTAACAAAATCAAACTTTGTAAACCTTGCAGGTTTGTACGGAACCCTCGGTGCGCGAGTCCGACTCGCACTTGGCCGGTTTTTTTTTAGTTTTAGGATAGTCTTGGTCTCGGCATTGCTTTTTTGCAAGACCAAGACTAAGGCTGCAAGACCGATTTTGCTCATCACTATCTACTCGGTAAAATGCATCCGTGGTCATCTTTGGTAGAACTATCGTCATTTAGGTACTTTGCTAGAACATAAAATCTCTGTATACAATATACATAATATTATGTAAGATCAGGTCTTTGCCCTAGTATACGTCGATTAGTCTAGCACTTAGCAGTCAAGCTCGTCGCGACGGCCATCTTTAAAACAATCAATCAGCGACGTAAAAAATTTTATGTATCCAAGTCGTGAATTTGAGTGGGGTGATGTGTGCGCGTGATGGACAATTATTTGGGCAGGCGGTCCCACGCGTGGCCCGTGCGTGGCCGCCATTATAACGAGCGCAGCGAGTGAACCGGCGCGTGCCACGGGGTCTTGCCTGAATGTAGAAAGACCGGGAGTCGGGTCCATCCGGTGGGCGATAAAGATTAAAAGGTTTGCTATCAAAATTTTTGGAAGAGGGAAACGAGTAAGAAGTTTAGAAGATACTAAAATATGTTTATTTATTAACATGTATTAAGAAAACGAGTTGCTACTTGCTAGTAAATGTAATTTATACCTGAGCCTCCATGAGGAAAAGCGTAGTTGTGCTATCTTCTATCCGTGCTAGGTTTCTGGTCTTTTCAATCTTTAGGTGTAGTCAATGAAGGCTCAATTTAACCGTGAATTTTAATTATATCTTCGTGTATATAAAAGAGGCTGCATGATATAATATAAGCACAAACTTAATAACCCAGATCGGTGCAAGTGGGCCTTGCAGTAGTCAGTAGACAGTTTTCGCAGTTATAATCCGTCATATCGTCCGTCCCGGCCGGGTTTACGAGCGGCCATGTGTGCTCAGCGGGAGAGCGGCGCGGCCCCCTCGCCGACTATTTTCATTACTCGCTCGCATCGCCCGCTCCACGCCGCGGCCTATGGCGGTCGAGATGAGGCCAAAAGATGGAGGGGTAGAAAAGACCACCAAACTCTGACAGGCACTAGGAGGTTAATTGTAATAAGTTGGTTAGTGTTGTGTCTATTGCCTACTTATTAGGGTGGTCCTTATTCCTAAGAAAAAATATATTTTTCTTTAATTTCGCGGGGCACTACGTAATTTGAATATATACCATAAGAAACTATTTCAGTATTTTTTATATATTATTAGAATAATATTTAGGGGTCGCGACCAAGGTTTGAAAACTCAACATCTGTATTTGTTAGATTCTTTATTTTTATAGAAAGGACATAAGAAATATTACAAAATTATTGCTGTTGTTATGAATTAAGATATTATGCAGATATTGAGTCATTTATTTTTAAGATACAAGGGTTGACTTGTTAGTATTAGGGTACTTTTTCCTATACTATTTTACCAATAAAAGCAAATATTGCTTTTGGTTATCGTTGGTTGTGATTGTGGAGATTTTCTTTGGAGCAATTGTCTGTGCAAGTTGTATTTGCACCTATGATGTGAATAAACACCAAATAAAACGTTAATGAAACCATCATTGAAGCTGTCCATTTTGACAGCTGGTCGCGACCTCTAAATTTTAACAAAATAAAAAAAACAAAAAACATTATTTCATATTTAGAGAAATCAAATGAAATAGTGCCCGGGTCATAATTTAAAAGTCGAAAAATAAGGACCACCCTACTACTTATTGTAAACGCCTGAACGCAAGGAGTATGTTTGTCGTAAAAAGACCCGAAAATAAATGGTTGATACTCATAATAACTAAATACCAACAGTAAATGTTTGAGAAATTGTTGATGTAACTTTTGTGCTGACTGTATTTACAAATGCACAATAAAATACATTTAATGCCAATAAACACGACGTTGTATTATAACAGTTACAGATATAAAAAGATATAACGTAGGAAATATTTAACTGTTCTTTTATATTGCGGTTTAAGTAATAGGTATGAGCTTTAAGGTTTTTGACTTCGCCCCGTTTAACTACGTAGTACGTATCTACTGGCTCTGGCTTTATGTAAATACCTAATACTGTATTGGACATAATTAATTATTATAGGTCTACCAGACTACCAGAATTTTTGACAGCAGATTTTCATAAAATATCCTTGATCATTGGATAAATTTTTATATTTGCATGTTTAACACACAGAATCAGCCGCTATAAGAAAAAAACGGATCAAAATGTTTTATTCCAATCACCCCGGTATCGCTAGAGTCAATTTATTTTCTCACTTTTTGCCATCAGATTCTGGTAGACCTATATTATTTTTGTTATTAAATCGATTTAAAAAGTATAATAAACTTACGAAGTATAATTAAAGAGTACTTCGGGCTAGTGACAAAAGAGAAGTTGAGAGTGTGAATTTAACCCTAAAGTCCTGGTCGGGGCGAAATGTAGGCACTGGGCTAGAGACACAAATATTTGCCCCCGGGTCTTGAATGTTTGAGTTTCATTGTAGGGGCGTGAGTAGGGCATCGAGACCGGGTTTTCCCGAAACCCGAAAACCCGGGAAATCCCGGGTTTTGGGGATCACGAAAAAACCCGGGTTTCAAAAATGGAACCCGGGTTTTTCGAGCTTTTCGGGTTTTTCGTTTTTTTATAATTATTGAAGGCAAGTCCTGATATTTTAAGGTATTTATAACAAACTAACATACAAATTCTTTATTTTTATAACATAAGTATAGGTTTAATTATTTCTATTGGTCATAATTAAACAAAATATAATATTTTAAAAGTAAAAGTTTCATTTCAAGAGCATTAAAGACTAATTATTGTCACAAAAATATTTATTAATAATAATATTTTGAAAATCCTACCAAAACTATTCAATTTAAAAAAAGCCAAGTCTCTTCAAACAATCTATCCATCGCAAAAAGTTTTCAAATTTCATAGAAGCAAGTCTTGTTAAACTTATTAGGGTTCCGTACCCAAAGGACTATTACTAAGACTTCGATGTCTGTCTGTCCGTCTGTCTGTCAGCAGGCTGTATCTCAAGAACGGTGATAGCTAGAGAGTTGAAATTTTCACAGATTATGTATTCCTGTTGCCGCTATAACAAAAAATACTAAAAACAAAATAAAACAAATATTTAAGGGGGGCTCCCATACAACAAACTTGTTTTTTTTGGCATTTTTGGTCTATATCAATAATGGCAACAGGTAAGTAAGTACTTGAATTTTTCTCAAAGTCCTTAGTTATATGTATACTTTAATATTTAATAATAATATTAAAATAAAATAAAAAATTAAGGGGGGCTCTCATACAAAAAACACAATTTTTGGCTTAATTTTGCTCTATAATGGTACGGAACCCTTCGTGCGCGAGTCCAACACGCACTTGGCCGATTTTTTTATAGTTTTCAATCAAATTCAGTGATTTACCATAGTTTTCTTTATTATGTGATCAAAGGCTTACAAAATAAAGTGTGGACAGCTTCAAAGGGTTCTAAGTCTGCTGAAAGTACCGTAGACTTTTGATGATGGGCAAGTCACTAGTTAGTGACAAAACGTTGTAACTTGTATGGACCATTGCTGATAAAATACACCCATCAACAAAGCCTTAGGGATATTTGTATTTTTTGAATATCTAAAAACCTGTCAGGAATTTTTGAAGACAGTGTATGGAACAATGATAGCTTATTTTTTGGTATTTAATAAAACATATTATTAAAACAATTTTCCGAATTTTATCGTTTCTAAAACAATCACAGATATCTACAGTCATAAAAAATCAATGATAAGTCAACAAATCTTTATTTCGTTGTATAAACTGAAATTTTCATTCGAATGAGATATTTTTATTGCTGATTGTCAAATAAATAGTAATAATTTATACTGATCTGATGTTTGGCATACAGTATTTTTACTAAAAAATATTTTTTGTGCCCTGCTGCGGTATCACGCCCAGTCTTCTTTGCAATTTAAAGTCATTATTTTCAGTCGTCTTACTTACTAAAAACCTTAAAAGAGATTTTTGTTTGTCGTTATGCTTTTTGTCATTATTTGTTATATTCACAATATAAAAAATAACGACAATATTAAGACAATCCAATCAGTAAAAAGGTTCCAAGAGAGCAACCAGCCCCTAGAAACTGACAAAACCATGCAAAGGAGTTTCCATCAAGTATGATGTGAAACCATTTTGTATTCCAGTATTGCAGTCTGGCAAATGCGGCAGATTGCTTTTCATTGCTTGAGAGACTGGTGTTGGTAACACATAATAGGACGAATGATGGCTTTCCTTAGCCAGCCGTGGATGTCATACTCACTGCGGAATTATTAAAAAACGTGATTTTCGTGAACCCAGATGAAATACAAGCCGAGTTTTTATCAGCACCAGCGCCAGAGACAATTTATTGTGTGTAACACCATACCACCATGGTTAATCTTCCAAACTCATTAAAAGCAACCTTCCGCATTTGTCACGTGGTCTGTTCTGATCAATTACATGGTTATCTGACATGAATTCTGACTATTGTGACTAGAACTAATAACTACAAAATAATAATAATATCTATGGACGCTTCACACCACGTCAGTCTGGCCCCGTGGTAAGTACCTGATGGACTTGTGTTACAGGTACCAGACAACGGAAATATATTTAATACTTTTATAGTATACATAAATTTAAGGTTTTTATTATATTATACACATATTTAATACACATCCATGACCCAGGAACTTTGAAAACTTTTGTTCCGTCGGCGGGATTCGAACCCGCGACCCCCGGCTTGAGCTACCAACAGCCCACCAACTAAGCCACAGAGGTCGTCAAAAAAAGCTTTGAGTAGTGTAATGTAAGATTTTTCAATAATGTAAGAATTTCCAGTAAGTTCTAGATGACAGAGAAAAGTTACCTTAAATTGCAAAGAAATGTTCTTTCTTTGCAATTTAAGGTAACTTTCGTTTTTAACGTTCTTCGGCTTCATACGGTAGCAAGACAGACAAAAGGCAATTTCAGGTAAAAACTAGGCACAAAAATTTATTTACAGGTATAAAGTATGCCACCATCAATTAGGACTAAATAATTATTAATAATTTGACAATCAGCAATAAAAATGTAAAATATTAAATAAAGATTTGTTTGCATACGTTTTATATTTAAGGTTATTCTTCCATTTAATGTCTTCAAAAATTCTGGATAGATTTTTATATATTTCATAAAATACAAATAGGTACATTAAATAATATATATGTAATTTGGAGGTGAAGCTTGTTGTAATACTTAATTTTGACCCGAAAATCTTAATCCCTAGCTTTGATAAGATCCAAAATATAGGAGAGGTAAAATAGTCGCTTCGATAAAAGTATGATACGGCCGTGCCAGCTTACTCGAGAATTGGTTGGGCACTGCTGCGACCCCAGACAATGGTATTTAAATAGTATTTTACTAGATAGGTGATGGCAATCGCAGATAATCATGTGTAAAGTTTTTGGCATTGTTAATTTTTGAATAGTTAAAAAACCCGAAAAAACCCGAAAAACCCGGGTACCCGGTTTTGATCAAACAAAAAACCCGAAAACCCGGGTTTTGAAAATTGGGCCGGGTTTCGATGCCCTAGGCGTGAGTGTACTACGGTCTACGGCGCGGCGTGCGAGAGCCGTCGCGTTGTTTGTTTGACGTAAATATGTCGAATTAGTTAATTTTATTACATTTCTGACGTTTTAAATGGGTAATAAGTACATAATAACATTGTGAATGCGAAAGTCTGTCTGTTACCAATTATGTTGTCTTTTGACGGAATTTGTAATGGAAATACTTTGAATCCCAGGATCTGCCATAGGTGATACTGGTGATAGGATAGTAACTATCCCGTTTATTTATAAAAAAATAAAACGTAGTTAAAATCTAATAAGTAATATACCAAATTTTGTAGGTAAAATTGTTTGTTTTAATTTATACGATTTAGCATTGAAAAATACATACAAATTACAACTTTCAATTTTCACCCTCACTTTTAAGCAACAAAAACAACGTTTGCCGGGTCACCCAGTATATATTTAGATCTTATTGCCACGACGTCGGCGACCGTATCGAAGGCGACCATACAAGTATGTGTCCATAAATTGTTATTTACAGTTAGGTACTATTCGATTAGATAAAGAGACTGCCGGTATTGGAAATTCGCCGGACGCCCTTTAATGGAAAAGGGCACTATAAACATGTCCATTAGCTATCTTCCTTATTTACTCGTCGGCGGAATTGAACGGACACTGCAGCGCGGCCGCTAATCAAGACTCATTAAAGTCTGTGCCCTGTGGCACTACTTTGGTATTGCTAATATATATTCTGTGCCTGTGGTGACGATAGTCTTTGTGATGATGGAGATAGTGTGTCAAAAAAGAGTAAACGCAGAGAGAAATAATTTTAAATCATATAAAAGGTATTATTAGTACGGGAGCCCTAGAACAATTTTTTTTAATTACTATCAAGCTAATTTTTGTGAGCAGCTTCATTTTGATAAGACGAACAACATTTTTATTTGCGAAAAATCTCGAAAGTGGTAGCTAACAGCGATAGAAAGGATTTCATACTTTGAATTGTGGGTCCTAAAATATGGACTGTTTTATTTGTAGGACAATGTTACTACTATATACTAGCTACCACTTTCGAGATTTTTCGCAAATAAAAATGTTGTTCGTCTTATCAAAATGAAGATACTCACAAAAAATTAGCTTGATAGTAATCAAAAAAAATTTGTTCTAGGGCTCCCGTACTATATAAAAACCTCATTAATGAAATAAAAATGTATCCCTTAATACTTATTTCAAATGTACATTGTACAAGCGTCGTTACTTGTCTGTATACGAATTAGAAAAAAACACCATACGATCGTTATTACGTTTGAAAAATTTTCTTCAGCGTTCTATTTTTCTTGACGACTTGTAAAAGTAATAAAATGTTTTCTTGTGTTACCAGGCACCAGCTGCTTAGTTGCGTTGAAATAAGTACATAATATATCAAAAATATCATTTTTTCGCGGTAACTATCTGATGTCTTTTCTCCGGTCTCAAATTATCTCGGTACCGAATTTTATCGAAATCCATACAGCGATTAAAGCGTGAAGTAGCAGACAGAAGGACACAATTTCGAATCTATAAGTTAGCAACAGGACGTGACAAAGACAACAATGGTTATAGAATTTGCACATTAAATTGTTTTGGCTGCAAACAAAAAGACGCTGAAATGTTTTTTATCATTTTCATATTCATTTTCTATAATGTCAGCACTCAGCAGTTGTGCAAAATGCAAATATGTCACCTGCCTCACTGTTCGATCATCATATCATTTATATTGTGTTATGTGATTTATAGATCATTTAAATATGATAATTTATTTATTTATTCATAGCTCCATAATCGATAGTATAGTGTTTTATAAATAAAGCACTTTGTTAAAATTGTAAATGGAACATAATGTTTTATTGAAAATGAATAAATAAGTATTCATTCAAGAGGCAATGATGGGGTAGATGATATTATATCTATGCTAACGACAAAAAAGTCTCATATTTACCTTGTTACCCAAATGTGCTAAGATGAGAGTTAATGTTTTTCGAGAGGGCATTTTTATAATAAATAATAATAATTATTATTAATCGTTTATTTCGTTCGTTCTGATCGTTTATTTGTTTGGTTTGGCTCTGCAGTCTGAACGGCTTGAAGGATTTCATCTTGAGATGTGTCTTTAGATTCGTGTCTACTGTGAGAGCGTCACTGGGTAAATCAAAATGCAGTCGGGTTTTTAAACTTTTTAAAATACCGCTTTTACTTTACCAAAGGGTAAAAAATCTAATAATTAATAATAAAATTTAAATAAAATAAATAATTAAGTGGTGGTCCCATACAAAAAACACATTTTGTACCTAAAGCTCTATAATCGTACGGAATCCTTCGTGCGTGAGTCCAACTCGCACTTGGCCGATTATTTAATTATCGATCAGCAGATTGTAGTGAATCTAATAAGTTTTTTTGTTGGACGCGAAACGAATGAGGTAAAACGTGTTTGAAATAGACAGGGGATTAAGTGTCCCCTCGCGCTCGTACGAGGGGCGCGGACGTTGGAGGGTTAACTCGTGACCCTTATTACGATGCCATAAAGTCCACAACCACTGGCCACCGTACGTGCCCGGGGCCGGGCCGCGCGGATCCATTTCACGAGGATCGATTTCTTTCGAGAGCAACCAGTTCGTAGGTGGGATAGCTTAGGCCGGAGATTTCGGACGAAACTTTAAAGAACTTGCTTAATGTAGCACGAGAAGTGTTGGGGTCTGATTCTTGTGCTTCGAATTGCGTTCCGATCGCAGGCTGTCTTAAACTACGCGTCCACTGGATCGGTATCGGAGCGTACGCAGCGGACGGAGCGTCGTCATTTACGAAATGCCGATGGGGTGCGTCCACTGCATTCGCATTCAGCATCGGCCATTTGGGTTTTTGTAAAGCAACTAGCATCGCCTATTTACGTCAGAACTTGAAACGTTCGTAATTCGATTGAAGCGTTCACTGCGGATGACGTCATCAGCATAAATACCGGTATCAGGCGCAGAAATGCCGATCCAGTGTACGCAGTTCCATAGAAATCAATACAAAGCAACAAATCCGTCCGCTCCGTACGCTCCGATTCCGATCCAGTGGTCGCGCAGCTTTAATCGTGAGTGAGGCAGCCTGAGACGAAGCGACATTAGATTAGAGGTATTAGAAACGGGCCCTAAGATTCATGATTCATGATTATTTGTATAACAGAAGTTAACTATTGTCAATAGCGTGTTCTATCTAGACTCTAGACTAGAGAATTAAAAATCTAACACTGTGCCTTCCCCTACCGTAAACCGTTTTTGCGGATCGATTTTAAAGTTTTTCGCGGCCTGTATTAGTAACCCTTAGCATCTAATACGTCGTTACGCGCAACGTAACAGTCACCGTGGATATTTCTTGCTAACTCGATAGACCATGACAAAAGCTATAAACAATAACTGCACTAAGTGACTATGATACTTAACTGTTAACTCCCACGCCCATTAAGACTTATGATTTCTTATAAGTCTCATAACAATCAATAACGAACAAAATACATTATTTATAGCAGTAACCACTAACCACTTAAAGTGAGGTAAGAACTCTAATAAAATATAGGATCATTTTAAAAACAATGGAACAATTTACTTAACATCCCTTAGGTGGGATTTCACCAGGCACACTCAAAACTTCGTTTTATAAAACTTAGTTCTCATTGAACGCGTTCACACAGCGACGTAAATCTCGTTCTGTTTCAAATGGATTTCACAAACTTCTTTTGATCGCGATTAATAAATCTAAGTTTACGTGATGTCACGCGATTATTTTACATGTTTTCATCATTTTGGAGCCTTTTCACAATAATTTAACAACAAAATAGCAAGAAACAATACATAAACTAACCAAACGAATGTGTCAAAACTGTCATCTTGACATTTCTTTTGTCTATGTTTTTCGTTCCGCCATGACACTATACTTACAGGGCTTGGACGGATTTTATGACGTTAAACTTCGGACTTTGGGCGTTCAGAAGATAAAACTCGGATTTGCTGTGAACGCGTTCAGTTTATGTTGGTGAAATGCAATTCGACGTTATAATCGCGTTTATACGTTTTGAACCGGTTCAGTGTGCATTGAACGCGTTCCATTTCGTTGGTGAAATCGCCCCTAAATCGTCTATTTTACAAGTACGGTTAAAGTACAGTTCATACTAGTAATACTATTAATATAATGATAATTAATTTTTGTCTTATAAAAAGTACATAATATTATTTATTACATAATTTTATAAAAAAATTAATATAGTAATCGTAAAATCCGTTAAGTCGGTTCGTATTATAGTTGTAATCTCAGGCCTATCATATTTTTATCGCCCGATAGCAAACACTGCCGTACAATACTTTACACTTTACAGTTTACAGGAACCATTTCGCCGCATTTTCAGGCCCCTATTTGAGAACTTGTGGATAAGACCAGATCGCAGAAATTTTGTCATTCAGTAAGCTATAACCACATACTTAAAATCCAAAATTTCAAGTCTGTAGGTCATTTAGTTCCGAAGTTAAGTTAAAACACTCACTCACTCACTCATTATTATCAAAATAGAACTAGTACTTACTCGTATATACCCATAAACTTAGAGAGCTGAAATTTGGTACACAGTTAGGGTTTGATGGCCACATAAAGGGAAAACTATAAAAATTGGCCAAGTGCGAGTCGGACTCGAAATTGGGTTTTTTGTATTAGAGCCCCCTCTAAATTTTATTTTAATTTTATTATTAATTATTAAAGTACACTTATAATTTAGGATTTTGTGAAAATTTCAAGTGCCTACCTGTTGCCATTATAGATATCGAGCAAAAAAGGCCAAAAAAATTGCGTTTTTTGTATGGGAGCCCCCCTTAAATATTAATTTTATTTTGTTTTTAGTATTTGTTGTTATAGCGGCAACACGGCTAAGAAGACTTCATAAGTTATTATTGAGTCATTGTTGATCAACTAAAAAAAAAGTATTCGGCGAAGTATAAAGAAACTTTTCGTTCAAATTCCTTTAAACGTAACTGAGATGATGTTGTTAGTAGGGTAAAACACGTTATAAATGTACATTCATTGACATTACAAAAAAATCAGAGACTAGCCGTACTACGGAACCCTATATGACCCTATATTGCGCGTGGCCCGACACGCACTTGGCCGGTTTTTTTTTTTACAGAATGTTTTTGGTGGGAAAAATAATACTTTTACAGTAAACAATCGCGTCCTTCAAGTTATCGCTCAACACAGACACTTTAAGGCTTAGTTCTCACACAAGATATGATTGATTCTAATCAGTCATGAGTCATGACTCATAACTATATGAGACAAATCAGTCTTACTACTATTTTCAAGCCTTGATCACAGATATCGAGGGGGGGTTTTTACGTCTCTTTCATCTATGAGTAGTTTTTGTATCGAGCGCGAGTGTGCGTATGTTTTGCTTTGTATTGCAATAACGATTGTTTAAAGCCCGTCACAGACTTAGCTATATTAAATATTAATATACCGTACTATAATATATATTATAGTAGATAACACACTCTGAGAACACAGTCACAGAAATATATATTATAGCTGAGTGTGCGGTCACGCGAAAATTAGTATAGAAAATATATAGTAATATGCCTAGCTATAAAAATATTAATATATATTATAGCTAAGTCTGTGACGGGCTTTATCGTACGAGCGTACAACGCGACGTAAATCTACATTTTGTTACTTCAAATTATGTGACATCTCGGTAATGTGTGCGTGAGCCCGCTTCGGGCGGTAACACAGAATATATATTAGTAGTATCAGCGGTAGTATGAAATTGTTTTACTGTATTATTATCTGTAGTGTATCGTGTTAAGTGGATAACTGATATCTGTCGATTGTTTATCGATATCTCGCCAGCCTACTAGATAAAACCTCGAGACCGCATTGACGACACTACGGCGGAAATGACTCATAACTCATAAGAGATAAGACCGTGCGTGGTCAATAATCCCTAAACGCATTCACTGATTGAGTATATCGTGAGTCGTGACTATTATCAACTGTAGGCTACGCACAACTGTCAGAGCTCCCGCAGACTTTTACGGCCGTTCTCAATATTTGATCTCTCTCTGGTTTTGCCCTACTAAAGATAGGAATAGCTCTCATTAGACATTAGAGACATACATTTTATGTCAATTCAATGTTAGCTGCGATCGGTCGTATGTCAAACCAGAGATAGATTGAATATTGGGAACGGCCGTTAGTCGGTTTCGTCGTTTAGTCGAACGCTTTATCAGTTTGAAGTTGTATGGAGGTGTGCTGTGTGCATTATAAACATAATATAATAATAATAATATCTATGGACGCTTCACACCACGTCAGTCTGGCCCCGTGCTAAGTACCTGAAGGACTTGTGTTACAGGTACCAGACAACGGAAATATATTTAATACTTTTACACTATACATATATTTAAGATTTTTATTATATCATACACATATTTAATACACATCCAGACCCGGGAACATTGAAAACTTTTTGTTCCGTCGGCGGGATTCGAACCCGCGACCCCCGGCTTGAGCTGCCACACACTCAACCAATTGAGCCACAGAGGTCGTGAACTTAGTATCGGCTGATATTATGTCCATAACTACATACTTAAACCCCAATTTAGTCAAACTATCAGCCGACTAAAAGTCTGTAGTCTACGGGGGCTCTGAGATTCCTCAGATTAAACTAAAATGAACAAAGCAGAGTTGGCTCTATGTGTTAAAGGTTGAAATAACGCGTGTCAAAACACAGCTTCCCGGGTCAGTTAGTATGTATATAAAATAAGAATCTATTAAGTTAATAAATACATTAACATAAAAAATCCTAGAACTTTATACCTATAAAGTATTTAAAATGTTTTTAGATGCTTGTTAAAGTTGCAGCTAGTAACTTATTTTAGTTTATATTTTGTAGCAAGTTATATGTAGTTGGGTAATTTTGAAACACCATAACATAAACAGTGTTACAATATTTTTATTTGGTCTGAGGTTACAATGTGTAATGTTATTGTTGCAGGTATGTGCGCTCCCGGCTCCGTGGGAAAGGCGGTGACCACTCGCTGCGGTAGGGTTACTGTGCTGACCTGCACACGAATGCACACAACACACATGTGTGCGCCAACAACACATTCAAACACAACGGTAACAAATATAGTGTACTTGTTATACTCAAATTACGCCAGTAGAAATATGTTAGTAGTTAATCCAAAAAGTTATAAGTTCCTTAAATACGTCTCTATCTCTCTTCAAACTTCTTGTATTTCTTCTTTACTGGTTGTCTAATTGCACCAGCTGCCCTAGCACGGGGATTGTCGATCTAGAAGAAATAGATCTAATAATAATAGAGTTCCTGTTTTAAAGTAAATAAGGTCGTAGATTCATCGACAATAGAGATCATTTTTAATATAAGTTTTTCGAGCAACTTTTACGACCTATTGTTTTGCGAGCTCGGATTTATAAACATTTTATAAAATGTTACACAATTTGTCTAGCACTTTGGCGATGTAGATTCATTGAGGGTGGAATTATTATCAATTTTCCCACGCTAAACAATGGGTGATAAAAACAGTTCACAAAATGCACTTAAAAATAAAATAACATTGACAATGAATCTACGACTTTATTTACTTAAACGTAGGATCTTTTATCAAAAAAACTATAGTTATATTTTGTCTACGAAGATCGGAAACAAATTTCAATCCCCGTGCTAAGCAAGGGGGTATAATCGCTAATTATTATTCAAGCTGAAGACCGTCTTTAATTAAGCTCAATTCTACCAAAACCACGACGCGATTTCTCTCGTCCAACATTACACAGACTGATGAGATAGACGTGTCGAAAATCTCAGACTTCAGCATTAAAATATCACAGGTTAAAAAAAGTTGTCTCAATAATCAATTAAAGGTAAGGAAAAAATTGTTATAACCCAAAAAATACAAAGAAAAATAGAAAATTATAGATACAAAGAAAAATAAAAAATTATAGATTGGAAAAATTGGGGCTACCGGCTAAGTAGGTAAAAAGTATAAACAAAAAATTATAGATTGGAAAAATTGGGGCTACCGGCTAAGTAGGTAAAAAGTATAAATACCAGCGATTTCCTTTGTCTGTGGAATACTGTCCCCTTGGGCCTTGTCGTGTGCGATGCTATCGCGTTTATCGTTCCCTGAATGGAAGTCCTTGCCTCACCAGTCGCTAGCTAATGCCTAATTTATTCTAAATACAAAAATTCGGGATAAATTAAGCTTACTCGCCTTAATGAAGTAAAAAGTGTGTAAGAATTTCAATGTTCGTATAAAGATTTCTAAATTACTTTCAAGTTATTGTAAATTAGTCGACTTGATACTTACAGTTTTCTGGTATTGGACAATACGTTCTTAATTGGTATTGATCTTATTGTTAACATTTGTGTTGTAGCACAGTTGTAGCGACGTTGTTAAAATTTATTGAGAATACCACTTTGTAGTTATGTTATGTCGGTAGAATAGTCGAGACTGTTACATGGAAATCGTACTCAGTACTCTTTGAACATATTTATCAGAATAGACTTTTGTAAAATGTAAACCTTTCTACATTTCGCGCGGTATCTAAAGTATACTTAGACAAAAAAGCTAATTATTCAGAGCTTTTAATCATAATTAGCACATACAATTACAAAAGCTATTAAAATTTAAATTAATGTAAGCAGTAATAAACATTTAGTCATACAAACTAGATTAATAGATATTTACGTAAGCCACCGTTAGATTAGCCAGCGCAAGGTGTGTTCACATCTGTTGGCGCTTGTCCTTTGTTCTAAGCACCTGGAGGTATCTAAGGCTGGGTGGAGGAAGTTATATAAATGCTAAGATGTTAGTTTACAAGCTATCGCCTACAGATGGCTCGATGCAGCTGGTGGATTGCCACTTATAGAGTTAAATTACAAAGTAGATTGTGTAAGAGTTATGTAATTGAGGTTTATCTATTGACTCGTATCCTTTATCTTTCTCACTCTCCTTCTGTTAGAACAGATAGCTAACACATAAGAATATAATACTGTTACGTGTTAGGGTTCGAAGGATTTGGAGAAAAAGACCTGCTGACTCTTATAAAGACTTTACTAGCACTGACACTAGCTCACACAAATCACCAAGTCCAAACACTAAGCACTAGATAGTCCTAGGTCGTAGCCGAGTCGTAAGTTCACTGGTTCACTCACTATTGATCACTTGTTTTCACTTCGAAGTCGCCTCGAAGATCGCTCAGATGAAACTGAATTGCCGGGCCGTCTACCTGCGGCTATTTATATGGCGAGACGAATTCTAGAAAGTTCTTCCCCGATTAACGTAAACAAGTAAACAACTGTGGGATGTTTCTAGAAAATACGCGTAAGTAAACATACACCTAACGCCATCTAGTATAAAGTAGGGGATCTATGTTTTCTGTGTTTCCCTGATCAGTTTCGCTGGTTTGACGCTAGATGGCACCACGTGTCCGTATCCATAACACCACTCCCCTCTTAGAGGTGCTCGTCCCGAGCATCGTTGTTACTGCCATGGTAACGCGCCAGACGGTCTATGTGTACCACTTTGAATGTCCCTCTGGGTTGCTTTTGAATCCTGTAAGTCACATCATTCAATCGGGTAATCACTTTGTATGGGCCGTCCCACTTGGTCTGCAGCTTTGGAGATTTCCCTTTTCGGCGAGTTGGGTTATGCAGCCACACCAGTGACCCTTCTTCGAAGCCGCTCGTGTTTGATTTCCGGTCGTATCTGGTCTTCATGTTCTCACTTGACTGTAACCCATTTTCCCGAACCATGGCGTGTATATAGCGCATCTTTTCCCTTAAATCGCAGACATAGTCTTGTACGGTCTTTGGTTCCCCCGGTGACCCTCCTGTCAAGAGGTCTACTGGTACTCGTAGTTCTCTACCGTAATTGACATACGCCGGGGTAGCTTTTATGCTCTCATGCTCGGCGGTACGGTACGAGAGAAGGAAGAGTGGTATATACTTGTCCCAATCTTTTTGTCTGTCATCTACCAATTTCGCCAAATGCCTCTCAAGGGTCTGGTTAAATCTCTCAACCATTCCATCAGACTGTGGATGGTACGCGGTGGTCCTCGTCTTATGCATTCCCAAAATTCTGCACACTTCCTGGAAGACCTGCGATTCGAAATTCCTGCCTTGATCAGAATGGATTTCCAGAGGCACACCAAAGCGAGATATCACTTCTTCGACTAACTTAGAAGCGACTGTTGTAGCTTCTTGGTTTGGTATCGCGAACACTTCGGGCCATTTGGTGAAGTAGTCCATGACGACCATAAAATACTTGTTTCCCGATTCCGTTACGGGAAATGGCCCAGCTACGTCAACTGCAATTCGTTCCCACGGTGCGCCAACGTTATACAGCCGCAGGTTCCCACGGCTCCTGGTCTGTGGTCCCTTCACTGCAGCGCAAGTAGTGCATTTGCGGCACCAATCCTGTACATCATCTCGACAATGCAACCAGTAGAATCGTTCTCGCACTTTTGTTAACGTTCTCTTTACACCTAAATGACCTCCTGATACGCCATCGTGTATTTCACGGAGAACATCTGGTACTCTCTTTCTTGGGACAACTATCTGAAGGTGGAACTCTCTGCCGTTAGTCTTCTCCCATTTCCTGTAGAGTATTCCATTCCGAAGAATCAGACTGTCCCATTGCGCCCAGTACGCCTTAGTGACAGCGCCAGTGGGTGCAACCTCACTCCAGATTGGTTTCACGTCACTCCGTTTCTTCCATGTGATGATGTGCCGAAGGTCGTCATCTCTTTCTTGAGCCTCCCTCATAGCATCATTCTCCCATGGACCCAAAGGACTTGTTTTCGTTAACTTTAATGTTACTTCATTAGATTCCTGCTTAACACAGTGTTTGCAGTCTTCTGAACACGGCCTTCGTGAAAGTGCGTCGGCATTCCCATGCGCCTTTCCGCTGCGGTGTTCTGTCTTGAAGTCATACTCCTGAAGTTGTTCAATCCATCGAGCTACTTGGCCTTCTGGGTTCTTGAATTGCAGTAGCCACTTCAAGGCTGCGTGATCAGTTCGCAGTAAAAACTGTCTGCCGATGAGATATTTGCTGAAATGTTGTAGCGTCTTTACAACAGCCAAGAGTTCTCTTCTTGTCACACAGTAGTTTCTCTCTGGCTTAGATAAAGATTTGCTGAAATATGCAATTACAACTTCTCTTTCGCCCTGTTTTTGAGATAACACCCCGCCAATGGCCGTGTTGCTTGCGTCCGTGTCGACTATAAACTGACCTTCAGGTTGTGGATACCCCAGGATTGGTGTTTCACACAGATGTTTCTTCAGTTTCTGAAAAGAATCTTCAGAAGTCTCGTCCCAAATAAACTGTCGTTTATCTTCTGTCAGCCGGTGTAATGGCTTGGCTATCTCCGAGAATCCCTTAACAAAACGCCTGTAGTAGGAGCATAGGCCGAGAAATGCCCGCACTTCGGTTTTGTTCTTAGGGGTTGGCCAATTTTGAACTGCTTCCAGTTTCTCCGGGTCCGTCTGGATTCCATCACTGGAGATAACATGGCCGAGATAATTTACCTTACTCCTGAATAAACGACACTTTTTCGGATTCAACTTTAACTTGGCCCCCTCTATTTTGGCGAAAACTCGTTCTAAGTTTCGCAAATGGTCCTCGAAGTCGCGGCCAACAATGATGACGTCGTCCAAGTAGACTAAGCAAGCCTCTCCAACTAAGCCTGCCAGTACATACTCCATGAGTCGCTCAAATGTGGCAGGTGCGTTGCACAATCCAAAGGGCATGACGTTAAACTGCCATAAACCTTTACCGGTGGAGAAAGCTGTCTTCTCCTTGTCTTTTGGATGAATTTCCACCTGCCAGTATCCAGATTTCAGGTCCAAGGTCGAGAACAATTTCATGCCACTCAAGGTATCCAGAGTGTCGTCGATTCGAGGTAATGGATAGCTGTCCTTCTTAGTGACATCATTGAGACGCCTGTAGTCCACACAAAATCTTGTGCTGCCATCCTTCTTCTTCACTAACACAACAGGTGAGCACCACGGACTTGCAGACGGTTCAATAATCTTATGCCTTCTCATGTCCTCCAAAAGGCCTTCAACTTCTTTTTCCTTTGCAATGGGTATCCGTCTTGCTCGTTGACGAATTGGATTCTCGCTTCCGGTATCTATCCTGTGCTGAACCATCGACGTTCTTCCAAGGTCGCCTTCCTGACTGGAGAAGATATTCGCGTGGCGTTGTAAAAACTTCTTAGCTTTCATGCACTGCGAATAAGTCAGATTACTCTTGCAGTCATCGAGTAGCTCGGTCACTATTCCGTAGTTGCTGCTGTCTGCTGAGTCTGAGCCTGTTATCGAACTACACTTTCTCATCCAGACAACTTCCTCGCACTTTCCAATGACGTCACCTTTGTTCAAGCAGATCTCGCGATCACCAAGATTCAAAACCCTGACCACAGCGTTACTGCTTCCACTAACAAGGGTTCTCGCCGTCATCAGTTTTTGCGCTGATGTCTTGGTAGGTGTGTCTTCGATCAACACTCATCTGTTTGATTTCTTCTTTCCAGCTGGCGGTAGTTTCACCAGCACTCTAGCTTCTGCTCGTCCAGGTATAATGACTTCCTTTACACATGCGACTTTCCCGCAGGCGCCTCCAAGGATGAAAATTTCTTCTTCGCCACACTTGAAAACTCCGTCAGCGACATTAATTTTGCAGTGGTGTTTCTTCATGAAATCCAAACCCAAGATGCAATCATCCATAATCTCAGCCACGATAACGTCATGAGGGTATGAGTAACCCCCTACATTAATCGTAACTGATATTTCTCCCAGGACGGGTATTGGCTGACCGGAGGCAGTAAGAAGCCGACAGTTAATTCTCCTCTTATGTCTCCTTGCGGCTTTCACTAGATTTGGGTTCACTATCGTTCTAGAGGCTCCTGTGTCTAGAGTCATTTTGCAATCCGTCCTGTTAATAGTCCCCTGAATCACAAGACTATTCCCGCTGCATGCTTGGGAGATAACAGTTATCGGGGCTTCCTCCGCGTCAGCCAGTACTCGCCCCTTAGTCCTGGCTTTTATTCGTTTCCCTGATCCCGGGCAGGGGACGAAGCTCCTTGCTTCTTCAGCTCCGCTACTTGTTCCTCGAGCCTTTTCATCCTTGCCATCTGGGTCTCCTTCTGCGGGCAGTTGAGCTGAAGATGGCCCCTCTCACCGCACTTGTAGCACATGGCTCCAAAACTTCTCTTCGTGGGAGCCTTGACCTCCTTAACTTCTTCAGAGACCTCGTGGATCTTATGGGTCTGTCGTATGTCACGGCGAACAGCCTCGACCTCCAAAGCATGCGCCAATGCTTCCTTTAGCGAGGTGTGGTGACGTAGCCTCACTGCAGCTCTGACTTCTAGGTCCCTGATTCCGTCGACAAATGCTTGCACAATATTCGTGTCGATCATCTTGGAATCGGCTCTTGGGTGTGCCTTCTTGACCAGTTTTTCAATTTCCAACGCCCATTGTTGTAGTCCCTCTCCTGAGCGTTGGACTCTGTCACGAAGTTGAGCACGGAACACGTGCTCCAGGTGTCGCTCCCCGTATCTGGATTCAAGGGCCTCCATCAGGTCTTGGAACCCATTTCCTGTATGTGCTTCTAGGACCGACAAAGCTTGCCCTCTGAGCGCAACAGTGAGAGCGGTCAGGCATTGTTCGTCAGTCCATCCGTTGGCAGAAGCAACCGTCTGGAATTGCTGACGATAAGCGTTCCAAGAAGTAGTACCGTCGTATGGTGGCACTTTAACTCTTGGTCCTTGTACCACTACTCCGGTAGTTCCACTAGACGTCGCGAGTCCTGTGGTTTCCAGGCGCACTTTCCACTTCTGTAGTTCTGTGAGGCCGGTTTTCACATTTTCCATATCCACTCCTAGCCCGGTAACGCGTTCTTCCATTATGTCGACATCTTTTCGAAGCTTAGTCACCGTGTCACTAACATCCTTTATTGCCAATAGCGCTTTTTCTTGGAGGTCCTTTTGTTGCTCTTGAGACTCCTGTAAGGCGCCGAGCTTGCGGTCTTGTGACTCTTGCAAAGCGCCGAGCTTGCGGTCTTGTGACTCTTGCAAAGCGCCAAGCTTGCGGTCTTGTGACTCCATCATTGCCCTTTGCGAATTTTGCAAAGCCTGACTTTCAGCTCTTTGAGACTTCTGCAAAGCCTGAATTAACCCAATTATGCTTTCCAATTGAGGAGCCATTTGAGGAGCCGTAGAAACTACGGGCGTGGCAGGATGGATGGAGCTAGTCGACGGAGCCCAGTGGGCGGGGCCTGTGGGCGTGGCCTGAGTGGGCGTGGCCTGGTGGGCGGAGCCAGTGGGCGTGGCCATGTCCAGAGTGGGCGGGGCCTGAGGGGCGTGGTCAGTGGGCGGGTCCCGGTGGGCGGAGCCAGTGGGCGTGGCTTCACCCGAAGTGGGTGGAGCCTGATGGGCGTGGTCAGTGGGCGGAGCCTGGTGGGCGGGGCCAGAGGGTGGGGCCTGCCCCGCCGTGGGCGGAGCTTGGTCCCCAGTGGGTGTGGTCTCCGCAGCCCGTCGCGCTCTTGTCCTGATACTTCCCTCGAAGTCTTCTCTCGGAGTCGATGGCACTGCGCCCTTGTCCTCACACTCCCCTTGAATTCCTCTCTCGGAGTCAATGGCAGCAGCTCGCTGTGCCCTTGTCCTGACACTCCCCTTGAAGTCCTCTCTCGGAGTCAATGGCATCTCCAAATCTCACTTCCGACACCAGTTGTTACGTGTTAGTGTTCGAAGGATTTGGAGAAAAAGACCTGCTGACTCTTATAAAGACTTTACTAGCACTGACACTAGCTCACACAAATCACCAAGTCCAAACACTAAGCACTAGATAGTCCTAGGTCGTAGCCGAGTCGTAAGTTCACTGGTTCACTCACTATTGATCACTTGTTTTCACTTCGAAGTCGCCTCGAAGATCGCTCAGATGAAACTGAATTGCCGGGCCGTCTACCTGCGGCTATTTATATGGCGAGACGAATTCTAGAAAGTTCTTCCCCGATTAACGTAAACAAGTAAACAACTGTGGGATGTTTCTAGAAAATACGCGTAAGTAAACATACACCTAACGCCATCTAGTATAAAGTAGGGGATCTATGTTTTCTGTGTTTCCCTGATCAGTTTCGCTGGTTTGACGCTAGATGGCACCACGTGTCCGTATCCATAACAATACTATGCATTAAATCACTAAAGGCTATCTTCATACAAACTTGTCTTTATGTAGAGTTTTCTCTTCTGAATGTATACCAATAAAGTATAATAAAGTTTATACAGTTACTCAGTCGTTGTCATATCTTTTGTTTTATTCCCTGAAATAGTATACCTGACCCGGGCAATATTCCACTAAACTTCATTGTTACTTACATAAATGACAAACCATTATAGCCCGTTATTGCCTTTACCTGAAAAAAGCGGTCACAAGTCTGTTCGTTTCTTACTACAGCTCTAAACAGTGTACTAAACTTCTATTCTCTGATTTGTTTGTTTAGAGGTTTTTTTTTGAGAAGAGTTTTTAAGTTGCTCGCAACTTTTAATTTTTGTTTTAAACATAGTTAATTCAGTCAAAGCAAAATTTAGTCAGATCTTTTATGACTATTGACTATTCCTTGACTAGACTTGTATGATTAGTCAGATTTTGTATGACTGACTTTGTTTATGTCGGGATCGTAGCCTTAGGCTGTATCTCTACCTTGTTTAAAAATATAATTAATATTATTGTCACAAAATACACCCTGTAATGCCCTGTGTATGTGATATATCCTTAAATAAATAATATTATATATGTAAGTATATTATTATATATATAAATATCATATCATCACTACACTGACACATACATACATACAAACAGACATGACACTGTCTTGAGCGCACCGCGTCAGAACACGAGAGTCAAAAGACGAGAATGGACGTGTAATAGTAATTTGCTAAGTGCGTGGTCAAGCCTGTGATACACACAATGAGAGGGTCCTACACCCTGTATAGTGTATGCAATTGACGGGATTCTTGTGATATCCAATTATAAAATACATAATATTTAGAGTGCTTGGGTGTTCCCAACTCCATTGGTACTTAGGCTGTATGTTTGTATGTTTGTCTGTAACTCGACTCCCCACCCCCAGGGCCCTTGTTGAGCTAGAGTTACTTGTTGACAAATCCATTATTGTCGGCTCGAGTGGCATAGGCACCACACTCGATGTACGATGTACGGTGTAGGTACCCGATAACAAAATGTGAAATTACGTGTACGCTACTCGTTACGTTAAGAGGCCTCTCCGAATGTTGGGCCATGATGGAAAGCCCTGTTTGTCATTATGAAAGCACAGCTTATGTGTCGTGTCGCGGTGTTTTGTCCAAACTCTGAAACTGGTGGACCGATTGTGTTGAAATTTTGTGTGCTTATTCTGTAAGCCTGAGATTTGGCCGTCTATTTCTCATAGATGAAATAACTTTGTAGACTGTAGTAGATGAAACAGCGCACAATCCTGAATTGTGCCTATCGAAGTTTCTTAGATCTCAATCGGCCGCATGTATAGCATCACGATGCGACCAATAGGAGCGAAGAAAATGTGCAAAAAACGGACGAAGTCGCGAGTAACAGCTAGTTCTAGTACTTATTTATCAATATGTTTATATTGATAAAATATATGTCACAAAATATTTAACAGTACTTTTATCGCTAGCGTGGGTGACCCGACAGACCTCTGACTCGCGACTTGGGAGTTGGGACTGCGTTTATTGTGTTGTGTGCATAAGTTATTGTGATGTTTGCGTGTGGGCTACACTACACTATCGCATTGATAAACATTATTCAAGTGTTACAAAATTATAGCTTATTTAACCATTTATTGATATATAAATGGTTAGAACATAAAAATATAGCGAAAATAAGTAATAATAACTCCCACACCGGTTTCGGTGACGGTGGCCGGTTTTATTGAAACCGGGCCAGTTACGCAAGAGTATGAGGCCTAGCAGGCGGCGGTCTCTTTCTGTGAAACCGTCCTTTCGCAGAAAGAGGCCACAGAGCGGAATAGAGAGGATGACCCATCCTCCGTTCCGCTCCGCCGGCGTAGGACGGGAGTGCGGAGGCGTCGCTATGCGAACCTCCAAACTTTTGTCTAATCGGGGCTCCGGGCAAGGATGGGAACCTGCCCGGCTTAGCTAGTCCCGGCGCCGAGGGGAACGCTTAAGTTTGCCTAAGCGTTCCCTAACTTTGGTGGAAGTCCGGTCCCTTTGAGGTAGACCGGCCGGTCGTGGAGGGAGTCCTGTGTTAGACAGATCCGGGACATCCCTGCGTATACGGCTGAAGGCAAACCGCAGGTGGTTTTAGTAAGTGAGAGTCCCACATACCCCCGGGGTGCTTCAGCTTAACTGAGGCACACCCCAACCCGGGGCACCCATAAAGGGTTTCCCCTGCGCACCAAAAAAAAAAAAAGTAATTTTATAGTGCCCAAGTGTGTGCGCAGTACACAAGAGCACTCTCTATTCCTTTACTCTCATAACCCAGTGGGACGGAAGACCGACACGACTGGCGAGAGATCAGGCGCAGGACCGACTTACATGCCCTTCCGACGCATGGATCATCTTACTTGTCAATCAATCAGGTGGTCAGCCTGCATTGTCCTAACCAAACTTGGAAATCACATGTTTCCAACGCGGGAATCGAACCCACGACCTCCGGAGACGAGAGCCACGCTCTCAACCACAGGACCACAGAGGCGTTATAGGCGTCATTGGCGAAAATAAGTGTTACTTATAAGGCTGTAGCCTGTAAGGTTAGGTTAAGGCCTAAAGCTGTAACTTGTAGCCAAATTAGAACTAATGTCATATTGTTAAATAGCTCTTGAGAGCTATTTAACAATATGCTCATTAGTGTCCCTAATTTTTTGCTGTTTGTCACGGTGTGTCGGGGAACCGCCAAGTAAACTACGACAACAGCGACTTTTGCATTTTGTATCGCCATTATAATAGTCGCTGATTGTCTCGATTCAGTTCGCTGTGAACTGACCTTTAAACTATGTATAATGTTATGTGAAATCAAACATCTACATTAGCGGTCCCCCGAGACACCTTGACAACAGTTATGGACTAAAATATTACTTTACACTTAGGAATTATTTAAACTTAAAGTCAGTAAATATTTCATTACTTTTTAAAGTTGTTTGGCGGTGTTTTTTTTTTTTTAATTTCTTAATTTAATTTAATTTTATGCTTTTTAAACTTGTGTTGCTTATAGTGCAGAATTATTCCTATCAACAGGATCATATCCCAATGAATACGATTTATAAATATCCTCTTGGATGAGGCCGTCGCAATTAAAATGAGCCCAAACACGAAACCTCTGCTCTAATATGATGAGGAGTTGGGTATCCTATTGATTACCAGGTGATGCTGCAGCACCAGGTCAACTGTCCATTATGTGTTGCTAATCGGCCTACCAGATAAACCGTGATATTTCAGCAATGAGGAGGCTGATGATGATGAACTAAAGCTAAGAACACTCTCGATCATGTCAGCTTTCAAACAAAAAAAAACTAGATCAAAATCGGTCCACCCGTTTGGATGCTACGATGCCACAGACAGACAGACAGACAGACAGGCATCAAACTTATAACACCCCTCTTTTTGGTCGGGGGTTAAAAAGTAAAGATCGATTTTGGCAACTTAGATAAATAAATCAGAATACTTAGGATGCAAAACGTAGCTTTCTGTGCTTTTAAAATAACTCTTTGAAGTCGTTATGATAAAATTCGTTTCGATTCAAGTTGTGTTTGTATCCGGCTAGGAAATGTTACGACAACACAGCGGGTCTAGACGCGAAATGTAAATAACATTAGATGCAGCTATACCGTTTGAAGTAGGCGCGCCCGAAGTTGAACTTATAAATAGGGCAGTGTGAGAGCATCCGGGGAGGGGGAGTGGAAGGGGGAGGGGGAAGAGAAAGGGGAGGGGGGGAGTTTCTCTTATCTACCCGCCGACAAACGCCGCGCCGCGCCGCCGCCGGCTCGCGGTAATTATTTAACAGTCTTGATACTTTACGGGCACGTGTTAAATGTGAAAGGATCGTCAAGTCTTGGTCGTTGTAGCTTTAATGACTGTGTAACTAGCATATAAGAGTTATGTCTTTAGTTTTTTTGAAGGCAATTGGCGATTGGCATCATGTTGTACTAGGTGATGGTCGAAATTCGTTTATTACGCAGGAACCGTACATTGTGCCGTTATAAAAACTATCCCATGTCCTTTCTCGTCGCTTTGAATATCTCCACACCAAATTTCATTAATCTTAGTAACGAAAATAAGGATTCATATGAATTCTCGTGCCTAAAACGCAAATACCCTTTAATTATATTTTGTTAAATAATATTATAGTTTGTCTAACATTTTTTCGTACATTTTTAGCATTCATTATCTTAGGGTAGGGGACATGACAACGAGATGAGGGGATAGAGTAATAAAAGACGAGTTTTAATATTCGCGTTTGAAACTCACTAACCTATTTTTCCTTGTTCTGACATCGTTCTCTCTGAGCGAAGTAATTCGCGACTACCCTACTTCAAAATGTCGCACTTTTCTGTTTTGCGTCAAAAATTTTAATCAGACATTTATGTAAAGTGATGTAGAAATTAGATATTATGTTTCTCCGATTATTATTAATAGTAGGCCTAATTATTATAAATGTGAAAAAGTATCTGGCTGTTGCATGCTTAAAAGTTAAACGGCTGAAGATATTTTCTGTTGCGAAAAATGTACGGTTTCCTCTTGATAAACTAATTTCGGCGCAACTGATGTTGCGGGCGTCATCTGGTACACTATAATTTATATGCAAAGAAAATATACATAACGTTACATTTAAGCTCAAATAAAAAAGCAGTAACCGGCTTCGAGAATACTTTTTCGCGTACATAATAAAGCTCTTAAGGCGACCTGTCGATGTTCAATCTTTTATAATCCCCAACGAAATTTTGTCTCGAAGAGCTGAACTCCAAGTTACAAAGTCCCTAATCCGTTCGGTTCAGGCTATAGAATATTGTAGAGATGGGTCGTCATCTCTATATATTATGCTCAGCATACCATCGTCCCTTACTGATAAGTAAATTAAGAAAACTTAAAAACTTAAAACAAAGAAAGACGCCTTTCTTTCAAAAGGACTGACACACAGACAGACACGTCAAACTTATAAACTCTTTTGTTTTCCTCGGGGGCTTAAAAGCTTCGCTATTTAAACACCTTACTCTTTTTTTTTGTTGTGTTTGTTAATGTCGAGGAGGTTCTAAATTCTAATAAAAGAAAAATTTGCTAAAATTACGTGGAAAGTTAAAAATTTAAGTATACTTCACTTTTGACAATTTAAACTTCATAGTTAAGACGGGACAACGTTGTCGGGCCCGCTCGCGCTAGTAGCGGGCAGAAGAAACGGATTCTGCCGTCCCTTTGTCGCGCACCCGCGCCGGTGTCGACGTGAGATTTATCTGGCGGATCCAGTCTAACTCGTTAATTAAACGTGTTGAACGACTGTGGTGCAACGCACTTGCATACACATACTTACATCTAGGTTGGGCTTTACTTAAAGTTATATGCTTTTTTAAAGTTTACTGTGATCAAATGTTGCTTCTTAATTCACCATACCTTTACTTAAAGTTATAAACAAGACTAAATGTTGCTTAAATCACCATGTATATCACAATACCGTATACATTTTCCCGGAGTTATCCTATATACTTTCTCTGGACTCAAAGTTTCATACCGAATTTGATTAAAAACGGTTTGGTACAGATAGAAATTAGATCGGACTGCCACTACGGATAAAAATTGGATCATAATTCTTCATAATTATGTCTTTCTCCGTACATAGAGCAGTAAATTATTTCAATATAAAATGAACTCGTAGTATCGAAGATAGACAATGTGGAATTAACAGTGAACATTTCACTCTTCCGCTGATTTTCAACTCCACCTCTCCACACGAGTGCGATTATGGCATTATCCGCTAAAAATATTCTCCAATTCAATTTGGCACTCTAGAATTATTATATTAATGAAATTGGTATTTCGCTTTAATGAGTCCCTCCGGACCGGGTTTATTGGGCGAACAGGCGCTAATGTTATTCCGCCGCAGAAATAATTGAAATGGCCCAGAATACCTGACATATCGTATATTATGTGCAGCAATTGCTCTATCCGATACTAGTAATTGTGTGTAATGAAGGCAGCGAGTTAGTTTTGTTAGTTTTTCTTGCGATGAAAGTGTCGCGAATACTCTAATTTTGATGCCATTCAAAGGTTGTTAACATATAAATGTTCAGCGCTTTAGTGACGCAGTGACGCTCTTATAAACAAACACCGAAGCCTTCAGCGTGCACGGTCGCTAAAATAATTAGCACACCTTGTTAAAATGAAGGTTTTAGCGCGACATCGCTAAGTGGATTTGAAAATAGACGCGACGACGACCAGCTCCAGACTGAACGTGAAGCCCCAACACAAAACACCGGAGCCCTACATTATCGTCGAATAATATATACATTAATCCGAATGGAAAGTGCGAAGTAAGCTTCCGAACCATCAATATTGCACAAAAATAGCTCTCCACTCGAAAGGGATCCCCCGTCATAAATATTCGAGAACTAGATAGCACAAGACGACGCTCTGTGAGTCAGAGAGAGAGGCGGCGCGACGCAAGATGACGCGAGACGATGCAAGACGATGCAAGACGCCGCAATGCAAGACGCCGCGAGACAACGTGAGACGACGCCGCGGGTGTTTCACCCCGAGACCCCGGCACCGGCTGCCGCCGTCACATCAAAGGAGAATTTTATTATAACATGAGCAATCGCGAGTCGCCCGTCGAACTCCCCGCTACTTAATCCACCGCTGACACTTAAATATGGCGAGTAAAGGGCCCGTAAATGCTGTTTTGCTTTCATCTCTGTGTTTTCGCTCCTATTATTCGCCGTTCGAGCCGTAATGTTATGTTGATTGAATTTTCGACGCACTACGCTTTGGTGGGATTTATTTTTGCGACTAATTTTCAGCGGGCTTTTTTCTTTTGAGCACGCTCACTTTGAGTTCACTTAAATGCAGGAAATTCTACATTTAAGAGAATTTATAAGATGAACAAAATGAATTTGGAATTATAAGACGTAGATGTAACTCATGTAGGAGCCCGGACTACATTTAGAAATTTCAAAATATACATTAGAATGCTGGCAGGGAACATTTTGAACAGACTTCTAAGAAACAATTTACAATAGACGTTATAATTGGAAGGGATAAGTAATCGGATACGGTTTAAGGTGGTTTAAGTCAGGTACCTATCCACAGTCCACACCATTATCTATAATCCGAGATATAAAAAAGTTAAAAGTCTTTAGATCAGAGTTCGTTGCACATTTTAAGAGGATAATAACTATATTAGGTTCCACAGAAACCCGCTGAGCCCATCTGAATCCAATCACTCGCATGTCAGAATAATTTGACGCCGTAAATATTATAAAAATACCAGGAACACAGAATTACACGGAGGTAACTCTACAAAAATACGAGAATTAAACTCGATACGTTGAATTATGTGTCATCGCTGAGGCATTGACCAAAGGGCAGCGAAGGACGGAGCGGGCGACGCTCCCGCGACCGTCTTGGTCCGATTGTTCGATAACTTTGGAGCGGCCCATGGCATTCGTCCGATTGCTCGATATCAGTAATCAGCGGTATCGGCTACTCGTGGTGTTTGTGTGATTGCTGGATGTCACGCCCATGATGTACGCATTACATGACCGCCGATTTAGAAGCACCAGAGGTCAACGGACTCGCGTGCGGAGACCACGTTAGACAGCACGCAACCGTAACATCGCGAGTAATGACAACGATGATGGCGATGAGGCGACACGTGTAAACAAAATAAACGAAGCCCGAACACCGAAACACACTCAACGTCCGCCGGACAGATTGAAAAGGGTTCCTGCAGAATTAACGTCAAATCATCTGCGCTCCTAAAGGGCTTTGCGGAGCGCTGCTAGGAAATAAAATTTTAAATGTAAAAACAACGTAGTGTAATTGAAGGGAAAATAAAATTGACATAAAGGGTGTTTTTTATGTCAAAGGTGACGTGTGAGCATCCTCACTTTTGAACATACACGCAAGACAGCTAGACGAAATACAAAGGAAGGAGGTAGGCGTGAACGCTGCAAACTCCGATGGGAACATGAATAAATGAGGGCTCGTCTCCTGTAAAATTATAGTTTTTATATAAGCTAGGCGTCGTGTTCCAATAAAAATCATTACCATAATATAAGAAACGACGAGTTAGTATTTCATAACGCGAAGGATACCGGAGACGGAGCCACGAAGCGGCGCGGTGCTGTGAATACGCAAACAGGTGTCGGCTCCGAGGTTATATTTGCATATAAATAGAGTTCCTGCTTAACTGTAACACTGTCTCGTCTCTTTCTCTCTCATTCGACACTCATCACGTTAGAGAAGCGCGGGGCGTGCCGCCGTCTTGCACGCACGCTGCACGCCGCACGCCGCACCGCACGCCGAGCGCCGACCACTGCAGAGTCTATTTGTGATCGGTGATGTAACAGGCAGTAAACCGAGCGAATAATTGCAACCGATGAGGCCTCAGTTGTTCCGCAGGACTGCGATAACTCTTCGATTTATGTCCCTCCGCCGGCTACATTACCTGACGCATATTATATGGCAACGGTAGTAAATATACAGCAGCTGCAGGAGCAACGAAAACATCCGAGAAAATATTCATTTCTTTTGTCCTAAATACAGGATTGTTCCATATTTATAAAGAGTCGCGTAAAAAAGAAATGTGTATTGGTGTGACGTCTTCGTCGAGTGGAGACTGGAGACGCGAGCGAGCTGCCAGCGAAGCCGGTTAGCTCTTCCGTTAGCAGTTTTTTATCGGTCGACTATTACATCACGTATGTTGACATGTCTGCCCTCTGCGTAGGCGAGTACGATACGCTCCTATGTTTGAGTTTTTTGTGGAGCCAAATAATAAACTGCAGCGCCCGAGTTCTGTTATTTGAGAGGCCTGCTATTTGTGTTCCCTGTTTTTTTTTTACTTGAACGTTTTCTATTTGTTCCTTCGGACCCTTTTTTGCTGCCTCGCACCGCCCGTCTCTCGGAAGGTTCGTGTCGTTTACTCGGGCCCGGGAGGCGCGGTGCGGCTGGAGGGACGGGAGGGGAACGGGGGTATCGCCTCGCCCCTCCCCACCCGCCGGCCGTCCTTGGCCCGAGCGTTCACCTTGGCGCGCTGCGCTGGCGCACCACAGGTAACAAAGTTCCGCGAACTACGTGATATCTACGGCCGGCCGCCGAAAGTGGATCTCGGGAAGGCATCTCGGGATCGGCTCGCCCGACGCCGATGTTACCGCGAACTCCATAATGAAAGACTGCAGACTCCGGCGAGTATCCGTCGGCGCGTGAACTCTTGTACTTTTTGCAGTATCTAATGTCATCTTCGCGCATTAGATTGCGAATATGATACTTTACGAACGGAAGCCGATCGACGTGGGAGTCCCGATCGGAATATATTAAGATCTTTAGCAGATTGAGCCCCGATTAGTCATGAAATTGAAATATTATACGAGCTCCCCGCGTGGACTTTACGAGTGTCCTCAGTTTAGCTCGCAATTTGCCCCACTTGCGACTGCGAGCGCACGTAATGCTCGCGCTAATTAACTTTCGCCGTATTGGTATTGTACCGAACAATAACAATACGTAATTCCACAGCATAGTATGTTCCTACTTTGTTGCTATTTACTACTTGTTTATTTCTGCTTCCTTGTTTTACCTCCTTTTTAGGGTTCCGTAGCCAAATGGCAAAAAACGGAACCCTTATAGATTCGTCATGTCTGTCTATCTGTCTGTCTGTCTGTCCGTCCGTATGTCACAGCCACTTTTCTCCGAAACTATAAGAGCTATACTATTGAAATTTGGTAAGAAGATGTACTCTGTGAACCGCATTAAGATTTTGATACAATAATGGAAAAATTATTTAAAATTTTAGGGGTCCCCATAGGTACAACTGAATCAAAAAAAATTTTTTTTCATCTAACCTATGCGTGTGGGGTATCTATGGATAGGTCTCCAAAAATCATATTGAGGTTTCTAATAAATTTTTTTTCTAACCTGAATAGTTTGCGAGAGAGACTCTTCCAAAGTGCTAAAATGTGTGTCCCCCCCCCTCTAACTTCTAAAGTAGGGGCATGATAAGTCTAAAAAAAATATATGATGTACTTTACTATAAAAACTACCAACGAAAATTGGTTTGAACGAAATCTAGCAAGTAGTTGTTTTTTTAAACTTTTATATTTAAATAAAAAAAAATTGTTTTCGTCTAACCTATGCGTGTGGGGTATCTATGGATAGGTCTTCAAAAATTATATTGAGGTTTCTAATATCATTTTTTTCTAACCTGAATAGTTTGCGAGAGAGACTCTTTCAAAGTGGTAAAATGTGTGCCCCCCCCCCCCCCCCTCTAACTTATAAAGTAGTGGCATGATAAGTCTTAAAAAAATATATGATGTACTTTACTATAAAAACTACCAACGAAAATTGGTTTGAACGAAATCTAGCAAGTAGTTTTTTTATACGTCACAAATGGTAAACTTAATTTAACTTTCATTAAATCAACTGAAATATAAAAATAAATCAAAAACCTTTTAATTTCATAAAAATAAACCTTATTGCTGCTGCGGAACCCTTCATGGGCGAGTCCTACTCGCACTTGGCCGGTTTTTAAGTTTATGGCTTCACTTAATAAAGCAAATTTTTAATATGCTCAAAATATTTTTTCTTTTAGAAAGCTATTCTTAGTTTTTACAAATCTCTCTATGGATCGAAAGAATCCTATGTGGCATACCTGATACCACATTTAAACGTTGATATTTTATTTTCCAAGGAACTACGGCGTGGTTCGCATCTGTAATTCTTTGAAGACAAAGATTAGGGCACGGTTTTGTTTTAAACACTTTCTTAGAATTAAGATAACGACGTTTACATGTTTCACGGAAGCGACATTTAGTGGCCAGATACAACACCGTGCTGGGGTAGTCGTGAAACTTTTATGCAGGATCATTATTATGACTTTATCCTACGTCCAGCCGGCTCGTAATATTATCAAACCTCTCGTGGATAAGCTCAAGACGTATCGCGACGTCTCGAAACTTTTTACGACTTCTTTTTTAAACAATTTTATGAACCGAACGTTGATTTACTGCCTCGGAGCTGCATTTGCGGCGCACAACAGAACGTTCGTCCGAGTTACCGGTCGGCCGTCCGTAAATAATGGATTAGAGGTGCGGCGCGCGGGGGGCGCGGCGGAGGGGCGGGAGGGGCGCGGCACGCACCGAGTGCGCGCGCGGCGGGCGGGGGGAGGGGCGCTGCGCCTCCCGTCAGCTGTTGCGCGGCCGGGAGCGCCGCGCGCCGGCAATGCATCGGCGTCCGTAGCGCGCGCCGCACGCGACCGCGACAGTGTGTGTGTGCAGTGTAGTAAGAGGGTGTGCGACGGTGTGATCGATCGGTGTGTGTGATGGCGATCCTGTGGATGTGCAGTGTTGTGCGGCGGAGCTGACCGGCGATGCGTTATGTTACGACACCGGCCGAGGTGATTATCCCGGAGTTATGCATGTCGAGGATTGCCCTATCCGCCCCGAGTTGCTCGCTATCGGTAAGCAGCCGAGCCGATCGTATTTTTGGCGCTTTTTTGGCCGTCAGGCAAAAACTCCAGTCGGTTGCGACCGTTTTTGCTGCACCGTCAATGCCGGCGCCCCTCGAAGGGGGCCCGCGTATTGAATTAGGCGCAGACGGCTCCTCTCTGCGACCCCTGAGTTTTTTTAAACAGGTTCAGTCGAGTTAACAAAAACGAAATTTTATATCAGTAATTACATTTGAAAGCCATCGAAACTGGCTGCAGTAGTTCCGTTGTGACTTGTGAAGTTGTGTTAGCCGCCCTAATTATACTGATAGTATTAACAGTATGGTAACGTGATCACTCACGTTACCATACTATGACTAATTATATTCCAACTATTATTACCGACGTGTCACAACTCACAAATCCAGAATTGACCACCAGTAGGAAATTATATTTCACCGTCACCTTTGCTTAGTCTGATAGTTTTTCATTTGTATGCACTGGCAAAATCGTATTTTATCGAAGGGCAAAATTGACAGATTCCGTACTTCCGCTAACAACCATAGAATTTTAGAGAAATTAGATTAATTCTAATATGTACTACGTCATTAATACTTTATCAATCATAATTTTTGATTCAATAGCTAACCAATAGATGATGAAAAATGAAAATTTGTCAGTGTTAATTACTTTAGTTTTTCCCTTTGTGTTCGTCGTACATAATATGAGTCCATGACCACAAAAGAGGAAACTCATATCCTATACGCGATAAATATTCATGGCCGAAATGTAAATTAACATTAATACGAAGAAGGAACTAGTTAGCATGAAAAAATTAAAATTATACATAGAAACCTTCGCACGGACAATAATCGTGAATAAACTCGGTAAAAACATTAAAATATTCTAAGAATAATATAAAGATAATGTTAAAATGTACCGTACGACGAGGACTCGATAGCAGATAGTCACGAAACTAATATTGATGACTATTAAGTTGGAATAAACGACCGATCTAGCGAGGCAGATGTGCCAGCACCTTGTGTATTTAAACATACGTCCTAGGAGTTAAATGCCAGCGAGTGAATGCTCGATGAATTTAAAACGAACAAGGAAGCGATAGACATTCCTGATGATATTTTGATTCGTCACGATACTAGCGGATAACTGTGACGTGGGAAAAGAACAGGTTCTAGATTAATAGATAAGCGAGAATATTTATCAGCAGGTAGAAAAAATATAAATGTAAAAGACTTATGCACTGATCTAAAGGGCATAATATAAGGAGACGGAAAATAGAATGAACTTTACCCATTAAAAGTAATTTTAAATGTGATAATGCATGATAGTATAAACTATAAAGGTTTTACGACTGCTAGCAGATATTTCTCTTGATAGTAAAATAATAAATTATCATATATATTATTACGCGAGCGAAAAACTTGGACCCTTTACGAAAAATGCGGAAACGTAGGAGCATGAAATTTCGCACAGAGATAGTTTATAGAAGGAGTGCATCGAGCCAATATTGTTTTAAAATTATTCTTTTTTCATAATTTTTTTAATAAATAAAACATTACACACACTACAATGTGCACACTACCATCTTTTTGAATGACAAGCCTATACACACGAATTATTATACTCTTTGATTTATGGTTGAAGTCTGTGATCAAATTGACAATGGATAGAATTTTTTTTATTGAATCTCAAACACTGTTACATATTTTAGCTTCACATAACTCAAATTATTTTGATATAATAATCAATAAAGATGGCTTTTTCTTTAAAAAAATACAATAGTTGTAAAATTTGCACGTGTTTACTCTATTTTTTTTAGAAACTTTATGACTTATTTAAATTTTTTGCATATAAATAGCCTTTTTGTGTTTTTTTATGGTACGCTATTGAATTTTTATGACAATAGGACGAAATCTCGCAAAGAAATAATGTTTTTTGCTAACCGGGTAGAGTCAATAATAAAGTTCCTGCCACATAGAGGCGAACCGCGAAGGCCGAAGACCTTAGTAGTTGTGATTTTTTGCATAACAAGTACATATACATGAGTGCTTAAAACATCGCTAGGCCTGACCAAACACACTGTATATGATTCGTTATCTGTGACAACGACAACGGTTACCATGGTGTCTACTTTGTTTTAAATATCACTTCAATAAAATATATTATCCTTACGAATATACGACTACATCATTGCGAATAGCGTTCAAACTTATAATTTAAAGTATTATGGGTCGAATTTCGACCATTGGGCGACCTCTAGTTATAGAAAATATGTATTATAAGATAAACTGCTGAAACAAACTATTAATGAAGTAATTATTGAAATATTTTATATACATTAATATTGTAAACATACTTAAGGTTACATAATATGTATAAACACGCTTAAACTATACAACAACTTTCATCACTATCCAAAGAAAGAGAGAGTGCGAATTATTATTACAAAGAGAAAAGAACATTTTGTAGATCCCTATGCACATGTTTATTATTATTCTGTTGAAGCAGATGTTGTTTAATTAAGACGTTTGTGTATGCGCATTCATATGTCATGTCGCAAAGACATTTGCATTTGATAATGTTTTCTTTTCTAAGGTCGTAAAACATTTTGTTTGATCGCTTGACACGTCGCAATACAGAAATATAAAGGTAGACGACGTAAATGATTTTATCCAAAAAACTGTTTCAAATGTTCAAAAATGTGTTCTGACTGTAGCGGCAGATTTTGATTGTGCTATTATAAATGACTCTACAACTAACATAGAGTTAGGAAAATCAGAAGATTTATTTAAAACGTAAAAGGAAGTGATAGAACTTCGTTCTGGAGTATGTAAAGAAATCTCGTTGCAATTTTGTATGTTATCAGGGCGAGCGAAGCGAGCCCTAGTATATCCTACAACCTGTACTTTTTGTGGTACACTTTACGGAAAAACTATCACGATTCACGCCTATTGATTTGTGCTTTAACATAGTAATTTTTATTTATATGTAGATGTGTTATCATCAGTCAGTCAAGGTTTTTTATATGTAGATGTGTTATCATCAGTCAGTCAAGGTGTGACGACGCGAGCCCTCACAAAGCTCGGCTTTTAGCTAGTAATTTATAGTGAACTATAATGCCTTTTATATCTTCGTTTAGCTGTGTAATATATGAATATGTCATGCGGGTAACCAGAGCCAATATTGCGGTTGCGACCGACCCGACCGCGTCATACAACCGAACTCAACATACTTAGGTATACATATTACTAGCGACCCGCTCCGGCTTCGCACGGGTATAAAATATATAGCCTATGTCACTCATTAAAAAAATGATTAAAATCGATTCAGTAGTTTCGATTTACGAGTATATTCATTACTACCCGTGGCCCACATTAATGGCCGGTACCGCCGCAAAAGCTACGTTCCGTAATTTTTAAATCTGTAATATCTTCGAAAATATTCATTTAAATCATATGCTGTAAAGGGCCATATAGATCTGTATTAAATCAACAATGTATTTTAACTTATAAACCTTCCTCTTTAATCACTCTATCTATTAAAGAAAACCGCATGAAAATCCGTTGCGTAGTTTTAAATATTAAAGGGAACAAAGGGACATAAGGACAGAAATTGCGACTTTGTTTTATACTATGTAGTGATGTACATACAATTAATCTGACAATCGACATTTGATTTGACACCCAAACTGGCTGAGCTATATCATACAACAGGTGTGACTGAAATCAATATTATTTTGTCTTCTAATTTGGAACAGGTATAATAGAGAATAGAGAATCAACGTGAACTATCAAAACAAATCATACTACATAATATATGTAAACTTTTGACTGTGAAGGAAAATACCTGCTGTATTTTCTATTGGACTAGATTGCTTGTATAACTTTGCAACGATTTTAAATTGAAAATCTTTTTCCTATCAGCTAATTCATCTGTTTTGGGTGTATCTCAAGGGATCATTTTAAGGCTTCTTATTGACTTCATATATGAATGTAAAACAGACAACTTTTAATACGGTTACCTAAATATAGGATAAAATATATATTTAGCCAACTCATTACTACTTACATTAATTCGCTGACATTTCGTGTAATAGCTCGTATCGTATGACGGTAGGAAGCGTGAGACGTCCTTGAGTGATTGCATCTGATTCGTGTTATCTAAGCCGCTGGCCGGTGTGAACGAACTCGCCGTGGCACAAATATGTTCAATGTCACGTCGTTTGGGCCGCGTCACCGCTCACGAATTATCAATTAGCGAATTCGTTATCACGATGCTAGTGTCGACTGTCGAATGTCCTTACGTAACTCTTGTTTGTTCGCTACTTTGCTAAATTCTGTGCTCTGTCTGTACTCTGTCTCTTTTGTTTAAATCTGTCTGTACTCTCTCTTTTGTTAAATTTTGATTCTTCTTGACTCTGTCCTCCAGAGTTAAGTCAAGTTTAGGCTATTTTATTTCCTGTTAATTTTTATTTAATACGTTATTATTTACATCACCTATACTATGTTAGTTGGACTTGGAACAACTATAATGCGTCTATTAATCAATCGTACAGTCATTTTTGGCGAGGCGTGCGAAATTTTGTGACTAGCCTCGTGATTTGGAGACTATATAACTTAAGAAGGATAATATTGTTGGCTGTAGTTATCGTGCAAATATACTGATAATATTTACCAACATTACAGCTTGACAAATACATGCTGCATTAAGGTTGTCTTAGCATACTATATTGTCAGTGTAGTTTAAGTAATTACCAGTTAGAAACAGAAACTGTTTAACAAAAATAAGATATCCGCCAATCCACACAACTATTTTAAAATAAACGACCCTAAACTACAATTTATAAATCTGTCAAGTTCCAAGTGCACTTAAGTGCTGACAAGTTGATAATTTTTACTAGTTAACTACACGTGTATTGTCGCCCAGTATCGACCGAGTAGGTCATGACTCGTGACAAATAAATGATTTATAGTTCGATTGTTTGTTAATTTATTATATCACAACTTACATACTGGACCTACATACGACTCTGACGCTATTGAATAGTATATAATATTGTTTATAAAATATGAGCTAAGTACTTTTTTTCACTCTTACACGTAAAACTCGTTCTACAATCTACTCGAATAAAGAGGCACAGCTATTTTCTTATAGCTGCTATCATAAAAAAAAATATATATAAAATATGTTACTCTACTGGGATTGTGCATTATAATATTTTATCCTATCTCTACTAGATTCTAAAAATATTCAGACGTTTTGTTTACAAACCCAATACCTTTCATTTGCTTTTCAAATGAAGGGAATGTTATATTCGTGTCCGGGCTTCACAAAATGGCTGCTAACACAACAAGGGTCGGTCGCTCCACGCGCCATTGAACATTTAAAATGCTCGACCCATCTTCCGAACGCCTCGTCGAAATCCGAAATCTCATGGCAACAATGAGCATATTTTTGCTCCGAATCTCATTCTTTTGCATTAAAATCTATTGAACCCAGATTTACTTTTTTTGTCGCGTTGCTTTTGTGATTTTCTGTTTTATTGTCCGTTTTTTATGTGATTTCACTATTCTTGGGGCTTACGGATTTATTTTTACGCATGTGATATTTCGTATGTTTGTCTATATTTGCAAGTGCTTTAAACTCGAGAGTTTGCTCTGTAGGTGCATAAAGATTAACGCTGTCTGCATAACGGTTAGATTTAACGCCTTCGGGGCACACTTATTTAGGTACGCCTATGTAAATGTAGATGAGTCGACGTCGACAGGGCGACAGTGCAGCCCGTAACGCGATTTAAAACCAATCTCGGCACGGCACGCTCGATTTCCGCGTCAAATGATGGCGGCTAGATAGGTATCTAGGCATTAGATCGCGGGTATAGCTTAGATTGTAGATACCTGAAAGTTAGATTGAAGCGAGTGGATTGATTTAAGGAAAATACGAAATTGCGTAAACAGAAATCTACGTCTTTACTTCATCTTGCGATATAAGAATTTCGGTTCTTAATTAAATGTTGAATAAAGGAAATGAATACATTATTATAATGATTCATGATTAACAACATCCAGGAAAAGGAGAAGACTAGTCAGTCTATAGTCTAGACTTTGTCGTCCTGTTCCATCAAACTGGTTGTTATCCAGGTCGGTTATCTTCATCGGAAACTAATACCTAGATTTTTTGTTTTTTGTCTAAATGTTTCGAATGCATTCTTATATTTTCAATTCTTTGTTTTTTTATAGACCGGTGATATCCGTGATTTTTTTAACTCAATGTTTTTTGTCTAGTAGCTTGATTTAATCTATTTAAGAGATGGACAACAGTTTTGTGTTTCATTATATGCGTACGACTCCGGATGCCACATTTGATTGCTAGCAAGATGTTTTTTTTTTAAATATTTCACTTTGTAAACGATAGACCGAAAAATGTGGACCAACATTTTCACGAGGTTTTAGAGCGGGTTTTTCGTGCAAATTTTTTCATCCTCGTTTCAATTTCATCAACCAATATTTTTTGTGAATGTGCGCACACTTTTGTTGGAACAAAATGAATAGTCACTGGTTTTTTTAACACTTAAAACGAAAAGTTTTGTAATAAATAACAGCGCTTTCTGTTTTATTGCTTGACTATTTTTAACTTTGTGTGTGTTTTTATGTATTGTTTTACTATACTTTTAATAAGTACTAACAAAAAGCATGTCAGGGTTCTCACTCCTGCAATGTTTTTAGTGTACTTAGCAACGGTAGACTTTTTTTACGTAATTTTTGTTAACTGTTTACTATGAGGGAAATTTCCTTAGACTCTAGATTTAGATCCTGATAAGTTAAAAGTGTAAACTTATGCAAGTATGTGTAGTAAATGTAGTAGAATGTACCTCAAATATTCCGCGTTTGAGGTTATGTGCGCGTATGTGTGAGTCGTGTTTATGTTACTGCACGGTGCATGCATGTGTTGTGACTTGTGTGAAAGTTGTCCGCGTGTGAGTGTGCGACGAGCCCGAACGCACTCTATTATTTCGTTGGCGATTACATCACTCCATTGGCTTTCATTAGTCTGATGCAGGAATGCTAAACTTTTAGCATGTAATAACATTTTATCTAATAATATTATGTAGATTGTAGAAAGTAGGTAGTTCAGCTCAATTCATTTGAATCTTTATTTTTTAACATTTGATTCCTTATTTTTCAATGAATGCAAGTGTTATTATACTTAATATTTGTGCCGCTGGTTGAGTACACCTGCAGTCGTGTGAGCGCGCCAGTCGCGCTGTCACATTGCTATCAATTGCCGGCGCTCAGTGAAATGGTTTTCGCACATTGATATTTGTTGCTATTATTATAAATGATAATCATGGGCCAACGTAAAGAGGGCCACTCTTTACGTTGGCCCATGATTATCATTTATCCCTATGATTGCGAACCATGCATAATCAATGTCGATCGCAATTATTGACACAAAGCTTTATTGGTCTATCATTGGCCAACGTGTAGAAGTGGTTTCGTATTAATAGTTTTCACGTTTGGTTAATGGTTAAATGGTTTAAATTTTAAATTTTCGGTATATATGTGTATTGTGTGACTTTTTTTGTTTTATGTAGAGCTTGCTCTATTGAGTATGTGTTGGCCTAGAGAAGACTTGGATCGCAATTTTCATACATAGAGTAGAATACATATAGTAAGTAGAGTACCATCGCTATAGAATTTGCTTGTTGCTGCTTTATAATATTAAAGTGCTAAGTACTGAACTTCAGCACCTGATTTTGTAAACCTCTACCCTTTTTTGTCATGCCGTTAAATTGCACCATTTGCATTTATGCCATAAACGCCTTATTAATAGTTATTATATTTACAACAGTTTTATAACTGAATACAGTTTGTAGTATCCTGTTCTGGTCTACCCACGCCGATATCAGTTACCAGTGATACTAGAGTGGGACACGTTTTTATTGTACTCTCAGCATGCTCCCGCCTTTCTATTATATTTTATTATTGTAGTAATCACATAAATAATATTTAATGTCAACGTTACTTGTTATTATTTTTATACGTGGGATAGCCATGCTTCGGCACGAATGGGCCGGCTCGACCGGAGAAATACCACGTTCTCACAGAAAACCGGCGTGAAACAGCGCTTGCGCTGTGTTTCGCCGAGTGAGTGAGTTTACCGGAGGCCCAATCCCCTACACTATTCCCTTCCTTTCCCTCCCCTATTCCCTTCTCTTTCCATCCCTACCCTCCCCTATTACCCTATTCCCTTTTAAAAGGCCGGCAACGCACCTGCAGCTCTTCTGATGCTGCGAGTGTCCATGGGCGACGGAAGTTGCTTTCCATCAGGTGACCCGTTTGCTCGTTTGCCCCCTTATTATATAAAAAAAAAAAAAGATTCCGTAATCCGTAGTCCGTCATGTAGGTTTTTATATCGGTAATGTAAAAGAAACGATGCAAAAAGTTGTTTACTACTTTAAGGTGTCCAATTCTTAACCATTTTCCGCCTGTACTTACAGGCGGAAAATGGTTAAGAATTTATTAACGTAATGAGTACGTTGGGGTCTTTGGACGAGTCCGGTTCCAGTTGTTGGGCTGTCGAGAGCGGGAAGTCGTCGACTAATTGTCGACACGGTTATCGGCGGTCGTCGGACGATCGACAAATTGCCGACAGATAGTCGACGGTCGTCGCGACCGGTTGTCGCCTGTCGGCGGTTGACGCCTCGGACGTCGCGTCGGTCGGGTTTTGTTCGTTTTAGAAAGTTAAGTTTACGGATCAAAAATTTTCTCTACAATAGAGTTTTCGTAGTTTAAATAGAGGAGGTTTTGTTGGAAACTAATAACTATCCCTATAATTCTTACTAATACTGAGGACATAGGTTGATGCTTTTAAGGGTTTGTTTTAAGAATAGTTTTTGACCTGGTTTTTGATGTGAAAACTTTTTAGTTTTACGAACCTGTTTTTTTCACTGTGCATAGCTTGAGGCTTCTGGGCTAAGCTTTTTATCTATCTAGTTGCTTGTTGTTGTCTCTTGCTTTGTCTTGATTCCTGATTAGTGCTCACTGATACCAACTAGTTGCTAGCTGCTGCTGACATTTCTAGTTCTCTAACACGTTTGCGTGGGCTAACGACATAGTTTCACAGATTCTGATAGGTTGCCTTTCCGTAGATGAACGTGATTCCAAATTTTGTACATGCTAAATGCTTAAATATTGAATTAATTGTTGCCCGCTACTTCGTTTGTGCGTACTGTGATTGAAATAATCCTTATCCTTTTCGGAACTCGAAATATATGCTTGATACGATTTTTTTTATCGGTCCTAGCATGTTCTATGGATTTGTATTTGTGTGGAATGTGAATCGGGGGTTTTCTGAAATTCTATTTACTTGAACCTATTTTAATATAATTTTAATTAATGTTAGAAGCTTTTCACTTGCATAATTAAATGATCTTGGAATGTCGAGTAATAAATGTCGGGAAGAATACTCTTGTGTTTGTTTAACTGTTGAACCGGTTTTAAATATTCCTTTACAGGCTTTTAAGTTTGATATTATTTTTTGTGTTTTATGTAGGCAGTAGGTAACATTAAAATGTATTTTATGGTTTATAAAAACAGAGTTACTAGACGACTGATTGTGAGTTTGCGATCTGGGATCATTGACACTTTAATTGTTGATTTTGGTCATGCGCGGTGGAACATAAGGTTTTACGTGTTCCCGCCTTTTTACTTGTTCTACACCTACGAGATAGTTTTATGGGTTTCATAATAGGATGTACGTCTACTGTCTGTGTGTCTACATTATCTTTCTTTAAAGCCCTTATTATTAAGTTTCTTATAACTTTCTATATCCAGAATCTAAGGTTTAGTTCAAATCCATGAAACAATAACTAGATGAGTTGTTTTTCTTTGTTATTAGTAGGATAAATTATTATTATTCTTAAACGAAGAAATGTTGCGAAATAGTATTTTTTGTGTAAGATAAATTGATATTACGGATTTTGAATTTTAATTTGAAAAATGACCTGGGCAGGTTCCCTAAATATGAGATAGGTATCGCTCCAGAAAAGGTATATTTTTAATCTGTTACACCTAATTTACGGGTATTAAAACCTTTTAATTGGACGGTTCAAAGTTAAGTAGGTCTATAAAATGGCCCCAACTTTTATTTACTTTTTTTATGTTTATTACTCGGCTAATTGATAGTTGCTAATTAGTTTTTGATGTTTAATAAGATTAGTTTAAAGCTGGGACATAATACAGCAATATCGGAGAACTTTAATTAGTACCTTTTTTATGTATTGTACGCACAGAGGAAAGTCATATTTGACAGAGAGGGACTTTATGGATGGAGGATAGCTGGTAAGTATATTTTAAAAAGTTAATGACAATAGAATTATTATTGTCAAAACGAAAATAACAACGCAAAGAGTCTGCTCTTACACTACTTAATAGTTAATAGTAGTCTAGCCTAGGTACTAGTAAGAAGAAGAAAAACCTAATCCCACCAAAAACATTTTCATGTAAAAATGTTGCCGAGACGAGAACATAATATTATAGTTCGTGGTGCCAAAAAGTGGTGAGATCTCATGTAGAGCCAAGTTTCTAACCTTAACATACTCAGCCCTAAATCTAAAAACCTTAATTTTACACTTAAGTCGCGGCAAAATACTTGATATAATGTGTTAGCCGCACGAGGAGAATCTAAAAACTCTACACATTAGTCAAAATCGGTGGCCTGGCCATTTTGTTACGGTTAATATTTAAAAAGCTATTAAGTACAACAGAAAAGTAATATATTAAGTTCAAACTTCAAAGCCAAAATAACAAAATGGCCAAGCCACCCATTTTGACTAATGTGTAGAGTTTTTAGATTCTTCTCGTGCGGCTGACACATTATATCAAATATTTTGATGCGACTTAAGTGTAAAATTAAGGTTTTTAGATCTCTAGTCCACATAAATATAGTAAGCATTTCGCAGGTGTAGTAGCGCCCACCTGCGCCATAAGTCTAAGTGACAGAACATTCCCATATCGTTAACGATATCGATCTCTCGTGTCGTTAACGATATCGGTTGTGAAATGATACATTTAACACCTCGTGTAATTGTTCATTATTATTTATGAGGCGATCGTTAATTTGTACTTTATTAATTTGAGTTAAGGTTTTAATTTAAAATTTCAATTAAGTAGTTATTATTGCCGGAGTCTGGACATTGGTTTTGGACATTATTGTTATTAGACATTGATTGATCAGTTAAAAACTGACTATAAGTATAATCATCTAAAGGTGTGTATTGACGGTACTTACGTCCATTCAACCAAATGGCCGTTCAAAACTTAAAAAATGTACCTACGTATAAATAAATGTACACACGTTTGTTTGGAAGGAACCCCGACATGTATTTCATTTCGTTGCGCGTTGAAAAGTTTTCTCTATAGCCGTTTCATCAATCCCCAACATTAAAGTTGTCTCTCTTCACGTTAAGCCATATTGGATATGTCACCGTAAGATTATAAATATCGTTAGATTACAATCTATCTCGTGAGATTGTAAACTGTCGAAAGATTGTGAACCGCATACAAGATAACCACGGTGCTATAGAACGCACAATCGAAGTCGATCATGAGCAATCACAGACGAATATGCCTCCCTAGTCTCTACATTTAAGTTCATAATCGTGTGTTTGGTCCATATGGGCCTACGTGGAGAAGTTGCATCATGTAATAAAGGTACTTTTATTCAGTTTACGAGATCTAGGCCGGATAAGGGTTAAAGTTGATCACGATCTTGAGATCGAGAGCACAAATAACGTGGGACTTGCCGTAAACGGCTACCGTGTCGTGTAGTATCTGCTATCTATGGGCTTCCGTGTGCTTTAGTAATGACCACTTTCTGAGGTAAAGAGAGGCGGACCAACTAGCGCCAAATCCTGCATCGCGCTAGCGAAGTTTTTTAAGTATTTACATTGACTTTAAATGCCCGGTTTTCGAGATTTTTGCGAGGTTCATCTTTTTATTCACTAGCGCTTTTGATTGGCTTTACGTCAACAAGTTAACCAATCAAAAACTCAGTATACAGATAAATTCCAGTCTAAAAATAGCAGAAAAAGAGAATTCATCTGTCTTATCTGTGTTATGTATGTTATAAGTCAGGACAATTTAAGGTGGCACCAGCAGTCATTGACCTTTCTAGTCTAGGAGCTAAGTGAAGAATACTCGCACTGCATTCTGTTAACTTAAGAATAAAATTGAATTCTTGTAAAGAAACAGACTATTATAGTTTCATCGGAAAACGTTTTGGTTACCTCTTCGTATGATAATCTCAACTATTTATGAGTTTGAAGTGATACCTATAACTCATACTGTGTTTACATCGTGTATGCAAAATACGATATAACCCTTAGGGCCTGTTTCACCACTTTCTGATAAAGTGCCGAATAGGCTATTCACAACTTTTTTGACAGATTCTCCATACTTCATCTGTCAAGTTAAGTGGTGGATAGCCTATTCGACACTTATCAGGAAGTGAAACAGGCCCTTAGACTAAAAACATCAGTCACTTCATTGTCAATCGCGATTTGTATAGAAAATGACAAGTTTTTTGACAGGGGGTCAATGACCGCTACAGACAGAATTCCGCGATTTGAGAATAGTCTTTAAGGTACTTATATCTTTATTATGGGGGCCTACTATCTTTATTATTAGCCTGAAATAAATTGTAAATAAATTAGTCGGGTATCCCTAGAACATTTTTTTTTAATTACTATCAAGCTAATTTTTGTGAGTAGCTTCATTTTGATAAGACGAACAACAATTTTATCTGCGAAAAATCTCAAAAGTGGTAGCTAACAGAGATAGAAAGGATTTCATACTTTGATTTGATGGTCATAAAATATGGATTGTTCTATTTGTAGGACAATGTTACTCTTAAATTATATAACTATTAAGGTTTGATAGGTATCAATATACAAAAAAAATCAGCTAGTTAGGGTTCCGTTTTAGGGTTCTGTAATCAGCAAAACTTGGAACCCTACAACGGAACCCTAACCATCTGATTTTTTAATAAAGTGTTATGGTTATATGATATCACAGGTCGTTATTTCTAATCTTAATAAAAGTTACGGCCCATGAGCCTACAGAAATATGATAATTGTAATGCCCATTTCAATAAATAATTGTACCACCGGCAATGTAGGGAAAATAACTATAATAAATTGTTGTTAATATATTATAATAATTAATAAGTAATTTTTAAGTCCGTAGGTCACTGACCTTTAAGTAATGAGCTTTCTGATAATCCTCAGGCCTTTTTAACTTTAAAATATGTATGTAAAATTGTAAATACATATCGCAATAAATAACAAAAGTAACATAAAAATTATATAAGTTATAACTTTACTTCATTTGAATAATAATAATAAATTAAATGTTATAATATTACAATTTGTAGCAGACTTATTTTTACCGTCTATAGTCTTTTTATTATGAAGGTTTTCTCAGCTTCAGTTAGTTATGACTTATATATATAAATAAGTCGGGTTTTCCTTCCTGACGCTATAACTCCACGGTTTTGCATTCGTTGGAAAAGTCTCGGGCTCCGTGAGGTTTATAGAAAAAAAATTTCAGAAAAAACTTCAAGAGAAAAGCAGGAAAAAAGGCAAAACAACGTATGCCGGGACAGCTAGTGACTTATATAATCCGCGAGCGATCGGAAAGGGATCCGAGTGACAGTTTTGTTTGCTAATGTACGCGTAAATGAAGAACCGTTAGCAAAAAATTTCTGAACATTAATTTATAGGTTTATACATATAATAATAATAAAATACGTAATCGACCGATTCTGTACATTAAAGATATTACTGTGTTTTTGGTCGACCTTGTGGGTTGTGGCAGCTTCAACTCTTTCAGTTACTATTTTTAGGGTTCTGTACCCAAAGGGTAAAAACGAGACCCTATTACTAAGACTTCGTTGTCTGTCCGTCTGTCTCTATGTCTCCAGGCTGTAACTCAAGAACGGTAATAGCTAGAGAGTTGAAATTTTCACAGATTATGTACCTGTTGCCGCTATAACTACAAATACTAAAAACAAAATAAAATTAATATTTAAGGGGGGCTCTCATACGACAAACGTGATTTTTTTGGCCTTTTTTGCTCTATATTAATAATAGCAACAGGTAGGTACTTGAATTTTTCTCAAAGTCCTTAGTTATATGTGTACTTTATTATTTAATAATAATATTAAAATAAAATAAAAAATGAGGGGGGCTCCCATACTAAAAACACAATTTTTGGCCTAATTTGCTGTATAATGGTACGCAACCCATCGTGCGCGAGTCCGACTCGCACTTGGCCGATTATTTATTTTTGAGCAAACCCAAAATTTTCATGAAAAAGATTTCTTGGTAATATTTTACCAATGACTGTGATTCAGGTATTATTTTATTAATCAATTTCTATAATAATACCTATTATTATCACAAAAAAATTAAAACAAAACTTAAAAGAAATGTCCGCGAACAAAAACGTCATTTTGTTTGTCGACCCTATGGCTGGCCAAATGTCAGCGCGCGTCAACAAAACTGTCATTCCGATCCCAATCTGATCGCGCGCGGATTATACCTAAATGCGGATTAAACGTATTATTAATTGTTTTGAAAAACGTAGGCAACTCCTACAAGAAGCCTTTCCTTACCTCCTCTTTAAAAGAGAAGTAACAAAAACGAAACGCAAGAGCCAACATGCATTGGGAATTTCAAATTAAAATATAAAGAGGATTTTATTAGTCGCAATAATCGTAAAGCTCGGACTGCATGGATGTGATTGATTGATTTGGTGTGATGGCCTCAATATTTTAACTGCGCCCGCTACAAAGGGCTGGCTGGCCCCGCTCGGCCCGCTCGGCCCGCTCGCTCGCCGGTCGTAAACTCCGCCGGAAACGTATATTTAAATTGATGGTGCGCTAATGACCGCCTTCACACTGTGTCGTATACTTTATTACCGCTAATAGAGGTAGTGTCACTCGGTAGTCAGTACTCGCAGGACTGTATTTGTCAGAGTAAAGTAGGTGCATACGCTTGTTTTGGGCAAAGAAAGCCCGGTTTGTGAGTGTATTTGTCGGTAGTTTAACAATTCAACAGCGGTTTTGATAAACGCATTTAAAGCGAATCATAATGAATAAATAAACTACCGACAAATACGCTCGCTAAACCTGATAAATAGGTTACAATTTATGCAAACTACATGTATAGGTTAGGTTAGGTTGACATCGACGATCCGCTGCCCATTGCACGAGCCCTGCCCGGTAGAAGAGCGCCCGGTGCCTCGGGCTGCTCTCCCGCTAACTGCGCTGCCGCAGATATCGCCGATGCCGATAAAAAAAAAAGGTTGACATGGACACATCGACGTATTCACTTATTCCGTAATTCTAGGTAAGGTTAGCCAGCAAAATGATGTAGTATCGCGTCTGAAGCTTCCTTATCGATATCATCGAATAAGTAGAGCATTAGTGCCTAAATCGTTGTTGTAACATTGACAAAGTAACTCGTGATGTACTCGAGCTTCATACAAATAGTCGGCAGTGACATTAAGCGGTCAATGCCGCGCCGAATATGACGATTGACGAGTGACGACCCATGTGTTACGCGCGCCGCGTACCACATTACAGGTACTCTTGTATACCTATTGTAGAAGGTAGAGTCCAATCGAGGAAATCGTCAGTGCAAATGTCAAAAATGGTTCCTTTGGTTTTAGAGCTATTTGTCTTTTTGACATTTGGTGTGATGACTCTACATAATAATAAACTTGTGTTTGTCTTCGGACACACAAGAAATGGTTGTGACTGCTATTCACTCTTTTTACTGTTTTTTTTTTCTTTAATTTTGAGAGTATCTTAGGTTAGGAGGCACGTATCCTCTCGTTTTCTCCTCTGAGATTGTGATCAGTGGATTTTATCTGTAGTCGTGATGCGGGCACTTCGGCCACTTGCCGGCACTTGCGGGCCCGCATGCCCATTGCATTGTCCGGCTCACAATGTGCACTGCAATCACGGTTCACTGTTATAATGCCTCCCACAGGACCCTAATACGAAAGTGATAAAGATCACTCTCAGATGTGAAATAAATGTGAACGCAGAGAGCAAAGTACAGGCATAATAAATCAAATACATTGTCGAATGCAACGACTTCCATTAAGTTTAAGGAGTGTATTTTAAGGTTATATTTATCGCTACAGTTTTTGGGTTGTGGTTGGTACTACCAATATATATTCTGTGGTTGTGGGTATAACTTATAAGGGATTTTAGATAGAGCTTAGGGCCTTAAGTTGTATGTGCATTAAAATAGAAAAATTGCAATGTAAACGAAAAGATAGAGGAAGATTGAAATTCGAAACATTTCATTATAATACCATTATTTCTACCTTTTAGAGTTAACAAAAGAAACTGTGTTTATAGTAGAGAATTATTTGCAAAGCATCTAGGTAAATAGCTCCTGTCGGGAAACTTTGGGCCGCTAGTTTCGCACGATCGCGCCGGTTGGTCGGAGTTATCGCATGCGCGTCGTTGCGCAACCGATATCGGGTTACTGGCCGCGCGGGTTGCGGGGTGCGCTGGTTGCGGGCTGCGCGGGTTACGGGGTGCGCGCGGGTTGCGGGGCGCGGGCTGCAGGGAACTGTTTCACTTTCGCAACTATTCGCAGTGTGCAATGTGCATGCTGCTGGCTGCATTAGATAGGATTGCCAGTTAGTTTTTGTTAGGGTTCCGTACCCAAAGGTTAAAAACGGGACCCTATTACTAAGACTTCGATGTCTGTCCGTCTGTCCGTCTGTCCGTCTATCACCAGGCTGTAACTCAAGAACCGATATAGCTAGACTTCTGAAATTTTCACAGATTGTGTATATGTGTTGCCGCTATAACAACAAATATTAAAAATAAAATAAATTAAATATTTAAGGGGGGCTCCCATACAACAAACGTGATTTTTTTGCTATTTTTTGCTCTATCAATAACGGCAACACATAGCAATTGAAATGTTCTCAAAATACTTAATTGTATTTGTACTTTAGTAATTAATTATAAAATTTAAATAAATTAAATAATTGAGGGGGGCTCCCATACAAAAAATTCAATTTTTAGCCTATTTTTGCTCTGTAGTGGTACGGAACTCTTCGTGCGCGAGTACAACTCGCACTTGGCCGATTTTTTATACATATTATATTATCTAATTAATCTGGCCTAGCTTGATTGTATGTTTAGTTTATTAAGTTGGCTTAGAAAGTGATTTTACCTCTAAAGTTCTTCTTTCCGTTTCGTTCCTCGTTATTTGTTACTTTAAAAGCAAGAACAATAAGCTCTACATTTACACTGTAAACTCTTTAAAAATTCTATTTACATATTTTCCCCTTCTTTACATTTAACCAATAGATATTTTGTAACAATGTCATTGCAATTTGTAACCAATCACGGAGTTTATAACGATATTCATAGATTTTAACTCGATTTGACAACCCTATTGCGAGGGAAGACACCCCTTGACTCTCGCACGGCCCTTGATAACTTTGTAACATTGTTACACGTGCTCGAAAACTGTGCATAGATTTAAAAACCCTTAAAACCCTGATGGGGATTAAATTAACCCTCTTTCTGGGAGAAATTGGTTAAAAGAATGATAAAGGTAAAAATTCTAAGAAGTTAGCTCGTTATTTGTTTTTCAACTCAGTCGTAAAGGTAGTGAAACTTTTGACCCTTTTTAGAAAACAATAGAGTAAGATAAGTGTGAAGTACAAAACATGCAATGCAAACACTTAGATTAAATTCTACAAAATTATTGTTTTGTATCATCAGTCATCACTGCTCTGTAATATGAAATTTTAAGTGGTAGCATTATATCTTTTATTGTTTGTTGTCTTTGCTTACGATCAGACAAAATTTTGAACTGACTATACTTTTTTTAATACAGAATAAAACAGTAGCATAGATACATAACACAGAGTAAGACAGTAGCAGAGAGACGTGCTACAGAGTAAGACAGTAGCAGAGGGATGGCATGAGGGGTCCCTGGCCACGCCCCCTCCCCTCCAAAGGATATTAATATTTCAACAGACGTTCAACAGCTTTACGGTCCTAGTATTACAGTTACATCGCTCTTACTTCACTCCATAAACCCATTTTCCTAATAGAGGGAAGTTTTTTGAGACGTTATAGAAGTGGTCGAGTACTCGTATAATAAGTGATACATCGATGTTAAAGAAAACTGTAGTAAAATGAAGGAATCATAACTACAAAATGGTTCGTTAAATATTGCTATATAACATGCAAAATGTAACGAAGAAATAGATTGTAATAAACCATCGCCTACAACAGGGCACAAGTCTGTATCATCCCTTAAAATACGTTCAATTAGTGGTACACCAGCTCTTTGAGTACAGCAAAAACTCGATTAACCGGACTAATTGTTGCTAGGCATCTGGAATTGGGATAGTCGATTTTCCGGTGGCAGACCAGATAATTGCGAATCCGTATAACTGAGAGCCGGATAATCGAGTTTCTACTGTATATACCGTCGGTGTGCAAATTATTATACTCACTTAAAAAAAGTACATATTTTTTTCGTGTAATAATTAGTGTATAATAGGTAACATTGTTATCTTTAAAAAAGTTTATAATTTTTTTGGCGTTATGGTAAGGTGCAGAGTCCTGCATACATATGCAGGTGCCATTTGGCTACTATTCAGCCATTTGGGGATGGAGATGAGTTTGAAAACTCGAAGGTATTGGTCTTGACGCATGCTTCCTTCAACCAAATGTAGTTGGCCATTCCCGTTTTAGCTAATCTCGCCCCATATCGTAAGTCGTAACCGACGAAGGAGGTTTGATTCTTTCAACAACACAGCTTTCATCAAAATTTTCATGTCGCCTGCCGCGAACTAACTGGGAATTGTCCTGAAGGATCTGAATCAATTGGGTCATATTAAGGTCACGCCTTTAACTTCATAATAAAAAAAAATGCACTTGCTTTCCACCTTCTAGTATTCCTCAGGCCAATGTTTATACATTTGAGCCAACGCCAATCGTTTAGCATGCTTTGTCTGGGTAAACTTTGGTTTTTCAAAGGACAGCAACAACTAAAATTCAGTTTGTTTAGTTTCGTCTTAACGTTTTGTTAGATAAAGCTACGCCAGCATCATCTTACAAAGCTCTTATGACTTTTTGGGGCATTTTTCTGTTCTCAACAGTAAAACGCCTTATTTTCTCTTTTGTTCAAGCAGTCGTAAGACGTTTTCTACCACATTTATCAACTCGTTATGGTGACAAAGATTTTTTTAGGTCTATGATCTATCACTTTTTTATATTTCAAAGTGTAGACTGGAAAACGGCTGATAAATTTGCTAAAACTTTCATTATTACAAAAAATAACCAAGAAACACTAGAAACATATGTTAATACCTATTATTTATAAATTAATACCTATTATTTAAAAAATAATAATAAAAAAATATATATATTTATGGCTAAAGTGACTGTCGTGCTAAATCGTGTTACTAATTACTATTACAAAATTATTAATTATTTATAAATTTATAAATGTTAAGTACTAGCTCACAAAATGTAGAAGAAAGCCTCAAGTAACAAAAAATAAATAAAAAAAGGAAAACAAACAACACTAAATGCCTTAAATTTTAAAACAATCAATACGAATCTACGTAAAAATCTCACACTGAGTATAATAATTTCGCCACCCACTGTATTTATCAATAAGCGAATATAATAAATAATAAGCGTGTATAATAATCAATAAGCGAATATAAAAATAATAATCAGCGCGCGAATGATAATGCCACGGCGGGGATGCGTGGTGGGGCGCGGCGCGAGCACGTGGTCACACCGACTCTGTAATTATGCGCCGGATGCACACTTCCTTCCAATCGAGTCAATGTACGGTCGCTGTAGGATCCCGTTTATTACGCTTCGACCCTATCACACTGGCAGTAAGACCCAAAAGTGCCGTAACGGGTATTCTGCGTACACCACTGCTTTGTCCATCTTTGTTGTGCTTGTAACAGGTTCCTGTTTATAAAAATAATCAACACCATTTGTGTCGTCGGTAAAGTTAAAAAAAGATCTTTCACCTCTTTACTGCTTAGCTTATTCTATGAAAGAGATTGCAATAAATTCTGTAATGACTCAATAATGTAGGGTCCAGAATCTGTCCCTGTGCAATACCCAAAAATTACACGAAAGCATTACACCTTCATATTATGGGTTTTTCAAATTTGAATAATTTTATGAATGTTCCCAGTATAATATTAAGCAATTTCGGAGAACATAATTAATCGGAATAACTTTTTACCGTTTCGATATTACGGTTGTCTTGCACTTCCAAAGATCCCCGGATCATTTTATTAATCATCCAAATGATGTGGTACTTTCCGTTGAATTTGATATAACCGTTATACCGAAAGCTTTAAACATCGTCATCGCAATTCTTAGTAAACTCTTTTCTTACTTCTCTTGATGTATCGTGTTCAGTATTATTTTCATCGTCATCATTGACAATGATTCACCTTATTAGGTAATTAGGAATTAGAAATTAGCTCGATTTTGAGTTAGGTAACCCAAAATCAAGCAAATTTCTGACGTCATTCGTTAAGTCTTTATAACTTCCCTCATATTTTTTATATAAATTGCATTTCATAATCTTCCCAATCTGTTAATATCTGATTGGTCCCCACCATGTGTTTTACCGTAAACAAAGGTTTTATGGCGCACATCTGTCACAACAAAAACAAAGACCCCGTGGAAAGGTGGGCCTAATTGAAGTCTCGAAACTGCTACACAGCTCGCAGCGTCGTAAATTTCATTCAAAGTCGTGGGTTTGTAACTTATTACGATTCTTGTTTTACGACTCATAATCAAAAACGTAGGAGAGGAGAGTCAACAAGCATACGCGTACATTGTTTATTATAATGAGCAATGATTATTTATAATAACTGTGAGTTTCGTCTTTACTCATTCAAATTCAAAGTTTGGCCTCATTGAAGTAATCTTTAAATCAATGAAAATAATTGAACCATTAAAGGTGATTGTGCAGAAACAATTTTCTCCCTTATTCACCCTAAATATTTATTGAGTTTTACAAAATTTTCGCCAGATTGCCAACCCTAAATTAAAATACAAGATGGCCGCGATTGGATTTGAATTAGGGTCGCCCCGCTGTGATAATCGTTTGATGTTAATGCAATGCATTCTCATATCCAATTTTAATGGCACATATAAAACCGTCGTCGTTATATTGCACGATAAAAAAATATTGAGCACTTCATTTATTTCATGAAGCACTTTTATTCGCGAACGTCTTACCACTGTTGAATATAAACAATTTATTATATTACACTACAATTTCTATCGAAAGTTGTTTAAGTTAGTCTTCTTTGTCTGATTTTGCTACCTAAAGTACGTTTGTATCTCTGCAGTCGATTTTTTCTTTATCGGTTCGTCTGTACTTTTTGCTACTTAAAGTATTGTTTCAGTAGTTAATTGTTTTTAATTAACCGACTTCAAAAAAGGAGGTGATCAATTCGACGCGTATGTATGTAATATTTACGGAACTGCTCAGTTTTCGTATATGTTAGTCTACATCAGCGTCTAAACAAATGTGCCAAATTTCAAAAGTGTATGTATGTATGTATGTATGTATGTTTGTTTGTGTTCGCATATCTCCGGAACTACAAGTCCGATTTGAATAATTCTTATTTTGTTGCACTAGGTATAGTTCAACTTAGGGAATACTGCAAGTTTCATCAAAATTGGTTCAGTAGTTTTCGAGATAGGGGATTTTAATTCTCAATTACATACAATTTTGAAGTCGGTTTTATCTTTTTGAAATACTATTATTCACTCGTACAATATTCATGTCACTGCTAGAGTTAGGAGTTTTTTAACCGAATACTACTATCCTACTAATCCTAAAATGGCGAAAGTTTGTATGTGTGAATGTATGTACATCCAGTCTGTTACTCTTTTACGCAAAAACTACTGAATAGATTTTAATGAAACTTTACAATAATATAGCTTATAACACATAGGGTACAATTTTAACCGACTTTCAAAATGGAGGAAGTATTATGTTCGTTTTATTATGATCAACTATCATTCCGCAGTTTGTGAACCGATTTTTTAAATTTTTCTTTTGGTGTATAGGGTATCATCCCAATTTGGTACCATGTTTATAAAAGTGGTGACCTGATGAAGGGATCCATAAGTAATCGTGGGAACTCCTCAAAATTTATATGGAAACATGACTTCGGTTTCGTGAGAAGTATTCTAAGCATATGCTACCAACAAGTAACATTTTGCACCTAGGTATACCTGGTTTTTTAGAAGACCTTATTGTAAATTTCACTCTGGCAAATAAATTATTATTATTATTATACCACGGTTCGGAAGGTGCTGAAATAACTCCTGACTCTTTATAGATACAAGTTTGGGAGTTTCGGCGTTGTTTTAAGAACGGAAAGCATATGCTACTATTACATTCATCATCATCATCATCACCATCACTATCATAAACCATTATACCATGCATCGTCCCATTATGACCCTATATATATTATGCTACCAAAAAGTAAAATCACACCAAAAAGTCCAGAAGGTGCTGAGACAACTCCTGACTTATTATAGATACGAGTTTGGAGGTCTCGGCGTTGTTTTAAGAACTGTAATTAATGTATGTAAGTCACATTCATCATAGTTATTACTACCATTACAACATGCATCATCACAGTATGATCCTATTATTATTGGTACTTTTCATAGTCTTTTATTATATTTCACTTAAAATCGAGCAATGAAACTACATCATCTATTTTTCTAAAATATAAATTAATTTAAATATTGTTAGTCTCATTAAAACTCGAGAATGGCTGAACCGATTTGATGATTTTAGTCTCGAAATAATTATTCGTAGAAGTCCAGGGAAGGTTCATATTATTATTAGGATAGATAGAGAAGTCATACGAAGTTCACCCGGGTCATCTAGTTCCATATAAAGGAGGAGGTTATACGTTCAGCTGTGGATTTTTTTTTTAACTTTTGGCTTCTTTATGCCAACTACGTACGCGTAAGGATCACTGAATAACCCTGAGCGGACTATACGGTGTTAGTTTTCCGCATACTCCTGTATGGGCTCGCGAGGTTGCGTTGTCGAGGTGACGTTCACAATGCATGTGCACTGTGCAGTGTGCAGTGTGCAGCCTTTGTCATACCTCGCACAATGCAATGTTGTGCGTGAGATTTATTGTTTGTAATGTCAAGTCTGACAGATCGATTAGCATTAATGTCTGAAACAGGAGAAGTTTTTGGTACTTTGTTGTTGGTGTTTTAAAGCTTTTTAAAAGTTATGTATGACAATTTCACCTGAAATGCAGGCTACATACTTTTAAATCTATGGGCAGGAAGGTTCAAAATCAGCAATCGTATTAGAATCGTTATTTCGCGAACTTGTTCACCAGGTAGTTTTATGTAAACTTTCATAAAATATGTTGTAACTTATAACTCTAGCAAGCAATAAAGTGAGCGATGCATTAGCTGGAAGTATGACCATTAGCGAGCGGTTAAACTTAATTCTGCCATAAATGTTATGAACATGGAAAACGTTTTTGCATCGCATTTAATCCGCGTAGTGCAGCGTGTGTGTATGTTTCCATTTGTGAGTATCTTGCTGTATGTGTGTGTGCGCGTTTCTGTGTGTACAAGTGTGTCAAGACCACCATAAGCCGGGTAATTGCATGTCAACGTCTACGCTACTCGTTTGTCCGTTACGTATTTACTATTGACGATAGTATCGCTTGTCACTATGTTACATAATAGCATATCAGATCTATAGTAAAGTAGAATATTTTTAGACGTTATAATATATCGTAGATAAACGAAATCGACTAAATTAAAAAGCTTATTTTGCCTGGATTGTGTAGCGTATTTGGGCGATTATAATTCAAAACTTGTTTTATAACCCTGACTAAAATGAGGGGTGTTGTAAGTTTGACGTCTCAGTGTGGCGTGTGCTGTGTGAGTATATAATATTATGTCAACTTTTGTCGTTTATATTCTTGTCCTATTCAAAGAGAGCTTAATACATAATAATTATTATACCTTTGCATTGGTTTTACATACCACCTAATTGAATTTTTTCTGCCTCTACTTGTTATTCAAAATTTTACTAGTCGGAAACTCTTTCAGTATCATTATTTTAATTTTATGTAAACTTATGTTCGTTAAAAGGGTTTTTAACTATGTAACTTCGTCGCTACTCGCTACGGTCACAACTCACAATAAAACCCCCAATGTTGAAGTTGATGAATAAATTAGTTTTTTACGTCATTAATATAAAGGGTTAGGTTCAAGTATGGTAATACAATACAAAATATGCAAAAACGGAAGTGAGTTTGATGTTTGTTTTGTAATTGTAATGCGATATCATTAACATAATCATTATGTTTAACCTCTAGTTAATAGCTTGACTTCCTTAGGAAGTGCATTATGAATCATTTATGATAACGTCTAGATTCTAGAATACAGAAGTTCCTTATTACTATTTAATTACTAGTTGAGTCTGGTTAGTTTATTTACAACATTTTTACTATAAACATATTTTTGTCGACTAAATAATTTTAAGCCTTATATTTTCCTTAGCTGTTTGTCATAAAAAAATTCGATTTACAGACCTAAGGCTTATTGGGCCACGAAGTATCGTATTCGTAACTAACTAGCAATAGACAAGCACCGTATAACTGTGCTTGTCTATTGCTAGTTAGTTACGTCTGATAGTGTTGTAGGGATAGTAATTGGCGATGGCGCTATCAGGGCAACGGCCCTGGTGTTTGCTCTTACTGATAAGCGATAAGCTCTAGCTAGGGCCTAGTAATATAGATGCGATAACCCGCAATACACTACCATACAAGTGTAAATAAGACAAGTATAGATTGAAACGTAGGCATACTTGTCCCGTTAATGGTGTAAGGTAAGAAAAGCCACCAAATAACCAATTAACCAGTAGATCTAACACGGTTCTTGGATGTAATGATAATATCATAAAAGCATAAAATATGACAAAGAGGACTAACTAGGAAGGGACTAGGTAGTATCGAGTGCCAACTATCAGTGTCCATTTCCCCGTATCTATGCTGTGGGAAAACGTAACTCACGTCACTGGAAAAAACGTCACAGAAATCGTAGCGATGAATACAAATGACAAATACAGACCGTATGAAGCTATTATACCTGTAGAAGGACCTTTGTGGCGACGAGATAAGGATCACTCTCACAATACTCAGAGGTAAAATGACTGTGAACGAACTAGAGAATCAACATGACGAGATGGCATGAATTAAAATAGTTTTCCATGGCGTTATAATAATCGTCGTTGGCTTCGTATGGGAGCGGCATGCGGGGCTTTTTGCTGGCGCATTCCGTCATCTATTACTCCACCGGTAATGCACATCAATGAGAATGTTTTTTTTATGTTGCAATACTATAAGGAGTGTGATTCAAGATCGTATGCGCTTGGAATCTCTAGCACTGTAGATGCTTTTTATAGTTCCTCCCATACCTGTATTTATTAGTCTGATTAATGAATATTAATATAATAATGATTATTTTTTATTATTAATAATAGAACTATAACTAAAAAACCGGTCAAGTGCGTGTCGGGCCACGCGCAATATAGGGTTCCGTAGTACCGCTAATTTTTGTATGGTCAATGAATGTACATTTATAACGTGTTTTACACTACTAACAACATCATCTCAGTAACGCGCGTTCAAAGGAATTTGAACGAAAAGTTCCTTTATACTTCGCCGATTTTTTTTAGTTGATCGACTATTACTCAATAACTTATGAAGTCTTCTTAGCCGTCATAATTTTCCTTTTAAATTCAGCATATTTCCTACTCCCGTGAATTTTCACATTTCCAGAAGCAACCGTTTAGCTAGTAGAAGGGGGGACACTGGACTCTTAACGATTTTTTCCGCTTTGAAACTTATATTTCACAAACGGATCCCTAAGTCGGAAAATGATCTATGAATTATACTCGTAATATTTTTAAAAAACCTATCCAACGACACCCCACACTGTGGGATGAACGCGAAAAAAAATATCATCCCCGCTTGATGTGTATGGGAGGTTTTTTTTTTTTTATGAAATAAGGGGGCAAACGAGCAAACGGGTCACCTGATGGAAAGCAACTTCCGTCGCCCATGGACACTCGCAGCATCAGAAGAGCTGCAAGTGCGTTGCCGGCCTTTTAAGAGGTAATAGGGGAGGGTAGGGAAGGGAATAGAGGAGGGTAGGGATGGGAATAGGGTAGGGGATTGGGCCTCCGGTAAACTCACTCACTCGGCGAAACACAGCGCAAGCGCTGTTTCACGCCGGTTTTCTGTGAGAACGTGGTATTTCTCCGGTCGAGCCGGCCCATTCGTGCCGAAGCATGGCTCTCCCACGTATAAACATACCATACCATAAAAAATATTTTTTAAAGATTTTATATACCACTAGACGTTCCGCGCGGCTTCGCCCGCGTAAATTAGTTATTTCACAGACAAATCAGTCTACAAAAAATAGCCTTTGATCCTTCACGTGGTCTACTTCTTATCTGACCCAAATAACAGAAAAATTGCTCTAGTAGTTCGTGAGATAAGCCCTTTCAAATAATTTCCCCCAAAATATTTCTTCGCTCCTATTAGTCTTAGCGTGATAAAATATAGCCTATAGCCTTCCTTGATAAATGGGCTATCTAACACTGAAAGAATTTTTTAAATCGGACCAGTAGTTCCTGAGATTAACGCGTTCAAATAAGCCCAATCAAATAATTTTCCCCCGTTTTTTCCACATTTTCCTCTATTTCTTCGCTCCTATTAGTCTTAGCGTGATAAAATATAGCCTATAGCCTTCCTCGATAAATGGACTATCTAACACTGAAAGAATTTTTCAAATCGGACCAGTAGTTCCCGAGATTAGCGCGTTCAAACAAACAAACAAACAAACTAACAAACTCTTCCGCTTTATAATATTAGTATAGATTTTGTCGGCATCATTAATATATGTACATTCATGCCGAAATACAGCTTTGCAGGTCCTAGACCTATTAGTCTCTGAGTAAAACCGCGGATAGACAGACGGACAGACAGACGGACAGACAGACAGACAGACAGACGGACGGACAGACCGAAACTATAAGGGACTTGTTGACTACGGAACCCTTAAAAACCTACTATAGTCGTATAATTCTCTCTTTTTAATTCGGTGTCATTTATTTCTCCATTTTACTTTGAATTTAGGCCTTTGTTTCTAACATTGCCAGAGTCTAATCTGCTAAACCTAGGTCTAGACTCAGGTATTACTAGCCTTTTACCTTTACTACGCTACCTTGAAGCCGGCTCGGTAAATTGCAGGCTGCAATGCTAGCCGCTATTCTATTGCTATGACCTTAATAATTATTGTAAAGACAATAATTTACTATTTCCTTATTTTCTGCATATTATTCTTCAATCGTTGCGGTTTCTCCTCTGTTTCAGTTTAGTTTAGTTTTTATTATTTCGTAAACTAGACAAACCCTTTGCCTATTACAATTAAAAATAATAGCATCTTATTGTGATTGTAACATTTGGTCAAATCATAATGGTCTCGGTATATTGTATTCGTTATCTCCCATGGGGTTCCGTCCCTCGCGAGTCGACATTAGGGGACGATTTTGGTGTTTCACCGATTCTCATTAATCTTTGTTTGGTGAGTTTCTTTTGTTGTACTAAATAAATTATATCATAATACACAATGCTTCTTGCTTTATCAATATTTTCATCATTAACAATTTTATGCGACCTTACAATTTTGTGTCATGCGATCGTCCACCAAGATATCAACTTCTTTTTTGTACATTTAAATGACCCCAATCCAACAAAATATAAGGGATTTATATATTTTTATCTTCTTTAATAAGTAATTAACTGATAAAATTTTAATTGAATTACGTAACCTAACGTCCGGCGTCTGGTTTCCCAGTAAACTTTCCACAATTCTCGTGAGTCATTTTCCTGTGCCTGGTTTTCGATTGATTTAAATATAAATAAAAATATAATTTTAACATTAATTATGGCAAGGATGATTGAAATCTGTCCGAGATGAGCATTTTGTAGCGTAGCACGGAAATGGAGGACGGAGGTGCAATCGAGATTGGTTTTAAATCTTGTTACTGCAGTCCGCCGTGCGAGCGATTGCAAAGATGAGACGGAAACTTCGTAGTCGAGTCCGGTATAGGAACACGTAGATATTCTTACATTGACCCATATCTACGCCTATAAATAATATGGGGGTTTATCTCAATCGGGGTTTCCTCAATCCCCGCCTAACGAAGATGTTGCTTCCTCTCGATCTCTGGGTCAAATTAGTTTGGATCCTGTCGAGCTGTGATTGGTCAAAACTCGGAAATACAGTTTTTGATAAATCGAGATAGTCCAATCAAATTACGAAATAAATAAACATGTGCGAACACAGTTTGGAGATTTTAAGGATCGATAGGGGGGTGTATTCTGAGCATAAATTCCAATTTGAGGGGTTCTACTGAGGTCAGCTCAAGGTCATTTCGATAGAAACGCGTTTAATTCGATATCTCGAGAATGATCAGTGTTAGGCAAAAAATTGTAGAGACTTTTTCTCTTCCAAATTAAATTTAAAATGTTGTCGACGATGATTTTTTTGACGCAATGGACGAGGACGACGTATGCCCCGATACCGTCAGGGCCTTTAATATTGAGGAATCACTTCCATCGACCTCGGGTGCTTAACTTGAAGAATTTTATAACCTATTTTTTTATTAATAACGTGTGAAACAGTTATAATTATTCATTTACTTCTTTTTGTAATCCTCATTCACATTATTATCCCATTGAATAGAAAAAATACCCAAATCAAAGAAGTACAATATTTGAATGATATTTGAATGATTGCAATATTTAATATTTGAATGAAGTAAGTACAATTTTTAAATAGTTTAATCGATTGATCTTTTTATATTGCGACAATGGCGCAGATTTCGCTCGGTAAAGTAATGTATAACTCCGAAGGTATTGGCATTACAGAAAAAAGTTTAAGAAAAAAATTGTTCATAATTAAAATATCTACACTTTGATGATCGGTAAAATCTAATAAAATTGAATGGTTGGGGACAAAACGACGAAAAATAGAAAAAAAAAAGTAAAATTTTTGCCTTGCGGGAGTAATAAGTTGAAAAATATTAATGTTAAAAAAAAAGTTTCAGATAAAAAAGTTAGTAAATTTAATTTGGAAGAGAAAAGGTCTCTATAATTTTTTGGCTAACACTGATCATTCTCGAGATATCGAATTAAATACGTTTCCATCAAAATGACCTTGAGCTGACCTTAGTAGAACCCACAAATTGGAATTTATGTTCAGAATACACCCCCCTATCGATCCTTAAAATCCCCAAACTGTGTTCGTTCATGTTTATTTAACCCATTTTGAGCCGTAATTTTACTGGACTAAGATGCTTTGTTCAAAATCATAATGCAATTAATTATAAATAAATATTCAGTAATGAAGTTACATAGCTAAAATACGAGAATTGGTTCTGTATGCCGCCCACCGCGTCGGTACACCACCAACCGATGGGCGGTCAAAATTGATTATAGCCCGCCAGACGTTGTTTCGGGGATTTCTGGCTAAATTCTTACGTGGATGATCGCGTTGATTGCGAATTCGTGCAGCCTCTTGTGGTGTTCAAACGATTAAGCTTAATGACTTTGTAAATTATAATCTACGTAAATTGCACTATATCCTATTGTGTTCAAAGAAAGGCACAACAAGACTTGATATTTAGAAGGCAGGTTAGACTTTTAAATTTTAATGCAAGGTCTGTTAATACTTTTTGAATCGTAATGCCCATTCATGAAAGAGACACTATACAGGCGTTGTGTCGAATGAAACACAAAGATTCCAAATCCGAAAATACAAGATTACAGATTGTCGGTTCTTCAGGAAGAAGCCCTAGCATATTTTGACTGACTTTAAAATGTAACACGGAAAGTTTTTTTCTGAAAGGGTCTGGTTTAGGCCTAGGTAGTTATATATGTCTATGATTAGTCGCTATGTAACTGAGGAATCGATTTATAAGAACCGCACGGCGGTCCAACTGGCGCCACTGGCCACATCATGAGAGAAGTTTTCTAAGCGTCTTATAGTATTAGCATTTAACGTTGACTTAATAATATCGCTCGTGCCCGAAGGAACATAGTGAAGTGTGTTGCGCAGGGCACAATGGTCGCATCTAATTAGTGGTACGGTCTGGGGGCTGCGCGCGCGCATGTCATTACGCCGGTCGCCGGGATGGAGCCCGCCCATTGTATTCTAATTGATGACATAGTTGATGACCGGCATAGGTATTAGGTACCTTGTACGCACCCGGAGGCCGGAACACAAAAAATCGGCCAAGTGCGAGTTGGACTCGCGCACGAAGGGTTCCGTACCATTATAGAGCAAAAATAGGTAAAATATGTTTTTTTTTTGTATGGGAGCCCCCCTTAATTATTTCTTTTATTTAAATTTTATTATTTACTATTAAAGTATATATACAACTGAGTATTTTGTAAACATTTCAAGCGCCTACCTATTGCCATTATTGATATCAAGCAAAAAATAGCAAAAAAAATTATTAATTATTTGTTGTTATAGCGGCAACAGATATACACAATCTGTGAAAATTTCATAAATCTAGCTATAGCGGTTCTTGAGATACAGCCTGGAGACAGACAGACGGACAGACAGACATCGAAGTCTTAGTAATAGGGTCCCGTTTTTACCCTTTGGGTACGGAACCCTAAAAAACTGCCAAGTGCGAGTCGGACTAGGGCGCGAAGCGTTCCGTACAATTTAAATATAGCTAATTATATAGGCAAAATATGGCGTTTGTTGTATGGGTGCCCTTACATTTTTGTTTTTAAGATGTATTTGTTGTTAAAATTAATGAAAATTTTAACAGTCAAAAAATATAAAATATCTCGATGTAGACAGACAGACGGATTGACGGACAGACAGAGAAGTCTTAGCAATAGGATCCCGTTGGTAGTTTGGTACCCTTTCGGTACGGACCCCTCAAAAATTATCATGATTCATGAATTAAATTACATATAAATGTAAATATTTAAGTAAATAAAACAGGAGACGGAAGTGACTAAAATAAACCTGATATTCATTATACATTAGACATGTTAGATTCCAACGGTACTCAACCTTTTTTTTCATGCGGGCCACAAACATGTTTTAGTCTTGGTGTCCCAACTCGCGGGACACAACTAAAATTATTTACAGCTGCATTAGACTGTACGAGGTATCAAAGTTATATATGATCGTACTGTGGGGTGGAAATTCATGTTACACACTAATAAAACAAAATCTACTTGCACTATTTCCACTATAATTATTAGTAATTTGTTTAAAGTTAGTTTAGGTGTATTAATAGAAGAATTAGTATTGATTGATGCAGTCTTGTGTGCTACAAGACAAAGCGTCCCCCCGAGAGACAATTTCCCTTCCAGACGCGGCCGGAAACCTCGCTGATGTCCCGACTCCCGACTCCCGACTCCCGGCTCTCGGGGGAACGATGAGCTAACCACTTCCACGAACTTCCAATCCAATATTTGAGTTCAATGGACTATTAGGTTGCTAACGGCCGCACTTAGAGCTCATAAACTTAATGAAGATTTTGTCATTAGTCATAAACTCTAAACATTTTCTGTCAAACTCTTAATTAAAGTTTAAAGTAGTCGTTAAAGTCTCAGATACTAGTTGTCCCACGCGGCTTCGCCATTCGTACGTTTTCCTTCAAAATGTAACCTATGTCCTTCTCTATATCTATGCCAAATTACATAAAAATTGGTCCAGTAGTTCGTAAAATTGGCGCGTTCAAACAAACAAACTCAACTTTATAACGTTCGCAATCATGCTTGTCCATCATGACCCACAGTAGGAAGGGCCCATACTGTCAAGTTTAAAGGATCTTATAAATTGAACACGTGTCTTGCAATGTAGACTTTTTGAGACGTCTGTAATAGTCAAAGTTCCACATCTGGCGACTTTTTTGTTTGCTTATCGAGTGGTTTTGGATTTTCGCTGTCATAGTTTGGGCAACGTCCGTGATTACAAGTTCGGCCCCGGGGGAAGTCTGCTGTTGAAACTTCCGCCGGAGAGGAGCGACGCGCCGTGAGAGTACAACTTTGAGAGTGGAGGAAATCGAATCTCGAAATATCGCCGTGACGAGTAGTGACAGCTTGTGACTAAGTTATGGAATTGCACAGTAGGTGGAGCTAGAGGAATATGAAATAGGACAGGATTTGATGACAGAACAGAATTTATAGGAATAAAGAGAAAATGACGGAGGTAGTAGATACTTGAATTGATAATAAAGATCTATTAGGTTCGATAAGCTTTTCTTACGTCTAGTGCTACTACATTATGCTAATGTTTCATTCATGAATATAATAGAAACAGAACGGCAATTTTCGATCGAGATCAAAACAAATGGTACGCGTGGAGGACCCGGTAACCCAATTGTCTCGGCCTTAAGTAGTCCCGCATAGAGGCCAAAGTCGCGTAACCCGCGGGTAACCTCGTTACCGTGCGTAATGAACTGTACCGGAGTCGCGACGGCCATGAATATAAAACGCGTAAATAAATAGCAGATGCGCGAAAAACTCCCACCCCCCGATAGAAGACACTTAGCATAATAATCGCGGGGGACGGAGTGGGGACGGACGGGGAGCGACGGGGAGCGACGGGGGGACGATTGGGATTTGGGAGACGAGGGGGTGGCGCGCGCTGACACGATTCTCACGCGTAATGAATGGGCAGCGAGGTAAGGTGACGCAGGGTGACGCGGGGTGACGCGAGTGACATAACACTTCCCGCGCGGTGCGTCACTCCAGTTAATGGCTGTGGGTTGTGACTCGGTCTAGGCTAGGTCATGATTTTAGTTCGATTTGTTGATCGTGTTCTTTCAATTCTGGTTTTGTTGGTTACTTGTTATGTAATATTGTAACGTCTGTTGTGAGTTGTGACTCGTAAATAAATTAATATTGATGATTACTGTTCCTAAAATGAAGCTTGTTTGTTATTTTTATTTTTGAATGACTTTAGGGCAGGTCGTTTGAGGAATAGGAATACTGATTGTTGATGAAAAATTCGCTTTTGTTGGTTAGGGTGGACAGGCTCAGTTGTATTGGATCGCGTTTGGCAGTGCCCGCAGTGGGCAAGCTGACACATTTCCCAGTGCCCCCGGGCAGCGCGGGGCCTAATGCGGTGGGGCACTCGGGGGCCCCGGGCTCGTGATCAAAGTCGTCCGCGCCGCGCCGCCCGGGTGACATGTGCGCGTGACGTATCATTTGCGCTTTTGTACGCCCACCCATTAGGGCAGTGCGGAGGGTTGAACGCTTATCGATGTGGAGCAGTCAGCAGTGTTTTTATTAAGATCTTAGTTATATTGATAGCATAAAATAAAGATAGTGAGGAAATAAGTTGCTGAAATGTTGCAACTTGTAGAATAAGTAAAAATTTTTGTCATGATGCTACTGCCGTGTAAATATTTTTTTTGGTTATTATAAGTACATAATAATATAACTGTTATTAGAATCGATTGTTAATATTAATAGCTTAAAGTTTACAGAGCTCATCTATTAATATTATATAATACTAGCTGTCCCGGCAAATGTTTTCCCATATAAAGTATTTCGCCCATATTATTTTATTGAAGTGACTTAATAAGTATGTCACCATGGCCACGTCCATCGCTATCCCGTCGCACAAAGAATGGTCGTCGTCAGTCTCGAGTTGCAATAATTTACTATTATTTATTCAACAAATGCACTTATCAATATAAAAAGTAGATGTTGTCCGATTCTCCACCCTCGCCGATATGCTCGCTAAGATTCACGAAAATCGGTTGAGCCGTTTCAGAGGAGTTCAACCACGCACACCGTGACACGAGAATTTTATATATTAGGTATAGATGTACATAATATATAGATTTGCCGCCTAGAAAAGTATCAGTGGACTCATGGGCTATATAAATAAATAATTATATTGTATTTTATCTACTATGCAACTTAGAAATAAAATAAAACTGCATGGTTTGGGAGGGATAATATTGTAATACTGTGGTTTGGGTTTGCGGCGAGGCTGCGAGTGTCGGGCCCCGCGCGGGCCCCGCCGATCGCTGTGAATGTATTGCGGATAGCGGATCTGTCTATACTCTATAAGTCTATAGCATGCATGTACAATCCATGTCGATCATGGCCAATAACAACGAATATCTATCTCTACTTGGTCGCGTCGTAATCGCTCCACGGAGAGCATGCGACCAAATCGGTCATGTGGCTTGAGCTGTATTAAAACTCCGTTAGCTACATCCCTGAACAACCTTTTCTGATAATCTGCGTGCTGGCTGGCCGTGGGCGGTGGGCGTGGGTGTAGTCCCACCGATATTTTTGTCTGGCTATTTTTTTTTTTTTTGGGATTACATACTAACTAGTCTCGCGTTAGAAAAAAAGCCAACACAGCTGAGCACACATGAAAATAATAATTATTTTCCTACTTTTAATTAACGCTGGCCACCCCTTCCCACCACCCGATCGATTTCATTTTTTTTTTGGGTGCACAGGAAGTACAGAGCAACTGTTTGGAAAAAAAATTAAAGTCGCTGAGCCTACATTTTTTTTTCTTTTTTTCCCCACCCCACTACACCCACACCCACCGCCCACGGCTTGCCAGCACGCAGATATTAACAGAAAAGGTTGTTCAGGGAAGTATCTAACGGAGTTTTAATACAGCTGAACTCTGAAGCCACATGACCGATTTGGTGGTCAGCTCTTAGTCGATAATCGTGGGCCAACGCAACACGACGTCGAGAGCCCATCTGATGAATAATAAGTATCGATTAAGTTGCGTTGCCTAAACCTTTACTATCATTACCTACTCCATTAGAGATTAGAAAAAACATAGTTATGGTGCTTACGAAATGTATTTCAACCATTAAATATATGATTGTGATATTTTGTGAACAGCAAATAACATTAGAACGGAACATTCAAAGGGAATCGAAATAGACACATTACAGATAAACGTAATTTACATTCATGTTATGTCACATTTATGTGACATAACATATACAGAATGATGAAACTCATGTTATCGAAGCGATAGTGTTGGTTTCATGTGAATTTTGTAGCTTAAGATCTTTATGTGGCTTAGAAATTAGAATATAGAATTCTCTTAAAAGTTAATAGTCTAATTAGGTTTAATACCCTACTTAAGCTTCGAAAATAGAAATAATCGAATGATTAGCATTTATCATGCTGAAAAGTTCAAGTGAAAACTAAAATCAATAGTAGTTAGACTAAAACGATCTCCAAAAGTATTTACACGATTTATTTACTCACTAGACTCTAGAAGTCTAGAGTATAAACTTAATTAAGTGTACTTGTTGTCGTTAGGCATCAAACTTACTAAGCAAAACACGTGCTATAATATTATGAACTTACTAAGAGTCCGAAGAAAGAATCAATATTCATCATTAAATTGAGATTAGATACATTTTCCGGTAACAGTCCGGATAATCACGAATCCCTCAGGCCGGATAATCGAGTTTATGCTGTAATGTCGTAGTACACCTTATTAGTTATTCGTATCTGTTCCTCTCATAAGGATATGCAAATAGGTCGCTGCAAGTCGCGATCGTCAACAATGGTCGGGTGAACGACCGAAATCGGCGGACGACCTTGCCGGCTCACCTACATACTGCCACTTTTGCTTTCGGCCACATCGCCTCGCAAAAAACGAATTGGCTATTGAGAGAGATATCTGGGGAACTAGCGCGTCTGAAGGCCGCCCGCCGCTTCCGTCGCGCGGTTCACGGGTCACGATGCGAGTCATCGTTTGTCGGGGCTACGTAAATTGTAATACATGCTGGGGATATGTAATACATAGCGGGCTTCAAGCCAGAAGGGCGTATAAAAAAAAGTCGTTTTTTTTAAGAAGAAAATAGATGTAACTGCAATATTGGGAGCTTTGGAATAGTTAAAAAATGATTATTTCACGTAATTAAGGAAGAACTTTCATAGACGCATGCAAATTTTTCAGTTGTATGAGATGAATTAAACAAAAACTTACTAAGTTTTTGTTGCTTCCTGAAAAGTAGGCTTATACGCCCTTCAGTTTGAAGCCCACGACATAATAAACTACCTTTCAAAATTGGGTAGTTTGGGTGGTTAGTGAAATTACAGTTGTTTCGATAGTGAAGTTTGATAACAATGATGTAGGCAACGGTACGTACGAGTATGTCGCTTGCGATGTCGAATGTGACCGCACATTCTAACTCCGCAGTCATGAGTTGCTTATACCTTGTACCGTTCGCTAAATGCTACGATGCAATGAGATAGATACAGCTTGTAAGAGTAGCCTGTAGGCTTTTAATTGTGATATTAATTCTTATAATTAGCACAATACAAGTTATTGTTTCGAAGCTATTCTTATCTGCGATGCCTTATGATTTGTGACATCGTCCAATCTTAAATCACTCTTACCTAAATCCTAATTTTTATAGTAAAGTCATTTTAATAATCTAAAAGAAAAGCTTGTTTAAAAATTGGGTCAATTAGGGACAGAGCACTCGAGAGGGGTGGAAGCAGCCTCCTTTGTGGTCCACCTCCTAATTGGTGCGTGGATAGAAAATACTCCAGTAATAGATGCCATCAAAGAGCGGCGCTAATCCAATGTTTCTACTTCTATATTTTTTTATCTAGAAAATTTTGATGGCCTCGCTTATTAAAAATAGGAAACCTATTTTCATAGAATTCTTATTCAAAACAAACATTTTGGTCCTCTCGATGTACCAGAAATAGTTTAACATAACACACGCATCGATCCTAAACCGTCGACACTCGTCTCTCGGCCGCCGCGCGCCGCGCACAATGCCGCTACGTGCCGGGAATGTCACGCGGACCGAAATAATACATGTCGAGTGCGGCGCGGGGCGGGGCGGCGGGGAGCGCGGTCAGTGCAGCGGCGCGTCGCGTTGCGTCACTGCACCGGACCGCCGGGGCATTGCACCGCGCTCCCGAACAGAGCCGAGCCGCTCGCGCCGTCCCGCTTCCTCTAGAACCACGTGAAATCGATCACTACGATCGAATACGAACAGCTGATCGTCATAACCATAAACTCGATTGTGCAGCTGACTGTGTGCGCTTGCTCATAGAGATTCTCTTTTCGTTTCAGTGGTGTGGCGGTGCTGAGTCCGCCGGAAAGTGGAGGCTGCAGCGGTAGCGACATCACGGAGCCCCGCTCCCCCCGTAGCCCGGAGTCCGCGTGCAGCACGAGCGAGGAGAGCGCGAGCGCGCGTATGCCGCCTTGGGCGAACGAGCCGGCGCCGCCGGGACCGCGACGCCTTGCGGTCCAACCCGCGCCCGTCCGCCGGCCCAACCCGCCAGCGCATCGACGCATCACCGAGTACTTCAACCATAAGATGAAGCCGCAGAACGGCCTCAAGCGCGACTCCGCTGCTATCAACCACGATGACACCAAAAAGAAGTGCCTCCCGAGAAATGGTGTTACGAACGACTTAGAGAAGTATATTTCGTATTTATCGCAGACGCTCAGCCCCAAAGTGTTGCTAGATGTCGAGAAGCAGAAGGAGGCGGGGAGGTATCCCGCCAATCCGACGGCTCCCGGCGGCTTGGAGAGCTTGAAAGCGCGAGATCAGAATAAAACTGGGGCCGTCAAAGCCAAGGGCGTCAATGATGCGACCAGGCCTAAGGAAAGCAAGGAAATGCACAGTATGAACGGCTTCGTCGAAATCCGGCACGGTACCGACCCAGTTAGCACAGTCAAAATGAACGGAGCCTATCATAACGGGTTGATTGAAAACAATAAACAAATATCTTCGACAAAAATAACGAAAGACCCATCCGCCAATTTGTCGATAAGCACGATCAAACCTTCCACGAGCGTGAGCAATACGAAGGTTCCTATTCCCGCTACCACTGAAATGGTCGGGATGCGACTGGCTCCGTCGGCTGGAATATCTAAATCGCCGAAAAAAATTAGTAAATATGACAATCAGAGAATAAATGGAGTAGTCACCTCGACCACGAAATTAGACAGTAGAATGAATGGTGTGACCTGCGGGTCTAACAATTTAAGTTTAAACTCATTAAATAAAATTACATCCACTAAAAAGGAGGCACCCAAGAAAAGTTTACCGTCTCTTAAGAAAACGAATCGCAGATCGTCGGCATGTATTGCTAATAGTAAAAATTTAACTTGGTCGAAGGCGAATAATCTTAAGCAACAGGTGCAACTGCAAAAACAAAATTGTATGAATACAGCGCCTAATGCAACAATAAAGCCCGTCGTTACCGAGGCTAGTTCGACGCCAAAAATGAATTTGCCCAATGGTATCCGACAAGTATCTATGACTGTTAATGGTAATCTTAGCAACATGAACGTCCCAGTAACGAACTTTCAAAACTGCCATCAGTTGAATATCCCGCAGCCACAGTGCAACGGTACGAATGGGGTGACGTCGACCAATTTACAATCTTTTGTTGCAGTACCCCAAAATGTAATGTTGACAACATTAAGAATACCACAAAACGGACTACCCGCTCAGACTTTGAGCCAGCAAGGTGTGGCGGGCTTCAATCGACCTAACGTCAACGTTAACAGTCCTTCAAAATTGAACGGCCAAATAGTTTTTCCTTTTATGCAAAATCTAAACGGCAGTATAGTTCAAATACCTAACATGATGGCTAAAGTGCCGAGCTTCGTTTTACCGCAGTCTCCGCAAATGGCGACGCAACGACAGGACCATCTTCAAAATCAACAAGCTGCACAATTTGTTTTTAACGGTACGCTGTTAAAACTTGCAAGCACCATTCCGGCTGCGTATCAGAACACCAATAAACAGGGGCCTGTAACGAGTCAGCCTATTCCGATAATAAACAAAAATGTTCCTGGGATGCAAGCGATGGGCGTGACGGTTCAGCCTAAAACCAATTTTACTGTCAACTTTAGTCATCCGGTACCTCATCTTGTACCTCAACCTGGATTTATCGTTACTTCTGTGCCAAATATGAACGTTAAAGAAACGTGGAGCTATACAGGTAATAACACTGTGACGTCATCGCAGTCTTCCTGTTCCAACCAGATAGTGCATCAACCGACGCCTATCGTGACGAACTTTACCACGCCAAATCTTCACTCGAGTAGTATTCCCATCGCCCCTGTCAAACCTCCCGACAATCCTATACAAGGCACAGAACCACCTAGTAGTACAGTTAAAGAGCCAGAAATAAGTGATATTGTTAATCAAAAGTGTGATATTCCTTGGCTGTCTAAAACAGTTAATAATAATTTTGTTCCATTCGATAATAAAATGTCCGCGAGGCGTTTTTCGCAAGTTAGTAACTACGCAGAAAAGATGGACAAAATTGAAATTGTGAATGAAGAAATCGATAAAGAGAAAAGCGAAGTTCCGCGAAGAAAGAGTGTTTGTAAAGAAAACATGAAAATAGACGAATTTAGTAGTGGCGAGGATGCAATATTTACTCAAATAACTGTAATGAAAGACGTGTCTTCGAATGTTCAAAGTACAATGATAGAAGCTAATTATCTTTGTAACGCCACAGAGTCTTCCGAATCAGGAATAGGAACAGACAAGAGTATAGATTCTCCCAGCGACTCGCAAGGAAGTAAAGAGTGCGATGAAGATTCGTCACTGTCATTAAGTATTAGCTTGAGTTCGGTTGAGGCACAGATCAGCCAGAAAAGTCCTATTTTGAAACAACCCAAAACCATTAGATTTCCACCGAAAAGTGCCGCAAAACCAGAAAGTGCAAAAAGGACGCCAAGTGCCGATATATCGATAGTTTTGTGTTTGTGGGAAAACTGCAAGAAGATCTTTGATAGTAACATGGATCTACTAGATCATCTGCAGGTACGTAAAATTCATCTATTCAATACTAGGCTTTTAACATTTTTTTGCATAATTCCTGAAACTGTTTATTTGATTGGTTTTTACTTAATGCAAATATTTCGAAACTTTCGATGGTCCAGATGAGTTGCAAAATCAGATAAATACAATTTTATTTGTTTTAATAATTTATTAACTCGTTTCAGTCTATTCATGTGGAGTCACAAGCGGGGAGAGAGAACTACGTATGCAATTGGGTTGGCTGCAAGGTCCGCGGCAAGCCCTCCTGTTCGCGCCTCTGGCTGGAGAGGCATGCGCTCTCGCACGGGGGCAACAAGCCCTTCCGTTGCATCGTCGAGGGCTGCGATCGGAGGTTCTCCACCCAGGTACAATTACGTTCTTAAGCGTTGCTCCCGCTCCTATACTCCAAGATCCTATAGTATAGTAAATCCTTTAAGCAACTTTTACTTCTGACAGTCCTGGTATTTTCTTTATCAGTTCCCCCACCTTATTCCTTTTAATAAGTTTCTAGAACCTTTTTATTCCTTGCGGTGATTTTCACATTGCTTATTTGTTAATTTTCTCAATCAATAATTTTTCCATTTGAATGTCCTTTTTTCTTCGTCCGAACTTAATCATATCATGTATACGTTAAAAAGGACTAACTTAAAAAATTTCATAAGGAAGAACTCTTATCGATTCGTCAGTAACGTTATCAATATTGTCGTTAGTTGATTCATGTCTTCAACCATGTGTATCATCAGTAATTTTATTTATTGATACTAAAAGAAAAGTTTGCTGTCTTCGAAGTAATTAAAAATTTATCCTGTCTTGATTAAATTATTCGTAGGATACTTGGCAATAGTTTAAGAATTGTAAGCTTTAATATATTATCTTTATGAGATTTGGGATGACATCTCAATATTTTTGCTGATGATTTTAATGTTATAGTATAATATTTAAGCTTATGAAACATAATATAACAATACGAAACAAACTAAATCCTGCTTACTTTTCTAAAAACTAATCACTTTTCTCCGTGTCTCCGCTAAAATTTGTGTGTAGTTAAAAACTGACCTTTAGTGAAATGGACTTAATTTTTCTATCTAATATTTTACTATCGCTTTAACAAAACGGTGTCCACGCGGTAGCCACTCACCATCAAGTGGCCCGCATGCTTCATATAAACTCTCTGTGAGTTTAAATTCATTGGACCCTCGCTGTGCCGTTTTATCGTCGTCATGAAATAGTTATTCAATAAATTCTGTAATGGACTCTACTAACACTTCTTCGTTAGATATAATTATGGACTCTAAGTGCTGCGTGACTTTTATGTTCTATCTCTTATCTTCGATTGTGAATTCAAATGGTGTATCACCTTCTTCGAAATGTTCGTCAATTTGAACATAAACTTGTGTCTCTGTTTTCTGTCCCTAGGATCCAGAGGATGTTGCTATCTATCGAGTGCTACTACAGTGTTTAATTTTTGTTTCTCTCAGAAATTTATTGCATCTCGAACTACGAATGCAATAAATTTTATTTGTTTATTTTCTACACCACTTCAGCTTATGGAAGGGTGGGGTGACAGGACGAAATCAAGTATAGTTGTAGAAATAAGAAAAAGTACATTAAGAAGTGTAGTTATAAGAGAAGTAGCACGTTTCAGAGCAATCTGAATCGAGTTATTTTAGGCTCAGTAGTCGGTGTCGTACGAGTATTTGGGAAAAGACTTGCCCAAAAATATTGTTATTTCATCTGAAACTTGACTAGAAGCATCGTTACGTATGCAATATGCAGCAAAGGTAATTCCTGTACCTCAAGTACAGGATTGTTGAAGAACTAAAAACAAACTCAAACTATCTCTGATGCATACTGTTGACGGCGATTTTGCCTTCTATATGTGGCAATCTGCTCATTAACCGGACGAACGTTACAGATATTGCTCGAGCGACATGTCAACAACCACTTTTCGGAGGCGTCGTCCAACTCTGGCAGTAGCAAGAAGTCCACGGAAAGCGGAGCGAAGCTCATACGTCGCAATGGGAAGAAGCTCCGGTATAGACGGCAGCCTTGGTCTGGTGAGTGTTTTTGTATAAGGAGACTGTACCATCAGGAACTGAAATGTGTGATGAAACGAACGAAGTTGCTTTACAGCAAGTGCAGTAGGTGATCGTTATCTACTACTTTTAAGACGTTAATGGATTCGCGGAGTTTTGGTCAACGAGATATTTTTGACCGTATTAATCAAAACACTCAAGCTAGGAATCTCAAATAAGTGGCTGATGGATCTGCATGATGTGTCATGGATAAAAACTTGATCGATTCCAGTGAACAGTAGCTAGCTACCCTAGTTTCTGAGTTTAACTTTTTGATGTTAGCCTATCAAAAGCGCTAGTGAATAGTAACCAATCAACAGCGCTGTTGAATTATGAACTCTTCCAAAAACCCTTAGTAACGGGGCATTTATTTAACATTTGTGTATTCCAGCGCGCATGTTCGACTTCTTCGACGCGGGCACGATGGAGGGTCTGGCGTACCGGCTCCTGCGAGCGACGCGGTGGCGGCTCGGCGGCGCGTGCCCGCTGCGGGAGCCGCCCGGCGCTCACACGCTCACGCTGACAGCCACAGTCGCGGCCACACGCTACAACGCAGCCGCGCGACGAAGAGAGGCGCTGCTCACGTACTCGCCGCCGCATGTGTGAGTAGCACTATTGTAGCATTAGCACCAGCGACATTATTGAGAGAGAGAGAGAGAGAGGGGGGGGGGGGGGGAAAAAAGTTTTGGTCGTACACATGGAAGTCCTGAATTTCTGACCCGTATTAGTAAACCGCTTTTACCGCTAAAATTATGCTCAACCCCAAAGCGACACTATTGAGGGGGAAGTTGAGTTTTGGCCGTACACTCGGAAGTCAATCAGACCCGAAGGCTGATTGTGTTGTCGTCAATGCTATAGGCGCAAATTGTACAATATTTACTCCTGTCAAATGCCTGTGCATGCTGTCGCTAGATATGTTTTAACCCCGTGGTATTATTAAACCGCTCCTACCGCTAAGATTATAATCAACCCCAATAATGATATTGGGATGAAGTTTTAATTACATCATACTTTAGTAAATAAATTAAGTACCTTACTTATGTGTGGCGTCTCAGCTGAGTGCGTCTTAATAAAATATGAAACTCCGCACTCAACTGTGCTGTCGAACTGTTACTTAAGGGTGTCTTTCTTTAGTGGTGGTCAGACCTTAAGTTTTACCTTAAGAAGACACTTTTGATATCAGACTAATAATAATAATTTGTTAAAGTCCATCTTAAGGCGTAGGAGTACGTCGAGTAGGAGTGTAGGAGCGGTATATTAATATGGGCCTCAGTACAACAAGACTGTGTGTGTTGAGTGTTGGGTAAAAAGTTTAAAAAATAATTGATAGGGGAGGAAGTTGTGTTATATCTTCAAAGACCGTATGTTGATGTCGCTAACATACCAAGCTAATTGAATTTTCTGAAATTTTAATTTTCTGTTAATATACTCAATTTGAGAAATATAGAACACAACGTGTAAATAACATAGAAGATTCATTGGTAATAATCTCCTTTACTTCTGCCGTATACTTTCGCAGTACGGTCCAATTAGGAAATATATCCTTCAATAGCACTCAATCCTAACTGGACTGAACAGAATTATAGATTAGTCCATCATAAGCCAACATTAATTTGTTGTGTTTTGGCTTCAGCCTTTTACCACAATCTTAATTCTATTTCTTTTCTTGTTGTTTAATTAGCTGAACCATTACCGACAGTTCTATCTTTGAAACTTAAAATTTAAAGGTTTTCAATGTGACTTATCTGAAAAGACTTTTAATAAACAATATAATAATGAATTGTGTTATCCTGATACATTATCTTGAAGTAAACTAATAAATATTCCCCTTGAAATGATCCCTAATATGTAATTATAATAATTATATGAAATTGTACAATGTTTTACCATTATCTAACATGCTAGTAAAGTGGCTTGATAGACAAGAACAAAGCATTGTTTAAATATAACTGTGTAATGTGAATACTTAAATATTCAGTCCCAACTTCACAAACGCCTATTAGTCTTAATCGTTTGTCAAAATATAATGCCTTCTCTTTGATTAATTCGCAGAACGAGAGAGATCGCATGATTTTAATCAAGCATTAACTTTAACAGGCGTTAGTGGAGTTGGCACTTAGTCTTAAGGCTCAGGATACATTATGGACAATAATAATTACTGTTATTGTAAAGTAATTTTCTTGTAGTATCTATCACATATGTGTGTTTTCAGGTAAGCATTGCTGGAAATTGTTTCAAATATGGGAGTGTGGTTATCACTGCATTTTACAAACATTTATTGACATTATGTTAGGTAAATTGTATGAAGAGGCATATTTAGTTTGAAGAATTTAAACTAATGATATTTTACAGCGTGTAAGGGGTATTGTTAATTATTGTATGTTCAGGTAAAAGGTGGGTTCGGTATCATATAGTAATCTGAATCTTTGTTTCGATGTTAGTTATCGTTCTCAATTCTCATCGAAAGACCAATCGAATACGGCAGAATACTTAAATATGCTGCATTCTTTATGCTTCGGATTCAATTTTATTTATAATTTATTTCATTCACAATTTAGAAGCCTTTCACATACTTTTTACAAATTGCATCCAATTAACTCAAAACTAAAATCAATTTTGCAACAACTTTAATGTAGTTTTAACACTCATGTAATAACACCTTTATTGTTATTTCTTCATTCGTAGTATTAATATCATTTATCATGTAGTAAATTATAATTTCATCATACTATAGCATGGACGATGTCTTAGACAATGAAGGCGCCACGGAGGCATCAAAACGCTGCTAGCAATTGACTTACAAAAATTGAATTAAACAATATTTTGTACTTACATTTGGAAGTATCCAACTACTTTAAACTTAACTTACATTCTATCCGTGATGGTTGCTAGCAACTCGGGTTGCGAACCCATTGGATTGTAGAAGCGTATTTGTGCAACTGTTCTTGTGTCATGCCTCTTCTTGTTGTTTCGTCGCTTATCATTTCAACGCTTGCATGATATTATATGTATGTCATGGGCTTGCAACCCAACAAACTGCAAACACACTCCTTACTTGTAATTATGTATACTACAATATTTCAAATGAACTACTATGTTTAAATAAGGCTGAGACACGTGACGACTACATAATATATAAAACTATCAGCACAATACAAGTATGTACCATCGAGGAAATTGATTCCTAGGCAGTTGACAGACCAACGTCATCTGGGTGATCTGTCGCCTGGGTTTGAAACAACGCGACCAAACTACGTAGGTCCCCCATCTGCTTAGGAATCAACTTGTCTGATAGTACATAAGAGCAACTATCAGCAACGCGATGTGATATTGCACCGTTCTGTTCTCTAAAGTTATCTGAAATGACGAAATGACCTTCCAGATTTACTTTAATTATAATTATATAATATACCGTAGATCTTCGGCTACGTTTTCTCTATGGATCTTTGGATGCTGTGCTCTGTTCTTTCAGATAAATTGATTCACTGATGGCGGACCGACATTATTTGGTTAACCTAAACGACTGATCACGACTAACATCGTCTTGACGTTACCCGACCAAATTAGATCCGCCATCTGCCAATAAATCCTTAGGGCTCCCACACAAAACTGCGAATTCGCATCGCATCATAATGTCATTTTTATTATGAATTTTGTCGCTGATATTTGCGATGCGATACGAATTCGCAGTTATGTGTGGGAACCCTTAAAGCTACTCCTTGTAGTCTTCACTCGTCTCAGCTACTTGTTTAAACGATTTAAATGTTTCGATGATATCGCTGTGTTTGCAGTGGCCTCGTGGCGCCGTGATCAGTGTGTGAGTGTGTGTATGTGTTGCAGGCTCGACGACGAGTGGGTACCGGAGGGGGAGGTGAGGCGAGTGCGCCGGGTGGAGATGGCTAGTCTGCCGGCGAATACGAAGGTAGATGGACTCTTTTAGCTTTTTATTTTCGTATACGAATCTAACTCCGCTTTTAAGCCGCCCAGGCTCTTCTAGCGTGACAAAGACCAAAAGCTCTCTTTTAATTTACTCTTATAACCTGTTTGGACGGATGAGCGACACGACTGGCGAGCGGAGGACTATCTTTTTAAATGCATGCAGACAACCAGTCGATCAGCCTGAATTGCCTTAACCAAACTTTGAAACATAGATATCTTCCTATGCGAATGGAACCCGTCCTAGGTTCGATCCGAGCCAAAAGCCCTGTTTTAAAACGCTGTACAACGAAGGTGTTAATATTATAATATTAACAATTAACTAATATATTGTTTTTTTTTTATTGTTAAGGTGCGGTTGTACGAGCAGTTCAGTCAGTCGTACCGCAAGCCGCCGACGCCGCGACCGCGACGAGACTGCGATGAGCCCTGCACTCTGCAACCTCCGCAACTTCCGCAATCTCCGCAACTCCAGCAGCCAGTTCCGCAACCTCCGCAACTCCAGCAGCCGGCTCCGCAACTTCCGCAAGCAGTTCCGCAAGCTCCGCAACTCCAGCAACCGGCCGTCAGCGGCGCCGCCAAGCGCAAGATGGGCCGGCGATACGGCGGCAACTCGTTTTGGCCGTGCGGACGATAATTGCTGATTCGAACCACAAGACTGATTATATGTCGCCCGCGTGTAAATATATTGTACATAGTAGTTAAGTAGGCTAGGACCGGCTACAAGAGACACTGCCGAGCGCTCGGAGACTCGGGGAGACTTAGGGTTGTCAAAAAGTTGATTTTATTCATATTTTTACTGAAATCAGTTAGATTTCATTAAAAATCCGGTCATTTTTATTTTACTTACAAAATATACAATTATAATATAAATTGACGAAAGCCGAACAGGCTCGTTGGATAAGCCGGATGGTGAAAACGCAACGAAGTTTAACATAATGACTACAGAAATATTCTCGGAGGCGTGACAACCCTAGGTATGACCGGTGGTTAACAGCCGTCCGAGTCGCCGCATGTTCTGGCCGGCCGCATATCCTGGGCGGCCGCATACTCGGGCCGCCGCATATCCGAGCCGGCCGCATATCCGGGCACATCCGGCGTCACCAAGTGCCTGAAGCACGACCTACCGCAGCGGTGTTCACTTTATATCGGTGTTTACCGGACGTAGTCATATCAACTCGCTCATATACACTCGACTTTTGATACTCGATATTGGTCGACTCGACGTTAGTACAGAATCAGCAAACATCTGCCGCGCGCGCCGCACCAGCACTGCCATTCAAGTTGTGTTTAGTTGTAACTTAGTAGTCTATTAGCAATAACGATATGTGATAGGACCGAGTAACGTTCGTTTCACGCACAACTTTGGGAGTTGTTTTACACTTATCCGGTAGTCGTATTGTATACAAATAATTTTTAATGAATCCGTGTAATTTTTTTGGCGTCGGACGGATTCTGTACCGCGACGAAGAGTCTTCCTCGTCGAAGTGTTGCGAATTCCGTCGTAGTTTTTAATCGATATCGTCGTGGTTCAGAATCGATTCGATGCCGCCGATCGTTCGAATCGAAAATGCAGCTCGAATGTCTCGTTCGACGTATTTTTGTAAAGTCAGAAGCAATAAAAATTCGATGTTTAAAATTTAAATGCAAAACATATGTAACAAAACATTTTTAAGATATTATGACCAAACTATTGCAATGTATTAATAATATAATGCTTATGTAAAATGTAACGAAAAGCAATTTGTTACGAACAATGATTAATTTAATTTTTACAATTTGTATTTTAATACTTTCTGTAAATTGTTTCGGTGCAATAACCATCTTTGTTTTATGCAAAATATTGATTCGAAAGTTTACTGAATATTTGGTAAATGATTTGAAATATAATTAAGAATTAAAAATTAAATCAGACAGAGTAAAGTCTTAGTAAAAGGGTCCCGTTTTTTCCGTTCCCTTTGGGTACGGAACCCTAAAAAGTTATTTTATTCAGCATTTGCAGCAAGCATGACAATGTTTGGTTATTCCACCGACATTTGCACAATCGACGGCAATACGGTCGCGGCCGCACCCGGGAGTGCCCGGGGCGGCAGATGATGTGGACAATCCGGATGCCTTCTAGCCGTAAGTTGAACAGTGATCAAACGACATGTGTTCCGTGCTCACGAGATCTCGCTAGTAATGTTAGTTAGTGCCTCTAGGGTAGGTTAGCGTGAATTGACTCGGTAGGGCCGGCCGATAGGGGTGCGCTCGATGTCGATTATCGACACGCCGTCGACTCGATGCTTTTAATTAGTAAGTTTATCGATAATGTAATATCGATACGATGTAACTTTATGTGTAATTGTAAATATTTATTGTATTTTTATGTATTTTGTGTTTTTAAAAATGTAATTTGTTCTCCGAGCGCAGCCCTACCCGGCGCCCATAGTAATTGGTATTTCGCTGAAATTGTTCGCTTGTATATTAGAAAATGATGACTTGGCTCCGTTCAGGGTTGCCGACGATTTTAATTTATGACTTGATAATGTTGAATGAAATCGAATGGTGAATTTATTTTTTATTTGATGACGCGCATGAATGTCCCGTATTTTAGTTGAATATGAATCGAATGACACGATTTTGACATTTTTTTAGGACGGGCAACCCTGACCGGCTCCATAGAAGGTGTGGACCCAAAGAAATGTCATAGGAAAATTGTCAAGTAGTGAAGTTGGTGCCTGATCGCGAGGGTGTCGCTAGTTATACTGACGGATATGTTTCTTTTGGAATGCTTCCAATGTACTGATTATTTTAAATTTAAAAATTCTAGACTAATTTTCTACAGCACTGATCGTAGTGCCATATTGGCTCCATTTTTTTAGTTAAATTCGAAACCAAAATTGTAAAGTCTGAGTTGATCTCTGATCTCAGATGGGCGAGTGGGACGAGTGTATTAATGCGATTTTGTTTCGGACGTTTTACTTAATTGTAGTTGAAATTTTACGAAATGATGTCGATGATTTTATTTTAATCTTCATAATGAATTATTTTAATTTTATACGAAATCTTAAACCGGTGATGAAGTTAAGATTAGTGAATATTACGAAAGAACATCGTTTTAAAAGTATTTGGCAAGATCATGGTTGTAAAGATGGCGCTCGATTAAGTGGGAGGACATGAAATTATAGTCATTAATAATTACATTTTATTGCTGATTTAAAAAAAAAGCTGTTAAAAAGTATCGATATAATATTTTATCGACAGTCGGCCGGCCTACCTCGAGAGCCATCTACCGAGCGTCGCATTGAACATTGGCCTACAAAGTTTCAGTACAAAATAATGTTTATTTGATCGCCTGACAAGATCGAGTAGATCGTAACGTACTATAAGTGACCTCCGTAAGATAAGCGCCGTATATTTTTGGCCCGAGCGGCTAGTTTTGTACGAGAATATATTTTATCACTGCCACACTAGTAGCGGGGATGCCGCTACGGTAGTTAAGTTGTAATCGTAAACGTAGAGAGGAGAAGTTTAGACAATTGTCAGTCGGGCTGCGATACAGACGCTAGGATCGCAGCGTAGGTTAGGTTAGACGCTCGTTCGGAGGATATCGTGCACTTGTATTCTGTAGATATATAATTATATAGTATAATGTTGATTTGCCCCCGCGACCCGATGGTCAGTCCCGCGTGGAATCTACCTCACTTAATTTATCACACCCGGGCGCAACCGGAGCCGCTCCGGTCTTTGGTGTAGTGTGTTTAGGATTTTATATGATTTATCCACATGTCACAAGTACTGTATCTTATATTAAATATTGTATGATTGACTTTGGGCTTTTATTTTCTTTCTTACTAAGTTCCTATCTACGTAATTGGCTTTTCTTGGTGAAATTATATTCTTTAAAACTTAAAGATTGCTGAAACACATTTGATGTGATGGAAGGTTCTACCCTGTAACCAATGATTTAAGAATACTTGTATTAACTGAAATATTAACTGTCCTAACTTAACAAATATGTTTTCTAGATACATATTATCTAGATTATAATATATGGTAAGAACCAACATGTGAAATAATTCGAAGTTAAGGACGCTATCACATTTTTTCACAAATATCAGCGATTTTCAGGTACTATTTTAAAGAATTAGGAGTCACACTGCGAGGATATTTTGGTATCAAATGAAAGAAAATATGTTCATCTCAACGTCTACACCATAAACATTTTATAGCCGCATACAAAATTTTCACTTAAATACGTTTTAACCATCACAATAATCGCAAAAGATTTTAAAAATGGGGTTTGCTTAGGTATTAGTATAGCTAAATACACTGAACTAAGGAAAACAAATATACAAAAAAATTGTTGCTTATTTAGTCCCCTGTACGAATAGCTAAATATTTTATATAAAAATAAATAAACATTTCCATTTATTAGAAAAATAAAAAACGCTCTCAAATTTCTTCATACATTTTCGTTCTATCAAGAACGCGGCGAGCGTCGTAACCGCCACTGTACAAGGCGCGCTGATATGAATGTTATTTTAATGTCGTTAACGTCGATATTCGTACTGACAGACATTGACCTGCTAATTTTTATGTGATAGCGTCCTTAAACGGCTTCGAATTATTTCTTTTTTGTGGGTTCGATCCCGGTTCTAGGAAATTATTTATATTGACAATAAAATAGTATCTAAGAGATAATATTATTTACGTAACACAAATTTTATGTTCTGAGTGCTGACTGCTGAGTGTAAGTTTTTGTCACTTCAAAACTTGTAAGGTAAATATAATTGTATGGCAAATAGCATGGCATAATCTTGCCCCTACCAGCAAATAATGCCAATTAATTTTTATTTTTAATAATTGTATATTATATAGCAATATTCACCATACGTATTCTAGTTAACGTACCTCACGGTGAGAAGTGACAAAGAACTCACGCTCATCACTTGTTATTTTGAGAAGAGGAAGATATGTCAGAGGAAGTTCTATGGCTTTAAGTAAGTTTTTAGCAGTAGGTATGTAAAGTGTGCCTGTCTGTCTGTCTGTATCCTCTTCACGGCCAAACCGCTATACCGATTTTTCTGTTTGGCATGAAGATACTTTGAGACCCGGGAAAGGACATAAGATACTTTCTTATCCCGGAAAAGGGTACGGTTCCCCCACAATAAACGAATTTTGGCACAACTGAGTTGCGGGCGTCATCTATGATCTAGATTCTAGTGTGTGTATGCTTGTATCTGTATTATAGCAACTTGTAACATTCACATAGCAATGACCTTCTCAAAGCTTGCAGCTGCATCGAATATAGCTGAGCTGTTACATCGCGGCGGTAGCGAGCTCGCCTAGATAAACATTTTACTAGTAGCACTAACAAGCATTCTCTTGCTTTATAAAAGTTCGCGCACACTTTGTCGGGGCGTGCCGGGGCGTGCCGGGGCGAGTCGGGGCGCAGCGCAGCGCAAAATGCGTTATACTTATAGCACACTATTGCCGCGCCGGGTCGGGTCGCATCGCATTGCCGGATTTTGAGTACGTTTGTATAGCTCCAGTGTGACCACTTTTAAATCACTCGTGACTCGATTTACCAAAAACGTTGCTATATTCCACTAAAATCTACTAGACCGTATTTTAACTTCTACCGAAAATCTACCTTTATTAATCAATGTATTCTAAGTTGTTGAAACTAAAATATTTATATGGACTGTCTTCATTATCTTTTTAAAATTTTTATATTATTTATTCTATAATATCGATTTTCTACTAAAATCTACTAAAAGAGTTTGGTCTACTAAATCGTCATTCATTTGACCTCAAATCTACCAAAAAGTAGAGATCTACTAAATGTGGTCACACTGTTGCCGGGGCGCAGCGGGTCTTGCCGGGCCGCGTGACGCGTCGCATTGACAGAAATCCGCCGCGCAGAAATCCGCGCCGATGCGCCCCGGCACTACGGCACTAGCAACATTTATTCATAGAAATACATAGAAACCACTAACCAGTAGTGTCGCGACGACACGTCACACGTCGTCTGCTGCAACTTCATGTAGCCGGCTTCCAACTTGTACCTTTACTTATATTTAAATAATAAATAAGATTATACAATGTTAATGTCTAAAATGTTGAAAAATAAACAGAGGGTAAATACCATACTTACTAAAAGACGTTGCCTTTTAAACAACGTAAAATCAAAATCGGTGAACGCTTTTGGGGGCTACGAAGATACAGCAGATACATATATTTAACAAAGTTGAATTTAAAAAGTATTATACAGGGTGCAATTAAACCTTCCGGCCAAATTTCGATATATTGATCCTTGTTAAAAATAAAAATACACGTATTTTTTCTTTTATTACCACAAATAGATGTGGTTGACATTAACAATATTTTTTATTCTAGGTTAAATAATTTAACTTATGATAAGTATTTCTTATCAAAAATTTTTACTAGACAATTAGCTCAATGGCTATATAATTTTATAGTTTTAAGACCAGCCAAAAAATTGGCTAAGCCGACCACTGCTTTTATTGAGCAGTGTTCTTTTTCTGACTATAATGTAAATGAGAGTTTGGAACATGTTCCAAAAGATTTAAATTAGATTTTAGGACAACAGAGACCCACTCTGGCAAAGTATTAAACAATAATAGTAATGCCTACCACCATAGTGAGAATTCTAGACAAAACTGTATATTTAATATAAACCTGGTGCATCAAAACTTGCAAGGAAAAATAGGAAAAGAATTAGAAATTGAGTTATTTTTAAATGAATGTAACATTGACATTTTGTGTGTATCAGAACATTGGTTAAAAAATTATGAATTGGTATTTAATTATTCTGATCACCAGCTAGCAAGTTCGTTCAGTCGAGAGAATGCTATTAGGGGTGGCTCCTTAATATTGATTAAGAAAAAACTTAAATTTAAAGAACGTAAGGATATTGTTAGACTGTCAACTGAACGAATTGCTGAGTTAGCCTGTATTGAGCTGAGCCACCTTATTATTGTAAGCGTATACAGACCTCCATCTGGCTTATATGATTCTTTTGAACAAATAATGGAGCAAGTGTTAACGAAAGTGTGTGCATCTAACAAAAAGATTATAGTATGTGGTGATTTCAATATTAATTTACTAGACTCAAACTCCACCACTGTTAGATTCACATCATTGTTCAAATCGTATAACCTTATTAATTTATTCAACGAGCCGACAAGAATTTGTGATACAACTGCGACTTGCATAGATAATATTTTCACCAACATAACTCCCTATAGGAAGGAAATAATTAATGTATTAAGCTCTGATCACTGTGGACAGTTAGCTTCATTTAATATAAATTGTGATAATAATTTTAAACAAAAAATTGAATATATACCTATAAATACAAAACGTATTGAGAAGTTTAGAAGTAAATTATTATCAAGTTTTGAGCACTTGAATGTATCAAATGATCCAGATAAAGCGTTTAACAACATATTTAATAGAGTAAAACAGCAATATAACGCTGTATTTACTTCTAAAACGGTCAGCTTGAATAATAAAAGAAATAATTTCAAAAAATGGGCAACTGCAGGTATTATTGTGAGTAGACAAAAATTGTATGATTTGTATAATGAGAAAACTATAAACCGGAGTGAAGCTTTTAAATTGTATGTCAAGAAATACTCGAAAACTTTTAAAAAGGCATGTCAAGCAGCGAAGGCACTTCACATTAAAGAGAAAATTAGAGACTCTAAAAATAAAGTGAAAACCACCTGGAAAATAATTGCGGATGAGACTGGAAAAGTCACCTGTCGTAACTCTAAATTTGAACTTTTGATTAATGATAAAAAAATCAATTCTGATCTTGAGGTTGCGACAGTCTTTGAGAAGTTTTTTGCAGACATTCCAATCTCAACTACAAAGAACTTAAATTCATCACCTACAGTTGCAGAAAAAATACTTAGAGAACATGTCAAGGAATGTGATGTCAATTTTATTTTTAAAGATATTGACTCCAGAGATATTATCAATACCTTCAAATCTCTCAATATTAAAAGTACCACTGATCTCTGGGGTATGTCCACAAAAATTATAAAATCAGTAATTGACATCATTGCCCCTTACCTAGCTTTAGTTTTTAATAATTGTATTAAAAGTGGCGTGTTCCCAGACTTAATGAAGCACAGCAAGGTGATGCCTCTATTTAAAGCTGGGAAGAAATCAGACCCAGCCAACTATAGACCAATATCTATATTGCCGACTCTAAGTAAAATCTTTGAAAAAATAATTTTAAATCAATTACTTGCTCACTATAACTCAAATAATTTATTACATAATAATCAATTTGGATTTACTAAAGGTCGGTCTACAACAGATGCAGGCATTAGTCTTCTGTGTAGTATTTTTGAAGCTTGGGAGGGGTCGCAGGATGCACTTGGTATCTTCTGCGATCTCTCTAAAGCATTTGACTGTGTGGAGTATGATACTCTAATAAGAAAACTACACCATTATGGTATAAGGGGCACGGCACTTAAACTTCTAAAATCTTACCTTACAAATAGAACGCAGAGGGTGGAAGTCAACTCCATAAGGTCTAATGGAACCAAAATAAAACTAGGTGTGCCACAAGGGTCCATTTTAGGCCCTTTTCTTTTTCTCATCTATATAAATGATTTACCTTATCTTGTTAAAGATAAGCATGAGATAGTACTTTTTGCTGATGACACTTCACTAATTTTTAATGTGAAGAGGCGACAATTTAATTATGACGAGGTAAATAGTGCTCTCTCAAAAATAGTACATTGGTTTAATGCTAATAATTTACTTTTGAACTCTAATAAAACAAAATGTTTAAAATTTATCTTGCCAAATGTTAGGCAAGCACAAACCAATGTACTATTAAATGATGAGAAAATGAATTTAGTAGACACCACCACATTCCTAGGCATAACACTGGATTGTAAGTTACAATGGGGTCCACATATTGCAAAACTGGCAGATAAGCTTAGTTCTGCAGCATATGCTGTTAAAAAAATTCGTGAAATCACTGATGTAGAGACCGCGCGATTAGTTTACTTTAGCTACTTTCATAGCATAATGTCTTACGGCATCCTCTTGTGGGGAAATGCGGCGGACATTAATACAATATTTGTGCTGCAGAAGCGAGCTATTCGTTCTATTTATAAGATGTCGTCTTTTGAATCTCTAAGAGAAAAATTTAAAGAAATAAGAATTCTGACCGTCGCATCTCAATACATTTTGGAAAATCTCTTATATGTTAGAAAGAACATAAATATTTTCAAAAAGAAAAGCGATAATCATAATGTAAATACTAGAAATAAGAACAAGTTAGCAATACCAATGTTCAGACTAGCCAAAGTAAGTAATTCTTTTAAGGGCCAATGTATACGCCTATACAATAAAATCCCAGAAAATGTTCAAAATCTACCTTTAAACAAATTTAAAAATGCAGTTAAAGAACGTTTGTGTGCTAAAGCGTATTATAAAGTCAATGATTTCATCGAGGACAGCACACCTTGGGAATAGGGTGGCTCCATGCAGGTTACTTTTCGTTTATTTTGTTACATAGCTGTAAGCCATAACATTGTTATATTATTTTATTTTAAAATTGTAATTTTCCATTTTTTTAGTAAAAGATGGCCCCGTGCGAGTTTCTTACGCCGGTTCTTCTCGGCGGGGTAGTTTCCGAACCGGTGGTAGGCAACGTAGTTTCTTCGTTCTTTCTACGACTTTCAAAAAGTGTATCATGATACCCATTTTGAATAAAAAGATATTTTATTTATTTATTTTATTTATTTTATAATCACTCAGTACTAAAATGTTGAGAAATAGCTTCCGAAAGTTTTCCTAAAAAACACCACAATTAATGAACACTAAGCGTCGCCGGCGCGTGTCGCGGCCGGGCCTCCCGCGCCACACCCCGCGTCACCCCCGCTCTACCCACCACCGCGAAGTGACCGTTCTGCAACGATTTTAAGTGCGATAAAATATGTTATTGTAAAAGAAATAACACCCTATTTTTTGGTTAAATGGACTCTCCTAATGATACCTAAGCCCTAAAAAAAATTTGGCCGGTAGGTTTATTTATTGCATATTATAGCGAGTTAGGACTCCCGCACTCGGGCCACGTGGCCCGTGGGCGGCGACACTTATAATACCTATCTATATAAGTAGCGTCTACCAAATGGGCGAGGTATTAAGGGAAAGGTGGGGTCATACAAAAACCAAATCTCATGTGGCTCCGTAATAACATGATTTAGTTCCTTTCATTGAAAGGCTAATCGGCAGAGTATCATAATTTAAGCTTATTACAAGTTAGTTTAGAAGGTCCTTACAGTTTCTCACTGAGCGATCTGAAGAAATGCTTTATACAGTGGAGTAATTACATCTGTGTTGACCGGTTCTTCACGAGAAAATATGTGATGAATATCATCATTTAATATTCCAAAATATGCTCTCCCAATGCGGGAGGAACTGGAAGGAATAAATAGTCTATTTTAGCCTACTACCTGACGCCTACATACCATATCCCACCAAAAACATACCTGAATGGGGTCGAGTTCCTATCGGCTAACTTTTGGCCTAAAAAAGAGTTTAAATCCAATCCAATGCCAAGTTCAGATGCACTTCATCGATCATAATCATCTTCATCAACAGCCTGATCCATAATACTTCTAAATTTGAACTTGGCAGGCATTTTTCAAACAGGTATGTTTTTGGTGAGATTTCAATACTTTTTTTCAAGAAATCATCACAAAAAGAAAAAATAGGTTTTTTCTTTTTGTGCCACGCCCGATACAAATGGATAGATAGCACAAGTGGTAAGTATTTGTTAAACTATCAATAGAAGCCAAATTTTTAAGTTAACAGTATTTATGTAATAAGCTTTACAGTGTGCATTATACATGACAATATTTTATACCCCCCTTTCCTCCTCCCACCCTCCTCATCGTATTCTCATTGTATCACTGGTACATAAGAATTTTATCTAAAGTTCGTAGATGAGCCGACTTCACGCTTGACCTATTTCTTAAATTTCTTAATTTTTTGTTAATCTACATACAACACACGACCTGTGTGCCAAATTTCATAACGCTAGGACAATTGGAAGTGGCCTCTAAAGTTCGTAGATGAGCCGACTCACGCTTGACCGATTTCTTAAATTTCTTAAATTTTTGTTAATCTACATATAACACACGACCTGTGTGCCAAATTTCATAACGCTAGGACAATTGGAAGTGGCCTAGAGGTTTTGATTACCTGTCAGTGAGTGAGTGAGTGACTGAGTGAGTGCCAAAATTAGCTATTTTTACATATCCTAGGATATGTCTCTATATATCTATGAAATTCGGTATACTGCTTAAGTACTAGTATACAACATGACTGGTGAGACGTGTTCAATACTCGACGACGTGATATTTGGCTATTATATTAGATGAAAAAAAAAATATATCAATTGATCACTGAGTAAATGTAGCTTAACGTTAAAGTATTATAACTCATCGACGGAGAGCATGCGACCAAATCGGTCATGTGGCTTCAGCTGTATTAAAACTCCGTTAGCTACTTCCCTGAACAACCTTTTCTGATAATCTGCGTGCTGGCAGGCCGTGGGCGGTGGGTGTGGGTGTAGTGGGGTGGGGAAAAAATGGAAAAAAATGTAGGCTCAGCGACTTTAATTTTTTTTTCCAAACAGTTGCTCTGTACTTCCTGTGCACCAAAAAAAATATTTAAATCGATCGGGTGGTGGGAAGGGGTTGCCAGCGTTACGTAAAAGTAGGAAAATTATTATTATTTTTATGTGGTTTCAGCTGTGTTGGCTTTTTTCTGACGCGAGATTAGTTAGACTTAGTACGTAATCCCAAAAAAAAAATAGCCAGACAAAAATATCGGTGGGAATGTACCCCGTACCGAAAACAATTCTTGAAAACGTTGAATTTGTACGAAAATTTGCCGATTTCAACTATTGTTTTCGGTACCTTCCCACAGCCCACTTTTTTGGGATCACATACTAACTGATCTCGCGTCAGAAAAAAAGCGAATACAGCTGAACCCACATGAAAATAATAATAATTTTCCTACCTTTGATTAACGCTGGCCACCCCATCCCACTACCCGATCGATTTAAAAAATTTTTTTTGGTGCACAGGAAGTACAGAGCAATTACTGTTTGGAAAAAAAATAAAGTCGCTGAACCTACATTTTTTTCCATATTTTTCCCCACCCCACTACACCCACACCCACCGCCCACCGCTTGCCAGCACGCATATTATCAGAAAAGGTTGTTCAGGGAAGTTAGCTAACGGAGTTTTAGTTCAGCTGACCGATTTGGTCGTCAGCTCTTAGTCGATTACACCCTGTATACATAATATCATGTGAAGTATACAGACCCCAAGCCGCTTCTGTGTATACAATATTATGTACTAGAATCTAGATGATGCTCGCAACTCCGTTGCACCAAAATTCGTTTATCGCGCGGGAACCGTACATTTTTCCGAGATAATAAGTAATATCCTATGTCCTTTCCTGAGACTGAAGTATCTCCATACCAAGTTTCAGCAAAATCGATCCCTTCCCTTTGAGTCCCGGGAATGGACAATAGGATTCTTTTTATCGTAAAAAATGTACGGTTCCCGCGTGATAAATGAATTCAAGAGGGAACGCGGGTACAGTAGAATTTAAACGAAGAAACTATTGCCATCACGCTTCACCCTGCGCCGGCACGTGTATTGTGATAGAGACAGATACAGTAAATCGAGGTTACGTATTCCTTCAAAATAGAGCCTATCTAATTTTTTTTTAAATATCTTCATGAAGAGTGAGTCTATGCCTCTACGTTTTTATTTTATCTTAAAGATCTTTCAAAATTGCTTTATGGTCGGTGGATTGGCGGGGTACGGGGCATTCATTTTTTGCGATTTTTGAAGGGTCATATTTTTTTATCTATACTAAATATATTACAAAGCGGAATAGTTTGTTACTTTGTTTGTTTGTTTGAACGCGCTAATCTCAGGAACTACTGGTCCGATTTGAAAAATTCTTTCAGTGTTAGATAGTCCATTTATCGAGGGAGGCTATAGGCTATATTTTATCTCGCTAAGACTAATAGGAGCGAAGAAATATAGGAAAATGTGGAAAAAACGTGGAAATTATTTGAAAGGGCTTATTTGAACGCGCTCATCTCAGGAACTACCGGTCTGATTTGAAAAATTCTTTCAGTGTTAGATAGCCCACTTATCGAGGAAGGCTGTAGGCTATACTTATCACGCTAAGACTAATAGGAGCGAAGAAATAGAAGAAAATTTGGAAAAAACGGGGGAAATTATTTGAAAGGGCTTATCTCACGAACTACTAGAGCAATTTTTCTGTTATTTGAGTCAGATAAGAAGTAGACAACGTGAAGGATCATAGGCTATTTTTTTGTAGACTGATTTGTCTGTGAAATATATAATTTACGCGGGCGAAGCCGCGCGGAACGTCTAGTATATTAGTAAATTTAGAAAAAATCGAACGTAGAGGCATAAGCTATGCCAATACACTGCAGATCCCAATATTGCATAAAAAATTATTTGTCTAGACGCATTGTCCTGGGAGTAAATTGGGGAATACGTTTGTATGGAAAAACAGTGTTAGCGTATCCTCTTAAGCGCAACGGAGTTGCGAGCGTCATCAGCTAGTAATATACCATACGTAACGTGTTCCAATTTTATTTCTCGTGACCCCCCTTCAATGTCATGCTGCTTGGTCTACGGAACCCTAAAACGCGCGTCTCAAATGCGAATTCCAGTAAAGTTTCCAATTTCCCTGAACGTCGTGATATTGAGCCGGTGCAGAGTTGTGAAACCTTTTGGCCGGCGGCCGGGAATGCTTGCGACGACCGTTTCACAGCAACCCGACACGACAGCGGCGCCCAACCGTTGGCACATAAACACCTAAATTAAGTCTAGATAATTTGGACGCTTTTAAGCTTTTGTGTATCAACCCACAAAAATATGAATGCTGTCATTTTCTTTAGAACGTTTAGAACGAGACTTCATTCTTGACTCAAAGGCCGGCCGGCTTTCGACGAAACGAAGGTGCTAGCACATCTAAAGAAATATAAATCCCACCAAAAACATTTCATGTAAAATGTTACCTCGACGACCACAAAAGGTTTGCCCTGTGAAAAAGACATCAGATATAATGTGGAGCCAAGCTTCTAAATATACACAGCCTAACTCTATCGACCCTAACTCCAACAAATTCTACATATCAGAAAGTATGTATGGCTTAGCTGTTTCGCTACCGTCGTGGAGGTGAGACAAATGTTTAGTTTCTGATCTAAAGTAAGTAACGAAACAGCCACGAAACAAACACTACCGTGTCCCCAGATTAGGGCATCGAAACCCGGACCCAATTTTCAAAACCCGGGTTTCGGGTTTTTTGTTTGATGAAAACCCGAAAAAACCCGAAAAACCCGGGTTTTTCGGGTTTTTTCGGGTTTTTTAACAATTCAAAAATTAACAATGCGAAAATACTTTACACATGATTTTCTGCGATTGTCTATCCAGTAAAATACTATTTAAATACCATTGTCTGGGGTCGCAGCAGTGCCCAACAAATTCTCGAGTAAGCTGGCACGGCCGTATCATACTTTTGTCGATGCGACTATTTTACCTCTCCTATATTTTGGATCTTATCAAAGCTAGGGATTAAGATTTTCGGGCCAAGATTAAGTATTACAACAAGCTTCACCTCCAAATTACATATATTATTTAATGTATTTGTATTTTATGAAATATATAAAAATGTATCCAGAATTTTTGAGGACATTAAATGGAAGAATAACCTTAAATATAAAACATATGCCAACAAATATTTATTTAATCTTTTACATTTTTATTGCTGATTGTCAAATTATTAATAATCATTAAGTCCTAATTGATGTTGGCATACTTTATACCTGTAATTAAATTTTTGTGCCTAGTTTTTACCTGAAATTGCCTTTTGTCTGCCTTGCTACGGTATGAAGCCGAATGTTCTTTGCAATTTAAGGTAACTTTTCGTTGTCATCTAACTTACTGGAAAATCTTACATTACTGAAAAATCTTACATTACACTACACCTCAAAGCTTTTTGTAGTTATTAGTTCTAGTCACAATAGATAGAATTCATGTCAGATAACCATGTAATTGATCAGAACAGACCACGTGGCAAATGCGGAAGGTTGCTTTTAATGAGTTTGGAAGATTAACAATAGTGACATGGTGTTACACACAAGAAATTGTCTCTGGCGCTGGTGCTGATAAAAACTCGGCTTATATTTCATCTGGGTTCACTAAAATCACGTGTTTTAATAATTCCGCAGTGAGTATGACATCCACGGACGGCTAAGGAAAGCCATCATTCGTCCTATTATGTGCTACCAACATCAGTCTCTCAAGCAATGAAAAGCAATCTGCCGCATTTGCTGACTGCAATACTGGAATACAAAATGGTTTCACATCATACTTGATGGAAACTCCTCTGCATGGTTTTGTCAGTTTCTAGGGGCTCTCTTGGAACATTTTTACTGATCGCATTGTCTTAATATTGTCGTTATCTATACTAATATTATAAAGCGGAAGAGTTTGTTAGTTTGTTTGTTTGCTAATCTCAGGAACTACTAGTCCGATTTGAAAAATTCTTTCAGTGTTAGATAGTCCATTTATCGAGGAAGGCTATAGGCTATATTTAATCACGCTAAGACTAAAAGGAGCGAAGAAATAGAGGAAAATGTGGAAAAAACGAGGGGAAATTATTTGAAAGGGCTTATTTGTACGCGCTAATCTCAGGAACTACATGTCCGATTTGAAAAATTATTTCAGTGTTAGATAGCCCATTAATCGAGGAAGGCTACAGGCTATATTTTATCACGCTAAACTAATAGGAGCGAAGAAATAGAAGAAAATGTGGAAAAAACGGGGGAAATTATTTGAAAGGGCTTATCTCACGAACTACTAGAGCAATTTTTCTGTTATTTGGGTCAGATAAGAAATAGACCACGTGAAGGATCATAGGCTATTTTTTGTAGACTGATTTGTCTGTGAAATATCTAATTTACGCGGGTGAAGCCGCGCGGAACATCTAGTTTTTTATATTGTGAATAACAAATAATGACAAAAAGCATTACGACAAATAAAAATCTCTTTTAAGGTTTTAAGTAAGTTAGACGACTGAAAATAATGACGTTAAATTGCAAAAAAGACTGGGCGTCATACCGCAGCAGGGCACAAAAAATATTTTTTAGTAAAAATACTGTATGGCAAACATCTATCAGTATAAATTATTACTATTTATTTGACAATCAGCAATAAAAATATCTCATTCAAATGAAAATTTCAGTTTATAAAACGAAATAAAGATTTGTTGACTTATCATTGATTTTTTATGACATAGATATATGATTGTTTTAGAAACGATAAAATTCGGAAAAGTGTTTTAATAATATGTTTTATTAAATACCAAAAAATAAGCTATCATTATTCCATACACACTGCCTTCAAAAATTCCTGACAGGTATTTAGATATTCCAAAAATACAAATATCCCTAAGACTTTGTTGATGGGTGTATATTATCAGCAATGGTCCATACAAGTTCCAACGTTTTGTCACTAACTAGTGACTTGCCCATCATCAAAAGTCTACAGTACTTTCAGCAGACCTAGAACCCTTTGAAGCTTGGACAGCTTTTTTCACTTTATTTTGTAAGCTTTTGATCACTAAAGAAAACTGTGGTCAATCACTGAATGTTGATTGAAAACTATAAAATAAGTTTAACAAGACTTGCTTCTATGAAATTTGAAAACTTTTTGCGATGGATAGATTGTTTGAAGAGACTTGGCTTTTTTTTTACATTGAATAGTTTTGGTAGGATTTTCAAAATATTATTATTAATAAATATTTTTGTGACAATTAGTATTTAATGCTCTTGAAACGAAACTTTTAGGTACTTTAAAATATATTTTGTTTAATTATGACCAATAGAAATAATTAAACCAATACTTATATTATAAAAATAAAGAATTTGTATGTTAGTTTGTTATAAATACCTTAAATCAGGTCTTGCCTTTAATAATTATCAAAAAAACGAAAAACCCGAAAAGCTCGAAAAACCCGGGTTCCATTTTTGAAACCCGGGTTTTTTCGTGATCCCCAAAACCCTGGTTTTCCCGGGTTTTCGGGTTTCGGGAAAACCCGGTCTCGATGCCCTACCCCAGATGTTTAAAGTATTTTTAAACGAAATAATACGTCATATTAATATTTATTTAGTAACGACTACCTAACGACACATAGGATGAGTATTGAGTATTTTGAATAGAAAATAATTAAGAAATCTTTTTTTCTCTTTATGCAACGAGCGACGTTCATTTGGTTGTACATTATTAATTGGTAAGCAAGTCTTTAAGAAGGCAGTGAATCATACGGACATGCTTACTTTCATTAGATGTATAGAGTTCACTCTGAAAGTAGCAGAGCTGAAGGAGTTACTTTTAACTTCTATGTTTCCGCAAGAAATGCCCAACGTGATGAATTTACGCATACAAGAATTGAGAAACTCCCTCCTTTTTGGAAGACGGTTAAAAAGTAACTCTTTCGAACTCTGTCTACAAGGGACCTAAAGTATTATCACTTTATTTAACACCCTGTACTGTGTATACTAAAAATATCTTGAAAAATATCATACATTTTTTTTCTGTACTTTCAAAGAAAATTGCTAGAATTCATCCATAGTATATTTAGCTATTTGCAGCGCCTTAAGAGTTAAGGCATTCATAAGGCAAATGTCTGTATGCTTAGTAACTTTGTTTCATATTTTAGTCACCCCTATTTTCAGGGTGGTATAACGGCGTGGGGTATTTAATGACCATTTATTGCTGGCGCTGCGTAGTACAGACTTAATGTAAAACGTGCTTTATCAGCTCGCGCTAATTTTGGAAGCTAAATCGACAAATAAATCCATCCATACTAATCCATACTTAATAGTTAATATTGTAAATGTGAAAGTCTGTCTGTCTGTTACCTCTTCACGCCCAAACCGCTGAACCGATTTTACTAAAATTTCGTATAGAGATACTTTGAGTCCCGGGAAAGGACATAGGATACTTTTTATCCCGGAAAAATTACATGATTATACAAAAAAAACTGTGAATTTCTCAATTATTTAAGTTATTCTCTGATAGTAAATTGAAATTTCATAATCATCAGCCTATTACCATTTACCATCCACTACTTAAGTAGTTAACGTCGAAGCTCAGAATGAGCGTCAACCATCCCGATCTTGGGCAGCCCTCATCCGCTGCCACCTTCAAATCGTCGGTCCATAGAGCTGCAGGGCGTCCGAGAACGTTTCTCTAGTCCAGCCCCGGATTTATAAATAGGCCGTTATAGCCCACGGCCTACGGGTGGCAGGATCATCGGGGGCGGCAGCGTCCATAGAGGCCCTACAGATTACGTACACGTGGCGGCGGAAATAAAGTGGCCTACTCTCATAAAGTCTCTACTCTGACACTGTTTTTTGTAAATTTAAATTACGGATGGATTGTTGTTGTTAATGTAACTTGAAAAACTAAAATACTAGTCAAACAAACGGGCGAATATACGCGAGTTGGGCGGGAGTGTCACTTTCAACATGTTTCACAATGCTGGCTAACGCATTAGTAGGTAGGTACTGCGCGCGCCGGCCGATATGACATACGTAAACAATATTGGGGGCAACATCTAGCGAGCATAAAAATACTTTTTTTATTCTCTGAAATATATTAATATTGGAAAATGTCCAATTATTGACATGCCAAATTAAAGGATAGGACTATTACCTATTAGGTTGCTCTAGCATTCCTAAGTCTAAAGTTATCTATACTAATCTATACTAATATTATAAAGCGGAAGAGTTTGTTAGTTAGTTTGTTTGAACGCGCTAATCTCAAGAACTACTGGTCCGATTTGAAAAATTCTTTCAGTGTTAGATAGCCCATTTATCGAGGAAGGCTATAGGCTATATTTTATTACGCTAAGACTAATAGGAGCGAAGAAATAGAAGAAAATGTGGAAAAAACAAGGGAAATTATTTGAAAGGGCTTATCGCACGAACTACTAGAGCAATTTTTCTGTTATTTGGGTCAGATAAGAAGTAGACCACGTGAAGGATCATAGGTTATTTTTTGTAGACTGATTTGTCTGTGAAATATCTAATTTACGCGGGTGAAGCTGCGCGGAACGTCTAGTTAAAATATAATAAAACAATAGAATCACCATTGCAATACCCCTGGAGTGCATCAGGGCTGCGTCAGCGATCCTGGCGCAGAGTGGGGACCACCACATACCACCACATACCACACACCACTCCCACGCCCGCAACCGTACAGGTCAGACTCATTATTATTTTAATTTTAATAGTAGATCATTCTAGACTATTCATAATAGTATCTAGTGTATTGTAGTCAGAAAATAGGATTTAAATATCGTATCTAGTATGTACTCAATATAGATTCTAGACTATTAATACTGTTTGTCTAATATTGTAGAGCAATAAAATATAATAATATTCTATCTAGTTCATGCTAATAAGTGTTTTTTTTATTTAACATTTAATTATTAAACAGTGTTTAAAATTATTAAACCGTAATTTTCTTCTGTGATATAAAATCTTAGATATTATTTAGATAACTAATATAATAATACTTTAACTTTTTATTTTTCGCAATCGAAAATTTCAATGAACCGTTTTGTGTTTTGTAACAAAATTGTACGTAAAAACTAAACTTTTTACAATGAAGAGAATAAAATAATACGCACCACAAAGAAGACCGAAGAGGCAAGAAGTACACAGAAGAGAGAAGAAGTTCAGGGTTGAAATGGCCATTACCTCACAGTCACGTGGTCTAGTTGGTACAACGTGTGATGTGACGTAGTGGAAGTCTCGACCTGGACCTCCTACTTCTAGAAGATAAAAAAAGAAGAATATCATAGAGGGAAAATGTTAAAAGATGAGGAAAGAATAATTAGACGATTATAGTTTTAGTTATCTGGTTACATAGAAGGCAGCACATTTACTTAATGATTAATTTTGATTTAATTTAATAAGGCGTCTGAAAGAAATAAATACTAATCAGAGTTAAGCAATCTAAAGTCTTTTTAAGTGCGGCCGTTTATATTTAAAAGTATTCATTTATTCATTACTAGGTAAAAACTAAGCGTGTTTTTCAAAATTATTTGCAGATTGTCTCTATATTTTTAACTGTTCAAAATATTAAATACTATTTCTTAAGTTACTATAGAGTAGTAAAATTATGTTTATTCTGTTCATGTTATGTTTAGGAATAGGATGTTTTAGTACTTTTTCAGAAGGATTTGAAGTTTCCGGTAACGAAGAATATAAAGTCGACCACATGGACAGAATTCATCAGCTAAAGCTCTTACACCAGACTCAAAACATCTGATGGTAAGTGACATTGCTATTTTTATGGTGTAAAATAAAAGTAATTTAAAATACATATTGTCTTTTGAGTTTTTGAAAAGGTTTTGACAAAAAAATCATACTAATATTAAAAGGTAAACGACTCCAATCTTCATAACAGTGTATTTTCGTAGTTTTGCAAAAAGTCTTAGATTTTTTTTAAATTCTTATGTTCTGAATACCTCTAGAGAAGACCATGGCGAAAAATGTTTGAGCTTCCTTATATTAAGTAGTGGTTTAGCAAATTATTTAGTTATAGCAAATTATTAAAAATTAAAATGCTCTATTTAGTATGTTGGGTTGGGTACAAACTTAAAAGCTCTTAATAATTAATTATTATTGTTAACTATATTTAAATATATCATTTTTAAAATTTTGTAGCATCATAGAGATAGACGTCAACTTCAGTAACATACACTCTTGTTACTGAAGTTTTTTATTTTATTTTATTTATTTAAGGAAAACTTACTGCTAGATTGTATGAACATATTGATATATATAACACAATAAGGCCAATTAAAAGTTTTCAAAGATAGAAATATGAAATACCTATGTAGCTAAATTACAATACACAAACAGCAAACAAAAATAATAGTATTTAAAGTTTACGAGTATGATGCTACAAATTCGTCAGTAGTACTTACAGTTAACAATAAAAGTTTAACTTATAATTAAGAATTAATTAAAGCGTAACTTTAGTAGCTAAAGTTTTATAATTTTTAAAGAGTTCCTATTTTTAATTTTTGTACTGCTACTTTTACAGTAAACTCCTATAAAGTACATACTACATACACATCCCAAAGTAATAATATTTATTTAATAAAAAATTAATATCACTTTGTTTTGTTAAACCATTCTTAATGATATTAAATGATATTATTTAATCATAAAGTTTTCAACAAGGTATAATGTTTGCGCAACATCGTCATGTCATCGCTGCAGTTGACTGTGTGGTGTGTCGAATATCGCTGACACAGTCGACTGCAGCGATGAACACACACGCGCCGGATGTACACTCCAATATTATTAGTATTAGTTTTAATTAAATATTATTATATTTGTCGCCCGTTTCTATACACTATACTCTATAGAAACAGATGACACTTTACGGAGATCCATGACGCCCGCAAGGATACTTTTCAGCTTTCCGGGATAAAAAGTATCCTATGTCCTTTTCCGTGACTCGAAGTATCTTTATGTCAAATTTCAGTAAAATCGGTTGAGTGGTTTGAGCGCGAAGAGGCAACAGACAGACATACACACTTTCGCATATTTTATAACTAGATGACGCCCGCAACGCCGTTGCGCCAAAATTCGCTTATCGCGCGGGTACCGTACATTTTTTCGGGATAAAAAGTATCCTTTGTCCTTTCCCGGGGCTCAAAGTATCTCCATACCAAATTTCAGTGAAATCGGTTCAGCGGTTTGAGCGTGAAGAGGTAACAGAGAGACAGACACAGTTTCGCATTTATAATATTAATAAGTATGGATATTCGCATGTGTATGATGCCTGATGCCTAAATAGCTGAACCGATTTAGATGAAATTTGGTATGAAGATACTTTGAGAGACGGGAAAGAACAGCAGGATAGTTTTTGTCAATTTTCGGATTTGTCTCACCAAGCGGAATTTCTTTGTGTAAGATGGCGTACAGAAACTACAGGGTGTAACAAAACTAAGGGATAACACTATTGGCCTTAGGGTGTGTGTAATTTTACAGTGAACTCTATAATAAATTTGATGCTGTTAAACGTTCGTGTACCATCCCACATCGGACTAGTTTTGAGTAATCGGCGTTTTAAGTTTTTTTGGAATAATCTTTATTTTCTGGTTATTTTAAGCAAAAAAATGTTATTGTGCAGTATCTTTTTTTTTGTTGAAATGCGTAGATTATGATTATGAAAAAACATTTTAATTTTACATTCAGTTTTAAGAGAAAACGTATAAAAATGGTTAATGCAATATTGCTATAGGGCTTATTACATAGCATTAATGTCCTTTGTGCTATTTCACATAAATGCAAAATTCTGATTTGTTCTTTCAATACAAATTTAAGTGCTTATTTTAACAAAATGTTATAAAATTACCTCGTCACGCCCAAACAAATAAAGTTTATTGCGTGAAAACAAAAAAATTATCCTATGTCCTTCTCCAAAACCTAACGTAATATCTACATGTACCTACTCAATATCGATATCATAAGCCAAATTCATTTTTGTTGACTGCGCGGGAACCGTACATTTTCCGGGACAAAAAGTATCTAATGTCGTTTAAATTGATTCAAAGTATCTGCATACAATTTTTTATCAAAATCGGTTCAGCGGTTTAAGCGCAAATCATTTTAGAAACATAGTACATAAATGCTATATACAAAACCTCACTTAGAGGAATAAGCATTAACCATTTTTGTACTCTAGAATATGCTACAGTGGGTTTTCAAAAAAATAAATTTCACTGTCGTAAACCTTATGTTCTAAAGAATAAAATTTCATTATTAACTCAAAACTCGATTTTATGTGGAATAGATCACCAAGCTAAACAGCAGCCATATAAGGAACACGTACGTGTTCCTTATAATATAGAGTTCACTGTAAAATTGGCAGCGCTGAAAGAGCAAGTTCTTATTTTGTGATTGGTTTCAGCAAATTCACGATGCTGGGGCGCCTGCCTATACAAATTGCAAAAAAAAAACATTTTCAGCGCTGCCACTTTCACAGTGTAACTCTATGTACCTGTAGATCACATAATATAGAAATATACAACGTATAGGAGGAATTCGATAAATCAATATTCAGCTAGCCTGAGGCGAGGAAGTGTTGCGTCATTATTACATGTGCACACAGAGGGGGCTGCCGCTCCGATTCTACTAAGGCTTAAATCACACGGCACAATCCTGCACGTTTCCTGCACGTTTCCTGCACGTTTTTTTTGCAGTATACGTCATAACGAATAAATAGTGGCATAAATACTACACGATTTGTTGCAGTACAATCGACGTGTGAATGGTTCTATATACATCCATTACATACAAAAAAACGTGCAGGAAACGTGCAGGATTGTGCCGTGCGCGTGTGAACCAAGCCTAAAGCTAAGCTAATTACAGCTTCGATTCAGTCTGAATCGTATCGAATAGCGAATAGCGATCGCATTCTTATACGTCAACGTCATTTTAATTAAACAATCATTAAAATATAGAGTAGTAGTCTAATCATATTCGGAGAGCTTTGAAAGCATCATAGCGCAACTGGATTTAGTTAAGTAATTAATTAGTAGAGTAGAGTAAAAGAGTCAATTAATTTTCCACGAAATGCACACCTAAGTTTGTACGTACTTTCGTACTTTAAGTTGGTGGTAAACTCGAATCGGTCATACATATTACAATTTTCGTTGCTCTAACTACATATTTATAACAGTAACTGGAGCCACATTTCAGCGGTCAAATGTAAGAGTTATTAATTATTATTCTATCGTATGATATTTCGATGTACTCCACTCTTTATATATGTATACAGTATAGTTGTAAATTGTAATACAGTAGTGTAACATCGGGGTCAACACTCAACAGTCGCGAAGCCTTTTGACACAAATGCGGATTGCCGATGCGGCTTATGAAGTGTGTTACTGCCATTAATGTCAGATGACCTAGGTCGCGACAACCCGGTCTAAATCTAGACGCCCTGGTCTGGTGGCTTTTCATTTGGGTGGGTTCGATTCCCGCCTTGTTGAAATATTATTTCCAAGTTTGGTTAGAATAGGGCTATGTAGGCTGTTCTGATTGTCTGACAAGATGATCCATGCGTCGGATGACCAAAGGCGACCCTGCACGGATGATACTAGACAGGAAACGTACATATTACCGTGAAAAGAGTAGCTAAATTAGCTTTTCGCAGGGGCTTCCTCACTCAATAATATTTGATAGTTTTTTGATAGTCATTTAGCGCGAAAGGCGCTGCAGATGAAAATTTTATTTATCTTTATAATGTAGGGTATAACAAAACTTAGTACTATAGGGTATATATACCCCCTGTAAAGAGTTCACTGTAAAAGTAGCAGGGTTGAAAGAGTAACTTTTTTAACTTTTGTACCATGACGCGGGGGCGCTTGCCTATACAAATCACAAAAAAAATTTGCTCTTTCAGCGCTGCTACTTTCACACTGAAGTCTTTATAACCACCCTCAAGTATTATCACTTAGTTTTGTTACACTTTATAGAAGTGAATAGATGATCGACGTTAAGACTGTAGAGAATCTTCCGTACAGGGCAAAATGACTTCGGGCTGTTGAACGGTGAACCTAAGACGATATATTTGTATATTTTCTTTCGTTTTAAGATTCAACATAAATCTAATATAATTTCAGCAAAGCATTAATATCACCTTATTGGTATTGCGATCTTAATGCGCTTGATCAATAATCTGGTTAGTGTTAAGTCTGTTGTAAGGTTAATATACTTAATAGTTAAGATTACTGTAATCTCGTATGTGGCCAGGGGCACTCAGTAGTCGGTTGAAACTTGAAAGGCTATTTCAGTTATTCTTACTATATCATTTGTAATTTCTTGTAGGTAATACGATTAGTTATAAGTGGGTGTTATTGCGCTTGAGATGATTTTGAATGATTATACTTTCTTCTATACATACAGGGTGCAATTAAACCTTCCTGCCAAATTTTTTCCAGGGCTTAGGTATCATTAGGAGAGTCCATTTAACCAAAAAAATTGGGTGTTTTTTTTTTCAATGACATATTTTATCCCATTTAAAATCGTTGCAGAACGGTCACTCGCGGCGCGGGGGAATGAGAGGGGGTGACGCCGGGATGAGGCGCGCGCGCGGGAGCACGTCACGCGCGGCCGACGCATCGTGTCCATTAACCCTTTGATCGTGACATCTGTCAAAAATAGGAATCCAACACAAGCAAAAAAAATGGCGCCCGGCCTTACCCCCTTTTTACAAATAATATAATATTTTTACATCCAAACCATATTTTATGTTTGTGTGAAAAACATTAAATGAAAACAAAGTGGTAATATATCTACCTTTATTTGAATAAGGGTTAAAAGTGTTGTGACATTAGCTTTTGCTTTGGTGCAAATTTACACGGAACGACTCATCTACTGTATGTCTGTCAAGTATAGTCTGTCAAGAAAGTGAAGAAATTAAAAAGTGGCAACATCGTAGTGTCATCCCTTGATCCCTTTTAATTGTAGTGTTTTTTAGGATAACTTTCGGAAGCTATTTCTCAATAATTTAGTACTGAGTGACTATAAAAGAAAAAATATGTGTATTTTTATTTTTAACAAGGATCAATATATCAAAATTTTGGCAGGAAGGTTTAATTGCACCCTGTATAATAAAACTGTAGAAATGAAAATTCTGTACATTAAGACCGGGCTGCCAAAAATATCAAATTACGCTAGCCCCGCCTACACACCCCGCTATCCTCCAATCGTGATAATATAATGATTCCATGAATCGTGCCCGCATGAATTGTACTTTGCGCTACAGCTAATATTGAACAATATCGCGTAACAACTAACAACGGTTCCCGTATTATAGCACGAAAGTAAAGGTCGTAAGTCCCAAAAATGTTTTTGATGATTACTTACTTAAAAATGAAATACAATACTAATATTTCCTATAGCCATTATTTTATAAAGTGTGTGATTGTAGTAGTGCAAGTTATTTAATTATAGTGACCCAATAAGTGTAACAGATATTTGATGAAAAGCCCAGAAATATTCATAATTTCGAAAAAACTATCGAGTCAAAATAAATTTGCCCCCGGACACTACTTGCACCCCCCCAACTTAGTCTTCGTCTCGGCATTGCTTTTTTGCAAGACCAAGACTGAGGCTGCAAGACCGATTTTGCTCATCACTATTTTTGAGTGTAATTTAATTATTATGAGGGAGGCTTCGCCCCCCGAGCCCCCCTACTTAGTGGCTGCGCCCCCTTCCTCCCGCACCTGGAAATGTTGGTGGTAACAAAACGGTGTCGCGGCGTTAGTGTTCCGTTGTAATTCTCCTTTTTTAGGAACAAACTAAAGTATTAATTAAAAGTGAATTTAATTTTCGAGTGTCGTCTGATTATTATGGGGGGGTTTTGCCCCTGGACACTACTCGGGGGGGCTGCGCTCCCCCAACCACGCGAGCGAAGCCGCGGGCAAAAGCTATTACTTACTATAAATACTAGTTTTTTTAGGGTGTCGTACCCAAAGGGTAAAAACTTTGCTCGTTATCCACAGGTAAGCACGCAGGTGAAATATTCACAAAATTTGTACTTTCAAATTTAAGAATAAAAATATGAAAAAAAATACCTACACTAAATATTTAAGGTGTGGTCCCATACAGAAAACACCATTTTTTGCCTACTTTTGCTCTATAACGGTATTACGGTACGGAACCCTTCGTGCGCGAGTCCGACTGGATATAAGTATAATAATACTTATAACTTATAAGTAATTATAAGTATTATACTTTAAATATTAAAGTGTTATAAGTACATACTATAAAATACCCTGGAGTTAAGGTCCGTTCACATTGCATGCAATATGCGATATATTTATTTTTAATTGAGCGTTTCAAAACTTACCTTTATTTACTACACGAAAAGATATATTATACGAATTGACATATTTGCCGCTCGTGGTTTTGGGCTGCCCATACCAAATTTGAATTGCTCATAAAAAATAACGCATCTCAATGATTCGCAACGTGATTGACCCTTACGGTTAACCTTGATCCGTGATTTGTTAGGCCGAGGACCATGCAGGTTAAAACGATCTATAGATCATTAATCCAGGTGCCTCACATGTCCCCGGTCGTGGGAAATGGCAGTAATTTCCCCAATAGACGGCACCGACTCACCGGAAATTGTCCCCAAATGCAACTTCCGGCGCCTGATCAAACCCCGGGAAAACCAAAAATTATTTTCAATTGCTTTACGTTTGATTTAATTAATTTGTATGTAAAGGAAAATTATTATTATATATATTGAGACTATGTAAAACTCATATAGTTGGTAAACAAAGATAGTCAAATTTTGATCAAGGGGCGCCCAAATTTAAAAATTAAATAAAAAATTAATTATATGCGAAAATGTAGATAAACTGTAGTTTACCTTAATGCATGAAAAAGTGCAAGTCGCGAAAAAATATGTTGCGTTGGCGTCAAACGCAGAAACGCAGCACGCATTCCGTATGACAAGTCTTTTAGGAGAACCCCTCGGTGCCCTCTCGTATGAACGGAGGGATCGATTGGCTGCAGCGTCGCCTAGCAACCGCCCTGACGCCGCCGACGGCGGACCCACGTTATTTGGTCGGGTTAGCCCATCCGATTGAACACGACTGACGTTTTTACTTGACATAGTCCGACCATATAATGTAGGTCCGTCATCTGCCTATGAAAAAAATGTGATACAAATACTAATACAAAACACAAAATAACAGCTTAAGAAGGTTAGCTTTTGTATCACTAGTTGACCCGGCAATGTTGTTTTGCCAAAGGCGAATGCTACATAATAAAATATAATATATCGTTACATTGATCGTATAATTCATCTAGAAAATTTTTGTTAAACTATAAAATACAAATACAATACAAATCGCGTCTGTACGCTGTTTTAGGTTTTGTCATAGACTTATATATTACTATAAATCGATGGGTTTTGTGAATAATTGTGGTGTGTAAACGGAACCCGTCGTGGGCTAGTTCGACTCGAACTTGGCCGGTTTTTCATTTTCGTGAGAGAAATAACTTCACACAAAAATATACTTTCTCTAGAAGACAGAAATCACCAATATTGAGTTTTCCCATTTTTATAAATACTGCGAAAAATCGCAGAAATGAAACAGATTGAGGAAAAAGAAAAGTATATTTATTTTGCTGACGGCTAAGGAAGGCCGAAGGATTTTCTCTGAATGACCGATTCTCTCAATAATATAATATTTATTATAGCTTTATACAGTAATTGATTGCTTTATTTGTTATTTATTTTATACAGACTGTAACAAAACTAAGTTATAATAGTTATATTACTTGAGGGTATGTACTATCTGTCCATTTTATGGAGTTTACTGTGAAAGTAGCAGCGCTAAAAGAGCAATTTTTTGTGATTTGTATGGGTGAGTGTCCCAGCGTCAGGAATTTGCCCTTACAAAAGTTTGAAAAAAAAAAAAAAAACTTTGCCATTTAGATTATGTCCTACTGTTTAACTGCATCTAGATGTTATACACTAAAGGTCTGTTTCACCACTTGCTGCAGGTAAGTGCCGTATAGGCGGCACAATTTATCTGACAGATAGAGTATGGAGTATCTATCAGATAAGTTGTGGATCCGGCACTTATCAGTAGGTGGTGAAACAGGTCCTAAGGGCCTGTTTCACCACCTACTGATTAGTGCCGAATAGGCTATCCACCACTTAACTTGACAGATGAAGTATGGAAAATCTGCCAAAAAAGTTGTGAATAGCCTATTCGGCACTTTATCAGAAAGTGGTGAAACAGGCCCTCTGTATTCTAAAGAATAAACGGCGTATCAAGGGACAAAACTTCAAATAAAATATCAGTAGGAAATCCTGTGCCCAGTTTTTTTTTTTTTTTAATGAAATAAAGGGGGCAAACGAGCAAATGGGTCACCTGATGGAAAGCAACTTCCGTCGCCCATGGACACTCGCAGCATCAGAAGAGCTGCAAGTGCGTTGCCGGCCTTTTAAGAGGGAATAGGGTAATAGGGGAGGGTAGGGATGGGAAGAGAAGGGAATAGGGAAGGGTTGGGAAGGGAATAGGGTAGGGGATTGGGCCTCCGGTAAACTCACTCACTCGGCGAAACACAGCGCAAGCGCTGTTTCACGCCGGTTTTCTGTGAGAACGTGGTATTTCTCCGGTCGAGCCGGCCCATTCGTGCCGAAGCATGGCTCTCCCACGTATAAAACAGACCTTTTATTTTGATTATAATATATTTTATTTAAGGAATTATAATAATATAGTAGGTATGGCTTTTATTTTTCTAATATTATTATGAATATTGGACAACTCTTAGATCATATTACAATATATTTTACCATGTATTTTGCGCTAAGATAATATTCTAATTTAACCCCTAGAAGGATAAAATAGGGGTGCAGCAGAGAGAAACATTTTCCCCATATTTTGGTAGTGAGGTATAGATTGGTTTAATTTTGAGTAGATTAATGTATTATTAAAACTACTTTGAAATTAACAAACGAATGCAATTTCCCCTGCGTAATAACTTATATTATTCATAGTGCAATCAAAATATTATGATTTTCATAATTGGTGATATAGGGTGAATTTTGAAGTAGGTAGGCAACAAAAGCTTTAAAGTAGGTGTAACATACAAGCTACATATTTCGACACAAAATAAAACTACATCACTTTTTTTTAGTTTGTGCTGTCATCACTCGTTTAAAATTAAATTATGAGATTAAAAACAACCGATTCAAAACTGTTATAAGTATGGAATCAGAGTACAAAATATTGAAGCGAACAAATTACAGCAAGTTGTTAAGTAGCTTTCATCGGCCATTCTCCGTTTTGGCATTATTTGCCTAATTACCGTAACCTTTTTTTTTCTTCGTTGATTTGATTTAAACTTATTAAAATATGAAAGTAATGAAAGATACGAATACAATAACAAATGAGGCATGTTACAGTTACTTATAGTTTTTTAGATAATAAGACTTAAAAATTTTATGGGTACGGTAATTAGACAAATGTAATATTTTATGTAACGGTAATTAGAAAGCATTATAATTCTATCTAAAACATAATACAAAAACACTGATTAATAAGTTGCACATGTATAATAGGGATGACGACAAGGTCAAAGATTAGCTGATTTTTTAAATAAAATAAAGACAGCGATGAAAAATAGGTATTCCCAAAATTTCAGCTTCATAACTTATTATATTTTTTTTGTTTTGAGCCTTCAAAGTTTTTTCGTCAAGTTAAGTCAAGTCGAATATTTTTTTATAAAATACCTTAATTTTTGTGTACCATTCGATAAGTTATGCAATTTTTAACTAACTTAAAAATTTTTTTTTCTTACGAAACCACTTTCATAAACTCAATATTTAACATAACTATCGAACAAACTAACTAGGCGTGACGTCACAGTTAGCTGACATTTTGTATGGAGCGTTTTGGGAAGGTCTATTTTATGTGAGTTTTGAATTGTGATATCTTGGAGAGTTTTTATGCTATCAGAGTCATTTTTTCACTGATATTTCTATTTTTTAATGGTTCTTCACTTACCAACAAGAAAAAAAAATTTCGTCATGCCTATTGTAACAAAAGGAGTAGAATTAAGTATTAACGATGTCCTATACAATCACTTATTTCTCGATTTTTTCCAATTTTTTCTTTTCTTTTTACTTTTGTAATAAGCTCTAAAATTTAACTCATTTCTTTTTTGAGTTTTCTTCCGCTGTTTTGTTGGAATTTCGCTGATAAGCAGTATTTTTATTTTATACCTTTCTTTCACTTTTTCCTTTGATCCTTTCCTTTGATGATATAAAACTGGGTAATTTTAAATTTTTACTAGACGCCAAGGACTTGTTCCGTCTTTTCTCTAATTTCTTCTTTGGTCTTTCCCATCCTAAAAAATATATAATTTCATGAATGCTTAGCATATAATCATCTAAATATTAAATAAAACACAAAGGGACTAACTGACATAGTGATATATCGACGCACAGCCCAAACTAATGGACGGATCGGGCTGAAATTTGGCATGCAGGTAGATGTTATGACGTAGGCATCCGCTAAGAAAGTTTTTTGATCAATTCTACCCCCCAAAGGGCTATGAAACTTTGTCAATTTTAAACCAATCGGGCGAGTACGCCTCGCGCAGCGACACAAGTAACATCACGCTCCGCGTCAAAAATCAGTTAAAAATAGAAAAAGTGCGAATTCAGTGCCACAAAGTTAACAAAGTGAAAGAATAGTGTGTTACCTACAAGCACAATTGGAGACCACGCGATCGGAGTCCTGGTTCCGGAGTTATAGAAGTCCAACTTTGACGAGGAATAGCGGCCGGACCAGGTGAGTCCCCCAGACGACACAATAACTCTCGTCGTCGCTACGCTGAGACCTAGCTTGTGACATATCACACGTCCCGATCCGTAAAGGGGCTAAGCCGTTATTAAGCCTCAAAAATCATCAATTTACGGGGATTTCGGCACGTGTAAGGCAAAGTTCATCGATTTGACCTAGCACACGTGTCGAACGTCATAGTCTGAAGACAGCCGGCGATCCGAGGGTGCTCCTCCAACAACTGAAGACACCTAAGGCGCCCACCAGCTCACATCATCAGCTCACCTCATCGGCTCCAAAGGTAACACATACAGCACCTACAGCGTACTCAAAGGGTAAACGGGAGATACCAAGTGTGAGGTATCCCTAACATCAGCGCAAGGAGATCCTTCCAGAAATTGCACCCCCACCCCTAAATTTCATCCCCCTCAAAAAACTACCCCCTCCCCCAAAAGTGTTACAAACTACCCCCAGGGGCCATAAGTGAACTTTTTTCAAAGACCCCCCCAAACACTCCCCCACAAAACTTACCCCCCCCAGGGAAGAAAATCCCTCGGCTCATAACTCGGCCATCTTAATTCCTGGACCCCCCGAGTGAGGGCTCATTTTAATCCTCTACAAGGCCCTCTACAACTTGGCCCCCACCGAATTCCCGAATTCCCGACTAATAACCAGGGAAGAAGGAGAACAGCGAGGGATCCCCCCGGCTATCGCACAAGTACCTACGGGCAAGAAAACTTTTAAGACTACCAACATCACTCTCGTGAAACTTGCCCCCCCCCCCCCCCCTGGAAGAAAACCCCTCGGCGTATAACTCAGCCATCTTTAGTCCTAGACCCCCCGAGTGAGGGCTCATTTTAACCAGGACGGAGAGATCAACAACTTGGCCCCAACAGATTCCCGAAATTCAGCGTCCGGAAAAAATCTAACGAGGGAAATCCCATATCCTACCTTGACTTCTTGCGCACCCGTTAACCCCCCGAACAGAAGATGTCATCCAAATCATCATCCAAGACATTCCACTCCGCACAGTCATCGAAGCCAACAGAGGCGACTGCGAGTGGAACCACCAATACAGGAATGAGAACCACAGGGAGATCACTAAGAGAGAAGGTCCTCTCGAAAACCCTGAGCTCCAGACCATCACCAGACGTCACCATAAACCCCCTCCCAGAAGAACAAGGGAGTCCATCAGAAGTGCCCCAAGATTCCATCGAGAGGGTAGAAAGCTGGGAGCAGGCGGAATTACCACCCCGCCCAATTGTGTCGGACGACGAAGAAGACAACTTGTCCGAGCTCTCAGGCTCATCGGTATACTCTGAGGCCTCGAAGAAAGGAGCATCGAGAAAGAGCATACTATTCACATCAAAAAGGGGCACAGGAATAGAGATGGACATGGCGAACAAGGCGGCAAACGGGATGCTTCAAAAAGGGAAAGAAGCACTAGAATCAGCGGGAAATATGAAGAGGGAAAGCAAATTAACAGCCTTGGATTCCCTACAATCGCTGTACGAGACCGTCCTCTCCCTGTCTGACTCCAGGTCGAGACATAAATTAAACCTGGAGAAGGAAAGAAGTCGCCATGCGCGGGAACTGGTGAGCATAGAGAGAGCCCATAATAAGGAAATCTCCAGCCTCACCCAGGAGATAATCCACCTAAGAGAACAGACGGCGGCCAACCTGAAAGAAATACAGGACGTGCGGAAGTGGCTAGAGTATGAAACCCAGGAGCCGCACCGTCACGTCCGGGAAACAAATAAATTGGCGCCGATCATAAATACCAACATTACAAATCTCAGCAAAACAATCTCTGCTGAGATATTAAACAAAAGGGAGACCAGCACTTCCCAACAAGAGGACCTTAAACCGGAAATCTCCAAATTAAAACACCAAATGGAGGACCTCCAAAAACAGCTCACTAAAATGGAGGAAGTAAACACTAAGCTCCTCAAAGACCATCTGAGGGAGCTTAAAGAAATACCCAACCTGATAGCCAACAAACCGACAGAGAGCGAAACACCACCAAACAAAGAGCTCACCAACAGAATTAATGAAATAACAGCGAAGCTGGATGAGGTCAAAAGCAACGTACAACTAGCATCAACATCGAACCAGACAAACAGCTCAGAAGATTTCAAGACCCACCTTGAGCCCATCTGTGAACGGCTCAAGATAGTGTCATCTGAGATCAAGAGTCTTCGGAGCGAGAAATCAGAAGCCCCATCACAACCGGGGCTAAGTCTAGGAACGGAGCTTGCGCTAGTAGAAATGATCAAGAAACAGGCGATTCACCCACCAACTTACGCCGCTGCTGTTAAGAAGCCTCCACCACCACCACAGAGGAGAGAACAGCACAGCGTCATCATAGCATCCAAAAATAAGAATGACACCTGCGACAAGACCTTATCGCTGATCCGGACAGTGCTGGACCCTAGAAAGACAGGAGCTAGGGTAGACAGCTTAAAAAAGGTAAGAAATCAAAAGATCATTCTAAGTTGCGGAAATAAAGAAGACCTAGACCTCATCACGGACAGACTAAAGAATTGTGACCAACTTAAACAGGAACGAGCGCGGCAAAACAACCCGCTGCTTATAATCAAGAACGTGCTGTCGTACCACACCGACGCCGAACTGATAGAACACCTAAAGGCTCAAAACAAACAAGTGTTCGCCGGCGTCGGAAACGAAGAAGGGACATGTAGGATCAAATACAGGAAGAGGGCCAGAAACACACAAGAGTGTCATGTAGTGCTGGAAGTGTCTCCCGTCCTTCACAAAAAGTTCCTGGAAGCGGGGAAAGTCTATATCGATCTTCAACGAAGACCAGTTGAAGATCAATCTCCCCTCATCCAGTGTGCCAAATGCCTTGGCTATGGGCACACAAAGAAGATCTGCGAGGAGGAGAAAAGCCGCTACAGTTATTGCGGCAAAGACTCCCACGACTGGGACAACTGCGAGGACAGGAAAGCAAAAAATCCACCTACCTGCTTCAATTGTAAAGTTGCTTCCAAACCAACATCGCCGCTCGGTACTGCACACATAGCATTTAGCAGTGAGTGCACTGAGCGGCACAAATGGGACAACATAGCCAGATCCAAGATATCCTACCTGTGCTAAGGGCGACAGCATAGATAACGTGACAGAATCTCCCACGAAGGCGCCGAAGCACATCAAGATAATCCAAGCGAACCTGCAGAGATCAAAAACGGCCACTCTAGAGCTGTTAAGGGTGGCCACCGAACAAAAAATCTCCATAGCCCTACTTCAAGAACCCTACGTAGGAAGTGCAGGTACCCTTAAACAACACCCAGGGACACAAGTCATACAGTGTACCCTGAACAGAGGAGGGCCCAACAAAGCCGCTGTCGTGATATTCGGCGATACCATCGAGGTGTTGCACGATCCACAACTGGTCACGGAGACCGAGGCAGCGGTAACCATCAAAGTGGCGAGCCTAGAGCTTGGATTAATATCGGTATACTTCGAGGGAGACAAAGATATAAACGACAATATCAATAAAGTCAGGAACACCATCGGCAAACTTTCGACTCCAAATGTCATAGTGGCAGGAGACGTGAACGCGTGGAGTCATTGGTGGGGAAGCACCACAGAAGACCAGAGGGGCCAGGCCTACTCCACGTTCCTCGATGAGATAAACTTCCACATCCTTAACACCGGAGACCCACCTACCTTCGAAACGTAGAGAAACGGCAGGATGTACACGAGCATAGTCGACGTGACAGCGTGCAGCCTGCCGATGCTAGCGAAGGTGGAGAACTGGACAGTTACCCGGGACGCAACAACATCGGACCACAATGCCATCACTTTCCGAATAAGGGTCGAGGGAAAAATTCAACCTCTCCCGAGGCCAACAACCCGGAAATATAACACCAAGAAAGCAAAGTGGTCGGCGTTTCGGGAAAAGTTTAACAACTCTCTGGTGGACAGCAAGATCAGTAAGGATGCAGTCGTATCCATCCGAACGACAGAAGATCTGGAAGAAATTATAGGTACCTATATAAATAACATCCAGGAAGTATGTGAAGAAACTATTGCGAAGATAGGTACCTATAAAGGTAAACCAGTGCCGCCATGGTGGGATAAGTCCCTAGAATGTCTAAAGAAGGACGTCTTAAGAAAAAAGAGACGCATCCGAAATGCGGCACCATCGAGGAAAGATCACGTCTTAGAGGAATATAGAGCCACTAGACAGGAGTATAGAAAGAAAATGGAGGAGGCGCAAACAAACAGCTGGAAGGAGTTCTGTGCGACCCAAAAGAAAGAAAGTATGTGGGACGGAATTTACAGGATCATTGGGAAAACAGCAAGAAACCAGGAGAACGTGCTACTAAGAGACACAGAAGGTAACACGTTAAGTCCGCAAAGATCCGCGGACCTACTGGCCGAAACATTTTACCCCGATGACTCCGAAGAAACCGACTCCCAATACCATAAAACCATAAGGGCACATTACCCGGTAGAACAACTAGCAGAGGATGACCCACCATTCACAATGGCAGAACTGGAGTCAATCCTGTCGTCGCTAAATCCAGGGAAGGCTCCAGTCCCGACGGCCTCACATCGGACATCTGTAGCGAGGCCATCATGTGTGCACCGGAGGTGTTCTTAGAAATGGCGAACAAATGCCTAGAACTAGGACACTTCCCATCACAATGGAAAAAGGCACACGTAGTCATCCTCAAAAAACCGGGTAAAGAAGACTACACTCACTCCAAGTCGTACAGACCCATTGGACTACTATCCATCCTGGGGAAGATTGTGGAAAACCAGAGTCCAATGGCACATACTCCCTGCGCTAAACAAGAACCAGTTCGGCTTCATCCCGCAAAAAAGCACAGAGGATGCGCTATTCAGTCTAGTGGACCAAGTAAAGGAGGAGGTACAGAAGAAGAAAATCGTCCTCCTAGTCTCACTGGACATAGAAGGCGCATTCGATAATGCGTGGTGGCCAGCGTTGAAGCACCAGCTGATAAGAAAAGGATGCCCCTCCAACATATATAGGATGATCTGCTCTTACCTCCAAGGTCGCGGTATCGAGGTTAACTACGCTGGCAAAAAGAGTGCGAAGGGGACAAACAAAGGTTGCGTCCAAGGATCAACAGGTGGACCAACCTTTTGGAACATCTTGCTTAACCCACTGCTCGACCAACTATGCAGACGCCAAGTAGACTTTAAAGCCTTTGCCGACGACATAACACTGATTTTCTCCGAGGATAGCATCGACGCCATAGAGGAAAAAGCAAACCACGCGCTCCGGATCGTCGAAAGATGGGGAGAGCAGAACAAGCTAAAGTTTGCAGCTCATAAAACCAACGCGATGCTGCTCACTCGAAAACTAAAGCTAACCGCCCCCCAAATAGAGATGTCCGGAACAAATATCAACCTCGTGGATGAAATCAAGCTTCTGGGCGTCACGATAAACCGCACTCTCACATTCACCTCGCACATGGCGGCAGTCTGCAAGAAAGCCGCAAACATCTATAAGCAGATCGCACACTCCGCCAAGGTGACGTGGGGGTTAAACGGAGAAATTATCAGAACTATTTATATATCAGTGATTGAGCCGATCATCCTATACGCCGCGAGTGTCTGGGCCCCAGCCGCAGACCTAAACAAGACAAAAGCGTTGCTGGACTCCATACAAAGAAGCTTTGCAATCAAGATCTGCAAAGCCTACAGGACAGCCTCATTAACATCCACACTGGCACTGGCAGGATTGCTGCCGCTGGATATTAGAATACACGAAGCGGCAGCCCTTTACAAGACCAAGAAAGGATTATCGAGCGACTACGTTCCGCCCGGAAAAACGTTACAGAAGACCTGCGACGCTCTCACGCTACCCCACCCTTCCGACTTCACTATCACCACCTTCGAGAAGTTGGAAGATATGGAGCCCCCAACAGTAGAAAAATATAACATCAAAGTCCCTCAGATCTATACGGATGGCAGCAAGATTGAGGGCAAAACAGGGGCAGCAATATCATGGTGGGAGAACGAACAAGAAGTCAACTACATCAGACTGTCGCTCGATCAAAACTGCACAGTGTTTCAGTCAGAGATGTTCGCCCTCTACAAAGCAGTAGAGATGGTAAAGGAAACCGAACACAGAGAAGTCATCATCCTAAGCGACTCAAGATCTTCGCTAGAGCTGATTCGGAATCCCAAGCCCAAAACTCAACTAGTGGCGGACATCAAAAGATGGCTTAAGGACATCGAAGAAGAGGGTAGAAGAGTAAGATTCTTCTGGCTCCGCGCACACGTAGGGACGTCCGGGAACGAAAGAGCGGATGAGCTCGCAAAACAGGCGGCTCTGAACACCAAATAAATCCCGGACTATGATCAAATCCCACTGTCCTAAATAAAGAGGAAGATCCGAAAGGAATCAATACAAAAATGGCAGGACAGATATACGAACGCGGATACCGGAGGAACCACTAAAAGATTCCTGCCCGACATACAAAAGTCATACCGATTCGTAAGAACAACAACTCTCACACCCACCCGCATCCAGGCCATGACCGGACACGGTGCATTTGCTCATTACCTGCACCGCTTCAAACTGATCAGAAGCCCAGGATGCGAGTGCGATCCAGACACTGAAGAAACGGTATGGCACATCATCTTCGACTGTCCCCGCTTCCTGCACCAAAGGTACGATACAGAACAACAGCTGAACACCAACCTACAGGAAGCGGACGTACACAAATATCTGGAGGACCAGCACGCCAAAGAAGTGTTCCTGGCTTACATCGACAAGATTTTCAATATCGCGAAAAAGAGGTTCCAAGACCAACAAAGTACAGACAGCACAAATAGTATCCTTCAAAGAACAGAACCCACGGACCCCAGTGTTCCACTCCAACAAAGGACGGCATCTCCCCAATTCAATATGCTGAGATGGCTAAGAGAGGGAGAGAGCGGAACACCTTCGATCAGAACAAGGAAAGTGGTTCTGTTCATGAATAACAGCTATGAAAGACTGGGAATAAGTTTCTGCTCCACCGTTGGCAACAAGAGAGTCGCCATTTCACCTGGGCTGGCTCTCATACTTAAAGGCAGCACGACAAGGACGACTATGAAGAGGAGGAGATATGAGGAACTGGGCGAGGAGATGATCGACGGGGAACCATGTAGGATAGTATGCACACACGTAAAACAAATCCGTGCTACTATTCGACAGAACAACCGAAGAAACTCAATTTGCTAGAGCCTGCTCGTTTTTGCTGAAGCTAGCCGAAGACAACGGTACTACCATCGGCCCAAGGACAATTAGTGTGGACACTATGAGCGTGGACTTCGATAAAGGAGAAGTGGCAGACTATCTCGGGTGCGTCAGAGCAGCAGATAAACACGAGATCGTGGTGTACGAAGGGAGATCCCAAGATCTGAGCTTCCTAGTACCTAACAGACCACCCGAGACAACATCAAGACTGACCGCAGCGGAATTACAGCAAGTCCCAACAGAAGTCCAACCTACAACACCCTCAGAGGTGGAGCAGAATCTCGATCCCAACTCTAGACTAAATGTGTTGCAAAGAATCAGAAAAAAGATAAGCTCGCTGACAAACTGGAAAAAACCACCAACACCACAAAACACAGAACGTGCACCATCACTCCCAGGGCCATCTACTGAGACGCCGAAATCAAGCGCGGAAGTCTGGGCTGAAAAGGAAAAGGAATTAAGGAGACTAAGGGCGGCTGGAAAACAAAAAGAGATCGCCATCGCGGCCAAACAACAGATCTCAGCCGCCAAAGTTGACCAGCAACTCCATCGGCTGGTCACAAAAGAGAGCCTACACTTCAGAAGAGAGCCTCAAGAAGATCTCGAAGAAGAGCCGCCCTTACGACCGGACACATTCCAAAGCCCGGACACCCAAGCGAACGCGCTCAGCAGATTCACCAATGCCCCCAAACCACCGCAGAGAACATCAAGAAAACAACACCCAACAAAGGCACAGATAGGTCTGGTCAAGAGTCCAACCCTAAGGAAAGTGGTACGACAAGAAGATCATATGATCAACGCGTTCCTGGAATATGTAGCCGTACTAGAGGCCAACAAGACCATCAGGATCAAGGAATGCGAAGACATCATGCAGTCGTACCAAAAAGGCAAAGATGACCTCCTACAAATCCAACTAGAGGAGGCCCATGCAACGGTCTATAATAACAACACGGCGACCGTCCTTAGGGGACAGGAGATGACTACCCACATGGCGGCGTACAGCGCCACCTCAGGAATAGTCCTCCTGGACGAAGACCGGACCAAAAGGAGAGGACAACCTGTCTTTAACATCCCTTCTCGCGACCCCATCGTCGTTACCACCAGGGGGACAGAAATATGGCTGGAAGACAGGATCCTACAAACATCCCAGATCCTGTCTGAGGTAGAGCCCCCCGACGAATGGACGATCCCAGCAATAACTTGGATAAATGGAGTCCCGGGTTGCGGGAAAACGACGTGGATAGTCCAAAACTTTAACGCCAAAGAAGATGTAGTTGCAACGACAACGATAGAGGCAAAGAAAGACCTCGTGGAGAGAATCCGGAAAAAGGCAGGCCACGAAGCGACGAAGAGGGTGCGCACAATTGCATCTCTTCTAGTAAATGGACCGAAGGGACTCGAAGACCTGGAATACAAGAGGCTGCTTGTAGACGAAGCACTCATGAGTCACTTCGGATCCATAATACTGATGGCGCAAATCACCAAAGCCGAGAGCCTGCTATTAATAGGAGACGTAAACCAGCTCCCCTACATTGACCGGGATAATCTCTTCGAGCTGTACTACTGTCGCCCACATCACCTCGCAGACGTCACTGAAGATCTTCTCTGTACACATAGGTGCCCGCAAGATGTCGCCATGGCGCTCAAGCAAATACACAAGGGCATCTACTCCTCAAGCAACATCGTCAAGTCCCTGGCAATATCACCCATGACCGGGTGTAATATCATCATCCCTGATGTAGCAATATCATCCCTAAAACTGACACCAACACCTTATACCTGACTTACACACAGCTGGAGAAATCAATGCTGAGGAAGTCGGGTTATGGAACTGGAGAGGCCTCAAAAGTACTCACAATTCACGAGGCCCAGGGATTGTGCTACAAGAGAGTATACGTCATTAAACACCAGAAGAGGAAGTTGCAGCTACATCACAGTGCATCACACGCGGTGGTTGCCCTGACGCGTCATACGGAACGACTCGTCTATTACACAGACTGTCGTCTGTGTGGACGACGCGCTGGGCAAACTCATAAAGGGAGTGACAGAAACATCTGCTCAGGCCATCATGGATTATAACGCCAAGATGGCAACCAAGAACCGGGACCATACCACCATCAAAAAACTGGTCTCGGTGAAAGCTCCATGATGGCAATAAAACTGACAAAATACCGGACTGACAAGCATCAAAAAGAAGACACCAGCCACCAACAGGTGGCCAACGAGTATGCGCTCATTACCAACAGAGGGCAGAGGACATCAGCCACCAACAGGTGGCCAACACAATAAAAACCGGACTGACAACTAACAAGAAGAAGACACCAGCCACCAATAGGTGGCAAAGATAAAAGACAAAACAACAAGCCTCACCCAATGAGCGGGACCGGCATGGACCAACACCTTTTAATATCCTAAGAAACTCCACCCAGCTTTGGTGACCCCTTAACACCCGAGCCAATGCCACAACACCGAAAGGCAAAGGGTGGACGCAAATCGAGAGGAAATTGGAAAATGCCGGACTTACCCACTGGGCTCCAACTGAGGTCCAAGTATGAGAACATCAAGAAGATGACATCACCCCGGAAGATCAAAACTCCGATGACATCCCAGTCAAGAAGATGACTTCCGGGCAGATGACAGCAGCCACCAACCAGGTGGCCAACATACCAAAGACCCTCAACAACATCAGAGGGCACGACACTTAGAGCCCCTTCAGGGCAAAATACTGAATGTTTGACGCGTACAATGTTACTTAAAAAAATTACAATGAAATAAAATAAATACTAAACAAGAGCACGGGCCATCTAGGCCTGTGGACAGAAAAAAAAAAAAAAAAACCAATCGGGCTGATACTTTACATGCATAAAGCTACTATGACGTAGGCATCCCATAAGAAAGGGTTTTGATAAATTCTACCTCTAAAGGGATAAAATAGGGGATGAAAGATTGTATATAATAATACTTCTTAACGCGAGCAAAGCGCGGGCAAAAGCTAGTATTATTATAGACTCATTCATGATAATAATCTATGAAAACCGCGAGAAAACTTCAATTGATAAAAAAGTACGTATCAGTTTTTCATACAACGGTAATTAGAAATATATGGTAATTTTTACGGTAATTAGAAAAAGTTACATTTTCTTGAAAATTTTGAAAACCGACCACAGTTTGAAAAAACTAACTTACGGCAAAGTACGTAGGCCAAATCACTTTCTAGATTGACATGATCAACATACAATCTAATTTAAAAATCAAGTAGCAAAATAAGATTACGGTAATTAGAAAAGTTCGTAACCAAAGCTACGGTAATTAGATACTCACGTGCTTCATCGGCGGCACACTAAAATTAACGACGTGGGACCGCTGATGGGCCGTGGCACACGCTAAGAACAAGTGACCCGTGTACTTGTAATGTGCCAAATCCTGTTATTTTTGGGTGGGCACCCGAAAACAGCATGCGTTACGGTAATTAGAACTTTTGATAAGACAAGCGATTATTTCATGATAACTATCTATGGGCTGGGCCTATTGAGTCGATATTTTCCAATGCGATAACCAATGTTTATTAGCATTTAAAACGATGAATAGATCAAAGTAAATATGTACGTTAAAAAAATTACAAGCAAGTTTCGAGATCAATTTGGCGTGGGGACACGTTACGGTAATTAGAAAAACACGGTTTTTAAACACGACTTAAATTAATTTAGTCTGATTTACTTAAATTAGAAGCCTGTGTTTAAGTTTGTAGCTAGTCACGAATGCTATCTACCGTTTAAAAATATTGCATACTTGAATAAGATAATATTACAGAGTATACAAGCCCGGGACACCTAAATTGTGCTCTCCGGAGAATGGCCGTCATCAATTATTAGATTAAACCAAAATTTTCTAGCACTAAGCGGGTTGATGATAATGAACTACTGGTAATAATAACGTATTGTTGGTCCTATATCCTTTCGCGGACCTTAATGTATATCGGAGCGTAGCCAACCCCTCATCAGTTTTAGCTGTATGTAGATCTACAGTTTTTCGGAAATCCTCTCAGTTTTCAGTTTAGGCCTCGAAATCTACAGTTTTTACAAGCTAGCTCATAAAAACTGTAGATTTCGCTCATCTATTTTATTATATCAAACTTAATATAATCGAAACAGAGGTAATGATCATCAATCGATTGAATAGATGGCGTTAGTTGCAGACAGCCGTAGAAAGTTAGGATCCTATCCAGCGTACTAAATCAAAAGAATAGGGGCTTTTGATTGGTGCAATCAGAAGCTTCTAATTAGTCTTCTTTTTAGGATCCTAATAAGGACGTCTAATTTAGTAAGGTGGAATAAGCCCCTTAACCGACATCGATCGCTCGATCGATCGATGCCAGTTTTACCGACATAATGTCGGTAAAACAGACATATATATTATTTCATGATATTATTTCTGGTTTTTAATTCCCGGCTTCCTAAAATATATAGCTATTTATTACCATAATTAAATAATAAAAAATTATAAAAGATAAAACTGTAGATTTACTGTTTTTCAATTTGATATTTACAAGTTTTCTACAGTTTTTTATAGCATATCTACAGTTTAGCTCTGTGATGTGGTTGGCAACACTACTATCTCCATACCTTCATCTAAATCGATTTAGCCACTTAAGGTGCTCCCTCAGCATTCACGTATAAATGTAACATTTTAGATTCGACTTTGAGCATTACATTACAATACTACCTCTCTGACTGACGAGCATTCGCGTGTAATGTAACATTATAGATTCGACTTTGAGCATTCCATAGCAAGTTGACTTCACTGTCACGTAGCATTGATGTTACAAGTTACAAGTTGTAATCAATATATTACACATTGTATCATTACAAGGTGCGCATTGTAATGCTCGGTTCTCCTCCCTCACTAATGTAATGCTCGACTCTGTAACGTTACATTACAAGCGAATGCTTCCGGTGAGGGAGTACCACGGGAGTACCTTTAAGCGTGAAGCGGTAAGAGACAGACACACTGTCGTATTTATAATATTAGTAGGTACAGTAGACCCCCGCTAATCCGGCACCCCTTGTAATCCGACATGCCTATTACTGATTAATTTAGGAACATAAACATTATTTTGCCCAATCTTCACCCTTCAACTCCGATAAGGCCCACTTGGGCCGCGAGAACAATAGATTAACAATAGATTTTCAAGAATCCGCGATCGAAGGAGGTACGTATTTTTTTTTTGTTACAATGCATGCAACGGTTACGGTTACAGCTTGCTGATAAGTATCTAGCTTTAGGAAAATGATTTGTAGTTCAGATAAAACCTTAACATTATGATTTTAAGGTATTGTAATGTGTAAAATGTAGGCAGTACTCTATAATCCGACAAATCCGCTAATCCGACACGGCCGTGCAAAACGTTTGTCGGATTAACGCGGGTCTACTGTATTTAGTCTGGATATGGATAAATTCTTCCAGTTCAATATGTGCAAATTCCATGCGAATATGTTATCTACTGTTTAGTATTCCCTCTGCTCAATTATTCACGTGTTCTGTGTTCGCGCCTTGGAGCGATGTATCATGTAGATAGCGTCAAAGAGTATTCCGCAGAAGGTAGACTCGGTAGAGATTGTTGTGGAGATATAACCACGACTCATCAGTATAAGCACTATAACAGACTCTATGTAACAGAAGGTGGCTATTAATACTAATAATATGTGAAAATGTGTCTATCACACGTGGGAGAGCCATGCTTCGGCACGAATGGGCCGGCTCGACCGGAGAAATACCACGTTCTCACAGAAAACCGGCGTAAAACAGCGCTTGCGCTGTGTTTCGCCGAGTGAGTGAGTTTACCGGAGGCCCAATCCCCTACCCTATTCCCTTCCCTTCCCTCCCCTATTCCCTTCTCTTCCCATCCTTACCCTCCCCTATTACCCTATTCCCTCTTAAAAGGACGGCAACGCACCTGCAGCTCTTCTGATGCTGCGAGTGTCTATGGGCGACGGAAGTTGCTTTCCATCAGGTGACCCGTTTGCTCGTTTGCCCCCTTATTTCATAAAAAAAAAAAAAAAAACACCTCTACACGCTTAGACCACAAAATTTATAGAGCATAGAGATATTGGGTACCAATGGACGTAGGATAGTTTTTAACACTGCAAAACGTACGGTTGCATTTAATAACGGTTCCTGACTTGGCCTTTTTGGTTCTGTGGGATAAACGGAAATAATCGAGAGCTACAGACAGTACAGCAGCATAGACAGTAAATTATTAAAAGAAAATTGTATGAAGCATACGATTTTCTTTTGAAACACTTTGACATTTAGTAGCGAAAACGTACTGTTTTTGCTTACTTCCATAGGAAAAACAGTTAACAACGACATTAAATAATGACGTACAGATATAAGTAACTGTCTTATTAGTATTATCGCGCAGATCAACGATAACTAACCCGGCAGTACTGTGACAGGACCTTCTGGTTTTACACGCGACCATTCTTGTCTAACATATAGAGTTAGAGCGAGAGAGTGAAGGTGTACTTCCAACACTTCCAATCAGATATTTCTAGTGGAGGCAGATAGGTATCTTCTTGCAAATCTTTATTAACTCTGACGCCAGACTATAACAGTACTTCAATAAATATGGAATATGCATAAAATAATATATTTCATTACTCAATTTCATGTGGTTCTTTGACTTTAATATGTCGTGAATCCTGATATAAATCTAGCTATTTAAATGAGCACTAAGTTCTAGCATTCGTTTCTGCATTGGACTTTACATCAAAATCCATTATTTTAGTAGTGTAAGAGTCTTAAGAGTAATGAAAGTACATTAAAAAATCGGCCAAGTACGAGTAGGACTCGCGCACGAAGGGTTCCGTACCATTATAGAGCAAAATTAGGCCAAAAATGTGTTTTTTGTATGGCAGCCCCCCTTAATTTTTTATTTTATTTTAATATTATTATTAAATATTAAAGTACACATATAACTAAGTACTTTGAGAAAAATTCAAGTACCTATCTGTTGCCATTGTTGATATAGAGTAAAAAAGGTCAAAAAATCACGTAATTTGTATGGGAGCCCCCCTTAAATATTTATTTTATTTTTAGTATTTGTTGTTATAGCGGCAATAGATATACATAATCTGTGAATTTCAACTCTCTAGCTATTACCGTTCTTGAGTTACAGCCTGGAGACAGACAGACAGACAGACAGACAGACGGACAGACGGACAGACAACGAAGTAATAGGGTCCCGTTTTTACCCTTTGGGTTTTAACCCTAAAAACGTAAAATGTCGATCCTAAAAAAAGTTTATAATCCCACCAAAAAAAATTCTTGTAAAATGTTGCCGAGACGACCACATAAGGTTTACCCCACAGAAGTAAATCAAGATAGAACGGTGACGCGCGTGCGTTGCTAAGGAAATTTTGACCGATTCACTTTCGTACTTCTGTTTTCACAATTAGACACTGCACAATGAGGCATTTTTGCACAACCGCTCCGGTGTAATCAAGTCGAGACGTGCGCACTGACTGAATAAATGTTCAACGAATCTTGCACGCTTGTGCAAGATTGAAACGCGCGTACTCCACCCGCTTAGCCGTTCTATCTTGATTTATTTCTGTGGTCTACCCTGTGAAAAAGATATGAGATCTCATGTAGATGGCTCTAGAATTAGCTTCTGAATCCACACGGCCTAACTCTACTGACCCTAACTTAAACAAATTCTACATACCAGTAAATATGTATGGCCTCGCCGTTTCGCTACCGTCGCAGAGGTGATGCGAATATTTAGTTTCTGATCTGAAGCAGGCCTGTCCCACTCGCGCGTGTAGGTATCGAAATGTAAGTACCCCTTTAAAGTGGCAGATCACTAGGGACTCACAAGCGAGCGGTGACGCACGCGCAAGATTTTTTCGTCGCATATATCTACGCACTGATTTAACCGCTGTGACAGAATCGTTATTAATCTGATAAATATGAACAATTGAAAAAAGGTCAAAGATATATTTCAATAAGGTAATTTAAGACTTTAAAATACGAAAAAAAAAAAAAGATTAAAAAATACAAAAACATAGCAAATAAACCAATTTGTTACAAACAAACCACATACTACACAGAAATGAACACAAGTTACTATGTTTAAGTTGTAAAAAATCCCAGACCAGCTCCTGCACTATAATCGAATATAAAAGTATTATAAAATATAGGTTGGGTTACTAAAATTTGATTACTATAAAAAAGTTTGCTATTAGTATTAGTATAGTAATTAAAAGAAGATTATTTTATTTTCTAAAAGGTGACAATCTTGATTTCGTTAGAAAGGGTACCTCTTACGCGATAGAAAGAGAGCGCACATATAGGTAATTATAATTGTAGGCACCTAGCACTGCGCGGTCGGAATTTGAACTTTATAGTATCGTAGCATGAGTCGTTATTTCTTTAAACGGGTTTCGCGAGTGGGAATTCTGTTAGTAATACTAATATATATTCTGTGTCTGAAGTTAGTTACGAAACAGCCGAGCCATACATATTTACTGATATGTAGAATTTGTTTAAGTTAAGGTCAGTAGAGTTAGGCCGCGTGGATTCAGAAGCTTGGCTCTACATGAGATCTAATATCTTTTTCACAGGGTAAACCTTATGTGGTCGTCTCGGCAACATTTTACAAGAAATGTTTTTGGTGGGATTTCAGTTTTTTTGTAAGTTGGTTCTTGTAAATACTTATTTTGAGGTTTTTAGGGTTCCGTACCCAAAAGGGTAAAAACGGGACCCTATTACTGAGACTTCGATGTCTGTCCGTCTGTCTGTCTATCTGTCTGTCTGTGTCCAGGCTGTAACTTAATAACCACTATAGCTAGACTTCTGAAATTTTCACAGATTGTGTATTTCTGTTGCCGCTATAACAACAAATACTAGAAACAAAATAAACTTAATATTTAAGGAACCATCCAAGGATCCCATACAAAAAACGTTATTTTTTGTCATATTTTGCTCGTAATCAATAATTGAAATTTTATAAAGTCCTAAGTTATATGTATACTTTAATAATTTATAATAATATTTAAATAAAATAAAAATTTAAGTGGGGCTCCCATACAAAACACAATTTTTGGCCTATTTTTCCTCTATAACGGTACGGAACCCTTCGTGCGCGAGTCCGACTCGCACTTGGACGATTATTTAGTTACTGTCTACAGTCCCGTGTAAACTCTTATTCCTAATTCATAAAATTGGTAAAAGTCTCATATAAACCTCCACCCCACCCCCCATTTTAGGGGATGGGGGCAAAAGTTACAAGTTTATGAATTTTTTTGTTGGTTGTATACTAAGCTTAGATTACATATCAAATTTCAGCTTTCTAGCACTTCAGGAAGTAGTAAAACATTTTGACGTTCATCAGTGTGTCAGTGAGTCAGTGATGAAATCGGTGTAATTTAGATATCAATAAAATCTGAAGTATAAGAGCTATTCAATTGAGACTTTGTATGTTTAATTAGTCTACTATTGACATCATATCCTGAGAATATGAACTACCTGGTCCATCGGAAACCAACTCTATGAGGGTTCAAAAGAACAACGAAACACTTCGAGAAAAGGTAGGTAGTGCCCTTGCGCTTCACTTGGCTCATCTCGGCGGGTGCACTACCGTGCACCCAGATAAAAGTTTTAAGGCTCGTCTCAAGGTTTTGACTAAGTTAATATCTTTTTGGTAAAATATGTGCAGGACTCCAGGCTAGGCGCAACTGCACAGTAAATAATCGGCAATGTGTCAAAAGAACTTGCGTGTAAACACAAGGCTTATTACGGGTCTAACCCCCAAAAAACGGGTTCAAAATCAGGGATTGAAAATGGGATAATCCAAAAATTTCAATTTAAATTATCTTCATGTCACATGGTAGTCACGTCTTACATATTTTATTGCGGTTAAAGTAGCCTATGCCTGTTTTCTGTTTAGCCATACTACTTTTACTAAATTTAATTTTTCTATAATGATTACATTATTACTCCAATTTATTAATAATATTAATAGCAATTTAATTCTAAAACGTATCTTGGTAATAATGGTGGCAGCGGTGGGATTATTAATATTAAGAAGAAAATGGCTGGTCCTGGCTAAATACATTAAACATTACATACGAACTTGGCGTGGGTGCACTGGTACCAATTCCACTCCATCTTGAAACCTTGCCAAATTGTTTTTATGGCCTTGCGTAAGTCACCTGAATGTTACAGTTTGAACTCAGGGATCGTAAATTTAAAATAATATTATATATTTGAAGTGTTAACTAGCAGATTTACAGCTGTTTTAGACAAAATAAAAGCCCATCGTACCTCGCAGTAAAAATTTGCCAAAATTTTGCGTGATTGTAATATCTAAGGAAGGTAGTATTATATTATGACCTGCGGCTAGTGGCTACACAAGTTACAATGTCAGTCACTCATAAAAACATGATAATAATTATTGTTTTACTCATACAAAATGTCATTCGGCACAAAAGATTTTGTTTACATTGATATAGACCTACCGTCTTACTAATAAAATGACAGCATCGTTATACAGGCCTTATGTCAAAAAAATGATTATTAGTAGAAAAAATCGTATGCACCCTCTATACACGCTGTGTAACTTTTTATTAGTAAGAGGGTTAATCGACAGGACATTAGCTAGATCATAGATATAGTTATGCTAGTTTTCTAAGTTCTACGCTAATCAATGAGTCAACGAAAGTCTTGGTTATTAACGTAATTATAAACAAGTGAAAGCTAGTAATTGTTCCAAAGCCTAGGTTCTATGGCTTATCCCGACTTATCGCAAGATTTTGGTGAAACGAAGGATTTTACAATGAATTTAAAGACACGACAGGCAATAGAGGCTATTGACAAGGTTTATTGGCGATTATAATAATTATGGAAGTCGGATACCAAACACAATTCGCACCCCTCGCGAAAAACTACCGACATTTTTGCCTCTGCGGCAATTTCTCGGCGTTGTATTCTGAACTTTATAGTCGGTATCTAAGGTCGCATTCCGTTTGAGCGTGGCGAAGGGATGCTGCGTCTCCGTATGTATTATAAATTGTTTTAGAGCGGCGCGGGGAGGGATCCTCGCTCGATATCGCCAGTGCCCGTCTGAACTCTGTCGCCGCCGCGCGCGAAAACACCCCGTGTGTGCCCGAAAGTTTGTATGTTCGTGTGTTATGTAACTGTGTGTGTGTGTGTGTGTTGAGCCGGTATATACCAGGTCAGTGGTGGTTGTATATTTTGGCCCATTTTGGGAATACTCGGGAGGTTAAGGAGGTGACGCCTGAATCATGAAACTCTTCCAAAGAATATACAGTAGGTAGAGGTAGCCTGTGAGAACCTTTGTATGTACATTATAAAGCCAAAAACACAGTAAATAACTAAAGGTTCTATGGCCTGGAATCTGGATGCTATGCCTCAGAAATGTTATGTTTGGGTTTGAAATTACGCGCAAAATGGCAACTTACAACTTTAAGTAGGTGCCTTCCTAAGATGAGGTTGGGGGTTTCTAAGATGGTTATTGCCTGTCGTTTTCTGTCTTATTTTGTTATATATATATACCCACCTAAGTCCATACAGAAGGTTAATTTATTTCTGCCAGGACCTAAGGCAATATTTTCATAAGGATCACGCCCATAGAAACTCAAAAGTATAATACATACTCAAAAGTGGCTACATACGTAAACATAATATTATGAAGGTGTTTGTATGACTATCGACTACATCTTCTTGATCAATACTGTGTTACCACATATTATGAACTATGTTGTTGTCAGTTTGTTACCACATACTAAAATAACATAATCAATAATGTATCGGAAATTTTAGTTTGTTTTCAGTTTTTATCCCTGTTTATTACTGTTACTACTATTCATACTTACTAATAGTGCATTGTGTCTAGTGTCTACCTGTCTGTTACCTCTTCACGCTGAAACCGCTGAACCGATTTTGATAAAATTTTGTATGAATATACTTGAGACCCGGGAAAGTAATTATCCCGGAAAATGTTCATATCACCGAAATTGTGGGTAATATCTAGTACATAATATTAGGTATATCTTTCTTCTTCTATTCGTAGATCTATCTTTTTACTACTCTACTACTAAACTACCATTATTGTGGACTAATAATGATGCTTATCAAACATTCGATCCAAAATTATTGAGATTGTAAGGTAAATGTACCTTTAAGCCGACATAAATTGGCAATTTCAGCGTTTTACAAGGACGCACGCACCCTCTTGAGAGTGCTGACGCGTTATAAAAGTGTGTACTCAAGTTTAGTCTCTAATTAGTATACCTAGGGCACTAAGTACACTGTTTTTACATAAACCGACCAAGTGTGATTGTAACAATAACTGTGTTAAAAGCAGTTATACCTATTAAAATCTAAAAACTATTTTTCAGCATTCAAATTAATACGGTTAATAAGGTAAGAGCAAAGTGGGTAAATTAGAGGCAAATAATGTTTTCCTTTCATGTCTATTAATTGTCTATGTCCTTCGTAGACTGACGAAGCACTATACTGACTTAATTCTGTGTAAATTAATTTACGGTACGGTTCAACGAGATTTCTTTAGGCATCCATTACACGGTAGGTTTTGCTGTCAGTTTTACCACAGTCATGGCTGTGACTGATGCATAACCTGTCGTGTAATGCAGTGACTGATGGTTGCATGAAATTGATTGACCGTTATCTGGATATTTTGGTTTTTTGTACTGCAACCATCAATCATGACTTTTGAGTGAGTTTTGTCACATCTGACAAAATTGGAAAAAAAATTAGAAACGTATACCTTTGAAAATTTTGGATTTGACTGACATAAAACTGAAGAGAATTGAGTGACCGTCTAATACCATTCGTCAGTCCATCAGTCACCATCAGTCAAACATAATTCATGACTGACGGAATTGACTGACGCTTGCATGCGCGTATAATGGATGCCTTAGAGCGCTGGCCGCTGAGCGTATAAATGTCCGGCTTCTGTTTGTTTTTTTTTTGACAGAAGTTTTTCAACGAGTACTCTCTAGGACTTTTAACTGCCTTACGTCTATATGCCCACCAAACAACGACGCTATTGAAAAGATAAACTCCTGTCAAAAACCCAAGAAATCGGGCAGTCGTCGCGGAATTGTCTTTAATCCGAACCACGAAGCGAGTCACATAACTTCGTAATGAACATTATTTATAGAGTCTCGTGGTTAAGATCATAATGTGTATTGGACTCAAGTTTAAACAATAGGTAGGGGAGCGGGGGGCACGTTGTTACTTTCAGATAGTTTTTAATATGACAAAAGCTATCAAATTAATTATACATTTGATTACTTGTAATGTTAGTATGTCTATTTAGCTATTAAAATATGACTGAAAAATTATTAAAATTTATGTAATTTTTTCACAATGGAGAATTTAACTAAACAAGTAGATTGTAACATCTTACCCCGGAATAGGGGCTAGTTGTTACATCATCGGGGCACGATGTTACGGTAGATAAATAAACAAAATCATCAGTGATTCATTTTTTTTTTATATGTATTTCAAAACGATATAGGTAAACAATAGAGATCACTTTATACAGTCTTCTAACATTTATGAGTAATTATAATATCTATTATGGTAATTATTTAAATTTTTCTGCTGCAGCAGATTCATAAACTTCTTTACTAGTTGTACCTCTTTCTGTTTTTCTTTTATTGCTCATTCTGGAAAAAACAAAGAATATGTAGAATTTTTAAAATAAGAAAACGAACGGTACAATACCAGACATGTAACTTCTTACCCCTGTAACAACGTTCCCCCCGCTCCCCGAGCTTATTTAGAGCTTAAGAGGAACCAGATTGACAAACAATATGCGGGTTTCATTCATTTTCATTCATTAACATGTGGGTAGATTCATTCGGATGCATGAGCTGTACAAGTAAGTATAGAATACTGAAAGAGAAATATGTATCTCTTCGCTTTTTTCTATGGTTGCGCCAGTAGTGGAGTTTGGAGTCCAAAATGACTATTGCTACCAATCAATAAAGCTGTAACTTGTAATTTCGCATCGCTATTTGGAGTCCTTATCCAAATTATATTTTTAAGCTTAAAAAATTCATAATATATTTCCAACGAGAGTTCCTGCGCGGCTCTACTCACTTAAATAAAAAATAATCCCGGGAACGGTACATTTCTCCGAAAAAAAGTAGCGTTTACCTCGTGCTCTATACCTGTGCTAAATTACATAAAAATCGGCCATATATTTGCTGCCAAACACTCACTCTCAGTCTACAGGGTGTAACAAAACTAAGTGATGATACTTGAGAGTTTAGGGTGTGTATGAGTCCCTTATGCCGGAGCCACACTAACGAGAAATGCTATTATTTATTTCGTTGATGCTAAAACATGTTAATTGTTATATCATTATCGCCTATAACATGTTTGGCATTTCTCGTTAGTGTGGCCCCAGCATTATACAGAGTTCGCTGAAAAGTAGCAACGCTTCTCGATCTTGTACAAGCACGTTTCGTTTTCACTTCTGCCGGAGTAAACTCGTTGTTTTTTTTTTTTCAAACATTCCTCAAGGAAATAAAGAGTTGAAATAATAGGAAGATATCGCACTTTGTGAGCGGCTGCAGTCTTCACAATAGACTGAGCATCACTTTGAGACAACGACTGACAACAAAGCCTCCATTTTGTTTGATAAGATGCGGAAAAACGTTAATAAATTCTACTAAATACAAAGAAAAGTGTTCGTTTTGAATGATAGTTGAGCATAATAATTGTTTGGGTTCGAACTTGTATTTTTCAGATAGACTTAAGCAAAATAAATAAATACATAGTACAGTATTTATTTAGTTTGTTGCGACCAACAGGAGCGAAGAATCAGGGGAAAATGTGGAAAAAAACAGGGTTTTTTTTAAACTTTGTATTACTTATACAGAATGTAACAAAACAAAGTGGCTGTGTATGAGTCCCCTGTATAGAGTTTACTGTCAAAGTAGCAGCGTTGAAACTTGAAAGATTACTTTTTTCGGCGCTTGCCTATAATACGAATCATAAAAAAATTTGCTCCTTCCGCGATGCTACTTCCACAGTGAACTCTATAATATAAGGGACACATTCACACTCTAAAATATTATCACTTTGTTTGGTTACACACTGTATATTATATTAAAAATGCGACCCGGCCCGCTGCGTCCCGTGCGTCCTAATGTGCTCGTATCTTCGACAAAGTTATTTTATCAGTTCTATGAACCGTCTTTTACAGTATAGCACTTACTCTCTGAATGTGAGGGCATATTTCATGGCCGAGTTTATCTGAGACAGGTTCAGGTACCTCGAGGTATGCAAACAACATTCAAATAATAAAATAATATCATGTTTGTTATAGGTCTACCAGAATCTGATGGCATTTTTTGACAGCAGATTTTCATAAAATATCCTTGATCATTGGATAAATTTTTATATTTGCATGTTTAACACACAGAATCAGCCGCTATAAGAAAAAAAAGGATCAAAATGTTTTATTCCAATTACCCCGGTATTGCTAGTCAATTTATTTTCTCACTTTTTGCCATCAGATTCTGGTAGACCTTATACCATATAATACGTTCATGGTTACCATCGAATAAAAAATACTCTAAAGCACATAAATAATTTATTATTAAGTATTTATAACACTCAAACTTGTAGGCAAAGAGCCTGCTTCACTTTGCCCAGTTAAGTTAAGTTAAGTTAAGTTGTATAATAGTACTAAAGCACTATTATCTAGTACTAAAGCACTATTATCTAGTACTAAAGCACTATTATCTAGTACTAAATCACTATTATCTAGTACTAAAGCACTATTATCTAGTACTAAAGCACTATTATCTAGTACTAAAGCACTATTATCTAGTACTAAAGCACTATTATCTAGTACTAAAGCACTATTATCTAGTACTAAAGCACTATTATCTAGTACTAAAGCACTATTATCTAGTACTAAAGCACTATTATCTAGTACTAAATCACTATTATCTAGTACTAAAGCACTATTATCTAGTACTAAAGCACTATTATCTAGTACTAAAGCACTATTATCTAGTACTAAAGCACTATTATCTAGTACTAAAGCACTATTATCTAGTACTAAAGCACTATTATCTAGTACTAAAGCACTATTATCTAGTACTAAAGCACTATTATCTAGTACTAAAGCACTATTATCTAGTACTAAAGCACTATTATCTAGTACTAAAGCACTATTATCTAGTACTAAAGCACTATTATCTAGTACTAAAGCACTATTATCTAGTACTAAAGCACTATTATCTAGTACTAAAGCACTATTATCTAGTACTAAAGCACTATTATCTAGTACTAAAGCACTATTATCTAGTACTAAAGCACTATTATCTAGTACTAAAGCACTATTATCTAGTACTAAAGCACTATTATCTAGTACTAAAGCACTATTATCTAGTACTAAAGCACTATTATCTAGTACTAAAGCACTATTATCTAGTACTTAAGCACTATTATCTAGTACTAAAGCACTATTATCACCCATTAATCTTATCCGCCTTAGAATTATCTGCATTTACCACTGGACTGTACCTTCATCATTTCAGTTATTAATTGTTAGGGAGAGGCAGTTCAAGAAAGATTTAAAAGCCAACCTTTGGCAGCGTATTAAGTGTAAATAAAATAGGCACCGTTTTTAGGGTTCCGTAGTCAACAAGGAACCCTTATAGTTTCGGTCTGTTCGTCCGTCTGTCTGTCTGTCTGTCCGTCTGTCTGTCCGCGGAGACTATAGGACCTATAAAGCTGTAATTCGGCCTGAATGCAGATATTAATGATGCCGACAAAATGGTAAGTATATAAAATCTTAAAAAAATATTTTTTTTATGGTACCTCCCCTCTACACATCAAGCGGGGATGATTTTTTTTCGCGTCCACCTCACCGTATGGGGTGTCGTTGGATAGCTTTTTTAAAAATATTATGAGTGTTCATAGATCATTTTCCGATTTTGGGATCCATTTGTGAAATATGAATTTTCAAAGCGGAAAAAATCGTTAGAGTCCAGTGTCCCGCCCTTCTACCAGCAAAACGGTTGCCTCTGGAAATGTAAAAATTCACAGGAGTAGGAAATATGCTAAATTTAAAAGGAAACTTATCACGGCTAAGAAGACTTCATAAATTATAAGTTATTGAGTAATAGTCGATCAAATAAAAAAAAATATTCGGCGAAGTATGAAGGAACTTTTGGTTCAAATTCCTTTGAACGTAACTGAGATGATGTTGTTAGTAGTGTAAAACATGTTATAAATGTACATTCATTGACCATAGAAAAATTATCAAAAACTAGCGGTACTACGGAACCCTATATTGCGCGTGGCCCGACACGCACTTCGCCGGTTTTTTTTTAATTAAATTAAGAGGCAAACGAGCAAACGGTCACCTATTTTACCGTTTTGGGGGTGGAAATTTTAAAAATCCTTTCTTTAATACATGTGCGATATTTTAATAGTTTCAATGGAGGCTGTTAATGCATTATGGCACTAGCGTATATTACACACACATACAGATAAAATCAACAGTGTGGTGTGGCGTTGATTCTAGGCATCATGAGCACTAACCAGAATACTGGGTTTTATTTTGAAACATACACTTAGGCTCTTTTACTCTGTGGCAAACAGCGATGTAAAAGTCATTAACGCAACACCAACTTTTATGAACAATTAAACCCCGCCTTAAGCAAATATTGAAGATTTTATGACCGCCGGCTCTCCGTCTATAAATCCCAGTTATTATCCTAATATTTTTAATAAAACTGAAAGATTATGAAAAAAAGTTATATAAATATAAAGTGCTAATCTTTGTGCAATCAGCTATCGGGTAAAAATATGGAAGGAAATTGAAAGATCTTATGTCCAATGTCCTACTTCACCAATTAATACTATCAACTATGTATTGACTGAAGTTGATTGATTGAAGTGGTATGTATTGTATTAAAATGTAAGTAAACAACTTCATGATTGTAATCAGCATATTAAACTTTGTTTAAATTACACTACATCATATTTTACTGTAGCTACTGAACGTAAAAATAATATATTGTTTTTAGCGCTATAATTTGACAATAGCTTATTCTAATATTACTTTTTTTGCTCTTGCTTCCTTTTTCCTGTTTTTTTATCGGTATAGATTTTACTGTTATAATCCAACTTAACGACTACGAGCTTCATTTAGGTTAATTGTTCAAAACACTTAACTACCACACATAGAGACAAATATTAATTACTTAAATTTGTGATTAAATAAAGATTTTGACAAACTCCTCATTAAAGTAAAATTATAATAATAATAATAAATTTATTGGTGCAACAAAGGGAGATTATAACAAATGTTTCTAAGAACTAATTACAGGTCTGTTTACAAAATTACAATATGTTGATAGGTTGAGAAACCTGTAGTAAGGGTTAACAGTCCCTTTCCCTGCAGTAGATGTTACAGATTAAAATAAGTGACGTATATTTCTAATTTTACAAAACATTATTTTAATGATTATTAATTATACTAGGGCATGCAAAGGTGTGTGTGTGTGTGTGTGTGTGTGTGTGTGTGTGCGTGTGCATGTGTGTGTGTGTGCGTGCGTGCGTACTTGCGAGCGTGGGTTTGTGTGGAGTCACTGTGTATGTGTGTTACGACATGAAGCATTCCGTTTCATCGTAACTTTTATTAATTGTATTGTTTGACGTTTGTTTAACTTTGAGATTATTATTTTGCTGTTTAATAGATTTTGACTGGACCGAAGCTATATCAATGTTGGATTAAGATTGTGGAATTGTGGAATTGGGGTACTGTTATTGAAACACGACGACATCTCACTTCATACAAATCGATATACATTTTGGCTCAGCTCTGCGCTTGCTTTCCGGATTTCATATCGATTGAGAACAAGGGCGGATCCAGGGGGGGGGGTCATGGGGGTCATGAGTCATGAGATTTGCATTCCCTAAACCGGACTGGCATGGCACCAGGCCTGTCTCACTTCCATACAAACGGCCCGAAATCGCCGAGATATTTACCTACTATTCTGTAAAACAACCTAATTTCAACCTTTTGCATTGCGCTTAGCGTTCATAGTACAATAACTGTCTGCCGTCTCGCTTCAATCTGCCAGGGCTGTCAAGCGAGCGGCGCGGCGGCGCGGGGCCGGGTACTGTTACTTTTGTATCGCGGATGCGTGCGTTGCGTATGCGACAAGTCGAGCGAGTGCCAGCCTATCGAGACTAGTCCGGTGACCGGACGCTTGCGTTTATCATACCTAAACTCGGGAGTGAGACTTCTGTACCGAAAGGTACTATTATATATTCTGAGCTGGCACTTCTCCACGTCCATAAAAACGTACCCATTGAAGTAGATGAAGTGATAACGCGTTTCGGGAGAAAACGTAAAAGAAAAATTGAATTTGTTATTTAAATATACTTAAGTACTTGTATCTATTATAATCAAAATTAAATTATAAGTTCTTGTGTCTTGACCACGACTATGTGACCCCCTTGGCGCCAAAGCTGGATCCGCCCTTGATTGAGAACTTACCTCATAATATTATGTACTTATGTCTATTGCTTTGTTAAAATCCTTTTAAACTATGTAGTTGAATACTAGATATTATTATTAGGTAGTGTATTATATTATATACTAGCAAATTTTAATTAAATAAAATATTTACTAGCTAAAAACCGAGCTTTGTGAGGACTCGCGTCATTTTTCTGCGTGGTAATAATCTTTAAGGCAGTCTTTTTTATATTTTAATAGTAACCAAACCTTGACTGACTGATAATAACACATCTAAATATAAATAAAAAATACTATGTTAAAGCACAAATCAATAGGCGTGATAGTTTTTCCGTAAAGTGTACCACAAAAGTGCTCAGGTTGTGGGATATACAAGGGCTCGCTTCGCTCGCCCTGATAAATGTGAAGATTTTCACTTTTACCGCTGAACCGACTTTGATGTGCAGTATTGTTTACTTTGAGAGCGGGGTTTATGTATAATAAATAGTTTTTATATGGATGATGAAATGATAAGCATGTTTTTCGCGCAATGTAAGTATCCTACATTATATACAAATTTTAGGCGACACCTAGTTAGACGAGTGTTTATTTCTATAGGACTTGCGATTCCGTAATCGCATTCCATGAGCTGTTTTGTTTGCTCGTTTACCCCCTATTTTAAAGAATACTGTACAGTATATTTTAGTAGTGCTAAATTATTATACGAGAACATCAACATTCGCCAAGTCAATCTGCCTTAATAGTGTGCATAATTTAGTCAATAAATATCCAAACATGACTGCTCTAGGGTACTTGGGAGGTCATTGACCTGACCTTGCGACCTGTACCAAACATTTGGGGTCGCGACGCGCATGCGCACTGGCCAAAACATATCTGTATGCCGATTGCCAGTAAATATTTTACGTAACTTGGTGAGAAGAAATGCCGATTTTTGGGTTTGGTTAGTTTTAAATCGATGTAGGTACTTACAATAATTATTACATACATATATTTGCGAAAATGTGAAAAAATTGCTGGAATAGAACAAAAAATTGTTTTTATTTTATGTTCAAGGATTTCATTTCCACATTAATTCTATATTAATATGCCTAATAGTAACCCTCCAAAAATCCCCTATTTACCCAAAATTTCAGGCTGCGATCGAGCCTAGCAGAAGCCGGGTCGTTCCCGTTTCATACCACATATTTTTCATACCGCGGTACCTACGAAACAGCGAAGTACTTTTTTGAATTGCCTATTTCATACCGCGGTGCTTGGAATGTTATGAAACGACTAATTCCTTTTTTGGTATCGTTGGATTCGTGCCACGAATTTTATAAAATATTTTTAGTCTAATCACTTATTTATACTGGCGTATAAAAAAGTGGTAACAAGAAGAAATAAAAAAATATTTTGTATAAAGAATTAATGTCATTTATTTCAAAATCAAAAAATACAATAATAATATATTATTATCAGATTTCTAACAATAGAATCACAGCTTGATTTAAATTACACATAGAAGTTTAATATTAACCTAACAAGTAACACTATATTATAATTGTATAAAATCACAGTCGTAAAATTTTAAATTATCAAAAAAAATTAAAAATGTACTTACAAATACTTAAAACTACATAATTGTATAAAATCATAGTCGTAAAATTAAAATCAACAGGAACAAAAAAATGTAAATTAAGTACCTATAAATGTAAAATATAAAATGTAAATAAAATAATATATAAATATTAATATATTTAAAATATAAAATGTAAGTATATAAAATGTAAATTAATATAAAAAATTAAAAATGTAAATTAATATAGAAATATAATATAGATATTTTGAGCTTGACTGTACTAAAAGGAATGTGTAATAATAAAATCATCTGCGCTGCGGTACGAATCGACTTATTCAAAAAAGGTCTTCGCTGTTTCGGACGCCGCCGGTATGAAACAGGCAATTCAAAAAACAGTACTTCGCTGTTTCATACCGCGGTATGAAAAATGTGGTATGAAACGGGAACAACCCACTAGCCTAATGAGTCTAATGATAATACATAATACCTATACTTTTTATTTTTGCAATGTAAAATAATTTATTTAATATATTATATCCTGGAATATTTTTAAAGCTAAATTAAAAATTATCTACATTGTGACTTGTAAACTATTTTTGATCAGCTCTTAGGTGGTAATAATGATGATGATGATGATGCTGATGATGAAAGTCCCGGAGGTCGGAGCTAAAGTCATAACAAGCGGCACGTCGCTAACGGGCAAACTTGTTACGTTTATTATCCAGACTTTTATACGCTCGTTTTCATTTTTACTGGAAATACCTATGTACGGTGCGACAAGGCTTTAAAGTTTAAATGAACGTGGCGAAAAGAGGAACTAACGCGGAACGCCGCCATAATACAAAAACGTCATTTTTGACATATTTTTGACAGTTCACCTTTACCAGCAGCGCCACAGCCCACGTTCATATAAAGCCTTGTCGGACTGTATCTTAATATACTGATCATCCTCACTGTGCTTATACTACGGTCAAAACCACGAGGCAAGTCAGGAAGATCGGCGTTGGATACCTGCTAGGTGTGCCAACACTGCCGAGCTTGGTCCAATTTGCGGCTGATTATTTAGGAATTTAAATGTCATTATTTTGTTTTACTCATAATTTAAGTTAAATATATACCTATATATATATTTTCTTTGTTGTATCTTATAGTAATAGCTGCAAATAAACAATTATTCTATTCTATTCTATTCTATTCTAAAACCTTCGTATTAGTTCATCAAGCCCCATACGATCACCGGCGTCCGAGACACAATAGAATATCTATTGTGTCTCGTTTTCCCACGATCGTCGGGTTAAAATAGGTGTGTGCCCGGAACTTCGTTTAACTCAGGCGAATTTACATTTTTTCCTCAAAATTGGCTCAGTGGTAAAAGCGCGAAGGTGTAACAGACAGACAGACAGGATTGACTGTTACATCTTCGTGCTGTAACGCGAAATGTTACGGACAGACAGGACTATAGCAATTAGCAATATATACTAGATACTAGCTGTGCCCCGCGGTGTTACCCGCGGTTTAAGTGATATATAATAAAAGACTATGAAAAGTACCAATAATAGGGTCAAAACGGGACGATACATGGTTTATGGTAGTGATGATGATGATGAATGTAATTTGCATAGTAGCATATGCTTTCTGTTCTTATAACAACGTCGAAACTCCCAAACTTGTATCTATAAAGAGTCAGGAGTTCTCTCAGGACCTTCCGAACCATGTTATACCTTGGTGCAAAATCTTGCTTGTTGGTAGCATATGCTTAGAATACTGCTCACGAAACCGAAGTCACCACATGTTTCCATATAAATTTTGATGAGTTCCCTCGATTTCTTATGGATCCCTTCATCCGCTTTTATGAATATGGTACCAAATTGGGATGATAACCTATACACCAAAAGAAAAATTTTGAAAATCGGTTCACAATCGTTGAACGGCGGAGTAATCGTTGAACATAAAAAAACGAACATAACACCTCCTCCATTTTGAAAGTCGGTTAAAATTGTAGCCTATGTGTTATTCTGATGTATAAGCTATATTATTGTAAAGTTTCATTAAAATCCGTTCAGTAGTTTTTGCGTGAAAGAGTAACAAACATCCATACATCCATACATACATACATATTTGTTATTACATACATACATACATCCAAACTTTCGCCTTTATAATATTAGTAGGATTAGTTTAAAAACATTTAAAGTGAGACATATACAACACTTATTTCGAGCACATTGATATTTTTGCATGTTCTCTATCTAAATTTCGATTATGCTTATATCATACACTTATGTAAACGATTTACAATTTGTGAAACGTTTCCATAAGTGATAATTTAGTAAAGAAGTTGTTATTAGTTATAAGTTCATATTTTTATTGCTCTATTAATGTAGTCAATTATTTTAGTTTCCTTACTATTATTATTTTGTGTATCACACTTTATTGTTACTTTTATGCTATATTTTGTAACTAGTTATTAATGTAGTGATAGCGATGACTGGTGCATGAATAGTAGCCATCTAAGGGTCAATTTATATTAGCGCAGAGTCGAAGCGCATCGAAGCGAAGTATCATAACTGAACGTAGCAAATCCAACCTTAACTCCAAAGCGTTAACGCACACATTACATCTGAGAATTTTAAAAGGCGCGCGCGCGTCGGTCGCATTTGCGCGAATTCGCGCGCATGCGCCCGAACAACGCTGGTTGATCTCGCAGAAGTAATGTGAGCGTTCTGGAGTTAAGGTTGAATTTTCTGTGTACAGTTTTTGGGAATTCGTTTAGCTGCGCTTCGACTATATTATAAATTGACCCTTAGCGTTTATTAAGTAAAATATCATTTAAGAAATCTGTGGACAGTGCTGTGGGCTACACTATTATTATTGTATTTTATATAAGAGCTTTTTATTTTATGTACATAGTGTAGCTGTTTACTGTTCCTTTTCTAATAAAATAAAATAAAGTGGCTTATAAATTGAAAAAATCACGTCTACTTTACATTGTGCAGGCCAACGTTTTTTTTTCTTCTTTAAAACCGGCGTTAGGCCGTTGAGGTTAAGCCAAGGGCATGTATGATTAGATAATCATACATGCCCTTGGCTTAACCTCAATACCTGTATTAAGAAATTATTCCCAAATTACAGGTCGAAGCTCGACCGGTTAGGCGCATCATCATTAACCGACTTCCAAAAAGGAGGAGGTTATAGGGAACAAAAAACCTCCATGTAGGTTACAAGCTGTAATTTGATCCTGCCGCTGCCGCGCTTTATAATAAATAATAATAGACGGAATTTACAAAGGACGAGACGATAACGATACGTTATTTAAAAAAAATCGGATACTTTATAAAATGACAAATGGTAATCGATTAGAAATGCGTTTTAAAGGGCTAGGCCTTTAAAAATTATTTCAAACAACTAGTGTTTCAAGTTTGAGTCAAAACCCAAAACCCAAAGCTTTCAGTTATTTTTCATACAATATCTTTGAATGACGATTGACAGTACAAAATACTATAAGAATTAATAGTAGATACATGTTTTATCTTATAATGAGGGTTTGGGGTGGAAATAACAAGTTCTGCGAAAAATTGATTGGGGCTTATCAAAATAACGAGGGAAATTGGCGGAAAAACATTATTGATTATTCGTAAACGTATCAAGATTCAAGGGCTGCTTTATAAGGTCAAATATCAATGTCAAGTGCAATACACGGTTTGAAAAAACATTCAAAATTACACTTTATTTACGACGCAAGAATAGGGCTTCACGCGTGAGCGAGATTTTTCTCGTCTCGTCTCGTTCTCGTCTCGCTTTTTCGAGACGAGACGAGACGAGACGTTTTGGAAAATATTATGGGCAATACCGAGACCACATACATGGCAACCCGAGAGTCTCGTTTTAGGTTTCGTTAATTTTTTTTAATGAAGTTTTTATTCGAAAAATCAGAAAAGGCCTACTTAGAAAACAATATATTTTACAAAATATAAAATCTGGTCTCTAAAATCTGTAAAATATTTTTTTGTAAATTTAAAAAGAAATCAATAACCGACTACGATTTTTCAACATTTTTACTTCAACTTGTTAACGCTTCTTATGGTAACCCATCTCTTATCATGAATATTTATCCTCGCAGATTTATATGTTTTAAGTTTGAATGTTTTTTTTTTAAAGATCAATTACTCTTGGTTGAGTATATGCGTCTATAATAAACTAAAGAGTAATAAACGTGTATACTATATCGAAAGGGTTTCTTGGGCTCGAAATTTTCTTATTTACTCTTATTTACTACAGACATACAACTAAATTTATTTATAAAAATGCATTTTATCATATAAATACGCTAGTCGTAAAATATTCCTTATTCTCTTAATTATACAGAAAATATAAATCATTATTTACAATTAAGCGAGACGAGACGAGACTTCTGGTAACGAGACGAGACCGAGACTTGAACGAGACTCAATTTTTTGAGGATTGACGAGACCGAGATGAGATTTTGTTACTCTCGCTTACTCTCGTCTCGTGTGAAGCCCTACGCAAGAAGATACATACTGAATTCACTGATTTGTCGCTCGCGTTGTATGTCTGCTTGTTCCAGAATGACGCATATAAAAATACATCTTTTTGTGTGAATTGACCCTAACAGACACTGTTATTATATGCTAAGTTGACTGGTTCATTCAGTAGCTACAAAAACCTGGGTATAAGGATTTTTTTATTCGGAGTCCGGAGACTTGAAAAATCTCATAGAGACAACTAGGGATTGATAAAGTGATGACATGAAGTCCTACAATCATCTTTAGGCGCGTGAAAAAAATCAAAACTTACAACCATATTATCAGTTTACGCAATAACACGCTTAACTTAATGTCCTACAACTTACAAGTGTCATAAATTTCATGTCATAAAGCAGTCGTGTCGTAGTCGTGTCGTTGCGTGTGAATTGTTAGCTTCTTGGAATCCAATTTACACAGTACGGGTGTTTGTCCGGAACTCATTATACGGCATAACTTACCGGATAGAGCTGAGAACACTTGTGTCTTGTGCAGATCATTTGAGAGCCAGATTCTTTTTGTTTCTTACAGATTTTTGAAGTCCCAAGAATCACGATTTTTTATCAGAAAAAGATCTGATAAAAAGTCGTTTTTCGTACTTTCAGAGTATTGTCAAACTCGGGTCAGTCATACAATTTTCTTTTGCTTAGCTACGTATCTATGTCACTGGCTGTAATCATATATTTTGAGCTGCCAAATGTATGAATCTTACCTTTCTAATGTATTTCTATTAATGCCTCCGTAGTCCGTGGTCCAGTGGTTAAGAGCGTGGCTCTTGACTCGGAGGCCGTGGGTTCGATTCCCGCGTTTGAAACATGTTATATCCAAGTTTGGTTAGGAGTTAGGACAATGCAGGCTGATCACCTGATTGTCTGACAAGCAAGATGATCCATGCGTCGGATGGGCATGTAAAAAGTTGGTCCTGCGCCTGATCTCTCGCCAGTCGTGTCGGTCTTCCGTCCCACTGGATTATGAGAGTAAAGGAATAGAGAGTGCTCTTGTGTACTGCGCACATACTTGGCACTATAAAATTACTCCTGCGTAGCTGGCCTGGTTTCAATGAAACCGGCCACCGTCACCGAAACCGGTGTGGGAGTTATTATTATTATATTTCGCTTCATTTTACCCCCACAATCACAATTCACATGCCACAAATCACAATACAACATTCTTGTGTTATGAAATCCTTAGGTATTTAATGCAAATCTGCCGAATACGTTTTTAATGCTGAATTGCTGACAAATATACTCCCTGTCCAGTAACCAGTGTGCCAATGTCTCCCACGCCGGACCTGATATCTTAAGCTTGTCATAAATTTATTCCAGTCTTGAATATTGGAATTTGATAGTTCTGATATTGGTTAATACGATAGCTGTTGTAACAATAAAACTCGTTTGAATGAGGGTGTCTGATATTGTATTTGCCACATGCCGCTATGTAGCCTTCGGGTTAATTCAGACCGCAACGCGACACGTAGATAAGATAATATGAATATGACACGAGTGAAGTTGTTTTGGTAGTTATGAATGTGAATGATTATTACTTGGAGTTTTTAATTTACGTATAGGTCTACCAGGATCTGATGGCTGATGGCAGATTCTCAAAAATATCCTTGATCATTGGATAAATTTTTATATTTGCATGTTTCATTCATTTTTATATTAATTTTTCCGATGCGAAATTTGTCAATTGACCAATTAACGCATCGGAAAAAATTTGTTCATATTTAAGCCAATCAAAATTAAATCAAAGGGGCGCTGATTGGTCCGCTGCAATGTCTGCCTAAAGATGAAAACGTTGCGCTTCGTTCGAATTTCATCTAAGAGCCAGTCCACACGGCGCGTTGCGTAAGCGTTGCGTCGACGCAGCGCTGCCGTTTGACGCATAGCCGGCCACACGGGCGCTGCGTCATCGCAGCGTTATTACGAAGCAGTCTTAAGGTGAGGACAAACCCCATTTTGTTATTTATTGACTCCCGGTTTACCTAGTTCCAATATAATAACGAAGTGTAAAAAATATGAGATATAAAGCACAATATTTAAAAGCTTTTAAACCATATACATTTTAATAAAACGTAATACTTTGGCTGTAATTAATTTACAAACTCATCTCCGACAAAAATCTTTATCATCGAAATATAAGTATTAACAAGGATAATATACATTTTATTTTAATAAATTGGTAATGAATCTATATTACAAAACTTTTAACCGAACATTTTTTTTTTCATAGTATTTATTTCGAAAGATATTTAAAAAAAAACACACGAAAAATAAAATAGAGAAGATCCGCCCGTCGTAACTACAATTTTATGCTAAGCTAAAATGAATCATATTGCGATGCGTACACGCTTGGCACTCGCGTTCGCAAGGTTATCGTTTTGGAATTGAGGTAAGTGCTCGCCTTGACGTCAACACCCCCTCCCGTTTCGTCTCGGGGGCTGCTGTCCGTCATGTGTGCGTTGCGACGACGCAGCGCGCCGTGTGAACACCTTGGTTATTTGTATGTAAAACAACGCAACGGCAGCGCTGCGTCGACGCAACTTGACGCAACGCGCCGTGTGGACTGGCTGTAAGGTTGAGTTACGGTACGGACTACGGAGTGCTATCATATATATTCTGTGGTTACGGTTGGAACGATAGCACGATACTGAAATTTGTTCAGACGCAGCGGAACCAAACCGTAACTGAACCACAACCACTGCAGATGTGAACCTGAATTGAAACGTTTAAAAATAACGCGATTGCCCTGCTGGTGGCAAATAGAATTACTCATTGTTTTTATCGTGGACTTAGTGCCTGTCCAGATGAGGCGTTTTACGCGCGAAGTCCATGCGCGCGTTTCAATTTCTATTGCGTCCAGATATCGCGTTTTACGCGCGTTTTTACGCTACAAACATGGACTCAAAGTTATCACGCTCCAATCAAATACGTCCATTCGCAACGGACTCGCGCGTAGTTCTGAACGCTGCAATGGCTTATGGCACCCAAATATCTCGACTCGCGCGTAGCTCGCGCGTTTTACGGGCGAGTCGAGAGTCCCGCTCATTGCAAGCGTTTTACGCACGAGTTAGAAAACGCGCGTAGGCATCTGGACTCGATATATATAGCTCTAGTATCTCGGGTACGCACGTAAAACGCGCAAGTCGCTCACTCGCGCGTAAAACGCCTCATCTGGACAGGCTCTTATTGTGCAAGCTCCTGAAGTCCTGACGCCTGACTGAAAAGATACTGGGTATACTGCAGACGTATTACTTATCTATACTAATATTATAAAGCGGAAGAGTTTGTTAGTTTGTTTGTTTGTTTGTTTGTTTGTTTGTTTGTTTGTTTGAACACGCTAATCTCAGGAACTACTGGTCCGATTTGAAAAATTCTTTCAGTGTTAGATAGCCCATTTATCGAGGAAGGCTATAGGCTATATTTTATCACGCTAAGACTAATAGGAGCGAAGAAAATGTGGAAAAAACGGGGGAAATTATTTGAAAGGGCTTATCTTACGAACTACTAGAGCAATTTTTCTGTTATTTGGGTCAGATAAGAAGTAGACCACGTGAAGGATCATAGGCTATTTTTTGTAGACTGATTTGTCTGTGAAATATTATCTAATTTACGCGGGCGAAGCCGCGCGGAACGTCTAGTAAACAATAATGTTCTTGTCCGGTTCGTTACAAAAGTGTCTTGACATACCTACAAGGACAAAGGATTTTGTGTAATCGTGTTATCTCACGATTGTCACACTGTTTACCCTATTATTATTAGTGTATCTTCCAAATGGATGTATCCAAATAGTGTATGGATAATAAAATATCTCGCCTACTACAGGTACTATACATAAGTATTAAATAGCAAATGATATCTTATATTTAGGCATCAATTATTAGTTATGACTTCGACCGTGTTCAAACCAAACTGACTATAAGCAGCCGAATGTGAGCAGGCTCACCAGTGTTGCCAACTACTAGCCTTGCCGAGTAGCTAGATTATTGTTCAAAAGTTGCTAGATTGCCAGTTTTCGTTCTCCCAATAAGTTGCTAGAAGTAGCTAAATGTAACGGACACTGTTTTGCCAACTGCTACCTCTACCGAGTGGCTAGATTGCTCCTAAAAAGTTTTTTTTAGGAGCAATCAGTTTTTCGCGCTAGAGTAGTTAGTAGGTAGTAGCTTAACGTATATTTTAGTTGGTGACCATAAAATAATCGGCCAAGTGCGAGTCGGACTTGCGCACGAAGGTTTCCGTACCTCTACAGAGCGAAAGTAGGCAAAAATTATGTATTTTTGTATGGGAGCCCCTTTAAATATATTTTTATTTTATTATTAATTATTAAAGTACAAATAAAATTAAGGATTTAGTGCAAAGTTCAAGTGTCTACCTGGTGTCTTTATTGACTACAAGCAAAAAAGGCCAAAAAAATTACGTTTGTTGTATGGGAAATTAAATATTAACTTTATTTTATTTTTAGTATTTGTTGCTATAGCGGCAACAGAAATACACAATCTGTGAAAATTTCAGAAGTATAGCGGTTTTTGAGACAGCCTGAAGACAGACAGACAGACGGACAGACATCGAAGTCTCATTAATAGGGTCCCGTTTTTACCCTAAAAAATATACGTTTTTACATTCTTTCCTTCGATTCTCGGTAAATACTTTACGAATCTCGAAAGATGAAAAGTAGCTAGAAAAAGTAGCTAAAAATCTAGCTACAACTTTTTTTTAAATTGTAGCTGCCTGATACCGAAAAATAGCTAGATCTAGCTACAAAGTAGCTAAGTTGGCAACACTGAGGTTCACTGTGAGCCCCAGTGTAAACGTGAAAATAAACGGTATTTTTCGTTCACACTATGCTGACTATACGCTATAGCTGGCGTAGCTACGTAGCCATCAGCGTCCGCGGGCCGTAGTGACGTGCTATAAGTATTAGGGTGAAGCCAAACGAGCGTAATTTTGTGAGTCGTGAGTCGCAGAATTTCGGCTGGCAGAAATTCTGCTGCATTCAGTTTCATACAGAAGTCCTGTTTGATTCACACGAGCGTAATTTTGTGAGTCGTAATTTGTATGAAAAGATATTTACGCGACCGAAATTCTGCGACCCACGACTCACAAAATTATGCTCGTTTGGCTTCACCCTTAATCGGCCGCCGAATGTCAGCGCCTACGCCTAGTGTAATAACGTATTGTCGGTTAGGTGTGAACGAAAAAGTGAATATGTATAGAAATACAATAAACTGCGTAACGTTCGCTCACATTCAGCGGCTGACAGTCAGTTTGGTTTGAACACAGCCTTATGAATATTTAAAAAACGTTTTTAGTTTAAAAATCGAACTCGCTCGCCTCAAACCATAGAGTAATGATTTGACGTTTATATTTTTATAAACAACTTTTTAGTCAAAGATAACACTGAAATAATGTTCATTAACAGCTGAATTATTTATGTTCGTTTAAATTAACTTAGAATATACAACGTGGGTCGTTCCAAGGAGGCGGCTGTTGACGTCAATGTCTGGAATAATATTTTTAATCACGAACTTAGTCGCTTCTTTGAAATGATGTCAATTATTACACTCGTTAGGCGTAAATTAAAATCGTTAAAACTGCTCTGTGATCTGTCTTTAAAATTGTTAAATTGGTGACACTAACGAGTTTTTTTTTTTAATTTTGGAGTCTTTTCAGGTAACGAGGGTTTTTATATTGGTTTTTATTAGACTGTCAAAATCATTAGGTACCCATTCTTTTGACTTGGCTGTAGTCGGGTAAAAGTAGTAACAATATTCTTGTTTGCTATTTTAATATTCATAATTTTAAGATAAGTCCGTGTAAGATATTGTCCGGTCGTTTACGGCTCAATAAACTCCGAGGTAAAAAGTTATTGTCCATTAATTCTTTACCTCGGAGTTAGTGCGAAAATGACCCCTATTTCCTTGGCATAAGGGTGCTGTAAGAGGTAAAATAACCTTCAACAGTCTGTACCTGATACCACGCTTTAGAGTAGGTGTAAAAGCTTCTTTAGACTTTCCATTATCCTTACTATCCGTACTAATATTATTACTATCTGTCTGTCTGTCTGGCGCAACGTAGTTGCGGGCATCAACTAGTAGTATTATATTTGAATTATATAAATTAAAATTAAACTATATTTTATTATTTATTGAGATCAGATTCATCATCACCAGCCTATTGCCGTCCACTGCTGAACGTAGCTGGCCTTCCCCAATGAGCGCCAACCATCCCGATCTTGGGCAGCCCTCATCCATCTGCTGCATTAATAACTTGAAAATCACTTAAAACGATTACTTATTTAAAATATTTAATTTAAAATAATTTCTTATGGAATACGAAGTTTTTTGTCTGTCTTGAAAAATTTTCAAAGACTTACGTTGGTATTGTTACCAAGCGACGATATGGTAAGAATAAAAATGTTCAGAACGCGTTATGGTCTTTTTGTGATTGCCAGAACGTGTCGTGGCCGTTTTCATTCGAGCGCCACAACGCTAATTTCGCGTCGTGGCTATTTCACTGTGACCACAACGCGTTGTGAGCTATTTTTCCGGTCACTGAGCGTTTTCGGTCTTTGAGCGTAACATATGCATAAGGTTGCCTTCACGGCAGCCGCGCGACTCACTTTAGTATGGAAGTTTTTATAAATTTTCTTAGACTTCGACTAGTTTCGACTGATTGAACTGAAATTATTAAAGATTTGAGCCTCTATGATGAAGACTTTCACTTAAATAGGATTTTGATAAATTCAACCCCCATGGGAATAAAATAAGGGATGATGGAGGATGTAAATGTATTATTTTGAACCTATCAGTACCTAATAGAACGAATAAAATAAGACGAACAATTAAATTGAATATTATGTACTCATATTGTCAAGTGCCTCTGTTGCTAATATTTATGTCGAGCAAAAAAGGCCAAAGTAGCGTTTGTTGTATGAGAGCCCCCCTCAAATATTTGCTCTATTTTGGTTTTAGTATTTGTTGTTACAGCGGCAACAGAAATACATAATTTGTAAAAATTTCAACTATTTAGCTAGCGAAGTTCTTGAGATACATCCTGAAGACAGACAAACAGCGAACATTGCAATAGGATCCCTTTTTTACCCTTTGTATAAGAACCACGAAAAGGGAAAATTATCCATCTTTGTTATTATACTATTTTAACGCGGACGAAGTCGCGGGCAACAGCTGTAATTTGGCATGAATGTATATATTAATAATGCCGACAAAATGGTACATAAAATCATAAAAAAATATTTTTTTTATGGTACCTTCCCTATACATCAAGCGGGGATGAATTTTTTTTTCGCGTCCACCCCATCGTGTGGGGTGTCGTTGGATAGGTTTTTTAAAAATATTATGAGTATTGATAGATCATTTTCCGATTTAGGGATCCGTTTGTGAAATATTAAGTTTTAAAGTGGAAAAAATCGTTAGAGGCCAGTGTCCCCCCTTCTACCAACTAAACGGGGGCTTCTAGAAATGTGAAAAAATTGAACAGCGTAGGAAATATGCTGAATTTAAAACGAAAACTATCACTAATATAATACTTCATAAGTTTTTGAGTAATAGTCGATCAACTAAAAAAAATGTATTTGGCGAAGTATAAAGAAACTTTTCGTTCAAATTCTTTTGAAAGTAACTGTAATGATGTTGTTAGTAGTGTAAAATACGTTATAAATGTGCATTCATTGACCATACAAAATTAAAAAAAAAAACTAGCGGTACTACGGAACCCTATATTGCGCGTGGCCCGACACGCACTTGGCCGGTTTTTATGGTACGTTTACACGTGTGACATCGGCAAACCTCCACAAACACAAGCGTAAGACGTATTTGGCTTGGCTTGTGTTTGTGATAGCTTGTAGACGACCCGGGTCAGTATCGGTCTTTAATCTTTATACACAGTTAAAACTTAAAAGGAAGCGTGCGACGCGCGACGCACTCGCACAGTCGAATGGCATTCCAGCGTCTGTGGAGGAGTTTGTGGGCGAATTATATGAATAAATTATTATCTGAATTAATATGTGTGCATGTGCCTGATTCGGGCGGTATTATGAAGATGGTCTACTGTATATTACCCTATGCTGTGAGGCATTGTGCGTTATACCCCGTGATTAATGAACACAGCAAATTACATATTTCTGTCCGCCCGTGCCCCGTACTAATCGAATCATATTTCATACTGTGATTTATTGTGTTAGCACTTTTGTGCGCGATGTTACCTAACGTTGGTTAATTTTTATAAAGAAATACAATAAAAGAGATTGAATCATTGCTTAACTTTAAGTTGTGGCAATTTTGATACAATTCCATACATTATCTTTTAACTCTACTCTAAATAATTGGTGTAAATAAATGAAAAATGAACCAATACGACTCCTGGCAACATCCATAATCATAATCTACATACTTTTCTGAGTTTTCTGAGTTCACAGAATACAGGCCTTATGTTTTGCTCACTCAACTTAAGGGCCTTCCCCTACAGAGATTCGTAATTTACCGTATTTAGAGCCTTATAAACTAAATTTTCTATTTTTGTATATTATACTCATGATATTAGCTTCCAAGTATTACCAATTTATTAAATTGAAGCATACTTTCAGCATCTCCCTAGTATTTACAAATTACGTTTATTTAAAACACACGACAATAGATAGACAATTTCATTAACTACATATTCCCCGTTTTGAATTTTTTTTAGATCAATTTTGAAGTAAGATAAGTAAAAAAATTGGATTTTTGTGAGATCTCGGCAACGCGTCAAATGTATGGTCAAGGTCGTTTGCTCGGGGGATGGCCTTAACCCGCTTTAACTAGATTAGACTTACGAGAGTAAAGGAAGCTAGACTGTGCTTTGCGTACTATGCACACACTCGCGCACTATAAAATCACTCCTTACCTTTTTCCAATGAAACCGGCCACTGTCACCGAAATCAGTGTAGGATGCATTATTATTTCATCCGCAACAGGAGCTCAAGTGGAAAGGCTGAGGGTCTCGTTAATTCTGCCCTTCATTCTGAAACGCCCTCTGTATTTCGTTTCTTGGTATTCCCTTCACAAGGGCTTTTCACTGTCGGAACTGACAACCTCAGAAGGCCGTACCTATACGTTTATTTAGATCCGAAAGTAAACAAATAGCTTGACCAAATTAATGTTTTCTTTATTTCACAGTTAAACATTATGTTGGTAGTATTACCCATTTTAAACAAAAACATCAATTCTATAGAATGACATAGGCTACTTATCGCGGAAAATATTATACAAGAAAACATCTACATTATATTATATTATGTATACGAAGCAGCTGTCTAGTTGAGGTTAGCCAACTAGACAACTACACTATTATATACAGAAAACAAAAATGTTGGAAGATTAAAGAAAATGCAGATATATTATACGTAGCTGCGAGTATTTGGGACCATCAAATTTTTAGGGTTCCGTACCCAAAGGGTAAAAACGGGACCCTATAATAAGACTTCGTTTTCTGTCCGTATGTCCGTCTGTCTGTCTGTCTGTCTGTCTGTCTGTCTGTCTCCAGGCTGTAACTCAAGAACGGTAATAGCTAGAGATTTGAAGAGAAGAAAAATTCACAGATTAAGTATATGTATATTCTGTTGCTGCTATAGCAACAAATACTAAAAACAAAATAAAATTAATATTTAAGGGGGGGCTCCCATACTACAAACGTGATTTTTTTTGGCCTTTTTTGCTCTATATCAATAATGGGAACAGGTAGGTACTAATATTAAAATCAAATAAAAAATTAAGAGGGGCTCCCATACAAAAAACACAATTTATGGCCTAATTTTGCTCTATATTGGTACGTAACCCTTCGTGCGCGAGTCCGACTCGCACTTGGCCGATTATTAAAAATGCTTAAATAAAAAATAATTATTTTATTATTTTAGTGAACAACCTAGGCGACTAGTTGGGTGGCTAATTTAATTAGATAGCTGCGGCCATATAAATTAGCCTCGCAAAAACGCTAATAAACTAAAATCTAAATATTTATATGGGAATATGCTCTTGTGTATACTTCCCTGAATGATTTAAATGCATAGCGCTAGGAGCATTGCACCCGACTAGCCTGGCTTTTGTGCGTAAATGCATAAGGGCTACACTTGCTTGTGTTTTGAGCTAGTTAATATGCAGTAGAATACCCCGAAGGCAAACTCTGATTGGTTGTCAGCAACCAGCATCTGCATACTGATGATTAATACCTTTATAAATATTGCCTTGGTTGTTGGATTGTTTTCGTTCAGAATATAATTATAATTTTGTCTTCAGCCGTCCTAGCATACGACAACGAGATATCTCGTGGATATCTCACTCTCGAGCGTAGTGATATTGTCGATATCGATATATATCTCTTTTTCCCTAACATCCGTACGTCGAGAGATAAATTTCTCGTTCGTAGACTAGCTTCACAGATAATAGGTATATATATATCGACAAACTACTCTTCTCATTTGTCAAAATCTTAACAAAACTCGATAAAAATGTGTTGTCATGTTAAGGTCGGTAGACAAAAATAGCACAGAGTAAGAAAAAAAACACAATTATCTCTAATTTTGACGACAGACACGAGAAAAAAAGTATGTCATGTTAGGGTCAATAGAGATGAACAGATAAAGCAGTTAACATCGAGAAAACATGTAGACAAAATTTTCTCGTTTGCGCATTTTAGGCCGGCAGGAATAGCTAGGGCTAGTACTTCAAATGATACAAGGATATTTAAACACGTTGACTGAAGGGGATGGGTAATATTCTTAATAATCAAGTTTTTAAGATGTCAACGTGAGAATTTCGACCAACGCACTGCCAAAAAATTCCTTGTAGAATGCAGACTCGTATTTTGTTAAGACGGTAAATGTCATAAATAAAGTATGTTTTGTACTCATGATTTTCTGCTTTTTGGGTTAGATCTTGCCAGATTAAATAATGTTTCCCGCAATTTCCTTGTTCTGAATTTTGTACATAAATACTATACCTGTGTAACTCTTTCAGTGCTGCTACTTTCACAGTGAACTCTATGCAAGGGCACATACACATCCTAAAGGATTATCACATTGTTTTGTTACATCCTGTATAACTCCGTAACTCTTTCAGTGCTGCTACTTTCACAGTGAACTCTATGCAAGAGACACATACACATCCTAAAGGATTATCACATTGTTTTGTTACACCCTGTATAACTCCGTAACTCTTTCAGCGCTGCCACTTTCACAGTGAATTCTATGCAAGGGACACATACACATCCTAAAGGATTATCACATTGTTTTGTTACACCCCGTATAACTCCGTAACTCTTTCAGCGCTGCTACTTTCACAGTGAACTCTATGCAAGGGACTATCACTTTGTTTTGTTACAGCCCGTATATTCTTATTCAAGTCCAATCTACGCCCTCAAAGGACATAACATCACGTCCTTCGCAACAATAGGTGCAGGATGTGGCCGGTAATGCAGCGATGATAGACTATGATAGTGTCAGACGAGCATACCTAATGCGTCCGGCCCGGACCTACGTAATTTGGTCGGGCTGCATGGAGTCCAAAGGCCGGCAACGCACCTGCAGCTCTTCTGATGTTGCGAGTGTCCATGGGCGACGGTAGTTGCTTTCTATCAGGTGACCCGTTTGCTCGTTTGTCCCCTTATTTCATAAAAAAAAAAGTCCAGCCAGTTGCATCAAGACATTGCGATTATCATTGACTTGACGTAACCCGTCTAAATAATGTAGCAATCTGCCTGTAAATCAATTTCTCTGATCACTGATGGTAAAGGTCTACCAGAATCTGATGGCAAAAAGTGAGAAAATAAATTGACTCTAGCAATACCGGGATAATTGGAATAAAAGATTTTGATCCTTTTTTTTCTTATAGCGGCTGATTCTGTGTGTTAAGCATGCAAATATAAAAATTTATCCAATGATCAAGGATATTTTTTGAAAATCTGCTGTCAAAAATTGCCATCAGATTCTGGTAGACCTATACATGCTATTATTAGCTATATTAATATGCATTATGCGGCCTTCACGTTTGCTCATGGTAAACCAATATAGGCGATTGAAGGGGTATATTCGTCTATATGTCGTCGATTGTCCATGGTGTACTCTACTACTCTACTAGCCACAGCTGCCGCTGCTCCTCGAGCTGCCGGCAATATTGCCCTGAATACTTCTGCGGCAGTATCGACGCGACTGAGCGTTTAGACTCAGCCCTCTACATACCGCGTCGGGCAGCGGCAGCGGCATGACGAGTGACTATTTACAGTCTCGCGCTGCCCACTTCCGTGCTCTCTTCCCTGCCCACTTTCCTGCCCGATATGGCTGAATCTAAACGGCCTATAAAGTGCCAGTGATGGGGTAGTTTGCCCTATAATGCACACAGTAAAACCCCAGATTTTAAGGGCCCCGTGCCGTCTTCGCACCACGAAAGCTACCTCTATTTCCAGCTCCCAGGTAAATTAAGTTCTGTAAACGAACGTAGTTCACACAGTTTACGAGTATCGACTAACATTGTTTACCGCAGTTTAAGACTAATGTCACTTTATGGCGCGGTTTACGGCGTGACGCTGCCGCCATATTGTCTTGTATCATGGGCGTACCCAGGATTTCAGCTAGGGGGCAGTATACCTGTTTCGAGAAGATGGTCGGTCTGGTATATTGAAACAAAAAATCATGAAAATTGACTTCTATTAATCTGACTGAAAAGATATTTTGTTTCCAACACATTATTTTGCGCAGAGTAGGTAACACGTTTTTAATTCCCACTTGCTAGGAAAATAGACGTTTATTTTATCTTCTAGGGGGGGGGGGGGGGCAGCTGTCCCCCCCCCCCTGCCCCTACCTGGGTACGCCCATGTCTTGTATAACTTTTTCTAAATGGCGGACTTTACGACCGACTTGCCGACGACCATGAAAGGTGAAGCTTCGTTTTCGCACGTTAATAATAAAATTGTTTATTTTGTATTTAGAAAAAATGTATACTTAGTACTATAATAATTTAAGAAAATAACAATAAAATCCCCGTTCAACCCCCAGTTTTCAATTTTCAGGTTCCTCAGTTCTGTAAAATTTTAACCCCTAAATGGTTTCACCCCCAAGATTATAAACACGGACTTTATCTACCTTTAGCTTATAATGCAAATTATTAGGTAGATTTATTAAAGAAATGGCTCTTATTACTTGTATCCAAATGCGTCGCAAATACACAAGAACAATTGCATTACTTATATCACCAAGTTGTTTTTTATTACTTCTTTTGATGAACCGATAGCGAAGTTCATCCCAGGTTCAAGCCCCGGGTAGGAATGTTGGTTTGTTTGTACAATTGTTATTTTTTCCACTTTGTCTTCGATTGCCAACCTGTTTCGAACATAAACTGAGCGTGCACTCATCGCTAAAAACATTTAATTTTATGACCAATTAAGAACAAATTGAATGGAGCCATAAAAAGATGCTACCGTGCAAAAAGTTTAAATATTTACAACTAGAGATTGCACATCTAATAAGGCAATGAAAGGCTTTTATTTATAATTTTAATTGCTTTAGAAAAAGCTTTCAAAGCTATCGATCTCACGGGAATGTTTTGCTGAGATTAGCCCTGTGTTAATATAGATACTGTAACCTGTAACGTAGTGTGTAGACTATAGACACAGACTACTTAATAGTTACTACGTAACTATAGACCTATAAAGAATTTTTGGCGTGTAGGATAATAATTATTATAAGGATCAGTTTAGGGATTTAGGCTTATGATTGCTTTTAAAAGCTAAAGCTTAGAAACATGACACAAGCTAAATTTATTTGTATTCAAAAACTTGGTTCAGTTAGTTTCTGAGATTTTTGACAGGTTTATCTTTTCACTAGCGCATTTGATGGGTTTATTTAGTTAGTATTCAAATCACCAATAACCAACGCTGTTGAATACTTAAACTACTGTCAAAAAACTCAGAAAGTCATAAACATTACATTAGTCGTCGAAAGGGTAATGATTACTTAATGATAATGATCTTATACATGATGCGCCTCATCAGAAATGGGTAAAGCAGTATAGCAGCACTTAGAAAGTGTAGTCCAAATCTAAAAATAATTGATCCAACTTTGAATTGAGAAAAATAGTCTATAACCTATGACCTATCATGTTACATCTAAGTCTATATACCTACTCTTTCTATAATATATTATATAGCAGGGGTCACCAATTAGTTTAGCTCGGGGTCCGTTTTAAGAAATGAAATGACCTTCGCGGTCCACACATTAAAATGTGTGGACCGCGAAGAAAATATAAACAAAGGTAATTACGGAAATTATAAAGGTATAAATTGTTAACAATATCAATGAGAAAAGTGACAATTTTTGTAGCTAATTAATATCACTCTGATGTTTGGAGTGATATTGATGCAAGCTATTGATATTAAGTCCTGGAGATGTTCATCAGTAAGTCGAGACTGAAATTTATTTTTAACGAAGTTCATCTTCGAAAATGCTTGGTCCGCACACAATGGGTCGGCGCGGCGCGGCGGTCCGGATGCGGACCGCGGTCCGCCATTTGGTGACCCCTGTTATATAGTTTCAACGCCTCCATGGTCCAGTGGTTTAGAGCGTGTTTCTTGACCCGATCGAACTTACGACAGGTTCGATTCCCGCGTTGGAAAAATATTATTTTTAAGTTTGGTTTGGACAGTGCAGGCTGGTTACCTGATTGTCTGACAAGAAAGATGGTCCGTGCGTCGGACGGGCATATACAAAAATTAATCTTGGTCTTGCGCCTGATCTCTTTTCAGTCGTATCGTTCGTCCATCCCACTGGGCCAGAGAGTACTTTTTATATAAGGAAACACTGGCCACTGGGGCTCTTGTGTACTGCACAGTGCACACACACTTGAGCACTATAGAGTTACTGCGGAGCTGGTCTGGTTTCAATGAAACCGGCACCGTCACCGAAACCAGTGTGGGACTTGGGAGGCATCTACGCCAAAGTCAAATCGTCGTAATAATTATGAACATTGAAAAGGTAAAAAAATGAAGTGTATTACAAAATTAATATGTATGTGGTCATTTCCCATCATAAGACCACGTTGTTCCCACGGGGACCTTCATTGCTGTGGCGCTTCCCGGAGACCATTGTAGACGTGTCGCGCCTCCGTTTGCATAAAATGATTGTGGTAAACCCTTTTCACTTTGCGATACGATATCGCTTAGGCTGCGTTCACACTAAGGCTGCCTTCACATTACGTCGCGTCGCGAGTACTGCGGCAGCCGCGCGACTTCCATACTAAAGCACGGAATATATATTAGTAGTACCAACTAGAGCTGTCAGTCGCCGAACATGACATTATTCTCACATGATAAAGGCGCTTCCATAAATTGCATAAGCGTTTTTTTTTTTTTTGGATTTCCGTATAGGAGATGGTTATTTAATATTATAATTTAGGTATCAAAATATTATAAAAGTGAATTGAGCCCAAGCCTATCCGCAATAAACCTAGACACGTATTCAAATTCCTGCGGTCGCCTCGTACCGAAATAGCCACGGCCATGTTACAGGCTACAGCTGACAACAATGCAAGAGTAATCAAATTATTTTATGCAATATGCAATAAAAATAGTCGCAAAGCTCCATCGAGCTAAAATGTGACGTAATTCACTAGAAATACGACTGAATTGATCAACCAACTAAAATCGATAAGTTATGCGTCGGCACTCGGCACAGGACTTGACGTCTGACATTTTGATTTTTTTTGTGACTAGGAGTTAGGACTCGTGCGCTATGTGACCGGTGACATTTTCGCAATTTGACCCCCATACCGTAGAACATACGGCACATTTTTCCGTGGCCATTAGTCGGAGAACCTAGAGTTGCCGGGATTTTTTCGTAATTGGTCATTCTTTCACGATTGACGCGAATCGTTTACATGCCACATTAAAAATACTCGTTACTCAGTAATGCATGGCCTAGAGCAAAAAATTATATCGGTTCAGCAGAATATGCATACACCGATGTGCGTTAAATGAAAAAGTTTCATTTTAAATTGAAACTAAAACAACAAACTTGCTTACAGTGTAATTGCTTTCTGATAAATAGAAGTTAGAACAAAAATAATTGAATTTATATTCTGCCAGAATTTTTCCGGAAATTCCGAAAATACGTTAAACCGGTTTTACCTAAAAGCACAGAATATATATTAGTAGTACCAACTAAAAGTTACTTTGGAGATTCGGAGAATATTTCCAACTGATGTATTGAAGTATCAATAGTGCAATGAAATTAAAAAAATACGCCGGGAAATTCTTTGAAAATGCCATATTCTGTTATTGGAAACTTCCACGTTAGCTGTAATGGTTTATTCCGAGTATTCGCAAAACATGTATAATATTATTGGACCATATTTTGGTTGCATTGTTGAATGTTGATTTTTTATACAGTGTTTGTTTGTAATTAGTCATGCGAAAGTGTGTCTGTCTGTCTGTCGGTTACCTCTTCACGCTCAAACCGCTGAACCGTTTTTGCTGATGGCATGGAGATACTTTGAGTCCCGGGAAAGGGCCGGGCCCCCTACTAGGGAAAATGTACGTTTCCCGCGCGATAAACGAGTTTTGGTGCAACGGAGTAGCGGGCGTCATCTAGTCTACTATAAAAATTAAAAATACTAACGTCGGTCTGTCACCTCTTCTCGCTTTTAATTGCTGGAGTTATCCCTACCCGATGGAAAACAACTACCGTCGCCCATGGACACTCGCAACATTAGAAGAGCTGCAGGTGCGTTGCCGGTCTTTTAAGAGGGAATACGCTCTCTTCTTGAAGGTTTGCAGGTCGGTCCGGAAATACTGCTGGCGACAGTTCGTTCCAGAGTTTGTATTAGGGATGCCACGAATAGTGAATTGGCCGAATACCGAATACCGAATATTCGGCAACGCTGTCGGCCGAAGCGCCGAATATTCGGCACGAAATACATACTTTTCGGGGGTACGGTAGCTGGATTAACCTATCAAGCCCCATAAGATCACCGGTGATCGCGATGACAATAGAATAACAATAGACTTCCAAGAATCCACGATCGAAGGATTTAAGACAAGTCGCAACCTGTTTTCCTCGTTGCGTTTTCAAACAAGTCATTTGCGTCAAACGAGTTGGATTTTTATTTGAAAACAGTTCGCCTAGATTGTAAGGACGATCCTTACAAGTGGTGGTAGCAAATGAAAAACAATACCCAATTCCAAACCTTAGAACCGAAATTTGCCAAAGTTTATCTTCTGGAAGTAGCTTGTATATTGAGAGGTTATTTTCTGAGGCTGGTAACATTTACGATGAAAAGCGTAATCGTTTGCTACTAAAAATGCTGAAAAGCTTGTTTTTATCCATCATAATTCATAGCTTACCACTGATCAATTTTAATTACTAAAGTGTTGTAATTTGGAAATAAAAACATAATGTTGAGTAATATAACGTGTTTTTTTTCATGATTTGGTATTCGGTATTCGGCCGAATAGTACGTATTATTCGGCCGAATACCGAATAGCAAAAAAAGAAGCCGAATAGGCCGAATACCGAATAGTTGCCGTATATTCGTGACATCACTAGTTTGTATAGTGCGCGGCAGAAAATTACGCGAAAAACGCACGGTGGAAGACTGCCACTTATCAAGGTCATGAGGATGGTATAACGTCAAGCCGCACAACCGATTTGGATGAAATTTGGTATAAGTATTTACTGTTCCGGAAGAGGAGTAAATGCTACAATTTTTTCCACAATTTCCAGGCTGTAATCGCGCCTGCACTAGGCACAAAGCATATCTACAACCCACTGACCAAATATAACCTACTTTCAACGAAACGGTATTATAGTGGTCAGTGGTTAGAGTGGTCAGTGGTAATGACAGTAACAAAACTTGACACGTAGCCAATAATCCGATTAACCATTACAAGATTATAACACAGTAACTTCAAGACGTGTTGACCTGGATGACTTGTGGTATTACAATATAATATTATTGATTGCTACTATAAGCTTGTATGGTAATTGGTAAAGCCAGAGTAGACAGAATTAAGGAGTACCTACCTCGACTTCAAACAAACGGACGAATATACGCGAGTTGGGCATGACACGTGACTGTCACTTTCAACATGTTTCACAAATCACAATGCTTAGGCCCGTATTTTTGGTCAGTACTCAAGATGCATCTCGGTCTCGAGACACGGTTCAGGCCCTGTGATTGGTTGGCTGTCAAAATTTGGACCAATCACAGAGCCGCGTCTTGAGACCGGGTCGCATCTTAAGGCGGGCTGAAACCCCATTTTGTTATTTCTTGATACCCGATTTACCTAGTTCCAATATAATAACGAAATTTAAAAAAATATGAGATATAGTGCACAATATTTAAAAGGGTTTAAATCAAAAACATTATAATAAAAAATAATACTTTCGCTGTAATTAATTTACAAACTCTTTGTCATCGAAATATAAGTATTAACAAGAATAACTTACATTTTATTTTAATAAATTGTTAATGAATCTATTTTAAAAAGGTCTGAAACGAATAATCTTTTTTCTTAATATTTATTTAGAAAGATATTTAAAAAACACATGAAAAATAGAGAAGATCCGCCCCTAGAAACTACAATTTTATGCTAAGCTAAAATGAATCTTATTGCGATGCGTACACGCTCGGTCTTTGGTTGTGTGCAAGGTTATCGTTTGGAATTGAGATAAGTCCTCGCCTTAAGTGCTGACCAAAAATACGGGCCTTAGTAAGTAGTAACGCGTTAGTAGTTAGTACGGCGCGCGCCGGCCGAATGCCGATATGACATACTACGTCGAACGTATAAATTTCGAGATCTCTTCTGAGTCGGCCTACTCGTTATCTTAGTTCGTTTACTCTGGTAAAGCTTTTAAAAGTAAAATGTCAATGTTGTATTAAACTAGCCCAGCTACACAACTTATAAAAGACATAGGTTATTTTTTGCGAGAAAATATACGGTTCCCGGAAAATTCTGTATTTAGGTGGGCGGAGCCGCGCAGGAACCCTCGTTGGGAATAGCGAATATGCACAGTTGGGAATAGCGAACGCCCAGTAACGCCTATTGAAATTTGAATCAACGGCAGATGAATGAAATCCATATTATGCCAGGTTACATACCGTATACGGTATACAGTATACCAATAGAGCTTGCTACTTTACTATTATTTTTAGGGTTCCGTACCCAAAGGGAAAAAACGGGTCCCTATTACTAAGACTTCGTTGTCTGTCCGTCTGTCTCCAGGCTGTAACTCAAGAACCGCTATAGCTAGACTTCTGAAATTTTCACAGATTGTGTATATTTGTTGCCGCTATAACAACAAATACTAAAAATAAAATAAATTAAATATTTAAGGGGGCCTCCCATACAACAAACGTGTTTTTTTTTGCTTTTTTGCTATTTTTTGCTCTTAATTAATAACGGCAACACATAGGCAATTGAAGTGTTCTCAAAATACTTAATTGTATTTGTACTTTAATAATTAATTATAAAATTTAAATAAATTAAATAATTGAGGGGGGCTCCCATACAAAAAATTCAATTTTTAGCCTATTTTTGCTCTGTAGTGGTACGGAACCCTTCGTGCGCGAGTACAAATCGCACTGGGCCGATTTTTTAGACTATTTAGGTATTTTTGTATTAAAATTTGGAATTTTATCCTGTATCCGCAACTACCCTAATCTTTCTCTTATTTCTAGTGTTGATGTTAAAATGACTCAGCCGGCATCGATCCCGGCAACTTGTAACAACTAAACTTTCCGTATAAAACTTCTCTACTTTCCACTTTCCCGCTTGAATGTTGCCTAACTTGATAGAGGTACTAATGAAACGGACATGGAGCTATCGTGTAAATTATAAGTACCTTAGTACCTAATGAGGAGACGAAATGTACAGTTCTAGATCTAGCTAGTTTAAGCCATACATGTAACATGCCAAATTTCATTAAAACAGTTCCAGCCGTTGCGGCGAAATAGATTTAATATAAATTCAATTGTCTCGTTTTGTCAAGTAGAAAATCCACAAGAACTGTAAATTTTGTTCATCTATGTACTATCAGAGAAGTTGATTCCTAGGCAGATGGGGGACCTATGTAGTTTGGTCGCGTTACGTCAAACCCAGCCGACAGCTGATGACAATTAACATTAAATAGCCTACTTGACCTACTTTTTTTCTACATGCTAATCGCTTCTTAATCATTCATTTTCACCAAAAAAACTAATGTTTTAATATTTTAATCAGTAGAAACCCATAAAAAGTTGATTGAAAAATATGCCTTTTAAATGGCGCCGAAAACACTGTCCGCCATAGTGTGACTGACGTGAGACGTCATATTTTTTGTATTTTAAATTTTTATACTTTCTTTATTGAAATTTTATTTATGTGCTAAACGTACGAGTCTAAACTCTGAAAGTGCCAAAAAATAGAAAAGAATTAAATAAGAAATGAGAAATGATTTGTAATGTTGAAAACTTTTGGAGAAACGTTTTGGCCATTTCATTTCCCAACTACAATAAATGGAGATAATATAATATAAAACTGATGTTTTATTTTAATTATTCAAGAAAATATATTATACGAATATTTCTAGGCTTATTCTTATTATTTATGTACAGATAAACTTACATATAACGAGCGCGTTAAATAAAAGATATTAAATTACTAGTGTGATGACGTCACATCCAAATCGGAAGTACCGCAAAAGCGTTTTCGTCAGTACAAAAAAAACATAAAATCATATTTTCAAATCGGCTTTATTTATCAATCGCTTTTATTTGATGATAAGGGTGAAATACGGTTTCCTAGGCCAAGTTCTACTAGAAATATGCATTTGTTCAATGAAATTGAATATAGGTCAAGTAGCCTATTGACATGATCCGACCAAATGACGTTGGTCTGTCAACTGCTTAGAAATCAATTTCCTCGATGGTACAACGAGTTGCGACTCGCGAGTAAAAAATTTGATTGTGCAAAATTATCATTAACACACTACTTAAGTACAGATTAATTGAACTGCTTGAATAGTCAATACAAATAATATCTCAAATCCCAGTATATGCGGTCTCTACAATTAGATTACACTGTAGCACGGCATGCGGATCTTTATCTGTTTGCGGTCCCATAAAAGTCCGGTATGTCTCTCTCAATGCGAAACCAAATATAATGCGATCAAGCCAATTAATGACCTATCGTTATGATGATTAAGTCTAATATCGCACGAACGAAGTTTAATTTAATAGATTTTAATTCTGAATAAAACGAACTTTGTTTTTTTTTTCATTGCAAATACCCTTTGCTATTATGCCAAACCTTGAACATAGGGGCCCATACAATATATTGAATTGAAGAGAAGTTTTTTTAATAACTTGCAGATTAATATTTGGATTAAATGTACGAATCATAGTTAATTGCGGTTTCTGTAAGTCATTAGTACAACATAACGAGAATTCCTAAATGAGTTCACTCAAAAATTGGCACCGCTGATGCTGTCGGGCCATGGGTCTTGAGGGATAAATATAAACCAACATGATTGTAAAACTATCAAAACTCTAAAGCAGGGTTTCTCAAATTGGGGTACGCGAAACCCTAGGGGTTCGCAATTCGACGGCAGGGGGTTCGCGACAGCCGACAAGATTTACGTAATTGTGGCAACAGGAGTCATTATTAGTTTCCGTAGATGAAACTTTTCAAGCCGATTTCAAAAGGATGTCTTTGATAGATTTTTGGGCAGCTACACAGGCAGAGTATTTCGAACTATCACGCAAAGCGGTGAATTTCCTTTTACCCTTTGCTACAACATACTGTACGAAAAGTGGCTTTTCACACCTGGTCATGATAAAAAGTAAATACAGAAATCGACTTGATACTGAGTCAGAATTAAGGTTAAAAGTGTCCAAAATTACTCCTAACATTGAATCCATATTTTGCGACAAGAAACAAGCACATTCATTACATTTATATTAGAAAGACATTTCTTTTGGAACTTTGTGTTACCTTTTATTAAAATAAAAACCTTATTTTCTTCAACAGTCAATTTTATTTGAGGGGGGGGGGGGGGGGGGGATTTCATTAGTTAGTAAGGGGGTCGCTGTCACCTGGAAATTTTAACAAGGGTTCGTGGAGCCGAAAGCTTGAGAAACCCTGCTCTAAAGCATGCCCAATTGACGACTTTTGGCAATCATATAATATAGACACGCGGTAACGTGTCAAGCCAAGTTCAATACGACATTACACGTTCATCATAGCTTAGTCCTTCATGGGACAAAGAGGCCGTAGAACATTTTCATACACAACCAATTTGAATAGGGAATATTACGCAAAGGTCGGATCAGTAGGCTCTATAAATAATCCGACATGTTGCACACGTCATATAGACAGAAACGTCGTCAAAAGTCGAGCAAAACTTTTATTTACTGTATATGCTTGTGCTGCCTCTCGAGTCTAGCGTGAAGATATTGCAGTAATATATCTGAATTCTGACACTCATAACGCAGGTTGTGGTGTAGTAATGACCTGGTGCCGTATGATAACCACTCTATCGGCAACCACGGCTGCGGTTTCCGCTCATCTGTTACATCACGATCTCACGTTGCGTAAGCGATTATGTGCGCTTACCTTTGTGTGTAGGTTGCTCAGGATTTGAAGTAAAAACTTCTTTTGCAGAGATACTATTATCTCGGCAAAATAAGTTTTTTACTCTGTGTCGATGGAAAAATGTTCATAACCGCCGAATACCCGGGCATCATTATTTCTCTATCGTTATTTCTCTATCATGATGTAAAAAAAATCGGTCAAATGCGAGTTGGACTCGCGCACGAAGGGTTCCGTACCACTATAGAGCAAAAATAGGAAAATAAATGTGTTTTTTTTTTTTGTATGGAAGCCCCTACTAATTATTAATTTTATTTAAATTTTATTATTAATTATTGAAGTATAAATAAAACTGAGTATCTTGTGAACATTTCAAGTGGCTCCCTGTTGTCATCATTGATACCGAGCAAAAAATATTAGAAATATCAGGTTTGTTGTATAGGAGCCCCCCTTAAAATTTAAATTTATTTTGTTTTTAGTGTTTATTGTTATAGCGGCAACAGAAATACATAATCTGTGTAAATTTCAACTCTCTAGCTATTACCGTTCTTGAGATACAGCCTGCAGACGGATAGACAGACATCGAAGACCGAAGTCTTAGTATATAGGGTCCCGTTTTTAACCGACTTCCAAAAAGGAGGAGGTTATATGTTCGGCTGTGGATATTTTTTTTATTTTTATTTTTGTATGTTCAACGATTACTCCGCCGTTTTTCCCTTTGGGTACGGAACCCTTAAAAGAAACAACTGTGATTCTCAACGAATGACTCACACTTACATTGGTAAAATAAGAACCTCCTATTTGATCCTCTTATTTTTACGCCGATTCTCTTTAGAAAGAACATTACAAGATTTCTGAGAAAATTACAAAAAAAATGTATGTAACAAGTAACAACGTATCGAAATATACATCCTAGGACGATAACATCCATACACTTGACCGCTCTTAAGGTTCCAGTTACTGACACAAAAACGTAGAAAGACAAAGAAAAATAAAATTGGCCAAGTGCGAGTCGGACTCGCGCACGAAGGGTTCCGTACCGGTATAGAGCGAAAGTAGACAAAAAATTGTGTTTTTTGTATGGGAGCCCCCCTTAAATATTTACTTTATTTTAATTTTATTATTAATTACTAAAGTACAAATAACTAAGGATTTTGTGAAAATTTCAAGTGCCTAGCTGTTACCATTATTGATGACGAGCAAAAAAGGCCAAAAAAATCATGTTTCTTGTATGGGAGCCCCCATATTAACTTTATTTTATTTTCAGTATTTGTTGTTATAGCGGTAACAGATATACACAATCTGTGAAAATTTCAGAAGTCTAGCTATAGCGGTTCTTGAGTTACAGCCTGGAGACAGACGGACAGACGGACAGACGGACAGACGGACAGACGGACAGACGGACAGACGGACAGACGGACAGACGGACGGTCGGACAGACATCGAAGTCTCAGTAATAGGGTCCCGTTTTTACCCTTTAGGTACGGAACTCTAAAAACAGATATATAACAGGCTCTTGATTAAAAGTACAGCGGTGTGATTGTTATAGCCAGTTATACAGGCCACACGGCCATTACAGTTGGACTTTTTGACCTTTCTATACTATATTGACCTTGCGATTAAGCGTCATCTTACAATTTGTAGTTTTTACTTTTTACCGTGGGATATCAATGATGGTTTAGCTTTAATGACAACTAAAGAGTGTCCAGAAATACTTTAATTTAATTTTTTCTGTTTCCCCCTTACATAATACGAGTCAATTCCTGTTTTTCCTGTGCAGAAATACTGGACTATACTAGTATACCTGGTCTTAAAAAATGGTGTAATATATTCCAAGTGCGTGGCGAGTGAGGTAAGGCTTAAAAGACCAATAATGACATTATGACTCCATTACTGTCTCTTTCGTTACGTCGTGACTCGTGATGAAATAACTGGCATCATTTCTGCATCGCGTTATCGATTTTTTCTAAGTACGGCACCATAATGTAGAGTGTAGAGTGAGAGTAGAGAGGCGAGACAGTGCGCTCGGTGCTCAAGGCTAATTCGATTAGCCGGGAGCACGGTCTCACCACTGTCTCGCTACTCCTCTCGGTAGGTGTAATCAAGCCCTTAGGCACTTGTCCCACCAACGGCGATAAAACGACTAACTATCGGCTATTTTCCCGCTCAAGAAACGTACAATAGATATAAATTCCGGGTAAACAAAAGAGATGCATATACAAACAGTTGGTCGCTGACTGTTCACACTGCCGGCTCTCTCTCGCTTCACTGAGCTGAGCGACAAGAGCTACGAAAGATAACATTGGCTCAGCGACACTCGCCAAGCGATTAGAACTCACGCCGCCAGTGGTCATTTCTCTACAGTGCGTAAAAGTACACGTACAAGTCGACTGCCGCGAGCGAGTAATGCGAGTAATCGCTCGCCTCACTCACACACTCGCTTATAGTCAAGCTACACAAACTACGCACTCGCTCCCCGCATCTCGCTAACTCGTTTCTAGTTCTAGCTCTACTCGTTACTCGTTAATCGTTGCCGGTGAGACAACTGCCTAAGATAGCTGATATCAGTTGGCCTAATCGAGCATCGCGCCTAGTTGGAAGGTCTTTGAGGCTCTCAAGCTACTTGCCTTATCAGATATCCAATAATAAGGATCCAGGATCCAGACTCGAGTACGGTAGTTCAGTTCAACGTCCACTAATTATCCCATTGCATTGTGCAGATCGCGAGTCACCGCGATGCTATCGGTCTAACCTAGTCCGACGGACCGCACGATACCGGTTGCGTTACTTTTGTTTTTGACTCATTAACACTTAAATTACGCTGTCAATTCTTGCTGCTTACCAGTGCTTAGTCTTAGGGCTTAGAGTGCTCAGAGGGTTATGCCGACACACAGCTAATAATTCATAGCATATGGAAAATATCGAAAGAGATCTGAGAATGACAGAGGTTTTATACAAACTACGAAGACGTAGCTGTAGACACCTATTATTGACTTTGAATAAGAACAAAAAAACTTGGTACTCAAGAAAATAGTAGTAAGTATACTAAAATAGCTTTATGCAACCAAACTTGGGGCAATATGTGCCAAAACAAAACGATTCCTGTCCATATAAAGCTGAATGTAATTCTCAAGTAATTGTACAGAATTAACGGTAGTTTGTACCGCTGACGCTGGGCGCGAGGCAAAAACTAGCAGAGTCGCTTGTTGTGTTAAGTTTAACTTTTTATAAAATTAAGGAATGTTATGTTTTTTCTAGAAAAACAGTTACTAAATGAAAGTAAACCTACGATGAAATAATGTCTGTCATGGTGTAGATCTACAATTCGCGTTGATGTTACGAAAAAGTTCGGTAGTTGAGGAAATTAAGTCTGTTGACTGCTTTTCTTTTTATGCACGAAAATATCGGTATCTCGTTTTTAAAATAAGTGGCAATACCAACGTGACCATTTATTTTTTTGTCAAAACGGGACATCTACGAAGCGGAACCCCCACGTAACGAATTTTCCCATACAAATTTGAAAAATAATTGCTCTTTCAGCGCCTCTACTTTTACAGTGAACTCTATATACATTACGTGGTACTCATAGACATTACACACCCATAATTATTAGTATTATCAGTTACGTTTGTTACATCCTGTATATCTACCATTATTGATATCGAGAAAAATATGGCAGAATAATCAATCGAATCGAAATCGAAATTTTCGCGCGGTTTCAGAAAACATGTATGTAGGTAAGTAGCCAATTCTTTTTGCATCCGACGATCGAACTAGTATACATTTAAATAAAAATCTTATGTTTTAAGCAAAATCATGCATAGGGTAAATTTACTTCAAAATACCGTTAGAAATTAAAAATAAAGTGATCATTACCGGGCTACACACGCTAAGTACACTACTGAATAGAACAATGTTGGAGCTCGCACAACCAAAACGGGAGAGCCTCCCTATCTGCCCTACCCGGAGAACCTTTGAGAAAGTAATGACGCCGCTCAGACAAAGGGCCCTCCCTTCGCCCTCGCGAGGGCGACGAATTGTTTGAAGCGCACGGATTTTTGAACAAATACCTCCAGCGAAAGTAGTACCTAATTTGTGTCTTCAGCCATCATATTTGCACACGTTATTGTTCGGGTTTGGTGTGTTAAGTGATGTCTTTTAAGCGATTAAAAACAACCCCAACAGATTAGAATTCATGGAGTGTAATTATGCAATGTTGAAAAATTAAGCCTACGTTTACCTACTTACTACATTTACATCGCTTAAAGAAATTTAAGCCTCCGCTTACATTTATTCGCAGATTAACGGTGGTATGAATAAAAAAATCTTAGTGAAGGTTTTAACAGTTTTCTAACTTCAATGTTCGCTAAAGTTAAAAACCGTCTTATAACACTCCATATGAATAAACGCTTACTAAGCCTTCGTTAAGTAAAATACTTTTAGATGACGTTTTATAGTTTTTTTTTTGTGAATGTTGGTAGTCTGCCAATTTATTGTGTTCAATGTGTCAAAAATAATGAGTATTTTGTAAAAAAAGTAAATATGCTTTATTGATTTCATAAATTACGTCATAATAGAGCAAAGTAGACTTTGACATTGGCAACTCACTTGCTGACTACCATAAAGTTAATATACCTAGCGGAATTCAGCTAGGTATATTAACTTTATGCTGACTACTGAGGCCGCCATAATAAAAAGAAGAAGAAGAAGAATGACTAAATTCCTTCGATCGGGAATTCTTGGAAACGCTATTGTATTCTATGGTAAAAGTTTAGAATCATGCCCAACGATTTAGGGGGGAGGGGGGAGGGGGAGGAGGGGGGGGGAGGGGGGGGGGGTGAACCCCCAGTACCAACTCCACACTCAGGAGCCTCCCCGTTTTGGAGCTACTCACCTTTGAAATTTTGCTAATATTGAGGTTAGGTCATCTGTTCTCGGGTGTTTACGAAGTGTTTTTGAAGCATCACAAGGCTGTGGTTGAGTAAAGGATGTATATTTCAATTTTGTTTCACGATATAATCCAAGTTTTGTTGATAAAAATTAAGTAAAATTAACAAAATTCACTACCTACAAACTACAAATAAAATCTACCGTGTTATCACTTGACATTAATTTGACGTTTTTTTTTTTACCATAATGCAGCCTTCTGCTTAGGAATTGTACTCTAGGGGTTGGCAAATTCGTTTTTGAGACCATGTCCGTTTGTCACGTCTCCGGCGCTGCGGGAAATGCAGCCCCTTCGCCCTTGCGTAACGAAACAAAGAAACCAGGACTCGCCTTAGGCAGCTCCGGCTTTTTGGTCGCCTTCGGCGACCAGCCTCCGCCGAGTCCTGGTTCCTCGTTTCGTTACGGCGGGCGGAGGCTGCTCTCCCTCCGCGCCTCCGGCTTAGGAATTACACTCTAGGGGGTGACTACGTGGAGTCGGGGTTGACAGATTTGTTTCTCAGTTATAATTGATTTCATAAGCATATTTTCAGATAAAATAAAATAAAAGGCTCAAGTAATCGGCCACACTTCAAGAAATATTTTTATACATTGTATCAAAGACACATTTCTTATTTAAAATATTCATTTTATTGTGATAAAAAATAAATAATATTACCTAAGTATATTTATTTATGAATCAATATTGAAATATTACACTACGTAAAATATAAATAATCCTTAAAAAAAATTACGAAAACAATGCAAATTGGAATGTCGAAGTGGCAAAGTACACCCTCAGTATCAGTGCCAAAAGCCAACAAAAGAAAAAGAAGAAGAAGAAGAAGCCAAATATTTATTAGCTAAACCCATACAATTACTATATACAGTCCGACAAGGCTTTATATGAATGTGTCAAACTGTCAATGGGCGCTGCTGCTGGTAAGGAGAACTGTCAAAAATTACGTTTGTGTATGATAGAAGCGTTAGTTCCTTTTCTCGCCACGTTCGCATACAGCCTTGTCGAACTGTAGTAGTGAATTTTGATAATTTTACCTAATTTTTATCAAGAAACCTTGGATTATATAGTTTTGGAATGACGGAATATTCGTCCCCCACTCACCACAGCCTTGCAATGCCTTGAAAACACTTCGTAAATACCAGAGAATAGAAGACCTAACCTCGAAATTACGAAAATTTTAAATGCGAATTTCTCATAAATGGAGGGTCTCCTGAGGATGGAAGTGGTACGGGGGGGTTTTCTTGATCCAACCTATCCCTCCTCAACCCATCTCACCACCAAAATCGTTGGGCATGATTCTAAACTTTAGCCTATTCTATTGTTGTCGCGATCACCGGTGCTCGTGCGGGGCTTGATGGGTTGATACAATTTTATTCTGTGTAGTTTACTTTTGAGGCCTTCAATTTATTTTTAAACAAACTACGTTATATATTATCCAAAATGCAAAGTGATAAAATAAAACGCATCCGAAGTGAAAACTGGCTCGATGAGGATAAAGTTCAGGTGTGATGCCGCTGCCTCGTCTATCTTTTTGTAGTTCTTCAGACACTAATGACACAAATGTATCGTACTGATTCTTTTGTAAATCTATTTTTTTCTAAAGTCGTCCTCTGTTAAATCAAATGGATTTATTCTTATCTTATATACTTTTTGTCGACGAGGGTGGCTAGAAATTCCTTCAGAAATTGCAATAATGTCAGAAATCGCGATAATACTCGATATTTCGTTCATTTCAATCTCTTAAAATGGTCTTAAAGTAGGTCCGAGGCTTCACTAAAGTTTGCGAACTCCTATTTGACGTTTCGAGCCTAAACAACTGTTAGCAAACGTTTATTCATATCGATTATGCTTAAAATGTTCTTAAAATAGGTTTATAACAGGCACGCTGTTTTTTGACAGCTGTCACCTTAAAAAGGCGTTAGAGCACTGTTCGGGAACCTTTATTCATAATAAATTTTAGAACAGGCTTTTAAAGCTAATATAAACCCTCGCTAAGTTTTTATTCATACGACCGAATGTTTATTATCTCTTTTTGCAGGCAATTTTAGGAGACACCTTTAGCATTAAGCCAGACTTTTACAAAAATTAATCAATAATTTGAGTTTAAAAAAGTTATTATTCACCTGAAAACCGTAAAATTAACATATTCTTATTTTATAAGTTTGAACTCGGTAAAACTTTCAGCCGATTCAAGGTAAAATAGCGCACATAGTAGTCACTCCAGCACAGGAGTGCGGTCCTCGAGCCGAGTAGTCTCGGAGACCGCACCTCCACTCAGACGTCCCTAATGCAATACACGCATTGTTAACAATCGTGTATGAATTTAAGAAAGGATTTTTAGAGAAAATTTGCTTTCTTACATTCAACTGGGAAAACTTGCAGCAACTGTAAGTTTTTCGCAAGCAAGTTGCTTTAGTCTTTCCTTTAGTTTTGAGTCTTTTTTTTTTGCTTTTGAATCAATACATTTATTCGTAAATACGATCCTACGAATAATAATAAAAACCGGCCAAGTGTGCGTGTCGGGCCACGCGCAATATAGGGTTCCGTAGTACCGCTAGTTTTTGTCAATTTTTGTATGGTCAATGAATGTACATTTATAACGTGTTTTACACTACTAACAACATCATTTCAGTTACTTGAAAGGAATTTGAACGAAAAGTTCCTTTATACTTCGTCGAATATTTTTTTTTAGTTGATCGACTAAAACTCAATAACTTATGAAGTCTTCTTAGCCGTGATAATTTTTCTTTTAAATTCAGCATATTTCCTACTCCCGTGAATTTTAGTAGTAGTTTAGTATTGAGTAGAAGGGGGGGACACTGGACTCTTAACGATTTTTTTCGCTTTGAAACTTCATATTTTACAAATGGATCCCTAAATCGGAAAATGATCTATGAATACTCGTAATATTTTTAAAAAACCTATCCAACGACACCTCACACGGTGGGGTACACGCGAAAAAAAAATATCATCCCCGCTTGATGTGTAGGGGAGGTACCATAAAAAAATATATTTTAAGCTTTTATATACCATTTTGTACATTTTTGTAATATGTGCATTCATGCCAAATTACAGCTTTGTAGGTCCTATAGTCTCTGCTGTAGTAGTAGTAAAACCGCGGACAGACAGACGGACGGACAGACCGAAACTATAAGGGTTCCTTGTTGACTACGGAACCCTAAAAACTAAGGAAACGTAACTCCCATACTTCAACCGTTTTAAATTTGGTTCCTTTTCGCACACTCAAATATGACAATAGCTACGCGAAACACTAATTTTCAATCGTCAGATAACTTTTACCTAAAGAATAAAATATATGATGACACTTTGACTTTTTTTCCATATAAAATCTGTCAAAACACCAAATTATTCCATTGGTAAAATTTATCTGACGATTGAAAAATCTACCCTAACACTCTACGAAATAACCCGTTGACAATAATTGTCACTTCTACAAATACACAAAATTGTGTACCGAATACATGCATAAAATATGCATGTATTCGGGACTCGGGTCTCATTTTGTAGCCTCTGGGTGCAATTTTTTTCAGTTATCAGTAATCAGTTATCAATGTCACATGGATGATATAATGAAATATTATCTACCGCGGTAGCTTTTTCGTGGAACCATGTTTTTGACACGGTTTCATTTCTATAGTATCGTATTTCGACGGAAAAAGATCGAACAGGTTAAATCTATTAATTAAAATTAAATCCCTCGCTTAAAGCTCCTCATTTGAGCATTAATTAGATGCAGCGCATTAATTCCTTGCTAAGCACTTGCCATCAAGTTAGTCGCCGCTCGTTCAGCCTGTCGTACGGTACCCGTCAATCAATGAAGTTAACCATAACTACGTAGCAACGCAAAAACTCGCGGGAACGAGTGATAAGTTACAGGCGCAAAGCGGTTGAATTTATTGTTTTCACAGCTTGCTTGCAGCAACCGCCTATAAAAAGGCTGCATGTTACCTCCTGTAACATTGTACCATCGAATAAATTGATTCTTAGACAGTTGAGGGACCTACGTCATTTGGTCGGTTTATGTCAATTCAATACTAGCTGTGATCTGTCGGCTGGGTTTGACATAACGCTACCAAGTTACGTAGGTCCGCCATATGCCTATAAATCAACTTCTCTGATAGTACAATTTTGTAAACTTTAAGTGTTATAAAAGGACATGAGATAGTTTTTGTTCCTAAAAAATAGGGGTATAAAAGTAAAACTTAGGGGCAACGTCAAGTTAATGATGAAAACTTGATCAACTGTTTAGAAAAGCTTGGAATGTCAAATGAGGGCTTAGGTTCGTGGATTAGTTGGTTTAGCTAACATAATAGAAGACGTGAGTGGAAAAACACGATAAGTAACAGTAAAAAATTCCCGTTTTTTTGCATAAATGGAGGCTTTAGGGCCGGAAAAATGATTTGAAATAAAAAAAAACTGTGGATGTTATGTGTAGTGTAGCCAGATATATTAGCCAGATGATGAAGTAGATCAGTTACAAGGTTTGTTCAAATTATAAGGAAAAAAATGAGTAAATGTCCGTATGTTACAAAATGTTAGTTATCGTGTTCTTGAACTCACGTCTTCAATAATAAAAGACCCTTTTATGGGACTTACTTATCAAAATCGGTTTAGTGGTTTAAGAGGTAACAAACAAACAGATAAACATACATAGACAATCGGAGACGCTCGCATTTGTGATATTAGTTTAGTTATACAAGGTGTAACAAAAGTTTTTTTCAGTGTAAAAAAACGCGGATTTTTGTAACTTACGGCACTCAATGTGTCGGTCAGCCGGCCACAAGACAGTTAGCACTGCGAGCTGATGAAGTAGCTAGTTCACTTGTACTCCAATGCAACTCTAAACTCTAATTTGTACTACTTGCGACTTTAGACTTGCCAATAAACTCTTAAGTCTAATATGTAGGTAACTAAACATACTTGCAACAGTCCAAACGACGAATTGAATTGGCAAAATTCATACAAAATGTCAAGAGTTGTATGAAATTCTGTACTTACCTATTGTTATTTTCATTATATTAATGTCCGTCGATTTTTGCCTGAAGAAACTTTAGCTAGACCAATTGAAATTGTGTTCTATCCTATAGGTCTGACAATCGGCCATCTATTTTCACATCTATTTTTTGTCCTCAAAATAACGTAGCAAACAACGCACATTCTGGATTCCTAAATCGCGCTATCGAAATATCAGAGATGGGCGTGAAATAATTACAGTGGAATCAAGCAATTTCCACACAGGCATTAAGGGCTGCCACACAAAACAGCGAATTCGCATCTTATCGCAAATATCTGCGACAAAACTCATAAATCATAATAAAAATGACATTGCGATGCGAATTCACACGAATTCGTAGTTATCTATGGGAGCCCTTAAGTATACGGTATACGGCAAAACAATGTTTGCCAGATCAGCTAGCAAGAAGTATTGATATGTATCGATCAAGATGTGTGGTGGAGCAATGTTCCGCCATTACAGCGCGCGTCTGCGCTCGCACCGTGAACAATCGCTAATACACTTCCTTGGTCCTGAGGGACCATCCATAAAGTACTATAAGAGAAGTTGTTTCATATACAGATGGCGGACCTTCGCAATTTGGTCGCGTTATGTCAAACCTATCCGACAGGTCACAGCTTAAACGTTGAATTGACATAATATGCTGACCAAATTACGTCGGTCCGTCAACTGCCTATGAATCAATTTCCTCGATGGAACGTCACACAATTTTCATGATTTTTAGACCCCTCCTTGTCACAGGTGGTCACGTCATTTGTGAGACCCCTAGTGCGACAAGTTTGAAATTTTACATCTAAAAATTATAACTACCTTAATATTTGATATTTCGCGATTCAATTTATTACATTTTAAATGTGATGTAAGGACTCTTAGGACCCCCACTACTTGTCACGTCATGTCACACTTCATCGACCCATTCCCCCCTTTAGGTGTGACATACTTCATGGATGGCCCCTTACATCTTGAGAGTAAAAATTGTAGATCTATTTTTGCCTATGGCCACGTAAATACATCCCACGGAATTTATGCTTCTACCCTTTTCCGATAAATGGGCCCTTAAACTACCAAAATAATTTTTTTAAAATTCAAAACCTATATTAGAATTATTATGATTAGATCTCTCATATTAGATCTTAGATCTCATACAAAATTTAATTCGATGCCACCACCCTCTATTGTAAATTTTAAATAAGACATTGCGATTTTTTTATATAAAAGCTAACAATTTCTTAATTTTATACAATTCAAGTTTACAAATCGCAAATGAGATACTTATTATGAAAAGGTCAGAAGCTTTTAAGCCAGAGCTTTAATAATGAAGGTCTAACTTTAATCTAGTAATGGCTTTTCATATCAATATTGTGAAAGCTTATTGTGTAAAGCCTTAAAGCTTTTTCGTAAATTGACATTTTGTTTTGTACTAATATAATGAAATTGTATGCAAGTTTCTTGGGAGCTTTTAAGCGATCCTCCATATTATGTTCTCCAACGTCTGTATATTACTAAGTGTTCTTTTTTCCGGCGAAAACAGAAGGATGTTATAAGTTTGATATGTTTGTCTATCTGAGTGAGTGTCAGTCTGTGGCATTCAAGACTCGAGTGTGTTAAGAAAAAACTTATAATAAATAATCAATTTAGGGATGCTACGAAGAGTGAATTGGCCGAATACCGAATACCGAATATTCGGCAACGCTGTCGGCCGAAGCACCGACTATTCGGCCGCCGAATATTCGGCACGAAATACATACTATTCGGGGGCGCGGTAGCTGGATTAAGACAAGTCGCAACCTGTTTTCCTCGTTGCGTTTTCAAACGAGTCATTTGCGTCAAATGAGTTAGACTTTTATTTGAAAACAGTTCGCCTAGATCGGAAGGCCGATCCTTACAAGTGGTTGTTAACAAACGAAAAAGAATACACAAACCTTTCGAAATTTGCCAAAGTTTATCTTCTGGAAGTAGCGTGTATAGTGAGAGGTTATTTTCTGAGGCTGGTAACATAAATTACGATGAAAAGCGTAATCGTTTGCTACCAAAAAATGCTGAAAAGCTTGTTTTTATCCATCACAACTTACCACTGATCAATTTTAATCACTAAAGTGTTGTAATTTGGAAATAAATACATAATTTTGAGTAATATAACGTATTTTTTTTTTTACATGATTACGTATTCGGTATTCGGCCGAATAGTACGTATTATTCGGCCGAATACCGAATAGTTGCCGAATATTCGTGACATCTTTAATAATCATTAGCCCGCTCAGTGCTGGGAAATTTGTGTTTATCGTTTCTATTTCATGAATTGATGTTAACTTTCAGCGATATATGATTTTGTTCAATCAATAATAATTTGTATCCGATTTTTTTATTAAATTTATTTTTTTATTTTTGTAAGAGAATTTCGCTATAGCTCTTTATGTGAAAAAGTAGTTGCCTAAAGATACATAAACACTGTACATAACGCAGTCGCTTTAGTTTCTAGCCCTTGTGGTAGGCTACATTACGATTTACGTCATTATGTATTTTTCCTGTCACAAAACCCGCCGTAGTCGCTTTGAAGCTATTTAGAAAGTAAGGATGAGTCCCTGGGTACATTTATTTTGCACAATAAAATATGAATTATTCCGTCTTCCATAATCTAAATTTCAGATTTATTTTCTTCATGTATTTAACATAATATTTATAATATCTTAAGGAATCTTTTATTAAAGATTTTTAAACACAACTCGTAATATGGTACTAGACAGTAATTTTTATAAACGTTACGTGTTCACCATTTCGAGTCCAGTTAGTTCATTTACCTATGCGAGACTCGAAGCTAAGGCCCTTTTGGGGGACTTGTGTTGGAGACCTAGTAGGGCCTGTCCCTATCCTTACTACAGTCATGTAAAATTTTGAACCAGTTTTACCGCGCGGGGAACCCCTTATCATAATATAAATATTATATACAGTAGAGGAAGTTAAAAATCTTTCCTTTATTTGCGAAGATTATAAACTTGGGATTCTAGCTTTTCGGTTAAAATGTGGTTGCGCCGATTTTGGTCTTGTATGAAGATAAACTTTATTTCACATTAGTATAGCTGTATTGCTGCTCTTTTGAGTTACCTGAAAGTCTAGTATAAAGATTTCTTCTAATTCAGGACTCTACAGCAATTTGCAGCAATGCATTGCTGCTCTACTGTATGTGTATCTACTGTAGCCCTATAGAGCAATTTGCAATTTTCCAAAGCACCACGCGTCCCGCGGGCGACGATTATGCCGAAGATTGTGTTCAGCCTAATGTTCTTAATAGTCACAAGTACTGTCTTAAAACCTTTAGTAATCCATACTAATATAATAAATGTGATAGTCTGTCTGTCTGTCTATCTGTTACCTCTTCACGCCCAAACCGCTGAACCGATTTTGCTAAAATCTGGTATGCAGATACTTTCAGTCCCGACAAAGTAAGTACATAGGATAAAGACCGGAAAAATGTACGGTACCTAGTTCTCACACGATAAATGATTTTTTGCGCAACGGAGTTGCAGGGATCATCTACTCGTAGTATTATTACATAACTAGCGACCCGCCCCGGCTTCGCACGGGTACAAAATATATAACCTATGTGCCACTGAAAAAATGATTAAATCGATCCAGTATAGTTATGATTTAAGTATATTCATTTATACTGCCCGTGGCCCGCATTGGCCGGTACCGCCGCAAAAGCTACGTCCCGCAATTTTTAAATCTGTAATATCTTCGAAAGTATTCATTTAAATCATATGCTGTAAAGGGTCATAGATCTATTTTAAATCAGCAATATATTTAAGGTATTTAATTGGATAAGGATTAATGCTGTATTTATTAAAATTGCTTCGAAAATTATCCATTATTTGTCGTAAAAAGTAAATGACAAAAAATGTTACTGTGGGATACCCATAAGAGATAGATATATAACATCGCGAAGTTTTCTGTAGACCTTTTCAATGTGTACAATACTTGGTACATTATTTTGATAAATCTCGTAGGGTTCAGCCTGCGTTTGCAAAGTAAGCGGAAAAAAATGTAATTATTTACGACATCACCATTGACATAAGAAACTAACTAAATAACTTTAGAGGTCTTTGGACATCACATTAGAAACCCTAACAATAACAGTATTTCTCCACTATTTAATGAATGTTATTATACTTAAAAACCTTCCTCTTGAATCACTCTATCTATTAAAGTAAACCGCATCAAAATCCGTTGCGTAGTTTTAAAGATTAAGAAAGATAAAGGAAACAAAGGGACATGAGGGAATAAAAAGCGACTTTGTTTTATTATATACATAGATTATGATGTAAAGGGTCATAGATATATATTTAATCAACAATGCATTTAATTAAATAAGGATTAATGCTGTATTGGTTAAAATCGCTTCGTTTGCCATAATTTGTCGTAAAAAGCAAATGACAAAAAAAATGTTATTGTGGGATATCCTTAGGAGATAGACATATTATGTGACGTTATCAGCGTGAAGGGACCTTATTGTTGGTATTGAGTTATTAGCATCCCCATAATCTACATTTAATAAGCTATCGAACCATGTAAATAACATGCGTGTAGTAGGCCTCGCAAATATTTTTTAAAAAAATTTTAAAACTCGAAAGTCGTAAAAGGTGATATTGAGAAAATCGCATTCAAACTTCGAAACCCAAAAAAAGTATGTTATTGTGGGAAGTTACATAGATATTATGTTTTTTGTGAAGTACATTATATGGTCTTTTAGATTTTAATTTCAATTATATAATTTTATAGCCTTATTCCCGTTTTTTACCACGCCAAAGTGCATGATGTAATGAAAATGCCCAAAATGGTTTTTACTAAATATTTCATGTATAGTATGTTTTCTATAGTATTTTATGAAAGAATAATATAAAACGGGTAAGTTTTTACTAAATAAAAACGACTTCAATATTTAACGACATTGTTTAATATATAAAAAAATATTTGAACAAATGAAACATTGTGCTTCACTAATCTTATTAATCAGTCAAAATCAACAAAAATATATATTTGCTGCAGCCGAGAGCACAGATTAGTAGATATATACTACTAATCTGTGCTCTCGGCTGCAGCACCGACAATAAGGTCCTTTTTTACTACACTTTAGGATCAATTTTAACCTATAAAAAATCGTTTTTAAAGCCTGTGTCATTGTTATATCAAAATTTAGAGTCTGTTTATTAATATGGAGCAAAAAAAGAAAAAATGTTTTTTTCGACGCTTTACTTTAAAGGCGATTACCTCGGAAACTAGAACCGACAAGGTCCCTTTTCCCAGATAACGTCACATATACCATCGCGGAGTTTTCTGTAGACCTTTTCATTGTGTACAATACTTAGTACATCATTTTGATAAATCTCGTAGGGTTCAGCCTGCGTTTACAATGTAAGCGGAAAAAAATTTAATTATTTACGACATCACATTAGAAACCTCAAAAATAACAGTATTTCTCCACTATTTAATGGATATTAATATACTTATAAACTTACCTCTTTAATCACTCTATCTATTGAAAAAACCGCATCAAAATCCGTTGCGTAGTTTTAAACATTTAAGGGAACAAAGGGACATAGGGACAGAGAAAGCGACTTTGTTTTATACATTGACATAAGAAACAGACAGGTAGGTTAGGCTTGGGTTAGGTCTTTGGTCTTTGGTCCAAATATATAATAGGTCTTTGGTTTTATAATAGTGTAGTGATGTGTGAAATGTGTCTGTCTATTAGCTCCTCACGCTAAACAGATTTGGATGAAATTGAGAACGCAAGTAACACACGAAGTCAAGAGCTCTGTCACTAGCGTTTCATCATCATGCAACATAATTGAGTAAGAACAGTTTGAAATAACAATTTGACAACAAAAACACATTTGGTAAAAAAAGTCTTTGATTAAAATTCAATTGAATTTCGTGCAAAAAATTCAATTATCCGCAAGTTTTCTTGAATGTTAACAAAAACCGCTAACAGTACTGGGCTCTCGATACATGTAAACAGTCATCCGGCCTTTGATCACACTCATTAGACGCAAAACGCACTTGTGACGCCTGTAGTAAAGCATACAATAAAAAGATTTTTAGGCTTAAAGCTATAATGTTTTTCGCTAAAATAAGTTTTAACTGTTAAGTGCTGCTTACAACTTCGCTTGACGAAATTGGAAGGGGCAGTTGGCAAATAATATTCTGTTCAACTGGCTAAAAGCCGAGCTTTGTGAGTACTCGCGTCGTTTTTCTGCGTGGTAATAATCTTTAAGGCTGTTTTTTTTATATTTTAATAGTAACCAAACCTTGACTGATGATAACACATCTAAATATAAATAAAAAATAACTATGTTAAAGCACAAATCAATAGGCGTGATAGTTTTTCCGTAAAGTGTACCACAAAAGTGCTCAGGTTGTGGGATATACTAGGGCTCGCTTCGCTCGCGCCTCGCCCTGATTAGCGTTCAAAAGCTACCAATAAGTATCACCGTCAATAACGGTCCAATCACTCATCTACCAATAGCGTGTCCCCGCGCGCCCCGCTGACTCCTCGCTCCACCAAAGAGACCATGAATTCTGAAAATCGAACACAGCGCCTTATTCTGTCCGATTTTAATGTTGTGCAAAAGGCTTATAATAGCTCTTATGGTCTTTACTCTTTATATTATCTATACTCTATAGTCTATACCAACGTTTTTGGTAGGATTTTTTTTCTCTATTTTTTACGCCTCAAAGTTATTATAATGCCTAGTAGCAGTACAGGCACTAACTAATTCGTCCGTAGACCTATCGCTACTCGTCTCTTTCACTCGTGTACGAAAATACCAAGATAGAAATTTCTTGTGGGGGATATGAAGGGATTGCAAAAAACGGATTTTTTAAAAAAACTGGATTTTCGGACAAATTCGCGTTGAAAAAAACCACAAAAAAAAAAACAAGAATAGTGATCAATCTCACTAAAGCGCAGATTCGTTGATATGTATGTGTATTTCGCTCGTCATAACCAACGATGCGCAAACTCGATCATTGACCGATTTACGATGTGATTGGGATTGGTGCCACAAATTTCCTCTTTTGTAAATTAGGAGAGTTTTTGCTCTGTAGTAGAGCAGTAGAGTTAAGTAGAAGGTGAATAGGTGTGTCACAGAATCTGCAGGTCGTAATGATATTAACACCTATTCTGTAAAGGTGCTTGTTGAGCTTACAGTGTTCAGTTAGGCTTCTGGCAAGGATTCTATTATTCTTTTTCTTACTAGCCAACTCGTCAGCGGATACGTTACCAATGAGGAACCATCGATTGCGAAGACTTTAGCCTAGAACACGGTTATAAACTCTCCAAGTCTCCACTGGAGGCATATCAGCTGGGCTGGCAAACGGTGACGCTGGAGCAAGATAAGTGAAAGATTCGGGCGGCGCCTTTGCCCAGCAGTTGGATAGTATATTTATATTTAGGCAATTGCACAGAATAATGACTTAAAATAATTAACTTAAAAAATAAAAATCCGGATTTTGAAAAATAAAAATCCGGATGTTTCATAGGCTCTTTGGATTTCGAAGTATCCCGATTGCATTCCCTAGCAATAGGTCAATAACCGAATTTCTTCGTCATCCAAGTCTCGCCTATCGTTTTATTTTCATTCATTTTCTTTCTTTTCATAAGCTCAATTTTCCGAAATTGATTTCACCAAAGTAAATATATTTTTGTTAATACTTAATAATGAACTTTTTGTAATCACCATTACCAAGATCAAACGAAGACTTCAACAATCTTAGTATATTTATGAAGACGATACTCACCCTTATCACTCATAGTATAGGGGTGATATTCACGTGTGTGGTATCGAGCTTTTAAGCACGTGCTAGGACAAAGGGTGGAGAGCGAGCAAAGTGGACGCTGATGTAAGATTGCCTAGCAACAGGAGTAATGTTATTGTTTTCACTTGGAATACGGTTTTAATTTTTTGTTAAAATAATAATTTCACTCTTTTTACATATCTATAAGGCTTTCTGTAAATACTAATAATTATTGTGTTCTGCTTAGTGACTTTGGATCCAGGATACACCTTCATAATATGAAAACTCATTATCTGAGTTCACTACCACTTCAGAATTTCTTAAAGAACTTCAAGCATATACAACTGTATATTATGCTTAGAGTTTATCAAACAATGTTCAAACACCTATCTCTAAAGGCTCTAGAGTTCTGTTCTGTGACTTTCGTTCTATTATAGCACTTCCGCATGGAAACCCATCAGCTTAACATAAAAAAATAATATGCTCAAACTACTTAAAACTACATTAATAGAACTATATTTGTCCTAATAAATTTGAACGACTTTCCTATTCATACCCACTGAGATGTAAGTAGTTCATACCTCATAGATCCCATGGGCTAGGATCAAATTGCTACCTTGGTAACCGTAACACAAGGGTCAATTTATACTAGCGTAGTAGCAATATTGAACATAGCAAATTCAACCTTAAGGCCCCCCCAATCCCCCCATCCCCCGAGCAAACGACCTTGACCATACATTTGACGCGTTGCCGAGATCGCACAAAAATCCTATTTTTTTTTTACTTATCTTAGTTCAAAATTGATCTAAAAAAAATTCAAAACGGGGAATATGTAGTTAATGAAATTGTCTATCTATTGTCGTGTGTTTCAAATAAACGTAATTTGTAAATACTAGGGAGATGCCGAAAGTATGCTTCAATTTTAATAAATTGGTTTTACTTTGGAATCTAATATCATGAGTATAATAAACAAAAATAGAAAATTTAAAACGGGGAAAGGAATGTTGATTTACTGAAGATTATTGCTGTATTTTTAATATAACTTTGTAGCTTTCAAATTATGAGTTTATAAGGCTCTAAATACGGAAAATTACGGAATCTCCGTAGGGGAAGGCCCTTAAAGGCCTTCCCTTACGGAGATTCCGTAATTTACCGTATTTAGAGCCTATATATAATATGAGATAAACTCATAATTTGAAAGCTACAAATCTCGATCTACAAGATCTCGGCAACGCGTCAAATGTATGGTCAAGGTCGTTTGCTCGGGGGATGGCCTTAACTTATTCAATGAATTACAAAATACTACAAATTGTATCTAAACCATAAACTTCAAAGCCACGAAGTCTATAAACCATGTTCTTCTAAAGTCTATACTCATGACTCAATCTGTTATATACTTTTTAGTTTGTAAATAGTAAAATACATAATATTATTGTATTATACACTTTGTAGTCCGCGACAAAAACTGTATATTGCAGCCCATTGAATGTTGCTCAGTAAAAACTACCACGCCACAAGCTCCCCCAACCTCTCTGAACCTCCTTTGACAAAAAAATATATTGCCAGACAACATGTGTTAACTTTTTGTTATCATATAAGTATGCTCGATAAATGATAATAATAGTAGGCTGATAATAAAAAGAAAAATTATAAGGAAAGTTTAAAATCTAGATAAAATGGTAAATATGTACAGTTATTTTTATATCTGTGGAAAATTTTGCCTATTTGGGTTTATAACTATCATTGAAGGACATACGGACAGACAGATAAGGGTTTTTTGAAGACACTACGAAAACCAAAAATGACCATAGGATTTTTTTATTGGAACTTTTTGTCATCTTATAGCAATAGTTTTTAATTCTGCGTTTCCATGCTTGCCAAGGCTTGACCAGCGTCCACAAGCACAAGCGTGTAAAAAGAGTATCTGGCTTGGCTTGCGTGAGCTTGTGGACGCTTGTATCCGATTCGGTGTAGTGTCGGTTTTTGGACACAGATCAAAGGGCGCTTGCTTGGATGTACATGTAGGTACGTAATACACTGACGCATTCACAAGCGTGTAAACGACTTCCAAATGCCATGCGAGATTTGTGGACGCTTGTGCCTTGTGGAAGCTTGCCAAGCCTTGGCAAGCATGGAAACGCAGCATAATAGCTGGCCACAAAAAATTGTATCATACTTTTTTGGTTGTGTAGAACTTACTTATCTTAATGAGTGTTCTATATTTTATGTTATTTTGTATTACCACTATTACAGAAATATTATTGAGATTACTGTAATTTAGAATTTCTTTTATGAGCGTATTAATAATACTATAACTTTTAGTAGACCTACCATCTATCTAAGATTTATATCAATTGGCTGATATAAAATTAATTATTATAATATATTATTTTCTCTACCTACATTTGTTGAAAGTGGAAAACAGTTATTTTTATTGTCCACTAACCGTTATTATGAACATAAATCTGCTATGTTTGGAACAAACATTGGTCCGAAGTTTTAACGAAGTCAGCAGTTTGGTTTAAAAATCATATAAATCATACACACCCTAAGTATTATCACTTAGTTCTGTTACACCCTGTATACACGACACATACACACCCTAAAGTATTATCACTAATTTACTACGTTTATTGTTTTGTTACACCCTGTATATGTAGTGTATGTATATGCGGCACTATATCATAATATCGTACAGTTTAATTAAATGTAGTTGGCATTATGAGTGTCATGAGGCCTATCCACGTTGACCCATGATGGACAAGCGATTTCGAACGTGTAGAGGGGCATATTCAGCTATGATTATAACGACGTCCATTAAGCATGGTAAGGGCAGCTTCGAAATCATGGTGGTAATCATGGAGGACTAACCATGACATGGCCCAATATAGATAGCAAGTTGACAAAGCCAAAATAAAGGGATATAATTTTGGCACTCTATAATGTATGTCCTAAAGTAGGGCCTAACTAAACAAAAAATTTTAATAAAATAAAATTAATAATGATGGATTATTAAATAAATAAACATTAAAAAAAGAGAGAAGCGAGAACAACTTAACGCTATTTAATTTGGACAAGTAGTTATTTTGCTTTGCCTTTGTCTAATCTTGACTAAATAACTTAACCGCCTAATGGAGGAGTTTTTACTGCAATAGTACACATAAATAATGACTCTCACACCGGTTTCAGTGACATTCTGTAAATTCTGACACGGGAATCGACCCCACGAACTCCAAGTCAAAAGCTAAAATCTATTAAACCACTGGACCACTGAGACAACCTATGCTAGCTACAGTTTCTACAATTAGCTAATGGCCGCGCTTATGAATACTTTACTTTATTCAAGATATTTTTAAAATAAAAGTAATAATTTCTATTAAATCTATTCAAATGCGGCCGCTAATCCTTAGCGTGTGTTAAACTCGACAAACTTAAGGAACGTTAGCATCATTAGTGCATCCTAGTATATTCCACTGGCATCTTCCCACTTCTGATGAATATGGATTATATCAGTGCAATAATAGCCGGACGTGTCCCCGCATTTATAATCCGCTATGCACAGCGCTTACCGATCGCAAGATACTAAGCGGGCTGTACCACAGAATATATAATAGTACCTTACGAAGTTACGGTACAGAAGTCTCACTCCCGAGTTTAGGTATGATAAACGCAAGCGTCCGGTCACCGGACTAGTCTCGAATCTCGATAGGCTGGCACTCGCTCGACTTGTCGCACACGCAACGCACGCATCCGCGATACAAAAGTAATAGTACCCGGCCCCGCGCCGCCGCCCTGCAGATTGAAGCGAGACGGCAGACAGTTATTGTACTATGAACGCTAAGCGCAATGCAAAACGTTGAAATTAGGTTGTTTTACAGAATAGTAGGTAAATATCTCGGCGATTTCGGGCCGTTTGTATGGAAGTGAGACAGGCCTGGCTGTACACAATCGAGAACAACCGTAAATTTTGTTCGCGTTCGCTAATCCTTGGGCATGCGTCGCAAAAGTTAAAGAATATTGGTAAAACCCTGGGACTACACAATGGAATCCTGGGGGTTTAGGGTCCTCTTTGAGTATCCCTAAAGTTGCTACTGTGCTTGCCGATCCATGATTATATTTTGTTACTTTTATTACTGACAAATCATACGAGTAATTTAATAATTGTTACGATAGAATAAAGAATGATATAAATAAGACCGCGCTGTAATAACATCATCAAATCCAGAGAGTACCTTGCCTTTTCTTTCCTTTCCTTCTTTCGCCGTTATCAAATAAAATACTGAAAAGAACCACAGAAATCACACAGAATCCGCGAGCTCGCGAAAATGTCAACTTCGCTCCCTTCTCAGGCTTTTGCGTTAGTGTAGAACTCGCATAAGATCTAACTAACTAAGAACTTACCAACTATTATATTGTTACAGGTGACTCGGGGTGCGTGGGCGGCTGAAAGATGTAAGCTATTATAGTCTTTTCGCGTAAGGAGAACAATGAAATATCGAAAGCATATTTTACTATATTGCAATAGTTTATCATATTTTAGTTATTATTTCCATGGTTTCTTAACATGTAAGTACATACTGTCTTCTTAATTTGAATAGACTATGGGTAATCTTTCTTTAACAAAGAAAGATTACCAATAGTTTAGGCTTAGTTGAAGTTAGTAACAGACTGCACCCAAAAAAAGAGTAGAAATGTCCAGTCATTTAAAAAAGCAATTGAAAGCTAAATTGTTTGAGCCAAGAATCAAGAGTACGGAACCTTAAGTATGGTATAACTTGCTATCTATATTGGGCCATGTCATGGAGTGTGAAGCAATTACAGAATATTGTGCTTTCGTTTAGAAATTAGAGCTCCTTAGTTTAGAAGTTTCATTAATTTCGTCCCGGGTGATACAATAGAATTTAATTAAAGAAAGTTATAGCATTCTTAGATACCATTGCTGAATATCTCAATTTATTTTATGTGTTGCTTATTTTGCTCGTGGAATTCCTACATAATATTTCTTTCAACGAGTTCTTATTTTACCTGTAAACTAGAGCAGCTACATTTTTTTCATATTTTTTTCATATAAAAATTAAAAACAGTAGAAGAATGGTATCAATAAAATAGTTTCACCTATTTGTTTAGTAGTCTGATAGTGGTTATAAAATGATAAACTGATAACGAACTGTTCTTATCATTATTATTTTTATTGAGGTTTTAATGCTTACCTACTTTATTTTTACCTGTACAATATATTGTTCTTTGTTATGAACATAATTATGATGATAAGAAATTTGCAAAAAATATTCACCTAATCTAATTTCTTTATTATGAACTAGCAAGAGCCCGCGACTATGTCCGCGTCAATTTATGTTAAGTTATGATCGCGATTAAGAAAATTAAATACTCTTAATGACTATACATTTTGGTAACGAGTGGCTGCGTCGTTATGGGGTTCGAGTAAAGTAAAGGCCCGAAGAGGGCATGAGGCTACTCTGCTACTTCTTCTACGATTGCTTATCAAAATCGATTAAGGCAATCTAATAAATAGATCTGCGCAATCGTGGTTGAAAATTGAAATGCCGTATTCTCTGGTTGTCCATCATGGCTGATGATGGTAGTAACAAATCCCAGAGTTAATACCGACGAGCCACGTTCATGCCAAATGTAATTTCAAACGTTATATACAGAATGTAACAAAACTAAGTGATAATATTTTAGGGTGTGTATGTGTTTCTTATAGAGAGTTCACTGTGAAAGTAGCAGCGCTGAAAGACCGATTTTTTTTCACTTTTGTATGGGCAAGCGCCCCAGCGTCACGCTCATGAGTTTCTCAATACAAAAGTGAAAAATAAATTTGGTCTTTCAGCGCTGCTACCTTCACCGTAAACTCTCTATAAGGAACACGTACACACCCTAAAGTATTATCACTTAGTTTTATTACACTCTGTATATCGAAAGATATTTCTATAGCGTGATTCAGGGTGCAATATTTGGTCCGCTACATGGCCTAAGCGTGTAGAGGCCGTCTATAACTAGATCTTTCTTTGGAGATATTTTTACTGGCACTTGACACACCAGTTCAATGCCAAGTGACCGTCAGTATCGTCTTGACTTTGTGAGAACCCCTTAACTTTTAAGTGGACTCGATTGTGTCACAATGGTGTTGAACCATCTAGACTTAGGAAGGCTCTATAGTCTATAAGTTGAAAATGGACGATTGTGTTAAATACAATCGTGTTGGACCATAATAAATAGATTTAGGAAGGCTCTATAACTTCAAAAAACATACAGCCGACCGTAATATAACTTCCTTCTTATTTGAAGCCGGTTTAAAAATTAATACCGACAAGCGGGGCTAAAATGGTCGCATAGCAATTCCTCTCAATCAATTCACAAAATGAATTGTCAAAACTGTCAAAGTCACGAATGTCAAATTAGTACGAATTTAGACCAATTGAATTGGTCTAAATTTGACATTCGTGCCTTTGACAGTTTTGACAATTAATTTTGTGAATTGATTGAGAAGAATTGCTATGCGACTATTTTAGCCCCGAAGTTCTCGTTCGCTTTCTCGGGGCGCCTTTACAAAATTAAAATAAAAGTCGAGAAAGGCCGAGAAACTGATATCCTTTTTTAGGGTTCCGTACCCAAAGGGTAAAAACGGGACCCTATTACTGAGACTTCGATGTCTGTCCGTGTGTCTGTCCGTCTGCCCGTCTGTCCGTCTGTCTCCAGGCTGTAACTCGAGAACCGCTATAGCTAGACTTCTGAAATTTTCACAGATTGTGTATTTCTGTTGCCGCTATAACTACTAATGCTAAAAACGCAATAAAATTAATATTTAATGCTGGCACTTCCCCTTGCGGCTGGGGCTCCCATACATCAAACGTGATTTTTTAGGTTTTTTCGCTCGTAATCAATAATGGTAACAGCTAGGCACTTGAAATTTTCACAAAATCCTTAATTACATTTGTACTTTAATAGTTAATAATAACATTTTAATGAAGTTAATATTTAAGGGGGGCTCCCATACAAGAAACACAATTTTTTGCCTACTTTCGCTCTATACCGGTACGGAACCCTTCGTGCGCGGGTCCGAGTCGCACTTGGCCGATTTATTTTTTTATTTTTACTTGGTTTCTATTTAACTAATGATGATAAATGCTTTGAAAGGATTTTGCTAGTTTTAAAGCTATCTCCAAGTAACTGATGTCTATTTAGAAAAACTTTCGTAACTTGATATTACTAAAGAAATGAAGCTGAGTTTAAAAGAAAACTTTTAACGGCTTGGAGTAAAAGAAAATATTTAGTTCGTTCTCTCGTACCAATATAAACGTTTATATCTAAAGCGCGATTTAACATTTTTTAGTTAGGTAGCTAAGTTCTCACTGGAGTCTGGAACTGGCATAGGATGAACGCAGTGCCGTTGAATCGGGTGCATATACATACGTGTATGTAGTTCAAATCCATATTATGCTGGCAATTTCTTTGTTGATATTTTGACGCGTCCTATACTAGTGCAAAGGAGCGATGTCGATACTCGGTTGTAAACGAAAGGCGAATGATCTAAAAGATTAATTTGTTAAATTGTCGGAATATATTACACGTATTTATGCGTGTGACGCCCAAAGGAAGATCTTCCGAGTTTCGACCGAGTGAAGCGGTATGCTCGGTCGGGCCAAAGGCCACTATTAGGGCGAAGCCAAACGAGCGAAATATGTGAGTTGTAAGTCGCAGAATTTCGGTTCGGCAGAATTCTGCTGCATTCAGTTTCATACAAAAGTCCTGTTTGATTCACACGAGCGCTTGTGAGTCATGATTTGTATGAAAAGATATTTACGCGGCAGAAATTCTGCGACTCACAACTTACAAATTACGCTCGTTTGGTTTCACCCTTATCGTACATTTATACCGCCAAAGTTTAAAAACTTCGATAGCGCGATTCGATAATGCGATGCAGAATTGTGGCGCTAGTAGAACACAAAATAATTATTTCAATTATTCAAAGAATAATGACCCAGTCAGTCAATTATTATTGAGGTAATATTGCACTACAAATTGCATACAAGCATTTCGTATATCAGATAGCTAGGTTGCAAAATTGGTGATAATGAATAGGCAATTCGAAAAACAAGTGCATACATACATACTTATATTGTGTCTGTCTGTCAAATAGACTGTTCCTGGTAGCAGGTAGTATCTCATACTCACCGGACGGGCGTAGAGGTGACAGACACACTTTGCCATTTATAATATTAGTATGGAATATCTAATTTTTATCGAGTGTATGAAACAAAGGCCACAAAATAGCCACTTCAATTCAATATTATGTAAAAGCTTTCCAATTTTCCCCGCAAGGACACAAAACTGCGAATGAAATTGCGATACGATGCGATGCGAATTCTTAGTTTTGTGTGGGAGCCCTAAGTTAGGGCTTGTTCACAAAACCGCAAACCCATCGCTAGAACCTGCGAGCTCGCACGTCGCGTTGCAAGAACTTGCGCATTGAGTCGCATCGCGCATTCCTGCGATGTTACGTCACACTTGTTGACAACACTTTAGTCGGCACTGAGACAATCTCTTTTCTCAATAAAAACTAATGTAAATAATTATTGTTTTACTTACCGGATAGACGTGTGAGGTGAAGGTCAATCATTTCCAGAGGCATAATAGGAAATCTCCCCTTGTACGATCATTTCTGAAGATGTGGTGACAATAAATTAAAAAGCTCTTCGAATGAAGATATATGCTCATTCTAAAATAATCAAAAAAAAATTTAATCGTCGGTTTTCAGAGCTTTATATTTTCGATGAAAATAGTTCCCTTCGGTGTTCATAATAGAAATAAATGGATGAACCCAAAATCTTCTTCATTTCTTTTGTCTGTATCTCCTAAGCACTAACAACAGTGCACACGTCTTTTTACAATCCAGATCGCAACCTAGTTTTAAAAATATGTCCAGTACGGTTGACGGTCGTCGAAGGAACGGTCATCTTAATTTTAATTTTAGAGAGAAAGGAAGACGCCGCGCCGTGCCGCACGAAATCGCATCGCAACAATTCGCGTCGCAACATTTTGCGTTGCGAATTCGCATCGCGTCGCATCACAGTTTTGTGTACAGGCCCTTAGGTTTTCCACGAAATAGGAAAACTTAAATACTTATATAAAATTCTCGTGTCGGGGTGTTAATTTCTAAGCCAAGCTCTTCTATTTCGGTTGTTATATGTATCTGTGATATCGGTCACAGTTAGACCGATATTGATAAAATTTGAGTGCGAATATATGTATTCATCTCCTAGATATAATATGGCAATAATACAACGTTTGCCGGATCAACTAGCGTATTTTTGACACATTTGTGATTGCCGTTTGTGAACAGAAATTAACACTCATGGTAATTCATCATGGCCAACATGAATAGTTGAAATGAATAGTGGCATGGCTGAGCAATTCGCAATCCATTGCGTGGTGTGTTCTATTTAGCGAAAACCACCTAGGGAGTAGGGACGTGACCCGCTGTGAATGTGGTATAGACCGGCGATGTAACACGTACCTAACTATTTGACGCAACGGTGCCGTAATGTTTTGCAATAATTGTTCGATTTACAATGAGCCTAATGATATGTCGACACGTGGTCGAAATTTGGATCCTGTGGAATATATTAGTTTTTTTTAATGAACTAGAGAAAGAGCAGCCGGAGCACCTGACTGTAAGTGACGCGTTCCTCCTCTTGTATTGTAAGTTACTCTCCTGGGGTTTTATTCTGTTGCCTCGAATGTCACTAAGTAAGTAATTCCGTGGGAACCGTAGATTTTCCCGAAAATAGGCTTAAATGTCCTTACCCGTGCTTTACTTTAATCTGTGCCAAGTCACATAAAATTAGTCCTGCAGTTCGTGAGATTACCGCGTTCAAACAAACTAATAAGGACGTTTATTTCTCTGTCAATCAGTGCACATTTCTCTCACATAATTCGCCACATTTTCGAATGGAACTTGATTATTTTGAAAGTATGAACCTTCTGGCTGGTGAACATGTAGAAGATGTAGGTACCGTTGGCGCAACATTGCAAGCCATGAGGTCTATTTGTTAGTGGCCAACACTAACGGGGCCTAACCGCGAAACAAAATTAGACCCAGCGTAAACATAGTCCCTACAAAAAATTTGCTACGCAACTTCAAACTCTAACCCGCAAACGTTAAGGTTTATTTTGTGGTGGAGTTTTGAGGTATTGTTTCATCGACCTTGCTATTCAATAATTTCCCGATACCGAGATTGCGGCATCGCAACGGGATCGTACCTAGATCGCTAATGCTAGATGCAGATACAATCTAGATTCTAGATGAAGACACAGACGGAAAATGTTATAGTATTTATGTTAAGGGTCCATCAACACAGATATTCAGGTGACTAGAATCTAGATTCTTGAAGATACTGACGTAATGTGTAGAGGTAATTAATATATATTATTACTAGCTGTTGCCCGCGACTTCGTCCGCGTCCACGTCAATATGTTTTAATTTTTTTTTCGTAAAAATATTTTTTTTTAAATAAAACGTATCCTATGTTAACTTCTGATACCTCCAAGAGTATGTGTACAAAGTTTCATGATGATTCGTCAAGTAGTTTTTGCGTGAAAGCGTAACAAACATCCACGCTTTCACATAATTATAATATTTAGTAAGGATGTAATGTCCTAAGGGGGAGATGGGATGTTATACCAAATGTAACAACTAACAATACAAAGATTAATAAAAAGCATGACATTATAGGGGAAAGGGGTTCAAAAAATTCATGTTTGTGTTATGTGGATGGTCACTAGGGCTCCTCTTGAGTGAACCATGATGGACACTCAAGAAGATGAGATAGATAGGCGATTACGAAAACAGCGTGACATAAACTGCAGTCTGCGACGTTTCCATATCATGTGATATTATGTCAGCAGGACTCAAGCATATTCCCACTAATCCCACACCGTTCACGGCAAAACAACGTTTGCCGGATCAACTGATGTATTATAAATTATAATAATATTATCATTAATCTTAGATGGTTAAAAAAATTACACTTATCGAGCCCAGCCTACATAGATTTGGCACATAGGCTGTATTCTAGCTGTACGATTACTATGGTGTCATGTCGGGGCAGTGATAAGACAGGACATGGACGTAGACAACGCAACACGGAGAACGCATTACCAATGACGTATCATGCGGGGACACCAACAAGATTGGAATAGAAATACGGTACATTTTTCAATTAGTTTTCATCATTATGGAAATGGCTTTTGGAAACTCTGTAAAAAATCGGTTTCGTATTCGCAATGCAATATTGTATTACACCAATATTAATTATATTGAGACCTACAATTATTTAAGGTGAAATCAGAACAAAATTAACTATACCTACTGTAGAATTATACATTTTTATGGTACCTACGTGCTTTTGGTGTAAACGGTATAATTAAGTAAATTAATCAAAATTGAAGACGTGAGTGGAAGAACCACATAACAAACTTTTTATAACATAAGGACAATTACTAATTTTTTTTTCTTATAATTTGAACAAACGATTTGTATGGGCAAGCACCCCAGCGTCATGAATTTTCCCATACAAAAGTTAAAAAAAGTTGCTCTTTCAGCACTGCAACTTTCACAGCGAACTTTATACAGATTACAGGGGACCCATTCACACTTTAAAGTATTGTCACTTACTTCACTTAGTTTTGTTACGCCCTGTATATATATAAAAAAGAAAGTGGTGTTAGTTACACTACTTATAACTCAAGAACGAATGAACCGATTTGGCTGAAAATTGGTGGAGAGAAACTTTGAGTCCCGGAAAAGAACAAAGGATACATTTTGTCCCGGAAAAATGTACGGTTACTGCACAACATACTTTTATGATTTGAGCGTAAGCTATTCAATATATTTTGATGAAATTTGGTATGGAGATACTTTGAGACTTGGGAAAGGACAAGGGATACTTTTTGTCCCGGAAAATGTACGGTTCCCGCACAATAAACTTTTATGATTTTCGCCTAAACTATTCAATCTATTTTGATGAAATTTGGTATGGAGATACTTTCGAGTCTCGGGAAAGGACAAGGGATACTTTTTGTCCCGGAAAATCTACGGTTCCCGCACAATAAACTTTTATGATTTTCGCCTAAACTATTCAATCTATTTTGATGAAATTTGGTATGGAGATACTTTGAGTCTCCGGAAAGGACAAGGGATACTTTTTGTTCCGGAAAATGTACGGTTCCCGCACAATAAACTTTTATGATTTTCGCCTAAACTATTCAATCTATTTTGATTAAATTTGGTATGGAGATACTTTGAGTCTCGGGAAAGGACAAGGGATACTTTTTGTCCCGGAAAATGTATGGTTCCCGCACAATAAACTTTTATGATTTTCGCCTAAACTATTCAATCTATTTTGATTAAATGTGTTATGGAGATACTTTGAGTCTCGGGAAAGGACAAGGGATACTATTTATCCCGGAAAATGTACGATTCCCGCACAATAAACTTTTATGATTTTTGCCTAAACTATTTAATCTATTTTGATGTTTGGCATAGAGATACTAATTTTAATCTATTTTTTTTTCCTAATTATACCAATTCGAATTAAATAATCATCGTTAAGACAGGACAACGTCTGTCGGGTCAGCTAGTTTATTATAAATCTTTTAGACCAAATTACAGAATAGATAATAAGTACAAGTAACCAAATTTAGTTCACCTGTCACTCACGAGTCTCCGTGGAATTTTAGGTATGCAACATAAATCTAGGCTACCTTCAAGTTTACATACTTTAAATATACTAACGAGTAACGACATTTAGAATTATTTAACCTCCAACCGCACCTTATGTCCACCACATAAGGTTTGTTCTCGTACAAACATTGAGGTTAATATAAATACGATAGTTTTGCCCCATGGGGTTCAAAATGCTACAATTTGCGCCTACGCCAACCTTGAAGTCTGTTGCTGATATTAAAATATCACCTTTGGAACACCTTTTGGAAGTCGGTTAAAGAGCAGTCACCTTTGGGATTTGGGATCTTAGCACGAACAAATAAGTATTTGTAGCGATATTAAATGAATAGGAAATCATGTCAGTTTTTTCATCGATTGCGAATACGTTGTTGTTAATTGACTCTGCTCTAATATCACGTATTTTCCAGGTAGTTTCCCCAAAAAAACGGTAAAATCTCTAAATCTCGTTACATATTCGGAAAACAAAATTGGGCACGTATTTGATAAGTTTTTCGCACTCCTTTAGTTAGATTACTCAAATGTACTATCAGACAAATTGATTCATACACAGACGACGCGACCGACCGACATTTTGGCGTTTGACATAACCCGACCAAATTACGTTCTGCATAATCTATTGACTATTTCCCTGATAGTATTTTAAGAAGTTGGAATGCTCGCACGGAGTAGGGTTGCCAACCGTCCTGTTTTCCCAGGACATGTCCTAGTTTTTGTAGTGTCCTGGGACGTCCTGAATAGTTTTTAAGCAACGTCCTGGGTTGTCCTGGGTTTTTTTAAGTTTAAAATTCACGCGCTTCTTCTCAAATTTTTACGCTACTCGCAAGTAATTGCGTTGCCGCGCTGCCATGCTGTTTCAAAACAAAGGCGCAACGTGCCACTTGATGATATCCTTTATTTAGGGTCTTTTTAGGGTGAAGCCAAACCAGCGTAATAATTTGTGAGTTGTGACTTGTGAGTCGCAGAATTTCGGCTGGCAGAAATTCTGCTGCATTCAATTTCATACAAAAGTCCTGTTTTATTCATTCACACGAGCGTAATTTTATGAGTCATGATTTGTATGAAAAGATATTTACGCGACAGAAATTCTGCGAGTTGCGACTCACAAGTCACAACTCACAAATATTTATGCTCGTTTGGCTTCACCCTTACTAGAGATCTCCCAATGGTCGAAATTCAACCTCAAAAAAAAATTAAATTATAAGTTTCAATCTTCAACGCTTTTCTTTTGATATCCTATTCTAAAATATTGACTTTATTATTTTTTTCAGGCGTCCTGTTTTTAAACTGAATTGTCCTGGTTTTCCAACTTCAAATCCTGGTTTTTTGAATTTGAGGTTGGCAACCCTAGCATGGAGCATTGCGAAACGCGGATACAATTTTGATCGTATTAATTAAGTAAGTTTAAAAGTTACGTCACTTATGTACTCGAACGAGAACGAAATTCGCACGCGAGCATAAAAGCTGTATTTACCAATCGTTATTACAACTGTGGAATCAAATTTCGATTGCTCGAATTACAATTCGAATCCTCGAATTAATATCGAGTGCGATTTCCATTATTTAAAATCGAGACATCAGTTGCTCAAGCATTAACAATTAATATAGTAAAGTATTCATAACGTTATTGAAAGAAAATTGTAGAGCTATTGTACAATCGAATATTTTGTCATTTATTCCTGCTGTGCTTTCAGTTATGCGGGTTATGCCTTATGAATTAGATATATAATATACATCCCACAGTATTACAACTTTGTTTTGTTACACTCTGTATACAGTATTTGGACTTGGACCATATTCGCCATATCCAATGTACTAATTTTATAAATGCGACAGTGTGTCTGTCCGTCTGTGGACGTGAAGAGGTAACAACTAACAAGTAATAACCTCTTCACGCCCAAACCGCTGAACCGATTTTGCTGTTTGGTATGCAGATTACATAGGATACTTTTTATCCCGGAAAAATGTACGGTTCCCGCGCGATAAACAAATTTTGGCGCAACGGAGTTGCTGGCGTCATCTAGTAAACCCTAAACATTAAAAATATCTACCAAAGATATCATATTCGATAGACATCGCAATTTGCTTACGTAAACATGCGTAAACTTATGAGTTACATAGATTAGTCGATAGATACGTCAGTTCATTAGTCCTGTAGATAATATGATCTACTTGTCACTTCTGTACTTTATCGTTGACATCCCATTATGTATTTTTGCCCGAAAAATGGCGTTAGTACCATACGTTTTACCGTAAAAAAAATACCTAATACATAGTGATTAGTTATTAGTATTTTATAAAATAGCTAGAAATCTGTAAAGATGTTTTATTTGATTTTATACGAATTTTGAATGAAAGCTTATTTTTAGCCTCTAGGCTTTAAGAACATGTTAAGAACTTAGTTCTTCCGTACACTATAAAAAGAGTTACTATACTGTATGATATTTATAATGTACCATCGAGGAAATTGATTCCTAAGCAGTTGACAGACCAACGTCATTTGGTCGGATCATGTCAATTTAATGTAAATTGTGATCTGTCGGCTGGGTTTGACGAAAGGGCCTTTACACAAAACTGCGATGCGACGCGATGCGAATTCGCAACGCAAAAAGTTGCGACGCGAATTGTTGCGATGCGATTTCGTGCTGCATGGCGTCTTCCTTCCACGATTAAGGTGACCATTCATTCGACGACCGTCAAACGTACTGGAAGTATTTTAAAAACTAGGTTGCGACATGGATTGTAAAAAGACATGTGCACTTTTGTTAGTGCTTAGGAGATACAGGCAAAAGAAAAGAAGAAGATTTTGGGTTCATCCATTTATTTCTATTATAAACGCCGAAGGGAACTATTTTCATCGAAAATATGAAGCTCTGAAAACCGACGAATTTTTTTTTAATTATTATTTTAGAATGAGCATAATATCTTCATTCGAAGAGCTTTTTAGTTTATTGTCACCACATCTTCAGAAACTATCGTACAAGGGGAGAGTTCCTATTATGGCTCTGGAAATGATTGACCTCACTGTCACTATCCGCCATCCGGTAAGTAAAACAATAATTCTTTGACATTAGTTTTTATTGAAAAAAGAGATTGTCTCAGAGCCGACTAAAGTTTTGTCAACAAGTGTAACATCGCAGGAATGCGCGATGCGACTCAATTCGTAAGTTCTTGCGACGCGACGTGCGAGCTCGTAGGTTCTTGCGATGCGACGTCGCATCGCGGTTTTGTGAACAAGCCCTAAGGGTCAGCGCAGACAGAAAGGAGCGCAGCGGAGAGGATTTTATTAACGCACTTGAAAATAAACTTTAAAATTATTAAACTAAAGTGCATAAATGCTTGAACCTTACAAGAAATGCTCGCGCGTCCTCGAGGATACGCGGGAAATGGGAATCCCTTATCGCACTTTAGTGTCATAATTTTAAAGTTTATTTAATATTTTCAAGTGCGTTAATAAAATCCTCTCCGCTGCGCTCCGTTCTGTCTGCGCTGGCCCTAACGCGACCAAACTACGTAGGTCCCCCATCTGCTTAGGAATCAACTTCTCTGATAGTAGGGAGTAGGGTCAGTTCACATTGCAACGTGACGAAGCGATGCTAATTATTGTTTTCGAAGGATTAAACATAATACTTATTACATCATTTTAAAATGTGAACTTACCCTATATGTACGTTAGCGTCTAGCACGCTACACGTGAAAACCCTATTAACATAAAAAAATGCGTAATAATTATTATAGGCAACAAAATCTGGCACAACATGACAAGTAACATGTGATTTTCAACCTTATCTAGCAAGCAATAAGGTGTAAATTCGTTAGGTGTGATATATATTGCATGTTTAGTGTTTATTCTCGTATGCCGTAATATGGCTTCGATCAAATATGTATGGTCAATAATTTTCACAAACATTATGAAAGAAAGTAGTGTTATAATGGGTTTGATTATTTTGAATTGCTGTGCTAATAGGTTGTTTATACTTTAAAAAGGCCTGAAAATTCCTAGGTCAAATATTTAAGCAGAATAAATAGGCTGTGAAAAATAGTTACGTTGTTTTGGATCTACGTATATTTTTTTACAGCTTGCTTTTGAGTAATCAAAACAAAGTTGTTTTGATGATATGATTCGGTTTTCCTTAATTATAGAAGTATGGAGTAGTCAATAAAAATCGGCCAAGTGCGAGTCGAGCTCGCGCACGAAGGGTTCCGTACCGTACAATTATAGAGCCAAAATAGGCATTATTGTGTTTTTTTTGAACGTGAATTGCAAATCAATGTTGCCGGGTCAGCTTTATTATATCGAGCAAATATCGACCTGCGACTGTCGGCTGTATTAAGTTTAATCTCATTATGTCCCAGTTACCGAACAACTGGGCCGTAAGTAATCAGTAACTGGACGTCAATATTTAATTGATCCTAGTGTTAACCAGTCAAAAATTGATGAAAAATTAAAGCCAGTTTTAGAGGAAAACAAAAAACTACAAGATAAATTTGAAATATTACAGAAGAAAGTAGACTATCTCGAAAAGCAGACAAGGGCCAACAACATAATAATTCATGGGCTTCCGGAAGAAAACCAATCCGCATCCAAACTACTATCAAATGTGAAAACGCGTTTTATACAAGACCAAGAAATAAAAATAGAGGACTGGGAACTAAACAAAATTTACCGTATTGAAAAAACTATGAGAAATGAGAAACTGCGACCTGTACTTCTCAGTTTAGTAAGTGGGCTGAAAAAACAAGAAATCATGAGAAACAAGAAAAATCTAAAGGAATTATATTTAACTGAAGATTACTCAAAAGAGCCTTGGAAAAGAGAAGAGCCTTACAATTACAGCTAAGAGAGGAAAAAAGGAAAGGAAATGTCGCTTTCATAAAAAACGGCCAGCTAATAATAAAGACAAATACTAACAGCAATGACAAAAGGAAAAGAGAGACGTCTACCTCTCCACAAACGGACTCTCAACCCAAAAAACAGCCCACCTTACAACCTTCCACAAACATAAGAACAAACGCATTTGATCTGTTAAGAAGTAGATCACAGTCTTATTCTGTGTTTTGTACAAAAAAAAGAAAAAATATATGTGGACCTGGATCTCACCCGATGGTAAAACAAAAAATGAAATCGACTTCATAATGACTAGCAAACCTAGCTACTTCACTAACTTTTCTGTAATAAACAAACTGAATTTTAATACCAATCATAGACTAATTAGAACAGAAAACTAAACTAAACTACTAATTAGAAAAAAAAAAGACTGTTAGCAAAGCAACCAAAAAAGCCGAGGCCAAAGCGAGTGATGACTGATGAGAGATAATAATTTTAGCAATCATCAGCTACAAAAAATAGGAATTGCTCTAAAAACAAATTTGCTGATTTTAAAACGGAGACAATGGAATTATGTACTTAAGAGAAATACAACTGGATTGAAAATAACATAAAAACGACAGTCGAACTTACCGCCAGTACCAAATTAGACCAAAATAAATGGCTTACAGCAAAAACTATAAAAATGTTAGAAACAAGAAATTACCTGCTCAGTGATAAAAACATACAAGACAGAAGAAAACAATTGACAAAGATTAACAAAGAAATTAAAGAAAACATAAGAAAAGACAGAAAACAAAAAACAATGGAAACTTTAGAAAAATATATTAGCAAAACCGGCGGTGTCAAAAAAGCATACAAAGAATGAAAGCAATCTATGGACTGGATTGTTAAAATAAAAAATGACAAAGGACGATTAAAGCAAAACCGAATAGACATATAAGATATAGCCACATCCTATTACAAAAAACTATATGAAGACAATGCAACAGAAGGCGAAGTCAATATGTCGGCTAATTCATTAGCACCTAGCATTCTCCAGGATGAAGTGCAAGCTGCTATAGATAGTCAAAAGCTTGACAAAACGCCAGGACCAGACGGCATAAGCAACGAACTCCTGAAACACCATAAGGACATTTTAATACCTATTTTTACAGATCTTTTTAACGATATCATAGACACAGAAATAATACCTAAGCAATGGATGGAATCTACTATTATTCTACTGTATAAAAAAGGAGACAAATTCGAAATTGGAAATTACCGCCCCATCAGTCTTATGTCCAATATTTACAAGATATTTGCGAAGATTATTCTAAAACGTATATAAAGAATACTGGATGAACAACAACCCATAAAGCAGGCGGGATTTCGCAAAAACTACTCTGTTATTGACCACATCCAAGTAGTTCGTCAAGTTATTGAAAAGTACACTGAATATCAACTTACATACTATATAGCCTTTGTCGATTACAGTAAAGCATTTGACTCCCTACTGCACAAAAATATATGGAAAGCTTTAATCGAACAGGGTATTGAACATAAATATATAAGATTAATAAAGAACGTATACAGTAATAGTACAGCAAGGATTAAGCTAGAAAAGAAGGGTAGTACATTTAAAGTAGAGAGAGGTGTTAGACAGGGGGATCCCCTATCCCCAAAACTGTTCTCTGCTGTCTTGGAATCTCTATTCAAAGAACTCGACTGGGATGAATTTGGGATAAACGTGAATGGCGAAGCATTGACACACTTGAGATTTGCTGACGACATTGTATTGTTCGCCAAAACATCCAAAGATATCTATACTATGTTAAAAGACCTTGCTACAGAGATTGAGAAAGTGGGTTTAAAACTCAATCCAGACAAGACAGAGTAATGACAAATGGAAATAAAGATACAATATGTTTAGGAAACACAGAAATTTACTACACAGATGAATACATCTATCTGGGCCAGGTCATAACTCAAAAAGACTCCATGCGCGAAGAAGCAAATAGAAGAGTCATTAATAGCTGGAAAAGATATTGGACTTTAAAAGAAGCAATGAAAGACAAAACACTTCATATCAATATAAAAACTAAACTATTCAATACCTGTATTTTACCCGTACTTACCTATGGATGCCAATTATGGACCCTAACCCAAGAAATGACAAACAAATTAACAACCTGTCAGTACGCCATGGAGAGGAGTATGCTTAACGTTAAAAGATCTGATAAAATAAAAAAACTACGTCATCAGGAGTAGAACAAAAACAATAGATGTGAAACAAAAGATCAGAAGGCTTAAATGGAGATGGGCCGGACACATGAGCAGAGGTTACGATAAATGGAGCAAGAAAGTTACAAGATGGTATCCCAGGGAAGGTAAGAGGAAAAGAGGAAGACCTCAAAAAAGATGGGACGACGATCTAAGAAAAGTGGCAGGAGTAATGTGGAACAGAGTGGCAGATAATAGGAAAGAATGGAAACGGTTGGACGAGGCCTTTGCCGATTGGCAAACAGATCTGCAAACCACAAAGAAAGTGCAGCTATTAGAATAAGGTACACGTCTTTTTAGTTTAATCCATGTTTAAGTTAATTTCTAAATATTGTAATTAGAATAAGTTGATCTGAATAAAAGGCTATATTATTATTATTATTATTTATATATTATTATTAGTGTTAACCAACGTTGTCATTGGCACTCATTGGACACTAGTTAAGTATTTTTAATGTTATCAGTTTTATGAATTATGATTTATGGCACAGTTAAAATAAACTTGTACCAGTTGTGCCGTATTTAGTTATTCTGTGCTTAATAATAAAAATAAAAAATATACTAAGTACCTATTGAAGTTAGTCAAAGGAAATTAATTAACTACTTCACAGTAATAGTTAAAACTTAGGGTGGGTTGCACCAACTTACTTTAACTATAACTGTAACTTTAACTTTATAACTACATTGCAAAATGTCAAATCTTTGGTTAAAGTCAAAAATGGACGCCATATTTAACCATAACCATGGAGCTCGACAAGGCTTTAAATGAACGTGGCGAAAAAAGGAACTAACGCTGTCATCATACAAAAAGGCCATTTTTGACAGTTCTCCCTTACCAGCAACGCCCCCGCCCACGTTTATTTAAAAGCCTTGTCGGACCAGCAACAGACATCTGTCAAATTCTGTGGTCAAAGTTAAGGTTAAAGTTAAGTTAGCCTTAACTATAACCATAACTTTGACCATAACTGTAACTATAACCACGCCTCTGGTGCAACCCACCCTAAAGTTTTGTCCTTGTGCGGTGCGTTAGAAAAAAAAATGAAAAAAATCTTGACAGACTACAGGCACAGATTACTAAATAGTTGAGTACTATAGGTCTACCAGAATCTGATGGCAAAAAGTGAGAAAATAAATTGGCTCTAGCAATACCGGGGTAATTGGAATAAAACATTTTGATCCTTTTTTTTCTTATAGCGGCTGATTCTGTGTGTTAAACATGCAAATATAAAAATTTATCCAATGATCAAGGATATTTTTTGAAAATCTGCTGTCAAATATTGCCATCAGATTCTGGTAGACCTATACTTACTACGTACTGTCCGACAAGGCTATAAATGAATGTGTCAAACTGTCAATGGGCGCTGCTGCTGGTAAGGAGAACTGTCAAAAATGACGTTTTTGTATGATAGAGTGCGTGCACGATAACTCTGCGCGCGATTGGCGCTACAGCGTAGGGATTCATTAAAAAAAGGGGTAATCCCAATGATATTTTTTTAAATAACATTGGTAGTTTTACTTTAATATCTTTATTTACTTATTTAAATTATGTATAGGAATAGGCGTAGCGATTATCATGCAAACGTGGCGGCCCAAAAATTAGTTCCGATTTCAGCCGCGCGCAAAGTTATCGTGCGCGCACTCTAGAAGCGTTAGTTCCTTTTCTCGCCAGTCGCCACGTTCATAAACAGCCTTGTCGAACTGTAACTATAGGATGCTATACACTGCTATTTTTTTTTTTTAAATTTATTGGGAGCTGGAAACGAGTCCTTTGCTCCAAAAAATACAATTATGTAACATCAAAAAAAAAATTCAATATGTAACTATCATTAAAAAAATATCCTTCTTCTTTCTTCTCACTAATCACTATTTACAGAACAAAAAGAAACACTATTTACAATTTTCACAGTTTTTCCATCGTTGAACATATAAATCGGTATAAACATTTGAAAAAATCGTAATTAGATAGTAAATCTTCTGGGCGGCGGGGTACACTTATGTCTTTATCTTTACAAATATTATCGATTTCAGAGCAGAGTAAAATTCTGTCTAGACCTAGTGCTTTGCAATCAAAGATAATATGTTTGAGGTCAGCATCATTTTCTAAGCATTTGGGGCATTTTGCATCTTCTAATATTCTTAATTTATGGAGGTGGGAGGGGACTAAGCAGTGTCCAAATCTGATTCTTGTAATTACAAATGTAAATTTTCTTGATTCAAACTTTACGGAATTAAACCATGGGATTGAAAATTCTTTCCGTATGTCACTGTACCATTTGCCCTTATTATCCTTTACTTTATTCCAGATTATTCTCCATAACTCAAGCGTTTCATCTTTGACCATCGCAAAGAGGTCTGTGAATGGCACTTTTAACATGTTCTTATGGTCCTCGTCTGGTGGTCCTCTGGAAGCTGTACACTGCTATTACAATGATTAATGTTACCAGCTTTCAATTATAATACATTTTTATTACAATATATTGTATTTTTTATTCTTATTATTGTTAAAACAAAATATTATGTTTCAAATTCGAATGAAACCTTTGACTACAGTCTACGTCAAGGACGTTTAAAATAATCTACATCTACTGTATGAACTATGAAGACGTTTTTAATTTATAGTTAAGAAACTCAAGGGTAACTGCTTAGTTTTTGTTTTAAGACCTAGGACGTAAACAATCAGACCAATAATGGTATAACAACAGGTTTGATTGCTTAAGTCTAGTTATTTAATAGAGCTCCTACTTGTATCCCATTTCGCACAGTGCATGCAACTCAAGACACTTGTGCAAAGTTATCCTCTATGTGTACCACATATGATTCACTTTAGAAGCTCCCGATGATGTGAAATTCCAAACGGAGTATATCTGCTGCATTCCATCATTCAATTATTTCGCCGGCTCGCACGAACTTCGCTCGTTCGCTCGCCGCCAGTCGCTATCTGTATTTCGTGTGAGTTTGTCGTCCGTCGCTCCATCGTAGCCCGCGTAAATATTGTAAATACCTAATTACCGTGATTTTTCTCGGATTGTGTACTAGTGGTAATTAATATTAGTTCTGTGTACGTGCATGTGTGTGTGAAACTAGTTGTCGTTTTCTTGTGCCACGACCCTGTTTTTGGATTTTCTATCGGAGTATTATGGTAAGTGTAGATAAAGATTTGCGCCTTAAAATGTAGAAAACTCAAACCGGTATTACATTCTTATCACAGTTCACACGCGACAAATAAGTACCTCAAAGTTGATTATGTTGAGTACAGCTACTCGATTAAAATGCCTCGTTTCTTGAACTTATTAGAACAAGTCCGAATGTCAAACTGGTTTTAAGGGAAAAAAGTAATTTAGCGCAAAATTAATGATTCTGACGCATCTAGATTGAAATGTTTTTCCTTTTGATGTAAATCTGTATTCTGAGATTTTATTACACGAGAATTTATTATTTATATTGCTAATTATTATATTACTTGTACTTAACTGCAGTTTGGTGCCAGTAGAAGAAAATTTCAATGCCTTAACACTTTATTAGTCATACTATGCTCTTATCAAATCCGGTCTTATGCACACTTAAAATGAATAATCTGTTGCCCTTGCCCACCACTTCGTTGCGTTAAATTTCGTAAATCTCGCATGAATCGTACATGTTTCCGCGATAAATATCTCCGTATCTCCGTACCTTTCTTCATCAAAATTTTTGCAGCGGTTAAAAGCTTGAAGAGGTAACATATTGATACAGAATTTAAATGTTATCATTATTTTCTTTAACCATGCCTTCGTAACATATTGATACAGAATTTAAATGTTATCATTATTTTCTTTAACCATGCCTTCGTAACATATTGATACAGAATTTAAATGTTATCATTATTTTCTTTAACCATGCCTTCGTACATCGAAGAAAAAGTATTTTAACCCTAAAAGCGACAGTAACCCAATGATTAACTTTCTAAAGTTTTTCGAAATTAAAATAAACCAGTTTACGATGTAGGTTGTTTTATGCAATCCATTTTGATCAGGCCAATCGGTTACAATAATTGCAATCAACTATCTCTGATTGCAGATTAAACTACAGACTGTGCATAGAACATTCAAATCCATACTAATAGAATAAATGCGAAAGTGTGTCTGTCTGTTACCACTTCACGGCCAAACCGCTGAAGCGATTTTGATGGGTATAGAGATACTTTGAGTCCCGGGAGAGAACATAGGATTACTTTTATCCCGGAAAATGTACGGTTCCCGCGCGATATACGAATTTCGACGCAACAGATTTGCGGGCATGCGGTAAGTATTCAAATATTTTTAAAGTGAAAATTTCTTTAGCTGTGTTGTGCACTTACTTGTATTTGGATTAAAAATTTGGAAATCGCGTCAGAATATGTACGGTAATCTCAGAAAATGCACGGTTTCTAATGAACGAATTTCGACGCAAGTTTTTTTTTTTTATGAAATAAAGAGGGCAAACGAGCAAATGGGTCACCTGATGGAAAGCAACTTCCGTCGCCCATGAACACTCGCAGCATCAGAAGAGCTGCAAGTGCGTTGCCGGCCTTTTTAAGAGGGAATAGGGTAATAGGGGAGGGTAGGGATGGGAAGAGAAGGGAATAGGGGAGGGTAGGGAAGGGAATAGGGTAGGGAATTGGGAAGTTGCGGCAACGCCTAGTATTCAGAATTTTTATTAAAGTGCAAAAAAATTTCTTCGATAAGTGTGGAATGGATTAGCTCTTATGATCTTATCTGAGGAATGTGCACGTATCGTTTTTACAATTACAATAAATATTGTTAAGTATAGCAATTTACCTAATAAAACTATAACTTCTCTAGTAGGAATGGCTTATCTATAAGATATCAGAGGTTTATCCTTGCGTAGTTAATGATAAATAGTAGCTTTGGTAGATAGTGGTGGTAAATGGTAATATTATAAAATATGCGAAGTTATGCGGCGCTATGTGCCTAGGTACATACTTGTTACCTCTTTGAGCTCTTAAACTGCTAAAGCGATTTTGATGAAATTTAGTTTGAGGATTCTTTGAGTACCTGAAGAGGACGTACAAGATAAGTGTCGAAAATGTACGGTTCCCGGGTACGGTAAGGTACGTAAGGTACGGTAACCCTAAAATCATTACCTACTCAGTAGATGAGTAGGAATAAATCTCGTTATCAGAGGATTCACCCTAAGGTCAATGATCCGAGGGGACAGAATACGAAAAGGAAGAAAGGCGGAAAAAGTGAGAGGATATATCCATCTCTTTCTCTTTCATAGCGAAATATTTTCTTGCAACTTAACAGTACCCTTATTATAGTTTTTTAATGTTACAGCAATACAGCTTGGTTTCCTATTTGATCCCGTCAGTTTCCTATCAAACATTGAAAAAATATTCTTAGGATAAGTTCCGAAATAAAAATCAGTATACTGGCCAGTGGCCAGTGCTCAGGTCGCCATGAATCCGACGCTATATAATATTATATTATGTATTATTGTATTGGTGTGCCACTGGTGAGACAAGTGTGACTTTATAATGACATCCCAACAAAGTAATAATGCACTGTCGTATAATATTTCGAACCATATTAACAGCTAAATGTCATAAGCACTGGTCTATATACTGGGTTAAATTTCCGGACTTACCCTGTCCAATGAGTAATGATATTGACATTTCATTTGACATTTAATTGTAGTTTGATTCGGACTGGATCGACGAAGGAACGAAGTGAATGCTGCAATAAGATAGTAGAATTCGGGTACATCATGTTCTCACAATAGTTGGCTAATGGCTGACCCCTCACCACCTCGACCTTAGGATTTTGATTGACACTTGTGAGCTCGAATGTACATGACTTGAGACTGCAATCACCTGTACTTGACCAATTGTATTGACTGCTTGACTGTACGAGTACAACACTTGTGCAATTGGCTGTACAAGTTCTGCACTTGCTTGTTTGACTGTACAAGTTAAATTTAGCAGTTTTTGATCGACAGTTTGACACTCGTGTGCTCGACTGTACTTACTTGTAAGACTATAATCGCCTGTACTTGACCAATAGTATTGACTGCTTGACTGTACTAGATACTAGTACAACACTAATTGTGCAAGACTGTACTTAAGCACTTGCTTGTATAACTGTACAAGTAAAGTTTTGCAGTTATCAGAAAACTTAAATATTACATTAACAGAGCTTAACTGCGTCTCTGAATCGCAATAACGCACACATACTCACCTGTAACTCAGCTCCAACACGCCTGCAGTCGTTGCGGTTATTCTGATGTTGATCATGAACCGGTGACGTCAGCAGTACAGCCGAGTACAAAAGTGACGGACGTGGCCAGTGGAAACTCGTAGGAAGTGGCAATCGATACCCGATACACAACAGTCGTAGGACTGTGCTGTTGAAAAGTGTTATGGTATTCCATTATTTTTTTCAAAATTTTTGTGTTTTTTTAACAACAACGAGATATTGTTTTGTGAGTTTTTGACACAAGTATTGTGGGCTTTGATGAATCGATATCAGTGATCGCAGGCATAGATTTCCACATTAGGATTTTGGACCCTTGGAAATCGGAATAAGCAGCCCAAGACCAAGGGCGGCAGCCGGCTTTCTTATGTAGTAAATAAAGTTTTTGATGTCTTATTTAAAAATGCATTTCATTTTCATGTTGCAAGCTGAATTACTGACCCGTAATGCCATAGTATAAAAAACATACTTACAGATTAAGTAGCAATCTTGAAATTAAACTCGCTTACCGCAGATAACGTGATACTATAGGTCTACCAGAATCTGATGGCAATTTTTGACAGCAGATTTTTAAAAAATACCCTTGATCATTGGATAAATTTTTATATTTGCATGTTTAACACACAGAATCAGCCGCTATAAGAAGAAAAACGGATCAAAATATTTTATTCCAATTACCCCCGTATTGCTAGTCATTTTATTTTCTCACTTTTTGCCATCAGATTCTGGTAGACCTATATATGATTACGTTTATGTGTGCGCCTAGAGGAGTAGACCTCTTGATTCGGGTGGTATGGACTGTCATGCAATGTAAGCTGACCCTAATACTTTTTTTTTAAGGAAAGATATTTGCGATAAAAAAAGACCCTAATACTGAGGCCGTACCCAAAGTCCGTTTCGTTTTGACATTAGTCTTCGCAAGCGAAATGTCATTTATCGATTACTGATGAGTTATGTCAAACCGCATACATTTTGATAACGAATTTCGTCATCGTTTTTAACGAAAGATACTTTGTATAGGGCCTCTGTACTTTCATGACTCTCAACTGCAACACACTTGTCCACACGTCAGTACATGTAACAGGGCACCTGTAAATTGTAATTGGCGTTAGCGCGATCGAATTCCACTTGTGCGTCTAACTGTACACCTTATCATGTTACTACGTTTCTAATGATAGCGCCTTTTACTTGTAAATAGATAATCCATACTAATATAATATTATTATGTCTGTTACCTCTTTGCGCTTCAACCGCCGCTGAATCGATGATGAACTTCGATATGAAGCCATTTTGAGATACTGAAAGGACATAGAATTGTTTAGTTGTGGTTGCAGAATTATGCACGATTCCCGCGCTATAGCTTCCTTGCAAGGGAGAGCCTTACATTTTTGAAAATAAATCTCGTTTGTCTTTTTCCGGGACTCAAAATATTTTTAAAATAAGTCCAGCCGTTCTTGTGATTATTTTTTTAAAGCATTGGTAAAATAACATAGGTTTGGTTAGCCGAATAATCTGCCTGAACTGTTGTACTTAACAAAACAGGATAATTAATATTTTTATGTTTATTGTTCGCAAAAAAAAGATCACTTTACTTTTTGCTAGCAACATACATTACAATGACGATGACTCATTATTCATTAATGATTTAAAAGACTTCGACGCGGAAGGATCGAAGTACAAGAATAAAGTTATAATATAGCACAAACAATATAAAAACATGCATAATTATTACTTATTAGTTCTTATATCCTTATATAAAAAGAATAGTAAAAACCTGAGATAATTTGTTAGAAAAAATAAAGTTGAGTTGAAAAAAAAATTGAAGTGATGAAACCATGATGAAACCGTACATTTCTGTTTAAAACCACTCCCTTGTACCAACACCGTTACGTGTGGGAGGGCCATGCTTCGGCACGAATGGGCCGACTCGACCGGAGAAATACCACGGGCTCACAGAAAACCGGCGTGAAACAGCGCTTGCGCTGTGTTTCGCCGAGCGAGTGAGTTTACCGGAGGCCCAATCCCCTACCCTTTTCCCTTCCCTACCCTCCCCTATTTCCTTCCCTACTCTCCCCTATTTCCTTCCCTACCCTCCCCTATTCCCTTCCCTACCCTCCCCTACCCTATTACCCTATTACCTCTTAAAAGGCCGGCAACTTACCTGCAGCTCTTCTGATGCTGCGAGTGTCCATGGGCGACGGAAGTTGCTTTCCATCAGGTGACCCGTTTGCTCGTTTGCCCCTTTATTTCATACAACAAGAAGCCCCCCAGTTTTGAAGCTACTCACCTTTGAAATTTTCGCAATTTTGAAGCTACGTCATATTCTATACATACAAAACAATGCAGAAGACAGTAGCCGCGCAGGAAAATTTGTCTCAGCGTTTTACGGGATAAGAACTATCCTCTGTCCTTTTCCAGGACTCAAAGATTTATATTCTTAATTCTAAATTAGTTTAACGAAGCAAAGAGGTAAGTATATAATATACAGATATATTATATTTTCGCATTAATAAGATTTAAGTAGGTGCTATATTAACAAAAGTCAGGCTCGTGGCAAAAGTGCTTTGGCATGTTTACTAGTAATATAGCCGATGCAGTAGCTTTGTAAGACTGATAAAGTATCAATAAAGTTCCAATGACTATCGGACATGCAACTAACTATGCGTTTGTATATTCCAATTATTTTGTCTTGAGGCTTTAAATACCTCGATCGTGGGAATCGCAGACACAATAGATTCTCCTTCAAAAGGCTCAAAAGACGAGCCCCTCAAGACATGCTTTAAGGCTATTTCTCCAAACCGCAAAATTTAGTTGTCTGGACGTATAAAGTACCCGCAGTTACATAAATAGACTTCCGTATTTTTTTTATAGTAATATAAGGTGTGATTTAACTGGGCCACTTAGGTTTTTTAGAAAAACTTAATTATTATAAATATAATTAAAATAAATTTAAAGGTCGAAAAATTGATTCCCTAGACATGTCCTGTCCCCAGAATTCACCATAAATTCCCAAAAAAAAATAACACAAATACGATGAAATTCTAATTTAAAAGTAATTAAATCGTTAGAGCATGAACAAAATATTTATAAAAAAGTTGTAATTTTTTTTTTGTGTGGGTAGGCGTAGCAACAACATTCTTATTAGACTCAGGATATTAATATTAAAATAAAAAATACTTACAGTTCTTAAATCAGCATATTTATTACAATAATTAAATTATCTAACCCTCCTTTGCTCGCCATAATATAAATTTCACTTCACTTCAACGTTATCAACACGTTCACAACTTCAACTACATAACATAACCTACAAGTATGGATGTTTCATCACAACTTGCTGCTAATATGGAAGATTTGGCCAAGCTGTTCCAATCCCGTATGGACGCCTACGAACAGAGACTTCATGACACTGCTGCCGCACCAACTCATCCGGACGTCACCAGTTTGAGCAGTGAGTTTCAGAATTTTAAGACCTTCGTTTGGCAAACTCTTTCCAAATTAAAAGCGCAGGTTGATCTTTTATCCCTTGGACTGGAATTCTTCCGCAGAAAAATACTGCTGTTTCATGGGATCTCTGAAACAAATAATGAGAATCTGTTGAATGTTATTACTGACATCGTAAAGGAGAAAATGGATGTATCGGACTTCACCTGTAATGATCTCCAAACTTGTCACCGCCTCGGTTCCCCGAAAGCTAAAGCCCGTACAGTCCTAGTTCGCTTCAGAGATCTCGAGCAGCGGCGTATAGTTTGGGACGCCAAGACTGCACTGAAGAGTAGTGGCATTGTTATATCTGAGTTCCTGACTAAATCTCGGCATCAGGTATTCATGAAAGCGCGACAGCATTTTGGTGTTCGTAATTTTTCTTAAAGTCAAAATATTTCAAATAAATTCATTTTCAATTCATTGTATTTGGTTTTAACGAACAAGTTTAGTTTGTAGTCAATTTTATACATGTTTATATTTAAATTGAACATGTTTATTTAGCTGAAAAAGCTTTTTTCTATAAGCTTTGTTGATTCCCTAGGTTAGAAAAATTTAAATCAAAATATCTTCTAAAATTGTGAAGTGAAAAAGGGACCAAATAGATAATTATTTTTATAATTCACTTAAGAATAATATGTGATTATTGATTTCAAAAAATATGCAGAAATAAAAACGTACCAGGGAATCAACTAAATAATCCAAATCCGGAGAAATGCCCTTAACAGAGCTCTACTAACAAAATGGTCATATCATTGGATATGTTCCATACACGCCAAGAACAAAATTACATAAAATCCAGCTCAATGTCTTAAGGACAGATCGCAGGACAAAAGGAGTTAAAAAAAAAAAGATTTTCAATTGTTATGCGGCAGCCGGGTGCCGCTTGGGGATTGATGGCTTAAAATAAATTAGCATAAAATGGTGACTCCGAGTGAGTCGTATGTTTTGAAAGATTTTTTTTTCACAGTAACACCTATTTACTTCGATAGTGTGCTATCTCAAAAAACCCAGTTTTTGAGATCAAACACTGTTGAAGTAAAGAGGCGCGGGCGGACTGACTTTTAACTGACTAACAATTATTGATCTATTTTTTTTAAATATTTTTAAAGTTATGTAAGTTTTTGGATATAACTAGTCCACAAATCAAACCCAAATAAAATAAAGAAAAAAAAAATAATGCTCTTAGTTTACATAATATTTTGTCAGTTCGATATAACATACCATAAACAGCGCATGTATCACCCACGTTAAATATCATGAATCAAAAATAATAGAGTTTAACTCCAATTTATCGTGTCTATGGTAATTAGCTGATCAAACATGCGCCTACGCATGGTCATAGACCCTTCACCCTACATTACGCCTGCATAGGATGCCAATATGTACTAATAATATAAATGAATGTATCTGTCTGTTACCTCCACAGTCTACACGCTTAAGCCGCTGAACCAATTTTGATGGGCATGAAGATTGTTCTTTGATTGGGTCTCGGGAAAAAATATGGGATAGTAAGCAACGGATAATGTACGGTTCCCGTGCGATACACGAACACCATCTGCTTCCTGACGATAATGATAACAATAATAACTCAATAATAATACATATTGAGTTATTTGACTTTTTTAACAACTATCACGTTTTGGTCTAGACTCTTGTATAAAAATATAAAATTCCCTAGCCGAACATAGAACCTCCTTCTTTTTACGCAAATCGGTTAAAAAATATAAAATTTAATTTCAAAAAGTAAATTTAAATGAATGGGAAATGAAGTTACGGTATGAATTAATTTCCTTCAGTGCACGGTTGTTAGCTGTCCATTGTGCGATTGGCCACGCTCGCTGACATTCCTGGACCGTCGTGGCAGAATGTATGATCACCGTGGAAATTGGCTTTGTCTGTGATATACTAGAAAAATTATAGATATTAGATAAAAATGTGGCATTATAAGTTTGTCGTATTTTTAACCTTCGACGAAAAACATCTAGGTCTGTATAAGATTGACGAGTCTGTCGGACCACGGACGTGCCATCGTGTCATCTTAACGACTGAACCGATTTTTCTATTTTATAATCTAGTTTATTTTTTGTTTGAAAGCTGAAGTGATCGAGGGTGTTCGTTTTTGAAATCTGAATTTGAAATGGATTGTCGACAAATCGTCAAACACCTCGTCCAATTTCCCGGACGTGAGATCTACCCACTAAAACCCCATGGTGCCCCACTCCTTGCTTAAAGTCCCGGGCACGATCAACCCACCGCAACTCTACTAGCAATTTCTCAAACACCTAAGATCCTAAAACTTCTTGGACTGAATAACCAAACCGGTATGAAGTCTGAATACGTTTCCTATAGCTAGCTTCGACCATACAATAGCAATCTTATTAGTTATTTGCGTCAAAGTTTTTTGCCGATCACAAAAACTAATGATAAACGTGACGCTGACGACTCAATACAGGTCGTTGGACGGACGGTAATTACATTTAATAGAATCTGACAACTCGATTGAAAACCTGCAGCGAAAGTTAAGAATGGACCTTGTATGTAAGGGTGTGAATCAGAGTTACATACGTTCATTCAATCAAATGGTAGGTTTACTTTCGGCGTTTTGACCCTTCTATTGGGTTTACCCCAAAAGAATTAGACTTTAGGTTGTAGTATACGTCTACAGAGATGAGAATCGTAGAGTAATTTTGAAGAAAATAGGTATTATAAAATATTGAGTTTAATACTTGGGTACACCTTTGCCACTTGATACTTCCTAAGGTAAACGTAACTCGAAATCCGTAGCCGCTGGTTGTTCTTACTAAATAAGACATACGTCCAGAAAAAATATTATAGAATGTCGAAAGTCTGGCTGCAACTGGATATTACTCTTAAGATTTTATCCATGCTTAGAACTTTAAAACTTTTGACGCGGCTTAAAAAAAGAGTTCAAGAGCAAAGGTTTATATATGCATAGTACCCACTATCACCAAGTAGGTAAATAGTATATACGTATACGATAAAACAACGTTTGCCGGGTCAGCTAGTTACCTATAATATACACAGGACATGGGGAGATTGGTGACATCCGTCTCTGATGAGTCCGCTGGCGTCGCGCGATTGATCGCTGCCATTACTGTTTGTCTGTTTGTCATGATATAATAGGGACAGTAAAATATGACCAAGCTGCTCCTACGGAAGTGGCTGTATGATGAAACAAATTGTTAAGGTTAAGGATATTTGAAAGACTTTTATTGTCCATTTGTAGTCCAGTGGTTTAGTTTGTGCTCTTGAGTTCTGACGTAATTGGTTCGATTTCCGTGTTGGAAAAATATTGTTTCTGCAAGTTTAGTTAGGACAATGCAGATTGCTACCCTGATTGTCTGACCCGAAAGACGATCTATGCGTCGGATGGTCCTGTCCCAGCTGTGCCTGATCTCTCGCCAGTCGTGTCGGTCATCCGTCCCACTGGGTTATCAGAGAAGAGAATGCCCTTGTGCATGACGTTTGGGCACTATACCACAGAATAGATAATAGTACAAATAACTATACAATCTCTTCTGACTCTTGGCAGAGAAAAACAAAATGAGATGTTTTTAATAACTTTTTTATTACTAAGGGTACTTAGGGCCTTAGTAAGGGGTCAACTATAACAAAGCTGGTAAAATATAGTTTAAAATAAGCGTTTAAGTTAGTTTATAAGCGTTGACGTATTTACGATACCTTTTTAAATAGGCAAGTGCTTGTGATATGAATACAACTTAAAATACACAATGAAAAGGGTCCCACTTGACATTGCTGTAGAAAGGACTCCACTTACTAAGGTCGTAGATAACGCTTGTAGGACATTTTCATTCCGAAATTCTCACGGGATTTGGGACAAGTTGTGAGAATTTCGGGACATAGAAATATTGTGATGAAATGCGCAATCACACTACATCAGCGATTCTCATTTTTGATGGCGGAACCCTTTTAAGAAGTGATGAAAGTGAAAAGTAAAGAAAGAAAGAAATGAAAAGAATTGTTGTCTCCATTCTGGTATCTAATGACATTTCTTAAAACAATGTGTCGATCGCGGAGCCCCTACAAGATTTTGCGCAGCCCCAGGGCTCCGCGGAGCACACTTAGTTAAATATGTAGATGTATCGTCTTTTTGTATTAATTGTTATATTTAAAATCGACAACTCTCTCTAACCTTTTTTAGAATCGGGAAAGTGATATTTTAACAGTTTTATCACTTTACACAATTATTTCGTTTTAAGGCAAGACCAGTTCGAAAAGACTGATTTTTAAACTTCCAGTCTGAAGAAATTATGTGGAATTCTCTTACACCAAAATCGATGTAGACTCAAAAAGGAACAAAGTAACAAAATAACCGAACATAAGATTGAAAAATGGCATGGTAATTCTGTAAAAAAATCTTGAATATTCACCATAAAAATACACTTCAAATTCGAACATCTCGTAATTTTCAATGACAATGATATGATTTTTTTTACAAAAAGGATAGCTTTTTTATAGTTCTAAAAATAACCGAATAGTTTTTTAATAAATGATTCGGTCATTAAAAAAATAAAATAAAATGTATAATTTTCTCCTATTTCGCCCTATCAAGAACGCGGCGAGCGTCGTAACCGCCACTGTACAAGGCGCGCTGATATGAATGTTATTTTAATGTCCTTTACGTCGATATTCGTACTGACAGACATCGACCTGCTAATTTTAGGAACATCCTTGCCTTAAGGCGAGCACTTAACTCAATTCCAAAACGATAACCTTGTGACCGCGAGTGCCAAGCGTGTACGCATCGCAATAAGATTCATATTAGTTTAGCATAAAATTGTAGTTACGACGGGCGGATCTTCTCAATTTTATTTTTCGTGTTTTTTTTTAAATTATCTTTCGAAAAAAATACTGTAAATGTTATCCTTGTTAATACTTATATTTCGATGATAAAGATTTTTGTCGGAGGTGAGTTTGTAAATTAATTACAGTCAAAGTATTACGTTTTATTAAAATGTTTATGGTTTAAAACCTTTTAAATATAATGCTTTATATCTCATATTTTTTACATTCCGTTATTATATTGGAACTAGGTAAACCGGGAGTCAATAAATAACAAAATGGGGTTTTTCCTCGCCTTAAACCAAATTACATTTTTTAGTAGCATACGTATGCCTAGTGTCTACTGCTTTCTCTGCTGCTCTTGCTGATTACTACCATAATTGCGCATGTAGTACATATATTATATACACAATGAACGTCGATCATGGGAGAATATGCCCATCAACATGTCCGTGATCGCTATTCCATCCATCATTGCCATCAACGGTGATGATGATGAACCCAGTAACGTTCAGATTTATTACCTGATGTAATGGACCATAGTAATGATCAAACAATGGCACTTGTTTTTCCCTTCGAGTGTCACCTACAGGTTGATTCACGATTTCCGTTCGACTCGGATTCGGTAACTTTACCGTAACGTGTTTTCGAATTCTTTTTATCCCTGAAAAATAAGTAAAAAAGTATGATTCCCGCGCGATTCAAAACGAATTTTGGCGCAACGGAGTTGCGGGCGTCACCTAGTACGGTATAAATCATTCACAACGGATGCAAAGGCCTCGTTTTGTGTATGGAGTTGTAGAAAGATCCCCGTTTCTCGTATCACTGTCGAAATACACAGCTAGGCAAACATTGACGTTTGCCGAGTCAATGACCTCTGTCTTGACACACTGCCAACTATAAACCGAAGCCTTGGAGCGTCTGCTATCCGTGAATCTCGGGTTTAGGTCGAATTCGGATCGTACGTACTGCGAGCGCTCTTACATGCTAGGGAGAGTTGTGACGTCATAGTTTTATATTTTATAACAGAACGAGATTATACATGCAACTCTGTTGCGCCGAAATTCGCTTGTCGCGCGGGAGCTGCACATTTTTCCTTATAAAACTATTCTGTCTTTCCCGTCTCGCAAGGTATCTCTTTTCATTTAATAGGTTCACCCGCGTTAGCGTGAAGAGGTAATAGACAGACACACTTTCCCATTTATATTAATATTAGTAAGGATAAGAACTAGATCAGGGATTCCCAATCTTTTTCAGCCTGCGGCGCATTTACACGTCGAAATATTTTGTCACGGCGCCCTACTCTAGTCTCTACCTAGCTATTAGAAAAATATACATTTAAATAAACACCTTTAATGATTATAGTTAGGTTAAGCAGACAAATATTAGGTCATCTTTTATTATATAGTTAATATTATTATTTTATTTTATAATATCTGTGGTTTCGGATAATGATGGAGGATCGACTCACGGCGCCCCTCTTGCCTTTCCACGGCGTACCAGGGCGCCGCACTATGGAAAATGGTAGAACTAGAGCATATCATAAATGGATTTTAAAAATATCACAATTTGAATGAAATATTTATTGCATTCGATACTCTAATAACCAAATAATCTTAATCAGACATTTTTTTGTTCTAAAACTGCATAAATATTTTTTTTTCATAGGTTGAAGTAAGTTGAAGTAGCTGATGGCTCATTCAAATGTTTGCATACACGTAATTCAAATGAATATTGTGAAAAAAGTATTTAGCACATGCATGCGGTTTTATACATTTTTAAAAAGGATATTTTATGTTCTTAATAATGAGCTATTAACTTTTTTTAATATGCTTTTTATTTTTGAGTAAGTACTTAAAAATTGACATACCCTATTTTTCACTTTTCTTTTTTTTTCGTCGAAGGTTTTCACATTTACCGACGGCTCGCGACGCGCAACTTTATGTGTTATTTAATAGCCTAACTATTTATAAATGAAAAATTAAAAAAATCAGCTGCGGAAGTTTGCGGTCCTGGAAGTTATGGGAAAAAATGTGATAGCGGTCGGAGTAGATAATTCGGTATCTTTTGCGGTTACTGCTGACATAGTTTACAAAAACTATATTAACCACAATATTTTGATAGCAATAGCTTATCATCTATTTTGCACTCGTCGTGCATGAGTAAATATGCATAACATTCATATTAGTACGTATTTCATATCTAAAAAACTAGTATATAAGGGGAAGCAAATATCTTCAAATTGCACACTTCAGCGTGTATTTCATATTGAGTGACACTTATTTAAATTGGTTATTTCCATTAAAATGTCAACTTTCAACTGTACTAAGGGCGATTTCATCATTCCCTATATCGAGCGTGGCAGAACCTTGGAATCGTTGTCCATAGTTCTACAGCAAACATTAAATGTTTCTGAAAACATCTTGTGTTTTGTAATTGGTGACATTCAAAGAAATATTCTGCCTTCTTTCAATAAGCGCTGGGCTCAAGCATCACGGAAAAAGGACGAATTTATTCGAAATAATACAAGCTGGCTGGAGTCAGGATATTCAGTACAGTTTCCGGAGTCTGAAGCACATTCACTGCCATCAACTTCTGGTAAACGAGGAAGACCGTGCATTGCTTATGGAGACTCCTCAGAATCAACAAAGAAAAGGAAAAACACTCTTTTACTAGAAGAATATGGGTTTGAGCACATTTGTAACGCATTTTTGCAAGGACTGCGGGCCTTAGGTGAGTATGCAGAGGCTCATCTTGTTGAAGAGCTAAGAAACTCTGAGAGCGAAAAGAAAAAAGTTTTCTCGACTATGTGGAAAGAGTCAAACCAAATGAAGATTTTATCTGATACAGAAGCATTGAGTGCTTTTATTGATTTGGATCTAACTAAAGCACAATATATGTACCTAAGAAATTTAACCAACGAAAGAAAGTGTACAATGTTTCCCCCATATTACAAAATACAAGAAATAAAACAAACTTGCTATCCACCATCTTCTACAATCGAAATCACAAATACTTATGCTAAAGTGATTAATATACAAGACTTACTGGACCACACAGTTGCCAGAATTTTAAAAATTAATCCAGTTTTCCTAGAACAACACAGAAATTTAATCCTTTACTGTAAATGGGGATGTGATGGTTCATCTGGCCAAAGTCAATACAAGCAGAAACTGCCAGAAGAATCGGAAACTATTTCAGATGCCAATCTGTTCGTCACTTCATTAGTTCCCATTAGATTAATTGATGACCTCTCACAAGCCATTATTTGGCAAAATCCAGTACCTTCATCTGTTCGTTATTGTAGACCCATTTCTATTGAATTTTGTAAAGAAACTCCTGAAAAAACTAAGGCAGTTGTAGACGAAATTACCAGACAAATTGAATCTTTACGCCCGTCATTAATAAACAAAGATGGTGTTGCAGTAAATGTGAAGCACGAACTTTTTCTAACAATGATTGATGGTAAGGTGGCTCAGGTCCTAACAGAAACTCCATCGGGTTCTACGTGCACGATATGTGGGGCTACTCCTCGACTTATGAATGACCTATTAAAAGTGACTGCTAGACCTGAAAATGAAAGTGCTTACCAATATGGATTATCCACATTGCATGCCTGGATTCGCTGCATGGAAATGGTATTACACATTTGCTACAATCTTGACTTTAAGACTTGGTCTGCTACAACAGAAGAAAAAAAGAAATTGAAGAAAGAAAAGAAGGAATTTGTTCAAAAACGTTTCAGGGAAGAGCTAGGATTAATTATCGACAAACCTCGTCAATTAAGTGGAAACTCAAGTGATGGAAATACAGCACGAAGGTTCTTTTACAATTACACTTGCTCGGCGAACATAACAGGTGTTGATGAAACATTGATTAAACGCTTGTATATTATTTTACAAGCTCTCTCTTCTGGAATGATGATCGATCCCGAAAAATTTGGAGTTTATGCCTTAGAAACTGCGCGAATTTATGTTAGTAACTATGATTGGTACTACATGCCATCCTCCGTGCACAAATTACTTATACACGGAGAAAGCGTGATCAAACATTTTTCTGTTCTTCCTATTGGGCAACTGTCGGAAGATGCACAAGAGTCGCGCAATAAAGACTACAGAAATATGCGCCTGCACCATGCCAGAAAATGTTCCCGTATAGCTACAAATGAAGACGTATTTAAAACGCTTCTATATACTTCAGATCCATACGTTTCAAGTTTAAGAAAACCTTATGTGAGAAATGTGAAGGATCTTGATGAAGAGGCACTAAGTCTTTTGAAGGTGGTACCTGAAGGTGATCCTACATTTACACCGGAAGTAATTTTAGTTAGAAATAGCGAGGATAATAACAATTAGATATAACATTATAAGTAACTAAAACCTAGAATAAAACCAATAATATTATAAGATTTGTCTAATCTAAGATAAATTAGTTTGGTGTGAGGCATAGATAGGTACTATACGATTTTATAATTTTATGTATTTTATTATGCTTGTGTGATAAGTATAATTTTACTCATATTACTACTTATTTATAAAAAATAAACTACTCGTATTACTTTTTTATCTTTTCTTTTTTTTTAACCTAAAATAAATATGTATACAATGAAAAAAAATACAAAAATTGATTATTTTTAAAATCTTTGTATATCACTGTATACATGTGCCAAATCTCAATTCAATACGATGAAAAACCTTGAAGTTACAGATTTTTGATCCGATAAGGACCCAAATTTTCCACTGTGCGCCGCGGCGCACGTTTTGGGAACCCCTGGACTAGATAATATGTTGCTCCGAAATACGTTTCTCTTGTGTAAACCGTACATTTTTCCGGAAAAAAATATTATTTCTTCAAAGGACAAATCCTTTCTCGGAACTCAAGGTCTTTGCAACAATCCATCAAACTTGGCATGTTTTAAATTAACAAACTAATTTGATGATTTTACTGATTTATTTTTTAACTTTACGTTCGATTAAATAAGTGACAGAATAAATAGTTTAACTGTGAAGTTGCGTAGGACGAGTTTACCCGGCAGATCAAATATTTAACCGGCGGAGGCAAACCTGAATCACGTTTAATTTAACTGGGAATCGTTTCCGTGGTTAAAACATCCGACATTCATAAGTAAAAGAGGCACTTTCGTATATTTCTAGTATTGGTATGGATTTTTGAAGTTATTTTAAATGAAAAACAGCACTTAGAAAACTCACTGGTCTTTTATTTTTTACGGATTGTTACAACCACGTTTTAGCGCACCATTTTTGGGAACAGACCGGAAGTGTGAAAAAATTAAATCTAATCGAAAATACAACTTCGACATTTTAAAGTGACACTTTTTTTTAACTTTGCAGCAATCTCTAATAATATACGTATAAACATTGCCAACAACAATTTTGCTCGCAACTTCGTCGACACATTAATTTGTTTATCGCGCGGTAACCGTACAATTTATAGTACAAATGTCTTTTACCCTTTCCCGGGACTCCGTACCGTACCAAACATCAAAATCGCTACAGCAATTTCATCGAGAAAATTTATTAATTTTAACAAAATCGAATAATAAATAGCTAGGTCTAAATTAATATTAAATTCTGTGAAACCTTTCGTCGTTAATCCACAAGTAAACGATTCGTCAAAACCGATTAAATTTTAACTTGGAAGAGTATTGAGGTCGAACAAACACTGCACAGTTACAGGACCGATTTGAGTATAGATTTTAATTCAACTTGAGTAAAATAGGTAGATTCTGCTATATTTATCCATACTAATAATATAAATGCAAAGTTTGTCTGTAATTACCTCTTCAAACTAAAAACGCTGATTCGTTTTTTATGGGTAGAGAAAAAATTATCTTTACATTTGCTTATTTTAATGGAAGAGAGCTTAAAGTACTCATATTTCTGAGATATGTACGTTACTAGTAAAAGTTATCGTATTTTCTTGTATTTTCTTGTCCCAGTGGAAATTGTAGTCAGGAATTGAGAAGGGTTCTGGGTTAGTTTAAATGCTGTCAGATATTCCCACAGAGTTTGTCCGTAAGATTGACTTTAAATATCTGACCAAAGTGTTATTATTTTGAAGAAATAAGAGAAAATTGTGAGTGATACTAGTCTACTAGATGACACCCGCAACTCCGTTGCTCCAAAATTCGTTTGTCGCGCAGAAACCGTAAATTTCGGGATGAAATCGGTCCAGCCGTTTACGCGTGATGGCGTGACCGAGGGATATATGGATTCATTTTTATAGTATAGATAACTTTTGTATTTTTTCAGCCCCTCTTGGAATTTAGATAGAATGTTCTAGATGGTATTCCGAATCGAATGAGCCCAAAATCATAATTTTCGGTGCTGGAGATCAGGTTTGAGGAAAATGGCAATTGTTAACCAGAGTTACGCTCCATACAAGGTTGAACCTACAACACAAATTGATGGCCAACAGTTTTGACCCCAGTTTTAAAATATAAAGTTGTAAAGACAAAGACAACTATTGGCCGCACGCTAGTTTTATTTCTGTAGGCACTTACTTGATAACGACAGTATGCTTAACAAAACACATTGCACACACAAACAAACATTTTGTATTGCAATAGTCTGTCCAAGACTGTCTAAAGCTAAACTCTGAGGGTAGCGCTTGCTTTTACCTACACTTTTTTGTCTTTATAAAAAATTATCAAAAATGTACCTCTTTTTAGGGTTCCGTACCCAAAGGGTTAAAACGGGACCCTATTACTGAGACTTCGATGTCTGTCTGTCTGTCCGTCCGTCTGTCTGTCTGTCTGTCTGTCTGTCTGTCTGTCTGTGTGTCTTTTCACAGATTGTGTATTTCTATTGCCGCTATAACAACAAACACTAAAAACAAAATAAAATTAATATTTTAGGGGGCTCTCATACAACAAACGTTATTTTTTTAGCCTTTTTTGCTCGCAATCAATAATGGCAACAGCTAGGCACTTGGAATTTTCACAACGTCCTTAATTATATTTGTACTTTAATAATAAAATAAAATAAATATTTAAGGGGGTCTCCCATACAAAAAACACATTTTTTCCAACTTTCGCTCTATAACGGTACGGAACCGTGGGCGAGTTCGACTCGCACTTGACGGATTTTTTATCTCCGCCTCTAATTCATTTAAATGTGGACGAACCCGAAATTAATTTTCTTTTAATAAGGTGTCGAATGACAAACAGTAATTAAGACAAGATAACAATTGACATTTGACACGAGCACATTGTTTATTATATAACGAGCAAACAAAGTTAATATTATGTGACCTACATCCAAGCTTTGAACCTACTGGTCTGAATAACGAGGCGAGTCGCAAAACATCATAATAATATTATTGTAATATTATAATAATATTATGAACATCATTAAGGGCCTTGCCCTACGGAGATTCCGTAATTTACCGTATTTAGAGCCTTATAAACTCATAATTTGAAAGCTACAAAGTTATAATAAAAATACAGCAATAATCTTCAGTATATCAACATTCCTTTCCCCGTTTTAAATTTTTTATTTTTGTTTATTATACTCATGATATTAGCTTCCAAAGCTTCCAATTTATTAAAATTGAAGCATACTTTCAGCATCTCTCTAGTATTTACAAATTATGTTTATTTGAAACACACGACAATAGATAGACAATTTCATTAACTACATATTCCCCGTTTTAATTTTTTTTAGATCAATTTTGAACTAAGTTTTGTAAAAAAAATAGGATTCGATCTCGGCAACGCGTCAAATGTATGTATGGTCAAGGTCGTTTGCTCGGGGGATGGCCTTAAGAGTGAGAGTGCTTAGTCAAAAGGCATTTGCCAGTTTCGATAGTGAAATTAGAATCGCTTTCGAAGCTTTATGTCAAAACTCGTATCCCATTCATTTATGACATCTAACTTTGCTATCGAAACTGGTGAATGATTTTGCCTAGGGGGATTGTTTTTATTGTAACGTCAATGCAATGCGATGCATTTTTAAACGAGCGATTTGAAACTGAACTTTATTTACAATATAAGCTGATACACATTGAATTGTTTGAAAATTATAAATTCCGTCACGTTGCAATATGAACTGACCCTCCAAACAGCTTCATTAATTGTTAAATAGTCAATTTCCTATATACCTCTATACAGAATGTTTCAAAAGTGGTATATAGTAAGCGAAAGTGGGTGACTCAGGGGGTCATTCTGAACAACTTTAATTGTTCTACGATTCGTGCTTTTTACTATGGACAAGCTTTCTATTATTTAATATTACTTATTATTTATATTATTAGCTTACTTTTCCACTTTTGAATCACCATGTATAATAGAATCTTTAAAAAAAATTTAGTTCTCGATTCGTTTTTTGACTCGACTATAAAGTATAGCCCTCTTACTAATAAAAAGTTACACAGCGTGTATAGAGGGTGCATAAGATTTTTTTCTACTAATAACCACATTTTGACATTAGGCCTGTATAACGATGCTATCATTTTCATACTAATTTCTCTGTATCTTAAAAACTCCTCACGCTGAACGCATGTTTAAGAAGTTTTTATTAGTAAGAAGGTAGGAGTATAAGTAGCGCGTATAATATAGGTATAATATAACGCAGTCACATACAGTCGAAGCAAATGCAGTCATACAAGCAAGCAAATACACTCATATTATGAAGTCAACCTATACACAACTGTATAGACCGTAGACTTAGAGCCTGTCCACACGGCGCGCGCAGCGCTGCCGTTTGACGCATAGCCAGCCACACGGGCGCTGCGTCAACGCAGCGTTATTACGAAGCAGTCTTGAGTCTTGACGTAAACAACCCGTCCCGCTTTGTCTCGGGGGCTGCTGTCCGTCATGTGTGCGTTGCGCGCTGCTGTCACGAGTTCACGACGCAGCGCGCCGTGTTCAAACCATAAAGTTAATATACCTAGCGGAATAGAGAAACAAAGGCCTGAGCAAGCGAGATGTCACTATCAGTAACACTGCGTGATAAAAAGAGACGTGTGATACATTTATTTATTTTATTTATTGATTAAAAAAAAATACATAATTCTTTATAGTTACGCTCCATAAACCACTAAGGTTTGTCCGGAGAGTACTGTTGTTTTATAATACTACAATTCTTAGGAAACTTAATTAAATATTCTTTTACACATACAAAATTAAACATACAGTAACACTTAATCATAAGAAAACAAAATATAAAAAAAAATACATAAAACAATAGTAACAACTAACAAGTAACAATAAACAAGTAACAAGTATAATATCATATCTCTTAGTCATGCTCATTTAACACTTTATTTAAATCTTTATTTCCATTACAGCTGAACTCTTTTTTTGACGTCCAGTCGGCACTTATCGGCACGTTGACAATTTAATCTCATAGAATTCATGTTCAATCATGCTTGTGTAAGTGTATACGTACACACATTTTTACACACAGATGTAAACCAATTTCGGTTTCGTTTGACAGCTCGAGATTGTTGCTCTATTCCACTAGGTATATATTAACTTTATGGTTCAAACACCTAGGTCATCCTTGGTTATTTGTATGTAAAACAACGCAACGCGCCGTGTGGACAGGCTCTTAGGGTCAATTCAGACCGCAACGCGACGCGTAGATGCATTTCTAAATTTGTATGGATTTGACAGATTTGCAAGACGTCTCACGCAATTGAAATCTGTCAATTCAGTACAAATTTCGAAATGCATCTGCGCGTCACGTTGAGGTCTAAATTAACCCTTAGTCTGCCTCTATTCTCAAACCCTTTAAGCGAAAAGCCAAAAGCACAAAGAGCTAGATTCCGCTTTTAAGATTCCCTTGTACCAGAGATAACAATCAGGGAGATCGCAGACGGCACACTTTTTGTGTGATCGAGTCTGCGGTGCACAAAAAGTCTGCATGGCGCGCAAAAAGTCGTTCGCGGATTTTTCAGACTAAACGCACACGACGCACATCTTCGATCATTCTATCCGCTGAACTGTAGGGATGTAGAAGTATTATTTTGTACTTGAAGTACAGAAAAATAAGAAAAAAAATGTTGGGTACATCCTATAATTTCGGAAAGATTACTGAAGGGACAGTTCCAATATGGAACGAAATATGTTTAATAAACATTCAATTCTGATACAACATCCGGATAAATTTACGTCAACGATGTCCAAACAGGAGCTGAATATATACATTACAGCACACTTCTTCCCACAATTTTCTTTTTAAATGTCTATTATGGTATTCTGCCTTAGAAGTATCATAAATTGCTGGTCTGTTTTGTATTTCTTGAATTAATATCGTTACATTGATAATTCTGGCCGTACGTTATAGGTACGTCACTACAAATGCAGTTTGCAGACTAAAAGTGTGCGCCTTCTGCGTTAGCGCGTGTTGAAGCAAACGTTCAATTTTTTTCGCACACTTTTTGTGCGGCGCGGCGCGAAGCGGCGCGATGTGGTCTGTCCGAATAACACGGATTTTTTGTGCGCCGGACTTTTTGCGCGTCGTGTGCGTTACTGCATATAATTGCATAGGTTCTATTTCCACAGACTAAAAAGTGCGTCACGGATAGTCTGTCGTCTGCGCTGCGCCTCATGCGGAGAGTAGACAGAGACAGACTGCGATAGAAAGAGACTGCGATAGTGTAACAGTATTTACATAGTAACACAATTTCTCGCGTATAATTGTTTTTCACATAAAAATTTAGCACGACAAAAATATCGTATCGTGTGAACGGGGATCTATGACGTCGAAAAATGAGGTGATTTGGTCTGGAGGGAAAAAAAATTGTCAACGCTTCATACAAAGTTGGATCAATCACAAAAATTGACCCCTAAAGAAGATATATAAAGTAAATATGTACTTTCTTTATGTAGTATTTACGCAATACAAAGAACCAAATTAGTAATAACGTCTTAGTCCCTCATTAATCATATATTAATGATTTCATTATCAGTAATGAATTATAAATATTGTTTGCTTGTTAACTACATATATTATCCATACAATCTTAGATCTTCAGCTGATATGATTCTTTCTATTACATCATGCTGCTTTAGGATACATTTTATTTTCCTAACTACGTCGCGTATATTTATTAAGCTTAGTGCCTGTCCAAATGAGGTGTTTTACGCGCTAAATCCATACACGCGATTCATTTTCTATTGCAAACAGATACCGCGTTTTACGCGAGTTTTTACGCTACAAACATGTTTTTATGCTATGTAAATCTAGTATCTCGAGTACGCGCGTAAAACGCGTGAGTCGGACTCGCGCGTTTTACGCGCGTACTCGAGATACTAGAGCTACATATATATCCCATCCAGATGCCTACGCGCGTTTCCTTACTCGCGCGTAAAACGCGTGCAATGAGCGGGACTCTCGACTCGCCCGTTTGACGCGCGAGCGTCCAGTACAACGCGCGAGTCCGCTGCGAATGGACGTATTTGATTGGAGCGTGATAACTTCGAGTCCATGTTTGTAGCGTAAAAATGCGCGTAAAACGCGGTATCTGGATGCAATAGAAATTGAAACGCGCGTATGGACTTCGCGCGTAAAACGCCTCGCCTCATCTGGACAGGCACTTAGCCCGCTATTACGCGTTAAATCCATACTAATTTATTGTACTAGTGAAAATGTTTCGGTACCTATTATGCAGGTACGCTATATATGTCTTAGCGGGCCTCTAGACGATCAATTTTATTGCGCAATATTACGTATTGTGCAATATTATTGACCGTCTACGTCTAGGGTTAATGTTGAACGCGCCCGCCTTTCAATCTTATTGTCAAATAAGTTGTTCAATAAAATATTGTTCAATATTATTGTAGGTCTAGGGGCCCGCTTAGCCAAATTTTGATAGTACTTTGTAGATTGGAGATACTTTAAGTCTTGGAATATGTCATAATATATGACATTCAATTGTTCTCATCCCGAAAAAGTTCCAACTTGTATATTTTGTTAAATTTCTTTCGTCATTCACTTCGTCAACGATTTTTTTCCTCTTTAAGTAGATCTATTTCCTCTTTAAGTGATGAAAAGTCAATAGATGATTTTTAGGGTTCCGTACCCAAAGGGTAAAAAAGACGGGACAGACATCGAAGTCTTAGTAATCTTTATAATATTACTAAGACTTCGATGTCTGTCCGTCTGTATGTCATCAGGCTGTATCTCAAGAACCGCAATAGCTAGACTTCTGAAATTTTCACAGATTGTGTATATCTGTTGCCTAAAAATAAAACAAAGTTAATATTTAAGGGGGGCTCCCATACAAGAAACACAATTTTTTGTATACTTTCACTCTATACCGGTACGGAACCCTTCGTGTGCGTGTCCGACTCGCACTTGTTTATGGCTGACATCGCCCAACTTTTAGTCGATCTACTAATCCAATTAATGAAATTACATATTATGTCCGAGCAATCACTTAGTAAATTATATGCCAAGTCACCTTGTGGTATCACGTTCAAGGAGACACACGTTTCCTATTGTAAAGTACACTTACTGAAAGGTGCTAGTGACCATAGCTAGTGTGTACTTATTGCTACCTAACACGGCCACTTACGCCTACTCAAATATTTCGAGCTGATTATGACTAAAAAGTATTTTACTAGTCGAAATATGCGGCAAAAATTTGCTGGGTTCCGAAATAAAACCTAGTACAATACATACATTGCTCAACCGCCATGTCCAAAGCCAATTTTTGAATTGAAGCGTCTTCAGCGGCGTCGCGTCGTTATGGGGAAAATCATTCGCATCTGTAATCTATGGTATCAAATATATAAAATCTTGAACTAGTTTCTTTAAACCCTGCGGGCGGCGGCATGTATAGTAGTTCACAGAAACGCAACCGGACCTCACGATCCCTAAACATATTCTATATTTTTACACATGATTCATACATTTTAATGAGACGAACAACGGATGTGGAGAAACGGCGTTCGTGGAACCATACATTTTCACTTTTTTCATCGATACAGATACAAGGAATCTTTAATTAACGACTATAACTCTTACTTCCTTTCGTTTAGCACAATTTGACGCCTCTGTAGAGAGGCAGTTTTCCCTCTTTTTGTGAAAATAAAGTATAAAAATAATTTTGTAATGTGTTGTAAGTTGTAACTTGAATAATGTTTTTCTTACACGGGAAAAATTAATTACAAAAGTTTCATGACCTAATTTAAATTTTGAATAATATTTAAGAGCGCAAAGTTTCGTCATTAGTTGCGGCTTTGGTTAATTAGACAGACATGTTTCAAAACTAGCAGTTCTCAATAAGTTAGTATTAGGAAATTAACTCTTACCGAAAGAAAGACTCTAATATTTTCAGTAAAATATATTTCAGTCGTTTACTTATTGTTATCTACAGACTATCATAGTCTATACCTACTCTACAGTAACAATAATATTATAAAGAGGAAAAGTTTTTTTGCGTCGAATAGGCTCCGAAACTACTGGGCCGATTTTTTCGCAGAATAATGTAATATACGGATAATATATTTAAATATAGATACCGTTTTACGCGTAACGCGGGCGCGGAATTTCTAGTATTAGGTATGTAAGTATAGAATGGTCTTGTATAATTTGACTCATGAGTATTTTTGTCCCCAGATGGCGTAGCGTAATGGAGGGCGAGTGCTCGGAGGAGGGTTGGGTGCTGGTGCGCGTGCACGTGCCCGAGCTCAACGTGCAGAAGTCTCTGCAGTTCTCGCGCGACCAGCTCGTGTGGGACGTCAAGCAGCAATGCCTGGCGGCGCTGCCTAAGGTCAGTTACTGTCTAGTTTAGGCACCAGTTACCCAGATAGTGGCAATTTTGTAGAGTGTGTAAAACATATAGTACCTGTGGTGAGAAAAAAAAAGTTACGGCTTGGGGTGAAATAGACCCGCGGTTGGCGTTTTAGTGTTAGATAGCGAGACTTACAACCATCCCACACGACGCGATGCGGCGCCACACCGGAGGCCATCTCGCCGGACTACCGGCCACACGGTGAGTGCGGGCGTCGCAACGTTTTGCTACTGCAAAACTGCTTTTGTTTTGCGAGCTCGAGTCCGTCGCTGCAACAATACTTTGTAGCAGCGACGGACTCGAGCTCCACCAATACATACACCCCTCCCCGCCTCGTCTCGATTCCGGTGCGCGTGCGGTGCAGCGCCGGAGCGCACCGGATACCGGTATTGATTATACCTACAAAGTAGATTTTCCATACAAAAGAATCCGAGAGCACTGTCTCGCCAAGCTACTCGGTAGGTGTGATTAAGGCATATTTAGTGATTTTGCATTGGGGTCAAGCCGATCCATGTTTGGCGTTCAGTGTTAGTACTTTGACAAGTCGAAAAATAGTTTTTCTTTTAATCTAGAGGCGATATTATATAATGTTTACATGTTATGATATATATATTGTAGAGTTTATTTAATACATTTTGAAGACAAAAATATTATAACTCACAAACAATACAATAATCTATCTGCGTTTAAAAGTGGTCTTTACTAGATCTGCGGACACGGTATGCTTTTCTCAAAGCAACTGCTATTATTCTGAACAATTATTAACATTAAAACCAAGAACAGTTTAATCTAAGAATTGTAGACATACGGGACAATACCTATATTACTCAACACAGTTCATTCACACGTTGTTTGGGTAAAAATCACGTAATGTCGTACAAACGGTACAGAACATTATTTGTTATTATGGTATTGAGTAACAGTATTACGTAACATTAAACTTAATTGTACACTTGATTCATTTATTCCTTGTTTTTATTAATCATTGTCTTAATGTCAATTGCTTTAGTTGTAACTTTTACCTTCTAGTGTTCACAATAAGATTGAAATTAGGCTGCAAGTTGTAGTTATTAAACTCTTCGGTAACTCACGGCACGGCGTTATGTGTCGTATATATTTTTGTATGGAAATAACTAGATTTTTCCGGTGACTTGTGCAAAGGAAAACTCACTGATATTGTACATTTTTCCGCATTAAAAGTAGCTTATAAGTTCTGTGACACAAGAATCTCGTAGCACTTGGACGAAAATGAAATGAATATGAAAATGAAAAATATTTTATATTTTCTATATCGGTTAAAAATTAACACTTTTAGAACGTCTACATGAGGCCTACCACCGGTTCGGTGACTAACCCGGCGAGAAGAACCGGCGTAAGAACCTCGCACGGGGCCACCTTTTACCAAAAAGATGGGAAAAATCTTATTTTTTAAAAAAATACTTCAAGAATCCAACTCAAAGCCGATACAACAAAATCTTTCTCCTTTTCGGCATTTATATGCCAGTATTGCTATATTGCCATATAAATGCTTTAGGTCTTTGCTATATTCTATGTACTAGCTGTGCCCCGCGGTTTAAGTGATATATAATAAAAGACTATGAAAAGTAAGTACCAATAATAGGGTCAAAACAGGACGATACATGGTTCTATAATGGTTTATGGTAGTGATGATGATGATGATGAATGTAATTTGCATAGTAGCATATGCTTTCCGTTCTTAAAACAACATCGAAACTCCCAAACTTGTATCTATGAAGAGTCAGGAGTTCTCTCAGCACCTTCCGAACCATGGTATACCTTGGTGCAAAATCTTGCTTGTTGGTAGCATATGCTCACGAAACTGAAGTTACCACATGTTTCCATATAAATTTTGAGGAGTTCCCTCGATTTCTTATGGATCCCTTCATCAGGTCACCACTTTTATGAATATGGTACCAAATTGGAATGATAACCTAGACACCAAAAGAAAAAATTTGAAAATCGGTTCACAAACGGCGGAGTAATCGTTGAACATCAAAAAACGAACATAACACCTCCTCCATTTTGAAAGTCGGTTAAAATTGTAGCCTTAGATGTGTTATTCTGATGTATAAGCTATATTTTTGTAAAGTTTCATTAAAATCCGTTCAGTAGTTTGTTTTTGCGTTAGAGTAACAAACATCCATATATCCATACATACATACATACATCCATACATACATACATACATACATACATACATACATACATACAAACATACATCCATACATACATACATACATACATCCAAACTTTCGCCTTTATAATATTAGTAGGAAGGATATGGCACAATAGCTGCAAGCAGCTTTCAAGTATCAACTCATCGAGCGCACTTCGTATTAAACTAATGTAATACTTTGATCATCCACACAAGGGGTATTTAAAGTGGCGCCTCAGTTATCAGGTCTTTGTTACTCCCCAGTCAGATGCAAATTGTGTTTGCGAGGGGGTAGGGGGGAAACAGGTAGGAGGGGAGGGGGGACGCAATATTGAGCAATGATCTCGACTTAACTTCCCAAGGTATTGAATATTGTGAAGTTCATTAGGTAAGAGATAGATATTGAAAATTCTTCAAGACTAGCCCTCTTACTAATAAAAAGTTACACAGCGTGTATAGAGAGAGGGTGCATAAGATTTTTTCTACTAAAAATCATTTTATGACATAAGGGCTGTACAGCGATGCTGTCATTTCCATACTAATTTCTCTGTATAGACTCTGTGTAACGTGTGTGTAACTTAAAAACTCCTGTTTAACTATTCACACGTTGAACGCATGTTTAAGAAGTTTTTATTAGTAAGAGGGAAAATATTTACTAATTGTATTGTTACTAGATGACGCCCGCAACTCCGTTGCGCAGAAATTAGTTTATCGCGCGGAACCGTACATTTTTCCGAGATAAAAAGTATCCTATGTCCCTTCTCGGGACTCTAATTATCTCCATACCAAATTTCATCAAAATCTGTTGAGCGGTTTGGGCGTGAAAGATACAGACACACTTTCGCATTTATAATATTACTAGACGTTCCGCGCGGCTTCGCCCGCATAAATTAGATATTTCACAGACAAATCAGTCTACAAAAAATAGCCTATGATCCTTCACATGGTCTACTTCTTATCTGACCCAAATAACAGAAAAATTGCTCTAGTAGTTCGTGAGATAAGCCCTTACAAATAATTTCCCCCGTTTTTCCACATTTTCTTCTATTTCTTCGCTCCTATTAGTCTTAGCGTGATAAAATATAGCCTAAAGCGTTTCTCGATAAATGGACTAACTAACACTGAAATAATTTTCAAATCGAACCAGTAGATCCTGAGATTAGCGCGTTCAAATAATCCCTTTCAAATAATTTCCCCCCGTTTCTTTCCACATTTTCCTGTATTTCTTCGCTCCTATTAGTCTTAGCGTGATAAAATATAGCCTATAGCCTTCATCGATAAATGGACTATCTAACACTGAAATAATTTTTCAAATCGGACCAGTAGTTCCTGAGATTGCGCGTTCAAACAAACAAACAAACTAACAAACTCTTCCGCTTTATAATATTAGTATAGATATAAGTATGGAAGTATGGATTAGTTTGGCGACGAGCATTCGTGAATTACGAGTAAAAGGCTCCGTTTTCACCAACCTCAAAAAAAAGTTCAAAGTCACTTCCTGTAAATCTTTTCCCCTGTCCTCTCCCCCTAAAGGGCCATGTCCTCTGCTTACGATCTACCTTGACCTCACCAGTCATGGTCTTTAGAAAGATTTCTTAAAATAATATCGGCAACTTCCTGACAAGTCTTTAATCAGCTTCCAAGGGGACATTTTGATGATAAATGGGCGTAATAATCACCTGACAGTTTGTCAATCAGACGTCAAAGCTGAGACGCTTAAAATTAAAGCCTGAACGCCCTTTTCTTGATGGGCGAAATTACTTTTAAGTATTAACTAAATTCTCTAAAATGGCTGTTTATTTTTAATATCTGCACTTCCTGTATTAACTTTTGGTAAAAAGTTCCTCTACTTAAGGCGCCTACCACACGTGCATGCTTGACCACAATTTTGCTGGCGCATGCTTCTCGCATGAAAAGACGTAAGAGTTAAGACTGACTTATCTACCACACGGCACAGTTTATATGCATGCGCAAGCCACATTCTTGCCGAGATCGTCGGCGTATAAACAATGTTTCTCAATGAAGAGCTATTTCTTCTGCTTTTATTTTTCCAGTGTTTGCTAGTGAAAAAATTGATAATGCAGTAATAGTAGGGGAGGTGGTGCTCATTTTCAAAAGTCATTTCATACCGAGCGAAAATCGTAACAATAATAGTATTCTATTAATACATAAGAGTTTTGATCGTCAGCTACTTCAGTATGGGTGGAATCAAAATTGAGAGTAAGTATCTCAAAGTTGTCGTTGGGAATACATATTGTATTGACATTATAAAGATCTCAACTCGCACCCAATAAAGGTCTAGATTATATATTTTTATTATATATCGAACCTAAATGCGTATAATCTGGATTATAGACATTTAGGTTCGATAGGTGTTATTTTAGTTTTAGTATGTAACAACAGATGGCGCTTTACAAGTAAAATCTATATAATTCTTCCTCGCAAATATTGACTATCGAATTAATTACTTACCGAATAAAATTGCTACTTATATAAGACAATTTTGTAGTTAATTCAAAAGAAAATCGCCGTCAGCTGAATGTTTGTAGGTGGAAATGTCGTCTACGCGACGCCCTCAGTCATAATAACGACTGACGGTTTTCTTTATTACTTACAAAGTAGAAACATTCACCTCAGCATAAATTTTGTACGGTATAAAATGACTTTGAATGACTTTTAATGTAGGGATCTCCTACATATTCAATTTTTTTTTACATATTCAGTAACGGGACTGACGTTGAATCCCCCGTCTGCAATACGGCGATTATTTGGTTAAACATGACCTCAATAATCATCCATCAAACTTTCATACGGTATAAAATTACTTTTAGCAAAATTTTTTTCAACAACTTTCAGACACTAAAATCTCAATGTACAACCCACCACGGTGCGGCGAGTGACGCTCATTATGTTGATTATTAAATATTAATCTACTACTGGACAAAAATTTGGTCGGTATGAAATGACTTTGCAAAAAATAGCATCATCTCCCCCTACTATAATGAAATCATTTTTTTCTTATGTGTATTTTTTTTTATTCCTGTCAGAATAATCTTTCGATTTGATCTTCCACAGAGCGGGCAGAGATTTTTATAATTCAATGAATTCAGTTGCGAACTGGCGATTATAATGTACGTAAATCCGCCATTTTATAGCAGCTTGTGCGCCTTTTAACACCATTTGACTGACAAAGAGCGGCTTAAACACTGAACATCCAACCATACGCGCAGACAAGTTTGTACACGAAGGCTTGCGCATGCCAGAATTTCAAGCAAGTTTAAAAACCGTCAAGCCAAACGTTGGGGCTTGCGCATACTACCGTTTTACCAACTACACGCACAATGTTCAGTGTACTAGCCGGCATGCGCAAGCAAAACTGTGATCAAAGCATGCACGTATGGTAGGCGCCTTAGAGAAAAAAAATTACACATACACAATACACAGGATCCACAGCACATAGATGAATCTCGTGGCACTTGGATGACATGCAAAATTTTGACAGTTGACTCCCAAATAAAACTTTACAAGATGGCAGTGTTTGGCCACGCGTCGAAACATACTTGTAGGATTGTGAAGATTTTTACAATAATTGTAATATCTTACTCTTAACAACCATCGCATTTGGTCATCCGACGGACGCCTGTCTCGATATTAATGTACCCATGAGATAGGTAACAAGATAACCCTTAATTATAAACCACAATACGTATTAATTTACAATGGCTACAGGATAGTCTAGACATCTATTATAAGACCTAAGCACTAATCCTAATGGACGTATTTATAGACTAGACTTGCTTACAACTTACAACTCCTATTTGTCAAATAGATATTATCAAAGGTTTATTCATAGTATTTCTACCTCTGAGTTTATAAGAGTGAACTTTATGCTGTTGGTATTAACTATTAAGGTCTTGTTAGAAGCAAAATAAAAAGGAATGTTTTGTCCAAGAGGAATAGTCTATACTACAATGAAAACATTTATCGAACGTTTATTAATTTAAATAAATAAATAAAAACAAAATATCAATGAGCCTTAACATAATTCAAGCTACTTATTAATTTTATAAGTAGATTTCTTGGTAGAGGATAGGGTTTTCCACTTCGACTTTTGAAGAAGGACTTAGGCCATTTACTATCGCAAACATATGGTTTTTGTGCAAGAAACTAGGTGTTCTACAAGGCTTATTTACACGCTTATATTAGGCCTTGCAGTGAGCATAAAGTTTCAAAGAAAAAAAAATCATATTAGCCTAGGCCTCGCAGTGAGCATAAAGTTTTAAAGAAAAAAAAAAGTCATAGTGAATAAACGAATTTTATACAAAATAAAATGTTTTTTTTAATTTCAAGTTTCAAGAAACTGGTAACATCGTAAAAGACAGATCACAGAATATTACAGAAGAAATATTACAGTCATATTTCTAGTCCTATTATTAGACATTAAACGAGTATTTCTATCATAAAATGATTTTATGTTCAAACTACGACGAAGAGGCAATATTATCTACACTAATATTATAAAGAGGAAAACTTTGTTTGTTTGTTTAATTGTAATGAATAGGCTCAAAAACTACTGGACCGATTTTAAAAATTCTTTCACCATTCGAAAGCTACATATAGGATAAATTTTATTTTGGAAAAAAATAGGGTTCCGTAAGATATTTGGGTTTTTCGGACACAAGGTGTAAAAATCAACCAGAAAAGTTACTTATTTTGCGTACGCTGCCTAAACTATAAAAGATAGAACCATAAAATGTTCTAATTAATTGTAGATCTTATAAATATCTACAAAAAAGTCCGCGACACACTATACCTATCTATGTCGAGTGAGGCACAACAACCATTTTTTTATTTAAAAAACTTGTAATTTTTTTTTGACTTCATTTAAACGCGTTTATTTCACTCATGCTATTAATCCTTATCAAAATAAATTATTTCATCACTAAGCAGAGTTTATGTAGATAATATTTGGTCTTTGAATGATTAAAATTGGACGTTTGATTTTGAAGTTATGGCGCAATTAAAATATTACTATTTCTGCTGCACGGCCCGTTGCGAAGTGGGCGTCACCAAGGCGGGGGGGTGCGCGTGCGGGAGGGAGTTTAGATCTATTAGTAAATGATGATTTAAATAATACTTGATTATTCACTAAATCTAAATAATATATAATACTCAAAGGTGACTGATTGACATAGTGATCTATCAACGCACAGCCCATTGTCATGATTTTAATTTTATATATGGCAATACCAATCTATACCTGGCAACACCGCTCGAATCCCACCACCCGTTTGTTAGAGGTGGTAGGGGTTGGAATGGTGGGGTAGAGATGGGCAGTCGGGTTGATTATTCAGTCTATGGATAGCAACGAACAAGGACACTAATTGGTTATTATATACTGCACTGTTATTCTGCTAAAATTGTGTAACGAATATACTGATAGTGACAATTAAATTCATAAATATTGGAGATTGAAGTTTTATTAAACCATATTATATAAAACTCAAAGGTGACTGATTGACATAGTGATCTATCAACGCACAGCCCAAACCACTGCACGGATCGGGCTGAAATTTTGCATGCAGGTAGATGTTATGATGTAGGCATCCGCTAAGAAAGGATTTTGATCAATTCTACCCCCAAGGGATAAAATAGAGGATATACCGATCGGGCTGAGACTTTGATACCTAAATAATAATAATACTTCTTAACGCGAGCGAAGTCGAAAAGTAACACACTTTTGTCGACGACTGTATGATTGTCTGAAGTTTCAAGGGAAAATTGACGTTATATTAAGGTCCCTTCCTAATAAATTATTTACACAGCGAATACTATTAATAATAATAATAATTTATTGATTCATCAAATTAATTACATATATTGCACATAGAAAACACTTACAAGTAAAAGTTCGACATTATAATAATTTTGATATTTAAAAAATGTACACTTAAGGTAAGTCATCTATGTCTGAACTAGATCAAGTCAGTATTTCGGACGACAGTGCTCTTCAGTTTGCAATCCTACTAATATTATAAAGGCGAAAGTTTTGATGTATGTATAATGTATATATGTATGTATGGATGTATGGATGTTTGTTATTCTTTCACGCAAAAACTACTGAACGGATTTTAATGAAACTTTACAATAATATAGCTTATACATCAGAATAACACATAGGCTACAATTTTAACCGACTTTCAAAATGGAGGAGGTGTTATTTTCGTTTTTTTATGTTCAACGATTACTCCGCCGTTTGTGAACCGATTTCAAAATTTTTCTTTTGGTGTATAGGTTATCATCCCAATTTGGTACCATATTCATAAAAGTGGTGACCTGATGAAGGGATCCATAAGAAATCGAGGGAACTTCTAAAAATTTATATGGAAACATGTGGTGACTTCGGTTTCGTGAGCAGTATTTTAAGCATATGCGACCAACAAGCAAGATTTTGCACCAAGGTATACCATGGTTCGGAATGTGCTGAGAGAACTCCTGACTCTTTATACAAGTTTGGGAGTTTCGACGTTGTTTTAAGAACGGAAAGCATATGCTACTATGCAAATTACATTCATCATCATCATCATCACTACCATAAAGCATTATAGAACCATGTATCGTCCCGTTTTGACCCTAATATTGGTACTTTTCATAGTCTTTTATTATATAATATCACTTAAACCGCGGGTAACACCGCGGGGCACAGCTAGTATTATATATATTTAAGTAAATTATATAAAATATGTCGTCAAGGTAAAAATAGACAGCTATATTAAATAGGGCACTGAAGCCGTACATTATCACTAGGGCTGCTTCTTTTTACATAATGTAATAAATAATAAATATAATCTACAATTAAGATCGAATAAAACATAAGAAAGTTGCTGTTGATTAACATCCTAAAATGCTTAGGTACCTCTCTTACGTTCTAATAAAAAATTACATGGTATAAACAGAAGTTTAAGTTTTGTCTTTGTCTGTCAAGCGACTTTTCTAACGTATCACATAAGTTAAGGACAAAATTGTATATAATCCGTTTTTATTGTGTACCTACAACGACTTTATTGTCGTGCGTTATCTTATTACAAAGTTGTGTAGTCATCAAAATAAATACAACATTACATTTTCTTACGTCTAAACTTATTGACCGCTTAAACAATATATTACTGACTTAATCAAAAGTTAAACGACGGTTAAGCCTTATCCCACGCTGTGTTGTGACAGGCAACATTTACCCGGTATACTTCGTTCTTATAAAAACATTAGGTCTTCAAACATAAGGTTCAAATTGAACTATACGGGTTAAAATATCTGATACGCATATTAAGATTTTTGTCTAGCAAATATTATGTTCACGTGTTGTACTATAGTCAGGACAATTTAAGGTGGCACCAGCGGTCATTGACCTTTCTAGTCTAGAAGCTATGTGAAAAATACTCGCACTGCATTCTGTTAACTTAATAATAAAATTGAATTCTTGTAAAGAAACAGACTATTATAGTTTCATCGGAAAACGTCTTGGTAACTCTTCGTATGATAATCTCCAACTATTTATGAATTTGAAGTGATATAATTCATACTCTGTTCACATCGTGTATGCAAAATACGATATCGCCCTTAGACTAGAAACATCTGTCACTTCATTGTCAATCGCGGTTTGTATAGAAAACGACGAAATATGACAAGTTTTTTGACAGGGAGTCAATGACCGCTATAGACAAAATTGCGCGATTTGAGAATAGTGAGTAGGGCTGAGTGCTGACTAAGCCTTGCTTAACGTTGAGTTGTAAAAATAAAGATTTATATTCGGCATAATCTCAATTTGTAAGAAATAACTCTATATTTATACTTAGCAATTAACTATAGGTCTACCAGAATCTGATGGCAAAAAGTGGAAAGTAAATTGACTCTAGCAATACCGGGGTAATTGGAATAAAACAACTTTTTTTTCCTTATAGCGGCTGATTCTGTGTGTGAAACATGCAAATATATAAATTTATCCAATGATCAAGGATATTTTTGGAAAATCTGCTGTCAAAATTTGCCATCAGATTCTGGTAGACCTATATATATATATATATATATATATATATATATATATATATATATATATATATTCAAGTTTAAACTTTGTCTGCTAAAAAAGTAAAAAAAAAAACATTGTAAAAATTTAAATGTTGCTAGAGCGCCTACAGCCATGAGCCAACCCTATTTTACAGCAAACATAAAAACAAGAATGCAAGTTTATTGTGAATCTTGAATCAATAGTTTTGCCTTTTTTGTAGACTACGATTATAAACAGTGCCGATATGTTGGAGTAACCAGTTGTTAACATTGTAAGTAGTACTTTTGAAGTGAAAACTTCTTTAGCGTCGCGTCGTTGTGCACTCTTAGGATGGATAAAAATTGTAAAACTCGTGTCAGGAGTCACGGCACGTGACCTGATTGAAAATTCGTGAGACGAATTTTACAATAAATAAATAAATAATAAACAAGTATTGTTATAAATTATAAGGTTGCCCGCAACTCCGTTGCGCCTAAATTAGTTTATCGCTCTGGAACCGTACATCTTTCCCGTCTCTCAAGGTATATCCATAATCCATACGAAATTTCATCAAAATCGTTTCAGTGGTTTAAGAACGGGCTGCCAAAAATATCAAAGCACGCTAGCGCCGCCTACACACCCCGCTATCCTCCAATCGTGATATAATGATTCCATGAAGCGTGCTCCCGAGCATTGTACTTTGCGCTGCAGCTAATAGTGAACAATATCGCGTAACAACGGTTCCAGCATTATAGCACGAAAGTAAAGGTCGTAAGTCCCAAAAATGTTTTTGATGGTTACTTAAAAATTAAATACAATACTAATATTTCCTTCAGCCATTATTTTATAAAGTGTGTGATTGTAGTAGTGCAAGTTATTTAATGATAGTAACTCAATAAGTGTAACAGATATTTGTTGAAAAGCCCAGAAAGATTCATAATTTCGAACAATATAACTATCGAGTCAAAATAAGTGAATCGTGTTTTCCGTTAGTCAAATATCAGATAAATATACAATGATTAAATAAATCTCAATTTCAATTAAGTCAATCGTCTTCCGGGATCGTAATTCTTATTAGAAAACACAGCAAAATTTGGCAGCCCGGTCTTAAGCGTGAAGAGGTAACAGACAGACACTTTCGCATTTATAATATTAGTATGGATGTACGCGAGGTCTTGGTCAGTATTGCCATTTGCCATGCTTCTACATTTACACAATATCAGTATTTAGTAGCGAAACTAAAAAATAAAAGTGATATGATTAGTCACAGCTTGACCTTGTAACCGGGGCGCGACCGATCGATGCTCACGGTACTAATATTATATCAGCCGGTTTTAGAAAGCATTTCTTTGTTAGCATTTTAGCAATTACAATATTTAAAAAAAATATATCCTTACATGAAATGTGGAAATGGATCGGGGACATCGACCGGGGTACGTGGGACTCCCCAGACGTGGGTCTATCCACTAAAACCCCATGGTGTTCCACTCCCCACTTATCGCAAAATTGTGAGAACGATAAAACCCGCCGCAACTCTGCTAGCTGTCGTCTACATCGCGCAAAGCAATACACACAATTTTTTTTTTGTATGGAAAAACGCTTTCCGCATCCCCGGCGGATTGGGGACATCGGCCGAGGTATGAGGGACTCCCCGGATGGATTCTTCCCTCTAAAACCCCATGTTGCCTCATTCCCGCTTAGGCAAAGATCTGGGCAGAGCAATACATACGTAGACAACTTGCATTCGATTATAATTTCATTTGCGAAGTCGGAAAGCAAAAATGTTCCTTAATGCTTCGACTGAGGTGACCGTTTTTTTTTAATCTCTGATAAAAAGAGGGGTGTTTTGTAAGAGCAAAATAGACGCAACGCAATACGGAGGCAATAAGGAACCCCACTGGAGCCATTTGTGTATAAATCATTTTCAGTTTAAAAACTCGTACATTTCGAATTTTCTTACTTCATCTTTTTAGATATCTGATTTTAAACATGCTTATCACAAAGATTGTAGAAACATTTTAGTTTACACAATAATTTTAAATATGCACATAATATCAGTGCTGTAGAAATAATTATATTGAATTTCCAAAAAAGGTTGTAAGAAAAGGTCAAAAAACGATTTAAGATAATCGGAATGGCTTTAAAACTGTTATATGGTAAACAACATGCCAGATTGAGAATCGTCGGTCCTATATATATATGGTAATGGTATAATATACCATTCATTGGTAATTATTCACAACATAAATGGTTTATTACTGACCTCTTGTTAACTTTAAAGGCTATCCATACTGGGAGGCAGATCGTTCCATTCGGACTGATCGCAGATTCCTTCCTCGTATATGAGGGCCTTAAATCAGAGCTTACTTATTATTTTTCTAGTATGATAAATATGTATTGTTAAACTATGTAAGTGAAACCAAAAAGTCTTTAAAAATAAAAAGTAGTGAAAAATACCGTCAGCAAAATCCATACTAATTAGTACCGGCCAATAAGACATAAAAAGCTATCAAAACTTATGTAAGCACACCACTGACCACACACATAGCCTTATTGTAAAGTTATTAGAGTAGATACATTAATAAAATTATAATCCTTAACACATTGCTCTTACTTTTTGTTCTTACTGCAAAGTTTTCCTTTAATTTTTAAACAATATAAAAATGTCTGAAACGCACTTAAAATGCACTCTTCAGGTGCTACACATCATCAGTCGATCCGTATGCTCTTCCAATAATTATGCTGTTTTTTTCCAACTCTACCTATAAAGTGGATTATTTACTGACCGGAATGATTAAATTATTAATATTAAAATGTTCGCACTATTTGTTATGTAGTTCACTTGATCTCAGCGAGATCCGGATCTTGAGTGCACTTCGGTTCATTCAGAGTATGTATATTGAGTGAATTAGATCGAATTAAGAGTCCAAGCTATTTTAATGCTTATCAGGGTAAATGCAGATACAGGGTAAGTCCAACTAACTCCTGATTCTTGAAAGCTTAAAAAGATGGTAATTGTGAAAATTAGACAAAAAAAAAATTTATGACAGATTTTTGGACAGAACAACGTCCGCCGGGTCACGTCTTCTTTAATATAACATAATATCCTTTTCATCAACGAGATTCGATTGCGTGTCAGATACAATCTTATTATCCTCCTTGTTCTCACGTAATCTTATTTTTAGCAGGAAATCTAAAATTACCTAGGCAAAAAGTGGACGCCATTTTCTGAGATTTAACACAGCTAAAACGTTAGCTCGTAGGAAATTAACGTAAATTCTAAGGCTCACTTGCACAGAATTAGTTAACTCCAGGAATAACATCTTTTATCTTTCTCCTTCTCAGTGTATATGAAAGAGACAACATGATGTTTAACCCAGGGTTAAGCTTAACCTAGATCCGTACGAGTGGGCCTAAGTATCGTGCTGTGTTATGTGTACACTTCTGCGACAGAAAAATTACTAAACCAGTTTCCTGACACCGTTAGCAGATACGACAGCTTACACAAACACTGTCGTATGTGTTGCTTAATTACAATTAGTCGGATTGGTAGTTACGATTTCTGCAACTAAATGTTGCCTGTTATGCAACTAAATGTTACCTTGACCATCACTTGCCGCGTTGCCGAGATCGCACCAAAACCCTATTTTTTTTTTCCTTTTCTTAGTTCAAAATTGACCTAAAAAAAATTAAAATGTGGAATATGTATAGGTCTACCAGAATCTGATGGCAAAAAGTGAGAAAATGAATTGACTCTAGCAATACCGGGGTAATTGGAATAAAACATTTTGATCCTTTTTTTTTTCTTATACCGGCTGATTCTGTGTGTTAAACATGCAAATATAAAAATTTATCCAATGATCAAGGATATTTTATGAAAATCTGCTGTCAAAAATTGCCATCAGATTCTGGTAGACCTATAGTTTATGATATTGTCGATCTATTGGCGTGTGTTTCAAATAAAAGTAATCCCACCAAAAACATAAATGTAAAAAGGAGAGCCAAGTTCAATACAAACATTATGCTTGTATATGGACTTCGCCGTAAAAAGAATGGAGATCTAAATGAGTGCCAAGTTCTATGGAAAATTTAAATATGTATTTATAGGAACCAAATAACATTATGAACAAAGAACAAAGTCTTAAAAAAAATAATTAGATAGGCTCTATTTTGAAGGAGGAATCAGAGAAATACGTTACCTCTATTTACTGTATCTGTCTGTATCACAATACACGTGCCGGCGCAGGGTGAAGCGTGATGGCAATAGTTTCTTCGTTTAAATTCTACTGTACCCGCGTTCCCACTTAATGTATTTTCTACTGATTGTTGTAATTTTGACGTATCTGTCTATCTGTGTGTTTGTCCGTGACATCGTAATTCGTAGCACCGGTACGTAGCAACTTAGCAAGGTACATCGATTGATCTACCTTTTTTTGTTTGAAAGATGACATGATCGAGAGTGTTAATAATTCATGATTTTTTTAAATTCCTCGATTTATTATTATGCTATTGTAAGTTTTCTGAAATCACGCGAATGTGCGGTCTATACTTACTGTACTCGGCGAAACATGGCGGTAGCGGTCATTGACTCCCTGTCAAAAACTTGTAATTTTCTATACAAAGCCGCGATTGACAACATCTGACACTTCATTGTCAATCGCGGTTTATATAGAAAATGACAAGTTTTTGACAGGGAGTCAATGACCGCTTTCGCCATGTTTCGCCGAGTACAGTATAGTATGAAGATACTACTGTATATTTATATTGTGGTACAAGACCACGGACCACAAATTGGCCCAGATATGGAATAATTATGGTCACGGCTCATGCTTTTTATTCCAGGGTGGCCATATCGATCTACTTTCCTTTCTCTTGACCATTCTCGAAGATTCGAGTAACAATCGAATAATTGCCTTTATGTTGGAGAGCTCGTAATTACGATCGTTTTGTAGGTCGGTAGTCGGAAGTTTCTTACGGAAATATTTGAAGAATGCTAATATTTAATAATTTACCGTAGAAATTTGTATTTAAATGCGATACGTAATATACGTTTCTTTATTCTTTTTATGGCATGTATTAAATTCAATTCATATTTAAATTTAATATTTATGTTTATCTGGGGACACGGTAGTGTCCCCGCCGAGACGAGCCAAGCGAAGCGCAAGGGCACTACCTACCTTTTCTCGAAGTGTTTCACTGTTTTTTTGAACCTTCATAGAATTGGTTTCCGTTGTTAGCAGATAATTCATATTCCAGGATATGATGTCAATAATAGACTTATTAAACATACAAAGTCTCAATCGAATAAGTCTAATACTTTAGGTTTTATTGATATCTAAAATACTTACGCCGAAATTTGGTTACGCCGTAAAATAAGTTTAGTAGGGGTAATGGAAGTTTCAATATGAGACTTTCACCAATCTTATGAATTATGACATAAAAGTTTACACGGGATAGACATTAACTAAAAACCTCTTAATGAAAAATATTAAAAAAAAAAAAACTAAAAAGACTGCCTAGCAAGTAGCAACTTACAAAAAGGACTGAAATCCCACCAAAAACATTTCATGTAAAATGTTACCTTTGTTGGAGTTAGGGTCGATAGAGTTAGGCCGTGTATATTCAGAAGCTTGGCTCCACATTAGATCTGATGTCTTTTTCACAGGGCATACCTTTTGTGGTCGTCGAGGTTACATTTTACATGAAATGTTTTTGGTGGGATACATATTATTATAAACGCGTAATTGTGTTCTATCTCTGCATGCTTTGCATCGATTTTGATGTGTCTGTGAGTGGAAATACTTTTGAGTTTTGAGCCCGGGGATAGAAGTTAGCGCACAGGATGGCAGAAGACCGCTATGGTCTTCTGCGATAAGCCATGTTTCAAGTAAAAAAGTTAGAAGCAACATTTCTTTCAATTCTGTTATGAAAGGTGCCCACTGCCCGCTCACGTCACACCTTTTGTGGGACTTTTAGGGTGAAGCCAAACGTGCGTAATTTTGTGAGTCGTGACTCGTGAGCCACAGAATTTCGATCGCGTAAATTATTTTTCATACTAATCATGACTCACAAAATTACGCTCGTGTGAATGAAGTAGGAATTATTTCTATGAAACTAATTGCAGCAGCAGCAGCAGCACCAACCGTAATTCTGCGACTCACGACCAATGAGTTTCTAAAATACTAGAGTAGCAACGTCTTACAAATGATTCTCAGAAATGCGTAACCACTTGATAGTTCAAAAGACGATGTCAAGTCAATTATTATTGGAACATTCATATTATTTTCTACCGACTGTTTGTATGACGTATGCGTTGCGGTATAATTGCAATCAGTGTTTTGTTTCCTCCTACAAATCACCGATTATATTATTACTGTCGTAAGTGAGACATTCTAGCCGTATATTCTGCAGTTACTATGTTGTAGTTACAACACTTCCGTCAGGGCTCTGTTGTGGTCGCCCTAACCGCAGAGCCCTTGACAGTACATGCCTGGGTAGTTATACCAAGTAGGTTGATAGTTTCAATGTAACTGTCAATAATTTCAGCCTGGAGTGAGGAGGGCAAAACGCTCATTTTAAAAAAGGGCAAATTGGAAAATGAGCGTTTTGGCCTTCTCACTAAGGGCGAAGCCAAACGAGCGTAATTTGTGAGTTGTGAGTCGCAGAATTTCGGTTCGGCAGAATTCTGCTGCATTCAGTTTCATACAAAAGTCCTGTTTGATTCACACGAGCGTAATTTTGTGAGTCGTGATTTGTATGAAAAGATATTTACGCGGCAGAAATTCTGCGACTCACAACTCACAAATTACGCTCGTTTGGCTTCACCCTGAAAGCCCGAATATTTTACCATCAGAATTATAGCTGCTACAAACGCTGGGTTAATTTTAACAAGTAGGTTGATAGTTGAAATGTAACTGTCAATAATTTCTGCCTGAAGTTAGGTGGGTAAAATGCTCGTACCATTAATGAACAATACGCCCCGCCATTTTTTGGATAAAAATACAACAAAGTTACCGATGTGTTATTGTGTGTATTGTGTGTGTGTGTGTGTTATTGTGTGTCTCTGTGCATTTAAAAACACCAAGTGGACTACGTTGGTGTCTTTAAAGACCACAGGCGACCAATGGCGTTATTTTAAAAGCTCGGCTATCGAGGATTGATATTTAAAAAATCGGCCAAGTGCGAGTTAGACCCGCGCACGAAGGGTTTCGTACCACAATAGAGCAAAAATAGGCTGAAAATTGTGTTTTTTGTATGGGAGCCCCCCTTTATTATTTAATTGATTTAAATTTTATTATTAATTATTAAAGTACAAATACAACTGAGTATTTCGTGAATATTTTAAGTGCCTATGTGTTGCCGTTATTAATATCGAGCAAAAATAGCAAAAAAATCGCGTTTGTTGTATGGGAGCCCCCCTTAAATATTTAATTTATTTTGTTTTTAGTATTTGTTGTTATAGCGGCAACAGATATACACAATCTGTGAAAATTTTAGAAGTCTAGCTATAACGGTTCTTAAGTTACAGCCTGGAGACACACAGACAGACAGACAGACGGACAGACATCAAAGTCTTAATAATAGGGTCCCGTTTTTACCCTTTGGGTACGGAACCCTAAAAAGAACTCCTCCATTAAAAATCCAATACTATCTTAATAGTATATTGTTCTTGGCCATTTCCCTTGCGTTTAAGATAAGCCTGTGATAAACGATTAAAACTTCCAGTGCCCATTATAGCCTAGCTCAGCTATCCCCAACTCGCGGCCCGCCGGGACTTTATTTGTGGCCCGCGTTGATGTTAAACCATTTTGAAATTCATGCCCACCGGCAAAGTAATGTAAAGTCATCGTGAAAGTCGTGAATTTTTTTTTTTACTTTTAAATCGTTAATTTTGAAGAACGTTATTTTTTTAAGCCAAAAAATTTTTGTTTGTAACATGTTTGTGGCCCGCATGAAAAAAAGGTTGAGGACCACTGGCCTAGCTGCTAAGAGGAGACCTTAAACATCTAGATTTTAGTTAAATAAAAAAAAAACCTCTTAAATACAATCTAAAAGTTCCAACAGTTTAAAGCTGATAGATAAAAAAACGGAGCAAGAAACTTGAACTTTCTCACACTCCTATTGTTATATGTAGAAAATTTCTAAGAGAGTATTTTTTAAATTCCACCCCTAAAAGGGGTAAATGTGAAAAGGGGATCAAAATGTGTATACCATATAAGCGGGCGAACCGCGGAAAAAAGCTATATGTAAATTAGCATTATGATATTATATTAAACTACCTTGTCGACCTATATTAATTTTACTATGTATTTTATTATAAAGTATGTAAGTGTATTAATATATTTTTATATTGTATATTTCTTGAAGCTTGAAGCTTCACAACATTTAGGGCCTGTTTCACCACTTCTTGATAAGTGCCGAATAGGCTATCCACCACTTAACTTGACAGATAGAGTATGGAGAATCTGTCAAAAAAGTTGTGGATAGCCTATCCGGCACATTATCAGAAAGTGGTGAAACAGGCCCTTAATGTTATAACGATCACATCCGCCCATAAATATAATTGCTAACAAAACAATTAACTGCACTAATTATATGTAATCATATTATATATGTAATTGTGTGCTAATATATTAATATATGTATGTATATTGTTTTCGGTGGCGTCATCGGACTACAGGTGGCCACTTGGTACCGGGTATGTGATACTTAGATACTAATAGATACGCCCCTGCATGCCTTAAATATATTATGCCCTCTATATTATGTATACCTCTGCATGTTATATTAAAACTTATTTATTTATGTAAAGAGCAGTCTCATTAATCACGTGATCTTTTAATTTACGTGTTTTTTGCAAAGCGACTTCCGCGTTTTAAAGCCTTACGTGATAAATGGAGATCCCTTAGGTGATGGAATCTGCATGTAGTAGCGACGCCAATAAACTACAAAAATAATAAAAAGACAGTATAAATTTTTACCGAGTTAAAAAAAAAAAAGAGTTTCTAAGTATCGCCTGTTGTTTTTGAAATGATACCTGTATATTACCTGTTGTTTAAAATTATTTAAGCTCTATACTCTATAGCTCATAGCTCCATTGTTGCATGTTTAATAATATTCTTTTTATTACGGTACCTTTATTCTAATCTATAAATTCGTACTTGAATCTAGCTCTATCTGCAAATTTAAATATTTATAGGTCTTGTAAATGTCATTCGTATTATGTCCGGTTTCTAAGTAAAGTGGGTAGAGCTCGTCAAGGCTCTAAATGAACGTGGCGAAAAAAGGAACTAACGCCGCCATCTGCATCATACTAATTTTTGACAGTTCTCCTTTACCAGCAGCGCCGCCGCCCACGTTCATATAAAGCTTTGTCGCTCTTAAATATTAAGTGTATGTTCCGAAATTTAACCCAGTGTACTTCCCAATGCTCATGAAGTGTTGTATCAGTCGCCATAATGTACCTACTGGTGTGCCACTGGCGAGACAAGTGTGACGTATTATAATTATGACATCCCAAACCATACAAAGTCATATTCGTCAATGCACTGGCGTATAATATGTATTTCGGAACGAATCAACAGTGTGGCGTCGATACTAGACGTCATGAGCACTGGAGGTTTGGCTTCCCCGGCTTTAAGTAAGCATTGCATGACCTTCTAATATTATATAGCTTAGAGAGCTTAGACTTCGTAGGTATATACAAAACCTGTTATCTGTCTGTCCTGTGTCTGTGTATCTGTCTCTATTCTCTAAGGATATATTAATATTATACTGTTACTGTATATCAAAATTTAATCTGATTGATCTCTACCTAAACGTTATCCCCATATATTTAGACCTTTACTACCTATTTCTTCGTATTCTATATTTGACTTCGACTATCTTTTTCTTGCTTGCATAATGAAATTTTAGGTGTTTTCCAAGAGAACTAACAGCAGCCAACATATTGTGGTAAGTGCTAGAATAAAAATTACATTACAAAAATTACATTTGACTCTAGAAAACCGTTATTTGCGTTGTTCCTAGTAATTCTTTTAATGCCTAGTTTTTAGTTTCGGTACAAACATAAAGTCTGACCTTATATTTACATAGGTACTAACTACTAGGCAAGTTTGGCAAGCAAGCTTGATTGTAATACTTGGCAAACTTATGACCGTCAGCGAGCACTGAAACTTAAACGTTTTAGTTTCGGATCTCCATAAAATTTTCAGGTTCTGATAAGTGATGATAATAAATACGCGACCGTACTCAGAGACATTAAATAATTGCTTAACTTTAATTTAATGAAGAATTTGTCTGAAAATTAATACATTTAATTATACTACATAATAATGTAGTTTACGTCAAGTACTTCATTAAATTAAAGTTAAGTTAATAAATATTATTAAGAGGCCGTCAGTTTTACATTAAGGAGGCAAACTTGGTTGCTATGCTGCTGAGCTTATGAGCATGAACGAGTAACATTCAGAGGTCTGGAAATATTCAGAGATCTAGAACTCTAGAATTAGATCCCCACATATCCTAGGTTGCATCAGCCTGACCGGTCTTGTATGATGTTAATTGTAATACACCAATTACTAAATACCTACTACTGCGGTAGAAACATGTTATATCGTTAGGAAACCGCTAACTGTTACCGCTAAACGTTATTATTCTGTAGTATGTTAAGAAATATAGCGATTTTAAGTATAATCTGATTTTATATGTTTCCTTCAACTTCGTTCCGCAGTTTGCTTATCGCGCAAGAAATACACATTATTCTGCTACAAACTAGAAGTATAATATACTTCTAGTATGTAGCAGAATAATGTGCATGTGATCCCAATCCTAAATAAAATAAATAAATTAATTAATTAATTCTAAGAGAGAAATCATCCCAATATGATTTCTCTCTAGAATTAATCATCAAATAATTTTTTCTTTCAAATAGAAAACCAAGTGACAAAAAAACCGGCCAAGTGCGTGTCGGGCCACGCGCAATATAGGGTTCCGTAGTACCGCTAGTTTTTGACATTTTTTAATGGTCAATGAATGTACGTTTATAACGTGTTTTACACTACTAACAACCTTAAATAGTATAAATACCAACAAAAAAAGTTCCTTTATACTTCTCCGAATACATTTTTTTAGTTGATCGACTAGGTATTACTCAATAACTTATGAAGTTAGCCGTGATAGTTTTCCTTTTAAATTCAGCATATTTTCTACTCCCGTGAATTTTTTCACATTTCCAGAAGCAACCGTTTAGCTGGTAGAAGGGGGGAACACTGGACTCTAACGATTTTTTCCACTTTAAAACTTCATATTTCACACATGGATCCCTAAATCGGAAAATGATCTTTGAATACTCGTAATATTTTTAAAAAAACCTATCCAACGACACCCCACACGGTAGGGTGGACGCGAAAAAATTATTTATCTCCGCTTGATGTGTAGGGGAGGTATCTTAAAAATTTTTTTTCAAAGATCTTATATACCATTTTGTCGGCATTATTGATATGTGCATTCATGCCGAATTACAGATTTGTAGGTCCTATTGTCTCTGAGCAAAACCGCGGACAGACAGACGGATGGACAGACGGACAGACAGACGGACGGACAGACCCAAACTATAAGGGTTCCTTGTTGACTACGGAACCCTAAAAACGAAAAGTTAGATCGTCTCTAAAATCTAGCTACATTCCATTTAGCCCCCACTCCAAATAATTATACCTTCAACGAATAGGCAAATAGTGAGTATTATATGTATTTTAAGTATTACCTTCCATTCATACTTTTCAAAGAATAGACAGTAACGTCATTTTCAATCCAAAATCTACCCCCCCCCCCCCCCCCCCTCTCATTTCTACTGCATTGTAAGCCGACAATTCGTATTTCCGCGGATGTACCGCGTTACACCTGACTGGTGTTACGGTAACTAATACGTATCGGTCACCGTCACCGGACCCGCCCGCGTTCCCATCGTGTTACACGTGACCTTTCATATCTATACTAATAAATACGAAAGTGTGTCTGTCTGTTTACGTGGGGATAGAAAGTATCCTATGTCCTTTCCCGGGACTCAAACTATCTCCATACCAAATTTCATCAAAGCGGGTGTATACTGTATCTTACAAAAGCCCTTCCCAACAGTGCCAAATTTATATTTTTATGAGAGTAGGCCACTTTTTTTCCGCCTCCCCATGTACGAAACCTCTATGGACGGTGCCGCCCATAGAGCTGGCGCTGCCATCTCTAGGCCTATAACGGCCTATTTATAAATCCGGGGCTGCTTCCCAATAATTTTCACTTTCTAACCAAACGTTACGGTACTATGTGAACGGTTAGATATAATTTCGATCGATTACATAATCGCCGGTTCTCACATTTTCGTTACGAACCAGAAATACCTGACGACGGTTGACGTCCGCCGAATTGGCCCACAATCACTACCTGACCCGGTAAACTTGTTTTGCCATGTTAGACTATAGCTTGTAGTTTTATAAACGTTCCTGAATGAGGAGAACCGCATCGAAATCATATACAAAGTGTAACAAAACTAAGTGATAATAATTTGGGGTGTATGATCTGTATTCCTTTTATTATAGAGTTTACTGTAAAAGTAGCAGCGCTGAAAGAGCAAAATTTTTTTGTAATTTGTATGGGCAAGAGCCCCAGCATCATGAATTTTCCCATACAAAAGTCGCACGCACACAAACACCGTGCCGGAGTCTAGCAACGCCGCACCGACCGGTCGGAGTGGGGGGTGTATTTTCGTTCGCGATAAAAGCTATGCAATAGCTTAAAAGTTAGAAACAATTTTGATCGCCTATTTCTCCAATGACTTCGGATTATCGACGCCTCTATAAAGAAACATAACCATCAGTTCGTGAAAAAGTCAGATTTTAATAAAGTTCTTTGCGGCTTAAAATCCGCCGTCGAGCAATGAGAAGCAGCGCCATTAATCTCTCGTTTACCTCCTGAGCCTCTACTGCGGTTTAACCTACTTACGAATTCAAATTATTTTGATTGCTTTTATTTTGTGACAATGTAACTGGGTTGTGATGAGTAGGTAATGGAGGGCACGGCAGTGGTTTGGTCAAGTTCTGATTTTATTTTCAGATATACAAAAACTAAGACATGTTGCACACGCATTAAATGCTATCATTTCAGGACCAATTGGTGCATTTCATTTGCAAAGCATATACATAATATACATTTTTATTTTTAACAAAAAAATAAAACCGACTTTCAAGGTAAAAACAATAATAAAATCCTTTATGAACTAAAAGTATTAAATAATGTTTCCTATCTAATAGTGCCTTTTTCCGAATTCGGCTAAACCTCAACTATTTCTGTACTCAATCTTCATCATTTTGAAGTCGGTACCAGATATAGCTGAATCTTCAGTTCTCTGACAGAATAGGTATTTGAAACTTTCGGAACTGGCACCGACTTCAAAATTATGAAGATTGAGTACAGAAATAGTTGAGGTTTAGCCGAATTCGGAAAAAGGCACTATTAGATAGGAAACATTATTTAATACTTTTTAGTTCATATTATAAGGATTTTATTATTGTTTTTACCTTGGAAGTCGGTTTTAATTTTTTGTTAAAAATAATAATTTCACTCTTTTTAGTTACCTAGTAAACCATCGCGTATATTCTACGTATCTTATTACAATTTGTTAAGAGTCACACTCAATGCGATTGTGTTTCTTATTCCTATTAATGTAGATTGTTTTCCTATGTAAGTATTTTCATACTAAGGGTTTAATTTATTACCTCGATCGTGGGAATCGCAGACACAATAGATTTTTAATTGTTATGCGGCAGCCGGGTGCCGCTTGGGCTTGATGGGTTAATAGTTAAACTAGTGTAGTACCTATCGAAGCAACTTACTTCTCTTTTTTCTTTCGAATCTCAAAAGTAATGTCAAATGTGTGCCTTACGCTCTGGAGTTAAAGTTGACTTTGTTATTTTGTGGTACATAAGTCGCTTAGAACTTGAATCATTTATTTTGAAACAACATTATATTTTTATTAAAATCGCTATGAAAAGTAGCAATTATTATAAGGACATAACGTGATGATATAATTATGGTGTTGTGGGGGCATATTGTATCCATATACAACCATGTGACACTGGTGACCCTGACGTAGTAATGATGATGATGATGATGATGATGATGATGATGATGAATGTAATTTGCATAGTAGCATATGCTTTCAGTTCTTAAAACAGCGCCTAAACCCCCAAACCCCCACTGCCTTATTAATAAAAATCATCTATTCCGAAGATAATCTGTTGTTACTCTTGGACTAGTTAATCCCAGTGTAACAGAGTATTAACGAAGTAGTAAGACTGGTATTAATAAACATGGAGTAACCTTGGACTAACAATACATTCCTTACACCGAGATTAGTGTTAATGTTATGGCAACCCAGTCAATTTAAAAGTAAAAAGAGTGAGTTACTGAATGAACTCGTGAAGCTGTCTGTCAAATTAATGACAGTTCAATGACAGTTGACTTTTCTTTTCGCGCCTGTCGGCTGTCTGTGTCATTAGTGTCATCTGAGAAAATAAATTATTGTATTACAAAACATATTACAAATTAATTTTTGTCCGAACTCCGAAGATAATAAATCCGATATTTAAAACCTAAACTTGTTACTTGGTAATTAAAGTGAAAAAATGAGCCAAAAGCGCAATCGTGCCGTTAACTGGGATGAAGCAGAAAAGGCAAGTAATTCTCATATTTATTGTGATAAGACCACGCATGTTGTGTGGTATTTTATTTGTGTATTTGCGGTTCTCTGAATTTTAATATTTTCTTATTGTTCCAGCAATTACTCAGGACAGTCCTGAAAGAGTACTCGCAAATTATAGAAAATAAAAACCTCGACTCCAATACAAATAAAAATAAAAGTAAAGCTTGGGAGGAACTCCACAAAAAGTAAGTTTATATTTTAAAGTTTATATTGTAGTTGTAGTAGCTTTAGTAGTAATATTCATAGTTTTATGAATGCAGACTGGACAAGTTATTTATTTTTTTTACAATATTCGACAACTGTACAAAATTTCACTTGCTATTGTTTTATTTGTACCATAACTTGCATACTAATTTTACACTTTTACTTAGGTTTAATGAGTTAAATAGTCGGCCAAGAGATCTTAGCCAGCTAAAAATTCAATGGAAAGCAATGAAAATTCATGATTTATTTCTATGCAGTGTATTGAATGTTTTTTTTTTCTCATTTGCAGGTGCCAAAACGGAAAACAATTTTAAACAATGTTGTGGGTAATGGTTCAAAGCCCAAAAAGGTAATATTAATACTTATGCTGTTATGTCACTACTAACCAACAATATATTTAATTATTTATTACTACAGGACAGAGAAGAATATGTGAGCCGCATGTTAAGCCATAGCAAACTTTTAAAAGATGAGGAACATATGAGGCATATGGAAATGGCTGAAGAAGAACACAAAATCAAAATGGAGATACTTAAAGAGAAATTAAATGCAGCAATACTTGAAAAAGAAATAAATCAAGAGAAATTTAAAGCAGCACTACTGGAAAGAGAAATTTTAGAATTAAAGAAAGGATGTGAGGCTTCATGCAATAATTCACATCAGCCTAACATTCGAAAATAATGTAAGGTTGTATTATATTATGTGAAAATTTGTATGTGAGTTACGGTTCAATAAATTTTTATACATTTTTTAATGTTCTATAAATAAAACCTATTGTCAACTTAAATGTTTTTATTTATGTAGTTCTACAGAAATAGGGTAAATTAAATGCAGCAATACTAGAAAGAGAAATAAATCAAGAAAAATTAAAATTCTTAAAAAACTTAAAATTCCTTAAAAATTCTCATTGATAAATGCTGCACGGGCAGCATTGCCTCTGTGGGAACTGCTTATAATCCATCTCACTGGAACTTCATCATCACCACCTTCTTCTTCTTCATAAAAATCTTGTGTGTACATTGCAATATTATGCAAAACTGCCAATGCAACAATGTAGAGCTTTGTATTTTCCAATTTTGTAGTAAATCCCCGCAGTAGACACCGAAACCTTTGCTTCCATACCCCGAAACACCTTTCCACTATGTTACGGGTTTTTATGTGAGCTTGGTTATACATTTCCTCCTTCTGTGTAGTTGGATTTAGAACTGGAGTAAATAAATAAGGACTGCAAGCATAACCTGCATCACCTAAAAGTCTTCCTTTAAATTCCAACTGTTCAAATCTTTGCTTCAAATGGCATTCATTAAATATTCTCGAGTCATGTGTACTGCCTCGCCAATGTGCCACTATGTTCATTATTTCTAAGTTTGCATTTGATACTACCTGGAACAATGTAAATTCAAATTCAAATACTTTATTTGCAAACCAAGTAAGTATACAAACAATTGTTACACAATATAATATTTTGAAGTGTCAATGAAAGGCTTCTAAATAACTTACTTGCACATTGATAGAACTGTATCCCTTCCTGTTTATGTAGTATTGCGCTACATCTCCACCAACCTTCGGTATTCTTACATGAGTGCAATCAATGGCTCCTATTACTTGTCAAAATCCACACAGAGCATAAAATCCAGCAATCACTTCATTTTGTTTCGCTTCACTTTGAGGCATTTTAATCCAATGAGCCTTATGCGCCACTATTGCTAAGGCTACTTGCTTACAAATTAATGATATTGCTGGCTGGCTCATGCCACCAAGATCTCCTGCATCGTCTTGAATCTGTCAACATAAAATTAGGCAGATATAAAAAAAGAAAGTAGGTAAAAATTTATATAATATGACTAGGTACTTAATTACAATGATAAGATTAGAATTAATTTCTCCATATGTTAAAATTTTGAATAAATAGGCAACTTATAGAATCAGTTTTACCTCTCCACGGGCCCATGTTCTAATTGCTGCCAATACTTTAAGGTGAGGTGGTATAAAGCCACCTCTTGTATCGCCAGCTAGATCACCTTTCACCATATCAATAATCATTACAGCAGTATGCTTAAAAAAACCTGTATTTTTTTTTAAATGCGCCTTCTTCAAGTTCTTACAGTGGATTTTTACGTATTTTGTAATGCTTCACGCTCCTCGTCAATGGCATGTTTTCAACCTCATAAATGTCCTCTATCACCCTCAAATCTTCAGTAAAATAGTCACTATCCATCTTTCCGCAACAAAATTGAAAATCAAAGCAGCAAAAAATATGAGTTTTGTAGGTTATGTCTTATGATGCCGTCAAAATTCAATTGTCAAAATACGCCTTTGTTCTATGCTTGTCCTTCACTACTACCAACCTTAAACTAGGTAGTGTCAAGGATTAACTTTTATTCCGAGAGTAGATACGGATTAGTTTACTCCTTCCTTACTCCATGTTTATTAATACTGAATTTAATTACTCTTACCTTAAGCCTAGGAGTAAAGTTATTCTTGCTCTAGTCTGTGTTTATTAATAAGGCAGCCAAAGTATCTTCGGAACCATAGTATACCTTGGTGCAAAATCTTGCGTTTTGGTAGCATATGCTTAGGATACTTCTCATAAAACCAAAATCACCATATGTTTCCATATAAATTTTGAGGAGTTCCCTCGATTACTCATGGATCCCATCATCAGATCACCACGTTTGTGAAAATGGGACCAAATTGGAGGGAAACCTAATACAACAAAACAAAAATTTTGAAAATCGGTTCACAAACGGCGGAGTAATCGTTGAACATAAAAATAAAAAAAAAAAATATATATATATATATATATATATATATATATATATATATATATATATATATATATATATATATATATATATATATATATATATATATATATATTATATCCACAGCCGAACACATAACCTCCTCCTTTTTGGAAGTCGGTTAAAAAGTACAATTTCTCAGAAATCGATCAATAATCAAATAGGCTTGCCGGTATGTTATTTAAATCTCTTCTTCTGCAGATGCTCCCATTTTCCTAACTAGCAGATAAAATACAATAATATAAAACATTTTTAAGCTTCTCCCACCTGAATTAATATAAATAATCCGTAGAAACGTTAAGGGAATAATATAAGTCGTGTAGCAATTAAAATTTCCCATTAGGCTATGAAAGGATTACACCGTAAGCTGCTTGGCACAATGTATTCGGTCCATTATTGAAATTACATTTAAAATACGTACGAATAACAACAGTTGTCTCCAGGCCAAATTTTTGAGCTGAAAGCTGCTTATGCGGCACTGTAAAGTTTTTTTGGGATGGGTAAAGATTTTTAAACCTGTGTCAGAGTTACCTGATGCAAAATTGGTAAGACTGAAGAAGAGTAGATCGCTTGTAACTCTATTATACGGATGCATCCAGATTTAATAATATTGGAACGAAGTTCCTTATCGCGCGTTGCGCCTTGCGGGGGCTAGACGGAAAAAGTTGTAACGACACTTATTTATTAGTACCTGCATAGTACGGGCAGAGGGCGTTGATAGTATAATTTTTTTTGAGTGTATACAGGTTTTTTGTACATAAGAAATAATAAACTGGAACTTCGTTCCGTCCGGGTGTCCCTTGACATCTCTCAAGTTTTTATTAACAAACTGGCTCTCCATTTGGGTAGCCCGTAGCTAGTCTAAGGCTGGATAGATATGCGTCCGCCCGAACGCGCGGTTTGGCCGCTACACCGCGAGATGACAAGCAAATGTATGTAAATGACAGCGCGACCGTGCCGCTATTTTAATAAATCGTTACATATTTATTTGCTTGTGATCTCGCGGTATAGCAGCCAAGCCGCGCGTTTGCGCCGCCGCATACTGCTACAAAGCCAAGCCTGCTCTCTCCCCTTTCTTTTATGCAATGAATAATAAATCTGAAAAGTATTCCCATAACGACGTTTATCGGTAAATTAAAATTACTTTTGAATAAATTAGCGCGAAGAATATTGCATCACGTCATAAAGGTCAATGTCGACAATCCAGTTCTAGTGTTACTGTTGTTATGTATTTAAATTGCATATTTTATAGCTGCTATATTTAATACAAACGAAGTTTTTTTTATATTATAGACTCGTGGCTCCTTGTCTGGATACTAATAATATAAGAATAGTCAATATAAAGGAAAAGTTTGTTTTCATTGAGTAGGCTCCGAAAGTACTGAGTCGATTTTGATGAAATTTGGCATTAACATAGAGTAGGTAAAGGGACTTTCCGCGTATTAAACCATATCCTTATTTAGGATACTTTTGGTCGCGGGAAAATTCCAAACAAACAAAGTATTCTTTAGCTCAGTATTTTTCAACCTGTGGTTCGCGACCCCCTGGAGGGTCGAGTAAACTAATTTAGTAAACAAACAACAAAGATTAAAAAAATAATAAATGATAATATTAAGTAGAAGAAATTGAACAAAAGGACACGATGAAAAAGCAAAGGGTGGTGGGGTCGCGAAATCTTTTTTCATACCAGTCGAATCATAAAAATTTGAAAAACACTGCTTTATAGCTTTATAATATTAGCGTAGTTAAAAGTCCTGCCAGAGCAACATAACTGTGAACACAGTATACTTCATAGTCTAAGAGACGATTATTATCTTATATATAAATTTCTCGTGTCACAATGTTAGTTACCGTACTACTTTGAAACGGCTTTACTGATTTTTACCAAATTTTATATGCATATTCAGTAGGTCTGAGAATCGGCTACTGTCTACTTTTTATATTGATAAGTGCATTTGTTGAATAAATAATAGTAAATTATTACAACCTGAGACTGACGGCGCGGGCGACCATTGTTTGTGCGACGGGATAGCGATCGACGTTGCCATGGCGACATACTCATTTAGTCACTTCAATAAAATAATATGGGTGAAATACTTTATATTATGGCAAAGCAACGTTTGCCGGGACAGCTAGTTATCTATAAGTTTCGAGAGCCGGCGAACAGTCATCACTCATTCGATTAAACTTTAAGCTGATTACAGATTAGCAAACTTCGTCTCTACAAGATTGTCTTCAGTGTTATGCTCACAGAACTTATAATGATATAGAAAATTTTGCGATACATTACTATGTATATGGATATGGACTATAATATGGCGAATTTTAAGGCTAGTTTAAATTTCACTTGGTCCGTTTTCACCACAATGATACACCGGTAAAAATAATCGGCCGTATCAGGTAGAATGGAGAAGGAAGAACAGCAGGTCTAAAATGGCCATTTTCAGTGTTAAATGTTTGATAATCTTCTCCATTTCAGTTGTATAACGACATGTCTTATTGATACATAACCGTTTTCTATGGAAAGACATTCTGCTGAAACATCAGTAGGGTAAATTGGTCAGAAGTTTTGTTAAGCAAATTCTTTTTAAAACATTTGACAATGCGAGACCGCACTAAGCGACCGCACAGGCGGCAGCGAAGCGACGCGACACTTCACGTTCTAACAGCATACTGCATAGTACTGACGTTTTGTGTCTCGTAGCTCCGCTGCCGCAAAGTGCGGCTTACCTTATAGTAAAAGGCTTATACGATTTCATACAAATAATATTTGGCTGTGACGTGTCGCATCGCTCCACTGCAGCATAATGTCGTCAGTGCGGCCACACCATTATTGGAATCTAGGTACTGGTTTCTAAGCAGCCTTTATAGTTACTCTATAGTCTATATAAACCCTATATGTCGAAATGGTTATTAAATTATTATGATTCACTGTTCCTCTACTGCCACCTTATATATGCAATCTAGACTACCTGTATTTCTAACTTAGGAACACTAATAGACTGAATTAGTAGGGCACACCCAGCAGATCTGAATTATGTAATTCTGCTAATTCATGTAGAAATTAGAAACTAGCTTCGATTTCAACATGGTAAGCAACAACTGCTAAAATAGAACCTGGAGCTCCGAGCTTTATTAATGTCACAAAAAGGCGCTTGTACAGATAAAACTTACTTAGATCATATTTTCTCACCAAAATCGATATAATATTGCTTTTTATAGTAGTCTCGTTTAAAATATGAGATTGTTCTCGTTAACTTTTTGGTTTCTGAGTTAAATCTTCATAGATTAAGAAAACCAGTTTTTACGGGATGTAACTAGACATTTCTTTATTAGTAGCCAGCTACACTGATGCAGAAAACCTTTTGATATCAGGGACATTTTTATTTTGCAACATTGCCCAATCCTTTTTAGGCACTTATCATATTTATCCTTTACACTTCTCAGACTAGAATTCATTTTTCATACCACAATCTTCAAGCGACTCCTAAAATATAAATTCAGGACCACTACTCTTATATATTCCATAAGCGCTTTGTTATTCTTCAATTGATCCCTTATCTAAGGGCTTAGAATTTTTTCAATATCCCTCGCCCTTTGTTGGCCGTCTGGAGGTTACGGTAAGCCTATCTTATTACAGAGGTTTTTAGTTTAGACGGCTTATGCTGATTTGCGTTCATGTACTAGGCTAGATGTTGCTCGCAAATTCGTTCGCATTCGTACTTTGTTTGTTACAAGCCCGCTAACCGTTTTAATTGAAACAATATTTGGTATTTCCTGGTATTATAAGTTATCTTTGTAATATTTTCATTTTAATAGTTAGGTAAAAGACGGAGGAGAAGACCTTAAGGATCGCTAAGCGAGAATGCACCGGGCATTTACTACCGATAACGTCACCGTCTAATCGCTGATGGAAATCAAAAAAAGGTAGAAATTTTGACAGCTCCCATACATTAATTGACTTTTGGTATTCTACGGCTGGCTGCGTCAAAAACAAACATTTGCGCTAGTCTCACGGAATTCCGAATACGGAAAACGTGTGTATGCGGCCAGCCTACAGCTGTCTATAGAAGTTCATGCTACTTCTGATCTACAAGTAACGCAATGTAAGCGTTAAGAGCGGACTGTGCAATTTTGCTGTGTTTTCTAATAAGTATTACGATCCCGGAAGACGATTGACTCAAACGAAATTGAAATTTATTTAATCATTGTATATTTATCTGATATTTAGCTAACGGAAAACACGATTCACTTATTTTGACTCGATAGTTTTATTTTTCGAAATTATGAATCTTTTTGGGCATTTCAAAAAATATCTGTTACACTTATTGAGTTACTATCATTAAATAACTTGCACTACTACAATCACACACTTTATAAAATAATAGCAAAAGGAAATATTAGTATTGTATTTAGTTTTTAAATAATCATCAAAAACAGTTTTGGGACTTACGACCTTTACTTTCGTGCTATAATACGGGAACCGTTGTTACGCGATATTGTTCACTATTAGCTGCAGCCTAAAGTACATTGCCCGGGAGCACGATTCATGGAATTATTGCATCACGATTGGAGGATAGCGTTGTGTGTAGGCGGGCCTAACGTTTTCACAGTAGGCTCTTAATCCACAAAAAATCAAACGCATTTCCGATATCTTAAAGTTGTGCACGGCCTATTATATTAATATTCTAAAGATTGATTATTATTATTTATTGATGGTTATATTTGTTACCATGTATTGCCATCAAAATGTATCCGCCCACCTTTCGCTGACACAAAGTCACACTCTATAAAATTGTTCTGCATATTTAACTGTGATGTCATAATCTTGTTATTACGACGCTGAGTTAACTTTGTTTTGTAGCGATATAATCTGACTGCTATTCGTAAGTTTAATATTTGCTAGTACAGTTTTATTTAATAAATACTTAATTGCATAATTTAAATGAGAAAATATATTGTATCATTGGTGCAGCTGCAAAATGTTTTCATAAAATTGTGTGATTATGGTTTTTAAAGAAAAAAAAAAACTAGCTAGACCTTCTTCCCTAGAAATCTAAGCCTATTTGAATTTTCGGCTCATATTCCCACGGATAATGATCTTTATACACTTTACATATTAAATCACGCTGATTTTTTATTCGAATTAATAAAATTTTAATACATTTTATGTGATTTAAAAAATATATTCGGCATCTACACTTTTCTAACAAGCTGTAGGTACTATTTCGGGCGGCTTACGTAAAGCCAAGTGTGTTTACGTGGATAACATTACCGGGTTAGTACGATACCGCTAAGCTCTGAAAACAGCTCTTTAGCCGGCTAATATTGACCTATGGGCTATGCCTGTTTGAGGAAATGCGCTTATCATTTTACTTTTTTGTGGCGCGACTAGTTTAACTCATCAAGCCCCATACGAGCACCGGTGGACGCGACAACAATAGAATACAATAGCATTTCCAAGAATCCGCGATCGAAGGGTTAAATAGGAAATATTATGCAAAGGTCATAGTAAAGGGAGAGACTAGCATATATATACAGGGTGTTAATTTTTTTATATAATAATAACATATTTTATCCCACTTAAAATCGTTGCAGAACGGTCACTTCGCGGCGGTGGGTAGAGCGGGGGTGGTGCCAGGGAGACGCGTGCGCGGGTGGCACGTCACGCGCCAGCGAGCGTAGTGTCCATTAATTGTGGTGTTTTTTTAGGATAACATTCGGATGCTATTTCTCAACATTTTAGTACTGAGTGATTATAACAGAAAAATACGTGTATTTTTATTTTTAACAAGGATCTATATTATATCGAAATTTGGCCGGAAGGTTTAATTGCTCCCTGAATATATTATACAGTAAATAATCCGACCAAAATCCGACATGTTGAACAACGTCATATCAGAATATTGACTGAAACCTTGGCAAACGTCGAACAACACTTTTTGTTTACTGTCTATGCTAGTGCTGTCTCTAGCGTAAAACGTGGCAGTAATATATTATTATCCTATTTTCAAATCATATTACTTTCTTTCATGGGACTAAAAGTAGAGTGTAAGCGTGAAGACAGACTTTTTATATAAGTATGGAATAAATAAATTAGCTCCATTCTATCAAACGGTAATACGAATCCCAAATAAAACAAACTTAAAAGAGAGGTACTTACAGAAAAGTTTTGAAATATTGGAGATTTAACGTAAATATTGTTTAGAATCTGTGGTCTCACTCAACCACGAGATGCGAAACAAACTTTATGATACTTATTTATCAAAATAAGTATTTAATAATTGGGCTATATAATATTGGCTCTACGGACATAAACCTGAAAGTCATAAAAAATAATTACTTGGGACCAATCGCTAGATGAAAAAATGTTAAAAATTCATATCTGGTAATTGGGCCCAATCGCCCAAGTACTCAACATTTTGGACTATATACATTTTACACGTGGAAGCCTCGATTCCGAACTCTAGATTTAGCAATAAATTATATTTAAAAAAATACGTTTTCAACTATCGGCATATTACACTTTGTGTAAAAGTAGTCAAATTTTGTGGATGTGGAGGTTTTAAATATAATATATATAGCTTCGACTTGTATTTTGATTGTAGAAGAGTATAAAAATCAATTACAGATATTTTGAGCATGATATTATTATTTTAAATAAACTGCAAAAAGACTTTTAGGCAGAAATATAATAGTCATACTCGAAAATAATATTTAGTCATAAGATCATTATTTACGACACCGAGTTTAAAGCTACCAAATGTATTTTATGACGCATGGTGATACTTTGAGCTCTGGATTAACACAGTCTACTTTAAAGTAGGGTTAGTAAGGGGTTTAAACCTCGAAAAAGGATGATAAAGCATATTTAAGGACTAAACATTGGTCAAGTCTTAACCGACGGTAATATTAATCGATATTACTCCAAGGCCGACACGCTTACGACGATAATATTGTTCATTAGAATTTAGAAGGCCACGTGAAATTATATTGTATCATGCAGTTCCCGGTAGGTACGCGTACGGTTCCCCGGGATATACGAAGTTGCGGGCTACGTAGTAGTGTTACTCGAATTTTCGAAACTTCTTCTCTACTCTACAATGCTAACCATCAAAGTCAGTTCAGTTGCTTACGCGTAAAAACAGACATAGTAACAGACAGACAGAAACACAGTTTCATAATATATATATATATATATATATATATATATATATATATATATATATATATATATATATATATATATATATATATATATATATATATATATATATATATTTAACCCTACTTTATTTGATATTGATGGTAACCATATAAGCTCTACATTTTCCACGCTTTCTTAGAATAGAATTACGTTAGTATTACTCTTATTTCATGCTTACAGAATACAAAGCAAATAGCATCATATTAGTTTGAGATGTATTGAATTGTTAGAAGCCTTTATATTTGCATTCCTATTTTTCTCCACTTTGTTGAATCCATTTTATGCTTTATGAGATGTAAACTTAGAACTTTAGGTTTTGTATTTGAAAACTATTTTAACTAGTCCCTGGAAAACAAGCTTGGCTTGTAAGATAAAATAAAATTTTGTCAAGTTATGATAAGTTTGAAAAATGCGTGGTACCCAGTGATTAGATAGACCTCTTGTATTCATTATCTTCTATATAATATTTTGTATTCCCCATTGATGTCGTCACATTAATTTAATTCTACCTAATTTTCTTCGATTACCTCAGGTGTATAATAATATTAGTATAATAATATTATACAGTAGCCACTAATACAATTAATTAACTTTACATAATATTATGTATCCTAAACTTCGATCAACAGAAATATTTGATCGAAGATCCTAAAATAGCAAACGTAAATAATCATGGTTTTTTACTTTTTATAAAATTGTGGACTTTTCGTGTGTTGACCGAAAGTAATTTCTCCCGGGATCGATCTACATCTTCAGGAAAAATTTCATGCTAAATAAACTTTGAACGGACTAAGTTTCTGAAAAAATATCTAGATGTTCTTTTCTTCATCAATACAAATTTTAAATATTCAAATGGAATAAAAAAAACAGGTAGGTATTGCAGCTTATAATGAGTTGAGACGCTTTATAGTTTATTTTCATGCGCTTACACACTCACGAACACAACTACGCTACTTCACGTAATCTTTCACACGTGTGACAAGTCACGTGACCGCCGCCCAATAGTAGAGCCACTCACTGTTGTGTTTTATACATGTGTGTGTCAACTACGAAGACACACAAGTATAAAAGCCGGCCTCACTTTATTCGTAGAACTCTATCTATACTTTTATACTTGCAATAGAAATGTTTACGGTACCTAATTTAACATTTACCAGTGAGTGTTCGCACCTTTCCTACTTCCTACATTTCCTGGCGCTAATGCATATTTAATGTGTGTTTAGTGCAGAATACAGTACAGAAGACACGTACTATTTTGCTGAATGTCGCATTTACTTTGCCAAGTTTGAGACTCTAGATTCTAGAAGGTCGTCAAACTTGGCAAACAAATCAAAATAAGTAGAAAATTCTATATCTGGAAAATCAATAGAAAATTATTGTAAACTTCATCAAAAAATATAAAAGGGTGCCTGAAAATACATTAAAGAAGGCTATAACGCCGAACCTACTGAAAGTCTTATTTATTCACCGAACTGAACTCTGAAATTGTTCACGTAGTCACAATAAATATTAAGTTCTAAAGTTATGCTTAATAACGTAACTCGTATGAAGTCTTTGACCTTGCGTTATTGCTCTGTAATATTAAGCACAATTCCTTCACGCTGTGTCTCCAGTCTCCACTATGTTGAGGGGCGTCCATAAATTATGGAAATCATTATAAGGGTCCAAAAAAGCTTGGAAAATCTTCAACGTCTTGCGTAGTACCTATGTGGACGCGTCCAGATAATAAAAATATATTATACTGTATAAGTAACAACTATTGTTATGTTTCTACTATGTCTCTCTTTTTTAGTGTAAGGCATGGTCTATGCCTAAAATTGTGCTTTGATAAGTGAAGAAAATGAAGAAATTAAAAAACACGAAATTTTCCAGTAGTGAGCGCATTGATAATGCTGAATTATGGCTAAAAATACTCGATAATGTCAGGTTTCTAACAAAATAACTAAATCAAAATCGGCCCCGTTTGGATGCTACGATGACACGGACAAACACACAGGGGTTTAAAAAGTATTATGAGATTTCTTGGGCGTGACTCCTGAGGGTGACAATGGGTACACTATAGTCCGGTTTCTTTTGAAGCCCGCTGTACACATTAGGCCAATTCATAGAGCCAGCGCATTAGGCCAACGCGTAGAGTACGGAATGTCGCTCCCAACTGGCCAAGTAGGCTTCTACACGTTGACCTGCTCCATGCGTTGGCCCAAAGTGTACAGCGGGCTTAAGATGGTTAGGTTATTATAATCTCTAACCATAAACAAACCTATGATAATTGCACCTTATGTTTCACCTTGGATCGACCTTAGAACACGTCTAGTTCTTCAAACAATGCAACACATAATTGCCTAGAACACGCGAACTCTGTTATTAAAAACCATTTAGATTTCAGATGTAATTCAATCATCAAATCGTTATTATATAATTAAGTAATCGTGTTTCATTTGCTCATGCAAATATGGATTTGGTCGTAAGCGTATTTCGAGTATGATACAGCCGCATCTATCCCGAATCCGATCAAACCGCAAAACAGTATTCTTATAAAATATGTCTAACATCCGATTTTTGAACTCACAAGACGAGTTCGGTCAGGTCGGTCTGCGATCAGTCCGACTGCAGCTATCGGCATCCGGCCTCTCCATACAGGGTGTAACAAAACGAAGTGATATTACTACTTTAGGGAGTGTATGAGTCCCTTGTATTGACTTTACTGTGAAAGTAGTAGCGCTGAAAGAGCAACTTTTTAAATTTTGTATGGGCAAATTCATGACGCTGGGGCGCTTGCCCATAAATCACAAAAAAATGCTCTTTCAGCGGTGCTGCTTTCACAGTGAACTTAAAATAATACACAACCTATAGTATTATCACTTTATTTGGTTGCACCCTATATAATATGTGAGCCTTTAGCGGAACTCCTTAAGGGTGATCGTTCACTTGGCGTCGCTACCGCACGTGCGTTTTTAGGTCGCAGAACTAACGAAGGTTTCAACTCGTAGATTGTGAAAGGTGTTAATAACGGAGATTATATTAATAGCCCAATCGGACCGTAATTAACTAAATTGCTCCTAAACGTACAAATCTAGTTTCGCAATGAGGACTGTGGTGTAAAACTTGACACTATGAATAATTGAGACACAAAACTTTTCCAATTTGAATATAGTAGGTAGTGGGTAATATACTTATTTTCAGTCTTTTGCCCCTCTAAACTTTACTTCTCTTAAAAATTGTCTGCGATGTTTAGTTCAAATGCCTTAGTTAAAAATTGCATGTTAAATAGTAACAAAAATGTTGTTGTTAAAAATTCTTATTAAAAATACGTGCGCTTGATAAAATTTCTTGAATATATTATCATTCCTAATATTTAGATTTTAGACTATTTCATGTAAAATCTTAATTCTTAACAATTAACATTTAAGATTATTATTTATTTTAATATAAGCATAATATACCTTGTATGTGTTGTGGCTTGTTTAACGTTAACATGTGTTATTAGTAATTATAACTTACCTCATTCATATGCTAATTGTTACCACATATAGCCTGTAGGTACAGTATACTGTATACATGCGCTATATAATATTAGTATATTTAGTAACAATCTGCGGACATAGAACTTAAAATTCATTGCTTGAAAATGCTGCCATCTTTTTAACCGACTTCAAAAAAAGGAGGTTATCAATTCGACGCGTATGTACGTAATATTTCCAGAACTGCCCAATTTTCGAATATGTTAGTCTATATCAGCGGACAGCGTCTGAACAAATGTGCCAAATTTCAAAAGTGTATGTATGTATGTATGTATGTATGTATGTATGTATGTTTTTATGTTTGTGTTCGCATATCTCTGGAACTACTATTCCGATTTCAGTAATTCTTTTTTTGTTGTACTAGGTACTGGTCAACTTAGGGAATAGTGCAAGTTTCATCAAAATCAGTTCAGTAGTTTTGGAGATAGGGTCTTTTAATTGTCAATTACGTATAATTTTGAAGTCGGTTTTATCTTTTTAAAATACAGTTATTCTTCCGTCCTTTTTATTAAAGAATAGAATAATGCAAAGAATTATAAACTAAGAAGAAGGTTGAAAGAACTGGGCCTTGTCGGTGAAACCTCCACCATTTCCCTAATTTTTTCTGTTTCTTTCAACTCTTTTAAAACATTGACCTTTCTAAGAGTTAGTTTTCTTGAACTACCCCTACATATTATCTTCCTGATGCCCTTATAATACATAGTACGTAACTAATCATCTTTCCTTTATCTATTTTCTGATTCTTTAAACATGTTTATTCTTGGTTAAAGGACAAGATGACTAACCGAGATCTATCTCAAATGAGATCACACATACATACTTATCAAATAACAAAAATAATGTTATTTTTATTACCGAGTCATTAAAATTTTATGTCAGCAATTAAAAAGCTATTATTGCATTTATTTTAAAAATATGTTGCAATAGAAATAATTGACTAACATATTTACTGGTGTAGTGTTTAAGTACCTACTACCTAATTTTAGTCTTAATGTCAAGATATAAAAATATCCAACCGAAAATGGAACCCATTTTGGAAAACGGTTAAAATGCGTGACAGGCCCGTTTTTACCAACTGAGCCCTTGGATTAGGTGTTCCATGTACAATTTTGTATTCAGTTGTTATGATCTAAACCGTTCAAATGGCCAGTACTAGTTTAACCTTATTTTTATACAACTTCTAATACTGGCACATTAGTTTATGAGCTAATAATGTCAATGTTTGAATTCGAATTTTGTCATGTTCCTTGATTTAAGTACATCGACGGCCTCTATAAGGCGAATTTAGTTCTATCATTTTTTGAGTTGGAATAAAGTCATCAAGAAGAGCAGAGCAGTTTTACTAACGGCCGTTCCCAATATTCAATCTATCTCTGGTTTGACATAAAACCGACCGCAGCTAACATTGAATTGACATAAAATATATGTATCTAATGTCTAATGAGAGCTATTCCTATCTCTAGTAGGGCAAAACCAGAGATAGATCAAATATTGGGAACGGCCGTTAGTAGTCACTATTGGAGATTCCCTAGGAGCAATTCAGTGTCATAAGACACTTTAGATTTCATCATCGCTTACTGTGTTGGTGAAAACATTTTTATCTTGAGAGAAATCAACCTAAGACTGCTTTTCCACCATAGCTGGGCGAAGCTGCGTTGTTTTTAATAATGCCTATTGTTTTAAGCTATTGCATAGCTTTTATCGCGGGCTTTGAACCTGGCGATCGAGTCAAGAAATTCCGTAACGAAAATAAACCTAACACCCCCAACTCCGACCGATCGGGGCGGCGTTGCCGTGCTGCGTGCATCGTCTAACGTCGTTTCAGTTCGGCAGACTTCGACATTCATTTGTCTGACCTCCCATTTTACCGCCAATTTTTCGTTTCCAGTCCCTTTCAATCCACTTCCATTAATACGAAATGGAAAATTATAGGCTTGTCGTGTGACGTGTCGGGTGTGTCGGTGTGAGTGTGACCCATCACACTAATGACACGTTGACATTGAAAGCCTACCTATTACGCCATTTTTCTATAATAATAAGCTCCCATGGCGTGGTCGTCCATTGAAAGCAAAGCCGGCTATGCAGAAATCATTTTTATAGCACTGATGCACTCTCAGTAGTCAGTTCTCTTTAATATTATAACACAGTAGGGCAGATCAGGAACAGGTCTGATTTTACATGCCCCCAGTATTTTTAGGACAATACAGAATGATCACCTTAAAAGCAAGATTTTTATTGTTCAACTCGGATATCGAATCTACGGCTGCGAGAGAAGGCGAAGTAAGAGAGGGGTAGTTTGGGCGTTTATGTAATCTATTTAGCAAAACTCCTGTCAGCTTTTCTGTCTGTTGCTCAGAACTCGCGCGCCATAGTTTCAAGAAACATCCCACTGTCTATATTCCTCTATAATAACGCAACGGATTTGATGTGTTTTTATCACTCTTAGCACATATTATTATTATTATGTGCTAAGAGTGATTGTACCGGAAGGAATTATAAAAGGTATAACGTATCTAGCAAAACAAGTTTGCCGGGAATTATATCTCCCGAGGTAGAGCATTACGCATACAGGCATAGTATAACGAGGGGGAAGTAAGTTAGTAAGCTACAGGGTACACGCAGCGCGTTTAGGACCCGTTAAGCTGTGTGAAGCGATTAGTTGCCTCGTTTGCGGCGATACGCCAAATTCCAACACTCTATTGACACAAATCGAAGAAGAAGTGACGAAATCTTAAACGCTACTTAAATTAAGATAAGAGCAATGACAATTTTGTCATTCATAGATATTCTTTGCGTGAAAAAATTGACAGGATATAATCTTACAAGGATGATTTGACGCGTTGCCAAAACAGAAGTAACGCCGCCATCTTGTAAAATTGAAGAGAGCCTGTAACCTTTATGTCAATATTATCCCAGTATCATTTAGCTTTAGTAGTTAAATTATAAATAATTATCTGGCTTTATAGTGACAGACCTGTTTCGTGTGCACGTCCAAATCCACGTCCTCATGACAAGATGACACGATCCTTGTGTGTCTGATTGGTTACATATTTGTCTCTTTATCGTATTAAGATGCACATAACGCTTCGTAGATGCTAAGCGATTTACGATGGTGACTTAACATGCACTGACGGTGTGATTATGTGATGTCATGTTGTATCCATCCGGGTTTTATGTCATAAGTGTTTAACTAATTTCATATTGTAAAGCGATCGCAAGCAAAAACATAAAGTGCAGCTACACCGTATAATATCTGATTTAAAGGAAAAAATATTGAATTGATTATTGAAAGAGCTACTAAACATAATATAGCTGGCAGCGCAAAGTATGGCGCAGTGTTCGTTTTTTAGATCTCTTTGGTGGAGCGAGGAGTGAGTGAGGTGCTGGGGACACGCTATTGGTAGATCGATGATCTGACGGGTCGTTATTGGTAGATAATATACATCCGCGCCTATAGCCCCCTCTAGCTTCCCGAGCTATCTTAAAGTCGTGCGCGGCTTATACGAAGTATGAAAGCTTATATGCGCGAAATTTAATTATGAATGATCAATCAGCAATCAGTACTAACTACTAATGTTTTATTTCCTATTCGTGTGTTTAATGCGATCGTTAAGTTACATTGTTCTAAATTGTATACAATTACTGGTCTTGTACTTAGTTTTTTGACGTACGGTGCGAAATTCGCTCGTACGGTGAAGGAGTTTATCTTGAGGAAACCCGCACATAGTTGGTCCCAGACGTATTGACTAGTTCTTTCCTCTGGACTTGGCCGACTACGTTGCGAGAATGCCGTATGTGCTTGGGCAACCATACGGACATTTAAAAATCTTGTCCCAGGCACTACAGTATTTGAGGAGTGGTTACTTCGCTCTGAAAATACTGTATAAATCATCCACAATGGATGCAAAGGCCTTGTTTTGTTTAGTTTTTTGAAACTAGGAGCATACGTGCCACAACTAACAAGCGACCGACCGACCTCGCTTGAAATATTGCGACCGCGACTGATGGACCGAAATGTGTGAAATATCAGCGCAGACCGCTACGCGTTTTTCAGTAACGCTTCCTAGAATTTCTTACAGTCAGCTCCGACAGTCAGCGAACAATCAGCTTGACACCAAAATCAGCCTCTATTATTTATAACTAGATGAACCGGTGAACATCGTATCATTTCCCTTCTAATATTAACCTTCCCTGGACTTCCACGAATATTTCAAGACTAAAATTAGCCATATCGGTTCAGCCGTTCTCTAGTTTTAGCGAGACTGAAGAAACTAGAACGTGAGAGAGCCATGCTTCGGCACGAATGGGCCGGCTCGACCGGAGAAACACCACGTTCTCACAGAAAACCGGCGTGAAACAGCGCTTGCGCTGTATTTCGCCGAGTGAGTGAGTTTACCGGAGGCCCAATCCCCTACCCTATTCCCTTCCTTTCCCTCCCCTATTCCCTTCTCTTCCCATCCCTACCCGCCCCTATTACCCTATTCCCTCTTAAAAGGCCGGCAACGCACCTGCAGCTCTTCTGATGCTGCGAGTGTCCATGGGCGACGGAAGTTGCTTTCCATCAGGTGACCCGTTTGCTCGTTTGCCCCCTTATTTCATAAAAAAAACAAAAAATTAAAATTAATTTTTATTTATGCATTTGATCTTGGAGCCAATATAGATAATTTAGTTAATAGTTTAAAAATTCAGCTCCGAAAGCAATGCTGGTTACTGATTAACTGCCTTCGTCGGCCAAAAATCCGGCACTACATGACTAAACTTTTAGCTCAGGCATTCCCATTAGCAAATTCCTGGCATGCAAGTAGCTGATCAACAGATAATTAGCCGTTAACGTTGTTGATACTACATTATTAAGTTGTTTATTATTCATTATCTTCAGTGTTCAACCTAAAGATTAATATACTTACAGCCTGGCTTGAGCTCTCTTTCTCTGTCTACTTTAAATAACTATCAAAAAGAAACTGAAGACTTCAATAAAAACGAAGCTTTAACACCAAACCCAGCATCTAAGAGTCACCTGGGTGACAGCTCTTATTCACCTGGAGAGGTGGGCCAAAGCCCAAAACACCCTTAAATGTATTTTTGTAATATCAGACTCTTCAATACCAATAATTACTAAAGTCAAAAAGATGTCAAAGTGGATAAGAGTGCTTAGACAAAATGCATTCGCTAGTTTCCATAGAGAAGTTAGATGTCAAGTACATCAAGCGCCATGACACTTAGCAATGCGTTATATCAAATCCCATACATTTCATACATCTAACTACGCTATCGAAACTCGCGAATGCATTTTGACTAAGCACTCAGGTTTATCTTCTCAACTCTTGCGCCTATCACGGCGAACTGCGCTTAGGGCAGATTGAATAAAATATGTACATAAGATTCTGTATGATGTAAGAGGCATGAACAGGGCCTATTCTCACTCCTCGTGTCGTTTCGATTGCTGGCCGTATCATACGCGCTTGAGACATCATGCGAGCACGCAAGAGACAGCTTTTTTCCGTTGGGGAAATGCAATTACGCATACCCAGCAGTCTGGCGATAGCCACCGGGGTGTGTGGGACTCTCCGGGGCGGTGACCCACTAAAATCCACAGCGACGACGCAACAGGTAGCTTGCGAATCTGCGATCGAAACGGCATTCGATGCCTGAGAATCGGACCCCAGATAATTCAAGCGATATCAGTACCATCGCCCGGGGAAGTCTCTACCATCACGACAATGGCCTCGTCCGCCATTTTGTTTCGTTTCAAAATAAAGCACTACAGATAAAAAATTTGCAAAATCTTAACGAAAGTATTTCTGTCGCCGATATAACAAAGGCCGACTCGCACTATTTATTTTTAAAAAACACAATATTTTATGCCTACAACGTAGGTAACCTGCGATAATTACTGTAAGTACAGAGACGGGTCAAGACAAACGAGTCAATGAAATTGAAAATTCATGAAAGAAAGGTCTAACTCATGATGATGTGACACTAAACTGAGACTTAATCAATGTTGAATCGAAGTGGTATTTCGATTTTCGACCGAAGGTTAGCCCATACGTGGACATTACTGACCTGCATTGTTGACATTTGCACATGCTGACACATATTGCGTAACAAAAAAGTACTCTAGAAGCTGCGACAAGTAAATACTGATATTATATTATACCACACTAATATTATAAATGCGTCTGTCTGTCTGTCACCTCTTCAGTCCCAAACGGCTGAACCGATTTTGCTGGGCCTTGGTGTACTTTGAGCCCCGGGAAAGGACATTTTTTATCCCGGAAAAATGTACGGTTCCCGCGCGATATACGAGTTTATATGCAACGGATAGTTGTTGATTATTATTTATTAACTAAATAAATAATAATCAATGTAACAAAAGTGATTATTACATTAACAGCGTAACAAAAGCAATCGAAAAGTTATCAAGAGTTTTGTGATTAGCCCATAGAGTGTTAAGAAAATAGTTATAAATACTTCCATAATCGTATTATTATACGAAAGTGTGTCGGTTTGTCTCTTACCTACCTTTATATACATAAAGGTAAACTAAGAAATAAAAATAAAAAACTCTAACTAGATAACCAAATTTTCGCGCAGTGATCGAGCTAATGACGACAAATTATTGCTAAGAACGCTTTCGATTCGAAATAAACCTTAATCGAAATCTGTCCACCCGTTTGGATGCTACGATGCCACGGACAGATACACACACAGACAGACAGACACGTCAAACTTATAACACCCCTTTTTCGACCGGGTTTAAAAATATTCCATAATATGCATATGCTAGCAATAAGGTCCATGGTACTAGTGATAGTTGTGTGTAGATGAAAGTGGAGCGGCCCAAGGCCTCGGCGCTCGTGCCAGCTTACATAACAGATGAACTCCAGATAAACCGCCTATATCTTCATATACGCCGAACATAGTGTATGCCAAAATATTGAGACTAAACATAAACCCCCTTACTAATAAAAACTTCTTACACATCCGTGTAACGCATGAATAGTTAAACACGGTGGTTGTGTTTACACAGGGTTGATACAGAACTCTACTGATAATCAAATGATAATGACATTTATGACTTGTGTAACTAAAATCGTGTTATATACCATAGACTGTAGACTCAAAGGAAAACGTTCAGGAATTAAGTAACACGCTATACGATGTTCGGGTGTTGATTACAATAATTGATATAAACGTTATGTTTTTATGAACCTGGTAATTATAATTGGACACAAGATTGATATTTAAACATTTTTAGTTAATATTAATCAGTAGAGTACGTGAATTTTGTAAATAATATAATGTTCGACTAAGACATTTACTTTCAAAAGTTTTTGAACGCAACGCTAATGTCAAAGGTAATAAAATTTGAAATTGTCAAAACATTATTTTGTCACTTATGACATGTTAGGGGCGCGTTCCACTAAGCGCTCAAACGCTGAAAATACTCCTTCAGCCGTTTCACATGTCGACCGCGATTGTTGTGATCGCGGCAAAAGCGTCACTCATGACGTATATTTTCGCTAATGCAAAGCTAAAAACGACCCATCTTAAAGGTGGGTCGAAGTGGACGTTTTAATAAAACCGCCATCTTTTTAAATGCAAAATAAGCGGTTTAATTTAAATTTTAAAAATTATAATAAAATAATAATAATAAACTTAGTAAAATAAGAGGTAAAAAGGAATAAGAATGACAATGATAATATTGAAACTAAATAAATATACATAATTTATAAAATAAATGTAACAATAAACAATTATGACTTAAGAGGAAAATAAAACTATACGATGATATCTTGAAAAAAGGCTATAAAAACGAGAAACTATTGAAAGCCGTTCCTAGACAAAAACAATATAAAATGCGATAAAATTATAATTTGAAATGAACGCTAGAAACTCTCAATAATCCATTCCACTTGAGTTTGTATCATTGACGCGATTTGTATCATGCGAGTGGATCGTCAAAAACCACGGTCGTGACTCGTGAGCGTTATCGTTGTAGGTGCTTAGTGGAACGCACCCTAAATAAAACGATCGCGATGTATGTTATATTTCGTTTACATTAAAATCTATTTCATTCAATTGATTAAAGAAATAAAAAATATTAAATAGTTCTTTTTATGTTTCTTTGCTAATAAGATGGTAGAAATCAGCAAACGCACTCGAAACTACATATTCAAAATAAAATATAATCAGCTGATCTATTGAAAATCCGCCATCTTGATCTTATTCACACTCTATACAAGGGTGATGCCTTGTGTAAGCGTTGGGTAAATTTGTATGGAAGTTACAACAGCATTATACAGGCCATAATATGTCAAAAAAATTATTATTAGTAGAAAAAAATTTACGCAGCCTCTATACACCTGTGTAACTTTTTATTAGTAAGAGGGAAAGAAATGATAATACTTACATAGTAACATAAAAAATGATAATACTTAAGGGTGTCTTGTAAGTTCAAAAATATTGAGATAGAGTGTCTACTTAAAGAATTGATATATGTATCTATTGTATAGAGTTCACTGTGAAAGCAGCAGCTCTGAAAGAGTTAGTTTAAGTTCTATGTTTCTATGAGAAATGCTCCAACTTTAGGAATCTGCCTATACAATAATTAAATAAAAAGTAATTACTCTTTCAGCTCTGCTACTTTCACAAGGAACTCTATTTAAAGGAAACGTACACAGTTACACACCCTAAATATAATCATTTTTTGCTGATTTCTATGCTACTGTTATTTACTCAAATAAAAATTTAAACTATCCAAAAACAAACGTTGATTGTCATATTTTCTTCTGAGTGTCCGAAGCTGAAACCAACAAATAAGCAACCAGAACACGAAACTATGGAAAGTTTTCCCTACGAATGCTTAGCGCAAAAACTAGATCAATCACATCATATCTCATCATATGGAGGAAAATGTAGCCCAGTTATGTGTCAGATGTGTTCTCTCAAGCTGTCTTCTGTGATGTATCTTGTTCATAATATGTTGTTTTATTGCTTCCTAGAGATATACGGAAAATATTTTTTCCAGAAAGAAGAAATTGACCTTCGTTTTAACATTTAACGAAGATTAAGACAAGGCTAATTCATATTACTATTATGTAGTTGTGTAAGACAAAATATACAGCAACTAAATTAGTTAAGTCAGTTAATCTATTCATTTGCAACAGATCGAAACAATATATCGCATATAGTTCGCTCTTAGGTATGCCAGAGATTCGAAACTGTTAGTTTTTCCGTCTCCGTACTCCTGAGACAAAAGAGAATCGAATCAACTCGATCTCAGTAGGATTTCGTACTCCTGACATCTACACCAGCCCACATAGGGCTGTAACTTTTGAACATCACATATAGGTAGGTACCATCGAGGAAATTGATTCCTAGGCAGTTGACGGACCTACGTCAGCTGGTCGGCTTATGTCAATTCAATGTTAGCTGTGATCGGTCGGATGGGTTTGACTTAACGCGACCAAATTACTTAGGTCCGCCATCTGCCTAGGAATCAACTTCTCTGATAGTACATATAATATGTGGTATTAACTATGTGTACGGGGCCTTAAACTTTTATGTAACGACGTTGCAACATCTCGTAACGTTGATTAACTGAGTGGCATATAGTGTGAGTGACAACCTGTAACCCTGGTGCCTTATTAAATGATCTTTCAACTCTTTAATTTGATACTGATTAGTCTAAAATCGCTACATAGTATAGAGCAAAGTTCCTGGCTGTGCTATGCGTAGATCCGTTAACTTTTTCATTTGCTATTAGTTTCAAAAGTACTTGAAACCAAATGCCCAGATTATGCTATTTCGTCCAACATTTATGATAGATGTTCGGTGTCCTGTAAATGTGAAATGAACGTTAAGAGTGAAACTCCAGAAATCATCCGTTTGACTCTTTCTACTTATAAGACAATACTATTAAGCTGCTCGCTAGGATCAGACTGGATCAAAGCCCTAAGGCCGATCCATACGTTCGGACTCAGGTCAGGACGGCCTGCAGTCGGACCGGGTCGATCTTAAACCACCGAACTTTCTCGAATATCGATGTTAATTATCTGTAGAACATATTTATCACTGGCGAAACAGCACAAAGCGGCTTTTGTCTCAGGAGCAGATACTGATCGACCCTATTCTACTAAATTACATTTCTTATCTTCGTGCTATGCCTTTGTATTAAGAGCAATAAGTCTGTTAACGGCTGCTTATATTTTGATACCCAATATTTTTTTACTGGTACTCTGGTATATACTTTATCAAGAGACTACCTAAATATTACAGTCTTACCGCTGCATATTTAACGATAACTTAACTGGCTTATAAATTATAATGTATGGAGTTTATGTTAAATTTTTAAAGTCAAATAATTAATTAAATAATTATACACTTTCCTTGCACTTATTCCACTTTATTTTAATAGATTTATTACAAAATTATTATATACACGACCGGTTTCGAAAAAATCATCATCATGTGTGATCACACATGATGATGATTTTTTCGAAATAAGTGCAAGGAAAGTGTATAATTATTTAATTGAACATGAATTTCCACCAAGAAGTGACAGTACATTCAATATCATATCAAATAATTAAATCTATCGTGTGGCGTTAAGGCTTCTTTCATGCATTTTACTTGTTTTGTATTTGCTTTATTAGTACTTACTATAATTTAAACCGTTTTTTTTTTCTTCTACAGGTAAGTTCCAGATAAAAGCTTTCAACATGAGCAGACATTAATTTCAACATCAGTGAGTCATAACTTCGCTGTCTAAATATTTTATTGGTTGTATAATATTATTATGACTTGTACAACTTTTGCACTGCTGTGGCTCTTCTATTTGTATAAAATAAAATAATAAATAAAAATTGTCTTATTTATGAATAGATTTGTAACAAATACTTTCAGAACGTTGATACTACTGGTGCCTGCCACCGGTTCGGGAACTAATCCGGCGAGAAGAACCGACGTAAGAAACTCGCACGGGGTCCCACTTTTTACCGAAATAGTGAGAAAAAAATTAATCATTTTGAAATAAAATTTACAATGCTGTAACTTAAAATTATACAATGTCAACATACATACATAATTGTAAGTCATATTTATCTCTCAGAGATTCAAAAGAAGACATTTTATAAATAGAACGTATGGCTCGCTTCTGCAGCACATATATTGTATTAATGTCGGCAGCGTTTCCCCATAAAGGGATTCCGTATGACATTCTACTATGAAAATAACTAAAATATAGTAATTGTGCCGTGTCTTCATCAGAAATTTCTCTAATTTTTCTGACTGCGTATGCTGCAGAACTGAGCCTACCTGCAAGATTAGCAATATGAGGACCCCACTGTAGTTTACTATCTAGTGTAATGCCTAAGAATACAGTGGTGTCTACCAAATTCATCTTCTCATCATTTAATAGTACATTGGTTTGGACTTGACTAACATTGGACAAAGTGAACTTTACACATTTAGTTTTACTGGAATTTAAAAGTAAGTTATTAGCAATAAACCAATGTACAATTTTTGAGACAGCACTGTTTACCTCATCGTAGTTTGACTGTTGTCGCTTCACTTTAAAAAAATAAGTGAAGTGTCATCAGCAAAAAGTACTATCTCGTTATCATTATCCTAAACAAGGTAAGGTAAGTCATTTATATAGAGGAGAAAAAGAAATGGGCCGAAAATAGATCCCTGTGGGACACCTAATTCTATTTTGGTTCCATTGGACCTGTTACCGTTTACCTCAACCCTTTGAGTCCTGTTTATGAGTAAACAGGACTCAAAGGGTTGAGGTAAACCATACCTTTGACTTCTTACCTCAGTAAGAAGTCAAAGGTATGGGACATAATATAGAAGCGGATTAGAATTTAGAACAAGCCCGTTAATTGGTGAATTCTATACTATAATCAAGGTTGAATAGCTTAAAGACCTTTTGATTAGAAGTAGCCACGTTGAAAAATTACAAGCTATTGATATAATGAGTATTGAGGACTTATAATGTGTGATAATGTGCCATTAAATGTTGGTCATGTGTTGCCCAAGAACCAATGTAGCATTGATATTTCTATCGCCTTTAGTTAGATAAAGCCATAGCTACTTTAGCTGATTTCAAACGGTTTAATAAAATCCGTACTTCCATACTAATATTATAAATGCGAAAGTATGTCTGACAGACGGGAAGATCTGTCAGAGCAGAGTTTCCCTCTGAGCCAGCTGTCCCCAACCCGCAGGACTTTATCTGTGGCCCGCGTGATGTTAAACCACTGAAATTCACGCCCACCGGCAAAATAATGTAAAGTCGTGAAAGTCGTGATTTTTTTTTCACTTTTAAATCGTTAATTTTGAAGAACGTTATTTTTTAAACCCTATAAAAATTGTTGCGGCCCGCGACACCAAGACCGAAACATGTTTATGGCCCGCATGAAAAAAACTTTGGGGACCACTGCTCTACGACCTTCGCTATCTACGCTCAAAACAGCAAAATATTACTCTCCGTTTAAAATCCTAACGGTGTAAGTCAAATATTATGTATGCAGAAGGTAATGAACAATTACACTTAAGCGAAAACGTCAAAGAGAATATTAGCAATAAATATTAAAATTACCTAATAATGGTCTAAACTCTAAGGTCCTTGGTCTAAACTCTAACACCTGCAAATCACTGCCGCCTTTAAACGTACTCGATATTCAACTCTATGTAGAGATAATAAGGGTCAAAATAAGATTTCTTATCTCGTACCACCCGTTGTAAATTGTTACCCCATGACAGTTTGGTCAATCTTTGATCAGTTTTGCCAAACAATGAGTACGAATGAAGGTAACTTTCCCCTTCAAGTCGTCGAAATAGTATAGTTGTATAACTATAATCCAAATACGAGGCACAGAATTTTATACAAATTTTGACATTTTAAATGAAGATTTGTCCCTCAATTCACCGTTAAAACTTAAGGTGACGCCGCGTTAAAGTAAAAAGTAAAAAATCGTTTCGGATATGTTTTAGATCGCTTGTTTTCTATGAGAGGCCGGGCCGGCGTCTCATAGAAAACAAGAAATGGAATAGCAAAAAATGGAAAGGGTGTAAGCGACAAAATGGTTAATAATCGGCCAAGTGCGAGTTGGACTCGCTCACGAAGGGTTCCGTACCGTTATAGAGAAAAATTGGCAAAAAAATGTGTTTTTTGTATGGGAGCCCCCCTCAATTATTTAATTTATTTAAATTTTATAATTAATTATTAAAGTACAAATACAATTAAGTATTTTGAGAACATTTCAATTGCCTATGTGTTGCCGTTATTGATTAAGAGCAAAAAATAGCAAAAAAAATGATGTTTGTTGTATGGGAGTCCCCCTTAAATATTTAATTTATTTTATTTTTAGTATTTGTTGTTATAGCGGCAACACATATAAACAATCTGTGAAAATTTCAGAAGTCTAGCTATAGCGGTTCTTGAGTTACAGCCTGGTGACAGACAGACGGACAGACATCGAAGTCTTAGTAATAGGGTCCCGTTTTTACCCTTTGGGTACGGAACCCTAAAAACCATAAATATATTTCATATAGGCTATGGGCAAATTTTAGTGTATGCTTGAACTAATCTATGTACAAATTTTGGAAGCTCTGTTGGCAAAATTAGAATACCTTTTTTTATACAGGACTTTTTGATTAATTATTCTGTGTTATAAAAGTTGACCAATCGTGTTATGCTATGGGTAATTCAAAGATAAAGACATGATAAATACTGACAATGAACTTTAATTTCTTAGTCATTGATATCGCTGCAGCCAAATTATCAAGGCGTCACCTTAAGTAGGATATATTACTGTTTTCACGCTAGAGACAGCACCAGCATAGACAGTAAACAAAAAGTTTTGTTCGACGTTTGCCAAGGTTTCTGTCAATATTCTGATATGACGTGTGCGACATGTCGGATTTCGGTCGGATTATTTACTGTATGTGCTAGTAGCGCCCTCTGCTCCGACCTTTGCGAACTATACCCTATTCTATTTCAGTGCGTTATGTCAAATCCCATACATTTTTGATTTCTAACTTCACCGTCGAAAATGCAGCTTGCAAGACTCAGCAAATAATTCACTATGACAATTACGAGCCGGGCTTAGCATAACTGGACATTTAATATTGGTTTAGTTTAACGGACAGTTATTTAAGTTAACTGGCAATATATTAACCGGAAGTTGTCGTGTTTTATTAATTAACGAGCGTGTTAAACAGCCGTTTTGGTTTATTACAGTGCTCCAACCAATTACATGTTTAAATATGGCGTCTATCGAATATTGTTTTATAAACATAGCGATATTATTTTAACTTATAAAATAATTAAAGGTACAGCAGTACCTTTTTGAGTATACGTAATACAACTAAGATTTTCAGCCCGACATCCTCACTTCTCAGTATTGAACTATAGAGGTACTTATGTTCAGATTGTCAGCAGGACAGTTAGATATTCAGGTTGCCCAGCTAAAAATGTGAGTTAGCTACTCAGGTCATCCCGCTCAAAATCTCACTTTGGTACTCAGGTTGCTTCGCTGAAAATCTCAGTTCAATACTGAGGTTGCCCCACTGAAAATGTCAGTGCGATACTCAGGTTTTCCTTCTTTAAATCCTACAAAAGGGCTTATTCGGAAATTAAGAATGCACCTGACCCTAACTTACCTAGATCTAGAAACCTAGATCTGAAAATCTGTAAGGTCTAGAAAACTGATTTTTTTACACAAGTAACTTCAGTTCATGAAGATTTAGGGGCGATTCCACCAAAGAAATGGAACGCGTTCAGAGCACCCTGACTGGTTCTAAACGTATATAAACGTTTACTACGATTTGCATTTCACCAACATAAGCTGAACGCGTCCACAACAAATCGAGTTTTATTTTCTGAACGCCCAATGTTCGCGGTTTACGTCATAAAACCCGTTCAAGTCCTGTCACTGAAGTGTCATGGCGGATCGAAAATCATAGACGAAAAATTGTCAAAATGACAGTTTTGACACATGCGTTTGGTTAGTTTATGTATCGTTTCTTGCTATTTTGCTGATGAAATACCGTAAAAAGGCTCCAAAGTGATAAAACTATGTAAAACAATCGCGTGACGTCACGTGAACTTAGATTTATTAATCGCGATTAAAAGAAGTTTCTGAAATCCATTTAAAGCAAAAAGAGATTTACGTCGCCGCGAGAACGGGTTCAGTGAGAACTAAGTTTTATAAAACGAAGTTTTATGTGTGATTGGTGAAATCCCACCTAAATGCTCAAGACGAAAACATGATTACTGAAAAAATGCTCGATAGTTTCTTTTTTACAAAAAACCTTGTTTTAGACACATTTTTGCTCGGATCTTTAGATCACTTCGAAGTTTGCTGTCTTTTCTTTAATATTTTTTATTATCTAAAAAGGCATTGATAAAACCTAAATTTGCTCAAAATACTTTTTTCATAATCATTATAGTTCGTCTTTTATTCATAGTAAAACTAACTTGGCGATGATTCCGCGTCGTCCTTTTTTACCTGGCATATATGAAAGACGGGCGTGAGTGTGAAGAGCGAAGAACGATGTTTGATTTTTTGGGTCAGTAGCCCTCTTAAACTTAAGAGTTAAACAGACTAAATCGCGTTAAGTTTTCGACTTAACTTCACATTATCCTAAACAGGTTCGGACAGAATTCACTTTAGGTACCCCCAGCGATCTAGATGACCTATTATTACACTAGTTGTATCATCGGACTTTCACCGCGCTGTTTCCTATACTTATATTAGCGTATATTAGTATTGTTAGCTTCTTTGTTACCAGCAAGAAAGTGGGCTTAGGTGCGTTCTAATTATTAGTGAAGACTTGTTAACGACTTCCAAAAAAAAAGAGGAGGTTATGATTTCAGAAATAGTAGTATTTTTGTGTTTATCGCGCCTAAACTGTACATAGCACTGAAAACCGGCCCAGTGCGAGTTGGACTCGCCCATGAAGGGTTCCGCAGCAGCAATAAGGTTTATTTTTATGAAATTAAAAGGTTTTTGATTTATTTTTATATTTCAGTTGATTTAATGAAAGTTAAATTAAGTTTACCATTTATGACGTATAAAAAATAAAAGTTAGAGGGGGGGACACACATTTTACCACTTTGAAAGAGTCTCTCTCGCAAACTATTCTGGTTAGAAAAAAATTATATTAGAAACTTCAATATGATTTTTGAAGACCTATCCCTATATAGATACCCCACACGCATAGGTTAGATGAAAAAACATTTTTTTTTTGTTGGTTTAAGGTTTACCATTTATGACGTATAAAAAAAACTACTTGATAGATCTCGTTCAAACTAATTTTCGTTGGTAGTTTTTTTAGTAAAGTACATCATATATTTTTTTTAGACTTATTATACTTACTTACTTTAGAAATTAGAGGGGGGGGGACACACATTTTACCACTTTGGAAGAGTCTCTCTCGCAAACTATTCAGCTTAGAAAAAAATGATATTAGAAACCTCGATATGATTTTTGAAGAACTATCTATAGATACCCCACACGCATAGGTTAGATGAAAAAATTTTTTTTTTTGATTCAGTTGTACCTATGGGGACCCCTAAAATTTTTAATAATTTTTCCATTATTGTATCAAAATCTTAATGCGGTACACAGACTACATCTACTTACCAAATTTCAATAGTATAACTCCTATAGTTTCGGAGAAAATTGGCTGTGACATACACGGACAGACAGACAGACAGACAGACATGACGAATCTATAAGGGTTCCGTTTTTTGCCATTTGGCTACGGAACCCTAAAAACTATCCAAGTTATTCCCACATCATTTAATAGAGAATATTGCGCAAACGTCGGAGCAGAGGGCGCTACTAGAGTAAATAATCCGACCAAAAGCTGACATTTTGCACACGCCATATAGACAGAAACGTTGTCAAACATCGAAAATCGATTATCGCGCGGGAACCGTACATTTTTCCGAAATAAAAAGTATCCTATGTCCTTTCCCGGGACTCAAAGTATCTCCATACCAAATTTCAGCAAAATCGGTTTAGCGGTTTGGGCGTGAAGAGGTAATAGACAAACAGACAGACGGACAGACAGACAGACACACTTTCGTATTTATAATATTATTATATATTATACTAGTATTAGTATGGATTTAATCAAAATAGTTTCCGAGCCTTCAGCGTAAAGAATTGACAAACAGACTTTCGCTTTTATCCTAGGGTTATTGATTGTACTTATAATAATTAACTAGCTATATTATAATATATAGCGGTAATATTTCAATAAGCCTAGTTACTTGTTAGGTATTGGGTACGAAAATCTCATTAGGGTCTGAAAAGTAGTACTAGACTCTAGAATTCTAGATTATAGTTGGTCAATAGGTTGTCACATAAAGTATGTTGGGGAGATAATGGATTCGATTTACAGTATTAAAGATAATTCGATTAACACAGTTTTACAGCCGCCTTAGAGATATTTAACGATTACTTAACTTTAATTTATTTATGAAGTTTTTGAAATAAACTATGTTTATAATATATTTTCTGTCTGAGTGCAGCCGTAACTATGGAACTGTGGTCTGTGGCGTATGTCAGAATATCGATCAACAAAAAGTCTTAATTAAAAAAAAAATTAGAATGTGAACTCCAAGTGAACTCTACCTAGTGCATGAAAATGCGAAGTGCATAATATATTTTCTAGAAAATATTTTTTATAAACGAGCAAATATTATAATATAAAATAAATTCAGGACGTTCAAGCACTAGTACGAATATTAATTATTTCAGTTTGATAAAAATGTCGAATGAAAATTCCAGTGCAGTTTATTTGTTTCAAGTAATCAGGTCAAACTACAGATAGAACAGGTTTTAATATAAAATAACAAATTAAATTAAAATGGGCTGGATTAACATTATGCGGCAGCGCGAACGCGGGATTTGGCCGGTACACCGCGAAATCACAAGCAAATGTATGTAACGATTTCTTTAAAAAGCGGCGCGGTCGCTGTCATTTACATACCTACATTTGCTTGTTATCACGCGGTGTAGCCGCTAAACCGCGCGTTCGGGCGGACGCAGCCGCGCCGAGGGCAGCCATTTTGAATAAAATCGACCATCTTGTTTAAACATATTTTGGCGAATCAAATATTGCTTCTGCTTATCGAGAATCTTGAATATTATTGACATTTATCGAGTTTTCTAACGAATTTGATGACTACTGTGATTAAGGTTCGTGTTTGCTCTTCACGTCGCGCCAAATCATTTCCACGAAAAACGTTTTGCGAATTGAAGTTTTCCAACGCGATTTCCGATGAAAACTCGATACCTGACAATTCCCAGAAATGTTTATTGAAATAAAGAGATTTTTCATAGAAAATAGGTATTTTTAATAATGAAATGAATACTTATTTAAGTTTATATTTTATATTTTACAAGTATCATAACTTGCTTGCAATAGACCCTACTAGCGCTACTATCTATACCTAAGTGCTCTACACAAAAAAACGCCCTCATTTTCCACACTAATCCGCAGATAATCATCATAATGGATACAGCCGTTAGCTGATAAGGTTATGGTAATGTGCGATTGTCCGGAGAAGGGTAAAGCTTTAGAACAGACGTAAGAATGGGCTTGTAATAATGATATGAGTGGACAGGACCTAGTTTACTGAATTGGAAATCTAAAACATTCTCCAATCCACTTGAAGACATGAACAATTTCATCAAAATCGATCCTACTATATAAATATGTACGTACTGTGATTATCCATACTAATATTATAAATGCGAAAGTGTGTCTGTCTGTCTGTTTGTCTGTCTGTCTGTCTGTCTGTCTGTTACCTCTTCACGCCTAAACCGCTGAACCGATTTTGCTGAAATTTGTTATGGGGATACTTTTTTAAAAATTAATAATTTTAATATCTATGGACGCTTCACACCACGTCAGTCTGGCCCCGTGCTAAGTACCTGATGGACTTGTGTTACAGGAACCAGACAACGGAAATATATTTAATACTTTTATACTATACATATATTTAAGATTTTTATTATATTATACACATATTTAATACACATCCATGACCCAGGAACTTTGAAAACTTTTTGTTCCGTCGGCGGGATTCGAACCCGCGACCCCCGCTTGAGCTACCAACAGCCCACCAACTGAGCCACAGAGGTCGTCGTTTGAGTCCCGGGAAATGACATAGGATACTTTTTATCCCGGAAAAATGTACGGTTCCCGCGCGATAAACGAATTTTGACGCAACAAAGTTGTGGGCGTCATCTAGTAATATGTAATCACTAAGAAACGAATAGAAGATTTATTAGCAACCAAACTGAGTAACAAATAACAATTCTAAAGGGTGTGTACTCTGTAATGTTCCATAACATAATATATTATATATAGAGCTCACTGTGAAAGTCGCAATGCTCAAAGAGTTTCTTTATGTATGGGCAAACGCTTGACGATAGAACAGAGCTTGACATAGAAATATTAACACTTTTAGAGACACCTACACATACAATATTTAATCAATAAAATCTATACGTGAGGCTACGATGCACGATGGCTTGTCAAACGCGTAATGTGGAACAAATCTATACGTGAGGCTACGATGCACGATGGCTTGTCAAACGCGTAATGTGGAACAAATCTATACGTGAGGCTACGATGCACGATGGCTTGTCAAACGCGTAATGTGGAACATATCTATACGTGAGGCTACGATGCACGATGGCTTGTCTAACGCGTAATGTGGAACAAATCTATACGTGAGGCTACGATGCACGATGGCTTGTTTAACGCGTAATGTGGAACAAATCTATACGTGAGGCTACGATGCACGATGGCTTGTCAAACGCGTAATGTGGAACAAATCTATACGTGAGGCTACGATGCACGATGGCTTGTCTAACGCGTAATGTGGAACAAATCTATACGTGAGGCTACGATGCACGATGGCATGTCAAACGCGTAATGTGGAACAAATCTATACGTGAGGCTACGATGCACGATGGCTTGTCAAACGCGTAATGTGGAACAAATCTATACGTGAGGCTACGATGCACGATGGCTTGTCTAACGCGTAATGTGGAACAAATCAATTTGCTGAGACCTAGCCGACTTGTTGCCAATACTGTGCTTAATACACTTATAATAGCCATAGCTCGCCTATTTACCGACTTACCATGCTATTATGGTTAATATTATGTGCAATAAATAAATATAATTAACTATTTGAAAGTATTTTTTGTCGTGGTTTGTACGTACTTCTTAAAAAATAATTGGTTTCTTATCTTCTTAATCTTTCTACTTTCCAACAACATCCAAAGGCGTCGCAGATTAAAAATACATACTACACATGTATTAAAAATAATATTATGCAAAATATTTTTTATGAATATGATAACATTTATTATCAATTTCACAACTTAAGATAGTAATATACTATCACTGCTATCTGGAGTGCGCGTTTAAAATCAATAAGCGATACATTAAGGTCATAATCCTTATCGTAAGCGCCACAATCATACAATATTTTAACCGACTTTACAAAAATGAGGAGACATATTTTTTACCTTTCAATCAATTCAAATATAATCATCTAATTCTATCCATACTTCCATACTAATATTATAAATGCGAAAGTGTGTCTGTCTGTCTGTCTGTCTGTCTGTCTGTCTGTCTGTCTGTCTGTCTGTCTGTCTGTCTGTCTGTCTGTCTGTCTGTCTGTCTGTCTGTCTGTCTGTCTGTCTGTCTGTCTGTCTGTCTGTCTGTCTGTCTGTCTGTCTGTCTGTCTGTCTGTCTGTCTGTCTGTCTGTCTGTCTGTCTGTCTGTCTGTCTGTCTGTCTGTCTGTCTGTCTGTCTGTCTGTCTGTCTGTCTGTCTGTCTGTCTGTCTGTCTGTCTGTCTGTCTGTCTGTCTGTCTGTCTGTCTGTCTGTCTGTCTGTCTGTCTGTCTGTCTGTCTGTCTGTCTGTCTGTCTGTCTGTCTGTCTGTCTGTCTGTCTGTCTGTCTGTCTGTCTGTCTGTCTGTCTGTCTGTCTGTCTGTCTGTCTGTCTGTCTGTCTGTCTGTCTGTCTGTCTGTCTGTCTGTCTGTCTGTCTGTCTGTCTGTCTGTCTGTCTGTCTGTCTGTCTGTCTGTCTGTCTGTCTGTCTGTCTGTCTGTCTGTCTGTCTGTCTGTCTGTCTGTCTGTCTGTCTGTCTGTCTGTCTGTCTGTCTGTCTGTCTGTCTGTCTGTCTGTCTGTCTGTCTGTCTGTCTGTCTGTCTGTCTGTCTGTCTGTCTGTCTGTCTGTCTGTCTGTCTGTCTGTCTGTCTGTCTGTCTGTCTGTCTGTCTGTCTGTCTGTCTGTCTGTCTGTCTGTCTGTCTGTCTGTCTGTCTGTCTGTCTGTCTGTCTGTCTGTCTGTCTGTCTGTCTGTCTGTCTGTCTGTCTGTCTGTCTGTCTGTCTGTCTGTCTGTCTGTCTGTCTGTCTGTCTGTCTGTCTGTCTGTCTGTCTGTCTGTCTGTCTGTCTGTCTGTCTGTCTGTCTGTCTGTCTGTCTGTCTGTCTGTCTGTCTGTCTGTCTGTCTGTCTGTCTGTCTGTCTGTCTGTCTGTCTGTCTGTCTGTCTGTCTGTCTGTCTGTCTGTCTGTCTGTCTGTCTGTCTGTCTGTCTGTCTGTCTGTCTGTCTGTCTGTCTGTCTGTCTGTCTGTCTGTCTGTCTGTCTGTCTGTCTGTCTGTCTGTCTGTCTGTCTGTCTGTCTGTCTGTCTGTCTGTCTGTCTGTCTGTCTGTCTGTCTGTCTGTCTGTCTGTCTGTCTGTCTGTCTGTCATAAGGACATAGGATACTTTTTATCCCGGAAAATGTACGGTTCCCGCGCGATAAACGAATTTTGGCGCAATGGAGTTGCGGGCGTCATCTAGTTAACGAATAAATGTTATCCAAGACTTCGTACGATGGGCAAGGAGAACCGTTCATATTTCTCCGAAAAAAAAACGTTGCCGCTCGCATTGGACTGCCTGTTCTAAAGAAAGGCTCATTTAAAAATGCGTTTTATATGTGAACTAACCATAATATCATCGATTTCTAAACAGTCTTACCAAATACATGTTTGAGTGTTTGAGTTACAAAAGCAAAAAAGAAAAGTTGTAAAGTTTCACGGCAGTTGCCACCTCAACGCTATGAACTACCAACAAACTACAAAGTTCTAACAACAAAATATAGTTTGAATACTTTCCCTGTAAAGCTTTTAAACAAAAAACAATAAATAAGTCTACAAAACAAAATGCCCTGTCTGAAATAGTTAGGGCATTTTGTTAGACAGTAATATTGTAACTACTACATAATACAATATCATAGAGAACTAAACAGATGACATCCGCAACTTCCAATCGGTTTTAAACGTGAAGTGATAACAGACAGACGGAAAGACAGACACAGTTTCGCAATTTCGATGTATGCCATGTTAATTAAGACTACCTTTCCCATGTTAAAGAAGCATAACATACATAATATACAAGTGAAATAAAGTGATATTAATACATTAGAGCGCTTATTTGTCCCTTGTATAGAATTCCCTGTGAAAGTAGCAGCGCTGACATAATTACTTTTGATTTCTTTGTTTCTATGAGAAACGCCCCGACGTCATGAATTTACCCATACTAGATTTTAAAAAAAGTATATAATTCTTTCACAGGTTACTCTTTACACACCCCAAAGAATTATCAGTTTGTTGTGTTACACCCTGTACGGTCACATTGAGATCGAATTATCTTCTTTTTTGAAGTCGGTTAAAAACAAAGATACAAAATTTATTTGACTCTGGTTCGATTGCTAAACTTGCACGTACGAAACTCGAAAAAATAATTTGCAACATTAGATGTGATTTACAAATCAAACAAAGTGAACGACGTACGATTATCTAGTTCGGTGGGGTAATACTGCCGGCAGCTGTGGGTGGTTACGAAACCTCTGCACAGCTATAGTGTCATAACTCATAATCTATCGGGGACGACGAATGAAGATTGTTATAGCTCTACCAGAATCTGATGGCAATTTTTGACAGCAGATTTTCATAAAATATCCTTGATCATTGGATAAATTTTTATATTTGCATGTTTTTAACACACAGAATCAGCCGCTATAAGAAAAAAAAGGATCAAAATGTTTTATTCCAATTACCCCGGTATTGCTAGAGTCAATTCATTTTCTCACTTTTTGCCATCAGATTCTGGTAGACCTATAGCTATCCATATCCATACTAATATTAAAAATGCGAAAGTGTGTCTGTCTGTTACCTCTTCACGAACAAAACGCTAAGCCGATTTTGCTGGTATGGAGATATTTTTTATCCCAAAAAAATGTACGGTTCCCACCGACAAACGAATTTTGGCGATGGAGTAGCGGGCATCATCTAGTTACTAGTACTTACAATGAATACCTATACTAGGTCACCAAATAGCGGACCGCGGTCCGCATCAGGACCCGCGCCGACCCATTGTGTGCGGACCAAGCATTTTCGAAGATGAACTTCGTTAAAAATAAATTTCGGTCTTCACTTACTGATGAACATCTCCAGCTTTCAATATCAATATCTTGCACCAATTTCACTTCAAACATCAGAGAGATAATTTGCTACAAAAATTGTCACTTCTCATTAATATGTAAATAAATATCTTTGTATTTTCCGTAATTATATTTGTTTAATAGATACAAATATTTTTTTATAAAATGTGTGAAAATGTGTGGACCGCGAAAGTTATTTTATTTCTTAAAATGGACCCCGAGCGAAACTAATTGGTGACCCCAGACCTATACGGTATACCTTACTAATTCAGGTTACTAATTAATCATTTAGTCGACACTTTTTGGTGTGAAACTTCTTTAACGACGTAAGAAATTTTATCGCTCTATTTTGAATATATAACCCATGAAAACTATGGCCTACGTAATTTCGCGACGTCATCTACGGTCTAAGGCCAAGTCGATTTGCAGAATGTTCTAGAACAAAACAGAAGAATGCGGAAAATATTCCATCGAGACTTCATGAAAACTCAATTTTTAGGGTTCCGTACCCAAAGGGTAAAAACGAGACCCTATAGAAGACTTCGATGTCTGTCTGTCCGTCTGTCCGTCTGTCTATCAGCAGGCTGTATCTCAAGAACGGTGATAGCTAGAGAATTGAAATTTTCACAGATTATGTTATGTATTCCTGTTGTCGCTATAACAACAAATACTAAAAACAAAATAAAACAAATATTTAAGGGGGGGGCTCCCATACAACAAACTTATTTTTTTTTTTGCATTTTTTGGTCTATATCAATAATGGCAACAGGTAAGTACTTGAATTTTTTTCAAAGTCCTTAGTTATATGTGTACTTTAGTATTTAATAAAAATATTAAAATAAAACAAAAAAATAAGGGGGGGTCCCATACAAAAACACAATTTGTGGCCTAATTTTGCTCAATAATGGTACGGAACCCTTCGTGCGCGAGTCCGACTCGCACTTGGCCGATTATTTTGGTTGCAATAAAAAAAAATTAGGCGACATAAAAGATTTCAGTGGCGTTTTCCTGTGAAATAACCACACTTTTTGGACTTCTGATATTTCAATTTGCAACATAAAATACAATCCAATGTATGACTTCAGATAAAACACGCATTTGGGACATGAATACATTATGTCAACATTACTATGGTTTCTTCGTACAGTTCACACAGCCATATAAGTTCTAGATTACGTTAATATGATTTATACCGCTTATGATTGTGCTAAATATGATGATGACGATATCCTAACCACAAGATGAGGTAATTTCTGCATGGTTTTTCAACTGTTGTCTAAACCTGGTAGTTAAATCATAGGTTGCATCATTAGGCGCATCGATGGTTCGTCCATTCAACCAAATGGCAGATCAAAACTTAAAAACCTTCGTAAAAATGTAGGTCACATCAGAGAAATTAATTCATAATATTATGTAATCTGACGGTCCTACTTTATGTGGTCGGATTATGTCAAATTAATACGTGCGCGTGGTTGTGATACCTCAGCTGGGTTTGACATAACCTGGTCAAATTCCAGACGTACGTAAAAAGCGTCCATTTGGATGGCAAAATGTATGTATGTATTTCATTAAATTATGTGCATTGACGGAATATTCTTTTATAGAATAACTGCTACAAAGATTCGCTCATAAGTCATACCGTCCTCTTCGAAGCCAAGTACTAACCAGGCCCTGTAGCCAAGACATTTTCTATATCGCTTCTTTATATGTAGAATAGGCGATCAAAATGTGTGAAATTGACATAAGCGTTCGATAAAACAAATTCGACGACTTTTGACTCATGCTATGTCAATTCCATACATTTTGATCGGCGATTCTATATTATAGACGCGATAAAGAAAATGCCTTGGCTAAAGGGCCAGGTACTCTCATGCCCCGAATGCTCGATCGCAGTCTGCTTGCATTCGACATTCGCGTCATGAGAATAGGCCCAGCATATATATAGCAAGCCAACCCAGCAAGCCCACGGCGTGGAACTGTGAACGAAGTGCGGCGGGAATCGGGATGGCGCGCAATTCCCCGCTTCCTTCCGCTGGGGGACGACTGACGAGGCGCCGCTCGAACGCCGATTGACTGGGAATGTCGCAACGCCGGGCCAATTCTCCTGATTGTTGCTGATAACATCGCGGGGCAGGCGGAACCCCACAAGGCACGAGGGAACCCCAAGCTTTGACTGTTCGTCAGTAAAACAGGTGAATCAGTCGAGCTCGCCCTTACTAACAAATGCGAAGGTCTGTTCTGTTACCTCTTTAATTAAGTTTAAACGGCTGAGCTGATGGGATGGGACGGAGATGCACAGAGACGGAAAAGTTTATGTTGCGGAAAATGTACGGTTCCCGGGCGATAACCTTAATTTATATTATACTATATGATTAATACTTATTGTTTCATCTATCATCTATGTCAAGAAGTGAATTTAGCCAAAGTATATAAAGTACAATAGGTCTACCAGAATCTGATGGCAATTTTTGACAGCAGATTTTCAAAAAATATCCTTGATCATTGGATAAATTTTTATATTTGCATGTTTAACACACAGAAGCAGCCGCTAAAAGAAAAAAAAAGGGATCAAAATGTTTTATTCCAATTACCACGGTATTGCTAGAGTGTTGTGTATAAGGAAATACGGGTTGAAGGAAATACGTGTTGTGCATAAGAAAATTTTAATAAGAAGACATTATTCTATGATTGACATCATACTTCATAGGTAATATTTTAGATTACTAACTAAGGAGTTCCTATTACAACATGCCCCCATAATCTAAACATATTACATTAAAATAAGTAACATTCATAGAAAAATAAACTAAAAGTTTAAATTGACAACCCTAGAAAAATTAAAATATCTATAAAATTCTAGGTTATTAACCCTAAACCTTTAACACATCTTAAATGCGATGTACGCCTTAAAACTTTCGTAAAGACATCTGCTATAAGATTTTCTGACGGAATAAAATTTAAAGAAATAATATTTTCGGCAACTTTCTCTCTTACGAAATGGAATTTCGTATCAATGTGCTTACTCCGTCCGTGGTGGATTGGATTATGTGCTAACTTTTGTGCACTCTGACTGTCACCAAAAAGAGAAACAGTATCTATCCTTCCACTTACCTCATAAATAAAGCGTCTAAGAAACACAGCTTCTTTAGCAGCAGAGCACAAAGCCATGTATTCCGCTTCTGTAGAAGACAACGCAACCGTAGGTTGCTTCTTTGCCTCCCAGGATACAGGACCACCACCTAATATAAATACACATCCTGTATAAGAACGACGATCGTTAGGATCATTCGCCCAGTCTGCATCTACAAATCCAGACAAATACTCACCAGTTTTTCTGTATGTAATGCCGTAGTCTATTGTACCTTTCAGATACTTCAAAACTCTTTTACTGGCTTCCCAGTGTGACTTTCCTGGATTCGCATTAAATTGGCTTAAATAGCTCATAGCATACGATATGTCTGGTCGTGTATTTATAGCAATGTACATTAGAGAACCTATTAATGCTTGATATGACCGACAATCTTCAAATGGTTCCGTTTCGTTCAAACTCAACTTTTCTACAGCTAAAGGAGTACTAGCGGCTTTACCTTCACACAAGTTATACTTCTCTAGCAACGAATTAATCATTGTCTTTTGATTTACACGAATAACACCATTATTCTTGGAGATATTTAAGCCGAGGTAAAAATTCAATTCACCTAGACTTTTAAGAGAAAAATATTTATCCAAGTCCGATTTGACAATGTCAAAATGACTCTTGTCTTTGTACAGAACTATAATGTCATCGACGTATACGGCCAGGATGACAACCTCATTAGCAAACTTTTTGGTGAAAACACACGGCTCCGAAGGAGTTTGTATAAAGTTCAAAGAAACTAAGGCGTCCTTTAATTTTTTGTTCCAAGCCCTTGGCGCTTGCTTCAGACCATAAAGTGACTTCTTTAAAAGACAAACTTTGTTATTTTCTCCTTTTTCAATGAAACCTTGAGGCTGTTCCATATAAACCTCCTCTTCAAGATCTCCGTAAAGAAATGCAGTATCCACATCGAGATGTTGCATGCTCAGGTCCATCTCTGCCGCCAAAGCCAAAAGGGTACGAAAGGAAGAATTCCGTACAACCGGGGCAAACGTTTCGTTATAATCAATCCCCGCTTGTTGTGCGTAACCTTTTGCGACAAGACGAGCCTTGTATTTCTTTACATTGCCATAGGCATCCTTTTTGAGTTTAAATACCCATTTACATGGAACTATTTTCTTTTCAGGTCTATCGACCAAAGTCCATGTTTTACGTAACTGTAGAGATTTAAATTCATCCTCCATAGCGGAACGCCATTTGCAGCTATCTACAGAATCAATAGCTTCTTGATAGCTCTTAGGTTCGTCCGATATACTATCAACTGAGTTAGTTAACCAAGACATGAAGTCAAAACCAAAAAACTTAGTTTTCTTACGTACACGTTCCGGGTAACGCCTGTCTATCTGTGCTGGTCCGTCCTCAGGAACAACAGCAACAACTGCTTCTGATTCCGATACATCTGATTCATTATGAACAAGTACATCCTCGTGAATAGTAGCTGGAACATCAGGAGTATTAACATCAATTGCTTCTGGTTCAGCAACATCAGTTTCACTATACACAGGCATATCATTATAATTCATAGCAGTAGAACTTTCAAGTTCTATATCTGGTACAATCACCCCTTTAAAACTACTGTCTAAACTATGTACAGGCGAAAAATCTACAGATTTATTAGTCTTCAACCCAGTGAAGCAATCTTCAAAAAATACTACATCTCTAGATTTTACTAATCTTCTAGGATTCGCAGCGTCACGCAGAAAATAGGAATGAGGATCATTTGAATATCCTACAAATATATGTTCACTAGCTTTACTATCTAACTTACTTCTATGACAGGATGGAATATTTACAAGTGCTCTACAACCGAAAACCTTCAAATGACTCAAGTCAGGCTTAGTATTAAACCACCTTTGATAAGGCGTGCCACAACTCAAAGCTCTGTGAGGGCTTCTATTCTTAAGATAAACAGCTACACTAAACGCGTCTTCCCAATAAGATTTCGGAAGTGAACTCTCAGCCAACATTGAACGTGCTTTTTCCACAATATACCTATTTGTGCGTTCTGCAACGCCATTTTGCTGTGGACTATATGGCACAGTTGTCTGATGAATTATACCCTTTGCCGTTAAATATTCCAGAAAGTCTTTATTTACATATTTTGTCCCATTATCAGTTCTTAAAACTTTGATTTGAGCACCTGTCTGCCTTTCAACCAGCGATTGAAACGAGCAGAACTTATCCCTAACCTCAGTCTTCGAAGAGATAAAGTAAGCAAAAATCATACGAGAATAATCATCAATGAATAATAATACGTATTTATTACCTTGAAATGATGTTGCACTCATGGGTCCACAAATGTCCGAGTGAACCAACTCCAAAATCTTTGTACCTTTTTCGTAAGGAACTTGCTTAAAAGGTTTACGGGCTTGCTTACCTTCTACACAAGCAATACAGCTTGTCTTATCGACAATAGTATAGTCAATACCGACGTTGCTATTCTTCAACTGGTTCATACCTATACGACACAAATGACCTAGCCTTCTATGCCATAATAGAAATTTAGAAGTCGAGTCAGAGTGCACATCATAGGCATTATGAGGTTTATTAACTGAACAGTCTAATTTGTACAAACCATCACAAACTGAACCATGTAAAAGAGATTTGCCTGTGTAAGAAAAAGTTTTAGCATTAAAAAAGTTACACCCATTGTTATCAAACAAAACAGTAAAACCTTTATCTACTATCTTTTTAACAGAAAGCAAGTTAACACTTAACTTAGGTATATATGTGACATCATTTATACTATTTATAATATTAGATTTAGTATTAATATTAACATTACCAATAGCTTGACATTGGATCTCATCTCCATTAGCAACAGTAACTTTACCGAAATTCACGTTTTTTACGTCAGATAGCCAGTCCAACCTCGAAGTTAAATGTGTTGACGCACCAGAGTCAATAAACCAAACACCTTTCTTGTTTTCAGAGACAGCCAGGGCCGTAAGAGCAGTATTTTCTTTGCCTTTTTCTTTTTTCCTACGAAGTGGACACTCTGGTCTCTTATGTCCAGGCTCTTTGCAGTCATAGCACACTATATTAGGCTTCCTTTTCGTAAATGCCTTTCGAAATTTACTTGCCTTTAAAGCAGCTTCTGGCTCTTCACTGCGTGACATTTCGTTTAAAAGTTTAGTTTTAACCAAATCAGTGGTTATCTCGATGTTGCTATTTTCGAGACCCATAATCATCGGATTATACTTTTCTGTGAGTCCGCCTAATAATATAGCTGCTACTGAAGCATCTTCAATCTTTTGGCCAATATCATTCAGGTCTTGTACAGTACTCATTATACCATTAATATATGTTTCCATATTATCGTAATCAGAGAGACTCATTCTGTATAATCTTCGTTCTAGGGCAAGTCTCCGTCCCATTCCGCGGTCTTCATATGCGTTTTTGAGGGAATCCCAAGCCTCTTTTGCACTTTGGCAAGTTCGGACATGTGTGATGGCCGGACCATCTAAACTAAGGCATATTTTTGCCAACGCCTTCTGATCACAACGTTTTTTAGTTGTTTCGGGAGTTGTATCTCCTTCCGGATACCCTATTATTGTCTCCCACAGGTCCTCGTGCACAAGGTAATTCCTCATTTTAAACTTCCATGCCGTGTAGCCCTCGCGGCCACACAATTGAATGCATATACTAGGTAAAGTAGTACCTGAGGATCTTCTGATTGCACCATCTCCACTAGAGCTTGCCATTTCAACACATTCCCTTTAATCTACTAATCTATTATTAAACCTACAGCTTCGTGCTGATAACGTGTTGTGTATAAGGAAATACGGGTTGAAGGAAATACGTGTTGTGCATAAGAAAATTTTAATAAGAAGACATTATTCTATGATTGACATCATACTTCATAGGTAATATTTTAGATTACTAACTAAGGAGTTCCTATTACAACATAGAGTCAATTAATTTTCTCACTTTTTGCCATGAGATTCTGGTAGACCTATATATTCATTCAAAATTTGTAAAACATGTAAAAAACTTTAGACTTGGAGTATTAGAAAAACAACTATTTATTCGTCCGACCGCTACATACTAACCGATAACAACCAAAAATGCAGCTCTCTTAAACAGGTTGATAACGATAACAGTTCCATCAAAATAGGTCGATGAACGGAACTAGCTACCTGGTACAGGCGCCTCCGATGTATCACTCTTATTGCTATAGGGATAAGGTTCCAAATTGTGATCGGCCGTGCAGCCTCTAGATAAACATAACGGATTCGAACCCGCGATGAGTCGCGTAATGACAAAATTACTGTGATTGATTCGTTATATTAAGTAGGTAAATGTGCCTTAGAAATAATTAGGCCAATAGGATATATTGGCTAGGAGAGAACTGCGAGAGAGAGAGGAGAGAAGGAGCATATTATAGAGAACTGAAAGTGCTGGTAGAGGACAGGGAGAAGTGGCGTAGGCTCCACCGACAAAGGGGCTTGCCCTTGAATAGAAAGAGAGAGAGGATATATTACTGCAATGTTTTGACGCTAGAGGCAGCATCAGCACAGACAGTAAATAAAAAGTTTTGTTCGTCGTTTGACAACGTTTCTGTCGATTTTTTTGGTATGAAGTGTGCAACATGTCGGATTTTGGTCCTATTAACTGTATGTGCTGGTAGCGCCCTCTGCTCCTACCTTTGCGTAATATACCCTATCCCACCAAAAACATACCTGTTAAAATAGGGCCAAGTTCCTATAGGCTAATTTTAGGCGTAAAAAAAGTTGAAATCCAATCCAATGCCAAGTTCAGATGCACTTCATCGATCATAATCATCAGCATCAACAGCCTGATCCATAATACTTCTAAATTTGAACTTGGCAGGTTAATTAAATTCTATAAATGTTATCTAATTATAGAATTAATCAAGTGTTACGTATAGCACAAAAACCTGCCAAGTTCAAATTTAGAAGTATTATGGATCAGGCTGTTGATGAAGATGATTATGATCGATGAAGTGCATCTGAACTTGGCATTGGATTGGATTTCAACTTTTTTTACGCCAAAAATTAGCCTATAGGAACTAGGCCCTATTTTAACAGGTATGTTTTTGGTGGGATTTCAATACTTTTTTAAAATAATCATACCTATTTTTTTCTTTTTGTGCCACGCCCGATATAAACATGGATACTTTCGATAGATGCCGCTAATGGTATTTGTTAAACTATCAATAGTAGCCAAATATTTAAGTAAACAGCATTAATTAATTAAGCTATACAGTGTGCATTATACATGACAATATTTTATACACCCCCCTTTCCTCCCACCCTCGTCATCGTATTCTTAATTTTTATCTAAAGTTTGTAGATGAGCCGACTCACGCTTGACGGATTTCTTAAATTTCTTAATTTTTTGTTAATCTACATATAACACACGACCTGTGTGCCAAATTTCATAACGCTAGGACATATTTTGAAAATAGCCTCTAAAGTTCGTAGATGAGCCGACTCACGCTTGACCGATTTCTAAAATTTCTTAATTTTTTGTTAATCTACATACAACACACAATCTGTGTGCCAAATTTCATAACGCTAGGACAATTGGAAGTGGCCAAGAGGTTTTGATTACCGGTCAGTGAGTGAGTGAGTGAGTGCCAAAATTAGCTATTTTTACAGAGACATATGTGACTTTATCAGCGTGAAGGGACCTTATTGTCGGTATTGAGTTATTAGCATCCCCATAATCTAAATTTAATAAGCTATCGAACCATGTAAATAACATGCGTGTAGGCCTGGCAAATATTTCAAAAAAAATGTTGAAACTCGGAAGTCGTAAAAGGTGATATTGAGAAAATCGCATTCAAACTTCGAAACCCAAAAAAAGTATGTTATTGTGGGAAGTTACATAGATATTATGCTTTTTGAGAAGTACATTATATGGTCTTTTAGATTTTAACTTCAATTATATAATTTTATAGCCTTATTCCCGTTTTTTACCACGCCAAAGTGCATGATGTAATGAAAATGCCCAATGTGGTTTTTACTAAATATTTCATTTATAGTATGTTTTCTATAGTATTTTATGAAAGAATAATATAAAACGGGTAAGTTTTTACTAAATAAAAACGACTTCAATATTAAACGACATTGTTTAATATATAAAAAAATATTTGAACAAATGAAACATTGTGCTTCACTAATCTTATTAATCAGTCAAAATTAACAAAAATTTAAATTTACTATGCTTAAAAATAGTCAAATGAGATCAAATATATAAAGTTCTATTAAAAAAGTAACTTTTTTCAGTCTTAAAATTCAAGTTAAAGTTTAGTAAAAAGCTGGTACAAACTCTAAACATTTTATAAAAGGGACCTTATTGTCGGTGATTAAAAATTTAGTGATATCACAAAATGAATATAAATTTTGATTAACATTGAGGTTCTTATTTTTAAAATAACTTTAATTATCCTTTAGTAACAATACGTGTACCAAAACATGCAATTTCTCTTAGTTATCATAAAATATATTAAAAGGGATCTTTATGTCGGTCGTTACATTTTTAGTAATAAAGTTAAAAGAAGATACAAAAATACTATTAATTTCGTAGTTGTAACAACGAATTATAATTTGTCTCTCTATTTATACAATATTTAATGATAAATCAACGGGCGGTCAACCTCTAAATAAATCAATTAGGGTAAATTGTCGTAACTGGCCACATAATATTATGTGTCCAGTTAAGACGATTATGACCGATTTGTCATTATTGCCGAATCGCCATTTATGCTGGGGCCACAGTAACGTCTAATGCCGTTAATTATCGCGATAACAAACACAAGCTCGAGCACCAACTGACGCACTGACGAGTAACGAAAAAACGAATTAACAGGCGGGTACGCAGCGAGTGAGCGAGTGGGCAGAACCGATGCCACGAATCAGAAAGAGACGACAAATCCTTTGATACACGCCGCCACCGCGTCTCGCCGACTAGTATCGTCAAGTCAGCTATCCCCAACCCGTAGCGTATCTGCACTGTGGCCCGCGTGATGTTAAACTATTTTGAAATTCACGCCCACCGGCAAAATAATGTAGTCGTGAAATTTTTTCCACTTTTAAATTATTAATTTTGAAGAAAGTTGTTTTTGAACCCTAAAAAATTTATGTTGCGGCCCGCGACACCAAGACCAAAAGATATTTGTGGCCCGTATGAAAAAAAGGTTGGGCACCACTGGTCAAAGTATTTTAACCCGATACCGTGCCGACAGAAAGCCGCAATCGACTCTCGGCCACTCTCGGCTACAGCACCGACAATAAGGTCCCTTTTTTACTAAACTTTAGGTTCAATTTTAACCTATAAAAAATCGTTTTTAAAGCCTGTGTCTTTGTTATATCAAAATTTAGAGTCTGTTTATTAATATGGAGAAAAAAAAGAAAAAATGATTTTTTTCGACGTTTTACTTTAAAGGCGATTATCTCGGAAACTAGAACCGACAACAAGGTCCCTTTTCCCAGATAACGTCACATATTTCAGGATCTACCGAACCTATATCTATGAAATATGAAATGGTATACTGCTTAAGTACTAGTATATAATTACGTAGGTAAAATTTTATCTTTGCTCTCGCAATAGGTACTGAGCTACATTGGGGTCAAAAGTGCGTAGAAACGGTTCGTAGTGCACGGCAAGCGCGCGGCCTGCTGGAACTCGGCCTGCGCACTTCCGTGCGCTTTGATTAGGGCAGAATATTATACTTACTGCTTTATATTATAAATCCAGCTTTTTTGTTCCGAATGTACTTTGACGTTATAAACTGGAGGGTTCTCAAAAATGCTTATTACAGAGAGCTACATCAAGGTATACCGGATATTAATATAAAAAACAAAACAAAATAGTGTTTTATCGGTGCTTAAGTATCGACAAAAACCTGCAACCCACATAGCGATGAAAAACCATGGTTTTAATGAAACAAGTATTTCGTACTCGCGATTTTAAAATAAAAATCCTTTACAGGTAAATAGGTCAAGCTCAGTCTATGTTATGTAGAGTGGTGAAAGAGTTTTTATGTAACTAAGCACAATGACCGGCTGTATTCCATGAGCCGTAAGGGCGACTGTCGCGTGCGGGCTCGCGCATTGTGCTCACAGGTAGTAATTGAAAATGTTTTGTTACTGCTCTGGGGTCTAATTTTCGTGCGACGAAATTTATATATGGGGGCTGATTCTCATTACTCAAATGTTGCTTTGATATCAGGCTGTCTCCCACGCATGCTGTCACATAGTGTGACAATCTGCAATCGAAGCGACATTTGATGTTCGGGAATCGGGGACCCACTCTCATTCGCGCATGTGACAGCATGACGTGTGCGCGCGAGATACCCTGTTTCATGATTTTGACAGAAGTTTATCTATTCACTTTTGATTGGAACTCCAAAACTAACCAATCAACTAGGCTATTGAAAAGAAAAACCCCCAACTTCAGCCAGTCTGCGGTCGAAACGATACTCGAGGTATGAGAATCGAGCCCCTGTATATTTAGCGAATATTTCAGCTGCGAATTTCATATTCGCTTGTTTCTCCTTAGAAACTCAAGCGATGTGCTGTGTGACTTACGAAATTAGACTCCGCTCTGCTGAAATCTTCTATGTGAATCTAAATATGTTTGTTACAGAAGTGTAAAATTTTAAGACTAAACTAATATAAGGTTTCGTAAACTCGACTATGCTACTGCTTTTATAGAAACAAATATAAAGTAAAATAATATATCATGTTCAAATGGTTCTTACTTGAATGTTAACTTTTCCATGTAAAAAAGTGTTTTCACTAAATACCACAATTTTACTGTATTTTTCATACTTAAGCTGTAGAACGTGTGTCGAAAATATCTGTAGCAAGGCTTTTCCTACACTTTACAGTCCTTTAGATATAATATTATGGGGAGGCCAATCCATCCGGTTGGACAAATCACAGGTCGATGGTAACATACTCGTGCACTGGAAATTTTAACAAAAAAAAACTGAACTCAAACAATATTTTCTTATCTTAGGGCCACCTTTGAAGTATCCTCTTTCCAACAAAAAATAATCATCAAATTCAGTTCACAAACGGCGAAATTATCCGCGAACTAACACATGGTCAGGTCGACTTACGACCGGTCCGACTTTACTCTTCTTAGTTTTGCTACACCCTGTAGAGGCCTGTATATTTTAATGCAATCTAGTAGTTTACTACTTGTTAAAATAGTTACTGGTTGTAAATATTTTACGACTTGGCAACTTAAATCGGTCCTTAATAAATTTTATTTATCTACAACATCATTGAATTTAAATTATAAGCCATAATAATTTTCGCCAACACTCGCTATCTCAGGTAACGGCAATGTAAACTATTGCCTTTAAAATTCACTCCTAAAGACTACTTGTATAATATTATGTATAAAAAAGTAATAAATATGTTTTTTAAATATTATTAACGATATGCACTTACCAGATGACTTTTGTTAAAATATATGATTTATGAATTAACTCATTATACTGTAAAAGGTATTAAAAAACACAATATTTTTGCTGCATCGTGGTGGTGCAGTGGTCCCAGGCGAGTCTCTCACGAGTCACGACGGTTCTTCTCGCCGGGTTAGCTCCCGATTCCCGAACAATCTAAAAACGTTTGTTATAAAACAAAACCATATATTATTTTTCTATCATTCGTCAAATTAAACAAATTGTGGCGAACCATCCCGTCAGAGCAATTCAAATACAGGATAATACATCAAAAACTTCTGAGAAGACGTATCGTTGCAGGGCATTCTAGAACAGCCATTCACAAAGTGTGCTCCGTGGAGCCCTGGCGCTCCGCCAGTGACGGATTAACCCTTGCACCGGAAGAGTAAGGTTCAAAGACCGATTCTAGTTGACAAACGGATGGGGGGGGGGGGGCACAGGCATGGATTGCTTAGGGCATCAAGTAGTCTTAATCCGTCACTGGGCTCCGTAAAGGTCTTGTAAGAGCTCCGCGAGCGATACATAAATTGTTTTTACAAATGTCAATAGACACTAGCATAGAGACAATTAATTCAAAGACAAAACATTCCTTTTCTGGGGGTCCGTCAAAAATGTCACTTCTTCAAAGGGTTCCACCAAAGAAGTTCGAGAACCGCTGTTCTAGAAGCAATTACTAGCAGTTGATTTACAATCGCCGGCCGTCGCTTCTTATTTACCGCGCCAGTATATTTACGTCGAAAACTGTATTAGCCGTTTTAATAGTTCCGTACATGGAACAATTGATAACTTAACACACAGGCTGTGAGAAAGAATACGAGTTAACGAGTATCGTCAAATTCAACATTCGACCAATATGTCCATCTATAGCGGCTTATCAAACAGCAAAATAGTATTAGTTATTTTCCTATACGCTAAAAACGCTGAAATAAGATTTATTTTTGGCATAGGTAATAGTTTCCTCAATATAATTCAGTATATGACGACCTCTGTGGCTCAGTTGGTGGGCTGTTGGTAGCTCAAGCCGGGGGTCGCGGGTTCGAATCCCGCCGACGGAACAAAAAGTTTTCAAAGTTCCTGGGTCATGGATGTGTATTAAATATGTGTATAATATAATAAAAATCTTAAATATATGTATAGTATAAAAGTATTAAATATATTTCCGTTGTCAAGTCCATCAGGTACTTACCACGGGACCAGACTGACGTGGTGTGAAGCGTCCATAGATATTATTATTATATGGGCCAGTGCTCATGGGACGTATTGTAGCCGAAGCCATATTGTACAGTGTACCACTGGTGAGTGGTGAGTGGTAGACAAGTGTGACGTTTTAGTAGTTACTAGACGTTCCGCGCGGCTTCGCCCGCGTAAATTAGATATTTCACAGACAAATTAGTCTACAAAAAATAGCCTATAATCCTTCACGTAATCTACTTCTTATCTCACCCAAATAACAGAAAAATTGCTCTAGTAGTTCGTGAGATAAGCCCTTTCAAATAATTTCCTCCGTTTTTTCCACATTTTCTTCTATTTCTTCGCTCCTATTAGTCTTAGCGTGATAAAATATAGTCACTAGCCTTCCTCAATAAATGGGCTATCTAACACTGAAAGAATTTTTCAAATCGGACCAGTAGTTCCTGAGATTAGCGCGTTTAAATAAGCCCTTTCAAATAATTTCCCCCCGTTTTTTCCACATTTTCCTCTATTTCTTCGCTCCTATTAGTCTTAGCGTGATAAAATATAGCCTATAGCCTTCCTCGATAAATGGACTATCTAACACTGAAAGAATTTTTCAAATCGGACCAGTAGTTCCTGAGATTAGCGCGTTCAAACAAACAAACTAACAAACTCTTCCGCTTTATAATATTAAGTATAGATTTGCAATAATGACAATATCACAACAAAGTCAGTATTTAAGTCTTAGTGTCTAAACACACTATGCCGGATTTCCGCGGCGGAAGTTCGGCATGATTACGCCTGCAATGTATTTTAAATTATCGATGACACACCATGCCGAAATTCCGTCGCGTTATATTGTATGCGTTTGACATTGCTGACGTAATCAAGCCGAACTTCCGCTGCGGAAATTCGGCATTTGCCCTCTTACTAATAAAAAGTTACACAGCGTGTATAGAGGGTGCATAAGATTTTTTCTACTAATAATAATTTTTGACATAAGGCCTGTATAACGATGCTGTCATTTCCATACTAATTTCTCTGTATAGACTCTGTGTAACGTGTGTGTAACTTAAAAACTCCTATTTAACTATTCACACGCTGAACGCATGTTTAAGAAGTTTTTATTAGTAAGAGGGAGTGTGTTTAGACACTTATTTGAGGTATTTCGGAACCAATCGACAGATATGCCATCGAATGCTGACGTCATAAGCACTGGCTAGTATACTGGACTATATTTCGGAACGTAGAGTTTTGAACAATCGTCAAGAATCGTACAAAGAAGTTGATCCACTGACTTCTAACAATTCATATAACGTTACCGCAGCACTTCTTATTCGTGAAATTCTATTGAAAAGCGTCAAAATAGGATACGAGTATCTTTTTACTGTAATGTTTTCACGCTAGACGGCAGCACGTGCATATAAAGTAAACAATAGTCAATAATTAGTATAGTTCGACATTTGACAACGTTTCTGTCAATATTCTGATATGACGTGTGCAATATGTCTGATTTTGGTCGGAACTCGGATTATATTTACTAGATATTCCGACCGAAATCCTAGCAGCGCCCTCTGCTCCGACCTTTGAGTAATATTCTCTTTAAATGTTTATTTCATCTGACGTCTGTACATTTCTAATGTGAGGAAAACGACTGTTCAATAATATCCGTACTGACCGCGTTTCCTCATGACCACGACGGCTTGATATGAAACCTTAGCGAGGACTAAGTAATTTAATTTGTTATTTGTGACACTAACTTGCACGGTCTAGACTCTAGACTATTAGAGATGGACTAGATTATTGAATACATTATTAGAAACAAAGAAACATGCTGTTAGACTTCAAATACTTTTCTATCGCATAGCTCTGCAATCTCGCAATAAGAAATGTAAGATGCAATCAACGACATAATATAGATGTTTTGGGAACAATATATTCTATTTCTTCTAAAGTAAAGATGTTTGTAGATGTACATAAAAGTAAAGAGGCAGAAAAACAATCTTCCTTCGTCACCTACACATGAGGTGGATGTTTAAGCTAGGTATGACATTTTTTTTACGCTTGAACATCTATACAGCAGTAGATCATGTGCCTAAAATATCTGAAGTTGAAATAAACATGCCTTAATACAAAGTATACTCACTACAAGGTAAAAATTTTACTGATTTAAAAATTTATTTACGCACTGAATGAAAGAATCAATTCCCAAAACCACTTAGCTTTCGTTTTCATTTGGCGTTATGAGTTGACAGGACTCGGCCCAAACTTGGACCGCTTCCAAGTCCGCTAATCCTGTATTGTATCTTATTTACCATGCGACCAAGGTATAAGCGTTAGCGAGAGCGTAAAGCGGATTTTGATTTTTTGAGGGTTTTAATGTGATTTTTTGGTACATAGGTAATACTTTCGTATGCATCATTCTGGCCCAAGAGCCAAGCGATTCTATTGACTGTCGCTGGCTCTTACTCAATTAATAATAATCTATTAATTTTCAATAGAAACTGTCTTCATATTGAAAGGTTGTAAAGCCAAGACTTGTGATAATTCTATTTATTCGTCAATTTATCTGTTATGTTTATCATTATAAAAGTTAAGTAAAGAGGTACCAAAGAGTTGTTCTTTCCCAAAATGCATTAAAAATTTTGTCACACGATTTTAGCGTTTAATAAATGTGATACCGTAACTGTAAATTATGTCTTATGTAATTATAACTGTAAAAGTAATTATTTTAATATTAATTGATGTTAAAATTAAACTCAGCGTTAAAATTCTCATGATAAATTAAATAATGTCTCGTTTAATTTGTGTTAATTATGTAAAGTTAGCACTTAAGCCATGTACATTAAATTGGCGTCTACTTCCATCAAATTAAATCATTTTAAATATTATAATGTCTCCGGAATTAGTGGACTCATTAGGTTGTACAAATAAAGAAATAAAATTTTAAATGACGGTAGTTTAGAGTAAATAACGGTGCTGCAACTTTCACGGGAAGTCAAATGTTTGTACGAAGTTCAAAGGACGAATTGCCAGCGACCCTTTTCTCGAAGTTCTAGTATTATGCCCACCCATGCATGATGATCGCTGACAGAATCTAGTAGGAAAAATAAATTAATAGTTTAAAAATCGGCCAAGTACGAGTAGGACTTGTGCACGAAGGGTTCCGTACCATTATAGAGCAAAATTAGGCCAAAAATTGTGTTTTTTGTATAGGAGCCCCCCTTAATTTTTTTTATTTTTTTTTAATATTATTATTAAATATTAAATTACACATATAACTAAGTACTTTGAGAAAAATTCAAGTACCTACCTGTTGCCATTATTGATATAGAGCAAAAAGGCCAAAAAAATCACGTTATTTTTTCACACGTTATAATTGTATGGGAGCCCATTGTATATTTTATTTTTAGTATTTCTTGTTATAGCGGCAACAGATATACATAATCTGTGAAAATTTCAACTCTCTAGCTATTACCGTTCTTGAGTTACAGCCTGGAGACAGACAGACAGACAGACGGACGGACAGACGGACAGACAACGAAGTCTTAGTAATAGGGTTCCGTTTTTACTCTTTGGGTACGGAACCCCAAAAAACTAAAAAACACGCTTTTAGCACGATTGCAATAGTGCACCGCATACGTCATACAAAAAGTTAGTCATACCTTATCGGTCTTACGAACACTATGACACCGGTGGGCAAGAAGCTACAGATTAAAAATAGTTTTATTCTGCAATCTTTTCTCCTTATAATGTTCTATAGGAACTTTAACTCTCCATAATATTGACAGTCTGTGAGTGTTTGTTTTGATACTAGAGGTAGATAAAGTTAACTATCAGTTAATTAATAAACCGTTAAAGTTAATTGAAGTAAACAAAATAATTGTCCGTATCCGCGGGCGCCGGGACACGGAACTGCAGTAGTAGTTATTGTTAACCATAGTACTTATAGTTAACTGCACTGTAACCTTTCCAAAATTATTGAATGAAAATAGCGATATAGACAGATTCTTATCTAAGGATAGTCGCAATTTAAGGTAAGGTATAGTTGCAATAAAAGGTAGTCTTCTTAGACTACCTTTTATAACTATAAAGAGGAAGATTTTAGTACTTTCATGAAGAGAGTACTCGATTATGGTGAAATTAGGTACATATATACAGTAGACCACGGGGAAGGACATAGGCTACTTTTATACGTTTAATGGTTGTTCCGGAAATAAGAGATATGCAAAGTTCCTTTAAATAACCAAAAATTACCAAAACGCTTGGACGTTGACCCATCTAAAATGGTATAAAATGTGTTATGTTGTGACAACTCAACGCTTGTGGCTGGCTAAAGCTTGTACCCTATAACCTTGTAACTTGTAGCCTGCAGCCTGCAGAATCTAGCTGCAGTCTATAGCTTGGAACCTACAGCCTGCAGAATCTAGCTGCAGTCTATAGCTTGTACCCTATAACCTTGTAAGTTGTAGCCTGCAGCCTGCAGAATCTAGCTGCAGTCTATAGCTTGGAACCTACAGCCTGCCGTCTGTACCTTGTAGCCTTTTTTTTTAACATGAGGAAATGCTTTACGCATCCCCGGCAAATTGGGGATATCGGCCGGGGTATGTGGAACTCCCCAGGCGTGGGTCTACCCACTAAAACCCCATGGTGCTCCACTCCTCGCTTAAGGCAGAGTTGCGGGTACGATAGAACCTACCGCAACTCTACCAGATACCTACCTTGTAACCTATAGGTGAGAACTCGCAGGCACGGTAGTGGTCGTGATGGTCACTGATAGTGGTGATTTGTGGTGGTGGTAAAAACTGGTACTGCTTCCATTCCCAGGGGTTACGTTCACATACTACCATCAGGTCTGAGTATTGTAGCATTTTAGCGAGTTTCTTACGCCGGTTTTTGCCGCCGGACTAGTTTCCGAACCGGTGGTAGGCATCGTAGATTCGACGTTCAAAAAGTGTATCTTGATACTCATTTTAAAAATAAAACATTATTTTATTTATGTTTTTAGGGTTCCGTACCCAAAGGGTAAAAACGGGACCCTATTTGCTATTACATATTTTCATTTGTCTATGCTATTACTAAGACTTCGATGTCTGTCTGTCTGTATGTCATCAGGCTGTATCTCAAGAACCGCTATAGCTAGACTTCTGAAATTTTCACAGATTGTGTATATCTGTTGCCGCTATAACAACAAATACTAAAAATAAAATAAAGTTAATATTTAAGGGGGTCTCCCATACAAGAAACGTGATTTTCTTGGCCTTTTTTGCTCGTAATCAATAATGGTAACAGTTAGGCACTTAAAATGTACACAAAATCCTTAATTATATTTGTACTATAAGAATTAAATTAAAATAAATATTTAAGGGGGGCTCCCATACAAAAAACACTTTTTTGTCTACTTTCACTCTATACCGGTACGGAACCCTACGTGCGCGAGTCCGACTCGCACTTGGCCGATTTTTATACCCGAAACCTATATGCTCAACGGTGGTGCTTCGAACTGCAGGTGTCACCAATCGGAAACTTGCGCTTGATGATATTATGTGTGATTGTCATGTCTTGCTTACAAAGATAGTGCATTAGTGCTGCTTACTGGCGCGGGCGTTTCAAATCCGAAACTTGTACCCTATTATTTACTTGGCATGTGCCTACCTATAAGTTCCTGCACGTTCCCTATACAAGCGATAATTATTGTGATATCTGACTTCTGAGGTCTAAAAGGAACTATCGCTAACAATGAAATATAAGCTCGCCAAGTTTATTCTGGTTATTTCGTGACAAAACAAAATAACGAACGAACAAACATCCACTTCTGAATAACACTCGTAACAAGTATCAAGATTGTTCGTTAGACGTCCATCGCTCGGGGCACTCGCTCTTCCTGGTGCTCGATTACTGCAGTAAGGACGCCCCAATGGCTGCGACTTGTAAATGTAAATTGTAGGTGGCCTAATTGCGTACGCCGTACCATTAATATGTATACAGTCTTAGGTTCAGAATTTTTAAGTGTTATCTCTGTCCCTAGATCCTTATAGGATTAAAGACCTTAAATCATATAAAAGGCCAGGCGTACACACAAGTCACAACTAAAAATGACAATTTCAACAGACCCATCCTCAGTTTGTAATTCATTCGTGCTTTCATCGCGTGTCAGTCGCCGCTGACAATTTGAGCGGGAAAGTCCGCCATTTTGTTTCGCTATCCCGGTAATTGGGACCACAGATATGACTGCGTAACATAAACATGACTTATCCTTAACTGTATCATCTAATATATAAAAATAAGTCGGGTTTTCCTTCTGACTGACGCTATAACTCCAGAACGCACGAACCGATTTCCACGGTTTTGCATTCGTTGGAAAGGTCTCGGGCTCCGTGAGGTTTATAGAAAAAAAATTTAAAAAAAAAACTTCAAGAGAAAAGCAGGAAAACAGGGAAAACAGGCAAAACAACGTTTGCCGGGACAGCTAGTAATCTATATATTAATACACGAGCGAAAAATTTCTGATCCCTTTTGACGAAAAATTCGGAAACGTAGGTGATTGAAATTTTGCACAGTTTAAATACTATGGTGAAGGAGTGCATCGAGCTAATATTATTTTGAAATTATGCTTTTATCATACATTTTTTAACAAATAAAACATTATACACACTACAACACACACACTAGGAGATTTTGATTGACAAGCCTATATACACGAATTGTACTCTTTTATTTATGGTTGAAGTCTGTTGTCAAATTGAAAATAGATTTAGTTTTTTTTTATTGAATCTTAAATACTGTTAGACAAATATTACACGGCCAGTCTGTCATCATTTGACTTTATTAATCTGAGACTGTCGCAGGAATTATGTCTAAAAAATAATACAGTCAATATTTTGACAATAGAATATCAATGGAAAGGCGTTGGAAACTTGTAATTTATTTTTTTATTTGAGGTCGAATTTCGACCATTGGGCGATCTCTAGTATTGATACAATTATCAATACTAGAGATCGCCCAATGGTCGAAATTCGACCTCAAATAAAAAATTAAATTATCTTTAAACCTAAACCTAACCAAGTGTCATCGACCACAGTTTTACCCTATTCATAACTCAATAGTTATGAATATTTAATAATATGAAAATAGTAATAATTAATAACTGCGTGTTACAGAGGGTACACAAGTTTAAATACCTAGGACACATGCTGACTTCCGACCTCACGGACGATGACGACATAGAAAGAGAACGAAGGGCGTTGGCCCGCAGGTTTGCGCGCTGTACGAGGACGGTCAAAATTACTCTTTTCAGAGTGTGGCGGTACCCACAATTAGCGCCACATTCCTGCATCGCGCTATCGAAGTTTTCTAAGCGCGTCGGTATATATACGATAGCTGAAATGTATCACGTGGGCTCCGGCCTGACCGAGCATAACACCTCGCTCGGTCGGAAGATCTTCCTTTGCGGCCTTCTACACATACCCCACATTGGTGACCCTCGACAGAACACGCCTCCTTCATCATCATCACTTCCCGGCCCTCCACACTGCGCCAGCTAGCATCGCCTCATCGGGTACCTCGTCCACTAGCCGCAATGTACCGCGGCCTGGGCGACTCCGCATCGGCATCATCGGGCTTTCTCACTACACCGACCGGTCAGCAAGCAGAGCACATCTCTCCTGGTCAGCACGTAGCATCGGCCCCGCACGGCAGCTATCCGACGCACTGGATCCCGTGCAGCAGCTTCACAGTTCCGACTCACTGGGACTCACTGCAACAGTTCCGACTCACTGGAATTCTCTGGCACTGGCGACTCAAGCGACAAGACTTCAAGATTCGACCTCCGGTCTTCGGGGGGGAGTGATGTGGCGGTACCCACAATTAGCGCCACATTCCTGCATCGCGCTATCGAAGTTTTCTAAGCGCGTCGGTATATATACGATAGCTGAAATGTATCACGTGGGCTCCGGCCTGACCGAGCATAACACCTCGCTCGGTCGGAAGATCTTCCTTTGCGGCCTTCTACACATACCCCACAAGAGCATTTTGCACCACCTTCTACACGTGCAGCCTGTGGAACACATACACGCTCAGAGCCTACAACGCTCTCCGTGTCCAGTTCAACAACGCATTCAGGATGCTGTTGGGGCTTCCCCGCTACTGCAGCGCTTCAGGGATGTTTGCTGAGGCACGCGTGGATTGCTTCTACGCCACTATGCGTAAACGATGCGCGTCTTTAGTGCGCAGAGTGAGGGGGAGTACCAACTGCATTCTTGCTATGATAGCCAGTCGACTCGATTGTCCATATGTGCGTCACTGCTGTGCCATATCTAACGGTATGACGCAGAGGCGACGCACAATGTAGTCAAAATATTATTATTTATTTAAACATAATATATATGATAATGTTACTAACATAATTTATAAGCCTTTACTAACAAGTGAGTCTATGTAACTTGATTTAATAAACTATTTCATTTCATTTCTTAAATATTTAATTTTGTTAGATTTCTGTTGTGAAAATATTTATTCGTAGTTAAAAACTGCATCATCCAATATTTTTATTATCATTGTAAAAGCATGTAAAATTAGTTCAAAAGTTGTATATTGACGGGAAAGGCTTAATTTACATGATACAAATTGAGTTTATAATGGTCACCGAAGTTTTGGTAACCGGATTGCTTAAAATAAAATAATCACCAAACCCGATTAAAACTGTATCAAATAAACCTGTTTAATTTCAATCATGTACATTGTTGCTTTATATTTTTAATTTACTTTTACTTAAAAACATTATCGTGTGTCGTTGACACTATTTAAATTAATAAAATTAACCTACTTACTTGCTAATGAGGCTCAAGCGATTAGTAGGGCCTCGATGGTAAAATAACTTAAGATAAAAACCAAATAATTTAGTTTCTTTTGTTACAATGTCAGACATTAATATTTTTTCTTGACTACCTTGCATTTCTCTCGCATATCTAGCCGTTATAAAAAACTTGTAATTACTATAAAAAAACTATAACCCGACTATATAAAAAATATATGAAAAACATTATAGCCAATGCACAATGTTTTCACTTATCCACGGCATCATAATACTAATATGAAATATCTATTGACACCTCATTTATTAAAATCGGACCAGTAGTCTAGCCGCTGCGAGACCACATACATACTTTTCTAGACTTCTAAAATCATTACCCTTTTGGCTTCGCCGTAGTTGGGTAAGAATAAGTTTGTAACCAGTTTTTATTGTACACAAATAAAAGTATAGGGAACAAGACTGCACTCTTATTGGGCATGGCTAACACGATCCAACTAGTGATTAGAACCTGTGGGAACCTTATAAGGTAGGTGATAAGTGATAGTACGTTATCAGCGCCATGTTTGGTAACCGGCTTATCTAAAGGCCTGATTACACCTACCAAGTAGAGTGGCGAGACAGTGCCCTCGGCGGAATATTGCTAAAAATTATAATATACTAAATTTTAAGCTATGGATTTCAGCAAAGTAACGCCTGATTCAATTAACTATTATACTGTAGGTACGCCTCTAAGGTTGTGTTAGAACAATTTTAATTCAACAATTTCTAATTACTCTTGATGAGTCAGCGCTGCCAACTTGAAGAAAAACGCGACAGCAGAACTTCTGAACTAGAAGTTTGCCAGTCGCGTGCCAACTTCAACAAATTAATATTCTTCAGTTTGTTTTACATTAAACTTAATATGTTACTGGCAAAAAGGGTTAGCGCAACTTGTTATCTTTCAGTAACAAAAAAGTTTTAGCACCTTACAAATAAAATACACTAACGAGTAACGACGTTAATTTTATACACTGTCTTGACATTTATGTCGTCTTAACGTATCGGGCAAGGACAAAACACTTTTCAAGTAAGACATCTACATAATTATATTATGTAGAACTAAAATTAGGGGCTTGAAGTATACCTATTATGTTTCTGGCGCTGAAGCAATAACACCAAATTAGATAAATGACCATAATATAGAATATTGTCGTACACGACTGTTTGACGAATTTATGTATGTGCAGTAATTTATCATGAGCATCTCAATAATGACCGCTTAGACGCCATATTGGTTGGGCAACCGGCGCGAATCGTCGCCGAGATGTGAATTCTATTCTCATTCTTAATGTGATTTTAATCGTATGTATGAAGAAATATCACTTGTTGAAGATTTAACAAAAACTAGCAGGGGACTAGTAGCAGTAGTATACATACAATTTCATTTTTTTCCCCATATTTTTGCAAAAAGTTGGCCCCGCGCGAGTTTCTTACGCCGGTTCTTCTCGCCGAGCTAGTTCCCGAACCGGTGTTAGGCACCAAAATAATTAAAATAATCGACAGTACGTTCAAACGTGCAGACTAGCAAAAAAAAATAACTGCAAGAAACGGGTTAATTTTATGTAAAACTAGTTTTTCTGCATTGCTAATTCGTACTTATAATGCTAGAAAATGTTTCTTAAGCGGAAAACACTAATTTTCCTCAAACGTGGCCAGCAAAAAGTGTCAAGGCATATACTGTAATAGATACACGTAAAAACTGCGATAAAAACACCAGTTTCATTTCCTTTGAGCAATTTCTATATGTGGGAGAGCCATGCTTCGGCACGAATAGGCCGGCTCGACCGGAGAAATACCACGTTCTCACAGAAAACCGGCGTGAAACAGCGCTTGCGCTGTGTTTCGCCGAGTGAGTGAGTTTACCGGAGGCCCAATCCCCTACCCTATTCCCTTCCCTACCCTCCCCTATTCCCTTCTCTTCCCATCCCTAACCTCCCCTATTACCCTATTCCCTCTTAAAAGGCCGGCAACGCACTTGTAGCTCTTCTGATGCTGCGAGTGTCCATGGGCGACGGAAGTTGCTTTCCATCAGGTGACCCGTTTGCTCGTTTGCCCCCTTTATTTCATAAAAAAAAAAAATCTAATAACTTTCATAGGCTCAACTGACACTGGGGCAGAGACCTGCAGAGTCGACGCGACGCGTCATTTTTTTCGCCAAAGCATATTCATCTCTATTGTTCTATTATCTGAGTACAAATTTCTGAACCCGGTGAACTTTGCAAACCTGGACTTTCACGAATATTTCAAGAAGCGAAAAGAAGAAGAAAGAGAAAATTAGCCAAATCGGTTCGAGTTGAAGCTCTCGAGTTTTAACGAGTCTAACAAAATTGAAAATTCATTTTTATTTATATACTTCTAATACTGTACTAATAATATTTGAAAACGCAAAATAAACCTTACTACTCATGTAATAAGGGTCGTGCATCGTGTATAAAATCCCGGTCGTATATTTCAAAGCTGAGCTCAGCTATCAATCTTCGGGGTACTTGGAAGTTTTTATTACAATTGCGATGCTTCTAGAAAAATCTTAAATTAATGTAATTCTGTCTGCTTCTAAGGGCCTGATTACACTTAACGAGTAGACAGTAGAGTGGCGAGACAGTGCTCTCGGCCTTGCACTTGGCAATTTTACTATATTTTTTTTACATCTAGTCCATAGACTAGATGACGCCCGCAGCTCCGTTGCAAAATTAGTGTATCGCGCGGAAACCGTGCATTTTTCAGGGATAAAAAGTCTCTTCATACAAAATTTCAGTAAAATCGGTTCAGCGGTTTGGGCGTGAAGAGGTAACAGACAGACAGACACACTTTCGCATTTATAATATTAGTATGGATGTGCTCGGCCGAGGGCACTGTCTCGCCACTCTACTCGGTAGCTGTAATCGGGCCCTAAGTAACTTATTAGTAGAGTATAGCTCTATTATATTATTATAGAGTCACTAGCTCTATTGACTAAAGGTACAAGTTGGAAGCCGGCTACATGAAGCGGCAGCAGACGACGTGTCGTCGCGACACTACTGGTTTCTATGTATTTCTATGAATAAGTGTCGCTAGCTGCGGAGGGTGTTTCATAGAAATACATAGAAACCAGTAGTCTCACAACGACACGTCGTCTGCAGTTGTCGCGTGTCGCTCGGTTCCAACTTGTACCTTTACCTCAAAAAACTAACCAATCAACAACGCAATAAAAAACTCCTATCAAAAACATCATACACCGCGTGAGATTCTAGGTTCAAAATATAATTATTTCTCCTTCATAAACAGAACGATATAATATTTTAATCCACGATTTAACGGCGCAAACGTTTTTTTACTTAAAAAATATTTTAAGCTGATACTTGATATGGTGAAATGAGTGAACAATTTCACGGTCGATTTAATGGCCGTCTCCTGTTGGGGCCCGATTTTCATACTTCGAACATCACTTCGAACTCATGTTGTCTCACTTGCACGTATGACAGAATGTGTGGGTGCGAGCAGAACAGCCTGCGATCGAAGCGATACACTTGGGGTAAGAATCTGGTACCTATTCTCTTATGACAGAGAACCTTAGGAACTCCAAAATTACGGGATTGGTTTTGATAAAAAAATACATTAATAATTTTTGGATGTAGGCGCTACTATTCGCGGCAAAAAAAAATCTAAGTATATCGAATATCTACTATGTCACTATAGCTTTCTAAAGACATGTTGAAATTGTCATCCACAGCAAAAAATATGACAGAAACTGATAGAAATCAAACTTTCTACAAGGTCAAGCTATATGAATTGAAAAGTTACTTCTGTTGAACGACGCAATAGTTTTTATCAGTGTATTGGCTTATACGATTTCAAATCTACCGTGTAATAACGTTTGTTCGGTTGTAAATCCATACTTATCTATACTTAATATTACAAATGCGAAAGTGTGTCTGTCTATACCTCTTTACGTTTAAACCGCTGAACCGATTTTGCTGAAATTTGGTATGAATATTTTCTAAATTTTGCAAAATCGGTTCAGTGATTTGGGCGCAAAGAGGTAACAGACAGGGCTACACGATTTCGATAATATTTCATGTCAAAAGTATGTTCTGTGACTCTTTATTTTGATCATATAGGTCTACCAGAATCTGATGGCAAAAAGTGAGAAAGTAAATTGACTCTAGCAATACCGGGGTAATTGGAATAAATCATTTTGATCCTTTTCTTTCCTTATAGCGGCTGATTCGGTGTGTTAAACATGCAAATATATAATTTTATCCAATGATCAAGGATATTTTTTGAAAATCTGCTGTCATAATTTGCCATCAGATTCTGGTAGACCTATATCTGTCTGTGATAGTAGATAGTAAAGAGCTACACTCAGAACCATTGAGTTCAGAAATATATGGAGAGGCCCTATTACTATTATTCTACTATAGATGTGGCCGATGCCGCCATGTTAAGTTCGAGTTTTGTGGTAGATGCGAATTTTTTTTTTCGAAAAGTACGCATTGTCAGAAGTTTTCATTTGTTGTTAGGGATTTGCTTAGAGACTATTAATATGCCTTCGTGTTGTATAAAACTATAACAACCAACCGACATTGACAAAGAGGCGGCCATTTTATGTTCCAAAAGTGTTGTGCACAGAACACATAATATTGTACACGATATTTGTTTACGTAGGGCCGATCCATAGGGTTACCATATCATAATGGACCATGGCGCTGCTGATTGCTGACATTTGACTGCGCTTGAGTAACTTCCGGAGTATGTTGTTGCATCTAATTACTCCCATCCGTTAGCAGGCGGAAAACGTGATGATTGTGTAACTGATGCAGGAATCTTCTCAACGAATGTATAGCTTAGGTAGTAGATAAATACTGTGATGAGTCTGCAAGACGACCGCTGGTAGAGTTGCGGTGGGTTGATCGTGCCCGGAACTTTACCTAAGCGGGGAGTGGAGCACCATGGGGTTAGTGGGCAGTTCTTCGGAGAGTCCCACATACCCCGGCCGATGTCCCCAATCTGCGCAAAGCGTTACCCCATGTGAAAAAAAAGAAAGAGGTATTAAATAAAAAAGGAATTCCGCGAGAATCGTTTTTTTTTTTTGACGTAGGCTATATCCTTCCTCGTGGTCTACGCTATAACTGTGCCAAACCAAATTTAAATCGGTCCAGTAGTAATTGAGATTAGCGCGTTCAAACAGACTCTTAAGCTTTGTAATATAAGAATTAATAAAGTCACATGCTGTCCGTGTTATTCTCCTAAGAAACGAAAGCGATAGGCGAAGAATAGGAGCTTCTTTGGAGCTCTCCTTTACTAGCACTAGAACAAATACTACTAGTAACAAGCACTGCTCCATTCGAGATTCGAAACACGAAAATAGGCCCCCTGATATTTTTAAGCTGACCAACCTTTCATGAATGTGAGGTGAATATAGGTCAAATATTAGCCGGACCTTGTGAACACAATCAAACGTAAACGTGATGATTATCAGCGCTCTTACATTACTCCTACGGTTGTTCTTAATTGTAAAAACTATAACAGTCCGAAAACGGTTTCCCACATCGTGATTACAGTGGGAAGGTTAAGGTGGCTTTCCGATCTTTGCTGCATGCGACCGGGACCGACAAAATTCAAACAAAAAGTCACTTTATGACGTAGGCCTCATTTTGCTCTACGCCACTATAGAGCATTGGCGGCATCGGTCGCTAGACCAATGTTGGCAGAAAACAAAACCTATTGCCTAGTAACTAGTTCGTAAAGTATATTTCGATCAACCGAGCGACTGCGACTGTCAAGAATTCAAATAAAATGCCACTTTATGACCAAGGCTATAGGTTTCATTTTATACAGACATTTGTCTAGCGACCCATGCCGCCGCTGCTTTGTAGTGGCGTAGAGCAGATACATAATATAGCCTATGTCATAAAGTGGCATTTTATTTGAATTTTTGTCTGTCGTTGTCGCTTGCCCCATGGATCGGAATGGTACCTTAACAGTCCAAAAACGGTTTCCCACATCGTGATTCGTGTGGGAAGGTTTGTGACGCAATACTCCATAATATCATAAATCATTCAGAAATATTCTACCTCGGACTTCGGAGTTACTATATATTGAACCTAATGTAGAGCACATAGAGGTGCTCTTAAACGACGAGAGTTAGCTACATGTCGAAGCTGACAGGTGAATTAATAAATTAAGTTTATTGCCGATATGTCTACAACAGTATAAATAAATATTTATCACGGCATTAGTGATAGTTTTTTCAGAAAAGTTGTAAGAGTTATGATTTCGAGTTCTAATATATTCGAGTTTCGATGGTGATTTAGAATTCTATTAAGTAGTGGACTTATTTTTATAACTAGCAGTATTTACTATAGGCCATAAACAGATATTGCCACATCTGCATTTAGTCTACTAGAATCAAAGTTGTTCCTAGCTACTACAGGACTTATAGACATGACTTAAAGACCACATATATGACAGAATCTAAGCATACTACCACCATGAAAAGTGGTTAAACAATACTATCAATTTTTGGCCGAAGCTTCGGTCAAACAGTAAACCGAAAAAAAAACGTTTGTCGGTTACAACGACCGTATTTGGACCACATCGGAGTCGCCAAAGGCCACAGAGAACGTGAGTTCTACGCAATTGTTAAGAAACTGTCACAAAAACCAATTGGAGAATTGTAAGAAACGTTGTATTTGTAACAACATGACGCCCGTTACTCCGTTGCGACGAAATTTGTTTATCGTGCGGGAACCGTACATTTTTTCGCAATAAAACTAAGTAGGAGCGCTAAAATAGTTACTTTTGACTTCTATATGTTTCAGCCCCAGCCAGCATCATGAATTTGCTCTGGATACAGACCTTAAAAGTAACTTTTTCAGCGCTGCTATTCTCATAGTGAAATCTATAAAGGGACAAATACACACCCTAAAGTATTATTACTTTGTTTTGAGACACTTTTTTATTATACCTTATTTCATTTTTGTAACCTTTTTAGGCTTAGATCTTAGGACTCTGATCATGTGCTTCTAAAGCCACTGAATATACATTCCACTTCTCAATAAGAGGTGAATGAATTAAAAATGTCATATACAATATTATGATATTGAGTTGTGCAAGCGCGTGGGCCGACCGGTCTTTGAATCACTTACCAGTCCGCCCTACGATCGCCAACTTAGTTCAGGGGCCCGATTCTAATGCCTCGAATGTCGCTTCGATCACAGGCTACACACTACACAGGCTACCTCACTGCGCTTAAGGCTCAATTGACGAGGGAATAATCCGACCAAAATCTGATACGTTGCACACGTCATAATATCAGAATATCGACAGAAACGTTGTCAAACGTCGAACAAAACTTTTTGTGCCGGTGCTGCATTCTATAAGCGTGTAAACATTGCAGTAATATTCCTATTGCTACAGGCATGCAGCCCAACTCCGCGAAAAGCAAATCTGTCAATTCAATGTGCATCTTTTTGTGTACCTATTAAAAAAAGTTGAGTTTTCAATAGCTCATTTTAAAAACTTAACGTGTCCCATAAGACGTTGCTAATTACTACTAAAAATAGAACAAAAATCTATGCTAATATTATAAAGCGGAAGAGTTTGTTTGTTTGTTTGAACGCGCTAATCTCAGAAACTACTGGTCCGATTTGAAAAATTATTTCAGTGTTAGATAGCCCATTTATCGAGGAAGGCTATATTTTATCACGATAAGACTAATAGGAGCAAAGAAATAGAGGAAAATGTGGAAATAACGGGGGGAAATTATTTGAAAGGGCTTATTTGAACGCGCTAATCTCAGGAACTACTGGTCCGATTTGAAACATTCTTTCAGTGTTCGATAGCCCATTTATCGAGGAAGGCTATGGGCTATATTTTATCACGCTAAGACTAATAGGAGCGAAGAAATAGAGGAAAATGTGGAAAAAACGGAGGAAATTATTTGAAAGAGCTTATATCACGAACTACTGGAGCAATTTTCCTGTTTTTTGGCATAGATAAGAAGTAGACCACGTGTAGGATCATAGGCTATTTTTTGTGGACTAATTTGTCTGTGAAATATCTAATTTACGCGGGCGAAGCCGCGCGGAACGTCTAGTTAATTATATTTGGCACACGATTGTCTTGATCTATCTATTGATTTGCTAAACGCATAAAGCTGGATCGATTGTGATGAAATTTGGCGTGTATATACAGGACACAGGCTACTTTTTATGACAGGAATATTTTAGACGGTTTCTGTTTATTTTTGCCCGTCTAACTAGTCGCTGGAAAGGCTAGTACTAATATAAAACCTAACTCCTAGGTATAAAAGTAATATTTATGGCTTTCGCAAAGAACGCTCGTAAAATCGGCCAAACTATAAAGTTTTTCCAATTTATTTTTTCGTTTTAATGTCTCTTGTGTCTATATAAGGTATAGTTAAAAGTAATTGTTTTATTGCAATTACTGATCTTCTCTTGTTTTATTTGCAAACTTACTGCTGCACTCACAAACCAATATTAATTACTGAATAATTGTAATTTGTAGATGAAGATTTTGACAAGCCCCATACGTTATTTTTTTTTTATGAAATAAGGGGGCAAACGAGCAAACGGGTCACCTGATGGAAAGCAACTTCCGTCGCCCATGGATACTCGCAGCATCAGAAGAGCTGCAGGTGCGTTGCCGGCCTTTTAAGAGGGAATAGGGTAATAGGGGAGGGTAGGGATGGGAAGAGAAGGGAATAGGGGAGGGAAAGGAAGGGAATAGGGTAGGGGATTGGGCCTCCGGTAAACTCACTCACTCGGCGAAACACAGCGCAAGCTGTTTCACGCCGGTTTTCTGTGAGAACGTGATATTTCTCCGGTCGAGCCGGCCCATTCGTGCCGAAGCATGGCTCTCCCACGTATAAACTGTATGTCAAACTCTTCATTAAATTGAAGTTTAATCATCGTTAAATGTTATTTAGTGCGGCCGATTAAAACTAATTTTATAGAAAACTAAGGGTGAATTCACACGAGCGTATTTCTGTTGGTGGAAATTCTGCTATATTTTGTTTAATAGGAAATTTCACTTCATTCACACAAGCGTAATTTTGTAAACTGTAATTTTTTCGGGGATAATAACGATCTTTTTCCGTTACTCAAAGTACGTAACTCTGTATCAAATTTCATCAAAATCGTTTCCTCGACTTGAAGCGTAAATAGGTAACAGACAGACAGACAGGCACAGTTTCTTTATTAATGTTAGTAAATATTAAACTGTCCGTCTTTCGTTAGCTGAGGTTACAAGTATAATTTGTGCAAATTATAATTGAATACCTAGTTCCTTATATTTTAAACGTGATATAAGGATATAGCCATTAAAATATGGATAAATATTATATCCGTGTATAATTTTTCAATGTTACATCAAAATATTATGTCTACCCAATCCCTGCTAGAGTACGCAGGTCAAACCATCGATAATGATGATGAAAGCTACAAAATAGAAATGTATGTTATACAAACCATCGATAATGATGATGAAAGCTACAAAATAGAAATGTATATTATCAATAATTTATGAACTACGATTAAGTAGATCATTCATACTAAACCACGATAATCGGTAGTACGCACACTTATCATACATGTCAGATAGTTTTAGAGAGCAAAAGAATGCAGTAGTAGTTCGCCCAAAAATTGACTTTGTTTTGCATAAATTCTATTTCATGAGCACGTATACATATAATATTTTTAAATTGGTACAATGGCCATCGAAAGTGATATAAAGTAAGCTATTAATAAGAGAAAGGTAAATTCGGTACAGTGGCATTGGCCCTCGGCGGCGCAGACGAGACACAAGATTCGCGTTAAAACATTTTTTTTAGGCACGCCAAACGTTTTTTTGGCGTGCTTTTTATTTTAAAATAGATCATGTGCTTAGTATTCATGTTAAAAATTAAAATAAGTCATAACTTCTCCTCATTCCCCTCATAACCTCTCCAAAATTGCGAGCTGCGAGGCTGCGACTAAGTCAATGTTGTTTGTTATCAAAAGTGTATATTTGAGTGCAACTCCGTGGCACTCAAATTTTCGCAACAAAATCTATCCTAGGTTCTTTTCTGTCGTTCAAAGTAGCTCCATATCAGTTTTATCTAAATCGGTTCAGCCGTTTGAATGTGAAGATGTCACAGATATATTAATCACCAAACAACAAGTAACAGACAGTATAAATCTTATTTTCGTATTTATATAAATTTAAATGAAGTAAGGATATCTTTTAATTCTGATAGATGCAGACAGACAAACAAATATCGCTTTATCATAGTATTACAGACATCAGATGCGTTTGTGGTTGTGCAGTCGCATTGTGGCCCGTCTACGCCGGTCTAACTGTATACAGTATGTACTATGTAGTCTATGTAGGACAAAGGTTTTGCTCTCGCCGATCAGTAGTAATGACGATGACTTAACACTAAATTATATATCTGATAATAATGTTTGCTTCGGTATACCCTTTTACTTCTGTGTAATTTGAATGGAACGTGAAATGGCAAAGCTTTTTGATGTGAAAACTTTTGGGATTGCTAAACAAATGTCAAACTGACGTCAGGATAGAAAACTCGACCGAGGGAGAGTTCGCATAGGAGAGGGAGTAATATGCACCTATCTTTGTACCGCACTTCGCACAACATCGCTTCTGTCCTTAGATTGAAGTAGATATTTTACCTACGGACTTAGGGCTTGATCACAGCTAGTAAAGTGGCGAGACAGTGCTGTGGGCCAAGCACTCGTGACTAGGATGACGTGATGAAAATATAGTTGTTTTTTTTAGTAATTAATATAACTCAATACTTATAGTACATATTATAATAGTAATAATAATAAGTGGTCTAAAAAGGCTCTTCACGGTAGACATCTCCATGACCTACATCAGACGAATAACGACAAAGAGGCATCAAATGCATGGCTGTGCAAGGGAAACCTTTTCCCAGAGACTGAAGGGTTCATGATTGCAATACAGGACCAAACAATAGAGACCAGAAATTATCAGCGATATATAACAAAAACACTCACCAATGACACATGTAGAAAATGCCATAGTTGCCCGGAAACTATTCAACATATTACGGGAGCGTGTAAAATAATTGTACAGACCGACTATAAACATCGACATGACCAAGTTGCTAGTATAATTCACCAGAGACTCGCCAAACAACGAAACTTCATAACTGACATAGAACCCTATTATAAATACAAACCTGAAAATGTCCTTGAAAACACCTCCACGAAGCTATATTTTGACCGAACCATACTGACTGACAGAACTACACATTACAATAGACCTGACATAACACTAGTAGATAAAACTGACAAAACTGCATACCTAATCGATATAGCGGTACCGAACACACACAATTTACAAAGTACAATAACCGAAAAACTTACCAAATATATAGAACTCAAGGATGAAATAGCCCGCCTCTGGAACCTGCAAAAAGTAACCATAGTACCCATAGTCTTATCAACCACAGGTGTCATCCCGAAACAACTACATAAATCTTTGAATACCCTCCAACTACCCCCAAACCTAATATATTTACTGCAAAAAGCAGTAATTCTAAATACTTGCCGCATTGTAAGAAAATTTTTACAGACTGATGATGAAGCTACTACATCCCAATCAAATCCACATACTCACAATCATTCATACAATAATATGTTAGAGACCGATCATACCAATCATCATTCTTTTGAGACTCCTTCCACACATACTAATAGTTAAAACATTAATTACTTACCTGGTGTGTACTTGGCTTCGGCTCGTACATATCAGTTTACCGGTGAAAACCGAGAAAATCGAAATAACACAATAATAATAATAATAATAATTTACAAAATAAGAAAGACTGCGCTATTTCAGTAGTAGTTTTTACTGGTTTTGTGCGAGGTACGTGCCAAAAGAGCCTTGGGGAGCTGTACAACCACCCGCAACTGCAATAACGAAGCTAATGCTATCTAATAATATTTGACAGAGGACTGACAGTAACGACTGTCGCAACTCTGTACAAATGAATACTGACCGACGCAGTATGCTAATGGGGCCGAGCTTTTAATGTCAGCATGTAAAGCTCCGCGTGTAAAAGCTTGTTAAAATTCATTCCGTAGTACAGCCAATGAACAATACAACTTTCAAGATATCAAAAGGATATATTACTGCAATGTTTTCACGCTAGACGGCAGCACCAGCATAGATAGTAAACAAAATTGTATGTTCGACGTTTGGCAACGTTTCTGTCAATATTCTGATATGACGTGTGCAACATGTTGGATTATTTGCTGTATTTGTTAGTAGCGCCCTCTGCTCCGACCTTTGCGTAATATTCTCTATTAAGTAGGTTTTATATTTCACTGACGTCAGCATTATATAAGTTAGCTGATAAGACGTTATAATGAAAATTAAATGCAGTAAAATAATATCAAGCAATAATTTACATCTGAATCAGCATCTTACAGCAGTTACAGAGTTAATTTTGTGCAGATTTGCATAAAACACACAAAATTTAATATTCCAGAGAAACGCCGAGAGGTGCCAAGTTTGAAGTTTTACGAAATATAGTTTACTTCGCGTCGCTTGCTTTTACAAAAATTTGCATTTCTTATAACTTAGAATAATTAAATCACAATTCTCAAGAGACTGTTTTATTAATATGCCTCGGTTTTAACTAGCGTACCTATTCTCTTAAGGCCCTGATATACCTATTATCTTAAGGCCCTAACATACGTGGGAGAGCCATGCTTCGGCACGAATGGGCCGGCTCGACCGGAGAAATACCACGTTCTTACAGAAAACCGGCGTGAAACAGCGCTTGCGCTGTGTTTCGTCGAGTGAGTGAGTTTACCGGAGGCCCAATCCCCTACCCTATTCCCTTCCTTTCCCTCCCCTATTCCCTTCTCTTCCCATCCCTACCCTCCCCTATTCCCTCTTAAAAGGCCGGCAACGCACCTGCAGCTCTTCTGATGCTGCGAGTGTCCATGGGCGACGGAAGTTGCTTTCCATCAGGTACCCGTTTGCTCGTTTGCCCCCTTATTTCATTAAAAAAAAAACCTACGTGGAGGTCAATCGATTCAGTCGGACCGATCGCAGACTTAAGGCAGATTTACATTGAGTCAGTAACTGACGTCAGTCCACTGACGTGTCAGTGCTGACCTGGCACTGCCATAGTGTAAAGGCAGATTTCCATTGAGTCAGGGACAGCCCCTCAGTGTACTGCGAAAATCTTGAGATCAATTTACAATTTACACCAGCGTTTCCCAAAGTGAGCGATAACGCCCCCTTATGGGCGCTGGAGGCCTAAAGGGTGGCGGTGTGGGACCCATAAAATGGGAGCGTTGTGTAGAGGCTTGGGGGGTGATTCGTAATTTCATTTCATGCGGATGCATTTTAAATTAAATGCATCTATTCCCTCACATTAGTTTTAATTTTTGGCTAGCAAGTTTTGGAGGCAACTTCTTAGAATATAATATTTTGTTTTAAACAAAAATTCCAGAATTCCGGGATTGGAGAAAATTCGGGAATGCAAATTAAGTCGGTGGTAATGGTAAAAATATGGTTTTAAAACGCCTAGTTTAGAATTATGTATTTATTTTTTAAAATTTGCGGCAAAAGCCCCATAATTTAAATAAATATAAGAAAGTAGGTGAAACAATGGGGGCGCTAAAAATAATTTGGTCTCAAAGTGGGCTGTAGACAAAATAAGTTTGGGAACCCCTGATTTACACTATGGCAGTGGCGGTCAGCACTGACACAACAGTGGACAGACAGACATAAATCTGCCTTAATGTTAAAAAAAAGTACAAATTTATTCGAATTTCAAAATTAAACTTATCGAACCCTGCTCGTCTTTAAAACACAAACTGCAAACTGGTGTCAGTGAAGCTTAAAGTTGATTTGTCCCGTTGGCCGTTACCTACAGGCTATAGTTCCTGCACGATCCCTATACAGATAGCACAGTTCGTTGTTAGTGGACTGGTTATTTACTTATATGGTGTAATGGGGTCGACCATAGACATAGGCAATTGAGTCTTATTATATACTAGATGACGCCCGCAACTCCGTTGCGTCAAAATTCGTTTATCGCTCGGGAACCGTACATTTTTCCGGGATAAAAAGTATTCTATGTCCTTTCCCGGGACTCAAAGTATCTCCGTGCTAAATTTCAGCCAAAATCGGTTCAGCGGTTTGGGCGTGAAGAGGTAACAGACAGACAGACAGACAGACAGACAGACACACTTTCGCATTTATAATATTAGTATCGATGGAAGTATGGATGGATATGGATTTTCGTCGACTTTATGAGAAAGGACTTGTGAGCTTTATTTTTTGGTGTTTTTGCTCTTGGTTAAATAACTATTGTGTATTTATAAGTATTTTTCTATTAATTTTCTTTAAAAGAGTCTGTAGCTATTCTGTACTCAGGACGTGCACCGTATACAAAAAACGCCTAAAGTTCCAATGGCTAATCGGGGCACTCCACATATTACGCCATCCTCCTGTCTGTCCATGCTATGGCACGAAGGTATGCATGTAAAGGAGGCTTGATGGTAACATTACAATAAAACTGGATCACTTCGACAATCCTCAATAATGTATACATTGTACAATGTACTCTTTGTAGGGACAACTGGATGGCGGGCTTATCTACTACATTTGTGTTAAGTTTGCATGCTAACGTCCATATTAGGAATTTCCTTTAGGAAATAAGTAATATAAAGGATTGAAATAATAAAGAGGTCTTAATTGTATATACAACTAATTAAACTAAACTTTAAGTATTTCCTGCTACATATTATGATATTATGTTTCCCGCAATATTTTTGTGCCGAAATTCGCTTATTGCCTGGGAACGGTAAAATTTTCCTGGATAGTTAGAAAATTTAAGAATACTTTACCACCAATCACCATATAGAATTATTATTTCATATACGTAACCTTAGGCTTCTTACGGACGAACGGCACTTGTCGACGGCAGCTGTCGACAAGTGCCGTTCGTCTGTAAGAAGCCTTACCGATTTTGACAATTTAAACTTCGTAGTTAAGACGCGCCAGCGTTAGTCGGGCCCGCTAGTTGTATATGAAGCTTTGTGCCCAGATTCGCCGTTAGAACCAGTTAGAACTTTAACTGTAAGTAAACGCTGTTAACTAGCCGAGTGCTGACTTTAACGTGCTTAACTCCGATCTGATGACGTTAAGCGATCAAGACGAACGGAAATGCGACGGACGACTATCCAATTACTGTCTCATACAAGCTATGTTCAGTTGACAGTACATTTTGCTATAATTAAGGGCGGCCAATCAATCTAATAACTTGTTCATACATTTAATATGTGTCAGCGCGACCGAGCGGTTTGGCCGCTACACCACGAGATTTTTATCGTGCCGCTATTTACAGATATTTTTTGTGATTTCGCTGTGTAGCGGCCAAACCGCTAGGTCACACGAACACATAAAAATCGAGTGTAACTATTCTTACTATTCTTAGCGTTAACATGTTTATTAGAAATTTATATTAGAAACTTCTATTACAAAATAGTTTATACTCTTTCATTTTCGATTGATCGCAAACGAGTGCATGTGCCAAGTATGTTATTACGAAAACAAAATTGCGCTCGTTTGGCTTCACCCTAATAGTTATGGAAGGACGAGTCCACCTGACACACCTGTCTCAAGGTACTTACTAGGTGGATCAAATGGACACAAAAAGAGATACTTTTTGTGTTACATGTGACAAAATTGTGAAGTAAAGAAATAAATTATTTATTTATTTATTATCAAAGTCGGTAGTTTCGTAAATAAAAATACTAGTAGAAACGTTCTATCTAATGAAATCAAAATAAAGTTCTTCTCACTTTTTCTAGAATCTAGAGTATAGACTATAGAGAATACTAGGTATACGCTGAAGTCTGTTTATCTATACTTTATTCTTCTCCCTCTTTTTTCTCTCTATCAGTTACTTGAGAGAGAAAAATCTAGATACATACACTCAATCTATACTTAAGGTATTCCAGATAAAGGTCGATGTTAGTTCAACACAGTTGTCCAATGTTCGCATTCCCCGGACGTGACAAAACATATCCATCACTGGACCACGGTGTTCCAGTTAATGTCGTGCCTCGCTTACTGGTATACTGGCATACTGGTATGTGCAAGTTAAAGGCCTTCCCCTACGGAGATTCCGTAATTTACCGTATTTAGAGCCTTATAAACTCATAATTTGAAAGCTACAAAGTTATAATAAAAATACAGCACTAATCTTCAGTATATCAACATTCCTTTCCCTGTTTTAAATTTTCTATTTTTGTTTATTATACTCATGATATTATCTTCCAAAGTAATACCAATTTATTAAAATTGAAGCATACCTTCAGCATCTCCCTAGTATTTACAAATTACGTTTATTTGAAACACACGACAATAGATAGACAATTTCATTAACCAGTCTACCAGAATCTGATGGCAAAAAGTGAGAAAATAAATTGACTGTAGCAATACCGGGGTAACTGGAATAAAACATTTTGATCCTTTTTTTTTTCTTATAGCGGCTGATTATGTAATATGTGTGTTAAACATGCAAATATAAAAATTTATCCAATGATCAAGGACATTTTTTGAAAATCTGCTGTCAAAAATTGCCATCAGATTCTGGTAGACCTATACATATTTCCCGTTTTAAATTTATTTTTGATCAATTTTGAACTAAGATAAGTAAAAAAAATAGGATTTTTGTGCGATCTCGGCAACGCGTCAAATGTATGGTCAAGGTCAGAGATTAGACACTAAAATAAAAAAATAAAATTAACGTCATTCACATACAAGAATGCGCATTTTTGCCCGACTAAGGAAAAGTAAGAGTACTTACTCTATGTTTGTATGTTATCTCGTAGCGGCAAAACTACTGGTCCAATTTTAACAAATGAGGTTTCAATAAATTAGTGATGATGCCGCCAGTGACATGGTCATATTTTTCACATAGCCTTACTTCAGAGATGTATGGAATGGTAATATGGAATATGGGATCTCTAACTTTTTGACAGTAACTTTTTGACTTCCAAATGGTATTATGGAATCTCTAACTTTTTGACTTCTAACTTCGCTGTACTAGCGAATGCAATATGACTGAGCAGTACTTGAATGCTTCTCGAGATGACAATTTCACAAGTTATAATGAATATTCTGTTCGATAACACGAAATTCTGTGCATAATTGAAATGGGAGTGCGGTATCTATGCAAATCGTTTGGCGCCTGTTGTTTATAGGCGGATAATATTTATCTGGTACTTTACAACTGCATGATAACTTGTATCGGGAACTAATGCCGTTGTATTTGCATTTCAGATATGATTTTAGTAACAATTAAGTTCTAGTTAGCCTCTAAATACTCTGAAATAACATTTGCATATTTCGGTTGAAACCACTTTGTTGCTTCGGTTATGATAAAAGGACGTTATTTTTAGAGTCTTAGTAGCACCAAAAGCTGGTGGTCGAATTGGCAACGTAGGCTCAGCGAGGCATACTTTAAATTTAAACGCGAAGGGCAACAGATTTGTATGATGTTTGTAGGATACGACACAATTATGTATTTTGATTTTTGTATCACAAAGATCATACAATTTGCTCGTTACTGTCATCATTCCACATGAACACGAGCAACGCAGCACAAGACCACATATTATACCTTCGTAGTCTACCGAGATCTATGCCAGCAACTGTCATGCGAGTTGCTGTATCGTGTGAAGGCAGCACAAGACTCGGCACGGGCTAGGCCTCAACTGCGATCGGCCCTCTCATCAATTACTATACCCGATACCCAAATGACCTCAATATCTCACCGGTGTACGGTCAGCGGCATTAGGTTTTGGCTAAAAAATTCTACCGACGTTGGTCTAGCGACCGATGCCGCCACTGCTTTGAAGTGGTGTAGAAATTAAACCTATAGCCTAGGTCTTAACATTCCAACAAAAAGTTTTTGTCAAAGTCACCAAGATTTAAAAATTCTACTGAACTTAGTCTAAGGGTCAATTAGACCGCAACGCGACGCGTAGATGCATTTCTAAATTTGTATGTATTTGATAGATTTGCAAGACGTCTGACGCAATTGAAATCTGTCAATTCAGTACAAATTTAGAAATGCATCTGCGCCTCGCGTTGCGGTCTGATTGACCCTTATGTGCCGGTTGGTAGCGGACGACATGAAGCAGCCGCAGACGATGGCAGCGACCCTACTGGTTTCTATGGAATTGTATGAAATTCCTTCCTTAGATCTGAAGCTTATAATATACAAATTCATACAAACCAGACGTGACGCTGCGACACGTCGCCCGCTGCCACCGGTACCTTTACGCCGACACTGTTTTGTCGGCACTCGGCGCCGATGGCCGAGATGTTTTTTTGATGGAAAGCAATTACCGTCGCCCATGGACACTCGCAACATTAGAAGAGCTGCTGGCCTTAGTAATAACAGCGCAGACAATAAAACAAATTTTGCAAAATAAGTGTGATATTGCTTATAGAACTGTTTTTCTGACGGCCCCAGTGTCTGCGGCGAATTAACGACCAGATTAAAGTTTATTTAAGCTGTAGAGTAAAGCTTGCTTAACTTTTACTTTCCTTTTGCCTAGAATAGAATAAAACTTTTTACACACTCAAAAACATAGCGTAGGTTCCGAAATGTAACCCAATATATTAACCGGTGCTCATGACGTATTGAATCCGACGCCATATTGTATTGGTGTGCCCTTCGATCAAATATTCTGGAAGGGTGTGCCACTGATGAAACAAGTGTGACGTATTAAAATGAATATTACAATTTACAACAAAGTTATATACGTCAATGCACTAGCCAGTAAGGATATTTCGCAACAAATCACCAATATGACGTCGATTCTTGACGTCATGAGCACTGCCCAGTACACTGGGTTATACTTCAGAACATAATTTGTTACTTAAACTTATTCTGTGCCGATTTTGATGAAATTTTATTTGGAGGCAATATGAGTCCCGACTCCCTGAGAGGACAAAGGATATTTTCATTCCGGAAAAATAATAGTAATAATAATAATATACTATGGACGCTGAAGCGTCCACCGAGACGGTGGTGTGAACACCACCGTCTCAAATATACATATTATGTATAACCTTAGAGACCTTATTATATTTTGCACTTGCAAAATGAGGATTTCAGTACCGCGTTCAATATTCATGTAACACTTACGCACTTATGCAGGTAGTCGTTAATATTTATTATGACTTATGAGGTATAAATTGCCTTCGTATATTACCTTGTCCTTCATGTCACCTGTAGGGCCTGAACCCTAATTTGAGAATTTCAGTAGATTCTGCCCGCATCTTCGTTTGTATAGAAATACTTGTCTTAAATTTCGTGTCAGTAAGTAACTCCGAACTCGTATCTCTTATACTTTGAACGAGACAATCTTGTATTTAAATAATATGTAATTGGTTTCTCATCAAAGGCTACAAATGCCTGCTATTCGACAAATGAATATTGGCATTATATGTTTTAGTTTTGGGTGAGAGAAATGATCTAACTAGATCGCTGGGAAACCTTGCATTGTAGAGCTATTTATATTTTTACTTTCTTTTAAGTTTGAGCAGAGCTTTTGCTGCTTCTGGTATAATTACTACTTTGTCATTACTCTGGTATGCATCACACCTATCAGCATGATTATAGATTTATAGGTAATTAGATGACGCCCGCAACTCCGTTGCGCCAAAATTCGTTTATCGCGCGGGAACCGTGCATTTTTCCGGGATATAAAGTATCCTATGTTCTTTCCCGGGACTCAAAGTATCTCCATGCCAAATTTCAGCAAAATCGGTTCAGCGGTTTGGGCGTGAAGAGGTAACAGACAGACAGACACACTTTCGCATTTATAATATTAGTATGGATAGGGAATATTACGCAAAGATCGGAGCGGAGGGCGCTTCTAGCGCATACAGTAATCTGACTAAAATCCGACTTGATGCACACGTCATATCAGAAAATCGCCTCCGTGGTCCAGTGGTTAAGAGCGTGGCTCTTGGCTCGGAGATCGTGGGTTCGAATCCCGCGTTGGAAACATGTTATTTCCAAGTTTGGTTAGGACAATGCAGGCTGATCACCTGATTGTCTGACAAGTAAGATGATCCATGCGTCGGATGGGCATATCAAAAGTCGGTCCTGCGCCTGATCTCTCGCCAGTCGCGTCGGTCTTCCATCCCACTGGGTTATGAGAGTAAAAGGAATAGAGAGTGCTCTTGTGTACTGCGCACACACTTGGGACTTGGGATGCGCACATGAAATTGCTCCTGCGTAACTGGCATGGTTTCAATGAAACCGGTCACCGTCACCGAAACCGGAATATCGACAGAAACGTTGTAAAACGTCGAACAAAACTTTTATGTTTACTGTGTAATGTCTACGCTGGTGCTGCCTCGTGCGTGAAAGCATGGCAGTGTATCCTATGATGAGTGTTTTGATAATGACACTTATGTTGATACTCCATAGACGTGTGTCATATCATTCATGTCATGTTACCCCGTGACTCATGTTGTCCACCTAACGGCGCCACTGAGGAATGTGATAAGTAGGTAGGCTAGTTGTTAGTATTACCTAAGACCTAGTAGTGTAAGTAGTCACTAATCATGTCCGCTCTGCTAGTAGGTGAATGATACAAGGCTTGTTGTGTAGGGATTGTGTTTCAATTTACTTGGAATTAGTACTAATGAGAGAAGAGAATAAGAATATAACCTTCCTCATGAATCATAAGTCATTCTTGTCTATTAAAAATTTAAAACGCTAGCATATAGGGACAGACAGCGGGAAGCTATGTGTGTGAGGTAAAAGCTTTTCAGGGTTCCGTACCCGAAGGGTAAAAACGGGCCCCTATTACTAAGACTTCGATGTCTGTCTGTCCGTCTGTCCGTCTGTCTGTCAGCAGGCTGTATCTCAAGAACGGTGGTAGCTAGAGAGTTGAAATTTTCACAGATTATGTACTCCTGTTGCCGCTTTAACAACAAATACTAAAAACAAAATAAAACAAATATTTGAAGGGGGCTCCCATACAACAAACTTGATTATTTTGGCATTTTTGGTCTATATCAATATATAATGGCAACAGGTAAGTACTTGAATTTTTCTCAAAGTCCTTAGTTATATGTGTACTTTAATATTTAATAATAATATTAAAATAAAATAAAAATAAGGGGGGTCCCATAAAAAAAACACAATTTGTGGCCTAATTTTGCTTAATAAAAGTACGGAACCCTTCGTGCGCGAGTCCGACTCGCACTTGGCTGATTATTTGAAGAAAATCAGTCTCGATCTAACTTGTAACTGTTTAACTTTGCAACGTGATGAGGCGATGCATTTCAAATGAGCCATTAAAACTGTACTTTATTTACTACACAAGAAGATACATATTGAATTGCCAGACTTGCCGTCTGCGGTGTCGGGTTGCCATTTTCTTGAAAAAGGCTCACTAATGCATCGCAAGGTATCGTGAAGTGATGTTACAATGTGAATAGACCCTAATGATATTTCAAAGACGTCAACCATATTATGAACTGACCCTTCCATCATTCACCACTTACCTTTCTAATGATTCACTTACTAGCCGTAAGTTGTAACACATTGTATGCAAACTCTGCTATTTAATTGTTGCCAGCGCTGGCACGCCCCCACGTGGGCTACTTGCCCACAGATTTCTCTTACGCTTGTCCATGTCGTAACATGAATAACTATCCATTGTAGAGCTTGCAAGGCTGTTACATACCTCCTAAGTATATTTTGTTCAAGTAGCTTTCGTAGGATGTACTTAGTTAGTTCCAGTAGTTTCCTACTGCTCTACCAGCTCACTAAACTATGGAAGATATAGGTAACTAGATGACGCCCGCAACTCCGTTGCGCCAAAATTACACATTACACATAGTACATTTTTCCGGGATAAAAAGTATCCTATGTCCTTTCCCGGGACTCAAAGTATCTCCATACCAATTACCAAATTTCAGCAAAATCGGTTCAGCGGTTTGGGCGTGAAGAGGTAACAGACAGACAGACACACTTTCGCATTTATAATATTAGTAAGTATGGATGCTTCGGCATGAATGTATCAGTTCGAAGGAACACCACCTGTGTTGTGATTGTGAATCACCAGTAAGTGAGATAAACCGGCTTGAGGTTGGTGTGGGTTTTTGGGATCTGTGTGAATTGTGATGAGCATGAGCTTCCCTATAGAGCTACGTTGTCGAATACCAAATATTCAGTGTAAATTGTATTCGATATTTTATATAGGCCTCAGGAAGACAACTCACAACACAAGAATTTACACGGGTAGCACATCATTTAAAATCTGTGGGTAGCACGTTGGGTTAGCAAGTGTCAAAGTTTTTAACGTAATATAAACATTTACCCTCGTCAAGCCGGCCCATTATTGCAGAAGAATGACTTTGTTGTTATTTATCCAAGCCAAATATATAATTAGTGATCCCAAAGCGGACGTTAACAAGACAATGTCGATAAATTGTAAATAATAAATTGACTAAAAGGTCAAGCGTTGCACAAGGCTTCGGACCATAGAACTAAATAATTCGGACATTTGGCTATAAATTATATGTTGATAGGCAGTTTATAGTTATAGACCGAAGGTATTAAATTGGTTCGTGATTTATATCATACTAGACGTTCCGAACTAGATATTTCAAAGACAAATTAGTCCACAAAAATGGCCTATGATCCTTCACGTGGTCTACTTCTTATCTGTGCCAAATAACAGAAAAATTACTCCAGTAGTTCGTGAGATAAGCTCTTTCAAATAATTTCCCCTATTTTTTCCACATTTTCCTCTATTTCTTCGCTCCCATTAGTCTTAGCGTGATGAAATATAGCCTTCCTCGATAAATGGGCTATCTAACACTGAAATAATTTTTCAAATCGGACCAGTAGTTCCTGAGATTAGCCCATTCAAACAAACAAACTCTTCCGCTTTATAATATTATAGTATAGATTAGTATAGACTAGATCCTGCAACTCCGTTGTCGTTTACCGTGCGAAACCGAACATTTTTCCGGGATAAAAAGTATCCTATGTCCTTTCCCGGGACTCAAAGTATCTCCATACCCAGCAAAATGGGTTCAGCGGCTTGGGCGTGAAGAAAAAAAGGTTACAGACAGACAGATAGACACACTTTCGTATCTATAATATTAGTAAGGGTAGGTATTAAATTGGTACATGATATTATATTATCACATTTCATTAAGAGTTTTGCTGCAAGCTACTCTACAGTGACCTTTGCCTTCGACAATAAACAAGATCTCTTAATAAATTTTAACTAATGGCGGTGTTATATGCGTTTATTGTTAAATCGCTTGACGAAACTGAAAGTTTACGCATTCGGGTCGGAACCCGAGTAAGAACATAGGATATCCCCAAAAAATATACGTTTTCCGTACAGACTTAGAAAAAAATCATCCCGAAAAAATGTGTGGTTCCCGCGCATAATACGAAACTGCGGGCAAAATCTAGTTATCCTGTAAAAGCACTACATTGTGGCTTACATTATTCCAATCCAGTGCTGGATTGTCACCCGTATGTAAACCCGCTATTACACGGCATAGGGCCGCAGCTGGTTCCAATTTTATGACATCCCTAATGAAGATGAGACGTATAGGTGTTATGTCGTGGAGCCAATATAGCGACACCAATATCACTTTATTGGCACCTAAGCCTCCGATATTGCTCGTACAGCCAGCAGAATATTTTTTGAAAAAAACATCCATCAAAGGACAGCGCTGCTATTTTCACAGTAAACTACAGGGTATAACAAAACAAGGTTCAAACAATACTTTTCACTAATACTTAAGGATGTGCAATGTGCATGACTCCTCTGTGTAGAGTTCACTATGAAAGTAGTAGCGCTGAAAGAGTAACATTTTTTGGAACGAAGTTCCTTATCGCGCGTTGCGAAAGGGGGCTAGACGGAAAAAGTTGTAGCGACACTTGTTTTAGTACCTGCGAAGTAGGGAGTTGATGTGGCGATGACGTCAACTGGCGGGAAATTTAAACTTCGTTCCATCCGGGTGTCCCTTGACACCTCTCAACTTTTTTTACTAAAGTATAGACAAATTCATGACATACAAATAAAAAAAATGCTCTTTCAGCGCTGCTACTTGCAAAGTGATCTTTCCTCTGACGCATGTATGAGTCCCCTGTATTATACTGGGGACTAGTGACCGACCGAACTTTCGGTTTCGGTTTCGGCCAGTTTCGGCCAAAAAATCTAGTTTCGGCCTTAGTTTCGGTTTCGGCCAAAATATAGCCGAAACTTTCGGCCCCGCCGAAACTCCAGTTTTCGTGAATTTTCGTGCGTCATTCGGTAAACTTCGCAGTTATCTCGTGCTTGCTCGCCGGCGAGGCCCCGGCTCATTTCGCCACCGTCCATTTAAACGTGCTTTGAGGTTATGTTTTGCAAATTAGTGCCAAATTACTAAGTATTTATTTTGTTTTTATTAGTAAGTACTTCGTTTTATTTTCATCAAACTGTCTAAACTTATTCTTATCGAACATTAGAGGTCTATTGATGAATTTTATTTCTAAACGACAAACGTACGTTTATTTAATATAATATGTAACTGTTGGTGAATTACGTGCTATGTTCTTATTTTAACAATGTTTCCCAAACAAACGATTAAGTAAATGCTATAATAAATTGATTATATTGTGTGTGAACTTTATTTACTTAATAATTTTATTTGACTTATGAGATATAGGTTACGAGATTTTTCTAGTCAATCATCTCGCCTCATTCTTTTCCTTTTACCACGCGTTTTATTTATATTTAAAATAATTACCTTTTAACTAAGGACGCGCAGTCTCACAGACCGTTCCTACCCTGCTAGAATCTTATCTACTCCACTTCCTCGTAAGCTTCACACTTGCGGCCCTCATTACATAAGTCGACATTTTTTTTTCTTGTGCCTGTTACTTAATGACTATTTTCTATTATTTGCATTGAAAATTAACCAGAAATATAAATTAAAAAAAAGAAAGTTTGCTTTTATAGTCTAAGCGAAGATAAATAAAAATATAAGATTTTTCAAAATTCTTAGAGACTAACGCTCGTCGTGACCAAGATAAAGGGGTTTTGGGAATATCAGAGTTGAAACGGGAAGTTTGCCGCTGGCTCATACTGTGTATATTTAATTTTTAGAGAAATTATGAGTTTTATGTACTTTAAAGCGTAAAAATATTATCAAAAATATGTAAAATGGACGTAAAAAGATTTTGCTGTATTTGTGGAAAATTTATTAAAGTAAGAGCGAAAAAGTTACTTGCACCGACAAATAAAAGAATTTATCAAGCCTTTGAAACAAATTTTAAACTTCCTAATAAAAACCAGAAAAAATATGGGTGCCACACTACGAATAATAAAAACTAAGGAAACGTAACTCCCATACTATTACCGTTTTAAATTTGGTTCCTTTCAAACTGTCATGTAACGTCAGCCTGATACCGCTGATGGCCACCTAAATATGGCAAATGTATTGAAAATGTGTACACATTTTTGACAAGTATTGTAGAACATGTTTTTTGACGGAGTTATACGTAGTTTTTATTATTCGTAGGTACCACATATCTCACGTACTTACTTATTAAAGAGGCATGCTGCAAGCTATGTTTGGAGTATACTCACCTAAATACAAAAAATATCAAATTTTAAACCTAATTTATACATTTTTTCCTTCTAATTCTTTTTTAGTGAATGTTAGTACTTAGTAATGATATAAATGAAATAAATAAAATATATATTTTATTCTTTTAACACCTAACTAAAAGAAATAAAATACAACCAGCATATGCATATTATTCTACAAAATACACGAGAAAAGTTTTTGCTACATTAGCGGTGAATTTATTAAAATAAGAGTTAAAAAGTTAGTTTCATCAACAAATAAAAGACTTAGTCAAGCCTTTGAAAATTTTTTTAACTTCCTATTTAATACCAGAAAAATATAGGAGCGCCACATACCAAAGAACAGAACAAGCTATAATATTTGGGGTATGCTCACTTAGATACAAAAAATATTAATTTTTAAATCTAAATTATATATTTTTTCCATTAAAATTTTATTTTGGGAATATAAGCAACGATATAAATAAAATAATATTATATTTAATATTAATAATATTATATTTTATTCTTTTGATACATAAATACATAACTGAAAGAAGAAAATTCGGGTTTTCTTCAAAATTTGAAAGTTTCTATAAAAGCAAACTTTACGAGTTACAATCATTGTTTCTACAATTAATTTAGGCACAAAAATCGTGTTGACTAGTGTTATCTTAGGTTAAGTGGCAAATCGTCTTCTGAACCAAAAAATTGTGACGCAAACTGCAAGTTTACCTAGTAATTTCGTTTTGAACTTCAACCGCAATCTGTGAGACTGCATGTCCGTATATCTCATACAAAGAATTTGACTGCAATTGATTGTGTTTTCAGTAGTAAATGTCTTGAAATAAATTCTGCTCATGTTTTTTAGGGTAATCCTTTGTTCTAATAATGTATTAATAACGAAGGATTACCCTAAAAAACAAAACTTGGAATCTGATAAAAAAAACGGGATATCATACTGAAAAGTTTCTAGGGAACATATTCGAGTCTGAAATTAATAATACCTATTTATTTCAAGAAATGTCACAAAAAGTAAAAAACCTATGTTTGCACTTTTTCTTATGTGTTACCAAATAATCGTCATTTTAAATGTTTTATTAAGTTTCGGTTTCGGTTTCGGCCGAAACTGAGAGTAAGGCCGAAAGTTCGGTTTCGGTTTCGGTTTCGGCTGAAAAATCAGTTTCGGTCGGACACTACTGGGGACTCATAAGTCATACACACCCTAAAGTATTTTTTTTTTCATTACACAATGCATAGACAGACATTTTTGCAATACACACGCTAAATCCTAATTTGTTTGAAAGATATATTTTATTAAAAAAATAACTTTTTTTCTGCTGTCAGTACAAACCTCCTCAGGTCGTTCGAAATTCGAATTCACCTCAGCTTGGTGTGGGGCGGGCAATTTAATAAGAGCAATTTTAAAAATACACAACAAAATTGGATTTTACAAGGGCAAGGGTTAGTTCATAATTTTGTAGCATAATATTGACCAAAGCGAAGCAATATTTCGTAAACAAGTTAGATATTGCTTGTAAAAAGTATCCTGTGTTCTAATCCCACCAAAAATGTATGTACTTTCATAATAACCGGTTGAGTAGTTTTCGGGTAAAAGTATAAACAAACTAACGTTCACATCTCACAAAATATAAAATTCGGGTGTCGTGACGTGGTATTTAATTATTTAAACCAGTGATTCCAAAAGTGGTCCAGGTGGACCCCCAGGGGTCCACGTGAGACTAGACGGGGGTCTACGTTGGCCCTGATGAAAAATGGGGGTCCACAATTATTGTAGGGGTCCATGTAAATTAATTTGGTTAGCAGTGAAGAACTTTTATGTAGGCTTGATTTCTCTTATTAGAATTTAGAAAGCATAGGCCAGGGATGGCGAACCCTGCCTCATCAACGTGCCACTTTTCTGAATTAATCACTATCAAAAAATTTTTTTTTGGAATCCTGACGCGTATTATTTTGTGATCAGTACAGAGCACGCTCAAAATTTTATGTTGCGTGCCATTGGTTCGCCATCACTGGCATAGGCGGATAATTTGTTGAAAAGCACAGCGACTGTAAAGGAGTTTTGAGTTGATTTAAATCAACATTTGCCTGATCAGCTTATAGTATCTTATAATATTAGGATTAGAATTTGGGAATCTATAGTCTTAAACTAAAGCCCAAATAGCCTTAACCAATAGGAAATAATCCATATCCATACTTCCATACTTTTACTTTAATATTATAAATGCGAAATGTCTGTCTGTTACCTCTTCACGCCAAACCGCTGAACCGATTTTGCTGAAATTTGGCATGGATATATATAGACATAACTTTTATCCCAGAAAAATGTACGGTTCCCACGCGATAAACGAATTAAGGCGCAACGGAGTTGTGGGCGTCATCTTGTATATTAATATATTAAGTACGTAATTTAAGTTAACCACCTGGGAATCTAAACCATTATTCATCTCAACATGTTTCATTTCCTAGGGTTACCACTTACTGGTAAAACGAGTGTGGTGCACCATGGGGTTTTAGTAGACCCCGCGCCTGGGGTGTCCCACATACCCGGCCGATGTCCCCACTCCGCCGGGTATCAATATACCTTGTGTAAGGTTGTGAATGAAACAACTTGATTTAAATACTTAAGGGTGTGTATGTCCCCAGCGTTATGAATTAGCCCATGCAAAAGTTTAAAAAGTTAATCTTTCAGTGCTTTTACAGTGAAAGCACTGAAAGGTTTACTTACGTTATGGTGTGTATCATACCATAGATTGTATGATACACACCCTAAAGTATTATCACTTTGTTTTGTTACAACCTACGAAGCGCGCATCACGTCACCGAAAGAGACTTTACGTGATAAAGTGTAGTGTGATTGTGTGTGTGAATGTGTAAATCTATACTAATATTATAAAGCGGAAGAGTTTGTTAGTTTGTTTGTTTGAACGCGCTAATCTCAGGAACTACTGGTCCGATTTGAAAAATTCTTTCAGTGTTAGATAGTCCATTTATCGAGGATGGCTATATGCTATATTTTATCACGCTAAGACTAATAGGAGCGAAGAAATAGAAGAAAATGTGGAAAAAACGGGGGAAATTATTTGAAAGGGCTTATCTCACGAACTACTAGAGCAATTTTTCTGTTATTTGGGTCAGATAAGAAGTAGATCATAGGCTATTTTTTTGTAGACTGATTTGTCTGTGAAATATGTAATTTACGCGGGCGAAGCCGCGCGGAACGTCTAGTAATATATATTAGGATAAAATTGTTCGGCGTGCATCCGTTGTCTGATTGCCATAACACAAGTTTTTACTTAGCATGGGATTAGGCAACATGATGTACGATACCTAGCTTTTATACTATTGTATATTATTGTATGCTTAATAAAGAATTTAAAAAAGAATTTGAACCTGTATAGTGTATACTCAATAATTGCAAAAAGGGTTACCGGGTATACTAAAATTTCTAAAACCTTCGAGGCTATTTTCAGCAGCATTCTATTTTTGTGTCCATTAGAAGGATGAAGTGAATCTCGTTTTTGCAGAAATTTTTCAGTTGCCGACTGCAGACCTTTGCGAACCTTTTTTGAAATTGTGTGCAAAGTGATAACCCTGAGTTTCGCTACTTTTCAGAAGCATTTCAATTGCGTATAGAAAAATCTACTTAAAATATTTTGGGCTTAAGTGTAATGAATCTGAAAACTTCTTTAGCGGCGTTGTGCATTTTTTGGGACTGGTTAATAATGTAAACTCGCTTTAGGACACGTAACTTAATAGAAAATTCATAAGGCAGAAGGAGTGTAGACCGCACGATATAGGACTGAAAGTAATATGTAACCTTTCTCTGCCTCTCTGCGGCACAGCGAATGTGTCTGCTGTTTCGTTGTGATTTCTGCCGGCACTCCCAGTTTTTTTTTTTTTTAATTTAAATATGAAGTGACAAGTGGTAGCCCTATGCTATAATACATCATAGTTGTTAGTCGTTAATCTCGCAGGCCGGGAGCATAATGTAGTCTTATTAATATACTGTCCGCAACTTGCACTTACGGACTTAATAGTCTAGACTGGATTCTCTAGAATCTAGATATTTTCCCTTCGTTATATAAGACGTACTGTGCATTTTTCTATGTCGGATGTCGTTTTGTCTTTATTCGAACGTTAGAAAAGTAGCTTGACAAACGAATTTTAACCATATATATACATATATATGTAAGACGTAACATAGCACTAAATTTCAAACGGAGAATCGAGGCACAAAACTGTGTGAAAATATTATGTATAAAATTCTATGCCGCGTTATATTGACTAACTTTATCATAATTAATTTAAAAATTATTATTGATTTAAGATTGAACATCAACAAAGAAACCGTATATTTTACATTAATTTTAAAATAATGAAACATGTAATTATTAACTCGTTATTTAACAAAACCACCATCTTCAGTATCGTTTGAGGTCTGCCGTGATTAAATTTTAAAGAAACAGAGCCATAATTTTGATAGAAGCTTGATTGATGAGCATAAATTGATAGCAAAACTTTTGCTATACAGGGTGTAACTAAACAAAGTGATAATACTTTAGGGTGCTTGTGATTTTGAGGAATTTCCCATATAAAACATAGAAGTCAGAAGTAACTATTTCCGTGCTGCTATTTTCTACTTTCTACTTTGCTACTTCAAGTAAACCAAAATCACGCTATTAATACGTCTAATAAAATATAATGAATACAAAAGGTAATTTCTTCGAAACCGCTCAAAGGGCGGTCTAGTTTGAGTATCATTCATTTTACTCCGGGGTTTCCTGTAAAAATTTCTGTAAAAGTGATGCTTATATCGGTATAAAGGTCTAAGGAAAATTACTCAAAGCTAAAAGCACTGTATTCAGTAATTTTATTTAAATATGTAAGTGTCCTTGTGCCTAACAGAAATCCTTTTAAAATTCAAACCATAAAAATAGGTTTAACTCAACCCAAATGTAAAAAAGGGAATGTGTGTTAAGTGAACCCGGCGAACAATCCTCGACGAATATTTTATGGAGCACCGAGAGCGGAACAGAAAAGTTTTATTTTGTTTCCCAACATAGAACAAAGCGAGTCCCAAGTAAACGATACTCGACCTGTTATTGTTAAAGTTACAATAAACCGGCCAAGTGCGAAATGGTTCCACGATTGGTTCCGTAACTTAGAAGAACTGATAGATTCAAGTAATAGATTTTTTAGTGATACCCCTTATTAACCTTATTTTAAGACCCTTGGCCTAAAAGGTAAGCCTCTACCATTCAGAAGTCAGAACGTCTGATATTAAGGGCCTGTTTCACCACTTCCTGATAAGTGCCGGATAGGCTATCCACCACTTAACTTGACATATAGAGTATGGAGAATCTGTCAAAAAAGTTGTGGATAGCCTATCCAGCACTGGTGAAACAGGCCCTAAGGCTGCGTTTCCACCAGAGATGTGTTGCGAGGAGTGTTAAGAGGGCGACTAACCCAAAAAATCAAACATCGTCCTTCTCTCTTCACACACACGCCCGTCTTTCATATGCCAGCTGAAAAAGGACGACGCGGAATCATCGCCAAGTTAGTTTTACTATGAATAAATTATTTTGAGCAAATTTAGGTTTTATCAATGCCTTTTTAGATATTAAAAAATATTAAAGAAAAGACAGCAAACTTCGAAGATCCAAGCAAAAATGTGTCTAAAACAAGGTTTTTTGTAAAAAAAAAAATTATCGAGAATTTTTTCAGTAATCGTGTTTTCGTCTTGAGCATTTAATCTTCATGAACTAAAGTTACTTGTGTAAAAAAATCAGTTTTCTAGACCTTATAGATTTTGAGATCTAGGTTTAAGTATGTAGTCAAGTTAGGGTCAGGTGCATTCTTAAGATCCAATAGCATCGCCGCGCCTAGCGATGTCATGGCAAGCTCACGTCAATGAAGCGATTGTATTGGTTCTCAAAAACACATTCCTCGCAACACATTTCTGGTGGAAACGCAGCCTAAGACTTGTGTTATTGCCTCACCATTAACCATTGAAACTTCGGATTCCTTGTTCCTAGAAGTTAAGTGTATTTTTTGTTTTGGACATCACTAACTGGACCGTTCTCGTTGTCCCCAGGAGCTGAAGGAGAGCTTCAACTATGGGCTGTTCTGTCCCCCGGTCAACGGCAAGGCGGGCAAGTTCCTGGATGAGGAACGCCGGCTCGGGGACTACCCCTTCAACGGCCCTGTAGGGTACCTTGAGGTGAGCGATATACAGGGTGTAACAAAACTAAGTGATAATACTTTAGGGCAGGGGTCACCAAATGGCGGACCTCGGTCCGCATCCGGACCGCCGACCCATTGTGTGCGGACCAAGCATTTTCGCAGATGAACATCGTTAAGAATAAATTTCGGTCTCGACTTACTGATGAACATCTCCAGAATATAATATCAATACAATATCAACCAACGAAAATTGGTTTGAACGAAATCTAGCAAGTAGTTTTTTTTATACGCCATAAATGGTAAACTTAATTTAACTTTCATTAAATCAACTGAAATATAAAAATTAATCAAAAACCTTTTAATTTCATAAAAATAAACCTTATTGCTGCTGCAGAACCCTTCATGGGCGAGTCCAACTCGCACTTGGCCGGTTTTTTTTAAATGTATCCCGAGCGAAACTAATTGGTGACCCCTGTTTAAGGGTATGTTCGTGTTTCTTGTAAGTTGTCGAGTACACTGTGAAAAATTGGTCTTTCAGCGCTGCTACTTTCACAGTGAACTCTACAAGGAACACATACACACCCTAAATTATTATCACTTAGTTTTGTTACACCTTGTAAAGGGAACAAAACTAAGTAAACCAAAATCTTCCAGCACTGAGCTGCAGGCTGACTGCAGCTCAGTGCTGGAAAATTTTGATTTATTTATTTCATGAAACGTTGTAAGCGCTATGCAACTTTCAGTGATTTTAATCAGTTTAATATAATATTGAATTCTGATGCCTGACTCTTAACAGAGGTTTCTATTATTATTCGTTTTTCTAACGCCAGTTCTTTTCGCCGGGTATGTTCCCTAACTAGTAGGTCACTAGCCCGGTAGGTAGGTAGGTCATCACGTAGGACGTTCTGAAATTATATGCTGCTTTATTCAGAAATAAAACATTTTTATTTTATTATCATTTATTTCATCTCCAGCTGAAGTACAAGCGGCGCGTGTACAAGATGCTGAAGCTGGACGAGAAGACCCTGAAGGCGCTGCACTCGCGCGCCAACTTGCGCCGCTTCGTTGAGCACGTCACGCACGGACAGACCGACAAGATCACCAAGTCCTGCGCGAAGGGACTCGACCCCAACTTCCACTGCCAGGACACCGGCGGTTAGTATGTTTTGCAACTACAGGGGGTTACCCATCGACCATCGTTTTCTTTACCTCTTCTTTTTGGAATCTCCGATCCATAATGTATGTCATTTTGCAAAAATTGCAAAATTCCACATAAATTGCAAAAATTGCAAAATTCAATACATTTTGCAAAAAATATAAATGTGAAGAAAACTCGTTGGCCTCCTGTTAAAAGTTAAATTTCTCAACCTATACGAGTAAACAAATAAAAGTTAGGCTACATCTTCAAATATGTTATTTTACCAAGCGAAGCCAATATTCCCGACGAAATTATCTTTTCTATAGTAAAGTAAATACGTTAATAGGTCGAAACTCATTGGAAAGTAATAACTCCGTAGATGTACATTTGAGCATAACATCGAGCACAAAAGGCTTATGCAAAAACTACATCTACGTACGTTCGCAATCTCCATTCTCAGTCACGATTTGCAAACGCTCTAATAACCTGTACCTTCTCATTCATTTCGAACAAGATGTTATACATTCAGTAGCGGCTATTATGTGCCGATTTATCTTCTATTGTTTCATTACCGTGTACGAGGCAATATGATCTTAGTACCCAATAGTATTGTTCGCTATTCTCCGAATATACCTCGTCAATTATTGTGTATCAATTGAAGCGTTAAATCCTCGATAAATATTCATTATTCATGTCCAAAGTTATGGAATAATAAACGTCCATAATGCTATACGAATCAATAACAAGTATACTATTGAAATAAAATCAGTCTAAGAATAGAACCTTAGGGGACGCCGTGAGAATATATTGTTTTTTTCCTGATTGCGCTCAATACGCGTTCCTACATACATACATAAGAATTTGCCGAGAAATGATTTCCTAGCCTCGATACAATTATAATCACCGTTGTCGATGAAACGTTATGTGAAAACGCCCGCCATGCATAACCAATTGGATCAGAAGCTTCGAGATGGTCTTGTCAATGTAAATACAGCGTATAACCATTGCAAGTTATTTCTTATTATAGTTCTTTCTTTTTTTATGTTAAATCAAATAATAGATAGCTATTTAGGTTTAAACACCAATAATTTTAGGTTGGCAGTGTCTGAAAAAATTGTCTTACAAAAAGTTCTTAAATGTTATGGGCGTTTATAAAATGGTGAGCGACGTATTGAGGATTTTATTACCAAAACTAGCTATTGCCCGCAACTTCGACCACGTGAATGTGTGTTATTATAATCGAGATTTAGAAAATTTAATAATAAGGATTAATATTAGGTACAATACACTCGAAATTTTTAATTTACATCAAAGACCCAGGAACATTGAAAGCTCTTTTAAGTAACTTTCGTCGGCGGGGCTTGAACCACAGATATCGTTTTGAAAAATCCTTTCTTCGAAGACCGCTTGGCCTGGACAACAGGGGCCAGGAACATGTGACGGAGACAGAGGATAGACGAAAGAAGACGGGATATTTAATGTAGGCATCTATACCTCTTTAACTTATACCTCTTGCTCTTGTAGGTCAGGAATCGTGATGTTTCCCTAAAATTTGATATTATGATCTTAGGGAGCCCGAAGGACATGCTTGAACTGGTTTGGGACTTGCAACGAAATTAATCAGAAGAAAATAGAAGTATGAAGAATTCTAATTCCCCTTCCCATTAAAAGCTGAGATAGCACAAAGTTGCAGTGACCGAATGTCAAATCACTGAAGGAGGAGCACCACGAATATAAACTGTAATAATTGTGACTACTAAGCTATAATAGCTAAATTAATATTGGAACTTGCTGTCTTAGACTGTTGCCAATAATAATTGCGACAAAAACGCTTGTAGGCACGGAAGTTCCTAGCAATGTCCCAATATCACCGTACTCCGTAGTATGGTACATCAGATTTACAATGTATGTTGTCTAGCATTGTAGTTCTTTCGTCTTGCCAGAAAAAACTGTCCCAGAGCATGTTCTCTGGGACAGTTTTTTCAGTTTCTGAGTGGTTTATTCAAACATACTGCCTTCAGTCGAGCACATAGGTGATGCTATCTACTAATTTAGATCCGTAAAGTTTGACTTTAAAATGCCATGGTCGTTAAGGAATTGAGATACGCAGTGGTCAATATCTATCCAGATTCCAGTGTTTGTTTAATCGTTCATGAATATTAGAGAAAAGTGATAAAGATGTCGACCTTTGCTGGAATTGATAATCACTTTGAGTGTCGTTGTAAATTTAGAGGAGTTTCTTCAATTCCATTACTCATAGATCCCATTAGAAAATTTTCACCTTCGCGACCATAGCATCAAATACAAATTATATCCCTTAAAGTAAGAAATCTAATAATCAGCACAGAAACGGCGAAATAATTATCAATTTCGATTCTGATCCTTTCAATGCAAAATAATACTTACAAAAAAAAACAACAAAAGCATCAATCATAATGTGGCTATGGATGGTGTAATGATGGTGGTGATATGGCATGCGCTTTCAGTATTTTAAAAAAATATAAGGGGTCAGGAGTTCCGTTCAGCAACGGAACCTTCCGAAGCCTAGACCCTAGGATATGACTTGGTATGAATCTTACTTTTTGGTAGCATATTATGTTAATTTTACTTAAAAGAAATGAAAAATTACCATTTTTCTAAACATGGTATCAAATTCGGGTTTACAATCTATACAACAAAAACAGAATTTTGATAATCGGACCACAAACAGCAGAGTAAACATTTACTCCTCCTTTCTTGGAAGTCGGTTAAAAAAAGTATCTAAGATGTTGACCAGGGATGTAAGGTATCACAATGCTAAATTTCATTGAAATCGCTCCAGCGAATTCAGAGATTAGCCTGTACAAACAGACTAACAGACAGAGAAACAAAAATTTAAAAACAGTTGAGATGTGTTCTATTACACTTCTAACATGCCCCTGACTCGTTTTTTTCAAGTTTATTTGCAATGTACAAAAATTTTACCTCTACGATTTTATTATAAGTATAGATATCTCTTCATCCAAACTTATGAACCGTTTTATTTTCCAGAAACACCACTAACGATCGCCGCCGGTCTAAAGTCACCATCGAAAGTATTGATATCTCTCGTGAACGGCGGGGCGCTGCTGGACTATAGAACTAAAGATGGAAGCACAGCAATGCATAGGGCCGTCGAAAAGAACTCTCTGGAAGCCGTCAAAACTCTTCTGGAGCTGGGCGCGTCACCGAACTACAAGGATGGGAAGGGCCTGACCCCTCTGTACCTGTCTGTTACCAATAAAACTGATCCGTTACTGTGCGAAACCCTGCTTCATGATCACGCTACTATCGGAGCGACTGATTTGCAAGGATGGCAGGAGGTGCACCAGGTAAACTGATGATTTCTAAGTGTATTTATTGACCAAACCTTATATACCATTAAACAAGTGTTCTGCTAAGAATAATTTACATCGGCCTGTATGATATTGAGATAATAATAATTATCGGTATATATATATATATATATTTGCGATGTTTGTCAAAAAAGACTTCTGCCGATATAGGTCTAAGAGATTTTAAAATGAAGTATTTATATTAATATATATTACCTTAAAACAAGAACTTCTTCGTGGCTATAGTAGAATAATTAATAGCGTCATTCAACCTTGTTTAAGAACGCTTTATCTTCATTCAACGCATTAAATCCTACATACTGTCAACAACTATCATGAACTCTCTTTAGGCTTCGATCTACTCAGCAAAGGGGCTGATGTTTGTAATGGCTTGACTAACCATGCTGCTCAACGTTTCCAGGCATGTCGCAACGGCCTCGTCCAACATCTGGACCACCTTCTCTTCTACGGGGCTGACATGAACAGCCGCAACGCTTCAGGCAACACACCTCTACACGTGTGCGCTGTCAACGCGCAAGACTCCTGCGCTCGCCAGCTGCTGTTCAGGGGATGTGACAAGGAGTCGCTGAATTTCGCCAACCAGACTCCTTACCAGGTATTAAAGTTGCATTTCCACTTGCGAGGAGTGTGTTTGTACCAGAATATGGCGTAGCAAGACGAGTTATGATTTTGACCCGTATGATAGTATATACACTGAGTGTATGTACTATCAGAGAAGTTGATTCCTAGGCAGATGGCGGACCTGCGTAATTTGGTCGCGTTATGTCAAACCTAGCCGACAGATCGCGACTAATATTGAGTTGATATAATCCAACCAAATGACATGGGTCCGTCAACTGCCTATGAATCAATTTCTTCGATGGTACATGCGGTATATGATGTTCATCTGTTTCCTCGTAACTTCGAAACTAGTTATTATAATTAGACAAAAGTCGTTGGAATTCTCTTGATCGTTTTGAAACTTATTACTTGTTAAGATTCAGTAGAATCACGGCACTGGGGAAGGTCAGGCAAATAAAATACTGTTACAGGTCAATCATATTTCTATCAAATATTTCGTTTCTTTTTTTTTAACAAATTATTTAATGCATTTCCAGGTGGCAGTAATAGCTGGAAACTTAGAATTAGCTGAAGTTATAAAGAGTTACAAATCCGAAGAAGTCGGTGAGTTTAGATCTCGTAATTAAAGCATGATATTTATTATTATGTGTATTGTATTTTATGTATTTACCATAATAATCTAGAGTATATTTATTTATGTAAAAGTTATATCCATACAAAACGACCAGGTAAATTGGGGTTTCAGGTATTTAACCGCCACAAAATTGGATAAATAATTTATTGGTGTTACGTTAGCTTTGCTTAGTGTTATCTATATACGGACAACTTTTCTTCATGTTCTACTGAAACCTTACAAAAACTGTGGCTTCCGCATGTTACGAACATGTTATACAGGTTGTTAGGGTTAACACCGTTATCCTTAAAACCATCAAATGAGCCCGACAAAATGAACAACTTTTTCTATGAGAACAAAAATCCGTCGTCATACCCATACAAATTGCCGATCCCGGCAATTTGTATGGGTATGACGACGGATTTTTTTTGAGTTCCCAGCATTGTTCTCATAGAAAAAGTTGTTCATTTTGACGGGCTCATTTGATGGTTTTAAGGATAACGGTGTTAACCCTAACACCCAGTATTTTATAATAAGGCCTCGGGCATACTAGCGTAGCAAATGCAGCGTCAAAGCGACCTGTGTGCTCGGGGCCGTATCGTTAGAAGTTAGGAGCATGTTCTCAAAACATCTAGATGTTTCTATTCCATTGCTTATCATAATGGTGATGGTTGTAAATCCAACGGCTACAGGTATTTATGTATTAATATTTATTTATGTTATTTATATTTATTTATGTTTATTTTACTTTCATTTACACTTATGGAGTCGCGCTGCAATTTTCTTATTCCTGACGTTTCGGGCTTCGGCTTCTCACTGTCACGGGTAATCAAGTAGCCGAAACGGGAATATCGAAAGTGCCTCTACAAAATCCATAAGTGCTATAAACGATAACAAACATCTTTATTTTACTTACGTATGATTTATATTGTTTTACGATTATTTGGTGTTATTTTGAATAAGTGCCGTTTCGTGGTCCGCCGCGCTACAATCCGCGGCGGCGGTCGGGCGCGTGGGGCGCCTGGGGCTGCGCGGGGGACAGGGGGTCTCTCGCGTCCTCCACGCGCATCCCCGCCGAGCTGGACGCGCTGCTGCGGGGCTGCGACCGCCCCTTCGACCGCCCCTTCTCCTCCGCCTCCTCGTCCATCGACAGCCAGGATGACGCCAGCATCATCACAGGTACACAACCATCACCATCGCATGTATATTCGCCTGTCATCGACTCGCACTAGGGCTGCCTCCCGCATCTTGTTCAGCTAAAACCTTGACACGGAACTTTATACAATTTGGTGTAGACGTGACATTTTGTCGCCGCGTTTCACGGTTTTCAATGTTGCAAGCTGATAATGTTATGAGATGCGGTAGACAACCCTACTTCCTTCGTTATCGACCTGCACTAGCGGACGCACTGTCTACCGTACCTTAGCATTAATGTCGCAAAACACTGAGTTACGGAGGGCAACTCTTTCTTCCACTTGCACTGAACGCTAGGCAACCTTAGTTTCTCCTTGCAACTGTAACGTTGCAAGCTATGCATTGTGCAACCTTTGAGTAGGGGCAAGTATGCCACTCGGTGGGCTTCTATTGGATACTTATCGAGGCAAACAGTATCTTCTATGAGTTTACTCTAGTGAGGACTAGTTTGATCTACTAGTTGGGGCAAGTGTGACATTGAAAGGAGTCCCCATCCAATGTCACACTTGACTCTACTGGTATAGGGTGCTATTGTGTCCTAGTCAGGGCACATTTTAAAAAGGGTGACACCCGATAGTCCTTTACTTGGGGCAAGTGTGTCACTTTTCTATTAGGGAAATTGTGACTTTGGGTAATCCACTACCTAAAGTAAGCGTAGACTAGTTGGGGCAAGTGTGTCACTGGATGGTGTATGTGGGGCAAGTGTGATACGGGGCGGGTTGTCCAGAGTCATCGGGCGTGGGCACGAGCACGTGCAGCACGGAGGCGTCCTCGATGGGGGCGACGGTGGTCTGCCTACAGCCCTACGAGCCCACCGCACACAACCATATCCGCCTCTGCCAGGGAGACATCATTGAAGGTAAGTTTGGATATTCAAAAGTAATATTATTATCTGATATTATCTTAGAGACACTGAGACGCGGCACCGCGGTTTTAGAGGTGGATATACAAAATTGAACTATTGTCTACGCTGAAAAGGGTGAGGGTGCAACGCAACGTGACTCTTTTTCACATTTCAATTATATATACAGGTTGTAACAAAACTTAGTGATAATACTTTAGGGGGTGTATGTGTTCCGGATATAGAGTACATTGTAAAAGTAGCGGCGCTGAAAGGGCATTTTTTTTTTTGATTTGTATGGGCAAGCGGCCCAGCGTCATGAATATTCCCATACAAAGTTTTAAAAAAGTTACTCTTTCAGCTCTGCTACTTTTACAATGAACTCTATGACAGGAACACATACACCCCCTAAAGTATTATCACTTAGTTTTGTAACACCTTTGTATTGTTTTATGCATCGCCATGTTGGGCTCGTCTCTTTTCGTTTCGGAACTGACCCTAAGAGAAGCAAACTGTATCAAGCTGCGCAGCGCAACATAGTTCTTGCAATGAAAAAATCATTTTCTAGTGTAATAAATTAAGTTAAATTGAAATACAGCGCCACGTAGCCTCTCAGTGTGAGCTGTGAACTGACCTGACTGACAAAATTATTATTATAGAATTATAATTATAATCAAGAAATGTTAGAACCAAAATAATTAAATCTAGGTCTATTTAATTGCTGGCTAGAAGGTAGAGCACAGCCATTTTGTAATTTAACAACTAATACTCATGTCATTTCATCTTAACAACGTCGTTTACTAATAACCAGTAGACGTATAAATATTTATAATTTTGTAATTTATGTCAACGTGGTTATATTTTTAATGCGCATTGGCCCACCACACCTGGTCACTTGTGGTGCCAGGTTTAACAGTGGTAACCAACATATACAAAGCTGCCTTCTGGTGACTTCGTAGTTTTTAAAACTGTCTATAAGAATAGGGAAGATGCGATATTTTTATTTTTGTGTTTATTTTAAAGAACTCCATGTAGAATAGACCACAAGTATATTAAAAAATTAAAACACTGGAATTTACTGCAAAAAAATGCGGTTTAAAATTGTCAATTTAAACTTTGGCGCCAAAACGGATCTATAGTCTGTATGACGTCACTACTGTCCTGCCCCGCGTTCCATTTAGCGTTAAAAACTATCAAAACGCTCAAAATAGGAGGCATTTTGATCGTTTTTAACTTTAAATGGACCGCGGGGATAGCAAGTGTGACGTCACTGAACGCTCATTGATGTTTTGAAATCCGTTCCGTTTCAAGTTACTTTTAATTCGTAATTTTTGTAAAAAAAACAATATTTTATAAAATATTAACCTTGCAGTGGCCCCCTTATTTTATATTTTTTTAACATTTTAATAGCAAAATTTTCATAAATATTATATTTGCATGTTCCCTATTTCCATCGAAAAATCTGGTCTTTGCCATGTCAAACAGATTTGCTCAGACTATAGCTATACGGGCTGGAACGTAAAGAAGTGATAATACTTTAGGGTTTGTAAGTGTCCCTCATATAGAGTTCACTGGCAAACAATTACTTTTGACTTAGATATGTTATGAGAAGTACCCAACATCATGAATTGGCTCCTTTCACACTGATACACAAAGGACACAAACCCCAAAGTATATTTAGACGCTGTTAAGCATTGGTGTACCATCCCACAAAAAAATTACATATTGAGTTATGAATGCAATTACGTTCTTTAGATCATTTAAAATAAGACTACATTCAAAATTCAACAACAAAAATTTTTGTTGGCTAGGACACAAATGCTCAACAGCGACCATTTATGTTACGCCGTGTGCCGTTTGTGTCACAGCACAATATGTGTTCCAGTATCATCGGCGACGGACGACGGGCTGCTAGAGGGCGTGGTCCGGGGGACGGGCGCGGCGGGGCTGTTCCCCGCGCGCTGCGTGCACGAGGTGCGCATGCGCCAGAACCAACAACATCAGGTAATAATAGTAATATTGCTGCACATAAAACACATACAGTATGTTTGCATTTGCAAAAAAGTTATAGTGCGGCCAGATTTGCAATATCTGTAAGTTACTTACTGTAAGTTACTGTCTAATGTTATACCTACGAATACTTTCTTAATTTAATTTTTTTATCATTTAATAGTATATTAGTATTTAGTTTATACTTGCCTAACATTAGGCAAACTGAACTTTAAACATTTGGTTTTGTTTCAATTTAATAGTAAATTATAAGGGCATGTTCAGATGTGCACGTTTTCTGCGCGCGCGGTATCAGCTCGTGTGTTTTCCCAAACGCTACAGCAGAAAACGCGCACGTCTTAACGCGCAATAAGCATTAAACAATTGTACTATTTTTGAGAGAGCACTATTTACCTTGTCCTAATTATTTATTTTATCGTCACTTCACATTAAAAATTAGTAAAGTGTCAGCAGCTAAAATGCTTATTTTTAACTAGATAAATGTCATTTATGAAGATAAGAAAAAGAAAGGGGTCGAAAATAGATCCTTGTGATACACCTAGATTTGAGATTTTACTCCCATTAGACCTTTTAGAATTAACTTCTACTCTTTGCGTTCTATTTGGTAAAAATTTAACAATTTGCTTTGCCCCTTATACCATAGCGATAAAATTTTCTGACTAATGTAGCATGTTCGACACAGTCAAATGCTTTGGATAGGTTGCAAAAGATACCGAGTGCATCTCGTGACCCCCAACCTTCAAATATACTACATAGATGCCTGCATCTGTTGCGGACTAATCTGATTGATTAAATTATTGATTGACTAACCAACTCCAGGTGGTGCCGGGTGGGCAGACGCGCGTGGCCGGCCGCCGCGAGATGGCGCTCAGTAAAACATACTCCGCCACCGCGCCGAGAATTAAAAAGACGTGAGTATTCCCAGTATTTAGAACAAACTACGCAATCGTTGGCTGTCCCATTATTAGCACCTTAGATTTTTGTTTAAAATTGCTGTTATTAAAAATTAGTAGAAGTTAAATCACTGATGAATCCCCAAACGCTACCAAGTCAATCCTCACTCTGGTCTAAATCCTTTTCTGCCAAGAAAAAACAGTAGCCTATGTTGTAGTCTTTGAAATTCGGCTGTCCGAAAACAGTAATCGGTTTTACGTCAGAGGATTTGTGATTATTTTATCTATTTATTTCAGACTGCATTTTCCATATTATAGATCATAGATCTTCTCGAGTAAAACGAAGCCAAGAAATCTCTGAAGACTGAAAGACTCCTTGCAACCTAACCATTCCATGATTTCAGGTACGACAGTAACGAGGTAACTGATTCGCCGTGCGACGGGCGGCGCACTGTGGTGTTACACCGCGCGCGCCGGGGCTTCGGCTTCGTGCTGCGGGGGGCGAAGGCCGCGTCGCCGCTCATGGAGCTCCGCCCCTCAGAGCGCTGCCCCGCGCTTCAGTATCTAGACGACGTCGACGCCGGCGGAGTCGCCGATCGAGCTGGACTGAGGAAAGGCGACTTCCTGTTGGCGGTCAGTTTGTTAGCGATATTCTAGCAAGTTATTGTAAATTTAACAGGCACTTTTAAGGCCTTTTTCGTGTCCTGCGTGTATGACCTGCGGACTAGATCCGCGCGAGGGCGATAATACGCATGACAGGAAAAGGGTCGCTGGTACCACCTTAGTCCATTTAGACCTTAGTGAAAACACAGTGACATTGTCCATAGATCAACGGCGAGGACGTGTCGGCGGCGTCGCACGAGCACGTGGTGGAGCTGATCCGCAGCTCCGGCGCGCTCGTCTCCATGACCGTCGTGTCGCTCAACGCCGGTCAGTATCACACGCGGCGACGTCCGCAGGCGAGGACGCGTCGGCTGAATTAACAGTAAACAGTTTTTAGTGTGGGACCTTATTTCGCGACACTACGCTGCAGCAGAGCTACACGACACGTCACGGCCACAGATACTTCGTATGAAATCAGATTTACCCTAACACCTTAACAACATCTTCTAATGATATTAGCTGCAAAATTATTTTAATGATGTGTGATTTCAGGTGCCCTGGAGGGTCAGTGCAGTGTACCGGCGAGCAAGTCGCAGGGCCAGCTGGCGAGCGGCCGCCCCTACGCCGCCACGCTGCCTAGGAAAGCCGCTGGCGGTTAGTTTATCCTATTTTCATAATAATTATTATTTTTATTATGTTTTGTTAAGATGCCGCACCGCTTCACTTTTGGGTGTATGCTGACCCTGATAAACTTGCACTTCAACTGCAATAAGCGTAAATTAAAAATACGTGTAACACTCGGGGACTGCCGCGGTAAAGCTATTGCACAGCATTTTTATCAACTTATGCAATTATAATTCGCATACACACAAACACCGTGCCGAAGTCTTTCAACGCCGCACGGACCGCGGCGTGGCGTTGCCGCACCGCTGTGCCGGTCGAAGTGGGTGGTGTTAGGTTTTTTTCGTTACAGAATTTCTTGATTCAGTCACTGCGCTCAAAGGCCGCGATAAAAACTATGCAATAGCTTAAAAATTATAAAAAACACACGTTCTAGAATCTATGAATGTAGTATATTAGACATTTTAAATCTTAATATATTAGTAAAATAAGTAATGTATTTTGTTACAAACAATTATAACAGACAATGTAGTATGTAACAATATATTTCATACTGTACCAACATGTAACAGGGCGGAGTCCCGCGCCGGCGCCGCCGCGCCGCGACCCGCGCACCACGCTCAGCGTCGGCCGCGCGCGAGCCAAGTCCATGGTAGCTGGACTAGGTGGGTATTCAACTTTATTTATTTTTATTTTATTTAACTACTTATTGCACATACTAATTATTCACATGAAAATATACACAGAAAGAAAGATCAAAGACGACACATTAGGTTTGGTATGATACAGGAGCGTAGCTACCGCCGTATCAATTATACGGGGCCCCCAACATGCGTAATTTACTCTTCCTGAGGGCTCCAAAATATTTTTTTATACGGGACCCCACCAAGGCACGCTACTCTTCTGGTATTATATTTTACTACCCGACTACGGAGAAAGGCAGGGTGATGTTGGCAGTGTATGAATGGCCCAGGGCTCCATATTTTTGATGACAGTAGAAGCAATGCCTTTATGTATCAAATCATATGACGGATCTAAGTAATTTTAGCAAGCCTAGCCGACAGGTCACGACTAATGTAGACTTCATAGAATGCAACCAAATAGCATGCCATGTGGCATTATAGGCATATACCAATAAAGCCATTTCCAATGTTATAGAACCTATTAGGCGCGCAAAAAGTTTAGCAAAGATGCAATCGGCCATTGCTCTTTACGCCGGCGAAGTTAGTGTACTTTTTTGTTTTCTTATTCTTGTTTGTGCCGTAAAGGTTAGCCGCTAGAGGCTTTTAAGCCATTATTGATTTTTTAAATAACATTGTCTTCTTCTTCATTTCATTAAGTGCTAATGGTACATTGTATATTGAACAGAGAACGGCGGTGAGAAGGAGGAGAACTGCGAGCCGCTCATCGTCGCCGGCAAGTCGTCGTCAGCGGAGTCCGTGCAGCTGCACGCCGGGAGTAACAGTGAGTTTGATTGTTATAAATTTGGTTAAACCACTGAAACGATTTTGGTGAGACATAAAGGAGATCACGGAAAATTATATATTTCACAATAATATATTGAGACAAAACTTATAAAATTGAACCAGAAAATAATATCCTCTTCTCTTTTTTTTTGCGTTTGTCCCATTTTGGAGCCCAAAAACTATGATACAATTATTTCAAAATTGCAAATGTAACATAGTCTATTTTTTAACTTAATAATATCTTCAACTTTTAACCAGTTTTCTTCGTATCATCTGAGAAATTGATACAAAGATAGCGGATCTACGTTCAGGTCTCGCCGAATGATAACACTGATTTGACATAACCCGACCAAATGTGGTCCGCCACCTGCGAATCAATTTCTTCGATGGTACAAATTACAAAATACGGGCTGTCCTCCGAAAATCCTCGTGAAGAAACCCGCGCACACCCTAGTCCCAGACGTATTGATCTGCTTATTTCTCTGGATCAGGGCCACCATTGCAAAGGCTTTATTCTTCTTTCTTTAAGTTCTTTTTTTAAGTTTAAACTATTTTTCATTGTACCTACCTATATTATGTTAACTCACACTCTGTAAAATTACAGCGAGTACGCCTGTGGCGGCGCGCACGGCGTCGGTGCGTGCGCGGCCGGCGTCGGGACGCGTCACCGCCGCCGAGCTGGAGGAGTTATTCGCGAGACAGGCGGGCGCTGACACCACGTATGTTGATGTTATCTATGCTTTTACGTTTTTATGAGGCTAAATGAGCAATCACCTGATGCAGACCGACTATTGACTCTCATGGACGCCCGCAACAGTTACAATTACCCGTATTGAAGCTGTACAGGTTCCGTTACGACCATCAAACAAAGCAATAAAAAGCTTCAGACAAATGTAAAAATACTGCTGGCGATAAAAAAATCTACATTTAATTCTCGCCTATCATGCGATATTTTACAAGGATAAGTGCACACAAACACAATCTTAAAAGTTTGTTGTATCTTTTTATTATTAGGAGAGTATAATATCTACAGGTTGTAACAAAACTAAGGGCCTGTTCCTGATAAGTCCCCTTCCTGATAAGTGCGGAATAGGCTATCCACCACTTAACTTGACAAATGAAGTATGGAGAATCTGTCAAAAAAGTTGTGAATAGCCTATTCGGCACTTCAGAAAGTGGTGAAACAGGCCCTAAGTGATAATACCTTATATAGAGTTCACTGTGAAAGTAGCAGTGCTGAAAGAGTATCATTTTTCTAAAATTCATGACGCTCTGGCGCTTGCCCATACAAATCACCAAAAAAATTTGCTCTTTCAGCGCTGCTACTTTCACAGCGAACTCTATATAAGGGACACATACACACCCTAAAGTATTATCACTTAGTTTTGTTACACCCTGTATTATTATAATTATTATAAGTACTTAACTGTAAGTAACTGTGACTGTTTTCCAGTGGCGGCGCTATGATGACGCGCTCTGCGTTCACGGGGGGCGGGGCGTCGCCGGCCGCGTCGCCCGCGCGTCAACCGCAACGAGTATACGCCTCTGTTGCCGACATGAAACGAAGCCGCGGGAAGGTAGGAGGCTCCGTATCATTTTACTCATAACATTTTATGCTATCCATAATTCCATAATGATATTATAAATGCGATAGTGTGTCTGTCTATCGGATTGTCTATATGTTTTAATATGAAGATGTAACCTCTTCAGCACAACGTTATGTCGCGAGTTGGTGTGAAATGACTTTTCAAAAATTTAAGTTTCACCAAAGTAATAGACTGCAATAAAAACATTAACCCTTCGATCGCGGATTCTTGGAAATGCTATTGTATTCTATTGTTGTCGCGACCACCGGTGCCCGTATGGGGCTTGATGAGTTAAGGGCCTGTATTTACTTTGATTAGTGATAAGTGCAGGTGATTAGTAATCAGGAGAAAGCAAGTGTACAGGCCAAACAAAGTAATTTGCAGAAAGTAGATCCGGAATAATGCTCTTAACTACTTCGTTTAAATGAATACTTAAGGTACGCGTCCACCATTGGAATCGGACGGATTTGTTGCTTTGTATTGATTTCTATAGTAGTGCGTCACTGACCTCCATTATACAAGTACTATAATGGAAGTCAGTGTAGTGCGTGCACTGGAACGTCATTTCTGCGCCTGACAAATTATAAAGGTCGACGCTCCGTCCGCACCGTACGCTCTGATTCCGACCCGGTGGACGCGCAGCTTTAGTTTACTCATTGCTAACAATACCTTAGTATTACATTAACTATTTCGCAGGCGCCACCGGCCCCGGGCGGGTCGCTGCGGCGCGAGTTCCACAGCACGCCCGACCTGGCGGCCGAGCTCGCCGCGCGCCCGCCGAGAACACGCTCCAGCGAGGACGTGCACGGTCACTACACTTCTTACTCTAACATGCCAGATAAAGACAAGCTGATCATATCGTTGTGCCAATTTCAAAATGAGGCTGTTGCGTTAAATATTTAATAATATGGATATCTTTTATTTGAAAACGTAATTTTTAGGGTTCCGTACCCAAAGGGTAAAAACGGGACCCTATTACTAAGACTTCGATGTCTGTCCGTCTGTCTGTCTGTCTCCAGGCTGTATCTCAAGAACCACTATAGCTAGACTTATGAAATTTTCACAGATATTTCCGTTGCCGCTATAACAACAAATACTATAAACAAAATATAATTGATATTTAAGGGGGGCTCCGATAGAACAAACGCGATTTTTTTGGCCTTTTTTGCTCGATATCAATAATGGCAACAGGTAGGCACTTGAAATTTTCAAAGTCCTTGATTATGTGTACTTTATTAATATAAAAATATTAAAATAAAATAAAAAATTAAGGGGGGCTCCCATACAAAAAACACAATTTTCGGCCTATTTTTGCTCTATAACGGTACGGAACCCTTCGTGAGCGAGTTCGACTCGCACTTGGCCGATTATTTTTGTAATTTTCTCAAGATATATTGCGTTTTTTAAATAAAATAAATTTTGTTCCCGTAACGCCCAAAGGTTGACTAAATCCATAAGTCATTATGTCCACCTGATTTGCTGTTTGGTGACTTCTATTAAATTATTATTTAATAAATAAATGATCACAGATGGAGCGGGCGGCCCCGCGCCATCGTGCGCGCCGCCGCCGCCGCCGGGCGCGCCCGCGTCGTCGTTCCGGCCCGCCGCGCCCGCCAAGCTGTACGCCTCGCCAAGAGCGCTCGCCCCCGTCGCCTATCGCCCCGCACCGCCTACCAAGGTAACTCCGCCCAAACGTCGTCTGGAACAAATCGCTTTTAGCTATAAGACCATTGCTCACATATTAACTATTTTTTTTTTATTTAAACTTGTATTGTTATATTTTTGTAATTTGTCAGCAATGAAGTACTTCATTATTATTGTTATTATCTTCGTCACTGTCTCAGCCAGCCGTAAAACTTGATCATTATATAAAATGATCCGGATTAACCCCATCACAAATCATATCAAATGGCGTAACTTATTTCACAAATGGACGTCACGGCCAATCTCTATCTCTATCTTCACATATTACAGGGTGCGAGCGAGACGGGACGCGTTGCACCGCGGTCGTGGGCGGGGCCAGCGCGTCCGCTGCGTACGCGGTCCGCCGACGACGCCGCGCCGCAGTACGCGCAGCCGCTGGTGCACAAGGGCATTGGAAGACAGGTGAGTAAGAAATGAGTTGTGGGAATATGCGTGGCGGCCGCAAAGGAAGATCTTCCGAACGAGCGAGGTCGTATGATCAGTCAGGCCAAAGCCTGCTGACGTAATTTCAGACGTTGTATATAGCTTGCCCATCACTGAAACTTCGATAGTGCGATACAAAGTAGAGAAATTATAGCTCTGTAATTGCAGGATAATTCGTTGTTTGGCCCCCTACATCGTATAGTAAAATCAGTTTATGGATAAAAGAAACTATTATATAGGATACTGAATATTTTAGAACTCGACGCCCGCGCCGCCGATCCCCGAGCCGGACTACAGCATGTCGGAGTCGGACGACGAGCACAAGCCCGCGCCGCCAGTCGCCGAGACCAGCGCCAACAGCAACACCAGGTGAGGGGACACGCTAATAGCGGGAAGTTGAACAACTTGAACATCCTAACATTTCATAAAATATGTTTTTGACACGCTCGCGGCCAGGAGCATGTTGTTACCCGAATGCGGACCACACAATATGACAATATGCAATACGCATGACTGGAAAAAGCGCTCTAAATTTTCGATTCAGCATACACCGATTGAAGTGTAGCGAGGGCCGAGGACGTAGTATTTGATACAGATCAATAAGGGACAAGGTGGGGCTCTGACACGGGGCCCTTAATCTTGATTTACTGTCTAAATATATTTTTAAGGTGTTAATTTTTGTGAGGTATCTTTTTAGTACGTGAAGTAATTATAAATTGCGAAAGTTAATTGGCACGGGATGTAAAATTTGTAAATACGCCTGTGATCCGACGGCAACACCCACATAAAATTTATATCTTGCCAGACTAATTAGTTAGTTACTAACAGGTAATTATCGGGCTAGCTGTAGTAATTTTCTCAATTTCCAGGTTAACAAAACACACGCAACTATTACAAAACATTGGAGACTTCACTTTATTTTACTAGAAAATATTTTAAGGTATTTGAAGTTATGTTTGGAGGGGAACGCTTAGCCATGGGTACGGAGTCACTCGCCATGTCATATACATTATGTACACATTCTCTTTCGTTCTTTGTGTCTATGACGAAAAAAAAATTATATTTCAACTCAGAACTAGCAGTTATACCCCAGATTGACTAATGTGGGCCTAAGAAGTCGTACATCACTATACCATTTCAAAGAATCATTTGATATTACAATGTTAATGGTGTCTAGCTACCTGTTTTTTCTAGCATTCGTTTCTGTCCTCATCCGTTTTGTCTTCCATTTACAAACATCTACTAAAACTCGCCTTGTGTGTGGTGACGTCAACTGTGTCTTTAACGGTCTAAATAATAATCTCAATACTGGTCTTCCTTGAGTTACACAAATCAGCAAAAAAGAGTCGGAGAAAGGGCAGAATCTCTCGCCAACTTCTGTCACTTTTTCTGAGAACTCGAGATGAGCGAGTAAAAGATGACGAAACATTATCCTCGAGGGCCCCATCGGTAACCGGAGACGATTATGATTTCAGCGGCAGCAGCAGCGGGTCGGGCTCGATGCAGCACTCGTTCTCCGTGGACGAGATCCAGAAGATCCGCACGCGGCTCAAGTCGTCGCGCAGCTGCGGCGCCGAGCTGGCGGGCGAGCTGGCGGGCGAGCGCGGCGCCGAGGGGGCGGGCGAGCGCGGCTCCGACGACAACTCGTCGTCCGGCGTGTCGTCCGACCAGGAGGCGCCGGCGCCGCGCCGCGACCGCGTCTCCTTCTGCGCCTCCGTCACCGTCAAGTCCGGCGACGACGTCATCAGCACCGAGCCCGTGCACTCCAGCTCCGAGAGCCTCGCGCCGCCGCCCATGGCGCGCCACAACTCGCTGACGCGCAAGCGTGCGGCCGCGGCGCTGCTGCGGGGCGCGGCGCGCGCGGGCCGCTCCGCCGCCGAGCGGCTCGGCGTGGACGTGGACAAGGCGCCGGGGCGGCGGCGCGCGGGGCTGCTGGCCGCGCTGCCGCCGCCGCCCGAGGAGGGCCCGCCGACTGACGTGCCGCCGCCCGTGCTCGCGCCGCCGCCGCAGTTCAGCGACCGCGTGCGCGTCGTCGCCGCGCTGCCCAAGCTCGCCTAGACCCCGCGTCGACTGGAGCCGGCCGCTCGACTCCGTAGTGCCAAATCGAAATTCCTCGATCGTCCCGCGCTCGCGGCGACACCCCGGCGACGTCCCCGCGACTCGTGAAACCAAAGATTTATAGTATTTATTGTCGAGGAGTAGAGTAGTCGATGCTAATTTTTGTACATTCCCCCGTCGACCGCGGGATCGTTCGTTTCTCAGAGTCTACATGTATAATTTATCCTCTAGCGCAACCGAGTGCCATCGTTTCTACGTTTTAATATATTTTTATATATGTAAATAGCGGAGCTCCGGAGGGGCGGAGCTATATTATCCGGCCAGCAGAATATATATTGCGAAATGAATTATGATGTTAATTTTATTAATTTTAATAGTTTATAAATGCGTAGTCTATCGTTAATTTATTCGTCCGTCTCGTACAACGTCCGCTCCTCCGGCCATCGGGCGCGGGGCCGCCGCCCTCGGGCCGCACGTCGCGACCCCCGGGCGGGGCGGCCCCGACTCGTCATCACCGCGCCCGGCCCGCTCCGAGGTTAGCAGACTGACGTTCAATATCGTTCGATGCTTTATTATCTCGTCCGTTCCATTGTATATTTATATAGGTGCATTCGCGGCGAGGTCTCGTCGGCGGCCCCCGACGGCCTAGTACGGTGTGAGAGTATGTAACGAGTGAGTGTGCCAAAATATTGCAATAGATAAATACGGTAGATAGCGTGTGCATATGTTTTAAAAATTATCGTCTGAGAAATGAATATATGATCTCCATACGGCTTAAGGCTTTATTTACGAAATAACTGCAGACGGAACCTCGCCGCCGCTATATTGAACGCTTTCGTTCATAGATAACACCAATTTTATAGATTCCATTTTTATAGAGAAGTAAATGCACCGAACCGCGCGCAGCGGGCTTCGTATAACTTATATTATAAATAATTTAAAATCGAATGTATATTATTTCAGTTTCGGGAGAGTATCGTATTAGTCGAATTCGGTGTAGGGCGCTCGCGAACGGTAGACTCGGCCAGGAATTGTCGGGCTCCATCGTAGAGTATACATGGATAGTTTCGATTTTTATATTTTTTATACAATAGTCGACTAGATGTAGTTCCGCGCTGAGTTAGCTGATTTTACCAAATAGCGGCTAATCGAGCCGTCGGCCTAGCCGTCGCGGACGACCGGAGATTTGAAGTAAGGATATTGACATCTAGCCGTAGCGGGTAGCTGTGTGCACGCCGGCCGATAGCTGTGTGTACGCCGGCCGATAGCGCCCAGCGACTAGCCCCTAGTCGGAGCCCACACTGTATTAGCACAATTATTTTGCATTGTATTATGATTGCGTTATCTTCTCGTCACTAAATTAAGTTGTATAAATGTATTGTCTACTTAAGTATAGGTAGCTAGCTGTAATTAGAACTAGTGGCAGATTCGGCGCTCGACGACCCTCGATTCTCCTGAAATGGCGCTAATTCGTCTGGAAATTTCCAGAATTGTCGTTTAGCCGCACTTTACTTTTGGCATTCCTCCTATACTCTTCCTGTCGGAAGGGACTCGGAGGAAGGATCGGCTTCGCAGCGAACGAGAGCTGAGCTCGGGCGGGCGCCGCGGTTTTGTATAAATATACCAACAATTGTGTTTCATTTCATTTGAATCTCAGTATCGAACGTGTAACTACAACTTGGTATACTTTCAAATGAAAAAAAATAATAAATGTTTCATCACTATTTCGCATTTTATTTTCACAATTCTCTCCTAAACCTCAGGTACGTCAACATACAAATACATCATTTAATACTTACCACAAAAATGGACGGATGATATCACATGGTTACATTTGTTACACTCGGGTGTGCCGTATAGATGCGTATAGTAAACAGGCCCCTTAGACAAAGTATCTTTCGTTAAAAACGATGACGAAATTCGTTATCAAAATGTATGCGGTTTGACATAAGTCATCGCTAAATGACATTTCGCTTGCGAAGACTAATGTCAAATCCCATACATTTTGATAACGAATTTCGTCATCGTTTTTAACGAAAGGGACTTTGGCTACGGCCTCTGTATATGTACCCATGATGGGTACAATCTATTCTGTGGGTTTGGGGTCTAGATAGAGCGTGACGTCGTCGATCTTGACCAGTCGGCGGTAGTCCACAGTCTCGTTGCACAGCGGACACTTGCCCTCCTCGCGAAGTAACCTGAAAACATACATTTTCAGGTTACATACATTTTATTTAAAAATCGGTGTGCAGGTAATTCTACACCAACCACACAGTCTATACTAGAATATATAAGTAAGTATGCTAGATATAGTCACAGAATAGATAATAGTACAAGTACAGAAGTGTCTCTCTTTTGATATTCACAAATGCCGCCTTTTTATGTGCCTATATAATTATTATTAACAAACGGAGTGCACGCGAGCAGCCGACATTGAGCTCTGGCGCCGCGCGATGGTCGACATTATTCCACACCTTGTCAGATATTCCGAAAATAGGGTTGTCAATACTTTAATTAAATACCTATTATACTATCAGATTTATGCTGTTTATAATATTCGGTTGCACTTTTAGTTATTCTATGGCGCGGGGTCGAATATTATGTAATAATAAGCTAGGTACCAGTCTAGTCCATACAAATGACAGTTGCTATTTTTTTCATTGTTCCGGCAATCGGCTGCAATGCAGTATTTTTTGGATACATTTTGTCAATTAAAATATTATGACACGTGTTTGCGACGTAAAGTGAGTTGTACTGCGTAAGAGGCGCGCGCGTGCGCCACGGGTCAGTGCGTGGCAACCATTGAATCGCCCCAACGTTAGGGAATCTCGGTATGTACTTGTAGCTCGGCGGCGGAATGACGTAGTGACACCCCCCTGATATAGGAGGCTTTTTTTTCCGAACCGTTGGTAGGCACCAGTAGTAACAACGTTCAGAAAATATTTGTAAAAATGTATTCCGAATAAAAACATTTAGTTTTGTATACAAAATATTTAAGCCGTAAGCTTTTTTATCCCCATATTCTTCCCTATCCCATACCCTTTTTTATCCCTTTTTTAGACTTTTTATAGTTTAGACATAATAAAATATCAACACCGCAGAAGCAAGCTCAGCCTGATATGTTGAAAATAAGACATGACATAGTTATTTGTTGTGTATAAATGTGTGTGGATAAATAAATGACAGAAGTAACTCAACAAGAAGATGATAATCATGATCACTCACTCAATAAACTCGGACATGATGGCGGGGAAGTCGCACTCCGGACACGCTGTCAGGTCGTCCTTCACTATGTGCATGCCCTGGAATATACAGCTATGTTTAATCCGCACTAACATTATAAATGCGAAAGTGTGTATGTCTGTTATCTCGTCACGTTTAACTGAATTGTTCCATTTGGGATACTTTGAGAGACGGGAAAGGATGTAGGATGGTTTTTGATGAAGAAATACGTACGGTTCCCGCGCGATGAACAAACTTAAACAGACTCGATCTACTCACCGTGGCCAGACAGAAGGGCAGGTCGGTCTCGCAGCGCGCGCACGTGAGCGCGGCGACGGGCACGGGCGCGTCGCACCGCGCGCACGCCGCGACGTCCGCGGACGGCGGGCCGCGCACCCCGTGACGCACCACAGACTCGATCTTCTTCGCGTACTTTGGATCGATCTAAAAAAACAAATAGCTAAAATCAAAATGACTAGACTAGGCACAGAATTTCAAACAAATTTTGACATCTTATATGAAGTTTTGTGCCTCAAGTCGCCTACTTACACTTTATACAAATACAAATTAACCCGTCGATCGTGGAAAAACGAGACACAATAGCTTATCTATGTGGCCGCTTGGGGCTTGATGAATTAAAAAAACAATAACTAGACTTTTTTAAATATGAGATAAAATAAGCAAACAATACAGCCTACTAACGTGTCGGGAACTCCTGTAAAGGCATCTCATTCCTTCATATAACCTATATTAGCACGTATTAAGTTTTATGTAAATACGTTAAGTGTGTTAGTAATACCAGGTCGCGGTATGGCGGTCGCATCAGCTCGCGCGCCCACTGGTGCGCCGCGTGCTTCAGCCCCGCGCGCCCGCACTCGATCACCGCCGACGTGAGGATCGACACGCGATCTGTAAACGAGTCCCCAAAAATCCTTACTAATTAATATAATGAATGAGAAGGCGTGTCTGTTATTTTTTCATGCTTCAACAGCATACTATGAGAGACGGGAAAGGAGTAAGGACATAGAAGTTGTGAAGAAGAAGAAGACACGAGTTGTTTTTTGTTGCGAAAAAGTGTACGGTTCCCGCGATTAACGAAACAAATAACGCAGGTCCGCCATATGCCTATGAATCAACTTCTCTGATAGTAATGATATTATGAACGTCAACTTACGCTGTTCGCTGGGAAAGAACTCCACCTCCGCAGCGAGGCGCAGCAGCAGCCGTGCGGCGATGTCGTGGCGGCCGCGACGCACGTGCGTGCGGACCTGCGGATATTTTATTTAAAAAAACTATATACATTTGGATAGCAGTACGATTGATTTCGACGACGCTCATCTATGGCAGTAACAACAAAATATGTAATGTAAAGGTCAGTTTACATCATAACAAGAGGCGATGTCACGATTCGTAATAGTGATACCAAAGTTTAATCGGCGTCAATTTGTTTGGCAATAATAATTAAAAATTTCGTTATTTTTATGCTTTATCACGATACGTTTTATTACGTTTCGTTTCCGAAACAATTCTGTCTGTTGTTTTCTGACCAAGTTCCGGATCAATTTTAGACGTTATTGTGTATAATCCGCGCGCGATCAGAAAGGGATCAGAGTGACAGTTTTGTTTGCTAATGTAGTAGCGTTAGCAAAAATTTTCTGAACATTAATTTATAGGTTTATACATAATAATAATAAAATACGTAATCGACCGATTCTTTACATTAAAGATATTACTGTGTTTTTGGTCAAACCTGTGGCAGCTCTTTCATGGCCTGGCCTCTTTCAGTTACTATTTTTTTATTTTTGAGCAAACCCAAAATTTTCATGAAAAAGATTTCTTGGTAATATTTTACCAATGGCTATAATTCAGGTATTATTTTATTAATCAAGTATATGTATAGACTAGCTGTTGCCCGCAACTTCGTCCGCGTGAGTGTATGTTATTATAATCGAGATTTAGAAAATGTAATACCCATCAACAACTATTTTATTTAGATAAGAATTAATATTATATAATAATAATAATTGTGACTACTAAGCTATAGCTAAATTAATATTGGAATCTGTTGTGTTAGACTGTTGCCAATAATAATTATGACACAAACGCTTGAAGGCACGGAAGTTCCTAGCGCTGTCCACGATATCACCGTAGTATGGTACATCAGATTTACAATGTAGGTTGTCTAGCATTGTAGTTATTTCGTCTTGCCAGAAAAAACTCTCCCAGAGAACATGATGAGTGGTTTGTTCAAACATACTGCCTTCAGTCGAGCACATAGGTGATGCTACTAATTTAGATCCGTAAAGTTTGACTCTAAAATTTCCATGGCCGGTACCGAATTGAGATACGCAGTGTTTACCACTGCCACTTCACTTCACTTCCATCCAGTGTTTGGATAATCGTTCACGAATATTAGGGAAAAGTTATAAGGTGTCGACTTTTGCTAGAATTGATAATCACTTTGTGTGTCGTTGTAAATTTTAAGGAGTTACTTCAATTCCATTACTAATAGATGCCATTATGAAATCTCCACCTTCGCGACCATAGCTGCGAAAGTCACACTTTCTAAATTTCGAGGAGTTCCTTCAATACCTCATGGATCCCATTATGAAATTTCCACCTTTGCAACCATAGCATCAAATACAAATTATAGCCCTTAGTTAATAAAAGAATTTTACAAAGAATTCGCACAGAAACGGCGAAATAATTATCAATTTCGATTCTGATCCTTTCAATTCAAAAGAATATAAAAGATAAAACTAAAAGCATAATAATGTGGTTATGGATGGTGTAATGATGGTGGTGATCATGATGATTAATATAATTGACATAGTGGCATGTGCTTCCAGTATTTTAAACAAAGCTGAAACCCCTACATAATATATCTATAAGGAATCCGTTTCGAGTTCCGTTCAGCAACGGAACCTTCGGAAGCCCTATACCCTGGGATATGCCTTAGTGCAAATCTTACGTTTTGGTAGCATACTATGTTAATTTTATTAAAGAAAAGTGAAAATTAATGTTTTTGTTGTAAAGGAGTTCCGTCGATACCTCGACGATCCCGAGAAAATCATTATCAAGTCACCGTTTTTGTAAACATGGTATCAAATTCGGTTTTACAATCTATACACCAAAAAAGAATTTTGAAAATCTGACCTCAAACAGCATAGTAAACATTAACTCCTCCTTTTTTGGAAGTCGGTTAAAAAAAGTATCTCAGATGTTGACCAGGGATGTAAGGTATCACCATGCCAAATTTCATTGAAATCGGTCCAGCGGATTCAGAGATTAGCCTGTACAGACAAACAGACAAACAGACAGAGAAACAAAAATTTCAAAAACAGTTAAGATGTGTTCTACTACACTTCTAAGATGCCCCTGACTCGTTTTTTCAAGTTTATTTTTAATGTACAAAAATTTTACCTCTACGATTTTATTATATGTATAGATTACTATAATAATGTTACCTATTATTATCACAAAAAAATTAAAACAAAACTTAAAATAAATGTCCGCGAACAAAAACGTCATTTTGTTTGTCGATCTGCTGGCCAAATTTCAGCGCGCGTCAACAAAACTGTCATTCCGATCCCATTCTGATCGCGCGCGGATTATAGTGTACTTTGTGGTAACTTATTGATTTTTATTTCATAAAATGCCTCGACAATCATTACTTACATTTGATTGGTAAATGACAGCCAATTTATGTTTTGTTCAAAGAACGAAATGGCAACCCTATTGTTGTAGTAATATGACAGTCACCAGTATGTAGGAGTGTAGCAGCGCGGTGGCGCGCACGAGGTCGCGCGGCGGCGGCTGTCCGCGCGCCCGCAGCGCGCCCGTCAGCGTGCGGGCGAGGTCGCGCGCCTCGCGGTACCGCCCCGCCCCGCACTCCGCGCTTGCGATTATCACCTGCGGATATTATTAATGTATATATTTTTAATTTCGTTAGGGCCTGTTTCACCACTTCCTGATAAAGTGCCGGATAGGCTATCCACAACTTTTTTGACAGATTCTCCATACTCGATCTGTCAAGTTAAGTGGTGGATAGCCTATCCGACACTTATCAGGAAGTGATGAAACAGGCCCTTAGTCTCGCTATAACTCGGGAACGGGTGAACTGATTTGGCTTAGTTTAGTCTTGAAATCTGGGATGGTTTATATATATTAGGAGGGAAGTGACTCGAAGTTCACCGGGTCATCTGGTCTATAATATAAAAATGAATCGCTAAATGTTTTGCTAAGGGCCAATCTGGAGAATGGCTGAACCGATTTCACTTTTATAAGAATATTCCTTGAAGTACGAGGATAGCTATGAGTTCTTACGGCGAGAAACACTTTTTATATCGCTTTGAATTGTTCTAATGAAGTAATTTCACCGCTTTTGACAATTTAAACTTCATAGATACAACGGAACGACGTCCGTCGGGCCCGCTAGTTGATAATAATAATATTTATTAACTGACTTCAAAATAACAGGTTTCTCGATTTCACCGTATATAAAGTGTTTTTTGTTCGCGGATAACTTAGTCGTTTATGAACTGATTTTGATAATTATTTTTCTGTTAGAACGAAGATATTTTAAATGTGGTCCCATGATAAGGATATACTGTTTGAAATCGTCATTTTTTTTCGTTAAAATAATTTTAAAATCACAAAAACTACAGGAAATTTACATAATTTGGAAACACATCGGTAACCCTTCGATCGCGGATTCTTGGAAATGCTATTGTATTCTATTGTTGTCGCGACCACCGGTGCCCGTATGGGGCTTGATGAGTTAATAAATAAATAGCGTTAGAAGTTCCTAAATAAATCTCATAACGTAAGTAACCATGGGCGTACCCAGGTAGAGGCAGGGGGGAGGGGGCAGCTAAGCTAAAAATATTATATTACTTATGAAAAATAGGGTATTTGACAGATTTTTAATTTCTATCTTGAATTACTTGGTTGCGATTAAGAAGTTCATCAAAAGTAATTTTTTTTTTAAAATACGTATTTCGTAAGAAATATGTAAATAAAACGTCAAAATTCAAATAAGCCGCCGAAACGCTTTATTCATCAATATGGCGTCGCGCTTTGTAAGTGACGTCAATATCGTATAAAGTTGTAAGCCAATAGTCGTATTCGTTTCAATTTCAACTGCGCATATTGTGCAGCTTTCGCGCATGAAACGTTGAAAAACGAAACGATTAACGAATACGACTATTAGGCGATTTTGACGTCATCATGACATTAGCCAATCCGGATCGCTTTCGAATAAGTGGCGCGAGGAACAAAAGGCCAAACATATTTTAGTGTATTTGGATATATTAATTGTTATTATTTTTATTAAAACCTATGTAAATCACATAAAGAACCATCATTTTATGCATCTGAAGCAAATAATCACAAAAAAATCTTACTGTCAAATAACCTAAAGGTTTCTAGTAATATTTTGGCAAAAATTAATAAAAGTTAAATAGAATCAGGCAGTTAAAACTTGGTATGGAGGTCACGAGAGAAAGTAACTGTTACTCGAGTATATAAAAGTGGACCGCAGACGAATTATACTAAAGTGGGTCAAGATCTTTAACTGTATCTCATTATAACTTACATTAAATTTGACAAAATGTATAAAATATTTTTATGAAAAATAAAAGGAACAAATAGGTTTACCTATAAGTATATTATTTGGCCTGGATTCCATTAAGTAGTTGAAACATTATTTTCAATATTTACAATGTCGCATTCATTTTAGCATATTATTTGACAGCATTAGGATTATCATGTTTTTGGGCAAAAAGCGGTGTCTAGACCACGACAATTTTTCATAAATGCTAGCTTCTAGTCAGATTGGAAATTAAGTAGTGCTGTCAAAAATTCGTGAAGGAAGCCGCCAAACTACATCACGGTCCACAGCATGACGTCACGGGTCACATCGGATCTCTCTTTCTAATTGACTACATTAAAGGTTTATATTTTTGTTATTTTTCATGTTTAAATCCAAAAACGGAATTGACTCAATAGTTTTTCAAGATAGATTTTTTCATAAAAAAATCATGTATTTTCCCTATTGTGAATCTCCCCATATAGTATTTATTATATTATGACTAGATAACGCCCGCAACTCCGTTACGCCAAAATTCATTTATCGCGCGGGAAACATACATTTTTCCGGGATGAAAAGTATCTTTTGTCCTTTCCCGGGACTCAGTATTTCCATACCTTTCAGAAAAATCGGTTCAGCGGCTTGGGAGTGAAGGGGTACACACCAGACAGACACACTTTCGCATTTGAAGACGTGAGTGACAATAACTAACAGTAAAAAAATTGCCGTTGTTTTGCATAAATGGAGGCTTTAGGGCCGGAAAAATGATTTATAATAAAAAAAAAACTGTGCATTTTATGTGTAGCCAGAAATATTAGCCAGGTGATGAAATAGATAAGTTACAAGATTTGTTCCAATTATAAGGGAAAAAAAGAGTAAATGTCCGTATCTTACAAAATGTTAGTTATCGTGTTCTTCAAGTCACGTCTTCATTTATAATATTAGTATGGACATACTCACAGCGGTCTTGGCGGCCTCCATGAACTGTTTCTTGGCCATGTATAGCGTGAACAGGTGGCGCGGATCGCGCGGCGTCCCGTCCGTCTCGCCCAGCAGGAACGATATCACTCTGGAACGTCAAAAATAATTAGTTTAAAAATGCATTTTAGTAACTTTTGTCACGTGACACAAAACACTCCTGATTGGTCGGGTTTATGATGACGCCACCTACTTGTAAACATGCGAAAGGCTGGATTTTTATATGCGCCCGCCCAAATGCGCGGTTTGGCGGCCCCATCGCGAGATTACAAGCAAATATATCGATTAATTTAAATAGCGGTGCGGTCGCGCTGTCATTTGCATACATTTGCTTGTCATCTTGCGGTGTAGCCGCCAAACCGTGCGTTCGCGCCGCCGCATATAAATCCACCCTAACATACAACGTAAGACGCCATAGATCTGACAAATCACAATGCGTAGCCCGCCGACAAACTGCTGTGCAGTTTGGCGGGCTAATAGAATAAGGAAATATGTTTGGTTTTCAATAAAGATTTTCATTAAAAAAAAAAAAGGCAGGTGACGTGATGAACCCGATTATAGGTCTACCAGAATCTGATGGCAAAAAGTGAGAAAATAAATTGACTCTAGCAATACCGGGGTAATTGGAATAAAACATTTTGATCCCTTTTTTTTCTTATAGTGGCTGATTCTGTGTATTAAATATGCAAATATAAAAATTTATCCAATGATCAAGGATATTTTTTGAAAATCTGCTGTCAAAAATTGCCATCAGATTCTGGTAGACCTATACAACGCAATATTGTCACAGTAGCGTTTCGGTGTGCTATTCAAATATTGTTAATTTAATATTTTTTTGAAAATATGTACCAGAATTTTTTAAAATTATAAAAAATGGATTTTAAAAACCAGTCAAATAGTCTATTATAATTAGCACTATACAGTCATACATTTATTTTACGAGTATGTAAATAAAGATCAATTTGTTTGGATATCTACTTTACTGGCATTAAAAATAAGAGTTACACTTAGTTATACTTACTTCCTAGTGAGTCTGTCGTCCTCGCTGGCAGCGGCGGCGTCGATGGCGATACCGATCGCCTCGTCCTCGTCCTCGCCGGCCGTCTTGAGCAGGTGGCCCACGCTCCTGGCGTACTCCCCCGCGTGGAAGTAAAACTTGCCGGCCAGCAGGTGGCTCCGCTCGCCCTCGAAGTGGAGCGCCAGGCTGCGGAAGTCCTCGGGCCGCGCCTGCGACATCTGGATCAGGATCTCGCCGTACAGCTGCAGCCTGCCGTTCTTCCGAGCGAGGTTGAAGGCCTCGTCGTAGCACAGGGACATCACCAAGAACTTGATCGCCGAGGTGGGATCGTCGCTGTTCTGGAAGTAGTTGGCCACCATCTTGGCTCCCGCCACCGACTTGGACTCCTGGACTAGGTTGACGGCCTCGTCGATGTCGTCCAGCTTGTCCAAGTTCAGTCGGATCGCCGACTCGTAGTCGTGGGCCTTGAGGTAGGATTTCAGCGCCTCCGCGTACCTCCCCTCCGCCTCCTTCGCTCGCGCGTACTGCATGTGGATACTGGGGGATGTGATTTTGGGAATCAGCGCCTCGACTTTCAGCCAGGACTTGAGTTTGATGTATAAGGACGCCGCTTTTTCTGTGTTGCCGGCGTGATCGTACAGGGCGGCGGCGTGGGCCAGCTGCTTCTCCTCCTCTAGAAGTTGGGCGATCTCCTTGAGTAGGGCGACGTCGTGGGCGTGTTTCATGGCCAGAGTGACGCCCCTCGCGACGTCGCCGCAGCGGACGGCCATGCGCGCGATGCCCGCCTCGCACTTGGCGTTGTGCTCCCTGACCTTTACATCGTCCGTGTTGGACGTGATGATAGACTGCTCGTACTTGGCGAGCGCTTCGTGGTAGTCCGCTCTGAAACAAATAATATATAAAATCGAATATCGTTATAATAAGACTGCAATAATATTAGACAGTGACCAACCAAGTGAAGTTAGTATACGTAATTACTTCCAGTCACCGCGCGCTCAGAGGTTTAAAGGTACAATTCCGTGCATCGCGATCGATCGCGGCCGCGCACGACCTACGACTGTCGTCGGCCTCGCGACTATAGTCAGTGTATGAAAATGTATGGCACCGATTCCGAGGCCCGCGACAGACGCGTAGGCCGCGCGCGACCGTGTCTTGAATTTATGACAGACGCGCGCGGCTGACGACAGTCGTAGGCCGCGCGCGACCGTCAAGACACGTATTGAACTTCAAGACACGGCCGCGCGCGGCTTACGACAGTCGTCGGCCGCGCGCGTCTGTCGCGGGCCTCGGAAGCGGTGCCATACATTTTCATACAATGACTATTGTCGCGAGCGGCCGACGACAGTCGTAGGTTGCGCGCGGCTTACGACGGTCGCGATGCACGGAATTTTACCTTAAGCGTGAAGATAGTAGCATGAATTTTATTTTATTATATTGAAACTAGCTTTTTCCCGGGGCTTCGCTCGCGTTAAGAAGTATGATTATTAATTTGAATTTATCTTAAATATTAATACGCGAGCGAAAAACTTTAGACCCCTTTTTACGAAAAGTGCGGAAACGTAGGAGCATTAAATTTTGCACAGTAATAGTTTTTATGGAGAAGGAGTGCATCGAGCCAATATTGTTATAAAAATTAAAATTATGCTTTTATATACATAATTTTAATAAATGAAATATTACACACACTACAATGTGCACACTACCATCTTTTTGATTGACAAGCCTATACACACGAATCTCTTTTGTTTATGGTTGAAGTCTGTGATCAAATTGAAAATGGATTGTAGTTATTTTTATTGAATCTCAAATCCTGTAACATAATATTATATTATCTATTACACAGATAACGGTTACCATGGTGTCTACTTTGTTGATCTCACTTCAATAAAATATATTATCCTTACGAATATACGACTACATCATTTAACTATTGTACTTTACAATATTAGTCATGATTTTAAGTAAGAATCTTAATAGCGTTCAAACTTCAAACTTATAATTTAAATTATTATTTTAAGTTCGAATTTCGACCACAGGGCGACCTCTAGTCATTATTATTAAGTACATAATATTGAATTTATCAAAAATCCTATTTAAGCGAACGTCTTCATCATAATAGCTCCAATCTTTAATTTCAATTCAATCAGTCGAAAATCTAAAAAGATTTATACAAACTTTCACCCCTTAGGGGTGGAATTTATCAAAATCATTTCTTAGGGGATGCCTACGTCATAGTAGCTTAACAGCCGAACCCAATATTCGATCCTAATCCACAGATTGAAATCAATCTCGGATCGATCCCAATCCTTAGATCGATCTCCAATCTCCATGTCAATAATAAAAGTTGTAATCCGCAATCTTTTTTGTGGTCGGATAGCCCGCGATCTTTTCCCTCCCGCACGTTCAGTTTCGCGCAATTGCCATGTTTCTCGTGTATATTTTAATGGAAATATAAATCATATCGACAAGCAAAATAAAATTCAATAGTTTACAAAATATATGTTAAATTAATATAATACTTTATTAATTAACAAAGATACAAATTGTCTGTTATATAATATTTTTTTTAAATGTCGATGCAATAAATGGATGGAACGGAACAGAATATTTTAAAGATAACCTAAACCTAAAAGTAAAGTCAGCTTCATCGAGACTCTGCATATAGTTCATTCTTCTCATCCTACGTGAACAGCGTCTCGGGGCATCTTCTTCATCACTCGAAATCAGTATAAGATCCTCAAAATCACTACTATCACTGCTTGAGAGTGTAGACAAATCCATATTTTACAGCAATTAATTATTCAAATAGCAAAACCGAGAAATTCTTAAGATTGCAGATTTGGATTAAAACACCGATTGAAAGAAACGTCAAAACTGTGAGATAGGTTATGAATACACTCAAACTGTCATTTTCACACGGAGGGCTATCCGGAATCTTAGATCGAAACTCCCATGGATGGCTTGCAACCACAGATTGTAATTTCAATCTGTGGATACGTCATTTTTGCGATTTTTGGCGCTTACGATGTTCTTCCTGAAAAGGCTCGACATTATTGGCACACTCAAACACAAATATGGATTGAAATATCGATCTTGAATAGGTAAAAACGGATTGGGATCGTATATTGGGATCGGGCGTTATACATGCAAAGTCATCCCGATCGGTTTAAAATTGACAAAGTTTCATACAAACTTTCATCCCCTATTTAATCCCCTTGGGGGTAGAATTGATCAAAATCCTTTCTTAGCGGATGCCTGTGTCATAACATCTACCTGCATGCCAAATTTCGGCCCGATCCGTCCAGTGGTTTGGGCTGTGCGTTGATAGATCACTATGTCAGTCAGTCACCTTTGAGTTATATATGTCGCAGCCAACTGGTTTAAATAGCCGTTCAATTAAACAGCTAGCCCTTTGACTGAACAACGCCATTAAATCACACGTCTAGCTTTTTAATCGAATATTTAAGTCGCTCAAAACGTTCAACACTACAGCTGATTCAAAAGCCGCCGTTTGATTGAATAAGTTCAGCGCTCACCACCGCGGCGCTAGGTGCGTTTTGTTTATGGCGTCAACTTAAACCGGTGTTTTGTGGTTGTATTAAGATATTTTTCGTAAATATACGTTACAAGTTTTATTAAAGAGACAGAAATTATGGGGGCACATACGAGTGAATCAAAATTTAAACTAATATTCGAGGAGAAATTACGGGATTATTAAATGCTTCACCAAGGTATTTATTGCAATTGTGTTCAAAATGAGTTAGAATACAATTAATCTGCTTGTTATCATAACGCTTGTGTAATAATAGCACTAAACTAATGGTCACCTAATTAGTTAATTTACCATTTAACCAGTTGGCTAAGCGTCATCTAGCTGTAGTGTTGAACATTGCAGTCAACAAGTCGGCTAAACGACGTATAGCCGTGTGATGGAATGGCGTTGTTCAGTCAAAGGGCTAGCTGTTTGATTGAATGGCTTTTTTAACCAGTCGACTGCGACATATATATTTAGATGACATAACTCACGTGAGCTGCAGCGTGGCGGCGTGCTGTAAAGCGAGCGCCGGAGCGGCGCGAGGGGCGTGTCGTGCGGCGAGCTCGGCCGCCGCCCCCCAGTCGCCACGCGCCGCTGCCAGCCGCACGCGCAGCCCCGCCCCCGCACCAGACCCCGCCCCCTCCAGCCATCGCGCGCTCGCCTCGCCCGAGCCAAGGCACGCGCAGAGCGTAGCGCTGAAAGAGACGATGAGAGAGAGAGAGATGTTGTTAGAATATATAAGCCACAATAACACACACGGTTAATCTTTCTGCAGCAATACCACTCCGGGGTACCATTACAAAATGAATTGTCAAATATTGGCTGTTTCATCTGTTTATAAACGGTACAAACATTTGTGCTAATAAATAAAAACCTTTTCTTGCGGTTTAATATGAATTTATAGGTTATAATATAATTAATAATTGCACTTTTAATTTTTTAAGGTTATTTTATGTCACGTGTGTCATTAGGATTTGATACCTAAAAATTAAAATGACAATTTAAGCTTTTACTTATTGCACAGTAGCGAAACCTTGTTATTGGCATATCGCTGTTTATTATGTATTATCACTGTTGTTTTTGAATGCTGTAAGTTTGTCCAATGAAATAAATACGCACCAGAGAACAGGTAACTCCTCAATATGCGCCGCGTCTTCGAGCGCCCACACCATCGCTACGTCGCTCAGCCGGGTGTATACGCGAATTGCTGGAACAATAATAATATGGTCATTCCGAAAACATGATGGATATTACGAGAAAAGATGAGGATATAGGAGGCACAGTGCTGAAAAATAGGAAAGCAATTTGTTTAAGAAGAATTCTTAAATTAAAAAAAGCATTCTTCTAAAACTATTACAAATACCTGCCCAGTGTTGCCTTCAACTTTGTTGTACCGAATTTTTAATCGCAGGAAAATTGTACCTACCTATCTTTTTTCGGGATATAAACTTTATGTCATTTCTCAGATTTAAAGTATTAGCGGCATAAGTATGAAGGCTTAACAGACAGACAGACTGACATATATTCAAACAGTCTCACTTTCGTATGATTTTATTATGGATAATGGATTACAATATAAATAATCAAAACCAGAGTAAAAACTGTTTTCAGTCTCACCAAATTCCACATTCAAGTCCGCGACGGCGGCCTCTCCGAGCTTCCTCCATAGATCCACCTCGTCCACCGCGTCACAGTATAGCCACGCCTCCGCGAACCGCCGCAGTAGGAGGAGCTTGTCGACGTGCGCTCGCTGATTGGCCAGCCGCCGCTCGGCGTCCGCGTCCGCCAGACCGGCGGTCGTGTGAGAGTCCAGCGTCGTCCGCACCACGCTGCGAATACAGTGTATGACAGAGAAGTTCGACATTTGGAAACGTTTCTGTTAATATTCTGATATATCGCGTGTAACACGTCGGATTATTTACTGTATATTATGCTAGTAACATTCTCTGCTCCGACCTTTGCGTAATATTCCCTATTGTCTGACGTCTGTCGTGCGACGTGCTCGATTGTATTTAAAAAATTATGTCAGTCTGAAAATCAGCCAACCTCTATATTTTAAACTTAAAATAACGTTGTAGCATACCAAACAGCGCAAAGCCCTGAATCGCACAATCATGAGCGTGACAATTAATTAAATAATACTAGCGTTAAAAATAGCAGTTCATCTTCGCACAATGTGTACGAGGGCGGCACTGAAAATTTCGGGAATCAAGAAAGTGACACAACGTTACTATTTAAAAATGTATTTATTGCTTTTCGAAGTATTCTCCGCGAAATTTGACACATTTTTCCATACGATGGAACCAATCATTGAAGCAACCATTCCATTCGGAAGTTGGGGTCTCCAAAATGGCCGTTTTGTAGGCGTCTACAGCTTCTTCAGGTGATGAAAATCTCTGACCACGCAATTTATTCTTTATTTTAGGGAAAGTATAGAAATCATTAGGGCGTAGGTCGAGGCTGTACGGCGGATGGTCTAATAATTCTATGTTTTCTTGCTCTAAAAACTCTTTTGTTCTGTGCGCGGTGTGAGAACTCGCATTGTCGTGATGGAGGATGATGCGGCGGTTGCAGTTCTCTTTACGGAGTTCAGAAACGACCTGTGGCAAACAAATGCTAGCATACCATTCTGCATTAACCGTTCTTTGTCCCTCAAGAGGAATAGTCGCAACATGGCCGGTTTTGGAGACAAACATGGCCACCATTTTTTTTGCAACACTCCGTGAACGAACAATTTTTGTTGGCTTTAACTCATATTCGAACACCCAAACTCGTGACTGGTTTTTTGTTTCGGGTTCGTACGCATATATCCAGGATTCGTCACCTGATACGATGTTTGTATACAGCATTTGAGGATCCTGCGTGGAATCTTTCGAGAGTTCTGACGCACCAAGTAACGCGAGCCGCTTTTTGCTCTTCACAGAGCAAATGCGGTATCCATCGGGAAAACAACTTTTTTAAACCTAATTGTTCATGCAAGATTATTTGTATTTGACTCATGCCAATGTCTAAAGTTGCCTGAATTTCGCGGTATGTCACATGTCGATCTTCCTCAATCAGCTTACGCACAGCATCAACATTTTCTTGGGTGACTGCAGTTTTTGGACGACCTTGACGGGGATCATCACTGAGCTTGACACGTCCACGTTGAAATTCAGCAAACCAGCGATAAACTGTGGTTTTGAATGGGGCTTCATCACCAAATGCAGAAATTATCCGGTCAACACACTGTTTTTATGTTAAAACACTTCAAAAATCATAATAAATCATCGCTCTAGAATTTTCTCGAGTCAATTCCATTTTCTCAACGACTAAACAAGTTTAACAAGACCTTGTGACAAGACCGAGAATCTTTTTTTAAATAAATAAATGGTATTCGATTTTTAAAACCAAGGAGTTTTAAGATTTTAATATGACAGGAACAGTGGAAATATTCCATTCCCGATACTTGCGGCACGTGACCCGGCAACACCGACGTGGTCGCCACGCGGTCGACGTGCGGCCCGCTCGTCGTGTGCGCCGCGTAGCAGTACGTGCCGATGACGTCACAGCTAGTGTACACAGCAGTAACACTCACCTCCCGCCGTCCCCGTAGCAGTACACGTCGCCGGAGAGCAGGATGAGCGGCACGTGACCCGGCAACACCGACGTGGTCGCCACGCGGTCGACGTGCGGCCCGCTCGTCGTGTTCGCCGCGTAGTAGTACGTGTCGATGACGTCACAGCTAGTGTACACAGCAGTAACACTCACCTCCCGCCGTCCCCATAGCAGTACACGTCGCCGGAGAGCAGGATGAGCGGCACGTGACCCGGCAACACCGACGTGGTCGCCACGCGGTCGACGTGCGGCCCGCTCGTCGTGTTCGCCGCGTAGTAGTACGTGCCGATGACGTCACAGCTAGTGTACACAGCAGTAACACTCACCTCCCGCCGTCCCCGTAGCAATACACGTCGCCGGAGAGCAGGATGAGCGGCACGTGACCCGGCAACACCGACGTGGTCGCCACGCGGTCGACGTGCGGCCCGCTCGTCGTGTTCGCCGCGTAGTAGTACGTGCCGATGACGTCACAGCTAGTGTACACAGCAGTAACACTGACCTCCCGCCGTCCCCGTAGCAGTACACGTCGCCGGAGAGCAGGATGAGCGGCACGTGACCCGGCAACATCGACGTGGTCGCCACGCGGTCGACGTACGGCCCGCTCGTCGTGTTCGCCGCGTAGTAGTACGTGCCGATGACGTCACAGCTAGTGTACACAGCAGTAACACTCACCTCTCGCCGTCCCCGTAGCAGTACACGTCGCCGGATAGCAGGATGAGCGGCACGTGACCCGGCAACACCGACGTGGTCGCCACGCGGTCGACGTGCGGCCCGCTCGTCGTGTTCGCCGCGTAGTAGTACGTGCCGATGACGTCACAGCTAGTGTACACAGCAGTAACACTCACCTCCCGCCGTCCCCGTAGCAGTACACGTCGCCGGAGAGCAGGATGAGCGGCACGTGACCCGGCAACACCGACGTGGTCGCCACGCGGTCGACGTGCGGCCCGCTCGTCGTGTTCGCCGCGTAGTAGTACGTGCCGATGACGTCACAGCTAGTGTACACAGCAGTAACACTCACCTCCCGCCGTCCCCGTAGCAGTACACGTCGCCGGAGAGCAGGATGAGCGGCACGTGACCCGGCAACACCGACGTGATCGCCACGCGGTCGACGTGCGGCCCGCTCGTCGTGTTCGCCGCGTAGTAGTACGTGTCGATGACGTCACAGCTAGTGTACACAGCAGTAACACTCACCTCCCGCCGTCCCCGTAGCAGTACACGTCGCCGGAGAGCAGGATGAGCGGCACGTGACCCGGCAACACCGACGTGGTCGCCACGCGGTCGACGTGCGGCCCGCTCGTCGTGTTCGCCGCGTAGTAGTACGTGCCGATGACGTCACAGCTAGTGTACACAGCAGTAACACTCACCTCCCGCCGTCCCCGTAGCAGTACACGTCGCCGGAGAGCAGGATGAGCGGCACGTGACCCGGCAACACCGACGTGGTCGCCACGCGGTCGACGTGCGGCCCGCTCGTCGTGTTCGCCGCTTAGTAGTACGTGTCGATGACGTCACAGCTAGTGTACACAGCAGTAACACTCACCTCCCGCCGTCCCCGTAGCAGTACACGTCGCCGGAGAGCAGGATGAGCGGCACGTGACCCGGCAACACCGACGTGGTTGCCACGCGGTCGACGTGCGGCCCGCTCGTCGTGTTCGCCGCGTAGTAGTACGTGCCGATGACGTCACAGCTAGTGTACACAGCAGTAACACTCACCTCCCGCCGTCCCCGTAGCAGTACACGTCGCCGGAGAGCAGGATGAGCGGCACGTGACCCGGCAACACCGACGTGGTCGCCACGCGGTCGACGTGCGGCCCGCTCGTCGTGTTCGCCGCTTAGTAGTACGTGTCGATGACGTCACAGCTAGTGTACACAGCAGTAACACTCACCTCCCGCCGTCCCCGTAGCAGTACACGTCGCCGGAGAGCAGGATGAGCGGCACGTGACCCGGCAACACCGACGTGGTTGCCACGCGGTCGACGTGCGGCCCGCTCGTCGTGTTCGCCGCGTAGTAGTACGTGCCGATGACGTCACAGCTAGTGTACACAGCAGTAACACTCACCTCCCGCCGTCCCCGTAGCAGTACACGTCGCCGGAGAGCAGGATGAGCGGCACGTGACCCGGCAACACCGACGTGGTCGCCACGCGGTCGACGTGCGGCCCGCTCGTCGTGTTCGCCGCGTAGTAGTACGTGCTGATGACGTCGCCGGCGTACATCGCGAACACGTTGCGCTCCGACAGACACACGTCCCACACCACCGCTTTGATACTGAAAGAAAACGCATGCCATTTGTTTGCGATATAATATATTATAATCCAGCTGTGTACACGTGACGTGCGCGCACTGCGTACGCGACGTACCTGTTCTTCTCGGGCACGGCGCACAGGTCGGCGGTGGCGGGGCAGTACACGTGCGCGCGCTCGCTCACTAGCAGCGCGCGCGCGCCGCTGATGTCGCAGTGCAGCGCGCGCACGCCCGCGTGCTTGTACCGCACGCACACGCCCCACGCCTCCAACTCCCAGTACTCGATGTCGCCTTGCTGTACACATTTTTTTTTAAAGCCTATGCTGTCCCATTGCTGGGCAAAGGCCTCCCCCTAGATATATTAACCCGTCGATCGTGGGAAAACGAGACACAATAGATATTCTATTGTGTCTCGGACGCCGCTGACCGTTTGGGGCTTGATGAATTTATTATTACAAAATCATTAACGACCGCACTCAGAGACGATCAATGATTAATGAACTTTTATTTAAGGAAGAGTTTAACAGAAAATGTATGTAGTTTACATAACGCACCGGAGCACAGTTTGCTTTACACTTTAGTAGCAACCTTTGCGCAAAAGCAGTCAATGAATTTGTATATATATTAATATTAGCGACCCGCTCCGGCTTCGCGCGGGTGCAATGCTGATACTAAATACACTACAGAAAAACTATGAACGTTGTATATAAAAACATATTAGCGGCCCGCTCCGGCTTCCCACGCGTATAAAATATAAAGCCTATGTCACTCACTGAAAAAATGATTAAAATCGATCCAGCAGTTTTGATTTATTCATTACTGCCCGTGGCCCGCATTGGTCGGTACCACCGCAAACGCAGTTTTTAAATCTGTAATATCTTATTTAATTGGATAAGGATTATTGCTGTACCTATTGGTTAAAATCGCTTCGAAAATTAGTCAAAATTTGTCGTAAAAAGTAAATGACAAAAAATGTTATTGTGGGATATCCATAAGAGATAGACATATACCATCGCGGAGCTTTCTGTAGACATTTTCAATGTGTACAATACTTAGTACATTATATTGATAAATCTCGCAGAGTTCAGCCTGCGTTTGCAATGTAAGCGGAAAAAAATGTAATTATTTACGATATCACATTAGAAACCTAAAAAAAACAGTATTTCTCCACTATTTAATGGATGTTATTATCCTTATAAGCCTTCCTCTTCAATCACTCTACCTATTAAAACCGCATCAAAATCCGTTGCGTAGTTTTAAATATTTAAGCATACAAAGGGACATAGGGACAGAAAAAGCGACTTTGTTTTATACTATGTAGTGATTATAGTACGTTATGCATCGTTGGAAGTCAACTCACGTCAGTGACGTATATGAAGAAGTCGCTAGTGAGGTGTATGTCTATGATCTGTGCGCTCTGCATGTGCGGCTCGGGAAACATCATGGCCTCTCGCTCCGGCTTCGACGGGTCTGGGGTTTCTATCTGTGGTCGAAAACGTCAAAATTGAAGAGATGAGTGGATAAAGTCGGTAACTAACAAATTGAAAATTGACGTTTTTTTTGCATAAATGGAGGCCTCAGGACCGGGAAAATTATTTGAAATAAAAAATGTGGATTCCATATTTAGCTAGATATATTAGCTAAGGTAAGTAGGTAAGTTTGTTCAAATCATAAGGAAAAAAATAGTAATTGATTTTATGTTGTAAAATGTTAGCTACCCTATATTATGACTATGAAGTCATCCACTCATGTCTTCAATTATTAGGAGGGTAAATGTCCGGTTTTTGATGTGAATTTGTCAGTAGTTTGTGCTATGAACTTGACAACATTTTTGTAAACAAAAAAGTCACAGTAGATAAATTACATTCAATATTATCGATTTGACTGAGGAACGGTTTATGGATTTTATAACTCGTTGTTGATTCTTCTTGGGTGACTCAAAATAAACTAATTTCATCTAAAGCTGAGCAGTGCATTATATAAACTTAGTTTATTTTGAGTTTATGTAAAAAAAAAAAATTGTAACCGGTTACATGTACATTGTACAGCTTGGCAAAGAAGAGTCTGACGCGGTGACAGCTGGAACTAAGAGTTTTTTATTTATGACAACACTACATTACTTGTCAACTCTAGTATATATTGTGTCAAAAGCGAAGCGTAGGGTTGCCTATATTTAAAGAAAAGCGCCCTCATTTAATCCACACTCTTCTTTGAAAGCTGTAACTGAAAATATTCTTTATAGTTTTAGTACTCAGCTCAAACTTCAAAACACTTACAGAGTGCAACATGGCTCGTCCTTGATACCGCACCGCCGCGTATTGCCCCGATATTCGCAAATCTTCTACCGTGCCGGGGTACTGACTATAAAATATTAATAATATATACATTCTTTGAACAATATTTATTGCCTTATAATATAATAAATTTACATACTTATTCACATATATGAAAATTTCGTTGCGGGTCCCAAGACAGATTTAGCTTGTCCCTCGGGCATCCCTGAGATCATATCAAAGGGTTTTCGTGGTTGGTTACCACTGTTCCTGGCGACACAGGAGTTGCAGTGGTGGGAATGTGTGGTGGGCCATTTGCCCGTTAAAAAAAAATATATATGAAAATGCAACAATTTCACCAGAAACTGAGTTTATTTTAACGCGAATACGCATTCAAGAAACATTTACGTTATGAAAGCCAGTCATCCTACTAATCCTACTATCCTACTTCTACACTAATATTATAAAGAGGAAAACTTTGTTTGTTTGTTTGTTTAATTGTAATGAATAGGCTCAAAAACTACTGGACCGATTTTAAAAATTCTTTCACCATTCGAAAGCTACATTATCCACGAGTAACATAGGATAAATTTTATTTTGGAAAAAAATAGGGTTCCGTAAAATATTTGGGTTTTTCGGACACAAGGTGTAAAAATCAACTAAAAAGTTACTTATTTTGCGTACGCTGCCTAAACTATAAAAGATAGAACCATAAAATGTTTTATTTAATTGTAGATCTTATAAATATCTAAAAAAAGTCCGCGACACACTATACTTATCTATGTCAAGTGAGGCACAACCATTTTTTTATTTAAAAATCTTGAAATTTTTTTTGGACTTGGACGGACATTTAAACGCGTTTATTTTACTCATGCTATTAATCACTAAGCACAGTTTATGTAGATAACATTTGGTCTTTGAATGATTAAAATTGGACGTTTGATTTTGAAGTTATGGCGAAATTAAAATATTACGATTTCTGCTGCACGGCCCGTTGCGAAGTGGGCGTCACCAAGGCGGGGGTGCGCGTGCGGGAGGGAGTTTAGATCTATTAGTAAATGATGATTTAAATAATACTTGATTATTCACTAAATCTAAATCTAAATAGTATATAAAACTCAAAGGTGACTGATTGACATAGTGATCTATCAACGCACAGCTCAAACCACTGGACGGATCGGGCTGAAATGTGGCATGCAGGTAGATGTTATGATGTAGGCATCCGCTAAGAAAGGATTTTGATCAATTCTACCCCCAAGGGATAAAATAGAGGATATACCGATCGGGCTGAGACTTTGATACCTAAATAATAACAATACTTCTTAACGCGAGCGAAGCCGCGGGCAAAAGCTATATATTATAAAGACGAAAGTTATGGATGGATGGATGGATGGATGGATGGATGGATGGATGAATGGATGGATGTCACGCAAAAACTACTGAACGGATTTTAATGAAACTTTACAATAAAATAGCTTATACATCAGAATAACACATAGGCTACAATTTTAACCGACTTTCAAAATGGAGGAGGTGTTATGTTCGTTTTTTTATGTTCAACGATTACTCCGCCGTTTGTGAACCGATTTTCAAAAAATTTCTTTTGGTGTATAGGTTATCATCCCAATTTGGTACCATATTCATAAAAGTGGTGACCTGATGAAGGGATCCACAAGAAATGGAGGGAACTCCTCAAAATTTATATAGAAACATGTGGTGACTTCGGTTTCGTGAGCAGTATTCTAAGCATATGCTACCAACAAGCAAGATTTTGCACCAAGGTATACCATGGTTCGGAAGGTGCTGAGAGAACTCCTGACTCTTTATAGATACAAGTTTAGGAGTTTCGACGTTGTTTTAAGAACGGAAAGCATATGCTACTATGCAAATTACATTCATCATCATCATCACTACCATAAACCATTATAGAACCATGTATCGTCCCGTTTTGACCCTATTATTGGTACTTTTATAGTCTCTTATATCACTTTATATCACTTAAACCGCAGGTAACACCGCGGGGCACAGCTAGTAAACTCATAATACTTCATAGTCAGGGTTCCCTAGAACAATTTTTTTTTTATTATTATTAAGCTAATTTTTTGTGAGTAGCTTCATTTTGATAAGACGAACAACATTTTTATCTGCGAAAAATCTTGAAAGTGGTAGCTGACAGAGATAGAAAGGATTTCATACTTTGATTTGATGGTCCTAAAATATGGACTGTTCCATTTGTAGGACAATGTTACTCTTAAATTATATAACTATTAATCTATCAATATACTACAAAACTGCTGGTTAGGGTTCCGTTTTAGGGTTCCGTAGTCAACCAAGTTTTGTTGCTTACAGAACCCTAAAACGATACTCACTGACTATTAAAGTTTCTACGTAACCCTGAGATCGTCGGCATGTTGAGCCTATCGTTCAGTGACTTAAGTCGCAAAACGTACGTCACGTGACACACTCGTATCCTACGCAGTCACGTGACACACACGTGATTACCACACGCAGTTACGTGACGTGCACGTGCGTGTACGTACCGGCGTACCGGCGGGCCGCCGCCCAGCGGGTAGAACCAGGCGTGCTGGCCGCTCGCGCAGCCCGCGTGCGCCGCGCCCAGTGCCAGCGTAGTCGGCTCCACGGGCAGCGCGAACGTCGCTACTGCCACTGGCTCACCTGAAAATACAGTGCTTTAATTTAACGTGGATTTTTATCAAAACCTGATCAAACATACATCATGTTTATTTAGAAGTCACAAACAGAAATCAACTTCCTGTAAATCTTTTAGCAATCAGCGCTGCTACTTTTGCTGAACTATGTATAAGGTACACAAACGTCATACACGCCAAAACTATTATCACTTTGTTTTGTTATACCTGGCGTATCGTCAACTGGCACGCAGCGGTACAGCGTGGCCTCGGCCAGGCTGGTGAGTGTGAGCGCGCGCGCGGCGCACGCGGCGTGCAGCGGGGGGAGTGACGTCACGAGCACGCGCAGCACGCCGCGCGCCGCCGCCGCCAGCCGCCGCCCGTCGCCGCTCCACGCCGCGCGCTCGCCCGCACACGTGCCCGTCACCGCCCCGCCCTCCCACAGAGATATCAGCTTCAGTCTGTTGAAATTAAAAACAAATGAAAAAAATAGATGGCCCATCTTTTATAAAAAAAAAATTGAGTGTCAAAAGTAAAGGTGTCCAAATGGAAAGGGCAAGAATTTTCGATAATTTAATTTATGATGATTGATGACTATAGTAAAGTTGCAGAATACATACACATTGTTGTCTCGAACCTTAATATGAATTATAGAACCGTTTCAGTACATTGGTATATTGCTACTTGTTTTTTTTACGCACGAAGTTATTGCTATCACGCTATCACATACCCATGTGAACGCAATGGCCAAAAGCAATCGTATCGCATATGGGCAAATGGCTCACCACACATTCCCACCACTGCAACTCCTGTGTCGTCAGGATCAACAGTGATAACTGATAACCAACCACCAAAACCCTTTGAAATTATGATCTCAGGGGTGCCCGAGGGACAAGCTAAATCCGTCTTGGGACCCGCAACGAAATTAATCAGAAGAAAAGTAGGAGAAGTAGGAGAGAGAAATCGTATGACTACACTACACTTTGTGTTGACAAATCTTTCTAATGTCTTCATAAATTTCATCAAAAACTCACTGTCCATCCCCACACGAAGCTGCTTGTCCGTTGAACACGGCTATATCGGTCAAGTTGTCCTTATGATTCTTCACTTGGAACAGTTCCTCTCCGACTTCCTTGATGTGGGTCGATATAGCTATGACATAGCCCGCACTGAACCCAATAAGTATGTAGCCATCTCCGTACCACTTGTATGAAACGATAGACCCGTATCGCTGTTGAAAAGCTAATTCTATTGGATTCTCTGGGTTCAGTAGATTGTAGAGATACAAAGTTCTTTTACCGACGACGAGGCTTATCTGAAATAGAATGAGTTATGACATTGTATCAGAAATCAGTCTACACAGTCTAGGACTTGTTTTAAAATTGTCTGATAATATTTCTAAATAGCTCATATAAACAAAACTCTAAGCTATTGTCACTTATTCTATTCGAGTAGAATTTAAAACAAGTCTTTGCTATTGTTAATATCTAACTTAGATTCTTAGACAATCTAAGAATCTGACAAAAGTTTGAAACATTTATTACTATATTATAAATCTGTGTATGTCTGTCTGCTACTTCTTCACGCTTAAAATATAGCTGAACCGATTTAGACGAAATTTCGTATAAAGATACTTTAACTTCCAAAAATAATACAAAATCCCTTTGGAACTCTATTAATAAAATCACAAATAGAACAAAAAATCGCAGCGGAGCCATTGAGCTACTATCACTCTCTTCCTCACCGGAAAAATCCGTAGACGAAGTGAACAAATTTTTTGTCAATATAGGAAAACACTGGCTGAAAAAATACACCAGCCACCACAAAGCCCGAATAACTCAAAGCCAACTCCCTGTCACTCAATGGTGCTCCTCCCCACAGACGTAAAGGAAGTTACAAAAGTTGCAATGTCCTTAAGAAGTAATTGCGCCGTAGGCTGGGTCAAAATACCAACTGGGATTATAAAAAACAATATACAATTTATTGCTCCACCTCTTACACATGTCATAAATCTGTCCTTTTCCACTGGCATTTTTCCTAAAGCCTTTAAGAGGGCAATTATTCATCCCATTTATAAGGCGGGTAGCAGAGACCAGATCAATAACTACAGACCAATAGCTGTCCCACCATCCCTGGCAAAAATATTAGAGCGAATTATGAACTCAAGATTGACAGCTTACCTTGAAGACAACAACCTGTTATCAGAATCCCAGTATGGATTCTGTGCAGGCAAATCTACAGGTGATGCTGTTCATGCACTTACAGACTGCATAGTAAAACAGCTCGATATGGGACAAAAAGTTATAGGAATATTTCTCGACCTAGCAAAAGCCTTTGACACGGTCTCTGTTGCCATCCTTCTAAAGAAGATGAACCTTTTGGGAATAAGAGGAACCCAACCCAAACTGTTTGAGGATTTCCTAAGTGATCGTACACAGAGTGTTAAGGTAGATGAGTACCTGAGTCCGGAATTAACAACCACGCACGGCGTTTCCCAAGGTAGCGCGATCGCTCCAACCCTATTTCTCATCTACATTAATGAACTGTGTACGCTCAACATACGAGATGGAAAAATTTTCACCTTCGCGGATGATACGGCCCTTGTGTTCCATTCCAATTCTTGGACAAACGTTTTTAAAACGGCACAAAGTGGCCTTAACACCGTTGTTGAATGGTTACGTAAAAATATTCTCACCCTCAACACCCAAAAAACTAAATACATCCCATTCGCAATACGGACGCCACCCGAGTTGACCTCATACACTATCACCGCAAACACATGCGTGAACCCGTATCCTGAACCATGTACATGTGAGCCTTTGAAAAGTACGAGCACTACATAATACCTAGGAGTTATACTTGACCCCTCCCTCAGCTTCCGTCCACATATAGATGCCCTTACTTCTCGAATTAGGAAGTTGATACCAACTTTTAGGAATCTAAGAAACGTAGCGGACGAGTGACTGAGGAGAATAGTGTACCTCACACTATGCCAAAAGTTGCTCACATATTGCATTACTACATGGGGCGGCACACACAAAGACACCATATTACAATTAGAAAGAGCACAACGGGCAATTCTGAAAGTGTCCAATAGTCTTCCTTTCCGTTACCCAACCGAGTCTCTCTACAAAGAAACAAAAGCTTTGACAGTACGCCAACTCTACATTTCACATACGGTTCTCAAACACCATAACCTCCTTGACTACATCCCATCATCCCTCCGCAGATGATGGGATGTAGTCAAGGAGTAACCATGATACAACCACGCATCGCTTTCATACACGATTCTCCAATCATTTCTTTAGTTCCATTGGAGGATATCTGTATAAAAAAATTGATAAAAAATTAAACATTTACCCCCTGACGAAGACAGCTTGCAAAAGGAAAATTAATGAATGGCTGCTAACCCTTAACTACAAAAACACAGAAAAACTGATAATCGTACCTGACTAACACACATACACACACACACACACACACGCACGCACGCACGCACGCACGCACGCACGCACGCACGCACGCACGCATACACACACACACACACACACACAAACACACACACACACACACACACACACACACACACACACACACACACACACACACACACACACACACACACACACACACACACACACACACACACACAAACACACACACACACACACACACACACACACACACACACACACACACACACACACACGCGCGCACACAAGCACTACCCTTAATTATGCTAATTAATTGTAGAGTGTGTAAAACATCTTATTATTGTTAGTTTTAACTCTTTAATTAAACGTCTTGTTATTGTACCTGTGGTGAGATAAATAAACGAGTTTTTTTTTAATTTTTTTTTTTTTTATACAAGTCAGAACAAATTATTATAAACTTACAGTGTTTTCACCGGCAACTCTTTCGTCAGTTTTCATTTCGGAGAACTGTAGATCATTGGGAATATCGCGAAGAGATATTACCCTCAGGGTATCCCCATCGGAGTTGTTTATAGACAAGCTCTTGTCGTCAGATGCCAGCACCAAAATACTGTCTCTATTCCACGCAGCACATGTGATTTTCTTTGTGTGTTTTCCAATGATTGGAATTCTTCTAGAAGTTTGTGAAGATTTGATAAGATAAAATAATATTATGCAATAAAATGCCTTATTTAACAAAGTTTTTCAAAAAAATTCTTTAAATTCAAAAATTACGATTGCAATAACTGTTTTAGTCGAACGACTGGATATTGTTACAATATATTGTTTGATGTGTTTCTAATAATGCACTACATCACTATAACCAAATGTGGAGGGAGTCATTTAATAATTTTTATTCTTTATTTTAAATTCTGGGTTCAAAAATTGGATTCCTGGCGTGTAATTACGTAAAAAATTAAAAAAAAAAATACTGTAAAATTTTCATCTTGATGCATGACACTTTTTGTTTCCATCTTTGGGCATTCTCCTTTGCATTAAAAAATATTATTTTTTTAATATGTCAACAACAACACTTACTTTGTAGTATGATGATTGTAAAGTGCCAGATTTCCTTTCTGAGTCCCAATCGCTAGCAGTGGTTCACCATAGGACCAGGCCAAGCAGGATGGAGGTTCACGGAGACCAGTCTCAATATTGTGACGCTTGTTCGTGTGGCACTCCCAGAGAATCACAGCATTGGAGTTTGGAGTGATTATAGCGAGATAATCACCATCATTATCCCAGTCCATTCCAGCGCACAATCTGCAGTGATAACGAATAACCTGAATTCTATGTGTTGCTACTATTACTTTAACATGTCTAAACCCTACTAGTACTAAACCCCTTGTACCATACAAAGGGCTTATATGACTGTACATGTGTTGTGTTATGTATTTGACAGAATTACCAGATGTTTATTAGCACACAAACCTTACATTTTCTTTGGATAAAACTATCATATTATGTACTTTCCTGGACTTAAGGTATCTTTACACAACATTTTATCAAAATTGGTAATGCGATTTAAGGGTAAAGTTGACAAACACTTTTGCATTTATAATATTTGTATCACTGAATCAAACTATATTATTATTATAATTAAATAAATTCATTAACCCGTCAATCGTGGGAAAACGAGACACAATAGATATTCTATTGTGTCTCGGTCACCGGTGACCGTATGGGGCTTGATGAATTAATTTATATATTATTATTATTATAATTGGTTGTGCTTAAACAAGGATGACTTTGGATGATGTATTTATGGCACACTTAAGATAAAAAGCAATAGTATTACCCAGGTAACTTGATTCGTTCTGTGGTTTGTCCAGAGCGATCATGTATGGCTACTGTAGCATCTGTGCCAGTAGTTGCTAATAAAGAGTGGGATTCTCCCTTCTGCCACATAAAGTATAGCTCGCCCAATCCATGGGGCTCTATAGTGTACAAAAGCTGAAAAATGTATTTTTGTTACTTGGTTGTCTGTGTTAAAAATAATAATCATTTATGTAATAAAAATTCAAGTTAGATTTAACTTACTTTAGGGGAAGTCATTGTTATTTTATTATTTAGACAATTATTATTTACAATCTTGTAATAAACTCCATAGAAACTGTTGAATTTTTTAATAATATATTTAAGTTTGCCTTTCCTCTAAAGATTAAAATTGGTGCCTTAAAACAGGGCAATTTCGCATCGCGAATAAGTAGATAAAACAATGCACTTTCAAAATAAAGCTAAACAAAACAAAATTCTATATTTCCTCAGCATCTCCTTGTTGCTAAGCAACAAGTTCATCTTCTTCTACTTAGTTGTGGTTATTTTAAGCTTTTGCCAAGATTTGCCATAACTGTCAGTAAGCGTTCTATAGAAAAAAAATCGGCCAAGTGTGAATTGGACTTGCGCACAAAGGGTTCCGTACCATTATAGAGCAAAAACTAGTAAAAAAATGTTTTTTTTGTATGGGAACCCCCTTAGTTATTATTTTATTTAAATTTTATTATTAATTATTAAAGTATAAAATATACAGTTGAGTATTTTGTGAACTTTTCAGGTGCCTACCTGTTGTCATCATTGAAACCGAGCAAACAACTTTTTAGCTAGTACAGTCGGAGTCAGACGGACAGACGGAAATACGGACAGACGGACAGGCGGATAGACGGACAGACATCGAAGTCTTAGTAATAGGGTCCCGTCTTTACCCTTTGGGTACGGAACCCTAAAAACTGGCACCGTGGTCCGTATCATAACTCACAGCCCACAGGCCACGGGCCACAGCCCACAGGTGACAACTGACAAGTGACAGGAGGTGCGAAATTATGGCAGAATCTTCCCCATTGATTTCCTTAATTAGAGGAAAATCAATTTTTAATTTATTCATGAAAACAAAATTGTACACATTTAACATTCATTAGTAAAAATTATAAAATACCAATCAAGATTTCATTAATATCTGTAAATAAAAAAATCCAAAATGAGGTTGAAATCGATGTTTTTAGATAAGGTTTGCTCTTTTAAATGATTTATATTTATTTTCTATATGTAATTAATCATTGACGAATGTTTTCTTTTATTTTTAGCTATCAGATAAGGTTGGAATAATTAAAAGCCTCGCAAACATTCATATTTCTTATAAACATAGCGAAAAACTATTCGCTATTTCTACTAAAACCTGCACAGCACATAGGAACCAACGACTAGCCCAAAGTACGAATCTTACGAACGATAGCGTTGAGATTGAAAGAAATGTACTCATAAAAAAAGTAATAGATAACCTCAATGAAATTATTACGCCAGAAAATTTAACCCCCAAAAACGTACTCGTGGATTTTAGCTCACCGAATATAGCTAAGCCTTTTCATGTGGGTCATCTGAGATCGACGATAATAGGAAATTTTATAGCTAATATAAACAAACATTATCAAAACAATGTTACCAAACTGAACTACTTGGGAGATTGGGGCACCCAGTTTGGTCTACTACAGTATGGTCTAAAGGCAAAGAACATTGACATAAACGAAATCACAAGTAATCCCATCAGCAGTTTATATCAAATTTATGTTGAAGCTAATGAAATGTCACAAAAAAATGAAAGTGTTCACGATCAAGCAAGGAAATATTTCACAGACATTGAGAAGGGGGAAACAAGCTTACAGAGCTGGGAAAAGATTAGGCAGGTTACTGTTGCCGAGCTTGAAAAAATGTACTCAAGATTAGGAATCAAATTTGATGTCTACCATTGGGAGTCCGACTACAATAGTAAAAATATACAAAGTATAATAGAGATGTTGGAAAAGAGAAAGATCTGGTTTGTAGATGACACTGGCAGAAAAGTAGTAAAAGTAAGAGATAAAAATGTGACTGTACTTAAAAGTGACGGTTCTACACTGTATATAATGAGAGATATTGCTGCCCTACTGGATAGATACAAGAAATTCAATTATGAAAAACACATTTATGTCGTTGATAAAGCGCAAACTGATCACTTTATTGCACTTTTTGATATTGTCAGTAAGATAGACGAAAAGTCTGTAGCTGGCTGTGAGCATATTAAATTTGGAAGAATAAAGGGAATGAGTACAAGAAAAGGAAATGTAATCTTCCTCAATAATGTTTTGGACGAAGCAAAACATAAAATGTGTGAAAAACAACTTCAGACAAAAAGTAATTATATTTATAATGCATCTTTTTATGGTTCTATAAAATTGTATTTAATCCTTCGATCGCGGATTCTTGGAAATCTATTATTCTTGTGGCCACATGTGGCCGCTTGGGAGTTGAAGCGTTAATGTATAATATGTAACTTTTTTTTATTACAGATACAAGAGCATCATCAATGAACGAAGAGACTTGGGATGTATTAGGCACAACTGCAGTAGTTATCAATGACTTGAAGCAGAGGAGACAAAACGATTATGAATTTGATTGGGATAAAGCATTGCAAAGTGAAGGGGACAGCGGCATAAAACTGCAGTATCTTCACTGTAGGTTGTGGAGCTTGGAGAAAAACTGTGGTGTGTCACCAGCAGACACCTGTGAACCCGATTGCTTACCTGAGGAAATAGTAGGCACTGTTGTCGCTGAACTGGTTAAGTTTCAAAATGTCTTGCATAGAGCATACACTGAAAATGAAGCTTGTATTTTAGTCAACTATTTATTTAGGCTGTCTAGACACGTCAATAGAATGTTTAATGAACTTAAAGTTAAGGATATTGATCCCTATGTTGGATCACAGCGTTTGCTCATATTCAAGACTGCAAGAGAGGTTTTAAAAACTAGTCTAGAGATATTAGGCGTAAAACCCTTGAATGAAATGTAAAATAAAAATATTTTATTTAAGAAAAAATGTTATTAATATACCACATTGACAAAATTGTTGGCACAATATTTTTTACAAATGTGAATTTAACAAGACAAGAGAATAAGGTTATTTATATTTTAGAAGTAATTGAAGTAAATAAGGTTAATAAAGCTCAAAACCCAAATGTATTTTTATATTACTTACTGTTACAAAGCTGATACACATAGATACTTGCCATGGACTACACCATGGATATACTGAGTGATAATAAACACAAATCTAACATCTCTAGCTAAAAGCCATTGAGCTAAAAGCTAACAACAACCAAACCCAACAAGCCGTATCTACAAAGCCAAAGCGAGCCAAACGTTTAAATATCGCGCCAAAAATCCGCCATTTTTTAAAAAAAAAATTTAAACCAGAGGGACTCCCAGTATTGAGGCATTTTCTTATTTTTTTAATTTGATTGTCAAACAGTTTTCATTTTAGTAACTAGATGGCGTATGTGTAGACAACTATCGGTAATACCATCCTGTCCATAATTATTTGCTACAAAACTGGGCAAAAGTATGTAAAACTTGATACATTTCAATTTAAAAAAGATGCAATAATATTCCAATGAATAGGATAATAAAGTTATTATAACGATGTTTTAGTTAAAACTCACGTAAGAAAAAGCCCTATTTACCGTTATTCACAGCAAATGTCACAGGAATTATAAATTTTGGTTTTGACAACATCTTACCTGCACTTGTGCACGATAACGAATATTTAAAGGCTAATATTTTACCAATAATGAACATCAAAAACCCAAATAACACAATTTGGGAAAAAATATTAAAAACCACACCAACAATAAAAAGTAGAAGAAGTGTCAATGTAACTTTCCCGCCAATTCGCCAAAACTCTTTCAGTTGTCAGTTTTCAGTTTGACAAGTATTATATTATGTCAGCGTCTTCCTAAACTGTTACCAGTATACTAGCCTAATCGCTTAGGCCAGCGGTCGGCAACCTTTTGGCAGGCAAGGGCCACAAGGTGGCAAAACAAACCAAAGGCGGGCCGGCGGCCGCAGGCCTTATACTCGTATTAACCATAGAAGCCCAATATTCCTACGCATTTCTAGACTTTAGAGGGCTTTTCTAGACGACAATAATTTTAAAAAAGTTTCAACCTCTCTGATGGATGGCACTAGTATAAAGTGAGCTGTCAAAATTTGTAAGACAGAGTATTATAAGAGGATTCAGAAAAACAAAGTTAATATTACAAAATGACACAAACAGCAACTTTTTTAAGTTGCGAAAACTACTGGAAAAGAAAACATTGTTTTTGATGCTAATAACTTATTCACAAAACATTTACGGGCCGCAAGTAAAACGTTCGCGGGCCGCATCCGCGTGTTGCCGACCGCTGGCTTAGGCCAATGATCGCTTAGGCGTATGCTCTTCGTGAAATTTAAACTAGAGAGACGAAGCAAAAAAACATAGAAATATATGGAAATGTATAAATACATACAGTTTTATGTTAATATTATGCTAATGGAAACTAGGTTAAAGATATTTTGATTTGTCACACTTGACAGTACACTGATATTTTTTAGAAACACAACCAATATGTAGTCAGTGATAAAAATTATACAAGTTCTTATAATAAAATTATGTATAGCTTGGCAAAGAAGAGTGTGGATGAGGACGCTTTTCTTTAAATACTGGCAACCCTACGCTTCGATTTTGACACAATATATACTAGAGTTGACAAGTAATGTAGTGTTGTCATAAATAAAAACTCTTAGTTCCAGCTGTCACCGCATCAGACTTCTTTGCCAAGCTGTAAATGTATAATAATATGCCCATAATAATATTATGTATCTTGCCTAAGCGAGCCCCTAGACGATCAATTTTATTGTGCAATATCATTGAACAATATTATTGAACAACTTATTTGACAATATGATTGAAAGGCGGGCGCGTTCAATATTAATCCTAGGCCCTAGAGTAGACCAGTGGTCCCCAACCTTTTTTCTATACGGGCCACAAACATCTTAGTGTCGCGGGCTGCAACAAAAATTTTTTGGGGTTAAAAAATAACGTTCTTCAAAATTAACCATTTAAAAGTGGAAAAAATCACGACTTTCACGACGAATTTACATTATTTTGCCGGTGAGCGTGAATTTCAAAATGGTTTAAAATCATGCGGGCCACAGATAAAGTCCCGGCGCGACGCGACGGGCCGCATACGGCCCGCGGGCCGCGGGCCCACAATAATACAATGACTATTGTCACGAGCGGCCGACGACAGTCATAGGCCGCGCGTGGCTTACGACTGTCGCGATGCATGGAATTGTACCTTTAGGCTTTACTAACGCGCAGCAAAAAGTGTGCGCGCTAGCCTGCGCTAGCTCTATTAATTTAATGTCGCCAGAAAATGGTTGACCGCATGAAAGAGAAAAGATTTCAATAACTTGCACACAAACGTTCTTTAACAACTTTTTTAAATTTATTAATTAAATATTTTGGACGTTTTCGGGGATTTTATTGTATAGGCGTATACATTGACCTTTGAATTTTCATCATCGTCATCACTACCATAAACCATTATAGAACCATGTATCGTCCCGTTTTGACCCTATTATTGGTACTTTTCATAGTCTTTTATTATACAGGGTGCAATTAAACCTACCGGCCAATTTTTTTTTAGGGCTTAGGTATCATTAGGATTTAGGAGAGTCCATTTAACCGATAAAAATAGGGTGTTAATTCTTTTTAATAAACATTTTATCCCACTTAAAATCGTTGCAGAATGGTCACTTCGCGGCGGTGGGTAGAGCGGGGTGACGCGGGGGGGGGGGGGGGGGGGGGTGCCAGGGGGGAGCGGAAGGCACGCGCCGGAAACGCGTAATGTCCATTAATTGTAGTGTTTTTAAGGATAACTTTCGGAAGCTATTTCTCAACATTTTAGTACTGAGTGATTATAAAAGAAAAAATAAGTGTATTTTTATTTTTAACAAGGATCAATATATCGAAATTTGTCTATATCACTTAAACCGTGGGTAACACCGCGGGGCACAGCTAGTGATCTATATTACTCTTCTCCAGAATATTGGGAATTTCCATCAGTATACTTTGTATAAATAGTAATGTGTCTCCTAAGTCATACTTGAGTAAAGTAAGACTTATGAGTTATGACTCATAACTCATAAGTCTTACTTTACTCAAGTTATATTTCTTAGCTCAAGATTTGAGTAAAAAAAATAGTTTATGATCTATGCAAACCATAGACAAAGACACGTCGTATTGATGGCGACCCCTCCCGATTTTGGAGGGAATTTTTAAATTAGTTATCTTCATTTGATTTTATTAAGGTACTGCTACTTGTATATCTAAAAACATTAATTAAAACTCATTTCATTTCCTTTCAGTTTTATTTTAGAAGAAAAATAATATTTATTGCTTTATTATAAGTTATTTTATTTAATTAAAAATGTATTCGGGCATCTTCGGCTTTCTTCGGCCATAAACGCGTTGACGTCAGAATTATTGGACCGATCCTGCGTCAAAACAGTACTTCCGGTGGTCACGTGGTAAGATTCGACCAATCACGATCCTTCATCTCTTTGTAGGCCGACATTTTCTGACAAGCGTAGAAAAAGTTTTCATCAACAGCCGCCATTTTGCGCTGGAGAGACTGTGAAGTATTTCGGAATTTGTCGTGTAAATTTTCAGTTTTTTCTTACATCATTTAATCATAAACAGTACCATTCCGTATATTTTAAAGTGTTAAGTGAATTTGTGTAAATCAACAATTAAAATAAGTTACCTAAAGTAGCAAAAATCTGGTGATATTGTTTTCATTTATTGTGCTAGTTCCGTCGGAAGATGGTGAGAGGGTTTATGTAGCTCGTCGATTCGGAGCTTTGTAATGGCGAATACTTAGTGAGAAATTTTAATATGTGCCTTCGATGGTGGGAAGGACATCGAACGATCGGGATGTGGGTGAATTACATTATAATGGATGATAAATCACTATAAAATGTTTAAAATTAAAAATATAAGACAGAAAAGTGTTATTTGAATCGGCGGGCCGAAATATTCACGACGGCTTACGTTTAGTAAACAGAGCCATGGCCGATCATCATGTGGATGAGCCGCCTAATAAGCGGGCTAAAATGATCCGGGACCCTTTCCAGGGTCCCTCAGCTACCACGGGTGAGTACTTTATTTAATTTCATCAATCTTTTCCAACTTACACTTTTCTTCTGTCATGTATGTATTGCTGTGATTTTTGACATTTTGTCCGTCGTTCTTGTTAGCGCCGTGAAGTTTTGCGTCGTATTATTGTTGCATTTCGTCGAAAATTTGCTCTAGAATCGAGAAATAAAACTTTAGAACGAATATTATTATATTTTTATATATTTTAGTAGAGGTACATCCATGTCTTGGTTACATTATAAGACATACCTATTCTCTGCATAAAATTGTAAGAAAAATCGCTACTTTTTTGTTTAAAACGTGCATTAATTTAGTAAAATAATCGCAACTTTATAAAAGAAATAGATAGTAATTAATAAAGTTGACTACAATTGTCATTGTCCATGTTTTATTAGATAAAGAAAATGCATGTTTAGAGTATATAATAAATTCAATTAATCTTAAATGTTTGACTATAATTTGATGTATTAATAAATTTTATAATATTTTTATGTAAAGTACTACTAAATATGACTTAAAGTTTGTAATTTGCCAAATACTACATTGACCCAAATTTGGATTTATCAAGACCTTAAATGCTTGAATATTATTTGTAGTATTTGGTTCTTCAAATTATATATAAAATAATATTTCTCAATCTTACGAAACACTTTATTACAAGACTTTTTATTCAGTTTAACATGTATACCTTTACAAGACAATACAAGAATTAATATTACTATTAATCCTTCAGATTTAAATATTTTCAGTATGTGATACCTAAATGCAACTTCTTAGTATAACTGCATCACTATCAGACTAATGAAAATTTGAAGTCATTAAAATAAATTTGGAGTTCAACTTTTTTAAATTAATAAAAGTTACCTTAAAATGTAGTTAATTCTTATCACCTAACCTTGTACTGATTAATGTATTTAGATTTTTTATTTATTTGTATTCTAAGATTGAATTCAATTTTGTGTTACTTAATGTATAATACTCAGTTTATTGTTAAAATTTTGATTAAAATAATTTATTTCATTATTCTAACATTCTTGAGCAGTTTATGTTATTTTACCTAACAGAAGAATAATCTGATTAGAGTTTACAACTATACTTTAATACTTTTTTCAATGAAATAATCTAAATTGCTAAATAATCTCTATTTTTCTATAAAGTTGCAGTTTTTTGAGTTAAGTTTATATTATGTTCATTCAAAAAACATTTTTTGAAAAGAGAAATAACTTTGTTTCTTTCTATTTTCCAAAGGTTTTTTGATTTTATTTAACCCATCAATCCCCAAGTGGCACCCGGCTGTCGCATAACAATTCAAAATTTATTGTGTCTGCGATTCCCACGATTGAGGTATTAATAAAAAAATACATTTTAAAACAAATCTTTAATATAAACAAGGTATATAGTTCAGGAAATAAGTTATGAACTATTATTAAACTTAATAAAACAATATGATATCTAATGGTGTTAACTCTTAAGTTGAGATAAGCATAGTAATTGGTTGTTGTTAAACATATTTTGTGTATTAGACACAAAAAAATTTGGTGTTGAGTTATGAATGCAGTCTTTTTGTAATTAATATTCATAACTCAATGCATATTTTTTTGTGGGATAGTACTTAAACAGTGTCCAATTAAGTATAAGTCTTAATTTAGTTCTGTTAGATAAAATAATGTATATGACATTTTTTTATGTAACAGAATTTTCATTAAAGAAACTTCATTCAATTTATTTTCATGAAAAAAAAAGTATATATATATATATATATATATATATATATATATATATATATATATATATATATATATATATATATATATCCCATTATAGAAGTAGTGCAGGAATGTTCTATAGAATATTAGCTATTTACACAAAAAATAAAATCAAAAGGGTTTTCAAAGAAAAAAATATTTTTTTTCGTTTTCAAAAATGCAGGCAAAAAGCTCATTAAATGGAGTAACAAGTTCAGTTGGTTAATTATTCAAATATATAATTTTTTCAATCTATTATCGGCTTTGAAGCACTGAGTGTGGAATAGAAAAGTCACGTTTCAAAGTCCCATCATTCTTAATCTAGACATTTTATTACAAAAATATTTGGCACACGTATCAATAATATCAGTAGGAATAACATATTCAAATATTATCAAAATGGGAGACATCAACTTTTTTTCCTGTCCGCTTGGCTTGGAACGCCCCATAAAGTATTTAATAATTTAAGATGTGAGTATACTTACATTTTATAACATAAGGACTATAACACATAAGGAAGGATTACTAATTTTTTCCCTTATAATCTTTAAACAAATCTTGTAACTTACTTCATCATCTGGCTTATGAGCGTTTCTCAAAAAAAATGTACCATTTTTAGAAGATACGATAAAATAAAAATGTTTAAATATTACCGATTTTTTTTTATTTTAAGCTATGGGTAAATGTCTACAAAATTTAAAATAGGGGTTGTTTTCAGATATGAAATGTTAATAACTAGCAAAATCTATTAAAACAAACCAGAGGTGCAGAAAATTTCTAATTTTGTTACCTTTATTATATTACGTAAATTCAATATTGAATTGTGTTATTAGAAAAAAATATATAAAATATATAATAATAAAACAAAATTTAATTTGTTTTAACACAATAATCTTAAAATATAGGCGGTAATGTTTCCTTTACGTTACTATTCGGCCACAACTCTTTTCTTATCTTCACAATATTGAGTCTATTTTATCTTGTATTTTTTTATACATATATATAATGTAAAAACGAAGTATTTAATAAATAATTAAAAAGTATCCCACAGTATACATACATTTTCGCTCCATAAAAAATATCCTATGTCCTTCCCCATGGGCTACTCATATTTTTATGACAAATTTTAACAAAATTGGGCCAAAATTTTTTGAGTTTGTTTGTTACATACAAACCAACTTTTCCTCTATTTAATTTTTTTAAAGAATTGTAACATAACTTTTGTGTTTTAGATTTCTCCAATGTCGACATGTTTGACTTGGAGAAAGATTTGCCCGACGAGCTGATGAGCTCGTGGGGCGAACAGCCGGGTATCACGGGGCCGAAGCCCCCGGCCCAAGGACCTGGCCCGGGGGGACAAATGGCCCAGCAACTTAACGGGGACGACCCCACAGCAGCTATGCAGCGACAGATCAACAATCACCTTTTACAAGTGAGTTGTTATACTTAATGGTTGAGATTTGATAGTTTTATATTTTAAATTATATTGGCTTCATTTATATCAGTACTAGTAACTACACTGCAGTGAAGCGACGCGACACGTCGCAATTGCATACCAAAAATCATCACGCGGCAGCGGTACTACGCAACACGTCATTCTAGTACTGTGGAAAGTGAAGTGTCGCGTCGTTCCCCTGCAGTGTAGACCTCGAGCCCAAATGGTTTATGCAGGCACTAAACTTACAAAAAAAAAACAAAATTTGTATGAAATACTGTGCCCAGTCTCGTCATTTTGAATAAAGTGTGGTTTCACCTTTAATAGCTACATAAGTTTATAATAACAGCAGTTAAGCATTTTAAAGGTAGTTTAACCAACCAAAGATTTTAACCAACAATCAAGTATTTTATTTTTATTTTTACATGTGTTTTCAATCTTCTTTGTTGTAATAAGAGGTGTAAAATTTTCTTGTCTTGTAATATAAGATCACAAATTGCTAAAGGTTTGGCCATTAGTAATATTGCATTTGGTAACATGGCATTGCAAGTACCATATTAATTTATCTGTCAGTGTTATGTCAATCCCGTATATTTTTGATCTCTTTGCTGTTTTAATAATTATCAAAATATGAAACTGAAAAGTTTTCGAAAAGTCTTCATAATGTTGTTTTTCCCTTACGCCACTAGAGGCCGCCTTGCACGATCGGTACAGCCCAATACAGCACATTGTCAGATAAATAAACTTGGAACTATATTGTATTTACACCAGGGATGTTGCGAATATTCGCATCCGCTTTCGCGGATGTGAAAAAAAGGCATCCGCAATATCCCTGGTTTACACTGCTAGTAAAAAAAATATTTGAGCATGCTAATAATACTCGTTCAATGTTTCGGTCTTGTCACAGGCAAACAAGAGTGGCTTGGTCGGCCACAACAATCCGTTAGGGTTAAGCAGCTTAGGGAGTAAGAGTCCTAACCTCCAGTCGCCGCCGAATGTGTCCGTCTCCAAGGACATGATGGGCGGCATGCACCAGCAGCTGATCACCAACACCAGCCATCCCAACCAGCTACACTCCTCTATGCCCATGAGTTCTATACAGGGTGCGTATACTTTTGTTATATTGTTTTATGTGTAGAGGTTTTTATATCTCATATGTACTTTCAGAGAAGTTGATTCCTATTCAATAACGCTTTTGATTGGCTAGCGTCAAAACATTAACAAATCAACGATGCTAGTGAAAAGATAAACTCCTTTCGCAAAACATCGGGAACCGGGCATTGGCCGTTTTTCATCGTGTCAAAACATGTGCACGTGCAATGTGACACTACATCGTTTTGCCAGTTTTATCTATTTGAAATCACACATTGTGTATCCGCCCGATTCAGGTGTTTCAGTATAGTTTACTCATTTACTGTACGACTTTTAACTTCGTAAAATATGCAATACACAAAAAAGTAAGATTTATAAAAAAAGTGGTGGAGTTTCTGCAATAAAAACTTACACACTCTGAAAGTTCGTTTCTTTTCTGGTCATTTATTCAGTAACGGACAATGAAACAGGTATTTTCATAATGTATTCTAAATTCTTTCTTTTTGCAGCAGGGATGAACGTCACCAATGTCGGTGGTAACATGGTGGTGACAAACAGCAACATGAGTGGTGCGAACATGCTCAGCGGTGGCATCATCAACAATGTAAATAAGCAATTGCCAACACTGATGGGCAACAATCATCATGCAACACCACAGCAACACCCTCATGCGCAAGTACGTTCAGTTTCTTAATTTTAATTAAACTTCATGCAGATACAGAACTGAAATAACCATGGCTAGGTTGTCTACAGAACAAAACTCACATGCTCTCTCTCGAGAACTGAATATGGTCGTGAATTTATTATTAATTGTTACACGCTCATTTGCCGATATGAGAGTGTGCAGCATATCGATATTGTATAGAAAGTCCTATCTGATAGCTGAGCATAGCAATGATACCTCGAACGTAAACTATCGTGTCCAAAAAAACATTAATGGAAGCAGTTTTTAATCCATCAATCCCCAAGCGGCACCCGGCTGCCGCATAACAATTGAAAATCTATTGTGTCTGCGATTCCCATGATCGAGGTATTAAGTAAACAAACATCTTGTTTTATTAATATACAAAATGTTTTAATGTACGGATCCAAAAATTTGGAACTCTAGCTTTACAGGTAAGGTGAGGTAAAAACAATTTTACACGTCTTGTTTTTTTGGACACGATAATTTCGTAGGAGGCATCATTTTCCCTCGTAACAGTGTCGAAATTTTCAGGCGATGCAGAACGGCCCTCTCAGCGGTCGAGTGGGCGTTGGTGGCGTCGGCGTGGGCGTGGGCATGCAGGCTCCGATGCGCACGGGGCTAGCGCACGGGCACGCGGCGCACCACGCGGCCCACGGCCACGCCCACGGCCACCGCATGGGCGCGCCCGGCGGCGGCGGCCATCCGCTCGCGCCGTACCACCCCGTGTACGGTCAGTCCGCGGCCGGTGGGGGAGCGGCGCAGCGCGCGGCGGGCGTACGCTTCGGTCCGCCGCCTGAGACGGGGGGTGGGGCCGCACAGGCGGTACCCCCCGCCCCCTCCCCGCAGACGCCCGGTGCGCCGGCAGGCGGACAGGTGAGTGTTCAACTAATCGACACCAATAAACTTATGATGAAATGAAACCGGGAATAGGGTTCAATTTACTCCCAAATTCATCAACGAATAAGGCTGACGAGTAGCGTCAAGACCTTCCTTTCATAACTAAGAAAAAACTTAGTTTTTCAATTTTACATCTATTAGTGGATGTAAAATTGAACAACTAAGTTTTCAACACATAAAATAAAATCTTTTTGAGAGTACAAAAATCGTCTCACAGTCCCAACCTCAGGCGGCAACGCAGGCGGCGACGGCGCAGCCCCCACAGCAGCCCAACTCTGGCTCCATCGCGGACCCCGAGAAGCGGAAGCTGATCCAGCAGCAGCTCGTCCTGCTGCTGCACGCGCACAAGTGCCAGCGCCGCGAGTCCCAGTCCAACGGCGACACGTGGCAGTGCACGCTGCCCCACTGCAAGACCATGAAGGGAGTCCTCAACCATATGATGTCGTGTCAGGCGAGTGATGTTCATTTCATTATACTATTTATTCGACAGAAAATTCACAATACAATAAACCAATCATTTGGCAATTTAATTTCAAAAGAATAGGCATGACGACATTTTTTTTGTGGTTGGTAAGTAAAGGACCATTCAAAAATAGAAAAATTGGTGAAAAAATGACTCTGATAGCTTAAAAACTCTCGAAATATCACAATTCAAAGCTCACATAAAATAGACCTTTCCAAAACGCTCCAAACAAAATGTTAGCTAACTATGACGTCACGCATAGCTAGATTGTACGCATCGCGGGAAGATTTTGTTCGATAGCTATGTTAAATATTGCGTTTATGAAAGTGGTTTCATAAGAAAAACTGCAATAAATTGCATAACTTATTGAATGGTATAAAAAAATTTATTTAAAAAAAATCGACAAACTAAAAAAAAATACATAAGTTATGAACCTGAAATTTTGGGAATACTTATTTTTTATCATTGTCTTTATTAAAAAAAATTAGTTAATCTTTGACCTTGTCGTCATCCCTATTATGATGGTATTCGTACAGTTAGTCACATATACACTTCGAAGGAGAACAGAGAAAGATATTGTACAAAAATTTCGTCAAGCAATCCTTGCTAACAACATCCAATCCTTGCTAAATTGAAATTACTTTGATATTCAGAAATATTTAAAACCTTTAAAAAAGAAGACGAACTTGAGTGCTTGTATAGTGCGTTGCGTACGTACACGCACAGTACACGCACACGCGCGCGCTGATAGCGATGATGCATTGCCAGGATGCGTTACTTTAACGACACACACAGTAAAAGAACGAGTAGACTGGACTAGTCTTATTTTTCGCTAGAACTACAAAATCTTTAATACCGTAAACGGGTAAATTATAAATCTTAAAAAGACAACTTTTTTCCACTTTATTAGAAAAAAGTGGCCCCGTGCGAGTTTCTTTATTCTTACGCCGTTTCTTCTCGCCGGGTTTATCCCCGAACTGGTGGTAGGCAACACGTAGGGCTTTCTGAAAACATTTGATTCAAATTTTGAAAAAGAAGTGAGGAAAAATAACATAATCATCCATGGGATTACTGAGTCAGAGACAAACAGCGAGGAACTTAGAGAGAAAGTCATATACACACTAAACCAAGTAAGCTCAAACACTGGGATAAGAGAGTGGGATGAATGGGATATGATCAGTGATATAATGCGACTAGGAAAAAAACTTGAAGGAAAAACTAGGCCCGTCCGTAATACACATAGCAACACTAAACACCAGAACACTGCGAACAGACGAAAAATTATCAGAACTGGAAGAAGCATTAAGTTTAATCAAATGGGACATACTAGGACTTAGTGAAGTGCGAAGAATGGGCGAAGAAATACGAGAATACTCAGACTACATCCTATACTACAAAGGAGAGAGACAAGAAATGCATGGAGTGGGCTTCATAATTAAAAAACAATTAAAGAAAAACATTATAGAATTCAAAAGCAAATCAGATCGTATCGCAATATTAAACATTAACATACCAAACCATAAATCACCCTGGTCTATCATATATGCCTACGCACCCACAGAACAAGCGAGACGAGAAAGAAAAGGGAACATTTTATAAAACCTTAAATGACACTTTGATAGAATCTTATAAACGAAAAAATTTCATGGGAGATTTTAACAGCTAAATAGGGAAGCAAGAATGTGGTGAAGAAAATATTATAGGTAAATATAGCAGAGGCAAAAGAAATTCTAATGGATACAAGTTAGTAGAACTGGCCCATGAAAACAACCTAAAAATTATGAATGGATTCTACAAAAGAAAACCCATCGCGACAATGGACCTGGATTTCTCCCGATGGCAAGCACACCAATGTTATAGATTACATACTCACCAATTCTCCATCACATTTCAATAACGTAGAAGTAATTAACAAACTCAATTTCAGCACAAATCATAGAATGGTCAGAGCCACTATGAACATAAGCCAAAAGAGACCAAGAAGTAAATAAGGGAAATCTATAATGTCCAACATCCCAAATCCTCTCCCGGCAGAATTACTGTTAGAACTCCAAAAAAAAAAAAGAAAAAAAAAACACATATAAGATCCGACTAGCCTATTAAATGAACGCTCAAAATGGTGTGGATGGAAAAGTCGAAAGCAGAAATTTTGTCTTAGGAACTTTGTTAGGACTAATTAGGAGATAAACATGCTGGCTAGTCGATAATCCGTACGCTGCCGATACAGTGGACGTAATGTGAAAAAATTATCCGTTTGATGCGAGACGTCCGTTGCGTACGATACCGACCTGTGGACGCTTACCTTACGCGGTACGTCACAACTGCAAGCGTGATAAACTGTCGACGGCTGCCGTCGACTGCCGCCGACGCGTCCCGCCGACACGTGCCGTTCGTCTGTAAGCGCTCTAACAAAAAACCTTGATGAACAACAACCAAAAGAACATGCAGGCTTCCGTAACGATTTCTCGACGGTTGACCATATTCATTCCCTAAAGCAACTGATAGAAAAACAAAATGAATATGGACAACCATATTATATCGGATTCGTGGACTATAATAAAGCCTTTGAGTCGCTAATTCACACTTCCATCTTTAAAGCCCTACAAAAGCAAGGAATAAAACAAAAATACATAAACATAAAAAAAAATACAGCGACAAAACAGCAAAAATACAGCTAGAAGGAACAGGCGAAGAATTTAAAATCCATAAGGGAGTAAGGCAAGGAGACCTTTTGTCCCCAAAATTGTTTACGGCTGTTCTAGAAGACATTTTTAGAAGCTTAGACTGGGAAAACAATGGCATCAGCATAAATGGACAAACATAACACACCTCAGGTTTGCCGATGATTTAGTATTATTTGCAAAAACACCAGCAGAACTGCAAAAAATGCTCAAGGAATTATCCGCCGAAAGCCTAAAAGCTGGGTTGTCCATGAATGCAAGTAAAACAAAAGTTATGACCAACAGAAATAAATATGCAATAATAGTAGCAAACCAAATAATTGAATATGTTGATGAATATGCGTATCTCGGCCACATTATATCACCCACGAATTTGATGACAAAATAGATCGAAAGAAGGGTAACAAACAGCTGGTCAAGATACTGGTCTCTGAAAGAGGTAATGAAAAACGAAAAAATACCAATACGACAAAAAGCAAAAATATTTGACACATGTATCCTTCCGGTGCTGACGTACGGATGCCAAACTTGGAGTATGAACATCCATAAATTAAAGGTATGTCAACAAAGTATGGAAAGAAGTATGATAGGCGTAAAACTAAAAGATAGATGGAAACTAACCGATCTACGGAAGGTAACAAAAGTAGCAGATGTAATGGAAAAAGTCAAAACCTTTAAATGGCGCTGGACTGGACATATGATGAGGTCGAAAAAAGAAAAATGGACCAAAGATCTTACTGAATGGTACCCAAGGAATGGAAAAAGAAAACAAGGAAGGCAATGTAAAAGGTGGGAAGATGACCTACCAAAGAACTGGAGAAGAGATTGCAAAGACAGGACTATGTGGCATAATCTGATAGAGGCCTATGTCTTAAGACAACCAGCAACGAAATAAAATTTTAGTGTAATTTGTAAATATAAAATATTTGTTGTAAATAGGCTTATCTTATCTATTCAGAAATAAAACAAATTTTATTTATTTATTACTTTTGTTACAGGCGGGTAAAAACTGTGTCGTACCTCATTGCTCCTCATCTAGACAAATCATCAACCATTGGAAGCACTGTAACAAGAATGACTGTCCAGTCTGCCTACCGCTGAAACAGGCAGACCGGACTAGAACTAACACAATGAATGGTAAGTTTTATTACACTTTAAACAAGCTAACAGATTGACTACTGCCCGGTTTCTGAGGTGTTTTGACAGGAGTTTATCATTTCACTAGCGTCGTTGATTGGTTAATTTTTTGACGCTAGCCAATCAAAAGCAATAGTAAAAAGATAAACTCCGGTTAAAAAAACTCACAAACTGGGAATTAGTGGTTGATGTTGAATACTAAACATCCAAAGCAACAACAAGTGTATATTCCCAGACTAGCAAGGTATTTCTGTGACGCCGTACTGACTCAATCTATGTTTTTGCCAAGTTTGTAATATAAGATTTAAAATGATATGGTATTCGACCTCAACATTATGTAAAATTATGTATGACCTTAATATAAGTCTATCCACTATTCTATATTCAATAGTGTAAAACATTTTGAGATGGATTTCATTCAGAGTTTAACATCCCATTTGATTTTTCTATTACGGTATAATTTTGAGATTTAGCTCGGCCGCACATTATCCGAAATTTCTGATCAGAAAAATTCGTACGCCCGCCGGAACGCACTCTGTTCATACATTGTGTTGTAGACCCCGCATACTATCGTATGAAAATGTATGAGCGGGGCGGGGCGTCCTAATTTTTCTGATCAGAAATTCGAATAATGTGCGGCCGGGCTTAGCACAAGCTTTACAATTTGCACACAATATCAAACTTATTTCTAGACTATGTCAAAGAAAAAGAAAAGGGTAATGATTTTGAAAGTCTATATAAGTCTATGTATGTGCTCTCGTAGCGGCTAAACTACTGGTCCGATTTTAAGAAGAAGAAGCCCATAAAGATGTAGCGGGTGACTTAGCTGTATTTTTTTTTAATTTATTAGCGTTTATTGTTTTTTAAACTTATTACCTTTTTTAAAAAAACCTTAGAGGTTGTCGTCTACAGTATATCCGTGCGTAAGTTAAAGATAAGTAACGATGACTTTTGCACTTTTGCAATAATTTTTGTCATTAATATCTCACAAACACGAGATACAGAAAGCAGGAAGTTGTACTTCTTGTACACATAGAAAAAACTTACAATAAACTTAATGTCCACGCAATACACAACTCGATCGATTAAAGAACTTTTCTTCCGTTTTCTAGGCCAGTAGGTACATTTATTAATCATTATAATATTAACTGTAACGAAAAATCCTTAGAAAATTACATGTTAAAAAAACAACCAAGTTGGCTTGATATCTTACTTTGTGAATTTTAGAAACATCCTTATTTTTTAATACGAGCAAGAACTATGACGACAGAACAGTCAGCTGCAAACTATAATAACTGGATAAAAATTATAACTCGACTATAAACTGTAAACCCTGATCATTCAAATTCTATTGACACATCTCATTACAGGCACTTAGATAGGACGAATAGACATTACCCTTTGCTTTGGCTTTATCGTACTTAGGTTATCCTGATTTAAATAAACTCATCAACTTTCACTTAACTATTTGGCTAGAACTTTAATTTTTGGATTACATTCCTCTTAATGTGTTAAATCTACAATGATACAAAACAGAATAGATGTAAATAAATTGTATTAACTTAATGTTTAATAAACACTATTGAAACACAATCTACTTGATCTATTTCCACTATATTTACTATTTTACTATTAATAATTATTTTGCGTCAAAAATTTGACAGCGTCGAAGAAACGAGGGCGCTATCCTCATTTATTCACTCTTTTTGGTCAAAATTGTGTTTAATTAGTGTTTAACATGAATTTCCATATTATGACGTAATGTATGATGTAGCGGCGGCGGCAGCGGCGGTGTCGCACGCCAGTACGGGCGCGGTTGCGGGCGCGGCGCCGGCCAGCGTACCGCCCGCACCGCAACCTAACACCCTACCCCCTGTCAACCCGTTGCAAGGTAAGTAGTTTGCAGACGGCTGTTAATAGTACTATCTTCTTATATATAAAATTCTCGTGTCACAATGTTAGTAACCGTACTCCTCCGAAACGTCTATGCATATTCAGTAGGTTTTAGAATCGGCTACTGGCTACTTTTGATATTGATAAGTGCATATTTTGTTGAATAAACAATAGAAAATTATTACAATTCGAGACTCACGGCGACCATTTTTTGTGCAACGGGACAGCGATGGACGTTGCCATGGTGCCATACTCATTAAGTCACTTCAATAAAATAATATGGGTGAAATACTTTATATAGCAAAACAACGTTTGCCGGGATAGCTAGTTACATATAAAAATCTGCCAGAGTTATACTATCACATTTAAATTTTAATAAATAACACAATACAATATTACCAAGAAACTTTTGGAACTTTTTACTTAATTAAATGTTAGTCGAATAATTGAAATGTTTGACATTTTCTATCGCCATTACTGTTTTTAAACTTAAATTATATATATTATGCAAGTTGCGACATAAAATTGCAAAGTATAAGCGTGTGTGTAAAGTTAAGACTTTATGGCGCAAGTGACTATTTACCAACCAAAAATATTCCCTACAATTGCATCGTCGACGTTGCCCGTTCTCTCTCTCGAGCTACTGTTATTGTCACTAGCCGGCGTGCCGACGACGGCGCCACCGTCTAACGCGGGCGTGGTGGGCGGTGGCGTGGGCGTGGGTGGCGTCGGCGCGGTTGGCGGCGGCGTGGGCGGAGTTGGCGCGGCGGGCGCGGGCGCGGACATGAAGCGGGCGTACGAGGCGCTCGGCATCGCGTGCCCGACGTCCGTGGCCGGCGGCATGGGGGCGTTCCGTGCGCGGCTGCCGGCGCCCCGCCCCCCCGGCCTCACGGACGTGCTGCCGGCGCCGCAGATGCAGATGTTCCACCAGGCGGACCTCCACCACCAGCCGATGCCGCACCAGCAACTTGTGAGTGCAAGCATACTTTATTTTTATTAGGCACATCAACAATTTAAACACAAGTTTACATAAACTTATTAAATTAACATTTAAGTCCTTGTAGCATTCATATTATCAATTAAAGAGGTGCACAACATTATTATATAAATCACAATGCAACATTTAGTAAGGCTTTACAACCAATAAAATAAACACTTAACACTTATACATTGGTACAAACATTTACAGAATACACATATTCCTACGTGTACATCTCATTATTCAAGCGTGTTTGACCATGATGATTGATGATACTTCCAACGTATAGTAAATTTTAAAACTTGATAACTTTTTTTCGTGTTATACAATAATGCAGTAGCTGCACCAGTATCTGTAAAGTAGTTTAAGAAAACATGTTTCTATCAGCAGTATGTCTCATCATCTATTAGCAGTCTCCCTATTGTATCAATGTTCCGTGTAACCTATGAGTAACATTATCAGTCAGATTGGCTCATAACGTTACTCATAGGTTACACGGCCCGTCTGGCATCAGTTTGACTAAACTGATGATTGACTAAATTTTTTTGACTAAACAATCATTCTTTCGTCAGTCTGATCCAGACTGATGAAAGAATGATCGTGTAACCGTTTGATTGACAGACTGATCATTTTTTTTATTATGTACTTTCCGGTCGTAATTCTGGCGTCAGTCTCAGACTGATGGGCTGAACTGATGCCAGACTGACCATGTAACCGTAGTCTTACACTGTTATTGAGTTAATCTCGGTACCATAGACTAAAATAGAAGTGTGTATGTGTAGATGGGCGCGACAAACGCGCTGCAGCTGCCCGGCGGGCCGGTGACCGCCAACCCTGTGTCCGGCACCAAGGAATGGCACCAGTCTATCACACCTGATCTCAGAAACCACTTGGTTCATAAACTGTAAGTATATATAACTATTAATTATACTAAAATTATATTTATTTATTTAGGAAAACTTACAGGAAACATAACACAAGAAGGCCAATAAATGTTTTCACACATAAAAAATAAAGTAGAAATGTAGAACAATACACAAAGAGCAAAGAAAGAATCACAAAAAAAAAAAAGCAAAAACTAGTCTGATGATAGTAACAAATACGTTTTTTTTATCATTTAAAAAAGTGGTCGCTTAGGTTCTTCTTCAGTTTACTGATACCAGTATAGAATCAATTTAGTTATATGCTCCGAGTTGTATCCAAATACTGTATTAAAACTGTAATAATTACGAAGGCTCCTACAGTCGTTCAAGGTGTCAACCGGTGTTATCTTTTAACAGGGTGCAGGCCATATTCCCGACCCCAGACCCGACGGCGATGCAGGACAAGCGTATGCACAACCTGGTCGCGTACGCGAGAAAAGTTGAGGGCGACATGTACGAGATGGCAAGCACCCGCTCCGAGTACTACCACCTGCTCGCCGAGAAGATATACAAGATACAGAAGGAGCTCGAGGAGAAGAGACAGAAGAGAAAAGAGCAGCAGTTGCAGCAGGCCCAGCAGGCGCAGCAGCAGAACCAGCTGCAACAGAACGCGGTGGGCATCATGGGCGTGCGGCCCGCGGCGCCGGTGGGCGTGGGCGGCGTCGGCGTGGGCGTGGGCCGGCCCGCCCTCGCCGCGCAGACCGGTCTGCCCGGCATGCGCATCCCGTCGCCCGGCATCGCCATGCCCAACCGCATGGCCTACACGCCCAACCTCGTCGGACCACCGGGACCCAGTCCTAATCAGGTATAATATTTTTTGTATTTATACCTACTGTGCGATCACGTTAAAATTTTTTGGACAGGTTTAATTTTCGAAGTTTGATTTAGATACCTAGAAAATTGCTTTACTAAACACACGAGCTTATAGGAACAACAGTATAGGCACTTTTGAGCTATCGGCAGCTACTGACGACTACTATGCCAAATTTTAAGATGATCGAGCATAAATGACGTTAAACGTTTCCACAGATGCCGCAAACGCCGAACGGTGGGACGGTGAGCATCGGCAGCGTGAGCAACCCCGGCATGTCGCCGTTCGGACAGCCGATGACGTCGCCGGCACCGCAGTACATGAACAACGGGCCGCAACCGTCGCCGGCGCCGGACAAGCGCGCCGCCGCGAGCCCCTTCATGAGCTTCGCGGCGCCGTCGCCCGCGCCCGCCTCGCACCCGCCCACGCCGGCCACGCCCCGCCCCATGCCGTCGCCCGCGCCCGAGCGCCCGCCCTCCGCCGCGCCTGCGCCCGCCCCGCCCCCCGCGCCCGCACTCTCCGCGCAGATGGCGGCGCTCAGCCAGCCCGACGACAGCCCCGACAAGGAGGAGGTGCGTACCCATTACGAACTAAATAACTGTGAATTAAATTTCTATGTAAACACCTTTTAAACACTCAATAGTAATTTACTCTAAATTCAAGTAAGTAATTAGAGGAAGATATTAAAATATATTAATAGTAAATTGTGTTAATTAATAAGATTATTTTAAAACTACTATGTAGTTTTTGCTGTCTGCAGCGATAAATGTTCCTAAAACCAGCGTTACTCGAACAGGTGCGGGTGAAAGAGGAACCCGAGGAGGACTGCGGGGGGAAGGGCATGCGCGACGAGCCCCCGCCTGACAAGGACCAGCCTCCGCCCCCAGATCCATTCAAGACGGAGATCAAACGAGAGGTTAGTGATGCCCTATAATGTGTAACTTTTGTTAGCCTATACTATCCCACTGCTGGGTAAAGGCCTCCCCCAAGGTCTTCCACTTGTCTCGCTCCAGCGCCACCGTTGCCACCGCCAGCCCGGCTGGTACGCCTCCAGCTCATCGCGTGTAACGCTCCAATGTGTAACTTAAAAAATTTAAATCGTCATACGTTTGACTGTAAATTTCAACTAGTTCCCTCGATTTCGTACATTTGCCGCAACAAACTATACTACGTCCATTCTCGTCTCTTAAAGTATGTCCAACCAAATTTCATCTTAATCGGTTCAGCCATTTAAGTGTGAAGAGGTAACAGACATACCTACTTTCCCATTTATTATTTACTAAGGATATAATGTAGCTCATTAAAACATTTATATTGCTCACGCTATATATACTATATTACTAAAAGTAAGCTCGTCACTACATTTAATGAAACTTTCATCAGGTCAAAGAGGAGCCAACGGAGGAGACTCAAACGATCGAGCGCATGCCCAAAGCGGCGCACACGTTCAACCCCGAAGAGCTGCGGGCGGCGCTCCTGCCGACCCTCGAGAAACTGTTCCGTCTAGAACCTGAGTCGGTGCCATTCCGACAGCCCGTCGACGCCCAAGTCCTAGGCATCCCGGACTACTTCGACATAATCACGAAGCCCATCGATCTCGGCACCATCAAGATGAAACTCGACCGCGGCGAGTATAAAGACCCCTGGGAATACGTTAACGACGTATGGCTGATGTTCGACAACGCGTGGCTGTATAACCGCAAGAACTCTCGCGTTTACCGGTACTGCAATAAGGTAAGGATTCAGTTACTGTTTGAATTGCTTGCTCGCTGCGTGTGTTATGGAGCGGAACGCGACCGTTCGCTACCGCGATCAAAACAACACAAAAAATACTAACCATTTGTTAAAAAAAGTTTTTGTTTGTGACAACATAGACTAATTTTGTCAGTAAATAGCTTACTTACACTTACAAACTTATTTTTTTAACTAAAGCTTTGGATTTGGATTGGAACTTTGGATTGAGTTAAAATCTGCGTTAAAAAATATTTCTGTCGTTTCGTATTTTTAATAAATACAAAGCGACAGAAATATTTTCTAACCTAGGATTAATTTTACCTCGACTGTTTCGCGTGGCCCTTAGATAGATATCTATTTCTATATGGACACAACACTCATGACTGCCCGTTTTCAGCTCTCTGAGGTTTTCGAAGTGGAGATAGATCCGGTGATGCAGAGTCTGGGCTACTGCTGCGGTAGAAAGTACACCTTCAACCCTCAAGTGCTGTGCTGCTACGGCAAACAGCTCTGCACTATACCCCGAGACGCTAAATACTTCAGCTACCAAAACAGGTCAGTATCACAGGGTTAATATTAGTTATACTAAAAAGTATGTAGCTAAAAATCTTAAATTAAAAAATCATTCATAGAAAGAATGTTTATTTGCAAAAACATGGTAGTTACATTAAAGTAGGTCTTTAAACAGTGGATAGATACTGATGATATAAAGAAAGAATATTAAAGCCAAGCCAAGTACATGATGCAGCCTACTGGATAAAATTTGACTGAACAACGCCATTTAATCACACGTCTAGCTTTTTAATTGAAAATTCGACTCGCATAAAACGTTAACACCACAGCTGATTCAAAAGCCGCCGACTAATTCAGCGCTCACCACTGCGGCGCTAGGTGCGTTTCGTTAACAATATGGCGTCAACTAGCCGGTGTTTGTGGTTATATTAAGATATTTTTCGGAAAGACAGTAGTAAATATACATTACAAGTTTTATCAAAGAGACAGAAATTTTGGGGGCACGTACGAGTGATACGAGTGAATAAATTTTTTAACAAATATTCAAGGAGAAATTATGAGATTATGAAATGCATCAATGAGGTGTTTATTGCAATTCTATAACTTAAACTTAATCCATGAATATCTTCCAAGAAAATACAAAAAGTTTTCCTATTCTCTCAAATTACATACTAAACTATAGTCACCGTAGTTAATTTGCCATTTAACCAGTTGGCTAAGCATCGTCTAGCTGTAGTGTTGAACGTTGCAGTCAACAAGTCAGCTAAACGACATATAGCTGTGTGATTGAATGGCGTTGTTCAGTCAGAGGGCTAGCTGTTTGATTGAGGTTATTTTAACCAGTTGACTGCGACATACATACAATTAATTGTATGTATGTCGCAGTCAACTGGTTCTACTGGATCTAATTTCAATAGGCTAATTTATCACATTATAAGATCTTGATGTGAAAATATGCATTAATGAACAAATTATCCTATACATGAATTTAAAAGCTATATAAATACAGTTTAGTCTAGATAGCACATTTCTGAAATAATGTCTAGATTTTTGTGCACCTATTTTGCTATTTTAATCCAACATTAATTTCTGATACGGTTTTGATGCAGTCTGAAACCATGTTAAATATAAAATATAGATTTAAATATAAACAGCCGACCATTGAACTCCTTCTCCTTTTTAAAGTCGGTTAAAATAGCAAAATAGCTGCACAAGAATCTAGACATTTTTGATGTTTGGTGATGTTTGTGACTTCATGTCCTTATGTCATGTAACAACTGTCGCTTGTAGTGCTGCCAGACCATTACATTACTAATGTCGAGGCTCCAGGCACAGGTCATGTGTGCGTAGATTTTGCTCACTACTATGATAACTGATACGCAGGTTAAGGCTGAAGGGGGGGATACTATTGGGCATAGAAAATAATGTCGAAATAAAATATCTTAGAATGGACTCCTTCAAAATAACTTGTCAGCATTAAGTCCTGAATAACAAAATTTAAATTATTGTTTGAAAGTGAAAAAAAGATAAAAGTTGTGAAATAAAACATTTTTGGCTAAAAGACGATATTGCATAACTTTATTATTATTATTGTGTATATTTGTTACTCTTAAAATATTTACAAAGTGATTTTAAATCTATGTATTATATTTTGTGAGGTTAGTAGTGGGGGCCGATAAGGCAAGATTAGGTATTTAAGGTTTACCTTACCATCACCCATATCAGCCTTGGTTTTATCATGCGTATGAAATCAACAGTAGACACCAACTCTAATCGTGCAAAATCTACGCAACACTTATTCAAAATTTGAACTTGATATTAAATACAGTCTGACCAGAAATATAAAAAAAACAATATGAAGAGGGACTAGGGTTGTGTGTGTGTGGTGCAATCACATTAGTAAAGGATTATCACATCAACTGGCGTAAATGGACCTTATTAAAAAAATTCTAATACTTCCAAAGATTTGGCACTAATTATATTAAAATTGCGTTTGAATCCGCACGGTGTTTTTGTATATTTCTGGCGAGCTGATAATAATTGGTTGAGATGAGCCTGTGCCGTCACCGCTAGCGGCCCGTCTGTCTCTAACTAATCCTATTTTATGTTCTCATTGCTTACTAAATTTGTTTTCGCCCTCCACGCACGTCCTTGCCTGCACAAACGTTCCTGTCACGCTTCACAACACTCGCTACTCGGATTGTGCGATACAGTCTAAAAGCATATGGGGTTGTGTCCGATAGATACACCTTCTGCCAGAAATGCTTCAACGATATACAAGGGGACACCGTGACGCTGGGTGACGATCCGCTACAACCACAGACGTGAGTATACTTCTTATTTATTTCTTATTTTCTTATTATATTATAAATAAATAATGTTGAACATAAGGAAAAAAATGTTTATGGATGGTCGCAGCACCATGGGCTGCGAACTTCAATAAATTAAAGTATTGATCTGATCATTATAGTAAATTACAGTGAATAAAAAACAAGATTGAGTTGTTTTCTTATACATACTCATTATTTACTAAAGTACTGTGACACGTTCCTCTTGCATATTTATTGAAACTACAACAATTTTTCAGTGAGATCAAAAAGGATCAATTCAAAGAGATGAAGAATGATCATCTGGAGCAAGAGCCGTTCGTTCACTGCATGGACTGTGGACGGAAGCAACACCAGATATGTGTGCTGCACCATGACAACATCTGGCCCCAGGGCTTCTGCTGTGATAACTGTTTGAAGAAGAAGGGGGCTAAGCGGAAAGAGAACAAGTTTAGTGCTAAGAGACTGCCCACTTCTAAGCTAGGCATTTACATTGAGACGAGAGTCAATAATTTCCTTAAGAAGAAAGAGGCTGGTGTTGGTGAGGTGCACATTAGGGTGGTCGCTTCTTCGGACAAAGTAAGAACATGTTTTAAGATTTTGTCACACTTATAAGTTTGCATTCAATGACAACGAATTTGGTTTATTTTGTTTAATCTTGTAGTATGTTATAGTCCAAGTAGTTATTAAACTCTGAAAATGAGTTTTATAGATACCATAATATTACTTTTATATTATATTATATATTATAACTTCTTATGTAACATGATTTGGATGATTTTAAACCGCTGATTACGCTATTTTGATTGTCGGCTCATATTCTACATGATATTGTAAAGCTCCAATTGCTTTGTCTTCAAACTTGAAAACTGATACGTCAAGTCTTATATTACCAAGACATTGTTTCTTTGTTACAATTTTCTCTTTATCCATCGTTTCCATGCTTTTAAGGGTTCCGTAGTCAACAAGGACCTCTTATAGTTTCGGTCTGTCCCTCTGCCTGTCCGTCCGTCTGTCTGTCTGTCTGTCTGTCCACGGTTTTGCTCAGAGACTATAGGACCTACAAAGCTGTAATTAGGCATGAATGCACATATTAATGGTGCGACAAAATGGTATATAAAATCTTTAAAAAATTGGAAAAAATCGTTAGAGTCCCCCCATTCTACCAGCTAAACGGTTGCTTCTAGAAATGTGAAAAAAATCACGAGAGTAGGAAATATGCTGAATTTAAAAGGAAAACAGCTATCACGGCTAAGAAGACTTCATAAGTTATTGAGTAATAGTCGATCAACTAAAAAAAATGTATTCGGCGAAGTATAAAGGAACGTCTTTTGAAAATCCAACTAAAATAGAATAAAATATTTTTCGTTAAAAGAAAATATCACAGCCAAACTTGCTGCCTCTGGACATCATGCATATCATTATTATACTATATCTTGTTAAATCACCCATTTCTATTAATTTTTAAACTTTAAAATGCAATTATATTTATTTTTACAAATATCTATATCTATATTACTTCCTTTTTAAGTCCAGTTTCCGAGGTTTCTTGACAGGACTTAATTCACTAGCGCTTTTGATCTATCTTCACAACATTACCCAGTACTATTGAAAACATAAACTTTACGAGAAAACCTCAGAAGCCTGGCATTAGAGGAAAAAATAATATTATGTAGGTATATCGAATGATCGATTGATTGATTGATACATCTTGTTTTAGGTGGTGGAAGTGAAGCCGGGCATGAGATCGAGGTTCGTTCAGTCGCGGGAGTTGAGCAGTGAGTTTCCGTACCGGGCCAAAGCGTTGTTCGCCTTCGAGGAGGTCGACGGAACTGATGTTTGTTTCTTTGGAATGCACGTGCAGGTAAGGATTGTATTCTTATTATCAAATTCTTTTTTACATGGTCCACTTGCCCAGTGCCGAATTTATATTTTTCATAAGAGTAGGCCACTTTATTTCCGCCGCCCCTTGTACGTAATATGTAGGGCCTCTATGGACGCTGCAGCCCCTAGGCCGTGGCCTATAATGGCCTGTTTATAAATCCGGGGCTGCACTTGCCCAAGCTTGGGTTAGGTTGATCTAAAATTAAGTCATGCTATATCCTATTGTTGGACTTGCGTAAATTGAGTTCTTTCCATGGCATGAAAAGGAACTTAGATTGATAAAGTGATCCACATATAACTCAACCTACATACAGAATTGAAAAAATATATAATTTGTCAATTTAAATATGTCCCGTACTTTGATAGTTGAATTGTTGAATTCTAGAGTGACTTTCGCCATATTACCAATTATTTGTTGCATGCTGATTAATTGTCTTACTTTTCATGATAACTTGTAACTTATATTTGAGTAAATAATAATACACAGATTACATTATATAGTCTGAATACGCTCTATTATGCAATACACTTTTTTCGGGAGGAATATAAATTTTCGATAGTATTAGTTGAGTATTTATTTTTATTTTTTTATTTCAGGAGTACGGTAGCGAAAGTCCCTCGCCGAACACGAGGCGAGTGTACATAGCGTACTTAGACTCGGTACACTTCTTCCAACCCAAGCAATATAGGACGGCCGCGTACCACGAGATTATATTAGGCTACTTAGATTACGCTAAGCAACTGGGCTACACCATGGCCCACATCTGGGCCTGTCCCCCCTCCGAGGGCGACGACTACATATTCCACTGCCATCCGCCCGACCAGAAGATACCGAAGCCCAAACGGTTGCAGGAGTGGTACAAGAAGATGCTAGACAAGGGTATAATAGAGAGGATAATCTTGGACTACAAAGATATTCTCAAGCAAGCGATGGAGGACAATATCTCGTCGGCGGCCGAGCTGCCGTACTTCGAGGGCGACTTCTGGCCCAACGTGCTCGAGGAGTCCATCAAGGAGCTGGACCAGGAGGAGGAGGAGAAGAGGAAGCAGGCTGAGGCCGCGGAGGCAGTGGTCAGTATTTCATCTCATACCATCCATGTTACTTTGACTTATATTTTTTTATTGTTTTTTTTTTCCATTCATACGCGTAATCAAAAGTGCATAAGATTTGCGGAGCGTTCTGTGTCGATATCGTTCATGTCATTCTCCATATCATCCCATCGTATCGTGGGTGCAAATATGAGAGAATACTCTAACTTTTAGATCTTCCAGTCGTCTGAGGAGAACGAACAAGGGCCGGACGGGAAGAAGAAGGGACAGAAGAAGGCGAAGAAGTCGAACAAATCCAAGGCCGCCCAGAGAAAGAATAGCAAAAAGCAGAGCGACCAGCAGCAGGGAAGCGATCTCAGTGCGAAGATATTCGCGACAATGGAGAAACACAAGGAAGTGTTCTTCGTGATAAGGCTACATTCCGCGCAGTCTGCCGCCAGCTTAGCGGTAAGTAATTTTTTGTCTTTTTAGAATCGTTTGAAATATATACTATACAGGATGTAACAAAACTAAGTGATAATACTTTAGGGTGTGTATGTGTTCCTTGTAGAGAGTTCACTGTGAAAGTGCAGCGCTGAAAGACCAAATTTTTTTTCACTTTTGTATGGGCGAGCGTCTCAGCGTCACGAGGGATTTTTTTTTCACTTTTGTATGGGGAAACCCATACAAAAGTGAAAAAAAATATAGTTTTCCAACGCTGCTACTTTCACAGTGAACTCTCTACAAGGAACACATACACACCCTAAAGTATTACCACTTAGTTTTGTTACACCTTGTATAGTCTGTCATAAGTAATTTTATTAAACAGGCGTCTAATATAATTATCATAGACATAATATTATAACAGTTGATAAATAGTCGCGAGTCTAGTGCTAAATAGAAGACGTTCCCCGCAGCCGATCCAAGACCCGGACCCGCTGGTGAACTGCGACCTGATGGACGGGCGCGACGCGTTCCTCACGATGGCGCGCGACCGCCACTACGAGTTCTCGTCCATGCGACGCGCGCGCTTCTCCACGCTGTGCATGCTGTACGAGCTGCACAACCAGGGCACCGACAAGTTTATGTACACGTGCAACAGCTGCAAGTCGCACATCGAGACCCGCTACCACTGCACCGTCTGCGACGACTTCGACCTCTGCGTGCCCTGCTATGAGAAGGAGGGCCACCCCCACAAGATGGAGAAGCTCGGCCTCGATCTCGACGTCAGCTCCTCCCCCGGCGACATGAAGCAGGCCAACCCGCAGGAGGCCCGCAAGCTCTCCATCCAGCGCTGCATCCAGTCCCTGGTGCACGCGTGCCAGTGCCGCGACGCCAACTGCCGCCTGCCCTCGTGCCAGAAGATGAAGCGCGTCGTCACCCACACCAAGGTCTGCAAGCGCAAGACGAAGGGCGACTGCCCGATATGCAAGCAGCTGATCGCGCTGTGCTGCTACCACGCCAAGCACTGCACAGAGACCAAGTGCTCGGTGCCGTTCTGCAGCAGTATCAAGCAGAAGCTGAAGCAGCAGCAAGTCCAGCAGCGCGTGCAACAGCAGCAGCTGCTGCGCCGGCGCATGGCGGCCATGAACACGCGCGGCGGCATGGGCGGCGGCGCCTCGCCCCCCGCGCCCGCGCTCGCCTCGCCCCCGCCCGCCAAGCCCTCCGCGCATCCATTACCGCAAAACGTGCAGAAAGTTTTACAGCAGGTGGGTACTACATCACTGAATTTTGTTCGATAGATATCTATTTAGTTTGGTAGATATTAGCTCAAAAAATTAAGAATTTGAAACTAGAATATGTTATTCAAAATACCACAGAGACTGTAATGCGTTTACCAAATAAAGCACGATCGATCGATTCAGAGCTACCTCGGTGATTGGAGAGGTGCGTTTATATTGAACCCGTTACCCCTACTCCGCAGGTGCACGAGGAGGCGGCGCGGCAGCAGACGGCGCCGTCGTATGGCAAGCAGGCGGCGATGGGGCCGCCGGGCGGCGCGCGGCCGGACTGGGGCGCGCGGTTCCGCCCGCAGCCGCCGCCGCTGCACCACGCCCAGCACCACGCGCGACTGCCGCACCACGCCCACCCGCAGCACCCGCACCCCCAACATCCACAACACCAGCAGCACCAGCCCCAACATCCGCAGGTAATTAAATTAAATATACCATCGAGGAAATTGATTCATGGGCAGTTGACAGACCCACGTCATTTGGTCGGATCATGCCAATTCAATGTTAATTGTGATCTGTCGGCTGGGTTTGACATAACGCGACCAAATAACGTAGGTCCCCCAGAAACCGAGTCGAGTTGTAGATTAACTACATTATAATTTATAGCGTATATTTTAAAATCTTATACTTCAGCTTTGTTCGATCGATATTAGACTTTGCTTGCATAATTTGGAGTCCGTATTACACTTGTCATATCGCCCACATTGAGAGGGTTCAGAAGAAATTTATTAAGTCCTTAGAATTCGTTGGAAATCATGAATATTATACAGGGTGCAATTTAACCTTCCTGCCAAATTCGGATATATTGATCCTTGTTAAAAATAAAAATACACGTATTTCTTCTTTTATTATCACTCAGTACTAAAATTTTGAGAAATAGCCTCCGAAAGTTATCCTACCAAACACCACAAAATATGGACACATGCGCGGCCCGGCCCCGCCCCGCCGCGCCCTTCCGCACGTAGTTCATTGACATTTTTGTTATTATCATAAGTTGCGAATTTCCCCTTCATACTTTGACGGGCTTAGGACCGTCAAAATGTAAAGGACGGACGTCGACAGGTATGTTTACAATAAAATTAATTGATACACATCAAAAGAATGGAAAATTACAACTTAGTGATTACGAACAATAAGCACTTTAGAAATTAATAAATCTAAACCACATCCTTTGCATTTAGGCGTATTTAAAAAATTCAATCAACTTATGTACTATCGAGGAAGTTGATTCCTAGGCAGATGGGGGACCTACGTAGTTTGGTCGCGTTACGTCAAACGCGGCCGACAGATCACAATTAACATTGAATTGACATGATCCGACCAAATGACGTTGGTCTGTCAACTGCCTAGGAATCAATTTCCTCGATGGTACACAGTACAACTAATTAAAAATCAAAACCACCCACCTCTAAATCTTATTATCTTGTTTACACTAACAGTACTTTTGTTAAAACTGCAATCCGTTTCGCTCTAAGCAGAGTCTAGCACGTTTTTACACATTGTTTATAAGTTTGAGCACAACTCTATCACTTTTAACCTCGTCAGACGTATGTTCGATACGCGATTTTAGATCTTCGAATCTGGCCAGGTGTGTGCAGATATTGCGAACTGTCCATAATCCGAGTATTTGGTTAAATGGACAAAATTGTTTCGCGATTCAGATTCAGGTACCTACAACTGCATTCGTGATCAGCTGTTACGAAGACGAGGAAGGCTTTCTTGCTCGTACAGTCTCTGCGCTCCGCGTAAACTTTCGCCACTTAAAATGTAACACTCGCGAGTCGCGGTTAGAGTACATTTTGTCACAGATACTAATTACGAGCGCGGCGGGGGGCGCGGCGGTGACAAATTAATTACGTCACTGCAATTCAAACATGGACGGACGACTGCGGCGGCCGGCACGTGCGACGGGCCCCCGCCGCCCGTGCGCCACCCCCGCTTCACCCCTGTAGCCGGTTTTTGCCGACTCCGCGCGACAGACTGGCGTCGTTGTCAGTAATTACTGAGTAGTGACCAAGCTGTACTGAATTAGGTTGGGATAAAATATGTTACTGTAAAAAAATTTACACCCTATTTTTGTGGTTTAATGGACTCTCCTAGTGACACCTAAGCCCCAAAAAAATTTGGCAGGTAGGTTTAATTGCACCCTGTATCTCTTATGTGACCTCACTCAGTCGTCATTCACTAACGAGTTTTGTAAACCGCAGAAAAATGTTTGACCAAATTTATCTTTTTAAAATAATAAATAACCACATTGACGCCTCACACATTTTGGAATGTATCGACCTAGACCTGGTTCTCGTTCACAAATTATATTTTCGGTTCCTTTTTATAGATCAATTTATACTATCAACTGTTTCCTCAAACGTAGCGTTAAGACTTACAATGAAGAATTTAAAGATCTTGATATATTTAATATTAGCTTGCGTATTTACAAGTTAAAATTACAAAACCTGTTAAAAAATAAGACGTAATTATGTATTTATAAAAGCCGCATATCTTTCTGTAAAATTAGTAAAATTCTATGGAACTATTAGTTTTTAAGTAAAAATTGTATTAAATTAAGATAATTAAAAAAAACTTTGTTTTCTAAATAAAGTAAAGTAAATAAAAAAACGAACACTGGGGTTATCTACTCTTGATAATCTAAAGTGTTCGATTCACGTATTAATATATAAATGAAATATACAGCAAAGACAACCGGCGCCCCAGCAGCAGCAGGCGCAACCTCAGATGCACCAGAAGGCGCTGCAGCAGCTCATGGCGACGCTGCGCTCGCCGTCCAGTCACAACCAGCAACAGGAGATACTACAGATACTCAAGTCAAACCCCCCCTTGATGGCAGCGTTCATCAAGCAAAGAGCACAGGTAAGCTACTCATCGCGGAGCTCTTCGAATGTAAATCACTTGAGTACGTTATTTTTTTTTTTGTAGCGTTTTATACCTATCGCGGATGTCGAGACTTTTACTTGTTGTGGACGTGTAGTGGATCTATTCGTTACATTTATTACTGAGCGAAACTACATAGTACATACTACGTTTTATAAGTTATGCGTGTATAACTAAGTATACAACATGTTTCCTTATTGTTAGCAGAATGCCCAGAACCAGCAGCACGCGAACTCCGGCGTCGGCGTGGGCGTGGGGAACGTGGGCGTAGCCAACGTGGGTGGCGTGGGCGTGGGCAATGTGAACGTCGGCCTCGGCGGCGGCGTTCCGCAGCAGCAGCCGCAGCTGCAGCACATGATGCAGCCGCAGCAGCAGCAGAGGCTCCAACAGATGCACCCCATGCTACCTCAGCAGACTCAGGTATGTGGGCAGCGAACACGCCGACTACCGAGTTCGTAAATCGATCTAAGAGATCTCTTATACTGATGCACGACTTATGTTTTGACATTTTTTTTATGCGCCACTTAAATAAATAAATAAATAAAACTTTATTTCAGACTAATTTTGTCCATAGATTTGTTAGTGACAGTTAGTAACAATTAGCTTATATAAGTATGTTAGTAGTGTTAGTAGTAATCAGTATAATATTTATTATTTTAAAATTGTAGACTTTTATAATACTTATATTGCTACAAACCTCATCTTCCTACAAACCTTCCTGCATCCGTGGACGTCCCCGTATGAACCGTGCACATTGTTAAGCCGTCCGATAATTTGTTTCCAGCTTTATGCAGTATACACCAAGCAACATCTACTATCACGAAAAAAGGAGCACATAATTATTATTTTAAAATCTAACATTTTCCTCTGATCCTTAAGTCATCGATAATAATAATATATAATAATTTTGAACAAACCTTGTACGATTCGGACGAATCTAAAACTGTCCAGAGCACCTAGACAAGACGTTTTCAGATTACAAAAATCTATGTGCTAAATTATTACATAATTGAAATAAAAAATTTACGGTGCAAATAGGCAATCCAGATTTTCGTAATCTCTTTAATTTTCGGTCATTACTCATACAAATATCATGATTATTAAAGTGTATGCTACATAAACGAGTAATCTGGCTCGGCATCCAATTCGGTTCGATTCTTTCTAAACGAACGGCAATAATCCACTTTTTTCGTTGGATTGCATTCTTAGGAAATCTGTCAAAATAAAATACTTCATACTAATGTCAGCCAGACTCTAAAATTTCGTTTATGATTAAATTGTTACATCTTGCTTAACACTGTCCATGGCGACTTTGTAAAAATTTTGTAATTTGTTTGATCAGGTGGGAGGAGTGTCTGGGGTCGGCAACGTGGGCGGCGTCGGTGGCGTCGGCGGCGTCGGTGGCGTCGGCGGCGTGCCCGGCGTGGGCATCGGCGGCATCGGCGGCGTGAGTGGAATGTCCGGCGTGAGCGGCGGCGGGCCCGGCGGCTGGTTCAAGCAGGGTGCGCCCGGCGTGGGCGGGGTGGGCGGCGTAGGCGGGGTGGGTGTCGCGGGCGGCGGCATGATGGGCATGCGCGGCGCGTATGCGAGCGGCGGCGCGCCCCCGCGGCTCGCGGCGCGCTACTTCGGCGGCGGCGGCGTGGGCGCGACGGGCGTGCTGCAGCGGTCGCCGCCCGCCACGCCCTCGCCGCGTCCGCCCACGCCCTCCGAGCTGCTCATGATGAGGCAGTCGCCGGCGCCGCCCGCGCCCCTCCCGCCGCCCGAGGACCAGCTGCCCGCCATGACGCCGCAGGACCAGCTCACCAAGTTCGTCGAGCAGTTGTAGTGTATATAGAGCTAGCACGGCGCCGCTCTGTAATATATAAGCTATCGCGGCCCGCGCCTCGCCCCTCCCCCCTATCCCCTCCCTCGGCTCCGCTCGTCGCCCCTCCCCCAACTATTTATTGTCGACGGTATCGTTAGCGACGCGAAGGACGTACTAGTATTACGACGAAAGAATCGAGCGCTCAATGTACAAAATGTAAATATGAGAAGAGTACATCCTGTCCGCTTTTGCGTAATGTAAGTTGTTCGTAGTGATAGGTACATTATGATACTTATTCTGTTTATTGTAATTAAATCATTTTATAATATAATTATGTGATGATTATACAATGTTGTTTCTGTTCATTCAACCTTAGCATAGGACTGTGCCGACATTGCAAAATTAATTAAATTTACTATTTTTATAATGAGTGTTATATAAATATAATTGCCCCATTTGTGTTATATTCGTTTATAATAGAACCTGTGATTATGCTATTTCTCTATATATTTTCTATAATTTGGGTTGGTTACTTTCGAGTCTATAGAGTATGTAATTTGTTCCTCAATATAATCATTCGTACATTCTTAATTGAATAATCTTATTTTGTTATTGTTAAAGTTTTAAAATACACAAACTTTGTCGAAAACATTCGTTTTTCTTCCCGAATGGACAAAAGCCTCGTCTAAAAATAAATATTTTAACCCTATCCTATATAAAGTAAGAAGTTTTCCAGTAGAGGCCATCGAATTTTTGCCTCCAAATGACATGCTTTTTCAATAAAATTAAGAGTAGTCTTTATTTATACAATAATAAGAATGAGCAGTGGTCCGAAACTATACTCAAATCGCGGAATTCTGTCTGTAGCGGTCATTGACTCCCTGTCAAAAAACTTTTAATTTTCTATACGAACCGCGATTGACAATGAAGTGACAGATGTTTCTAGTCTAGGGGTGATATCGTATTTTGCATACACGATGTGAACACAGTATGAATTATATCACTTCAAACTCATAAATAGTTGGAGATTATCATACGAAGAGGTAACCAAAACGTTTTCCGATGAAAATATAATAGTCTGTTTCTTTACAAGAATTCAATTTTATTCTTAAGTTAACAGAATGCAGTGCGAGTATTTTTCACATAGCTCCTAGACTAGAAAGCTCAATGACCGCTGGTGCCACCTTAAATTGTCCTGACTATAGTAACAAAATCTGTAAAACATGACGGGGCTACTTTAGAGAAAGTCGATTTAAAAATAAAACAAAAAGTGCTTCCCAGTTCCCGCATTAAGGGTTTCACACACAGAGCTACAGGTAATGTATATTAATATACATTACATCCCGGGATGTATAAAGGCTCTTTAAATTACCTTAATGTATCACACAAAAGGTAAAGTAATATATCTTTCCCTACATTTCAATGGTATACGCCTCGCTTGACGCACTTTTCAGCTGCTAAGGTGTTATACAGGCTGTTCTTATTTTTAATGTTGTATAATATATGGACCCTTTGAGTTACTTGCTATTAGATTTACTAGATAGTTCATCAGAAGATGATTCGGATTGTGATTTTGATGCGCGCATTGTTATTGTATATTGTGCCAAAAACAGAACGATGTGGATTGAAGATATTTGATTGAAAATATAGGCTCTGGGGAACAGACTGCCTGAGTGCCTGCGACCTGAGCTGTGAAGTGATGTGCTGAGGTGGCAATTGGCAACACTGTGTGTATCTGTCTATCATATCCATATCCATACTAATATTATAAATGCGAAAGTGTGTCTGTCTGTCTGTCTGTCTGTTACCTCTTCACGCCCAAACCGCTGAACCGATTTTGCTGAAATTTGGTATACTACTTAGATACTTTGAGTCCCGGGAAAGGACATAGGATACTTTTTGTATATTTTCATATTGCTCTGTATCTAAGGATGTATAATGAAAAATAGTATGGGCAGCGCAGGCGCGTGCGACGAAGCGCAGGATTGTCACACGCGCGGCGGATTTTTGAATAAAATATACTGTAAACTAGCTGTGCTGTGTTTAAGTGATATAATATAATAAAAGACTATGAAAAGTAAGTGCCAATAATAGGGTCAAAACGGGACGATACATGGCTCTATAATGATTTATGGTAGTGATGATGATGATGATGAATGTAATTTGCATAGTAGCATATGCTTTCCGTTCTTAAAACAACGTCGAAACTCCCAAACTTGTATCTATGAAGAGTCAGGAGTTCTCTCAGCGCCTTCCAAACCATGGTATACCTTGGTGCAAAATCTTGCTTGTTGGTAGCATAATATGCTTAGAATACTGCTCACGAAACCGAAGTCACCACATGTTTCCATATAAATTTTGAGGAGTTCCCTCGATTTCTTATGGATCCCTTCATCAGGTCACCACTTTTATGAATATGGTACCAAATTGGGATGATAACCTATACACCAAAAGAAAAATTTTGAAAATCGGTTCACAAACGGCGGAGTAATCGTTGAACATAAAAAACGAACATAACACCTCCTCCATTTTGAAAGACGGTTAAAATTGTATTTGTTGTATGTGTTATTCTGATGTTTAAGCTATATTATTGTAAAGTTTCATTAAAATCCGTTCAGTAGTTTTTGCGTGAAAGAGTAACAAACATCCATACATACATACATCCAAACTTTCGCCTTTATAATATTAGTAGGATTATTACAACTCGAGACTGACGGCGGCCATTGTTTGTGCGACGAGATAGCGATGGAATGGACGTTGCCATGGTGACATACTTATTTAGTCACTTCCTATGATATTATATTATATTGGTCACTTCAATAAAATAATATGGGCGAAATACTTTGTATGGCAAAACAAAGTTGCCGGGGCCCGGGACAGCTAGTCATAAAATTCTCGTTTCACGGTGTGCGTAGTTGAACTCCTCTGAAACGGCTTGGCCGATTTTCGTGAATCTTAGCGAGCATATCGGCTAGGGTGGAGAATCGGACAACATCTACTTTTTATATTGTTAAGTGCATTTGTTGAATAAATAATAGTAAATTATTACAACTCGAGACTGACGGCGACCATGATTGTTTGTGCGACGGGATAGCGATGGACGAATTGCCATGGTGCTATGTGCCATACTCATATATTTAGTCACTTCAATAAAATAATATGGGCGAAGGCAAAACAACATTTGCCGGGACAGCTAGTCTACGATAATATAATTGTCTGGGGGGCCCAGGCTGTCTGAAATAGTTAAAAAGGGGGAATCGAGGCACGAATCAACGAAACTTCATATAAAATATCAAAATTGGTATGATGTTTGTTTTGTACCTCGGATCCGTTTTAATTATGCCATTATAGTTTATTTTACTTGAATCAGTATCAAACATTGACACTTATTTATAGATATATGTAGAGTATTAATAACAGTATTAGTTAGGTACTGTTAACGCATTAACATAATATGAAACTATGGTATCAAACGACAAAAGGATGAGTGATGAGTTGATGACCTATGGGCTATGAGTAGAGCTGCCATCACCTGAATTGCCATCGCCGCGCCGGTCAGGCACCACGACAAAATTCCGGACATTTAGCCGAAATATGGTTATTTCCCTCACCTCTACGATTACGTCTTACCAATGTTTGCTTTTCCAACAAGAATTTGTAAAACTTGGACTCGCCCATGAAGGGTTCCGCAGCAGCAATAAGGTTTATTTTTATGAAATTAAAAGGTTTTTGATTTATTTTTATATTTCAGTTGATTTAATGAAAGTTAAATTAAGTTTACCTTTCGTTCAAACCAATTTTCGTTGGTAGTTTTTATAGTAAAGTACATCATATATATTTTTTAGACTTATCATGTCCCTACTTTGGAAGTTAGAGGGGGGGGGGGGGGGGGGCACACATTTTACCACTTTGGAAGAGTCTCTCTCGCAAACTATTCAGGTTAGAAAAAAATGATATTAGAAACCTCAATATGATTTTTGAAGACCTATCCATAGATACCCCACACGCATAGGTTAGATGAAAAAAAAAATTTTTTTTCAATATATTAATATTAAAAAAAAACTACTTGCTAGATTTCGTTCAAACTAATTTTCGTTGGTAGTTTTTATAGTAAAGTACACCATATATTTTTTTTAGACTTATCATGCCCCTACTTAAGAAATTAGAGGGGGGGGGGGGACACATTTTAGCACTTTGGAAGAGTCTCTCTCGCAAACTATTCAGGTTAGAAAAAAATGATATTAGAAACCTCAATATGATTTTTCAAGACCTATCCATAGATACCCCACACGCATAGGTTAGATAAAAAAATATTTTTTTGATTTAGTTGTACGGTGTACCTATGGGGGACCCCTAAAATTTTTAATAATTTTTCCATTATTGTATCAAAATCTTAATACGGTTCACAGACTACATCTACTTACCAAATTTCAATAGTATAGCTCTTATGGTATCGGAGAAAAGTGGCTGTGACATACTGACAGACAGACAGACAGACAGACATGACGAATCTATAAGGGTTCCGATTTTTGCCATTTGGCTACGGAACCCTAAAAATCTGATTAACTCAAGTTCGTGCAAGAAAAGTGTTTGCTTAGCGAGTTTTTATCTTCCGTTTATTGCTTCATGACTAAAGTTAAATTTCTCTCAACAAAAGTGTCCGGATTTTACCCGGACATTTTTCAAAAACCCGGCCGGACGCTCCCCAGACTTCAAACTAGGAAAAATCCGGGGAAATCCGGACAGATGGCAGCCCTAGCTATGAGTGATGCATTTTGCCAAAACCCTCTAAGGGCAAAATGCAAGCTGCAAGTCGAGTCAAGACTTCAAGAATTAAGCGAGTCACTGGAGAGTCGAGACTTCGAGACTCAGCGAAAGTCTAGCTCTAGACTTGAGTCTTTAGTCTTTACAATTACAGCTCCGCTAGCCGCTAGGTAGTCCGTAGGAGTAATCTTTCTGAAAAAAGTCATTGCCAAATGTCATTTGCCAAGTAAAAAAAACATTTGACGGATGACGTCATGTCAATGTCGATTGCCGATGATAAATCTTAAATTTCTACCTAAGTTGTACAACAATATCTTGTAAAAATTATTTGTAACGTTATTTTATACTAGACCAAATAAAAATATTCCCGGTTTGTGTATAAAATATCATAAAAATGGATTCAGTAACAGATCAAAAACCCGTAGAAAATGAGAACGTTGCGAGCAGTACAAGTTTTTTATACGATATAATTAACCCGGTAAATTTACTGTTGACTGTAATTTTTGCATTATTCTTGTATAAAATTGTGAGGAGCAAGTTTGGCAAGGGGTCCGCGGGAGCGGCAGAACCAGAGCTCACTAAAATACGCAAGGATATGACTATAGCGGAGCTAAGGCAATACGATGGGACGCAGCCCGATGGTAGAATTCTAGTCGCTGTAAATGGCTGGATATTCGACGCAACCAGTGGTCGTCGGTTCTACGGGCCAGGTACATGCGAACTGAAACATTGCTCTTTAATATAGAGTTTTATTACTGATAAAGTTCACTATGAGTCAGTGATTAAAATTAATTAGTACTATGTAATGTTCGTATATGATAATTAGTTGCGAAAGACCTTTTGTTTCGTTCTCTGTAAACTCAATACTGATTTTCCGGCTACGATGTTTGTCCAGGTGCTAATTACCATCTGTGAAAATATCTAAAATCTTGATACACACAGGGGGTCCATATGCCGCTTTTGGAGGAAGAGATGCTTCCCGAGGTCTCGCTACATTCTCTGTCACATCATCTGATAAAGAATATGATGACCTTAGCGACCTAAACTCAATGCAAATGGAGTCAGTCAAGGAGTGGGAGGCACAGTTCAGAGGTAAAATGACTAAACTAATTACCATACACTGTATTGAAAAAATGTCATTGTCTGTTTGGTATTTTTGCACACATTTCATTTTCCATTAAAAAATTATGAAACAATTGCCAAAGGAATTTATGTGGCAACTTTAATGTGAGTAATTTTCTAAGTTTAGTAAAAATATTTAAAAATACTATATCAATATAAACAGTCTATGAAATTAATCATACAACAAGTTTATTATAAAACTTGTTGTTTCCCTGACAAAGAGATGATTGGCTCATGAATCTAAAAAGCAATACATAAAACCATATAAAACTAATATTCTCAAACTGCAGATTAACCCGTTGATCATGGAAAAACGAGACACAATAGCTTATCAATTGTTATTGCGGCCGCATGTGGCCGCTTGGGGCATGATGAATTAAAGAAAGTCATAGTAAAAACACATTATTGAATGGAGTGCTTTTAATTATTTACTTGTGATATTTAAATTTTCAGAGAAATATGATCTAGTCGGTAGATTATTGAAGCCCGGTGAGGAGCCAACAAACTACTCTGACGAGGAGCCAGAAGAGACTGACACATCGACAACCAACACTGATGATAAAAAGGAACAGTAATTCCATTTACACCTGCGACACAAGATTTTAAGTCACATTCCGTCCTGCTCACATCATTCGGTAACTAATAGATTTGTTTTTTTTAACTTTCAACTGCCACAGGAGTGGAAACAGATGCTGTGTCACAGCTTACCCTTAATTGACTGTTATTGCCTATAGTTTTGGCAAAATTCATTAAAAAATTAAAATAAACAAGTTTAAATAGCTAAAGTGAATTCTATGATAATATTTGCTACAATTCATATTACTTATAGTATTTTAAAAAGATATAAAACCAACTACAAAATTGTATGTAATTAAGAATTAAAATTCCCTATCTCAAAAACTACTGAACCGATTTTGATGAAATTTGCAGCATTCCCTAAGTTGAACAATACCTAGTACAACAAAAAAAGAATTACTTAAAACGGACTTCTAGTTCTGGAGATATGCAAACACAAACATAAAAACATATGTACATACACTTTTGAAATATGGCATATTTATTTAGACGCTAATATAAATTAACATATACAAAACATGGGCAGTTCTGGAAATATTACATACATACGGGTCAAATTGATTACCTCCTTTTTTTGAAGTTGGTTAAAAATATGAAATGTGGTGGATAAAATACCTGTAATATTTTAGCATTATGATTGCAACAGACTGCAGTCAGATTATTTTGTCTTAAAATCTTGTGTAGCAGATAATATGATAAATGTATTTTGGGTGTGATAATATATAGATAAATATATTGTGCAAGTTATATCATACTTTTTATATGGCACTTGGCTTATGGAACTTTGTTTACAACTAATATTTGCAAGTATATTATAGCAGATTCTGTCGTGATATCTGCAATTAAGAGATAAGTCCAAAAAAAAAAAATCTAAACTAAAAATAATTGTTACAAAGTTAAAACATATTATTATTGTGTTTAGAATTTTTATCAAAGTAGATTTGTAAATAGTCATTTAGTAACAATGTTCCTTGTGTTCATAACAAGAAATAAAATTGTTTTCAGTCTTTTACACATTTATTAACCAAGAGGGCAAATAGCAAGGAACCTAATTGGTATACCTAAAGTTGGAAATTTTGGAAAAAAACTCATTTTGGCGGCAAGAGATGAAACATGTGCCAATCGATAGTAAATCAATATACAAATAGGAAATACTGTTTGGTAAAATGTCGTAACTGATACGGTTTCGGAATAAATAAGAGTTAAAAAAAAGATTTATTATGCAGCATTTTTTTAACTCTTATTTATTCCGAAACCGTATCAGTTACGACATTTTACCAAAGAGTATTTCCTATTTATATTTTGATGTACTATCGATTGGCACATGTTTCATCTCTTGCCGCCAAAATGACTATTTTTTTAATCGCGAATTGTAGGTATACCAGGCTTCATACTAAAATGTCCCATGCTCTTTATCAAGTCTGTTTTTTTTACTTCAAATTGACAAAAGATGATTATAGATTTAAAAAATGAAACTTTAAAATGGATTATTTTATTTATAAAAAGCATGTACTAAATATTTTTTTAATTTGCGCTCAGACAAGCCATATTGATATCTAATATAATAATGAAATCGAGAAAATTTTACAAATTTAATAATAATACCATATAAACATTGCAATTTATTATACTTATCATATAAATTATTGTTATAAGCATATACGGCAACTTTGATTTTAATAACTCAGACAATTTTTTCCTTCAGCTTGGATTTAGTGATGTTGTTTTGTCTATATGGCTTGTAAGTTTTAATAATATACTATGCAATTAATTTATATTGATGTTAAATTATATAAATTAATATTATCACAATAATTGTTGTTATAATATTATGTCAATCAAACTTGCTCTTCTCAGATGGCTGATCGCCAAATATTGTTTATCTTTCTCTGATTTTTGATAATATAAGAAGTAAAGTATTCCTTTGCTTTTCCTATCAGTGACTTGTTCTGTCTCGATTAACAATAATGCTAAAACAATATTACTAAAAACTTGCAATAATATTTTGTTGCACACTAGAGGAACAAACAAAATGTATGTAATATGATGTGGTATAAGCCACGCATAACTTGAAATCGCTCGGCGTTGCTATAGGGCAGTGGTCCCCAACCTTTTTTTCATGCGGACCACAAACATGTGGTCTTGGTGTCGCGGGCCGCATCAAAAACTTTTAGTTTTAAAAAATAACGTTCTTCAAAATTAACGATTTAAAAGTGAAAAAAAAAAATCACGACTTTCACGATGACTACATTATTTTTCCGGTGGGCGTGAATTTCTAAATGGTTTAACATCACGCGAGCCACAAATAAAGTCCAATAAAATCCAATCGTTTCTACCGTTCTCGAGTTTTAGCTAGTACAACAGCTACTAATAAAGTGTCAACGTCAAACCGCGTTCTGCAAATCACGACTCGTCTGATCACTGATTGGTAGATAAATCTACCAATAGCGCGCCCCCACACACCGCTCACTCCTCACCCCGCCAAAGAGACCTGATAGTGATTATCGAACACTGCGCTATCTTCTACCATTTTAGCCGTGCGATCTTTAAGTGGTGCGCAGCCTATAACTACACATTGCATGCATCTATGTTGTATAGTATCAGCTGATAATATCTGCAAATGCTACTTATTGTTTGTAAAATATACACTAAATTATGAGCATAATTTATGAATCAAAAGACTGAATGGGCTATTTAAACAAAATTTTATTTTTAGCGCGCCCGCTAAATCTCGCGCGAGCGCACGCTCGCGTGTGTATAAATGAAAAACATCGCACGCGCCTGCGCTGCCCATACTATTTTTAACCGACTTCCAAAAAGGAGGAGGTTATATGTTCGGCTGCGGATACTTTTTTTTTGTTTTTTTTTTTTTTTATTTTTTTTTTGTATGTTCAACGATTACTCCGCCGTTTGTGAATCGATTTTCAAAATTTTTGTTTTGTTCTATTAGGTTTCCCTCCAATTTGGTCCCATTTTCACAAAAGTGGTGATCTGATGATGGGATCCATGAGTAATCGAGGGAACTCCTCAAAATTTATATGGAAACATATGGTGATTTTGGTTTTATGAGAAGTATCCTAAGCATATGCTACCAAAACGCAAGATTTTGCACCAAGGTATACTATGGTTCCGAAGATACTAAGAGAACTCCGGATTACTTATAGATACAAGTTTAGGGGTTTAGGCGCTGTTTTAAGAACTGAAAGCATATGCTACTATGCAAATTAGATTCATCATCATCATCATCATCATCATTACCACGTCAGGGTCACCAGTGTCACATGGTTGTATATGGATACAATATGCCCTCAACACCATAATTATATCATCACGTTATGTCCTTATAATAATTGGTACTTTTCATAGCGATTTTAATAAAAATATAATGTTGTTTCAAAATAAATGATTCAAGTTCTAAGCGATTTATGTACCACAAAATTGAACATAACAAAGTCAACCTTAACTCCAGAGCGTAAGGCAATTACTTTTGAGATTCGAAAGAAAAAAGAGAAGTAAGTTGCTTCGATAGGTACTACACTAATTTAACTATTAACCCATCAAGCCCAAGCGGCACCCGGCTGCCGCATAACAATTAAAAATCTATTGTGTCTGCGATTCCCACGATCTAATAAATTGAACCCTTAGTATGAAAATACTTACATAGGAAAACAATCTACATCGTAATAGGAATAAGAAACACAATCGCATTGAGTATGACTTAACAAATTGTAATAAGATGCGTAGAATATACGCGATGGTTTACTAGGTAACTAAACAGAGTGAAATTATTATTTTTAAGAAAAAATTAAAACCGACTTCCAAGGTAAAAACAATAATAAAATCCTTATAATATGAACTAAAAAGTATTAAATAATATTTCCTATCTAATAGTGCTCAACTATTTCTGTACTCAATCTTCATAATTTTGAAGTCGGTGCCAGTTCCAAAAGTTTCAAATACCTTTTCTGTCAGAGAACTGAAGATTCAGCTATATCTGGTACCGACTTCAAAATGATGAAGATCGTGTACAGAAATAGTTGAGGTTTAGCCGAATTCGGAAAAAGGCACTATTACATAGGAAACATTATTTAATACTTTTTAGTTCATATTATAAGGATTTTATTATTGTTTTTACCTTGGAAGTCGGTTTTAATTTTTTCTTAAAAATAATAATTCGTTTAACACACGCGAGCGTGCGCCCGCGCGAGTTTTAGCGTTGGCCCTTAATCTATTTTTAGGCCTTAATCATGAAAATTATTGTGTTGAACTCTAAAACTGTTGTAATAAGCAGTTTTTTTTTTCATATACACATATTTTACAAAGCTATATTTAATTTTGATAAATTTTATTATTAATACCCTCCGATAGTCGTTACGCATAAACGTGCGTAAAAGGTTTTTGATTTATTTTTATATTTCAGTTGATTTAATGATAGTTAAAGGTTTACCATTTATGACGTATAAAAAAATAACTACTTGCTAGATCTTGTTCAAACCAATTTTCGTTGGTAGTTTTTATAGTAATGTACATCATATATTTTTTTAGACTTATCATGCCCCTACTTTAGAAGTTAGAGGGGGGAAGGGGGGACACACATTTTACCACTTTGGAAGAGTCTCTCTCGCAAACTATTCAGGTTAGAAAAAAATGATATAAGAAACCTCAATATAATTTTTGAAGACCTATCCATACATACCACACACGCATAGGTTAGATGAAAAACATTTTTTTTGTTTCAGTTGTGCCTATGGGGACCCCTAAAATTTTTAATAATTTTTCCATTTTTGTATTAAAATCTTAATGCGGTTCACAGACCACATCTACTTATCAAGTTTCAATAGTATAACTCTTATAGTTTCGGAGAAAAGTGGCTGTGATATACGGACGGACAGACAGACAGACATGAAGAATCTATAAGGGTTCCGTTTTTTGCCATTTGGCTACGGAACCCTAAAAAATGCCATATTAAATCATATGGTAACAACGCAACGCGGTGCGGCATTTTTGAGACGAAAATTTAAATTTCCCCTTTACTTCTAACGATATCTTCTGAAATAAATAAAAATGAATTTTAAATAGCTATCTTAGAGGTGCCGCGTCGCGTCCTTGTGTAACACCAATGGCATTGTAATTGCTCTGCCGATGAGCACTTTCACTAAGTGCTCGATACCTACCATATCTGCCTTTGTCTATAGCTAGATGTCCTGATCCCTATGTTATATGCATTTATGTTAATACTATGACTTAATATTTTTAGTTTACTTTAAGGGTTTTTTAAATGTTGACCACTACGGTACTTAAATGATTTAGACCAGGAAAATAAAACTGTGCATATTTCGGAAATTCGGGAAGTAAATGAAGTTTTTATTTATGTTATATTTTTTATTATAATATCACCAATCATCATTTAATTTTTTACTTGGATAGTGTCCGTGCCGCAAGTTGTTTATTTTCCTAGTCAGACTTCTTATTCATATGCTGTTGTATAGCAAACACTAAATTTAGTATTATTTTATTATTTGGTAAAATGGAACGGAAACGGTTGTTGGGAAAAATGGTTGTTTTAATTTTTTTTTTACTAAATGGTCGAGTACTTCAGGCATGGGAATAATTTTAAAATTAAATAAAATTACACTGCTGATGTGCAATACCTGAAAACAACATCACAGAATAAAAATAATTGCGCTTTATGTGATAATTTTATATGTTTTCTATTAATAATATACTGAAAAAAATAATTTTGTTATATGTTTTGTATTAATTAACTAAAGCATTATTAATGTGAACTGTGTCTTATGTAATTTAACTGACTGCTTGTAAATTCTTGTTGAAGTTCGCTCCCATAAAGTACATCAACATTGGAAAGAGATGCTAAAGTCCGGTCTAGTAGAATAGCTCTAGTCGCTACCTGTTTCTTTCACTACCGTACAAATATATTGCCATCGCGCATACACAGATACAAAATAGACACAGATACAAAATAGACACAGATACAAAATAGTTGTGTTCGTCTCTTTTTTTATCGCGCAAATCTTTTTTGCGCATGTCAAAATCATGTCATGTCATAACATATTTAATAATAAAAAACTTGAGGTGTCAAGGGACATGGAACGAAGTTATACAAAAAAAATCGGCCAAGTGCGAGTCGGACTCGCGCACGAAGGGTTCCGTACCGTTATAGAGCGAAAATAAGGAAAAAAATATGTTTTTTTTTTGTATGGGATTAATCCCTTAATTATTTATTTTATTTTAATTTTTAATATTAAAGTACACATATTATAATTGAGGATTTTGTGAAAATTTCAAGTGACTATAATATGTTGCTATTATGGATTACGAGCCAAAAAGACCAAAAAATAACGTTTGTTGTATGGGAGCCCCCCTTAAATATTAACTTTATTTTGTTTTTAGTATTTGTTGTTATAGTGGCACCAGAAATACGTCATAATCTGTGAAAATTTCAGAAGTCTAGCTATAGCGGTTCTCGAGTTACAGCCTGGAGACAGACAGACAGACGGACAGACATCGAAGTCTCAGTAATAGGGTCCCGTTTTTACCCTTTTGGTACGGAACTCTAAAAACGCCATCTATTGACGCCCAGGAATACTAACAACGACACTTTTGTGGAATTGAAATACAATTTATTTAAACGTCCGGTAGATGTCGCTGTTTATTCTCAAAAACGCCATCTAGTTGACGCACAGAAATACTAAGTACCACTCAATATACTTATCACCGCCATCTGCCCCTACTACAAAAAAGTGTCGAGGTCAAGTGCCGTTCCGTCTAGCCTCCTTTCGCAACGCGCGATAAGTAACTTCGTTCCAATAACGTTGATAGTAGTGCTTGTGATCGAGTGAAAGAGACAGATAGCGATGATGAGTGAAAGAGACATGCGTGATCGGGCTTTAGTGTTGCGCTTAAGAGACTCTGTAGAAAGAATTTTGCAAGAGTTTTGATGGGGTTTCAAATAAGACTTATTATGTTACCGAATAATGGCTGGAGCATACATTTATTTTTGTATTTTTTCTTGTAACTTATAACATTATCTTGTTAGGGGCCCAAAAGGGCCCCGGCCCAAGAGGCCGTGAGGTCAGAAATTTTTTATACATTGTTTTACTATTAAAACGTGACGATTTTTACTGATAGGGCCCCATCAGTTTGCCACGGGCCCCGGATGTTATATTTACGCCACTGGAAGTCATGCAACAAGTTTTATAAACTTTTTTTCCTTTATTGATAAGGTTTGTTCCACATGCTAGTCTTTTGTGCTTTGTTTTTGTACCAACGTAGTCAATTGTGTGTTACCTCATCAAAACATAATATTATATAATTGTGGAACTGTTACGATTTTAAACAAAAGTCGCGTAATTTTTTTCTACTTACTAATTTCGCAGCTGGTTTCAGTGTCATTTGCCGCATTTTCATGATTTCATCAAAACGAGTAAGAACTAGAAATAGCATGTCTGACACTGAAACTGCGAATTGTCAGTAAATAGAAATAATCACGGGATTGTACCCCACGTTCAATGTCTAAATATGTGTATAAATGTAAAGTTATTGTATCAGCTACATTTAAAGCTAAATATAGTGTTTTTATTATTGATATGTTTTTTTTGTCGATCATCTTCCTATTTTAAATATCTGCGACCTGGTGGGTAGTTATTCAAGTGTATGTTTGATCCCAGGTTTGGTTACCGATGAGAATACTAATCTGGAGTACTTACATGTTTCTCTAGATTTATAAAAGAAAACTATAGGAGGAACCTCACACATGTCTTGCTTTTCTGTATGAGTTTATAGAAAACCCATGTCGTATCACTCGTATGACGTAATGCTTATAGTAGGGGAGGTGATGCTATTTTTTGCAAAGTCATTTCATACCGACCAAATTTTTGTCCAGTAGTAGATCAATATTTAATAATCAACATAATGAGCGTCAGTCGCCGCACCCGTGCTGGGATGTACTTATATTGAGAGTGTCTCAAAGTTGTCGAAAAAAAATTTGCTAAAAGTAATTTTATACCGTATGAAAGTTTGATGTATGATTATTAGTGGTTAAACAAACTTACCTTAAGTGAAGTTTGACCATAATTATGAGAGTCGCTGCATCTAGCTTCCGGCATCGAACACTTTTCAGAGCTTCCTGAAAAAATAAAGTAGGTGGCGCGGCAATGGCGCCATTTCCGGGGCGGGATTTTTACCCCACCACCACCGGTTTCTCCCCACCAGTTTACCTCGGAGGTTCACTGCAGATCGGTCCTCATTCTTTTTAGAGAAGGTACAATTAAATAAATTACGACTTTCCAAAGACTTTTTAGGGTTTTTGGGTGGGAGGGTAATAAAGTCTCTTCGGATGCAGCGACTCTCATAATTATGGTCAAACTTCACTTAAGGTAAGTTTGTTTAACCACTAATTATAAATCGTCACTGCATCCTCGAGACTTTATAATTAACATGGTAGATGTTCAGAGTTCTTATGGAAAATCGTCATTCAAATCTTTAATACTGTAATATTAAATATATATTATATTGTAGAAATCAAATTTTTATATTAATTATTTGTACCTAAATATAACAGTGTATAGAACCATACACTAAGGAAAATAATTTCTCTATGATATACTTAACTTAAGTCTGAGATGTATATTTTATAATAGTATTAACTGTTAACTAATAGTAATTAGTTAGTCAAAATTGTATTAGCAGAAGCATTTAACATTTATAGGTAAAACATAGGTAAAAGAGGTCTATTATAGAATTTATCAACAACGAGAGATCTACCTGACCACCCTATGACTCTATTCATGGTCTCAGTGGAAATGCCGCCACGACAATCCGCCGATGTAGAGGCATGACGAGTGCACTGTGCAATGTGCCGAAAACTGTCGAGTGCCTTCTTTTTTCTTTTTCTTTTTGTCAATATTAGTCTATCAGCTTTATCTCTATTTCTAAGCGATTGTGTTTTTTGTAAGTAGAAAGGCTGGACAAATTTCTTTTTTATCATTATAAAAAGGAACGATTAAGTAAGGTTGATTTTTTTTAGGATTAGAGGTTTAATCAATAATTCGTCCTGGATATGTATTTGAAAATTATTATATATATATATATATATAAGTATATATATATATATATATATATATATATATATATATATATATATATATATATATATATATATATATATATATATATATATATATATATATATATATAGCGTATGGTATTCACTCCTGAATAGCTAGATCCTAAATTCCTAATCTTAATTGTTCAGTTATAAATTGTAAAAAAATTCTGAGCTATGACGAAAATTCGATTTTTTCCAGATTGTTCGAAAAAATCGAATTTTCGTCATAGCTCAGGCGAAGAAATACGATTCGACGTTTAAAAATAGAACTGTCTCTTTTATGTAAATGGTTTTTCGTATCTTTTGTTTCACTTATCTGTCAAATTTGTCAATGTTTGCAATTTTGAATTTGAAAATTGTTCGGAAGAGATTTAAGCCGGAAAATAGCATGGACGTAACAGATCTGTATAAGTAGAATATCATTGCTCGCACCATTAGCCATTTTAAAATTAGCTGTGCTTTATCATTACGATGTTCGTACTACACTCCTCCCATTCTGTTGATGTAGGAGATTGCAGTCCATATTAAGGAATTTGCAAAACATTTTAATTTTTAATCATTTTAAGGTTGCCCGTAACTTTTATAAATTAATATAACACATTGACTCTTCTTCGTTCCAAAACTCATTTGATGTTTCTCCGAGAGAATCCGAAGAGAAAAGAAGAGAATCCGAGAATATTTCAATATAATATTGCTCACAGCGAAGATGTTTGAAAGTAGTCAATAATATAAGTAATATTGTTTTGCCACCAAAAAAAGTCTAACTTCAAAACTGGTATTAATGACATTACTTTATCAAGTAATAATTATTATTTGATGTTCTAACAACTTCTCTCCTCCAAACCGCTTCCTGAATACTTGTACACTTAGTTATCCATAATCCGTCAACTATAATAAGTCAGTAGGCCTAAAAACTTTGCAGTCACTAATAAATATCGAATTTATATTGTATATATATATTTTTTTATACTAATTAAGCTTAAAATTTTAAGTCTTTTATTATGGGGTACCCAATGATATTCTACTTATACAGATCTGTTACGTCCATACTATTTTCTGGCTTAAATCTCTTCCTAACAATTTTCAAATTCAAAATTGTAAACATTGACAAATTTGACAGATAAGTGAAACAAAAGATATGAAAAACCATTTACATAAAAGAGACAGTTCTATTTTTAAACGTCGAATCGTATTTCTTCGCCTGAGCTATGACGTAAATTCGATTTTTCCAGATTGTTTGAAAAAATAATTGAAAATGTAAATAATCGAGGTATTTATTGCAATCAAGATATGTGGTAAGAGATTCCATGTGTTTTGTTTTCTTTTGAGTCATAATTGGTACATTTTCAAAACACGCACGACGTCATTTTCAATTTATTTAGGTAAGACAAGACGCGGCACGTTCGTGACTGCGCTCGATGCAGACTAAATAACAGACGACCCAATTGGGCCGTATTTGAATCTTCACAACGCGCGCGGTAGTAACATATCTGCTTTGAGTTTTTCATCATTGGGGGTACCCAATTCCAAAGTCATTTTAGCTGTATTTATTTTGAAACCTAAAAATTCTTTTTTTTGTACTCAGAAATATCAAATGTGTCACTTTTCTGTTCATTGATTACAAAGACAATTTTTTTTTAATGGGTTGTTTTCTTTTTTTTGATCTCCACCAGACGGCGCGACAATAGACACTTCTAGATTTTCTATTGGTTCCCCACCGATCTGAAATTATCTGCAGGTTGGCATCACTGACTACATATGGGTTGTGTTTCTAAAAAATCTCAGTGTCCTGTCAAGTGTGACATAAATCAAAATATCTTAAACCTAGTTTCCGTTAGCATAATATTAACATAAAACTATATGTATTTATATATTTCCATATATTACTATGTTTTTTTGCTTCGTCTCTCTAGTTTAAATTTCACGAAGAACATACGCCTAAGCGATCATTGGCCTAAGCGATTAGGCCATTATACTGGTAACAGTTTAGGAAGACGCTGACATAAAATAATACTTGTCAAACTGAAAACTGACAACTGAAAGAGTTTTGGCGGGCATGTTACTTTGACACTTCTTCTACTTTTTATTGTTGGTGTGGTTTTTATTATTTTTTCCCAAATTGTGTTATTTGGGTTTTTGATGTTCATTATTGGTAAAATATTAGCCATTGAATATCCGTAATCTTGCAAAAGTGCAGGTTAGATGTTGTCAAAACCAAAATGTATAATTCCTGTGACATTTGGTGTGAATAACGGTAAATAGGGCGATTTCTTCCGTGAGTTTTTACTAAAACATCGTTATAATAATTTTACTATCCTATTCGTTGGAATATTATTGCGTCTTTTTCAAATTAAAATGTATCAAGTTTTCCATTTTTTTGCCCAGTTTTGTAGCAATTATGATGGTTTTTTTTTTATGATATAAGGGGGCAAACGAGCAAACGGGTCACCTGATGGAAAGCAACTTCCGTCGCCCATGGACACTCGCAGCATCAGAAGAGCTGCAGGTGCGTTGCCGGCCTTTTAAGAGGGAAAAGGGTAATAGGGGAGGGTAGGGATGGGAAGAGAAGGGAATAGGGGAGGGAAAGGAAGGGAATAGGGTAGGGGATTGGGCCTCCGGTAAACTCACTCACTCGGCGAAACACAGCGCAAGCGCTGTTTCACGCCGGTTTTCTGTGAGAACGTGGTATTTCTCCGGTCGAGCCGGCCCATTCGTGCCGAAGCATGGCTCTCCCACGTAAAACCGATAGTTGTCTACCCATACGCCATCTAGTTACTAAAAAGAAAACTGTTTGACAATCAAATTAAAAAAATAAGAAAATGCCTCATTCTAAGTTCATTAACGTTATCAACTTATCACTGCAGAAATAATTGTGAAAATTGTCTACACATAATATGTCATCTAAATAGTATATTATATATACTATAGTATACTCTTAAGTTGGTTATGACAGGTTTCATAAGATCTGTAAACACGAATGGTGCAGAACACAGAAATAAATCTGCAGAGACCAAAGGGCAAGTATTGAAATTCTTAGGTCAATAAATTTAAATCTCAAAAACTTTCTGCTTGATTTGTGTATGGGAATACAAAAATAAGCTTTAAATCAATATTTGTAACGTCTAGTTTCGATACCAACTTGATAGCAGTGGTAATATCCTCCATTTTAAGGGACTAGTTTTTATAAATAAATTTAGCTTTTTAAAATTCTGAATAAATCTGTAACTTCCATCATCCTTAGGAATGAGAAAGATTATAGAAATAAATTGTCCAGGAACATCCTGACATTCAGCAATAGCGCCTAATTGCAATAATCCAGTGATTTCACTATTCATGTGAACTACTATTTCATTGGCCAAAAAAGATTGATGTGGCTCGCAGATCTCAATGAGAAAAAGTAATCTCAATAAAAAATATATATATCCAGATACATATTCGAGAACGACAGGATCGTTAGTGATAACTTTCCAGTTATTACAATGATGTGGCAGTTTTGCTAAAGCAGCCACCTCTAGTTCCTGTGGTTCTGTCCGTATGGCTCGTTCCGATCGGTGTGCGTCGTCGTAGTGCGTGGCCGTTTGTGCGTCTGAGCTGGTTCCGTATTCCTGGGCCAACTCTTTCTGCCTCTTATTTGGGTGGGCCCCGAGAGTTTACCGGCCTGTTAGGCAGCGGTTGATTATGCTGATATTACGATGTAGAAGGCTGCTGTGGATCATAAGACTTTTTAAACTTAATCTGTAGACCCGAACGTTCTGCCATTTTAGCAGCAATCGCCGCAATACACTGCCCAAAATAATTGTGCTTTTTTCCAATCGTTTGTCTATTTTAAACTGAATCAGCTAAAACTCAAGCTAGTTTCGGATTAAGAACTGGAGCTTCCAATAGGGTTAAATTTTCAGGTATATGGATGTTTTCCATTCATTTTTACTCCTTACTTAGGAGTCCACAACAAACTGGTCCCCAACTTTCAGAGATCTCATCTCTAATCTTCGGCGCCAAAAACCTCCACTTTGTTTTTCAAAGAATCCAAAGCTTCTAAAATATCATTTGATAAAGATGGGATGGGTTCGACCGCATTGGGCACTGAGTCTGTCACCTTGAGAGGTCGAGACAAACAAATTATTATTTAGTAGCTCTGGTAGAGCGCTCAAAAGGCATACGCACAACGGATCGAACACTCCGTACGGATGAAATTAAATACTCGCATTCACCATCAGTCTGAAAGACTGAACAATAAAACTTTCATCAGCCCCTAAAAAGGGGTAGCCAATTGGTATATATGGTCAAGATCGCATCAAGACTCTTTAAATATACCTTTGAAAAGAGTATGTGTGGCCATGATCGCATCGTGACTCTCTAAACATACCTTTGAAAAGAGTATGTGTGGCCATGATCGCATCTTGACTCTCTAAACATACTCGTACATATTTTGTTTTTATTTTGTGTTTTTTAGTATTCCAGTTTATGATATTTTCGAAAGATTGCCCATATTCACTTTAATATTCAGGATGAATTCCAATTAACATCCTAAAAATAAACTGTAAAAAAAAAACAGATCTGAAAAAATAAGTGACCAACCTTCTTCACCAATCATTTCCTTGTGCTTGGGCAACCATACATAATATATATATTTTACTTTTTATAAATTTTATTCTAAAATTAATGCTTATATTGAGCTATTCTAAATATCTGTTGTACTTCGGTCCCAGGTCTAATATTTTGCTACTACATTTTCAAATTATCATGATTTCTCTTACTTAAATACGAAGAAAGAGAGAGATACTATAGTCAATCCATTATCTCTTTAAAGTTTAAACAATGGTCTCAGGAGCCAGGGCCTCAGCCCTCAACCCCTTCTTAATAAAAAAATGCACAGCCATTTACGAAGATATTATACAAATTCGCTTTAAATGTTTGTCTGGTTAAATTATTGCGCAACTCAAACGAATCTAGCAAAATCCTAGTTTTGATTTCTGAAGCTCACAAACTACAAAGCTGTTGTTAAATCAGAAGACGTCTTTAATGCTGGAGTCCTTTACTGACATCGCTGTATAAAAAAAATCTGTCGTTGTCACATCACACATGATTGACATTGTCAAAGTGACATTATATTTATATTCATATTACTTTGTTGACAAGGAGAAAAAAGTTTTCGGGAGTGGCGGGAAAAGTTGAACATTTTTCAGCACTGAAAATTTAATTTTATTTTTATTGTAAAAAGTTGTATAATTGTAGAATATTTGTCGTATTGTATATATTTTTAATTGTATATAATTATTTCTTCGTTCTGTTGACTGTTGGTAAGTTTTTTAATTATATAAAAGTCTCTTCACGGGACCAGGCGCGCCGCGATGTCTCAGCGGCCGTCCAAACGGAAGAAGAAGAGACAAATATCGTCAAGTCCGGTGGATGATCAGGCTGAGTCGAGTAGCTCTGAACAGTCTGAGCCCACAGAGGAATGTAACAAATATGCTCCTTATAGAGTCAATGATTACAGCCGTCGCTATCCAGAGGACAGCGCAGCTGGATTTGAATTTGTAGTTTTTGTGGAAAGCACAGGTGAAACTCCTATAGGTACTCGCGACCTCATGGGTTTAAGTCGTATTTTCCAACAATCGATTAAGGGAATATCTTTCTTGAGAAAAATTAATAAATTCAAAGTTGGAGTCTATTTTAATCGGCCGAACTTAGCTAACGCGAGACGAGACCAAAATTTAAAAGCAAGCATTCCAGCTGGTAGCACGGAGTTGACTGGTGTCATTAACTCCGTACCGACCGAAATGTCCAATCAAAAAATTTATAAAGCAATTTCGAGTAGTACAAAAAGGGTAATATGTGTACGCAGAATAATGAGAAAAGCTAAGGTTAACAACAGCTTTGTGCTGCAACCAACGCAATCAGTGGCAATTACATTTTCGTGTTCTACATCATTGCCTGAATATGTTTTAATAAATATGTGGCGATTTCCCGTTATGACATATATTCCACCAGTGAAACAGTGTTATAAATGTTTAAGATACGGACATTTAGCAAAGTTTTGTAAGAATGCAGAGCGTTGCTCGATCTGTGCCGAGGCTCACAATTATAAAAATTGTACCCAAAGCCCAGATAAAGCTGTTTGCGTTCATTGCAAAGGTAGCCATTTATCTATATCTGGAGAATGTAGAGTTAAAAAAATGAAAATAGAAGAAAATAAAAAAAAGTATACAACTACATCATATGCAGACCTTTTTAATAATAAATTACAAAATTTCCCTTCATTAAATGAAAACACAAATAGTACAGACTTATTAAATGTACTTCTCTCAAATAAAAACGCACTTACGTTACTCACAGAATGTTTAATTAAAGCTATTACTCTGAACAAGACTCAAAATGCAAGCATAAACTCACAGTGTCTTTCAGAAGCAATAAAAGAAACTATAAAAGAAAAAAATAACAATCTTTCACATTCTCTGCCCAAGTAAATATTATGCAATGGAACAGTCAAAGCTTGCCAAGTAATAAATATGAACTACAAAAATTTCTATTAGATAATTCCATCCACATTTGTATAATTAGTGAAACGTGGCTCAAACCACATATCACATTTAACATGAAAGGATACTCTATTGTGAGAAATGACTGTGGTAATAATCACAATGGAGTAGCCATATTAATTCATAACACTATAGTCTATAACAAAATTAATACATTTTATGATGATTCTTTACAAAATATTGTTGTTCAGATTCAAATTTTTCAGAAACAAATTTCGATTGTAAGTTTTTACAGCCCAGGAAGCTGTACTCCTGAATTTAATAAGAAAAAATTTAATGATTTAATACAGACTATTCCGAAACCGATAATTTTTGCTGGAGACTTTAACGCGCATCATACTTTATGGGGTTGCGGCAAAGTTGACGCGCGAGGGAGAGATATTGTTGATGTCGCTGATGAGAATGATTTGGTTCTCTTGAATGATGGACGTCCAACCACTGTAGGGTCGCATAGATGGAAGCCAAATGCACTAGATTTGACTTTTGTTTCGGCGTCGTTAGCATTATTTTGTGAATGGCAAGTTTCTTCAGACTCATTAGGTAGTTATCATTTACCAACTCTGACAACATTGAATCTTTCTCCATCATTCTATAGTAACTTGTCACAGACATTTGAAAGTTTTCCTCTTCACACGAATCTGAAAACAGTAAATTGGGATTTGTATGAAAAAACTGTTAATCAGAAATTAAAATTGAAACATGCGATTTAATCTACAGTTATAATAGATTCTGTGCGCTTATAATTCAAACTGTTGATAAATGTGGCACATTTATCAATGGTTTGCATAAGCCAAAGTTTTGCACCCCAACAGCTAATCCTGTTTCTTAAAGTTCTGCCTGTAGTAACAGTAAAAAAAAAGTTAAAATTCCATTAGTATGGTGGAATGAAAAATGTTCCAAGGCTGTACATGATTGTCGTCAAGCCTATGCGCGGTTTAAAGCGAATTCTTGTATTGAAACTTTTGTTGAATTTAAGCGTCTTCAGGCGCATAAAAAACGCGTATTGAAACATGAGCGAAGACTTTCTTGGGAAAACTTTTGTAAGTCTGTTAGTAGATTAACTCCTATGAGCCAAATTTGGATGAAAATTAAAAAATTCAACCGAAGTTATACACCTAGAAGTAGTTTCATTGATAGTGAATGGATATTACAGTTTTTAAATAAATATACTCCAGATACAGTACCAAATAATTATAAGAACAGTAATTCCAATGTGACAACATGTCCAAATTCTTTTTTAGTAGAGAGTTTTACATTTGAAGAGCTGAAAGCAGCCATAAAATCTCGTAAAGATTCTGCTTGTGGTCTAGATTGTTTATCTTACAAAATGTTTAAATTGTTAGACACCAACAATATGAAGTTGTTCCTTAATCTATTAAATTCATTGTGGTGCCATTCCATGATTCCTGAACAGTGGAAAACAGATTGTCTCGTTCCAATATTAAAACCCGGAAAGGATATAAATGTTGCTGATTCATATAGACCTATAACTTTAAGTTCTTGTGTTGGCAAAATATTTGAACAGCTTATTAAACAGCGATTGGAAATTTTTTGTAGAAAGAAATCATATTTTACCTAGTAATCAGTTCGGTTTGGATGATCTGGGCTTGGACATCAGTTCTGAAAAAAGCAAAGTTTTAGTTTTTTCAAAAAAACCTAGCAAAACAACAAACATTGTCCTACAATATGGAGATAGTAAGTTAGCAGTTGACAAAACTGTTAGATTCTTAGGTGTGATTTTTCAGAACTCCTTCAAATTTAATAAATATATTGATTACTTAGCAAACAGGGCTTTAAAGGCCTGCAATATATTAAAGTCTTTAGCAGGCACATATTGGGGAGCTGATCCAAAAATTTTATTAATTCTTTACAAGGCTATTGTAAGAAGCCATTTTGAATATGGTTATGTATGCTTTGCTCCTATTCCACATTTTGTTGATAGACTAGATAAAGTTCAAAATAGGTGCTTACGGATTGTGCTTGGTGCGATGTGTTCCACACCCATAATATCAATGCAGGTTGAATGTAACATCCCTCCTTTGAAAATTCGCTTTAAATATTTAATATACAGGTTTTTGTTGAGAATTTCATCCATTAAAATCATCCTCTTCTTGTAAAATTGCAGAGTGGTTCTTCTTCCTCTATTTTATTACATTACCTACCTGAAATTGTAAAAATAAAGCAAGACTATAACTTATATGAAAGTGACTTATGGCCTTGCTATATGAGCACATTTAGCTCTAAATATTTTGCACTAAAAATTGTAATTGATAATTCTTTGAAGTGCAAAAAAGATGTCTACCTTTTACTAAGTAACCTAGTTGGTTATCAACAAATCTATACTGATGGTTCAAAGACTTCTGAGGCGGTATCAGCAGCCATATATATTAAACAGGATAAGAAAGGATATGGTATTACGCTTCCAAATTTAACAAGTATTTTTACTGCTGAGTGCTTAGCAGTTCTCTCTGCATTAGACTATATTTAAACTCAAGTTTATGATAAATGGATTATAGTGTCTGATAGTCTTAGCGTTCTTCAAAACTTAAATAACCCCAAATTTTGTGCTACAACTAACTATATTATCCATGATATTAGAGAAAAATATACAAAATTAACAACATTAAACAAAAAAAAATATAGTTTTAGTCTGGTCACCGTCACATATTGGTGTTAGGGGAAATGAACAGGCTGATTTTCTAGCAAGAGCTATAACCACTTGTTCTCAGGAGCATTGTATTAAAAACATATGCCTTCCAGAATCTGATGTTTTAGTCAAAATAAAAGAAACCTTTAAAATCAAATTTACAAATTTTTGGAAACAGACCATGGAAACCAAAGGAAAATGGTATTCTAAGATTAAACAGGAGTTGTCAGTCCCATGGTTTACTAAAGGTGTTTCATTTCATGACAGGAAATTTTATTCTACCATTTGCCGTCTTAGACTTGGTCACTGTCGATTTAATGCTCATCTTCACAGATTGAATATATTGTCTTCACCCGTTTGTAATTACTGTAATCATTCTGAACAAACCTTGGATCACATTTTCTTTACTTGTAACAGTTTTACTCTTCAAAGATTTATTTTTATTAATCACTTGATGGATATCTTTAAAACTGCTGAAGCCATCCCGCACTCCCTTCAGCAGCTTTTGAAAACACCCGATTGTTATAAGCCAATATATGAGTACGTCCTTTCTACCATTGGTGATATCTAAATAAATACTCACCAGTCACCAGTTATTACCTATATACCTTGAGATTGTATATTACCACAGAGATAGTTCTCTGTAACGGTTATGTGTTGTAAATTTCCTATTATATATAAGTACTTTGTGGTTATAAATAATTCTCTTTTATATTTGCTTTTCATCTCGATTTTCTTAGTTTTAGTAATAATATATGATTTAATTAATGTACATAACTGACCTGTTTATTAGCAGACTTTTTAGGCATCTGTCAAGAGTCTTCTTCTTCTTCTTCTTCTTCTTATTTAATGGCGCCCATAGATGCAGGGGTGCACCATTCTGCCAGTGTCAAGTAAAAATAAGATATAAACAGGGAATTTCGACAATTTTGAACTTGAAATGAATTTATAAACGAAGTTTGATTTTTTTTAGGATTTAATTAATATAATATACATACATTTATACATTAAAATAATAGTGCTGTTAAGTTGTAACCATGAGCCTTGTTTAAATAAATGTTAATTGAGGATTAAAGAATAATGTTATTATCTTTTATCCCGTCAAGCGATTGCCTCTGTCTAAATGCCAAATTACCTAAATGTCGTTTTTTTTCAGTATTTGCAAAAAATTTGCAATAGGGGTTCGAAAATCGTAAAATTACGGATAATAACCTATAAATTACACCATAAATTATATATCGTTGTAATCTACATAAAATTTCCTACCATATAAAATAAGAATATTCTTATAAAATAAACGCTTACTTGAAAAATTTTTTGTTTTTTCATAGATTGGTATAAATTTCCTCACACTGCTGGAGATTTTGACAAATTTCACTCAATTATCTTTCACAATTCACAAAATAATCACTATCACAATAAACTACATACATTTTAGAATTGACAACATAAGTTATTTCTCTCTAAATCACAGTAATTACTTCACAATCTAAATATTTACATTACAACAATAAACACGCGCCGGCCATGAAACTTGACCCCGGTCCGACGGCGGCCGCGCGGTCCGACACAGATACAAAAGTACCGCTCGCGCCAAAAGCGTATACGGAAAAAAATATGTTTAATTTTATTTATATTTTTATCGTATTATTTGTATTTATTATCCAACATTTTAGCTGGATATCAAGTTTTTACGTACGTACATACATAAAATCACGCCTATACCCCTTACTGGGTAGGCGAAGCAAAAAATATGATTTATTTTTTATCGTACTATTTGTATGTATTATCGAATATTATACTGGATATCAAGTTTTTACATACAACCATACATAAAAACATGCCTATATCCCTTATGGGGTAGGCGAAGCAAAAAATATGATTTTTTTATCGTACTATTTGTATGTATTATCGAATATTATACTGGATATCAAGTTTTTACATACAACCATACATAAAAACATGCCTATATCCCTTATGGGGTAGGCAAAGCAAAAAATATGATTTATTTTTTTATCGTACTATTTGTATGTCCTATCGAATATTATACTGGATATCAAGTTTTTACATACAAACATACATAAAAACATGCCTATATCCCTTGCGGGGTAGGCAAAGCAAAAAATATGATTAATTTTTTTATCGTACTATTTGTATGTATTATCGAATATTATACTGGATATCAAGTTTTTACATACAAACATACATAAAAACATGCCTTTATCCCTTATGGGGTAGGCAAAGCAAAAAATATGATTTTTTTTATCGTACTATTTGTATGTATTATCGAATATTATACTGGATATCAAGTTTTTCATACAACCATACATAAAAACATGCCTATATCCCTTATGGGGTAGGCAAAGCAAAAAATATGGTTTATTTTTTTATCGTACTATTTGTATGTATTATCGAATATTATACTGGATATCAAATTTTTACATACAAACATACATAAAACATGACTATATCCCTAACGGGGTAGGCAAAGCATCATAGTTCACTTTTATAGCTGTTATAAATTCTTTTCCAAGTAAATAAATCGATATTATGCTTTTAGAGGGATAAATCATACGTCTTGGTCTATTCTATCACATCTAAAAATTTTATGTTATTCAGGTGATGTTATAATTCTTTGAAAATTGTAAAAAAAATAGATGAAATAGCACTAAGCTAAGTATACATAATATAAACAACATAAAAAATATTGATTAATAAAAAAAATCTTTAATTTTTCTCTCCACTAATTATTACACAAGAGTAAATTGAAATAAACTAAAACTAGGCAACTGAATATCTATAAAACTTTTAACTAGTGGGGAGACAGGAAACCCAAACTAGGAGAACCTGTGCTATGGGTTTGGATAATGATGCCACATGTAGCAAATATTTGAGGGTTATAAGATAGAAAATTGATGCTATAGTGATAGGTTGCTAGCCTATCGTGGCAGTTGTAGTTCCTGGCCCACTATTCTGCGCCGTGACCATAATATTGTCCGCACTGGCATTGCTAGAATGGCTATGCGACCATAATAATATGCTCACGTGGCAGTTGAGGTTCCTTGCCATTTATTCTGCGCCGCGAACATAATAATAACCGCACTGCGATTGCTACAATGGTGCTGCGAGCATAATATTATGTTCCTATAGTAAGAGTACAGGAATTATAATTATATTTTTAGGGTTGAAATTTACAACCTCAATTATGGAGATATACTTACTCTTATACATGATGCAGCCTCTGTTTTTGTACGGTGGGCCACACGGTAAATGTAAAACCACCAGTATAAAATGAGATAACATCACTATGGATGGGCATACAAACCGGAGGTCGATCCAAAGTCCGAATAGGGTAGCTTGGCTAGAGGTTGACTGTACACGAGTATATTTATCCATTTATCCCCATTGAGGTAAAATAAAACAAAAGTGGACAGTTGAGAACACAGTTTTATTTATTTACAAACAAGTTTTGTACATATTGTGACAAAAAGTCGAAATCAAAGTACTTATAAATTATATGCAATACTTTTTGAAAATGACGTGAAGCTATATAATGCAAAAACCTTAAACTATTTATTTCAATTTTTATAAAAAATGTATACCGATGCCTATAATGGAATTACTAACAGATGTTTCTAATAATCTGTTATTATTGTACTAATTAGATAACAAATACAAAGGAAATATTATAACTTTGATTATGCCATTATTATACAACTAGCTGTCCCGGCAAACGTTGTTTTGCCATATAATGTATTTCGCCCATTTCATCAAAATAGATTAAATAGATTAGGCGAAAATCATATAAAAGTTTATTGTGCGGGAACCGTACATTTTCCGTAAAATATACCATGTCCTTTCCCGAGACTCAAAGTATCTCTATACCAAATTTCAGCAAAATCAGTTAAGTGCCATCTAGCAGCCACTGGTGGTACCGCATCCTAGTTCCAATAAATCGATGGTTCGCGGCTATCTAGGAGCTATTGCGGTATGTCACTAGGGGTCGCTATGTTCAAGGAAGACTTTCGGCGTTTTATTTGGGTCAACAATCACCATGCAGTACTAATTCCCATTTACGCGTTAACAAAATGAGTTATTACTCAATTACACTACATAGTATCAAGTGCATTTTCATTACTATATACTTACAAACTGAGATAGTGGACTCGACTATGGATACATATTTGTCTTAGGAATTTTAGCTATTTTGTCGCGATAAACTATATTATTAGAACTTTTATAGTAATAATCATTTGTAGCACATGCTTGAACAAATTCAAATAGACAAAATTATTAATGCATCGAAAAAATATCCAAAAAGTTGAAAGTACCAAGATATGAACCTCGTATCTAGTTAAATAAAAATAAAAAAAAACTCGCTTGGCCTTCTATATAACTTACGTATGTAAACAAAATATAAAGTATGTAAACAAAAGTGCAAACCAAAGGACATGGAATAGATCGAACTTCATTTAAATAAATCTTTAGTTTTAAAATAAAGAATTTCTACTACGCGATAAGAGTAGTGTACCTCGGCTCAAGTGACCCGCGCCAGCCGCCAACCACTTGAAATATTTCGTGGAACATTATTTCATAACAAACATTGAACAGTCTTTGTCTACGATTCGTGAAAGTTAGATTGCTGTTTTAAGTATAAATCAATGTGGTTTAATAATTGTATAAGTGAAAAGTAATTATTATAAAAATCTAAATGTGCTGCGTAGTACCTAATATTGAATACTTGGTGCGACTGTATTCGCGTATGTTTATTGTACTCAGTGTTCATACAAGCTCTATATTAAGTGTAAAAACTTGATAAAACGTGGTTTAGTATGTAGAAGAAAGTTAGAGGATAAAACGATTTATACAAAATGTGAATTTCAAGCCTTTTGTGTGTGGTTACAATTTCGTCATGTATCGTACTCGCAAGTCGGGACTCGGGACTCTAGCGACTTTTTAAGGTAAGAGTGTTAAAGAGAGTTTTAAAGTGATTTAGCATTTTACTTTCGGTTTTTACGTAACAAAAATTAAAACGGTACATTAATTAGGGTATATCTTTCAGTAAATAAGTACATAAGAAATTAAAAAAAACCCCCGCCAAACAACTTTAAAAAGTAATGAAATAATATTTACTGACTTTAAGTTAAAATAATTCCTAAGTGTAAAGTAATATTTTAGTTCATAATTGTTGTCACGGTGTGTCGGGGGACCGCCAACAGCGACTTTTGCATTTTGTATCGCTGATTGTCTTGATTCAGTTCGCTGTGAACTGACCTTTTAACTATAATGTTATGTGAAATCAAACATCTACATTAGCGGTCCCCCGACACACCTTGACAACAATTATGGACTAAAATATTACTTTACACTTAGGAATTATTTTAACTTAAAGTCAGTAAATATTATTTCATTACTTTTTAAAGTTGTTTGGCGGGGGTTTTTTTAAATTTCTTAATTTAATTTAATTTTATGCTTTTTAAACTTGTGTTGGTTATAGTGCAGAATTGTTCCTATCAACAGGATCATATCCCATTTCCCAATGAATACGATCTATAAATATCCTCTTGGATGAGGCCGTCAATATGAGCCCAAACATGAAATCTCCATGCTCCCTGGGTTCATACGGAGCTCGGCTCCTATACAATCCAGATGTGCTGCAATAGCAGCATGCAAATATTTACTGATTATCTACGTCTTATTGGCTGTCGCAACTAAAATGAGCCCAAACACGAACACGCGAAGCGACAGCCACGAAATAGTAGCTTTTCGTTCGTTTCGTTCTCCGTCCTGGTCCTGGGGCAGGTCCGCCAGCCACCTGTTGACATGCCACGGTGCGGCATCCATCACCTCATCCACCTCCTCTTCCGACAGGTCCATGGCCTTTCCACAGCGTTAATACTGCAGACAAATTTTATTTTTAAACCCAAACTATATCATGAATCTGCCAATGTCAAGAAATATGTTCGGAAATAACTTACCATAGTGGTTTAGGGGGTTCCAACACACGGACGTGGCCACCGGGCGTTTTTGTGAAGCCCACGGACGCACCGGTTAGGAGGAGGCTGCCACCAGGGGTCTTTTGAACCACTCGAGCCCCTTTGAAAATACAATAATAAAAATTACAAGCTAGGCAATAACTTATTCTATACCGGCTATGTCACGCGGCTTCACTCGAGCTATTTTTTTTTCTACTATTTCCAATAAGATAATATTTCCTTTTGTTAGAAATAGCCGATCTGATAAACGATAGTAGTTTCAATAAAAATTAATCACACATAACTATATATCATTTTTATTGTAACTACTATCGTTTATCGGATCGGCTATTTCTAACAAGAGGAAATATTATCTTATTGGATAAATATTATCTTATTGGAAATAATATCTTATTGGAGATATATATAATATTTATCATATATCGGATATATGTTGTCTCTTGATTTATATTATCAATCTCTATCTACAAAGTCCTAATTCATAAAAATCAGGTCAGCCATGACAAACAAACAGAGCTTAATATATGGGACGGACACTAAGTAGAAGGAAATATTATACTTACTGTTGGACGGGAGTGACCGATCTTGGATCCGGGTCGGGGCCGTCCAGGGAGCAGCCCATCAGAAGCGCTCTTCGAGCGGCCGACGGCCGCTGCGAATAATGGAGCTGTGACGGCGTCACACTCCGTGATTGAGAGCTCGGCCGCAGTCAAAGTCTAAAAATTGACAATAGTATAAAGTATCTCACTCACACACTTTTTTTTAGTTATTCAGAATCGTGAAAATCAATATACCACAATATTACAACAAACAAACAAACTTATATCCATTACAATTTGAATGTAAAAAAACAAATAGCAATTTTACCTATTTAGCCATGGAATTTTATATTAAAATATTTATACTATTATTTTACTACATATCACTAACGTTTTGGACTACACCCTATATCTGTTCACTCTGAGTTTTTTCCCCATACAAAATGAGCATTGTTCTTTGTCACAAAATATTGCAAAGAAAAACCAATAAAGTGCTTATTTTGAACTAAGTATATCAAACTATATCAAATAACACCACGGAAAGTGAGAATTATATGTACGGAATTCAATTAAATTTTTGTAGTAAAAAACTATAAGTCCATTTGGGCATTTGATATTCCGAAACGAAAAACAGAAATTATTCACAGAATCACTCGAAAAAATGAATACAAAGTGATTATATACACAATGTATAAATGTATATAGTGTTACTTTTTTATCACTTTTGTTGCTGTTCGTACTTTCACCATAACAACACTCATTTCGCGCCATTATTGTTCAAATTGAAAATTTTTCAGATTAAAAATACGATAAAACTTTTATTAGCACTAAATCCTGAATAATTCTTTTGCAAATAAGTTTCTAAATAACTAATCTACACTTTAGAACGAATAAATACAAGTAAACTTTGAAATAAGTGGGAAATTTCATGTCAAATATGACGCGGCATGAGTGAAAAAAACATAAACTGAAAAGTTTCATCGTTTTTTCTCCAAAAAACATTACACTTTCTGCAATTGTTATTATTTCATAAGAAACTACATTAAATTTCCAGTAATTCCATATAAGATTCTTATAAGAATACTCACCGTTTCCTGCAAGAATTCACTTTCACAAATAACACTATATGCACTGAATGTCATGCGTCGAATGAAAAATGGCGGTCACAGACCATAATGCTTTGTTTTTTCTTTTTTTAGTCAACCTTGTTCCGTTATACGCATCAAATGGCGAAAAAATTATTGCCAGTAAACCACAGATTTATTTAAAAAATAAAAAAATTAGGCAGCATGTAAAGGAACGTAGAAAATAAACGGCCAATCCGCGCGTAGTGAACTTATACACCCGGGTGTACAAGCGACACGCGGAGCATTCAAATTTCTTGTACACACGGGTGTACACAAAACATTTGACGGGGACGGGATATCTTTAAAACTGCTGAAGCCATCCCGCACTCCCTTCAGCAGCTTTTGAAAACACCCGATTGTTATAAGCCAATATATGAGTACGTCCTTTCTACCATTGGTGATATCTAAATAAATACTCACCAGTCACCAGTTATTACCTATATACCTTGAGATTGTATATTACCACAGAGATAGTTCTCTGTAACGGTTATGTGTTGTAAATTTCCTATTATATATAAGTACTTTGTGGTTATAAATAATTCTCTTTTATATTTGCTTTTCATCTCGATTTTCTTAGTTTTAGTAATAATATATGATTTAATTAATGTACATAACTGACCTGTTTATTAGCAGACTTTTTAGGCATCTGTCAAGAGTCTTCTTCTTCTTCTTCTTCTTATTTAATGGCGCCCATAGATGCAGGGGTGCACCATTCTGCCAGTGTCAAGTAAAAATAAGATATAAACAGGGAATTTCGACAATTTTGAACTTGAAATGAATTTATAAACGAAGTTTGATTTTTTTTAGGATTTAATTAATATAATATACATACATTTATACATTAAAATAATAGTGCTGTTAAGTTGTAACCATGAGCCTTGTTTAAATAAATGTTAATTGAGGATTAAAGAATAATGTTATTATCTTTTATAAATCTAGCTAATATGTGTATTAGTTGAGGGTTACGATCAAAGTACAAAAGAGAAGAGAAATTGGAGGGGAGAGGGATATTTAATTTATGAAGTTGAACATATAAGGGGGAGACTCTGTCAAGAGTCAAGACCACGTCAAGAGAATGAAGACAAAGACCAATGACGACAATATGTCAAATTGAAGAAGGGACAGTAAATTGTAAAATACTATCAAAACATGAGAAATGGCTTCGGCCTGATGAAAAAACTTATTTCATATTATTGATATCAAAGAATTGGCTTCGGCCTGATGAAAACTTTATTTCAGATGGTTAATATAAAAGAATTAGCTTCGGCCTTCACTATCATTCATTAAATAGAGAAAACATAGAAATGGCTGTATGGGCAACGCTCCCTTTGCCTGTCCCGACCGGGACGAATTAAGAAAAAAAAAAACTTTGTTGACAATATTCATCTATTTTCTTACGTGTTTTTTAGAATTTAATTTTTAAATAAAAAAACACAATGCGTGATTAATTGCAAAATTGTCACCGATAAAACATAAAATTTCTATTTATCTACCCGATTAAAGTCTTGCTTCAGGCTATGGTGTTGTAGAGTGCAGTTTATAATGCACACCAAATCGTAAGTGTGGCATATAACATCTCTATAAAGCCGGCTTGGCTCTGTTTAATACTAGGACCGTACATATAATTATCTGATAAACGCCGCACAAGTCTACAAAATTCGTGGCAACCCCAGTTTTGCTATATTTGAACCATATTTTTTTCAGAAGAGGTGCATATAGTAGAAAAGTTTCGAACATGTCTGGGCAGTCCGATTTATGTTCAAGATACATACAAATATTTATTGTTGTAGCTTGTTACTGGTAAGACTCATTAATCATTCTATTTCATAATAGACATAAGCCTATTGTGTCTTAACTTACATAGATAACGACTTTGTAGATTATAAATTTGGTCTAACTGTAAACTTGTTTTCAGGATTGTGTCCATAGTCACGGTATTTGTAAATAAGAGCCTTCTTAGTAGTGACACTATTGCATTGGAGGCCCCTTTATTTATAACATGGTTCCAATGTATTGTGTCATTTTTAATCTGTTTTACATTGAGTACAACTGGTGGTATTCCGGGCCTGTTCAATTTTCCTAAAGGCACACCATGGAGCTTAGAGATAATGTCAAAGGTGAGCTAAAGTCTTAGAAATTGTTGTTATTGGAGATATTATAATTTTTAATTTATGTGTGTGTGTGTATTATTGCTAGCGTTCCATTTATCTGTGTATAATAATATTATACTGAGGAAAGATTATTTGCGTGGAATCAGCACAAAATGTGTGAATACAAAATTATTATTATTATTTGTGTAACCACACTAGCAGCCATTAAGCTGATGCTTGTGTGTCAAATCGTTTGAAGATTCCATCTCCCAATTGGTCCAGTTTGTTTTTAATTCATCAAGCCCCAAGCGGCCACATCCGGTCGCGATAACAATGGAAAAGCTTTTGTGTCTCGTTTTTCCATGATCGACGGGTTAAAGCAGTTCACAGAGGTTGCCATTACAACACTTTCAAGTCTGTTCCAGACCACTTCCACTCGGTTAGGTAAAAAGTGCCTTCTAGGTAACTTCTTGCTGGGATTTTGGCATAATTTTAAAGGATGTCCTCTTCAGTGCTTCCGTGCTTATTCGCATTCAGGGTATATAGTTCACGGAGACAAGGCACATCATAAATTTCGTGCAGTATCTTATAAGTCTCAATGAGACTTCCCCTCTGTCGACGCTGTTCGAGTGAGGTAAGGCCAAGGATTTCAATATTATGCAGTTGTGCGACCATAACCAAGGCAATGGTTGGAACCATAGTCTTAATTCTTAAAAAAATAATCTGTTATTGCAGGTCATTCCCTTATCGCTGATGTTTACTCTAATGATATCAGCTAACAATCTATGTCTGAAGTATGTTGGAGTTCCATTCTACTACATTGGCAGATCCCTGACTACAGTCTTCAATGTGATATTCAGCTGGCTACTGCTGAAGCAGGCAACATCATACCGATGTATATTATGTTGCATATTCATAATTTTTGGATTTTATTTGGGTGTTGATCAAGAAAGTCTTTTAGGTACATAAAAGTATTTTTATTTTAGTCAAAGTAGGCAGTATTTTATAAGATAATTTTACTATAGTTTAGCATATGGCCTATGGGTCAAACGTGTTAAGGCTTTTGCTCATCTTTGGAACAAGAGCTTTAGGTTTGAAATACATAATATATTATTTTACAATATAATAATTATGATTAATAAACAAACATTGGCATCGAAATCATAATAATAATTTTTATATTTCAGATTCATTTTCATTGAAAGGGACAATATATGGTGTCGTAGGATCATTAACACTATCCTTATATTCAATTTTTACCAAGAAAGTCTTGCCAAGTGTAAACCAGGAAATATGGTTGCTATCGTACTACAACAATGCATATTCAATAATTTTATTCATTCCGCTCATGGTTATGAATGGTGAACTCAGCCAGTTATGGAACTATACAAACTTCCACAGCTCATATTTCTGGTTTCAAATGTTCATTGGAGGTGTTTGTGGATTTGCAATTGGTTATGTGACATCGTTACAAATAAAGGTATGTTGATGATTATCTACTGATTGATAGTGGTGATAGTAATTGCCTTGGTCAATGTTATCTTATCTGTTATAGTCACAGGAAATCCTTTCAACATAATAGCCTATTACTACTTGCCGCCATGAACACGAAAGTGTTTCGAAGGTGAAAAAAAGTACACTAATTGAATCTCATTTCAATTTCTCAGGCTCTTGCAGGCTTAACATGGCCACAGTAAAAAAAACAAAAGATTAGAAACCCTGACATATTTTAAGGACAAAAACTAAAAAGAGATATTCTCTTCCTTGTCAATGTCTTTGTCTAATGTTCTATGAAAGAAATAAACCTTTTCTATAGTGGCCATACTAAGCGTGCGGGAATCAGTTGGTTGCACATCCTACTATCCTACTAATATTATAAAGGCGAAAGTTTGGATGTATTTATGTATGTATGGATGTATGGATGTTTGTTACTCTTTCACGCAAAAACTACTGAACGGATTTTAATGAAACTTTACAGTAATATAGCTTATACATCAGAATAACACAATAGGCTACAATTTTAACCGTCTTTCAAAATGGAGGAGGTGTTATGTTCGTTTTTTTATGTTCAACGATTACTCCGCCGTTTGTGAACCGATTTTCAAAATTTTTCTTTTGGTGTATAGGTTATCATCCTAATTTGGTACCATATTCAAAAAAGTAGTGACCTGATGAAGGGATCCATAAGAAATCGAGGGAACTCCTCAAAATTTATATGGAAACATGTGGTGACTTCGGTTTCGTGAGCAGTATTTTAGAATACTGCTATCCTTAGGGATATGCTACCAACAAGCAATATTTTGCACCAAGGTATACCATGGTTCGGAAGGTGCTGAGAGAACTCCTGACTCTTTATAGATACAAGTTTGGGAGTTTCGCCGTTGTTTTAAGAATGGAAAGCATATGCTACTATGCAAATTACATTTATCATCACTACCATAAAGCATTATAGAGCCATGTATCGTCCCGTTTTGACCCTTATATTATATGGCCCTTATATTATATGGCCCTTATATTATATGGCCCTTATATATATATTATATGTATTACTGGTACTTACTTTTCATAGTCTTTTATTATATATCACTTAAACCGCGGGTAACACCGCGGGGCACAGCTAGTTAAGAATAATGTTGTTATGGCATAATTCTCTGTTATTTTTTATTGTATTTTTAAGATATATGTTTTTTGCTTTCAGGTCACATCACCATTAACCCACAACATATCTGGCACGGCCAAGGCTTGTGCACAAACTGTTATAGCGACTCAGTGGTACAATGAGACGAAGAACACGCTATGGTGGACCTCTAACCTCATAGTTTTAGGAAGCAGTGCATTATATGCTAGGTTTAAGCAGATCGAAATGGAGGTGCAATCCAGAAAACCTATATCAGAGGAAAAAACTAGTTTAGTATAAACACAGTAGAAAATATTGTACAGTAGAATAACTCAACTGTATCCTTCAACACAGAGATAGCAAGAAGCGCGTGTGACTTGTCACTGCATTTGATACTACAAGTTATTTAAAATGCGGCCAATTTAGGGCCCGTATTTTTGGTCTGTACTTAAGATGCGACCCGGTTACAAGACGCGGTTCGGCTCTGTGATTGGTCCAAATTTTGACAGCCAACTAATCAATCACAGAGCCTGAACCGCGTCTTGAGACCGGGTCGCATCTTAAGTACAGACCAAAAATACGGGCCCCAAATTGGGCCCTACGGGCCTAGGTGGTTCAATGTTAGGCCCGTATAAATAGTCAGTACTCAAGATGCATCTCGGTCTCAAGACACGGTTCAGGCTCTGTGATTGGTTAACTATCAAAATTTGGACCAATCACAGATCCGAACCGCGTCTTGAGACCAGGTCGCATCTTAAGTACTGACTATTTATACGGGCCTATATGTATTCTACTGTTAATTATATTTTATATTGTATTAGTGTGAATATAGATGGTGTAAGATTTTTAGATGTTTTGTTATGTTATTTTGTTGCAATATTGTAGTTGTGGTCTAATTGTATTTTCTACCAAAGTATGTAAGATTGACGAAAACTGTACTACATAACTATAGACTGTAAGACTCACCAAGAGTTTAACACATTCAGTGACACTAAGACACCTAGCGTGTCCACAGTCCACACTAATCTTTATCTCCATGCCGGAAGCACGCCGGGCGTGCTCTCCGTTTTTCATCAATATCTCAAAGATAAGACAATGTCTTTCACTGAAACGCTCAGAGCATAAACTTTGTGCCGTAAGCTAATGAATTCTTAAGTGGTTCCATGATCTATTTTTAGCGAACATGTCAGGCGTGTTCATCTACACGAGTTCTCAACCTTTTATATTGTTTGGTCAATTTACTAACTTTATAATGCGAATAATAAAATATAGTGTATTTTTTATAATTTGAACAAAAAAGATATAATAAATTACATAAAACAGCACAAGCAATGGGTACGTTATCATGCCTGCCGTGATGCTTTAAAAAGCTGAAATACGTAAATTTTGACAATACAATGTTGCTATCTATAGGTATATCATAAAGTAGGTACCAATAGAAACCGAATGATTTACAATTTATCACTAAACCTCCATGTCACAACAAGTGCACTAAAAATTTTAAAACAAATTGAGATAAGAAATGTGAATTATCGGCTCACATTCTACTTTTGGACGTTTATTTGATGGGGGACTATCTGCTTGCGTCGCATCAACATCATATTCCTCTGTTTCTAGCTCATATTTTCTATTCTCTAAAAAATCATAAATAAGTAACCATAGGTTGACATTCACTCATCAAATTACGATAAATACTTACCTCGGAATCTATTTACTGCCATAATTATTAAACTTTCAAAACCACAAACACTGCTAAAAAGAAAATATCTCTGCAGTAACTAGAGAAGGACTAATTTTTAACTATTTTTAACTAAGAAAAAAGGATTTTGATGATTTTACCTCTTTACAGTGCTAGTGAACACTTGTATTACTTTATTATAGATTATTTGTTGTTAATTTTTATTGGTGCATGTAGTGTTTGTCTGTAAGTAATTGTAACACTGAATGATAATTAATTAAGCGTATTCTGTACCTTATTGTAAGTGTTAGCAATTGTTGACAAACCTTTTAAAATAAATAAAATAAAATAAAAACACGCCTAGCGTGCTACGTAATTTCATCCTGCAGTGCAGAGAGCACACCTAGCATTGTTTGCGTTTTTTATAGGGCGGCATCGCTGGGAACTACTAGAAAATTGTGGTGGCATTGAATGTGTTAATTAAAGAAAAAATATAATTAATGGTATAAAACCACATAATATAAAACATTGTTTGATTAGGAACTGTATAGTATTTAGTAGATTTTATACTATTTCTATAATTTACTTTTAATACGTACCTAATACTTATAATTTATAAATAACATTCCTTTCTTTTTTTACACTGAGTCAAATATTGAAATAAAGTTATAAAACGAAATGTAAGGAAGTATCAGAAAAAAAATATTTATAGGCAGATTACGGACCTACGTTTAGTCGGGTTATGTCAAGCCTAGTCTTAAAGATCACAAATAACATTGACTTGACACAACCCGACCAAGGAACGAAGGTCCGCCATTTAGCCTTTCAAATTCAAATAACTCGATGTTTAGAATTATGTTTTAAACCATGCCACACTCATATGAGTGTGGCATGGTTTCCATTTACTCCGAAGAACTACTAAACACTTTATGTATGGTAATTATTTCGTAATAACTCTGACAAGTATTTTTTTACGTGTTCATAATCTATATTTGTATACAAATTGTTTGATTCATCAGGATCTGTGTCATGATCGTACAATTCACCGCCATAGATTAATTCCCAGTCGATTGTAAATGTTGTGCTATTAAAATTTACCCATTCGGTGTACCTGTGTTGCTTCGTTCTTACACTGTACCCCATTATTTTTATGTTTTTCAACCTGGGTTTATCAGAATCGTGCTGTGGGTATACGCTAGGTCGAGGGTACTGGCTTATAGCAAAATAATTTGCATTATCGTTTTCTTTCATCAATTGTACTAAACTTTTCCCACCGTAACACAGAATACTCCTGTCATTTGTGTTTCGACATTTAGGTATGTTGATTCCTAATCCTGAAAGTTCCACCAGAGTCGGGAATATGTCTATCAACTCGACTGGTGATTCTATCGACTTAGGAACCATATCTGGTACGTAGAAGATAAGCGGTACCTTCAAAGCGATGTCGAAATTGCTGTATTTAGCCCAAAGACCGTTTTCACCTAGTGACCAACCTGCAAAAAAAGATTGTTATTTTGACATTTTTCTGACTAAATGCTGAACTTTTTTTGAATAAATACAAAAGTTCTGCCCCCCTAGCATACGCCAACGAGATATCTCGTGGATACCTATCTCACTCTCGAGCGTAGTGATATTGTCGATATCGATATATTATATCTCTTTTTCGCTAACATGCGTACGTCGAGACTCGAGAGATAAATTTCTCGTTCGTATATAGTTCGTTAGTAGGTATATAGACAAAAATAGCACATATAAAAAAATAAAATTATCTCTAATTTTGACGACAGACGTACGAGAAAAAATGTATGTCATGTTAGGGTCAATAGAGATGAAGAGATAAACCAGTTAACATCGAGAAAACGTGTAGACAAAATTTTCTCGTTGGCGTATGCTAGCTGCACGGCAGGTGTATGAGGGTAGTTAACAAATAGCGCACTAGCGCCAACTTTGTTCAATAAAATATCTACCTACCATGATCGCTGGTAAGTACAACAATGGTATTAGAGTAATTTATATGACTTAATAACTTCCCAATGAGACCATCAATGTACAGAGCAGCAGCATAATAACTTTGCCTGATTTTCATTGTCCATTTGTGTGGCATAGTGCCTAATGGGAAGGAAATATTGAGGCTCTTTATGTCGTCTCTGCTACGTAGATCGGTCCATGGATGCCAGGAGACCAGTGGTAAGTTCTCTGGCTTGAACGGGAATCTTGGAGGCTGAACATTTTGTATTGGTACCATGTCTAAAATAAAAATCAATTTTAGTAAACTTATTTCTTGAATGTTAGAAATTAATTTAGCAGAGTATTTTTCAGGGGCACCTAAAATATGTATGTAATAATAATTCGTAATTTGACCTATCGCTACTCGTTTCTTTAATTTTTTACTTCATAAAGAAACAGATATAATGTGCCTGCCTGCTGCAAAAGCTACGAAACATGCATAATAATACAAACCTTTATATTTCTTAGGATACTTCAAAGGAATATGAGGCTTGTGGAAACCAACTGCTAGAAAACATGGTTTGTCACTATCTTTTTTGTTAAGAATGTTTATTGTATAATCCAATATCTCCAAATCTGGTAGAGTTTTATCGGGCTGATTCTTGGTTACTACAGGACAAATCAGATTTTTTTGCATTCTCTTAGTACGTCTGTCGTAACAAACTGGGTAATTTTTATAACGTTCTGATGAAGGGTGGTATGGTCTCTCGGTCCAGCTGTAAGGATAGTCATCTGTGAAGTTTGAACTCTCTCCTGGATGAAAAACTTTACCTACTGCGTAAGTATCGTAGCCATTCTCTTTAAAAACTTGCGGCAACGTTTTATAGTTTGCAACGAAATCACGCCAGTAGCTATAGAAGTCATACAAGCGTAACGAATCCGGCCTACGCCCTGTTAGTAATGAGTTTCTGCTAGGCGCGCATAACGCTTGCTGAAAGTATTGCAAAAGTATTTAGTACATAACATAATTCAAGCTATTGAAAAACAGATTAATAAGTGCAAATAAACATCTGTATTGGAATTTGGAAATAACGTAAAGTAGGCAGTGAATAGTGATTCATAAAAATTAAAATACATAGGTACCTGTGTAAAGGCATTTCTGAAATGAATGCTTTTTCCCGCCAAATTATTAAAATTAATCAAGTTTACTTCTTCCTCTCCGAGATGTCGCATGTCATCGATTAGCACAAGCAGAACATTGGGTTTAGTTTTGTGTTTCGATTGTTCACAGACAATTATTGTAATTAAGAGGCATAATAATATTCCAAATAATTTTAAAAAGGCCATCTTGTATTCATTCCCCTAATCTATGACGAAAACAAAAATCACAAGTTGCATTAGAAAGGAAATGGACACTTAACATAAAAATGTCACATTTGGCTTAATTACAATTGGCTACTTTCATATAGAGCGTATAGCAATTGGACAAAAGTAGCAGCTGTTAAGTAAAGTCAGCTGTCATTGGTCGATTTTCTCTATGCTGTTACACACACCATCAAAGTTACTTCAATGTGGTTCGTATTGGATTGAAGTCATTACAAGTTTTATTTTTATGTGTGCATGGAACGTCCTCCTTTCGTGCATGTGTGTGAAATCATTCGATTTTCTGTCAGAAAACAATAAAAACAAATACCATTCAAGAGTGTCGTAATTTTGTCCTACAATCTTAGAACTTTTTATGTATAAAATTTTAGTTAATTTGTATTTTAATTCGATAATATTATAACAGCAGCGTTAAAAAACCAAATTAAAGTTGGTGTTTCAAAACTGCAGCTGTATTTCTTATTGTTGTGACGTCATTGTTGTGGTTTTAAAAACGACGCAATTTCATTATTTTAAATGAAAATGGAGTAGAAATGAAATTAATTTTACTTTTCGAGGTGAGTCTGAACATATATTTCATGCTTTTTGAGTACAAAACATGGGTATGGTGTTGGTGGAGGGCGATGGTATGGGTTGAAAGTTGCATCGATTTCCTTTGTCCTCGGTGTAAAGCCTGGATGCTAATAATTCTTTTGTTTAGATGTAAAAACAGCTATTTTAAACTAATCATGGCACCCTTGGTACCAAACAAACACGACTGAATGTACAATGAATGTGTTGATGGAAAAATTGAGTTATTACTTATTACAATGTTAATGTTTTATTACGTAATAATTGTAATACTCATAGAAAATCATTTCCTTTGCACTAGAAACGATCTCGTACCATATTTGTATAGCATTGTTTTTGTAAAAGAACATCAATTATTCCACATAAAGGCTGATAATATTGATAATGAACTAGGAAGTAATTCTTTGTTTCTGAAAACATTAATAAAAACAATATTATGTATATCACGTAAACAATTACTGTTTTCTACGAGATAATTTCTAAAATGAACTCTTATGTCTATGAAAATAGAGTTCACGTTTCTTTATCTAACAGTCATTATCACCTGTTTACCAAACACTTTTGTAAAGATATTTTTCTAAAGTGGTGATTAATTTGTTTTCATAGATATTATGTGAAACATAGGCATAATAATATGGTTAAACTATTTTTGTATTTTTTTTCCAAAAATTCTACTTTTTCAAGGTAATAAACAGATTATTATAAAAATTTATCTATATTTGGGTTCATCTAAAAAGTGTTGTTTTTCTTGCTGGGTTAATTCCCTCTAGGGAATGCAAATCTCGCGAGATTGGGGCTCAAGCGAGATCCCGCGAGTTTATGAATATCAATATTAGCAGTTTGGTGGGTTTTTTTGCAAAAAATCACAATATTCGAATAAATTAGGAAAAAAATAATAAATATTATATATAAACATTTATTTTCACGAATTTTTTCAATAGACTTTTATGTTACGAACGATAAAAACTAAGGAACCATACTTCAACCGTTTTGAATTTGGTTCCTTTTCGCTTACTAAAATATGGCAATAGCAACAAAACACTAACACTCAAATTTAAGAAATAAAGCTGTTGACATTAATTGTCACTTCTATATTTACACAAAATTGTGTACCGAATACATGCATAAAGTATGCATGTATTCAGGTCACATTTTGTAGACTTGTTGACAAATTTTTTGACACAGTTACTTTAGTTTTTATTATTCGTAGCTTTTATGATGCTTTTATGCATCAAACATTGTTTGATGTATCTGTCTATAATTTTTTAATAAACTTCATAGTAAACTTTGACAATACGTATCTATCAAATAACAAATGAAAGAAACAACCAGTCTTCTCTTCTAATATAAAACAAAAATCTTTTAGTAATAAAACAGTTCTTTTATAACAAACAAAACAACAAGAGATAAAAAAAAAATGAAACTATATCTACTCAGTAGATCCATTAGATATTACCTACGAATAATAAAAACTAAGGAAGAGAAACTGTGTCAAAAATTTTGTTCCAATTCTACAAAATGTACCCGTAATGACCCGAATATACTTTATGCAAAAAGAGACCCAAATACATGCAAGAATTTTGTGTAATTATAGAAGTGACAATTACTGTCAATGGCTTTATTTTGTCAATTTGTATATAGTGTTTCGTAGCTATTGCCATATTATTTTAGTGTGCGAAAAGAACCTTGAGAATCAAATTCAAAACGATTGAAGTATGGGAGTTACGTTTCCTTAGTTTTTATTATTCGTAGGGTATTACAGATTAATTAACATCATGTACCAATTAGTGAGACTATTAGAAATTACAGATTAATTAACAAAATATACCAATCAAATGAATTATGAAAGATTTGTTCAGATCGCAACTCCGTCCGTGTCAGTCCGCGTTTCAAATAAGACGTTTTTATGCTCAAGTGCAATCTCGTCAAACTCGCGAGATGTCGCATTTTTTTCGTCCGAGATCAATCTCGCTAAAAAAGGCTGAGATCTCGCGAGAACGAGATAGATCTCGTGAGAACGAGATTGCATTCCTAGTTCCCTCAATGATGGCAAGTCATGATGTAGGTTAATTTCAAATGAGAAAGTTCCTAATATGGAAATACAACAAGTATATCATGAGCCATGACTCATGAATCATGATTATTATGATAATTAAATTAATTATTATTGATCATTTTAACTTTTATTAAAGTATAATGCTATGTTATAAATTATAATTAATATGGCATGGAAAGTGCTTCCCTATTTTGTGTTTTATTTTAATTATGTAACACTCACAATATAGCATTCAATAACATGATATAAACGGACATACAATAGCAAGTTTTACTATATTATTATTCTTTAACCACATTCTTGAGATTAGCGGTTACAACTTACAATCACTTAGCGATTCATTTTTATGTTATAGAAGAAAGATTAATTATTATTATAGTCGGTTAAAAAAATGTTCCATCCACAGATAATCAGGGCGAGCGATGCGAGCCCTAGTATATCCCACAACCTGAGCACTTTTGTGGTACACATTACAGAAAAACTATCACGCCTATTGATTTGTGCTTTAACATAGTAATTTAAATGTGTTATCATCTGTCATTCAAGGTTTGGTTACTATTTAAATAAAAAATTAAAAAAACTGCCTTAAAGATTATTCCTATGCAGAAAAACGACGCGAGCCCTCACAAAGATCGGCTTTTAGCTAGTAGAGAAGAAAGATTGATTATTATTATAGAAAAACATGTTACTTCCACAGATAAGGCAACAAAATGTCCGCGGAGTCGCCGCGACACATGCGGTGCGGGGGGCCGCTGACGGTGGCGTCCCAGCCGCCCAGCGACCGCAGCATCATCGACGCCGTGTCGGGCTTCATCAATGACGTCACACTGTCCTCTTCCTCCCACACCGACCCTAAGGACGTGATACAGTGGGCGCGGTGAGTATCACAAAGATGGCACTAACACAAACTACCTGCTACTTAGCACAGACTACCTGCCACCTAGAATTTAGTAATTTTAGTAATTCGACGCCGTGTCGGTCTTCATTAATGACATCACACTGTCCTCCTCCCACACCGACCTAAGGACGTGATACAGTGGGCGCGGTGAGTATCACAAAGACGGCACTAACACAAACTACCTGCTACTTAGCACAGACTACCTGCCACCTAGAATTTAGTAATTTTAGTAATTCGACGCCGTGTCGGTCTTCATTAATGACATCACACTGTCCTCCTCCCACACCGACCCTAAGGACGTGATACAGTGGGTGGGTGATACGGTGAGTGTCACACTGTCCATATCCTCGCACGCCGACGCCAAGCATGTGATACAATTAGCGCGCTGAGTACCATCAGAATTATACCACCAACACAAACTACCTGCAACTCGGAACATACTACCTGCTATTTAGAATTAAGTTATTGCCATATGGCACAAAATATCTGCTACCCCACCCAGCACAAAGTAATGGGAACCTAACGGAAAATAAATAATAATTGCCATCTAGCACTAACTACCTGTCACTTAGAACAAAATAATGGTCACCTTAAGTACTTGTCACTTAACACAAAGTATTTATTAGTTAATACAAAATGCCTTCCATCTCGCACGATGTATCTACAACTACAAACTTAAATTATTGTATTATTATAATAAATGTAATAGCAAAATCTGACCCTTAATATGCTTCAAATTGAGAGAGTGATAGTAAGAAAATTCCCTTTCAATGTTGCAGGTTCGAGACAGCAGATATAAACGAGCCCACTCCTGAGGGAGACAGCGATATTGATGTGCAGCCGCTACTCCTGGTGTTGGGGTACGGGTCTGGTGTACAGGTTAGTGTGACTTTATTGACTTTGTGGTGTAGTATAATAAAGATAGAAGTATTTTTGGCTTATCTAATATCAACCATATTATGTTATGGTTACAAAAAAGTCTGTTTTTTAGGGTTCCGTAGCCAAATGGCAAAAAACGGAACCCTTATAGATTCGTCATGTCTGTCTGTCTGTCTGTCTGTCCGTGTATGTCACAGCCACTTTTCTCCGAAACTATAAGAGTTATACTATTGAAATTTGGTAAGTAGATGTAGTCTGTGTACCGCATTAAGATTTTGATACAATAATGGAAAAAAATATTAAAAATTTTAGGGGTCCCCATAGGTACAACTGAATCAAAAAATATTTTTTTTCATCTAACCTATGCCTGTGGGGTATCTATGGATAGGTCTTCAAAAATCATATTGAGGTTTCTAATATAATTTTTTTCTAACCTGAATAGTTTGCGAGAGAGACTCATCCAAAGTGGTAAAATGTGCCCCCCCCCCTCTAATTTCTAAAGTAGGGGCATGATAAGTCTAAAAAAAATATATAATGTACTTTACTATAAAAACTACCAACGAAAATTGGTTTGAACGAAATCTAGCAAGTAGTTTTTTTTATACGTCATAAATGGTAAACTTAATTTAACTTTCATTATATCAACTGAAATATAAAAATAAATCAAAAACCTTTTAATTTCATAAAAATAAACCTTATTGCTGCTGCGGAACCCATTCATGGGCGAGTCCAACTCGCACTTGGCCGGTTTTTTGTTGTCTAAAAAAATAACAATTAAATAATTATACACTTTCCTTGCACTTATTCCAATTTATTTTAATAGATTTATTACAAAATTATTATATACACGACCGGTTTCGAAAAAATCATCATCAAGTGTCGAAACCGGTCGTGTATATAATAATTTTGTAAGAAATCTATTAAAATAAAGTGGAATAAGTGCAAGGAAAGTGTATAATTATTTAATTGAACATGAATTTCCACCAAGAAGTGACAGTACATTCAATATCATATCTAAAAAAATAACAACAAAACTGGTTACACAGTTGCTTGCAAAATCTAGTAACAAAGAAACATGTTTATAGAATTAATTAAAACACAAAGAAATTAGGATTAACAATAATTTACTTATGTTTTTTTTACCAATTTCCATCCAATAAGCCTTATAGATTGTATTGCACATTTTAACATACTGCAAGTGTACCCTTGTGAAGACTGTAGCTGGTTAACTCTCAATTCCTCAGGTATGGCTGGTGTCTCCTACAGGGGAAGCTCAGGAGGTGCTCTCATGGCGCCAGGGTACAGTCCGGGTGCTCCGCATACTTCCCACCCCCGAGCATGACTGCTTCACTGCGAAAAGACCGCTCATAGCACTCTGTGACTCCGCCGGCATCGGACCACCGTTTTGTGCCCTGAGCTTCATATCGATTAGGGGCGGGGAGCAGGTATGTTGAGTTTGAAATTCATAAATCGGCGTACTTGATTCTAGCATCTTGAAAGTTTCATGCCTTCCTTTGATTGACAATATCTACATTACGTTTAAACCAGATTGGCGCAAGAGGCTCTTAAAACTTTTCAAATAATAATACTTTCTAACATCATAAAACTTTGTAGAATATGTAAAAATTCGTATGAAATTCCATTTGGTTATTGGTTATTTCCATTAAAATATTGTCGTATTATAAAAGACTAGACGTTCCGCGCGGCTTCGCCCGCGTAAATTAGATATTTCACAGACAAATCAGTCTACAAAAAATAGCCTATGATCCTTCACGTGGTCTACTTCTTATCTGACCCAAATAACAGAAAAATTGCTCCAGTAGTTCGTGAGATAAGCCCTTTCAAATAATTTCCCCCGTTTTGTCCACATTTTCTTCTATTTCGTAGCTCCTATTAGTCTTAGTATGATAAAATATAGCCTATAGCCTTCCTCGATAAATGGACTATCTAACACTGAAATAATTTTTCAAATCGGACCAGTAGTTCCTGAGATTAGCGCGTTCAAATAAGCCCTTTCAAATAATTTCCCCCCGTTTTTTCCACATTTTCCTCTATTTCTTCGCTCCTGTTAGTCTTAGCGTGATAAAATATATAGCCTATAGCCTTCCTCGATAAATGGACTATCTAACACTGAAAGAATTTTTCAAATCGGACCAGTAGTTCCTGAGATTAGCGCATTCAAACAAACAAACAAACTAACAAACTCTTCCGCTTTATAATATAAGTATAGATTAAACAAAAACTCACATACTTATTGCATTCTTTCAGGTGAAGAGCATAAAATTCAAGAACCCCATACTAGATGTGCTTGCTAACAAACGTTCCGTGGTGGTATCCTTCTCTGAGCGCTTTGCTGTGTTCGATGCTGGGACCCTGGAGGACAGACTCAGTATAACCACTTGCTACCCCTGTCCGGACCCTCTTGGAGGGTCAAACACCATCAACCCCATAGCACTCGGTGACCGCTGGCTGGCTTATGCGGATAAAAAACTTAACCCCTTGAAACGAAGCAGTGGGGGGTGTGAAAGTAAGTATACTAGCCCCTTACTAATAATAATGATTTAACGCCTCAGTGGTGTAGTGGGTTAAAGCTTTGCATTGGATAGGTCTGTCGTCGGTTCGATTCCCGCGAAAATATTGGCTTCCTGGCAAAGTTTCAGCGAAATTTACTTACGAGCAGAAAGATGACATGAAAACATAAATATGTGGCAAGACATACTGGCTGCATAATATTATAATATGCTTAATAAACACTCCATACTTGGTTTAACCCGTCGATCGTGAAAAAAACGAGACACAATAGATATTCTATTGTGTCTCGGACGCCGGTGACCGTATGGGGCTTGATGAATTAATAGATAAGCATCAAACTTCCTTTGTGTTACGGATATGGTATCGACCTTAAGAACAATGCTTTTCATAGGCAGTATAGTCGTTCATGAATCTACTATTTTAAGATTACTAATGATAATTTTTAACCTATGGTAAATCCTTAGATTTACCATATTTAGGGCCTGTTTCACCACTTCCTGATAAAGTGCCGAATAGGCTATCCACAACTTTTTTGAAAGATTCTCCATACTTCATCTGTCAATTTAAGTGGTGGATGCCTATTCGGCACTTATTAGGAAGTGAAACAGGCCCTTAGGCAGTCTATGTTTGCAGATTTGTTCTACCGTAGCTTTTAAAGTACTATCAGTGAAGTTGATTTATAGGCAGATGGCGGACCTACGACCTACGTATTTTGGTTGCGTTTTGTAAAACCCAGCCGACAGATGACGACTTAGACGTAGGTTACATGATCAGTTTCTCATCAATCTGATCCGTCAATCTGGTAAAGATTGATGGAAAACTGATCGTCTAACCCACGGATTGATGGGCTGATAATTTTCTAATATGTACTTTTTATAACCATCAATCATGATGACAGATTGATCGTGTAACCTACGTATTACATTAAGTTGACATAATCCGACCAAATGACGTAGGTCTGTCAACTGCTTAAGAATCAATTTCTTTGATGGTACTTATCAGATTTTAATAAACATTGCTAATTATGGTAATGACAACGCGTTGATGATGATGTTCCAGGCGAAGGCGTGACCAGCTATACGGCGACCGTGCTGCACGCGGCCAAGTCCCTCAGCAAGGGTCTGCGCGGGCTGGGCGAGAGCGTCGCGCACAGTCTGGGGGGGCGGGGCGCCTCGCAGTCCCCCTCCCCCCCGCACACCGAGCTGCAGCAGCCGGGAGTCGTCACCGTGCTCGACATAGAGGTGAGAGTCGCCTGGCGAGAGATACAAAGTCTAGAAGTCCGCAAGCTTCTAAGTAAATGACGCGTGGGATGAGCGTTTGCGACATTGAAGATTTGGTCTCAACACTTCTTAAGAAGTTTCACATAGCTTAGATCATTTCTATCTTAGTCGTATACACCATTACTGAAAGATTTAAACATTTAATTAACAATATTTAGTTAATGTATTATAGTTAACAAATATCATATTACAACTATAGATGTACCATCGAGGAAATTGATTCCTAGGCAGTTGACGGACCTACGTCATTTGGTCGGCTTATGTCAAGTCAATGTTAACTGTGAATTGTGGTCGGATGGGTTTGACTTATGGTACAATTTCGTGCATCGCGACCGTCGTAAGCCGCGCGCGTCTGTCGCGGGCCTCGGAATCGGTGCCATCCATTTTCATACACTGACTATGGTCGCGAGCGGCCGACGACAGTCGTAGGTCGTGCGCGGCCGCGATCGATCGCGATGCACGGAATTGTACCTTTAACGCGACCAAATTCCTTAGGTCCGCCATCTGTCTAGCAATCAACTTCTCTGATAGTACACATACAGCGTCGTAAAGAAGTTGAAACTATAAAGTTTCAAAGTAGCTCAAAGCACCATCGACTTGTGGGGAGTGATTGGCCACAAAGGAAAATCTTACGACCGAGTGAGGTTGTATGCTCGGTCAGACCGAAGCTCAAGTCATTTCAAAGGTTACATAATATGTCTTGCTGATCTCAGCAACTTCGAATGCGGCGCATTCAATGCGCGATTGTGCGCTGTTTGGTTTGTCACATACTAACAATATAGTTGTTTCAGAACAACGAAGAGGACGACGGGCAGGAGAGCGAGGAGCCGTACGACCCCATAGTGGCGCACTTCGTGGCGCACTCCGACGCTATCATCGCGCTACAGTTCGACGCCAGCGGCATGATACTCGTGACGGCCGACCGCCGCGGACACGACTTCCACGTGTTCAGGATAAACCCCCACCCATGCGGCCCGAACCTGGCCTCTGTTCATCACCTCTACGTGCTGCACAGAGGCGACACGACGGCTAAAGTGCAGGTGTGTATAGCGTTTAATTCTTTTTATTAAGATAAGAATGAAATTGATACTAAATATTTTCTGAACGTCGAGTCGTTTTATGTTTCCAGTAAGACGGAATCCAAATGTCAAAACGTAGGCCGTTTTGACATTTGGATTCTCTCTCTCTTTACGTTGAAAATATAGAAAAAATAGCGTCGTTAGTTAATTTTGACATTGGTACGCATCATATTATACCTACAACGTGAATGACTGTTGTATAACATTGTGGGCGTTGAAAGAAAAATACCACACTTTAAAAGATACTGATGTATTTCCAGGACATAGCGATATCGAACGACGGTCGCTGGTGCGCGGTGTCGACGCTGCGCGGCACGACGCACGTGTTCGCGATCAGTGCGTACGGGGGCGCGGTCGGCGTGCGCACGCACACGCAGCCGCGCGTCGTCAACCGCCTGTCGCGATTCCACCGCTCCGCCGGCCTGCCGATAGGCCCGCCGCACGCGCCCGCTAGCCCGGTGAGTATACTGACGACGCTGCGCGGCACGACGCACGTGTTCGCGATCAGCGCGTAGTGCGTACAGAACATCTTAAATATTATGCATGTAGTATAAAAGTATTAAAATCCATACTTACTAATATTATAAATACTAAACTGTCGGTCTGTCTATCTGTCTGTTACTTCTTCACGCCCATGCCGCTGAACCGATTTTGCTGAAATTTGGTTTGGGGATACTTACTAAGGACATAGGATACTTTTTATCCCGAAAATATTAATGGTTCCCGCGCGATAAATGAATTTTGGCACAACGGAGTTGCGGGCGTCATCTAGTATAATACATTACCGTTGTCTGGTACCCGTTACACAAATCCTTAAGGTGCTCACCATGGGGCCAGACTGATGTGGTGTGAAATGCCCATACATAATATCAATTATTATTATTGTTTCAGGGCGACGCGGCGGGATCGTGGTTCCCGAATCCGCGCCTGCCGCCGTACCCGCAGCCGGCGACGTGCGCTCCACTAGCGCAGCTCCGCCCCCACAACATACCCACGCACACTATCACAAGGACCAGCTCAGGTGATTGTTTTGTTTGGTTTTTGGCACTGACATGGGGGTGTATTTGCCATTGACAGAGATAGGGAAACCGTTCCATGTTTTGCAAATGCTTATTTTTGACAAAAAAAAAACCCTCAAGGTCAATACATTACAATGCGCCTTCTTATAATATGTTCTTTTAATATTGTAGTCGCAAAATAATGAGATAAATCTATATATTATTAAAAAGACGGAAACATCTTATCGACTCTTTATCTTGCCCTCAGGTCGTCAACGTCTATCGTCTTTGTCCGAGGACGGGGGAGGCGGCGCGCCGTTGCTGGCGCGCGCGCGGTTCGGCGTGTGCGGCGCCGCGCCCCGCCCCGCCGCCGTGCCGCTCTACCTCATGGCGGCGGGAGGCGCGCTGCTGCACCTGCTGCTGCACCCTCGACCCGCCAGCAGTGAGTACAGACCCACAGACATACAGACAGACAGTAGAACTAGCTAGTTGAGCGCGACAATCCTAGTTTTAAGCGCTTTTCCTGTCATGCGTGTTGTCATCTGGTGCGCATGCAAGTGACAACATGCAACAACGTATGACAGCAAAAACATCTATGAAATGCGGGCAACTTGTACGTGGGCCAGATCCGCGCGCGGACGATTACACGCATGACAGAAAAAGAGAGGTAATATAAAAAGAAATGTTTTGACACAAAAACAATAATTCATGAGCGTATTCCGTAATTTATTCCAGCGTACTGGCTGTAATAATATAATAATATATGTGTCGCAGTCATTAAGATAAATCTGCGATTCGATTGAATGACTAGCGCATTCATTGAATGACACCATTCAATTGAATGACTCGGCCGAATGTCGATTGAACGGTCGTCACTCAACGTCCAACTAGATTTGTAACATTGCCCTTTGAAGATAGCGGACATGAAATCAGTCAGGTAATTGAACGTATTTCACTTCGTGCGTACGTATTTCACACCGCGTAGCGGGGCTCCGTCACCTCATAATTGAAGCCAGTTTCTAAATTAACCTATTATTACGCGACCAACAAATACTTTAAAAAATCATAAAATTCCATTTAACGACTTCAATATGATGACGTTTAGTCAAGACGTTAAACGTTACAGTCAACGTCTTGACTAGTTGTCCTTCAGTCATTCAATAAAATGGTGTCATTCAATGAATACGCTAGTCGTTCAATCGAATCACAGATTGAACCAGATGGCTGCGACATATGTATCATAATAGGCTACTTGACCTATATTCAATTTCATTGAACAAACGCATATTTCTAGTAGAACTTGGCCTAGTAAACCGTATTTCACCCTTATCACAGAATATATATTAGTAGTACCAACAGAATTCCCACTCGCGAAACCCGTTTAAAGAAATAACGACTCATGCTACGATACTATAAAGTTCAAATTGCGACCGCGCAGTGCTAGGTGCCTACAATTATATTTACCTACATGTGCGCTCTCTTTCTATCGCGTAAGAGGTACCCTTTCTAACGAAATCAAGATTGTCACCTTTTAGAAAATAAAATAATCTTCTTTTAATTACTATACCTACTAATAGCAAACTTTTTTATAGTAATCAAATTTTAGTAACCCAACCTATATTTTATATAATAGTTTTATATTCGATTATAGTGCAGGAGCAGGTCTGAATTTTTTTACAACTTAATCATAGTAACTTGTGTTTATTTCTGTGTAGTATGTGGTTTGTTTGTAACAAATTGGTTTATTTGCTATGTTTTTGTATTTTTTTATCTTTTTTTTTGTATTTTGAAGTCTTAAATTACCTTATTGAAATATTTCTTTGACCTTTTTTCAATTGTTCATATTTATCAGATTAATAACGATTCTGTCACAGCGGTTAAATCAGTACGTAGATAATATATGCGACGAAAAAATTGTGAGTCCCTTGTGATCTGCCCCTTTAAAGGGGTACTTACATTTCGATACCTACACGCGCGAGTGGGACAGGCCTGCCCTTATCATCAAATAAAAGCTTATGATTGATAAATAAAGTCGATTTGAAAATATGATTTTATATTTTTTTATTTGTACTGACGAAAACGCTTTTGCGGTACTTCCGATTTGGATGTGACGTCATCACACTAGTAATTTAATATCTTTTATTTATCGCGCTCGTTATATGTAAGTTTATTTATACCATAAATAATAAGAATAAGCCTAGAAAAGATTTGTAAAATATATTTTCTTGAATAATTTAAATAAAACATCAGTTTTATAATATATTATCTCCATTTATTGTAGTGCCGAAATGAAATGGCCAAAACTTTTCTCTAAGAGTTTTCAACATTACAAATGATTTCTAAATTATTTTCTAATTTTTTGGCACTATTAGACTCGTACGTTTAGCACATAATTTTTTTTTTCAATAAAGTATAAAATACAAAAAATATGACGTCACACTATGGCGGACAGTGTTTTCGGCGCCATAAGGCACATTTTTCAATCAAGATTTTTATGGGTTTCTACTCTTTAAAATATTAAAATATTAGTTTTTTTGGTGAAAATGAATGATTAAGAAGCGATTAGCATGAAGAAAAAAAGTAGGTGAAGTAGCCTATTCATATAATAAAAATCTTAAATATATTATGTATAGTATAAAAGTATCAAATATATTTCCGTTGTCTGGTACCTGTAACACAAGTACTTTAGGTACTTAGCACGGGTCCAGACTGACGTGGTGTGAAGCGTCCATAGAATATATTATAATATATACTAGTATACTATATATCCCATGTTTTTCCAGACATCCCCAAGGAGAAGATCAGCGACGACTCGGCGATCGAGGTGGACGTGGAGGCGGTGGCGCAGTGGCCTCTCCGACGCCCGGCGGCCGCGGCCGACTTGCTAGCGCCGCTGCCGCCATCAAACCCGCTGCTTCAGCCGCTTAGCTGCCGGGTAAATATACTACCTTATATAAAAGTAGTTGACGCTCCCAATGGAGTGTTGAAATTCGTTTATCGTGAACCGTACATTTTTCTGCAACTAAAACCTAACCTGTCCCTTAAAATATCTGCGTACCAAATTCCAGTTAAATCAGTTCAGCGGTTTCATTAAAAAAAAAGCGCAAATCAATAAAGTTTATCGCGTGCGAACCGTACATTTTTCCGAGATAAACGCACGCTATCCTATGTTCTTTCCTGGGACTTAAAATGTTTGCATACTTTCATCAAAATCGGTTCAGTGATTTAAGTGCCTGTCCAGATGAGGCGTTTTACGCGCGAAGTCCATACGCGCGTTTCAATTTCTATTGCATCCAGATACCGCGTCTTACGCGCGTTTTTACGCTACAAACATGGACTCGAAGTTACCACGCTCCAATCAAATACGTCCATTCGCAACGGACTCGCGCGTAGTACTGGACGCTGCAATGGCACCCAAGTATCTCGACTCGCTCGCGCGTTTTACGGGCGAGTCGAGAGTCCCGCTCATTGCAAGCGTTTTACCCGCGAGTAAGAAAACGCGCGTAGGCATCTGGTCGCGATATAGTAGCTCTAGTATCTCGGGTACGCGCGTAAAACGCGCGAGTCGCTCACTCGCGCGTAAAACGCCTCATCTGGACAGGCTCTAAGAGTGAAGAGGTAACAGGCAAACAGACAGACAAACTTTCGAATTTATAATATTGGTATGGATAGTTACTCAATAAATACGCTATACATTGTTATCTTTGTTAAAAACGATGTTTCTCTCGTACTTCTTGCCTTGCCTTTACCACAGAATATAAATTTGTAGTACCAACAGAATTCCCACTCGCGAAACCCGTTCAAAGAAATAACGACTCATGCTACGATACTATAAAGTTCAAAATCCGACCGCGCAGTGCTAGGTGCCTACAATTATATTTACCTACATGTGCGCTCTCTTTCTATCGCGTAAGAGGTACCCTTTTTTTTTTTTAAATGAAATAAGGGGGCAAACGAGCAAACGGGTCACCTGATGGAAAGCAACTTCCGTCGCCCATGGACACTCGCAGCATCAGAAGAGCTGCAAGTGCGTTGCCGGCCTTTTAAGAGGGAATAGGGTAATAGGGGAGGGTAGGGATGGGAAGGGAAGGGAATAGGGGAGGGTAGGGAAGGGAATAGTGTAGGGGATTGGGCCTCCGGTAAACTCACTCACTCGGCGAAACACAGCGCAAGCGCTGTTTCACGCCGGTTTTCTGTGAGAACGTGGTATTTCTCCGGTCGAGCCGGCCCATTCGTGCCGAAGCATGGCTCTCCCACGTAAACTTTCTAACGAAATCAAGATTGTCACCTTTTAGAAAATAAAATAATTTTCTTTTAATTATATACTATATACTATAGCTACTAAAAGCAAACTTTTTTATAGTAATCAAATTTTAGTAACCCAACCTATATTTTATAATAGTTTTATATTCGATTATAGTGCAGGAGCTGGTCTGGAATTTTTTACAACTTAAACATAGTAACTTGTGTTTATTTCTGTGTAGTATGTGGTTTGTTTGTAACAAATTAGTTTATTTGCTATGTTTTTGTATTTTTTAATCTTTTTTTTTTGTATTAAGTCTTAAATTACCTTATTGAAATATTTCTTTGACCTTTTTTCAATTGTTCATATTTATCAGATTAATAACGATTCTGTCACAGCGGTTAAATCAGTACGTAGATATATGCGACGAAAAAATCTTGAGCGTGCGTCACCGCTCGCTTGTGAGTCCCTAGTGATCTGCCCCTTTAAAAAGGTACTTACATTTCGATACCTACACGCGCGAGTGGGACAGGCATGCCTTTACATTGTTAGAGATTTTTGATTTTTTTTTGTAAAAATTTGTATTTGTATTTGATGTAATGGTGACAAGACTGAAGTGTTTTTATATTGATGTTTTACTTGTTTTGTCAGCGGTGCGTGGACGTGTGCATGAGCGAGGAGGAGCGGTGGCTGTCGCAGGTGGAGATCGTGACGCACGCCGGCCCGCACCGCCGCCTGTGGATGGGCCCGCAGTTCGTGTTCAAGACGTACAACTGCTCCGGGTACGTACACTGTCGCAGGTGGAGATCGTGACGCACGCCGGAGATCGTGACGCACGCCGGAGATCGTGACGCACGCCGGCCCGCTCCGCCGCCTGTGGATGGGCCCGCAGTTCGTGTTCAAGACGTACAACTGCTCCGGGTACGTACACTGTCGCAGGTGGAGATCGTGACGCACGCCGGAGATCGTGACGCACGCCGGCCCGCACCGCCGCCTGTGGATGGGCCCGCAGTTCGTGTTCAAGACGTACAACTGCTCCGGGTACGTACACTGTCGCAGGTGGAGATCGTGACGCACGCCGGCCCGCACCGCCGCCTGTGGATGGGCCCGCAGTTCGTGTTCAAGACGTACAACTGCTCCGGGTACGTACACTGTCGCAGGTGGAGATCGTGACGCACGCCGGAGATCGTGACGCACGCCGGCCCGCACCGCCGCCTGTGGATGGGCCCGCAGTTCGTGTTCAAGACGTACAACTGCTCCGGGTACGTACACTGTCGCAGGTGGAGATCGTGACGCACGCCGGAGATCGTGACGCACGCCGGCCCGCACCGCCGCCTGTGGATGGGCCCGCAGTTCGTGTTCAAGACGTACAACTGCTCCGGGTACGTACACTGTCGCAGGTGGAGATCGTGACGCACGCCGGAGATCGTGACGCACGCCGGCCCGCACCGCCGCCTGTGGATGGGCCCGCAGTTCGTGTTTTTATTTCGAATCATTTTCCCGGTTCTAAAGCCTCCATGCAAAAAAACGAAAGTTATCAAATTGTCAGTCACCCACTTCGTCCACCCATGTCTTTATTTATGCCTACATGTGTTAGTATATTACTATATACTAATATTATGACGTGGTTTACGCGTACGCAGGTCGACGTCGTCGCTGTCAGAGGGGGAGGCGGAGTGCGAGGCGCGCGCGCGCTCCACGCCCGTCAACGTGCCCGCCGCGCGCCCGCGCTTGCCCGTGTTAGTGGGAGACGGCTCGCCGAGTGAGTTTACCATATAATATAAGAGAAAAATATAAAAAACATCGTTATTAAACACACACAGACACACACATACACACACATATACGCACACACAACACACAATTTAATTTCGCGCTCCCGCGCTTCACGCCCATCAACGTGCCCGCCTCGCACTCGCGCATATCCGTGTTAGTTGGTGATGGCTCGCCGAATGAGTTTACCATATAATATAAGAGAAAAATAAAAAAAAAACATCGTTACTAAACACACACACACACAACACGATTTAATTTGGCACGCGCGCACTCCACGCTCGTCAACGTGACCGCCGCGCGCCCTCGCCTGCCCGTGTTGGTGGGAGACGGCTCGCCGAGTGAGTTTATACCACAGATTTTAGAAAGAAGTGATATAAAAAACATCGTTATTAAACACACAACACACAATTCAATTTCGCGCATTTTTATGAAATTTTGTATGAACACTCGAGGAAGTTGATTCCTATGCAGGTGGCAGGTTTTTTAGTTTGGGCCGGTTGATCGGCAAAGAGAGTATAACAGAATTATATATCCATCTTGGTTATTTCGTGTTTGCCAAAAACATAGCAACCACCTTAGCAACGAAGTTATTTACATTTTGTCAAGTACAAAGAGAATACAATCACTATGGTCAAAAAAATTAATGATTATAAACATAAAGTTTATCGCGTGTGTATCGCATATTAAAATATAATAGTTTAAAGGTCAGGTTTTCAGAAATTTTTCAACATGTGCTATGTGTTTTGTGCAAAACATGAAAGTCCAAAAGTGCTATTCGTGATAAATTATTTGTTTAGGTATGCATGAAGTCTCAACGCAATATTTTCACTGAATGATGAATTCGGCGGCTACAATAATATAATAAATTCAGTTCGCTTCAAAATGGAGAACTCTAAAATGCCTGAAACTGTAAAGAGTGGAAAAAGGATACTTACCGAATTCTGTTGGGTTAATTCACGTTGCAGTTCGCAAAGGACATAACATTTTTTAAATAAAGTATGTTTAGTTATAACCAAATAAATATGTATTATGATGATACTTTTATCGTTTTGTTTATATTTTAACCAGTAATTTTAAAATTTGCGTCCGCCCGAACTCGCGGTTTAGCGGCTATATCGATATTGCTACATTGCAAGCCAATATACGCATATGGTAGCGCGGCTGCGCCGCTATTTAAATCGACATTATATTTTGCTTGTTTCGCGGTGTAGCCATAAAACCGCGCGATCGGGCGTACTTATATAAATCAAGCCAAGATGACTTTTTGATTCTTGTCGCAAGCGGCCGCGACCAAAAAAATCAAATAAAATGCGACTTTATAACATACGTATAGGTTTCATTTTAAACGACATTGGTCTAGCGACCCATACCGCTGCTGCTTTGAAAAGAGCAAAATGAAACCCATAGCATCGGTCATAAAGTAGCATTTTATTTGATATTCAGTCATTTTCATATGTTGCATACGTACGCTATTGCCTTTTCGCTCGGTACATGTGTCCGAACTGGCAACGTCGCATTGCAGTCAAACTGGTAAAATTAATATTATATATTCTATATTGTGCTTACATGATATAAGTATTTCTGAAGTAAGGACAGGTCTTAGCTACATATTTTTATGTGTTTGCCCCAATGGAACAACTCTATCAGAAGTCTAAGGTCCACGAGATCTGAAAAATAATGTTTATGGCTACACTGCTCTCAGTAGTGGTCGATTTTGAAATCGGCGTTTAAATTTTTAATGATAAAATATGATAATACATCACTTAAAATCTAAGCGCTGACTAAATTTTTCGTACCATAATATGAGTTTTTCAGACACATAGTAGGCGATTAAAATTTAAGTGACGCTATAGTAGTCGGCCTTAAAATATAATACCTATCAGTTTTTGAATTCACAATGTTTACTCGTTTTCGTACTTAATTGTTTCCAGGTGCCCTGTCCTTACTTTCGAAATCATTGTTTCGTGTTTGATATTTTAAATTTTTCATTTTGAATTCGAACTCAAAAATTGACACCGCAGTTTGTTGCAATTTATTCTATCAAAAATTATTAACTTTAATACGTGGTAATAAAGGTCACACCTTATTGAGCACGTCTTAAAGATCATTTTCACAGATACTCAGAGGCAAAAAATTCAAAACCAATAATAATAATTACTGTAAAAATAATATTGTCGTAATTTGAGCTCAGATACCTACCTATAAATTTCTAAAGGTGGTCGCACATTTGTTAGCTAAGTACGCGCCGCATCTTAAAATTCGTTGTATGGCCTCGTTTGTTGTAAACTTCGCACATTCACCCGCACCGCATAATACACGAAATGTGGCGCGTAAGGTGTGGACTGCGGATGAATGTGCGAGGTTTCACATCATTTCATACAACGAATTTTAAAATGTGGCGCGTGCAGCACGTACGTTGCTGATAAATGTGCGCTCACCTTTAAATTGTTTTTTGGCTCGACGATCTTTTTCGCCTTAAAAACGCGTACTTTTAAGGTGACACACAGGCGAAAAAGATCGTCGAGCCATAAGTCCGCGTACTTCTACGCACGTCTGTCACCCCTTTTAGGGTTCTGTAATTAACAAGTCCTCGTTGACTATGGAACCCTAAAACGGAACCATAACCAGCAGATTTTTTGTATACTGATAGGTTAATAGCTTGTATAAAATTTAACAGTAACATTTTCCTACAAAATATAGAACAATCCATATTTTAGGACCATCAAATCGAAATATGTATTAACTTTCGAGAATTTTCGCACAGGAAATTGTTGTTCGTCTTATATTATACTATATAGCTTCTTGGTCTTATCAAAATGAAGCTACTCACAAAAAATTTGCTTGATAGTAATCAATGTTCTAGGGAATCTGTACTACTATTCATTTTTATGTTTTGCGTAATGTAAAAACGCTCTAAAGTCTAAAGATTAACATCTTTTAATCTACAAGAACCTTTTATAAAAATCACAACAAGTTTAATATCGTGATAATATTATATTTGAGCGTTAAAACAATATCATAAAACTTATAAAATTATTATGAACTCTTATTCTTCTTGATGTATTATTATAAACTCTGGGTTGTTATAATGATCAGCAATGTGAATATAATTCAAAAACATAACTTATGTGTTACTTAATCCTTCTGGGTAGCCTTTTCCAACTAACCAAGTCATGATATTTGACTAAGATATTAGGAGTAGAATTAGGTTGGCCAGTTTGATCTGCTCAACGATTTGCTGTTATGTTAATGTTATGTTAATGGACTTATCCATTGTTTTTGTAGCACATGTCGGATGGATTACAATGTTTCAATAAACACATTTCACTTGCTAAAATAAGCCAAATAAGAAATGAAATATATTAAGTACAATCAATTCCGAATATTTGAAAAACGTCTTTGAAGATGATCGTGTCAAAAACTTCAAAATGTAAATACTTTCGTTGCTAGGGCGGTTGCTAAGTAGATTATTTGTCAAAAGCAATGGGACCAATAAAAATACGATTCTATCGTGAACGAGCATAGCCGACATAATATAGCGACCAATAAACCTATCGTTGCTAAGGAGATCTCTATGTTGATATTTTGGCAAACACAAGATGACCACGATGGAAATATAGAAATACGATTCTGTCCTTTTCTTTTTCCCGACTAACATAACTGACCAGTTTAACGGCCGTTCCCAATATTTGATCTATCTCTGGTTTTGCCCTACTAGAGATAGGAATAGCTCTCATTAGACATTAAAGACATATTTTATGTCAATTCAATGTTAGCTGCGTTCGGTCATGTATCAAACCAGAGATAGATTGAATATTGGGAACGGCCGTATGATGACCCGCTACCTGCATAGGAATCAACTTCCTCCAGTGTACCATCGAAGAAATTGATTCCTAGGCAGTTGACGGACCTACGTCATGTGGTCGGCTTATGTCTATTCAATGTTAGCTGTGATCGGTCCGATGGGTTTGACTTAACGCGACCAAATTATTTGGGTCCGCCATCTGCCTAGAAATCCACTTCTCTACACTTACATTACGTATTTAGTACATTCGTTTAGCCTGAGAATAGGTTTTATCTACTTTTTATATTGATACTAGAAATGATTTATATGGAAAAACATGGTTTGCCGGGTCAGCTAGTATTAAAAATACGTAACCCGCAGGTTCCCTAGAGCACTCGCCGTCGGATGGCGCGCGCCGCAAGTCCCTGCTGAGTACCGGCAGCGGCGTCTGCGACGTCCAGCTGCGGGAGGACCTCGCTGAGGCCATGAAGGAGGACCACGGTATGTGTCACATGTGTAGCAGGATGTTTGCGACAGCAATGCGACAGGACTGTGACAGCAGATGTTCTCTGCTGTCTGTCAGAATATTGTCGGTATGTAATACTTAGCCGGCCCCTAGACGATCAATTGTATTGTGCAATATCACGCTTCAATTTTATTGAACAGTTTATTTGACAATTAGATTGATGGCGCCCGATGTTCAATATCAACCCTAGACGATCAATAATATTACGCAATACGTGATATTGCGCAAAATTGCTCGTCTAGGGGCTCGCTTACATAGAGTTTATTGTGATGAAAGAGACTTTTCAAAATTTTTGTACGAAATTCATGACGTTGAGGCATTTCTCATAGAAACATAAGGGCGAAGCCAAACGAGCGTAATTTGTGAGTTGTGAGTCGCAGAATTTCGGTTCGGCAGAATTCTGCTGCATTCAGTTTCATACAAAAGTCCTGTTTGATTCACACGAGCGTAATTTTGTGAGTCATGATTTGTATGAAAAGATATTTACGCGGCAGAAATTCTGCGACTCACAACTCACAAATTACGCTCGTTTGGCTTCACCCTAAAAGTCAATCGTTACTCTTTCGGTGCTGCTAATTTCCACCGAACTCTATACAAGGGATACATACACACTCTTAACTAAAGTATTATCACTTTGTTTTGTTACAGCCTGTATAATAGGTATTGCACAATCTTGTTCAATATCTGCTGTCAAACGCCTGTTATATTGCTGTCGCAAGATACATAATCTCCCTGCCGTTATGTAGAGTTTATTAGTGAAATCTCGGCTATATTGCTATTACTCACTAGAACGTCAAGTCAGCTATAAAGAAAATATATAAACTGAGATTTCCATACCAGCGCAAATTAACAAACTTTTATATCAATTACTTAAGCCTAATTCGCACTGGGCTCAAACCTAGACGTTGTCTAGGAAGGCAGTAATATAAACGTAGTTTTATTTGTCGTAGCATGTGCAGTTGTTTGTAGTATAGCTTGAATTTAAATTTTCTCATTACTTATACAAGAAGAGCGCTCAAACATTTCATATTTATTACTCTGAAAAAAAAAATCGTTGCTCATAAACTACGAGCTTCAATATTATATGCTCTTGCTTTGCATGTTGATATAAAAAAAAATATGTACGACAATCATCTCGTGGCGTTTGTTACGACAGTATTTCATGTGTCATTGAGATTGAATCAAGAGAATCATACTTCACAAAATATGTGTAAGTACGTAGTATTTACAATAAAATCGTGAAGCGTACTAAAACGATATCAAGTGGAGGGGTTACCGAAGAGAGCACAAGTATCATGGAAGAGTAGAGAGGACGTGTCAACAAACCTTTTACGTACGTGACGCTTACGTGACGTACGCGTTGCGTACGCGTAGTGCGTACACGCACTCTCTACGTCGCGACGGCACCTATACCTCAGCCGAAGGCATCCTGCGACCCCTCTCTTGGCTTTCGTATCTTATCCACTACCACGCTTTGTCTAAATCTTGAACTAAAACATAACCCACATAGACCATCGAAACCGGACCGCGAACCGACTCCCCCGACTCGGCCGGGAGCTCCGATCAGTTTACATCTACGCATAGAACACCCAAATACCGGCACAGGCTAACACCATTTTTACCGTAGTCTTTTCATACCCATGATTTTACGAGTAATTTCTGAGCTGCAAATTAAAAGTCGAGGGTGTCGCTATATGGGTCGATCCGCTCGGTCGCGATCCGGTTTCTTATCACACGGATGCTAACGGTTGCCTTCGGTTTTGGTATAGGGGCGGCGCGTGCGGCGGGCGGCGCGGGGGGCGGGGACCCGGACCGGCACACGCGGCCCAACCCCGACGAGGGCGCCTTCCGGCCCGTGCTCGACGCGGCCCTCGACGCCGCCCTCGCGGACCCCGACCGGGGCGCCGCCGAGCTGCCCGCCACCACCACCATCCCCGTGCAGCCGGCCGCGCCCCTGCGCGACTCCCCCGACGCCGAACCCCGCCCCCTCACCACGGACAAGGTCATCCCGGCACAGCTGCAGCCCGACGACGAAAACGATATAGCTAATATAGATAGACCCAATTTAGATGTTAAGACCCATGTAAATAATGCGAGGAATGAAAGCGTACGCGAACGTGTAGCCTCGGCGAAAGTCGAGGAGAGAGAGGATAAAGTTTTATCACTGCCAAAACGGAGTCGGGCGACTGATATTCAGTTCCCCGCTCGCGCTAGGGTTAGGAGATCTCCCCCCACCGAGTCGGTGAGCGATGTCGACGTAGCTAGTGAGACTAGAGATAGAAACGAGTATACGTGTGACGCGCGAAAGGAGAGTACGACTAAGAAATCTAGTGTAGGCGACCAGATTTCGGTCGATGTTAAAATTAGCAGAGATAAAGTTAAAAAGGTAGTCGAAAAACAAAGTGTTTTGCCGGAAGCTAGGGAGGTGGAATTGAAATCGTCGGCCGTGGAACCTGTGGTCGATGCGTTACCCAAATCGCAGAAGAAAGCGGCGGCGATTAAAACCGAGGAACAAGCTTGGGATATGCTTTTAAATGAACCAGAAAAATCCACAGTAGCAGAGGCTCCTAAAATTGTTGAAAGTAAAGTCGACGAGTCCAAAATTAAAAGCAAGAAAACTAGAAGAGGAGGCAACAAGAAGAACCAAGATGAGCCGCTTATAAAAACGGATGAAGACGACAGCTTTGTTGAAATCCTCACTATTGAAAAACAACAGCCGGAGAACGATAGCGTTGTGTCTATATCGACTACAGTAGAATGTTCGGATTCCTCCTCGTCTTATTTGTCTAGGGCGCGAAAAATCCGCTCCTCCAAAAGTAGGACCCCAGAAAGGCAAGACGATAAATTTTCGGAAGAAGTAGAAAGTTGCTATCAATCACAAAACAAATCCAATAACAGCTATTATAAAAGTAAGACTGACACTAAATATGACGCAGACGCAAATAGTTACAGAAATAAAACTGATACTAAATACGACGTAGACGCCAACAATTGCGAGTTTTCGCTTGCGAGTATAAAAATTGACGATAATTTCGATCTTATAAAAGGCAAAAACACCTTATCAGTTGATACAATGCTCAATGATATTGATGCTTTTTCAGCAATAAGCAGAAGGGAGTCGCCAAAATCAGTAAAAAATAAGTCCCCGTCGCCTCAAAACAACACAGCTGACAATAAAGAGAAGGACATTTACGTAATCAATACGACAGAAGACGATTTCCCGGAGATCCAAATAACGAAAAGTAAAAAGTCGCGAAAGAGGTCGCCTCAAGCGCCGGAGGACAAATCTTTGGGAAGCTCGCCGCCGAAACCCATCAAATCTTGGAGCTCCATAGCCGCTTCTAGGAGCCCCAAGCCGGATGTTCCCGCAGTACCAGACAACAGCAAAGACAGCCCGGGAATTCTCGACATAGAACCACCCAAAGAGATATCGTTGCAAGAGAAGCTGATAGAGTTGTGCAAACGACCCGACGTGATCGTCGCGGAATGCGACGCGCCTTCCGAACTGAATTTTGTTGAGGAACACCACACGGTTCTACCAGACTTGCCGCCGCTTGAGCCACTGGACTTCGGCCTCGACGACTTCAAATTGGAAGTGATGAGAGACAGCCTCCTAGACGTGAACGAGAAGATCAGCAGCCCGATATGCAAGATCAATATAGACGATATTTTATCGTCCATGAAGGACACAAAGGACAGCACGTACAATCTTATCGATCTGGAGAAGGTTAAGTCCAAGAAGGAGAAAGGTTTTAGTGTGGTCGAAACGGATAAGATCACGTCTCAGGAGGTGCGGTTGGATGAGGAGGTTAAGGATAAGGAAGTGAATACTGATAAGTCGTCGGACGATGATATAGTGCCTGCCGACACTCTGATCGATGTCACACTTACCCCGACACTACCTTCCAAGCAAAGTAAACTGAAAAAGCTCCGTAAAAAGAAGAAGTAAGCGTTCATTAGATGTGCGATACTGACATTTATCAGATATTGCTGTAAATGTTAGGATATTCGTAAACATTGTTTTAGATTTAATTTGGTTGTTTTAAGGCATTATTTAGATGTCACTAAATAGAAAGTGGAAATTTGGCTATCGATCTCTATCTCGTTTCTATAAATACGCAATATGCGATCGACAGCGATATTTTCGCCTATGAAAGAGATATGTAGCGATAGGTCATAACCGAATTTCTACGTGTTTTTTTAAAAGAATTTATTTAATGAGTTAGGCTACAATCGGTAATTTAAAACAATGCTTACAATATTTTGACGTAGTAATTAATTTAATGCTCATTTTCTTAAAAGGCACATATAATATAGATAACAAAAGGTTAGGGATACATTAACAGAGTTTATCGTAATATAACAATAATAGAAAAAATGTAAATAAAAAAATTAAAAATGCTGAAAAAACAAAAATATGATAAATTGGATCTGTTTGGAAGGTAGCTTCGATAGAATATAGTATTTATAGATATATATGATGATAAAATATATCTGTCATTTGACTTTTCCATGAATAAGCTTATTATAGAAGAAAACTATGGTAGTATGGAGCATAATGGAGCAGAAAATTTTAAGAGACTTGAGACATGGTAACTAACATAATAAGAATTTATGGAAGCAAATAGCAATACATACTTCAGCTCTGCCTTATTGGATTGATATGGTGCAAGCTTGTTTCTCGAGAAAATCTGAAAATATTCCTGCTTATATTAAATGGCATAATTTTCGTTCTACCTATTTAACTTTATCTATGCTTAATATTTACTAATAATAATAATTATTGATTGCTCTCTCCATTGATTGAGATTAGGAGAAAAGAGACAAAACTAAATAAGCTTATGATACTCTTTATTTTAAGTATGTATAAATATGAAGATAAATTCAATTTCGCTAATATATGTTGGGAGAAATTAGAATTTTATCTGTATTGTAATAAAATGTTGTTAAGATACGGCCTTTTGGAGTTGCGTTACGGAACAAATATTTGATTCGTTAGTGACGTATCACATCAGCTAATCACAGCGTTGCTATTGGTTGTTAACGTCGCATCTCGCTCAACTTCAAAAGGTCGTATCCTAATAACATTTGAAATTCATAAGTATTTGGCAAGGCAAATCTCTAATATCTTTTATATACGTTCGAATATAATATGATATAACGCTTACGCAGTATAGGAAGCTTGCGGGACACGCAATAGAAATCGATAATAATCTAAGATCGATTAAAAATCGAATTTACTTCATACAAGTGTTAAGGATTTTCCAAAAATTCGATTCTTGTAGAACTCTAGATTCGACTAACATCTTATTTCGTTGACAATATTTAGCGACGTAATAATTATAAAATATTACACCGACCGAGATCACAGAAGCTCTCAATACTAGGACATAAAGCAACGCTGCGCTTGCATATTGCACCATACAGTATTTCTAATCACAGCCATAGTGTTTACGTAATATAATATATATGTGTGATAGTATTAATGTACCAAAAAGTTTATTCGAGTACTTCCTACAGTTATAGATCCAGTTTATGCTATTGGTTATGCTTTTGCTATAGGTTATAAAGTGTGACCAGGAAAACAAAAATCACTGAGGTCATATTATTTTTTAATCCAGCAACACTACTTTGATCTTTGTCAAAATCCTTAATAAATAAAAAAAATACTCTGTCAAAATGAGACACACACTACACGAATGATAGCTGTCAAGTTCCCCACAGCACTACACTGCAGGCGTGCGAGACGCAGGGTGCGGTCGGCGGGGGGATTGCCCCCGCCCTTCGTCTCAGGCCCCAACTGCATTCAACTCGCGCGCTATCAGTAGTCTGTTAGTTTTTAAAACATCATACTTTCTCTTTTATTAATTCGATTAACGTGTGAAATGACAACGTTTAATCAACAATAATAATTAGAGCTCGATAAGGCTTTAAATGAACGTTGCGAAAAAAGGAACTAACGCCGCCACCATACAAAAACGCCATTTTTGACATGTTTTTGACAGTTCTCCTTTACCGGCAGCGCCCTGCCCACGTTCATTTAAAGCGTTGTCGCTATATACATCTATTTCAGTTGCATTGTTTCCACATTAGGATTTTTTTATTTTTCTGGTCATACTATACTTAAGGTTTTATTTTCAAGTGTGTTTCACTTAGGGCACAGATAAGGGCCAGTAACACGCAACTTTGAATCTTATGGGCTTTGATTATAAATAAGCTGTAACTTTAAAAAAAAAAAAACTAAAAAACGTTTCTTTTTAGGAATCTCGTTTGAGGTACATGAATATTTTATTTAGTGTAACACTTAGCAAATGTAATAGGTTTAGTCCGCGCATAATACCTCTTGATGTAGTCTACAGGTACAATTAATAATATAATTTATTAACGAAACTAAAAGAAAATTAAAACCTTGAATTCATTGGACTTGACTCACACAAAGCGCCACCAGGTGGACTCGCTTTTCAATAACTGTCAATAAGAATTATACAATACTTTCCTACCTACCTGCCACGCGTAGCAGTAGGGTCTTCCGTGTTAATTGTCGTGTCAAACAGCTGTCAAACGTTACGAATTAAAATCCTCATTGGCCATGATCGAAGTCAATAGCGTATACTGATCGTAGCTATCCATTATGGCCCAGCACGAAAGGGCCTATGTTATATCTCGTCTTATCGCCTTTTCGCGATTTGTTGGTATGCTTTGTTTGGTTCATTATCGAGCCTATTTCAAGTCAAAATAATTGAGTTTCAAGGTTTTAGTTTGAATAAAGAGATACCTTAGTATTAGAGTTCCCTCGATATTCTGGTTATAATGAAACATGTGCTGTCTATTTGTACAAATTTACTTTACGAGTATTATTTATTTTATTATTAGCTTAAATCATGACAAATATTTATTTATGTACATAATGTAATCAAATCAAAAGTATAAAATATTTACACTAAGTGACTTTCGAATAATAATTTAATCAGTGCAGCATATGATTATTTTTAAAGGTGATACCGACCAAAAAGATGTGTTAGTAATAATATGTAGACGTACTTAGTGCTTGTGAACACTGAACATATCAAGTTGTATGGAGATTGTAAAATTTAGAATATAATTTGCCAAAAAACATCGCATGTGTTCGAAATTTTAAATTATGTACATTTTTGATCAGAATAAGTTCGCTTACCACTGGTTACAATATGGAATGAATTATTTTGCCTAGGTATTATTTTAATTTAACCGCTTTTACAAGTGTAGAGCAATTTAAAAATAGAAAAATTGGGTAGTTTTAAGATATGAGAATTGAGAAGTTAGAACGAGACTGCAAATGATAATTACATGAAAAAGGGTGGAGCTATGTAGACTCCACTTGGTGGCAAATGAAAAATCGAAAACCCTTTGCTTTATGCTTAAGTTTTAAAAGAACTTTTAATGATTGCTTTGTCTCAACAATAACTAAATGAATTTACGTTAGTAATTATCCAATTTTACTAAAAAGTGTAAATAAAAAAACATTTAACTTATTATACCAACATTTAAGTATTCTACTCAGTAGATTACCTGTTACTGCAATAAAATACGTATCTTATTTAATTTCATAGTATAATTATATTTTAAATTCTGCTTATTTTTTGTCAAACAAGCATAATGTTTAGGCAATTATTTTTTTAAATTTAATTTTATTATTTATTGTGATTTTTCTAAATTTATTATTATTTTTAAGCTTTTATTGGATTTTTACCTTATTATTGAATTATCAGCGCACAGCGCTGTAAAAAGGCGGCTATGCGCTACAAAAATATTACTTAAGATTATTTTTTTAATTTTATTCATGTATTAATACATAAAATAAAAAATTAAGCATCCAAAACAGAAAAAAATATGTTTGTATATTGCAGAACATTTAAAAATCTTAAGAATATAACTTATGTATTATGATATAGTAAAAATATGATGTTCAGGTTTGATTTTATGTAAATAAGTTATTTAATTGGATATCCATAATACAGTCTATGAAAACTTAACGTTTAACTGACTTTTAAGAAATTGGCAATCTAGGAAGAGACGAATCGTGCGGCCATTAATTGTCCTTTTCTTACCTGCGAGAAAGAGATACAGATATTTGATTAATTAACTAGGAAGTTTTCTATTGTCTGGTATCGCTGTAAGCGCCCCTAATGGTCGGTTTCAGAACTAAATTAGTTAAGATAGCGCGTTAAAATTACATTCTTACTTAAATTAAATTGTGGCTGTCCAGTTAAATAAATATCTACCCCTCAATAAAAACGTTACACGAATAATAAGCTATATAATGTTTTGTCTTTGTCTGTCAGTTGATTTTTGGCAAGAGCAAACATTGTATGGGGTACCTATTGTGTGAATATTTTTATTAGTAAGGTATTTACGTAGTCTCATTTGGGAATCTTGTAAACTATTTTATATTCGGAATTTACCATGTAGCCTTATTTGGATCGAAATTGTAACATTATCGAGTTGTTTTAGACGCAAAGTTTTCTGTCGCGTACCCTTTCGACCGATTTACATTGTAGTCGATATGACAATGATATTATAACATAAAAAGATAATGTTAAAGAGTGTGAATCGTTAGCTACATTAAATATGAAATTGCAACAACAGTCTTGAGTTTTATTTTTAAACCAAAGTTTTGGGAAGTACTACACTATTAATTATTATTAAACTTGAAAATGGGAGTCCAATTTTTCCGATGACAAACTTGCATCAACTACCACTTAAATTTTTATCACTTATGCAATTAATATAGATAAATGAGTTAGCCAGCGTCATGAGATTTCCCATACAAAAGTTTAAAAATTTTGCTCTTTTAGCGTGGCTACTTTTACAGCGAACTCTATATAGAGGACCCATAAACACCCTAAAGTTTTATCACTTAGTTTTGTTACACCTTGTAGAAATGCAAGGACGAACATAGCTTACATTACATTACATTTTTAAACCATTGTAATACGCATCACAGATATTCACACTTCGACGATGTACGTGAAATAGAATATTATGGTATATTTTTACTGTATTCCTTCTAACATCTTATTTCTAGAATATGTATATAAATAAGACAGGTTTTAATAAGTTTTAAACCGATCAACCCCTCTTTTCCAGTGATAACGACCCGGTACGAGGCGGAGCAGGAGGAGCTTAGCTCCAGCAGCTTCAGTTCGGCGTCGCGTGCGTCGCTCGACCCCCCCTCCTCCCCCACGCCCAGCTGCAGCGGGGACAACCTGATGCACTTCCCCGGGGACTCAAGCAGCTCCGTCTAGGGACAGCCCCAGATAAGTCCCCAAAGAAACCCAAGTAATCGGTCCATCGAAGTCTTCAAAGATACCTAAGCAGCTCTGGATTTATGCACAGTCAGTATAGGCCATGGCCTATGGGCGGCAGCATCCTATGGCGTCCTAGGGGGGCGGCAGCGTCCTAGGATGGCGGCAGAGTTCGTACATAGCGGCGGCAAAATTAAAGAGGCCTATACTCATAAAAAATATAGATTTGGCCCTGTACCCAAGTAATCCGCACTTAAATAATAATTACTCCCAAAAACCTCTTCAAACGGAGGAAGTCTTCGCCTAGGGGCTTCTTGTTCGAATGTTGCTCTGACCGCAGCTGTCTCCCTCGAGCTCACACACGCTGCCTGCCGTGAGAACAAGACAGCCTGCGATCGTGGTATGAAAATCGGGTTCCAGCAGGCTTAGCATGGTCACTATAGAAGCGGTTTCTTTCTACGGATGAATAGACCAGTTAGACAAAGGAAATCTGCCATTTTGTCACTAAAATCTGTCGGTATGTCCATTCTTTCCCATTTTCACTGTTGTTATGCTAAGCTTGCAGATATGCACAAGCCAAAAGACTGGCTAATAATCCAGAGAAGAATGAGACCCCATAAAAGCAGTATGATAAACACAAGGAGACTAGTCAGTATGTCCATTGAAAATTAAAGGAAGACTTGTAACGACACAAAAAGTTGCCAGTAAGCGAGCATTTATGGTGACAGTGCCGTCGTGTCAGCCCCGTGACAGTTAATATTCAGTACAGATGGTAGAATTACCAATAACACCCCGTCTGAAAACTAACCCATAGCGTATCCCCGCGCGCCCCGCTCACTCCTCGCCCCACCAAAGAGACCTAAAAATAGAAAATTCTTTACTCTTTCGATTTGTTACTTAAAACATTATGATTGTATTCTCTTTGTTGCTATCGTGGCGACAAGGTCACTATAGACGCTCGCTTCGAAAGTCTTGTGTACACCCCGCAAGCTCCGAGTTTTTAAATATGCTGACTGTAATAAAATAAAATGATAATAATTTGGGGTATGTATGTGTCCCTTGTATAGAGTTCACCGTTTTAACCGACTTAAAAAAGGAGGTTATGACTTCTATGTTTCTATGAGCAATGTGCCCACATCATTGTTTGCCCTTACAAAAAATGTCACTCTTTCAGCGCTGCTATTTTCACAGTGTACTCACAGGGGGTAAATACTATACTATATAGTATATACTATAAACCAGGGGTCACCAATTAGTTTCGCTCGGGGTCCGTTTTAAGAAATAAAATGACCTTCGCGGTCCACACATTAAAAAATATTAAACAAATGTACATTACGGAAATAACAAAGGTATTTGTATCAATGAGAAAAGTGACAATTTTAGTTGCTACATGTTCATCAGTATGTCGAGACCGAAATTAATTTTTAACGAAGTTCATCTTCGAACATGCTTGGTCCGCGCACAATGGGTCGGCGGCCCGGATGCGGACCGCGGTCCGCCATTTGGTGACCCCTGCTATAAACTATTATCACTTTGTTTTGTTACACCTGTTTAGCAGGGGTACGTAGTACTTTCACATAGACGAGGGAAAGATTATAGAATATCATTATACAGGTGTAACAAAAATAAGTGATAGTACTTTAGGGTGTGTACGTGGTCCTTGTAGAGAGTTCACTGTGAAAGTAGCAGCGCTGAGAGACGAATTTTTTTTTCACTTTTGTATGGGCAAACTCGTGACGCTCGGGCCCTTGCCCATATAAAAGTGAAAAAAGATTTCGTCTTTACAGCGCTGCTACTTTCACAGTGAACTCTTTACAAGGAACACGTACACACCCTAAAGTATTAACACTTATTTTTGTTACATACTGTATAAGAGAAAGTAAGTGCTGTGTTTTATTGACTTTTTTATCTCTATACCTTTCAATTGTAATTCTGTGGTCGTACAAACGGAAAACGCTCGTGAGATTGACGCAACAGCTATCGCCATCTGCAGGCTTAGCATGGTCACCATAGAAATTAGAAACGGTTTCTTTCTACGGAAGAATATGCAAAGTGACAGATAGACAAAGGTAATCCACCATTTTGTCAGTAAAATCTATCAGTGTGTCCATTCGTTCCCGTTTCTAATGTTGTCATGCTTAGCCTGCAGTTAATGAAAAATTGTTTTCCGTTAGTGTTGCCTCAGTTTAAATGTAATCTGCTGTAAATTCGGTACAGTTTAATCTTTCTAGATATATTTTTAGGAACTTAGTTTTGTATTTCTCTAAGCGTACATTACTAATTAAAACAGGCTATGTTAGTTTAAGTCATACTTAAGATTTTTAATTCGACTAACTATCTTAAATTATTTCGCCTAATTATTAAAATTATATCGGCTTCCAAGTATTGCCAAGAGAAAAGAATAGCTTGTTGTATTAAAAATCGGATTAAAAAAACAATTACTAAAATTATTTTTGATACGAAATCAAGAGAAAATACATTGACAATAATGTATGTTCAATTGCTAAACGTCACTGACCTCCATTATACAAGTACGCTGGACCTATGACACCCACTTTTTTTGTGCCTATTTGAAGCGGAATCAGCGCCCCCAGTGAGCGGGAAGAGAACTAAATTTGACGTAACTTGCAAATGGCCGCTTAATCGTTATTGGTTGTCATCACTAGTATTAGTTCCAAATACTCCCACTACTGCTATCAGCGCCAATATGGCGACTTTCAAACGTCATTTTTACGTCAAATCATAGACAAATGTGACTGTGCCAGGGAAAAGGGACCACTTAAGCGGTATGGAGTTATTGATATCTTCTAAAACTAGATAAAATTACCTATCGAGTAAAAAAAGAATCATTTTCTTAGATGCAACCATTATTTTTTAATATTTTTTTAAACTTGTAGTAGGCAAAATGTACAAGTTGAGAAAAATGACTTTGAAGTTTAAGCTCGTGAAAAATACACTTCTACTAGGAAGTTATGGAATGATTGGTACCAAGTTAATCTACTATCATCAAAGATTGAAAAAGATATCAATGGTCTCAATAACTGTAATGGTTTGAAAGGTTTACAAAGAAGAAACATGCAAGAGTGGAAAAAATGAAGTATCTTAATTACTGAATAATTTTAAGAAAATACGCTATACTCAATGGATTATTAATTATGGTTATATATTTGAAGTAGTAAAGGAACGGAAAAAATAAAAATACTATGTATCTTTTATGTTTTTTTAATCAAAAGTATTAAAATTATCATAAATTAGTTTTACACATTGTCATAACATAAAACAACTAAATTTTATGATTTTTTAAAGTAACATCACAAAATCAGCTAAAATATACATAAGCACAGAGATCCAAAGATAGTAATGATGCTATGTACTATGTTTTGTAGTAATTATCGTGTTTTAAAGTTTAGTGGTTTGATAGTGTTTTTCCTACGGAAATATAATTAGGGTACCACTTTGAGGACCTAGTAAAGTTTAGTGTCACAAGTAAAATAACTACTATTTAACATGATTAATATTACAGAAATCGTGTTATCACTATGTTAAATAGTAAAGTAAATGTATTTCGATAGTAAAATAAATGTTTTTCTGCGAATATTCGTTTGTAAGGAAATTATTCATTAATATTCTAAGTCAGGTACCACTTCACTAAACTTTACACTGGCTTACTTACAAAAAACTTTAAGTATATTTTGCTTACAAAAAAAACTGCTTGACTTGACTTTGAATTGGGGTACGTATGTTTGTTAGTTTAGTTTGTTGGTCACAGAGGAAAAATTGTGAATTTTCAAGGCGGGCGGCGGCGCGCGGTGATGTTTTAAAGACGTGTGCGTACGAGTGCGAGCCGGCGGCTTCTGTCTGTGTTGTGACTTGTGCCGCGAGCGCTGGCCGCGGGGGCTAACCCCCCTCCGCCGCCCGCCGCGCCGCGCCGCCCGTTTGTAGGTTATTCCCCGCGCGTCAATATCGAGCCAAATGAAAAATACTTCACTTGTCAAATATTACCTCAAAGTGGTACCCTTGGTACTAAACTTCGTGACCTATTATGATACTGAAATATTATGATTATATTTGTATTATTATATACATAATGTTATTTAAGGTATTAATAACCGATTAGTAAAAAAAACTCAATCTGCATAGTTTTCGACAAATTTTAGAAAATCGCTTATAACTCGATAACTAAAATCCTCAAAGTGGTCCCTTTTACTAGACACAGTCACAAATATATTTGGTCAATGGTCAAATTTAGTTCCTATCCCTCCCATCGGGGGAGCTGATTCCGCTTCAAATAGGCACAAAAAATAGCTGCCATTTCAAAGGGTATCATTAGTCCAGCGTACTTGTATAATGGAGGTCAGTGCTAAACGTGCTTCTAAAATGCTATAATATGTTTTATCTTCATAAAGACTTACAAGGATGTATTGACATTGTCATGGGGGCGTGGATGCAAATATGTCACCCAAAATGACGCCAGCGTTTGTGGATGAGTGTTAAACAACTAGGTATCTCACAAATTAAATTTTTCAATATGGCGGCGTTAGTCCTGAATTTGGCCACGCCCAACCTTGTAAGTCTGTGGATTGAAATTTAGTTTTTTTTTAGTTTATAGATGTTATATTGATAAGTAGCATTTAAATTTTTTACATTGCGCGAAATGTGTGAATAGTGCCTCTTATAGAAAATACTTTGGCTTTTGTATACTATTTGTTAGCTTTGTAGTTATTAATGTTTTGTTGCGAACGAATGTTTGTTTCTACACGCCAAAATGTTGTCTGATTTTAATAAATGTACAGGATAAAAAATTAAATCAAAGTTTACATTCAGTTTATTTTTTTATAATTGTTAATATTGTAATTTTGGCGCCAATTTTTGACAGTTATTCGTCTTCATCTTTTAGTTACTAAATATAGTACATATCTCTGATTAATTATGGTAATTTAGTGCACTTTACATTTGATTAACACAGAAGTCAGATAGTTTTTACTCAACAACTTAGGGTATATATTTTAAACTATGATATTTTCTACAAACTTCAGACAGTCTAGTTAGATTTAAGCAATTATAGGATTTCAACTGATTTCTGATATGATGAAACAATAGTGAGCAATATGTAATTATATTTCATAGTAAAAGTGGTTACGATTTTTATTATTATTTTATCGTCATTATTTTCATAGTTAAGTTGTGCATTTTATTTACTGTTACTGTGATAATTTAGTTGAAAATAGGTTTAGTGTTTTATAATAATTTATGTGAAATTAATTTTTTGTACCTAATTGGCCATACATTCCGGAAACACATACCAAAACAGTCGACTATTCTTATCTTTATTTCTTCAAAATAATATTTTTATGCAATAGTGTTATCAATTTATGTATCTTTTCTTTTCTATAGTTTTAATTACTTAAATATGTATTTTGGATTATAATATTACCTAATTTTTCCTATATTTATTTTCTATGAATATCTGTTATGAACGTTTGTTTACTAGAAAAAAATAAAAGGTATTTGGCCATCATCGGAAAGAAAGATTTTTTGTTACCAAATTGTCAAGAAGTTTTGATCTTGTGGGTTGTAATTTAAATTTAAATAAATCGACAATTCTTAGCCGACCTGTAGTGAGATTTTAAGCTTTTAAATTATTTTGTCTCTCTTAATCTGTTTACGCATGATGGTTCTTTAATATAATCTTTCTACAGGACGGATAAGTGTAGTCAGTGCTTTAGATATTATTTTTGTATGAATGAACTTATGTAAAAGAGCGTTAGGGTCAATTCACATTGTAACGTCTCGAGGGGTTGTGCTGCATTTTTTCTGCTCCCTGTTCTAAATGTTAATGGCTCATTTAAAATTGCACCACGAAGCCTAGCAACGTTGCTATGTAAATTGACCTTAAGGGTTAGCTCAAACCGCAACGTGACGCTAAATTTGTCTTAAATTGACAGACTGCGATTGCGTGAGACTTCATGTAAGTTACATTAAAATCTGTCAATTCCATATATAATTAAGAAATGCATCTCAAGGTTTCTACGTACGCGTCACGTTGCGGTCTGAGCTGACCCTTAGAATACATTGGCAAGTGTCAAATCATTAGATTTATTACTAACATGATAATTGTAACCTGTACTTTTATTGTTGCTACAGTAAATGTCGAATACTGGTAGGTCTGTATAATATAGCCGGATAAGCTACCCATGCCGTGATTTGGATGTCTTTTGACAGGAGTTTTTTATTCACTAGCACCTTTGATGGGCGAACCTCAAAAGATTAGGCAATCAGTATCTCTTAAGAAACTCATGTCACCTCAGAAACCGGTCATTATTAAACTATACAGGTTTAGTGAAACAGCATCTTGATGGTCACATTTGACATAAATAATAATTAAATCCATACTTCCATACTTAATATTATAAATGCGAAAGTGTGTCTGTCTGTCTGTTGCCTCTTCACGCTCGAACCGCTGAATCGATTTTGCTGAAATTTGGCATGGATATACTTTGAGTCCCGGGAAAGGACATAGGATACTTTTCGTCCCGGAAAAATGTACGGTTCCCGCGCGATAAACGAATTTTGGCGCACCGGAGTTGCGGGCGTCATCTTGTAAATCATATAAACATAATATCATAGCTTGACTATATTATGTATAAATAATTTAAAGTGGAACTTGACGGTTTTATCCTTTTACGATAAAGGTCTTTTTACATGAGAAAAAAAGTGGAATAAAAAAAATCTCCGCACAAAATTATTGCCATACTTAAACGCAACGCGAAAATGTGACAACTAAGAAGAAACTGGCTCCCTCTTTTTTTGTCAAGTCCTTATATTGGCCAAATTGTATGTTATTAATTATAATCGAAAACAAAAGTGTTTGTGTTTATTTAACTGGTAACCCGGTAATACTCACTAACTTCACTTTTAATTTTGTAAAAGGTGCCTAAGGTACTGAAACAATTTATTTTTAACTAGATTATTATACAGACCTACTATATTTTGTGTAAGCTAACATATAATGTCTTTTAAGGCTCAAAATTGTTAGACATAAGCGAGTGAGAGATGTTGCCATATGTAATGGATCTTTAATGATGTGATGGTAGAATGTGATACGAAGGGTAAAATAGTTATAATGTAATGTCTCGCGATAGTAAAATACATTGATATTCCGGCCTAGCACTTATGCATACCAGAACTGACCAAAGTTCAGATAATATGTGTAATAAAAGTAACAATGTGTCGAATTTAAAATGCTCAGTTAATAAAGAAATCCCAGTTTACTTTTTTTAAGAGCCTATACTATCCCACTGCTGCGCAGACCTCCCCCAAGGAGTCTTCCGTCTGTCTTGTTCTAACGCCACCGCAGGCCATCCTGGCTTGTAAGCATCCATTACTATTAAATCCTTAATTTTTGTTTCAGTTAAAATAATTTAATCTATAAGATCCTGCATTTAATGAATCCTTTTTGGTTGCTCACAAACTTGTCCATTTGCAAATTGTAGGGTAGTTTCACAAAATCGAATCGTATAATGTATTTTATTATTGTGAATAAGCGTTTGTGAAGTTGATCATTTGCTCGTAGTACTAATGTCGCTGTCGCTTAAGGTCTCGAATTTTCCATATAATTTTTAAAGTGAATAATCACATTCATGTTCGTGTAAACGCATTTGGCGTACGAACGTGCGTGCGAGTGCGTATAATAATTTAATATGTACCAAATACTTCTTTTTATACAAAAGACAGGAATACGCGTACGCTATGTGCAGACATTTTGTAATTGTAATTTTTACAAAATGCTTAGCACGGCCACCATAGAAAGAGTTTCTTTCTACCGAAGAATAGACAATGTGTCAGATTGGCCACAGAAATCTGTCATTTTGTTCTTAAAATCTGTGAATATTCTTTCGCATACCTACTGTGGTCGTGCTAAGCCTGCAGGATTTTTCTTCCTAAGGGATGCCTCTTATAGAAGCTCCAATTATTTTAGTTGACACTATGGTCCAATCATAGAACTTCATAGTGAATGTCAAAATTTGTTCAATAAGAAGGTTGTTTTATTATTTACATTGATCTTTCTTTAAATGTCTAACTCACCTCCTTACTAATAAAAATATTTCCACAGCGAATAATTATTATACAAAATCTGCTTGTATTTGTCAGAGAAATACAAGCAGATTTTGTTTAATAAGACAAATTGTGTCTTGCACATTAGAAATGTGAAATGTCACATGATAGAAAAAGACAGCGAATCTTGAATAGTTATACCATGCGTAATATCTTTACGCAGGGTTCTCTTTCTAGTTGAATAGTTATACTCTTCATTATCATAATATACTTACCATCGTACTCAGAGAAGATTTAAGTAATTAATGTTCCACTCTGAGTGCGGCAGTGAGTCCCATATTATACTTCCTTTATTAGGAAGGGGATTCTCTAATATTTTTGCATGATGGTTCTTCAACCCGTATTTTTTGTTATAACTGAGTATTTTAAGTAATAAATTATAATTTTTAGTACAATTTTGCAATATCTGATCTCATATTTATATTGTTTGCTGTCTTCCCACGTTGCAACTAGTTTAAATGTTCAACTTCACTCGCGCGGTGATAGTCCTATATATTTTATTACGATTTGTAAATTTAATTTTTTAGTCTTGAATACAAATAAATACGTATTTTAAAGTTGTTTTATTATTTACATTTTCAGGCAAAATTTTTTTGCGTGCGTTCGTTCTTCGACGCTCATTCGCCCTTCCATACTTACACAGCAGAAATTTGTACTCAAATAATGGAATAATAGAGATCAATATGCTGTAGGCGAAAAACATGACGCCTCACGACGCTTCGACTCTCTCCCAGTCTGAGTTAAGCCTAACTGTTAAAATTAAAATACAAGTAACAAAATGATTTAGGTGAAAAGTAACAACATATATTATAAAAAAAATAATTTATTATTCAATATAATAAACACAAAACATAACAGGTATAAAATTACATCTTAATAATAATACAAGTCGAATAATTATTGCATTGAAATAAGATTATTATTGGAATGTTTCTAATTACAATTGGACGGAATTTAAATTTACAGTACAAATATTATAATATATTTTAATTAAATGTAATTAAATACGCTTTTAAGTACATCTCTTAATCTATACATTCTTTTAAAAACTCACTTCACTTGAGTAGGTCTTGATCTATCAGTAATTAATTGTTAGTCAAAATGTCATGCTTTCTCCATATGAAGAACAAGAGACTAGAGAGATAGCATGATATATCACGTTAAATCAGACTGGCGCGAGCAGGCCGCAATGGACGGTATAAAATCACATTTCTTAAGTCGGCCAATGATGGCAATACTAGTAGAAAATACATAATACTTTTACAAACAATATAAAAATAATAATTATTATAATGTGCGCTTAAGTTAATTTGTTCGATTTAATACTTAGTAACTTGACTTGACACGCTACCGCGTGTCTAGATAAATACGTAAATAGACGAATGATTTTCGCTGTAGTCTCAATATTGGTGAGTGACAGAGACGAACAAAGATCATGAACAACAAATCCAAGCGGTCAGACGGAGACGGATAGACAAAGTTATAGGGTACAAAAACGCAGAAATAATTATAAAAACGGGGAGACAAAGAAATTGTGTGACAGAATACTGACAATAATGCTTTCGTCTATCGCTGCTGCGCTCACACATTAATTGCAGTATTGTCTGGAGCATTGTGACTAACTAGCTGATTTGGGATCTGTTATATTGCTGTCCCGCTCACACAGCTGTCACACGCTCCGTATTTTGCTATCCCGCTTGCTCAACCGCCATCATATCACACTTGTCATGCGCTTCGTAAATTAACAGATAATGCGCAGAAAAGGGACGAAAACAAAAAATACGGGCGCTGTTATATTGCTATCCCGCTTGCCCGCTCAACCGCTATCATACGCTCATTATCTGTTACTATCTGACTTGGGAGCTGTCATATTGCCGTCCCGCTCACACGTCACACGCTCCGTATGTTGACTCGTATGATGAGCACGTCGTCTTTCACGAAGCCATCCCTGACCACGTCGCTGACCACGGCGTACTCGATGTACCCGATCCCGCGCACGCAGATCTCGGCGGTCAGACAGAAACGGAGAGATTTGAATTTGAGATAGAAGATGCACAGGGACGGAAACAGAAAATACGGGCGCTGTATATTGCTATCCTGCTCGTTCAACCGCCATCATACGCTCCATATCTGTTAACTGACATGGGAGCTGTCATATTGCCGTCCCGCTCACACGTCACACGCTCCGTATGTTGACGCGTATGATGAGCACGTCGTCCTTGACGAAGCCGTCCCTGACCACGTCGCTGACCACGGCGTACTCGGTGTACCCGAACCCGCGCACGCAGATCTCGGCGGTCGGCCGTCTGAACGCAACGAGCGTTGAATTCGACATCATGGTGTCCCGTTGAGTGTTCTCCGGGTTGTATCTGAAAATCCATACTTCCATACTAATATTATAAATGCGAAAGTGTGTCTGTCTGTTTGTTTACCGCTGAACCGATTTTTTTGAAATTTGGTATGGAGATACTTTGAGTCCCGAGAAAGGATATGGGATACTTTTTATCCCGGAAAAAAGTACGGTTCCCACGCGATAGACGAAATTTGACGCAACAGAGTTGCGGGCGTCATCTAGTATAATATACTTAATAATAATCTATGTAAATCTACGAATAATAAAAACTAAGGAATCGTAACTCCCATACTATTACCGTTTTAAATTTGGTTCCTTTCGATCTGTCATGTAACGTCAGCCTAGTACCGCTCAAGGCCACCTAAATATTGAAAATGTATTGAAATGTGTACCTAAGGTACACTTTTTTGACAAGTATTGTGGAGCATGTTTTTTGACGGAGTTACTTTTCCTTAGTTTTTATTATTCGTAGATGTAAATAAAATGATTTTTCAATTTTGTTAGTCTCGATAAAATTCGAGAACGGCCTAACCAATTTGGCTTATTAAAGTCTTGAAATGTTCGTAGAAATACAGGAAATGTATGAACGGTGAGAAAATATGTTTTTTTTACAATAGTTTGGGTCTGATTATATTACATTTTCCAATTATATAGCAATTCGAGAAAATATGCTAGAGGGAAGATACGAAATTCACCGGGTTATCTAGTGCTAATATAATAATAGCGAATCCGTCAGACGTTGTCCTTCAGCGCCATCTGTCGGGCTGATTTGCGAATCTTAAACAATCTGGGGCACCACCCATATGAAACTAAATAAAGTAATTTAGTATGTGTTTATGTCCCTTATATTATAGAACTCACTGTAAAAGTAGTGCCAGCGTTGAAAGAATCTTAATTATTGTATGTGCAAATGACGCCGCGCTGTACTGGGGCATTATTCATAGAAATATAGAAGTCAAAAGTAACTGTTCCGGTGCTGCTACCTTTATAGTGAAATTTGTACAGGGGACGCATACACCCCCCAAAGTATTATCGTTTCGTTTATAACAGACTTGAAAAGGGAGGAGGCTTCTCAATACGCCCGTATATATGCTTTTTAAGTTTGTTAGCGGATAACTTCGTTGTTTATGCACCGATTTTGATGATTCTTTTTTTCGTTAGAATTAAGTCATTTTACAGGTGGTACCATGATAAAGAAATACCGTCTGAAATAGTTTTTTTTTATATGTTACACGTATATCTTACCGGTTGATCATGGCGAAGGATATCCGGCCGTTGAAGGGCCACTCCAGGAACTCGTCGTTCTCGGTCCGCATGAGGTGCACGTGCAGCGCGAAGCACAGTGGGTTCTGCGCTGAGATGTTCAGGCGGACGCAGAATCTGGAACGTCAAGGGCATTTTAGAGTCAGCGTTATTAACCATAGACGAAAACGGAGGGGTGTTATAAGTATGACGTGTGTGCCGTTTGTGGGATCACAGACTGACAGGGGGCCGCGGAAGATCAGGCGCCACGGCTTGCCGCGGTCGATGCCTGAGTGGCTTACCCTTTAAACATGAGGTGTGTGCATTGCACAGCCATAACCGAGTACTTTTTAGTTTAATTTTAAGTGGTGAAATGTTGTATGTATATTGTGTGCGTCTTGTCATTTTACTTGTAATTATTTGTGTTGTTATTAACTCTGGCTGTGTTTTGTCCCTTGTATCTATACTAATATTATAAAGCGAAAGAGTTTGTTAGTTTGTTTGTTTGTTGTTTTTGACTATTAGGAGCGAAGAAATGGAAGTAAATGTGGAAAAAACGGGGGAAATTATTTGAAAGGGCTTATCTCACGAACTACTAGAGCAATTTTTCTGTTATTTGGGTCAGATAAGAAGTAGACCACGTGAAGGATCATAGGCTATTTTTTGTAGACTGATTTGACTGCGAAATATCTAATTTACGCGGGCGAAGCCGCGCGGAACGTCTAGTGTTTAATAAAGATGTTTTTATTTATTTATTTTATTTATGTGTCGGTCCGTACTCCGTAGCATCGTAGCATCCAAGGAGTGGACCGATTTTGATCTAGTTTTTTTTGCTTGAAAGCTGACATGATCGAGAGTGATCTAAGCTATAGTTCATCAATCATCATCATCAGTATGCTCAGTGCTGGAAAATTTGGGTTTAACTACTTCATGAAAGTTATAAGCACCTTCCAGTAATTTGATCGGTTTAATATTTTGCATCTTGATTCCTGACACTTATAAAAGTGTTAAATTAGAAGTAGTTTTTAAAATTATTAACTTAACATTAAAATAAAATAGATATGGAAATAATAGGCACGTTTATAGGGTTCCGTACCCAAAGGGGTAAAAACAGGGCCCTATTACCGAGACTTCGCTATCTGTCCGTCTATCTGTTTGTCTTCATACTGTACTTCATCATAATATTTGTTTATTCCAATAAACTATACCTGTATCCATTAGGCGACGTATAAAAGCCAGGGCTGTACAACATTTTGCAGTGGTCCTTCAACATGGCGTCCAATCTCGCTTTGAAATTATCGATCTTCCATATATAGTGGCCCATGCAGTAACGCAGCAGCATGTCGTTATTCTGCTTCATCTTGGCCACGGCGAATGCCGACAGCTGTTTGGATATGTTCGCTATTACTATATCCTGTTCTCGGTTCCTCTGCTCTAGGATTACCACTCGCTCGTAAAGGGCCCTGGAAAAGTTAGAATTTTAAATAAACACCTTACTAATAAAAATATTTATACAGCGGACACAATACGACGACCTCTGTGGCTCAGTTGGTGGCGCGTTGGTAGCGCAAGCCGGGGATCGCGGGTTCGAATCCCGCCGACGGAACAAAAAGTTCAATGTTCCTGGGTCTTGGATGTGTATTAAATATATGTATGATATAATAAAAATCTTAAATATATATGTATAATATAAAAGTATTAAATATATTTCCGTTTTCTGGTACCCGTAACACAAGTCCTTCAGGTACTTAGCATAGGGCCAGACTGACGTGGTGTGAAGCGTCCATAGATATTATATTACAATATTTGAACAGCGAAAATCATTTACATTCTTCATGTTTGTATAATTTTCACAGACTTTTCTTTATTTTGTATATAGTTATGATTAGGGTCAATTCAACGCAACGCGACGCGTAGATGCATTTCTGAATTTGTGCTGAATTGACAGACTAATATGATAAAAAATTGAGAAATTTTGGGAATCATAAACATAAATTAAGTGAAAAAAAAATCTTAAAAAATATTTCCTCCACTCGACTCAACATCAACCCGAAATAAATAATAGTTTAAAAAAACTAGAAAAAAAGGTTTAATTTTTGTTGCGTGATTACCTGATAAGCGCACCAGTGTTGTCCGGTGCGGGGGCCTCACCGCTGTTCTTGTCGGGCGCATCCCACAGGCACATCGCCTCTTGCTCCTTTGCGTCCGCGCTGCTCGCGTTAGATATATCGTTGTTGATTTTCACCTCTGAGTACGCGTTCATTAGGAACTGAAATAGTAAAGAAAATAATTAGTTTTTATGTTCAATAAACAGAGACTAGCCAAGACGTTTTATTTATCACTTCTTTATAGAATCGCCTACATTTTGATCGGCAATTCTATAAAGAGGCGATAAAGAAAACGTGGCTAGGGGCTCTGGTAAGTTACAAATTGAGCCACCGCACTATATATACACACTAGTATGGATATCGGGAGTACCAAATCCCACTGAGATCGAATTTACTCGATTCTCGATTGTGTTAAGAGTAAGGTAATATACAACATGACTGGTGAGACATGTGCAATACTTAAGGAGAGTACTCCGTACTCGATTGTCATTATAATTATGTAATAAAATTAGGTACTTAATTTTTGTCCGAATTTCCCTTTAAATAAATGAATCATGGACACTAAGTAAATTACGCGGCTAGGCAAGTAGGCATACCTATGCGGCCGGCGCGGCGGCGCGCGCCTTCAAAGAAACACCGCGCCGCTATCCTTCCCGCGCGCGGTGTCCATGCGTTGGGTAAATAATTATTTAACTTTAAGCTACATTTACTCAGTGATCAATTGTTATATTTTTTTTTTCATCTCATATAATAGCCAAATATCACGTCCTCGAGTATTTAACATGTCTCACCAGTCATGCAGTATTTACCATCGAGGATATTGATTCATAGGCAGTTGACAGACCCACGTCATTCGGTCGGATCATGTTAATTCAATATTAATTGTGATCTGTCGGCTGGGTTTGACATAACGCGACCAAAATACGTAGGTCTCCCACCTGCCTACGAATCAACTTCTCTGATAGTACACTCACACTCATATGTCTCTGTATATCGTTCTGCAGATGTTTGTTGAGGTCGTCCTGGTTTGTGAAGGTCTCCTTGCATCCCACCGCGTGGAAGGAGCACGGTATAGTCACAACAGAGCACGACGCCTCAGGCTTGTTGTACTCGCACACAGCTATATGCGCGTCCAAGTCCAGAGGAGTTACTTTCACATTGCAACCTGAAAATATAAAAAAATACAACATTAATTTAATTCACACACCCACACACGCGCGCAATCACACACATACATACACAAACAAACACTACACACCTATAATTATTGTTAAATAAACTTTTAAGCTATTGCATAGTTTTTGTCGCGGGCTTTGATCGCGGCGACCGAATCAAGAAATTTCGTAACGAAAATAAACCTAACACCCCCACTCCGACCGGCGCAGCGGTGCGGCGTTGAAAGCCCGTGCATCGTCTAACGTTGTTCCAGTTCGACAGACTTCGACACAGTGTTTGTGTGCATGCGACTAAACGAATGCGAATTATAATAGCATAAGTTGATAAAAAATGCCAAGCAATAGCTTTACCGCAGCAGTCCCCGAGTGCCACACGTTTTTTAAAGAAAAATCCTTGATTGGTTCTACAGGACTACGCCTATCGCCTAGTAATATATTATGTTAAATTTTGACTATCATACCTTTATCAGAGAAGGGACAATTCATTCGTTGCTCCTGTATCTCCCTCTTGGTGTAGTTGTCGGGAAAGATGTCCACCTTCATACTCAGGTTGATGTTGTCTATTGGACAGTGCCCGCTGTTCCTGTAAACGAAAAAAAAAATAAACTTTTAGTACCATCTGCCAAGCTGTAGTTACAGGTCAATGGCAGAATTTTTACGCTATTAGTTACCGGTGATAGAATAAGAGACATGACAATAACAAAAGCTATATTGTGTAGATACCACATTTGGAATGTTCTTCAAAAAGTCAGCAGTAAGAAGCTTTTCTTACTGCTGACTTTTTGAAGAACAATGAGCATGGACTTTGAGGAACCCTACACTATTGCATGATACAATACAATTATGATCCTAAAATATAATATGGCAGACGTAAATCGTCGATGGTACTATTATAATTAATATCTATGGTCCGACAAAAAAATGTAATTAGTACGTACTTTGCAAAGTCTTATTCTTTTAAACCTATAAGTATTTCATAATTTGCTTTTTTGTTTCAATACGCGACACGCGATATACAAAAGATTAAGACTTAGTTATCCTTATTGGCTGATTTAAAAGTTCTATTCTATATTATAATATAGTTCAGCTTTACTGTCTGGTCTCTTTCTTTGGGCTATTTTATTAAATTACTTTTACGGCCTAGCTGCTAAGGAACATTTTTGAGATCATGAGGAATGTTTCTTAAAGGTGCTCAATCTAAGTAGTGTAAAAGTTGCGTGTTTGCGTGCTTTAGCCCATAAATATGCGTTTGACGTTTTTACTTCAGTTAAGTGCAACTGTTTTGATAAGAAGTTTCCATCCCAACTCATGACATCAATGGGGTTCTAGGCTTCTATAGGGTCCAGGGTTCTAGCTTTTAATACACAAATCCTCACACTACCTAGTGGAACTGCATTCTATGGGAAGCGGTTACCATCCCAAGATAATTATAGGGCTAGGATAACTAACTCCCATACACACAGACGTCACACAAATACGACGTACCTACTAACAGCTTTAAAATATATCTGATATCAATGAATATATTAGGTGACCAAGATCAAGCTCATTAAAATTTGTTTACGTTTAAGACAAGCTGTAAACATAATATTACACTAGCCAACAAAGTAAAACAGTGTTATAATTAATATTTAATTATTTATAATCGCTCTATATAAAGCGTCTTCCTAGCAACTCCTATGAAGTATATCGCAATGATAATTCTAGTGATAACTGTGGCAGTGTTGGCTCTGCTCGTGTACTTAAGAGGTGCTCAAAATGAACGTTACTGGAAGAGGAGAGGCGTCGCTTTCCACAATAGAAACAAAGCTTTGGGAGTTGCCTGGGATTGCTTGACGAAAAATCGGGCTTATTTCGAACACTTTCATGAAATTTATAATCAGTATCCCACAGAGCCAGCTATTGGTATAGGCTCGGTGCTAAAACCGGCCATATTTATAAAGGACTTGAAAAATATTCAGCACATCCTCTCGACAGATTTCAACGCATTCAACCACAAGGGTATACAGACTATAGAGGAGGACGTACTCGCGAACAACTTGCTAATATTGAGCGGGAAGAAATGGAAAGTGATCAGACAGAAAATGTCCCCCTTCTTTACCTCCAGCAAACTGAAATCGATGTTTCAGGTTATCGATAAGAGTGCACGAGATATCGTTCCGTATATCAAAAATAATCCGCACCTAATGAAAGGTAAGGCTTTTGAAACGATTTCGACATTCTGTAGCGCGGCCATGAGTGCGGTTGTGTTCGGAGTACCGACAGAATCGATTTTTCACTCGCCATTCCTAAAGTTCACACAAAAAGTGTCAAAACCAACATTTCGGTTTTACTTGAAATCTATCGTCAGCGTTATCACGCCTCGACTCATTAGGATCTTTCGAATAAAAATATTCAGTGAATTCGAGGAATTCTTCGTTGGAGCAATCAAAAAGTTGCTGAGATCGAGGGAAAATGAAAACATTAGGGGACACGACTTCGCCGACTTATGCCTGTCGATTAAAAGAAATGGAGTGTTAAAAGACGGAGACACCGGATTTGAAGTTGAGCCAACAGACGAGCTGCTAGCTGCCCAAGGCTTCGTCTTCTTCATCGCGGGAGTGGAGCCAACTAAGGTTACCATTTTCAATACTTTGGTACTCTTGGGCCAGCATCCAGAAGTGTTAGAGCGCTTGCACCAAGAAATTGACGACTCATTTAATCAACATGACGGTAAAATGAGCTACGACGTCATTTCCGAGATGGGATACCTCGACATGGTGTTCAACGAGGCCAGTAGAGTCTACCCAGCGCTCGGTTATCTAGTGCGCGAGTGTGTGCGAAATTCAGTGTTGCCCGTAGGCAACATTGAAATTGAGAAGGGGACGACCGTGTTCATACCGATATTTTCTTTGCACCACGATGAAAAATTCTATCCAGAACCTGAAGTGTTCGATCCAGAACGATTTGCTAGAGAAAGAAGAGCAAAAATGAATGAAAATACTTTATTGCATTTTGGTAAAGGACACAGAATATGTTTAGGCATGAGATTTGCTGTTCTGCAAGCCAAAGCTGGGTTAGTTCATCTGTTACGCAACTTTACTGTCAAGACTAAGTTATTTGAGGGTGGAATCAAATATAAGAAGGACCAACTTCAAGTGATATTGACTAATGTTGATGTTGAATTTATTGATCGGAAAGTAAAGCCTTATTAATAATTTAGTCCATGTAAAGGCACTTTACTATATACAATTTAAATAATTTTAGCACAATTTTAGGGTGAATGTGCAATATCACTAATAGACCGTATGACATTAACGGGAAAAAAAAACAGGCCAGTGCTTGCACTAAGCTGATTTTTTAAATTTGGCTCCATACCCAAAGGGTAAAAACAGGACTTGTCATGTTACAGAACCCTAATTATGGATGCAACTTTATGCAATGCATAATCCAAAAAAATAAAAAATAAAGTAAGAACTTAACCCTAGATCACTAATACTATTCGTATATCAGACTACGCATACCTCGCGCGTTTCATAGTTCGGTATGTTCCCATTACCTATAACCCCTTCTACGCTTAGTACCTTCCTGATTGGGTCAATTAGTGACCCACGTGCCCTTAGTGCGATCGCATGCGCATTTTTTCCGGAGATGTATACAGTCAACGAGTCGTCTGATAGACGAAAGGTTAGTGACTAATGACTATGTATTTTTATTTTGACTTTAAAAATTTATTAATTAGGGTTCCGTAGCCAAATGGTAAAAAACGGAACCCTTATAGATTCGTCATGTCTGTCTGTCTGTCTGTCTGTCTGTCCGTGTATGTCACAGCCACTTTTCTCTGAAACTATAAGAGTTATACTATTAAAATTTGGTAAGTAGATGTAGTCTGTGTACCGCATTAAGATTTTGATACAATAATGGAAAAATTATTAAAAATTTTAGGGGTCCCCATAGGTACAACTGAATCAAAAAAATTTTTTTTCATCTAACCTATGCGTGTGGGGTATCTATGGATAGGTCTTCAAAAATCATATTGAGGTTTCTCATATCATTTTTTTCTAACCTGAATAGTTTGCGAGAGAGACTCTTCCAAAGTGCTAAAATGTGTGCCCCCCCCTCTAACTTCTAAAGTAGGGGCATAGTAAGTCTAAAAAAAATATATGATGTACTTTACTATAAAAACTACCAACGAAAATTGGTTTGAACGAAATCTAGCCAGTATTTTTTTTTAATATTATTATATTAAAAAAAAAATTTTTTTTCATCTAACCTATGCGTGTGTGGTATCTATGGATAGGTCTTTAAAAATAATATTGAGGTTTCTAATATCAGTGCGAGAGAGACTCTTCCAAAGTGGTAAAATGTGCCCCCCCCCCCTCTAATTTCTAAAGTAGAGGCATGATAAGTCTAAAAAAAATATATGATGTACTTTACTATAAAAACTACCAACGAAAATTGGTTTGAACGAAATCTAGCAAGTAGTTTTTTTTATACGTCATAAATGTTAAACTTAATTTAACTTTCATTAAATCAACTGAAATATAAAAATAAATCAAAAACCTTTTAATTTCATAAAAATAAACCTTATTGCTGCTGCGGAACCCTTCATGGGCGAGTCCAACTCGCACTTGGCCGGTTTTTTTTTAAGATAAGTTATTACCTCATTATTTATTTCCAAGAAGCCGAAAATTATTCATTTTTATAATTTTACAAAAGGCGCAGATCATACGTGGATCAAATGTGCTCTGCAGTCATGAGTATTAGTCGCAAAACCAACAGATGGCCGCTTTGCTTGTTTTATGATACTTATATAAGTATTATAAACTCATACGCTATTTACGTATCCAACATGATAAGTGCCAGTAAGAAACCTCTAAAGAGAAATTTTGCTTTGCAAATGGCGGATGAACTTTTGAAACCATGGCTACTTGAGCACTACAATATGGAGCCTGATTTGAAAAAAAAATTGAATATATAATCTAAACATTGAACAGCCACAGGAAAGCTGTATTCAAGAGCTTCCTATATCAAGAAAAAATTGTGGATGTTGCCCCTCAAAAAAAAAAGGCGTATGACAAAATATTCTTGCACATACTGTAAAAAAGCCATTTGCACACTTTCTATTTCTAATAATTGTAAGAATCAGTATTTTTTCAATTTATATATTTTGTTTAGTTACATAAGAAAAACACTTTAAGTTTTTGTTACTTTTATAAAATATTAAGCATGTGTGTTTTGTTGCATTGTCTTTATTAATAAATAAATAAATAAATAGTCCGTGAGTTGAAAGGTTAGTGACATTGTAACACCGATTTAAGGTTAGTGATCTAGGGTTAATAAAAATATTTACACAGCAAATAACTTTACAAGTTCTGCTTGTCTTTGCCTGGCATATTGGAAGCATCATAATAAATTTTTTGTTTGATTTGATTTACTTTTTCATTATAAAAATTAATACTTTTAAAGCAATATAAGTACATTTATTGTCCCAATACAATGTTTTTATTACTTAGTTCTTTTATGTTGGAATTTTATTTAATAATATGGTAATAGAAGAACTTGTGTTATGACTTATATAAGCAATAAGTAACTGTATTTTAAAAAGATAAAACCGACTTCAAAATTGTACATAATTGAGAATTAAAACTACCTATCTCCAAAACTACCGAACCGATTTTGATGAAACGTGCACTATTCCCTAAGTTGAACAATACCTAGTACAACAAAAAAAGAATTACTGAAATCGGAATAGTAGTTCCAGAGATATGTGAACACAAACATAAAAACATACATACATACATACATACATACACTTTTTAAATTTGACATTTGTTCAGGCACTGATATAGATTAACATATACGAAAACTGGGCAGTTCTGGAAATATTACATACATACGTGTCAAATTGATAAACTCCTTTTTTTGAAGTTGGTTAAAAATGGATTTAATTCAAGCATACATACAATGACCTCTTCTCAGAGACAGGAGAGGGAGATGGAGGACGCTTACAGCGCTTCCTTAAGAGGCGTGAAAGTGGAGACAAAGAGGACTCTGAAGAGGGAAAGGACGTGGCACCCCTGATGCACTCCAAACGTGGTAGGGGCAGGCCATCCACTGTTGGCCAGTATGTGGGTCTCTATATAAACTGTTTGTATATTATAAACTTACTGTAACCAGGATGTTATGCAGCTTTTACAAAACTTGTGTCCACATGTTGTTATTACCGGATCTCGGAGCCAATTCAAGCACACTGGACACTCATATCTTGACTCGGGTTGATTGGACAGAGCCGTTTCATTGAGGGCCATAATTCCTATTGGCTGTAATACAATACGTTTGTCACTCAGCATACAAATTAGAAAGTGAAATCACTAAGGAAATTTAGTGTTTTAATTTTATGTTTAGCCAAAAATAAGTTGTAAACCAGTCAAGTATGTTACATAAGCAACTGAAATTATTATTCTCACGCAAAATACGAATTAGCATTTTAAACTTTATTGAAAAAGTTATGTAAAATTTGAAACTTTTCAAACTTACCGCAATGCCTTCTGAGGCATTTTTAGTTTTGTTCGGATCCATTGTTAAGTATCTACGAGTTTTATCAATAAATATATGGCGTAATGAACATCATAAACTCTTTTAAAATTAAAACACAAAAAAAAAACACAAAATTTTGAAAACGTCCCACATAAACAAATTACTCATAGAATGACATAATGACAAGTGACCAGTGTTGCCAGAGTATACTCAGCCCAGGTTGCCATTTGTAGGTTCAAATGTTGCCATCTGAAACCAAATGTTGCCATTAGAAAAAAAAAACCTGTAAAAAAACGTTCTGTGCCTTTTAGTAATATAAAATATTTATACCTACCTATTGAGTAGGTACTGTTTTATTGCTCTGCATTTTGGTTGATAAAAATTTAAATCGAAAAAAATCATATTTTCAAAAAATTTTATGTTGTGTTTGGTTTTTTAAATAGGTCTATAGGTAGCTTTTTCGATTAAAACAATAAAGAGGACTTACCAATAGATTTAAAAACAAAAGTATTAGAAAACCACGAAAAAATTTCCTTTGCATCGCACTACACAGTGCACACAGTCACACAAAGAATTTATTTAAAACACTACGTATTAATTGTCTGCTCTGTGGTCACAAAGTTTCTTCCATTTGCTGGTATGGGTACAATTTGTTTGTGTAATATTTAGTTATTGTTTTCATTTGGGAATAAAAATGCGTTCAAGATTTTGATTTTGTTCAATTCGATGAGTTCAGTTCATCTGCGAAATATTATATTCGATATTTTTTTACCGGTGATCGCGCGACAAGTCGAAAAGTTGCCAAAAAGTTGCCAAAAAGTTGCCATTTGAGCTCGGTTGCCATTTGGTTGCCAATAAGGGTCAATGTTGCCAAAATGGCAACGCTGCAAGTGACACATTGACATACGTCAGAATTTTTATGGCACTTCGGCTAAAACCACGGCCAGTGTCGAGTATATTATGGCGGGAAAACAATATTTTTTATTACAATTTTCAGCATCGTTTTTCTATACTGTCAGGTCTAAAGTCTAGTCAAAGTCTAAGTAAACGTCAATACAGTCAGGAAGTCAAGTCGGGCGATTCAGTAAAGTGGTAGAAGCTTTACTGAAACTTTCGATGGAGTTTTGGAGGGAACACAAAATAGCACGTTTCTGGATATTGTATCACTTTCCCACACTTGTGCACAATAACGAATATCTAATGGTTAATATCCTACCAATAATACACATTAGAAACCCAGTTAACACAATTTTAGGAAAATAATACAAAAACACAACATCACTCTTTCACATTCCCGGCAAAACTCGACATATAGAGATCTTTGGTCAGAATCTATAATAATAGTTTCGGTCTGTCCGTCCGTCTGTCTGTCCACGTACCAGCAACGTTACTGAGATAATGACGTGTAATAAGAAAATACATGTAAGTACTATTAAATACTTAAATAAACGGCAGGCACTACCGAGGCCAAGACGAGCCAATTATATTCAATACTAACCGGCATGTACTGCGACCGCGAGTCAATAAACGTACAATGTGTTTGGTCTGCGAGTCTTTATACACAATCTATAATATTATGTATGCTTTATCTGTTCTATAAATAGAATTAAAGAACTATATATTTGCCGGATTGAGGGAAAAACTGCAGGTGATTACTGCAATTATTAAATTAACCGGCATGTACTGCGACTGTGAGTCAAGAAGTACCTACAGTGTGTTTGGACCGCGAGTCCTTTTACACAATCTATATTCTATATGCATCGGAATTGATTGCGGATCTCTGACGATGTTTTACCTATTCTATAAATAGAACTATATGTTTGCCCGATTGGGGGAAATAACTGCAAGTGTTTAATTATATTAAGTTATTTTATGAACCGCCATAATATGTGGATTGACTGAGGGTCTCTAAACACAATTTATATGCATCGGAATTGACTGCGAGTCTCTGACGATGTTTTATCTGTTCTATAAATTGAACTATACGTTGGCCGGTTTGGGGGTTAACAGCGAGTTATTTTATAAACCGCCATAATGTGTGAATTGACTGCGAGTCTCTAAACACAATCCTTATGCATCGGAATTAACTGCGGGTCTCTGACGATGTTTTATCTAAAAATAGAAGTATAATATGTTGGCTGGTTTGAGGGGTTAAACTGCGAGTTAATTACTATTTAAATTTAAAATATATTGATATTTTTTAAATCAACATAATGTATGGATTGACTACGAGTCTCCGACAATGTTTAAAAATAAAAATTAGCAACTACCGCGCGTTTTCCCGCGCGTTTTCCCGCGCCCTTTGTTCTATAAATAGAACTACGATTATAATTTATTATGTCTGCCGGTGTATAATTATTATTAAATAAATTTTGCACCAATGCTGGGATTCGGGATACACCGCGAGTGTATAACGAAACTTACTTAATATCTACGTAATGTGATAGATACTACCCTCAATAAATTTTTTAACATATTTTATCGACAAATAAGTCGATTATAACAAGCAATTAAGCTACCCTAATATTTATTTTTTTAGGTCACTAAGACCAGACAATCGGGGAAATATCACTAGAAGTGACCGATATACGGGTCGATCAGGTTACGAATGAACCCGAAGCTTTCCCACTCCTAAACCAGGTGCGAACGGTCGATTCTGAGTACCGGCACCGACAGAACCGGACCAGATCCGAGCTGGTAACCGTCGGCTCGCGCCGCTAGTACTGTAGTCTGTACCGCTACAATCAGCCCCCTTCGAGTTCGAAGAGCGTTGAGGCGCAGCAGTAGTGCTGACAATTATTTTTATGTATATTTTATAGATGTTACTATTATTATTATTGTGAGCTTAATACAGCAGGGTTGGGGATACCCAACCCGCGCCCCGCGGGCCGCATGCGGGCCACCGGGACTTTATTAGTAGCCCGCGTGATGTTAAACCATTTTAAAATTCACGCCCACAGGCAAAATATTAAGTATACAACCAACGTGAAAGTCTTTTTCACTTGCAAATCGTTAATTTTGAATAACGTTATTTTTTAAACCAAAATTGTTTGCGGCCCGCATGGAAAATAATAATAATTAGGGAACTTCGTTTCTAAAACAAAAACAGGTTGGGGACCACTGGCTTAGTATATTATACATCATGACATCAATAAATTATTAGAATTTAAAACTATATCTTCGTGTACCCCCACCGAAGGTTACCTTATTACAAAGATTTTCTTTTCCCCAAACAAAGCGGCGGAAAATATTGTATTATATTTAAAATACAATTTTTGAATTATTTTAAATTTGAAACCACTAAGTAAGTTTATTTCGAAATTACATGTTAATTTGGAAAATTACCGTATGGCTTTCAAGCCAATACCCAAAAGTGGATATCTAGCAAAAATAGAGTTAAGAGCCTACTTCTTGGTTCCTATTAACTCACTAGTCGATCGAAAGATTTTGATTTACGGATTAAGAGCCTTAAGATGCGCTAACATTTTTTTCACAAAAAATATAAAGAAGGAAACCAGACCAAACGTAGGCTTTATCACTACAAGACTTACCACGCTTTAACAATAACAGTGTTCTAAGCGACAATTCTTCAGCCTCAGGCGCCCCTTTTTTGTTTACGTTTTATTGTTAATAAGTGCCATGGGTGTATTAAATCCACAACAAATATGTAAATATTTAAGTCTTAACGTTTATAATATATATTATTTTAACATAACCGGTCCCGGCATACGTTGTTTTTGCCATATAAAGTATTTCGCCCATATTATTATTTTATTGAAGTGGCTAAATAAGTATGTCACCACGACAAAGTCCATGATTGCTATCCCGTCGCACAAACAATGGTCGCCGTCAGTCTCGAGTTGTAACAATATACTATTATTTATTCAACAAATTAATACACTTATCAATATAAAGATAAAAGAGTAGATGTTGTCCGATTCTCAACCCTAGCCGATATGCTCGCTAGATTCACGAAAATCGGTCGAGCCGTTTCAGAGGAGTTCAACCACGCACACCGTGACAAACAAGCTCACGCAATTCGTGAGCTAGCTCAACTGATATGTGTTTTGACACCTTCATATCCTTATTCCTGACTCCTGCCGCGGAATGCGACTGGTTCTCAGCGATTAAAATATTTAATACTAAATAAAATATGCAATGATAAATACGATAACAGAATCACACTTATTCTTGAATAATAATTGTTAAAATATTCAGCCTGGTGGACCGAGAACACAATATTCTCGACTTTCAATCATATTAATATGCAATAATCACATTATCGACGACCACAGAGCCGGACTCAGTTAAAGCAGTATACTCAATAAATTAAAATATATTCTAAAATACTTTACTTCGACTTAGATTTTAGATAAATACTCTCTTCAGTCTTATTAGTTAATAGACTTATTACAGAAATCTTCGTCAGCTCCATCGGAACCTTAGCCAAACAATTTGACAATGGCTGTAATACGATATCTTCTACAGCCATCACTGTGCTCTTTCATTGTTTATGAACAATGTTAACATTATTGGTTGGTGACATTGGCTCAGATGAATGTGTGAAGCGTCTTTCGAAAGAAGCTCTCCGGTAAAAATCCTAGCCCATACCTGAGTAGTATAGTACCCGGGATCCACTTATAAATTATTTGTTTTTTCTTGCACTCTGTACCTACTGAATACTGATCATTGACTTAAAACTTTCTGCCTAATAAAACTCGGCAAAATAAAAAATACGGTTTTAAATAGCGGTATCGGAATTTATATTACAAAGACATCAACTTCCGGGCGTGATCGGATCGGTGATGTTATTAAATCATGTAATTCTTTTTTATTAAAAAATAAGAAGTTATTTTTAAATTATTACGCCGTGCGGTGGTTATGCAAGATTATATTAAATAGGATAATGCTAAGGTACGGGTTCCTTATTGCTAACGTTTAACGCTCTGCATAGAACAGCCACCTCCCAGTCGGTTAGCCGCTGGATAAAGCAGGTGCTGTGCGAGAGCGGCGCGGCGTCGACACGAGCGTCGACACGGGGACCGAAACTGGACACGATTTGTATGACGATTAGTAAGACGACAGTCGACAGGCAGGACTGGCAACTCCAATACTTTCACTATTTTCCTTAGCCATAAGTTTATCGACGAACAAAGTTTCGCTGAATCAGTTATATAATCACCATGATCTCAGTATGTTATCATTTGAATCACAAATCATAGAGGTCTCTTAAGCTTTGTTTCTACTGACTATTATTATTATTTATGGGCATTATATTAAATTCTTTCTCGAATTTAATGATTACTATTCATAATGTACACCTATATTATATTTTGTAAAAAAAAAACCTTTCTTTCGTTACTCTGAAAATCTACCTGGTTAATTATATATCGAAGAATGAAGCGAAGAAATATAATAAATGATCAAACGAACTTACCAAGTGAAGTTCGATCATTATTATATGAGTCGCTTCATTCAAAGATATAATCTCCCTCCCACCCAGTCTGCACGAAACTATGTTTGCTGCAGTACCCAAAGAAAGAAAGAAAGATTTTTTGCATTACCTCTCTCTAAACAAAATGAGGAGCGCTGACGAGTGACCGAGCAGGACGGTATTTTTTTTATGAAGTACCCACATACGTCTTTAAAAAAACGCGATTGCCTAGCAGATAAGCAAAGGACTACCTGGTTAATTATATATCTTTGAATGAAGCGACTCATATAATAATGATCGAACTTCACTTGGTAAGTTCGTTTGATCATTTAAAAATGTCTTCAATCTTTATAAAATTTACGACTTTCAGTTGTTCATCAGTATTTGCATCGGAATTCAATACCGGATTCCTGCTTAAGCAGTCCGCCTCTAAATTATTTGGTCCAGGAGAGTAAACTATATTAAATTCATACTGTGAAACTTCATAGTGTGAACTTACATAGATAGTATAGATTCATAAACATACATACATGGTATAAAAGCGAAGAGGGGGTCGCGAAACTTTTTTCATACCACGGTCCACGGGAGTCGCATCATAAAAAAGGTTGAAAAACACGGCTGTAACGGGCGCCTTTTTAACTACAGAGGCCTTAGTGCGAGTTTTATTCGATCATACTCATCGAGCACGTTAACGCGAATTTATATGGGATCAAAGCAGCGCCATCTACTGGCTAACGTGGATACTGCTTTGATCCCATATAAATTCGCGTTTACGCGCTCGATGCGTATGATCGAATAAAACTCGCACTAAGCCCTCCGGTCCATAAAAAGTGTGGTGTACCTACTTAACTATCGGATATGCTTAGCAAAATACAGAACTCGGCACACTAAAGTATGTCACACCTCACCAAATATTTGTAAATTCCATTTAATTAACCACTTTTCACATACTGGTCTGACTGGTTGTCTAATAGTTACACAACACTCAACAGTAACTTTAGTCTTTAGACCATAGTTATGATGGCTCCCTTATAAACAAGCTGTGAAATAACATAATTGTGGCATTATCAGGCAGCGTGAAGGGACCTTTAATTGTCGGTATTGAGTTATTAGGCTGCCTTCACATTACGACGCGAGTACTGCGGCAGCCGCGACATAATGTGAAGGCAGCCTTAGTATCCCCATCTACATTTAATAGGCTATCGAACCATGTAAATAACATGCGTGTAGGTCTGGGAAATATAAAAAAAAATGTTTAAACTCGAAAGTCGTAAAAGGTGATACCTATTGAGGAAATCGCATTCAAACTTCGACACCCAAAAAAAGTATGTTATTGTTGGAAGTTACATAGATATCATGTTTTTTGAGAAGTACGTTATATGGTCTTTTGGATTTTAACTTCAATTAAGTACTTATATAATTTTATAACGCTATTCCTGTTGTTTACCACGCTAAAGTGCATGGTGTAAAGAAAGTAGGTTTTTACTAAATATTTCATTTAAAGTATGTTTTCTACTGTATTTACTATTTTATAAAAGAATGATATGAAACGGGTAAGTTTTTACTAAGTAAAGACATCTTCGATATTAAACAACATTATTGATTGTATTAAAAAACTATTTGAACAAATAAACATTGTGCATTTACAAATCTTATTAATCAGTCAAAATCAACAAAAAATATATTTACTACACTTAAACAGTCACAGTCACAGTCACAGTTACAGTCAAATTTGATCAAATATATAAACTTCTATTTAAAAAGTAACTTTTTTCAGTCTAAAAATTCAAGGTAAAGTTTAGTAAAAAGCTGGTACAAACACTTAACATTTTTCAAAAGTTATAATTATATAATACTTAGTAATTATTGTCGGTGATTAGAAGTTTAGTGATATCACACCAAAATAAATATAAATTTTCATTGAAGTTCTTATTTTTTGAATAACTTTAATTATCCTTTAGTAACAAGACGTGTACCAAAACATGTAATTTCTCTTAGTTATCATAAAAGTATTCATAAATATTAAAAGGGACCTTTATGTCGGTCGTTACATTTTTAGTAATAAAATTTAAAGAAGATACAAAAATACTATTAGTTTTGTAGTTGTAACAACAACTAAAATAATTATAACAACTTTGTCTATATTTCATTACTTTTTAGAGATAAACAAGCAGTTCCATCGAGACTTGGCTAGTTTTTTTACAGAATGTTTTAGGTGGGATTTCACTTATTTTTTGTAACGTGGGCCATAGAATTAGAACGTGGGCATATTGATATATTTTAGCTAAGCCGTAAGTAGTAGGTTTCATCATATCGCTCGTGTAGGACTGCGCGCTCGTGTAAACGTCACCATCAGCATCACACGTGTATACGCCTCCGTGGTCTAGTGGTTTAGAGCGTGGCTCTTGACTCGAAGGTCGTGGGTTGGATTCCCGCTTTGAAAACGTGTTATTTCCAAGTTTGGTTAGGATAATGCAGGCTATCACCTGATTGTCTGACAAGTAAGATGATCCATGCGTCGGATGGGCATGTAAAAAGTCGGTCCTGCGCCTGATCTCTCGCCAGTCGTGTCGGTCTTCCGTCCCACTGGGTTATGCGAGTAAAAGAATAGAGTGCTCTTGTGTACTGCGCATACACTTGGGCACTTTAAAATTACTCCTGCGTAACTTGCCTGGTTTCAATGAAACCGGCCACCGTCACCGAAACCGGTGTAGGACTTATTATTATTACACACGTGTACACATGCATTTCGTTTCAATGTTCAGCAACGTATGCAACTATTACAGCAGATCTGAGAGGGCAATCACCATAATTATATCTAATACAGTTGAAACCAACTGTGGGTTCTTCATCAGATACTTCAGACCTTTTATTTTTAACATCATAAATGGCCCACCCAGTTAAATATCTTTGGTTCCGTACCCAAATGGTAAAAACTGTCTCTCCGTCTGTCTGTATAATAATAATAATATCTATGGACGCTTCACACCACGTCAGTCTGGCCCCGTGCTAAGTACCTGAAGGACTTGTGTTACGGGTACCAGACAACGGTATTATATTTAATACTTTTATGCTTTACAGTTTACATATACATATTTAAGATTTTATTATCTGATACACATATTTAATACATGTGTATTTAATACATGGATGTCCATGACCCAGGAACTTTGAAAACTTTTTGTTCCGTCGGCGGGATTCGAACCCGCGACCCCCGGCTTGAGCTACCTACAGCCCACCAACTGAGCCACAGAGCTCTCTCCAGGCTGTATCTCAAGAACCGTTTAAATAGCTAGAGTTCTGAAATTTTCACAGATTGTGTATTTTTGTTGCCGCTATAACAATAAATATATTTAAGATTTTTATTATCTGACACACATATTTTATACACATCCATGACCCAGGAACTTTGAAAACTTTTTGTTCCGTCGGCGGGATTCGAACCCGCGACCCCCAGCTTGAGCTACCTACAGCCCACCAACTGAGCCACAGAGCTCTCTCCAGGCTGTATCTCAAGAACCGTTAGGCTGCGTTTCCACTGAAGCGGAGCGGAGCTTAGCGGTGCCCGAATTGACCAATCGTGCTATTCCAGCGGAATGACAGCGAAGATTTCGAGCATGGTGATTGCTCAATTCGGCACCGCTAAGCTCCGCTCCGCTTCAGTGGAAACGCAGCCTTATAGCTAGACTTCTGAAATTTTCACAGATTGTGTATTTTTGTTTCCGCCATAAAAACAAAAATACTAAAAACAAAATAAAATTAATATTTAACCCCGCTCCCATACAAAAAAATACATTTTTTTGGCCTTTTTTGCTCGATATCGATAATTTCAAGTGCCTACCTGTTGCCAACAGGTAGGCACTTAAAATTTTCACAAAATTCTCAATTATATGTGTAGGTACTTTAATAGTTAATAGTAAAATTAAATTGAAATCAAAATTTTACCTCATACAAAAACCTAATTCGAGTACGACTCGCACTTGGCCAATTTTTATAGTTTTCCCTTTATGTGGCAATTAAACTAAACTCTGTGCCAAATTTCAGCTCTCTGAGTTTATGGGAAGTACTAGTTCTATTTTGATGATCATGAGTGTGTGCAGAGGAGTTTCATAAAAGCGAAACTTTGCTTTAGCTTAACTTTGGAACTAAATTACCTAGACCTAGAGGTTCTCAAATAGGGGCCTGAAAATGCGGCGAAATGGTTCCCGTAAATGATGGTACGGCAGTGTCTGCTTCGCGCTCTAAGCAATATTACCGATTTTCAGCTTGGTGCGAATTACTAGTAGTATAATTCAGCAGATATTCTAAGCAATATTACCGATTTTCAGCTTGGTGCGAATTACTAGTAGTATAATAGACAATAGTATATACCGAGCCGACAGAAAGCCGCAATCGACTCTCGATACACCGACAATAAGGCCCCTTTTTAGGGTTCCGTGGTCAAATGGCAAAAAACGGAACCCTTATAGATTCGTCATGTCTGTTTATCTGTCTGTCTGTCCGTCCGTATGTCACAGCCACTTTTCTCCGAAACTATAAGAGCTATACTATTGGAACTTGGTAGGTACACGTAGTCTGTTAACCGCATTAAGATTTTGATACAATAATGGAAAAATTATTAAATATTTTAGGGGTCCCCATACGTACAACTAAATAAAAAAAATTTTTTTTTTCATCTAACCTATGCGTGTGATGGATAGGTCTTCAAAAATCATATTGAGGTTTCTAATATAATTTTTTTCTAATCTGAATAGCTTGCGAGAGAAACTCTTCCAAAGTGCTAAAATGTGTGGCCCCCCCTCTAACTTCTGATAAGTCAAAAAAAAAAATATGATGTACTTTACTATAAAAACTACCAACGAAAATTGGTTTGAACGAAATCTAGCAGGTAGTTTTTTTTTATACGTCATAAATTAACTTAACTTAACCTTAAATTAGCTTTCATTAAATCAACTGAAATATAAAAATAAATCAAAAACCTTTTAATTTCATAAAAATAAACCTTTTTGCTGCTGCGGAACCCTTCATGGGCGAGTCCAACTCGCTTTTGGCCGTTTTTTTACTAAACTTTAAGATATATTTGAACCTAAAATCGTTTTTAAAACCTGTGTCTTTGTCATATCAAAATTTAAAGTCTGTTTATTAATATGGAGCAAAAAAAGAAAAATGATTTTTTTTCGACGCTTTACTTTAAACGCGATTATCTCGGAAACTAGAACCGACAGACAACAAGGTCCCTTTTCCCAGATAACGTCACAATTGTAGGTGTGAAATATTCCTTTGTATAACTATATTTTAGTAAAAGAATATGAAATGGATAGATCAGCTAAACTCAACCTGCGGCCCAACGCGCCGGGACTTTATCAGTGGCTCGCGTGAAGTTATACAATTTTGAAATTTACGCCCATCCGCAATTACCGCAAAATAGTGCAGTCGTAGTAAAAGTCGAGAAATAATTTTAAGAGAGTAGGCCACTTTATTTTCGCCGCCCAATGTACGTAAACTATAGGGCCTCTATGAACATTGTCGGCCATAGACCGTGGCCTGTAACGGCCTATGTATCAATCTGGGGTTGCTCGACACCAAAGTAGGCCACCAAGGTCGGTATTTTCAAGCTGTACCATCATCATCAGGATTTAGGAGATAAAAAAAGAAATGAAGAAACGTCTAACGTAGAACGCAGCAAGTTGTTTTGGTGGGTATTGGGTAATCCGTGTTATATGATGTTTCCACACTTATATAACTTTATTACGATTCAGCTCGGACAACGTGTGTGTTTGCCAAAAAGTGCTGATACAGGTAGAATATTAAATTTATCTTATTGCATGTTTACGTATAACGTACCACTAATACATACATGCAGTGGCGGCCTTACCCATTGCGAGGCCCCGGGCGGCAGGTCTTTGCGAGGCCCCGGGTGGCAGGTCTTTGCGAGGCCCCGGTCGGCAGGTCTATGCCATAGTTCTATGCGATGCCCTTTGGTCGTCTGTCCACCTGCACCGCCGCCGACAACGGGACCTCACCGCCAAAAATTTAAAGAAAATGCCACTTTATGACCTTTTGCTTGACGCGAAGTCCCTGCAAGAGCGAGGCGAGATCTTATTCTCTTCGGGATAACCCTTTACCCTACGCACCTTGTCTTCCACTGCCGAACACTTATGACGATTGCTTTTCACTGCCAGACATTCATACCTAAGCTAAGCTATTAGAATTAATGCCTCTAATATAACTTAAAGCTAAGAAGGAATTTAATGACTACATTAGCAATTGTCGCACGTACAACTTACTAACTTTAAAGGAGAGACGTACGCTAATGAACATGGGACTGCTCTTTGACATTCTGAGAGGTCGTATCGATTGTCCAGATCTACTTGCTCAAATTCTGTTTAATACCCCGGCTTACCGCACGAGAAACACCCCAATGCTAGCTGTACCGTCACATCGCACATCTTATGGCCAAAATGCTGTACTAACAAAATTATCAAAAGACTATAATAAAAAAATTTCTGATGTTGATATATTTGTCGGTGACAAAAAGTCTTTTATAAATATATAATAATAAAATAAAAAGTGTGTTATCTGGAAAGTGCTGAACTGTGTGCATAAATATTTGGCTTAACATAATGTGTTAGAATAAAAAATGTTAATAATGTTGCATTGTACCATTTCATACCACAACGCAACATTCCAAGAAATTGTATTAAAGATATTTGTTTGTACCGCCTTTTAAATATTATAATAATTTGGATTGTATTGTTAGTATGAACTTAAAAACACAAATTGTATACTAATAATAACAATAATGTAGATAACTTTTATTGACCTATTAGTTATGTATACAGTGTTATTTAAATATTTTAGACTATAAGGTTGTTGTTATCTCAATAAAAAAATAAAAAAATAAATAACAGTTGCCAGACACCCCTAAAGTATAAATCATACTTTACTTGTAACTTGTACTCTATTATTACATGTGACTTGACATGTGGTATATCACCTAAAGTTCCGGCATGTTGTTTTGTTTTATGAATTTCCTAATATGAGAAAGGGGGGTTATAGATACCATGATAAACTTTAACTAGATACCTGTAACTCCGTTGCGTCAAAAGTTTATAGTGTGGGAACTCAATTTCCCGGAACTTAAAGAATCTCCATCAGCCAAATAGGTTCAGCAGTTTGAGCGTGAAAAAGTAACAGACATACATACTGTCGCATTTGTAATATTAGTGTGGATTTAACCAATCAATATGTACTTACTATCAGAGAAGTTGATTCCTAGGCAGATGGCGGACCTAAGTAATTTGGTCGCATCCGAGTTCCGACCGCGACCGGTCACAACCCTGAACCCACAGCTAACCTTGAATTGACATTGATGGAAAATGGGAATAGGTTTAGAGCAAAAAGAAAAATCGACCGTCCATTACAATAGATATAATTTGAATATATTAACATCACACATGACAGTTACACATCAACTGACTCAGGTGAACATCGTAGGAATTAAAAAGTTAAGAAGACTTGATTTGAGGTTTACTTATTATACTTGGATATTTGTACTCAAGTACGTATATTCCAACAGTCCCCCTCAAATATTCAAGTATTAACACAATCAGAACGTAAGTAATGTTTATAATTAATTCAATGTTTAATTTCTTTCTGAATTAATATTAGCTTAAGTTTATACTGAACTTAGCTTACTGAATTTAACTATAACAAAAATATATCACTTCTACTATTATAGATTAACTTCAAACATAAAAATAACAATTAATTTCACAATTTAAATTAAATTTAATTTACTTCTAATTTCAAGAAACTTTGGAGTGTGTACCATCTTCGTGAAGATATCAGCCAGTTGATTTCCTGTGGAAACATATTCTAGCTTTATTACTTTGGTAGTAATTTGTTCACGAGTAAAGTGGTACTTTATATCGATATGCTTCGACCTTTTGTGATTGGTTGGATTATTGGCTATACTGATGCAGCTATTATTATCCTCAAATATAATTATTGGCAATTTTACTGGAATCAAAATACTATTTAATAAAGATTTTATCCAAATTGCTTCTCTAACTGCTTCAAATAATGCCATATATTCGGCTTCTGTTGAGGAAGCGGCGACAGTGTTCTGCTTACGCGTATTCCACGATATTGTACAATTATCGAACATTTTAAAAACATGTCCAGTTGTACTCTTTCTATCAATTAAGTCGCCTCCCCAGTCAGAATCTGCATAACCAACAACCAATTGTTTATAATTACATTTTACATAGGTCAACTTTAAATTAACAGTGCCTTTTATGTATCTCAATAAATGTTTTAAGCATATCCATAACTCCTCATTATTTTTACTTTGATATCGACTTAGAATACTTATTGCAGCACAAATGTCTGGCCGGGTGCATAGCATCGCATACATAAGACACCCTATGACATTTTTACAAGGTGCATCATAATGTGCGTCTGAGCTTAAAGCTTCATAATCTAATTTTGATGGAAACGGTGATTTTGAAGGATTGCAATCACTCATGGAATACTTGTTCAAAACAGTTTTAAGGTACAAAGATTGATCTAAAGTTAATTTACCTTCTTTTCGTTCTATTTTAATGCCTAAAAACAATTTTACTTCATTTAAATCTGTCATACTAAATTCTTGCATTAAATGTTTTTTATATAAATCCAGACTTTGTTCATTTTTAGTACATAATAAAAGATCATCTACATAAAGCACAATGTATACATTTTCATTCATACTAGTTTTATTTAAAATATATAAACAAGGATCTACCTGTGAATGCTCAAAACCTATAGCCTTAAGAGTATGATCGAAACGTTCAAACCAACACCGAGAAGATTGTTTTAAGCCATAGAGTGACTTGTTTAATTTACAAACTTGATTGGAACTCGCTGAAACGCCTTTTGGCACTTCCATATAGATATCCTCTTTAAGAATTCCATTTAAAAACGCGGTTTTTACATCCATATGATGGGCATGTAAGTCAAACTGATTTGCAAGTGCTAAAACAAATCGTAAAGTTGTAATACGTGCTACTGGAGCGAATGTTTCGTCATAGTCTTGTAAGTATTTTTGTGTGAAGCCACGAGCGACTAGTCGCGCTTTATAGCGTGTAGGTTCACCCAACTCATTCTTTTTAATTGTAAAAACCCATTTAGAACTAATAATATTTACATTTTTAGGTCTTTCTACGAGACTCCATGTATTATTACTGTTAATAGACTCTAGTTCACTCTCTATTGCTTTTAGCCACTTACTGGAATCATCTCTATTAAAAATATCTTTATAATTATTAGGTAGCATTTCATTTGTTGTAAGTGATAGATAAGAGTCAGGATCATCCAATTGTTTATAATCAATTGTAGGCAATTTTTGAATTCTCTCACTACGTCTCAGTTTGCTAGATGAAGGTCCAGCTTCTGAGCTCATGTGAGGAATACTGTGTTTGTTGCCTATTAACTTTGCTGATTTATAATTATCGGGCTTATTAATTTCGGCGGGAATTTGTACTGGTACCAAATTATTGACAGGTCTAGAGGATTCGAAATTCAACTCGTCAAATACAACATCCCTTGCAATAAGGAACTGATTATTTTCTACATTAAATAATTTATAACCATTTTGGTCGTAACCGACTAGTATGGCTTTGAAAGACTTTTCGTCAAACTTCGATCCCTTAGTTTTGTCATGAATATAAGCAGTAGAACCGAATATTTTTAAATGATTAATTTTCGGTTTTTTATTATGCCACATCTCATATGGTGTTTTATTTTTAGGAAGCGCTTTTGTGGGCAGTCTATTTGTTATATATGTAGATGTTAATATAGCTTCGCCCCAATATGATTTATCTAACTTCGCACTTATAACCAATGTTCGCGCCATTTCGGTTAACGTACGATTCATGGGCTCTGCGACACCATTTTGCTGTGGCGTATACGGTACAGTCAAATGATAAGTTATTCCCTTGCAAACACAGTAATTTTTGAACTCATTAGAGAGATATTCTCGCCCATTATCACAATACAAATTTGTTACTTTGAAGTTAAATAGATTCTCACTCTTAGCTACAAAATCTTGGAAACATTTAAGTACCTCAGACCTAGCATACATTAAATAAGTAACAGTGTAATGCGTAAACCCGTCAATAAAAGTTACAAAATAATTTTTATCGTCAATAGTAGTAGGTGTAATCGGGCCGCATACATCAGAGTGAATAATAAATAATGGTCGATTATTATTATTTTTGTCTTTACACTTAGAAAATGGTAATCGAGCTTGTTTGCCAAGTAAGCAAGGCTCACACAACTCATCTGTAGGTATTACAATATTATCAAAAATTTTATAATCGCGTTCATCAACTACATTTTTCAAAATATTAAGTTTCTGCTTATTTAAATGGCCAAGTCGACTATGCCACAACTTATATTCTTTTAAACAATCTTGTTGTTTTTCAGAAGCTACATTTAAATTACACTGAGATTTATTTATTTGAAAAATAATACTAAATAAATTATTTAAATTCTCACCAGTCATGTAACATTCATTATTTTTACTAAATATTTGAACACCATTATTACCAAAAATAACCGTCATACCAGCCTGTTGTATGCGATTTACTGATAGTAAATTGTAACGTACCTCCGGCGAATACAAAACGTCATCGATTGAACCTAAAATTCCTAAATTAGTGGTTACTTCTATTCGTCCTTTACCGAACGCAAGTATCGAAGCTCCATTTTTAGCAACGCCGATCTTCAGGGGTGTAGGTAATTGTACGTAGGAAGTAAAAACATACTTTATATTTACAATATGATCTGTCGCACCAGAATCTAAAAGAAAACAAATCGTATTACTGTTACAATAATTTGAAGTGCGTAACTTACATTTTGATAACATAAAAGCGAAACCGCCCTCGTCATTGTCGTTGCACAGTTGAACGTTGTTTGCAGTTTTCTTGCTGTTTACAGATTGATTATTTTGTTGCAACTTCTTGAAATAGCGACAATCTTTCTTGAAATGGTTTCTACGTCCACAATAATCGCAATACATTTTTGATATTTTATGCAATGAATTCCCGGGCATATAATTATTTTTCTTTTGAGTGTAGTAATTGTATTTATTTTTATAAAATCTTGATGACTTATTATTATTTCCATATTTCGTATTCCCTGTTTGTAGGACTTTCAGCCCTGTCGTAGGTTCCGCCTTCAATTTTACTTCGTGATCTAGTAGGCGAGTTTTTACAAACACCAAATTTAGCTGCTCTTCGCCGAGTGTTTCCAACGCAGTAATAACGCCGTCATATGAAGTGGGCAGCGTGAGCAATAGATGCGATATTTTATCCATTTCGTCCAGCCTGGCACCAGCGGAGATCAATTCAGTCACCAAATTATCGAAACTAGTAAAATGTTGTAATAGTGTCACATCTGGCTGTAACTTTAGGTTCAAAAGCTGTTTTCGCAACGCTAATTGCGAAGCCAAGCTCCTCCGTTCGTAAATCTTATCCAGATTTTCAAAAATAGATTTGGCCGTTGCTGATCCCTTCGCAAAATTTAAAAATGCGTCACCCAAATACTCTACGATTGTACCTTTGGCTATCATATTTTTTTTTCGACCATTTAACATCGGTATCCTCTGGGGTTTCGGAATCAACAACACAAAGCACTTGAAGTTCCTCCAGCAACGATCTTATACGAAATTTCCATGTACTATATCGCTCGCCAGTAAACTGATGGATATTTCTTTTGTTGCGCGAATCCATTATTATTTATACAAAATATTACTTGTATTTTACTTTTAGCTACAGTTAGCGACCTGGGCCCATAACCTGATGGAAAATGGGAATAGGTTTAGAGCAAAAAGAAAAATCGACCGTCCATTACAATAGATATAATTTGAATATATTAACATCACACATGACAGTTACACATCAACTGACTCAGGTGAACATCGTAGGAATTAAAAAGTTAAGAAGACTTGATTTGAGGTTTACTTATTATACTTGGATATTTGTACTCAAGTACGTATATTCCAACAGACATAAGCCGACCACATGACGTAGGTCCGTCAACTGCCTAGGAATCAATTTCCTTGATGGTACTACGACTACTACGTCCTCAAAACCGGTGCACTATTTAAGGCATTTAAGGACCCTAACAAGTATCAAGATCGGAATGGGAGGAAAAAACTAAAAATGACATTCCTCTAAAGTCTGGACTTATAGGGATAACGAACCAGGAAGAATGAGCAATGGGCATGCCTGATTATTGTCGTTTTGAAGTATCTCATTAGTCATTACAATATGTAAGTAATGGTTTCTTTGAATTAAAAAACCGGCAGGCACTGTTGACGATTCGGTGTACTTCTTCAAATATTTTTGTGTTTTTGTTACTTTTGTACGTGGTAAACAAAATGTACGGTGGCCACATGATAAATTAATTTCAGCGTAGATGTGACCAATATTTTGTAACATTATATTAGGGAATTGTATTGGGTTTTAGTGGCATCTTGAAAAAAAACAGCGGTGCCGGGAGAAGTGAAAACGAAACAGCTGAACAGGCACACATTCTAGCCGCGTGATAAAAAGAGACAGATATTAATTCTTCTCCTATGCTGCGCCAGTTTGCTTTGCCTGCGTCTTCCTATGGATCAGGTCACGTGTCCTGTGAGTTTAACATTTTATCCATTCCAAAAATTGCATAAAGCCACTAAAAAAGTTTTTATAAAAAAAAAAAAAAAACTGTTGTCTATGCAAACTGCACTTGTGCGCGCGAGTGTACGTAATAGTGCGTGACCGCGGATATAGTTTTTGTAATCGATGGGGTTCGGTCGATCAACCTATTTAACGGTACTTACTCGCCATTGAAACACTAGTGATGACACTTATCGATATCGCTTATCTGGGGATATAAGCGCATCATAGTTGTTTTATTACTGTGATAAGGGCGCTTACGCAATTCTGAGTTAAAGTAAACCATGAGTTAGTATTTCATGCCTTTTCTTATATTAACACAAGGAACGAGGGACATTATCACATAAAATAATATTTAAACGAGGGTTAAAAAGTGGTGTAAGAAAGCCTAAAGTTTTGTTATTAAACAGTATTGCATTTAAATTATGGTGATATTAAAAATGTTCGTACTTTAATTTTTTATAGTAATTACAGGGCATTTACCTAATTAATTATATTTAAAGTAAACTGCTGGTGTTTTAATATAATACGAGAGGGAACTAATACTAACAAGGGGAATTTTAAAAGAGTACATAATCAATGAAATTTTTAAATTGAATTAAGAGTAAAATCATGTTATGTAATACCACGACTAATGATCTAGAAATTATCTAAAAAGTTTGATTGCGAAATTATTTGCAGCTTTGTTCCAATTTTTAAACAAGTTATTCTTATTGCACGATTGTAGTAGACCGTTAAAATATATTATAGAAGTTTGTATAAGAACGTTGTATGAAATCTGTATCATCTTAATATCTTGCAAAATATCTACAGTATATTTTGCAATAGGTATTTAAAAATAACGTTTTTGAAACCTTACTTAAAATTACGAGTGTTTCGATTTCTCTGTCTGTCACATCTTTCACGATTAAGCCACTGTGCCAAGCTATGAAGATACCTTCAATACCAGGGAAAAAAATTGTTTTTCTCTCGCAGGTTTTAAGGTATTTAAGGCTACTGCGACGAATTCTACGCGAACAAAGACATCATTTATCAATATTTTATCGATAACAATCGAGTATCGACTATAAGTTATCGATAACTATATCCCATCACTACACTTCAAAAGTGGTAATAGCGTTCGCATCACCACGTATTGTGATTACTTTTTTTAATAACGGTTGTTAATGAAGACCCGAAGTACGCGACTGCTTGTCGGAAGGTAACGGTTTCGGTTTCAAATCGTCCACTTCCGTGATCTTGTTAGGGATGTGCTTTGTTTTTGGATGTGCCGTAGCCCGTAACAATTTTGGGTTAATTGGCCAATCTGGGTTAAATTCACATAAAAAAGTTAAAAATAGTAATGAACGATAGCGATATAAAATCAGTCTCTAACTTTCGCACTCAGAGACGAATAATAATTACTTAACTGTAATTAAATGAAGACTTTGACATAAACCCCATATATTATCGGTCAAAATGCCTTAGCACTTATGTATGAAAACTGATTTTCCAAGTAGGAAAGTTTTATTTAAGAGCGTTTACGCCGTTCACGCTCAATTTGGCTTAAAACTGCACTTTTCAAACTTGAAAAAATCATCAACCACTTATCTTTATAAAAATGTTGATAACCTATTTTTATAGGAAATTTCACTGTCTATATAGTTAGTAGAGAAAAAAATACGATTTATAGAGTATTTGTATATTAAATCTCGATACCTTAACAGAGGTTTTCTTAAATTCCGTTTTAGTATCAGTTTCGAGGCTTATAATTTACGAAACCAGCGACAGATCTAATTAGAAAAGAATAATAACCTATTGACTAGATCTTTAAGCAAATAGTTAGCAGAAAAAAATATTTTATTTAGGTATTTAACTATACGTAATTTAAATTCAAATAATGAGAAATATCAAGGAATTCAAACTTTTTTTTACCTATTTATTTAACTTAATTCAATATAATAATAGCTTCATATCATAGAAGAACATTTTAATTTAAAACATAGTTTTTAAATATCAACAAATCTTTTGTTATTTTTTTTCTACAAATATTTTAAAACTACTATAAATCGCTGCGCGCGAAGCAATTCAAATAGTCCGCACTCCGCCGCAGGTTTGTATGGAAACTTGACATTATGCGTAAACGCTCTATGCTACAGAAAAAGTTACTTATGTTCTGAAGCGCATTCATTCATCTGCCTGTTCCAAATTTGAATAACTTAATTTAAATCGCGTTGTCACGTTACAATGGAACCGACCCTAAGGGTGAAGCCAAACGAGCGTAATTTGTGAGTTGTGAGCCGCAGAATTTCTGCCGGCGAAAATTCTGCTGCATTCAGTTTCAAACAAAAGTCCTGTTTGATTCACACGGCGATTCAAAATAAGTTGTCTGCCGGCTCACACGCATTATACCGACCGAATTCAGTTCGCGGGGAGCGCGCCGGGCAGTGTTGCCAACTATGGGGGTTTCCTACTAAATTTAGTGGGAAAAAATAAAAACAGTGGGTTTTAAGGGGGTAATTTGGGGATATTTTTGGGGGTAAAATTTTTGCAGCTTAAATGTAATATGTATATTATTTATTTCGTTTTTATTACTATTATCATCATTTTATTTCTATTATACTTAGTTTTACCATAAGTTTTTTAATTTTAATTTTAATTTTTAATTTTTAGTGTAATTTTTAATTTAATTTTTAATAGTAATTTATTAATTATTACATACACTGATTTTAAATTCATTATTTACAAAGATGTGATTAACTGTGTTTTTGATTAATTTTATTTTATTTTATATTTTTTTATTATTTTATTTAATTCTTATTTTATTATTTTATTTAAATACGTCATTTTAACTTTACAATTTTAATTTAATTTTTATTGCTCAATCATATTTAAATGTATTGTAATTTTAATGTAATGACTAATGATAATGTAACGAAATTTTTAAATGTAATGTTATGGGTCTCAGAAGCCCGAAATAAATGATTTTATTTATTTATATTATTTAATTATTCTTACTTCATTACCATTTTTATTATTATATAATCATATTTTATTATAATTTTTCAAATTGAAATGAACCACTTATATTTTGCATAATATTTAAAAACGTCTACTTCGACCCACACGTTGGCAACACTATTGGCAGCCCAACCTACGACTGAAATTCCCCGACTCACAACTTACAAAACTACGCCCGTGTGGCAGTCCAACAGAATTTCTGCTGGGCAGAATTTTCACCGGCAGAAATTCTGCGGCTCACAACTCACAAATTACGCTCGTTTGGCTTCACCCTAAGTAAGTAAAATAAAAACAACTGACTATATTTGCAGACGGGTAAATAAACTCATAAGTTCTACTGAGAGCCTAAACAAATACGCAAGAAAACTCACATTTTTGTCCACATCACACGTTTTTATTTAAACAACCTCCAACTTAGTTGGTTAGAGGGTGATTTAAGTCAAACACTCCTGTGTATTTTGTGGTTTGATATTTGATAGTTTTTGACTTGGTTTGACTACTTTTACTGTTCTAGTCTTTCACACTAATATTATAACTAACTACTAACTATATATATTACTAGACGTTCCGCGCGGCTTCGCCCGCATAAATTAGATATTTCACAGACAAATCAGTCTACAAAAAATAGCCTATGATCCTTCACGTGGTCTACTTCTTATCTGACCCAAATAACAGAAAAATTGCTCTAGTAGTTCGTGAGATAAGCCCTTTCAAATAATTTCCCCCGTTTTTTCCACATTTTCTTCTATTTCTCCGCTCCTATTAATCTTAGCGTGATAAAATCTGTGTCTATAGCCATCCTCGATAAATGGGCTATCTAACACTGAAAGAATTTTTTAAATCGGATCAGTAGTTCCTGAGATTAGCGCGTTCAAATAAGCCCTTTCAAATAATTTCCCCCCGTTTTTTCCACATTTTTCTCTATTTCTTCGCTCCTATTAGTCTTAGCGTGATAAAGTATAGCCTATAGCCTTCCTCGATAAATGGACTATCTAACACTGAAAGAATTTTTCAAATCGGACCAGTGGTTCCTGAGATTAGCGCGTTCAAACAAACAAACAAACTAACAAACTCTTCCGCTTTATAATATTAGTATAGATTTCTTCGATGATACTGTAAGGTTCGCCAATTGAATTCATGATCATATTTGCATCCATATTCACTGCCAGCATACGGCCGTACTCTGATGACAATTTGACCTAAGCACTTTATGCCAAGCTCTTCATTAAATTAAGATTAAGTAATAATTAAACGGCTCTGAGTGCGGCCGATAGTTAAGAGCAACATAGGCGTACCGCGTAGGCCGTAGCATTCTGCATTGGTTCGTAATATTTCATAGCCCAAAAGCTCCGTTAGTACAGTCGTGTACAGCGTTCAGTAGCGACGCGGACTTACGAGGCGCAGCACGCGTACTGTCGAGCGCGAAAGTGTGTAGTGCAAAAAAAAGTATTCTGTCAAAGAAATAAAAAAAGTAGGTATGCGTTTAAGGTTTTATGCATTCTTCATTGTTAGGCTGTAACCTCTTTGGCTGTAACGATTGTGTTGAAAACGATGCGTTTTAAGGCTTCCGATTTCTGATAAGATAAAGAAAAAATTTAAGAACGTTAAATGGGCAGAGTTTATTTACTTACTGATATGTGTTTTTTTAAACATTATCATAGTCATCATAAAATTATTCTTCTCTCTGGATATGAAATCCCAAAAATAATGTTAGGTGGAACGTTATGTACAGGATGTAACAAAACAAAGTGATAATTCATATTACATTAGGGTATGTGTTTCTTATGTAGAGTTCACTGTAAAAGTAGCAGCTCTGAAAGCGTTACTTTTGATTTCTATGTTTATATCCAGAAATGCTTCAAGGTCATGAATTATTTATCCATAAAAAAAGTTACTCTTTCAGCGCTGCTAGAAGAGATTGTTAAATATTTTTAAAATGATCCAATGAGTTGTAAAAATTTTAATAACTGTGATTTAACAAATCATCAGCTCACATTTCGGCCGTCTCGAAAAATGAAAATTGCGAAGGGTATTATAAACGTAACTAGTTTAACTGAAGTTTAAAACGAACTCAGTCTCCAAGTTTTGGTCCATGCTACTCCGTCATCTCTAAAATTTATATCCTTTATCCGGTGTTAATTATTTTCTCTGATAAGAAACGAATGGTAATTGGTAAGTACTAAAAAAATCATACTAATATTATAAATGCTAAAGTGTATCAATCTTGTCTGTCCGTCTGAGACCTCTTCACGCTTAGACCGCTGGACCGATTTTGATGAAATTCAGTATGGAGATACTTTGAGTCCCGGGAAAGGACATAGAATACTTTTTATTTCGGAAAAATGTATGGTTTTCTGCGAATTTCGGGGCAATGGAGTTGCGGGCATCATCTAGATCGGGGTAACCAATTTATAGTTTCGCTCGGAGTCCATTTTAAGAAATGAAATTAACTTCGCAGTCCACATACTAAAACAAAATATTTACTAAACAAAGGTAATTACTAATTACGGAAATTACAAAAGGTATTTATTTTGCATATCAATGAGAAAAATGAGAATTTTTGTTGCTTGTTAGGAGTGAAATTGGTGCAAGCTATTGACATTGAATCCTGGAGATGTTCATCAGAAGTCGAGACCGAAATTTATTTTAAAAGAAGTTTATCTTCAAAAATGCTTGATCGGCGGTCCAGATGCGGACCGCGTTCCGCCATTTAGTGACCCCTGATCTAGATTGTGATAAATCATGTTACTGGTTTGGATAGGAACACAATACTCGTTCAATATGGAGTAGGGAGTGCCGGTCACGGCCGTACACAAAACCTGATGAAGCTTCCGCGTCTTATAAGCTCAGTTCACATTGCAACGATGCATTTTTAGGATTCCGTACCCAAACGGGAACCTGTTAGTAAGACTTCGCTGTCTGTCCGTCTCTCCGTCCGTCCGTCTGTCAAGTTGTCAACAGTCTTGCGAACCGCGATAGCTAGAGAGTTGAAATTTTTACAGATTATGTACTTCTCTGTTGCCGCTATAATAGCAAATAATAAAAACAAAATAAATTAAGTATTCCTCATACAGCAATCTTGTATTTAGGGTTCCGTATCCAAAGCATAGAAATGGTACCGCTATTACTAAGACTTAGCTGTCTGTCCGTCTGTCTGTGTCACAAAAACGTGTTTTTTTGGATTCTGGATATTAAGGGAAAAAAGTAAGGACTTAAAATAATTCACAAAATTATGAGAATTCAAATAATATGATGCTGTCCCACAAAAAACGTCAAGAATCTGCAACTGTTAACTACTTCTAATATTACCACATTTGCCCGCCTATTTTTGTGTTTTTGACCTTAATGAGCTCTATTAAATTAGATTACCATATTGATACGGACACGTAGTGCCATCTAGCGTCAAACCAGCGAAACTGATCAGGGAAACACATAAAACATAAATCCCCTACTTTATACTAGATGGCGTTAGGTGTATGTTTACTTACGCGTATTTTCTAGAAACATCCCACAGTTGTTTACTTGTTTACATGAATCGGAACTTTCTGGAATTCGTCTCGCCATATAAATAGCCGCAGGTAGACGGCCCGGCAATTCAGTTTCATCTGAGCGATCTTCGAGGCGACTTCGAAGTGAAAACAAGTGATCAATAGTGAGTGAACCACTGTGAACCTACGACTTGGCTACGACGTAGATAGTGTTTGGACTTAGTGCTTAGTGTTTGGACTTAGTGAATTGTGTGAGCTAGTGTCAGTGCTAGTAAAGTCTTTTTAAGAGTCAGCAGGTCTTTTTCTCCAAATCCTTCGAACCCTAGCACGTAACAACTGGTGTCAGAAGTGGGATTTGGAGATGCCATTGACTCCGAGAAAGGACTTCAAGGGAAGTGTCAGGACAAGGGCGCGACGGGCTGCGGAGGCCACACCCACTGGGGACCAAGCTCCGCCCACGGCGGGGCAGGCCCCACCCTCTGGCCCCGCCCACCAGGTTCCGCCCACTGACCACGCCCACCAGGCTCCACCCACTTCGGGTGAAGCCACGCCCACTGGCTCCGCCCACCGGGACCCGCCCACTGACCACGCCCCTCAGGCCCCGCCCACTCTGGACATGGCCACGCCCACTGGCTCCGCCCACCAGGCCACGCCCACTCAGGCCACGCCCACAGGCCCCGCCCACTGGGCTCCGTCGACTAGCTCCATCCATCCTGCCACGCCCGTAGTTTCTACGGCCCCTCAAATGGCTCCTCAATTGGAAAGCATAATTGGGTTAATTCAGGCTTTGCAGAAGTCTCAAAGAGCTGAAAGTCAGGCTTTGCAAAATTCGCAAAGGGCAATGATGGAGTCACAAGACCGCAAGCTTGGCGCTTTGCAAGAGTCACAAGACCGCAAGCTCGGCGCTTTGCAAGAGTCACAAGACTGCAAGCTCGGCGCTTTGCAAGAGTCACAAGACCGCAAGCTCGGCGCTTTACAGGAGTCTCAAGAGCAACAAAAGGACCTCCAAGAAAAAGCGCTTGGGGCTATAAAGGATGTCAGTGACGCGGTGGTTAAGCTTCGAAAAGATGTCGACGTAGTAAAAGAACGAGTATCCGGGTTAGAGTTGGTTGTGGAAAATTTGAAGACCGGCTTTACTGAACTGCAGAAGAGAGTAGTGCGCCTTGAAACTACGGGAGTTGCGGTGTCTAGTGGAGCCACGGGAGTGACGCAAGGGCCAAGAGTCAAGGTACCGCCGTACGACGGCACTACTTCATGGAACGCATATCGTCGGCAATTTCAGGCTGTTGCTACCGCCAACGGATGGACGGAAGAACAATGCCTGACCGCCCTCATTGTTGCGCTTAGAGGGCAAGCTTTGTCGGTCCTGGAAGCACATACAGGAAATGGGTTCCAAGACCTGGTGGAGGCACTTGAATCCAGATACGGGGAGCGACACCTGGAGCACGTGTTTCGTGCCCAACTGCGTGACAGAGTCCAACGCTCAGAAGAAGGACTTCAACAATGGGCGTTGGAAATTGAAAAACTCGTCAGGAAGGCATATCCAGGAGCCGACACCAAGATGGTCGATACAAATATTGTTCAAGGATTTGTCGACGGAATCAAAGACCTGGAGGTCAGAGCTGCAGTAAGGCTTGGTCACCATACCTCGCTAAAAGAAGCATTGGCGCATGCTTTGGAAGTCGAGGCTGTTCGCCATGACATACGGCAGACCCATAAGATCCACAAGGTCTCTGAGGAAGTTAAGGAAGTTAAGGCTCCTGCAAGGAAAAGATTTGAAGCCATGTGCTATAAGTGCGGTGAGAGGGGCCATCTCCAGCTCAACTGCCCGCAGAAGAAGACCCAGATGGCAAGGATGGAAAGGATCGAGGAGCAAATAGAGGAGCTGAGGAAGCAAGCAGTTTCGTCCCCTGCCCGGAATAAGGGGAAACGAATAGAATCCAGGACTAGATGGCGAGTATTGGACAATGATGCTATGAGGAAGGCTCAAGAAAGAGATGACGACCTTCGGCACATCATCACATGGAAGAAAAGGGGTGACGTGAAACCAATCTGGAGTGAGGTTGCACCCACTGGCGCTGTCACTAAGGCGTACTGGGAGCAATGGGACAGTCTGATACTTCAGGACGGAATACTCTACCGGAAATGGGAGAAGGCTAACGGCAGAGAGTTCTACTTTCAGATAATCGTCCCAAGGGCGAAAGTACCAGATGTTCTCCGCGAGGTACATGAGGGCGTATCAGGGAGTCATCTAGGTGTCAAGAGGACGCTAAGAAAAGTACGAGAACGATTCTTCTGGTTGCATTGGCGAGATGATGTGCAGGATTGGTGCCTCAAATGTACTACTTGCGTTGCTGTGACGGAACCACAGAGCAGGAGTCTTAGGGACAGCGTGACGCGTTACCATGGCAGTAACAACGATGCTCGGGACGAGCATCTCTAAGAGGGGAGTAGTGATACGGACACGTAGTGCCATCTAGCGTCAAACCAGCGAAACTGATCAGGGAAACACATAAAACATAAATCCCCTACTTTATACTAGATGGCGTTAGGTGTATGTTTACTTACGCGTATTTTCTAGAAACATCCCACAGTTGTTTACTTGTTTACATGAATCGGAACTTTCTGGAATTCGTCTCGCCATATAAATAGCCGCAGGTAGACGGCCCGGCAATTCAGTTTCATCTGAGCGATCTTCGAGGCGACTTCGAAGTGAAAACAAGTGATCAATAGTGAGTGAACCACTGTGAACCTACGACTTGGCTACGACGTAGATAGTGTTTGGACTTAGTGCTTAGTGTTTGGACTTAGTGAATTGTGTGAGCTAGTGTCAGTGCTAGTAAAGTCTTTTTAAGAGTCAGCAGGTCTTTTTCTCCAAATCCTTCGAACCCTAGCACGTAACAATATTATACGCTACCGTGCGATACGCTGCGATCTCACGATCTTAGTCTTTATGTAATACGTTGCCTCATATTACATTTTCTTAACTTTTCATTTTACGCGCAGAATTGTAGGTCGTGACATGCTACGATGCGTTTTATATTCTATGCCGATATAGATAAGGATCTAAATCTAACGTTGTTGCTGTAAAAAAATTTAAATTTGTGACTATACTACTGAGTCAAAAATTATTTTAGGTTTTGACTTGATGGCATTTTTGAAAACCTGTAAAAAACCATCTAGTTACAACTTGATTGTAATCAAAAATCAAAGATCACTCTCTGAATGAATATTTCAAATTACAACAATTTTCTTCCTGATTGTACCTGTTTGTTTAAGACTTTTTTTGCAGCCAATTTTTTTGTAAAAAGTCTTTTAAGTATTATATAATATATACTAACATAATAATATAATATTTAGGGCTTGTTTCACCACTTCCTGATAAGTGCCGGATATGCTATCCACAACTAAACTTGACAGATAGAGTATGGAGCATATGTCAAATAAGTTGTGGATAGTCTATTACTATCAGGAAGTGGTGAAACAGACCCTTAGTCATTTAAACTTGGCATAAATATTTAATGTATTCACTACAAAAACTAGGCCATAAGGCCACTCTACAAAAATGCTCTAAACCAGAGCACTTCTTGTAGATTCTGTCTCTAACTGTAGCCAGGTGGTAGACAAGTCTCGTAATAACAGTAAACACTAAACAGCAATGGCGGAAAATTGTAGACTGTTTCGACAAACGGTAACCAGACAATGATAGGGTAATGGTATACGGTAAGATTGCTTTTTAAATGCAAGTTCGTTGCTTGTAAGAAACAATTGTTTATACTATATATAGGTTTGTGTTAAAAATTCATGTTTGACAACTAGACAACAAAAAAATACAAATTACTTACAATGTTTTTGCACAATTATCATTATATTTAATTTATACATTTTAAGAAACTACATTTCCCCACGTAAAAAAAGCATGTAACCCACATGCTTAAATGCGTTTAATGATTGTAATTAAATATGTTTTCAATATCTTCCTCTATCGATCATCATAAATATTGAAATATTGGCAAAAAAATACAATACTTAATGAAAACACTAAACACAAAAACATGTTATAATGTATTTGTGCCAAATACCCATAGGCCGCAATGAGGAAGGAAATAAAAAGTTTAATTTTCAAATCTAGAATACGTTACAAAAGAGTGCATAAAATTGCAACGAAGCAGAGTGCAATAAAAACTAAAAAACACCGTTTTAGTAAAGTGGGTTACTAAGATGTGTTTATTGAGTGCTAAAACTGTACATTGATGTGCGAAAAAAAAGTTATAAACAATTGGCAACAATTTTGTGGTTTCGTAGTTTCGATGATTCGAATTTTCAAACGTGGAACGTGAAAAGTTTCTACTGGCTGGTTCGATGATGTGATTTGAAAAAACAAGATGGCGGCGTGGGTGTGGTTGGCAGCACTGTTCTGCGGAAGTCAGGCTGCCGTGCTGCCGCCGCCGTGGGCCGACGTGCGCCGAAACCCATGCGCCTCGCACCCTCGAGGCTGGCTGATGCTGTACTGGCCCTCCGACGGAAAATGCTATACTATTTATAAGGTTGGTATTACTGTTAGATTATAATACAGCAATGAACACGCATCGCCTTAACAGTTTAAAAACCTTTGCGGAAATCCATAGCTTAAAAATAATAACATAATAAAGTTTAAAAACCATTTAATATGTTAGTGGTTTAGCGGGTTTACTAATCGACCTCCATACTTATGTTTATTTTGCCCCTCTCTATGGTACTAATCGACTAATATATTTATTTTTCCCCTCTATGTTAGAGAAGGAATGATTAACTATAAAATCAGCTTTTACTATTAGCTTACAAAAATTTGGTCGTAAATGGTACGTTGGCAAGCACACTTTATTAACAATTTCATCTACTAAGCGTTTTGCGCAAGTAGGAACCAACAAACTTTAAAAGCACAACATAACTCTACCTTATCCATTTCCTACCTAATTTCTGTCAAGCTGCATAATAATAAAATCTTCACATTAAACATGCATGTACATATAAAATATTAAAGCAATTAATATTTTTGTCGGACCAGTTTGGGCGGTTCGTGTAGGATCGCGGCTGACCCACTGACTGACTGACACTCTTAACACTTTCGATCTATTATGATCTTTGCTATTATGTTGCGCCAGTAATCTGCGGCTAGCTATTATAATCAGTCTAAAATGACCACTTGTGAATTGTGATATGTTTTGAAAGAAGTTGCTCCACACTAATTTCTAACTATACTTATTCTACAATCTAAATGAATATGGTTCGAAAAGTGTTTTCTTTTTATTGACATTCAGTAGAATGTCATACTTTAGATCAGTGTTTTTCAACCATTTTAATGATGTGTTCCCTGCATCCTGGTATGAAAAAATATTCCCTCCCTTTGCTTTTCTTTTCCGCGTATGTATAAACATATATAATATGTAACGTGATATTTTAACAAAAGGATATATCCATAAACATGGATATATCCTTTTGTTAAAATATCACGTTACATACAGTAAGTTTATAAATATTTATTTTTTGATAAAAATCTCCTACCTAACATATTTTTTTTTTATATTTATGTTTTTTATTTACTGAAGTAGTTACTCTCAACCTCTGGCGACCCTTCAGAAGCTTTGCGACCCCCCAGAGGGTCGTGAATTCACGACACAGGTTGGAAAACACTGCCTAAGACAACTGTCTAAACTTATTTTAAATTTAATCTGACATAGCTGTTTTCGCGTTATCTGAAATGAAACAAATGACGTAATAAATTATGAAACATAGATTATGAAACATTTAAAGTGAATTTTAGACAGGTCATAATAATATGGTGTAGTCAGCCTACGCTGCGCTGGTAATTGGTACAGTCAGCAAAACACCTTCACCATAGCAAAAGAAATTCAAAACAAATTGCGTTTGCGTTTGTTCTAGGCCCAAAATATTGTGGTATTCACCTTACTTTAATATTATACTAATATTAAGGATTTTCTAGCTCTGTCTGTCTGTATATTATACAATGCCATAATATAAGGTTTCGTAAGCGTCAGAATATATTGTGGCAAAACATGAAGAGCAGTGATTGAGGAAGCACGATGTAACTCACCAGATATTATTTCCGACTATAATTTACTGATAACATTTTCATGTAACAAGATTTAAAGCATTTCTTTAAGTGCTATTAAGTAATATTAAGTCATACTTAAATTATTTTTAACAAAAAATTAAAACCGACTTCCAAGGTAAAAACAATAATAACATCCTTATAATATGAACTAATAAGTATTAAATAATTTTTCCTATCTAATAGTGCCTTTTTCCGAATTCGGCTAAACCTCAACTATTTCTGTACTCAATCTTCATCATTTTGAAGTCGGTACCAGATATAGCTGAATCTTCAGTTCTCTGACAGAATAGGTATTTGAAACTTTTGGAACTGGCACCGACTTCAAAATTATGAAGATTGAGTACAGAAATAGTTGAGGTTTAGCCGAATTTGGAAAAAGGCACTATTAGATAGGAAAAATTATTTAATACTTTTTAGTTCATATTATAAGGATGTTATTATTGTTTTTACCTTGGAAGTCGGTTTTAATTTTTTGTTAAAAATAATAATTTCACTCTTTTTAGGTACCTCGATTGTTTTTCTTATTCCTATTACGATGTAGATTGTTTTTCTATGTAAGTATTTTCATACATAATATAGACACAATAGATTTTTAATTGTTATGCGGCAGCCGGGTGCCGCTTGGGGATTGATGGGTTAATTAATAGTTAAACTAGTGTAGTACCTATCGAAGCAACTTACTTCTCTTTTTTCTTTCGAATCTCAAAAGTAATGTCAAATGTGTGCCTTACGCTCTGGAGTTAAAGGTTGACTTTGTTATGTTCAATTTTGTGGTACATAAGTCGCTTAGAACTTGAATCATTTATTTTGAAACAACATTATATTTTTATTAAAATCGCCATGAAAAGTACCAATTATTATAAGGACATAACGTGATGATATAATTATGGTGTTGTGGGGGCGGGCATATTGTATCCATATACAACCATGTGACACTGGTGACTCTGACGTGGTAATGATGATGATGATGATGATGATGAATGTAATTTGCATAGTAGCATATGCTTTCAGTTCTTAAAACAGCGCCTAAACCCCCAAACTTGTATCTATAAGGAATCCGGAGTTCTCTTAGTATCTTCGGAACCATAGTATACCTTGGTGCAAAATCTTGCGTTTTGGTAGCATATGCTTAGGATACTTCTCATAAAACCAAAATCACCATATGTTTCCATATAAATTTTGAGGAGTTCCCTCGATTACTCATGGATCCCATCATCAGATCACCACTTTTGTGAAAATGGGACCAAATTGGAGGGAAACCTAATAGAACAAAATAAAAATTTTGAAAATCGGTTCACAAACGGCGGAGTAATCGTTGAACGTAAATATATCCACAGCCGAACATATAACCTCCTCCTTTTTGGAAGTCGGTTTAAAAGTAATGTAATTATTGGGTGCAATAATGCACTTTGCTGACGTCATTACTAGGAGGCAAGAGATAACTAATTTTGGGTCGTCCGATAGTGATTGGTGACCGATTTTTTGTAGGAAAAGAATAGAACATACTGCAACGCATACGTCATACAACGTGGCCAGAAATAAAACGAAATTTCAATTATTTATATTAACAATAATTTCGATTTTCGGTTCTACAATAAGTATGACGCGGCTATTCTTATCTGTATTCTAAGAGTCAGGGGCCGTACTATGCAACCGTTTTGAGACTCAAACGAACGAGTCGGAATGCCGCGTCCTACTCTAACAAACGTGCAATGACGTTGAGTAGGACGCGACATTCTGATTCGATCGTTTGAGCCTCGAAACGGTTTCGTTGTAGGCCTCCAGTTTACATTGCAACGTGACGAGACAATGCGATGCGATGCATTTTTAATGAGCCATTCAAAATCCAACATTACAGGTCTAAAGTCCGTCAACTCAATGTGTATCATCTTGTTTAAAGTTCAGTTTCAAATGGCCCGTTTAAAAATCCATAGCATTGCATCGCCACCTCTTTGCAATGTATATAACTGAACCTAAAGGTACAAGTTGGAAGCCGGCTACATGAAGCGGCAGCAGACGACATGTCGTCGCGACACTACTGGTTTCTATGTATTTCTATGAATAAGTGTCGCTAGTTTCGTGTCGCTAGCTGCGCAGGGTATTTCATAGAAATACCAGTAGTGTCACGACGACATGTCGTCTGCGGTTGCTTCATGTCGTCCGCTGCCAACCGGCACCTTAACACTTGACCCACACGTACCACAACCACACACACCATAGCGTCGCCACTCGCCGCAAAATGTGGTCCTCTGTATCACATACGCGGTAACGTTTTCCCATGTACGTTGTGGGAATATACGAGGAGTTATCATTTTTTACATTGTATATAGTCACGCCGATCTCAGAAACATCGATAAGTAAGTTCCGAAATATAATCCAGTATATTGGCTGGTGCTCATGACGTCTAGAATCGATGCTGGTGCATTGACGTTAATGACTTTGTTGGGATGTCATTATAATTCTAGATGACGCCTGCAACTCCGCTGCGCCAAAATACATTTATCCTATGTCCTTTCCCGGGACTCAAAGTATCTCCATAGTCCATACCAAACAGCAGAAACAGGCACCTTGGTAACTACGAATACTCATCCACAGAGGAAATTAGTGGCACCAATCCCAACCACATCGTTCAATTTATGAGCAGCATTGGGTTGGGGACGGTACTCTAATGCGAAGGAGTCACAATAGATCCTCAAGGGTCGAAGTGACATCAGGGCTGCTAGACCTGCCTTCAGCACAAAAAAAATCTCCATACCAAATTTCTGCAAAATCGGTTCAGCGGTTTGGGCGTTAAGAGGTAACAGACAGACAGGCAGACAGACGGACAGACAGACAGACAGACAGACGCACTTTCGCATTTTAAATAATATTAGAATTGATGTCAGACACGTGTGTGTACTAGTGACACATCAGTACAATATAGCTTCGGATTCAAGACGTCATAATCATAACTCATAACATAAGTTTAAAAACTGGGTTCAATTTCGGAACTCACGCAAAGTAATAGCGGGTTTCACCAATATTTTCGTTAGCCTCTATAGTATGAAGTAGAAAGCAGTCGCTTTGGTTAATAATTGGTGTCCAGTTGACTCATGTGGTCTAAAGAACTGGAACACGCGAATTTCCGCATATTGGCTTGAACTTCTTGGTTTTATAGAGTAGGAAAAATTCCTGCTCTATCTCAGAGTGTTGTTCAAAATAATTTGGAGTTCTTACATTGCATTTTGAGTCCAGGGAAAGGACATGGTTTTTAATCGGAAAAATCTACGGTTCCGGCACGATAAACTGAACTATACTTTCTTTTGCATAATAATATTTTTTTTAAACCTTCACTCATTGATCACAGATTATATTTTCGAAGAAAAATCGTCTTCCATTTGTTTTGAAGGTAGTCATTAGTTCCCAGCCCTTATGTTACATCAGTTGGTTCAAGGGGCAGGTTGTATAACAGTTCAAGAGGCACGCTGAACTTTTGTATAAGCGAGATTAGAAATTTTCCACATAATGTGTTTGTTGAAATAGTTTTACTGTATTATATAGTCCTTCTGAGTCTCTTGTAGTAAAGCGTAAATGGTTACAACATGGACAAGACATGTATAAAGTTGTTTGTTTCAATATTAAATACTTATTTTAACTGCCTTTACTAATTAATTCTTTAGCGATCCGATATCGGATAAGGAGAATACTTTTTGTAGGATCGATAATCGGGCACGATTAAAATTTCATATTATTATAGACTGACTTTTTGTATAACGTTTGCATTGCACTATTACTACTTGCAGGCAGTATGTAATGTTTATTCTCGTACAAAAAATTAAGGCACCCTATGACAGTCCAAAAACGCACGTCATTGAGAGCCACATGGGCACAACGAAAATCGCACCGACATGGAAAGACTTGTATATTTCAATATAAAATAGGTATAATTTAGACAAATCCGTCCTTCTCCGTCCGATATCGGATAGGGTAAAGAGAAGACGCTCGGCAAAGACAAAAACATTTTCCGTGAAAATTTTCGGTGTCATATCGTAGAATGTGAAAACCCTCGACTACCAAAGGACAAAAGGTTCGACACAGAAGAATAAACGGTCACCCATCCTTCCAAAGTCATAATCTTATAATCACTCTGTAAGCTCAAAACTCCGTAACACAGTGTATAAATGTGTCTTATGCTAACACAGTGTATGAACACTGAACAAGTGTTTGGTGACTGACTTTATAGAGGATGTAAGGACTTATAACATCCTTATGGGGTCAATATCACATATTAGTATGCGCCGTGCAGGTACAACTTTGTTGAATGGTCTCCGGTTATGTTTATATTGTGTGGTTGTTATGGTATTTGCATGAGGCGTTTTACGTGATAAATCGTAGAATAGGATATTTTACTGCAGTGTTTTCACGCTAGAGTGCAACACTAGCATAGACAGTAAACAAAAAGTTTTGTTAGACGTTTAACAACGTTTCTGTCAATATTTTAATATGACGTGTGCAACATGTCGGATTTCGGTCGGATTATTGACTGTATGTGCTAGTAGCGCCCTCTGCTCTTGCCTTTGTGTAATATTCTTTATTAATTTTGAATAAAAACTGACGTTTCGGAAATAATAACCGCAAGACTGACAAGCCTAATTAGGCGTATCAGACGTGATTATGCAACAAAATTGTAAACATCATTTTGTTAGCATCTACTAATTAAATATGTTCTTAATACCTGTAACCTAAATACTATGGTACTTACGACGGCACTAAGAGAGATTTAATGATTACTTAACTTTAATAAAATAAATATTTTGACATAAACTTAGATACGTATATTTTCTGTTAAACTTTTACTGTAGGTAAACCATTTTTTTCGAACATTAAAAAATGTGAATGTAAGAAGTTCATTAGAATTTTTTCCGTTTCCAGAAAGGGCACCCGTGCCCCGAGACGCAGGAGCTGTCTCCGGGCCGCTGGGGGGGCCGCACAGTGGCGGAGTGCAAGTGCCCTCCCGGCACTGCCCAGCTGCCCCGCACCACCACCTGCCACAAGCTGTTCGAGCGGGGCCCCTGCCGCCACGGCGAATACTTCGCCCCCGTTGAGGAGTCATTTAATATGCGCGGGTAGGTAAGCATCTTTGTATTTTAAGTTGAGGGGCCAAACAGTGGCCGATAATGAGTTGAGGTAAGGTCCCAAATAGGCGCACATAATTTGAGGGGCCAGATAATGGAGTAAAGTAGGTTGAGGCCAAATAGTGGAGTATATAAAATTGAGGGGCCGAATAGTGGAGTATGTTAATTAGAGGGACCAGAAAGTGGAGCAAAGGTGGTTGGGGCCAAAATGTACAGTATGTTAATTTGAGGGATCAAGTAGTGGTATATAATAAGATGAGAGCCATAATTCAAGACGTGAGTGGAAGAATAAGGTGAGTAACATGAAAAAACTTCCCGTTTTTTTGCTTAAATGGAGGCTTTAGGGCCGGAAAAATTATTTGAAATAGAAAAACTATGGATTATATGTGTAGCCAGATATATTAGCTAGGTTATGAAGTAGATAAGTTACAAGTTTTATTAAAATAATTAGGGAAAAAAGAGTTATTATCCGTATGTTACGAAATGTTACTTGTTAGATTCTTCCACTCACGTCTTCAATTATAGTGGTGTGCTGAAGTGACAAAACATCCTGTATCATTCTCAATTGTATACAAAATGCTATGTTTTTCTCAACTGAGTTTGCCATTGCCAATTTCAGGGAGCGTCAGGGCATGTGCGTGCGGCCTCAGTCCTGCGCAGACGAGACGCTTCTCTACTGGCCGCCGGACGGTCGCTGCTACTACCGGCTCACGCAGGGCCCCTGCTACCCCGGTACCATATTGGACGTGGGACGAGACGGACTCGCGAACTGCACGGCGAGTTAATAATTATATTACAAGAGTCGCAGTTGTTTTACCTCTGATTTTAGAGACATAGGCTATGGGAAATAGTCTATGTCTATGTATGCTTTGCTTGGGGAGGGAAATCGGATATCTTCTATTCCTCCTACCTTTCTTCAGATTAGTTTCGTTGCGGATCCCAAGACGGAATTAACTTGTCCCTCGGACACCTCTGAGATCATATCAAAGGGTTTTCGTGGTTGGTTACCACTGTTGATCCTGGCGACACAGGAGTTGCAGTGGTGGAAATGTTTGGTGGGATAGCCATAGATAGATAACTATAGAGTTGGAAAACAGATACAACACAATGTACAATGTACAACTGCATGGCCTACATTTTGATAAACATAGTCAAAATCATTTTGCCGCTCTGTAATTATTTTCCATCAGTATCTATAATTTTGGCGAAACCATCTACAGGTCTCGTAGTGAAATAGTTATACACTGTTTCACTACGAGACCTGTAGATGATTTCAAAGTGAATAATACAATTTTTGGAAGACTCTGAGTTCTGAACTCCAACTCATGTATGCCAAAGCATTTCTCACGGTCTTAGGAAATTTGGTCTTGTACCTAACAAGGCCAAATTGCCCAACATATAGATTCGCTCAGGACATCTGTATAGCGGGATTTCCAAGTATGGGTTAGCAACTCGACCTTGCTGCTGTTTAGAATCTTAAAAAAGTTTGTAGAAAACCGTCATTGTTTCACACTTATTCATTTAAAGTGTTCTTGACCTATTTCATATTTTATTATTACTTTTTCTTTTATTCACGGACCTTAAGTCTACTTTTTATAGCCTAGTATTTTATATCACATGTGAATTTTAAGGACAAAAGGGAAAAGCATTTTTTTTTTCATATTCTATTTTTTATGTTTCAGTGTTCAGAGTCGAGTGCCCACTACTGGGCCCCGGACGGCGGTTGCTACGCCTACTACACGCGGGGGCCCTGTGACCGCGGGGCCCTGTTCCTGCCGGGGGCCCGCTGCGGCTGCGAGACACACCTGCCGCATTATCACAACGAAACCAATGGATGTTACGAATTAGGTATAATTTGCACATTTTTTTATGGCCGCACACGAGAGATTTAAGAGTTACTTACTTAACTTCAATTTAACGAAGATTTTGACATAAAATCCATTTTTTTTGTCAAACTCTTCACATATTTTGCATGCTGTTGGCAGAATGTTGATATCTTTATGTAAATCACCTTCGTATTTTTCGACATTTTTACAATAAATTATTATGAATTTTGAATTGTAAATGCTACACACACTCGGCCTCTCAGTTTTATGAGCTCGAACTTGACTGGCCACGCTACCGGCTTGTCTAGGTTATAAACATGAAAATTAAATTAACCATTAAATACTTAGTAGTAAAAACATTTTAACTTGATTAACCATCAAAAATGTGCTTTTTGCTGAGTTATATATATTTTATTGCGACAAAAAAATGTTACATTTCAGACACCCTAGGCCCGTGCCCCAAAGGCCACGTGTTCTCAGGGGCGGATACCGGCGGGGGCACCTGCCGCTGCAAGCCGTTCCACGCGCGCGCCGCGGACGGGGCCTGCTACAGGCTGTACACGCAGGGCCCCTGCGGCCCCGGCGAGATGCTTGCGCGCGGCGGCCGGTGTACTAAGGTAGATAATAATTATCGATATTTAATGTACTATCAGAGAAGTTGATTCCTAGGCAGATGGGGGACCTACGTAGTTTGGTCGCGTTACGTCAAACCCAGCCGACAGATCACAATTAACATTGAATTAACATGTTCCGACCAAATGACGTTGGTCTGTCAACTGCCTAGGAATCAATTTCCTCGATGATACTAAGGTAGCCAGCCACTGATACTGATATTATTAAAAATGTGATAATATTAATGTTTGTGTTTCTTATATTTTTAAGTCTTCATGAATAATCCATATAATTGCCAATTATGCGTACATCTTGCGTCATGCGTTTTCTATAGACTTCGCCAAACTTGAATGACGGAAATAGCGCGGGAAGTAAGTGTACTTTTGAGAATTATTGTGACTCAAAATCCTGATGCATCATAATTCAGGATTTAGCGACCTGCTTACACTGTTTTTTCCTTTGGATGTTTGCAATTGACGGAAGTTTCAAAAATAAAAACTTCCGACAAGCGTTAATTCCCAGGAGGTATTTAGAAAGAGTATTTTCATGTTATGTTGCGAAAGATGGACTTCACTATTAAAGAGTTGAGCCTAACATTTAACCGGACCCCTAAGCTGCGTTTCTAGCGCAGATGCGTTTTACCGGATATGTGTTGCTAGGAATGTGTTTTAAAGATGAAAAAAAAAATCGTTGCGCTGAGCGAGGTCAGGGAAGCGATTATTATTCTTATCGCTTCAACTGCCTGATACGTTTTCTTTATCTCTTCTATTTCTATATATAAAGAAAACGTGTTAGCTAAGCCCCAAGGTAAGCAATTGGCTAAAGAATTCTGGTCATCCCTCCCCCTACGTCCTAGGGGAAGGAACTTCCCAGTACTAGTGTCATGCGTCCTACAGGTACCCTGCGGTCGCGGTCGTCTGTACGTGCCGTCGCGGCGGCGCTGCTACCGGCCCGGGGCGGTGGAGCCCTGCCCTGCCGGCGCGGTACTCGCCTTCGACCTGGACGCGCGCCCCGCACTGGACGGCCTCAGCCATAATGGCGTCTGCGCGTGTGGGACGAAGAGATGTGATAGCGACCCGGTGAGTGCGACAAGTTGCTATTGAAGCATCTGAAGTATGCATGTTGAGGTAGCGATCTTTAGATACTATTTACATGACGGCGGTGGAACCCTAAAAAGTAAGCATTACTTGATGTATATTTATTATTATTTATCTAATCGGCCTATACTCATCTACTGATGGACATAGGCCTCTATATAATAGTAATGAAGTATATTACGTCTTAAGGTATATAAATACTTAATGGTAACTGGTAGGAATGCAGATGTTTCAAATAATGTCTCGGCGAACAAGGACCCTATGTTACCTCACAGTGATCTTAAAAGCTTGCATTCATTGTACACACCAAACTCTTTTGCAATTTTTTGATATTTAATTTTGATAGCATCTATTTCTGTGGTGTTTGAAAGTAAATATAAAGTACTAAATTTTACAGGAGGTGACATGCGCATCACGGAGCGTGTCAGTGGCGTACCAAGGCGCGTGCCACTACCTGCGCGCGCGGGGCCCCTGCGGCGCGGGGGCCTGGCTCACTCGCGCCGGGGGCACCGTCAAGTGCCGCTGCCGTGATGACAGTTGCATCGACCCTGAGCCGATGACGAACAGAACTATAGTGCCGAGCTGACCAATGTGAAGTTCTTAGAAGATTTTAAATGAGTTTGTTTGAAATTAAGACGAAAACTGCCGAAAAAAAACTGGCCCCATAGTCCAAATACATTCGCTGGATTCGATAGCGAAGTTAGGTGTCAAAAATTTATGGAGTTTGACATAACGCATCGCAACTCGCAAGCGCCATGACACTCAGCGATTCGTTATTTCAAATCCCATAAATTTTTGACATCTAACTTCGCTATCGAAACCGGGGAATGCAATTTTACTATAGTTAGGGAGGGAAAGAGGGGATTTCGCGACAAGCTCGAGCGCGTCAGATTAAGCTTGTATAGGCTTTCAACATGTGTCTAGTTATCATGGTATAGAAATCAGATTTCTCACGTGGTGGGTTAAAAAAAAGTTATTTTCAAATATTGAAATGTCATCGGATCTGTCAGACTAAGATTGGGAATGTTTAGTATACCCCAAAGAAGCTTCCATATAAAGCACTAAAGATTCAAAGGTTAGGTAAGCCTGTAAAGACATTATAAAATATAAAAAAATAAGGCTTCATATTTTCCTAACTAAGCTTCGCAGATATTTTATGTTGCACTAAACTAAATGATTTAGTCCCTGTTGTCTAAAATCTTGTTATAATTTACCTAAATAAGCAATTTTCTGAATATATTTTCTTTTTCATAACTTTAAAATGGCTGCAGTTTCTGAACTCACCGCTAAAATAAATAATCGGCCAAGTGCGAGTCGGACTCGCGCACGAAGGGTTCCGTACCGGTATAGAGCGAAAGTAGACAAAAAATTATGTTTTTTATATGAGAGCCCCCCTTAAATATTTACTTTATTTTAATTTTATTATTAATTACTAAAGTAAAAATATAACTAAGGATTTTGTGAAAATTTCAAGTGCCTAGCTGTTACCATTATTGATTACGAGCAAAAAAGGCAAAAAAAATCACGTTTCTTGTATGGGAGCTCCCCTTAAATATTAATTTTATTTTATTTTCAGTATTTGTTGTTATAGCGGCAACAGAAATACACAATCTGTGAAAGTTTCAGAAGTCTAGCTATAGCGGTTCTTGAGTTACAGCCTGGAGACAGACAGACAGACAGACGGACGGACAGACGGACAGACAACGAAGTCTTAGTATTAGCTACCCTTTGGGTACGGAACCCTAAAAACGCTCTTATTTTTTTTTTTATCAGTTTTACCTAATGTAAAAAACCTACTAGGTCTCCATGACGCTCGAGTGACTACACGAACAGCACCCTGGGCTCCCCTACTACTAGGGGGCTCTTTTTTTGGCTCTAAACAGCGAAAAGTAATTAAATATATTTCTCTGAATTTTAAGTTCATGTAAAATACTCATTGTTTAAAAAATGTGAAAATTCATCCAGTTATAAAATATAATAGGTTTTGACAACTAAGTACTTAATTATAATAATTATTTATTACTGACATGAATTCATAATAATTATTGTAAATGGTTTTTAGTTATCAAGTTAGGTAGGTTACCTTGTAAATTATTAAGAAGAACTTGAATTTTGAATATTTTTATGTGTGTTTGATGATGTGTGGGATATTTTTTTAGTATTATAGTTTTTAATAATATCTTGTTGTGACTGTCAAATTGATTTTGACTGTATTTTTTACTAAATAAATACAATAATAATCTAATTAAACAAATAAAGAATATAAAGTCTCTCAGAGAGTACTACAACGATTTCGAAATAAAACAATGTAATATAAGTTACGTAATCTTATTTGTTTAATCTTAATCTAATACATACATTAGCGGTACAAAATCCTTACAAAAACCTTAATGGCTACGTGATGTTTGGTATAATGTCGAATATTTACAATCTTCTCGTCAATTTTCTTTCACTTTTCTCTGTGATTTTCCTGTAACGGACAATATTTTTGTAAATTTAATATCATAAATTGCATTGTGTGTAACGTATGAGCAGAAAGTCGGTTAAATATGTAAGTCTTAAGTCTTAATCTTGACTGATTGGGATTAATTATGACTCGATATTTATAATTAGCTCTAAGTATATCATCATAGAGTCTATATTGTTGCCCCCAACGAGTAACTAGTTTTTGTTCTCTTAAACTAACCCCATGTCTTACAGCCTATTCATAAATCCGGGGCTGATACACCGAGAGACATACCGAAATAAATCCTGTAGAGCTGGTTGAATGGCATCTCGATGGTGACGGTGGTCAATGTTGAAATCACCAGCACTAGCAGCATCTCTGGCACTGGGAACTGGAAAGAACCATTATTGTCTTAGCACAGAAATATATCTTATTTGATATTGCACTTGGCAACCTTTATTTTTAACAATGAAAATGTTAAATTAAGAAATTTAAAAACAATTCCCGATTCCAAACCCTAATAAATTAATAAGTGTCAGACACTGACCTCCATTATACAAGTACGCTGGACTAATGATACCCTTTGAAATGACAGCTATTTTTTGTGCCTATTTGAAGCGGAATCAGCTCCCCCAATGTGAGGGATAGGAACTAAATTTGACGTAAAAATGACGTTTGAAAGTCGCCATATTGGCGCTGATAGCAGTAGTGGGAGTATTTGGAATTAATACTAGTGATGATAACCAATAACGATTCAGCGGCCATTTGCAAGTTACGTCAAATTAAGTTCTCTTCCCTCTTACTGGGGGCGCTGATTCCGCTTCAAATAGGCACAAAAAAAGTGGGTATCATAGGTCCAGCGTACTTGTATAATGGAGGTCAGTGGTGTCAGGCATGTCTGTGCACTGTCAGAATGCAGCCGAAGAAATCACTGAAAATTGCTTACAAACTTTCATGAAATAGATGATGGTGAACTAGGAAAACTTCCTATAATCAATAATGTCATATTAAAAAACAGAAACTATCAAAATCGGTCATTGGACCTTTCAGTTCAGCCCTGCTGCATTGATTTTCTCCAATAAATTGGGCGGGTATTGAACCAACGCCTTCCCAGTAGCCAAGCTCTAATCTGCTAAGTATTATTGGTACATACCAGTAGAAGCGGTGAGTAGTACTCAGAATGCCTCTGTATGCCGACGTTGTAGAAGAATATCGGGAACTGCGTGAGGTACACGCCGTACGCGATCTTGTTCAGGAACCTGAACACTCGCGACTCTATGAACGAGGTACCGACACCTGAAAATAAAAGGTGTGTTAATAATATTTATGTTGCTTACCTACTACTTAACAGCAGCGGCCTTACCCATTGCGAGGCCCCGGGCGGAAGGTCTTTAGGAGCCCCTGGGTGCCAGGTCTTTGCGAGGCTCTGTTTCAAAGGGGGCATCCACAAATTACGTGAGGTGTTTAAGGGGGGGAGGGGGTCGAGTCAAATCTCATCTAATCTTACGTTGGAGAGAGGGGGGGTCTCGGCAAATCTCACGTAATTTTATTTTCTCATTGTTACAAAAAAAAATATATACTATTTTGGTCCATTTCATCCATATTGTATGTACGCTTAAGATTTAATCGTAAGCGTGATCGTAATACGATTAAGATCATTCACTAATTCGTTCGAAAGAAAATAATTTCTTTTATACTTTGACGTTATACATCTACTGACTGTCAAACAATCCAACGCGTTTACGTAAGAAACCCACATTTTGGAAAATCACACGTGAGATTGGGGGTTTGAGGAGGGGGTTGAATAAAATCACACGAAATCTCACCAGGGGGGAGAAGAATTAAAAAAACACCTCACGTAATTTGTGGACGCCCCCATATGAAAAAATACCTTGCGAAGCCCCTGCAAGAGCGAGGCCCCGGGCGATTGCCCTGTTCGCCACCCCCTAGGGCCGTCACTACCACCAATAACTTATACAGGATATAACAAAAAAGTAATACCTTAGGGTGTGTATGAGTTCCTCATATAGAGTTCACTGTGAAAGTAGCAGCGCTGAAAGAGCAAAACTTTTTTGAGATTTGTACGGGCAAATGCCCCAGCGTCATGAGTTTGCCCATACAAAAGGTAAAACAAAATGACTCTTTCAGCGCTGCTATTTTTACGTCGAACTCTATACAGGGAACTCATACACACCCTAAAGTATTATCACTTTGTTTTGTTACACCTTATCCGCATCTGGTGTCGACGCCTGGCCGCTGGTCTCATGATAATTTCTAGAAGAACTTGTGTTACGGATAAGAGACATAGAAAACATATTATATTTTATGACTTTTATTTAATGCACATGCAGGACCAAGGAACACTGAACACTTTTTGTCGTCTTGGTGGAGTTCGAACTTGCAACCACCGGCTTGAGCGTAGTCGCGAACTGAGCTCAAAGGCCATCAAACAAAATAAAAGTACTGCAAAATTCTATACTAGATTTTTTATCAGTGCTCCATGAGGACACTGATTTTGGCCTATACATCCTATACTTTATTCTAGAACTTTGGTTACTCATACAAACATTCATTCATGCAGTCATCCTCAAAACCTTTTACGGAATCGTAGTACACAGTAGTATCAGTTTAAAAAAAACTGCGTCTAAATCAAAACTATAATTTTTAAGTAGCACCTGAGCTCATGAGTAATATTATTTTGTCCTTAAAAGCATCTTGCAAATATTAGAAAAATACTTTAGTATCTTAATTTAAAGTTTTATCATTACACTCAACAGATGCTTCTTTTTATAATCTTTGGATAAGCAAATCAAGAATATCACAATTACAAATAATGATATAAAATCACCTATTAAGCCATGACTCGCCATTAAATTGAAAAAAATCACGATGATTGTTATAGCGCGGAGGTGCGAAGGTCTACCAGTGAAAACATGTGGGCAGGGGTTTTGACAAAAGATGGCCATGACTAATCAATACAATAAGAAACAGGAACGAGGAAGAAAAATCAATGGCGTAGTTATGAAGGCACCATTGTGAGGCCCTGGCATTCATAGATCACACACAAAAAACCTAAAATTAAGATAAAAAAACTTTATAGGTGAGTTTTAACAAACTTCATCATTTGAGTTTTTTTTAAATTACAACATCTATCGTAGCTCTATGGGCTTTTTGCCCATAACCTTCTTAATCATCTTTTAAAAACATATTTTTATATTGTAAACACATATTGTGTTGTAGTTAGACACAGCATTTATGTTAAAACTTACGAAAAAAATATTATGATCTGTCGCTGGGGTTTCGAAGTCAAGCTAGCTAATATTATGATAGCTTTTGTTGTGAAGCATACTGCATAGAGCTTGAATAAAAGTGCCTTCGTTCAAGAAATAGCAAAGATTTAAATCTGTTCCAACTTGAAAGTTTAAAAGTGACTAGTTAAGGTGAACTTCACTATTTATAATTATTATCAATAAAGTTGTGTTACTGTTTATAATGTAAAAAAATACTCAAATAAATCGAAAGCACTATCAGAGAAGTTGATTCGTGATTCATAGGCTGTTGGCGGACCTAAGTAAGTTGGTGGCGTTGTGTCAAATCCAGCCGACAGATCACGACTTAACATTGAGTTACAAGTACTACTGCGGGGCTAAAATGGTCACATAGCAATTCCTCTCAATTAATTCACAAAATGAATTGTCAAAACTGTCAGTCACGAATGTCAAATTAGTACGAATATAGACCAATTGAATTAGTCAAACTCACGAATGTCAAATTAGTACGAATTTAGACCAATTAATTGAATTGGTCTTTTGACATTCGTGAGTTTGACAGTTTTGACAATTCATTTTGTGAATTGATTGAGAGGAATTGCTATGCGACCATTTTGGCCCCGCTGGAGTTGACACCGCAACGCAATGCTTTGTCCCATTCAACTGTGGTGCGCGCGCTACAGCGCACTTAGTCGCCCGCGATCTCTTTTGCGCGCCAGAGGTACAACAATCAAAAACAAAAAAGTCACAAAAATGCCTGGTTGTGGGTTAAGATACTGCAAAAATTATTCCAGTAACACTTCAAAATGCAACGAACATTCAATTACTAGGCGAAGACGCACGCCATTTTGCATTGTCATAGAGTAGTAGATTCAGAGTGGAATGTAGGCAGAATACAGATCTATGATGAGACGACGATGAGTAAAGTACTCACGTAGACGAGTTTCTACTTTGGTAATATTTAAAATATTACGTACATTATACATGCGTACATTATAATAATTTTATTATTGTAATTGATTGAAAATATTTAAGTAATTTAAATAAGGTAATTGACTATGGTGGACTGTGGTCCATACTTCATTATAAATTTTATTAAAAAGTTATTTTTTATTTTTATTTTATCCACTTACTCAAATAGATTCTGCATTCATTCGAGTGTAGGCACAAAACTGTGTCACTTCTGTGGTACTAATCTATAGCAATCAACGCCCCGCCTCCTTCCCTGCTCATTCCTCAAGTGCGACATGTTTTTTGTTTGCAATAGCAGCTCCAGTACGTAGCGGTACTTATATCTCAGTGCGACTTAATATATTGAATTGACATAACTCAACCAAATGACGTAGGTCCGTCAACTACCTATGAATCAATTTCTTCGATGGTACATTAGAAGTACCAAGCATTACGTGACTGTAATATTAATCATCCGACAAAGTATTGAATAGAAATCTTAAAAAGATGATAGAATAATCTTAGATGCGTTTAATAAGCTTTTATTTTGTCTACCAATCAATATTAATCATCTTAAAAAACCTCAAAAGTTCAAGCGTAAGGTCTAGTCTAAACTCTAAGCTGTGTAAGTGTGTCCACACGCTGACCTTCGGCGCTTCCGTGGATGAGTGATGACATAATATTATATGCCTCGTGGGGTAACAATTAAATTAATTCAGTCTTTTCATCAAAATATTAATGGCAGATTTTTTGTTCAAAAATTCATTGTCACGTTGCTAAAATACTTTGGTTATGGAGTGCCGAGTTGTCTGATAAGACGACATTATTTTTAGTTTTCATTTAGGCATAAGTTAAAAATGCGTAACTCACTGAGGCCGCCATAGTAAAAAAGAAAAAGTGGTTTAAAATTCATGATAATTATCGCTACACGTTATTCGCTTTACAATCGAAATTACTTAAATATAAAAAAAAAAAAAACGCTTTTCAATAATGTGCACTATTATTACACTGGTGTTATAAGAGTGTGCATTATTGCCGAGTGCCCTCTGACCACACTGACTCTTGGACCCCAGAGGCCGTAGCCAAAGTCCCTTTCGTTAAAAACGATGACGAAGTTCGTTATCAAAATGTATGGGATTTGACATTAGTCTTCGCAAGCGAAATGTCATTTAGCGATGACTTATGTCAAACCGCATACATTTTGATAACGAATTTCGTCATCGTTTTAACGAAAGATACTTTGTCTAAGGGGCCAGGGCACGTATTAGCCTTAACTCTCACAGCTAGATACGCCCCTGCATAAAATTACGTAGGTAACAAACCTCAACTGTACAGGTATATTTGTGCATATTATGTATCAACCTGTATAATTATCAATGGAAAGGGCCTGATTTCTTATTTTTAGGACCAAATTAACAGCACGGACGAAAAAAGCCATAGTGCGAGCTGGTGAGTATAAAGAGCTCTTATAATAAAAACCCACACCCCATATCGAAACATTAACCCCCTAACGAAACGTCAAACACGGTCGCTCCTTGCGTAGTAACTTTTCACTATTTAGTTATCTGTGACTCCATATGGAATCTTAAACCCTATAAAGAAAAATACACCCTATAACGAAAAAGACACCCCATAGAACGCAAAACAACTCCCAACTTCCACATGAACTTACCCGCATAATCGTTGCATATAGCCCAGTGTCCGATCCCCATGGCCAGCCCCCATAGCACGGGGGAGAACGCCGCGAACAGCGCAGCGGGGAGGTGCTCGTACTTGTACCCCTCTAGCCCCATCTGGTAGGGGCTGATGAGCGTGAACAACCCCACCGCGAAACTCACGCCCCATAGCGCGCGGACTTGGTTCTGAAAGTGTAAGAAATTGTTAGTTATATTGTCCATTTTGAAATATGTACCCAAAAAATGAAAGTACCATCGAGGAAATTGATTCATAGGCAGTTGACAGACCAACGTCATTTGGTCGGATCATGTTAATTTAATGACGTAAATTGTGATCTGTCGGCTGGGTTTGACATAACGCGACCAAATTACCATAAAGTTAATATACCTAGCGGAATAGAGCAACAATCTCGAGCTGTCAAACGAAACCGAAATTGGTTTACATCTGTGTGTAAAATATGTGTACGTATACACTTACACAAGCATGATTGAACATGAATTCTATGAGATTAAATTGTCAACGTGCCGATACGTGCCGACTGGACGTCAAAAAAAGAGTCATGTATCACACGTCTCTTTTTACCACGCAGTGTTACTGATAGTGACATCTCGCTTGCTCAGGCCTTTGTTTCTCTATTCCGCTAGGTATATTAACTTTATGCAAATTACGTAGGTCCCCCATATGCTTATGAATCAACTTCTCTGATAGTACATTTTGTCGAGATATAAGTAACTTTTCTTTTTAGGCACTTTAGCACGAGGCAAGAAAGGTCAGCAAGTTATTTCTCGGTCAAGTTATCGATTGTGAAATATCAAGTTGTCTCTGATTCTTTGGCCAATGTTATTTGGAGCAATTTATTTTCTTTTTGACACGATAAGCAAACAACTGACCCAAACGACCGTATAATTTCTATACCCATCAAAACATGTTTATAGTGTTTAGAACAATCAGCCACTAAATCCGATCGGCAGATATAATACATGCAAATTAATAATATTATGTATTATGAATAATAAAACAATAATGTTGTATGCGACAAAGTAGTCGCGCCAGTATAGTAGAGCCATAAACGACACCCGCGCCAGACAGTTTGCTGATTTACATATAACCCGGTCAAAATATCTTCAGACTTGTTTTAATGACGTCAAAACCGTAGTATCGCGAACTAGTTGAGTCTCAAGATATTTTGATGGCTTTATTATCATTTATCGGGCATTGGCCCACCATATTTCTACCTCTGCCACTCGCGGTATCCAACTACGAATATCGTCTGGTATGATTTTAGGGAGCCCGAAGGACATGTCAGATCTACACTTTGACGGGGTTGTTTCGACATTTAGATAACGTCAGCATCTGGATCTAGTGAGCCTAAGCAGTGGACAGCTCAATCCATTTTATATTGTTGATAAGACATTGGAATCTAGTGATACAGGCACCAGCTACTGTATAAATGTTAATTGGCTTTAAGAGCTTCATGTTTTGCATAAAAATCTTTGAAATAGTCCAAATAATTATGTCTCGAATATTTTTATGTGTTTTGAGATTTAGGGTTACCGTATCATAAAAGAAATAAAATCTTCTGGTAGTAGTCTATAATCTCATAATATCTTCTTATAGCCTTATAGTTTCCTTAACAAAAATACAAAAACAAGAAATACATACTATTTATAACATATCGATTAGCAAAAAGCATTGCGAAAAAAGACAAAAAACTAAAAATATATTTCTATTTAATTAAACTTAATATAAATTTAATTTCCATAGTATTTGCAGACTATGTTATCCTGTTTAATGGCGAGTAATTTCATTTTAATATGTCGTGTTTGAACTGTATGTGTGCTCGTGAAATATTTTTAATGTTGTTCAAATAATTTAACGAACGTTTGACCGAAAATGTAATTCCCCAGTACTCGTACTTAGAATTATCTTTGTAAATACAAGATAAAACTAAAAACTTATTAAATATCCAACATATAATACAAATTGAAAGTTTTGAGTCAACACAGTGCAATATGCATTTAAGACTTTTGTGAAATTTTCAGGGACCCTTACCTTATATACCTTAATTTAGAGCAGAACAATATGATTTACTGTCTTGAATAAATAAATAAATAAATAAAATATCTTTATATTCAAAATGGGTATCATGATACACTTTTTGAAAGTCGTAGAAAGAACGAAGAAACTACGTTGCCTACAACCGGTTCGGGAACTACCCCGCCGAGAAGAACCGGCGTAAGAAAAAAGTATAGTGTAATATATTACATCACACCTTTCAGGACTAAACCCTTTTTTAAGACGATATAAAAAATAAAAATAAACTACTATAGTAACTCGAATTGGCGCAAGTGGCCTTATAGAGATAATTATTGAAGACTTGAGTGGGTAAACCACGCAATTTTTGCATAAATGGAGACTTTAGGACCGGGAAAATGATTTGAAATAAAAAAATGCGGATTTTATGTATAGCTAGATATATTAGCTAGATGATGAATTAGGTAAGTTACAAGGTTTGTTCAAATTATAAGGGGAAAAATTTGTATTTGTTATTATGTTTTGAAATGTTAGTTACCGGCTTCATCCACTCATGTCTTTAATTATGATAGAAAATTGTTCTTACGTCTGTAAGACTGGTAGACTTCTTGGATCGTAGGACGAAGGCCATCAGCACCCCTATGAGGTAGATCGTCGCTCGGTGTGTCGGCAGGATGTAGGAGTAACGCGCCGCGTCCAGAAGTTTGTTGACTCTGAAAACATTATCAAAATAACTCAATCCATACTAATATTATCAACGCAAGTATGTCTGCCTGTCTGCTGCTTCATCTGACTTCAACTTAAGGCAAGGATGTTCCTAAAATTAGCAGGTCGATGTCTGTCAGTACGAATATCGACGTAAAGACATTAAAATAACATTCATATCAGCGCGCCTTGTACAGTGGCGGTTACGACGCTCGCCGCGTTCTTGATAGGGCGAAATAGGAGAAAATTATACATTTTATTTTATTTTTTTAATGACCGAATCATTTATTAAAAAACTATTCGGTTATTTTGTTAGAACTATAAAAAAGCTATCCATTTTGTAAAAAAATCATATCATTGTCATTAAAAATTACGAGATGTTCGAATTTGAAGTGTATTTTTATGGTGATATTCAAGATTTTTCTATAGAATTACCATGCCGTTTTTCAATATTCTGTTCGGTTATTTTGTTACTTTGTTCCTTTTTGAGTCTACATCAATTTTGGTGTAAGAGAATTCCGCATAATTTCTTCAGACTGGAAGCTTTAAAAACAACTCTTTTCGAACTGGCCTCGCCTTAAAGGAGGTGAAAGTATAGAGATCCTTAGAAAAATGGGAATGGTCATAGGATAGTTTTTGTTGCGGAAAATTATAGGGTTTCCGTGTAATAACAGAATTTCGGCAGAACGGGGTTGCGGACATCTACTAGTAATATCACAAACGCGAAAGTACTATGTTTGTATATTTCGTCTGCGGCCTTTTTTTTTTTTTTTTGATGCGCAGGGGAAACCCATCATGGGTGCCCCGGGTTGGGGATGTGCCTCAGTTAGCTGAAGCACCCCAGGGGTATGTGGGACTCCTACCCACTAAAACCACCTGTGGTTTGCCTTCAGCCGTATACGGAGGGATGTCCTGGATCTGTCTAACACAGGACTCCCTCCACGACCGGCCGGTCTACCTCACAAGGGACCGGACTTCCACCAAAGTTAGGGAACGCTTAGGCAAACTGAAGCGTTCCCCTCGGCGCCGGGACTAGCTAAGCCGGGCAGGTTCCCATCCTGACCCGGAGCCCCGTGGGACGGAAGTTATTGGAGGTTCGCATAGCGACGCCTCCGCACTCCCGTCCTACGCCGGCGGAGCGGAACGGAGGATGGGTCATCCTCTCTGTTCCGCTCCGCGGCCTCTTTCTGTGATAGGACGGTTTCACAGAAAGAGACCGCCGCCTGCCAGGCCTCATCGCTCTCGAGCATGCAGCGCACCATGCTCGGGCGCGAGAGGTCTCCACCTAGCACTGCCACTAGATCGTGGCGCTGCACGGCCCAACGATCGCACACCTCGAGGGTGTGCTGGGCCGTGTCCTCCGCAGCGCCACAGTCGTGGCAGGCTGGCGTAGGCTCCCTCCTGGCGACCTTACACAAGTACGCACCGAAGCATCCATGCCCGGTGAGCACCTGTGTAAGGCGGAAGGTGAGGGGTTTCTTTTTGCGGCGCATCCACGCCGCAAGAACTGGGCGCAGAGCCTGAGCAGTACGTTGACCGTACTGGGCCTGCGCCAGGTCCTCACCCCACCTCCTCAACAGCCACTGCTCTCCTAGCCTTCGGACCCGCCGGAGCTCCTCCCATTGCAGGCCTTCGCCCCGCGACCTCCTCTCTGTAGCGAGGAGGTGCAACTCGGCGAAGACCCTTGCAACCAGCTCCCACGGCGGGTCTCCCGCCAGGGCAGTAGCTGCCGCCCAGGAGACCGTACGGTACCCCCTGATGACCCTCACCGCTATGACCCGCTGCGCACTTCGCAGCTGGGCCTTATTACGAGCGGTGAGGGAATCCGCCCAAATTGGGGCACCGTACATGGCTATACTCCGACAGACTCCGGAGTATAGCCGCCTGCAGGCTTCGCTGGGCCCTCCTATATTAGGCAGGAGCCGGCCCAGCGCTGACGCCGCCCTCACGACCTTCGGTCCCAGCTGTTGGAAGTGTGGGCCGAAGGTCCACCTCCCGTCCAGGATGAGCCCAAGACATTTAAGCGTCTGACTCATCCTGACCTCCGTCTCTCCGATAAGGAGTCGAGCTCCGGGTGGGGGTCCTCTCCTCCCGGGTCCGCGGAAGAGCAGGGCTTCGGTCTTGCCTAAGCGTACCCGAAGCCCCAACCGCTCTATGCGGCTGACAACGAGGGATGCTCCCACCTCAGCCAGCCGCGCAGCCCCCTGAAAGTTCCGTCCCCGAAATAGTGCATAAGTGTCGTCGCAATAGCAGACTAGCACCATTCCGGGGAGGAGACCGCTCCGCAGGACCCAGTCGTAGCCGACGTCCCATAAATCTGGGCCCACATTCGAGCCCTGAGGGACGCCGACCTCGACGCTCCGCCTCTTTAGGGACCCCGACCCGTCCTCGTACTCGACCTCCCTATCGGAGAGATACTCGTTCAACAGCCTCCCGAGATACGGAGGCACCTCGAAATATTCCAGTGCCTCCCGTATTACGCTGTGAGGGAGGCTGTTGAAGGCGTTGGCGATGTCAAACGACACCGCCAACACCACCTCCCCTCGGCGTTCCGCCTCTTCTGTCACCGATTTAAGACGCCTAATGGCGTCGACGGTCGACCGACCGGCCCGAAACCCGAACTGATTATCAGACAGTCCGGGTCCAGGGCCTTCCTCCAAGTGGTGAACGAGGCGGGAGGCAAGTATACGCTCAAACGCCTTACCCACCTCGTTCAGCAACACAATCGGCCGCACCACCGACGCACAGTCCGGTGGTCGCCCGCCCTTAGGAATAAGGACGAGCCGAATATTTCGTCTGCGGCCTGTTACCTCACGCTTAAAACGTAGGACCGATTTAAATGGGTATGATGATAATATTTTGAGTCCCGGAGAAACCATCCGATTAAGATAAACTTTTTCGTTCTTTTTATACGGTTTGGGCCTAGTTGCTTATTTACGCAGGTATAACAGTAGATCACAGCTTATATACTACTGGAGAAGTTGATTCCTACTTCCAAGGCCAGGGGTTTCCAAACTTATTTTATCTTTTGCCTACTTCGAGAACATATTATGTTTTAGCGCCCCCCATTGTTTCAATTTGAAATGCATCCAGATGAAATGAAATTACAAATAACCCCCCAAGCCTCTACACAACGCCCCCATTTTTTTCTTAGTTTCACACCGCCCCCTTGTAGACCTTCAGTGCCCACAAGGGGGCGTTATCGCCCACTTTGGGAAAGGCTGTCCTAGGCATCTGCCTGGGACTGCCGGGACTGGGGACCTACGTAGTTCGGTCACGTATTATGTCAAACCCAGCCACAAATAACATTGAATTGACATGATCCGACCAAAATATGACGTTGGTCTGTCAACTGCCTAGGAATCAATTCCCTCGATGGTACATCAAGCAAAAAGATAGATACCTACTATAGTAAATCCTTATAAGTAAATTGATCTGGAGACTATTGCATAAGGAAAGAATAAATCAAAATCTTTAAAGCATAGATCTGTCTGTGCTAATAGTCTATGATTGCTATACCCAATTTGTATGATTTTAATTATAGTTTACCCATAAGAAGTCTTGACTATTATTTTTTAAACTGTGTGTTTACTGTTTAATATTTGAAGATGTAAAGAACACCTTACGATTAGTTCAAACAATTTAACAACTACGAGAACTATTTTAAATATTTTTGTATTGACTTTAGTAGGTTTGGAGTGGATGCTTCTTAAGCTAGGTTTAACGAAGCTTTAGTGTCATATGACATTTGCATAATATAAATTTAAATGACATTTACAGAACACGAACGTTAAGACAAGCTTATTTTATTATTTACTTTATCGATAGCTTGCATATTATGTTTGTTGTTGATGCATTCGGACATAGATTTTTTAAAGTTATTAACTGCCGCACTCAGAGTGGAACATTAATTACTTAAATGAAATTAATTCAAAATTTTGACAAAAGCCCTATATATTATCTGTCAAACTCTTCATTAAATGGAAGGTTAATGTCTCTGAGTACGGCGGTAAGTCTCTGTACTTCTGGTACTTCTTGAAATATATTTATACTAGATGATGTCCACAACTCCTTTGCGCCAAAATTCGTTTATTGCGCGGGACCGTACATTTTTCCAGGATAAAAAGTATCCTATGTCCTTTCCCGGGACTCAAAGTATCTCCATACCAAATTTCAGCAAAATCGGTTCAGCGGTTTAGACGTGAAGAGTTAACAGACAGACAGACTGACAGACAGACAGACAGATACACTTTCGAATTTATAATATTAGTATGGAGTATGGATTTATAACCGTTTAATTTAATGGTGTTTTATTCTATAGGTAAGGAAAATTGTAATCATTTTGGTTCGCCCACAATATAAGGCCCAAGGATTGAGTTAATAACAACAATGAACTTACTTGAGATACCTAAAGACTGAGTGACATTGAAGCACAATAATCTAGATTATAATAAGATACAATTTAACAGTTATCTATCTAATTATAAAGCCTGTCCAGTTTTTAAAGGCGAATTTGGAATAAGTTTATATTATTATATACAGTAGCGCTAAGTTATATTCTACACTATATTATCTTTATTATATTATCTGCGTAGAGCACATTCGACTGCAAATACGGTTTTGATGATAATTTGTTCCCCGCGCGGGCGTGGCTTTAATTATGTGGTAGATCACTAAGGGCCTGTTTCACCACTTCCTGATAAGTACTGGATAGGCTATCCACCACTTAACTTGACAGATGAAGTATGGAGAATCTGTAAAAAAGTTGTGGATAGCCTATCCGGCACTTTATCAGGAAGTGGTGAAACAGGCCCTTAGTATAGACTAAGGGCCTGTTTCACCACTTCCTGATAAAGTGCCGGATAGGCTATACACAACTTTTTTGACAGATTCTCCATTAGGAAGACAGGACAGATTATTCTTTAGAAATACCACTTAACTAAGTGACCCTTCTAAAAGATAGTTAAAAATTAGATTTAATAATAAAGTAAAATGTTTTCCAAAAAAGTACTCACGAGATCCCGTAATACACGAACATGCTGATGTCGTACCAATGTATGGCCAGGTACCGGAGGACGGTGGAGCCGACTGCTATGCCTAGCATGAGGGCCAGGCCCAACCTTCTGGACTTCCACAGCAGCAGCATCAGCGGTAGCGTGGCTACGTACAGCTGCATGTCGATGCCGAGCTGGTGCGTGTGGGTTAGACACTGGAAAAAATGTGGATCCTACATACCATCGAAGATATTGAATCATGGGCAGTTGACAGACCTACGTCATTTGGTCGGATTATGTCAATTCAATAAACTTAATTCATTCTCTGTCGGCTGGGTTTGAGTTTTGACAAAACGCGACCAAATCACGTAGGCCCGCCATCTGCCGTTGAATCAACTTCTCTGATAGTACAAGGTGAATTTTAGGTATGATAAGGAAACAGTAACATTTTTGTATGAAAGTATTTAGTTTTATACAAAAAAAAATGTTTTATTGTATTTCATTGCGTGATAATTTTTTTATATAGCCACTCTTTTTTTGGTTTAGATCTTCTAATTATCTAGAAATTGCAGTTTGCCTATCTATCTAATTATCCTAAGTTCTCAGTACTATCTAGTACCCATATAGTAGGCGTATATAATAATAAAGTGCTAATCTTTTCGTATAATGCGTTATCTATAACGAATCTGTGGGAGTTTAGTGTCACAAACGATCACAATTACATAATGAAGACATTATGTTCATATAATCATATTCTCATAGTTACCACCGATAGGTATATTCCCAGCCTGTTCTATGACAATAGCTGCATAGTAGCTGTTTTTAAGACGGAAACGCATAATATAGGTGCAGGAGTTATCCAAATGGTAAAGAAATAAGAAAGTCATAAGATCAACAAATAAACTTCAAATACACCAAGAAGAGAATGGACGATTCGCCAAATGGTAAGCAAATCACCGCCTACATACACTAACTGCACCAGAAAAGTTACTTGATTACAACTACACCTGTAGCCCTAGCACGGCGACCAGTGGAAATGCGAAAGTATAGACAAACTGTGGAGATAAACTTAAGGTGCCGTTCCGATCTTTTTTCGTTCCGAAAAAGTCAATTAAAATGCCACTTTATGACAGACTATAGTCAGGCCTGTCCCACTCACGCGTGTAGGTATCGAAATGTAAGTACCCCTTTAAAGGGGCAGATCACTAGGGACTCACAAGCGAGCGGTGACGCACGCGCAAGATTTTTTAGTCGCATATATATCTGTACTACTGTACGTACTGATTTAACCGCTGTGACAGAATCGTTGTTAATCTGATAAATATGAACAATTGAAAAAAGGTCAAAGAAATATTTCAATAAGGTAATTTAAGACTTTAAAATACAAAAAAAAAAAGATAAAAAAATACAAAAACAGCAAATAAACCAATTTGTTACAAACAAACCACATACTACACAGAAATTAACACAAGTTACTATTTTTAAGTTGTAAAAAATTCCAGACCAGCTCCTGCACTATAATCGAATATAAAACTATTATAAAATATAGGTTGGGTTACTAAAATTTGATTATTACTATAAAAAAGTTTGCTATTAGTAGCTATAGTAATTAAAAGAAGATTATTTTATTTTCTAACAGGTGACAATCTTGATTTCGTTAGAAAGGTACCTCTTACGCGATAGAAAGAGAGCGCACATGTAGGTAAATATAATTGTAGGCACCTAGCACTGCGCGGTCGGAATTTGAACTTTATAGTATCGTAGCATGAGTCGTTATTTCTTTAAACGGGTTTCGCGAGTGGGAATTCTGTTGGCACTACTAATATATATTCTGTGCTATAGTCGTAAAAATTAAAATAATATCCTACTTAATGACATATACTATAGTCTGTCATAAAGTGGCATTTTAATTGAATTTTTGTGGGTCGCGATTAGCCGCGGTAAAGATCGGAACGGCACTAAGGTGTTTATGTCCACAGTTTGTCTATACTTTCGCATTTCTACTGGTCGCCGTGCTAGGGCTACTGGTTCTTTTTGGTTTCAGGTTCCTAAACCCACAAACTGCAGGATTTTTGTGGTTAATTATTAAAATTAACTCTTTATTTTGCGCCGGTTTGCCCCTTCACCATTCGTAATGGTCCGTAGCGGTAGTTAAGAAGTTCGTGCTAATGCATGGCTTTGCTAGTATTTCTGCAATCGTTATAGATCCTATCTATATGCCTCCTGAAAGTCTGAAGCCGAGACGTTTGTTTATCTTTAAAGAATCGCCGATCGAAATGTATGAAATTGACATATTAAGACGAGTCGAACGTCAACGTCATAATATATAAGCGTTCGTTATTTACGACGTTCGACTCGTCTTAATTGATTATATATGTTACCGGCGTTTTCGGTCTTTGAGCGAAAAAATGGCTCACAACGCGTTGTGTTCATAGTGAAAACGGCCACGACGCGTTCTGTTAATCGAGAAAAGCCATGACGCGTTCTGAGCATTTAAAAACAGCCACGACGCGAATTCGTGTTGTGGCCCTAATGAAAACGGCCACGACGCGTTCTGTTAATCGAGAAAAGCCATGACGCGTTCTGAGCATTTAAAAACAGCCACGACGCGAATTCGTGTTGTGGCCCTATTCCTAATGAAAACGGCCACGACGCGTTCTGAAACCAGGCCAGTTACGCAGGAGTAATTTTATAGCGCCCAAGTGTGTGCGCAATACACAAGAGCACTCTGGTTTCAATGAAACCAGGCCAGTTACACAGGAGTTATTTTATAGTGCCCAAGTGTGTGCGCAATACACAAGAACACTCTGGTTTCAATGAAACCAGGTCAGTTACGCAGGAGTTATTTTATAGTGCCGAAGTGTGTGCGCAATACACAAGAGCACTCTGGTTTCAATGAAGCCAGGCCAGTTACGCAGGAGTAATTTTATAGTGCCCAAGTGTGTGTCCCTCTTGTGTATTGCGCACACACTTGGGCGGTATAAAATTACTCCTGCGTAACTGGCCTGGTTTCAGAACGCGTCGTGGCTGTTTTCATTAGGGCCACAACGCGAATTCGCGTCGTGGCTGTTTTTAAATGCTCAGAACGCGTCATGGCTTTTCTCGATTACCAGAACGCGTCGTGGCCGTTTCACTATGTCCACAACGCGTTGTGAGCCATTTTTTCACTCACTGAGCGTTTTCGGTCTTTGAGCGTAACATATATATCAATTCCATATATTTTGATCGGCGGTTTTATAAAGAAGCTATACTTAAGGCAAAATTGTTGGCTAAAGGGCCAGGTTCCTCATCAACGAAACTCACCATATCCTCAAAACCGAAGTAGTTGTGGATGAAGAGGAAACTTTTCCACATGTTCTTGACGCAGACGCGGCTGTGCTCCTCCACCACGAGGTTCCACTGCGGGCCGTTGTTCACGTCCGGCAAGATATACGTGCAGAACAGCATAAGACTCAGAAAGAGAGGGAAGAGCCTGACGAAAATAACTTAGATGTAGGTACAAATCGCTTGTTAAAATATAAATATGAATATAATATGCCATCTCTTTCATGAAAATAAGGAAAGAACGAGAAGACAATGGACCCACACTTGCAAAAACAAAGGATATACAGGGTGTAACAAAACTAAGTGATAATACTTTAGGGTGTGTATGTGTTCCTTGCAGAGAGTTCACTGTGAAAGTGCAGCGCTGAAAGACAAACTTTTTTTTTCAATTTTGTATGGGGAAACTCGTGACGCTGGGGCTCTTTTAGCGTTGCTACTTTCACATTGAACTCTATATAAGATACACATACACACCCTAACTAAAGATAAGATAAGATAAGATAAGATAAGAATATGTTTATTTTGAAAATCACACAACACAATATTAAAAGACAATCTAAAATACATAAAGATAATTATAAACACAATATTACAATATTATATTGTGTGATGTCAAAAACTGGACCCAGCTCAGCATTAGCAGCAACTACGAGTTTGCTGCACTGATATTCTGCTGGGACCAAAGGTGTGACATCACAAACAAAATTTCTATAACTACACATGAATTACTTAAATAAACAAAAGTAAATAAAACTAAAAAAAAAAAAAAAAAGAAAAAAAAACGAGTATAAGTGGCAGTCTAAACTTTGCTTGAAAAAAAAATAAAATAAAAATTAAAAAAAGAAATAAGGTACAAACTACAAACTGGAGAAAAAAAAAAAAAAAAAAAAAACAACACATTCTTGTCTATGACACTGACACATGACACTTCTAAGTTCTAGGTTATTGTGGGTTATTGTCACAATTCACAGGTTATATTAATGACACGTGGTTTATCATTACTGACGTGGCATATCCCTTATCTGCTCTAAACATAAAAATTTAATGAAGAGAACAGTGATATTTTACATTGTACGAAGTTATAAGGTGTGAAATAATGATGTCGCGGTACAATAGCAGACGGACGGAGCATAACGGACGGGAAGGAATTGCGCATGATAGTCCCGGCACCCAAACAACCCTACACCACTGCCAGAGGTGCATACACAGAGAAGTATTACGCTGAGGGATGTTGGATTTGGAGTAAATGAGTCCTGTAATGACGACTAAATGTTTTTTTTGTTTTTAGCACCCTAAGAGGCGGCGGAAGGTTGTTCCAGCATCGGGAAGCAGCGTACCTAAATGATCCACGAAAAGCTGTTGTCCTGTGACGTGGTGTCAGGATCCGGTATTTGGAGGCTCGAGTACGGGTATTGATATCACTTAGCCAAGTCAACTTCTCATATAAGTAGGATGGACATTGTGTAAGGATTATGTCAAACAGAAGTGCAGCGAAGTGAAGCTTCCTGCGTTCCTTCATTTTAAGCAGATTGGCCCTGTTGATAAATGGTGTAACATGAGCTCGAGGGGGGATTGTGAAACAGAAACGCATACAGGCATTCTGGACCCTCTGTACCAGCCTCTCCGTTCTGGTGAGCAAAGCATGACCCATAACTGTATCGGCATAGTTTAGTTTAGATAGAATAAGTGTCTCACATAGCCTAATTCTTATATCCTCACTGAGGTAGGTACGGTAATTATATAGGGTTTTTAGTCTATAAAAACAGCCCCTAACTACCTCTAGCATATGCTGTTCAAATTTTAAGCATGAATCAAATAAAACCCCTAAATTACGCGCTATATTGACATGATCAATTACTTGGCCTGAAATCAAAATACTTGGTTTTAGATCCACAATATCAGCGACCTGCTTCCTTGAGCCCAATATGATATATTTAGTTTTGCTGGCATTTAAAACTAGACCACATGAGGCGGACCACTCAGCTATACGTTGAAGGTCTTCATTAATTTTTTTAATAGCTTCGGTAGTGTCCTTAGGGTAAAAACTTAAGTAAATCTGTGTGTCATCTGCGTACATGTGGTACTTGCTGTATACTATTTTTTGACAAATGTCCGCACTAAAAAGGATATACAGTAGAGGGCCAAGGATCGATCCCTGAGGCACACCTTGATCCAATCTAGCACTTGACGAATATGATTTTTTGCCATTGCGAGTTGTGGTTTCTACCTTCTGATATCTATGCGTAAGGTAGCTAGAAAACCAGTGGATAACAGAAAGCTCAAAACCATAATATTTGAGTTTACTAATTAGAAGGGGTATATTAATTGTCTCGAATGCCCTCGAGTAGTCGAGTAATACAAGAACAGTCCCCATACCCTCATCCTGAGCTGATAATATGTTATCTAAAACATCAAGCAAAGCAGTTACTGTACTATGCTTTTTTCGAAAACCTGACTGGTACTTAGGCAAGATATTGTTTGCTTCAAGATAGTTCATAACTTGCTTATATACTGCTTTTTCAACTATTTTAGACAGACAGGGCAGGATACTAATAGGACGTAGGTCTTGAAGGGAGGAAGGGTTAGGACATTTCGGGATAGGCTTGATAAGTGCAGTTTTCCAGATTGAGGGGAAGGTAGAGGTTAGTAGGGATTTATTCACAATGTTAGTAATGATTTTAAGGGTGTTGGGCAGTGTAAGGTTCAACATTTGTAAGGATATATTATCAACCCCAACAGCGTTAGACTTGAGGCCTTTTATTATTGTCATTACCTCATGCTCTGACATAGGCGAAAAGCTAAATCTTGATGGGCCAACTGTGTGAGATTCATAATAAGTAGTTAATAACGTAGACTGTGATAAACTATGTGATTGACTAGGTAAATTTACAAAGTGATTATTTAGAGTGTCGGGGTCATCACAAAAATCTGGAAGGTCTTCTTTATTATTACAAAAATTAATTTGCTTTTTAATATTTTTCCAGAGAATTTTCGGGTTATTAATATTATTATTTATGTTTTTATTATAATAAGCACGCTTTTCTGAATGAATGGCCGAAACAACAATAGACTTTAAATCTTTGTATGACTTTTTATAGGTTGGGTTTTTAGTGGATTTCCATTTAGCAAAAGTTTTATCACGTAGTTCCATCATCTGTTTTACTGTGTCTGTGAGCCAAGGAGGGGACTTTTTCTTAATCTTAATATCTTTCATGGGAGCATGCAGATCAAAGAGTAGCAGTATAAGTCTGTTGAACTCTAAAACCATTTCATTTAGGTCAGTAATGCAATCGAGGTGTTCCCACTTAATTTGGTCCAAGTCATGATTGAATAATTCAAGAACTATGTCCTTAAGAGGTCTAAATGAACATAAAAATGGAGAGAATTTAGGCTTCTTGAAATTAAACTGTGCCGTTACTACAGCATGATTGCCCAGATCAGGAATGTGGCTCACCAGAACAGAGCGGGCAACAGCATTAGTGCACACAATATCTATCAGGGTTTCAGAGTGCTCTGTAAAGTGAGTGGGGGAAGTCACTATTTGGTCTATGTGTAAAGACTCGAAAAACTGAGTAAGCAATTTAGTTTTATTATCAGATTGTTGAAGCATGTTAATATTGAAATCTCCTAGTAAAATAATATAGTCATATGCTGCTAGTGAGCACCAAGACTGAGTAAGAGCATCAATAAAAAAATTCACATCCATCCAAGGAGGCCTGTATGCTGTTCCTATAGCAATTCTGTATCCATTGAGTTTAATACTAAGCCAAATTTGCTCAACGGATTGCGTCTCAGGAGTTGAGATCAGACGAGCGCTGACACCTTGCCTGACGTAGAAACCAACTCCGCCTCCACGACCCCCTCGAATGTTACTGGGACGTGGACGGTGACGCAGTCTGTATCCAGGTACTTTTGGGGCTTTGCCGTCTTCACCCTGTCTAAGCCAGGTTTCATTTATAGCCATTAAATCCACAGACGAATGCTCCATCATGGCAGTAAACTCATCATGCCTGGTTCCAAGTGAGCCAGCGTTGAAGAGACCTACTGTGAACAATTTATTATGTTTGCTAGTCATAGGAATACTCAATGTTATAATGTACTAATGTACTACCTGTCCTGACTAGTGAGAACATACTAATAGCATACATAACCTTAAAAAATATTAAAAATATATTTAATTGGAAAGTGAATATTGTATAATATATTATAATGTATAATATGTAATATATAATGTTATATAGTAAAGTACGTAAAGATTTATAATTAATTGTGTAAAATGAAGCAAAATTGACAATTTCACAAGATGTTGTATGGTAGTAGCAATGGTATAAAATAAAGTATAAAATAATATTGTGTAAATAGATATATGTAACATTTATGAAAGTGGTACACCTTATTAAGCAGAGAATAAAAATTAGAATTATTATGAGAATAAAAGTGATATCAATTTGAAAAAATGTACTTAGCCCCAAACCTGACCTGATATAATTAGTAGTAAGTTTCAGTGATAGTTTACTTACAAAGTAGTAGAGTAAAACAAGAAAAAAAATTTGATATTGACAATTATTATGTTTAACAGGATTGAGAGGGGCTGAAGGCCTGCATGATGTCAGCTTCCGTGCGAAAGTGGTGAACGGGGCTCCCATCGGCTTGTCGGGCATATATTCGCCCCCGCCTTGTCCACGAGTAGCGCCATTTCTTCGACTTGCACTCCTCCCGCACCTTGTGGTACAGAAGACGATTGTGACGAGTGAGCCGCTCGTTAACAAAGACGCGCCCCGCACGGTCCGCAGTAAGTCCGCGACGGACGCGGGCCGCCTTCAGCAGCTCGTCCCGAAGGTCTCGACGCGCCAGCCGCACCACGACGCGGCGCGGGCGCCCGCCCTCTGCCGGCGGTACCCCTACACGCTCGGCAAACACAACGTCGCGCGACTCCAGAGGCACTCCCAGCTGCGTAGCCAAGACGGTGACAGTGTGCATAATATTTTCTCCCTTCACCTCGGGCACCAGACCGATATCGAGATCGGCGAGAAGAGCATCTTGGTCGCGATCGTTGAGCTCAAGTTTGAGCGCAGCCACAGAGCGTTCCAGCTCATCGACCCGCTCCGCCTTCGCACCGATGTCGCCGCCCTGCTCCAACGCGTCCAGCCTCTTCTCGGCGCAGGACAGCCGTGTTGATAAATCTGATATAGTTTCACGAAGCAGCGCCATCTCTTGGCGGCACCCGCGAAGCTCAGCAATGAGGTCAGAAAACTCCCGCCTGAACCCCGCGAGATCGATATCGACATCCGAAGCTTTAGCAGTCAATTTCTCCTTCTCTTCGGGTGAACTGCTTGCTTCCCGATCATCAACCATCGCAGGAGAAGAAGAACCAAGGTCGACTAGACCTCTAACGGGCGTTAGGTTGTTATCTCCGCGTCTGTCATTTCTTTTGCAACTGGGACAGACCCAGTCCGCGCCTACATTCGCCTTAGCGGGCAAGGCAAGACACGCCTTGTGAAATTTAGTGGAGCAGATGCTGCAGGGCGCCGCTATCTCGGTTTTCCTCAGAGACTTTCCGCAGCCTCCGCATTTTGAGGTCTTATCCATGTCGAACGGGCTAAATAATTTTAGCCACTCTGCGATAGATGGCGCACAACAACAGCTTCAGAGACCAACACTCAACGGGTTCGTTCAGGTTACAGCAGATGGCGCTGAAACTACTAGTACCGCTGTTCGACGATAGGTGGCGCTGTCACTACGAATCAACCAGTATTGGAACTCGAACTACAGATGTCACTATGGGTATCGATTTATGGATAGTCCACTAATTGCATTGAGCCAACTCTACCCTCACTACGCGGGAAAAAAGTACGTACGTTAAAAGCTGATGATGGCTTTTATGGAGAGATGCGTCCACCTGTTGCGCCACAAACACTCACACAGCGAGATTAGTACACTAGGCACAAAATAAACAACTCTTACAAAGCTAATACGGAGTTTTACTTAACTAATTGAATTAAATACACAGACTCGTATGTTACTAATTTGACGTTTGTGACGTCACTCCCTAAAGTATTATCACTTAGTTTTCTTACACTCTGTAGAGATTGTTGACAAGTTTGAACAGTTGCTACATTTGGCTAATGATAATTGTGACGACTTGCACTCGAGTGGGACTGCCACATAATGCTAAGCTGATCGCACACACCCAATAGCAGCAACATAAAAACGGATGACAACTATTGCTAGCCAGTAGCGTGTTATAATTACCATAAATCTTACCTGAACCATCTAGAAATTAGCCTCTCCTTGACGTCTATAGTTCCTTTCCTGTCCAGTTCTTTAAGTAAATTGTGGGCATTCAGAAATCCACTGAGGTATAGAAAACTGTCTGTGTATAATATGGCTGATCTTCCGATTACCGCCCAAGGCATTCCGAACACCTAAAACATGGGGTTAGATTTAGGCCATGGTTTAGTTAAGTGTATAAGTTAGCAAAGTTAAGGCAAAAGTTAAAAAAGGACTATTTTATTAAGTTGGTAGGTAGGTCACGCACAACACGATCACAGCACTTTTACAGTAATCTTAAAGTTGTGCGGGCCCTATGCTAAAAACTACCTTCATTTACTAGTTAATACACCAGTAAAGGGATACTCACAGCAGAATACGAGGTCTTGTTAACGTACGGGTTGTGTGCCATAGCCATGGACTTATGTGCAAGGAGCAGGGTGATCATATTCATACCCCTCATCGCGTCAACACCTTTCACTTTATCTAAAGTGTCTGATAGATCGAAGAGTTTCTTGAAATTTCTCTTCAGGGAGAAGCCGTTTAGAAGCTTCTCGAAGTTTGTGGAGCCTTCCTTTCCGTCGTCGAGAATCGTCCCCAAACTCAGCAGGAGGATGATGGCGAGAAAGAATGCTCTGGAACAAATGTCAACTGTCAAAACTAGTGATATTACAGCGGATCCAACAGCGCACAATCCTGAATCGAGCTATCGATTGTCGCATATGCTCCATTTGTTATAGTATGCTCTCTACTCAAAAGGCAGCCCAAAGGAAGTCTGATGATGATAAACCTACAAATCGTCTATTCCCATAGGCGTCGGTGAACAATAGGTTGAGACAATAGGTGTTGTCTGACCGGGCCTTCACATGTTTCGGATGAATGGCCAGGTATTTACACACTATAAAATCGATTCTTCAGACGTCTGTACAGAACATATTGATTTAGCACCATTGGACCGATAAGGCGCAACACTGTTTGGTGGATAATAAAAATAATAATATCTATGGACGCTTCACACCACGACCCACGTCAGTCTGGCCATGTGCTAAGTACCTGAAGGACTTGTGTTACAGGTACCAGACAACGGAAATATATTTAATACTTTTATACTGTACATATATTTAAGATTTTTATTATATTACACACAAATTTAATACACATCCATGACCCAGGAACTTTTGAAAACTTTTTGTTCCGTCGGCGGGATTCGAACCCGCGACCCCCGGCTTGAGCTACCACACGCTCTCACTGAAGTCGTCAAATTTTTCAGGTGAAATGCGGTGAATTTTAGAATATCCTTAACGATTTCCGAGAAATTCTTTTTTCCATTTAGTTATATCGTAACGCGACGTGAATTTATTAATTCTTGAATAAGGTAGAAATGGGAAATATTGTAACTTATTTTATCTTAAGTCTATTTTAAACCGAAGCCAAAAGAACTTTTTCAGCCGAGTACCTCCCGAACGAGTTAATTTACTTTTTTATGGGGATGCGTTGGTCGGTTAACTTGTCAACCAACTTATCGGTCGACTTGTCGACCAACTCATCTACCGATTTCTGCTTACTAGAGATCGCCAAATGGTCGAAATTCGACCTCAAATAAAAAATTAAATTAAAAGTTTCAAATTTCAACGCTTTTCTATTGATATTCTATTGTCAAAATATTGACTTTATTATTTTTTAGACATAATTCCTGCGAGAGTCTCAGATTAATAAAGTCAAATGATGACAGACTGGCCGTGTAATAATTATTGTCTAACAGTATTTAAGATTCAATAAAAAAAAAAAATCTAAATCTTTTTTCAATTTGACAACACACTTCAACCATAAATAAAAGAGTACAATTCGTGTGTATAGGTTTGTCAATCGAAATCTGCTAGTGTGTGTGTTGTAGTGTGTGTAATGTTTTATTTGTTAAAAAATGTATGATAAAAGCATAATTTCAAAATAATATTAGCTCGATGCATTCCTTCACCATATAAACTATAACTGTGCAAAATTTCAATCACCTACGTTTCCGCATTTTTCGTCAAAAGGGATCCAAAGTTTTTCGCTCGCGTATTAATATTATGTAGATAGCGGTTACAAGTCCAAAATAACTCACATAGCCAGGGATTTCCCGAAGGAGTAAGGTCGCACCACGTTCTTGACAGTACACATGGTGTTGTGGACCTTCACGGAGATGCGCAGGTCGGCCAGCTTGTCGGCCAGCTCGTGCTCTAGGTCGAAGCTGCTGCAGGAGCTGGGGATGCAGACGCCCCACAGCAGGCTGGAGTACCGCGGGAGACGGTGGCCCATCTACAACAATACAGGACGATTGTACAGGGTGTAACAAAACTATGTGATAATACTTTAGGGTTTGTACGTGTCCCTTATATAGAGTTCACTGTGAAAGTAGCAGCGCTGACAGAGCATTTTTTTGTGATTTGTATGGGCAAGCGCCTGAGCATCATTACTCCATACAAAAGTGAAAAAAAAGTTACTCTTTCAGCGCTGCACCTTCACAGTGACCTCTATATAAGTGACACATATACAAATCCTAAAGTATTATCACTTAGTTTTGTACACCTTGTATAGGCATCTTATGAAAGACTGGTTTATATGGTCGGCAATAATCGTTTTTCAACCCAGCCTAGTTTTATTGTTTGTAAGTTACAACTTGTAACTTTATCGTGCGAGAAGCGTACAATTTCCAGACAGACATTGGGCCTTGTCTCCTGGAAATAAAGTATCTCCGCGTGGACAGGTATTGGACAGACTTTTTAAAAGCTTTTATTTAACTTGCTCAGTATGTATATAAGTATGTTACGGTGGAATTTTTGAAATCAATTTTGAAGTAGATATATTTAACCGATTGAGCTGAAATTTTGCGTACGCTTTTAGTTTGGATGACAATGCACGATATGGTATGTGACATCACTCTAAATCCAATATGGCCGACCATCCAAGATGGCGAAATAATTATTTTCTATGCAGTCCTACAATATGGATATTAAATGAAATGGCTTGTTGAGAGTAACTCGAAAACGAATATAATGTTATTCTACATCCAACATGGCGGCTCATCCAAGATAGGAATAGTTATTTTTAATGCACTTCTGCAATAAGGGTATCAAATGAAAGGGCTCATTGAAAGTAACTCGAAAACGAATTTAATATCATTCTACATCCAATATGGCGGCTCATCCAAGATACGGAAATTGTTATTTTTAATGCACTTCTGCAATATGGGTATCAAATGAAAGGGCTTATTGAGTGTAACTCGGAAACGAATGTAATGTCATTCTATATCCAATATGGCAGCATAGCCAAGAAAGGGGAATAGTTTTTTAAAAGCACTTCTGTAATAATATGAGTATCAAATAAAAGGGCTCATTGAGAGTAAATTGAAAAGTAATAGTCAAGTCGTGTCGTGTCGTGACGTGTCATGTCGTGTCGTGTCGTATCGTGACGTGTCATGTCGTGTCGTGTCGTATCGTGACGTGACGTGACGTGTCGCTTCGTGACGTGACGTTAAGTGTCGTGACTTGAAGTGACGTGTCGTGACGTGACGTTACGTGACGTGACGTGGCATGACGTGACGTGATATTACGTCTCATGTCGTGTTGTGAGTTGTGACTTTACGTGAAGTCACATGACGTGACGTGAAATGACGTGTCACGTGACGTGACTTCAAGTCAAATCTAGCCGGGTTTCAGAAAATGCCCGGTTGCCCCGGTCTTAAAAGAAAAAAATAAATTTCTCCTTAAAATTTTTAACTATTAAGTTATAATCCTCAATATATTATTATACAATTTGCATGATAATAAAAGCTTGTCGCGCGATTTGTAAATAAACTAGTAAGTACCAATTTAACTGAGTAAATTGAAATTTATCAAGTACTGATAGATTCTTAAGTCTCGCGACTCGCGAGTCGTGACAAGCTTTTATTATCATGCAAATTGTATAATATATTGAGGATTATAACTTAATAGTTAAAAATTTTAAGGAGAAATTTATTTTTTTCTTTTTAGACTATTTAAATAAAAGCTTTTTTTCAAAAATTTTTTGTTTATAATTTATTATTTATATTTATAATGTTACTAGTAATATTTTTTTAAAACCTGAGTAAGTTAAAACTACTAGATAATATTATAAATATACCAAATTTTATACTCCTCAGCTTCCTACCGTCATAAATTTTGTTAAGAGATGTACAAAAGTTATTGCTTTATCAATCTTAATATTAATACTACTATGTCATAACAATAATATTCTAAATTATAATGTAAATTACAGACTACAGTTTTGTACAAATGATTTACACATTCTTTTTGCAAATCTTTCTTGAAATCTCAAAAAAATTTCTTGGAATTACCCGTAAAAAAAGTCAACCATTTAATCATGATCGAAGTTAGTTTCCGCTAGGTAATGAAAAGATTAATGACGATATCTTGATACACAGGTTGTTCAGAGGTATTTTACTTCTGCATGTCCTTTATTCCCACGGCATAAGAACTATACTCATAGAATAGGTAATGTAAGGATTGTACTTAAGCTGGCCATACACAGCCATCCATCAATCCAAAGAGCGTGTTTGCAGTCTAAAATCGTTACGCGAATTAAAACGTTTATTTGGTTACTAGATGACGCCCGCAACTTTTTCCGGGATAAAAAGTATTAGTACCAAACAGCAAAATCGGTTCAGCAGTTTGGTCGTGAATAGGTAACAGACAGACAGACAGACAAATTCTTTAAATTCTTGAGACAGGCAGACAGACAGTAGACACACTTTCGCATTTATAATATCAGTGTGGGAATATGCCTAGTGGCCGCAAAGGAAGATCTTTCGACCATGCGAAGTGATTTACTCGGTCAGGCTGAAGTCCAATTATGTCATCATCATGATGTCAAATCCGAGTGAATTAACGTCTGAAATGATTCAGACGTTGTATACAGGGTGTAACAAAACAAAGTGATAATACTTTAGTGTGTGAATGTGTCTGTACTCTCTCATAAAGAGTTTACTGTGAAAGTAGCAGCGCGGAAAGAGCAAAACTTATATTATAGCGCTAATTGGGGGTACCGCCACAATAGTATGGATTTGGAGTAGATACGTGGATTCATTCCAAATGGACGACTCGTGCATGGCCACCTTAAGTAATAATAGATCTTAGCATTAAAGCTAACAAGACAACCGTTTATGTTAATCGACGCCTTGCATGTTTTTTACAAAAAACGTTTGTCAGTGAACTTTTTTCGCATCATTTCGTAATAGCACTAAAGGCCAATCAATTTTTTTTTTGAATAAGGGCCAACGAGCAAAGGAAATGCAAACTGAAAACCTTGAAGAAGAGAGCGTATTCCCTCTTAAAAGGCCGGCCACGCATCTGCAGTTCTTCTGATGTTGCGAGTGTCCATGGGCGACGGTAGTTGCTTTTCATTAGGTGACCCGTTTGCTCCTTTGGCCTCTTATTTTATAATATAAAAAAAGGAAATATCCTGATGAACAGCGATTGCCATTAATGCTACCTCCCTGTTGAAACATGAGCAAACGTGAACCCCTCTTATAATGAAGGCAAGTGCCATCCACTTAAAAAGGATTTTTTGAAATTACACCCTCAAGATGAAACAGGAGTCAAACCAACCTGTTTTACGTAAGAAAATTATATTTAAGTAATATATTTTAAAAACACGTAAGTATTATTTTATCAGATTAATTATTTTTCGTATCGCTTAGCTAAAAAACTGTCCCTATTCAGTGTCATTGTAGCTGACGTGTCATTAGAGTGCTGATGGCAGTTAAAGAGCTATTACTGCACAAATGGCTTAGTCACGTAATACGAAGGTCAGTGTACTTTTCGATCAACAAAATCTAGTGTAAGTTACTACGCGACTTGGTTAATAATGATCATATTTCAAGATGCGTGAGCGCATGGGCTTGAGAAAGAAACATAAATTTATGCTAGATGAGTTTATATTAGACGAACCGTGAATTTTCCCACAAAAAAGTAGTTCAATATAATATTATTGTCTTACCCTGTGGCCATAAGAAATGTATAGAATTTATTTATTGGAAATATTGTATCTAATGTCTCCGAATGCTGCAGTATGAGATTAAAACATGGCGTTTGGCTATTCAGCTGTTACTTTCAATTTCCTTACATTTCAGTTGCTTGCTAGGGTTGTCACTCGGCAACAAAATTAAAATATAATTAATAAGTTCATTGTCTATTGTTACAACACAATTGCGATTCGATTTAAGTTCGGTCTCCAAACATGCAGACAAAGCGATGGGCTCGGACAGAATACTAAGTGTGGACCTTGATTATTTGCGTGAGTGCGATCCGCTCGATATGTCATACATCAAACATCTACAATATAATCCATACTTCCATACTAATATTGTTAATGCGAAAGTGTGTCTGTCTGTCTGTCTGTTACCTCTTCACGCCCAAACTGCTGAACTGATTTTGCTGAAAGGTATCGAGATACTTAAGAGTCTCGGCAGATGACAGGTATTAATATCGACCTAAAGTCCAACCGGCGAATTGAGACACAATATCATGCAGTAAGAACGAAAGGGAGACCGTTGTCTCCCTTTCGTTCTTACTGCATGATATTGTGTATCTCCCTTATATATTTAAAACTAAGGTAACACGGTCAGTCTGGCATCTGTTCAGTCCATCTGTCTTAGACTTACGCCTGAATGATGGCCGGAAAGTACATAATAAAAAAATGATCAGTCCGCTAATCACACGGTTACACGATCATTCTTCCGTCAGTCTAGACCAGACTGATGGACAGAACTGATGCCAGACTGATCGTGTAACCCTAGTCTTACACATTGGGCCAACGCATTGAGCCAGCGCATTGGGCCAACGTGTAGAGTCTTACTTGGCAGTAAATATCGCTATTAACTTACCGCCGAGTAGGGGACGTTGGCTCAATGCGTTGCTCCAATGTAAATTGTAAAGCTTTATGCCACCTCTACACATAGGCCAGCGCATTCACCAACGCGCTGGCGCGGGCAGTGCGCTTGCCAATGCGTTTGTGAGTAAATCCACAAATTGGAAGGACGTTCGGTATGCTTTGGTTCGGGCCAATGTTCGGAGGGATTCAAAATGAATGTTGGGTCGCTAACAGCTGCAGCTGTATATTTATTTACTGTTTATAATTACTTAGTAAATATGAACAAGAAATGGGCGATTAAAAAGAAATGGAAAAAAGAAGGTGGTGGATGTATGATGAATTTATGGTACTTATTTTTCGGGTTTCACAGGCAGTTTTCACTCTGATAGAGCTCAATAAATTTAAATGTTTCCTCCTTACTCATATCGTTCGCCATTTCGTCATGTTAGGTGTTAATTCGCCGCAAGAAGCATTATTGATCGCTGCTCCATTCAAACTGATCGCGCGGCCAATGTGTGGATGGCGCGCCAAGCTTGCGACAAGTGTCCTATGATGTTGCCGACACCGCGTGGCAAGCTCGCAAGCGCGCCGACCAACGTTCAAATACCTACCGCCAATACGCCAACGCCCGTTCTACACATTGGGCCAGTGGCTGAGCCAGCGCGCTTGCCAACGCGTTGGCCTATGTGTAGTGCCGGCATTAGATGGGTAAAATTGGCCAAAGTATCGTATTAACGCCTAAACTACTAATCTGTCAGACTATAATTCTAAACCTTTTATTTAGTGGAACTAAGCATCTGATGTAAAAGATCTTCTGCGGAAGATTAAGTGACATTGTCCCGCGCGAGTAAATTTATAGCAGTTTAGGACAGAATAATTTAAGTTACTTAAGTACGACGGTTTTTAGTCATATTGTTGTTATTTAAGTATCGTGATCTCATCTTTAAATTGTGATTCAAGTCTACAGCGCAATATGTTTTTAATTTAATTAACCATCAAATTGAGTGACTATGTAGTATTTAAATATTTCGTTATTAGTTTTTTGACTTCCGTAGCTACTAGCTAGCTACGAATTATTTAGTGGATAAAAAACAAGAGTTTTAGGTCCTTGAATAGGCTAGTTCGATTTGTAGATGCTGGAGCCTGGAGTAAATAAACTATTGTATGATCAGAGAAATTGCTTACTAGGCAGTCGGACCTATGTCATTTGGTCGGTTTATTTCAAGTGAACGTAAGTCGTGATCTGTCGACTAAGTTTGACCAAATCACACAGGTCCGACCCGCCGTCAACTTCATAATTAACTTCTCTGATACGACATTTTGCAATCATAGGATATACTTAGGGAATGCAATCCCGCAAGATAATTTCAATTCCGGTATTTGCGGGACTGAACCATCACAATACCGCTGGATCTCGGTATTTGCGGGATCCCGCAGGGTGGACTTAAACTTAAAACTTTTAAAATAAAGCGTTATAATGACTTGACCGTTTCATTCCTAGAAACTTAAATAAAACAAACTTTGTCGGACACTTTTTTTTACAAGGGTTTATTAATACTTGAGACTTTAGATATAAAAATAAAAGAAAAAAAAAAAATTTTTTTGGAAATGGCTGCGTATTAATAATAGTTAAATAAAAACACGCTTATTTATTTTTATCTTTTATGAAAATTATTATTTTTTCGAAATATAGGTAAAAATTGTGCTCAAAGATTCCGTTACATACAGCCCAAGCTTATAAAAGTATGTTAAAAATTAAGGTTTTAATTGTGTCGTCTGCCAAATGGCTCATATTCGACACAAGGTAGCCAACAGCTGAAAAAGTTCGCTCAGCTTCCACGCTGGTTGGTACAATTGTCATTTAACGTAATTGTAGGTAAATTGTTTAGCGGGCTGCATGTACGCCAGTTTACGCACACCTGCGCGCAGAGTTACACGTATGAGTCACGCTTCTTTGTAATCCCGCCAGTCCCGCGGGATCCCGATAAATTTTCGACCGGGATTAGTACCGCAAAATGCATGCGGGATCCCGGTATTCCGGTATTGCATTCCCTAGATATACCATACCGTTCATTGATTTTAATGCTTCGTTATAAAATAAGTGTTTCGTTGATATCACACAAAGAAATGTATAAAATTTAGCAGTATGTTTTGCGTTTTTCTTAGTATTAGTATTACGCAAGGTATTATTTATAATTTTTTAATACATTTTTGTCGACAGTCTGTTTTGGTTCGGAGTTCGGACTCAAATATCGTACAGTCAGCTAACGACGATTGTGAAATAAGATAATAAATTATTGATAAATGAATATCCAAACTAATATTATAAGTACGAAAGTGTGTATGTCTGTTACTTTTCAATTCCCAAACCGCTGAATCGATGTTGGTGAAATTTGGTATGGAGAAACCTCAGGAGAAACTTTGAGTCCCGGGAAAGGATATAGGATACCTTAAACCTTTAATCTCAGAAAAATCTGCGGTTACTGCGAAAAAAAATTGAAGTAACAGGGTTGCCGACGTCATTTAGTTATAATTTATAATACACTCGCTGACCCGGCATTTGTTTTGCTATATATGGCGTGGGGAATATCAAGCATATTAGAGCCTCGAAGGAAGATCTTCATAACTTCTATAGCGCGATTCAGGATTATGTGCTCTTTGGTATGCTACAACGTTATTTTAGGTATGAAATATAGGTGATGGCCAAATGTCAGACCTACACGATAAGCACACAAAATTTAATCAAAACCGTTCCAACCGTTTCGGAGGAGTTTGGCAACAAGCACCCCGACACGTGAATTTCATGTATGTATTGATCGATCTGTCTCGATTTTATTATTGTTGTAATTTATAACGTGTATATTATGTAGCTTACGTTATTTGATCCGTACTTAGAAGAACAATGTATGCACTGAATACTAAGCAGATTTGTTGCTATCTGATTCATCTAACAACATAAATGCACGGATCTATGTATGAGTTGTATTTGCACAAATTAATAATTACTTAACTTAAATTTAATAAACACTTTGGCATAAAATGTATGGGTTTTATGTGAAAATCTTTATTAAATTAAAGCTGTTAAGTAATAATTAAATCTCACTCAGTACGAACATGAAAGTTGTACTTTTAATTTCGTAAGCTTTTTCTTCTTGCTCTATGTCATAGGTCTGAAAATCGAGGTATTCCCCGATATTCTGACATAGTATGTTGGCCGATTCTCAGAGAGATAGACACACAAAATTTAATTAAAATCGGTCCAGACTCCAGCCCCTTCAATGGAATTTGGCAACGCCGCGACAAGAGTTTTTATAGATGATTAGAGATATTTATTATTTATGTAAATGTATTGAAATTTCTGCATTATCATTTAATCATACATAAATAATAATCGGTCTAAATTCTAGAATAAAAAAATGTGCTCGTAATATTTTACCAACTCTCTAAAAGTAGTATTTCTCGTGACTTAACTTCTGGTTGCAAATTTTCCACAGAAAATCTGCGTAGGTACATGAAAATGTCAACTAATTCAAGAATGTATTTTTCTTATAATGCAAATCACCGAAATTCCTATGTATTAAATTTTCTAGGTACTTTATTTCTATAATATTTTACAGCTTACTGGTGCCAATATGGCATTAAAATATTTTAACTTTTGTTGACAATTGAAAAGTAGCGCAGTAGATGTAAGGGAAATATCATAGCACTAGACGTTCCGCGCGGCTTCGCCCGCGTAAATTAGATATTTCACAGACAAATCAGTCTACAAAAAATAGCATATGATCCTTTACGTGGTCTACTTCTTGTCTGATCCAAATAACAGAAAAAATGCTCTAGTAGTTCGTGAGATAAGCCCTTTCAAATAATTTCCCCCGTTTTTTCCACATTTTCTTCTATTTCTTTGCTCCTATTAGTCTTAGCGTGATAAAATATAGCCTATAGCCTTTCCCGATAAATGGGCTATCTAACACTGAAATAATTTTTCAAATCGGACCAGTAGTTCCTGAGATTAGCGCGTTCAAACAAACAAACAAACAAACTAACAAACTCTTCCGCTTTATAATATTAGTATAGATTAGTATAGATTGCGATTGTGAAAACTACATCAAAATCCAGTCCAGTAGTTTTTCTATTATAATATAAAATACAATAATAACTAACCGACTTCTAAAAACAAGGAGGATTCCATGTTCGGTATATATTTTCTTTAGTATTTCTTTATAATAATAATGTAGAAGTACAGTAGCATAGAAGACGTTAGTTTCAAGTTTCGACTATGATGTCAATCAAAGTCTTAATGCTACGAAAACTTTATAAAACAGTTTTTGAATTCTTCAGGTTGTAGACTTTGTAAAAACGGTAATTGGTCGCATTTTGTTTGTTCATTCTGTGCATGTCCTCTCGGGATGCAGCGTCGTGCACTTATCATCATCATCTCAAGCGTCTTGGTCATTCAAAACGTGCTTAAAGAATAACTATCTGACCCGGCAGACGGCGTTTTGCCATTGACTTTACTTATTATGCATGTGTAATAAAGTCCTCGACCTCTTGAATCGCTATATCTAGTGATAAAACTGCATCAAAATCTATATATAAATATAAATCAAATATTTTACGTATTGTTTTACGTCTGCGCTAGATCATACGACTCTTCGGATTCCCTATATTATGATGTTTCAAGAAACTCGTCTTAGATTTAGATCCCAGAGCGATCAGACATAACTTATTTTCACCTTAGGTTTTCAGTACTTGGAATACCAGCTGCGTGTTTGTGGATCCCTACGTGTGACACCTGGGCAGGTACCAGGTGAGAAAGGTAACTAGAAATTAGTCTTATCTAACATAAATTCTCATGGCTGATATTTATTTATATTTTGTAGAATATTCAATGAATATTATTCATGTGAAATTGAATTATGTCTGATCGCTCTAGGATCTGGGACCATTTATACCAGTTGAGGCTAGCTGAGTCAGGTAAAGCTGACATATTTTTACTCATCCCCTATCTTTAACAGGTTTCGTTTTCTGTTATAACTTTTGACCCCAGACTAAAAAGAGGTGTGTGTTTTTAACTATGATTCAACATCATCAGAGTCATTCACATTATCATGCTAAATGGGATTTACCATATTCTGACTTTGCGGTAAAGCTTACATGATCAAAATAGCACTTAACACGACGAATTCCTAGTAATTGTCCAGTCAGTGCCCGTACCGTGGCGTCACCGAATCAATATTAAACACTTGTTTTCGGTTACGCTCTGTTGTGACATGTTACGATGCTCTGAATCTTAGAGTGGGCAAGGCACTGTTTACAACCTTTTTTATGGTTCCGTACCCAAAGGGTAAAAACGGGACCCTATTACTAAGACTTCGATGTCTGTCCGTCAGTCCGTCTGTCCATCTGTCCGTCTGTCCGTCTGTCCGTCTGTATGTCATCAGGCTGTATCTCAAGAACGGCTATAGCTAGACTTCTGAAATTTTCACAGATTGTGTATATCTGTTGCCGCTATAACAAAAAATACTAAAAATAAAATAAAGTTAATATTTAAGGGAATATTATAATATTCCCATACAATAAACGTGATTTTTAAGCCCTTTTTTGCTCGTAATCAATAATAGTAACAGTTAGGCACTTGAAATTTTCACAAAATCCTTAATTATATTTATACTTTAATAATTAATAATAAAATGAAAATAAAGTAAATATTTAAGGGGGGTTCCCATACAAAAAACACAATTTTTTGTCTACTTTCACTCCATACCGGTACGTTCGTGCGTGAGTCCGACCCGCACTTGTTTTTATAAAATAAGGGGGCCGTAGGCTCAGCGCAGATAGAACGGACGCGAACGCGCGGAGAGGATAATAGGATTTTATTAAAGCACTTGAAAATAAACATTATTAAACTAAAGTGCATAAATGCTTGAAGCTTAAAAAAATGCTCGCGCGTCCTCGAAGATATGCGGGAATCCCTTATCATACTTAAGTGATAATTTTAGTTTATTTTTAAGTGCGTTAATAAAACCCTCTCCGCTACGCTCCATTCTGTCTGCGCTGAGCCTAAGGATCAGCAAATTTTTGGCCAGTAATATCTCGTGAATGAAGGTCCGTAGACAAGCGGTTGGCAACCTTTGGCCAGCATTGGCCACATGGTGGTTTGTCAATCGACTTGTGATTTTGTATGCAATCATAACGACGATTGGAACTAACATATTCTGGAGTTTTGACTTTTGGATCCGGACTAATGGAATTTAGATTATTGTTATTGATGTTACTGACCTATAATATTTCAATTAATTAATGATCTAGGATGCGCTACTTTGTAGCACCGTTTTCGGGCGTGTGCTCATTAATGACAATTAAGTGCTATTTAATTGACTTTTAATTTGATAGTTTGATTTCAATTTAAATCTTATTAAGGCTTTATCTTTACTATGCTGTACTAAATAGCATAGATAAAAGCCTAAAACCTAAAACGAAGGAAATAATAAATTTGGTATCTGTATAATAAAAGTAGAGCCATAAATGTTTAGCCGAAATAAATAATAAAATTAGACTAAACAATAAAAAACAAATAAAATAGATGTGATAACATATTAAGCAACCCCTAATACTAGTAGTAGAAATAAAATAATCAAATAAAAAAAATAGTAGTAGTAGTAAAGACAAAGGTATTAAAAAAATGTTAAGCAATATAAAATCTAATATAAAGCGTTATGTGGGAACATAAAATTAAAAACAAAATAGGAAATTATAGTAAATGTTGTAACTAAAAAGTAAAGAGACAAAGCCACTAAATGTTAATTTAATATTAAAGTAAAATTACTTTATAATGGTGTGACATAAACTAACAAGATGTACTAATAATGTTTTTGTTAAAGATCATCACATAACAGCTATTAGTGCTTATTTATATGAGAACCTGAAGGTTTTAGGGGAAGAAAAAACGTTCTAGCTAGAGGTTATTAATAGAAACTGTGCATTTTTGAGCAATTTACTTTGCAAATACGAGCTTTGCAGTTTCTATAATTAAAAGATGTATAATTAAATATAAATATATAATAATACTATGATTATACATCTGACACAATTATTTTAATTAAAAAATGTTATTGTATATATTGTGTATAAACAATTGCTCGTTAAATAAATCGATTAATATAAATTGCAATTAGTTTTAATTAAGTACATCAGGTTATTTAAATAGAGGAAATGGACGTTTCTAGATTTTATAAGGAAAGGCGTTTGATTGCAAAATACATGTCGTAAGTAGTCAGGAGCAGACAATGCATACATAATTACTGCGGTGATGACTGAGCATCATTGAGCTTATTGAAGCAAAAGTGATGTGAAGTGATGAATGAAAAGGTTTGGAGATACTTTGAGTCCTGGGAAATTACAAAGTTCCCGCGCGATAAACGAATTTTGGCGCAACAGAGTTGCGATCGTCATCTCATCTAGTAAATTATAAAATAGTTGCTGCTCCCCCGACAGCTGATGATGATGAATAAGAACTCTCTTAATCAAGCCAAAAGAAAAACTGGATCAAAATCTGTTTATATGTTGTTTTTGGTTTGGAAATTTGCTTTATTGTATTTGTTTTTTTTTTTTTATGAAATAAGGGGGCAAACGAGCAAACGGGTCACCTGATGGAAAGCAACTTCCGTCGCCCATGGACACTCGCAGCATCAGAAGAGCTGCAAGTACGTTGCCGGCCTTTTAAGAAGGAATAGGGTAATAGTGGAGGGTAGGGAAGGGAATAGGGTAGGGGATTGTGCCTCCGGTAAACTCACTCACTCAGCGAAACACAGCGCAAGCGCTGTTTCACGCCGGTTGGTTTGGTTTAACTGCTAACAGTATCTCCATTGGGAGAAAGATAAACTCTGTTTGAGAAGAATTAGGTCTACTAGTTAGTCTACAGCAGCTTAGTAGAAATAACATCAAAACTAGTTTACAATACTCACATCTGTGACGTTGCTTCTTATGAAGTACCCGCTGTGCACCATGTTGTCTATCGCCTCATGTCCATCCACTGTCACCTGTTGTACCAAAACATCATTAAATTAAAGATTGTTTACGAATCTCGACTCTGCCTTTTATTAACAAAATAATGTACCTACTTTTCTACTTATTGTGGATAAAATTTGCACTTAAAATGACCATGCACGTGGTTTATTCATGCAGTTTATAAAAGTCAAGGCTGTGTTGCGTATATCGTTTCAGGAGATACATATTATACATCCACTACAGGACCTACAACCTTCTACCCCCTCCCCACTTTTATGGGTATGTATGATATGGTCTCTCTGTGATTCGCCTCTCGTTAATCTTTGATTTCTAATTGCGACCGGTCGCTTGTGAGAAGAGCCGTTTCTTTCGACCTTATTATCTGTTATTTTAACTGTACTTAAAAGTATATTTGCACCTGAAGAGAGGCGAGGCAGTACTTTCCGCGAACCGCCCCGTCAACCGCGAGGCACTCGTCGAAGTCGCCATATTGGTTGGCATTGCCGGACAGTATGCCGGATGGAGGCTTCGCGGTCGCGTCGAACACTGAAACAAGAGATAAAAGGTTAAGAGGAGCTTAAGGGTACTCTTTTATTAACATTCCCCAGAGCATATGACGTAATTTCGATGCGTAGATATGTGTTATCTGGTGGTTGCTTATTCTTTGCACTTTTGCACTCCACCGATATTCCAAAGAGATGTGTTTTTCATGACCAATAGCATCGCCTCATTAATCTTGCCTCGCGCAGTGATTCTATTGGTTCTAGAAAAGCACAGTAGATACTCACTACACATGTGAAAACACACTCTAAAATAGCTATGAAGAGTTATAATTCATAAAAGCAGACTAAGCTATGAGCAAATCCAATAAACTCAGCTTATAAAGAAAATGGAAAACCAGGAAGTAATATACGTGAGAATTTGAATGTCAGTAACTTTCAAACAATTACCATAAAATATGCAAAATTTTCAAATTGTTTTTATTCATTGCTTTTACATAAAACAAGAGCTTACGGAAAATACATTTTCCGGCTTTAAGTTACGAAACCGAAACTTACTTTACACTTTCATAGTTTGAAAGTTATACACCAAGGGAACTTCACGAAATATTTCTTTTAAGATTCAAGTATTTGATCTTAGGGGCATGTTTAACATAAAACTATAAGTTTAACTGACTTCTGTAAATTCCCTGAGAAGTTTCAATCATACATAATTTTTACATAATCTGGACTCACTTCTACTAGTAAAAAAATAAGTGACACGTCTAAATTAGGGTTTTAAGTGCGTCTAGATTTTTGATTGAAAATGATTTTGAATCCCGGACCATACTCAAAGACAAATAGGTCTTTAGGCGCCACAGTAAAATAATAATAATAATAAAAAAAACGGTACGACCAAAGAAATCATTAAAAAAAATACTGTTATGTAATTAGATTTTAGCAAAGCGTTCAATAAAGGGGCGCACGATTTTTTGAGGCAGGAAACTTTAATCGACTTAAAAACATACTAAATCAAATTTCTTAGATTCACACGGAGGTTCCGTCACATAATATATACATTTTTACACATGAAAACGTAAGTTATGTAACATTTTGTGTAATGTCAAGGTGACGCGCCATATGGGCCTAGCATTGACCCTTGCGGCACACCGTGGCGAAATGCGGCAAGCGGTGAATTGGAAATGCGCTGATTGACATTGGCGTGACCGGAATACACATAATTATTATGAAACAATCGATATTGTCAATTAGAATATATTAGTAGATGGGATTTAAGGATCCCACCAAAAACATTTCATGTAAAATGTTACCTCGACGACCACAAAAGGTTTGCCCTCTGAAAAAGACATCAGATCTAATGTGGAGCCAAGCTTCTACGGCCTAACTCTATCGACCCTAACTCCAACAAATTCTACATATCAGAAAGTATGTATGGCTTCGCTGTTTCGCTACCGTCGTGGAGGTGAGACGAATATTTAGTTTCTGATCTAAAGTAAGTAACGAAACAGCTAAGCCATACATACTTACTGATATGTAGAATTTGTTGGAGTTAGGGTCGATAGAGTTAGGCCGTGTATATTCAGAAGCTTGGCTCCACATTAGATCTGATGTCTTTTTCACAGGGCAAACCTTTTGTGGTCGTCGAGGTAACATTTTACATGAAATGTTTTTGGTGGGATTTCAGTCCTTTTTGTAAGTTGCTACTTGCTAGGCAGTCTTTTTAGTTTTTTTTTATATTTTTAAGAGGTTTTTAGTTAATGTCTATCCTGTGTAAACTTTTATGTCCTAATTCATAAGATTGGTGAAAGTCTCATATTTAAACTTCCATTACCCCTACTAAGCTTATTTTACGGCGTAACCAAATTTCGGCGTAAGTATTTTAGATATCTATAAAATCTAAAGTATTAGACCTATTCAATTGAGACTTTATATGTTTCCCGGGATTCAAAGTATATCTATACTAAATTTCAGAAAAATCGGCTCAGTGGTTTGGGCGTGAGGAGGTAACAGACAGACAGACAGACAAACAGAGAGACACACTTTCGCATTTATAATATTAATAGTAACTATAGTATGGATTATGTTTAACCGACTTCAAAAAAGGAGGTTATCAATTCGACGCGTATGTATGTAATACAAAGATCTCTGTAATATATTTTACAGAACTGCCCAGTTTTTTTTATATGTTTGTCTATATCAGTGTTTGAATAAATGTGCCAAATTTCAAAAGTGCATGCATGTATGTATGTATGTATGTTTTTATGTTTGTGTTTTCATATCTCCGGAACTACAAGCACAGAATAGATACCTAGGTAATAGTACAAGTGCAATGCTACTTTTTAGTTATTCTTTTTTTTTTATTTTTTAAATAAAATTTAAGTTATCGCACTATAGAAGAATTTCGCGCAATAAAGTTGCTTATAGTCATTGAGATATAAGTACTACGTACTTACTTATATCTCAATGCTTGCAGTCGAGTATTAAGAGGAAACGCGGGTACAGTAAAATGTAAACGCAGAAACTATTGCCATCACGCTTCACCCTGCGCCGGCACGTGTATTGTGATAGAGACAGATACAGTAAATCGAGGTAACGAAGTCCTCTGATTCCTCCTTCAAAATAGAGCCTATCTAATTATTTTTTTTAAATATCTTCAGAAAGAGTGAGTCTATGCCTCTACGTTTTTAATTTACTTTAAAGATCTTTCAAATTTGTTTTATGGTCGGTCGATTGGCGGGGTACGGAACATTCATTTTTTGCGATTTTTTTATTTATTAGTAAATTAAAAAAAAAACGAACATAGAGCCATAGCTTTCACAGATCCCAATATTGTGTTAAAAAATCATTTGTCTAGACGCATTATCCAGGGAGTAAGTTGGGGAATACGTTTGTATGGAAAAACAGTGTTAGCGTATACTCTTAAGGCGAGCACTTACCTCAATTCCAAAACGATAACCTTGCGAACGCGAATGCCAAGCGTGTACGCATCGCAATAAGATTCATTTTAGTTTAGCATAAAATTGTAAGTTACGACGGGCGGATCTTTTCTATTTTATTTTTCGTGTGTTTTTTTGAAATATCTTTCGAAATAAATATTAAGAAAAAAGATTATTCGTTTCAGACCTTCTTAAAATAGATTCATTGACAATTTATTAAAATAAAATGTAAGTTATTCTTTTTAATACTTATATTTCGATGACAAAGAGTTTTGTCAGAGGTGAGTTTGTAAATTAATTACAGCGAAAGTATTATTTTTTATTAAAATGTTTTTGATTTAAACCCTTTTAAATATTGTGCTCTATATCTCATATTTTTTTACATTTCGTTATTATATTGGAACTAGGTAAATCGGGTATCAAGAAATAACAAAATGGGGTTTCAGCCCGCCTTAAGTACTACCAGAGAAATTGATTCACAAGCAGATGGTGGAGCTACGCTTTATGTCAAACTCATTTGACGGTTCACGATTAATATTGAGTTGATCAGTTGACTTAAAACGACTAAACAACGTAGGTCTGCCATCTGCCTCTATGAATCAATTTCTTCGATGGTACAACAACAGTGTAAAACCTGCTTTGTTAATTACAGGAGACATTACCATATAATCTGTATGCGCCTACATCTTTACACCTTTTATTAATAGTCCAGACTTGTTTTTCCAGGTATTTTCAATGGAATGCAGAATGATGATAAAAAAAAGTGAAGACCAAAACAAGTTTGTAAGTTCAAGCTTGGTTTAAGCCTATCATGCTATTTCTTAGAATGTCCTAGATAATTACCTAAGACCTAAGTAACTATATTACAGCTTAGCATCATGTTATCATCATCATCTAAGGCCTAACATCATATTAGTTCTCAAACTTTTTTGGTGGCGGAACGCTTTTAAGAAGTGACATTTTTGACGGCCCCAAAAAAAAGTTTTGACTTCAAATAAATTGTCTCCATTCTGGTGTCTGAGGACATTTCTAAAAATAATTTATGTATCGCTCGCGAAGTCCCTACGAGGCCTTTGCCGAGGCCCCAGTGCTCGGCGGAGCACACTATGAGAATGGCTGATATAAGGATACGTCGTTATCAGCACTAAACAGGTTTTGGTTTTTACTATCTCAAAATAACAAAATCCTTATTGTTTACAAATTACGCCATATGTTTTTACTCTTTTAACCCGAGGGGGGCTAACAGGGTAAAAACATCTGCCCTTGCTGAAAAAAATAGACCACGACAACGAATATAGACACACTAATATTTACTGAAAAATCAGTATTAATCAATACTTATACCTATATCTTCTTCTTATATATAAAACTAGCTGTCCTGGCAAATGTTGTTTTGCCATAAAGTATTTCGCCCATATTATTTTATTGAAGTTATTAAATAAGTACGGCACCATGGCAACGTCCATCGCTATCCCGTCGCACAAACAATGGTCGCCGTCTCGAGTTGTAATAATTTACTATTATTTATTCAACAAATGCACTTTAAATCAATATAAAAAGTAGACAGTAGCCGATTCTCAGACCTACTGAATATGCATATAAAATTTGGTAAAAATCAGTAAAGCTGTTTCGGAGGAGTACGGTAACTAACATTGTGACACGAGAATTTTATATATAAGACTAGCTGTCCCGGCAAACTTTGTTTTGCTATATTATAAAGTATTTCGCCCATATTATTTTATTGATAAGTGCATTTGTTGAATAAATAATAGTAAATTATTACAAATCGAGACTGACGGCGACCATTGTTTATGCGACGGGATGGACGTTGCCATGGTACCATACATATTTAGTCACTTCAATAAAATAATAAAGAACTATTTACATTACAACTACAAAAATAATTTATATGGCAAAACAACGTTTGCGGGGTCAGCTAGTAATATTATAAATGCGAAAGTGTATCTGTCTGTGTGTCTGTTACCTCTTTACGCCCAAACCACTGAACCGATTTTGCTGAATTTTGGTATGGATAATGGATATATTTTGAGTCCCGGAAAAGAGCATTGGATACTTTTGATCCCGGAAAAATTTACTGTTCCCACTCGATAAACGCATTTTGGCGCAACGGAGTTGCGGGCGTAGTTTTCTATATTTTTTGTTTGATCAGTATTAATTTTATAGATTTTTTACCATAACATTTTAAGACTTTTTACTTGACATTTTTTAATCATATTATTTTAAGATTTTTTTTTGTTTTGGTGATTAAAAAATCACTGATTAAGCCTATATTCGTTGCCAAGCGTTCGCCACCCGTCATAATTTATTATAATATATGCTAGTCGCTAGGTAGTAAAATAATAATTCTAAACTATCGTAATAGTCCTTGGCTATAGTAATACTGTATAGGTGACAGGTCGTTGACATGCGCGAGTAAGCATTTTAATGTAATACAATATATTTTGTACGAACGAAATGGGTACAGTCGAGAGAGAATGTTACAAAATATATATAAAATAAAAAAGAACGGCTAAACCGATTTGGATAATTTTTGTCTTGAAATATTCGTGGAAGTCCTGGGAAGGTTTATATTAGGAGTGGAGATGTGGTACAAAGTTTACCGGATCATCCCATCAACGATGCTAATATTATCTAACTAGCTGTCCCGGCAAACGTTGTTTTGCCATTTAAAGTATTTCTACTTCATCAGTTGATACAAAATCTTACCCTCTCTTTTGTCCCCTAAGAGGGGGGGGGGGGGGGGGGGGGGGGGGGTGATTTTATACACCAGATGTTAAGTTGGAAAACACAGTTAATAATATGAAGTAAGTCCTTTAAAGAAAAAAGTTTGATACAAAATCTGACCCCCTCTTTGGTCCCCTTAGAGGGGTGTGGGGATTTTTTTTACACCAGATGTTGACTTGGAAAAAGACAAATATATCTGCGAAAACCGTACGCAAATCGGATCAGTAGTTTTCGTGTTAAAGAAAAAAGTTTGATACAAAATCTGACCCCCTCTTTTATCCCCTTAGAGGGGTGGGGGGAAAATATTTATACACCAGATGTTAAGTTGGAAGAAGACGAATATATCTGCGAAAACCGTATTCAAATCGGATCAGTAGTTTTCGTGTGGTGCTGGAACAAACATACAGACAGACAGACAGACAGACAGACAGACAAAAAACTAACCACATTTTTGGCTTCTATAGCGATGTAGTGACACCCCCGCTTATTATTTTTTGAATATCTTTAACGTACAGAATTTTCATTTCTACAGTTTTATTATATGTATAGATATGTGAAAGTGTGTATGTCTGTCTGTTACCTCTTCACGCTTAAACCGCTGAATAGATTTTGCTGAAATTTGGTATGGTGATACTTTGAGTCGCGGGAAAGGACATAGGAGACTTTGTATCCCGGAAAAATGTATGGTTCCCGCGCGATAAACGAAAATATAGGGATTATGTGATACAAAGTTCACGGGTCATTTTGTTTAGGAAAAATGCACGGTACCCCCATATAAACGACTTTGAACGCAACAAAGTTGCGGGCTTTATCTCGTCTGTATTAAGGGCCTTCCCCTACGGAGATTCCGTAATTTACCGTATTTAGAGCCTTGTAAACTCATAATTTGAAAGCTACAAAGTTATAATAAAAATACAGCAATAATCTTCAGTATATCAACGTTCATTTCCCCGTTTCAAATTTTCTATTTTTGTTTATTATACTCATGATATTAGCTTCCAAAGTAATAACAATTTATTAAAATTGAAGCATACTTTCAGCATCTCCCTAGTATTTACAAATTACGTTTATTTGAAACACACGACAATAGATAGACAATTTCATTAACTACATATTCCCCGTTTTAAATTTTTTTTAGATCAATTTTGAACTTTGTAAAATAAGTAAAAAAAATAGGATTTTTGTGCGATCTCGGCAACGCGTCAAATGTATGGTCAAGGTCGTTTGCTCGGGGGATGGCCTTAATAATAATTAATGTTGAAAGAATAATTTTGCCAACGTCTCAGTAATAATATTATGAGTGAAAGTATTATGACCTTGTTTTGAATGATGTTTTAAATATGTAATCTTGAATGAATTATAAAAAATACGTTGTTAAATTACCGTACATTTATAAATAACTAGATGACGCCCGCAACTCCGTTGCGTCGAAACTCGTTAATCGCGCGGGAACCGTATATTTTTCCGGTATAAAAAGTATCCTTTGTACTTTCTCGGGACTCAAAGTAACTCCATACCAAATTTCAGTAAAATCGATTCAGCAGTTTTAGCGTGAAGAGGTAACAGACCGACAGACACACACTTTCGCATTTATAATATTAAGAAGTATGGATGATTGATCCTATGCGCAATGACGATGGATTATAAAATATAATGGATATCTAAGAACAATATTAGTAAAGTATTTACCATTTACCCTTAAAAATATAATACAAAAATATTAAAAAAAAATCGATAATATTTCATGTCCCTTAAAGTTTAAACAGAGTTCCCTTACCTGTGAAGTAGCAGCGCTGACAGAGCATTTTTTTTTGTGATTTGTAAGAGCGCCCCAGCGTCATGAATTTGCTCGTAAAAAAGTTTTTAAAAAGTTACTCTTAAGAGGGCGAATAAATAAAAAAAATCAAACATTGTCCTTCTCTTTTCAGACTCACGCCCGTCTTTCATATTATGCCAGCTGAAAGGACGACGCGGAATCATCGCCAAGTTAGTTTTTTCTTAATAACTCGATAAATATACAAAATTTTAAAAATCCGCCAGGTCAGTCCCTCGGTGATAGAATTTTTTATTTTATACAATGTGTTAAAATATTAACTCAGATTAATGCACTGTTTTGCCAATGTATGATACATTTTTATTTTTTGGGATTTTTTTTCTATCGAGAAAATTTTAAAATATCGTGTTCCGCTAGGTCGGAAATATAATGTAGTATCTAAATCTGTTATACTACATTATATTTCCGAGGTTTCAATCTATTCAAAAAATGAAACAATTCGGGGCTTATTATAAAGTATGAGAATGAATTATAAAATCAAATCAATTTTGCTTTATTCGCCATCTTAAAAGAGTAGCAGCGCTTTTCAAAATGAACTACAGGGGATTCATATTAGACACATTAAAGTATTATCACTTTGTTTTGATACACACCGTATATTATATTTAAGATCGATCATTTTGTGTAGAGCTAAATAGGTACTAGAAATAGTTTTATTGCCATAACTCACAATAATTAACTAATAATAATAATAATTATTATAATAAACTCTTTATTTGCACTTCAAAAAAAGAAAAATACAAAATAAAAAGAAACATTGTTAGGAAGAGCGCAAATTGGCGGTCTTACCGCTTTGGCTCCAGACAACCATAAACTATTGCGTGCAAAGGAGGTCGCGTTGAAACGGCATAATATTATTCTGTATAAAAATCAAAATCATTTTTATTCAGAGTTAATTTTTACATATTTTTTTTTCTGAACGTGGGATCTATGGTGGCTTCCACCGGTTCGGGAACTAACCCGGCGAGAAGAACCAGCGGAAACGCGCAGAGTCGGTCAAGATCAAAGTCGGTTTTGGAGCCATTAAGATCTTTCCTGTTAATAGTAGTAATAGCGCAGATATGCATAATTTGATTAAACGTGTTTTTTTGTCTTTCGATATTACGGTCACTCTCAGGAGCGCAAAATTTACGTGTCCCGGGCTTGTATACTCTGTAATATTATCTTATTCAAGTATGCAATATTTTTAAACGGTAGATAGCAACCGTAACTAGCTATAAACTTAAACACAGGCTTCTAATTTAAGTAACTCAGACTAAATTAATTTAAGTCGTGTTCAAAAACTGTGTTTTTCTAATTACCGTAACGTGTCCCCACGCCAACTTGATCTCGAAACTTGCTTGTAATTTTTATAACGTCCATATTTACTTTGATCTATTCATCGTTTTAAACGCTTATAAACATTGCTTTTCGCATTGCAAAATATCGACTCAATAGGCCCAGCCTATAAATAGTTATATAATCGCTGTTTTCGGGCGCCCACCCCAAAAACAGGATTTGGCACATTACTAGTGCACGAGTCGCTTCTACTTAGCGTGTGCCACGGCCCATCAGCGGTCCCACGTCGATAATGTTAGTGTGCCGCCGATGAAGCACGTGAGTATCTAATTACCGTAGCTTTGGTTACAAACTTTTCTAATTACCGTAATCTTATTTTGCTACTTGATTTTTAAATTAGATTGTATGTTGATCATGTCAAGCTAGAAAGTAATTTAAAAAAAATTACGTACGTTGCCATAAGCCTGTTTTTGCAAACTGTGTGGGTTTTCAAAATTTTCAAGAAAATCTAACTTTTTCTAATTACCTTATACTAATTACCATATGTTTCTAATTACCGTTGTATGAAAAACTGATACGTCCTTTTTATCAATTGAAGTTTTCTCGCGATTTTCACAGATTATTATTATAATGAATAAGTCTATAATAATACTAGATTTTGACCGCGGCTTCGCTTGCGTTAAGAAGTATTTAGTGATGAGCAAAGCAAGACCAAGATCAAAACTCGACCAGTCTTGGTCTTGGGCTTGCTTGTGCAGTCTTGGTCTTGGTCTTGCTAAAATCTGTCTGGTCTTGGTCTTGGTCTTGCACGCCTAGTCTTGGTCTTGGTTTTGCAAAAAGTCTTGGTCTTGCAAACATTTTTCAACAAAACGTTTGTAAACGTTTTAATTTTCCCGAAAAAACATTTTCAAACCTAAATTATTAGATTAGCTACATGATCTTATCTTAACTTGTTAAGAGAATGATTCTTAAATTGAAAATACTAATGAAAAGTCGAGAGTCAACTCAGCATAGGCTGATCTTTTAGCGGAAATAAGTCCTTAAGAAAAATGAAAATTTTGAAAAATAAGAACTTTCCCTCGGATTTCTTCTAGAGTATTTTTAGGGTTCTGTAGCCAAAAAACGGAACCCTTATAGATTCGTCATGTCTTTCTGTCTGTCTGTCCGTCCGTATGTCACAGCCACTTTTCTCCAAAACTATAAGAGCTGTACAATTGAAACTTGCTAAGTAGCTGTAGTCTGTGAACCGCATTAAGATTTTGGTACAAAAATAGATTTTTTTTTAAATTGTAGGGGTCCCCATAGGCACAACTGAAAAAAAAAACCTATCTATGGATAGGTCTTTCAAAATCATATTGAGATTTCTATTAATTTTTTTTCTAACCTGAATAGTTTGCGAGAGAGACTCTTCCAAAGTGGTAAAATCTGTGTCCAAAAAAAAATATGATGTACATTACTATAAAAACTACGAAGGAAAATTGGTTTGAACGAGAACTAGCAAGTAGTTTTTAGGGTTCCGTACTCAAAGGGTAAAAACGGGACCCTATTACTGAGGCTTCGATGCCTGTCCGTCTGTCTGTCTGTCTGTCTCCAGGCTGTATCTCAAGAACCGTTATAGCTAGACTTCTGAAATTTTCACAGATTGTGTATTTTTGGTGCCGCTATAACAACAAATACTGAAAACAAAATAAAGTTCATATTTAAGGGGAGCTCCCATTCAACAAACGTGATTTTTTTGGCCTTTTTGGCTCATAATCCATAATGGCAACATGTAAACATCTGAAATTTTCACAAAATCCTCATTTATATGTGTACTTAATTAATCCCATATAAAAAACATAATTTTTGGCCTATTTTTGCTATATAAAGGTACGGAACCCTTCGTGCGCGAGTCTGACTCGCACTTGGCCGATTTTTTATACGTCATAAATGGTAAACCTTAATTTAAATTTCATTAAATCATCTGAAATATAAAAATTAGTATCCGACCGAAACTGATTTTTCAGCCTAAACCGAAACCGAAACCGAACTTTCGGCCTTACTCTCAGTTTCGGCCGAAACCGAAACCGAAACTCGATAAAACATTTAAAATGACGATTATTTACCGAAATTTACTGTTCTGTAACATTTGTTAAAACATAAGAAAATGTGCCAAATTGGATATTTTACTTTTTATGACATTTATTAAAATAAATATTATTAATCTTACTTCAATAGCGCACTAGCGGCTAGGTAGTAGATAGATACCTTAGTATGAAACCGTCAGACCACGCACACCTGGCCGCTACGCGGCCAGCGGCCACACGAAGCTCTTGATGGCCCCCGCGACCTGGCCGCTGCGGCCTAGCCACTAGTGCGCTATTGCTCTTAGACTCGAATATGTTCCCTAGAAACTTTTCAGTATCATATTCCGTTTTTTTATCCGATTCCAAGTTTTTAATGTATTAGAACGAAGGATTACCCTAAAAACATGAGCAGAATTTTTTTCAAGACATTTACTACAGAAAATACAATCAATTGCAGTCATATTCTTTGTATGAGAAACACGGACATGCAGTCTCACAGAGCGCGGTCGAAGTTCAAAATGAAATTTCTAGGTAAACTTGCAGGTGGCGTCACAATTTTTGGGTTCAGAAGACGTTTTGCCACTAAACCTAAGATAAAACTAGTCAACACAATTTTTGTGCCTAAGTTCTGTATACCCAATTTGGATATCTTACACTTAATAAATTAGAGAAACAATGATTTTTAACTCATAAAGTTTGCTTCTATAGAAACTTTCAAATTTTGAAGAAAACCTGAATTTTCTTTTTTTAGTTATATGTATTTCTAAAGAATAAAATATATTATTATTATTATTTTATTATTTATATCGTTGCTTATATTCCCAAAATAAAATTTAAATAGAAAAAATATGTAATTTAGATTTTAAAAATTTATATTTTTTTGAATCTAGATGAGCATACCCCAAATATTATAGCTTATTGTGTGCTTCGGTATGTGGCGCTCCATTTTTTCTGGTATTAAATAGGAAGTTTAAAATTATGTCATAGGCTTGACTAAGTCTTTTATTTGTTCATGCAACTAACTTTTTAACTCTTATTTCAATAAATTCTCCGCAAATGTAGCAAAAACTTTTCTCGTGTATTTCGTAGAGTATGCATATGCAGGTTGTATTTTATTTCTTTTAGTTAGGTGTTAAAAGAATAAAATATATTTGTTTATTTCATTTATATATCATTATTAACATTTAGTAATAAAGAAATAGAAGGAAAAAACATATAAATTAGGTTTAAAATTTGATATTGTTTGTATTTAGGTGAGCATACTCCAAAGCATGCTTGTAGCATGCCTCTTTTAATAAGTACGTGAGATAGAATATATGTGGCACCCATATTTTTTCTGGTTTTTAATAGGAAGTTTAAAATTTGTTACAAATGCTTCATAAATCCTTTTATTTGTCGGTGCAAGTAACTTTTTCGCTCTTACTTTAATATATTTTCCGCAATTACAGCAAACACTTTTTACGTCCATTTTACACATTTTTGAAGATATTTCTACGCTTTAAAGTATACATCAAACTCATAATTTCTCTAAAAATTAAAGACGCACAGTATGTGCCAGCGGCAAACTTTCCGTTCCAACTCTGATATCCCCCAAACCCCTTTATCTTGGTCACGACGAGCGTTAGTCTCAAATAAATCTAATATTTTTATTTATCTTCGCCTAGACAATAAAAGCAAACTTTTTTTTTTTAAATTTATGTTTCTGGTTAATTTTCAATGCAAATAATCGGATAGTAGTCATTAAGTAACAGGCACAAGAAAAAATATTTTTTGTCGACTTGTGTAATGAGGGCCGCAAGTGTGAAGTTTACGGGGAAGTGGGGTAGACAAGATTTAGGCCAGCATAGCAAGGATTCAGGATAGCAGGGCCAGGGTCGGAACGGTCTGTGAGACTGCGCGTCCATAGTTAAAGGTTAATTATTTTAAATATAAATAAAAAGCGTGGTAAAAGGAAAAGAATGAGGCGAGATGATTGACTAGAAAAATCTCGCAAGCTATATCTCATAGTCTAACAAAATTATTAAGTAAATAAAGTTCACACACAATATAATCAATTTATCATAGCATTTACTTTATCGCTTGTTTGGAAAACATTATTAAAAAAAGACATAGCACGTAACTACCCAACAGTTACATATATTAAATAAACGTGCGTTTGTCGTTTAGAAATAAAATTCAAAAATATACCTCTAATGTTCGATGAGAATAAGTTTAGACAATTGGATTAAAATAAAACAAAGTACTAATAAAAACAAAATAAATACTTAGTAATTTGGCACTAATTTGCAAAACATAACCTCAAAACACGATTAAATGGACGGTGGCGAAATGAGCCGGGGCCTCGACGACGAGCAAGCACGAGTTAACTGCGAAGTTTACCGAACGACGCACGAAAATTCACGAACACTGGAGTTTCGGCGGGGCCGAAAGCTTCGGCTATTTTTTGGCCGAAACCGAAACTTAGGCCGAAACTAGATTTTTTGGCCGAAACTGGCCGAAACCGAAACCGAAATCGAAAGTTCGGTCGGTCACTAATAAAAATAAATAAAAAACCTTTTAATTTCACAAAAGGAAAAGAAAAAATTGGAAAAAATCAAGAAATAAGTGTTCATAAATTGAGATGCACTTGAAAAATTACGAGAAAACAAGAAGTAAATTTCGAGCTGTAAGAGCTGTGAGATACATTTGAGTTGCTAATCTATCCAAAAGAGATTTAGAATATAATAATTTTTAGGTTAATCCTACTTGGCTCTTTAATAAATATTTACCGATTAAAACAATGTTTGTTTTATTGGCTCATTTTTCAGATTTTATTTGAAATTACCGTATTTGTCTAATTACCGTACCCATAAAATTTTTAAGTCTTATTATCAAAAAAACTATTACATGTCTCATTTATTATTGTATTCGTATCTTTCATTACTTTCATATTTTACTGTGTTTTTAAGTCAAATCAACGAAGAAAAAAAAAAGGTTACGGTAACCAGGCAAAGAATGCCAAACCGGAGAATGACCGATTACATCATAATAAGTCACAATAATATTCTGACCTCACGTGACCATTAGGTATAATAATTATATTAACAATAAAAAAATAATAAATTTGATTTGTATATACTAGACGTTGCCCGCAACTTTGTTGCGCCCAATTCGTATTTTACCACTCGGGAATTATCGCGCAGGAACCGAACATTTTTCCGGGATCAAACTATCCCATCTACTTCCCAAAGACTTAAGAGTATCTCCATACTAAATTTCATCAAAATCAGTACAACAATTTTAGGGTAAAGAGGTAATAGACAGACAGAAACACTTTCGCATTTATAGTATTAGTATGGATTAAAACGTAGGTATATTTGCCGGTATTATCCCATCAAATTAGCAGAATGTTTAGATTACGCGGTAAAGCCGGAATGATCCTTCGAGCCGGATAATACTGACGCTCAAACAGACGCGGAACAAATTGGCGGAACAAATTGACATAACTTTTATTGTGACTTTGTATGTAATATTTCCAGAACTGCCCAATTTTTGCATAATATGTTAGTCTATATCTAGTGAAGTGCCTAGAGCGTAAAAATCATGCAAACCTCCGATTTCCGTAATAGTGGATGAAAATTGAAAAGAAAAAAGGAATGTGTAGCTGATAACATAAATAAAAAAGTTTACCTATTGAAAAGTTGTGCTTTTGATTTTTAAATTATTCTATACCACTTCAGTTACACTCATAAATTTTGAATATTTTAAGTAAACCTGCATTTCTTTCAGTTCAGTTATGTAGCAAAATAATAAAATATATTGTCATTTTTTTTATTCATATCGTTGCTTATATTCCAAAAAAGGAAAATAAGTGGAAAAAATATATAATTTAGATTTAAAAATTAATATTTTTGTATCTAGATGAGCATACCTCCGAATAAGTTTGTTGTGTGCTTCGGCAGTAAGTACCTGATAAATGGCGTTCCTATTTTTTTTTGGTTTTAAATAGGAAGTTTAAAATTATTTCTTAGGCTTTACAAAGTCTTCAATTTGTTAATGCGTAAATTTTATTTCTTATTTTATTAACTTTTACGAAAATGTAGCACAAACTTTTCACGTATATTTCGAAGAAAATCTGTATTTTATTTCTTTTGGTTAGGTTTTAACAGAATATTTTTTTTTTCATTAATTACATTCGCTAAAACATACTTAAAGTAAAAAAATACAAACTAGGTTAAGAACTGATATTTTTTGTATTCAGGTAAGCATTTTCCAAACATAGGTTGCATCACTTGCAGCATGCGTCTTTAGTCTGTACGTGAGATATGTAGCACCCAATTTTTTTTCTGGCTTTTAATAGGAAGTTTAAATATATTTCAAACCCTATAAAAAGCCTTTCATTTGCCGATGCATTTAAATTTTTAGCTCTTACTTTAATAAATTTTCAACAAATGTAGAAAAAAAAATTTGGTCTATTTTACACATTTTTGGAGATATTAAAACGTTTTAAAGTACTTAAAACTTATCAATTCTCTAAAAATTAAATACGCACAATAAGTGCGTGTAACATTTTTTTCGTTACAACCCTGAAATCCGCCCAAACCCTTTTATCTTAGTAACGACGAGCGTTAATCTCTAAAAACTTTGCAAAAATCTTATAGTTTTATATAGCTTAGCAAAGCAAACTTTCTTTTTAAAATTGTTTTTTTGGTTAATTTTCAATGTCATGCAATTGCAAAGTTTACCAAAAATTTTTTGTGCTTTTAATTTTTTATTATTTAATTGAAAAATAATATTTCACCATATAAAACCAGTCAAGAAAAAAAAAATTCTTGTTCCTGTTATTTAATGACTCTTATGAGTGAATTTTTTGGTAAACTTTGCAAGTTACAATGTAAAAAAGAAAATGACACCAAAAATACAAAAAATCCATTTACTATTACAATTTTCGGAGGTTATAAAAACCTCTGGGCGCTGCACTAATCAGCCGTCCTAGCATACGCCAACGAGATATCTCGTGGATATCTCACTCTCGAGCGTAGTGATATTGTCGATATCGATATATACCTCTTTTTCCGTAACATACGTACGTCGAGAGAAAAATTTCTCGTTAGTAGACTAGCTTCACAGATAATAGGTATATATCGACAAACTACTCTTCTCATTTGTCAAAATCTTGACAAAACTCGATAAAAATGTGTTGTCATGTTAAGGTTCGTAGACGAAAATAGCACAGATTAAGAAAAAAAAAACACAATTATCTCTAATTTTGAAGACAGACACGAGAAAAAAAGTATGTCATGTTAGGGTCAATAGAGATGAAGAGATAAACCAGTTAACATCGAGAAAACATGTAGACAAAATTTTCTCGTTTGCGCATCTTAGGCCGGCAGCGTCTGAACAAATATGCCAAATTTTCAAAAGTGTATGTATGTATGTTTTTATGTTTGTGTTCGCATATCTATTTTTTTGTGGTGAGAAATAAATCATATTATTTATAAATCATATTATTATTATCTCCGAAACTACAAGTCCGAATTCAGTATTTCTTTTTTTGCTGTACTAGGTATTGTTCAACTTACGGAATACCGCCATCAAAATCGATTCAGTAGTTTTTGAGATAGAGAATTTTAAGTACAATTTTGAAGTCGATTCTATAATATACAACTTGTAAATTATGTCATTCTGTATAATATGTAAAGGATGCGGCCTGAGGCCTCTCTACTTTGACTCATGATGGACCAATACAACATAGACAAATATGGCCCATGTTTGTCAACGACTGGCCATGTCTCGACGTTGATTATGCATACTATAGACAGCTTCGCATTCATGGTGAGGGGCCTTAAGTACCTACACGGATATTTTGACGCGGATTACATTGTAATGGCTACGTATTAAAGATGTAACCTTGTCAGATTTCCATACCAATTAAAAAAAAATGAAAACCAGTAATGTAATTTTGCGAAAAATGTAATTTGGCAAAAAACTTCGGTTACGTCAGATTAATATAGAATCATCAAATCACAGGTAGGAAGCGACTACTCATGATGAACACGCTACACCCACTGGTATTTCCCATTCAAATGGAAGATCGTCAGGTGATTCATAATCACAAACAATAACAAAAATATTTGTTCAACGATTTTTTTATATACACCATTTTTAGGGTTCCGTACCCAAAGGGTAAAAACGGGACCCTATTACAAATACTTTGATGTCTGTCCGTCTGTCTGTCTCCAAGCTGTATCTCGAGAACCGCTATAGGTGGACTTCTGAAATTTTCACCGATTGTGTATTTCTGTTGCCGCTATAACAACAAATACTAAAAACAAAACAAATTTAATATTTAAGGGGAGCTTCCATACAACAAACTTGATTTGTTTGGATTTTTTGCTCTACCTGTCAATAATGGTAACAGGTAGGCACTTGAAATTTTCTCAAAATCCTCATTATGTGTGAACTTAATTATTAATAATAAAATTAAAATAAAATGAAAATTTATTTCCCATACAAAATTCACAATTTTTGGCCTATTTTTGTTCTATAACGGTACGGAACCCTTTGTGAGCGAGTCCGACTCGCACTTGGCCGATCATTATATTTACTTTGTGCGTAAAAGAGCGAAATAAATAGCAGTTTTTATAGATTACTTAGTTTATTGATGTGTTTTGGGATTGGGATTTTTACAAATTGAATTGCGTTTGTTAATAATAGCCATCATTTGTTATCAAGTATCCCGGGAAATTTGGCGATATTTTGAAGTTGGAGTGTTAGTGTTTCGTTGTCATTGATATATTTTTGTGTACAACTTACAAGGGGTCAAAATCAAAACGATACAAGTATGACAGCCGGACTCAGGGGCATTGAATGATACTTAACTTAAGGGGGCGACTAACCCAAAATTGTCGATTTAATAACTAATTTTTAAACTTGAAAATAAGCCCCGAATTGTTTCATTTTCTAAACATAGATACTACATTATATTTCCGAGAATTTGATCTGAGCGAAAACACGATATCTCAAAAGTTTATCGATAGAAAAAAATTACAAAGATGCTTCTAATTTTAACAAATTTTTCATATATTGCCATAACCGTGCATTAAACTAAGTTAATATTTCAACACATTGTATAAAATTCTATCATTGAGACACTGATTTGGCGGATTTTTAAAATGTTGTATATTTATCGAGTTATTAAGAAAAACTAACTTGTCGAAAATTCCGCTACGTCATTTTTCACCTGGCATATGAAAGACGGGCGTGAGTGTGAAGAGAGAAGGACGATGTTTGATTTTTTGAATTATTCGCTCTCTTAACCAGGTTTTTGGATAAGTGTTCGCTCGGAGCGAAACCGAGATGCGAGCGGTATTGCTTCTGAAATTAACCTGGTTAATTCCTCGCGGAAAGTAACTAGTGCAATGATATTCTATCCCTTTCTAGTGCATCATCTAATAGCCAATAGGCCATAACTTGTTTATGTGAGGGTCTTGGTGTGTGTGAGTGGGCGGGGCGAACATAATCGCAAACGGTTCTAACCGGTATTTTGAGCAGGAGCAGTTTTATTTTGCTCTTTGAACAAAACCAGGAATAATTTCGGTCCGTTCAGAGCGGAATCGAAATGACAACGCTCTTTTGGAAATGTATGGCGTTTCTAACGAACAGGATCGCGAAGATTAACCAGGTTTCCGAGCCCTGCCAATGAGTGGCCCGATTTTGATTTAGTTTCTTGTTTTGTTCGTAAGCAACTGCCAGTGATTTGATCGGTTCAATATTTTGCATCTCAATGCCTGATAAAGTATTTATTTGCAATGGGGTTTTTTTTTTAATTTCTTCAACTTCGTTGCGCCAAAATTCGTTTATCGCGCGGGAACCGTACATTTTTCCGGGATAAAAGTATCCTATTCCAGGACTCAATGTATATTCATACCAAATTTTAGCAAAATCGGTTCAACGGTTTGGGCGTGAAGAGGTAACAGACAGACAGACAAACACACTTTCACATTTATAATATTATTAGTATATATATTAGTATGGATTCGTACCTTTTTATCTGTCCGCCTGTACCAATGACATAATTAATCCGCACAACGGATTTCATAACAGCTGGAGCAAAAAATGCAATCGCGATGCAATTACAACGTTAATAATGCGAGGAAGAAGCACTCACCTTCAATCTTTGCCTTTCCTGCCCCTGAAGAGTTACCTTCAGAGAGAGCGTTATGCTTTTTTTATGTTAATTTTACTGTCGCGCTGACCGACACCGAAATACTTAATATTTTTATTCAAAGTTGGTATATATATAACTTTTTGAGTGACGCTCAAAAATTATATATATTTATACTAACCACCAAAATAAGTAGTTTATATTTTTATTCAAAGTTGGTATAAAATATATACTTTTTGAGCGTCAAGTATTGTGATGTTTAATAGGATCCGAACTAGATCGAAGCTTTACAGCTTACATTACTGTTAGCATCAAATAGCAGAATCCGCGTACTGACCAGTAAAACACAAATTGATTCTCATATTCTCATGACAAATAAGCCTGTAAAACTCACCTATTTTAGGTGTGATATTTGGCGATTTTGTTTCCACACCTTAATAAGAATATTATTATGACGTAATTACTATTCAGTTAAATATTAAGTTAACTACAGTATTAATCAGTAATCTTCATTAAGAGCCTACTGTCAAAACGCTAGCCCCGCCTACACACACCGCTATCCTCCAATCGTGATACAATGATTCCATGAATCGTGCTCCCGGGCAATGTGCTTTACGCTGCAGCTAATAGTGAACAATATCGTGTAACAACGGTTCCCGCATTATATCACGAAAGTACGGTCGTAAGTCCTAAAAATGTTTTTGATGATTACTTAAAAATTAAATACTAATATTTCCTTTAGCTATTATTTTATAAAGTGTGTGATTGTAGTAGTGCAAGTTATTTAATGATATTAATTCAATAAGTGTAACAGGTATTTGTTGAAAAGCCCAGGAAGATTCATAATTTCAAAAAATAAAACTATCGATTCAAAATAAGTGAATCGTGTTTTCGGTTAGCCAAATATCAGATAAATATACAATGATTAAATAAATCTCAATTTCATTTGAGTTAATCGTCTTCCGGGATCGTAATATACTTATTAGAAAACTTAAATAATAAAAAAAGTGGCAAAGTGCGAGTCGGACTCGCGCACAAAGGGTTCCGTACCTATCTATACCTATCGAGCAAAAATAGGTAATAATAGTTTTTTAGGAACTCCCCTAGAAATTTATTTTATTTTAATTAAAAAAAAAATGAATGAAAGCATCATTCATTAGAGTTCCGTACCCCAAGGGTAAAAACAGGACCCTGTAAGGGTATACATACATACATCCAAACTTTCGGCTTTATAATATTAGTAGGATAGTAGGATAGGAAGTAGGATGTGTGTATGTATGTATGGATGTATGGATGTTTGTTACTCTTTCACGCAAAAACTACTGAACGGATTTTAATGAAACTTTACAATAATATTGGTGCTACATCAGAATAACACATAGGCTACAATTTTAACTGTCTTTCAAAATGGAGGAGGTGTTATGTTCGTTTTTTTATGTTCAACGATTACTCCGCCGTTTGTGAACCGATTTTCAAAATCTTTCAAGGTGCTGAGAGAACTCCTGACTCTTTATAGATAGAAGTTTGGGAGTTTCGACGTCGTTTTAAGAACGGAAAGCATATGCTACTATGCAAATTACATTCATCATCATCATCATCACTACCATAAACCATTATAGAACCATGTATTGTCCCGTTTTGACCCTATTATTGGTATTTTTCATAGTCTTTTATTATATATCACTTAAACCGCGGGTAACACCGCGGGGCACAGCTAGTAAATAGTATGAAGGTAATTTGTTTACGTGCTCATTGAAAGAATTCACCAAGGTCACATATTGTGTAGCAAGTAAGTAGCAAGTAAGACATTTTTAAGTAAAAGTAACACTCTATTGTATTAAGTTTTTAACCTGTGATGATAGCAGTTGAGCTCGCGGCCTCTTAGTACTCGGGGCCCGGGGGCATTTTACCAGCCCTGCCATCCATGTTACGTCACTGGCCATGGAGTCCCTTTACAAAACCAATGCAATGATTTTTGATGGAGAATGTATGATGATTCATATCCACTTCTCATAACAATGGCCTTGAACTTTTTCTTTTATTTTGAGGTTTCGTTAAAAGAAGTCGCTTTTTAATAGGGTTCCGCGGCGGTCCGTCACAAAAAAAATGACAACTAGGGTACTAATTAAGGCGGTTGAAACTACTACTACTTTTTTCCGGAAAATGCACTGTGCACAGACGGAACCGCGAGTCTAGTAATAATACCTGCATAATATTAGTATAACGTAGATGGTAAAACAACGTATGCCGGGTGAGCTATATTGAGTGGACAGCGGACAGACGATGATGCGGGCCGCATCATCGTCTGTCCGCTTTCCCAGACATCCCAGACTGGTCTGGCCGCATCATGCGGCCAAACCAGTCCCTGTCCTTGACTCCCGCAGAACATGTTTTTAATGAGCGATATAACTTTACTTTTCATTACATTGACACATTTTTTTTTTAATTTAAATGTTTTTAATTTAAAGATTGAATCCCAAGATCTTTTACTCGAAGTTAAAAGAAGGATAATGATTTTAGTAATGCTGTATAAAGCTCGAGCAAGCTTCAAGGAATCGGGGGTTCCGAGTGCATGCGTCCGATCCGTCCTTCGCAATATTCCTTAAAAATTTTCGGAGCTATGTAGGCTCGCAGAATATAATATTTAATGTATGTTTAAAATACCGTAAGGCCTTTTGTTCATTGAAATGAATGTAGTGTCAAAACTTTTAAAATTTTACTTTTAGTCAGTAACTTGTAATATTATACCTGATTGGAATATTTTTTTCAAGTTACGTTCAAACGTTACACTTGCATTATCCATACTAATATTATAAATGCGAAAGCGTGTCTGTCTGTCTGTCCGTCTGTCTGTCTGTTACCTCTTCACGCTCATACCGCTGCACCGATTTTGCTGAAATTTGGCATAGAGATAGATATTTTGAGTCCCGGGAAAGGACAAAGGATACTTTTTGTCCCAGAAAAATGTACGGTTCTCCCACGATAAACGAATTTTGGCGCAACGGAGTTGCGTGCACCATCTAGTAATTTATAAGGATACCGCCGCGCCGACATTGTCACTTGAAAAGAAAGGCTGTTTTAGAGCGCTTACAGACGAACGGCACGTGTCGGCGGCACGCGTCGGCGGCAGTCGACGGCAGGCGACGGCACGTGTCGGCGGCAGTCGACGGCAGTCGGTGGCACGTGTCGGCGGCAGTCGGCGGCAGTCGGCGGCAGTCGACGGCAGCCGTCGACAGTTTATTACGCTTGCAGTTGTGACGTACCGCGTAAAGGTAAGCGTCCACAGGTTGGTATCGTACGCAACGGACGTCTCGCATCAAACGGATATTTTTTTTACAGTACGTCCGCTGAATCGGCAGCGTATGAATTACCGACTAGCCAGTATGTTTATCTTCAAATTAGTCCAAACAAAGTTCCTAAGTCAAAATTTCTTATTTCGAATTTTCCAACCACACCCCCTTTTTGAGCATTCGTTTACTAGGCTAGTCGGTAATCCGTACGCTGCCGATATAGTGGAAGTACTGTGAAAAGACTATCCATTTGATGCGAGACGTCCGTTGCGTACGATACCGACCTGTGGACGCAGGAGGTACGTTAGAACTGGGGGCCTACTACCACCTCTTATACTAAGCGACACCGTTTGACAGATGAGCAATATTACTTTAACATCAAATTAGCGATCTTAAAAAGTTGATATTTTACAGCGGATTTAACAATGTTTTGCATTTTTACTGTTTTTTAGTAAAATGATTATATTTGAAAAGTGAGTACGGTAATGTTATTGTAATCTTACAACAAAGTGCTGGAAACATTATAGTTTTAGGAAAGGTCGTGGTAGGCCACTGCAAGCGTCATAAACTGTCGATGGCTGCCGTCGGCTGCCGCCGACACGTGCCGCCGACACGTGCCGTTCGTCTGTATGAAGCCTTACACTCCTATCAACCTGATTCCTGGCTATGTCATCCAGAAATTATTTTAGACATAAGACATATAATTGGTGTCATTCCTTAAGTGTTGGTAAGTGACCCTCTTTCGCATCCAATGACAATGTCATCCGTTACGTACGCAAAATAATCCTAGTAGGTCCAAAATAAGTATTCAATTGATAACACTAGTGTGTGGATTGCAAAAATGAATAAATGTTGGCCAAGGTGAAAATACATTATTATCACTTAAAGTGTGAAGATCGTATTAGAATGCGTGTTTACTGTTTACATTCACTGTTTGCTTACAACGCGTATTTTTGGCGATAAGATCCGTTATAGATACAATTATTATCCTGTTTATCCTATTTTGTTTGTGAAGAAAATATCTATTTGAAACAACAAGTAACAGTCAAAATATCTTTTATAGATAATTTCTGAGGCTATTTGACTGGAGTTTATATATCACATTACTGCATTGTTCATTGGTAAATGTTTTGGCGTTAGCAAGAGGGCTAGTGAATTGGTAAACAGTAAAAAAACTTAGAAAACGAGAATTATTAAACTTACAAGTTTTCAGTTTAGAAGGACTATTAAAGTAACTTTTTTTTTCAGGAGTAAAATTTTAGTTTTTTTTAAATATCTAAACTTTTAAAGACATAAATACGTTCCAATAATACGCACAAAAGACATTAATTATTATTAATAAGTATTCGTATAAAATGATAATTATATCCTATCCTACTAATATTATAAAGGCGAAAGTTTGGATGTATGTATGTATGTATGTATGTATAGTATGGATGTATGGATGTTTGTTACTCTTTCACGCAAAAACTACTCAACGGATTTTAATGAAACTTTACAATAATATAGCTTATACAATAACACATAGGCTACAATTTTAACCGACTTTCAAAATGGAGGAGGTGTTATGTTCGTTTTTTTATGTTCAACGATTACTCCGCCGTTTGTGAACCGATTTTCAAAATTTTTCTTTTGGTGTATATTTGGTCAAAAACGCCAGTCTACGCTTGCTATCTAGACCTATCAAAGGCGTTCGATATGGTGTCGTATAATATCTTGTGGGAAAAATTACGTCGTGATACTAGTGTAACAGATGATATTATCTCGCTCCTAAAATTCTGGTACGGTAATCAAGAAAACGTGGTTAGGTGGGCTAATACCTATTCGGATGCCTTTGGTCTGGAGTGCGGTGTGAGACAGGGAGGGATCAGCTCGCCTCGTATTTTTAATTTGTACATAAACTCCCTCATTGAGGAGCTCAGCAGTACCAGGATTGGGTGTCACGTGGCTGGTGTATGTGTCAACAACATCAGCTACGCAGATGACATGGTTCTGCTGAGCCCCTCAATGAAGGGTTTAAGAAAGCTGCTGAGAATATGTGAACGTTATGCGGAGGCCCATGGTCTTCGATACAATACAAATAAAAGCGAATTTATGATATTTAAGTCGGGTAATAAAATTTACGAACATAAAGAACCTCTATCGCTGTGTAATGAACCACTGAATATGGTAACGAAGTTTAAGTATCTTGGTCACTGGGTCTCCGACAACCTAAGTGATAACCTAGACTTAGAGAGGGAGCGTAGGGCGTTGGCTGTCCGCTGTAATATGCTGGCCCGAAGGTTTGCGCGTTGTAGTGAACCAGTAAAAATAACTCTGTTTAAGGCTTATTGCCAATCATTTTACACGTGCAGCCTTTGGACCAGTTATACGCAGAGGGCATACAACGCGCTACGCGTGCAATATAATGACGCGTTTAGGGTAGTGATGGGGCTGCCTAGGTTTTGTAGCGCATCCGGCATGTTTGCGGAGGCGCGCGTTGATGATTTTTACGCAATCATTAGAAAAAGATGCGCATCGTTAATGAACAGGCTCCAGGCTAGCCCCAACACTATCCTAAGCGCGTTGGCATGTAGGTGGGACTCCCCACTGCTGAGGCATTGGATATGCCTGCATGCGCCTCAAGCTAGGTGCAACTTATTATGAAAATGTAAATTATAACTAACCCTACTAACATATTTTTTAAGATAAATTGTAACTAACAATACTAACACTGCCACTAACATTACTAACTTAGTCTAAGAAACATTGTTACTAACATAATAACTAATACTTATGGATGTATTGTCCGAAATAAATATTATTATTATTATTATTATTATAGGTTATCGTCCCAATTTGGTACCATATTCATAAAAGTGGTGACCTGATGAAGAGAACCATAAGAAATCGAGGGAACTCCTCAAAATTTATATGGGAACATGTGGTGACTTCGGTTTCGTGAGCAGTATTCTAAGCATATGCTACCAACAAGCAAGATTTTGCACCAAGGTATACCATGGTTCGGAAGGTGCTGAGAGAACTCCTGACTCTTTATAGATACAAGTTTGGGAGTTTCGACGTTGTTTTAAGAACGGAAAGCATATGCTACTATGCAAATTACATTCATCATCATCATAATCACTACCATAAACCATTATAGAACCATGTATCGTCCCGTTTTGACCCTATTATTGGTACTTTTCATAGTCTTTTATTATATATCACTTAAACCGCGGGTAACACCGCGGGGCACAGCTAGTTAGAACTTGATCTTCTACCATAATTGCGCTTTTGACAGTTGACTTGAAACTAAGAAGTGATCATTTTAAATTAAAAATTTCAGTGTAGATATTATTGTGCCTTAATTATTGTCTTATTAAAAGTTCGTCGACAATTTAATTAGTCACCGTAATCCGTAATCATAAACTTTTGTTTTTAAATTATAACTTAATGTAACTTTACACAAGTAAGTAAATAAATAAATAAATTAATTAATTTATTACGAGAAGTAATAGATATTGAACAATTTAGAAATTACGTCTTTTCGTTTTCTTTTGAAGCATTCAAAATTATTTTTATTTTACTGGGATTATACAATTTAAATACATTTTAATTACATTCATTAGAGACTACCACACAAAAATTTAAAATAATTTTCACTTATTTGATTGAACTCTGGCTCTTATTTTACTTTTTTTATTCCTCTCCGGTAATTTTGATCTTACAATAATTATATATCCTGTCTTCATATGTCCGTTTTGTTGTAATAAAATGAAATAACGGAAAAAGCATTGTTATAAATTGCTATAAAATAGTTGGGTTATCTTTTTTTTGGTTAAATTTTATAGTAAGATTTTTTTTATTGTTCACCTAACCTCGAATATTAAAACTGCCTGCAAAAAAATGATTTACTTAGGTCATATTATAGGGGTTTTGTCTAGTTTTTTTGAGACTTTCATTATTTCTAGCATTGATAAATTTTACAGAAAACCGGTAAAGTTAATTGTTTTTTTTTATTACAATCCTTATAGATTCAACTTAACTATATTAATATTTTTTTATAATATTAAAAAACTTCACACCTAAACCGCTAAACCGTCTCTGATACTTTTGTATGGAGATTTTCCGAAACATTCTCCGGGAAATGACTAGGATTAGGATAATTTGCTATAATTGGGGAATATCTATCGCCTAATAGAAACTTAAATACATTCAAAAACCATGAATCTTTTTTTAAGGCAGTCGGGTCAGTCAGTTGTAATATTATACATAGATACCTACTATATTTTATTTAAAAAGTTTGAATATGCCTGCTGCAATTTTTGATACTTACCCTAAATTTTTTTTGGTGGTTGTATTTATTTTAAACAGTCTCAAATTGTCCATCACTATCCATAAAAACTTGTTCTTTAATATTTTTTTGTTTAGAATTTATTTTTAGCTGTATTGTATTGTTTTGTTTTCACATTGAAGGCTGTTTACCTACTAGATAAAGGATGCACAGTACTAGTTTTATCGCCTCATCTTAATTATCATTTAATTATCAACATTACATAATTATTACAAAGAAGAAATTGACACAACACTATAAAAAACACAGATTATTGTTATGTTTGTTTTTTAAGTTTATTAAATTAAATTCAGGTAGAATTATTATTTACACATATAACAGAATTTTTTTAGAAGGTACTTCTAGAATATTTTTTTTTAATTTTCCTTTCCCTTCAACTTATAATTTCATATTCATTAGATATTATAAAAAAATACAATTTAGAGATAATCCTGTAACTTACAGAAATTTTCAGGAGGTACTCTTAGATTTTTTGCTACATTTCTTCCTGTAGCCTGCCTTATGATATGTAGGATCACTATATTTTCACTTTCCTTTAAACTACTAAAAAAACGAATCCTGCGTAATGAGATGCAGGATTATTTCCCTTGTTTTCCAACTATAAAAAATAAAGCACTCACTCTGCAGCGCCCATAGCTCCAGTCGGTCCAAGCTGTCCAGGAACAGCTGGCTGTCCCGCCTGCACTGCTCGCTCGTCCCATTCAGAGGAACCACTGTCTTCGGGAACTTGTCCCATAGCCCCAGAATATTCACCCGCGCCCCATCCTGCTTCACTTTCAGTATCGTGCTGTTGAATATGGAGTCGGATAGAAAATTGTCCTTTATCGTCAGTTCTATGCACTCGCGGGCTGCGTACGCGCAGATTACTAGCGCGCACAGCACGATGCAAGCTCGCGTCGCCATGGCTGGTTCGCCAATGATGCTCGCTCGCCGCACGCGACTATAAACAAGCTACGACATTGTCAAACAATAGGATTGAGAAACGTTTGATATGACACTTTTTACTAATGTCAGCTAATGTTACCAGCTTCGCAAATTCCAGGTTTTGATGTCGTCGTCACTTATTTTAAACCGTTTTACGCATGTTTCACGAGATTCAGATGTGAAAGTTTTTTTAACAAACGAAGCACCAAAAAGAGTTTTTTTTTTTCGATAATCACAAATTGATATTTATTTCACACACATTTAGCGATCGCTAAAAAATTGCAAATTTTTTTTTTCACAAACGAACCACTCATAAAACCGTTTTGACATTTACTTCAATTCGCGCTTGACCGGCCACTATCTGGTGGGTGGTGTTAATGCCGTTTATATTTTGTCAACTTGAACTGGTTTTGCTGTCTCCCGTTCTATACATATAATGCGTTGTTTTTACAAAGGTACCCTCGATCATGATGACATATTTTTTAATATAATATGATACCTCGATCGTGGAAAAACCATTCACAATAGCTTATCTATTGTTACCACGGTCGCCGGTGACCGCTTGGGGCTTGAGGCATTACAATAATTTAAGTCGTCTATGTGCCTTTCACCCATTCACCCTTTTTGTGTTGCTATATTGTTACATTTTGTTTGTACCAAGTCTCAAATGTTGATAAATTCGCGACTTGGTGTGCGTGACATTTATCGTAACCGTACATTTTGACGTAATAAAAACAATCGCAACAATCAACATGGAAATAAATAAATAAATAACAATAATAATCCTCTGTCCTTTCACGGGACACTCTCTTTTCAAAGCAAAGTAAATAAAACGAGAGTTTACATTGTTTTTAGGGTTCCGTACCCAAAGGGTAAAAACGGGACCCTATTACTGAGACTTCGTTGTCTGTCCGTCTGTCTGTCCGTCTATCTGTCTCCAGGCTGTATCTCAATAACCGCTATAGCTAGACTTCTGAAATTTTCACAGATTGTGTACATCTGTTGCCGCTATAACAACAAATACTAAAAATAAAATAAATATTTAAGGGGGGCTCCCGTACAACAAACATGATTTTTTTTGCCTTTTTTGCTCGATATCAATAATGGCAAGAGGTAGGCACTTGAAATTTTCACATAATCCTGAATTATATGTGTTCTTTAATAATTAATGATAAAATTTTAATAAAATAAATATTTAAGGGGGGCTCTCATACAAAAAACACAATTTTTGGCATGTTTTTGCTCTATAACGGTACGGAACCCTTCGTGCGCGAGTCCGACTCTCACTTGACTGATTTTTTTTTTGTATTTTTCAGCGTAAGACAAGACGTGGTATCACACTATTAAATGAGCATCCTTGTCAGAGAGCCAGGTAATCAAGATTTCTGACAAAACTTGGAAACAACATTTTGGGAATCGCATCCACTATCTACGATTGACTTTAAACCACAAATACATTAATTCTGTATATTACTAATGTGAACAATAATTTTATGTTAACTTTAAAATGCGCAGGCTTTTCCTTAAGGTCAAGTACTGAAGGATACTATAATAGGCACGGTAGTTGAACGCACTTGCAACTGCACCAGCAACCGGTAATGTTGTATTCTTTTTCTATATTAAGACTGGTTTTGTGTTATGCCATGAAGATTCTTTAGGTGCACCGTGCAAGGATATAATGCACTATGAGTGATTTTCTTCGAGAAACTTCCGAGGAAAAATTACTAGAATTTAACATCAGCACAAATTGAGGAGGAGGTGGAGGTTTTAGGCTTGTAATAATCTACTGATATCGACAAAGTTCTTGCTGCTCTTTTTTCAAAACTTTACAACCTCAGAATTATTATTAAACACCGAGTACTAAGCATTTATATGTGCGTGTCAACGGCGCTACTCTGTCAATAATCGATTTTATTTCTACCAAATGTTTAATCTATGTTTTAACCCTACTGGACTGATTTTAATGTAGTTTGTATCATCAAGAGTCTTTTTGACCTCTCTTTTAACACGTTCACTGCGAATCAGGCCTAAATCGGCCTGCCGCGGAATTTCAGCCAGTGCGGACGAAGAAAACTATGTTCTCTCACTCGGTGCGGAACGATTATCTCAGGTGTTTGTAAAGATACGACAGAGACAAATATATATTTGAGATAGTGTTCAAAATTATAGGTCTTCCCTATAAAAACATCACGTCAGGTCTTTATCGGTCTACCACGCACTGACGGCCCGCCGTCCAAGCAGGCGGTTGGCGACCCGATACCGCACCGAGCGCCCGCCTCGCCAGTTAGTGTTGTGCAATCTATCGTAATTCGTAACTGACGTACTTCGCGTTTTTAACCGACTTCAAAAAAAGGAGGCTATCAATTCGACCTGTATGTATGTATTATTTCCAGAACTGTCCAGTTTTGGTATGTTTTAGTCTATATCAGCATCTGAACAAATGTGTCAAATTTCTAAAGTGTATGTATGTATGTTTTTATGTTTGTGTTCACATATATCCGGAACTACTAGTCCGATTAAAGTAATTCTTTTTTTGTTGTACTGGGTATTGTTTAACTTAGGAAATACTGCAAGTTTAATCAAAATCGGTTCAGTAGTGTTTAAGATAGGGAATTTCGATTCTCAATTACGTACAATTTTGAAGTCGGTTTTATCTTTTTAAAATACAATTATTTATTTCTTAAAATTAACAACGCACGATATCAGGAAACAAAAGATCATGTCGTTGAGACGAGCGTTAAACGGCGAAATTGTGCAGCGTGCTATGAAAAACTACGGAAAACCATTAGGAATGTCGTAGCAAAAAAAAAAAAAAAAACATACTGCAGAATGTGCAAACAAAATCTTTGTGCTGTGTGTTTTAAAGACAGGCATTTAAATATATAAATAAAAATATATTTTCGTTACTATACCCTTATTTTTGTTTTTCCCATCACTACTAAAAATACTTTCTAGTGCGGTTCAGTTCGATATCGACCCGCCACTTTCCCTGGTTTATTTCTCATTTCCTGTTTGGCAGATCCCGGGGCGAATCAAATTTAAAGAAGTTGGGTTCAAGGTTATTCCAACAGTCCAAAAACTGTACACTTACATTATGTTTGCGCAAAGTTATAGTAATTTAATCTAACCTTGTGCTTGAGTTCGAGAAAGACCTACCACGCACTGGTGGAAAAATCATTGGGAGCACACTTTGGGCCGCCGCCGTACCAGACGAAGGTTTAAGATTATACTTGCCGCAGTGAAGGTGTTAACCATACTTGATATCAGTTACCATGAATACAATACTTTATACTTGTTAAAGATAAATATTGCAATTACAAAAACCTTATCAATTTTTGCCTTTTGTAAAATAAACAGTTGTGTATTTTACATTCACACATAATTTTATACAATGGTAAAAATGCGGATTAGTATTAACCTTCAACATAAATAAAATGAATTCTCAATTTAGTTAGTCTCGTTACAACTCGAGAACGGCTGAACCGTATCGGCTCATTTTGTCTTGAACTATTAGTGGAAGTACAAGGAAGATTTATATTAGGAGGAAAGTGATACGAAGTTCACCCGGTCAACTAGTAAATGAATAGAATATTATCATATACATAACTTTGTAAAAAAACATAAATAACTACCCAGATGTAACGAAATCTGTAAACAATTGGTTCTTCCCTGCGGAAGGGGGAACAAGAGGTCCCATATAGGGGCCATTAAAAAAAACCAGTAAATGAAATAAAAAAATATATTACGGTTTAGTTAGGTTAGCGAGTACTAATATAATAAAGAGGTAGGTTTGTTGGCATCGAATAAGCTGCAAAGACCGGACCGATTTTTACGAAATCTGGCGACTGGCGTATATTACGGGAAAGGAGGCAATCTACTTTTTGTTGCAGAGAAATGTATAATTTTTCAGCAAAACCTGGAAAACGTTTAGTACTTTAATATTCAGACGACAAAAATAGATTTTGTTTTGTTTGTTTATAGAGAAAAATCAGTTAATCATCCTACTAATATTATAAAGGCGAAAGTTTGGATGTATGTATGTATGTATGTATGTATGTATGTATGGATGTATGGATGTTTGTTACTCTTTCACGCAAAAACTAGTGAACGGATTTTAATGCAACTTTACAATAATATAGCTTATACATACAGAATAACACATAGGCTACAATTTTAACCGACTTTAAAAATGGAGGAGGTGTTATGTTCATTTTTTTATGTTTAACGATTACTCCGCCGTTTGTGAACCGATTTTCAGAATTTTTCTTTTGGTGTATAGGTTATCATCCCAATTTGATACCATATTCATGAAAGTGGTGACCTGATGACGGGATCCATAAGAAATCGAGGGAACTCCTCAAAATTTATATGGGAACATGTGGTGACTTCGGTTTCGTGAGCAGTATTCTAAGCATATGCTACCAACAAGCAAGATTTTGTACCAAGGTATACCATGGCTCAGAAGGTGCTGAGAGAACTCCTGACTCTTTATAGATACAAGTTTGGGAGTTTCGACGTTGTTTTAAGAACGGAAAGCATATGCTACTATGCAAATTACATTCATCATCATCATCATCACTACCATAAACCATTATTGAACCATGTATCGTCCCGTTTTGACTCATTATTGGTACTTTTATAGTCTTTTATTATATATCACTTGAACAGTATACAAATAAATAAGTTAAAAAAATTAAAAATAGAAGTATGAATAAGTATCATCTAAAATAGACGATTCACCGAGATCAGGAAAACTGAGACGAACTTCGATCAAGCAATTAATAACAGAAGTAATTATAGATCTATTAGGAATTCATTATTATAATATTATATTGAAAGGTTTTCAACCCTAGTACCTAATGTTATACGTGGATACCTTTTTAGTTTTTGGGTACTCATCATGACTAGACAAAGTAAAAACTAGCTTTTCCTAGACGTGTCAACCATAATTTATTATGTAGTATTTATTGATTCACAAATTTTGATTATATTTTTTAAATATTTGACAGTAGAGGCGGAACTTCAAAATCCAAACTGATCTTACAAACTGACATCCTCTTTTTTAACGAGCTTATATCATATTCACTTGTAACTATGTATGTAAGAAAATCTTGGAATCTTAATTTGACCCACTTCCCGGTCTTCGATTAGGATGAAATTTTGCACTCGCTCTGAGTTCTGATGACAATACAGACTATGTAAGAAACGTCATTACTAATCCAATATGGCAGCCTCCCCAAGATGGCGGACAGGCTATTTGAAATGATATGGGTATCAAATGAAAGGGTTTGCTGTCAGTTCTGGAGTAGGTCAAGCTCTGATCATGAATGTCTATTGCATGATTATTCGGGTAATTTATGTTTTCGACTCCAATAAAATGCACGTATAATATCTCATTGCAATGTTATTCGGGGAAATTGTTTAGGATAATAACATTGGTAAATAGCTATTACTTTACTATTCGGTGATTAAAAAATATTGTACACTTTATAATTAAAGTCATTGTCGTTTATTCTAATGATTTTCTACTATGGGTAAAATTAAAATAGTATGTATTTTTGTTTCAATACATTCATTATTGGATGACATAAATTACATTTTTGCAATTAAAACAGCTCAAGGTTTGAAAAAATACACTCTGGAGACTAGCCCTATCATTTTAATAGTACTTATAATCATTGCAGTTAATTAAAATCTTAATCATAATTCATGACACTCATCGCCGCCTGAGTTGGTGTTACAATATTGTATTATGTTCTAAAAATATTAATGAAAATTGCATAAAATTGCTTTAGACAGTCTTCCGAGAGCATCGTAGGCCTTTCTAATATGACGGTGCTTTAATCGTCGACTTATATCTGCATCGTAATACAGGTCAATGTAATCCTGACCAAAACTATGTTAAAAACTTCTCACGTTACAATACAACAAGCACACTATAACCTCACACAACACATATAACAGCACATCTTATGGTGGCTAGCAATCGCATTCTTAATTAAATACTGAATTGGGTCCCATTTCGACCTGCAGGACAACCTCCACGAATAATGTTTGACTGTCTGACAGCTGCTTGCAGGCGTGAAAATGTAACAAGTGCTGTCGTGACAGTTTTAAGCGCTTCTTAGGAGTATTTGCGAAAGAAGAAAATATCTAAATACGTTCTCATTAATTTGTAACAGATCTCGCTGCTTATCGGTCACGTTTAGTTTATTTTGTAGCAACTATTGCCCATACATTCTTATTTGTGAGAAAACCCGCTTGTGGATTACAAAAATCGAAACAGATTATGATATTTCCTGAAAACTGCACAAGAAGACGAGATTTCTACGATTACCGTGAAGCATAAAATAAAAATATGAGCAACGTATATAATTTAACGAATGTTAGGAAGAACTTTACCACTTGATGACTTCCAAAGTGACCGCAACCAAACCTCCAGTCGCTGGTCGTCCTTACATCTATGACTTAAGATATCCAAAAAAGCTAGCCAGGGACAGTTAGACATTCTTTTTTTTTTATTAAAATGAAGAAAGTCTGACTATTCCTGACTCTTGGGGCCTGTGTAAATACCTTTGCGATGACTGATCTGATGCTGGTCTGAGACTGGAGACTGGAAAAGAGTGGACTGAGATGATCATCGCGATATGATGGTCGTTCGACTCAGATTCTACAAGTTGCCCAAAATTAACCCCAACCAATATGCCTTTATGCCCCAAAGGAGCACTGAAGACGCCTTCTATAGGTTAGTGAACCACATCAGAAAGAAAAGAGAGGAGGAGAAAATTTCTGTTGTGGTATCGCTGGACATAGAGGGGGCCTTCGACAATGCTTGGTGGCCAGCTGTAAAGGTTCGGTTAGTTGAAGTTAGGTGTCTGGGGAACCTGAGGCGGGTGATCAGTGGCTACCTGAGTGGAAGGAGCGTGAAAGTGAGATGTGGAGGAGTGGAAGTGTGCAGTAGGCAGCAATGTATTTACCCGAATAATCATGCAATAGTCGTTTATCGTCAAATCGTTTTGACATATTTTTTCGCAATAGTGTATTGCCCAGTTTTTGGTGTAAAATACAATTTTAAGTATTGTTATGGAATAAACACATAATTTTTTATATCTTTGTAAATGTCCACAGAAAAATTCTGAAAAAAATTCACATGATGTATTTTGATTTCTAGATGCCAAAAATCGCATAACACGAAAACCCCCACAATAGCACATTGTCCGATTATTCGGTGGGGGCGTCGATATATATATATATATATATATATATATATATATATATATATATATATATATATATATATATATATATATATATATATATATATATATATATATATATATATATATATATATATCAAAAATAAGTGATAATACTTAAGGGTGTGTACGTGTTCCTTGTAGAGATTCACTGTAAAAGTAGCAGCGCTGAAAGACGAAATTTTTTTTTCACTTTTGTATGGGCAAGGGCCCGAGCGTCACGAGTTTCCCCATACAAAAGTAAAAAAAAATCGTCTTTCAGCGCTGCTACTTTCACAGTGAACTCTCTACAAGGAACACGTATACACCCTAAAGTATTATCACTTATTTTTTTTACACCCTATATATATATATATATATATATATATATATATATATATATATATATATATATATATATATATATATATATATGTATATATATATATATATATATATATATATATATATATATATACAGTGTGTAACAAAAATAAGTGATAATACTTAAGGGTGTGTACGTGTTCCTTGTAGAGATTCACTGTAAAAGTAGCAGCGCTGAAAGACGAAATTTTTTTTTCACTTTTGTATGGGCAAGGGCCCGAGCGTCACGAGTTTCCCCATACAAAAGTAAAAAAAAAATCGTCTTTCAGCGCTGCTACTTTCACAGTGAACTCTCTACAAGAAACACGTATACACCCTAAAGTATTATCACTTATTTTTGTTACACCCTGTATATATATATATATATATATATATATATATATATATATATATATATATATATATATATATATATATATATATATATATATGTGTCGGATGAGTCAATAGTACGGAAGTTATGAAACGCAAACGTCACAATATGGCGTTTCGACGGAGTCTAGACTGAAGTTCGTGCAATCGACGTGGTGGGGTGGTGGAAGGGGACGAGCTTGGCGTCTGACGACGAGCGACCACTTCTCTACCAGTCGTTGTGCGGCACACAAGTCTAGAAACTGTCTAACGTTTCGTTATAATCAGTGACTCTACTTAGTGTTCTCAAAAGTGATTATTTTATAGTGAAAGTGAATTCAGTATAGTGTAAAGTGATATTTCGATTTTGTTATTAATTTTCCTAATAAACGTTTTAATCAGTTGTTCGTAATAAATTATTCTCCTTGCTACTCGTACCATCGCCCATAAGCAATGTCGGCCAACGATTCTCGACCATCTAACACACCTGATCCGACATATATATGTTACGCTCAAAGACCGAAAACGCTCAGTGAGCGAAAAAATGGCTCACAACGCGTTGTGGTCATAGTGAAACGGCCACGACGCGTTCTGTTAATCGAGAAAAGCCATGACGCGTTCTGAGCATTTAAAAACAGCCACGACGCGAATTCGTGTTGTGGCCCTAATGAAAACAGCCACGACGCGTTCTGAAACCAGGCCAGTTACGCAGGAGCAATTTTATAACGCCCAAGTGTGTGCGCAATACACAAGAGCACTCTGGTTTCAATGAAACCAGGCCAGTTACGCAGGAGTTTTTTATAGTGCCCAAGTGTGTGCGCAATACACAAGAAAACTCTGGTTTCAATGAAACCGGGCCAGTACTAATATGTACTAATATATATATACATATATATATATATATATATATATATATATATATATATATATATATATATATATATATATATATATATATATATATATATATATATATATATATATATATATATATATATATATATATATATATATATATATATATATATATATATATATATAGATATTAGTACATATTAGTAGATATTAGTACACCTCTTCTACACCATCTATAGAGAATGTATTGTGAAATCCGTTCTTAGCGGATTCCTACAAACTGTTTAAATCCTTACTGAATATTATAAATGCGAAAGCGTCTCTGCCTGTCTGTTAACTCTATGGATGAAACGATTTTGATATAATTTGGTATCCCATACAGGGTGCAATTAAACCTTCCTGCCAAATTTTGATATATTGATCCTTGTTAAAAATAAAAATACACGTATTTTTTCTTTTATAGTCACTCAGTACTAAATTATTGAGAAATAGCTTCCGAAAGTTATCCTAAAAAATACTACAATTAATGGACACGATGCGTCGGCCGCGCGTGACGTGCCCCCGCGCGCGCGCCTCATCCCGGCGTCACCCCCTCTCATTCCCCCGCGCCGCGAGTGACCGTTCTGCAACGATTTTAAATGGGATAAAATATGTCATTGAAAAAAAATAACACCCAGTTTTGTTTGGTTAAATGGACTCTCCTAATGATACCTAAGCCCTGGAAAAAATTTGGCAGGAAGGTTTAATTGCACCCTGTATAACAAATATGATTTCTTTGCTCGATATTGATAACGGCAACATGTAGACACATGAAATATTCATTCATGACTCAACAAAATATTTTTTGTGTGTTAATACACAAATGCTTAACAGCGACCAATCATTGTAGTCAATCGCAAAAGATCCACGATTCACAGTCATTCGTAAATATATTTTGTTTTTCAACAAAAATTACTTTTATTGATTTATGATATGCAACAGGGCGAATTATGCTAAGTCAGGGGTTCCCAATCCTTTTCAGCCTGCGGCGCAGTTACACGTCACAATATTTTGTCACGGCGCCCTACTCTACTATCTACCTCTTCTACCTCTCTTTTTCTAATAGCTAGCTATTAGAAAAAGATACATAAATAAACACCTTTAATGATTATAGTTAAGTAGGTAAATAATAATGAACAAATATTTAATCATCTACCTGCTTTACATAATTAATATTATAATTTTATTGTATAATATATTTTGTGGTTTCGGATAGTGATGGATGATCGACTCACGGCGCACACTTTGGGAACCCCTGTGCTAAGTAATTCTGGATTTGATGATTTTCTCCAAACTGGTATTAGAGCTACGACGTCCAAAGGTCTATAAGATAATTCTAGAACAACAATAGCATACATTGATATACGGACAAAGATCGCGGCCAGTCTAAAGAATCCATACTAATCTGTCTGTCTGTCTGTTACCTCTTCACGCCCAAATCGCTGAACCGATTTTGCTGAAATTTGATATGGAGATACTTTGAGTCCCGGGAAAGGACATAGAATACTTTTTATCCCGAAAAATGTACAGTTTTCGCGCGATTACTGAATTTTGGTGCAATGGAGTTGCGGGCGTCATCTAGTATTATAATATTATAATATATCGAGTGGTTTTGACATTGGCTCTCTAAGGTCGCCATGATTAAAAAGAAGCAAAAGAAAGTCCAAACTATCAAGTACAATAGCAGCTATGGTTAAATTTCTTAAGGGGAAGGTAAACGGTGTTGCTTCCACAAAAAAAGTAATGTAAGTATAATATTATATTGATGTAAAATAATAATAAATTGTGCACTGAATCGGTCATTGACGCATCTTACGATTTTCCTCTGCCGTTATGTATTTACTAGGCACCGTTACAATGTACTAGCAGTAGCGAAATTAATGATTCCTAAAAATGAGCTTACAATAATCGGACGCTGACCGCTGCATGTGTGTTTTAACCCACAAAAAATTCTTTGTTCAATTATGAATGCTGTCGTGTTCTTAATGATCTAAAAAACATAACTGCAGTCATAACTCAATATAACGCTATTTTTTTGTGGGATGATACAGAAATTAAATAAATTCCAATTACAAATTGAAAGTGGGATGATACACAAATGTTTAACAGCCAATTAAATTCCAATTACAAATTGAAATCAAGAACTATACATAGACTAGACATGTTGAGATGAAAAGTAACAAAATGGTAATTTTTTGGGGCCATTCTGACATATTTATAAGGTATCATAGTCTATTTTGTAGCGTTTGTGCGCATTGACATAATAATATTATATGGCGTTTTTAGGGTTCCGTAGCCAAATGGCAAAAAACGAAACCCTTATAGATTCGTCATGTCTGTCTGTCTGTCTGTCTGTCCGTCCGTATGTCACAGCCACTCAGAAACTATAAGAGCTATACTATTGAAACTTGGTAAGTAGATGTAGTCTGTGAACCGCATTAAGATTTTGATACAATAATGAAAAAAAATATTAAAAATTTTAGGGGTCCCCATAGGTACAACTGAATCAAAAATTCTTTTTTTCATCTAACCTATGCGTGTGGGGTATCTATGGATAGGTCTTCAAAAATCATATTGAGGTTTCTAACATCAATTTTTTCTAACCTGAATAGTTTGCGAGAGAGACGCTTCCAAAGTGGTAAAATGCCCCCCTTCCCCCCCCCCCCCCCCCCCCCCCCCCCTTCATTAAATCAACTGAATTATAAAAATAAATCAAAAACCTTTTAATTTCATAACAATAAACCTTATTGCTGCTGCGGAACCCTTCATGGGCGTGTCCAACTCGCACTTGGCCGGTTTTTTTCTTATATAATTTTTTTGTCGAACACACCGTGTCCTCAGTTTTGAAATTTTTGATGAATTTAATAATGTAGACAATAGACATATTTAGCAACGGCTGGCAATTTATAAAAGAGTTTCACAACTAGTTAAGCACTAAGTGATTGTAAAGTTTTAATTAATTAGCATTACCTAGGTTAGTGCCATTTGTAAAATATATGCAACTCTTTAAACGTTGTTATATTTATAGTTTAAAAATTATGACTCTCTTTGTCTTGAATAAAAAAAATAATTTTGTCTTGAAATGTTTGTGCAAGTCCAGGGAAGTTTTAGGAGGAAGGTGATATGAAGTTCAGGGACCATCTAGTATTTTATACACAGCTAAAGTGATTTTGGTGTATAAAAATACTTTTAATAATGTTTCAAAATTAATTTACCAGGGGGTCCAAAGTTTGTATGGAGCAAAAGAGTTCAACGCACGCGATGCTTGTGAAATAACTATAGTTGACTTGCGTTTTGATATTAGTGCGAATTTCAAAATCATGACACATACTGTATATTATTGACAGCAGTTAAAATTAGCCATTTTGACTCTCATAAAAATAATTCACTGTCTTCTTAAAGGTGCTCCCTCACCAGGAGCATTCGCGTGTAATGTAACATTATAGATTCTACTTAAAAAGGAGAACCCCACCACATTGAAAATATGTAAATTTAACGAAAATAAAGATTTTTGTTTTTTTTTTTTATAGATTCGACGTTGAGCATTCCATAGCAAGTTGACTTCACTGTAACGTAGCATTGATGTTACAAGTTGTATCAAGATATTACACATTGTATCATTACAAGGTGCGCATTGTAATGCTCGGTTCTCCTCCTTCACTGATGTAATGCTCGACTCTGTAACGGTACATTACAAGCGAATGCTCCCGGTGAGTACCCGAATATGAATATTATTAAGGCGGAAGTTTGTGAGTATATTTTTTAATTCTTCACGGAAATACTACTGAAATGGTATTTTGATAGTAGTTTAGGTTCTGGATTATCAAAAAAATATTCTTTGCAGGTTGAAAAAAATAAGAAAGTCTTTACAAAGACTTTCTCATAAGCATTGAAAATTCAAAAAAGTATTCGACCGATTTTGTTAAAAGACAAAGATAATATTAACAAAATAAATAGGCGGGTTCCCATGAGATTCATAAACTATTCCGTAGTATTAAACCATTAAAATAATGAAATAATTGTTCGATAACCCATTTCTTTCACGAAACCCCGGGTTTACGCAGAACCCACTTTGGGGTTCCCCGATAAACATAAACCATAATCATAAACTATAAACGAAGATGTCGTGTGTAATTTCCTCGTTTTCCGCCTAATCACGCGTGCATAATTGTTATTACATCACTTGTAAACCGGGTATATTGTGTAACATAATATGGACTGACTCTGTACGTTTTACCTTAACCTTGTATATCTTCAGTTCGCCTTCGTTGTCTAGAGATTTTTATCTATGGACTCTTCAAACCACGTCAGTCGGGGCCCGTGCTAATTACCTAAAGGAAATAGCGGGTACAACGGAAGTGTACTTAATACTCATATTTGTTTTCCATATTATTAATATACGGAATCACCGACGGACAAATCTTTCAATTGAATTCAATAGGGAATATTACGCAAAGTTCAAAGCAGAGGGCGCTTCTAGCACATGCAGTAAATAAACCGACCAAAATCCGACATGATGCACACGTCATATAAGAATAATAGAAACGTTGTCAAACGTCGAATGGAACTTTTTGTTTATGCTGGTGCTGCCTCTAGCGTGAAAACATTGCAGTAATATATCCTATTCAATTAAGTTATTTGTAGAGATGTTCCGATCATGACATTGGCCGACTAGCCGACTAGCCGATTAGTCGGTTGCAAAGAAGCCGACTAATCGGCCGACTAGTCGGCCAAGCCGATCATGATTTCGGATGTTTCCGTAACGCTTCAATTACTGCTGATTCGCGGGTTACGCATACGTCACCTGCGAACTTGTCGAATCGTGTTTTGGTTCACGTCATGATAGTTAATGGTTTCAGATATATTTTTTACTGTACATCATGTTAACGTGCAATCTTTCTTTAATAATTACCTAATTAGTTAATACAAAATCCGAGTCTTTCATTTAAATAAGAATAAAATATTTTCATTATAAATGTTTATTGCAGAAGATTTTGAATAATAGTAAAATAATAAAAAGCCGGCTAGTCGGCGCTTTTTGCCGACTATTCGCCGACTGGTCGTCGACTACAAAAGTGGCCGGATAGTTGGCTTTACCCACTAGTCGGTGACTAGTCGGCACATCTCTAGTTATTTGCTTCCTATATATCTTTTCTGTTTTTCCATGACGGAAAACTTACGGAGCCGCGGCTTTTCAGAAAAGTGACCAGTAACTGCCTACATCGGTTTCAGTAACAGAGGCCAAAGCTACTCGGTTTTATTGATGGAAGATATAAAATTGACCCATACCCATTTCACAGTGGCCGGTTTCATTGGTGCCAGAAATATTTTCCAAGTGCGCACACAATACACACGAGCACAACGAGCAACTATTAATTTTCCCAGGAGTACAAGGTGTAACAAAACTAAGTAATAATATAACTGGTGTGTAATATGTGTCCCTAATATAGAGTTCAATGTGAAAGTAGCAGCACTGAAAGAGCAAACTTTTTTGTGATTTCTCTATACTCTATACAAATGGCAGCAAGCAGGCAAGCGCCCCGCGTCATGAATTTTTTCATAGGTACAAAGGTGAACAAAAAGTTACTCTTTCAGCGCTGCTATTTTCACAGCGAACTTTATACAGGGGACACATACACACCTTACAGTATTTTCACTTAGTTTTGTTACACCCTGTATAGTGAAAAGACATCTCAAGGGAATGAAAGAAATAACAAAATCCTCCCAGCAGATCATAGAACACCCAGGAAGAGCCATGGCCTTGGTGAGTCGCGACCTTCGGCCTGTTCCCATCCGCTCTCAGAACAATATGGATTCATTGATTAATCGCACTCGTGACTATAGTACGTGTAGTGTAGATTGGCGATTAGTTTTTCGTTAAACCGTTTTCGCATTATACGACACGATATCGGACGGATACTAATATTATAAATGCGAAAGTGTGTCTGTCTGTCTGTCTGTTACCTCTTCACGCTCAAACCGCTGAACCGATTTTGCTGAAATTTGGCATTTAGATACTTTGAGTCCCGGGAAAGGACATAGGTACTTTATATCCCGTAAAAATATACGGTTTTCGCGCGATAAATGAATTTTAGCGCAACGGGGTTGTGGGCGTCATCTATAGTTTTAAAATAAATCCCGCACCGGTTTCGGTGACGGTGGCCGGTTTCATTGAAACGAGGCCAGTTACGCAGGAGTAATTTTATAATGCCCAAGCGCAGTACATAAGAGCACCCTCTCTTCCTTTACTCTAATAACCCAGTGGCCAGTGGAATGATTGACACGACTGGCGAGAGATCAGGCGCAGGGCTGACTTTTTACGCCGGTCGATCCGATCCGTCGGATAGGCACATGCATCGATCATCTTACTTATCTGGCTGCCGTTGGCTCTTACGCTAAAACTACCTAAAAATTTCGATCCCATTAATATGTATGGAATTGACATAGGCATACGATAAAGAAGAGAAAAAGAAAACGTGTTGGCCTAGCCTCCTCTAAGCGTTTTTAGGGTTCCGTAGCCAAATGGCAAAAATCGGAACTCTTATAGATTCGTCATGTATGTCTGTCTGTCTGTCCGTATGTCACAGCCACTTTTCTCTGAAACTATAAGAGCTATACTATTGAAATTTGGTAAGTAGATGTAGTCTGTGAACCACATTAAGATTTTGATACAATAATGGAAAAATTATTAAAAATTTTAGGGGTCCCCCATAGGTCCCCCATCCCCAACTAAATCTTTTTTTCATCTAACCTATGCGTGTAGGGTATCTATGGATAGGTCTTCAAAAATCATATTGAGGTTTCTAATATCATTTTTTTCTAACCTGAATAGTTTGCGAGAGAGACTCTTCCAAAGTGGTAAAATGAGTGTCGTCCCCCCCCTCTACTACTTTACTACAAAAACTACCAACGAAAATTAGTTTGAATGAAATCTAGCAAGTAGTTTTTTTTTAATATTATTATATTGAAAAAAAAATTTTTTTCATCTTACCTATGCGTGTGGAGTATCTATGGATAGGTCTTCAAAAATCATATTGAGGTTTCTAATATCATTTTTTTCTAACCTGAATAGTTTGCGAGAGAGACTCTTCCAAAGTGGTAAAATGAGTGTCCCCCCCCCCCCCCCCCCCCCCTCTAACTTCCAAAGTAGGGGCATGATAAGTCTAAAAAAAATATATGATGTACTTTACTATAAAAACTACTAACGAAAATTGGTTTGAACGAAATCTAGCAAGTAGTTTTTTTTTATACGTCATAAATGGTAAACTTAATTTAACTTTCATTAAATCAACTAAAATATAAAAATAAATCAAAAACCTTTTAATTTCATAAAAATAAACCTTATTGCTGCTGCGGAACCCGTCATGGGCGAGTCCAACTCGCACTTGGCCGGTTTTTTTTAAATCAGATATTGCATCGGACAACGGAAGGAAGTTTACTAAAGTAAAAATCACCTCGTCCTTTTTATCTTAAATTATAGAGGTAAAGACTTAACAGTCCTTGACATGCCTATCGATTCTTCTGTGAAAATGTCTTTTCATGAGATTAAACTACTACTACGTAAATTTTTTTTTTACTTAGTAGTACGTAGTACGTAAACAGGTCCTAACTCTTTTAACAAAGTCAGCAATAAAACAACATTGTTGTAGTTAATTGTCCATTAACCGCAACATAATAGGATAATTAATAAAATAAAGCCACTCCGTTAACTACAAAACAAAGTTTAAGACTGTTGTAGATATACAATGCTTGAAGTAAATGACCACGGAAGAAGTAAGAATGAAAATGTGACAAACAGACTAACAGACAGTTGCATTTAATATAATACTAGATCCCGCAACACAGTTGCGCCAAAATTCGTTTATCGCGCGGGATCTCATTTTTTCAGGATAAAAAGTATCTTATGTCCTTTCGAGGGACTCAAAGCATCTCCATAGCAAATTTCAGCAAAATCGGTTCAGCGGTTTGGGCGTGAAGAGGTAAGTGACAGACAGAAGGACGGACAGACACAATTTCACATTTATATATATTAGTATGGATTATTAGTTGTTACTCATTCTCACTCACGAGTGTCAAATCCATAAAGTTAATATATTCCGCTAGGTATATTAACTTTATGGTCAAATCACACCTAACCTGTATAGACTTGTAAAAAAAATATTTCGTTTTGTTCGAATAAAAAAACCATGGGTCATCGAATTATAGCTGACAATTAAAATTTACTTAAAATATACATAATGTATAACGTGTTACATAATATTGTTATTGTGTTTATAAAATATTATACATTATTGTTCGTTTTTTTCATAGGGTATTCATGTTTTATTTTATTTGTTTTTCTTTTAACCTGTATCGTCTCTTAAATTATATTTATGCTGTAAGCGGGTATAAATATCGGTCTAGGTATTACACCTTTGATGAGTAAAATGAAAAAAATAAAATAATCGGCCAAGTGCGAGCCACGCGCACGAAAATTTCAGCTGTCTGGCTTTCGCGGTTCTTGAGATATGGCCTAGAGATAGACAGACGGACAGTCAGCAAAATCTTAGTAATACGGTCCCGTTTTTACCTTTTGGATACGGTATCATAAGAAATCGGTAAAGTGCGAGTTGGACTCACTTGTTTTTTGTATGGGAGCCCCATTTATATATTTATTATAAATTATTCAAGTACTCTACTGTGTACAGTAACTGAGTATTTTGTGAACATTTAAGTGCCTGCCTGTTGCCAGTATTGATATCGAGGAAAAAATAGCAAAAAAAAAACCACATTTGTTGTATGAGAGCCCCTTAAATATTTAATTCCATTGTCTTCAGTATTTGTTGTTATTGCGGCAACAGAAATACATAATCTGTGGAAATTTCTACTCTCAGCTATTGCCGTTCTTGAGATACAGCCTGGAGACTGACAGACGGACAGACATCGAAGTCTTATAGTAATAGGATCCCGTTTTTATCCTTTGGTTACGGAACCCTAGAAACATGCATGCTGCATATGCTATATATGTTTTTATACGATGCTTTTTCCTCGTCTGGTACGTTACAAAAATGGCTAGTCTCTAGTAGCCTACACAGTGCGCGTTCTTTTATTATTATTAGTGATGTTATTAGAAGTAGTTTATATAAATGTATATATTACGCTCAAAGACCGAAAACGCTCAGTGAGCGGAAAAATAGCTCACAATGCGTTGTGGTCACAGTGAAACAGCCACGACACGAATTTCGCTTTATGGTCTTTTTGTGACGCGCATTTCGCGTCGTGGCTGTTTCACTGTGACTACAACGCATTGTGAGCTATTTTTCCGTTCACTGAGCGTTTTCGGTCTTTGAGCGTAACATATATACTAACCAGATTTTAATTTTTAACTATCCTCATAAAAAGAATTAGTCAAAATAAAAATTTACAATAGAAAACAATACTCTACTAGCTAAAAGCCGAGCTTTGTGAGGGCTCGCATCGTCACACCTTGACTGACTGATGATAAAATATCTACATATAAAAAACCTTGACTGACTGATGATAACATACCTACATATAAATAAAAATTACTATGTTAAAGCACAAATCAATAGGCGTGATAGTTTTTCCGTAAAGTGTACCACCAAATGTTTAGGTTGTGGGATATACTGGGGCTCGCTTCGCTCGCCCAGATTATAACAAGACACGTTATAATATGACGCAATAGGTGTTAAGCGAAAAGTTAATATAATACACAATAGCGGTATTATGTTACTAATAATACATTGGATTGTGTACCCGGATCTCTTTACATTTTCCATATTTATTTTGCCTTTATACAATGTTATTAGGTGGGCATTTATTGATTTGTGATTATTCATAGGCCTCTGCATCTTCACGATAGATAAAATAGGCAGGGTCCGATATAGCTATTTAGCCGCTCCAGGCAAAGATAATTTTCGCCGCCCTTTACATACAGAAAATCACAAGTCATGAGCTAGTTTTGTTAGGAATTTTGAAAAGAAGTTGGAAGATAGGAATAAGTCAATTTTGTCGCCGCTCATTTTTTGTCGCTCTGGGCAAATGCCCGGCTTGCCTCCCCTTAGATCGGGCGCTGTCTCCACCTTCACGATAGACCTTGACTAAATGTCACGAATATTCATAAACTATTCGGCTTCTTTTTTTGCTATTCGGTATTCGGCCGAATAATACGTACTATTCGGCCGAATACCGAATACCAAATCGTGTAAAAAAACACGTTAATTATTACTCAAAATTATGTATTTATTTCCAAATTACAACACTTTAGTAATTAAAAACCGGCCAAGTGCGTGTCGGGCCACGCGCAATATAGGGTTCCGTAGTACCGCTAGTTTTTGATAATGTTTGTATTGTCAATGAATGTACATTTATAACGTGTTTTACATTACTAACAACATCATCTCAGTTACTTTCAAAGGAATTTGAACGAAAAGTTCCTTTATACTTCGCCGAATACATTTTTTTAGTTGATCGACTTATGAAGTCTTCTTAGCCGTGATAGTTTTCCTTTTAAATTCAGCATATTTTCTACTCCCGTAAATTTTTTCACATTTCCAGAAACAACCGTTTAGCTGGTAGAAAATACTGGAATCTAACGATTTTTTCCACTTTAAAACTTAATATTTCACAAATGGATCCCTAAATCGGAAAGTGATCTATGAATACTCACAATATTTTTAAAAAATCTATTCAACCCGCACCATGGGGTGGGCGCGAAAAAAAAAATCATCCCCACTTGATGTGTAGGGCAGGTACCATAAAAAATATATTTTTTAAGATTTTATGTACCATTTTGTCGGCATCATTAATATGTGTATTCATGCCAAATTACAGCTTTGCAGGTCCTATAATCTCTGAGCAAAACCACGGACAGACGGACGGACAGACAGACAGACAGACAGATAGACAGATGGACAGACGGCCGGACAGACCGAAACTATAAGGGTTCCTTGTTGACTACGGAACCCTAAAAATGATCAGTGGTAAGTTGTGATGGATAAAAACAAGCTTTTTCAGCATTTTTTGGTAGCAAACGATAACGCTTTTCATCGTAAATGTTACCAGCCTCAGAAAATAACCTCTCACTATACACGCTACTTCCAGAAGATAAACTTTGGCAAATTTCGAAAGGTTTGGGTATTGTTTTTCGTTTACTAACCACCCGTTGTAAGGATCGGCCTTCCGATCTAGGCAAACTGTTTTCAAATAAAAATCCAACTCGTTTGACGCAAATGACTCGTTTGAAAACGCAATGAAGAAAACAGGTTGCGGCTTGTCTTAATCCAGCTACCGCGCCCCCGAAAAGTATGTATTTCGGCTGACAGCGTTGCCGAATATTCGGTATTCTACCAATTCACTATTCGTGGCATCCCTAACCTTGACAGGAGACTATTATTAGCGTGGACTCAAGCTTAAGCCAAACCTACGCGACCAGAGCGACTGCGAAGCGGGAGCGTCTGCAACGCGGGACGTTCGCGTCGGCAGAGCGGGAATAAACTACGGTTTCGCACCGTAGTTGCGCAGGTGTGCACACCAGTTTCGCGTTGCAGACGCTCCCGTCCCGCGTCCCACTCGCGTCCCGCGTTACTGACGCGAAGGTGTGGCCGAAGCCTAATTGTCAAAAATTGACGATGATTGCGCGGCTATAGACTATTGCGTGTTCATGATGGCAATCATGGCTATTACAGGCCAAGGTAGAGAGGGCCCTTAATGCAGTGCTGCAGAGGAACGTCGATAAACGGATGTTCAACCGAACTTGTCATTTGCCAAAATTTCGGCATAAAGGATATCCTTGAATTGAAACTGTTAAATTGGTATGGTATGGCCGTCCATACATTTTTGTAATTTTAATCTATCATATCGTTGCAACAAACTAAAAATATATTACCATGTAATTTTTGCATATTACTCTATAATATTAGCATGGATATGAATTTGCATTTCTTGAGAATAATTTATCTTTTTCTTCTCAAATGCCGTTTTACACCCCACGGGGACTTCCGCCGCGAGTATGTAGAACTCGCTGTCCGAAGATTCTACAACCTTACAATCGGACGCAGCCACACCCACTAAAACTAGGTGACACTATGACCTTGCCAAAACCACGTGATCAGGCACAACCTCCACGACTGTCAATATTTGACCTGTCTTATCATCGGATTGATTACGATGACAGAATCGAATACCAGACCTTAGAAGATCATTGGCCCTACGTTCCTGACCTGAGATCACTCCGATTGCTACACCACAATAGAATTTGTAAAAATCTCAAAACCAAACGATTGATGAAATCGTCAATTGTTTCAGTATCTGATTTGAATATTTCTATTGTTTTTGTTGACATTGAAACAGATATGGTAATCAGATAACACTTCAACGAGTGTCCACAATTTAATATTCTTATATCTATTTACCAATGAGAATCGTGGGTTCGATTCCTGCGTCAGAAGAATGCACAGTGTATTTTTTGTCCAAAAAATTGGCCATGCCGTTTTTATTACTTAATTTGATAGGATTTGTGATTATAAATGCAAGACGAGAACACCCGACTGCCCATTTCATATAGAAGAATGCAAATTAGTACTTGAAAAAAAATTCTGTTGTTTCCAGAAAAAACATAGAAACAGTTATAGCTCAAAAGTTTGATATTCTTTTAAAATTTTATTAATTGGTCTAAACAGTGTCTTAAAAGCCCTACGATAGCGAAAAACATCCAGGCTTTATTTGTTCAAGATAACGTATTTATGACTGATTTTGTAAATTTATGTTTTAATTTTTTTAACGTCATGTTCTTTTTATTGATACTTATAACCCAAAAGAAAAATGGGATCCAAATGAGGCGGGGCATCGGAGTTATTCAATTTTATATTATTTTGGATAGGGTTGTCACCGCATAGTTCACATAGTTGAATAATATTTGAAGTAGGTTTTTATATGCTCATTTTTCTAATGAAGTTCGTAACTTCAACAAAACAAATAGTAATAGTCTTTTTTACTTACTAGCTGCTGCCCACGACTCCGCCCGCGTGGAAATTCATTATGTTATCCACAGTTTACATTTTCTTCGCGTTATACCTTACTACTCTGCTCCCCTTTGCTTCACTGCTGTTCCACTCTTATATTGAGTTAAGTTATATTAAGTCAGTGAGATACTGAGAAGCTCAAGGTCACTATTTGGTTTGAACCTTTCTGTTTTTGGTTATTTATGTTTATTATACTGCATATTATATGATGTACCTCCGCCGTGTTCCATGGTGTTTAATGGGTTTTACCACTAATTTATGATACATATTTATAAAGTTCTTAAAAGAAAAATACAGCTTATGAATATAAGTTTTTTGTTCTTTTAAGTAAAGAATTACGTATAGGTTAATACCTGTTTTGCCAACTCTGTGGGTTGATAATAATATGATCCCGTATTTTAATTGGCTTAAGATCAGTGTTTTAACAATATCGATTGGCATAAAAAAAAACATAAAAATGATATATTTTACGTGCTGTTTGTATTTCTGGAAAATTTAATCTTTCTTTTTTTCCACACGATGTTTTGTTTTATTTTCCTGGTTAAAATACGTTACCCAATAAAATTATTTAAAATGTTCATTTTTTTACCTGGAACCCGGAGTCCCGGTTCACGTGACGTTTTAGAACCAGGTAATAAAATCCGAAACCGGACCCGGTCTGCACCGGCTACCTGTTAAACAAAAGATTTCCGGCTATAGCTATTAAACCTACGAGTATATGAGACCATTTTATACCGGAAATATAATAAAAGATTTTAAATGTCACCATGTGTACATTAGAAAAGTATTAACTTGTTAAAAAAATTCCAAGTCAGTTATGTAGGATTGACAGGTCAAACTAATATAAAAACTGCAAATTTGCTTCTGTAATAGCATATTGCTTTACTTATATTAAAAACTAAAATAAAAAGTAATCGTTTTTTTTGTTTCTGCTCAAAAATATTTCACGGCATTAAAAAAATATTTTCTCGATTTATCGAGTAACTTTAGTGACTCAATGCAGTTCCTCTAACCTTCTGTTTAAGTATAAGTCAGGAATAAAAAAAAAACAAAGTTCAAATGAACAAAAAAATTTGGTATAGAAATATTGACAACCCTAAAACCATAGTTACCATAGAAAACTTTAGAAGCCTCTAACTTCGGTGCCCTTTATTATTTGGATCTAATTTTTTTTACACGAATTCTTGTACATTTAAGTAACAATTCTATATAAAAATAAAATCCAAATAATTAGAAATACGTTCATAATAAATTAAAGAAAAAAAAATATCGTAAAAAGTCTTTATACACTTATTTAAGAAATATGTAAATCAGGTAAAATTGTGTGTTTTTTTATTATTGTCGATCAGAATAATCAAGAAGACAATTGAGTAAATATTTAAAAAAGTAATGGCAATTTTTAATTTTATTGAAAAAAAAATTAAAAGTGTTTTTTTATTGTTCATAATAAGAAATTAACGCATGTAAATACTAATAAATTACTTACATAACATTTCTGTTCAAGATTTTGAAAAAAAAAGGCATGGCCAATTTTTTGGACAAAAAATACACTGTGGAATGTTGTGACCGAATTTGATAATCACAAAGCAGGCTGATCACCTGATTGTCTGACAAATAAGATGACATGCGTCGGATGGACATGTAAAAAGTCAGTCCTACGCCTAATCAGTGATCACTCATCAGTTAAATATTCGTCCCACTGGATTAAGAGAGTAAAGAAAGAGAGTATTCTCGTGTACTGCGCAAAACTTTTTACCATATAAAATTACTCTTTCATAGCGTAGATTTGAATACAATCTTGCCACCGTCACCGAAACCGGTGTGAGAGACATTCATGAAGAAACATGGTTTTAAACCTCGACGACCTCTGTGGCTTAGTGGTTGAGCATGTTGTCAGCGCTCATGCCGGGGGTCGCGGGTTCGAATCCCGCCGACGGACAAAAGTTTTCTATGTTCCTGGGTCTTGGATATGTATTAAATATGTGTATAATATAATAACACTAGTTATGCAGATATATACATACAGTTCACTGTAAAACTACCTAACTACTAACTACGAGTTCACTGTAAAAGTAGCAGCGCTAAAAGAGCAAATTTTTTTTTCACCTTTGTATGGAAAAACTCGTGACGCTGGGGCGCTTGCCCATACAAATTACAAAAAAAATTTTGGTCTTTCAGCGCTGCTACTTTCACAGCGAACTCTCTACAAAGAACACATACACACCCTAAAGTATTATCACTTAGTTTTGTTACACCCTGTATGTATAGTATAAAAGTATTAAATATAATATTTCCGTTGTCTGATACCCGTAACACAAGTCCTTTAGGTAATTAGCACGGGGCCAGACTGACGTGGTGTGAAGCGTCCATAGATATTATTATTATTAAAGGAGCCTATGCTGTTCCACTGATAGGTAAAGACCTCCCCAAGGTCTTATATTTCTCTTGATCATAAACCACCATTTGCAGGCTTAGCATGACAACATTATAAATGAGAAAGAATGGACATACAAAATATTCTAGTGACAAAATGGCGGATTTCCTTTGTCTATCTGTCACTTTGTCTTTTCTTCCGTAGAAAGAAACCGTTTCAATGGTGACCAATGTCCATGCTAAGCCTGGTGGTATGCACCCAGCTAATGATGCCATCTTGTTCAAGGCCACGGCGTCGTCCGTCTCTGGTACCCCTCTGTGGTGATCTTTGCCCAGATGCTGTCATGAGTCATGACCCGACCAATCACACTCAAAAAATCTTTCGTATTAATAACCAGCAATGACAAGCATAAATACCTGATAGACGTACGAACTTTAAGCACGCGGGTTTTAAGATCGCGAACTTACTCGGCTCGACGTCGGTGATAGACGTACGAACTTTAAGCACGCGGGTTTAACGATCGCGAACTTACTCGGCTCGACGTCGGTGACACACGAGAATGGCTCACACTGGATTACCATGTCTCCAGGCTCGCGGCTCGCGGCTCGCGGCTCGCAGTCTTGCCAGACGTACGAGCCGAGACGAGCTACGAGTAAAATTCCAAGACGGGGAACTTGCGCGGCAATCTTTTAGTACGCGGTTTTTAAGTGACACACAGCTGCGATTAAGATCGTCGAGCCATAAGTCTGCGTACTTACTCGCACGTCTATCACCCCTTTTAGGCTTCTTACAGACGAACGGCACGTGTCGGCGGCACCCGTCGGCGGCAGTTGACGGCAGTCGGCGGCACGTGCCGTTCGTCTGTAAGCGCTCTTATGGTTATATTTATTACGCTATCTTTGAAGGGCCAAAAAGAGGTGTGTGTTGGTTGGTTATGTTTTGAAAAAATGTAAATATCATCAAAATATTTACAGCAAAGTTTCCCGCAATTTCGTGCAGGCATAACAGAATCCCGCAGGAATTCATTTTCCTGTGGTAAAAGAAATCCTTTAGAATATTTTGACACAGATATTAAGAAATTCAATATCTGTGTCAAAATATATCATCTAAATCGGTCCAGTATTTTTGGAACCTATTCAATGTAAACAACCATACGTTAAACTGTTTTTATATAAAATTTGTATAATAATTTTAGATACCATCCATTAAATTTTTCAATATTTCAAAAGAAATTTGACGATACAATACCAAAAAAACATACCTACTTTATTATTTTATACCAAAGTAGGTATTATTATTTTTTACCTATAATCATAATATTATTATAATAACTCATAAAACGTGCGTCAATACACCGTTCGACAATCTAATATTTTGTGGTCCTTTTTGAATTTATTGCTTTATCGAAGTTTCTGACGTATCAAGGCATAAATTTCTAATTGACCTACATGAAAGTATTTGTGACCGATTGAGGACTTTTCGTTGATAACTTTATGATTGAGATTTACTATCAGAACCCTTTTAAACACGTAGTTGACACAGTTGTCTATTATCATAAAGTATTAAAGTTATAGGAATCCGGTACGGCCTTGTTTCGCATTTACAATCTGCTATATCCTATTAATCTTTCTATTTTTTTATTATTTAGAGAGCTTTCAAAATACGCAAGTCATGTTATTATTCAGTTTAAAATGTAATAAACACAAATTATGACGAGAAATGTCATAAAATCTTAAGAGTTTTTTATGCTTCATTGCGTATAAGAATATAAAATATATTGTACTCATATTTGTAGAATGTTACACACTATGTTAAGGGCCTTTCCCTACGGAGATTCCGTAATTTACCGTATTTAGAGCCTTATAAACTCATAATTTGAAAGCTACAAAGTTATAATAAAAATACAGCAATAATCTTCAGTATATCAACATTCCTTTCCCGTTTTAAATTTTCTATTTTTGTTTATTATACTCATGATATTAGCTTCCAAAGTAATACCAATTTATGAAAATTGAAGCATACTTTCAGCATCTCCCTAGTATTTACAAATTACGTTTATTTAAAACACACGACAATAGATAGACAATTTCATTAACTACATATTCCCCGTTTAAAATTTTTTTTAGATCAATTTTGAATATAAGTAAAAAAATAGGATTTTTGTGCAATCTCGGCAACGCGTTAAATGTATGGTCAAGGTCGTTTGCTCGGGGGATGGCCTTAAATCCTGCTCATATTGAGGTATAATAAAATGTGTCAATCAATCAAACTTCTGTAACACAATCAATCGGATCGCCATCAGTCCATTTCGTGAGCCGGACAATCGCCTTTGCAACTCTATTTTTAACCTCGTTGGCTCCCTGCCATTAGACGTTCCCTTGCTGGTATACTAGAATTAACCTCGGCTGGGAAAGTATATATAATTCTTTAATTTTTACCGAGCTCTAGAGTTCAAATCACTATATTTAATATATTCCCCTTGATTATACATTTTCAGTTTATCAAGTGAAGTTTTGCGCGTGCGACCGAAATAGCCCGGGCCGCAAGCTGTAAAATTCAGTTGCGCGGATGATGGCGCCGTGAGAGTCGCTCGCGGCCATGGTGTGCCACAGATGGACGTTAGTTGTAATATTATTATGTATACCCCTCCTAGTGACAGTGATAAGTGCATTCCGTGTGCGGCTGCCAGGATATTCCCATGACGGTAAAGCGGATTTGAAAAAACACAAATGTGAAAATTGTGAAGTGAATGAACCTAACCTTGACCAAATTGTAAACATTAAAAGGCCAGATATCGTGAAACATTCTAGCGAAAATGTGAAGAAGCTTCTCTCTAGCGATACGAAAGCCAAGAAAACTCCCCCCGCTGATAAACATATGACAATTGACACAAAACCAGGTCTTAAAAGTAAACAAGAAGTACTAAACGATAAAAATACGAATAAAAAAAAACCAGTGTTTGTGTTTGATTTTGGTGATGATGATTCCAAAGATATAGACGACGACGATGATGATGAACTGGGTGATGGTGCAGAAAAAACAATTTTGAAGTCCTTTGACTTAAAAACTGATTATATTGTAAAATTAAAATCATCTCACGAACATTTAAATAAAATTATTATTGAGAAAAAGCAAAAAGAAGATGACGAGAATGATGTTGACGAAGCTAGTGTAGAACAAGATGACAATAACGATAATGATGACGATGACGACGAAGACGATGATGACGATGATGATGATGATAATGATGATGAAGATGATGGCAAGAGCAGTATAAAAAAAGACGTGCTTGGTGATGATGACGACGATGATGATGAAAACGACGATGAAGATGATGACGACGATGACGATGATGATGATGAAGATGAGGATGAAAAGAAAGAAAGTAGTTATGAGCGAATGATAAAGCTAATCAAGAAAAGAACTAGCGAAGCTGTAAAAGGTCGTTCGAGTGAAGATTTAGGTGATGAAAATTCAAAAACTAACAATGAAATTGAAAAACTTAAGCTTATAATACACACAAGTGAAGCTGATTTACCAGAAAAGTCCCATTCAAAGGAAAAAACCGAAAAAAAGGACACAAAAATATTAGATTCTAAAAAGTCAAAAGTATTATTAGAAGATAAACAACACAAACCTGAAAAAGAAAAAACAAAACCTGTGGAAAAGTCTAAGCCAGAGCCTATAATAGACAAGAAAAGTAAGGTAAAGGAAATTATTGATCCGAAAAATGATAAGGCTACATTTCAGGAAAAGTTAAAGCCGTCAAAAAAGGATGACGAGAAAATACTCGCCAAAGATAAACAAATAAAAAAGGATGATAATAAAAAAACAGAAGAAGTTAAATCACCAAAGAAAGAAGATGAAGTTAAACTTTTAAGTAATATTGAAAAGTCTACTAAAGAAACTTTGGAAAAAAGCAAGGACAAGAAACCATGGGTTGCTGATAAAACAAAAGTTATTCAGAAAGAACTCAAAATCGAACCGAAAGAAAAACCACTTCCTATTCCAAAAACTTCAGCGGAAAAACCAAGTGCAAACGAACGGAAACGTAGAGATTCGCAGGAATCTATAAGTAACATAGAGAAGCTTTTAAAGAAACGTGAAACAAAAGAAAAAGATGAAGATAAAAAAGACGAGAAGAAGAGTGATATCCAATTCATGACCGACGCTCTAAGAAGAAGGAATTTGCTGCAGAGTGAATTCGAGGATATGTACGCGTTTTTACCGTCATTCGCGCCAAATTTCTCCCGAATACACAACGCCGAATGTCGACGCCACGGCCAAATATTGCTGAGACAACTACGTGGGACCAAACTGTGGGCATTAAATAGTAAGTTAACGATGTACTTATGGAAATAATATTATTATAGTAGATCAGGTAGCTGTTATAGTCTTAACCGCTTAAAAATGGCTCCAGTAGCTTGCTAATACTTATAAAATGTACGTAGCTAAGACAACGAATATTGTATGACTGGTTCGAGTTTGACAACCAAATGAAAGTTCAAAAGTAAGAAATACGAGTAGGTGTGACACTTTTTAGATTCAGTTACTCTTCCGTAGTATTTGTTATTCGTAGGTCATACTTAATTTAGCAATAATTAAATTATTGAAAGTATGTTTGTCGTGGAGCTATAAAATCTAAGATTATTATAAAAATAAAATGTTATTTATGTGCTTTACACTAGTTTAAAGATCGATTAATCAAATTTAAGTGTACTACCTTATGTTTTTATGATTCGCATTAAAATTCTAAAGCATCAGCACATTTTATAAAAAACACGCGCTAAGTAGGTGCCAGATGTTTTTAAATAAAGTACATATACCTCACCCTATAAATACAATACTATGTCATTAATAAAATAACTTTTGTATGTATATTTTTAAGCGTGGCATAATGCTTTGCGAGTTACAAACTTTTATTGAACTTCATTATACATTATTATGTGTGATATTTTAATTACATTTAAAATGTTTAATTACTTTTTATTACAATACTTTATATTTACATCAAAGATATTTATAAAATAAAAAAATAAAAAAACAATTGTAAACTTCAACTAGATCCATTTGATGTTAATATTCCGAGTTTGTGAGTTGTGAGTCGCGTAAATATCTTTTCATACAAATCATGACTCACAAAATAACGCTCGTGTGAATCTAACAGGACTTTTGTATGAAACTGAATGCAGCAATTTCTGCCAGCCGAAATTCTGCGACTCACAACTCACAAATTACGCTCGTTTGGCTTCACCCTTAATTGTGTATCATTCTTGTGAGTTTGTTGTATCAAGAGGCGTTTTGATAGACATAATCAGGTGCTCGGTACAAATTATATCAGCAAGATAGATACATATTGACAGCACAAACATCGTAAATGAAACAAATATGTTGTATGGCTTTTATTAAACAAACGTTTGTCGAGCTCCTGTAAACACTGCGATGGAATTATGAATAAACAATATCTGTTTGTTTATCTCTTAAAATAAGTTTAAATTATGTTTGGTTTATCAATTTATTTAGTTATGTTACTGTTCAAATAGTCTGGTTAACACTCGTTAATCACCTACGTCATTTTTAAAAAAAATATTTTTTACAGACCATTTTAATTCAGGTCACTACACCTGCCAATTAAAATGTGTCCTAAAAGTCGAATCTAAAATTTGTAACTCTTGTAACCAAAAACTTTGCACCCGAAAAATAAAACAAAGCTATCGCTTGAATTTAGGAACTTTAACACAAACGTCACGAACTGTCGGCATTCGTCTCCAGGGGTTTAAGTCATGTATTATTACAGTGTTGGATGCGACGGCGAAAATACCCTCGGGACTGCTACAAGGCAACGGCATACAGCTGGGCGACTTCGATCAGTGTCTCGGCACCCGGGCCAGGGTCCAGCTCGACACGGGCAGCGTGGTCAAGCTCCAGGGAAAGTACTGCCTGGCCATGTTGGACGTTAAAGCGAATGTACCCGAACTGGAGGTTCCCGTGTATTTGGCGCAGGGAAAACATCTCTTCAAGAGCAGGCTGGACGATGTGAGTTTGAATTTCATTAAATTGATTAATGGTATTGTGTGAGTGTTTTTGTTGTGTCTAAAATGTAATTGATTAGGTTCAATTTGGTAAATAAGCTATTTTAAAGAATTTAGAAATAGAATTACGTTTTTGCAACTTTTTATAACTTTTAAACAACATGTTTGAAATTTCATTGTACCAAAATGATATTAGCGCACGGGAATCATAAAATTTTCCGGGATAAAAACTATCCTACACGGAATCCAAAAACTAACAGGCACCGTAGTGGTTTAGTTGATGAATAGTTGGATGATAATTTGTTCAGCCAGGTCACTTCGTACCAAGATTTTCTACGCTGAGCTGGGGCGTCTGCGTACCATCGCCCTGCGAGCCCCAGGATGTGGAGCTGATGCTGCGGGATGCTGTCAAGCATTACCAAAAGAAGCTGGGGGTGACGATACGGATCAAGGTAGAAGAACACGACTGCCATGTGAAGCAAGGCGACTGGGAGGATTGGCTGGAACTACCCACTATATTTACTTTGTAAGATATTTAATTTCTGCTTGAAATAAGTTTAATTATTAACACGCTTTTATTAGCTTTAAATAATACAGGCAGTATACGAAACGGAATCTTTGAGCACGATTTTTACCTATCTCCAGTAGTCTAATTAATTCGTAACTTTGGATACGTATTAAGAGCCAATGACAATGTAATAATTTGTTAAAATAAAAAAAGCCTTTTTTTTTAAAGTAGGTATTATTTTACTCAATAATTAAAATTATTTTTCTACTTAGTCTAGATTTGGTTTACGTTTTTCCAATCTAATTTACAAATATCAGAAATGAGTAATCATGTTACAACGTCAATCATTTTGTAGGACTATTTAGTATATTTTAATTTATAAACTTTTTCTGACATTAAAATTTATTATAATAATTTTTAAAGCAATTGTGGCTTCTGAAAGACTAAATTTAAAAGCAAATAAACCACTTTTAATTATGTCTTAGGATATTTACTTAAGACCGAAAACTTATCGCCTAAGTAATAAAAAATGTCTTGGATTTTTTTTTACGCTGGAAAAGTCACTTTGCAGATTAAGATAGAAACTTTCTATAAGAAATTTGCTAAGTAAAAAACATTATGAATCAAAGAATAGGTGTTGTCTTTTTATACTAATTTGATATTCACGTCTATGGGTGTACTAATATCATATTGTATTCTGTGCTATGGGCTTTCCGCCAGTATTGTTTTTAGTCTCTTTTGCAAATCTTGTTTTATCAGTCGCGACTCGCGCCTAAAAACTTTTTTCTATTATAAATTATTCACGTGTGCTAGTGCACTGTTTTGCATAAGATTTCATATAATTTGAGACAATAGTTGTACTGGATACTTGGATATGTCTGAAAATTTAATTGGAATCCAACAATATTTTAAAATAGTTAGGAAACTTTCGCACATGGCACTCAAATAAAATCCATGATATGATTTTTTTTTACAAAAAGGATAGCTTTTTTATGGTTGTAACAAAATAACCGAATAGTTTTTTAATAAATGATTCGGTCATTAAAAAAATAAAATAAAATATATAAATTTCGCCTATTTCGCCCTATCAAGAACGCGGCGAGCGTCGTAACCGCCACTGTACAAGGCGCGCTGATATGAATGTTATTTTAATGTCCTTTACGTCGATATTCGTACTGACAGACATCGACCTGCTAATTTCAGGAACATCCTTGCCTTAAAAGTCAAAAGACCGATCACATAATTTCACATAATAAGACACAGACTCACTTTGAATTTATAATATAAGTTGAATTTTTCAAGAGATTTTTTTTTCAGGTCATACTATTTGGTGGTTGTGCTGATAGTGATAGTAGCAACAGTACAAGAGTACTTAGCCAGGCACAGTTCAGAGAGTTCTGAAGAGGAAGGAAAGGATGGGGAAAAAGAAACAGAAGAGAGCGAAAGCAAGGAGAGTACAGGTAAGAAATAAGTCAGAAATTAACCTGAGCCCCTAGCCAAGACGTTTTCTTTGTCGCTTCTTTATGGAATCGCCGATCAAAATGTATGGAATTGACTTTACACGAGTCGAAAGTCAACTTCATATCCATATCAAAGTTTAACGCTCATGTTAATTCCATACATGGGCCATGGCATATTGATCGACAATTTTATAAAGAAGCGATAAAGAAACCTCTTGGCTCAAGCGAGGGTCTGTTCTCTCTTTTTACATGTTTTAGATTTTCTTACTAAGTATCTTACTTTATTTATGACAAGGTTGAAAATTTTGGGGTGAAAATTTAAGAGCTAGAAACTTCCAACAATTCATGTCTGCAGACAAAAGGAAAATTGTCCTGCTTCTATGTTGTACCTATTTTCGATAGATATTGACAGGCTTTGGCCTGCGGCTTCGCCTGGGAAATTTTTGACTGATTTTACCCCGGGGGTATAACTTTGAAAGAACTTTTTTATGCTTTAATCTTAATAAATACATGTGCATAAGTTTCAAGTTCTAAGGGCATGATTACACCTACCAAGCAAAATGGCACTCGGTGCCATTTTGCTTGGTAGGTGTATAACAATGGCACACTTATGGATGTACTTGGCCGAGGGCATTGTCTCGCCACTCTACTCGGTAGTTTCCATCGGGCCCAGGGTTTGGCCTGTGCGTTTATATTTTATCCAGCTTTTTGTAACTTGAATAATAATATTTAAATATGATTTTTACTTAGAGATTTTAAATGTAATTTTTTATGAGTATTTATTTTTGTTTAATTGCCATTTTTACGCTGGTTGGGAAATCATTTTATATTATACTGTAGTACTTTTTTTAGAAAGCATCAGATAGCCTCCAGATATAATATAGACCTGCAACAAATCATATTTAATTAGGGTTAAATATTTGTTATTGCTATTTAAATTCAAGGATTCCTTAACTGCATAATATTTGGTTTCGGGCATGTCATTACTACTTAAATACAGTACCTAAAGTATATAATATAATACTTACTGGGGTCATGGAAAACTGTTATAAGCCTTGTCAAAGGGTAGCTGTTATGAAAGTCAGACAAATAAATTTCCAATTTTATCCAAATAAGTATTATATGTCAGATTATGTTTTTAAATAACGTTGTTAAAAGTTGGAAGCTAATTAATATTGATATAAAAGAATATCTTTTTTCAAGGTGTTAAAACTTTTGACAGGCAAAAGAGCAGGTAGATAGGTTGTTTATTAGCTTGTTTATAATCTAACTACCTACACGTAGCCTGTAACATGGTATGAGCAAAAGTCTCCGTGGAATTTACATTTTTGTTGTCAAAAATTAATGCTACTAAAATACATCTTTCATCTTTAATATTAAATAGGTGTTTAACATAATAATAAGTAGTTTGGACTTTGAGTGTCGGGAAAAGATCCTGTTCAAAACGACTTTCGTGCACGACATAAGTCACCGAAACTTGCATTTATATGACATGCGTCATGACTCATGAAACAAGATAGGTCAAGAGCGGTAAGTTGCTGAGGGGAGGTCGATAAAATAATTACGCAAGGTGTTTAGGGAAAGTAGGTTCAGCTAAAACCTGCCAACTCTCATTTGTGGAAGGAGGGTTATTAGAAAAAATCACGGAATTTTTTGAGCATGATGCACAGTTGCATTGGTTTTTAGCCCTCGACCAAAATCGGGGTGTTATAAGTTTGACGTGTCTGTCTGGTATCGGTGGCCTCGTAGATCTTAGCATCCACACGAGTGGATGGATTTTAATCTAGCTTTTGTTGTTTGAAATCTGACATGACGACAGTATTTTTAGAAATAGTTTATCATCAGCCCGCTTGGTGCTGGAAAATTTGTATTCATTTATTTCATGAAAGATTCTTCCAGTGATTTAATAGGTTCGATACTTTGCATTATAATTTTTGACACTTATTAGAGTTTTGTATCGAACTTTTTTATTAATTTTTTAATTTAATTTTTTAAATTTTTTCGGACAACTCTATAAAAATATGGCCAAGTCTCATAATAAGATCGATGAAATTGTGCTTGCCCTTCAAAATACTCGACTGGTTTTACATGTTTTGCGGCGAATTATGCAATCCCGTGTAATTGCCCTAGAGATTACGAAATTGGTAACAAAACTCGCGAATGCACAGTATTTACAGTTATATATTGCTAATATTAATAATTCGTTAGCATACGCATTATCCGTTTGAGTCCGCAGTCCTGGGTGATGGGTCCCGATTTTCGTACGTAATAAACGTAAAAAATGCATCGCAACATCTCGTTTCGTTATATGTACGCTGACCCTAAATGTTAAAGCTTTTTTTAACTTAAATCTAAACTTTTTTTAACCTTAACTTCTACTTCTTTCCTCGGTCTTTCATAGAGTTTGAAGACTAGGCGCTGCACAGTTTTTTTTTAAGTTATCATGATCGAATGTTAGTTCTTTCAACTTTTATGACTACAGACAACGTTAGTAGTTTCTTACGGAATGTCCATTCCCGGCACTCGAAGTATCCCCATACCAAATTTCAGCAAAATCGGTTCAGCGATTTGGGTGTGAACTGTGAAGAGGTAACAGACAGACAGGCAGACACACTTTCGCATTTATAATATATGGATTACGTTCACATTTAACATTAGTACGAATTATTCAAGTTCTGCCTGTCTACACGTTGTAAGCCGAAAACCTTCGATTAATTGTTAAAAATGTTGACTGTAGACCGGTGCAGTGAGAACTGCAGCCAAGTGCAAGTTGTGCAACAGAAATTGCCCTATACGTTGCGAAATTATCAACAAAAAGTTTGTACAGCCCACCTATGGATCAAGACCTTAACCTGAATTGTATGCAACGAGATTTCGACTCGATTGTGTTTAAAATAGACTCGAGCGCCCTACTCCCGAAACTTATACGATTTCGATTTACGAGTCGATTCGATGTCGATTTTGATTTTGGTTCGATCGTGATCTGCACTCTTATCTAAACAAACTCGAATAAAAAATGACATTGCAATTGCCAGACGTCCAACTTCTTGATGGTAATAGGGAATGTTATAGTACGGGAGCCCTAGAACAATTTTTTTTTTATTACTATCTAGATAATTTTTTGTGAGTAGCTTCATTTTGATAAGACGAACAACATTTTTATTTGCGAAAAATCTCGAAAGTGGTAGCTAACAGAGATAGAAAGGATTTCATACTTTGAATTGATGGTCCTAAAATATGGACTGTTTTATTTGTAGGACAACGTTAATGTTAAATTATATAACAAATAACCTATCAATATACAAAAATCAGCTCGTTAGGGTTCCGTTATAGGGTTCTGTAATCAACAAATCTTGGTTGACTACTGAACCCTAAAACGCAACCCTAACAAGCTGATTTTTTGTATATTGATAGGTTAGTAGTTATATAATTTTTCAAATCAAATCCAATCAAATCAAATCATTTATTTTGCATATGTGTGTAGGATATAGGTGTTACATTCAGTTTAGTTGCAGCACATAGGCCACTTGGGGCATGCAAAAGTTATTTTACTTAGTTACTATTTACAATTGATTGTTGGTAAAACTAAATGATTACATTAAAATTCACATTATAATATAAATCTATTAAATTACATTTTATATTATATCATTATTTAAACAAGGTACATATTATACGCATGCATTAAAATAATTATCTAGAGCAATTTCGTATATAGAATTTACATAACAGGAGTCAATAGAATAATACAAAATACTAGCTGTCCCGGCAAACGTTGCTTTGCCATAATATAAAGTATTTCGCCCATATTATTTTATTGAAGTGACTAAATAAGTATGTCACCATGGCCACGTCCATCGCTATCCCGTCGCACAAACAATGGTCGCCGTCAGTCTCAGGTTGTAATAATTTATTATTATTTATTCAACAAATGCACTTATCAATATATAAAGTACCCAGTAGCCGATTCTCAGACCTACTGAATATGCATATAAAATTTGGTAAAAATCAGTAAAGCCGTTTCGGAAGAGTTCGCTGACTAACATTGTGACACGAGAATTCTATATATAAGATTTTATATATAAGATTATGTTAGTAATTGTCCAGCAAATTAATTTAATTAATAATATCACCATTTACATGTCATCAATAATAATTAAATAGTAGAGAATGTCGACATACATAAAAAATAACAATTAATAATATTATATATATCTATATACATCCGTTAGTAATACATCATTCAATAACAAAAGCGTTATCATTTAAATATTCATCAATGACATAATAAGCTTTTTCGAGCAGAGTTGTCTTAATCGTATTTTTAAATAATTGTAGCGAATTTATCTCTAGTATACATTTTGGTAGTTTATTGTACAGACGAACTGCCATGCCTAGGTAACTCTTATTAAGTAGGGCAGTTTTGCTACTTGGAATACACACCTTATGGCGATTTCTAATGCTTTTAAAAGTCTCATACTCCTGTAAATTGGATTTTACAAATGTTACGCTTTCTAAGATATATAGGCATGGAAATGTCAAAAGTTTAAGTTTTTGAAAATGTGGTTTACAGCTGTCCGTTAATCTTATTCTACTTATAGCTTATTTTTCAGAAGAGTTCCCCCAAAATACTATTCCATATCGTAACAAAGCCTCTACTTAAGCTTGTTAAGCAGTTATAATTGTATTTAATCCTACAATTTTTTGGAGTCTTTTTTGGAGTCGGAGTAGTTCTCGCGTCGGAAGTACCAAATCCTACTGAAATCGTGTTTTCGACTTTTAATTCGATTCAATCGATTTCGATTCTCGATTGTGTCGGGAGTAAGAGAGCAGATTACATTTTTAAAAACATGCTCGTTGTACTGATTGATACTTGTGTACTTCGATTCTAGGTGTGCAAAATAGAAAGTAGAAAAATAATTTAATTTTCAGAGTTCAGAGTTTTTATGCTTTTTAATAACTGCTACTTAGAGTCCTCTATCTATACCTACGTCTATCACTTTGTCCGTTACCTCTATTGTTATTACATCAATGAAGGTAGGACAGTGTTAGGGTCAGCTCAAATTGCTATACCGATGCAATGCAGTTTAAAATGCATCGCATTTAATTCTAATCTATTAATTGTCTATCATCTAATAATATTTTAAGAATTTGATGAGTCGACAGTAAAATTTTTTCACGACTTCGTAAAGTGCTATAAATTGTATGAAGTCGTGAAAATCGGATCAATCTGTGGTCACCAACTTGACTAGATAATGGCCGTGGGGTGGGACATAGGCGAAACCTAGCCTCCTTCCTCATGTTGTTTAGTGTGTTGTAGACTTGCTACATCATAGATAGTTGAAGCTAGTGATATTTATAGTGCGAGCCAACTGACAAGGTTGTGACTACATACTCGGGACGTTTGATGCCGTGAGTCGTGACGATTGATGGCTCAGTCAGGGTTAATAAAGCTTTGAACAAACCTACGCGTCAGTGACGCGGGACGTGGGACGTGATACGGGAGCGTCTGCAACGCGAAACTGGGCGTGCACACCTGCGCGACTACGGTGCGAACCGTCAAACTTCATTTGTCAATGAACAGTCACTGAAAACGCGCGACTTTATCTGCTGCAAATTATGCTAAATTGTTGTGGTAATGTCATCCTTATACTTAACATCAGAGTCGGTTGGGAGGTGCTAAGCTTGCTTTTGATTTGGAAGGTGCAGAGGAATAAAACACGTCCACAATGGTCAAGTCGAATTAATTTAATATCATGACACAATCGAACAAAACGTATACAAATCAAAAAATCATAAACTAAAGAGTTGTACAAAATAATATAAAAAAGGTTTTAAAAAGAAGTCTAGTTATGTACACTTCAAAACACAAGTCTGACAACTTGACGCGCACGTCCCGCTTTGCCGACGCGAACATCCCGCGTTGCGGTCGCGCAGGTGTGCACAGCGCCATCCATAAGATTACATGGGCAGCGTCCGCCGCGCGGTAGACGCTCCCGCTTCGCAGTCGCTTTGGTCGCGTAGGTTTGGCCTAAGCCTTATTGTCATAGTACCTACTAATATGCTCAATTTCATCAAAGTCTGTTGAAGTTAATGTTCGAATTATCACGTTACCTCTGTCGTTTTTCATTCATACTAATGAAAGAGAAGACATGACATTTTAACAAGCCGTTAACACAAACAGACGTTAGTGAAATTGGGCCTTAGGTTCATATATTATAGTTACGCTGATCGCTCGCTGAGCGTCTGCGCCGACACCGAAATATTCATACTTATATTATAAATGCGAAAGTGTTTCTGACTGTTACCTTTTCACGCTTAAACCGCTGAAGCGATTTCGATGATATTCGGTATGCAGGTACTTTGTGTCTCGGGAAAAGACACATAATAGTTTTCATCCTGGAAAAATGTACGGTTCCTACGTGATAAACGAATTTCGGCGCAATGGAATTACGGGCGCGGCGTCATCTATAGTATGAAATACTATATATATAGCCGTATCACAATGGACACAAAATACACAAAAAATCTCCAAAATCGCCTCGTCATGAACCCGACTCCGTGAAATTCGTGCTCTTTCTAATAAGCTTTCCCCGCTTAAAAGTCTAAAGGATGACATGTCAGCGCTTAAAACTGAATTTTTTAACATTGAATCCTCGATTAATTCAAGATCTGATGACATGGTTAAGGAATTTAGCAAGAAACTGAGTGATATGGATCAGCGTGTATCACAGCTCGAGCGAGTCCGGGTCCAAACGGACCAGCTCCAAAACCGCCTGGATGCCTTGGAAGAAGATTCTAATAGTAAGGAACAATGGGCACGTATGAACAACGTCGAAATCAAGGGCATAAAACAAGTGCACAATGAGAATTTGTGTGACATACTCGCCAAGATTGGTACCAAAATCAGTTACCCGGTTAACAAAAGCCAAATAAACTTTATTACGAGAGTACCTACTAGGGAGAAAGATATAAAACCTATAATAATAAGTTTCTGCAATCGATATGTAAAGGAAGATTTTTTAGCTGCCGCCCGACTCGAAACGAAATCATCTCCCATTATGACTAGCCATATTGGATTGCCAGGAAGCCAAAAAATTTATGTAAATGAACATCTAACTTCTAAAATTAAAACTTCTCTATCTAAAACCAAGAAATCGGCACGTGAAACGAATTTTCGCTACGTGTGGGTAAAACATGCCAAAGTTTACGTACGCAAAACGGATACTTCCCCTATCATATTTATAAAATCGGAAAAGGACTTAGCAAAGTTGGTGTGAAGCTAGTTATTAAGGACCTGACTGTAATTGTTTCATTATGTTTTACAGAAAAACTTATCTCATTGTTAGGTTATGTTGTATTTTATTATGGGAGTGGGTCTATTGTGTGTTTTAATATTTTATTAAGTTTGAAAAATATTATATTTTTATCTAAACTTCAGTACCTAAACTTTCTGGTTTGTATGAACAATATAATATTATGTCCTCTTGAATTAGAATTGATTGCAAACTCCTCACTTTTATGCCAATGTCCTGATTATGTTATAGTAACTTCTTGTAGATTTTATCACTTTGTAAATGTACTACATATAATTAGTGAAACTATTAAGTTAATATCAATTAGAATAGAAAAAAATTATGACTATTATGGTACCTTATAATGTGTACCAATATCTCGAATTTCATTTTTAAATCTTCATGTCTAGTATATTTTTATTTTTTGCCATATATCAAATATTCGGCTATTATGATAAACTGCCTAACTTACGCCTGCCGATCTGTTATTATTTTGATAAGCAATGACTGTTTGTACAGTGACATTGTTTGTTTAAGTTGTTCTGCTCCTATCATTTACTTGACTAACAAGAAATTGAAACTAACACCCTGTAATATTTTTTACAACATACATGTAAGACTTAAGAATATTCACACAATATATTATTATAAAATAAAACCAAAAAATAACAATAGTATTTCATTATCTGTCTTTTTTATTTCTAACCAAATATTATTGTCTATTGTAAATAATAAACTAAAATTAATAATTAAATATAATACCTTCTTTAATAATTTGCATTTAATACTTTATCCTTACTTACTATCATACCTACTATCAATACTTACTAACAAAATAAATATTAACTGCTATAACTACTGTAACCTACAATTAACTTTAAATTATATTAAAACTTTTTCCAAGTTTAAACTTACTAATTACTACTATAATAGTTTCTTTAATTTTTACTTAAAAATATTTACGACTGTATCCCACGACTTTATATCTAACGGCATGGATCAGCGTGCGCAAGTCGACGTGATCTATACTGATTATAGCAAATGCTTTGATCGTATAGATCACCGACTGCTTCTTATGAAGCTATACTCAAAGGGTATTCACGGCGATTTGTACAGATGGTTATGCTCTTATATTGACAATCGTACTCAGGCTGTAGTGCTTCAAGGATACACATCTGGTTGGAAATCTGTGCCTTCTGGTGTGCCACAGGGTTCGATCCTGGGTTCCCTTTTATTTCTGTTATTTATTTCTATATTCTTATATTTTACTCTTTGCGGATGATATGAAAATACACAAAATCATCAAAAGCATTTTTGACAGTTACTTGCTCCAAAGTGACCTCAATAGATTTGAAGATTATTGCTATCGTAATAAACTTCAATTAAATGTATCAAAATGCTTTTACGTTAGTTATACACGTCAGAAACATACTATCGATTCTAAATATACTCTAGATAATCAATTCTTGACTAAAGTTAATAGCATTAGGGACCTAGGGGTTATCTTTGATAGTAAGCTTCTGTTTGACCAACACATCGACCATATCGTAAAAAGTGCTAATAAAGCTCTTGGTTTCATCATGAGACAGTCCGCTAGTTTTCGATCGATAAGGACTATCAAAATCTTATATTGTTCTTTCGTTCGTAGCCACCTAGAGTATGCGTCTCAAGTCTGGAATCCCCAATATGAAATTTATCGATCACGTATTGAGGGTGTTCAACTGTTCAAAGAAAATTTTTGAGATATCTTGATTATAAAGCACAGCAATGTTTAGATAACTATTTTCAACACTGTAGAAGGTATCATTTTTGCCACTTAAACTCAGGCGCTAAATCAGTGACATAGGTTTCTTAGTGAACATCGCAAATGGTTCCATTGACTGTCCTGAATTACTCTCAAAAATAAATTTACGAACCAACAGACGAGGATTTCGTCACCGGCCTCTACTTGATGTACCTTCTGCAGCAACTAATAATAGAAATAATGCATTTTTATTACTAAGCACTAATGCTTTTAATAAAGTATCGCAGGACATGGATATTGACCTATTTTGTACTAAATCTAACATTGTAAAACGACTATTGGCAAATGCATTCTTTGATTAGGATTGTATTATTGTTTTTGTTTGTTTCTACATAATACTATCTTTGGTTTTGCTCATAACTTTCATTTATAGTGATATTTATATTTCAATTTTTGTTCTATTCTTAAATTATTTCTCTTTATATCTCCAAAATTAGTAAGTAGATTAATATAGTTCGACACATTTTTGCTGACTTGTATTATCTTTTTTGCATACATGTGGAGGCTTGTAATTAGCTATCTGTTTATCTAAATTACTGTATTAGCAATTTAAGTTATTAGTCTTTAAGCCTTCTGAATATAAAATAAATAAATAAATAAGTAAATAAATAGTCGACTGGTTAAAAAAGCCATTCAATCAAACAGCTAGACAGCTAGCTCTTTGACTGAACAACGCCATTCAATCACACGGCTACACGTCGTTTAGCCGACTTGTTGACTGCAACGTTCAACACTACAGCTAGATGACGCTTAGCCAACTGGTTAAATGGTAAATTAACTAAGGTGACCATTCGTTTAGTACTATTAATTATTATTACACAAGCGTAATGATAACAAGCAGATTAATTGTATTCTAACTCATTTTGAACACAATTGCAATAAATACCTTGGTGATGCATTTCCTAATCCCGTAATAATTTCTCCTCGAATATTAGTTTAAATTTTGATTCACTCGTATGTGCCCCATTATTTCTGTCTCTTTAATAATACTTGTAACGTATATTTACGAAAAATATCTTAATACAACCACAAAACACCGGTTAGTTGACGCCATAATTATTGTAAACAAAACGCACCAAGATAGCGCCGCGGTGGTGAGCGCTGATCTAATTCAATCAAACGACGGCTTTTGAATCAGCTGTAGTGTTGAACGTTTCGAGCGACTTAGGTATAATTGAATATTTAAGTTGCTCAAAGCTAGACGTGTGATTGAATGGCCTTGTTCAGTCAAAGGGCTAGCTGATTGATTGAACGGCTATTTAAACTAGTTGGCTACGACATATACATCTCTACAGCCGACGCGCTGGTCAGCGTAGAACTAAGATCAGTAGCTTGTTACTATTTATTCATTCTAATATTATAAATGCGTGTGTATATTGTTCTGTTACCTCTTTACACTTAAATTATTGAAATTAAATTTTTCATAGTGATATCTACTTATTATACATTCAGAAAAGGACACAGGGTAGTTTTTAACTCCTATTCAGGCGATAAAGGAATTTCGGCACAAAGTTGCGGCAATATCTAGTGTTATAATAACATTATTCTGTCAAGCATATTGGGTGCTCGTTCTTAATAATATTATTGCGAAGCCCTAAAAATCACCCTGTATAAGGTAGAGCACGTTCGGGCGAGGGTAATGAACTTTCTCCTAATTTGATCAAAGGCTGACATTGACATGGATTTACAAAGTTTGATGTTTGGTATCGACGTCGAAGCGTGAAAGAAATGTTGCGGTCAAAGTCGGCGGAAGACATTTACAAGTTTGGCGAAAATATGAAATTATGTCTAAAGTGAACAGGTACTGACTGGTAACTAGATTGATAATGATGAAGTTTGACAAGCATATCGACTTAATGATTAGGTTATTATTATTAGTAATAATTGCGACAAATTAATGTAAAGGGCGAAGTCGCCAGTATTATCGAGTTTTAGTACCCTGTATTAGAAACGTTCGTATGTTTAAAAATGATTAGAAATCGTCTTACAGTATTAATTTTAAAGGTAAACTCCTTGTCAGATTATCCTTCCGGCGCGGTGTCGCATGTGCGAAAAATCGTAAGGTCATAATTTTTTTAAGGTCATAAATGTTATTAAACAGTAGTAATATAATAGTAATACAACAATAAAATAACATTCACAGTGCACCGTTAGATACTTATTATTCAGTCATTAAATACTAGATGACGCCTGTAACTCCATTGCGCCGAAAGTCGTTTATCGCGCGGGAACCGTACATTTACGCAACAAGAAACTTTCCTATGTCCTTTTCCGGGATTCGATAAAGTATCTGCATAATATCAAATCATCAAAAACGGTTCCGCGGTTTAAGAGCGCGCTGTGAAAACGCTAGCCCCGCTTACACACAACGCTATCCTCCAATCGTGATACAATAATTCCATGAATCGTGCTCCTGGGCAATGTACTTTAGGCTGCAGCTAATAGTGAACAATATCGCGTAACAACGGTTCCCGCATTATATCACGAAAGTAAAGGTCGTAAGTCCCAAAACTGTTTTTTTAATGATTACTTAAAAACTAAATACAATACTAATATTTCCTTTAGCTATTATTTTATAAAGTGTGTGATTGTAGTAGTGCAAGATATTTAATGATAGTAACTCAATAAGTGTAACAGATATTTGTTGAAATGCCCAAAATGATTCATAATTTCGAAAAATAAAACTATCGAGTCAAAATAAGTGAATCGTGTTTCCGTTAGCTAAATATCAGATAAATATACAATGATTAAATAAATCACAATTTCATTTGAGTCAATCGTCTTCAGGGATCGTAATACTTATTAGAAAACACAGCAAAATTGCACAGCCCGCACTTAAGCGTGAAGAGGTGACAGACAGACAGCAGACATACATACAGACTCACACACTTTAGCATTTATAAAATTAATATGGATTATAATTATTTATTATTTTTCTTTAATTTTTTCTAGCAAAAACTTAAAACGGCCAAGTTTCTTTGTTAACCGTAACACATAAATAAAGTAGATCCCAAAAACTCGTGTCGTTCCTCGGTCGTAAATAATTTATTATGTAAATAGGGTACATCCATAATTGTAGTCCCGAATGTTATGTCTTCTAATATTTTATTTATATGCTTTAAAGTTCATGCTAGTTTTTCACCGCGGTTTTAGTTGCTGTGGTTTTATATTAATTCATCAAGCCCCAAACGGTCACCGGCGTCCGAGACACAATAGAATGTCTATTGTGTCTCGTTTTCCCACGATCGACGGGTTAATAGAGCTTCGAAGGCAAACGATATAATATAAATAAATAACTTATTATGTGCTATAATTATATAAGATTTTCGCATGGCGTTGTTTGTTACCAAATTCCTTAGAAACAGCTGGACCGATTAAGTTAAAATTTTGTGTGAATCGTCAAACATCTACTTTTCAAAATCTTTGACCTTTCGTAATTATTATAATTGAATTGTTATTTTAACTGTTCAGTATAATAATTAATGTTGGTGAATCTAGCCTACTACATTGAAGGACTTGATTTTGGTACATTGCTATTTTTTATTATAAGGAGCTTAATCAAGTTTCAGTCGCCGGCAGCCATGTTATACTAAAATCGGAAGAATTTAGTTGTGTCATATCAAAGTAAACCGACCGATTACGTCTGATATGTCTGTCAAAAGTTTTGATGTACGAAATTTGTGATAGACAGTGCAATTTCTGCCTCAAGTGCCTGCGGGTCTCTTTACTATGCAACAAGCATACTATTTACCAGTGCCGAATTTACCTGAAGGCACGGCAGTGCCCCCGCCGAGACATTGTTTTTTATGAGTGAAGGCCACTTTACTTCCGCAGCCCCATCCACACAATCTGTCGGCCCCCTAGGACGCTGCCGCCCCTTAGCTGCGGCCTATACGGCCTATTAATAAATTCGGGGCTGCTGTTTACTTCAAGTCTCGAGATTCGTCTGACAACCATAAACTGTTATTCCAGGTGGTTTCTTCGCAGGCTTTTCCCTGTACAACTCCATCAACAAGCTGATAGCTCCGGCCAACGAGAACGAGATCGCCTGCATCCACGGCCTCCGAGCTATCGCGACGGTAGCCCTGCTGGTCGCCCACAAGTTCCTGCCTGTCGCCGTCACACCTTACAACAATCGGTTGAAGGTCAGTGAGGTAAGTGCATGATCATCATCCCTCCAATGAGCAGAGCCGGTTTTAGCACTACCAGCGCCCTGGGCGAAATTGCTTCGGAGCCCAGGGTCCTGGTAGTGCTGAAAAAATAACGCCCCTTTTGTTTGCTTTTCGCGCCCCTTATTAACCGGTGCCCTGGGCGGTCGCCCAGCGTCGCCTATATACCAGAGACCATAGAATATCAATAGAAAAGCGTTGAAATTAGAAATTTCACCTCAAAATTAATAATAAACTATATTTTTTTTATTTGAGGTCGAATTTCGACCATTGGGCGATCTCTAGTGGATGATAAATCAATGGAACAGTAGGTTTTGGTTCATAATATGCTAAAATATTGTTGTTATGGTTGTATTTCTTAAATTAAACAATGCTAAAAATTATATAATAAATTTGCCTGTATAAAAATAGTTAGCAATATGAAATATCACATAATATTGTAAGGCAGCCCCTTAACCTACAATAATTATTGAACAATATTTTATTGAACAATTTATTCATAAATAAGATTGTAAGGCGGTTCAGTATTAACCCTAGACCGTCAATAATATTGCACAATACGTGATATTGCACAATAAAATTGATCGTCTACTTTAGACTCTAGACTCTTAAAATATGCTATGCAGTATGTTAGCGTGCCCCTAGGCCCGCTAACATACTGCATATTTTTAAAGGAATCCGTGTGACTAAATATTAATGAATGTCTAATACACTTAAATCTTAATTTGTTTCTCTAATATAATATTTTAAGCATATCATTATTAATTTATTATTTACACATTTATTTATACAAGATTTTGATTTGCATTTGAGTCGAAATGAAAAATCTTTTCGAATTTTTTTTAAAAAAAGTAAATTAATTTTAAGCTGAAACCAAACATTTTGAAATCTTATTTGATGGATTTTGCATTACTTGAATAAATGTTAATTAAAACTTCGTTCTCAAATAAAGGTGAGAATTAATTAATGAAATACCGAAATTTCAAAGTTTTTTAAACGTCCAACGAAGTTTATTTTTGACCTTTTTTTCATAGAATTGGGTCAGTGAATAAAATAATTATGTACTATCAGAGAAGTTGATTCGTAGGCAGATGGGGGACCTACGTAGTTTGGTCGCGTTATGTCAACTGGGCTGAACCCAGGCGACAGATCACAATTAACATTAAATTGACATACATAAAATAAAAAAAAAAAAGCCTTTTATTTCTTGCCAATTACAATATGCTCGATCAAATCACATTCTAATTATTAAATTTATAAGCAATAGGGTAATTAAATCAATTTAGCTTAAATAATAATTACAAAATTAAACAAGTCATAACAATAGTCATATCAAGTTATTATAAATTAAATAAATCATAGTATTAAAATTAAACATAAGTTATGACATTAGTCAAGTCAAATTTTTATTATTGAATATATTTATTGTTATGTAATTTGATACATTTTTAATATAGAATTTAGTCATAGTGTGTAAGCAAGAACCCCTTCTCAGGTGAAGGCCTCCTCCAGAGATTTCCATAATATATTCCTATCACCCGCTACTTCTACCCAATCCGGTCCGGCTACATTCGTTAAATTGACATGATCCGAGCAAATGATGTTAGTCTTTATACGTGGGAGAGCCATGCTTCGGCACGAATGGGCCGGCTCGATCGGAGAAATACCACGTTCTCACAGAAAACCGGCGTGAAACAGCGCTTGCGCTGTGTTTCGCCGAGTGAGTGAGTTTACCGGAGGCCCAATCCCCTACCCTATTCCCTTCCCTACCCTCCCCTATTCCCTTCCCTTCCCATCCCTACCCTCCCCTATTACCCTATTCCCTCTTAAAAGCCCGCCAACGCACTTGCAGCTCTTCTGATGCTGCGAGTGTCCATGGGCGACGGAAGTTGCTTTCCATCAGGTGACCCGTTTGCTCGTTTGCCCCCTTATTACATAAAAAAAAAGTCTGTCAAATGCCTAGGAATCAATTTCCTCGATGGTACTTGTTAGTTTTTGAAGTCAAGTTATATTAGGTGTTAAGTACTCAGGTATTATTGACACTTAAATAATAAGCTAACTTTGAAATATTCAAATACTTCTTCAAACACCATCTGGCACCTACGCACGAGTATTATAAACCACATTTATTATTATTTTCTTCAGAGGTTTGAGCGCATTGTTGATAGTAAAGACTGCAGTCATACTTTATTTATAAGCGCCTGATATTTTCAGTCCGATTATTTGTATAAGCGGTATTTGTTTAAAATATGTTTTACAATAATATAATTAAATTATTATATCTTACAAAAACATAGATAATATGAATCAATTTTAATGCAAAAAAATAATATTATCTCGACATATAACATACGAGCTTTTGCCTGCGGCTTCGCTCGCGTTAAGAAGTACTATTATTAATTAGGTATCAAAATCTCAGCCCGATCAGTTTAAAATTGACAAAGTTTCATACAAACTTTCATCCCTTATTTTATGATCAAAATCCTTTCTTAGCGAATTTCTACGTCATAACATCTACCTACATGGCAAATTTCAGCCCAATCCGTCCAGTGGTTTGGGCTGTGCGTTGATAGATCACTATGCCAGTCAGTCAGTCAGTCAGTCAGTTAGTCACCTTTGAGTTATATATAATAAGATAAATATTTAGTTAATAATATAACAATGTTATGCTCAGCACTTCAAAATCTTTACATAGAAACCACAATTAATAAAAACATGGGTTAAACTCCGGAAGAAAAAGTAAAGTGCCCCAAAAGTGAAACAGCAGGGGTATGCATACATTTTCGCTGCGCAGTAGCAAATAGTAAGGGAGAAATTGGGCCACCAGTTCACCACAATCTCTTAGAGTGGGTTGCACCAGAGGCTTTGTTATAGTTAAGGTTAAGGTTATCGTCAAATATGGCATCCATTATTGACTTTAACAAGAGATTTGACAGTACATTTGACATTTTGTTATAGTAAAAGTTAAAATTATAGTTAAAGTAAGTTGCTCTGGTGCAACCCACCCTTAGGGTGGGTTGCACCAGAGGCGTGGTTATAGTTACAGTTATGGTCAAAGTTATGGTTATAGTTAAGGCTAACTTAACTTTGACCACAGAATTTGACAGATGTCTGTTGCTGGTCCGACAAGGCTTTAAATGAACGTGGGCGGGGGCGCTGCTGGTAAAGGAGAACTGTCAAAAATGGCGTTTTTGTATGATTACAGCGTTAGTTCCTATTTTCGCCACGTTCATTTAAAGCCGTGTCGAGCTCTATGGCTATCGTTAAATATGGCGTCCATTATTGACTTTAACCAAAGATTTGACATTTTGCATTGTAGTTATAGTTAAAGGTACAGTTATAGTTATAGTAAGGTGGGTTGCCCACCCTTACACCCATATTCTTAATCGTTTCCTTACGATTTTCTCCACTCGACTTAACCTCAATCCAAAAAATTGTATCATTAGTTCAATAAAACTTCATTAACTTGAGGGATTTTCTTATTAGAGGTGACGAATGAACTGTCAAACCTGAGGCAGTTCAGGATGTACCTTAAGGCTTCCTTGTGTGTCTTCACTGTCTGTTTCCAACCATTAATTTACAATAAATCGTGTTAAGCATGAAAAACTTTAATATGTTTTGGATTATGTCCATGAAAATTCACATAATTTTCCTTGGCGCAGATATTTGCATGACGCTCAAAACTAATTAGGGCGGTATAGTGATAAGGACTTCAAGAAACAATTTAGGTTTAGAAACTTAACAAAACGAGCATTAATATGCAACACGCTAAACTAAAGTTTAAAAAAACAACACGAGTTTGCAAACAATTAAATCGCAACAACAGCTGATCACATAAACACATATTCTTCTTCTTCTTTTTTTTTCTTAATATAGCACTCGGCTTTTTAACCATGGCCAGTGTCAAGTAAAATATGGCGAGAAAAATTTTTTCATAAAAAGTTTACAAATTTAAAGTCGTTTTTCCTGATTATCGTCAAGTCGATAGTCTAGTAAAAGTCTAAAAAAGTAGTCAGTAAAGTCAACGAGTCAAGCCAGTTCTTTTAGTAAAGTGGTAGGCCCCTTTACTAAAACTTTCGATGGAGATTTGGAGGGAACACAAAATGGCACGTTTCTGGAAGTTGTATCACTTGCCCACACTTGTGCACGACATCGAATATTTAATGGTATTCTACCAACATTACACATTAAAAACCGAAATAACACAATTTTAGGAAAATAATACACAACGCAAAACTCCTTCTTCTTCTTTAATTATGGCGGCCTGTGATATGACAAAAATATACGTAAAAATGTGACATTTGACAATGGCACTGACATTATATTTTTTTAAAACGAGGAGTTCATAGACAATCTGTCAAATTGGGGTCGATTTCCGTCGGTGTTGACCCTAAAAAAATAATTTCTGTGACGTCATACTCATACCTCCACCTCCACCTCCACTCAAGGAGTAATTCGATGAGGTAGAAGTTACGTTTAAGAATACCAAATTTGAGGAATTCATTAAGGACACCTTCGTTGAGATTGAGTCAAAGCGGGTTTGAGGAAACAACTAAGAATACGGGTGTAACACCCGTATTTTTAGTTGTTTCCTCAAACCAAGCAAGCTAGACTATCGACTTGACGATAATCTGGAAAAACGACTTTAAATTTGTAAACTGTTCATGAAAAAAAAAATTCTCGCTATATTTTACTTGACACTGGCCATGGTTAAAAAGCCGAGTGCTATATAAAGAAAAAAAAAAGAAGAAGAATATGTGTTTATGTGATCAGCTGTTGTTGCGATTTAATTGTTTGCAAACTCGTGTTGTTTTTTCAACTTTAGTTTAGCGTGTTGCATATTAATGCTTGTTTTGTTAAGTTTCTAAAACTAAATTGTTTTTTGAAGTCCTTATCACTATACCGCCCTAATTAGTTTTGAGCGTCACGCAAATATCTGCGCCAAGGAAAATTATGTGAATTTTCATGGACACAATCCAAAACTTATTAAAGTTTTTCATGCTAAACACGATTTATTGTAAATTAATGGTTGGAAACAGACAGTGAAGACATTCAAGGAAGTCTTAAGGTACATCTTGAACTGCCTCAGGTTTGACAGTTCATTCGTCACTTCTAATAAGAAAATCCCTCAAGTCAAGGAAGTTTTATTGAACTAATGATACAATTTTTTGGATTGAGGTTAAGTCGAGTGGAGAAAATCGTAAGGAAACGATTAAGAATATGGGTGTTAGTGTCCTGACTCTTAACTTGAACGTCAAAAAAAAGTACAAATTATCAAGTTTCTAAACTTTCTAAAAAAGTCTACAATTGTAAATAAAATATAAATTTTCTAATCAGTTCATGAATCATGATTCATATATTTGTAACAATTGTTTTATCATGTTAGTCATCGTCCCAAAATACTAGTCTATATTAGACAATCATTGATGTAAGATGGCGTATTGGCGGGGTGCCAAGTTGTGAGCATACTTTGTACACGATTACTGACCACTGATCAATAACATCATTAGTCTATACTCTAGGCCCGTGGTTGTCAAATTGCGGCCCGCGGGCCGCATGCGGCCCGGGACCGTTATGTGTGCGGCCCGCGACAAAGTAAATTATTTGAATGATCAACTGTACCACACAAATGACAATGGTTAAAATTATGCCATACATAAGGATAAACGTAACCGGTAATCTTTAAATATGGTTAGTTAACAAATGTCATAATAATAACCTAATGCAGTTGTTTAATGGTGTGAAGCAAAACATCTCATAGGGCCTGATTTCACCTACCGTGTAGAGTGTTCTCGACCAATAAAATTTGCCGAGAGTGGGTATTTACAGTGTCTCGCCACTTTACTCGGTAGGTGTAAAAGGGCATTAGTGTAGAACCGCTCTTGGAGCGCCCTTCACATACTCTGCCGTCTGTGGCCCGGTGCTAGCACTCATATTGTCATGTGTGGCCCTTGGCCAGTAAAGTGTGACGATCGCTGCTCTAGGCCCTTGATCATCATCATCACGTCTTATGTGACAGTCACTTTTATCGGGCTATGAGGGTTTTCGATATCCATACTAATATTAAAACTGCAAAAGTTTCTGTTTGTTACCTCTTCACTCCCAAACCGATGAAACCATTTTGTTGAAAGATAGATTCATAACAATCTTTTAATAAACAATACATAGTACGTAATAATTATTATGTTTCAAATAAATGTGAATATATGTTATCTTCGTATTAAATGTGAATATATCTTCGTATTAAATGAAAGGGCACATTTTCTTGTTCCTGTCACAAAGGAGTGATAGTCAACAACCTTAAACTTAATTTTGAAAATATTGAGGAAATTATATCCAATTAAAGACAAGTTTGATATTTTGTGTTTATAATTTAAACATAATATATTTTTATGTATGTTCCGTAATAACTATTAATATATTTTAATATATTTATCGAATTGTTAAATCCTATATCCTTTCCCGGGATTCAAAATATCTCCAAACCAAATCTTAGCAAATTCGGTATAGCGTTTTGGACAGAACAGAACAGACAGATGGAGACACACTTTCGCATTTATAAAATAAGTAAGTATAAATAAATAAAATAAAATAAAATAAAATAGCCTTTATTTGCCTAGAATTCTTATAAAACAAACAATACAGAAGTTACTTAATAATATTGTACATTATTTAAGGCACCCAAAAATGAGTAAAGGCCTCCTCCATGTTGTGCCAAGTGCTGCGGTCACGTGCTGTGCGTGTCCAGGCGGCGCCCGCCACCTGCACGATGTCGTCGCTCCACCTGGCGCGTGGCCTGCCGCGGCCGCGCGCGCCGTCTCGGGGGTGCCAGTGGAGGATACGCTCACTCCACCAGCCGTCCGTAGCTCTAGCGATGTGGCCTGCCCATTTTCGTTTGAGCCTGCAGAGCATCGTTACTGCATCTAAGACTTTTGTTTTTTGTCTAATGACGACGCTTTTTATTTTGTCTATTAGTCTTAGACCCAGCATAGAACGCTCTGCGGCTCTCTGAAAAGTGTCAATTTTATTTGTTAAATTTTTGGTGCGCGCCCAAGTCTGGCATCCGTAAAGTAGCGAAGGGAGAATGGTATTGTCCATCAGTTTTTTTAAAAGCTTTTATTTAACTTGCTCTGTATGTACCTATGTAAGTAGGTGGAATTTTGGAACTCAATTTTGAAGTAGATGTATTTAACCGATTGAGCTGAAATTTTGTATACACGTTTAGTTTGGATGACAATGCACGATATAGTATGTGACATCACTCTACATCCAATATGGCCGACCATCCAAGATGGCGAAATAGTTATTTTCTATGCAGTCCCACAATATAGATATTAAATGAAAGGGCTTTTTGAGAGTAACTTTAAAACCAATGTAATGTCATTCTACATCCAATATGGCAGCTCATCCAAGATAGGGGAATAATTATTTTTAATGCACTTCTGCAACGTGGGTATCAAAATGAAAGGACTCATTGAGAGTAACACGAAAACGATCATTCTACATTCAATATGGCGGCTCATCCAAGATACGGGAATAGTTATTTTTAATGCACTTCTGCAATATGGATATCAGATGAAAGGGCTCATTGAGAGTAACTCGAAAACGAATGTAACGTCATTCTACATCCAATATGGCGGCTCATCCAATATAGGAGAATAGTTATTTTGTAAAGCACTTCTGCAATATGGGTATCAAATCAAAGGGCTCATTGAGAGTCAATTGAATGTAATAGAGTAAAGTCGTGTCGTGTCGTGCCGTGACATGACGTGACGTAAAGTGACGTGACGTGACGTGACTTGCCGTGACTTGACGTGTCGTGTCGTTTCATATCGCGTCGTGTCGAGTCGTGACGTGACATGACGTGACGTGATGTGTCATGTCATGTTAAGTCAAATCCAGCCGAGTTTTAAAAAATGCCCAGTTTAATCTAATCACTTTTTTTAAAGTGAAAAACTTTTTAGCCACGCAGAAATAAACTGAATATAACAACTCGCTAAATATAGACACGGTTTTTTCACTGATCAAAATCAAGTACGATTTCTTAAGGACTTAAGTAAATCAGATTTTAACAAAACAAACTACAATCAAACAGACTTAGAAATCTAGTCAGAGATAACTAAAAAATAAAAAATTAATTATAATCAAAAAACTTTTTGAAAAAAAGCTTTTATTTAAATACTCTAAAAAAAAAAGAAAATAAATTTCACCTTAAATATTTTAACTATTAAGTTAAAACCTCAATATATTATACAATTTACATGATAATAAAAGCTTTTCGCGAGACTTAACAATTTGTCAGTATTTAGTAAATTTATTAAAATAATAAATATATTAATATCAGTTTACTTAGTTAAATTGGTACTAGTTTATTTACAAATCGCGACAAGCTTTTATTATCATGTAAATTGTGTAGGATAGATGATTTTATTGTACTCTCTACATTTTTCTATACACTGGGTCAACGTGAATATGTGATCTATCGTGAAGAAACCTTTCCTTACTCCTGCTTGTTCTCTTGGTTGTCTTTCATCTAAGGCGTTTGTTATTCAAACAGTATAACTGATGAAAATAATTTGTAGAGCGTCGGAAGTAGACTTATGGGTCTGTAGTTATCTATTAGGTTTGTTTCACCATTTTGTAGAGTACTGTTATGATTGAATAATGCCAGTCTGAAGGAATTTCTTCATTTTGAAGAATTCTATTAAAAAGTTGTGTCAATAGGGGTGTGCGAGGTTCTAGCATTGTAACTATTATATGCGTCGAGACTCCGTCTTCCCCGGGTGACTTATTTTTCTTTAGGTTTTTTATTCCCCGTTTTATTTCGTGTGTCAGGAAGGCCGGGACATCTTGATTTTTTAGGGTTCCGTAGCCAAATGGCAAAAAACGGAACCCTTATAGATTCGTCATGTCTGTCTGTCTGTCTGTCTGTCTGTCTGTCCGTGTATGTCACAGCCACTTTTCTCCGAAACTATAAGAGTTATACTATTGAAATTTGGTAAGTAGATGTAGTCTGTGTACCGCATTATGATTTTGATACAAAAATTGAAAAAATATTTAAAAATTTAGTTTAGGTACAACTGAATCAAAAAAATTTTTTTTTCACCTAATCTATGCGTGTGGGGTATCTATGGATAGGTCTTAGAAAATCATATTGAGGTTTCTAATATCTTCTTCATCTTAAAAAATCATATTGAGGTTTCTAATATCATTTTTTTCTAACCTGAATAGTTTGCGAGAAAGACTCTTCCAAAGTGCTAAAATGTGTGTCCCCCCCCTCTAACTTTTAAAGTAGGGGCATGATAAGTCTAAAAAATATATATAATGTACTTTACTATAAAAACTACCAACGAAAATTGGTTTGAACGAAATCTAGCCAGTAGTTTTTTTTATACGTCATAAATGGTAAACTTAATTTAACTTTTATTAAATCAACTGAAATATAATAAAAATAAATCAAAAACCTTTTAATTTCATAAAAATTAACCTTATTACTGCTGCGGAACCCTTCATGGGCGAGTCCAACTCGCACTTGGCCGGTTTTTTCATAATGTTGTTCTGGATCAGTTTTATCGATGGTTGAATATAGGGCAGAGTAGAAGCCTGTTGCAATTTTTATTATATTGTCTCTTCTGTTTGTGACCTTTAGACCCGAAACATTGTTCACGCTTTGTATCCATTCTTTTTTTGTGTCGAATTTTTTCTTTATCAGTTTTGTAGAGCTACGATTCCCAAGTCCATACTGCTTTTTCTTAAATAGTGTCTTCGTGATTATTAATTGGTTTTCGTAGCAGAAATTTAGTAGTAAATCTTCTCTTTGATTTCTCTCGCCATATCCTTAGATACCATAAACGTTTTTTTCATGTGGTAGAGGTATCCCAATTTTTGAGTACCCATCACGATGGTGTCTTTTCTTGTATTTTGTAGAGCTAGAATAAGTTGCTTATAAAATTCGGTTACAATTGCTTCTCTTTCATTTTCTATCGGTGCATATACTTGAATAATATTAAGTAGAGTTCCATCTCTCAGTTTTAGGTCAAGTCTAACAACTCTATCTGATTATTTTTTCAAGTATGATGCTACGATGAATCCAACACCATTTCTAGCCTTTTTATCTCCTCTTTAAAATAGTATATACTCATTATTCTCTATTCAGCGTTTACCGACTATTTTAATTTCTCATAATCCAATAATATCATAATTTATTTTACTAAGTGCGTAGTCTAACTGTATTTTTCTACTGTCATTTTTTAGCGAACGGATATTGAATGTACATATTTTCAAACACAGATTTTTTCGTATGATTTCTTTGTTCTTGAAAAAAATCTCTTACATGAAGGGTCGCGACTTGCGGCCGTAAACTCCCGCGGCGACCACCGGGAGTGTACTGGGAGTATGTTCAAGTGGGAGTATGTTCAAGTGGGAGTATGTTCAAGTGGGAGTATGTTCAAGTGGGAGTATGTATAAAATTTGTGTAATATGTATTAATACTACCTACTTATAATAATTATTGCATTTTATTCGTGTCGTATCCAAGTTGTCCTAATTATATACTATATAGTGGACAATACAAGCTGTTACGAACATGCAGAGGGGCATATTTGTCTATTGTCTACTATCTGGCGCGGTTCTTGAGACACAGCCTGAAAACAGACAGACGGACAGACAGCAAAATGAAGACCCAAAGGGTAAAATTATCCAACTTTGTTTTTATATTATGTTGACGCGGACGAAGTCGCGGGCAATAGCTAGTTGTCCATGATTGACAACGATAATTCATGCTATAGACACCGTCGAAAACCGCAGTCATGTTGACGATGATGGTTATCCTTCACGAGTTATCCAGTGTACTTAGTATGAGTGTATGTGGGGCCCAATTCTTCCACTTCCCAGACACAACCTGAGATCTTAACGACATTCGAGGTTAAAGAATCGGGTCTCTAGCGGATCTTTACCTGAACCAAAATTCGTTCATCACAGGGAACCGCATATTTTTCCGGGATAAAAAGTAGGTCTCCAGCGGAACCTTACCTGCACCCCCAATCAAAAATACTTTATTTTAGGACCATCAAATCAAAATATTAAATCCTTTCTATCTCTGTTAGCTACCACTTTCGAGAATTTTCGCGGAGGAAATTGTTGTTCATCTTATCAAAATCAACTCACGAAAAATTTGCTTGATAGCAGATTGCAAAAAAATGTTCTAGGGAACCTGTACTATAAACTTATATTAAGAAACCTGAGAAATCAGGCATTAGTGACTGATGTGAACCCGCTTGGCTATAATTCCCCCATGATGATCTCCATCATCTGATGATGATGATGATGGTTTCCAGATAGTGTCATCACCGCTGCTGTCGTGGTGCCGCGCTGGCTGGATCTTCACCGACTGCTTCCTGCTGCTCAGCGGAGCCCTCGCCTCGTACAGAACGTCCAAAGATGACAGCGTCATCGCCAAAGTGCTGTCAAAGTATTTCAGGTAGGCACTTCATTCTATCTCATCAGCCTCTCTCATATTAAGAGGGCGACTAATGCAAAAAATCAAACATTGTCCTTCTTTCTTCACACTCACGCCCGTCTTTCATATGCCAGGTGAAAAAGGACGACGCGGAATCACCGCCAAGTTAGTTTTTTCTTAATAACTCGATAAATATACAACATTTGAAAATCCGCCAGGTCAGTGTCTCAATGATAGAATTTTATACAATGTGTTAAAATATTAACTGCACTTTAATGCACGGTTATGGAAATAAATTAAAAATACTAAATACGTGAAAATTAGATGAATCTTTGTGATTTTTTTCTATCGAGAAAATTTTAAGATATCGTGTTTTCGCTCAGATCAAATTCTTGGAAATATAATGTAGTATTTATGTTTAAAAAATGAAACAATTCGGGGCTTATTTTCAAGTATAAAAATGAATTATAAAATCGATAATTTTGGGTTAGTCGCCCCCTTAAAATAAAATAAAAATTGTTTTATTTCTGAATAGATTTGAATTAAATACTTTCAGAACGTTGTTACTGGTGCCTACGCTACCACCGGTTCAGGAACTAGCTCGGTGAGAAGAACCGGCGTAAGAAACTCGCACGGAGCCCACTTTTTACCAAAAAAGTGGGAAATGTGGGAAATGGGAAATTTTCAATATTGTAACTTAATCTCCTTTACTAGAAATGATGGTTCAACAAAAGTTACGGGGGATTTTCTTATTTCAATAAGACATTAATGCAGTTTCGTTCATTGTTCGATCCGGTTCATCAAACTGTGAAATCATCAAAATTGTTAAACTCGTTAGTTTGATATTTCATGAGACTTTTTAAAATATAAACACCTGTACGGTTGCCATTTTATAAGAATATATTTTGCAGTTTGATAGGAAACGGACTGGAACGAAGCTGCATTGAACAAAATATCCACAGCGGATCTCAAAAAATCCTCCTTTTTTGGAAGTCGGTTAAAATATGCAGTAGATATTGTACACGTTGCGGAATAGGAAGCGCTAAGGAATAAGGAGAATCTATTTTCGTTAATCGTTACGTATTGCGTCACAAAATGGTGGCAGAAGCGAAAAATGATACTTTATTTACTTCCTCGCGTGTGTCATATTGCCAACATTATATCACGCATCGGGCTCAATGCCACTGATCTAGAGGCGAGCTTGAATTTGCTATGGATTATAATGTTTTTAATTTCTTTAAAATCCTATAAAGATATTTAAAAAAATGCATCGGTATACCTTTTGGCAATTATATTTATAAAATCTGCAACCGGGGCACTCATAAAACAATTGATTTCATATTCAGTTTTAACAGAGTACATATATATGTAATATACCATCACCCTATCACCCTTAGACTTGAAACATTAATTGTCCCTTTTTTAAGAGGATCCAATTTATAGTTATTAAAACATTCAAAAATACTTGTATCTAGTAATTAACTAGTACACTGCAAATGTATACGACAAACGTCTGTTACTCTAATGTGTGTCGACTTTGGGTCAATTTAGACCGCAACGCGACGCGACGCGTAGATGCATTTTCAAAGTATGGATTTGACAGATTTGCAAGACGTCTCACGCAATTGAAGTCTGTCAATTCAGTACAAATTTAGAAATGCATCTACGCGTCGCGTTGCGGTCTGAATTGACCATATGACGGCCGTTCATAATATTTCTTTTCTACTTTCAAAAACTTTATAAGGAAACCAAGGAAAACTTTATAATGAAAGAGCTAATCAGCATTTCAGTTTCTTTCATTAAAACTTTTATCGTTACTTTTAAACATTTTAAAGTTCCAACTTACCTGTTCATACTTTTAGGACTTCATTTCTTCGATCAGTGGCTTAAAATTAGCAATGAAAAGTTTACGACAAAATATATTTATTTCTTGGGAAAATAATTTTGTTCTAGTTAGTAAATAATCAAAAATTTAACAACTAAATAAATGGACGCTGTTAAGCTGTCGTGTACTAACCCACAAAAAATTACGTGTTGAGTTATGAATGTAGTTATGTTCTTTAGATAATTTAGAACAAGACTGCTTTCAAAATTTAACAACAAAAAATTGTGTGGGTTAGGACACTAATGCTTAACAGCGACCAAATAAGCTACTAGAAGTTGCACGCAGCTCCGATCGCGTAAAAAAGGAGCCCGCGATAACCGTATATTTTCCCGCAATAAACAGTATCCTATGTCCTTTCCCGTGGTTTACTGTATATCTACGAAATATCTCTTCAAAGTCGGTGCAGTAGTTTTGAAGTTTTTGATCCAAACTGTTTTTTGCAAAAAAACACGAGAAGTTCAGGAGTATTTGCAAAAAACAGCACATATTGTGCTGTATCTGGTGTCAAACACCTGTTGCATTGCTGTCGCAACACATTATCAACCTGCTGTTAACCCCCAATCATCTTTCCAGGTTAACCCCCGCGTTACTAGCGGTGGTGCTGTTCTACGCGTACGTGTGGGATAACATCTCGGTGGGGCCAATGTGGGGCACTCTGGTGACCAGGAACGCGGAGATCTGCCAGGAGAGCTGGTGGTGGAACATCCTGTATGCGCAGAACTACCTCGCCTTCCAAGATATGGTATGTTTACAGAGAAGTATATTATACTGGATGACGCCCGCAACTCCGTTGCACCAAAAGTAGTTTATCGCGCGGGAACCATACATTTTTCCGGGATAAAAAGCGTCCTATGTCCTTTCCTCCCGGAAAAGGACATCTCATACAAAATTTCAGCAAAATAGGTTCAGGGGTTTAAGCGTGAAGAGGTAACAGACATACATACGCACTTTCGCATTTGTAATATTAGTATGGATTATAGAGGGTGTAACAAAACAAAGTGATAATAGGGTTGTGTGTGTGTGTTTCTTATGTAGAGTTAATTGTGAAAGTAGCACTGCTGAAAGAGCAATTTTTTTTTGATAATTGCATGAGTTTGCCCATACACAAGTTAAAAAAGTTACTCTTTCATTGCTGCTTCTTTCATAGTGAACTCAATATATAGGGAACTTTTATACACCCTCAAGTATTATCACTTTGTTTTGTGTATCTCTATACGCGCACAACTTAAAAATCGCTTAGTAAAATAAGAAGGAGTGGTATTCGATTCGATTTTGCTTCTACTAATTTAATCCAATATTACTAAAGCTTCATTCCTTACTCGATCCAATTTCCTATCAAAGTAGGACAAACAAATATCAAACGACAGATTTTTGGAGTTTTGACCAATCAGGGGGGTGAGCCAAGATCTTTTCGTTATCGCTTCGTTATAGAATCGCCGATCAAAATGTGTGGAATTGACATAAGACGAGTCGAACGTCAACGTCATATTAACGAACGCTTATGTCAATTCCATACATTTTGATCGGCGAAACAGCGAAAACGAAAAAGTCTTGTCTAAATGGAATGGAAAGAACGCGTTTGACGTTTGACGCCTGAGAAAACTGTAGGCCTACTACGAAACCGTTTGAGACTCAAACAATCGAATGAGAATGCCGCGTCCTACTCTATCTAACAACGTCATTTCACGTTTGTTAGAGCAGGACGCGGCATTCTCGTACGATTGTTTGAGTCTCAAAACGGATTCGTGGTACGGCCCCAGTTTCGTAGTTTGATGTTGCATTAAAATACGACTAGTGTTCTGTGTTATATAGCTATCACCAGACTTTTCACAGATAATAATATAATCACTAGATTACATACACAACAGATCAAACAAGCATAATATTATTAAGTACATACGCAAGTAAATATATTATTTACTTTTAAGTATGATATTACGTTGAAACGTATGTTGATATAGTAGTTTTTCCAAGACTACAATGTTACCTATACTTTAAACCGTGACGTGAAACTAAACTCTTGTAAACAACTTAACGCAGTATTGACACAGTATAAATATTATACAGTAGAGTAACTAACCGTATTTGAAGGCTCACGCACACATTAGCATGATTGCAGGTAACTTGAAGTAGCAAAATGCCGTATTACTTTAAGCGCGCGTTTAATTTTAACGTTTAGGACCGGAACTCACTAGTATAATATGATATTGTACTGTAACTTCTTGGTGGAAATTCATGTATTATAGCAATAATTATTTAATATTGTAATAAATATACAACAAAGTGAAATAACTGCAAGAACAGTGCATAATAATTGAAGACGTGAGTGGATGAACACGATAACTAACATTTTGTAACATACTATACGGATTTTTACTCATTTTTTCCCTTATAATTTGAACGAACCTTGTAACTTATCTACTTCATCATCTGGATAATATATCTGGCTACACATAAAATGCACAGTTTTTTTTATTTAAAATCATTTTTCCGGCCCTAAAGCCTCCATTTATGCAAAAAAAAACGGCATTTTTTTCTGTTAGTTATCGTGTTCATCCACACACGTCTTCAATTATTGCTTTAACTCAGTGTTTTTCAAACTTATTTATGACGCGAACGTGACACGACAAAATGTTTCACGACCCCCCATTGGCTTCTTTTATCATGTGTGTATTTTTGAAGATTTCATTCTGTTAAATTGCATTTTTTAATCTTTATCTAACCTATGGGCGTGGGGTATCTATAGATAGGTCTTCAAAAATCATATTGAGGTTTCTAGTATCATTTTTTTCTAACCTGAATAGTTTGCGAGAGAGACTCTTCCAAAGTGCTAAAATGTGTGTCCCCCCCTCTAACTTCCAAAGTAGGGGCATGATAAGTCTAAAAAAAGTATATAATGTATTTTACTATAAAAACTACCAATGAAAATTGGTTTGAACGAAATCTAGTAAGTAGTTTTTTTTTAGTCATAAATGGTAAACCTTAAATTAACTTTCATTAAATCAACTGAAATATAAAAATAAATCAAAAACCTTTTAATTTCATAAAAATAAACCTTATTGCTGCTGCGGAACCCTTCATGGGCGAGTCCAACTCGCACTTGGCCGGTTTTTTTTTACTAAAATAGTTCTTTCAACCTTTGGCGGCCCCCCTACAGAAGCTTAGCGACCCCCCAGGGAGTCGCGACCCACAGTTTGAAAAACACTGCTTTAACTCACTAGGACTCTAGGTTAAATCTTAGTTTGGATTGGATGCATAGGTGACGTCGCCTTGGCGTCCTTGTGAGTAACAGTGCTAAAAATAAAATCAAACACATTTATCACAGATATAATACAGACGTACGTGGGAGAGCCATGCTTCGGCACGAATGGGTCGGCTCGACCGGAGAAATACTACGTTCTCAAAGAAAATCGGCGTGAAACAGCGCTTGCGCTGTGTTTCGCCAAGTGAGTGACTTTACTGGAGGCCCAATCCCCTACCCTATTCCCTTCCTTTCCCTCCCCTATTCCCTTCCCTTCCCATCCCTACCCTCCCCTATTACCCTATTCCCTCTTAAAAGGCCGGCAACGCACCTGCAGCTCTTCTGATGCTGCGAGTGTCCATGGGCGACGGAAGTTGCTTTCCATCAGGTGGCCTGTTTGCTCGTTTGCCCCCTTATTCCATAAAAAAAAGACAATAATAGTAATATCGAGTTTTGCTACTTCAAGTTACCTGAAATCACGTATGTGTGCCTGATGAGGCAGTCTGGTATGAATATTGTCTACTGTATATTATCTATATTGTGGTATTGTCATGACACTCGACTATTAAATACACTGTGACTTGTGCTTGGTATACCTGAGTTTATTTTGTTGAATTATGCATGTCACATGTAACATACATCTTAATTTATGTTCCTAACGCCTCGTCATAATTTACTATGAAGACTGGAATACAGATTACTGAGGCAATGAGTTCCTGTCACTGTGTTCCTAACAAATTCCTTTATTTCAAACATTTTGAGAAATTCAAATCTCTACAAAATATAAAGGCTAGAGCGCAAATTACAAAATAGTTACATGCTAGCGCTAACCTCTGAAGCAGAACTAACTTTCGTCACTACTCACTGCTAAGCATAGCAACGATACCTAAAAAACCTTGGAGAATACAGCCCCTCTATACAGAGTGTAACAAAAATAAGTGATAATACTTTAGGGTGTGTACGTGTTCCTTGTAGCGAGTTCACTGTGAAAGTAGCAGCGCTGAAAGACGAATTTTTTTTTCCCTTTTGTATGGGGAAACTCGTGACGCTCGGGCCCTTGCCCTTACAAAAGTGAAAAAAAATTCGTCGTTCAGCGCTGCTACTTTCACAGTGAACTTTCTACAAGGAACACGTAAACACCCTAAAGTATTATCACTTATTTTTGTTACACACTGTATACTATACGAAAGTAGGCCCCAGCCCCCACCTATGAATTAATTAATCTGATAACACGAAATGAAAAATCGAGTCGGGCTCGCGCGGGAAGGGTTCCGTACCGTTATTGAGCAAAAGTTGGCAAAAAATTGTGTTTTTGTATGGGAGCCCCCCCTAAATATTTATTTTATTTATTTTTATTATTAATTATTAAAGCACAAATATAATTAACATTTTTGTGAGTATTTTAAGTGCCTACTTGCTACCGTTATTGATAACGAGCAAAAAAGGCAAAAAAAAACACGTTGGCTATATGGGAGCCCCCCTTAAATATTAATTTTACAATACAATACAAAAACACTTTATTGCACACCAAAAAATACAAAATGAAACAATTTTAAATACGACAACATATTATAGATGATGCACAAAAGGCGAACTTATTGCTAATAAGCAATCTCTTCCAGTCAAACTTTTGTTTATCGGATTGTCTATAAGAGATTAAAAACACCGTGTAGGAAAAACATCGTAATTTTATTTTGTTTTTAGTATTTTTTGGTTATAGCGGCAACAGAAATACACAATCTGTGAAAATTTCAGAAGTCTAGCTATAGCGGTTCTCGAGTTACAGCCTGGAGACAGACGGACAGACGGACAGACATCGAAGTCTCAGTAATAGGGTCCCGTTTTTACCCTTTGGGTATGGAACCCTAAAAATGATTGCAAGACATGTTCAAGGTATCAGCAACTTGATTAACAGAATTAACGGAAGCTTTCTATTATAGGGATCTATACTATTATCTATTCTTGTTTCTGGTTAATATTGTCTTTTACTCTTGCTTTGATATTTTTAAAATCAACAAAAAATCTTGAATTTCAGTGCGCTCCCCAAACCCACCAGCTGGCTCTGGACCTGCAGCTCACTGTCCTGGGCGGTATTATCGTCTGGGCGATCCAGTCCGAGGTCTACCTGGCTGGAGCCATCATGCCAGCCCTGCATCTGCTGTCGGGGTACTGGAGGTACACCACGTATAGAGACCATCGCCTCACGTCGCTAGCGTATCAGGGAGTAAGGTGGGTACTATAACCTAGTTCCAATGTTAAGGTACCAGTTGGAAGCGGACGACTTCAAGTATCATACCACATTTCAGCCAAATCGGTTCACCGGTTCGGGCGTGAAGAGGTAACAGATAGACACACTTTCGCATTTGTTAGTAGATACGGATAGTATGGATCAGGGGTCACCAATCAGACCAATTAGTTTCGCTCTCAGTCCACACATAAAAAAAATTAAACAATGTAATTACGGAAATTACAAAGGTATTTATTAACATATCAATGAGAAAAGTGACAATTTTCGTTGCTTGTTTGGAGTGGAATTGGTGCGCTTCTATTGACATTAAATCCTGGAGATCAGTAAGTCGAGACCTAAATTAATTTTTAACGAAATTCATCTTCGAAAATGCTTGGTCCACACACAATGGGTCGACGGTCCGGATGCGGACCGCGGTCCGCCATTTGGTGACCCCTGGTATGGATAGTATAATTGCTACATGTAATCCTCTAACGTTAAGTAATTACAGTATGTGGTATGACAGCTATTAGTGTATCGGCGATGTGATTGTGTATTGTTCGCTCAGCAGGGATTTGATTTCGAGTTTACGATAATATTGTGCTCTGAGAAATTCGGAGGACAGCAGTAACTATGAGAACCTACATAAGGGATACACCCTAAAGTACAGTCATATACAAACATTTCTACAGGGTATAACAAAACAAAGTGATAATAATTTCGAGTTTGTTTGATCCCACAGAGTTCATTGTGAAATTAGCATGCAGCCCTGAAAGAGCATTTTCTTTGTGATTTGTATGTAAAGCGCCCCGGCGTCATGAAAAGTCCCCCATATAAAAGCTAAAAAGTTACTCTTTCAGCGCTCCTACTTTCACAATGAACTTGATACAGGGAGCACATACACACCCTAAATTATTATCGCTTTGTTTTGTTACACTCTGTATCCAATTCTCGTGTCGCCGTGTTGTCAAAACGATTCGACCTCATCCAAAACCATTGCACCGATTTTAACCCATCAATCCCCAAGCGGCACCCGGCTGTCGCATAACAATTGAAAATCTATTGTGTCTGCGATTCCCATGATCTTGTATTTTTTGGTTTAAAATGATGATATTGTTTCAGTGTGAGTCAACTGTATCGGACGGGTACGTTGAGCTACACATCCACCTTCCAACGATGTACCCCATACCTGATCGGTCTCAGCTTAGGAATCATGCTTAGAAAACCACCGAAAATTGGAAAGGTAAGTTAATTTTGAAGTGAACCTCCAAAAATTTTAAAGGTAGGTTTTTTTTAATCTGAAAACTTCGTTAGCGGTTGTGTGCATTTTTGGGAGGGACAATTTTTTTAAAACTTTCGATAGGTTAGGAGTCAGTCACACGTGGCCTGCTCAAAAAATCGTAAAAAAAATATACTGTAATATAGATTACTAAATAGTTGCAACTTGCAAGTAAGTACTAAACAAATATTATATCTAATAAATAATAATCAATAAACATATTTAAAGCTGAAAGTAAGCTCAAATTTCTTATGCATGCCATATTTTTCATTGTTTTTATAATACTGATCATCATCATTTTTAAAGAGCTAAATAACCCAAAAGTGTTTTGAGTAATTTAAAATTAAATAATAAATTAAAATTAAATAACTAGTAAGTTTAAATAAGCGGTATTTCAATATTATTATTTTTAAGATCTTAAACAAATAAAAATCCATAACTTGTTTTATTTTTACAAAAATATATTGTATGCGCATTGTTTTTGATGAGGTCACACAGCAGATGCAATTATTTGGTTACTAAATATTTCCTTGATGGTGAAATAATAAAAAAAAATCAAGAAAGGTTATTTTTTATAGTCCTATCGCAGCACAGAGCAAAGAAGGTTTACTTATTCTATAGCTTGGTCACGTAACAGGCAGAAATTTAACTAATGACCTATATAGCTACAACTAGAGGATGAGACACCTATTCACCTTCTCCTTGACTGTCCTGCGGGGCTAAAATGGTCACATTTAGCAATTCCTCTCAATCAATTCACAAAATGAATTGTCAAAACTGTCAAACTCACGAATGTCAAATTAGTACGAATTTAGACATCTGAATTGCAAACAGTGTCAATTATGCGATTTTTAAAAAATAAATCATATTATGATTCATCATATGATTCTCCAAAGCGACCATTTTAGCCCCGCTGCTCTACTACAGAGCAGGAACAGACACCTTGGTCGCTACGAATACTCATCCACAGAGGAAATTCGTGGCACCTACCCCAACCACATTGTTCAATTTATGAGCAGCATTGGGTTGGGAACGGTACTCTGGTGCGAAGGAGTCACAATAGATCCTCATGGGTCGCAGTGATGTCAGGGCTACAACGAGTAACGACCTGCCTTCATTAAAAAATATATATATCTTCTTATCTTCTTCTTATATATATATATAAAATTCTCGTGTCACAATGTTAGTTACCGTACTCCTCCGAAACGGCTTTACTGATTTTTACAAAATTTTATATGCATATTCAGTATGTCTTGAGAATCGGCTACTGGCTACTTTTTATATTGATAAGTGCATATAGTGATAGTTATTGAATAAATAATAGTAAATTATTACAACTCGAGACTGACGGCGACCATTGTTTATGCGACGGGATAGCGATGGACTTTGCCATGGTGCTATACTTATTTAGTCACTTCACTAAAATAATATGGGCGAAATACTTTATATGGCGAAACAACGTTTGCCGGGACAGCTAGTAGCTACTTATATTTTTAACTAACTCACAAAAAGCGCTTTAATTGCTGCTTTTGAATGCGAATAAAATAGACAAGTAGCGATAGGTCAGTGGCTAAATGACAATATTCTTATACAAAAATTCTCGTGACGCTAATTGCCAAGCAGCTTCTCCGTTAACCTGTGACAATCGAACCGGACCTCCAAGTTCAGAGCCACGTTTTAAGCCGCTGGACCCCGGAGACCACATGTACAAAGTACTGGTCATATCTTATTGCCTGTTACTTACAGACCAGAACTTCCTCTTGACTCTGGGCTGGTTGGCGCTCTTAGACTAGTTTGGTCAATGACCACTGGTGCCTCATGTCCCTATTTTTACTATAAGCTCGTCTTCCTATTGTTACTTACAGTTCCTCCTAACTTTGGGCTGGCTGGTCTTTGCGGTGCTCTGGGGCGGAGTGCTCTGGGCGGGCGCGGATGCAGGCGATCTACAGTACAGATATGACGTCACATTTGCGGCGCAGTACGCGACGTTCGCGCCGCTCGCCGCCGGCCTGTCCTTCGCTTGGATCATCTACACTGTGCACAATGGATATTTCAGTGAGTAGATTAAACCAGTAATTTATTGAATTAATAATAAGACTGTAAACACAAAAAGGATATGGCGACACGAAAAGCTCATAGACGACGTCTATTATCCTAATAAAAAAATAGACCTTTCCAACAAAAAAGAATCATCGAAATCAGTGTATATAAACAATGAAATTATCCGCGAACAAACATAAACATAAGCATATACCTCTATAACTACATGGTCAAATTGTAAAACCTATACCTACACTAATATTTAACATGCGAATGTGCCTCTGTCTATCCGTCTGTCTGTTTCTTATTTACGCTTAAATCATTGAGCCGATGAGTATACTTCGAACCCCGGGAAAGGACAAATGACAGTTTTTATTGCGGTAAAATTCACGATCCACGAATAATATTTTTTTGCGCAAACGAAGTTGCGAGTAACATCTAGTTTTATACTAAAATCTTATCGCGTATTTATATTCTTTGCAGGTACTCTTGCCAGGATACTAAGTAGCCGACCGCTTCTCTTCATAAGTCGAATTTCTTACGCTCTCTACCTTACACAATTTATAGTGTTCCTAACTAACTCGGCGATTGTGAAAACTTCCCGAGAATTCACTATTATTTCCCTGGTAAGAATTTCAAACTATCTTATTGAATGGTTCTAGGTAATATTTATTTCAGACATTTGTCTTTACCGTCTTAAAACTTGTTCTAAGTAAATCTACGAAAACAACTGAGGAGTAATATTATATTGAGCACAATATTTTGATTAAGTGATTAAATAAATATTGAGAAATTTTTTGTCGATCGAGAGTAACGATTTGTTTAGAGAACGAAATAGTTAATATAATTGATTTTTTTGTTCCAGTTTGATATTCACGAGATATCAACGATTCTCTCGGTATCTATTATTCTGACTATATTATTCATAATACCTCTTCAGTCTCTCCCGAGAATTTCCTTCACATTTAAAAAAGAAGACGAAAGTGAGAACAGAGAAGAATCCGAGCCCGCAAACGAGGCAGAAGAAAAAGAGGAGGAAAGTAAACCTGAAGTGAACAACGTAAAAGAAGAAAGGCAAACGAGAAACTCTTTCATGGCTCACAGAGAAATATTAGAGGAGATACCGGAGGCTGATGTAGAATACGAGGAGCAGAGAGACGTGAACGAAGGATTAGAGGGAATCGTCGAGGAGGAGGAGGAAGATGTGGAAGAGGAAATGATGGAGAGGATCGACGATGAGGAATTAGAGGTGATCGAGGAAGAAGAGGGCGGAGAGGACTATTGGACGGAGAGGGATGAGAGCACCCATGGATATTCGAGATACAACCAAGACTCGGAGGAGTGGGAGTGGACTGACAGGAACGATGACGACGGCCCCCAGAGATACCGCTACACCAGATAACGAATGTATTATTTATTCTAAATAAATCGCTATTATTTATAACGCAGCAGTTACTTTTAGCACTAAAAACCAAAAATCCAGTAATTTTTCCACGGCAAAATAAAATATTTTATTGCATCTCATTGCTATATTGCAGAGGATATCAAATTGAAGACAATAAATTATTTTGTAAATACATATTTTATGGCTTATAATTAGCAGTTTTTTTGCAGTATGGTATAACATAAAATTAATTTGACCGACCGGTTAGAAGAGGAACGACGTGTGACCTAGGCATGGGCGTACCCAGGTAGGGGCAGGGGGGAAGATAAAATAAACGTCAATTTTCCCGGCGAGTGGGAATTAAAAACGTGTTACCTACTCTGCGCAAAATGAAGTGTTGGAAACAAAATATCTTTTCAGTCAGATTAATAAAAGTCAATTTTCATGATTTTTTGTTTCAATATACCAGACCGACCATCTTCTCGAAACAGGTATGCTGCTCCCCCCCTAGCTAAAATCCTGGGTACGCCCATGGACCTAGGTGTTGCGCAACAAAACCTAGGTTACCAATAAAGTGGTTTACAAGATTCTAGACGAATTTTATCGCTAAATTCCGAGCTTTGAAGCGTTAAATTTATAATTATGTTCAAATAAATTATGTTCAAATAAATGTTCAAACAGCCATATGTATGCAGGTTGGTCGTTCCTCCTTCCGCGAGCAGACGACCTTCATCATGTTGCAACGAATGGGAAATATAAAATACCTTCAGACATAATATTGCCGACGATATTTTTAGACGAAATTGAAACTGCAGCTTTGAACATTAGACATAGAATATCATTAATATTATAAGCATAGCTTTTTCCAAATATTACGGCAGAAAAAAAATCGGCCAAGGCGAGTCGAACTTGCCCACGAAGGGTTCCATACCGTTTTGGAGCGAAAGGAGGAAAATAATGTGTTTTTGTATGGGAGCCCCTTTAAATATTTATTTTATTTTAATTTTATTATTAATTATTAAATTGCAAATATAATTAAGGATATTGTGAAAATTTCAGGAGCCTAGCTGTTACCATTATTGATTACGAGCAAAAAAGGCCAAAAAAGTAACGTTTGTTGTATGGGAGCCCCCCTTAAATATTATTTTTATTTAGTTTTGCGCATTTGTTATTATAGCGGCAACAAAAATACACAACCTGTGAAAAATTCAGAAGTCTAGCTATAGCGGTTCTTGAGATACAACCTGGAAACAGACAGACAGACAGACGGACAGACATCAAAGTCTCAGTAACAGGGTCTCGTTTTTACCTTTTGGGTACGGAACCCGTTTGGGTACGGAACCCTAACAAGGAAATGGATCGCTAATCGCCGTACTACGTCTTTGGATGGAAGGCGGGTTGGCTATATTACTCTATGGTTTTTTTAAAAGTAAACATTGGGTATATGTGTTAAATATCATAATATTATTTCTACATTTTGTGTATTCAATATCTAATTATTAAAGGCGGAGAAGTTTGCATCGCACTCTCAAGTTTCATCTCTATGGCGACACTCCTCTCAATGCTAGTAACACAAAGTAAGAGCTGTTTTTGGAGTGAAACAATTATTTTTCTAGACGTTCTTAGGAAAGCAGTAGACCATAATTAATAGGAGTAGGCTCATTAAAAGTTCCAATGGATCACCAGTCCTAATACACAAATTGTTATTATTGTTATTTGATAATGTGACGTACTAACATAGTTTTAAGTTTCAATTATATTTACTAACACTATGGATTTTTACTGTGATCCGAAATAAAATAAATATATTATATTATATTATAATTATTCAAAAAATATCCATAATTGATTTTTTACACATCCATGATAATATTATAAATGCGAAAATGTGTCTGTCTGTCTGGTACCTCTTCAGTCTTCACGTCCAAACCGCTGAACCGAATTTGCTGGGTACAACACCGGTTTTGGTGACGGTGGCCGGCTTCATTGAAACCAGGCCAGTTACGCAGGAGTAATTTTATAGTGCCCAAGTGTGTGCGCAGTACACAAGAGCACTCTCTATTCCTTTTACTCTCATAACCCAGTGGGACGGACGACCGACACGACTGGCGAGAGATCAGGCGCAGGTTCGACTTTTTACATGCCCATCCGACGCATGGATCATCTTACTTGTCAGACAATCAGGTGATCAGCCTGCATTGTCCTAACCAAACTTGGAAATAACATGTTTCCAACGCGGGAATCGAACCCACGACCTTCGAGTCAAGAGCCACGCTCTAAACCACTGGACCACGGAGGCGTTTTTTATTGTTTCTGGTATGGCGATACTTTGAGTCCCGGGAAAAGACCATAGTCTTATATAATTTGAGAGCGTCATAAAATATAACTTGTCTTGACCTTAATAAATTGGCTTGACAGTTCAACAACACGTTAATATTACACATTAAAAACCCTACCGGACTTTTCCGCAGTCATCAGCTCAAACGGATATCCTCTGTTCATGAATCACAGTCATACTTTGTCACTACTATTGACAATAAAAATTAGTATGTGCGATGACTATTTTAGGTACCGTGGAAAAGCCTCTTAGATACTTACAGTCAACGAAAACATACGATGGCAATTTTTCAATTTTATTTATTTTATAAATCGCTGCACTATCTGCGTATATAATTAAATTCATGTAAATATTATAATTGCAAAGAATATGACATTCGATATCTCTTGGAAAATGTATGGCTTAGAGCCAGTCCACACGGCGCGTTGCGTCAGCGTTGCGTCGACGCATCGCTGCCGTTTGACGCATAGCCAGCCACACGGGCGCTGCGTCAACGCAGCGTTATTACGAAACAGTCTTAACGTCAACACCCCCTTCCGCCCTTCCCCGCTTCGTCTCGGGGGCTGCTGTCCGTCATGTGTGCGTTGCGACGACGCAGCGCGCCGTGTGAACACCTTGGTTATTTGTATGTAAAACAACGCAACGGCAGGGTTGCGTCGGTGCAGCGCTGCCGTGTGACGCATAGCCGGCCACACGGGCGCTGCGTCATGTCATCGCAGCGTTATTACGAAATACGAAGCAGTCTTAACGTAAACACCCCCTCCCGCTTCGTCTCGGGGGCTGCTGTCCATCATGTGTGCGTTGCGCGCTGCTGTCACGACGCACGCGTCGACGCAACGCTGACGCAACGCGCCGTGTGGACTGGCTCAAGGTTAATTCAGAGCGCAACGCGACGCGTAGATGTATTTCTAAATTTGTACTGAATTGACAGATTTCAATAGCGTTGCGGTCTGAATTGACCCTTAAAGTTTAGTTGTGAATTTTTTTAGTTACTGTATCCGAAAATAGTCTCTCACGTCCGTTTTCTAAAGTTTTTTTGACAGAAGTGTACTGACAGCGCTTTTGACTAACGTGTACAGGGTGTAACTAAACAGTGACAATACTTTAGGGAGTTTATGGGTACTACAGCCGTGAAAGTGGCAGCGCTGAAAGAGTAACTTTATTTTAAATAATTCACCTTTGCATGGGAAAATTTCAGACGCTCGGGCGCTTGAAAAAAATTAAAAAAAATTTGTTCTTTCAGCGCTGCTACTAAACAGTAAACTCAATATGAATAAAAACCCTAAAGTATTATCACTTTGTTTTGTTACACCTTGTTTATTCTATTGAAAAGAAAAACCCCATTCAAAAACCCTCAGTTACCAGGCATTAGTGAGTTTAATTATAATTAAACGTTTATAATTAAACGTTTATTTACGTGTTAATTATCATGCATGCAGCATGAGGTGAACCTGCACGCTACTAGAAATGGCAGAAGTCCTATCTGGGGACCCCGAATCCACCATGGACTGGGACATATTCGCGAAACCCATCAACTACTCGTGGGTAAATGGGGTTCCTGGATGTGGGAAGACAACTTGGATCATTAATAACTTCAATGAGGAAACGGACGTTATAATAACAACGACGATCGAAGCAGCCGAGGAACTAAAGCAAAGGCTATCGCTACGAACTGGCAACAAAGTTAAAGATAAAGTTCGTACCATGGCCTCTTTGCTGGTAAATGGGACAAAAGTAGCCTACAAAAGGTTGATAGTTGACGAGGCCCTCATGAACCATTTCGGCTCAATCGTCATGGCGAATCAGTTAACAGGCGCCAACGATGTCATCCTCATTGGAGATATTAACCAACTTCCGATTATAGAGCGTGAAAACCTCTTTAAACTTAATTACACTCGTCCAAACAATATTATGCGAAAAACCTATATACAAAGATAGCAAAAAAGGATATGGGCGAATAGCCTATAGACAGCCCCAAATTACATAATTAAAAAAAAAAAAAAAACCTGCACCTGGGGTTTCACATGGGTGTCCAAATCTTCACGTTGTATTTCGATAGACGTGTAAACCTTGAAAGACCAAAAGGGTAGCCCACGCGTGCTCGACAACCGGAAAAAATAGGAAAGGTCAAACTCTAATATTTTTATCTTAAATATTCGCATTAGTTAACCGAAATTATGCGACACAATGAGTTAAATCCTTAATGGAGGCAATAAAATACATTAGTCTCATGTGGTCTTTTGAAAAGTTTGAAATTAAAAAAAAAATAATAATATTATAATAGTTTTAGACGGCACTGATGTTGTAAATATCAGTTTTGGTAAGTTAAAAATTATAAATGGCGCGTTTAATAACTAGTTCAGCAGTTAAAACTAAGCAGTAAAGTAAACAAAAATGAGTAGTAAAAATAATTAAATAGATCAGTGAATATATAATTGAGCAGGAAAATAATTAAATGGGCGGTAAAAATTATTAAACGAGCGGTTACGTGTGGGCTGTAAATTGTAATAAATCGGAATTTGTCGGTAAGAAATCTCATTTCAAGCTTTTCGGAATCGCGGATTCTTGGAAATCTATTGTTATTCTATTGTTATCGTGGTCGAATTCGACCGCTTGGGAGTTGAAGCATTAAATAAAATAAAATGAAAAAAACAGTACTTAAATAGTAATGAAGAATTAAATGACTTCTGCTTTCACTGAAGGAATTAAATACAACAAATTGTTTAATAATAATAATAGGAATTTTTATTTGTAATTCGAAACACACTTAAAATTACATAGAATTTGCTTAGTAGCAGCTAAAATAAACTCATTGTATAATACGAGCAAGTTTGGCTTTCGACGGTCTGTCTCTTTTCCAAATTCCAAAAATATATTTTTTTATTCCCTTCCCGGTTGCGCCGACGCCGAGTTCACAAGCGACTCAGCAAAACTACGCGACTGTTGTTGGTCGCCCCGAACCTCCCCGCGGGCGATTAAAAATGGGGAGAATAAGAGCCGTAAGGCTTCGGAGAGCCGCAAGGCCAAGTCTTCTCGACCTGGCAAGGAGCAGGGGGTGCGATGAGGAGGGCTTCATACTGGTGGAGAGAAGGAAGACCGCCCGCAACCATCGCGGCACCGCGCCCTATGTACCTGAGCCGCGTCTGCGGAGCGAGGTCCCCGCGACGCCCCTGTACATATCCCGCCTGCACTGGTCGATGGAGGTCGAGGATGTCGTGGATTACATCGGTAAGAAGACATCTCTCCACTTGAGGGTCGAGTGTCTGCAGTCTCGCCACAAGGTCAACTTTAGTACCGACGCGTCTTCTCTCGACCTTTGAAGCGGAGGAATTCTGGCTAACTAGTGTGGTCTACCTAAAGTTCCGGGGGAGACTCCGAAATGAAGCGCGCGTCACGTCGCCGTTAATTCATGATAGTGTAGTTATTAAGTATATATTATTAATATGTATGTTAGTCATTAAGGTATAATATATTGTATGGGCCTACATAGCACGATTTAAATAAATAAATAAAAAATATATATATTTACCTCTTTTTTCAATGAATTTGAGTTCGGGTGTCACTGCTCGCTATGATCTACCGAACTATTTATCGAACCGCTCATTCCATCATTTTTACATGTTATAACCGCTCATTCAGTTATTGGACTGCTCAATTATTTTTAGAATTGTCGACATTGTATAATAAAATAACCGCCTAATTGATTTTTTATTACTGACCATGTTTTAATGTCGCAATAACTATTCAACCGCCTATTAAATTAAATAACTGCTCAATATTTTTTTCAACTCATCATAATAGAATATTTTTAAATAACAGCTCAAAAAATTAGTTCCCGTTTCATACATTTATTATTTTTTTCTAACTAGATGACGCACGCAACTCCATTGCGCCAAAATTCGTTTATCGTGCGGGAACTATACATTTTGTTGGAATAGAAAGTATCCTAAGTCCTTTCCCAGGACTCAAAGAATCTCAATACCAAAGGACTATGGGCGGAATCGTCCCCACCCATCAACACAAAATATGAAATGTAGCTCAATTGATACATCTTGGCACGATGATATTTTTATACTATGGCGACGTTGCCCAAATGCATTGGGTTCTCATGGTATGTTACGTTTAAACAAATATCTCGTTAACGTATTATTGACGACTAATTAAAAAATACATGCTCACAAGGACGTTTAAAATTTTAAACGTCCTTGCATGCTCATTCATCTATTCATTAGTGCACAGCGGCGGGCGGCGCATGCACATAAAGATAACTGGGTACAAAATAACCCCCTTCCACCGTTCTCCGACCCACGCTCTTGCGCAGGCAGGTAGTCGCCCGAGCCCCGAACCTTAGTCAGTTCGCTGCAGTATACGTTCACGTGTTATTTCTTTCTGTTATTGGTGTTTACTTAACAACTACGACCCCCTTTTTAGGGTTCCGTAGTCAACAAGGAACCTTTATAGTTTCGGTCTGTCCGTCTGTCTGTCCGCGGTTTTTCTCAGAGACTGTAGGACTTACAAAGCTGTAATTTGGCATGAATGCATATATTAATGATGCCGACAAAATGCTACATAAAATCTTAAAAATATATTTTTTTTATGGTACCTCCCCTACACATCAAGCGGGAATGTATTTTTTTTTCGCGTCCACCCCATCGTGTGGGGTGTCGTTGGATAGGTTTTTTAAAAATATTATGAGTATTCAAAGATTATTTTCCGATTTAGGGATCCATTTGTCAATTTATTTGAAGTTTTAAAGTGGAAAAAATCGTGAAATGTCCCCCCCTTCCACCAGCTAAACGGTTGTTTCTGGAAATGTGAAAAAATTCACGGGAGTAGAAAATATGCACAAAAAAATGTAGCTGCGCTTAGCAGTTCGACGCTGACTGGGGACTCATTTAGACGATCGAGCCAAAGGTCTAAATCCCGGTCCCGTGCTTCTCTTCTCCATCGCCGTATCTGGTCTGACGGTGGGATCCGTCCTTCTTCGCGTTCCTCCTGGCATAGCCAAAATATTTCGGCCAGTGATTCGGCTTTAATATCTCACGGGACACACGTGGCATTTTTGGAGATGGTGCGGGGTCGGGGAAATCCAGCCGCGGGCATATGAGGCTCTCTGCAGTCGGCAAGGTGGTAAATTGACCGCAGCTCTACCCACTAAAACCCGTCTGTGCCTTCTCCTCCGCTTGGCGCTGAGCCGCTGGACCCGCCTGAGGCGAAAACTGCAGCGGCCCAGTTAGCGGCGTCTGCTTTCAGCGCAGATACTCCGCGCGGCAGTCTGCTGCCGTCTACTCCGGGAGAGCTGCCCAAGGCACCGGGCAAACTGGGTCCCCCTACGTTCGGGAGAAGGCCCGCCAGTCCGCCGGCAGCCTTGGAGACTTTCACCGTTAAACGGCGGAAGTGCTCTTTAAAAGACAACTACGACCCCTGCTTGTTTACTGGACTGTATACTTATATACTTGGCCATTTTATACTTGGGACTATCATTGGGCGATAACTAATAATAATAAATACTTACATATATTTATCTAGCCCCAAACTAAACGGAGCTTACGCTATGAGTATTATACTATGTAACGAAACACTTTCATAAATATATATTTAAATATATATAGAAAACAATAAAAAAATCTTTATTTAAATAAAAACACACAGTACATAAAACATATGAACAGTGGGGGCTGCAGAAGTTATAACTATGTTGCAGCCGCTAATGCCCACCTCCAAATGAAATATTAGACAAATTCGACCCGTATTACAACTATATCTTGGCAAGATCTAGTGTAATATGGTTGTCTTTTTTCAATATATATATATATATATATATATATATATATATATATATATATATATATATATATATATATATATATATATATATATATATATATATATATATATATATATATATATATATATATATATATATATATTGAAAAAAGACAACCATATTACACTAGATCTTGCCAAGATATAGTTGTAATACGGGTCGAATTTGTCTAATATTTCATTTGGAGGTGGGCATTAGCGGCTGCAACATAGTTATAACTTCTGCAGCCCCCACTGTTCATATGTTTTATGTACTGTGTGTTTTTATTTAAATAAAGATTTTTATTTAAATAAAAACACACAGTACATAAAACATTAAACACACACAGTACATAAACATTTGAATATATATATATATATATATATATATATATATATATATATATATATATATATATATATATATATATATATATATATATATATATATATATATATATATATATATGATTTATGATTCCACTGATTTATCTAGAACAAAGGATTTTAATTAAATAGGGAGCACTTTAGTATCAGTTACATACTATGTTTGTTGATAGGTGGGGACGGAGCCCATACTTATAGTATTTTCAGAAAAATTGAAAAAAATTCAGAAAAAATTTTTACGTGGGAGAGCCATGCTTCGGCACGAATGGGCCGGCTCGACCGGAGAAATACCACGGGCTCACAGAAAACCGGCGTGAAACAGCGCTTGCGCTGTGTTTCGCCGAGTGAGTGAGTTTACCGGAGGCCCAATCCCTTACCCTTTTCCCTTCCCTACCCTCCCCTATTCCCTTTCCTACCCTCCCTTATTCCCTTCCCTACCCTCCCGGGACTACCCTATTACCCTATTCCCTCTTAAAAGGTCGGCAACGCACCTGCAGCTCTTCGGTTGCTGCGAGTGTCCATGGGCGACGGAAGTTGCTTTCCATCAGGTGACCCGTTTGCTCGTTTGCCCCCTTATGTCATAAAAAAAAAATCCCTACCCTCCCCTATTACCCTATTCCCTCTTAAAAGGCCGGAAACGCACCTGCAGCTCTTCTGATGCTGCGAGTGTCCATGGGCGACGGAAGTTGCTTTCCATCAGGTGACCCGTTTGCTTGTTTGCCCCCTTATTTCATAAATAAATAAAAAAATGGTTCAGCGGTTATATAGGGCATGAAGATGTAACAGACGCCTGTCTATTACCTGTCTGTCTACAGACAGACACACGTTCGCATTTATAATATTATTATGGAAGAATGGAAGTATGGATGAGATGAGACTGCAATATTGACGTGAAATAACAATTTAATTCTTTTTTGAGGTAACGCAGTTAATTTTAGATTAATAACATAAATTAATTTTCACGTCGACTGTACAATAGAGAAATGGTTTCTCGCAACACGTCACAATGAAACAATAAGGTAACAGGACAGTCAAGGTATTATTTTCATCGAGCGAGCCATCAGCCTTCAGTATGCCAGAGCGAGCGGCGCGCGCGCACGCAAAATGTTTACTCTCGGCGTTTGCTTGGCGCTTCTTAGCGCAGTTAGCGCCGAAAACGAAAATATAACTTTAGGTGCCAAGGACTTAGTCAGGTTATATCGTACTGCGCACACGCTAGGCGTTAGTGAGAGCATACTTTCTAAAATCTCCGAAAAGTTGACTTCCGAAAAGTCAGATTTCGCGTACGGCGACTCCGATGGGACCATCAGGATAGACCCTGTGGACGAATCTCCGGATTATGCGTCCTCCGTGGTCCTGGCCAGCGATTTGCTGTCCCTCAGCAGTGCAGTGGCCAATGTGAAGGCTGAGGCCTGCAAGGAGCAGGGCTACAGGTTCCTGGACGGACTGATCAAGAACCAACGATGGGCGCTGAAAAGTAAGTCGACATATTATATTATTTTAAAGTTATGTTGCAGGCTGCAGCCATCTACCATCGCCAGCCGAGGTAAATACGATATTTGCAATGAGAATACCAAGTATGAAAGATAATACTCCACTTAACTTAAGGTTTAACAAACAACTTGCAGATTAAAAACAATTTAAATGAAATTTTTATACGTGGGAGAGCCATGCTTCGGCACGAATGGGCCGGCTCGACCGGAGAAATACCACGTTCTCACAGAAAACTGGCGTGAAACAGCGCTTGCGCTGTGTTTCGCCGAGTGAGTGAGTTTACCGGAGGCCCAATCCCCTACCCTATTCCTTTCCCTACCCTCCCCTATTCCCTTCTCTTCCCATCCCTACCCTCCCTTATTACCCTATTCCCTCTTAAAAGGCCGGCAACGCACTTGCAGCTCTTCTGATGCTGCGAGTGTCCATGGGCGACGGAAGTTGCTTTCCATCAGGTGACCCGTTTGCTCGTTTGCCCCCTTTATTTCATAAAAAAAAAATTAACGCGTTGACCTAGGTCTCGAAATGGCTGGCTTGTTTCAGTTACAACTTACAACATATAAACTACAATTTAAACAAGTATGATTTCGAAAGTACTTTTACCATTAATATAGTATATAATAAGAGTGTTAAGACTCTAACTGAACCTTAAAATCGTTGGATTAAAATTTTATTGACATATTAAATAAATTAAATTGAATATAAAACAAGTGTTCCACCAAAGGACACCACAAAAGTTTTAACAATGTAGACAAATAATATTATTGTGAATGCTATCGTTCTTTTAAAATTAAGATTTGTGTGAAGCCACAAAATATAGCAATAAAATTTAATAACGTAACTTTTTACACTTAGGTCAAAATATGTTTATTGATGAATCTATGGATTTGATGACTCATTTGTACCGAAAACTAAATTTGAACAGACGACTCAATAGTATTATGTTATTAATTTCTTAACCTCTACAAAAGCGTGAATGTTAAATTAATTTTAGGTCGCAATAATAACAAAGAGTACGTGCATTCTCGTTTATTTTGTTATATGCAGACTTTAGCAGAAAATAAAGGTTTTCGATGACAATAACTTATAATACTGAATACCGTCGTAAGAAGTCAGTGAATTATATAGCAAACGTCAAAATGGCTTGCCGGTAAATGTAGCGTTGTTGCGACATGTTTGATAATTGATTTGTAAGCATTTAAGATTCGTTCGCAAGACTCACTGCCTTTTTAACGTAATAATTTATCTATATAAATAAAAAATAATTTTAAATTTTGTTAGTCTCGCTAAAACTCGAAAACGGCTGAACCGATTTGGCTAATTGTAGTCTTGAAGTATTCGTGATAAGTCAAAGAAAAGTTTATATCAGGAGGGTAGTGATACGAATTTCACCGGGTCATCTGGTAGAAGATATAGGGTGATTTACTTTCCGCCAAGTAGTCTGGTTCACAAGTGCTATTTTCCTCAAAACCTGATCTCCAGCACCGAAAATTATGATTTTGGGCTCATTCGATTCGGAATACCATCTAGAACATTCTATCTAAATTCCAAGAGGGGCTGAAAAAATGCACAAGTTATAAACAATAAAGTAAAGAAAAAAATAAGAAGAGATCTCCGTTGGAAAAATTAAGAAAAATTGATTTTTCACTTTCATATTAACAAATTCATGTAAATAAAGCCATTACGATATTTTTATGTCCAATTATTGTTACTATTTTGTTTTGTTATTGTCAAAAGCCATATTACAATATATATTTTTTTATTTATAACTAATATAACTTAAATAATAATTTTTATTGATAAAATTTCATTTTATTCAAAAAAGATATTCAAGAATTTTATTTATATGAGAAATTCTTGAATGCCTTTGATTGTTCATAAAAAAGTGAAAAAATCATTTTATTTTTATTTTTAGCCCTTAAAAGATTAGCTCAAAAGAATAAAAAAATTCTAGATAATTCTTGTTTTGAAATAATCAGCGTTTTTTTATGTTAACATTAAAATGGTGACAATTAACAAATTAACAATAAGCATAATATTTTTTTTTTGTTGCCGGATTATTGTTTATTGATATTATGTCTACTTAGTACCCAAATTTTTTTAATCCTTAATATAATGAATATTTAATCAGTTAAAATATTTTTTTAGTTCACGTGGCAGATTGCGGCGAATCACGCCTACTTTAGTACTTACGGTAGTACTTTTTTTAAGAATCTATTCTCAAATTGTGATTATCTGAAATAGTTTTTGAAATATAAAAAAAATCCAAACCCTTCTTTTTTTACTTCATTGTTTATTTAAACTTTTGCATTTTTTTCAGCCCCTCTTGGAATTTAGATAGAATGTTCTAGATGGTATTCCGAATCGAATGAGCCCAAAATAGTAATTTTCGTTGCTGGAGATCAATCAGGTTTAGAGGAAAATGGCACTTGTGAACCAGAGTAAAGGTTGTTGAACTAACTAGAGCCAAGTGCTAACAGAGTAAAATCAAGCGTTATTCGTTTTTTATGACAGTTAAAATAATTGTGTTATTAAATTTACATAATAATACTATAACAATTACTGCGTAAGTTGGGCTAGTGTGAATATTACAAAATTTTGAAATTTTTGCGCTTTCGTCTGATTCGTTTTTTAGGGTTCCGTAGCCAAATGGCAAAAAACGGAACCTTTATAAATTCGTCATGTCTGTCTGTCTGTCTGTCCGTCCGTATGTCACAGTCACTTTTCTCCGAAACTATAAGAGCTCTACTATTAAAACTTGGTAAGTAGGTGTAATCTGTGAACCGCATTAAGATTATACAATAATGGAAAAATTATTAAAAATTTTAGGGGTCCCCATAGGTACAACTGAATCAAAAAATATATTTTTTTCATCTAACCTATGCGTGTGGGGTATCTATGGATAGGTCTCCAAAAATCGTATTGAGGTTTCTAATATCATTTTTTTCTAACCTGAATAGTTTGCGAGAGAGACTCTTCCAAAGTGGTAAAATGGGTGTCCCCCCCCCCCTCTACCTTCTAAAGTAGGGGCATGATAAGTCTAAAAAAAATATATGATGCACTTTACTAAAAAAACTACCAACGAAAATTGGTTTGAACGAGATCTAGCAAGTAGTTTTTTTATACGTCATAAATGGTAAACCTTAATTTAACTTTCATTAAATCAACTGAAATATAAAAATAAATCAAAAACCTTTTAATTTCATAAAAATAAACCTTATTGCTGCTGCGGAACCCTTCATGGGCGTGTCCAACTCGCACTTGGCCGGTTTTTTGTTTTCATATTGGATAGTGAAAATTCAGGCTCAATAACGAGTTATAAGGGGTTGAGAATGGAGACTGCTTCGAGAAAAATATGGTACGGCCGTGCACTCAGTGCTTATTTTTTCTCGACTTGGCGAGCGTAATTCCGTGCCCCTAGATTAAATTACAATTATTATGAATGTCTGCGCTACAAACCGCTATTATGATTTTATTATTAGTGAAATGACAACGAATTAGGGTCAATTCAGACCGCAACGTGACGCGTAGATGCATTTCTAAATTTGTACTGAATTGACAGATTTCAATTGCGCGAGACGTCTTGCAAATCTGTCAAATCCATACAAATTTAGAAATGCATCTACGCGTCGCGTTGCGGTCTGAATTGAAACTTAAATGATGAACTAATCAGTATGCATTCTCTACGTGTCAAACATGTTGTATTTTCTATTACACGTCATTATATTTTGACAAACATACAAGGAAATTCATGCACATATAGAATACTAGCCGTTGCCCGCGACTTCGTCCGCGTTAGCATAGTATAATAACGGAGATGGATAATGTTCTCCTTTTTATGGTACTGTGGGAATATGCGCGGTGGCCGCAAAGGAAGATCTTCCGACCGAGCGAGGTGTTGCTCGGTCAGGCCGGAGCCCACGTGATACATTTCAGCTGTCGTATATATAGCGACGCGCTCAGAAAACTTCGATAGCGCGATGCAGGAATGTTAGGCGAATTGTGGGTACCGCCACATCACTCGCCCCCGAAGACCGGAGGTCGAATCTTGAAGTCTTGTCGCTTGAGTCGCCAGTTCCAGAGAGTTCCAGTGAGTCGGAACTGTTGCAGTGAGTCCCAGTGAGTCGGAACTGTGAAGCTGCTGCACGGGATCCAGTGAGTCGGATAGCGGGGCCGATGCTATGTGCTGACCAGGAAAGATGTGCTCTGCTTGCTGACCGGTCGGTGTAGCGAGAAAGCCCGATGATGCCGATGCGGAGTCGCCCAGGCCACGGTACATTGCGGCTAGTGGACGAGGTACCCGATAAGGCGATGCTAGCTGGCGCGGTGCGGAGGGACGGGGAGTGGAAGCGTGTGTTCTGTCGAGGGTCACTAATATGTGGGAATATGCGCGGAGGTCGAAAAGGAAGATCCTCCGACCGAGCGAGGTGTTATGCTCGGTCAGGCCGGAGCCGCTAGTTGTGGGCGCAGCCCCCCAAGTAAGGGCAAAGCCCCCCGCATATTAATCAAATCAAGCCCTTCGCATACTCGAAATCTGTATGTTTAGTTTAGGTCACAATAATTTCGTTATGATATTCACTTTTTTTTTGATTAGGGTGGCCTAGCTACCTAGTTAAGAATTAGATAAAAACAGTAATAGTAAATGCAGTTCAAACTGTTTAATATGTTTACTAAGTCCGCTACTGGACTTTTCGCAAAACACGTGTAATACTTAATGATAGTATTGTCTTGGCATCATTTTATATTTAAAAAAAATGTGGGAACAATATCTAAAGAAAGGCTGTACTTGGCTAGGCATTGTCATCGTTAGAACAATCTAGAAAAAGTATTCAATGTAAATAATACTTTTCATTCATAAGGCCTTGTGTGAATCACTTTCAATATTATTTGGCAGGCTGCAGCGTACATTGACGTAATTAAAAAGACACCTTTTATATAGTTCCATCCTCATTACCTTGATGAGGCAGTCTTCCACCGTGCATTTTTCCCGTAACTTTCTGCCACGCACTGTAAAATTCTGGAATGAAGAGAGGGTATTCCCTCTTAACCCTTCGATCGCGGATTCTTGGAAATGCTATTGTATTCTATTGTTGTCGCGTCCACCGGTGCCCGTATGGGGCTTGATGAGTTAAATGGCCGGCAACGCACTTGCAACTCTTCCGATGTTGCGAGTGTCGACATGGGCGACGATAGTTACTTTCCATCAGGTGACACGTTTGCTCGTTTGCCCCCTAATTTTATAAAAAAGACTCCCTTGTCATAATGAAACCAAGATTGGGGGTGAGCCAAGATCTTTTCTTTATCGCTTCTTTATAGAATCGCCGATCAAAGTGTATGGAATTGACATAAGACGAGTCGAACTTCAACGTCATATTAATAAACGCTTAAATCACTTATGTCAATTCCATACAATATTTTGATCGGCGCGGGCGATTCTATAACGAAGCGATAACGAATAAGTCTTGCATAAATGGCCAGGTTTACCACCATGATTGTGAAGTTATTAGTTGACTCGATCGAGACAATCGACAATCATAGACGAATATGTTCGTAATCGCTTGTATATGTATTGGCCAACGTGAAAAGGCCGCATTAGGTAATAGGTTTCTGTTTGAGCTTGCCAAATCAGTAACGAAAACTTGTGTCATCGTTTATATATAATAGTCTAATAAAACTAAAAAACACGCTGTTTTTTTTTTCAAAAAATTTAATAAATTATTCCATTCTTATTGGCTCTTAATACGTAAGTATACAAAGTTTCAAATCAATTACACTACAGGAGATAGGTAAAAATCATGCTCAAAGATTCCGTTACATACATACAGCCCAGGAACAAAAACAACACAACAAAAAAAAAAAACGAATTCCGCTATGAAGCATGACCTTTTAGCCGATTTCACTACGACACAGAAACATGTTATTATTATCATCATCTGAAATATCATATTTTATATTTAGAAATAGTATTATTTATTGTCTTTTCCGTAGTAGTAGAAACACGCCAAACATTAAAAATTAGTTGAGCGGTTTAATTGTTACAAACTGACAGGCAGACAATTTTTTGCAGTTATAATATAAGATACCTTCGTTTCATTACACTTGAAAATATTGAGTCAGCGGAGTTATAATTTCGTTACCATTGAAGTATAAATGGTGTAATTACCATCCTTGTAATTTTCCTACAGACGTCGGTAAACTGTGATTTTTTCATCATTTTCCGGCTTAGATTATGGAAATATTATTAGACCGTAAAAAATAAGACCACTAATACTCTACCCTCAAGTATTATCGCTTAGTATTGGTACACCCTATAGATGTTATTTGTACGGAAAAAATTTGGGTACACGTTTATCATGGACCATACTTCCATAGTCCATACTAACAATATAAACTAGATGACGCCTGCAACTCCGTTGCGCCAAAATTCGTTTATCGCGCGGGAACCGTACATTTTTCCGGGATAAAAAGTATCCTAAGTCCTTTCCCGGTACTCAAAGTATCTCCATACAATATTTCAGCCAAATCGGTTCAATGGTTTGGGCGTGAAGAGGTAACAGATAGACAGACAGACACATTTTCGCATTTATTATTTTCGCAATATTAGTAGGGATGCGAAAGTGTGTCTGTCTATCTGTCTATTACCTCTTCACGCTCCAACCGCTGAACTAATTTCGCTGGGTATGGAAATACTTTGAGCCCCGGGAAAGGACGTAGGATACTGTTTATCCTGGAAAAATGTACGGTTTCCACGCGATGAAATCCGCGCGTTTATCGTCGCGTCATTTAGTAACTATTATTACAATGAATACAAAGGAGTGACCGTATATTTGTATAATATCTATTTGCTCTTTTGAATGAAATTTTACACTTTGAGAGCCGGTAAAATAAATTTGAATTTGCAATATTAATAGCATAATTATTTACAGTGATTTTAGGGATCCGTAGTAACTACAAGGAACCATATCATTCATTATTGTTTATATTACATTGTTTTTCTATCATTTGGTTTATTTTATGTTAAAAAATCGGTTTTAGGTATGCAATATTTGGAGTAAACAATGATTTTAACATTGGCATTGTTTTATATTTCTCACAAATTACGTTTAACAAAAGGGTCGTTTCACTACTTGGGCTTTTATATTGAGTCACTCATGTTGAAAATACCGTCTTAAAACAAAAAATAAAATAATTAATCCTTGTGGGTATCAATTAAATAAAAAACAATGAAAGATTTTACATAAGGTTTTTTAACAAAGAAAGACAGAAATCAAAGAAAACATGTTGGCTAATGACGTTTGCATTTTGCCCTTCTATGCGCCAGATTAGAGTTAGGTGTATTTGTTTACAGAGCCGGTTTTAGCACTATCAGCGCCCTGGACGAAATTCTTCGGCGCCCAGGGTGCTAGTAGTGCTAAAAAAGGCGGCGCCCCATTTGCTTGCGTTCGGCGCCCCTTTTTTTCCGCTACTGTTTGTTTATCTTCTTATTAAGAAACTCTAACTTAGCAAATTATTTAACATAATAATGTATTATTCAATAATTCGAATTTCAAATGTAAATCATGAAAACAATGAAAATACCTGAAAATACTATGTTAATTTAACTTAGATTTACGATGATTTTGACATGAGCTCCGAACATTTTCTGTCATAGAATCAAATTTTCTGTCAAACTGTTTATTAAAATATATTAAAGGAGTATAATCATTAAATGTCTCTATGGCAGCCGTACACGCTACCATAGTAAAATGACGCTACGGTCTACCGGAGAAGTCACCTGTGCAGGTATGCCTGCGCAGGTATCACTCGAAAGAATTGATTTTCGATTTTGCGCCGGTCGCCTGCGCAGGTCAAAAAAACTGAACAGGTCTATTCGCACACACATTCCGGTCTACCTGCGCAGGCGTACCTGCACAGGTGGACCTCTCCGGTAGACAGTAGCGTGTATGGCTTACATAAGTGCGGCCGTTGGCGTCTGAGCTAACGGCTAACAAAAAATGATTTCTGCGTACATACTAAATACATCTTCATTGTTTGCGTAAATTATAATGCTAGTATGTTCCAGACGGAAGATTTTGAGCAAACCCAAACTTAGTCATGTTTAGATCAGAATAAGATTATTGTGCTCAGAATTACAGTCTTCCGCAAAACATATGTGCGTTGAATTCTAAACGTTTCGACGAAAATTGAGGCGTGACGTTCAGAGTTAATTTGCTTTGAAGTTTTACACAATGATCCTTATGTCCCTGATCATAAGAGGTAAATGACTCTATATAAATTGGTTTAAAAAGTGGTAATAATAATAAGTAAGACCACCCACAATAATAGTAGTTCCTACACCGAGTTTAAGTTTTAGTACCTAGTCTCGTTAAAACTAAGGGGCGTCCACAAATTACGTGAGGTGTTTTTCAAATTTTCTAACCCTTCCTCCTCCCCTGGTTAGATTTCGTGAGATTTTATTCAACCCTCTCCCCCATCCCCTAATCTCACGTTAGATTTTTCAAAATGTGGGTTTCTTACCCAAGCGCGTTGGATTGTTTGACAGTCAGTAGATGTATAACGTGAATGAAATTATTTTCTTTCGAACGAATTAGTGAATGATCTTAATCGATTAGGTACGCTTACGATTAAATCTTAAGCATACGTACAATCTGGATGAAATGGACCTAAATAGTATATTTTTTTTGTAACAATGAGAAAAAAAATTACGTGAGATTTGCCGAGACTACCCCCCCCCCCCCCCTCTTTCCAACGTAAGATTTGATGAGATTTGACTCGACCCCCTCCCCCCCTTAAATACCTCACGTAATTTGTGGACGCCCCCTGAGCTACGCAGTTAATTTTTATGTGTGCGTTACAATTTGATGAAAAAAACCGCCTCCTTGGTCCAGTGGTTTAGAGCATGGCTTTGAATCAGAGGTCGGCGTTGGTTTGATTTCCGCGTTGGAAACGTATTATTTTCAAGTTTGGTTAAGGTTATAAGAGTAAAAGGAATAAAGAGTGCTCTTGTGTACTGCGCACACACTTGGGCACTTTATAAAATAACTCCTGCGCAACTGGCCTGGTTTCAATTAAACCGGCCACCGTCGCCGAAACCGATGTTGGCAGTTGGGGGTATTATGATTAATTGTTGAAAATCTAATTTGGGTCGCCATTGGCTGAAGCAGTTTGGATGCCATCATAACTACTTAAACGCCAGATATTAAAGAGATAAAATAACACAAAAACATTTGTTTACCCCGATCACTTGTCCATCACGGTTTGCCGAATAAAAATCCGGTCAAGTGGAAACTAAACAAGACGCAAGTGGTTCTGCATAAGTAGAAATATGACCTCCAACATAATTTTCTTAACATTGAGATCTAGACATGACAAAAAACATAAAATTTAATGAAAATCCAAAAGTAATAATAAAATTATAGCCAAAAAGAATAAAAATAAGAACGTTTCAAAGGCTTGGGGGGGGGGGGGGGTGATATTTCATCTGGATGCATTTTAAATTGAAACAATGGGGGCGCTAAAACATATTTTTTTCTCAAAGTTGGCAGTTTCTCAAAGTAGACAAAATAAGTTTGGGAACCCCTGCCTTAGAGGATGATTTCGTGGATGAAAACTATTCTTTGTCATACTGTCTTCATACCAAATTTAATTTAAATCGGTTTAGTGGATACAGATTCCCTATACAAACTTCTACTCTCCTTTTTTATCCCTTTACGAGATGATTTTCTCTGATACTATATACTATCTTTTCTCTGATACAACTGTAGTTTATTTAATAACGGTTTTAATTGACATACGTCAAAATATTAACCATTCAAAAACACTGTTGAATACATAAACTCCTTTCAAAAATCTTCAGAAACTAGGCACAAAAATGCGCAGTTTTCCAAGATACAGACTACACTATTTTTTCTGCTAGAAAACACTTGCAATTTTTTCACAGTTTTATATCGCAGCTTCGTTGTGCCAAAATTCGTAATCGTACTTTGGCGGTTTGGTGTGAAGAGGTAAGAGACAGAAGCATTTCGCATTAATAATATTAGTATGGATTATGAGACATTATATAACATTTTCTAGCTACCAGTGATTCGTTGCAGAACCATAAAACATCTTGCTAGTTCAACATGTTATATTCGTCAATATTTATATTCGTTCGAGTTTATGTTATAGTCAATTTTGTGATCATTTGAGCACCTTAATTTAAAAAAAAAACATATTATTTTTTTAAATAAATTAAATTGGTAATTTCGCGGGATGTTGCTAGAAAATATTATTATAATAATATATACTTATGTTATGGATTTCCCAAAAGTTCTGATTCTATTATAATTTGTTATCAAACACTTATTAATTTTAATAGTCATACAAATATTAGAGTGACGTAAATAAAATGTTTAGGGCCTGTTTCACCACTTCCTGATAAGTGACGAATAGGCTATCCACCAATTAACTTGACAGATCAAGTATGGAGAATCTGTCAAAAAAGTTGTGAATAGCCTATTCGGCACTTTATCAGAAAGTGGTGAAACAGGCCCTTAAAATTAGGAATTTTATAAATAATAATATTCTTTTAATAGACTAAGGATGTAGTATATTTTCTCTATGGCGTAACCAAACTTTTCCATTGACGTAAGAACTGGTTTCATGGTTCCCATCTTCACTACAAAAAATAAATAGCTTATCGGTAATAAATTATTAGGTTTTAATGTTATTTAAGGGTTCAATAAACCACAACAAAACCATAACAAATATAAAAGCGTCCCATATAAAAAAAGTCATATTTTATCTTATAGCAGATATTATTTTGGATGAATTATATTAATTGACGTCTTGTCTTCCAAAACTAATCTAAATTATTTATGAATTTATGAACTTATGACTGTTTTATTAATCCCTAATAATAGGTATAAAGGTCAAAATGTGTCCGTCCGTTACCGTTTTATAATTACTTTATTTTAATATCGATTAAAGAAAAGGACATGGATGAAAGATATTATTTTTAACTCACTTCCAAAAAAGGAGGAGGTTCTGTGTTATTTCAGCTGTAGATATTTTTTGTGGTTCAATGTACTATTTACGCGCGATAAATTAAGTTAACAATATCATGGAGTAACGGGTATTTTAAAAAGAATTGAGAAAAGAGAATTTAACATAATTATCATCTTAAAATCTTTTTTTATTCGTTAAAACCTTTTTTTTATAAAAGGAACAGAGAAAGGAGGTTTTAAGCGATGATGATCGCAGCAATCAGCGTCCCATAGTTACAACACATTGCGATCGCCCTTGGCAGACGATTGGAATACACAAGTAGTGTTTGGGAGTCGCCCCGTGTCGGCCAGGTGACCCCATTGCGACACCGGCGAAGTGCGAGTCTGGCTTGCCCAAAAAGTCTCATCAGAAATGGACCAGGAATTCCTCAAGTAACCATTAAAATGTGTGTGCTTTGTATGAAAAATTGCGCCAAATATTAAGGGATGTTTTTTCATTACCTCGGAACGTAAACCGCTGAACAGGTTTAGATGAAATTTGCTTGTGGAGTATCAGAAAACATATAGACATATGGTTTATCCAGCGAAAATCTACGTTTCCCACGCAGTTAAAATTTGGGTCAAACATTTGCGGAAAATACCATATACAATAAAGGTAATTAAAATGTGTATATTATATTCTAGTATTCGAAAAAAATAGGAAAAACATATTAAAATGTTTTTAAATCCATATTTGTGGTTCACTTTGCACGTAGTAGGTACGTATTTTTTTGTACATCATGTGTAATTTACATAATATTATATTTATAGGTGAGTAATTAATAAATATTAGTTATCGTAATTTTACGTGAGAGCACAGACACTATACTGCGTGAAATTTTAATGGTTGTTTTCCCACAGTAAAGTGATTCTATCTTAGTAGTACAATAGATTTGTGTAGTTTTTTTTTATTCAATTCATACATAAAATTCGGCCGGGTCATAGCCGCTCGCGCCTATCGGCATAAAGTTGCCATAGTACGTCATACAAAAAAAATATATTTTCAATAAATAACATTCATTATTCGATAGTACTACTAAAGGTAAATCGTTATGCTGCGGGAAAACAACCACTAAAATGTCAGGTTGTATATTGTTACGTGCTAGGGTTCGAAGGATTTGGAGAGAAAGGCCTGCTGACTCTTTTCAAGACTTTAATCGCTTGGTCTAACACAAAGCACTACGGTCAAAACACTAAGCACTATCACTGTCCTAGGTCGTAGCCAAGTCGTAGGTATCACTCTTGATCACTTGTTTTCACTTCGAAGTCGCCTCGAAGATCGCTCAAACTGGACTGATCGATTGGCCCGCCTGACTGCGGCTATTTATATGGGCCGAGGCGAGTGCCAGAATATTCCAGAGAGTTCGTTTCTAGAAATAATCTAATTCACGTAAACATGGTTTGAACCTTTCTATAAAATACGCGCATGTAATCGTACACAGCTAAAGCCATCTAGTATCGAGTAGGGGATTTATTTTGTCTGTGTTTCCCCGATAAGTTCCACTGGTGTGACGCTAGATGGCATAGTGCCATCTAGCGTCACACCAGTGTCGTAAGTTCGTAACACTACTCCTTAGAGATGCTCGTCCCGAGCATCGTTGTTACTGACACGGTAACGCGGCAGACGGTCTATGTGTACCACTTTGAATGTCCCTCTTGGTTGCTTTTGAACCCTGTAAGTTACATCGTTCAATCAGGTAACCACTTTGTATGGGCCGTCCCACTTGGTCTGCAACTTTGGAGATTTCCCTTTTCGGCGAGTTGGGTTATGCAGCCACACCAGTGACCCTTCTTCGAAGCCGCTCGTGTTCGATTTCCGGTAGTATCTGGTCTTCATGTTCTCACTTGACTGTAACCCGTTTTCCAGAACTATGGTGTGTATATAGCGCATCTTTTCCCTTAAATCGCAGACATAGTTTTGTACGGTCTTTGGTTCCTCTGGTAATCCTCTTGTCAAGAGGTCTACTGGTACAAGTAGTTCTCTACCGTAATTAACATACGCCGGGGTAGCTTTTATGCTCTCATGTTCGGCGGTACCGTACGACAGAAGGAAGAGTGGTATATACTTGTCCCAATCCTTTTGTTTGTCATCTACCAATTTCGCCAAATGCCTCTCAAGGGTCTGGTTAAATCTCTCAACCATTCCATCAGACTGTGGATGGTACGCGGTGGTCCTCGTCTTATGCATTACCAAAAGTCTGCACACTCCCTGGAAGACCTGCGATTTGAAATTCCTGCCCTGATCAGAATGGACTTTCAGAGGCACACCAAAGCGAGATATAACTTCTTCGATTAACTTAGAAGCGACGTCCTTGACGACCATAAAATACTTGTTTCCCGATCCCGTTATTGGAAATGGCCCAGCTATGTCAACTGCAATTCGTTTCCACGGTGCACCGACGTTATACAACTGCAGATTCCCACGGCTTCTGGTCTGTGGTCTCTTTAAAGCAGCGCAAGTAGTACATTTGCGGCACCAAACCTGTACGTCATCTCGACAATGCAACTAGTAGATTCGTTCTCGCATTTTGTTAACGTCCTCTTGACACATAGATGACCTCCTGATACGCCATCTTGTATTTCACGGAGAACATATTTTGGTCTCTCGTTCTTGGGACAACTATCTGAAGATGAAACTCTCTGCCGTTAGTCTTCTCCCATTTCTGGTAGAGTATTCCGTTTTGAAGTATTAGACGGTCCCATTGCGCCCAGTACGCGGTTGCAACCTCACTCCAGATTGGTTTTACGTCACCCCGTCTCTCCCATGTGATGATGTGCCGAAGGTCGTCATCTCTTTCTTGAGCCACCCTCATAGCATTATTCTCCCAGAGACCCAAAAGACTTGTTCTCGTTAACTTTAATGTTACTTACTACAGTTCCGCTGGTTTGACGCTAGATGGCACTATGTGTCGTAAGTTCGTAACAATATTTTATGAATCATAAACTTTTTTTTGTTCCGTCTTGTATCCAATGGCCTAGTATTATAAATTAGAAAATATGTATTTGTTTATTTTGTTTGATTGCATAGAACGAGTTTTGAATTTGGACAGATTTTGGGGCAAAAATTACGTATACACAATGTGTCCCAACACCGGTGTCTGATCCTTTAATGTATATAACATATCGACAATTTATGGCATATTTTATCGACAAATTGGCTTTCAAATTTCTCTCTCTAACGGTTGTAAAATGGCAGCCATTTTAGTTTTTCTTGGGCTTTCACACTAATTTGACCAATACTTCTCAAGTAAATATCCTATGAACACAAAAAAGATCTCATTTGATAGCTAAACTTGTGGACTACGCTTACACATGTCACCTTGCTGCTTGCTTGCATGCTTACATAATATTATAAAAAAAACCGAGTGGGCGTCAATTGTCACCTGTGCCCGGACAGGGACAATAAATTTAGAACTAAAGGGGAGAAATAAAACCGGCCAAGTGCGAGTTGGACTCGCCCATGAAGGGTTCCGCAGCAGCAATAAGGTTTATTTTTATGAAATTAAAAGGTTTTTGATTTATTTTTAAATTTCAGTTCATTTAATGAAAGTTAAATTAAGTTTACCATTTATGACGTATAAAAAAAAAAACATGTTAGATTTCGTTCCAACCAATTTTCGTTGGTAGTTTTTATAGTAAAGTACATCATATATTTTTTTTAGACTTATCATGCCCCTACTTTAGAAGTTAGAGGGGGGGGGACACATTTTACCATTTTGGAAGAGTCTCTCTCGCAAACTATTCAGGTTAGAAAAAAATGATATTAAAAACCTCAATATGATTTTTGAAGACCTATCCATAGATACCCCACACGCATAGGTTAGGTGAAAATTTTTTTTTTAATTTAAATATAAAAGTATAAAAAAACAACTACTTGCTAGATTTCGTTCAAACTAATTTTCGTTAATAGTTTTTATAGTAAAGTACATCATATTTTTTTTTTAGACTTATCATGCCCCTACTTTAGAAGTTAGAGGGGTGGGAAACACATTTTAGCACTTTGGAAGAGTCTCTCTCGCAAACTATTCAGGTTAGAAAAAAATGATATTAGAAACCTCAATATGATTTTTGGAGACCTATCTATAGATACCCCACACGCATAGGTTAGATGAAAAAAATTTTTTTTTGATTTAGTTGTACCTATGGGGACCCCTAAAATTTTTAATAATTGTTCCATTATTGTATCAAAATCTTAATGCGGTTCATAGACTACATCTACTTACTAAATTTCAATAGTATAGCTCTTATAGTTTCGGAGAAAAGTGGTTGTGACATACGGACAGACAGACAGACAGACATGACGAATCTATAAGGGTTCCGTTTTTTGCCATTTGGCTACGGAACCCTAAAAAAGAGAATTAACAATTACAATTTATTCAAATCAATTAAATAAAATCCTAACCAACGGTAAAGCGGGAACGCGAATACGAAACCTAGCCTCAGTCAGTTTCTTAGTCTCGGAAATGTCTTAGGGAACACTGCACATATCATCAACGAGCGGGACTCCAACTCTGCAGATCTCCGGTATCCTCGCAGCAAGCGCAGGGGTGATGGCCGGCTGTTATTGGTCAAGATGGTCGGGTCCCCGTAGAAGGTGGCTAGTTCAGCGGTGTCGTTCTGTGGTGCGTCAGTCAGCCGACTTCATCGGCAACCACGTGGTGAGCTCCAGGCGGCCAAACTCTGCCACAAAGCACCGAAACACCGGTACTTCAGCCGGAAGGTAGTAATCTCCGGTTCCCTCAGCCGGAAGGTAGTAGTAAGCTTTAACCGGAACCTGGAAGTCTCAGCCCGGGATCTGGTACCCCGATAACAGGGGAAGATTGTAGAAATTGAAAAAAGTGACATGCTTAATTTGGGGGTTTATATACCCCGGGTCTTTTAACTTATTAAAGTTGCCAGTTACAAACTGTCAAAGGACAACCTGAAAGGATATGTTTTTTAATAAATAAAAAAAAAAACCTAAAAGATGGCGCTACTAACCTGATTTCTAAGTGATACGAACGTAATCGATTAGACGTGAAAGTTACAAAGACGTCTATCTAATAGATGTCGCTACGCGACATATCCCACCTCGCTAGCTAAGGATTTTTCATGATAGAAGGAAAAATCCTGAAATAGCTAAGCTATAAAAAGTGGGAAAACAAAAAAAAACTAAAAACAAAGGGGAAAAACTAAAATAATAACCCTTAGGAAAAAGAGAAAAAAAAAGAAACAGCCCTTTGGAAAAAAGGGAAAAAATACAAACTAATAAAAGTTTGGGAAATGGGGCAAAATGGGGGAAAAAATATATTCGGGGAAAATTGTTAAATGGGGAAAATGGTGAGACAATTATTGTGTCAGCGTGCGAATAATTTTGACCAGAGATTCATACATCATTCATCATCATTCATATAGAAGACACGAGACGCCCTAGCACATGAGTATTATCCTACGAATACGACAAGGACAACACCCAACAAAAGGCTACGACCTTTTTTTGGGTGTTGTCCTTGTCGTATTGGTACTGTACATAACTATAACGTTTGATTTTGCAAACGAAACAGCATCTAAGTATGGCGCGAGACAGAAGGTCCTAATTAAAGAAAAAAAGGTTAAATGAAAAAATTATTAAAATTTAAAAATTTTTAGATAATTTAAGGTCTTTTGGATGCCAAACGCCAAGGTTTAAACCTTGCATATCCTGCAATTCGTAAACTAAAGGAGAACGTTTACCTACAATTTTACAGTTTATAAATATAGGAGCTAACTTTTTTCTAAAATGTTTATCTTTGTCGCTCAGAAAATAGGTTTTCTTAAAAACAAAATCTCCTACGTTAAACGGCATGCTGGCGACGTAAGTTGTACTGCGAGGTATTCATAACGTGGGCTTGCCAAAGACGCATCTGCACGTTGTCAAATATGGACGACATACATCCCAGATTTCGCGAGGTGGAAAAATAAGGTCGGTAGTGCTGTCGGTATCAAGATAGTGTGTACCGCAGGACACCAATTCCCTACCGAAGGTTAAGAATGACGGTGTGAATCCTGTCACCTCATTTACCGAGTTAATAATTGCGAACTGTATTTCTGGGATATGTACATTCCAAGATCTATGATCGTCCTCCACGTAAGTAGAAATACATGTTATAATAGTTCTATTATACCGCTCGACAGTATTAACCTGATGAGTATAACGCGGGGTTAAATAAACTTTCGGAATATTATATTTTTTAAAGAGTCTATTAGTTTCATTACTAATAAACTGAGGACCGTTGTCCATAATTACAGTTTGAGGAATACCGTGAACCAAGAAAACGTTTTCCTCTTAGTAATAATATCGGAAGTGGCACGCTTCATAGGAAAGATAAAACAAAATTTAGAAAAACAACACGTAACAATTAAAATAAAATTGTAACGCCTCCTAGTAACAAGTAATGGTCCCATTATGTCCACAGAAATAACTTGAAATGATCGCGCACAGTCTTTAGGTCGGACCATCTCGCCTAGGACTTTATGATTCTGGGACTTATACTGGAAACACTTAGAGCACTGCGAAACATATGCAACTACGTCGCGGTACATATTCGGCCAAAAGTAATTTAAAGCGAGCCGCTTATAAGTTTTAAAACTTTCCATGTGACCAGCAGTGAAAGCAGTGAAACCAGCAGCTCATCATGGTTTGCACGAAAAACATCTAAACGATAGTCTATAGGAACAACTTCTTTCCAAGAAAACTCAGAAGTTAAATTATGTTTATTTTTAGATAACCTAAATAATTTATTATTTTTAATAGCAAAATTAGGGAAAGAAGTTGGCGAGTTATTACAGCCGTTAAAGATATTAAGGTACCAAGTATCCGTGCCGGTATACTTCGTCCAAGAGCTAGACCGTTTATTGTTACCGCACGAGAAAGAGCGTCCGGAATAACATTGTCACTGCCTTTACGGTGTTTAATTTCGAAGTTGAATTGCGACAACCTAACGCACCAGCGAGCTAGTCTGCCAGTCGGGTTGGACAAAGACAAGAAGCATTTAAGGGCACTATGGTCGGTATATACTGTGAACTTTTTACCGTTCTCTAAGTAACAGCGCCAATGTTCTAACGCTACTAAAACAGCTAACGTCACACGCTCAGTAATGCCGTAAAGTCTCTCCTGCTTTGTAAGGGAGAGGCTCATGTATGCGACGGGGTGTTCTTCGTCATCGAACTTCTGGGTGAGCATGGCCCCTACACCGTAGCTACTGGCGTCCGTATGTACTTCGAAAGGCTCGTCGTACTTCGGACAGCGCGGTACCGGCGCGGAGACCAAGCACTCCTTCAGTTTAGTGAACGCCGCGTCCGCATCTGAAGTCCACTCAAAAGGAGGGGCATCCTTACGCGTAGACGTAAGTTTATTTATGGGTTCTGCCAAAGTGCTAAAGTTAGGCACAAACCGTCTGTACCAAGTGGCAGTACCAAGAAAACGTTTAACATCCGGTTAAGTCCGGTTAGAAGTTTTTATACGAATGCAAAAACTGCTGCACAATCGGAAACATATTAATTATGTCTGTCTGTCATTTGGGAAATTTTTTGCGATCAAAATTCTGAATTTAAAAGTCTCACGTCCTCTGCAAAAATGGCAAATTAAGTTTGGATGCTGATTGACTCGGTTAATTTCTACTAATATTAAGACCTATTCAAGCGGTATCCGGCGAGGTATTTAGTATGGGATTTTGGATATTTAGTATGTCATCGGGATTACCCACGGCGGTAGCGGATAACTCTCCGGTTTGAATAATGAATAGGCCTTTATAAAGTTAAAGTGTTTGATTGCTTGAACTCACTATTCTTACCAACCATATAGTAGACGGATTTTTATGTAATTTGATCTAGATAAAGAGTAGATCACGGGGAAGAACAAAAATATTTTTTTGGGGGGAAAATGAATAAATTTCAAAATTCCACAAGCGGAGCTCCACAAGAGGATTTGACATAAGGTCTTACTCAGGTACTATAATATTATCATGTTAAACCCCATATATTTTTAATTTAAAACTTCGCTAAAGATTATATTATGAGTGAAAGAAAAAATATTGAAATGAAAAACTAGTCGTAAATGAATAAAGGTTTTATAAGTAAGGCACCAGCTTAAAATTTATCGATTGTATCATAGGCAAACATCGAAGATATGCAAAAGAATATACAAATATTATGTCACGTATATTATGTCGGCGTGGCGTGACGGGGTAGAGGTTCACTCATGATTATTAATCAGAGATAGATAAGTCACAGGTAAAATACACTTTTATTTGTAGTCTTCGGTTTGGGTTTACAAGGGTTGTTTGCAGATAAGGTTCACAGTTGTACTTCGCAATAATTGTCTCTAGTTTGCAGATGATTATTACTGATGACTCGCAGCAGTGAGTCTCTTGATACTCGATGATACTAAAACTAGCGTTATCTCTAGCAAGGTTGGGTAAGGTCTGACTCTATACAATGCAATATGATATCTATACTAATATTATAAATAATATTATAAAGCAGAAGAGTTTGTTAGTTTGTTTGTTTGTTTGTTTGAACGCACTAATCTCAGGAACTACTGGTCCGATTTAAAAAATTCTTTCAGTGTTAGATAGTCCATTTATCGAGAAAGGCTATAGGCTATATTTTATTACGTTAAGACTAATAAGAGCGAAGAAATAGAGGAAAATGTGGAAAAAACGGAGGGAAATTATTTGAAAGGGCTTATTTGAACGCGCTAATCTCAGGAACTACTGGTCCGATTTGAACAATTCTTTCAGTGTTAGATAGCCCATTTATCGAGGCTATATTTTTATCACGCTAAGACTACTAGGAGCGAAGAAATGGAAGAAAATGTGGAAAAAACGGGGGAAATTATTTAAAAGGGCTTATCTCACGAACTACTAGAGAAATTTTTCTGTTATTTGGGTCAGATAAGAAGTAGACCACGTGAAGGATCATAGGCTATTTTTTGTAGACTGATTTGTCTGTGAAATATCTAATTTACGCGGGCGAAGCCGCGCGGAACGTCTAGTTACTTTATACTGGGGCTTCACCCCACTCGTTCATGCCTTCGCGTCCCTCACTTCCTACTACAGAAAATAACTCAATGTCCAAAAATATAAAACAATGACAACGTTAAAGACAAACACAGACTCGGACTGTGCGTGGAGCGTCTTACATTCGTATAATTAACATGTGTTAGGGACATTTAAGAATTCTTGTATTTCCACAAAAACTATAAATTGTGTAAACAAATTTAGCAATAAATAAACTAACTCTGGCAGGGTTTTAGGACATTTTACAAAATGTCTTTGTCAGTTGAGAACATTCTTTACAATAATAACCTAAACTATTCTTTATTTTTAAGAACTAAAAACAGCGCCCATATTATTATGACGCGTCAACCCAAATAATGCGATTCACCGCATCGGCGATTCTGCTAAGTGATACAATGCGCGCGGTGTAAATTGTAATATAGTCGGGTTACGCAATGGTAAACCGCGCCAGTATTGTATTAGGTCCTAAGACCTAGGTTTGGTTAGTTACGTCACGGAATTGAATACTATACAAGTTGGTACCTGTAACTTAGTTGTTTCTTAATGAAATAATACGCTGACCGGTTTTTTCCACGCCAATCTTAGAAAATTCTATTGGAGCAAATCAGGACAGTGTTTTGTAATGTACAATATACAGCACTTGAAAATTAAGTATTCTGTATTCCGTTTCTTGAGACTTTGCGGAATGAATCCATAACTGAACCCATAACCAAATCCTATGGCGTTTCATATTAAAGCATCTCAGCGTATTAGCAGGTGATTTATTTTCTACGAAATTTGTTTAAATATATATTCGGACTGAGTAATAACAATCCTTCCTACTTAATATTATAAAGGCGAAAGTTTGGATGTATGTATGTATGGATGTTTGTTACTCTTTAACGCAAAAACTACGGATTTTAATGAAACTTTACAATAATATAGCTTATACATCAGAATAACACATAGGTTACAATTTTAACCGATTTTCAAAATGGAGGAGGTGTTATGTTCGTTTTTTTATGTTCAACGATTACTCCGCCGTTTGTGAACCGATTTTCAAAATTTTTCTTTTGGTTTTTTTTTTTATGAAATAAAGGGGGCAAACGAGCAAACGGGTCACCTCATGGAAAGCAACTTCCGTCGCCCATGGACACTCGCAGCATCAGAAGAGATGCAAGTGCGTTGCCGGCCTTTTAAGAGGGAATAGGGTAATAGGGGAGGGTAGGGATGGGAAAAGAAGAGAATAGGGGAGGGTAGGGAAGGGAATAGGGTAGGGGATTGGGCCTTCGGTAAACTCACTCACTCGGCGAAACACAGCGCAAGCGATGTTTCACGCCGGTTTTCTGTGAGAACGTGGTATTTTTCCGGTCGAGCCGGCCCATTCGTGCCGAAGCATGGCTCTCCCACGTATGATATGTATAGGTTATCATCCCAATTTGGTACCATATTCATAAAAGTGGTGACCTGATGAAGGGATCCATAAGAAATCGAGGGAACTCCTCAAAATTTATATGGAAACATGTGGTGACTTCGGTTTCGTGAGCAGTATTCTAAGCATATGCTACCAACAAGCAAGATTTTGCACCAAGGTATACCATGGTTCAGAAGGTGCTGAGAGAACTCCTGACTCTTTATAGACACAAGTTTGGCAGTTTCGATGTTGTTTTAAGAACGGAAAGCATATGCTACTATGCAAATTACATTCATCATCATCATCATCACTACCATAAACCATTATAGAACCATGTGTCGTCCCGTTCTGACCCTATTATTGGTACTTTTCATAGTCTTTTATTATATATCACTTAAACCGCGGGTAACACCGCGGGGCACAGCTAGTAAAATATATTCTCGAAAAAACATTATTTAAAAGATATGGCTTCATTCCTATATGTATAAAATGTATAACTAGATGACGCCCGCAACTCCGTAACACCTAGCTAAATTGGTTCAGCCATTTAAGCATGAAGAGGTAACAGACAGATAAACAGACATACACATTTCCGAATTTATAATATTAATTAAGGATAAGCATATGTATAATAAGTGGATTTGGGAAGTTCGTTAATGGTCTTGGTAAATCTCCAAATATCGGTACTTTGATACCTGATTCAAATTATACTGAGAGGAAACTTAATTAAAAATTATTTGTATTAAATAAAAATACTTCTATATTTAAAGATCTGATTTTGGCGCGTTGATGATAGGGGAACTGTCATGGGTCATGACTCATGGCTAATGGACAATGTCAACCATTTTCTAAATGATAGCACACCTTGGGAAAAAAAATTACGTGGGAGAGCCATGCTTCGGCACGAATGGGCCGGCTCGTTTGGAGAAATACCACGGGCTCACAGAAAACCGGCGTGAAACAGCGCTTTCGCTGTGTTTCGCCGAGTGGGTGAGTTTACCGGAGGCCCAATCCCCTATCCTTTTCCCTTCCCTACCCTCCCCTACCTTATTCCCTCTTAAAAAAGGTCGGCAACGCACTTGCAGTTCTTCTGAAGCTGCAAGTGTCCATGGGCGACGGAAGTTGCTTTCCATCAGGTGACCCGTTTGCTCATTTGCCCCCTTATTTCATTAAAAAAAATTACATACTTTGTGTAAATTAGTTTAAGCTATTATTGTAATTTTCCACCTTTTTGGTAAAAGGTGGCCCCGTGCGAGTTTCTTACGCCGGTTCTTCTCGCCGGGTTCGTTCCCGAACCGGTGGTAGGCCTCATGTAGACGTTATAAAAGTGTTAATTTTTAACCGATTTAGAAATAAAATATTTTACATTTTCATTTTCAAAAACCGCGGTCCATCGTCCATCCACACGCCATTGTCATTAACGGTTCCGGGCCGTATACGAATTTGTGTATTTACGAACGGGGAAACATCTTTAAAGCCCGCTATACACATTAGTTAGGCCAACGCAGTGAGCCAGCGCATTGGGCCAATATGTAGAGTATGGAATGCCGCTCCCAACTAACTGTCAACTGTTATGTAGGCCTCTACACGTTGGTCCAATACGCTGGCTCCATGCGTTGGCCCAATGTGTACAGCGGGCGTAACACGAATGTTACCGTATTACGCTACGTAATACGTCATATATTATATGACATATGTGATAATGGATCGATAGTATAGGTTTTTGTCAAAATACTTTATCATTCATGATTCAACAAACAAAACCATAAAGGGACATTATAGCTTTTTACGCATGTCGTTGTTAATTATTTTAGTTTACATACATGTCAAAATATAAAATAAAAAAAAACTTTTTTTTTTTCAAAGTTACAGTAGTTTTAATCAATTATTACAAATGTGTGTAGTTTACTGGCCATAACTTTGCTAGATCCTTTCTGATGATCCTTAAACCCCCTAAGCTCATGGATGTACTTGAAACTTTGCCGAGAGCCGAATTATGCAAAAATATGCAAGATTGTCTCTCATTTAAAGATAGATTTATGAAATTATCAATCTTATTGCTTAGTATTGTTTTTTGTACATAAAATGTTATATTTCATAATATTTTAAATTAAACAATTGCCTGTGAACTTTTTAACCAAAAATTGCATGTTTGCTATTTATATAATTATTGTCAACAATAATTAATAATAATTATTATTCATTACATTCAAAATGTTATTATTTTAATGATACAAAATACGTTAGTAACATATAATATCATTGATATTATAACTATTTGAATAAAGCGGTTATAATGAATGGAGCAGTGGACACGTTTATAATTATAATGAATTAAATTAACTAGAGGTCGCCCTGTGGTCGAAATTCGACTTTAAATAATAATTTAAATTATTAGTTTGAACGCTATTAAGATTCTGTAACTTAAAATCATGGCTAAGGCTACCTTCACATTAAGTCGAGAGTACTGCGGCAGCCGCGGCGGCGCCGCGCGGCATCCGCGCGACTGCCGCAGTACTCGCGACTTAATATAAAGGCAGCCTAATATTGTAAATTACAATAGTTGAATGATGCAGTCGTATACAATGTGTATCAAAAATAAGTGATAATACTTTAGGGTGTGTACGTATTCCTTGTAGAGAGTTCACTGTGAAAGTGCAGCGCTGAAAGACGAATTTTTTTTTTCACATTTTGACGACCTCTGTGGCTCAGTTGGTGGCGCGTTGGTAGCGCAAGCCGGGGGTCGCGGGTTCGAATCCCGCCGACGGAACAAATTTTCAATGTTCCTGGGTCTTGGATGTGTATTAAATATATGTATGGTATAATAAAAATCTTAAATATATGTATAATATAAAAGTATTAAATATATTTCCGTTGTCTGGTACCCGTAACACAAGTCCTTCAGGTACTTAGCACGGGGCCAGACTGACGTGGTGTGAAGCGTCCATAGATATTATTATTATTATTATTATTATTACTTTTGTATGGGCAAGAGCCCGAGTGTCACGAGTTTCCCCATACAAAAGTGAAAAAAATTTTGGTCTTTCAGCGCTGCTACTTTCACAGTGGACTCTCTACAAGGAACACGAACACACCCTAAAGTATTATCATTTATTTTTGTTACACCCTGTATATTCGTAATATATTTTATTGAAGTGAGATAAACAAAGTAGACACCATGGTCACCGTTATCGGTGTCATAGATAATATTATATTATGTTACAGGATTTGAGATTCAATAAAAATAAAATAAAAAAATACAATCCATTTTCAATTTGATCACAGACTTCAACCATAAACAAAAGAGTATAATATATATAGGTCTACCAGAATCTGATGGCAAAAAGTAAGAAAGTAAATTGACTCTAACAATACCGGGGTGATTGGAATAAAACATTTTGATCCTTTTTTTTCTTATAGCGGCTGATTCTGTGTGTTAAACATGCAAATATAAAAATTTATCCAATGATCAAGGATATTTTTTGAAAATCTGCTGTAAAAATTTGCCATCAGATTCTGGTAGACCTATAATTCGTGTGTATAGGCTTGTCAATCAAAGAGATGGAGTTAAATAAATGTACGTTTCCGCATCTTTTGTAAAAAGGTGTCCAAAGTTTTCGCTCGCGTTAATATTATATGATGATTCTCTTTATATAACGCGAACGAATATTCTAATAATGATATTATTATTATACATGTTATTGTTTATTACGACATAATTATTATTAAATAGATATATATATTAACAACGGAACTTTTTACATAATTATTATATACTATTCTATTAGAGTTTTTTTAATTTTTTTGAATAAAGTACTGTGAATCGTGCATGGGCTTTTCGCCCATTTCTCGCCCATATCTTTTGTATGTTGCTTTTTAGGGTTCCGTACCCAAAGGGTAAATACGGGACCCTATTACTGAGACTTCGATGTCTGTCCGTCTGTCTGTCTGTCTCCAGGCTGTATCTCAAGAACCGCTATAGTTTCTGAAATTTTCACATATTGTGTATTTTTGTTGCCGCTAAAACAACAAATACTAAAAACAAAATAAAATGAATATTTGAGGGCGGCTCCCATACAACAAACGTGATTTTTTTGCCCTTTTTTGCTCACAATTAATAATGGGAACAGGTAGGCACTTGAAAATTCTTTCACAAAATCCTTAATAATATTTATACTTTCATAATTATGAATAAAATTAAACAAAATAAACATTAAAGGGGGGCTCCCAAACAAAAAACACAATGTTTTGCCTACTTTCGCTCTATAACTGTACGGAACCCTTCGTGCGCATATTAATACATTTTATATCTATTGGATAGTTATAATTATACTTAAATCGTTGAAAAATAAGCAACGTTAGTTTTCTGAACTGTCCTCCACATCAGAATCGGTGAGAGTTGTCTGGACTCCCTCCCCCTCATTACATCGAGTAAATTGTGGACGGCCCCTTATAGAATTCCTACATAAATGTTTTTAATTTAAAATTAGAATGGCAGGGCAATTACGTATCTTGGCCCTTGGGCCATCTATGCAACGTTTTTCACAATTATTGTACCTATCAATGAGTTTCTACGTTAGTAACATAGAATATCATTGGTACCTATAATATCTGCTGTCTGGAGCCTGTATGTGTCTGTAGCCTTATTTCCGTGGTGCTCCCCCTTAAGTTCTCTGACTTTCGGTCATTGCAACTTTGTGCTGTCTCTCGCTTTATGGGGAGGGAAATTGGAATTCTTCTACTCCTCCTATTTCCTTCTGATTAATTTCGTTGCGGGTCCCAAGACAGTATTAGCATGTCCCTCGAGCTCCCTGAGATCATATCAAAGGGTTTTCGTGGTTGGATACCGCTGTCGATCCTGGCGACACAGGAGATACAGTGGTGGGAATGTGTGGTGGGCCAAAGCCCGAATAAAAAAAAATCTGCTGTCTGTAAAAAATATTGTATACAATATTTGTTGTTAAACTCCTGTTGCAAAGCTGACGTAAAATAAAAGTAGTCGTTCCGTAGAGCTGGTGCTGGGTAGAATTTTAATAATACCTATTGACGCTTCAATTGACTGTTGAGTATGCAAAATACAAGGACCACATTTTTTTAATGGAGTTTAACTCAGAAAAAAATGCAGATTATTATTCTAAATGTTGCCAGGAGTGGCATAGGTTCATTTTTTTTTCAAAAAAAAATGGGAAAAAAATGGAACAATATGACTCCTGCCGGCCTAAGATGCGCAAACGAGAAAATTTTGTCTACATGTTTTCTCGATGTTAACTGGTTTATCTCTCCATCTCTATTGACCCTAACATGACGTACTTTTTTTCTCGTGTCTGTCGTCAAAATTAGAGATAATTGTGTTTTTTTTTCTTAATCTGTGCTATTTTTGTCTACGAATCCTAATATGAAAACACATTTTTATCGAGTTTTGTCAAGATTTTGACAAATGAGAAGAGTAGTTTGTCGATATTATCTGTGAAGCTAGTCTACGAACGAGAATTTTTTCTCTTGACGTACGCATGTTAGGGAAAAAGAGATATATATTGATATCGACAATATCACCACGCTCGAGAGTGAGATATCCACGAGATATCTCGTTGGCGTATGCTAGGACGGCTGGCAACATTCAGAATCATACTCGCATGCTTTTCTGAGTTAAACCCCATTTATAGAATGCGGTCCTCATATTTTGCATACTGAATTCCGCTAAGCGCTTGTTCCACTGCAGCCTTTTTCTAAATTCAGTTAAAAAAACATTGCTAATTGTTTAAGGTGGGTTGCACCAGAGGCGTGGTTATAGTTACAGTTATGGTCAAAATTATGGTTATAGTTAAGGCTAACCTAACTTTAACCTTAACTTTGACCACAGAATTTGACAGATGTCTGTTGCTGGTCCGACAAGGCTTTAAATGAACATGGGCGGGGGCGCTGCTGGTAAAGGAGAACTGTCAAAAATGGCGTTTTTGTATGATGACGGCGTCAGTTCCTTTTTTCGCCACGTTCATTTAAAGTCTTGTCGAGCTCTATGTTTATGGTTAAATATGGCGTCCATTTTTTACTTTAACCAAAGATTTGACATTTTGCATTGTAGTTAAAGTTATAGTTAAAGTTACAGTTAAAGTTAAAGTAAGTTAGTGCAACCCACCCTTAATAATAAGGAAACAAAACAGGCGCGGAAGGCACTATTAAAAACTGGTACGACAACAGTATTTTGGACAACGGCATCAGTAGGTATTCGTTTAAGTAGTGACCCCGATATTTCGCCTAATAAATATTAATATACCCTCAAAAAATTGCTTTTGAATAGTCCATTGAACTTTTTCCATTTATTTCTATATAAAACACAGGATGATTTTTCGAGCCTTTGGGATTGCAGATTAATATACTCTTGTTAACTTTCAATATGAAGTTTAATTTACTTTTGAAAAAAGTCAGTCCATACAAAAAAGCACTGGCTTGACACTTTATAATATATTTTTTTATTATTTTTTATTTTTTTATTATGGAAAATTGTTTTTTATATCTCAAGTTAAAAAGCTTATTTTAAGTTATATTAATTATTCTGAAAAAAAAACGGACACTTGTATTATCTCTAGTCAAGGTTTAATAATTGTATGAACAACGCTTCAATTTGACAATTGAGCGCACTATTCGACTAAGATCTGACGACCAAATCGGTCATGTGGCTTCAGCTATATTAAAACTCCGTTAGCTAATTCCCTGAACAACCTTTTCTGATAATCTGCGTGCTGGCAGGCCGTGGGCGGTGGGTGTGGGTGTAGTGTGGGAAAAAAAATGGAAAAAAATGTAGGTTCAGCGACTTTAGTTTTATTTTCCAAAGGCCGTGTTCAAACCAAACTGACTGTCAGAATGTGAGCAGGCTCACTGTAAGCCCCAGTGTGAACGTGAAAATAACGGTATCGAATGTCCGCGCCTACGCCTAGCGTAATAACGTATTAATAATATAATAATAATAATATCTATGGACGCTTCACACCACGTCAGTCTGGCCCCGTGCTAAGTACCTGAAGGACTTGTGTTACGGGTACCAGACAACGGAAATATATTTAATACTTTTATACTATACATATATTTAAGATTTTTATTATATGATACACATATTTAATACACATCCATGACCCAGGAACTTTTAAAAACTTTTTGTTCCGTCGGCGGGATTCGAACCCGCGACCCCCGGCTTGAGCTACCAACAGCCCACCAACTGAGCCACAGAGGTCGTCAATTGTCGGTTTGGTGTGAACGAAAAAGTGAATATGTATGGAAATACAATAAACTGCGTAAAGTTCGCTCACATTTAGCGGCTGACAGTCAGTTTGCATTGAACACGGCCAAACAGTTGCTCTGTACTTCCTGTGCACCCAATTTTTTTTGAAATCGATCGGGTGGTGGGAAGGGGTTGCCTTAATAAAAAATAGGAAAATTATTATTATTTTCATGTGGGTTCAGCTGTGTTGGCTTTTTTTCTGACGCGAAATTAGTTAGTATGTAATCACAAAAAAAATTGCCAGACAGAAATATCGGTGGGAAGGTACCGAAAACAATTCTTGAAAACGTTGAATTTGTACGAAAATTCGCCGATTGCAACAATTATTTTCGGTGAAAAAATTTAAAGTCGCTGAACCTACATTTTTTCCATTTTTTCCCCACCCCACTACACCCACACCCACCGCCCACGGCCTGCCAGCACGCAGATTATCAGAAAAGGTTGTTCAGGGAAGTAGCTAACGGATTTTTAATACAGCTGAAGCTACATGACCGATTTGGTCGCCAGCTCTCCGTCGATATGCTCTACCATCGTTTTGAAAAAATCTACCATCGTTAAAAAATAAAAAAAAAACTACTAGCGCTATAATCAGCAGAAGCTTATATCTTTGATTTCTGTTATAAAATAAAACATAAGTGAGTATACACGGACGATAGCTACGTATACCATGATTTTATTTATTTGAATCTTCGATTACATATTATATTATAGCCGGTATATATATTTATGTGATCGAAGATTTGAATTCTTTGATTTGCATACCTAATTTAATTCACCGGTTTAGTTTTCGAACTAGTAGTGGAAGGTAAAAAGAAACAGGTATAGAACAAACTAGCCATGCCAGTAATAGGACCTTCAGTACTATGTATAATGTAGTAGAGTCGTAATGAGAGACATTTAATGATTACGAAACTTTTATTTAATGAAAAGTTTGACGGAAAATGTATATAATGGAGTTTAATATGTAATATTCATTAAATTTTAAATTGGGTAATGATTAGATAAATATCTCTGAGCGCTGCCGTTAAAGTGGCAATGATTGAGGGCCATTCATAAAGTATGTCACACGATTTTCATGATTTAGGACCCCCCCTTGTCACAGGTTGTGAACTGATTTTATACAGGGTGTAACAAATAGAGTGATAATACTTTAGGGTATGTATGTGTCCCTTATATAGAGTTCACTGTGAAAGTAGCAGCGCTGAAAGAGCAAATTTTTTTTAATCATTTGTATAGGCAAGCGCCCCAGCGTCATGAACTTTCCCGTAAGAAAAGTAAAAAAAGTTACTCTTTCAGGGTTGCTAATTTCACAGCGAACTCTAGATACAGGAGGCCCACACACACTAGGGTGTATCATCGAATGCTTAATTCGATTCCATATATTTTTGATCGGCGATTCTTTAGAGAAGCGATAAAGAAAACGTGCTGGCTAGGGCTCTGATACCTATTCATGAATCGGGAGTAGTTTTTAAGTTTCTCAATTTGACATAATTTTCAGTGTTCGACGCATCTGCGAAGTCACCTCAAGGGCTGCTGTTCGGGTCGTCGTACCACCTGGGCAACTTCGACGAGTGTGTGGGCGTCGAGGTGGTCGACAACGGCACCACCAGCCACGGACAATACTGTCTCGCCACCATCAAGTGGCGACATGGGGATGAGGTTAAAAAGGTATGATATCCTTTATAATATATGATATGTACTTTACCTATACAGGGTGTAACAAAACAAAGTGATAATACTTTAGGGTATGTATGGGTACCCTATATAGAGTTCACCGTGAAAGCAGCAGCGCTGAAAGTGCAACATTTTTTAAACTTTTGTATGGGCAAACTATAATAAAAGCTATACACTACAATGTTGTTGCGGGATTCATGTAGTGACTACATGAAGCCCGAAACTCCGTTGCGCTGAATTGCATTTATCGCGCGGGACCCGTACCTTTTTACGCAACAAAAACTGTTAAATCTTTCCCGTCTCTCAAAGAATCTCCATACCAAATTTCATCTAAATCGGTGTAAAGCGTAAAAGAGGCAACAGACAGACAGACAAACTTTCGCATCAACAATATTAGTAAGGATGCGAAAGTGTATCTGTCTGTTATCTCTTCACGCTTAAGCGGCTGAATCGATAAAGATAAAATTTGATATAGAGTTACTTTGGCGGCGGGAAAGGACACGCTAATGTCAGCATAGGAACCACTGGTTAAAAAAGTATTGAGGGTGTATAATAATATTACCTCGATCGTGGGAATCACAGACACAATAGCTTTTCAACTGTTAAGCGGCACCCGAGTGCCGCTTGGGAGTTGATAGGTTAAATCGCTGCAATCAATAGGAGCGAAGAACCAGCAGAAAAAACGGGTGTAATTATTCATATTTGTTAAAATATATTGTGTTGATGCGGATAAGGTCGCGGGCAACAGCTAGTAGAAAAAAAAGATCATATTTTTAAAGGGTTTTGCACTCACGACGCGCGACGTCGGGGCGTGTCGCTAGTTCTGCGATAGAGGGAAAATAATTATATACCTAATTGCAGTAACTTAGTAATTCCACGTTCGTAGACACCGACCCGTATTCAAAACACATACCGACCGTACGCTTCCTCTAACGTTTGTTCCATTAGATTCCTCTTGTTTACGAAGTTCGATGATCTTGTTCATTCTTATAATAGGTACTTCCTACATCTATCTTTTCTCTTTGCCATGAAAAAATGTGCGTTTCCTGCACGAATCATGGTGTTATGAAAACCATAACCATCTTTTATTTTATAGGATGGATTGTAGTATGTAAATACAAGTCTTTTCCTTAAATCAACGGACTAAAAACGGAAAGCTTACGGAAATCTCCCATCTTATCGATAACACGATCTAGGGATGGTTCCGTAAATATCAGGAGCAATAGATTAATTTTTAATTGCTTAAAAATTAATTGTTAGATTTTACAAAATAACTTATTCAAGTCCTACCAACATATAACTTCAACAAATTATAATATAAGCGACAGCCGACAAACTAAGGATATGGGCGAAAAGTCCGTGGACAATTACTATAAATATTATAATAAAAAAACACACGTAATTTCAAAAGTTTTGAATTAATGTTGAAAATACAAACCAAAATTATAACATTATTAATCAGGAATCAGGATGCTTAAAAATAATACCTACTTAAATGCGAAAAATATAAAAAATGGTGCTAATCATTCCTTATTCTAAAAAAAGATATACAAATTATTATTAGCACCTTTTAGACTAAATCCTCAAACCAAGGTTAAAATCTGATAATAAGGATCACAAACTAACGCCTTTGTCTGTTTATGGATCATTGAAAGAAAAGTATCATGAAGGTGCAAAGTATGTTATATTGATGTTGCTACCAAAAAAGTTTAGTACGACAAAAAGTGTACAAACATTTATTATATTACCTCAGTACTAGAGACATCTTTTTCGTATTTGAAATCTGTGTAATAAACGTTTTGAATTTAGAATATTTTATGTAGATATATAACATGATAGTGTGTCTGTCTGTCTATCGTTATTTATCTCTATTACCTCTTTATGTTGCAGCTGTTAAAACAGCCTCGATGAAAATTTGTAATATTTTAAAAAGGATAAAACCGACTTCAAAATTGTACGTAATTGAGAATTAAAATTGCCTTATCTCAAAAACTACTGAACCAATTTTGATGAAACTTGTAGTGTTCCCTAAGTTGAACAATATCTAGTACAACAAAAAAAGAATAACTTAAATCGGACTTGTAGTAATAAGTATAAAGTATTACACTGAAATAGACTAACATATACAAAAACTGGGCAGTTCTGGAAATATTACATACATACGCGTCGAATTGATAACCTCCTTTTTTTGAAGTCGGTTAAAAAGATACCATGAGTCTCGGAAAAGGGCAAAATTACAGTTTTTATTACGGATAAATACGCAGTTCCTGCGCTATATCGCGAGCAACACCTTATTCTGCCACGATTATTGCGAAGCTACCCAAATACACAATCGACCATGGACAATCAAAGACGAGAACAATACACGTTCGTAATCAATTGTAATCCATGATGGGCCAACTGCAGAGACATAATCGAATATGGCTCTCATCAAACAACGCAAATTAAGCCCCTACTTTTTAGGGTTCCGTACTCAAAGGACTTCGATGTCTGTCTGTCACCAGGCTGTATCTCAAAACCGCTAAGCTAGACTTCTGAAAATTTCACAGATTGTGTATATCTGTTAAATACTAAAAACAAAATAAAAATTTAAAGTACCATACACAACCATACAAAAAACACAAATTTTTGGCCGCTGTCGCCCCATAACGGTACGGAACCCTTCGTGCGCGAGTCCAACTCAGACATGGCCAATTTTTAAGCCCTAACGGGGTTAAAAGTACGCCTAATACGTTTTAACAGTAAAACTTTTAAGTTTTGGCCTATCAGGTCACCTTTTGCGGTGGCACTATTATGGCTTAAATAGGTCATACGCTTGTTAGCTCCATAATAGGTGCTCGTGGGCTGGACAAAGCTAATAGCTTGCTACTGTTGCATGCTTTCCAAGTTTTAAGGGGTAGGTAAGTATGGGGGAGTTTTGAAGCGGTAATTAATTTTAGAGGTACTACTTATAATAATAATAATATCTATGGACGCTTCACACCACGTCAGTCTGGCCCCGTGGTAAGTACCCGATGGACTTGTGTTACGGGTACCAGACAACGGAAATATATTTAATACTGTACATACATTTAAGATTTTTATTATATTATACACAAATTTAATACACATCCATGACCCAGGAACTTTCAAAAACTTTTTGTCCGTCGGCGGGATTCGAACCCGCGACCCCCAGCTTGAGCCACTTTTGGTATCCAACGCCATTGTTGTTGTTATGTTACAGCTGGTACCGCTACGAGTGTTAAGAATCGCGACTAAAAACTGTCAAAGAGGCGACTAATCTTACGCTTTATTACATCATGGCTAGCCGTTTTGAGTAAAGTATGGCGCTGAATAAATTCCGGCGGTTTTTTATTCCGCCGCATTAAATCCGGCTAATCGTTAAATCGCCGCATTACAAAACGGCCCTGTTTTTGATAACAGCTAGCCGTAATTTAAAACGGTGGATTATACAATCCGCCTGCGACATATATACCAATTAAAGTAATTCAAAACGTGTGTCTTGCTCCAATACGTTATTGGATAAAAATCAATAACATAAATACGGATCTAGAAACTTCAAACTTCCAGCTTGATCCTGTCCAAGCAATTATTCAGAGGCTTTTTGACATTCACTTTACACGGAGATGCAGCATTCTCGGAAATAGATATTTAGGGATTATATTTTCACATGTTCGGCTTAAGCACGAATCGAAAGTAACCTAAAACAGTTCTACTAAGAGGCTAAGAGCGCTTTAGATTCCAATCGGACGTTCTTAGGATACTGATCCGGTTTTAATGAAGAACGTTTCAATAGCTTAGGGATTCAAGGCTTAGATACCCAAGCCATCATTTGCTTTCCAAATTATAAAGTTTTTTTTTTTCAGGTCAGAACAGGCAGAGGGGAGACTATACGTTGGGCGGTATGCGTTCCGAGCGCGTGTGACGCTCAATCAGTGGAGGGTTTCGTTAGCGATGTACTCGCTCTTTCGGTCGGGAATAAGACCAGGGTCGTGGTGTCAGAGAGAGACTGCTATACGCAACGACCCATTGACATCAATAGGCTGGATATAGCGTTCCTGTAAGTAATTTTTATATAAAGATCTGACAAATGTTGTTTTACTATAACGCTGTGGTGGCGCTTAAGACAGAGAAATTTCGACCAGGAGTTGTCATTTCAGACGTTGTATATTATGTTACTGTTAAAGCCTTGTTACCTTGAGTTTTTTATTACATCAACATAGAAAAAAAGACTAAAAACTTATTGAAAATTATGATTTGTTCCATCTTTTACAGATCTCTGATCATGTTCTTCGGTATGATTCTCCTCTTTACTACCATATACGAGATCTACTCTATCAACTGGGGCCAAAACAAGGGCACCGCGCATGAGATAATAATATCCTTCTCCATCATCAACAATATGAAGAAGATCATATCTACGAAGCAGAATAATACCCTGGGCTTGGAGTGTATCGCTGGTGTCAAGGCTATAGCTATGATCTTCATATTGGCTGGCCACGCGTGTACATTCATAGCTAGTGGACCCGTCATGGATTCGGAGGCTTGGGATAGGGTAAGTTATTTATTTATTAAGTACTACCACAAAATGTACATTTTTCATTCTAAAACTAAAATCACACAGAGTATTGCATCTATTGCACATGACAACAACGGTGTATATAGCATACTAAGCGGTTCATTATATTCTCTACATTTCCTAACAAAAGTCACATAAGATAATCTAGTACTTTACTTATTTAAATAAAAAATATCTTTATATTAATACGCGAGCGAAAAAATTTCCTTTTGACGAAAAATGCGGAAACGTAGGTGATTGAAATTTTGCACAGTTATAGTTTATATGGTGAAGGAGTGCATCGAGCTAATATTATTTTGAAATTATCCTTTTATCATACATTTTTTAACAAATAAAACATTACACACACTACTACCGACTTCAAAATGATGAAGATTGAGTACAGAAATAATTGAGGTTTAGCCGAATTCGGAAAAAGGCACTATTAGATAGGAAAAATATTTAATACTTTTTAGTTCATATTATAAGGATGTTATTATTATTTTTACCTTGGAAGTCGGTTTTATTTTTTTGTTAATTCTCTAAAACTCACGAAAAAATATCTTGATAGTAATCAGGTGAAAAAAATGTTCTAGGGCACCTGTACTATTAGGGCCGCACTCAGATACACGTGTAATCATTAGGTACCTACTTAACTTCAATTTAATGAGATTGTCAGAAAACATAAAGAGTTTGTGAGGGAGTCTTCATAACAAAATATGAATTTGAAAAACGTGAATCGGAACGTTTTTAAAAGCAGACGTCACAATGCTGCATTATATTTTAGATGTTTTCAAATAAAAATATAAGAGTGACGTTCCTTACCATTTTCGCTTTGAAATTTAAGCAGGCAGCTTAAAACTATATGCATTTTTATTTTTAACCATACTAGTGATGTTTTCTTAGCGGGTCCCTGGACGAACAATTTTATTGCGCAATATCACGTATTGCGTAATATTATTGACCGTCTAGGGTTGATATTGAACATCGCGCGCCTTCAATCTAATTGTCTCATAAACTGTTCAATAAAATTGAAGCGCGATATTGCACAATACAATTGATCGTCTAGGGGCCGCCTTACATGAAATTAATTTAAAAATACCTCATCTTCCCCGTTAACATAAGCACCGTTATTGTTCTAGCTGATCCGCAATCCGGCGAACTCGTTCATGCTGAGTAACACTCTACTGGTGGACTCCTTCCTCTTCCTCAGCGCATTCCTCTTCAGCAGACTGCTGCTGATAGAGCTGGACAAGAGGAGGGGGCGGCTGAACGTGCTGCCGATACTGATAGTCCGGTACATCAGGTAAGACCCAGGTCCTGTCAGAGAATTTGGCTTAACAATTTCTAGCTGATCACGACAGAACTTGGGTATTTTGGTTTACACGACCCAGGCTATGTGAGAAAGAGATACATAGAAAACTATAGTTGCAAATATCTTACTTACTTTTTTCGTCATTCTATATGTTTAAGTCCAAAATAGTGCGATGAAAAAAACATCGCCCTCCCTTCCCACTTTCTATGCATATTCCCCATTAATTCTGTAACACTCGTAGAAGGTGTTAAATAAAAGTATTAGTGAGTAACTTAAAAATATATACAATAAGTACAGATTAAATTAAAATTAGAATTTAGGAAGCATGGATTGTGGTTCGGTCGTTCACAAAGAATGTACCTTGTTGTACCAATGGTACTTTACTTTCCTGGTGGCCGGAGTGCAGGTGGAGGAGTCCCGGAAGGTAGGTAGGTTGCGGAAAAGCAGGACGCAGGCAGGAAGAATTCGGGTAGGATGTAGGAAGGACGCAGGCAGGTAGAATTCGGGTAGGATGTAGGAAGGATGCAGGCAGGTAGGTAGCTCTCGCAACGACCGCAGAGCCCGTCGCGGTGATGCCCGTCGCGGTGATGCCCGTCGCGGTGATTACCGTCCCGGTGATGCCCGTCGCGGTGATCCCCAAGTGGGGATAGTAATAATATTTTATATTATTATTTATAAACAGCAAAAGTGGAGAAATTATTTAAGTTTTCCCAAATACGTCTATTCGTAACTCGTAGCAGGAGAAAATCAGAAGCCAAAAATGTCAACGTGAAAAAAAAACAAAAACAGTTTTGGCGTCCCAGCCAGTATAGAAAAAATTACATATACAACCTCATTCATAAGATTTGTAGGAACAATAAAATCGTTACAATTCCTATAAAATTTCAGGGTAACGCCAGCGTACTTCGTGGTGATATTGTTCTACATGACGTGGCTGCCCAAGATCGGTGTTGGGCCGCTGTGGGAGGGCCGCATGATGCTCGAGCAGGAGCGGTGCCTCGCGTCCTGGTGGGCCAACATACTGTATGTCAACAACTACGTCAACACTGATCACTTGGTAAGAATCAAAAACACTAGCCCATCGTTGTCAGTCCTATGGTGACAGTAGCACCTTAAATTTTTGTGTGATATACTATGAAGGAATATGAGTTTCTATAGCCTCTCAAGCCCCAAGCGGTCGCATGCGACCGCGATAACAATAGAATGACAATAGATTTCCAAGAATCGCAGACCATCTAGTATGAAGGTGGCCTACTGTATAATTCATTTATATTGAGAGCTTAGTTCAAAGCCTTTATTAGATATTTTTTTTAATATTTAAGTCACGTCTCAATAACTCATACAGTTCAGTCCTAAATAAATGTCACAGAGGCCGCGTGCGACCGGTTAGAAGGCTTATGCCCTACACATCTGGAAGGACTAAACAAATGTTAATTAATTTATTTACCTTACTAGTTGATGTAGCCGACGTCAAAATTCGTTTATCGCTCGGGAACCACGATTTTTCAGAACAAAAATGACCTTTCCTGTGACGGAAAGATCTTTAATAACTTTCATCAGATAGGTTCAACGGTTTTATCCTGAAAAAAAAAAAACAAACAGATACTTTTACATATTTTATCCTATCAGTTACTAAAATGCAATATTATATTATATTATAAATGTGAAAGTGTGTCTGTCTGTTACGTCTTCACGCCCAAACCGCAGAACCAATTTTGCATAACTTTGGAATGGAGACACTTTGAATTCCGGAAAAAATTACGGTTTTCGCGCGATAAACGAATTTTGGCGCAACGGAGTTGCGGGCGTCATTTAGTTTTAAATATTTAAGTAAATATCCTTCAATTTCAGTGCATGTTCCAATCGTGGTACCTAGCGGTGGATACTCAGCTGTTCTTCCTGGCTCCGATCTTCATATACAGCCTGTGGCACTGGAGACGGGTCGGGCTGGTGCTGACAGCGTGCATGACGCTGGTATCCTTGGCGATACCATCCATTATCACGTACAGGGGCCGCTTGGATCCGACTTTGCTGATCTACGCCAAGTAAGTACGAAATTTAAATGGGAATTTTGAGATTTGAAAAGATTTGGATATAATCAATTTTGTAGAGTCTCTCTATGTGAGTCGAAGGTGTGTAAGGCTTTGATAGTAGTTCTAAGTTCTTAGTTCTTAGTCGCTTGTCATCTAAACATACCATAACAAACATTAGTGCGCAAGAAAAATTGTAAGTAACGTACTGTACATAATATGTATGGCATATTAACTGAGTACAAATGCTACAAACGTAATGAAAAAAACTTGACAATCAAATATGGTGTCAATCTGAAACATATTGAGGGTGGTCAGGCCTTGAATTAAGAGGGAACGCGGGTGCAGTAGAATTTAAACGAAGAAATTATTGCCATCACTCTTTACCCTGCGCCAACACGTGTATTGTGATAGAGACGATACAGTAAATCGAGGTAACGTAGTCCTCTGATTCCTCCTGCAAAATAGAGCCTATCTAATTAATTTTTTTTATTATATTCAGGAAGAGTGAGTCTATGCCTCTACGTTTTTATTTTATCTTAAAGATCTTTCGTTTTATGATCGGTCAATTGGCGGGGTACGGGGTATTCATTTTTTGCGATTTTTGAAGGGTCATATTCATCATAGTCATATTAGTAAATTTAGAAAAAATCGAACGTAGAGGCATAGCCATAACAGATCCCAATATTGTATAAAAAAAATATTTGTGTAGACGCATTGTCCAGGGAGCAAATTGGGGAATACGTTTGTATGGCAAAACAGTGTTAGCGTATCCTCTTAAGTGCAACACGTTCTATTGTTATCAAAAAGTTAAAGATTGGTATTGAGTAGAAGTATGAGAGCGGTTTATTATCATGGGCCTATAATACAAGTTTAAAAAGTTGTAATTATTGATTTATGTTTAAAACCAATGTAACATTTAATGACTAACACGGTAATAAATGTAATATTACAGCAATTAATGCTCATTTATCACCCTTTTACATTGTTACAGGGAGTTGACTGATTTCGCAACGAATCCATATTTCCGAGACGTGTATGTGAAGACGCACAACAAAATAACACCCTATATAATGGGAATACTAACAGGATTCATATTACATAAGATACAAAAACAAAAGTAAGTAAACAATTTGTTTATAGTAGAATTGATTAATGTACTATCAGAGAAGTTGATTCCTAGGCAGATGAGGGACCTACGTAGTTTGGTCACGTTACGTCAAACCCAGCCGAGAGATCACAATTAACATTGAATTGACATGATCCGACCAAATAACGTTGGTCTGTCAACTGCCTAGGAATCAATTCCTCGATGGTACATTAATAGTGCTGACTTTGAGATTTTGTCACTATACGCGAGCAGTTAAGTCCGACTTGCATAGCCTTGAGACAATGCCCGTAGTGATAATTTTGGTACTATAGAAGTATGAACACACTTCCAAGTCAAAATTATCGCATAAATCGCTCTACTGCTAGTTTAATTTAGATGGGGTAGTAAATATTTTGAATCCCGAAGGCCGGAAAAGGTTTAGCTTTTACTTCGGTAACATGTTCGGTTCCTAAGCGAAAAACACGATTCAACGGAACGCAGTTGTTATGGACTTTACGTATGAGTAGTGACAAAAATCGGCCAAGTGCGAGTGGGACTCGCGCAAGAAGGGTTCCGTACCACTATAGAGCAAAAGTAGGGAAAAAATGTGTTTTTTGTATAGGAGCCCCTTCGATCGCGGATTCTTGGAAATGCTATTGTATTCTATTGTTGTCGCGACCACCGGTGCCCGTATGGGGCTTGATGAGTTAATTATAAATTTTATTTCAATTTTATTATTAATTATTAAAGTGTAAATAAAACTGAGTATTTTGTGAACATTTCAGGTGGCTACCTGTTGTAATCATTGATACCGAGAAAAAAATGTAAAATAAATCAAGTTTGTTGCATGGAAGCCCCCCTTAAATATTAAATTTATTTTGATTTTAGTATTTGTTGTTATAGCGGCAACAGAAATACGCATAATCTGTGAAAATTTCAACTCTAGAGAGTTGAAATTTTACCATTCTTGAGTTACAGCCTGGAGACAGACAGACGGACAGACGGACAGACATCGAAGTCTCAGTACTATAGGGGCCCGTTTTTACCCTTTGGGTACGGAACCCTAAAAATTACATTAGCACAGACAAAAATATGTACATATTTTAATAACATTAATCGCGTGACTATTGCCAGTTGCCATATTTTCCGATACTTTTAGTCTAAAATATTGAAAGGATGTCAATTTGACATGGCCTCAATTATAAGTCAATTTGGAATGTTATTAACATTTTTTGAAGGCTAGAATAAAAGTATTTTCTGTATACAAATTTATAACTGTACCCTATACCACTCTTCCTCCTTTCGTACGACCTTCTCTTTGGTGTACACAAGCGTGATGTAAGCCACACACGTTACGGTCTACCGGAGAGGTCACCTGAGGCCGTAGCCAAAGTCCCTTTCGTTAAAAACGATGACGAAATTCGTTATCAAAATGTATGGGATTTGGCATTAGTCTTCGCAAGCGAAATGTCAGTTAGCGATGACTTATGTCAAACCGCATACATTTTGATAACGAATTTCGTCATCGTTTTCGATCAATTTCGATTTTGCGCCGGTCGCCTGAGCAGGTTCAAAAAACTGCACAGGTCTATTCGCACACACATTCCGGTCTACCTGCGCAGACGTACCTGCATAGGTTGACCTCTCTGATAGACCGTAGCATGTATGGTAGCCATTATGGCTGCCATACATGCTACGGTCTATCGGAGAGGCCGGCCGGCTCAATACACATTACAACGTGACGGGAAATACAGACTTGCTGCAGTGAAGGTTCCTGTTCCAAATTTGAATGACCCATTTTAATAATTTTAAATTTAGAAATTTAAAAACAACCTCCAAATTCGAATAAGTATCAGGCATCAGAATGCAACATATTGAACCGATAAAATCACTGAAAGCTGCTTACGACCTTTCATTAAATAGAAAAAATCAAGTTTTCCATCATCGAGCAGGTTGGTGATTAATGAAAGTTAGCAATAGGCTGAACATTCGTAATCATGTCAGTAATCAAACAAAAATAAACTGGATTAAAATCGGTCCACCCGTTTAGATGATATGATGCCACGGACAGACACACATATAGACTGATACGTCAAATTTAATTATCACTTCACTTTCTGGTCGAGGGTTAAAAATGCGTCGTCACGTTGCATATTGCAAGTTTGCAGAGTTGACCATCATTCGACGCTGGTATTCTTCGGTTAAATCTATTTTTCTCTTTCAGTTACGAGTTCTCCAAACTCCTGAAGGTCTTCGGATGGACGACCAGCGTGATCCTCGGCACCATCACCACCTTCTCAATATCAGTGTTCTACCAGGACTGGTACAAATATAACGCGATAGAGGCCGCCGCGTACGTCTCCCTTCATAGTTTCTCCTGGAGTATCACCAATGCGTGGCTGATCATCGCCTGCGCTACTGGTAATGGAGGTACGTTATTCAGCAGGGTGATTCAACATTCCCGTTCGACACGGATTCGGAAGCTTTACCGTGCGGTCATTGGTCAGCCTAGCGCGGCGAGCGTTTATTGGAAGTCGCGCGATGAAGTTTCCGAATCCGAGTCGAATTACGCATTTTGAATGGCCCAGAAGTAATTACAATAATATGTTATAGGAAAAGTTCAATTATTAGATTAAAAAAGTAAGCCCATAATTTTTACTTTATTTAAACAACATTAGAAAAGATGATGAATGATGATACACAGGTAATATTATTATCTTGATGTAACAAAACAAAGCGAAAATCAGTAGCAGCCCTGAAAGAGTTACTTGATATTATTGTATGGGCGAATTTATCGCATTATAGAAACATAGAAGTCAAAAGTAACTCTTTCAGCGCTGCTACTTTCACAGTGAAATTATCATTATTTTGTTACACCTGTATAAGAATATACAGGTTGTAACCATCTATGGTTGTAACAAAATAAATCACGCATATCTATGTGTGCTGACTGCTGCTACGAATGTTAAATATATTTTTAGGGTTCCGTACCTAAAGGGTAAAAACGGGACCCTATTACTAAGGCTTCCATGTCTGTCCGTCTGTCTGTCTGTCTGTTTCCAGGCTGTAACTTTAATAACGGTAATAGCTAGAGAGTTGAAATGTTCACAGGTTATGTATTTCTATATAACGGTACGGAACTCTTCGTGGGTGAGTTCGACTCGCACTTTGCCGATTTTTTATTATTTGTAAATTGTAGGTGTGCTGTTAGCCTGTTACCTTAATAATAAAACTTTTGTGCAGGTATACTAGGGCGGTTGCTGACATACAAGATATTCGTGCCGATAGCTCGGCTGACGTTCTGCGCATACCTCGTCAATGGCATTGTGGAGTTGTACTACCTCGGCCAGCTTCGACATCCAGTGCATATCACGTTCTTCACTGTGGTATGTTACAAAGCTCCTCGTAATGTAAAATACCAGCAGAAATCGTACGTATGACCATCCCCATCAGACCTAGCAGCTTTCCGATGAACTCCGGGACTATGGTATATTATATAGCTCCCGGTAACAAGAAAACCCGCAGAATACGTTTCCGCGATAAAAGAGTATGACCATCCTCATCAAACTTGAACCGACTTTTGTACTTGGCCCAGAGTAGAGTAGACGATGGACTGTTTTTTATCAAAAGTAGGTGAAGTTTCCGGAGTTCATCGGAGAGCAGCTCATCCGGAACTCTCATCCTCAGAACAGCTCATCCTGAATGCTCTCCTATGAACTCCGGGAACTGTACTTTTCATAAACACAGCATATTATTACCCATGGTCTACACTCTACTCTATGTCTGGGCCAAGTTCGAAAATCGGTTCAGACGTGTACAAGCCGTTGTAAATAGAGAAGATTTTTTTTGTCAGTCTCATTTTATTTTATGTTCGTAGTTGTAAGTTTTTGTAAAGGTGATGGTCCAAAAATGTATGGATCAAAAACCCAGAGTCGATTTAGATAAATTGGGTACACATTACATTTCATGTTCATATAAGTACATTTTTTTTGGACCATCGCTTATTTTTTTAAATAAGCTTCAATTCTTTTCGTTCTTTTGCTGTTTGATATACCAGAAAAGTCATATACGTCATATTTTGGAAAGAATCGACATTATGGCGTCGATTCATGACGTCATGAGCATTGGCTTATATACTGGGTTATAGTTTGGAACACACCCGAATAATAGACTTTGACATTTCAGCTGGCGAATGGCACGTCGCACGTGTTACTGACGTTCCTCCTGGGGATGATCCTGTGTGTGATGTTCGAATCCCCCCTCCATGGGATTGAGAAGACCATCTTACGAATTATATGTGAGTATAACGAAAAAATTTAAAACTCTTAAATGAACTGTCACCAGCAGTATTTCCGGAGTAATGCGACCTGCAAACCTTCAAGAAGAGAGCGTATTCCCTCTTAAAAGGCCGGCAACGCACCTGCAGCTCTTCTGATGTTGCTGGTGTCCATGGGCGACCGTAGTTGCTTTCCATCGGGTGACCCGTTTGCTCGTTTGCCCCCTATCCCTTATTTTATAAAAAAATAAAGCAATTTACAAAAATTAACAAAAGAAAAGGTTTACTGCTGGACGCAGTTTCTTCCAGGTATCCGAATGTAGCATTTTTAAACTGAAGCTTCTTTTGCGAAGCGAATTTGAATATAAAATAAATTAGACTGTGATTAAGTCACGAATGAAAGGATATCTTTCTTTGCCATTTAAAGTAATGTTTTTTGTTATATGTTATTCCGATGTTTTGAATGCTTTATTCCCACTTAATAATGCAATTTTTTTTCAGCTCGACCTGTGCTAAGCGACAATGCGATAAAGAACGGTTCCTCCGACGTCATATCGAGAAACACAAGTCAAAGTAAACTTGACAGTTGAATAGAAGGCACTAGTTATAATAAAGTATTGAAACTGTAAATATAACGTTAATATGTAAATATAATATATCTTAACACTTTTTTATAATATTCGGAATATAATATTCCTGGTAGCTTTGAATAGCAAAGTGGCATTTTTCTATTGCTATTATAATATTTAAAAAGAATTCGATTTTTGGTCTATAGAGCATTAATATTGCCGTATTTTTTCTGTATAGATACAATTAATTAACAATTTGACGGCCGAACTCAGATACATTTTAATGCTCAATTAACTTGAATTAAATGAAGAGTTTGACAGAAAATGTAAATACACGTCAAGACCTTCATTAAATTAATGTTAATGTTATCATTCAATTTCTCTGAGCGCGGCAATCTTATGACAATTGAAGAATACATAAATAATTGTCATTAAAACTTTTTAATGCGAATTATTTTGTAACATTAATATTAATAACTATTTAATAAATCAAAAACATACGATGAAACTTGTAAATATGTGAATACTGAATATACCTAGTTAGTTAAATTATATACGCTTTATGCTATTGGATAACGGATAACTAATTGTATGCCTAGCTATCTTTTTTTAGAATCTTGTGTATTAGAATAGACTAGGGAAAGGTGAAGTACCATTTGCTTCCAAAGCAGTGGTAGAGATTAGAATAATTACTAATCTTGCTCAATTTTTTTTTCAACTTTTAATAAAGATTAATTTAACAGAGATTGCTCGGCAAAATTTGGTAGGAGAAGGCGCAGTGTTCGATTTTAGGTCTCTTTGGTGGGGCGGGAAGTGGCGGGAAGTGTGTGAGGCGCGCGGGGACATGCTATTGGTTGACAAGTGATCAGACGGGTTGTGATTGGTAGATGACGACTAGTGAGTAGTGAAACATTAGCTTAACTAGGGTTGCTGAGGATTCCTCTTCCGCTTTCTCATAATGCGGAAGTTTCGCAATATTTTGGGTTCCTCATCCGTTACCGCATCCTCATAAATAAAAATAAAAATATCCTCTTCCGCTATCGCTTCCTCAAAATTTAAGAGGAATTTATGAGGAATTTCACTGCGCATGCGCGTCGCGTATCCAATTATGGGCATGGTCCGCTAGTATTTATAATTTCCTATCATCCTCTTCCTCATCCGCATCCTCTAAATATGCGCGTGACAATTCCTCTTCCTCCTCCTCTTCCTCATAATCACTTCCTCAACAACCCTAGCTTCAACTCCGAAGCGGCCACGAGAACAATAGATTTCCAAGAATCCGCGATCGAAGGATTATTAAGTAGCTAATTTGTGCATTGTTTGTAGATATTATCATTGTACACAACATGCGTGTGTTGCCCCCACCATTTTCGCCGAGCAATATCCTTAAATTAAAAATATCATGATTGTTAAAATGTTTCCTGTTTATAAACTGTATATATATGATTTTTTTATATTTTGTTTAATTTTCAATAAAATTGCATTTGTAACATTATATATTATATTATTATTATAAAACCCTGTACCTAGTAAAACATTAGGCATTTCCTCAATTTAATTTCAAATCTTAATATTATTGTCGTAGAAGTGTTTTCGTTTTCTTCATTTATTTATAGACTAGCTTTGCTTTCGTTTTTCTTGATGATAATGATGAGTGTGAATAAAATTTTTAATATTTTTCGCAAATAAAACACATCGTCGGGATAAAAGCCCGCTTAGCAATGTCAATATTAGTTTTAGTCGTTCAAACTGCTTTATACAAACTATAGTCCAGTGTTTTTCAACCCGTGGATCGTGACCCCCTAGGGGATCGTGAAGTTTCTGCAGGGGGGTCACCAGAGGAAACTATTTCAGTAAAAAAATATTAAAAACATTGATATGTTAAGTTAGAGAATAACAAAAGGATAATATATTCATAAACATACATTATACATACCTACTGGATAAAAAAGCAAAGGGTAGGTGGTAGCAAAATATGTTTTCATACCAGGGGGTCGCATAATAAAAAGGTTAAAAAACACTGATCTAGCCTTTCATATTTAGAACTAGATGACGCCCACAATTTCGTTGCGCAAAAATTCGTTTATCGCGTTAACCGTACATTTTTCCGAGATAAAAAGTATCCTATGTCCTTTACCGGGACTCAAAGCATCCCCATACCAAATTTCAGCAAAATCGGTTCAGTGGTTTAGGCGTGAAGAGGTAACAGACAGACAGACAGACAGACAGACACGCTTTCGCATTTACAATATCATATTTAGAATGGGCAGACCGACACCGCGGTTTTGTCAATTACACAGAATACATAATAAAGAAACCTTACGGTATCAATAATTATACAATGTACCTTCTTATTAAGAAAATAAAGTTCAGTTTTGGCGCAAATAAAAATCATCGCATTGCATACGTGCATAGTGAACAAACATAAACATATTAAAATTAATGTGGAATTGTGTAATCCATGCTTATATTAAAAATGCGAAAGTATGTCTCTCTGTCTGTTCGGCTGTCCGTCTGTCTGTCTGTCTGAATGTTTTTTTTTTTTTAATGAAATAAGGGGGCAAACGAGCAAACGGGTCACCTGATGGAAAGCAACTTCCGTCGCCCATGGACACTCGCAGCATCAGAAGAGCTGCAAGTGCGTTGCCGGCCTTTTAAGAGGGAATAGGGTAATAGGGGAGGGTAGGGAAGGGAATAGGGGAGGGTCCCTACCCTAGGCCCAATCCCCTACCCTATACCCATCCCTATGGGTATAGGGTAGGGGATTGGGCCTCCGGTAAACTCACTCACTCGGCGAAACACAGAGCAAGCGCTGTTTCACGCCGGTTTTTTTGTGAGAACGTGGCATTTCTCCGGTCGAGCCGGCCCATTCGTGTCGAAGCATGGCTCTCCCACGTATTGAATTTACCTCTGTAATTTACCTCTTCACGCCCAAACCGCTGAACTAAATTTGATGATTTTTGGTATGAATATACCTTGAGTCCTGGGAAAGGACATAGGATACACTTTATCCTGTAAAAATGTACGATTCTCACGCGATAAACTAATTTCTGGAGGTCCGGTCATCATCTAGTTTATACTAAATATAAACTAGAGGGAGTTAGACAGTTTTCAATTACTACCTAGTTACAAGGGCTGAGTGCAGCCATCAACGATTTGGCCAAGTTTGGCCAACTTGGATTATCTTTGTTGGGTATGTCCGTTCACAAATTATATTAAACCTCTCATAGGACCTTAATTTCAAAGACATATGGTTCAAAGTCTGGCCAACTTGGAGTATCTTCTTTGGGTATGTTCGCAAATATTCTACCTCTGCATCACCTCTATACCAAGGACATAAGGTTCGTTCTCTTCTCAGGTCCACTAAACGAACATACCATGTCTTATATTCTCGTTAGGGTCAGGAGTTAGTCCGACTATGCTTAGAACTATGTTGAGTAGTCAGTGGTCAGTGTAGTCCGTTTCAATTTTGATCTTAATGTAAATAACAAGGCCTTTGCATCCGTTGTGGACCATTTATAAAGTATTTTTAGAGAAAAGTAAGCACTCTTCAAATACTGTAGTGCCTTGGACAAGATTTTAAATGTCCGTATGGTTATTGGTTGCCCAAGAACATACGGCAGTTTTGCAACATAGTCAGCCTAGTCCAGAGGAATGAGGAGTTTCCTCACGATATTTTTCTTCACCGTGCGAGCGTCCGTAATATGTACTAGGTATCTGAAAATGTCTCATTGGTACACGCCTCCTTTGCATCGAACCTGCACCCTCTCGAGTGTTAACCAATGGTCTTCCCACTAGACCTCGGACGCTCGTATGTAAATAAAGCTTAGTATAATGCTACCAATCCATATGTCGGCGCAACCAGTCCAACACGACAAACTAAAAGTAAACAGCTCTATCATAATATACAAATCGAAATTCAACCAAAAACTTTATGAAAATAGGTTCAGGCTTCAGCCATAGAGGATAGGAATTGATCGCTTAGGAATTATGGGTGGCAATCAACGTATATTGCTTCGTACATAGAGATACATTTGGCTTTATACCCTCTTACTAATAAAAATTTCTTAAACATGCGTTCAACGTGTGAATAGTTAAACAGGAGTTTTTAAGTTACACACACGTTACACAGAGTCTATACAGAGAAATTAGTATGGAAATGACAGCATCGTTATAAAGGCCTTATGTCATAAAATGCTTATTAGTAGAAAAAATCTTATGCACCCTCTATACACGCCGTGTAACTTTTTATTAGTAAGAGGGATAGTGTATAATAATTAGTCAATAGCTTCGCCCAAACAAACACCCCAACGAGTACGAGTGCCCCGGGATATATCAAATACCATATTTTGACGGAGCGGATTACAAATTACAGGAAACTTTATCATTTATCTTCTCCTAAACTTGAAAAGCAAACTTTCTTTTTTAAAAATAGTGTTTATGGTTATTTTTCAATGTAAACAATCAGATAAAAGTAATTAAATTACAGGCACAACAAAAAAAATTTTTTTTGTCGACCTATGTTATGTATGTAATAATTTTAGACACTGTTCTTTATACTGTTATGGCCTGGTAAACAGTGTTTCGCCATATAATATTTTTTTTTATCATTAAAATATCAGGGGTCATGATGTACTATAAACTACGAACAATAAAAACTAGTTAGATAGTTTTTATCATAGGTAGACTATAAAGGTAAAAATAAATAGAGAATTGTATTATTTCAATGCGTAATCTTGAAAAACCGAAAACATAACAATTAGAAAAAGTCGGCCAAGTGCGAGTCGGACTCGCGCACGAAGGGTTCCGTACCGTTATAGAAGAAAAATTTGCCAAAAATTGTGTTTTTGTATGGGAGCCCCCCTCAAACATTTATTTCATTTAAATATTATTATTAATTATTAAAGTAGACATATAACTAAGGACTTTGTGAAAATTTCAAGTGCCATTATTGATTACGAGCAAAAAAGGCTAAAAAATAACGTTTGTTGTATGGGAGCCCCCCTTAATTTTATTTTGTTTTTAGTATATTTTGTTAAACTCCTAAGCTATACAATTTCGATAAAATATAGCACGTAATCGCCAGTCTAAGAATATCGAAAAAAATTACTCGAAATTTTCATTAAAACAATCGCATGTCTCATACATTTTACATTTTATCTTTGTCTAAAACAACAAATTTTCAGTTACACAGATTAGAAAACTCATGAAAACTGTTTTCTTAGTTTTAAAACTATTTGTTTTCCATTACAGATAGCGAGTGATTGGAAGTGGAGTTATTGGAGTCTTATCTTAGAGCTCCCAAGTTTCCTATCAGTTCTAACAATCACGCTTGTTTGCAGCTTACAGCGACGCCGCAGAGAGGGCGCTGAACTATAGCCACAAACAGATAACAAGTAATAAGTTTAAAAAAGTATAACCCGACTACGTAAAAAATAAATTTGGAAAAAATTGCCTAAGTTGTGAGTCACGGCATTAATACTAATCTATTGATATCTAATAGTTTAGTCGTACATTCATCTGTCAAAATCCTTCCTTTCGTTCGGCTTCGTCGTAGTTGGGTAAAAATACTCTAAACCTATAATAACTAAGCCTTGTCTATCAAGCGCCTTTTAAACTAAGGTTAGGTTAGGTTACTATTTGAATCAGCCGCGTAAGCGGCCTGGAGCCGATAAGGCCGGGGCGAGTGAAACCGCCCCCGCCATGGAGGTTGAAGCCTAGGCCTGTGGGCGGTTGATCGGAGGATCACCGCCCACAACTTAGGCCCCGAGAAGAAAGGCTCCTCCGATGCCCGGGGAGCCTCTCGGTGCAGACAGGCGGCGGCAAAGGCTGCTGCAGCCGAAGAGGTGCCGGAAGCGGCAAGCGCTGCGGAGGACACGGTTGAATGCCTTGCGATCCCGCTCCTTCGCGTGTAGCGTTGACGAGGGCATGGGGGGGTTTTAGTCGGTAAACCTCTGCGGAGGGAGTCCGACATACCCCTGCCCCTTCCCCCGAGGGGGCGGGGGATACGTAATGCATTTCCCCTCCTTAAAAAAAAAAGTTACTATTTGAAAATATGTGTCTGAAAGCTCTGGGACCTTGGATTATAAGAAAGTCTTCTAAGCCTGGGTCCCTATTTTCGTGCCTTGAAAATTGTAGCACTGGCTGACAGCTGCATGTATTGTATTCGTATTAGTGAGACAGCCTTCGCTCGAATTTCGAGGCATTCGAGTCATGAGAATTATGGGCCTCCAGATGCCAGTGTGACTTGAGCCTTACATCGCTTGTACGAACATTGCGCCAAAGGTTTTTAATGAGTTACCCGTAAACTTGACATATTTGCTGTGGGTAAATCACATGTTTATACTCGCTATACGTTGCTCCTCTCGTACGATACCTGAATAAACAAACATACAAGGGTTTTTATGTAACATGTAAATGAACAATTTGATTTTGTTGTATAATTGTTAGTTTAGTATTTATGAATAACTTGAGTTCAGTTTTTTAATGTGGCTTTTTTGAGTATACAGAAAATAATATATTTAATAGCGGGTTTACATTATTCTAATTCAGTAATCCAATCCAGCGCTGGATTGCTACTGAAATAATGTAAACGCCACTGGAAAGCATTGAATTTGATTCCGTTCATTCCACTGCCTGTTACGCATACCGTACCGAAATTGAACAATATACTTTTGTAATAACTAATAAGTCTATGATGGGTATATAATTTAGTAGATATAAGTAAGTTTAAAAAACTAGAACCCGACTACTTATCTATTGACACCTCATTTGTTAAATTCGACCATGCCGACCGTCCACGACCACCGGCCGCTACGAGGGCACATTTACACTAATATTATAAATGCATCTGTCTGTATGTCTATTACCTTTTCACGCCCAAAACCGCTGAACGGATTTTGCTTAAATTTGGTATGGTGATACTTTGAGTCCCGGGAATAGACCGTTTTAGGGTTCAGTAGTCAACCAAGTTTTGTTGATTACAGAACCCTATAACGGAACCCTAACGAGCTGATTTTTTGTATATTAATAGGTTATTAGTTATATAATTAAAGAGTAACATTGTCCTACAAATAAAACAGTCCATATTTTAGGACCATAAATTCAAAGTATGAAATCCTTTCTATCTCTGTTGGCTACCACTTTGGAGATTTTTTGCAAATAAAAATGTTGTTCGTCTTATCAAAATGAAGCTACTCACGAAAATCATTCTCAATCATTATGCTTTCTTTTAGCGTTGTAGTCGGGTAAAAATAATGACCTTACCTAAAAACTTTTCAAAAGATGAGGAAATGAGGTCCATCACGACCCTATCCTAAGCTCTAAGGCTCGATTTACACCGACGCGGAATGGAACGGAATGGAAGCATCATGCGAGGAAATTGGCACCGGAGAATTCTTGAGAATTCTGCGCGTGTAATTTTTTGACTCGTATTTAATTTGTGTGGTATACTGTTGACATAAAGTTCGTTGTGCTATATACAGTTTCATTGTGCTATATACAGTTTCATTGTGCTATATACAGTTTCGTTGCAAAATGTCGCTTCCATTCCATTCCGCACTGATATAAATTGAGCCTAAAGCAAATTTCACTAAATATAGTCAAACGTGAACTTTATTTTTATGAAAATTGCCGCTCCCTAAAAGCGCTCACCCTTTTAGTGGTTGTTTGAACACCTGCTCGTAGATTATGGTAATATTTTACGTCGTTTTTTCACTACGACCTGATTTTAATTATTCATAACATCTTGTTATTTATAAAAGAGATTGACGTTCGTGTTTCTTGTATTACATAATATTTAGTATATACTCATGTAGAACAGAATATAATATTTTAGTTTAAAGAAAGTATGTACTAAAAAAAAAGTTTCATGGATGCTTTGGCTGTGATTAGAATAACAATTAGCCTTAGGCTGGCCGCATACACACGTTTTCCGTATTCGATTTCCTAATGTGTAATTACGATTTGGAATTCCGTGAGACTAGCGCAAACGTTCGTTTTTTTCACGCGCGACCGCGCCGGCTTCCACCTGATACGCACGTGCGGAATAGGCTACTTGACCTACTTTTCGCTTCTTAATCATTAATTTTCACCAAAAAAAACTAATATTTTAATATTTTAAACAGTAGAAACCCATAAAAATGTTGATTGAAAAATATGCCTTTTAAATGGCGCCGAAAACACTGTCCGCCTTAGTGTGACGTCATATTTCTTGTATTTTATACTTTATTTATTGAACATTTTTTATGCGCTAAACGTACGAATCTAAAAGTGCCAAAAAATTAGAAAAGAATTAAATACGAAATGAAAAATCATTTTTAATGATGAAAACTTTTGGAGAAAAGTTTTGGCCATTTCATTTCCCAACTACAGTAAATGGAGATCCCACCAAAAACATAAATGTAAAAATGAGCCAAGTTCAATACAAACATTATGCTTGTCTATGGACTTCGCCGTAAAAAGAATTATTGAGATCTAAATGAGTGCCAAGTTCTATGGAAAATTTAAATATATATTTATAGGAACCAAAATACATTATGAACAAATAATAGATTCTATTTCTTTGCTTTATTTAATATCTATAACAATTGCTGTTATTTAAATAATGTAAGATCTTAAAGTAGATTAGATTTAACTTGGCCAGTTTTCATTACATCAGTCATTTCATAAAGTTATTGAACATTTTAATTCTGATAAAAACTAGCCAAGTCAAATCTAATCTACTTTAAGATGTCACATTATTTAAATAACAGCAATTGTTATAGATATTAAATAAAGCAAAAAAAAACGTATTATTTGTTCATAATGTATTTTGGTTCCTATAAATATATATTTAAATTTTCCATAGAACTTGGCACTCATTTAGATCTCAATTCTTTTTACGGCGAAGTCCATAGACAAGCATAATGTTTGTATTGAACTTGGCTCATTTTTACATTTATGTTTTTGGTGGGATATCATTACTTTTTGTAAAGAAAACTTTCCGAGCAAGTGTAGAAGATTATCGCACAGCTACCCCCGCAGCCTGCTGCTCCGGCGTCGCGCCGCGCGCCGTGTACCGAAATGCCTAGTATTTTATTATCATTTAATATAATATTATTAATTATTACTTAATCCCAGTTCATTTTACTAATTCTACTTGTGAGTAGGTACTACATTCTGGCAATAAAGGAATTTGATTTGATTTGAGTTTGTGAGTGTGTATGTTTCTTCACGTCTAAACGGCTGAAAATATGGTATGCCGTATGGAGTTAGCTCATAAGTCATATCCCGGGTTAACGTCATAATATTATAGGCTATATTATTTTATGCTATAATAATTCGAGAACGGCTTAACGGACTGGGCTAATTTTAATTAAAAAAGAAGCCCAGGGTAAGGCTGTGAGTTAAGAAAATATAGAAAATTGGTAGTAACAATATGCTAAAACCGATAGTTTTATTTTCCTATACAAACTGTTCTTACCTGTTAAGTATAATTATATTTAGACTACAGACAGATGCCAATTGCAACTCTATTGCTATTGCCCCTTATTCGTCCATCCGGCGGTAACCGTTCATTTTTCTGGGATTAAAAGAATTATATTATGTCCTTTCCCGGGACTCTAACTATATCTCCATACCACTTATCAGAACAATCGGTACAAGCAGTTTGGGCGTGAATGGCTAACAGACAGACATACACACTTTTGCATTTATAATATTAGTATTTAGTATGAAATTGTAGTGTGAATTAAAGTATGAAATTATTGTGTGTTACTGTGTTGCTCTATGTATTATTAAGTTGATATGTTGACTGTTGTTGGCCGTTGACCGGTTGCTTAGGGTGTATTACAAGGTTTTGCGTATGGGGATTGTGGACACAACTTATTTTTGGGCTTTTTAAAGGATTTTATACCCAAACGGTAAAAACGATACCCAATTCTGAGACTTTGATGTCTGTCCGTCTCTATGTCCGTCTCTCTGACTGTCTCCAGGCTGTATCTCAAGACCCGCTGTAGCTAGAGTTCTAAAATTTTTGCAGATTGTGTGTTTCTGTTGCCGCTATAAGAACATTTACTGAAAATAAAATGAAATTAATATTTAATTAATTTGTTGTATGGGAGCCCCTCCCATACAACAAACGTGATTTTTTTGGTCTTTTTTGCTCATAATCAATAATGGCAGCCGGTAGACACTTGAAATATTCTCGAAATCTTTAATTATATGTTTACTTCCATAATTTATAACAAAATTAAAATCAAATAAATATTTAAGGGGGGCTCCCATACAAAAAACACAATTTTCGCTCTGTCCGACTCACACTTGGCCGAATTTTTTCATTTTTGGATTTTGCCCTGAGCTTTCATATAATTACCGAGGTGGATTCCAAATTTCAGCCTTCTAGGTCATCTGGAAGTGGGTTAGAATTTTGATCTATAGGTCAGTCAGTCAGTGATAAAAATTACGATTTTCGGACGTGATTATCTAAATAACCGTTAGAGATTTGTTTATGAAATTTAGAGCATATAATTACCTCGCAAGTCTTATTATATAAGCCAAATTTGAAGCGTTTATGTTAAATAATTTTTGAACTATGAGGGGGTCAAAAGTGGCTCGAAATGGTTCGTGTAATATTACACACAGTGCTGCTCGCCAGTTCTGTTTTACTTGAACTTGGCTTGACACGCTACCGCGTGTCTAGATACATATCTATACACATATAATAAAACTGTAGAAATGAAAATTCTGTACATTAAAGATATTAAAAAAAAAAAAAAACAAGCGGGGAGTGTCACGACATCGCTATAGAAGCCAAAAATGTGGTTAGTTTTTTGTCTGTCTGTCTGTCTGTATGTTTGTTTCAGAATCACACGAAAACTACTGATCCGATTTGGATGCGGTTTTCGCAGATATATTTGTCTTCTTCCAACTCAACATCTGGTGTATAAATTATTTCCCCCCACCCCTCCCCGGGGACCAAAGAGGGGGTCAGATTTTGTATCAAACTTTTTCTTTAATGGACTTACTTACTTAATATTATTTACTGCTTTCCAACTTAACATCTGGTGTATAAAATCCCCCCCCCCCACCCCTCTTAGAGGACAAAAGAGGGGGTCAGATTTTGTATCAACTGTTGAAGTAGAAATACTTTATATGGCAAAACAACGTTTGCCGGGACAGCTAGTATATATAAAACTGATATTTTATTTCAATTATTCAAGAAAATATATTTTACAAATCTTTCTAGGCTTATTCTTATTATTTATGTACAGATAAACTTACATATAACGAGCGCATTAAATAAAAAATATTAAATTACTAGTGTGATGACGTCACATCCAAATCAGAAGTACCGCAAAAGCGTTTTCGTCAGTACAAATTAGAAAATATAAAATCATATATTTTCAAATGACTTTATTTATCAATCATAAGCTTTTATTTGATGATAAGGGTGAAATACGATTTCCTAGGCCAAGTTCTACTAGAAATATGCATTTGTTCAATGAAATTGAATATAGGTCAAGTAGCCTATTCGTTCCGTTCGGAAAAAAGCGAACGTGTGCGCCAGTTAATGTATTTTCTACTGATTAACATATTATTTTACTTTTCCATCCCATAGAATCATTTTACTCTTCCATCCCATAGAATCAATTAGCAAGAATTGAAATGCTACTCGTCGTTTGACTTCGGTGTAGTTTTAACATAATCCATACTTAATATTATAAATGCGAAAGAGTATCTGTCTGTCTGTCCGTCTATCTGTCCGTCTGTCTGACTGTCTGTCTGTCTGACTATCTGTCTGTTACCTCTACACACGCAAACCACTGAACCGATTTTGCTGAAATTTGGTATGTAAATACTTTGAGTCCCAGGAAAGGACATAGGACACTTTTTACGGTACGGTTCCCGCGCGGTGAACGAATTTTAGCGTAAAGGAGTTACGGGCGTCATTTAGTAGTTTACAAATTATTCTACTAAGTCCTTCAGTGATGTATTGAGTGGAAATTAGCTTTGATTAGTCCTTCACAAATTCTTGGACTCCTTAGAAACAATAAGGTATTCAATAATGACAATTTCTTAGAATTTTGCCTTTGAAACCCGAGGCTAATAAACTAACTTCGTCTCCGAAGTTTTTTAATCATCGTCTGTTTATAATTTTATTGACAGCTTCCTAAGGCAACATTAATAAAGGTAGATACATTATTGTATCTAATGTTTTATTATGACCCCTATTATAGAGGGGTCTAGCAACTATAGAGTTCCCGATATAAAATGATGAAAGTCTGGTTATCGCTGGCTCTTGGGTTATAGAACTTATACTCATTGGCAAAAATGACTAAATCTAAAGGACAAGGCAAACCTACAAAACTCATCTTTCCATCGGCGCGGCGGTGGAAAAATGTTTTAAAGTAGTTTAGGTTAACATGCACGGATTTTATAAGCTTTTAAACTATTTTTGCACTTCCTCTAAAAACTGTTGGCCTGCAAAACCTGTCAGAACCAATCAACTAAGACTCAAAGGCTTACAATGGTCCTGTGCTTATAAAATCTGAAAACAATGAACGTTTCGTGAGGCTGAAAACTTAAAAACTATAACATTCAATTTTCAAGTTTTTAAACCAAACGGTTTGGTTCGGGCTAATTTTTATGCTGTTTTGGATTCAAATGTCTTTTATAGCTTTGATGTTAGGCTTTGCATCTGTTGCGGGCGATTTATACAGAATTTTCGGGCTGAAGTATATTTCTAACTTCTCTACAAATACTGTATCATACCAACCAATGCACACAATGAGCAGGTCAATATGTCTGGGCTTAACCATGTGCGGGTTTCCTCACGATGACCCCTTACCATTCGAGCGTCCGTATTATGTACTCGATCTGAAAATATCTCATTAGTATACGCCACTTCTTGTGTGATAAACAAAGACAAGATTAAAATATGTTATACGACCTTTAAAAAGTAAATAATTATTTCAAAATCCAATAAGTCGTATATCTTCTGAAAGGGGACGATTAAATCTTAAATTTGGCATCGTTCAAGACAATAGGCGGTAAGCCACAAAAAGCCACATAATAGTGTATGTATTATTTGTATTTTTTATAGTATTGAATAAACATAGTTCATGCGTGTTTCATGCTCATTATATTGCAAGTATATTAACACTGTTTGCAGCCCTGTTCTCTTCTTATTTCTAAATTATCCATACTTCCATACTAATATTATAAATGCGAAAGTGTGTCTGTCTGTCTGTCTGTCTGTCTGTCTGTTACCTCTTCACGCCTTAACCGCTGAACCGATTTTGCTGAAATTTGGTATGGGGATACTTTGAGTCCCGGGAAAGGACATAGTATACTTTTTATCCCGAAAAATGTACGGTTCCTGCGCGATAAACGAATTTTGGCGCAACGAAGTTGCGGGCGTCATCTAGTTTAATATAATTACTTTGAGAGATATCCGTTTAAGCCTTAAGGTGGGTGTTAGCAAAATATTTTAGATGTTTTACGGTTTGTTTTACGGTGTAGCAGTACCTACGTTCGTCGCCGATTGAAACAAAGAAAAAAACGTTCTGAAAAAAACGCACGCCGTCTTTGTATACGTTCGTAGAAGATCGAAACACAGAAGAAAATCGTTCTGCAAAGAACGTACGTTCGCAATGACGAGAGAAACAATAACCGCCACGCCTCCGTGGCGGTTATTACTTGTCCGTGTAATATTAAGTGCATGTGCACCGGACATGAACCGGCCCTGAAAAGGGCGTTTTTCTAATAAGAATTCTTCGCAACACTTCACTACGCGTCTTCACATCGAGGCTACGTCGAGCGAGGAATCTTCGCAGCGTAGCTACAGACTTCATGGCGTTTGCAGAGCTTCATTACATCTTCACAAAATGGCGGCACTACTATTATTACCGGCGCGGCGACAAGCGACAGCGAGACGACGTCGGTATGCAGCGCGCACGCGAACTAATTTCGCGGGCCGCGAGACGCCATATTTATACCCGAGCGACGACAGCGCTGCGAACCGCGGCGCAGTGATTCTCCCGCGCAGCCAATCAGGATCGATCTTTTGTTAATATTTTTATCCCCTTCTAATAGTTTTCTCTTTCTGACTTTTTTGTGAATATTTTTTATCTCCTTCTTTATGTCCCTTTCTAAATGTAATAGCCAATGAAAATCAACCTTTTAACTTTTGTACAGTTTTAGAATAATAATAATTATCTCAATTTTTTGTATATAAACAGTACCAATTGTTCAATAAAGCACTTCAGTTCACCACAGTAAATCGAGTTTTACTCTTTACTCCTCCGACCTCTAATGAACTCTTAGAGAGACCAACCGGTCCTCTAAAACGGCAAACAATTTAAAAGGATTGCTATAAAAGCGAACAACAGAATATGCCATTAAAATATGTGTGAGATTATTTGGTACCAAAAACTTTAAAGTTAACATCATAAATCAAAGTAAGGTCTACCATCAGAATCTATGTGAACTATAAAACTAGATTTCTCACAACTAAACAAGAAGAGGTAACAGACTGACACATTCAAAACACTAGTACGGATAAAACTTATTTTATAAATTATTTTTAAAAATTATTTTATATTCATTTAAAACTCTTTAAATCCGGTAAAATACTTTGTCTTTTATCGCTTTTCTCGTAAAATCTACGATTCCCTCTCACTGAAATACATTACCTTCATTACTCTTATTCTTATCAAAAGGTGATTTAAATTTTCGTTTGCTGTAAAATATAATAATGTTACTCAATTTAAAATGGCAGTGAAACTAGAATGGACTCGTTTACGGTGTTAGTTTGATGGCACAAAATGGCAAAGGTATGATTGTAAGGCGATTCGTGATTTAAAAGTTTGAATGTATTATTGAAGTCATTTGGATTTGGGAATGCATATGTCGCAGTCGACTGGTTAAAATAGCCGTTCAATCAAACAGCTAGCCCTTTGACTGAACAATGCCATTCAATCACACGGCTATACGTCGTTTAGCCGACTTGTTGACTGCAACGTTCAACACTACAGCTAGATGACGCTTAGCCAACTGGTTAAATGGTAAATTAACTAAAGTGACCATTAGTTTAGTGCTATTATTACACAAGCGTAATGATTTCAAGCAGATTAATTGTATTATAACTCATTTTGAACACAATAAATACCTTGTATTGATGATGCATTTCATAATCCTCGAATATTAGTTTAATTTATGATTCACTCGTATGTGCCCCCATAATTTCTGTCTCTTTAATAATACTTGTAACGTATATTTACGAAAAATATCTTCATACAACCACAAAACACCGGTTCGTTGACGCCATATTGTAAAGAAAACGCACCTAGCGCCGCGGTGGTGAGCGCTGAACTAATTCAATCAAACGGCGGCTTTTGAATCAGCTGTAGTGTTGAACGTTTTGAGCGACTTAAATATTCAATTAAAAAGCTAGACGTGTGATTAAATGGCGTTGTTCAGTCAAAGGCTATTTAAACCAGTTGGCTGCGACACATACATTAATTTTGGCTTTATATTTCACCGGGATTTACTATATTATTACGTGAGTAATAATACTTAAGGGTGTGTAGCGTACCTTGTATGGAGTTAATTGTGAAAGTAGCAGCTTACATATTTTTTAAATTATTGTATTTTTTTACTTTTTAGGTCATTAAAATGCATGTCTTTACCGCGTCACGTTGCAATGTCAACTGATTCTAGCATAACTACAGACAACATGAAGTAAAAAATAGTACAGTATCGAGATAATACTACTTATTTTATACTGTTCAGCTTCAGTACTGATACGTCATGGTATCAGTACTGAATTCCTATATTGTTATTGTTGCTTAAACTTTTTTATAAATAGTACCCCTCCAGATTAAAATAATGGTCTTATAAATGCGAAAGGTTTTCTCTCTATCTGTTTTTTTACCTCTTAACCGCAGAGCCCATTTCGATGAATTTTAGTATGAAGATACTTTGACTTCCGAGAAAGGACATAGTCGCAGAACAATGTACGGTTCGTGTTTTTCTCTCTATCTGCTTTTTTTACCTCTTAACCGCAGGGCCCATTTCGATGAATTTTAGTATGAAGATACTTTGACTTCCGAGAAAGGACATAGTCGCAGAACAATGTACGGTTCGTGTTTTTTTTACAAAATAAGGCTGCAAACGAGCAAACAGGTCACCTGATGGAAAGCAACTACCGTCGCCCATGGACACTCGCAACTTCCTTTTAAGAGGGACACGCGATTTTATATTATGCACAACGGAATGGCGGGCATCAACTAATAAAACATGTTTGTAAAACATTAACTTTATTTTGCCATTAAACATAAAACATAGTCGCTACTTTTGGGGTGATATTAGTTTTTCTTATGGTTCCATAGACATTTGCATCCTCCGAGTATGCATATAGCGTCGTCGACGTTGCCGTATTTGTCCTTGCAGTATTCGAGGCACGCCTTGAACTTACAAGGCGAAGGTCCCTCTAAAAAGAAAAAAAAAGTTTTGTAGTCATATGCTCACTGACCTCCATTATACAAGTACGCTGGACCTATGATACCCACTTTTTTTGTGCCTATTTGAAGCGGAATCAGCGCCCCCAGTGAGAGGGAAGAGAAGTAAATTTGACGTAACTTGCAAATGGCCGCTTAATCGTTATTGGTTGTCATCACTAGTATTAGTTCCAAATACTCCCACTACTGCTATCAGCGCCAATATGGCGACTTTCAAACGTCATTTTTACGTCCGTGAGTAATTTGTATTCTGTGTTTTTACGTCAAATTTAGTTCCTATCCCTCCCACTGGGAGAGCTGATTCCGCTTCAAATAGGCACAAAAAATAGCTGTCATTTCAAAGGGTATCATTAGTCCAGCGTACTTGTATAATGGAGGTCAGTGCATATGCTTCATGACTGACAGCCGCTAAATGTGTTGGAAATCATTTGTGAATGGGCGCTGGCCCTCACAAATAATTTCCAACATCAATCAGCATGGCTGGCCCTCACAAATAATTTACAACATCAAAACATTTGTACTAAAACTAACACTAAGCACTAAATTTATAAATAGCTTCTGGTTGTAGGGAACTATTGATAGAGTTAGACAGTCTAAAATATTAAATATCAATTCTTTACCTCAGAAGTATATAACACTATAAACCAAAGGGTAAAATAAGATGCCATATGTGGCCCTAAACTAATCAAAATTTTGGACGTAATAATTGTCTTTTTGTTAATATCATAGGATTTATTGTCACACACCAATGTTTAATTTTGCAATTGTAATGGTTATGAGAAGCTTTTCTCTTAAAAAGTGGCGTAAGTACTTCTAAAGTATAGAATTGCCCTAAAGGTGCCTCAAGGAGGGACAATTTTGGTCACTTTGTGATCAATTAAGCACACTTACCAGCAGCAGAAAGACTGACGAAGGCCAGAAGCACGGCGAACAGAATTGCGAACCACCTCATTGGTATAGATTATTAAAATATACCTAAATATCCGCCGAATTTCCTTTATATACATTCATTTTATTTATAGATTTCGAATGCTAACGAGACATTTACTAATACTATAAAAGCAAGTATCTGTCTGTCTATCAGCTATCTGTACGTCTTGATGCGTATATTCAGTGAAACTACATAACCGATTTTGATGAAGTTTTGTGCGGTTCTATTTTTTTTTATAAAAAAGGGGTCAAACGAGCAAACGGGTCACCTGAATGAAAGCAACTACCGTCGCCCATGGACACTCGCAACATCAGAAGAGCTGCAGGTGCGTTGCCAGCCTTTTACGAGGGAATACGCTCTCTTCTTGAACTTTGAAGGTTTCCAATTACACTCCCGGGGAAGGACATTGGATAGTTTTTATGCAGTGTTAAAACAAAGTAATAATACTTTAGGGTGTGTAATGTGTATGTATCCTTTATGTTGAGTTCACCGTGAAAGTAGCGGAGCAGGAGTAACATTTTACTTTTGTTTCTTTGATATAATTATAATGCTAACATCATGGCTATACATAAATTAAAAAAGTGAATCTTTCAGCGCTGTTACTTTCACAGTGATCTATATAAGGGGCACGTACACACTTATTGTATCTTTGTTGTTTTACATCCTGTATAGTTATACGAGTAAAACTATACATGGCAGCATAGACCATGATGTACTATCAGAGAAGTTGATTCATAGGCAGTTGGCGGACCTTAGTCATTTGGTCGAGCTATGTCAATAGGGATGACGACAAGGTCAAAGATTAGCTGATTTTTTAAATAAAATAAAGACAAGGCGATGAAAAATAGGTATTCCCAAAATTTCAGCTTTATAACTTATTATATTTTTATTTTGTTTTGAGCCTTCAAAGTTTTTTCGTCAAGTTAAGTCAAGTCGAATATTTTTCTATAAAATTCCTTAATTTTTGTGTACCATTTGATAACTTATGCAATTTTTAATTTTTTTTCATACGAAACCACTTTCATAAACTCAATATTTAGCATAGCTATCGAGCAAACTAGCTAGGCGTGACGTCACAGTTAGCTGACATTTTGTATGGAGCGTTTTGGGAAGGTCTATTTTATGTGAGTTTTGAATTGTGATATCTTGGAGAGTTTTTATGCTATCAGAGTCATTTTTTCACTTCACTTACCAAAAAGAAAAAAAAAATTCGTCATGCCTATTCAATGTATGTTGTGAATCGTGATCTGTCTGGGCTGAGTTTGACATAACGCGACCAAATTACGTAGGCCTACCATCTGCCTATGAATCGACTTCTCTGATAGTACGGATAGGGAATACTTGTTATAATAATATATTATATTGTTACGGACCTACGACATATAGTGCCATCTAGCGTCAAACCAACGAAACTTATCGAGGGAACACAGACAACATAAATCCCCTACTCGATACTAGATGGCGTTAGGTGTACGATTAGATGCGCGTATTTTCTAGAACGTTCAACTCATGTTTACGCGAGTCAGATACGAATTCTCTGGAATTTCTGGCACTCGCCTCAGCCCATATAAATAGCCGCAGTCAGGCAGGCCAGTCAATCAGTTCAGTTCAAATGACCGTCAGTCTCGAGTTGTAATAATTAACTATTATTTTTTCAACAAATGCACTTATCAATATAAAAAGTATAGTAAGTACAGTAGCCGATTTTCAGAACCACTGAATATGCATATAAAATTTGGTTAAAATCAGTAAAGCTGTTTCGGAGGAGTACGCGGACTAACATTGTGACACGAGAATTTTATATATAAGAGATAAAATAATATCAGCACGAACGAAGTAGTGCGTAACATCTAGCTAGGAATATTGTTGATAGTAAAGGAAGCGAACCCATCTTTCCTGTTATAAAGACTAATTTGTAAATGGAAACAGCTTCAAGGCTTTCAAGTTTTGCAAGGATTATTATTGATTTAATAACAAGTCCACTGTCTAGCCAATTAGCACACGCTATACAATAATATTGCTATAGTAATAATATTAATGTGTGTCTGCTGGATATATTACAAGGTGTTAAATAAAATATGTGTGATGATACTTTAGGGTATGTAAAAGTCCCTTATACAGAGTTCTATGCGAACGTAGTAGCGCTGAAAGAGTTATTTTTGACTTCTATGTTTCTATAAAAAATGCCCCAACGTCATGAATATGCCTAGACAATAATTAAAAAAAAAACTCTACATTCATTATTATAACGGGAATATTTTACAATTCTACATACCCTAAAGTATTATGACTCTATTATTTATATTACACCATGTTGTAAACACACAAGGCTGTTTTGGCGCTTGATAACGCTGGGGGCGTGGCTGGGAGGCAGATGTCAAATAAACACTGACAGAATGATAGAAGTGTGAAACATTTTTTTTGAAGTGACATTAATTTACAATATTATGTATTAGATATAGTTCTGATTTTGGCTACCCGTAAAACATAACTTTTTAACTAATTCAGACTGTATTACAGAGTGGATTTCAACAACTTGCATTTTTTATAATATAATTTTGATGGAAATTTTTGTTTCCACCAAAATTAGAGATTATGTGTTTAGGGGAAACTGGTACGACAACTACCACCTAAACGAGTTAGCTTGTGACAGAATGAAGTGAATGGCGTATTTTTATGCTTTAAAAATGAATGGTATTTTGTAAAAATAATGTTTTACACATCCTCTACCCACCAAAATTTACCCACCGAAATTGGAATTTTAGAGAAAAATAATCTTAAAAAAAAAACTACGTGCACTAAAGTTATAACACATTAACTTAATTATAAACAAACCAAAACTCTACCGATATTCAAAATCACAACATGATATTATTGCCACAAGTAGGATAATTTAAGTTCACCAAAATTGCATAAAATCGGGGGTTTTGTGATAAAACGGTTTTCTTTCATTTCTGGCTGGAAACTGGTACGACCCAGCCCATAGCCACCTTCTAAACGGGTTAGTGTGTGGCTGAATGAAGTAAATGGCGTATTTTTTATGCTTAAGCAATCCCTTAAGGGATCAATGGTATTTTCTAGAAACAACGTTTCGTAAATGACACCAAAATTGGTAAAATCTCCGCGACAGACCTAAACTGTATCATAAAAACTCAACTACAGAACTTAGTACAATAAAATTTATATATTATGAAGAGTCAACTATATTAAACGACTACATAAAGTAAAAATCCAATCCAGTATCAAGTTTTATGTAAATCGGTCTAGATATTGAGTAAAATAGGTCGACGCCAAGCCACCAAAATTGTAAATCACTTATTTTTGTTTATTATCTTGGAAAATAATAATTATTTTTAAAACTTAACGACGGGGCCAAATTATAAGCATTATGTTTTACTTTTAAAATCAAAAATGAAAACCTTATCTTAAAAAATAGGATAGTTTTCAGCCTTGCCGCGCAAAAAAGCGGTTAGGGAAATCCAGTCTACAGCATGACGACATCTAGTTCTAATTATGTATAACATTTACTGTTGTGCAAAAACTACTAAACCGATTTTCATTAAGGTTAGTAGAGAATGAATTAGGACTCTGACTCTATAGGCTACTTTCAAAGTTCTACCCTAACCTAACATTTTTGTTATTGGGATACTGTATTGGAATTTGGATGCTCTGGTAAACGACATTATCGTCGTAATGTGTAGAAATGTGTGATGTCTATCTTTCTTTTTGTGAGTTTGTAGGTTGCCTCTTACACTCACCACGCCTAAACCACTAAGGGCCTGTTTCACCATTTACTGATAAGTACTAGATAGGCTAATCGCAACTTATCTGACAGAAAAAGGCACAGGAAATTTTACGGTTCCTGCCAGGTAACAAAAATTAGCGCAATGGAGTTGCAAGCAACTTCTAGTATGATATATCCGTTTTTTTTTATTTCTTCTGTTTTTGTCCAGTCTAAGCTCTTTGACTGAGTGATATTGTTTTACAGTCAACTGCCGAAAACGATTTAATCGACTTCCAAATAAGAAGAAGATTCTATGTTCGGTTGTATATATGTTTTTTTTTTAAGTTTTGTCATAATTTTAATTTGTAAGTAATAAATTATGTTAATTTTATAAATATTAATATTAAAAAACCGACCAAGTGCGTGTCGGGCCACGCGCAATATAGGGTTCCGTACTACCGCTAGTTTTTGATAATTTTTGTATGGTCAATGAATGTACATTTATAACGTGTTTTACACTACTAACAACATCATTTCAGTTACGTTCAAAGGAATTTGAACGAAAAGTTCCTTTATACTTCGCCGAATACATTTTTTTAGTTGATCGACAATAACTCAAAAACTTATAAAGTCTTCTTATCCGTGATAGTTTTCCTTTTAAATTCAGCATATTTCCTACTCCCGTGAATTTTGTCACATTTCCAGAAGCAACCGTTTAGCCGGACACTGGACTCTAACGATTTTTTCCACTTTAAAATTTCTTATTTCACAAATGGATCCCTAAATCGGAAAACGATCTTTGAATACTCGTAATATTTAAAAAAAACCTATCCAACGACAATCCCATGTGTTGGATAGGTGGTGGGGTGGACGCGAAAAAAAAATCACCCCCGCAATGATGTGATGTGCATTGATGTGAAAGGTACCGTAAAAAAATTTTTTTTTCAAAGATTTTATACTTCATGATGCTATTTTGTCGGTATCATTAAGATGTGAATTAATGCTGAATTACAGCTTTGTAGGTCTTATAGTCTCTGAGCAATACCGCGGACAGACAGACGGACGGACGTACAGACAGACGGACGGACAGACCGAAACTATAAGGGTTCCTTGTTGACTACGGAACCCTAAAAACGATCAAAATGTTTATTCTAATTACCCAGGTATTGCTAGAGTCAATTTCTTTTCTCAGAGCTAGCTATCAGATTCTGGTAGACCTATAATTAATTACAATATATCTTGATTGCCTTTTTTAGGGTTCCGTACCCAAAGGGTAAAAATGGGACCCTATTACTAAGACTTCTATGTCTGTCCGTCTATCCGTCTGTCTGTCACCAGGCTGTAACTCAAGAACCGCTATAGCTAGACTTCTGAAATTTTCACAGATTGTGTATATGTGTTGCCGCTATAACTAAAAATAAAATAAATTAAATATTTAAGGGGGGCTCCCATACAACAAACGTGATTTTTTTTGCTATTTTTGCTCTTAATCAATAACGGCAACACACAACGGAAATTGAAATGTTCTCAAAATACTTAATTGTATTTGTACTTTAATAATTAATTATACAATTTAAATAAATTAAATAATTCAGGGGAGCTCCCATACAAAAAATTCAATTTTTAGCCTATTTTTGCTCTGTAGTGGTACGGAACCCTTCGTGCGCGAGTACAACTCGCAATTGGCTTTTCTTTTTTTTTTATGAAATAAGGGGGCAAACGAGCAAACGGGTCACCTGATGGTAAGCAACTTCCGTCGCCCATGGACACTCGCAGCATCAGAAAAGCTGCAAGTGCGTTGCCGGCCTTTTAAGAGGGAATAGGGTAATAGGGGAGGGTAGGGATGGGAAGGGAAGGGAATAGGGGAGGGTAGGGAATTGGGCCTCCGGTAAACTCACTCACTCGGTGAAACACAGCAAGCGCTGTTTCACGCCGGTTTTCTGTGAGAACGTGGTATTTCTCCGGTCGAGCCGGCCCATTCGTGCCGAAGCATGGCTCTCCCACGTATGATTTTTTATTACTTTATTAAGAACCAATTAATAAGAAGAATAATTATTGAATTAGAGTAGCTTAGAAAAGCATTATTATTGTTAGAGAAGTATTGTTTCAGTTAGATAGACACGACAGTATATTATAAGTCTATGGATATTATGATAGAGATTGAGATATTCAGAGATGTTATAATAATATTATGTTCTACGAAATAATTTAAATAGTTTTAAGTATTACTCACTACTATCGTATATATTATAATAACTATATGTACCTGTTTTGTCTTATAGTTCAATAAAGTAAATAATTAAGAATCACTCATTGTTTTATTCCTAAAACCAACCAAACCAGTTGACAGTAGTAAAACCTAGCATTTACTGAATTTTAATGGTAAATGTTCGTTGGTGTGCGTTGGTGAATCCTAAGACTTACACTTAAATCTTATGATTTACCGTACTTCGAGCTTTTACAGTAATAGATACACTAATATTGAGGTGTATTGGAGTTAGGATAGTGTAACACCTCCCCCCGTAGGACAGCGCCTGTTGAAGACTGAAGTCGTAAACTGCGCTAGAGGCTGATCAGGATCTATTCTTCTAGGGCGAGCGTAGACAGCTGGCATCCCTATCTTGCTATTGTCATTCGGATTTGATGTTTCAGCCAAGGTTATAGTATATCTCTTCCATAAGTACACGCTAATGAGGGCGCATGCACTTAATAGTATCAATGCATACTGTATAGGTATCGTAGTGTGACAGATACCATAGTTTTTCAATTTTATAGGTTGCTGCATGGAGATTCTTGTATTGATTTCTTGTAGATTTTTCAGGCTTACTGAGTTTAGTGTAAGAGTAGCCTGTGAATCTTCTTCAGTAGTCGTGTAGTTGGACATATTCAATAGCTTGAGCGCCTGGCCTTTTAGACGATCCTTGGAGTTAGAAATGGCAAATTCTGGTGCCTCCATAAAACATTGCTTAGGGATGATGACAAGATAGCTGCCTTGGAGAGTCTCGTACTGGTGACGCTCGCAGAACATGTGGACTTCTCTTGATTCAGGAAATCTGACAGTGTAGTGCTTCTCGTCCAATACTTCGAATGTTGCGTGGCTCAGGGTAACAGTGATGGGCTTGCACGAAGGGCTTCGCTCCTGGGTTGCTATTACTCGCTGCACGCAGTCCTCTGGCTGGTTAAGAGTGTTTGGCTGATCCTTACATAATATATGCCACTTGTTGGCCTTCGAGCATTCTGCCTCTATGTACCTGAATTCTTTCTCATGGATAACTAGGAATGGAAAGGTAGGTTTCAGGATCTCATGGTGCTTATTAGGAACTATAGATAACTTATATAAAGTAAATACCTTGGTTAAAAATATTGGAAATTTAAAAACTAAAACAATCTCGTTACCTACATAAAATGATCCTACTCTAATTATATCATAGTATTCTCTTACATTTAAATTAAGAATACGCTCACTTCCGTATAATGATGACAGTTTACTTATAATGGAGCGTAATAGTATTGTTACGTGCTAGGGTTCGAAGGATTTGGAGAGAAAGACCTGCTGACTCTCTCGAAGACTTTATTCACTAGCACTAGGTCACACAAAGCACTGAGTCCAAACACTAAGCACTATCACTGTCCTAGGTCGTAGCCAAGTCGTAGGTTCACAGTGGTTCACTCACTATTGATCACTTATTTTCACTCCGAAGTCGCCTCGAAGATCGCTCAGATAAAACTGAATTGCCGGGCCGTCTACCTGCGGATATTTATATGGCCGAGGCGAACTCTAGAAAGTTCCTGGCCCGATACGTGTAAACAAGTAAACAAGTGTGGAATGTTTCTAGAAAATACGCGTAAGTAAACATACACCTAACGCTATCTAGTATCGGGTAGGGGATTAATGTTGTCCGTGTTTCCCTGATCAGTTTCGCTGGTTTGATGCTAGATGGCACTACGTGTCCGTATCCGTATCACCACTCCCCTCTTAGAGGTGCTCGTCCCGAGCATCGTTGTTACTGCCATGGTAACGCGCCAGACGGTCTATGTGTACCACTTTGAATGACCCTCTTGGTTGTTTTTGAATCCTGTAAGTCACATCATTCAATCAGGTAACCACTTTGTATGGGCCGTCCCACTTGGTCTGCAACTTTGGAGATTTCCCTTTTCGGCGAGTTGGATTATGCAGCCACACCAGTGACTCTTCTTCGAAGCCGCTCGTGTTCGATTTCCGGTCGTATCTGGTCTTCATGTTCTCACTTGACTGTAACCCATTTTCCCGGACCATGGCGTGTATATAGCGCATCTTTTCCCTTAAATCGCAGACATAGTCTTGTACGGTCTTTGGTTCCCCCGGTGACCCTCCTGTCAAGAGGTCTACTGGTACTCGTAGTTCTCTACCGTAATTAACATACGCCGGGGTAGCTTTTATGCTCTCATACTCGGCGGTACGGTACGAGAGAAGGAAGAGTGGTATATACTTGTCCCAATCTTTTTGTCTGTCATCTACCAATTTCGCCAAATGCCTCTCAAGGGTCTGGTTAAATCTCTCAACCATTCCATCAGACTGTGGATGGTACGCGGTGGTCCTCGTCTTATGCATTCCCAAAATTCTGCATACTTCCTGGAAGACCTGCGATTCGAAATTCTTGCCTTGATCAGAATGGATTTCCAGAGGCACACCAAAGCGAGATATCACTTCTTTGACTAACTTAGAAGCGACTGTTGTAGCTTCTTGGTTTGGTATGGCGAACACTTCGGGCCATTTGGTAAAGTAGTCCATGACGATCATAAAATACTTGTTTCCCGATTCCGTTACGGGAAATGGCCCAGCTATGTCAACTGCTATTCGTTCCCACGGTGCGCCAACGTTATACAATCGCAGGTTCGCACGGCTCCTGGTCTGTGGTCCCTTCACTGCAGCGCAAGTAGTGCATTTGCGGCACCAATCCTGTACATCATCTCGACAATGCAACCAGTAACGATAGCTGCAGCCGCGGGTGCCAAAAAAATCAAATTACTAAGTACGAATTACAAATTAAGAGTGATTCCCTACTGAAGTGAAGTAAAAGAATGAGGTCTTCTGCTGGTCCCACGATGGTGGTGGCCGCTTCTGCTGAGTTGAATATTCCCTCGAATTGATGTCGAAATCTTGCACCGTGTGCGGTACAGCGAGATTAAGCTGTGTGCACACTTGGGGTTCTGAATATTAATATTAACTATCTTCATACTGATATAAAGGTGTTGATACACTTATACAGGGTGCAATTAAACCTTCCTGCCAAATTTTGATATATTGATCCTTGTTAAAAATAAAAATACACGTATTTTATATTTTATAATCACTCAATACTAAAATATTGAGAAATAGCTTCCGAAAGTTATTCTAAAAAACACTTCAATTAATGGACACGACGCGTCGCCCGCGCGTGATGTGACCCCGCGCGCGCGCCTCCCCCCGCGTTACCCCTTCTCATTCCCCCGCGCCGCGAGTGACCGTTCTGAAATGATTTTAAAAAGGATAAAATATGCCATTGAAAAAAAATAACACCCAATTTTTTTTGGTTAAATGGACTCTCCTAGTGATACCTAAGCCCTGGAAAAAATTTGGCAGGAAGGTTTAATTTCACCCTGTATTGAGGTGTATTGGAGTTAGGATAGTGTAACAACTATGTAAATATAAACAAGTAATATAATAAAAATACTGTATTTTTACACTAAATATTTTACTCCTATAAGTCCTCTTCTTCAATACACTTTTCCTTAGATGCTGGTGAATAATCCACGCAGTGTTGGTAATCTGCTGAACTATGGATGAGACGGTTCAGTGGGAACTGCAGGTGGTAGAAGATGTACGGACACAGGAACATGAAGATATGGAAGAGGATCAACTTCCACCAGTTCATCAGGCTAAAGATTTTGTACAGCCAATGTCCTGTCGCCAAGTGCAGTATTTGGATCCTAGAAATAATGATCAAGAGATGGATTGTGAGATTTAAAAGAGGACTTAAGAGCAGACACTGGGGCCTTTTTTCATACAAATGTTGTCCCCTGTTTCCTCCCTGGATAATGCCGGTAGAGTTATAATTTTTGTCCTGAATATCTATGGATACTACTAGCATGTCCCTATGTTTTCTTTCTTTTCATAATTTAATTATTAAAAAAGATATGAACGTTCAAAAACCCAAAAAAGTGGCCATATTTTCCGCTTGGTTCAAAGTTCCAGATAACAAATTTGGCTAGATTATAAAAAAAAAGACATAGGAACACAGCTCAAGCCTTGCTTTAATTTTTAATGAAAAAAGTACTTAAATCGATTATGTTTTGGAGAAGAAATCAGGGGACAACGAATCTTTGATTTTCTGTTCTTTTATTAGATCAAGCTGCAGTTGTCTCTATCGCGCTCTGCGAGGGGAGGCTTGAGGTTAGGGAGACAGCAATAGATTTAACAAATACTTGTTTTTCATTTCTCTAGCCCTTGGTGTATCGTCTTAAGAGTTGAAGGCCTTAGCTAGCGAAAGCACTAAAAGTTAAATGACACGACCTCCTTAGATCAGTTGGCTAGCGCGAGTTATAAGCTGGATCTGGATGTTTGATACTGGATACTGGATCACGGGGAGTTTTTCAAAGTACCCAGCATGCATTTTCAGTAGAATATGTGTGACTTTCGGTACAGGCAGATTTAAGAGTAGGTATAACTTTTTTTATTTCAAATCTAGTAAAGATCTTACATGGCAGAATAGACGAAGGTGACGGTCCAGTACAGAGCCTCCTCGTATTTGCGGTTGGTGGGGTACGGCCGCGGGTGCTGCAGAATCTCCAGCATCACGACCACGGCGATGGTGGTGTGCACGCAGTGGTTGAACAGCCACGGCAGCGCCTCGTCGAAGATGCGAGGGAACACCAGCTCCCGGTTGATGGTGTAGGCCACCCAGAAGACTATCGTGACGTACTAGTAACAGAGTCAGGATTAGATTTTTTTGAACATTTTTGTGGAAATTCGTTAAAACTTTAAAGCGTGAGAATCGTATATTTTCGAGATACTGTATTCATTTACTGGCACTCAAAGTTGCAGACCGAATTAAATAAAAATTGGTTGTGTCATGCGTGTTGTGAAGAGGTGACAAGCGGACAGACAGCCCGACAGAAAGACAGACATATTTCGCTTTTATTATATAAGAACATTTAGAAAGGATATATTGTGCCAATTAAAATTGGTCAGATGATAATATGTTAACTTCAAGATGTATTTTTCTTTACACAATAATAATAATTATATCGCGGGCTTCAAGACAGAAGGTTGTATAGAAAAAAGTTGTTTTTTTAAGAAGAAAATAGATGTTAGTTTAATATTGGGAGTTTTGGAATAGTTAAAATACAAAAGATCATTTCACGATTAAGGAAGTACTTTCATAGACACATGCAAATTTTCAGTTGTAAATATCTATTTTGTTCTTTAAAAAAACTACTTATTTCTATACCTTCTGGCTTAAAGCCCGCGATATATTGAGGAAATCTTTAGCCGTAAAGTCTTTTCAAAAACTAGTAAGTAATTAATTAAAAGGTATGGATCCTTACAACTTGGGTTTCTATTAGAGATGTTCCGATCATGACTTTGGCCGACTAGCCGACTAGCCGATTAGTCGGTTACAAAGAAGCCGATTAATCGGCCGACTAGTCGGCCAAGCCGATCATGGTTTCGGAAGTTTCCGTAATGCTTTTTTTACTGCTGATTCGCGAGTAAGTCGCACACGCCGCCTGCAAACGTGTCGAATCGTGTTATGTTTATTTCGCGTACGTCACTTTTTTTCTATGATACAGATGACGGTTTTTATTAATTAATATTTCATTTACATGCATTCTCGATTTAATAATACGTACTTAATTTGTTGTTAAAAATATATATATATATATATTATATATATATATATATATATATATATATATATATATATATATATATATATATATATATATATATATATATATATATATATATATATATATATATATATATTTAAAAAATGATTTCTTTACTAGCAAGTAATTTCAGAAACACTTCATTTAATTTTAAAATGTGTAAGACTGATTAAGTGTGATATGAACACATTATAAATAATCAAGAATTTTCTTTAATTTAATTCCAATGATAGCAAAAAAAGTAAAAAGCCGGATAGTCGGTGCTTTTTGCCGACTATTCGCCGACTACGAAAGTGGCCGGATAGTCGGCTTTACCGACTAGTCGGCACATCTCTAGTTTCTATCGCTCCTTCGCCTAGTATAAAATTTCAGGACTGCCATCCTGCCTTTTTAGGGTTCCGTACCCAAAAGGCTATTACTAAGACTTCGATGTCTGTCCGTCTGTCTGTCTGTCTGTCTGTCTGTCTGTCTGTCTGTCTGTCTGTCTGTCTGTCTGTCTGTCTGTCTGTCTGTCTGTCTGTCTGTCTGTCTGTCTGTCTGTCTGTCTGTCTGTCTGTCTGTCTGTCTGTCTGTCTGTCTGTCTGTCTGTCTGTCTGTCTGTCTGTCTGTCTGTCTGTCTGTCTGTCTGTCTGTCTGTCTGTCTGTCTGTCTGTCTGTCTGTCTGTCTGTCTGTCTGTCTGTCTGTCTGTCTGTCTGTCTGTCTGTCTGTCTGTCTGTCTGTCTGTCTGTCTGTCTGTCTGTCTGTCTGTCTGTCTGTCTGTCTGTCTGTCTGTCTGTCTGTCTGTCTGTCTGTCTGTCTGTCTGTCTGTCTGTCTGTCTGTCTGTCTGTCTGTCTGTCTGTCTGTCTGTCTGTCTGTCTGTCTGTCTGTCTGTCTGTCTGTCTGTCTGTCTGTCTGTCTGTCTGTCTGTCTGTCTGTCTGTCTGTCTGTCTGTCTGTCTGTCTGTCTGTCTGTCTGTCTGTCTGTCTGTCTGTCTGTCTGTCTGTCTGTCTGTCTGTCTGTCTGTCTGTCTGTCTGTCTGTCTGTCTGTCTGTCTGTCTGTCTGTCTGTCTGTCTGTCTGTCTGTCTGTCTGTCTGTCTGTCTGTCTGTCTGTCTGTCTGTCTGTCTGTCTGTCTGTCTGTCTGTCTGTCTGTCTGTCTGTCTGTCTGTCTGTCTGTCTGTCTGTCTGTCTGTCTGTCTGTCTGTCTGTCTGTCTGTCTGTCTGTCTGTCTGTCTGTCTGTCTGTCTGTCTGTCTGTCTGTCTGTCTGTCTGTCTGTCTGTCTGTCTGTCTGTCTGTCTGTCTGTCTGTCTGTCTGTCTGTCTGTCTGTCTGTCTGTCTGTCTGTCTGTCTGTCTGTCTGTCTGTCTGTCTGTCTGTCTGTCTGTCTGTCTGTCTGTCTGTCTGTCTGTCTGTCTGTCTGTCTGTCTGTCTGTCTGTCTGTCTGTCTGTCTGTCTGTCTGTCTGTCTGTCTGTCTGTCTGTCTGTCTGTCTGTCTGTCTGTCTGTCTGTCTGTCTGTCTGTCTGTCTGTCTGTCTGTCTGTCTGTCTGTCTGTCTGTCTGTCTGTCTGTCTGTCTGTCTGTCTGTCTGTCTGTCTGTCTGTCTGTCTGTCTGTCTGTCTGTCTGTCTGTCTGTCTGTCTGTCTGTCTGTCTGTCTGTCTGTCTGTCTGTCTGTCTGTCTGTATGTCTCCAGGCTGTAACTTAGGAATGGTAATATAGCTACAGCTTATTACCATTCCTAAGTTACAGCCTGGAGCTGGAGAATATAGCTACAGAAATGTTCACAAAATACTCAGCTGTATTTATACTTTAATAATTAATAATAAAATTGAAATAAAATAAATAATTAATAATCCCATACAAAAAAAAAACACAATTTTTACTCTATAATGGTACGAAACCCTTTGTGCGCGAATCCAACTCGCACTTGGCCCATTTTTTATTTTTTCTACTAGCGACTAAAGCTTCCCTCTTCAATGAATAGGTAAAGTAAAGGACTCAAAAGTTAAAGTTCTGCCAACGAATAGGCAGAAATTACCCAACCTACCCAAAAAATCTCTATAGATAACGTCTCAACTGGTCTGGTTACTAATCAGCACCAACAACTCACCACCCCATATGGCACAACAAGGGCACAGAAGATCACATCGCGGGCTTGTTCCACCCACTTGCTGAGCCTGCACCCGCGGCCAATCCACTCCAGGCAGTCTGCGTACACTGCTATCGTCAGAAACGTCATCTGGAATGCCTAAAACAGCAGAAATGTCACTTTGTACGCCTGAGAGAACTAGAATAATATATTGAAAACACTGGGAATTCCAGTTCGGTTGCCCGTAAGCACTAGAAAATTATCTGTAACGATTTGAGGTTGTAGGGTTTGTTTTATTCTTGGTCATGCGCTACAGGGCGTTCCTTACCGCTAGACGGCTAGAGCCTTACTAGAAGGTATGAAAAGGTGCTTATAGTTGTATTCTTAGTAGCCTATTCGCTCACTCTGTTTAATTTGCTTAAGTTTAATCGGAATCGGAATTATAAAGGCGAAAGTTCGGATGTGTGTATGGATGTATGGATGTTTGTTACTCTTTCACGCAAAAACTACTGAACGGATTTTAATGAAACTATACAATAATATAGCTTATACATCAGAATAACACATAGGCTACAATTTTAACCGACTTTCAAAATAGAGGAGGTGTTATGTTCGTTTTTTTATGTTCAACGATTACTCCGCCGTTTGTGAACCGATTTTCAAAATTTTTCTTTTGGTGTATAGGTTATCATCCCAATTTGGTACTATATTCATAAAAGTGGTGACTTGATGAAGGGATCCATAAGAAATCGAGGGAACTCCTCAAAATTTATATGGAAACATGTGGTGACTTCGGTTTCGTGAGCAGTATTCTAAGTATATGCTACCAACAAGCAAGATTTTGCACCATGGTATACCATAGTTCAGAAGGTGCTGAGAGAACTCCTGACTCTTTATAAATACAAGTTTGGGAGTTTCGACGTTGTTTTAAGAACGGAAAGCATATGCTACTATGCAATTGTAAAAATTACATTCATCATCATCATTATCACAACCATAAACCATTATAGAACTATGTATCGTCCCGTTTTGACTCTATTATTGGCACTTTTCATAGTCTTTTATTATATATCACTTAAACCGCGGGTAACACCGCGGGGCACAGCTAGTATATAATAATGCACACTTTAATTTTACCTCAACACGGCACATTCAAAAAACCCTTGACTTATATTAGATTGAAATTTTATAACATAAAAGCAATCAAATAATTTAGCTAGCCTCTTTAGGTAATTAGGAGGTTACAAATTTACCCTAAAGCTACTTTAGGTATTCCATTAAGTTTATGGAAGTAACAATCAGCAAAATACTTACCATATTCCAATTAGTGAGGAACGCTGGAGCATTATTCCGCATGTCCAGCAAGTGCTCGCTGACTCCAGGCTCGCTGGTCTTCCGGACCATCACTACCACAGTGTGCAGCAAGATCGCGGCATTAGACAGCAGGAAGACAGAGTGGAAGACTGTCCGCAGCAGCAGCAGACGACGGTACAACACATTTTTCGCCATGACCGCGTCTCGTCAGCGCTGCACAGTAACTTCAATGTAGGGATTCAAACTGTCAATTTAAAACTAACCTAAAGGTAGTCGCGTCTGATGACTCACGCTATTTTCCGCGTGAGGTCCTTCGCAACAAGTTTTGAAAATAAAACAGTGAAAGCGTTAAGTAAATTAGAATTTAAGAACATTTTATTATTTATTGTTAGCTCTTAGCTATTGAAATTAAAAAAGAGATATATTGCACACACTATAACATAAATTAAAGAAGAAAATATATTTGTAAATAACTTCGTACTTGCATGTTAAACACAATCAAAAATAAACAAGTGCGGTAGTGGAATTTTGGGAAATAACAAAACAATCGTAAGGATCACATGGATCCCACGCCACTAACTAAATGTTAGTACTAATATTAATATAAGTACTAACATTTAGTTAGTGGCGTGATTAACACGGGAGAAAAAAATAAAATGGCTTGTTTAAAATTCATATCATAATACTAAAGCGGGTGATCGACAGGCGAGTAAGGGTCAATTCAGATCGCAATGCGATGCGTGTATGCATTTCTAAAGTACTGAATTGACAGATTTCAATTGCGTGAGACGTCTTGCAAATCTGTCAAATCCATACAAATTTAGAAATGCATCTACGCATCGTGTTGCGGTCATCGCATCGCAATGTCATTTTTAGTATGAATTTTGTTGCAGATTTTTGCAGAACCGCAATGTGACGCGTAGCTGCCGTGAAATGCATTTCTAAATTTGTATGGATTTGTCATTTGACTGACTTCAATTTCGTGAGATGAGACATTGAAATCTGTCAATTCCATATAAAATTTCTATAAAAAATTGAAGTAAGACCGCGATTTTATGACTCGTCGGTAAAGCTCGCTAGTGGGAGCTTTACCGACGAGTGCTAGTATCATTGCAAAAATATTTTTTTTTATATAAATACTGCCGAGCCTGGCTTGCGGCTCGTCGTTATGCTATATTTTTACTCGGCTCGCAATGCAAAACCATTGAACAAGATGTGTTTGCGACTGTTTTGCTCGCTAGTCGATCAGCGCTAACAAACCGTGAGCCAGGTTCGTCGGTATTTAAAACCATGGTTTAGAACCTGTCCAGATAAGGCGTTTTACGCGCGTACCCGAGATACTAGAGCTACATATATCGCGTCCAGATGCCTACGCGCTTTTTTTTTATTCGCGCGTAGAACGCTTGCAATTAGCGGGACTCTCGACTCGCCCATAAAACGCGCGAGCGAGTCGAGATACTTGGGTGCCATTGCAGCGTCCAGGTACTATGCGCGAGTCCGTTGCGAATGGACGTATTTGATTGGAGCGTGATAACTTCGAGTCCATGTTTGTAGCGTAAAAAAGCGCGTAAAACGAGGTATCTGGATGTAATAGAACTTGAAATCCTCATCTGGACAGGCACTTACTCGCCTGTCGATCACAAGCTTAAGTAGGTCTCAAAGTGCAACGCATTCATTCACTTTTGACTTATGCACTTACTCAAGTTAGTTATAGATTGTATCTAACACAGCCTACAGGATGTAATCCTAAGACAAAATATTATTATCTATATTTTGTCTTGGGAACGCAATCAGTAAGTTATTCATAAGGGCGAGTGTAAAATGTATTATTATTTCCTTCGTTTGCACTGAGTAACTTTGTAGGCTTGTCTAACTTAAAATGTCGCGCCCCTACCTCGTATTCTCAGTACAAATTTTTTCATTTATATCAACCAGTGAAGTGGTGGGGCGCGTCATTTCAAATTAGACAAGCTCTAGTTGGTGCCAACAAAAAAAAAAAACTTAAAAAAGTAGTTTAACGATAGCTTGTGCAATATCTGCTGTCAAACGCTTGTTGCTTATCTGCTGCAAGACCCGTCGTCCAGCGCTACTTCTATCGCCGAAATACTTTTATCGCCGAAACCACAGATAGAAAAGGTATCACAAAGATATATAATATTTTTATGATCGTTGGCATAAATATTAAAATAATCAAATGTTTTCCTCTAACAAGCTGTAAAAAGTAAATTGTTTCCGTTTGTAAGAAATTTGGACCCCTTTTGTCACACACGATTGTGAATTTACAAGTATCCGCTAGTTCTTACATCGGAGTTTGTTAATTATGTAGTCTAGTAAACATAGTAAGTACCACAGACATAGATCAAGATAGATGCCGCATGTGTATGTACTTCGCGTGCCATATCGCGTTCCCAAACGACGAGCAATGCTCGTCTTTCGAAAGTCTGTTCTTTAGTCTGCTATCGGAATCGCATGTCAATCAGAATTTTAAAAATGCCTAAATGCCTAAAAGTGCCGTATTGAGCTGTAGAAATTCAAATAGAAACGTTGGCCTTGATAATGGACACGTTTCTTATCATCGGTACGTCACAGTGGTAGGAAAAAAGTGACACGCTCGTTTTCATACAAAAGGAGCGACATGCGGTATATATCTTGATCTATGTCTGTGGTAAGTACCTACTGTATAACATGTCTCAACTAGATCTTTAGTACTCTATGTTAACGGTGATTAATACTATTTTTAACACGCTGTTATTAGCTTCACTTGTAGTTACAAGTGAGGCTAATAAAAGCGTGTTAAAAATATTTTGTAAGAAAATCTTGGAATCTTAATTTCACCCACTTCCCGGTCTTTGATTAGGATGAAATTTTGCACACGCTCTGAGTTCTGATGACAATACAATAATATGACTAGCTAACGTCATTACAAATCTCATATGGCGGCCTCCCCAAGATGGCGGACAGCCGACAGGCTATTCGAAATGCACCCCCATGATATGGGTACCAATTGTACCGGTTTGCTGTCTGGAATACGAAAAAAAAATAGACACGTGACTTAAATCCAACATGGCGGATGGGCTAAAGTGTGTTTTGTAAAGTTTTTTAAACTATTATATTATTTAGAAATACCTAAGCTTCGATGACATTATAATAATAACTAGCTATGATCAGGCGAACTTCGTATCACTTCTCTTCTAGTAAACCTTTCCTGTATTTCCACGAATCAGTTTAGCCGTTCTTGAGATTTAGCGAGACTAACAAAATGAAAGGTTCATTTTTGTTTATTGACACCACAATCTTGTACCATCGAGGAAATTGATTCCAACGCAATCTACAGACCTACGTCATATTTTGGTCGGCTTATGTCAATTCAGTTGTAAGAGCCTGTCCACACGCATAGCCGGCCACACGGGCGCTGCATCATCGCAGCGTTATTACGAAGCAGTCCTGACGTAAACACCCCCTGCTGCTTCGTCTCGGGGACTGCTGTCTGTCATTTGTGCGTTGCGCGTTGCTGTCACGACGCAGCGCGCAACAACAACGCAACGGCAGCGCTGCGTCGACGCAACGCTGAGGTAACGCGCCGTGTGGACAGGCTCTTAGCTGTGATCGGTCGGATAGGTTTGACTTAACGCGACCAAATTACTTAGGTCCGCTATCTGCCTAGGAATCAACTTCTCTGATAGTACATAGATATTGAAGTCTTGTTGACCCCTAAACTAATGTATAACAGAGACCAGTGTCTTCGCCCATGATAATAATAGTATAAACATACAAATAAAATTATAATTATAAAGTTAAATACTTTTAAACAATAAAGAAAACCTTAAAGGTAAACAAGAAAAAACATTGAATGTGAAATGTCGTCGGTTTAGTAGGATAAACTGATGTCAGGCATGCAAAAGAAGACAATATGTAAGCCTGGAGATGTTTGTAATAATATACAGGCTGTAACAAAACTAAGCGATAATACTTTAGGGTGTGTATGAATCCCGTGTATAGAGTTTGTATGGGAAAACTCTTGACGCTGCGCAGGGACGCTTGCCTATACAAATCACAAATTTTTTTTACAGTGAACTCTCTACAAGGAACACATACACACCCTAAAGTATTATCACTTAGTTTTGTTACACCTGTATATATAGTTGAGTTTAGTTTTGTGCTTTTTCCGCTGGGCACTTAAGATGGTAACAAAATACTCAATTCTATGAAAAAAAAATATTAAAAAGTAAGTACAGCTTGGCAAAGATGAGTCTGACGCCGTGACAGCTGGAATTAAGAGTTTTTATTTATGACAACACTACATTACTTGTCAACTCTAGTATATATCGTGTCAAAAGCGAAGCATAGGGTTGCCTGTATTTAAAGAAAAGCGCCCTCATTTAATCCACACTCTTCTTTGCCAAGCTGTACATAATATTTAAGGGGCTCGTAAACAAAAAAAAAAACAGTACGGAAAACGTCATGTAAGCCCGACTCGCACTTGGTCTAATTAAAAAATATACCTAATTTTTGAGGAAACACAAATAACTTAGATATAAATCAAAGTAATTATTGTTCTACGTCAGACGTTTACTCCGCGGGAAAAATTTACTTAAATTTACTGGCTTAATTGTTTTATAATCATCTTTTGTTGTTTAAAGTAAATATTTTACACTTTATACGGCGTTAAATGTCAAAAAATACTTAAAATTTTACACCTATATTAATATAATGAATATAATATTTAAAAATAATTAATTAGCTTATCTTGAAGTGCGAAGACCTACAGATGCCATGTATAAATAATAACAATGAGTTTTGCAAAAAAGTTTTAAGGCAATAAAAGTATTTTGCAATAAACAAAATATAACGTTTTGGATGGACGCAGTTGTTAATAACAGCGCGTTGTTGCTGCATCTATACTATATATAATAATATTAATATTATAAATCGGAAGAGTTTGTTTGTTTGTTTGTTTGAACGCGCTAATCTCAGGAACTACTGGTCCGATTTGAAAAATTCTTTCAGTGTTAGATTTAGCCCATTTATCGAGGAAGGCTATAGGCTATATTTTATCACGCTAAGACTAATAATAGGAGCGAATAAATAGAGGAAAATGTGGAAAAAACAGGGGAAATTATTTGAGATTGGTTATTATCTTAAGAACTACTGGAGCAATTTTTATGTAATTTGGCACACATGAAGAATAGACCACGTGAAGGGACATAGGTTATTTTTTGCGGAAAAATGTACGGTTTCCTGCAAGCCTATACACACGAACTGTACTCTTTTTAACCCCCGACAAAAAAGAGGGGTGTTATAAGTTTGATGTGTCTGTCTGTCTGTCAGTCTGTGTGTCTGTCTGTGGCATCGTAGCATCCAAACGGGTGCACCGATTTTGATCTAGTTTTTTTTGTTTCAAAGCTGACATTATCGAGAGTGTTCTTAGCCATAGTTCATCATCATCAGCCTGCTCAGTGCTGGAAAATCACGGTTTATCTGGTTCTCGAAAGGCCGATGAGCAACTTGCAGTCGTTTGATGGGTTTTATATTTTGCATTCTACATAGTTCGTGACACTTATGAATATATACACATTAATGGAAACTTGACCTGGTGCTGCAGCATCACCTGGTAATCAATAGGACCCAACTACTCACCAACTTAGAGCAGAGGTTTCGTGTTTGGGCTCATTTTAATTGCGACAACTAGTAAGACGTGGATAAACAGTATATATTTGAATGCTGCTGCTGCAGCATCACCTGGATTCTATAGGAGCCGAGCTCCGTATGAACACAAAGTGGAGGTTTCATATTTGCGCTCATATTTACGACCTTATTCATGGCTGGCATTCATTGGGATATGATCCTGTTGATAGGAATTATTCTGAAATATAACCAACACAAGTTTAAAAAGCATTAAATAAAATTAAATAAAGAAATTTAAAAAAACCCCCGCCAAACATCTTTAAAAAGTAATGAAATAATATTTACTGACTTTAAGTTTAAATAATTCCTAAGTATTTCCTTAGTATAAAGTAATATTTTAGTCCATAACTGTTGTCACTGTGTGTCGGGGGACCGCGCGTATAGTTTAAGGGTCAGTTCACAGCGGACAGCGTATCAGGAAATCTGCAAATTACCTAGTTAATGTGCATATTAACGTATTCTGCGTTCTAACGGTAACATATATACGACAGTCGACAGCTGAAATGTATCACGTGGACTCCGGCCTGACCGAGCACATCTCGCTCGGTCGGAAGATCTTCCTTTGCGGCCACCACGCATATTCCTACATTTACTTATTATACATTCAGTAAAAAAAATGTTACCTATATATTTTGTGAGACACTCTAAAATTGTACCACCTTATTGTACCATATTTATGCAAATAAAGTTTATTATTATTATTATTATAGATTAATTAATGAATAATGACCAATGACAATGACATAAAATCTAATCATGACAAAAATACAATTTCTTATAATGACAAAGTTCTTACGGCTTCTAATGACATTGCCAAAGCATTTAACAAATACTATACAGAATTAATGAATAAAGAATTGAAATCTATATAATAATATTATAATTCTGAAGAGTTTGTTCGTTTGTTTGTTTGAACGCGCTAATCTGAGGAACTACTGGTCCGATTTGAAAAATTATTTCAGTGTTAGATAGGCCATTTATCGAGGAAGGCTAAAGGCTATATTTTATCACGCTTAGACTAATAGGAGCGAACAAATAGAGGAAAATTTGGAAAAAACGGGGGGAATTATTTGAAAGGGCTTATTTGAACGCGCTAATCTCAGAAACTGCTAGTCCGATTTGAAAAATTCTTTCAGTGTTAGATAGCCCATTTATCGAGGAAGGCTATATGCTATATTTTATTACACTAAGACTAATAGGAGCGAATAAATATAGGAAAATGTGGAAAAAACGGGGGAAATTATTTGAAAGGGCTTATATCACGAACTTCTAGAGCAATTTTTATATTATTTGGCACAGATAAGAAGTTGACCACGTGAAGGATCATAGGCTATTTTTTGTGGACTAATTTGACTAATTTTTCTGTGAAATATCTGATTTACGCGGGCGAAGCCGCGCGGAATGTCTAGTTTAAAATAAATGACATTGCTAAAACTTTAACTACACAGATAATAAATACAATTTTTCTTAGGCCGACCGATCAACATGAAGTACTTCAAACAATAAATAGTCTTAATAACACTAATTCAGTAGGAATTGATAACTTAAATACAAAAATTATTAAAGCTTGTGCGAAACATATAATATTTGGTTCCTTAAGCTATATCATAAATCTATCTTTTGAAGGAGGCGAATTTCCCGGAATATTAAAAAAGTCTATAGTTAAACCTCTATTTAAAAAAGGAGATATCACTGACATAAACAAATTTTATAGACCGATCACCTTGATTCCAATCATATCTAAAATATTTGAAAATTATGATAAAAGGCTCTACGCATTTGTCACTACAAATAACATACTCACTCCAGAAAAATTTGGTTTTTGTAAAAATAGCAATATAACTTTAGCTTGTTTTAATCTTATAAAACACATAACAGAAGCAATAAATGATAAAAAACCAGTAGCAGCGATATTCCTTGATATTTCCAAAGCTTTTGACTTCGTAGATCATAAGCTGCTACTATACAGTGTGTAAAAAAAATAAGTGATAATACTTTAGGGTGTTCCTTGTAGAGAGTTCACCGTGATAGTAGCAGCGCTGAAAGACGAATTTTTTTTTTCACTTTTGTATGGGCAAGGGCCCGAGCGTCACGAGTTTCCCCATACAAAAGTGAAAAAAAATATTGATCTTTCAGCACTGCTACTTTCAAAGTGAACTCTCTACATGGAACACGTACACATCCTAAAGTATTATCACTTATTTTTGTTACACCCTGTATAAGCTAGAAAAATATGGAATACGTTGCAAAGCCTTGGACTGGATTAAAAGTTACCTATCGGGACGAAAGCAATGTTTACACATATCGAAAATTCATAAAGGGAAAGAATCTACTACCAGGTCGGACTTTTTACCTAATGATTCCGGAGTCCCACAAAGTAGCATACTAGGTCCATTGCTATTTTCAATTTACATCAACGACCTTCCTAACGTAACAGATCAAAATATAATTTTATTTGCAGACGACACCACGGCTATAATTAAATGTAAAAATATTAATTCTTTTCAAAATGACATTTATAATACAATTAAAAAAAAAATACATGGCTTAATAATAATCATTTAAAAATTAATATCAATAAAACTAAAATAATACAATTTAGCGATCATAGAACACAACCTATTGACTTGAATATTAACATTGACGGCATTGCTATAGAAGAAGTGAATTCCGCAAAATTTTTAGGAATTGTTGTAGATAGACACTGTAACTGGTAGGATCACCATGTATGCGATAAAATTGACAAGTTTATATACGCAATTAAAATATTACGTTTAAAAGTCTCGACCGAAGCTGCACGTTGTGCATACCACGGATACGTTTCGTCTGTACTCTCATATGGGCTACTACTATGGGGAAACTCTATTGAAATTGATAAGGCATTTAAAGTTCAGAAGAAGTGTGTAAGGGCCATCTGTGGAGCTTCTCCATTAGATAGTTGCAAACCAATTTTTCAGAAATTACAAATCCTCCCTTTGGTATGCTTGTATACAAGAGATATTTGTGTTTTTGTTAAGCAACATTCGCACTACTTTCCAAAAAATGCTGATGTCAATAGTAGAAGTGCTACAGCAAGATACAAATGTAAACTATACATGCCACAGTGTCACATGGATGTATATAGGAAAAATGTGTACATTAATGCCATTAATATTTTTAATAAATTACCAGATAATTTTAAATCATTAAATGCAAGTAACTTTAAAAGACATACTAAATGGCTATTAAACATTTGTTTTTATACAATAAACGAATATACGACATTTAAAGAAAAATAATGCAATATACATGTAATAAATTAACAAATTATATATATTATATATTTTTAGGGTTCCGTAGCCAAATGACAAAAAACGGAACCCTTATAGATTCGTTATGTCTGTCTGTCTGTCCGTCCGTATGTCACAGCCACTTTTCTCCGAAACTATAAGAGCTATACTATTGAAATTTGGTAAGTAGATGTAGTCTGTGAACCGCATTAAGATTTTAATACAATAATGGAAAAAGTATTAAAAATTTTAGGGGTCCAACTGAATCAAATTTTTTTTTCATCTAACTTATGCGTGTGGGGTATCTATGGATAGGTCTTCAAAAATCATATTGAGGTTTCTAATATCATTTTTTTCTAACCTGAATAGTTTGCGAGAGAGACTCTTCCAAAGTGCTAAAATGTGTTTCCCACCCCTCTAACTTCTAAAGTAGGGGCATGATAAGTCTAAAAAAATATATGATGTACTTTACTATAAAAACTACCAACGAAAATTGGTTTGAACGAAATCTAGCAAGTAGTTTTTTTTTTGTATTTTTATATTTAAATTTTTTTTTTTCATCTAACCTATGCGTGTGGGGTATCTATGGATATGTCTTCAAAAATTAAGACCGGGCTCCCAAAATCTAAACACGCTAGCCCCGCGGCCCGTCTACACACCCCGCTATCCTCCAATCGTGATACAATGATTTCATGAATCGTGCCCGCATGAATTGTATTTTGCGCTGCAGCTAATAGTGAACAATATCGCGTAACAACGGTCCGGCGCATTATAGCACGAAAGTAAAGTTCGCTAGTCCCAAAAATGTTTTGGATGATTACTTAAAAATTTAATACAATACTAATATTACAGTGCAAATTATTTAATGATAGTAACTCAATAATTGTAACAGATATTTGTTGAAAAGCCCAGAAATATTCATAATTTCGAAAAATAAAACTATCGAGTCAAAATAAGTGAATCGTGTTTTTGGTTAGCCAAATATGAGATAAATATAAAATGATTAACGACCTCCGTGGCTTAGTTGGTGGGCTGTTGGTAGCTCAAGCCGGGGGTCGCGGGTTCGAATCCCACCGACGGAACAAAAAGTTTTCAAAGTTCCTGGGTCTTGGATGTGTATTAAATGTGTGTATCATATAATAAAAATCTTGAATATATGTATAGTATAAAAGTATTAAATATATTTCCGTTGTCTGGTACCCGTAACACAAGTCCTTCAGGTACTTAGCACGGGGCCAGACTGACGTGGTGTGAAGCGTCCATAGATATAATAATATTATAAATAATATAATATTAAATAAATCTCAATTTCATTTAAGTCAATCGTCTTCCGGGGTTGTAATACCTATTAGAGAACACAGCAAAATTTGACAGCGCGGTCTTAATTTCATAAAAATAAACCTTATTGCTGCTGCGGAACCCTTCATGGGCGAGTGCAACTCGCACTTGGCCGGTTTTTTTGTTAAGATAATGATGTATTAATAAATAATTTTATATAAACTTAATAATTTAATTGCACGGCATTGTTATGGCAGAATGTTAGAACTTTAAGTGGTTAATATAAGACCTTTATATCAACAACATTCTGGCGATAAAGACATTTGATTGATTGATTGATTGAAAAAATGAAATACCCAGAATACAGTATAGAACTATGGCTCTAGTTACTGTCATAAAAACGTAGCTGGGCCAACGAAAATTGTATGAACGACCCGGTTTTGACAAACGATTAAAATATCCACAGCCGAACATAGTACCTCCTCCTTTTTGTAAGTCGGTTAAAAAGTATCAAACTTCCTCAAAATGCACACCCAGCGCACCTTAGTTAGCATTTCGTGGAAACAAATTTTGGACTCGTAGAGTCGTACTCGAATATGATTTTGTATCCTTCTAATTTGAGCGAAACAAACATTACTTTTCTTTTATATTTCACGGTATGTATATTTTCTGTGTTTATGTTAGCTGTTGTGTATTTACTATTTAATTTATATGTACTCGTAGAGGATATTTTTGCTTTGTGGCTTCAAACATTATATAATTAGTGCAGAATTACAAACACAAAATATAACTAAGATTTAAAAATTATAGACTTGAATAGTTGAATAGAATTCGACCAAGTTTTTATTCGACATAAAACCTAAATCTATTTTAATACAAGAGGTACTTTGCATGTAATTGCAAAGTACCCAAGTAATTGACGTCATTCGTCAATAATTATTATTACTGAACAATGAACATGCATAATATAATTGGTGTAAAATAACTAATTATTCGGTTAAGGTTACCACGTAAAAACTTGTATTTTGGCCTAAAACAGTTCTCAAGATTCACATAATATAATTGGATGGTCACAAGTTTTAAAATCAGGTGTCGGTCACAAAAATAGTTTTTTTTTTTTAATTTTTTGCAAATATTTATTTTTTATGGGTTTTACGCTATTTGTATTTATTATCTATATTGTAGAGAAGATTATATTTATTATCTATATTAGAGAGTGTAAATTCTCTACAAATTTTCTATTTAACATTTTTTATACCTTGAACTGTTTTCGAGATAGAGGGCGTAGAGCGCGCGGTCAGAGAATTATCTAAGGCCAGAGACACACTCACGCGGACCAAGTTGCGCGCAACAGCTAGTCGTTACATACAATTGTTTGAGATGTCTTTGTGTAGCAGGAGTGGCCAAACCGCTCGTTCACACGGCATTTAAATACAGCTTAAGAGCGGGTTGTCAAATGTTGCTGTGTTTCCTAATAAGTATTACGATCCCGGAAGACGATTGACTCAAATGAAATTGAGATTTATTTAATCATCGTATATTTATCTGATATTTGGCTAACCAAAAACACGATTCACTTATTTTGACTCGATAGTTTTATTTTTTGAAATTATGAATCTTTATGGGCTTTTCAACAAATACCTGTTACACTTATTGAGTTACTATCATTAAATAACTTGCACTACTACAATCACACACTTTATAAAATAATAGCTAAAGGAAATATTAGTATTGTATTTAATTTTTAAGTAATCATCAAAAAAATTTTTAGGACTTACGATCTTTACTTTCATGCTATAATGCGGGAGCCATTGTTACGCGATATTGTTCACTATTACCTGCAAAGTAAAGCACATTGCCCGGGAGCACGATTCATGGAATCATTGTATCACGATTGGAGGATAGCGGTGTGTGTATGCGGGGCTAGCGTTTTGACAGTAGGCTCTTAATAGTGTAGCGTTAGCGGGCCCCTAGACGAGCAATTTTGTTGCGCAATATAACGTATTACGTAATATTATTGACCGTCTAGGGTTGATATTGAACATCGCGCGCCTTCTATCTAATTTAAAATTTAGTATGTTTTTTTTAGCAATATTCCGCGAAATAAACCTCAACCTGTAAATGAGTGAGTGTACGCATAGGCATGCGTACAGCACTTCCCTCCTCTCCCACGCTGCCTATGCGTACACTCGCATGCATGAACCTGCAAACACCACGACCACATAAGCAATAATGTTAGCAAATTCGAGCAAGGCTTCTCACCACCATGTAAGTTGAGAACCTCGACGCGCGTTTCGCCCCAACACCGGAGCATCCTCAGGATGTTGACCTTGACGGACGTTGTTCGTAGAGTCAGGCAGCGTGGGAGAGGAGGGAGGTGCTATACGCATGCCTATGCCTACACTCACTCACTTACTTACAGGTTGAGGTTTATTTCGCGGAATATTGCTAAAAAAAAACAAAAAAAAAATAACAAACTTAATTTTAAGCTATGGATTTCCGCAAAGTAACGCCTGATTATATTCTATCTAATTGTCAAATAAACCATTCAATAAAATTGAAGCGTGATATTGACAATACGATTGATCGTCTAGGGGCCGGCTTAGTCTCGCCAAGGCAATTATTGATTCATATTCTGTATTTTATCTACTAGAAATGATGAGACTAATGACTGAACGATTAATAACAGTAGATGGTAAAATTGACACTTAACCGGTAACCATGTATACTGATTGAGGCGCGCTCTATATATAAAATCTTTATTTGATTTCGTTAATGTATTTTGCTTGTCAGAATAATTTGTTTCCTTAGCCTTATTTTACATGTTACCAACTGTGTCTAGAAGGATAATATTATATATTTCAGTTGGATGTAATGAACGTAAAAACATTTGTCATTGTCATAGTATTTTTCATGTACCGAGAATAATACTTAACTAGATGACGTCCGCAACTCCTTTGGTCAGAAATTCGTTTCCGTACATTTTTCTAGGATAAAAAGTATCCTATGTTCTTTTCCGGGACTCAAACTATCTCCATACAAGGACCATGGGCAAATATGTATGAAGACTGGCCTTGTACCATGAAACTATTTTGAGACTCAAATAATCGGACGAGAATGCCGCGTCCTGCTCTAACAAACGTGAAATGATGTTGTTAGAGCAGGACGCGGCATTCTCGTCCGATTATTTGAGTCTCAAAACGGGCCTTGTACCATGAAACTGTTTTGAGACTCAAACAATTGGACGAGAATGCCGCGTCCTACTCTAACAAACGTGAAATGACGTTGTTAGAGCAGGACGCGGCATTCTCGTCCGAGTGTTTGAGTCTCAAAACAGTTTCGTAGTAGGCCTACAGTTTCGTAGTAGACCTACTGGACGTAAATTCAAGGGAAATATATCCTATCTTAAGGGCCTTCCCCTACGGAGATTCCGTAATTTACCGTATTTATAGCCTTATATACTCATAATTTGAAAGCTACAAAGTTATAATAAAAATACAGCAATAATCTTCACTATATCAACATTCCTTTCCCCGTTTTAAATTTTCTATTTTTGTTTATTATACTCATGATATTAGCTACCAAAGTAATACCAATTTATTAAAATTGAAGCATACTTTCAGCATCTCCCTAGTATTTACAAATTACGTTTATTTGAAACACACGACAATAGATAGACAATTTCAGTAACTACATATTCCCCGTTTTAATTTTTTTTTAGATAAATTTTGAACTAAGTTAAGTAAAAAAATAGGATTTTTATGCGATCTCGGCAACGCGTCAAATGTATGGTCAAGGTCGTTTGCTCGGGGGATGGCCTTAATATTTGGTATTCCATACCTGGTTCAAGTTTTCTTGAGTAACACAATCGTTATTACTGGGGTTTATGAAAAATAAATCACTAAATAATACATAATATGTATGATTATTTTGATGATTGACACATGATGTACAATGTACTCAAAGCTTATATGTGGTTGATAATGATCAATGAGTACGTGTTAAGAATATTATATGGTCGCCATTAAGCATTTGTCGCTGTTAAGTATCTTTACTTTATACCCATACAAATTTTGTTATCTATATTTACTGCAGGAATGTTATCAGAAACCCGAAAGTCCTCCTAGCCAGGCTTATGCGTATTTGAGGAATCCCCGCAATACGCCTTACAATGATTTCTTTATTCCAACTCACCCCGAGCATTCCTCAGCTTATTGCCTCGAGGATATTCCGCCGAATGTTTTAGAAAGTTTAGTCGGGTTTTTTATACAGCCCGGAATTGGGATAATGTACGCTATTTTTGTTTTTCAACGGGAATGTTTTGAAAAATAAATAATGTTTTGAATCCATACTAATATTATAAATCCGAAAGTGTGTCCGTCGGTATGTCTGTTTTCTGTCTGTTTGTCTGTTACCTTTTCACGGCCAAACCGCTGAACAGATTTTGCTGGGTATGGAGATACTTTGAGTCCCGGGAAAGGACAATATACTTTTTATCACGGAAAAATATACAGTTCCCACGCGATAAACGTGGGCGATTTGAAACGATTGAGTTGCGGATATTACCTAGTAATAAAATAAATAAATATACTGGGTGTTAGGTTTAACACCGTTATCCTTAAAACCATCAAATGAGCCCGTTAAAATGAACAATTTTTTCTATGAGAACAATGCTGGGAACTCAAAAAAAACCGTCTTCGTACCCATACAAATTGCTGATCCGGGTAATTTGTATGGGTATGAAGACGGCATTTTTTTTGGGTTCCCAGCATTGGTCTCATAGAAAAAGTTGTTCATTTTGACGGGCTCATATGATGGTTTTAAGGATAACGGTGTTAAACCTAATAACCTGTATAATTGATGAAGCTAATTAATAACGAGGCAGATCAGTTAGCATTTAACCTATATAGACTGTAACAAAACAAAGTGATAATAATTTAAGTTGTTTCCCTATTATAGAGTTCGCTGATAAAGTTACAGGTTAGGGTTCCGTACCCAAAGGGTAAAAACGGGACCCTATTACTAAGACTTCGTTGTCTGTCTGTTCGTCTGTCTGCCTGTCTGTCTGTCTGTCTGTATGTCTTCAGGCTGTATCTCAAGAACCGCTATAGCTAGAATTTTAAAATTTTCACAGATTGTGTATATCTGTTGCCGCTACAACAACAAATACTAAAAACAAAATAATATTTATATTTAAGGGAGGCTCCCATACAAAAAACCTGTTTTTTTTGGCCTTTTCTGCTCGATATCAATAATGGCAACAGGTAGGCACTTGAAATTTTCAAAAAAGCCTTATTTAAATGTGTACTTCAATAATTAACAATAATATTAAAATAAAATAAAAAATTAAGGGGGGCTCCCGTACAAAAAACACTATTTTTGGCCTATTTTTTCTCTATAACGGTACGGAACCCTTCGTGCGCGTGTCAGACTCGCACTTGGCCAATTATTTATTTTAGTATGGGCAAATTCATGACGCTGGTGCATTTCTCATAAAAACATAGAAGTCAAAAGTTTTTCTTTCAGCGCTGCTACTTCTACAGTGAACTCTAAATAAGGCAAACAAACACACCCCAAAGTATTATCACTCTGTTTAGTTATGACATGCATTTATAAAATTCTGCTGTCGCGCATAGAATTAGAACGTATTTTGATATCGTTGCTGTCGCGATGATTCGTCGGGATGGCAAGTGTCTGATGATTTTATTATCTTAAACAATATCATCTTCTTAGATAATAGACAAAATCATTATCGCATTTATAATATTAGTACTAAGTATTTGAATTTAAGGCCATCCCCCGAGCAAACGACCTTGACCATACATTTGACGCGTTGCCGAGATCGCACAAAAATCCTATTTTTTTACTTATCTTAGTTCAAATTGATCTAAAAAAATGCAAAACGGGGAATATGTAGTTAATGAAATTGTCTATCTATTGTCGTGTGTTTCAAATAAACGTAATTTGTAAATACTAGGGAGATGCTGAAAGTATGCTCCAATTTTAATAAATTGGTATTACTTTGGAAGCTAATATCATGAGTATAATAAACAAAAATAGAAAATTTAAAACGGGGAAACGAATGTTGATATACTAAAGATTATTGCTGTATTTTTATTATAACTTTGTAGCTTTCAAATTATGAGTTTATAAGGCTCTAAATACGGTAAATTACGGAATCTCCGTAGGTGAAGGCCCTTAACGTGAAAAGGTAACAGAAATATGTTGTAACAGACAGATACACTTCTACATAACAGGTAACTCGTTGTATAACATAAGAAAAGAACGGGTAAATGGGTAAATTGGATAAACTTTTAATAGAGTTAGTTAGTTAGTAACAGTACTTTAACAACTAAACAACAGTATAATGCTATGCGTAGGTAATAGTCAATGACAAACAGACTTCTCTCTCTCGTTGTTGTCAATCTCTTCCGAAAACGCTAGAACGATTTTGATGAAATTGTGTGCTTTTCTAGTAGGTCTGAGAATCGGCTAACATCAATTCTTGTACCTACTTCAAATAAATAAGGCCTTTATATCCGTTGTGGATGATTTATACAGTATTTACAGAGCAAAGTACCCACTCTTTAAACACTGTAGTGCCTGGGACAATATTTTAAATGTCCGTAAAGTTTCCATGCACATACGGCATTTTCGCAACATAGTCGGCCTAGTCCAGAGGAATGAGCAGGTCAATACGTCTGGGACTAACCTTGTGCGGGTTTCCTCACGATGTTTTCCTTTACCGTATGAGAGTCCATATTATTATGTACTTGAGATCTGAAAATGTCTCATTGGTACACGTCTTCACCTGGGAGCAAACGTGCACCCTCTCGGCCGCGAACCAAAAGTCTACCCACTTCAATCCACTAGGCCACGAACGCTCATACTTGTAATAGCATACACAGCAAAACAACGTTTGCCGGATCAGCTCGTAAACGTCGTAAACGATGAACAATCAGTGACGTCAGCCGACCTCTAACGCACTGTTTGAATAATCGTTTACAAGACTAATTACAAGCCACATCCAATCTAACTTTAGATTGAAACACGAAATTGATTGATCCTTCGGCCCGATACAAAACGTTTGCGGCCAACTGTTTACTTAACCGAGTCTCTATTATGGTGTAGTTCACTAATTGGTATATAAATGTGTCAGTTTAGACTTTAGCTAACTGCTAACTTGGTCAATGACTGAAGTGTGCCAAATGCTGCACAAGGTACTACAACATCAAGATCAAGACAGTATTTTACGTGGGAGAGCCATGCTTCGGCACGAATGGGCCGGCTCGACCGGAGAAATACCACGTTCTCACAGAAAACCGGCGTGAAACAGCGCTTGCGCTGTGTTTCGCCGAGTGAGTGAGTTTACCGGAGGCCCAATCGCCTACCCTATTCCCTTCCTTTCCCTCCCCTATTCCCTTTTCTTCCCATCCCTACCCTCTCCTATTACCCTATTCCCTCTTAAAAGGCCGGCAACGCACCTGCAGCTCTTCTGATGCTGCGAGTGTCCATGGGCGACGGAAGTTGCTTTCCATCAGGTGACCCGTTTGCTCGTTTGCCCCCTTATTTCATAAAAAAAAAAAATTAGGTACTTTCAAAACAATTTTAATATGAAGAAATAAAGGTATAGAATAGGGCAGCGGTTCCCAACCTTTTCAATGTCACTACCCCTGTGAACAAGTATGGGAATTAAGTTTACCCCTAGCTAATTTAAAATAATTCAACCACACAAATTCGAACAAAAATATCTTTATTAGGTAAGAAATTGCACGTTTAGGTATCTAGTAATATATAAATCTTGGACTTTACAGCTAGTGTGAAGGTTGATATTGCTTTGCATTCGCAAGTTTAAGAATATTAGGTTCGGTTTCACTCAACGCGCATCTCATGTCATGCTCCACATTCAGACGATTTCTGGCTTTTGTTTTTAATGTAACAAGAGTCGAATGTTTATTATTATAATACTTTTTCGTGCCAACTCTGTTACCCCCCTAGAATTGCCGTTTTACCCCTGCGGGGGTTATTACCCCCAGGTTGGGAACCGCTGGAATAGGGTTTTAGTCTGCGTCTGATAATATAATTCTCAGTTAAGTTTTTTGTACATATACAAGCGGCATGCATCCTGACCGCTGGGCAAAAATTACCACAGAATTAGTACCAGACGATGGACGACGTCGCTGTGGCCGGCTTCGAAAAAGATGGCGCGATGAGCTTGACAAATAAGACAGGCTGCGTTGGATCGAGAGGAGTAGAAGACTTTGGGAGATGCCTGTGCCCAGCAGTGAGACAGCATAGGCTCTTAAAAATACATTATACTTTTAGGTAATTCATTGATAAGACGAAACGATATAGCTAGTCGTTCCCCAGCTTTATCTTAATAATAATATTATGTATATTATACATATTATAATAAATTGATATTTAGATACAGGAAAACTGAATCATTTCAAATTGATAACATAAAATATTATATTCAGAAATTTCTTTCTACTCTATAACGAAAGCAGCAACGACCTATCCATTTTAACAAATTACCAATTACTAGTATCAAACTCTGATCACTTTTCCAGCTTCCGTGAAAATGGGAGGTTAAATAAAGAGCCAAAGAGCCCGATTCACCGAAAATGCACGTAAAGTGGACAAAAAATACAACGTCAACAGGGCAGAGTCGGCGACGGCACTAATTAGATTCCACATTGTGCTCGACTATAAAAGTCGCCAGTCGCCACTGACATCACAGTTTTTTACGTTTTGCCAAATGGACGCAGGGCTCCACGCAATTGGATTTTAAAGGGAAATTAAATTCTGAAATAAACTGTGGTATCCACACTAATATTATAAATGCAAAAGTGTGTCTGTCTGTCCGTCTCTCTGTCTGTCTGTCTGTTTGTCTGTTACCTCTTCACGCCCAAACCGCTTAACCGATTTTGCTGAAATTCGGCATGGAGATACTTTGAGTCCCGGGAAAGGACATATTATGATACTTTTTATCCCGGAAAATGTACGATTCCCGCGCGATAAACTACTTTTGGCGCAACGGAGTTGCGGACGTCATCTAGTATTACCTATGACTAGCTTCAGTACGGTGGACTGTTCCAATGATATCGCGTCAAAGTTATGATGTTAAAAGTGTGGCGTTATATCACACATTTTTATTTATACGTGGGAGAGCCATGCTTCGGCACGAATGGGCCGGCTCGACCGGAGAAATACCACGTTCCCACAGAAAACCGGCGTGAAACAGCGCTTGCGCTGTGTTTCGCCGAGTGAGTGAGTTTATCGGAGGCCCAATCCCCTACACTATTCTCTTCCCTACCCTCCCCTATTCCCTTCCCTTCCCATCCCTACCCTCCCCTATTACCCTATTCCCTCTTAAAAGGCTGGCAACGCACTTGCAGCTCTTCTGATGCTGCGAGTGTCCATGGGCGATGGAAGTTGCTTTCCATCAGGTGACCCGTTTGCTCGCTTGCCCCCTTATTTCATAAAAAAAAAAACACAATTTGTTCGTTTTGAACTTAAGTGGGAACGCGGGTGCAGTAGAATTTAAACGAAGAAACTATTGCCATCACGCTTCACCCTACACCGGCACGTGTATTGTGATAGAGATAGATACAGTAAATCGAGGTAACGTAGTCTTCTGATTCCTCCTTCAAAATAGAGCCTATCTAATTATAATTTTTTTAAATATCTTCAGGAAGAGTGAGTCTATGCCTCTACGTTTTTGTAATTTAATAGTGTAGTTATTTTAATCACAATATTATTAATTTTTATAAGTATACTATTTAGTTTACTATTATTTTATTATTTTATATATTATATTTTATATAAATCATTAGTTATTATATATTACTAATAAATTATATTACTATATTATATATTAACTATACAGGGTTTATTATGGATGACCTCAACAGTAGTTTCTTCTCGTGCTCCTCGTCGTTCAGTTTTAGAAGTGCAAACAGTTCATCACCTTCATTACCTCTTGTCTTGGGTGATCAACTCTCTAACATCTTTAGCAGTTCCAATGTTAACTTGAACATAGCACACATTAATGTCCAAAGCATCCCCGGTCATTATCCTGATCTGCTTGCGTCCTTCAGCGCTGCTAATCTTGATGCCATCTTAATTTCGGCTTTCCTTAAACCCTCCCTTCCATTCACTCAATATTCTATTCCTGGGTTTGTCCTAATTCGCAACCACAGAACTGGCAAGGGTGGTGGTGGTGTTGCCATATATCTCCGCGCTGGTATTGAAATATAGTTCATATGTCTCCTTCTTCTTATTCAGAGCAAGCGGAATATCTGGCCATCGATATTGTCACTCACCATACCAAATTGCTCCTGATTGTTTTGTATAGCCCTAATTCCGCTATCGACTATTTTGACAATTTTGACAATCTTCTTACTAGTTTTCGTCTAAGTTACCAACACGTTGTAATTATGGAAGATTTTAACACCTGCCTTATTAAGGATAACTACCGTTCACGTAAGTTGCAGTCACTTTTAAATTCCTATAACCTTCATGTCCTTCCCTCTGATCCTATCCATAACTCTCCTAATTGCACGCCCTCTCTATTAGACCTCATGATCGTATCATCTCCCAATAATGTGGCCACTCATGGCCAGCTCGACGCCCCTTTTTCCTACCATGACCTTATTTTCCTGTCCTACAAAGTTAGACCCCCTAAACGTAAAGCCCAAACTGTTCTTTCGCGTAGCTTCAATAATATTGATATGCAAGCACTTGAGGAAGATGCCAAAAATCTAGACTGGACATCCGTACTCAATAGCGCGAACATGGACGACAAAATTGTTAATTTTAATAATATTTTATTAAACCTTTATGATCGACATGCCCCTGTAAGGAGAATTAAAGTAAAACATAACCCGGCACCTTGGCTTACAGATTCTATTAAGGAGCTTATGGCGGCACGTGATAAAGCCAAGAGGAAATTTAAGCTTTGTCCTAATGAATTAAACCATGCCAAGTTTAAGTTGTTTCGTAATCGCTGCAATCATACATGTCGCGATGCCAAGCGGCGTTACTTTTACTCCTCCTTACAAAACCGTAACACAGCAGATACATGGAAATTTCTCAAATCAGTTGGTATTTGCAAATCTCCTGTCTCTGACTCAAATGATTATGATTTAAATGCCATCAACAAACACTTTTCCCAACCTCCAATCTGTTTAAATAATAACTTGAAACTTAATACCTTGAAATCCCTGTCCAACCTACCCATCACTTGTCCGTCATTTACTTTTACCCCTTGCACTGAAACGAAGGTCCGACTTGCAGTTCAATCAATTTCTTCAGAGGCAGCTGGCTGTGACATGGTTACTTCCAAGATGATTAAGATGATTCTCCCCTCCTTACTTCCTATTTTGACTCACATCCTTAATTTTTCTCTTTTCTCTGGCTGTTTTCCTCGGGATTGGAAAAAGGCGAATGTCATTCCTCTACCAAAAGTTCCTAATCCTACTTCACTATTTTCCTTTCGTCCCATTTCTATACTGCCGTTCCTATCTAAAGTTTTGGAGAACATCGTTCACCAGCAGCTCACTACTTTCCTATTAGAAAATAACCAACTTAGCTCATTGCAGTCGGGGTTTCGTTCTGGACACAGCACCGTTTCGGCCCTTTTAAATATCACAGATGATATTCGCTGGGCCATGGAAAATAAGTCCCTTACCGCCCTTATACTTTTAGATTTCAGTAGTGCCTTTAATTCTATCGATTTTGATATTCTTCTCAGTATGTTACGGTCTCTAAATTTGTCCCCTTCCGTCCTGTCCTGGTTTAACTTCTATCTTAGGGGTCGGTCGCAGAGAGTTACGATTAATAATAATTACTCTGATTGGTCTGATCTCGATGCGGGTGTCCCTCAAGGTGGAGTTCTTTCCCCGCTTCTTTTTTCCATCTTCATAAACTTTATTGTAAAAATACTAGTGTGTAAATTCCATCTATATGCGGATAATTTGCAAATATACCGGCATTTCACCATACCCAATGCAGCTTCCGCCATTGCTCTCATTAATGATGATCTTAGACGTAGTTAATGGGCGCAGTCTTTTGGTCTACTCGTAAATCCCACTAAAACTAAGGCACTGTTAATGGGCAGTAAACGGATGCTAGCTCTACTTGATAAAGCTACTCTTCCTCCAATTATATTGAACGGCACTATGATACCTTTCTCCGACACTGCTAAAAACCTGGGAGTTATTTTTGATGAACATCTGTCATGGAATGCCAATGTGAGCAACATTAGTCGTAAAGTATATCACACCTTGCACTCACTCAAATTGCTCTAAAAGTTTTTACCAACTCCTACTAAAATCTTATTAGCGCAGACCCTTATCCAACCCATTATCGATTATGCAGATGTTTGCTACTTAGACGCGAATGAAGATATTTTAAACAAATCAGAACGGCTGCAAAATCTTTCGATACGTTTCATTTTTGGCCTCAAGAAATATGATCACGTGTCCGAATATAGAAAGCAGTTGCAGTGGCTCCCTATTCGCTTGCGTAGAAATTACCGTATACTGTGTTTCCTATTTAATATTTTATTTAGTCCTACATCCCCTTCCTATTTGAAAGAGCGCTTCTCCTTTCCCAACTTGCAAAATTCGTCCTGTAGATCCTTTAGACGTACCCTTTTAGATATCCCTCCTCATCGTACTGACTTCTTTGCATACTCCTTCACTGTTTCTGCTGCTAAACTTTGAAACTCCTTGCCAAGTCATATACGTGAATGTGAAACTCTTGCACTATTTAAGAGAAGACTGCATGAGCACTATTTAAGCTTCTCCTAACAATGTCATCTACGTCAACAAACCCCGTAAGTATAATACTATATTATAAATTATACATAATACATATTTGTATATTTTAAAATATTTGTATATTATTGATATAATTATATATTAATATTACATTTATATATTTATACTTTATATAATTTATGATTATATATTTTATTTTATTTACGAACATAATTATAATAATTTTTAAAGACTCAATTGTTGTGTGCACTAATTATGGTTACCTTTTTTTTCTAAATTTCCTGTAACAGGTCTACTGGAAGAGATTCCAATCGGAATAAGTAGTACCTTTGTACTTAAATGTATTTCTAGTTTTAAGTCTTTCACTGTAAACAGTTTTGTGTACATAAATTATTAAATAAATAAATTATTAAATAAAATTTATTTTATGGTCGGTCGATTGGTGGGGTACGGGGCATTCATTTTTTGCGATTTGTAAGGGGTCATATTTTTTTATTTATTAGTAAATTTAGAAAAAATCGAACGTAGAGGCATAGTTCTAACAGATTCCAATATTGTGTAAAAAAATCATTTGTCTAAACGCATTGTCTAGGGAGTAAATTGGGGAATACGTTTGTATGGAAAAACAGTGTTAGCGTTTCCTCTTAAGCTTTTAGCAAAAGAAGACATAATGAGTTGTCAGAGGAAAATCTATATGGCTGGATATATTGTGTTTTCTGGACAGTCAATAAATCTCTAAATATCGTGTTTAATATTTTTGTTAATGAGAATCAAACCCTTATAATAGTTTCCGTAAATATAATATTATTAAGTAACTCCTGATTAATTATTCTGAGAATAGTCAGTTTATAGAACTAAACGTAACGAGGCAAAACAGCAATGAATAAAAGAAAGAAAGAAATAATGATAATAATAATATCTATGGATGCTTCACACCACGTCAGTCTGGCCCCGTGCTAAGTACCTCAAGGACTTGTGTTACAGGTACCAGACAACGGAAATATATTTAATACTTTTATACTATACATATATTTAAGATTTTTATTATAATATACACATATTTAATATACATCCAGACCCGGGAACATTGAAAACTTTTTGTTCCGTCGGCGGGATTCGAACTCGCGACCCCCGGCTTGAGCTGCCACACACTCAACCAATTGAGCCACAGAGGTCGTCAATGTATAAAAATGATTTAAAATAGCGTGACGTCGTTGAAAATTTGAATCAAAGTAATCGCGTTGCGTCGCGCGTCGTTTTCGGTGTGACCCTTAATCTTCCCAAAATACGCATCATCCGATCACGTATTTAAAATAAAGTAGGTCAAGTACGGACCGATAATATTCATCTGGCGCAAGTAATTTCCGGGGACAAACAAGAAGTTTCCCGTGAGGTAGCGCCCCGGTGACCGCGACCGAAAAGCGCGACTGGGCTGCGACCAAACCGGCGAATTAAGTTCTCCTATACCGGTTAAGTGACGGTGGCCAGTTTTCTTAAAAGCAGACCGGCTGCGCAGGGGTTTTATAGCGCCTAATGGTCAATTCAGACCGCAACGCGACGAGGCGAGGCGAGGCGCGGCGCGGCAAAAATTTGTATGGATTTGACAGATTTTAATTGCGTGAGACGTCTTGCGAATCTGTCAAATCCATATAAATTTAGAAATGCATCTACGCGTCGCGTTACGGTCTGAATTAACCCTAAGTGTATGCGTACTATAAATGAGCACACTTTTACCTCGTAACCCAGTGAGACGGATAACCGACACGACTAGCGAGAGATCAGAACCTAGAAACAACATTTTTCCATCGCGGGAATCATACCCACAATATCCAGAGCCACGCTCTGAGCCTCAGAGGCTTTGGTAGGTACTCAACTCAATAAAAACCCTATGTTAAACAATTATAAGCATAGATGGAATGCTAGATACTTATTACACAACAATTATTGTCGAACGGATTTTGATGGATGTTGATATTTTGTTTGTTTAATATCTAAATTAACTCAAAAATATTTTTATATCAACTAATATCTGTAATACTGTAATACTACCAATGACTGAATTGTTTTTTTTAAGAGTTTACTCGTTCATTGGCGTTTCGTTAAGCGCAGTCGCGCATAGTGTCGCTGATCGCCCGCTACTTTTAAGGCATTCACTGGACGATAAGATCGTCACTTATTCCTTTGTTTTTCTGTGCATTTTCTGTGCACGGTGCAGGTCCGCCGCAGATAATGGGACATCGCTCAGGCAATTTATTTTACAACCTTCTTTTAATCCCTCTTTGTAAGCTCGTCCCTCGTAAACAAATATTACTTTATAAGTAAAACATATTTTAAGGTTGTTATATTATGCTAACTCTAAAGTTATAAACTCGAAATTAACATTAAAAGTAATCAGCTCTAATAGCATTCATAATATTAATGATTAATAATTACCTTTCTGGGCGTCCTTAGAGCCCTAAAACTCTTTTCAGTTTTTTTTTTTAATGGAAAATCTTTGAACTCGGAAACTAGTAAATATATTAAAATATATTGTCCGAAAACTTACAGTGCCTGTTCGATAAGTATACAAATTTGCACAAACGTAGTTGCGGTCAACGTCTATTTAGATATGATTTTGAATAATCATATATAACTTTTACACAAAATTAATAAGAAATTCTTTACAGAAGAAAAAACCAATTAGCTTCATTGGTATTTTCTTCTGTAAATAATTCTGTTCAAATCTTCATAATACTTACCAAAAATTTTTGATAAATCTTTTTTTATTTTTGCAGACAAAACCACACTGTACAAGAATGATATATCACTATAATTGACTAAGATTTATTTATTTATTTTTTATTTATTTCAAGAAGTTTATGCACAAAAAAGTACAATTAGGTGGACTTAATGCCTAATGGCATTATCTACCTGTCAACCTTTGGGCGATACAGGAACAAAATTGTGTAAGTGCCAGTCAAGTTACAAAACAGGAAAAAAAGAAAAACTTATACTTAACTTATGAAATAAATTAAACTTATCAACTAATATTTATACGTGGGAGAGCCATGCTTAGGCACGAATGGGCCGGCTCGACCGGAGAAATACCACGTTCTCACAAAAAACCGGCGTGAAACAGCGCTTGCGCTGTGTTTCGCCGAGTGAGTGAGTTTACCGGAGGCCCAATCCCCTACCCTATTCCCTTCCCTACCCTCCCCTATTCCCTTCTCTTCCCATCCTTACCCTCCCCTATTACCATATTCCCTCTTAAAAAGGCCGGCAACGCACTTGCCGCTCTTCTGATGCTGCGAGTGTCCATGGGCGACGGAAGTTGCTCTCCATCAGGTGACCTTTATTTCATAAAAAAAAAACAAATATTGCATATAATACTATACTTTTAATAAAATACAAACCATAAATAAATTATATATATAATATAATATATAGTATTTAGAGATATTACTTTGTTCTTTCCACAAAATAAATGATGTTACAAGTTAATCCAATCTATACTAATATTATAAAGCGGAAGAGTTTGTTAGTTTGTTTGTTTGTATGTTTGAACGCGCTAATCTCAGGAACTACTGGTCCGATTTGAAAAATTCTTTCAGTGTTAGATAGCCCATTTATCGCGGAAGGCTATAGGTTATATTTTATCACGCTAAGACTAATAGGAGCGAAGAAATAGAAGAAAATGTGGAAAAAAGAGGGAAATTATTTGAAAGGGCTTATCTCACGAACTACTAGAGTTATTGTATGTTATTTGGGTCAGATAAGAAGTAGACCACGTGAAGGATCATAGGCTATTTTTTGTAGACTGATTTGTCTGCGAAATATCTAATTTACGCGGGCGAAGCCGCGCGGAACGTCTAGTATAGTATAAATTGATGATATTCTTCAAAAATTAAAGTACTCGTAATCTATTTCGATAACAACTCGAGACAAACTTGACTTTGGTTCTTCACAAGGACTCAATATAATTTTGTAGATCCATAGGATTTATACAATTTAATGACCTCTTTAATGTTTTTTTTTTTGGTAAAAATTATGTGGTTTGAAGGTGACAGACGGTCAGACAATATACATACAGAATACACATTCGCATATTATTATACTTGCTTAGTGCTTACACTCTCAATGCTGTAAATGTTAAAATGCTAATTAGCGTCTAAGTTGGCTATCTCTTTCTTTCTCTATTTTAGTTATAAATGCCTATTGGCTTTATAAGTTGGCCTAAATACAGTATGTATAATATTTAAAATACTATATAGACTATATTTTCTTGAACAAGAAGAATAAACATCAGGTATCAAAGATGACTGCTAAATAATTGTTCGAAGAGTAAACGAAGCAAAGTTACTTTATCTGTGAAATTCTCCAAAAAATTGGTCTTAGCAACTTTCCGTTTTCCCAACAGTTTTCCTCCTGAAATGAATTACACCTGTTATCATTTCAAACTTTTACTTCTTTGGACCCTTTTCTTTTAATTGTTTAAGCTCGATCGCTTTAGATCGATATCGTTATATTAATGTTGTTAAATAAAATATTTTACATGAATAGTGAATATTACGCTAACGCCGGGTCAGAGGCCGCTACTAGCATATACAGTAAATAATCCGATCAACATCCGACATGTTGCACACGTCATAACTCATATCATAATATTGACAGAAATGCAATTGTCAAACGTCGAACAAAACTTTTTATTCACTGTGTGTGCTGGTGCCGTCTAGCGTGAAAATATTGTAGTAGTATATCCTATTAGTAAATTTTAAACCACCTTGTGCGCGACATAACAGCTTGCACATGGGCGTACCCAGGTTCTGGGCCAGGGGGGGGCAAATCAGATTTTTTAATTTTTTATAAGCTAGGTGTTTATAAAGAATAAAAAATTAATAATTTTAGTTGTAAAAATATTGTATTGCAATGAAATGGCAAAAATTCGTTTTCTTAATTTTTAATTTTTATAGTTATTGATTAATTTATTATATATATACGTATAAAACGTATAAAAACTATAGGCGGCAGCATAATATTATGTCATTAACTGAGTACCAGTTTGCAGCACTTTCGTTTACTACGCGCAAAGACGTGTGAAATCGAGATGAAGATTTAAATACGGAACCCTAAAAAGCATAAAATTCAGTGCCTCCTTATTTTGATTGTATCTTAATTCATCTTACGCGCGTTTGGAAAACAATACGCGCGTACCTGTGCATTCTGGTCAATTTAGACCGCAACGCGTTACGCGACGCGTAGATGCATTTATAAATTTGTACTGAATTGACAGATTTCAATTGCGTGAGACGTCTTGCAAATCTGTCAAATCCATACAAATTTCGAAATGCATCTACGCGTCACGTTGCGGTCTGATTTAACTCTTACAATTCAAATATTCGAGTATCTTTGATACTGCTTTGTTTTATTTACAACTAGCTGTCCCGGCAAACGTTGTTTTGCTATTTAAATCTTACCCCCTCTTTTGACCGCTAAGAGGGGTGGGGGGAAAAATTTTATGCACCAGATGTTAAGTTGGAAACGACAGTTACTTAATAATATGAAGTAAGTCCATTAAAGAAAAAAGTTTGATACAAAATCTGACCCCCTCTTTCGTCCCTTTAAGGGGGGAAATTTTTTTATACACCAGATGTTAAGTTGGAAGAAGACAAATATATCTGCGAAAACCGCATTCAAATCGGATCAGTAGTTTTCGTGTGATAGTGGAACAAACATACATCAGACAGACAGACAGACAGACAAAAAACTAACCACATTTTTGGCTTCTATAGCGATGTAGTAACACCTCCCGCTTATTATTTTTTGAATATCTTTAATGTACAGAATTTTCATTTCTACAGTTTTATTATATGTATAGATATCTTTATAATATTTTCTTTCAAAACTTCTTTTGTAGCAAAAGGGCTTCTAGGAATGTTCTAGCAAACATTGGTAATGAAAATTGCATGATCGGCTCGATTCGACCAACTGAAAGAAAAAAAGTTCACGAAATGCGAACCTAGTTTAGGACCTTTTTTGACTGACTGACTTACCGTTTAACTTTTAACGTTTTGACCGTGCACTTTTTCGGGATAAAAAGTATCCTATGTCCCGGGAAAGGTCCCGGTACTCAAAGTATGTCCATACCAAATTTCAGCAAAATCGGTTCAGCGGTTTGGGCGTGAAGATGTAATAGACAGACAGAGAAACACACTTTCGCATTTATATTAGTATGAAAGTATGGATTCATAGGGTGGCAAAATAATAAATATTACTTTATCAGAACACTTTCTTTACATTACATTTCGGGTAATATCTTTCGTACAAAGTTATAGTTAATTAAGGTAGCAGCCCAGTCTATAGCAGCGCAAATTGACAAAACAGTTATTAAGAAGCGGCTAATTAATAAAGTTTTGTGTCAGGTGCCGATTCCCACCAAGTTAATGCAAACGATTATACTAAATTGTACAAATCGCATTCATTATGGCATTGTTTTCGTTGTATATATATATATATATATATATATATATATATATATATATATATATATATATATATATATATATATATATACGAAAGTGGTTAGTCTAGTATATTATAATGCTTTGTGGTATGATGATAATATTATATCCTGTATATCATATACAGGTTTAACAAAACAAAATTGTGATACTTTAGGGTACTACTGTGGCATGAAATAGCAGCGCTAAAAAGTTTTTTTTTTTTAATTTTGTATGTACAAATTTCTGATGATGTGGAGCTTGCTCATACAAATTACGGAAAAAAAATTCTCAACGCTGCTAATTTCACAGTGAACTCTATACAGCATGACTGGTGAGACATGTTCAATACTCGAGGACGTGATATTTGGCTATTATATTAGTTGAAAAAAAAAATATATATAAAAAAAATAATATCAATTGATCACTGAGTAAATGTGGCTTAAAGTTAAATAATTATTTACCCAAAGCATGGACACCGCGCGCGGGAGGGGTAGCGCCCGCGCGCCGGCCGCATAGTAATTTACTAAGTATCCATGATTCATTTGTTCAAAGGGAAATTTGGTCAAAAATTAAGTAGCTAATTTTATTACATAATTATTATAATGAGAATCGAGTACCGACTACTCTTCTTAAGTATCGGTCAAGTCTCACCAGTCATGCTGTATATATAATAAAGATATACACATCCTAAAGTGTTATCAATTTGTTTTCCCTGTACGTAATGGGTATATTTATATTGAAATTTACATATTCTTTATCTATCTCTTTCGACCTACAAAAAGTAGTAGTGTCGTTCATAACAAAAAATTCGAATTGTCCTCAAAAAATGTCCTAAGTGACCCCGATTTATTTTCCTTATATTAAAATGATAATATTATTATAGGAAAATATATATTATGATAATGTCCATGACTTCCGCATCCTAAGAGAAACCTCAAACCGCTAACTACGCGAAAGGAAATCTTCAAAAACCATTTGACCAAAAGTTTGCTTAATGTTCTTCTAATTAATCTCGTTACAAGTGAACAGTTGGTATTTCCAAGAACTTTCTTTCTCTATTTAATTTTCAGATCTTATAAAAAAATTGCAATCATAGTCATAATTCATAAAATCCAAAGAAACGAGCAAAAGGATAAATTGATCTTATTTATAGAAAATTCTCGTGTTTCGTTGTTCTTTGCCAAACTTCTTCGAAACGCAGGGCCGTTTGTGTTGAAATTTTGTGTATTTACACAGAACTAGATGAAACAGAAATTCGATAATTTTGCGAGAACCGTATACTTTTCCGGGATTAAAAGTATCCTTTCCCGGTACTCAAAGTATCTAAATACCAAATTTTATTAACATTTAATCAGTGTTTCAGGCATGAGGAGGTAACATACAGACTGACGGACCTATACGACCTGCAAAACTTCAAGAAGAGAGCGTATTCCCTCTTAAAAGGCCGGCAACGCACCTTCAGCTCTTCTGATGTTGCGAGTATCCATGGGCGACGGTAGTTGCTTTCTATCAGGTGACCCGTTTGCTGGTTTGCCCACTTATATCATAAAAAAGACACTTTTTCGCAAACTTTATAATATCAATATCGATAGGTCTGAGGATCACCCAAAATCTATTATTTTCATGTCCGAAATAACGCTGTAGTATATCGGACCAATATCTGCATGACAAGGTCCAAAATGATACAGTAGGCTAAGAAATATATCCACATCATATAATATGGAAAAACAATGTTTGCCGGAGCAGCTACTTTAGCTAATTTTATAATTATTAATTTTGATTTTGTAATGCTGCAGTGCATTATATTTTCAATGAAATGAATTGTTAGTCTGGGTTTCAGGAAGAAATTATTTTAGTTCTATTTAAACTACATACAGTATTTAAATATAAAATTCTTTAACAATTTTTGCTTTTGATCATAATATAAATGAAAAGTGTATAAATTCCTCCTTCCCAGAATTACAGTGCCTTTTAATAAAATGTTAATGTTGTATTAAAAGTTTATATTACAGTACGCAGAAATGGACTTCAATTCTTCTTAAAGGAACATTCAGCGAATTAAGTTAACATAAAATTGTTTTAATAGTTTTTGATAGTAAGTACATAATTTTATTCGTTTTAGGCCTATGTGCTCTCTTGAGATTCAAAATACCTTCATAGTGAATTTCATTCAATTTCACATTACGATTATCCATAATCGTATCCATATCCTAGACGTGCTTTTCCGTCACATGTTTACTCGTGCTGAAAGTCTTACTTGTTTTAATGAAACCAGATTTTCAAAGATGGCTTTGAAATGTTCTCTTTCCATCAAAAAATGTATCATCAAAATCGGTTCTCAATAAACGACCAAGTCATTCGCGAACAAACAAAAAAAAATTTATATACGGAAAACCTCCTCCCTTTTTCAAGTTGGTTGAAAATATAAGGAAAAGCTTCACACCAGTTCGCTTCACCAGGCTGTGTTTAAACAATTTGCAGATGGTTAAAAGCGAACTAAAGCATAGTTTTCACAATCATAAATGAGTTACACACAAACTTTCGGTTGAACTTTTTAATCAAAAAGTTTGGCCCAGGCCTTTGTGTTTGCCAAAACTCTATTAATAAAGGATATTTTGTTAAATGCGAATTTGCAGGCCATTTAATTTTCTGCTAAATCGACAGTTTAAAGGCAAACTATTTGTATATTTTCTAGCTCTAGAGTTCTCTATATAGTCTGGTTGCTGATCAGTGAGAATTTTGTCCATTGACCTTTCTATAATTTATGTGGGTTATAGCGTGCGCTACTAAAAGCGATGAACCCAACTTAACTTTACGCAACTTGCTGATAACTGAATAGATATCGAGGTGTTGAAGTATCATTAAAACACTCAGCAGCACCTTGAGAAAAGTCTTAAGTGAGTACTCCAGTGCTCAGAAGAAATTAAACTACGTAGTAAATTATCTCTACAGAAAACTCAGAAAAAACATGGTCCATTTTCAGTGACATACGTTATTTCTGGCTTCCTGTGAGGATGGAGAAAGAAGAGAAACTCTTTGGACAGTTCAGGTCTAGCGCAAGTTTACGTGCCCCTAAAATATCAGAATCCATACTAAATACTTAACATTATATTTTGCGAAAGTGAGTCTTTCTGATACCTCTTCACGTCCAAACCGCTGAACCTTTTTTGTTGTTTGACATGGATATACTTTGAGTCCCGGGAAAGGATATACCTAGGATACTTTTTATTCCAGAAAAATGTACACACAAATAAAACACAATATTATGTGCACTTTTTCCACTATATTGATTTATTACTACAAACGACCGGTTTCGAAATAAATCATCTGCAGGTTTATTTCGAAACCGGTCGTGTTTAAGTTAAATTTGTAGTAATTAATCAATACAGTGGAAATAATGCACGTGTTTTATTTGTGTTTAAAATTAATTTCCACCAAGAACCGACAGTACAATCAATTACATATAGAAAAACGTACGCTTCCCGCGCGATAAACGAATTTTGGGGTAACGGAGTTGCGGGCGTCATCTAGTTATTAATAACGCTGGTATAAATACTGGTATATCCTGAATCGCAATATCGAAGTTGAAAGCTGAAGATTGTGGAGACTCTCAAGCATATTCCCATAACGTGTATGGTAGAACAAGTTTGATATATAAAATTGCCAAACTCCTCCGAAACGGCTAAATTAATTTTAAAGTGTGTTTATGTGGTAAGTAAGTCTGAGAATTGCCCCACATTTTTCATAGTTGAAGTAACACATAATAATTTTATTATGGAAAAACAGCACCTGGGAGATCAGAGCCCCAAACCAAGCCTTTTTTTAAGCGGTTTTTATAGAATCATCTGTCGACATTCTTCTAATGTTATGTCAATTTGAGCAAGGGACTCAGCTTATTTTTAAAAATAAGAGAGCATACAAGCATACGGATCACCTAAACTTCGCCCTATACATCTGCGTCACTGGAGGACTCATAATAATTATCATGCCATTTACGAGTAAACACAAAATCGGTGTTTCGGCTTTTGTGAGGTGGAACTTGTTTAAAAATAACTTTTGACCTTTGATTAAACATTCCCTGTGATACCCTTTGAGTTAGTTTCGTTATATCTAACCTCATCAACCCTAAAAGTTACCCAACTTTATAATTACGGTGGATGTAATCAAAATAGCGGTATGTCTGTACCAGATGCATTATAATTAGAATTTAAGTCGACGGATTCATTTCGTTAGTTAAATCCAAAAGTTAATGTTTCGTATATCTGGTTCCGCTTTGATTATTAATAGTGATTATGACTATCATGATTCACATGATAAGAAATTGAAATTATTTATTTTCATATTTTGACGACGTCTGTGGTGTTGGTGGTGGTTGTGTTGACGCTCATGCCGGGGATCGCGGCTTCGAATCCCGCGTCGCTATTTAATTAATCATTAAGTACATACAATACAATACAAGGAGTGCATCGAGCTAATATTATTTTGAAATTATGCTTTTATCATACATTTTTTTTAACAAATAAAACATTACACACACTACAACACACACACTAGGAACGATGAGAGATTTTTGAGTGACAAGCCTATACATACGAATTATATTCTTTTATTTATGGTTGAAGTCTGTTGACAACAAGCTGACAAATTGAAAATGGATTATAGTTTTTTTTATTGAATCTTAGATACTATTAGACAATGCTTACACGGCCAGTCTGAGATCAGCTGAGTCCTAGAGACAAGAGTTGAATTTTTTTTAGATAAAGTCAATATTTTTTTACAAAATATAGGTAGGTATACTGTACTCGGCGAAACATGGCGATAGCGGTCATTGACTCCCTGTCAAAAACTTGTCATTTTCTATATAAACCGCGATTGAAAATGAAGTGTCAGATGTTGTCAATCGCGGCTCTGTATAGAAAATGACAAGTTTTTGACAGGGGGTCAATGACCGCTACCGCCATGTTTCGCCAAGTACAGTATAGTAGTCCTAATGTCGTTGAAACTAAGGTCGAATTTCGACCATTGGTCGATCTCTTGTTATTATTAAATATCTCATAATTATGAATTACGAAGATGATGAGATAAATCCAACAACACTCGATCATATCAGTTTCAACAAACCCACCCGTTTAGATGTTATGCTACGTTTCTATGCTTGCCGAGGCTTTGCAAGCGTCCACAAGGCACAAGCGTCCACATATCTCGCTTGGCATTTGGAAGTCGTTTGCACGCTTTTGAATGCGTCAGTGTATTACGTACATCTAAGCATGGCGGACACTGAACTTGTGTCGGCTATCAACATCTTTGGGGGTGAACGCGTCGCAAGCGCTTGCCGCAAGCGCCCTTTGATCTGTGTCCAAAAACCGACACTACGCTGGATCGTATACAAGCGTCCGCAAGCTCACGCAAGCCAAGCCAGATACTCTCTTTACACGATTGTGCTTGTGAACGCTTGCCAAGCCTCGGCAAGTGTAGAAACGTAGCATAATGCCACTGACACACACACACATACACACAAACACACACACAGGCAGAAAGTCACGTCAAACTTATATAACACCCTATCTCTTCACCGGGAATTAAAAATTAAACCCCACAGTATTTTGAACATGAATTATAGTGACAGCTTGGTCGGATATAATCTTCATACAGTACTGACATATAGCAGCATCAGTCATGGGATGTTCTTACACGGCTGGACAGCTGGACCTATTAATTATATTAATAACGGCCAGCGCCCAAGTATTTTGTGCATTTCAATTATACAGGGCAACAAAACTAAGTGATAATAATTACCAGAGGAAATTCTTGGGTTAAGGTGTATCTAAAAAGCAGTAATAAACATTTGTACGCAACCCGATTTTGAAGAAAAACGCATTTGAAATCTTTGAAAAAATTTTTGAGTTACAGCCCTGTACACTACTCCACGTGGACTTTCATTCATTGACTCAGATTCGAACGTATAGATTGGTCTAACGCAGGCGGATCACGTGATCGTATGAACCAATCAATGCGTCGAAAATTTTTCATTCAAGGCTACTAGCTCCACCCACTTTTTAATTTTGTGGTTCCGCATAATTATCTTATGGAAAATAAGATTCTCAGTTTATTCTTACGATTTTATTTTAATTTTCTTTTTTACATTATTGTTTTTGATTAATCGTATGAAATAATTTTATTATTTAATAATAAAAAATAATTATTTTAAATACAAAATGATGTAAAATCTATTACTTCTACATTATTTTAAATGGGAAATTAAATATGTAAATGTGTTACACTTTTTAAATTCTAACGTGTAATAATGCAACTAGCACGATTCTCTTTCAAAAATAAAATACATTTCGTTACTGATCTCTAACTCCCAGTGGTTTCGATCACCTGATCGAGGTCATTGCGCTCGCGCTAGTACTAGGGTTGACAAAAATTTTTACGATGCGGTATTCAAATAAAAATGTACGGAAGAAAAATAATTGTCTTTCAGCGCTGCACTTTCACAGTTTCAATATACACGGCCTAACTCTATGTAAGGGACACATACACACCCTAAAGTATTATCAATTAGTTTTGTTACACCCTGTATATGGACCGCAACTAAACGAGGCGCAGCTCGATATACATAATGTTACAATTTTAGGACGTATGCATGTATCCCTGATATAGGCTGTAACAAAACAAAATGATATTACTTTAGGGTGTGTATGAGTCCCCGGTATAGAGTTTACTGTGAAAATACCATCACTGAAAGAACATTTCTGAATTGTATGGGTAAGCGCCCCAGCGTCATTTTGTCTAAACAAAAGTTAAAAATAAGGTTTTCTTTCAGCGCTGCTATTTTATCAGTGTACTCTATATAAGGGTAATAATACACACCCTCAAGTATTATCACTTAGTTTTGTTACACCCTGTATAGAGTTTACTATGAAAGTAGCTGCAGCGCTGTAAGATTTTTTTTAGTGTCTCGCTTCGGTGTATATAAATAATAATAATAAATAATAATAAAGCCTCATTTATTCCTTAACAATTTACAATATTAACGTTTACACTTTTAACATTTTTGCTTACATGTTTTAATATTAATTTATATATATATGCATCACATTTACATCATAGCATGCTAATTTAATACCTTGATTTACCTTTTAATTTTAACAATTTCATTTTTCATATTATGTATTAAGTAATATATAAGTATATTATTTATCAATTTAATTTGTTGGAGTTAGGGTCGATAGAGTTAGGCCGTGTATATTCAGAAGCTTGGCTCCACATTAGATCTAATGTCTTTTTCACAGGGCAAACCTTTTGTGGTCGTCGAGGTAACATTTTATATGAAATGTTTTTGGTGGGATTTCAGTCCTTTTTGTAAGTTGCTACTTGCTAGGCAGTCTTTTTAGTTTTTTTTTTTTTTAATATTTTTAATTAAGAGGTTTTTAGTTAATGTCTATCCCGTGTAAACTTTTATGTCCTAATTTATAAGATTGGTGAAAGTCTCATATTTAAACTTCCATTACCCCCTTATTTTACAGCGTAACCAAATTTCGGCGTAAGTATTTTAGATATCATTAAAATCTAAAGTATTAGACCTATTCAATTAAGACTTTGTATGTTTAATAAGTCTATTATTGACATCATATCCTGAGAATATGAACTATCTGCTATATTGGAAACCAACTCTATAAGGGTCAACTTCCACCCCCTCATTTTAGGGGATGGGGGCGAAAATTACAAGTTTATGAATTTTTTTGTTATTTGTATTCTAAACTTAGATTACATAGATTTCTAGCACTTCAGGAAGTAGCCAAACATTTTGATGACCATCAGTGTGTCAGTGACGAAATCGGCGTATTTTAGATATCTATAAAATCTAAATTATTAGAGTTGTTCAATTGAGACTTTGTATGCTTAATAAGTCTATTGATGACATCATATCCTAAAAATATGAACTATCTGCTACAACGGAAACCAATTATATGAAGGTTCAAAAAAACAGCGAAACACTTCGAGAAAAGGTAGGTAGTGCCATTGCGCTTCGCTTGGCTCGTCTCGGCGGGGACACTACCGTGTCCCCAGATAACTCCTACACCGGTTTCGGTGACGGTGGCCGGTTTCATGGAAACCAGGCCAGTTACGCAGGAGTAATTTTATAGTGCCCAAATGTGTGCGCAGTACACAAGAGCACTCTCTGTTCCTTTACTCTCATTAGTACTAATTACCTAGTGGGACGGACGACCGACACGACTGGCGAGAGATCGGGCGTAGGGCCGACTTTTTACATGCCCATCCGACGCATGGATCATCTTACTTGTCAGACAGTCAGGTGATCAGCCTGCATTGTCCTAACCGACCTAACCAAACTTGGAAATAACATGTTTCCAACGCGGGAATCGAACCCACGACCTCCGAGTCAAGAGCCACGCTCTAAACCACTGGACCACGGAGGCGTTCGTTCTTATTTTGTAAAACAAAATGTCGGCGCTTTAACACAAAGGCTGTTCGACAATAGCAAACGAATCACTTATTAATATTAAAATATTGAAATTCAATAACAGCGTGACGTGGTAGAGGGAATAGAATGATGAAGTATATTTTATAGCACCCTTCACACGTAGAGTTCGGAACGAGGATAATCGGAAAATTCACAGTTATCGAGGTTTTCTAACATGAATGCATGTTCATAGTTTTTAAGCTATTGCCATAGAGATATAATGTAGTACTTGTATGTCAGTGGCTATTGCATAGCAATTGACGTAGGTATAGAGCGCAGCGACCGAATCAAGAAATTCCGTAACGAAAAAAACCTAACACACCCACTCCGCACTACTGTGCCGGTCGGTGTGGGGTTGCCAGACTTCGACCTGGTGTTTGTGTGAATTATGATTGCATAAGTTGATAAAAAATGCTATGCAAAAGCTTTCCCACGGCAGTCCCCGAGCACCACACGTCTTTTTTCATAGTGCTCTATATTATTAATTGTAGCTGACGCTAGCCAATAGGGAATATTGCGCGAATGTCGGAGCAGAGGGCGCAACAAGCGTATACAGTAAATAATCCGATCAAAATCCGACATGTTGCACACGTCAAATCAGAATATTGACAGGAACGTTGTCAAACGTCGAACAACTTTTTGTTCACTGTCTATGCTAGTGCTGCACTCTAGCGTCAAAAAATTTCCGTGATATAGCCATTTGGAACTGCTAGTGAATACCGCATTAGTCAACTTTCATTCGATAATTTCAAAGTTACAATGAATGGGATTTGTTATAATCGCTAAATTACAAGTAATAACGCTAATTTGAACGTAAATCTACGTTATGCGATTGAAAACCATGATTGCAAGCTAGCCGTAGCATACACAATCGATGTCGAACATGGCCATCTTTCAAGACGTAACAGGCAAACTGACATCTGTCTATCTGTTAGACCTATCTAAGCAGACACACAGATACACTTTCGAATTTATAATATTAGTGAGGATAAGGATTATTGCCCTGATATATTTAAGGTTTTTATACTTTTTAATTTGTTTAAAAAAAAATTCAGTGTCTTCTCTTTTGTGACAAGTTATTTAAATTACATTTTTTTTTCTGGCGAAAACAGTGTCAGTTAATTTATTTTGCTCAAAATCTTGGTAACTTTGTATCTGACAAGCCGTCGGCAGTTGTTTGGTTGGCCACGTAAAAAGCTGTCAGATTCAGTTACACATTCCCGCCTGGTGAAAACATTACTAATGGAAAATTTAAAACTCCGAAGTGTGATGTTGCTGAAAATTCGTTTGTCACGTGGCAATCATGAAATCTTTTCGAAATTCAAATTTCACCAAAATTGGTTTAGCGGCTTAAGCCTGAAGAGGTAACAAACCGATAAGCACTTTCGCACCTATAATATTATAAGTATGGGTGTAAATTGTTAGTATAGAAGTCCGTATATTGGCGAATTTTAGGCTTTACTGTCATAAAATAAGACGACCTTTGTGGTTCGGTTGAGTGTGTGGCAGCTCAAGCCGGGGGTCGCGAGTTCGAATCCCGCCGACGGAACAAAAAGTTTTCAGTGTTCCCGGGTCTGGATGTGTATTAAATATGTAAATAATATAATAAAAATCTTAAATATATGTATCTAAGTATAAAAGTATTAAATATATTTCCGTTATCTGGTACCTGTAACACAAGTCCTTTAGATACTTAGCACAGGGCCAGACTGACGTGGTGTGAAGCGTCCATAGATATTATTATTATTATATAATATGTTAATTATGTTAGGCACAAGTAATGTGTATTTTTTGTTTAATACATATAAGAAACGTTTCCTGGGCCGGAACAGCAAAACGTGCGGATCCTATGGATTCTCGCGCCGCTATTCATGAGCATCCAGTAAAAGTTTTTTAAATAAAATCTTGCATTGTTCTACCGTTATTGTGGGCGGTTCTATAAAAACGCCACATGCCGTTTCAAATATTCGAGCGAATAAGGCCGTAATTAAAAAAGCCGCACGGCCATTCTCCGGCCTCACAATGCGCTAGCTGTCACAATAGTCTAAGCTAATGTACTGAACGGCTAACGACGAAATATCGTCCGCCAAATCGCTCCAAAAAGGTTTTACTGTTGACGAATTTTCCACCGCGCAATATTTCCACGGCGGAATTTTTGCCGGTTTTACAATATTAAAATAGATTTTAAAAGAAAAGTATCGAAAAAATCCGCGGTAAAAATATTCGTTGCTTTCTCGATTCCACAAAACGTAACATAGGTGTTTGGAATTAGATAGTAAAAATCAATTCATTCGTTAAATAATTATAATGATATTTGCTCTCTATGTATATCTTAAAAAATTATAAAAATGAATTTTGATAGTCTCCCTAAAATTCGAGAACACCTGAACCAATTTGGCTAATTTCAGTCTTGAAATATTGGTGGATGTCCAGGGAAGGTTCACATTAGGAGGGAATTAGTGATATAATGTTCACCGGGTCATCTACCAACTATACTAATTATTATTCAAGTAATTATGTTTAGTGGCTGTAAGCAGAGGATTGAGTGTTCAAAATGTTAGTAAGTCCCATTAGAAAAATGGTTGTTCCATTTGAAAATATCAAACAGAGTATTTTAAGGTAAAATAGTACTATGCTGCAGCGATACGTCCCAATTGAATATCAAGTTTATTTGACATTGTATGATCCAAATTGTACGAGATACGGTTCTCTACCGAGGCACAAAACTTCATATTCTTAAAATGTCGACATTTGCATTAAATTCTGTGATTGGCCGCATACACTTGGCACACACACTTTTTCCGTATTCGATTTCCCAAAGTGGAATCCGATTTGGAATTTCGTGACGTTTCGTTTTCTAGCGCAAACATTCGTTTTTCTTCACAAGGAACATTCTTGCAATCGAAACGCAAGTGAAGAATTTGTCCCGTTCGGAAAAAAGCGAACGCGTGCGCCAGTTAATGTAGTTTCTACTAATTCCATTCATTCGGATTTCCGAATGCGGAAACTAATTCGGAAATCGAATACGGAAAACATGTCTTACATGCGGCCAGCCTTATCGGAAGTAAAGTGTCGCGTCGCTGCAATGTAGACGCCTAGTGCGGTCCCACCTTTATTGCTCAATCTCCATTTTTGGCTGACTTTATTGACCTCAAAGTCTTTTTTTCTGACTGTACTCAGCGAATGCAATATTCATGAGTCCGAAGTGGGGCAGCCGGCCAGGTGCAACTTCCGTGGACGTGACTTCGGATGTTGGGGGCGCCGTGCATAATTCGAACGTTCGAAACTGTTGTTACTACGCGTCATAACTCCGTTTCTATTTTAAGATGATCGCACATTTATCAGAACACACGCACCGAACGCGCTGCATTTTAGAATTCGTTGTATGAAATGACGTGAAACCTCGCACATTCGTCCGCACCGTAAGCGCCGCATTTCGTGTACTAATGCGGTGCGTTCGACGCGTACGGCACGTACGGTGCTGACAAATGTGCGATCAGCTTTAAGTAGAAACTTCTTTACCATCGTGTTTTGGGATGGGTAAAAAGTGAACGCGCGGCAGGACTAGGACACGCGTAGTTGTTGCATCATCACTTTGGCCGGGACTCCCAGAATGTTGTTTTTATCTAAACTTATAAAAAAATTATACACTGGTATGTTATGTAGTTGCCAGTTGGCCAGCAACGCACCTGCAGCTCTTCTGATGTTGCGAGTGTCCATGGGCGAAGGTAGTTGCTTTCCATCAGGTGACCCGTTTGCTCGTTTGCCCCCTTATTTCATAAAAAAAACGGTTTAACAGCATGGAACCTACTTTTTATCCTGAAAAGGAAGAGTATAATATTAGTATCAGGCCTTTTTTGAACTTTCGCGTAAAATGATATTTAGGTAAATAGGCAAGTGCTTGCTTGCTAGCCACTGGCTATCTAAATTACTTAAATATTATGCTAGCTGTGTTGAAGGGTAACCTAAAAAAGTATGTCTTTTTGTGAAGTAATTAAAGTTTAGTTCATGATGGTTCATTTCAAAATACATGTCACGTTGCAATGTGAACTTACCCCAAGTAAGAATCAGGTCACGTTATCTTTTACACGTTTAGTTGAAATCGGCTCACTTTGAGAGCTGGCAGACCGGCGAAATTCCGTTGGCTTTTCGTTCCGACAATCTTCTTAACTGACCGCCTGGCTATATCGAGCAGAATACAGAATTTATACTTAAATAAAGAGTACGCCAAAGTTATGTTTTCACATAACTTTAGCGAACTCTTTATTTAAGCCCAATGTTTCAACTAATGAGTAAATTTAGTTTCTCAATATTATAAGTTAAGAATAAAGATTAATAAGAGTAAGCCCATAGACATTTAATTTTAATATAACTATCTTTTCATTTTGAAAATATTTTATTCAATCTCAATCACAATGGGTAGTAAATAAAATTATGGATTATACTAAAACAAACTAAATACCTAATTATTACTTACATATTTTGCTATTAAATAAAAATTACATTCGCGTAAATTTTCAGTAACACATCACCACAAATAACATCGCTAACATGAAACAACACATGATAAAAATCTGTCATTATAAAAATTTGCACTTCTCGCCAAATATTTCTACAATCAATTTTGCGCGGAAGTAAGGATTGGACTATAAATATTTCAGGATAATCGCGGTGAAATAAGGCCGCGATAGTGTGGAGTGAAAAGTGAATAGCCGCTATCGGGGGGTTATAAAGACCCCAATGTCAGGCCAAGATTTAGAGACAAGGTTGGGTTTTGTTATTTATCATGTGCGTATTATGCTCAAAATAATGTGTCTGGCTATTATCATGTAAAATGTTTTAAACTAAATAAAGTTGAAAGTTTGTATGTATGTTACATAGCCGGAATGATAGCCGGGAGAGTTGAGACTGACCGCTATGGGGGATTATAAAGACCCCAATGTCAGGCCAAGATTTAAAGATAAGGTTGGGTTTTGTTATTTATCATAAGCGTATTATGCTTAAAATTATGTGTCTGGTTATAGTCAAAATATTTTTCATAATCACACTTAGATATTAGAGACTAAAGTTTGTATATATGTTACATAACCTGAACGATAGCCGTGTGAATGGGCGCTATCGGGTTTTATAAAGACCCCAATATCAGGACAAGATTTGAAAGTTGTTGTATGTTCGTTACATCTTCACGCTAAAAGTTAACCAGATGAATGACCACTATTGGGGGTTACAAAGACCCCAATGTCAGGCCAAGATTGGAAAGTTGTTGTATGTTCGTTACATCTTCACGCTTAATGCTAACCAGGATGAATGGCCGCTATCGGGGGTTATAAAGACCCCAATGTTAGGCCAAGATTTGGAGACAAGGTTTGGCCTTGTTATTTATTATGTGTGTTTATTATGTGTGTATCTTAATAGTTTTCACAATTACATCTATATAATACAGGCTAAAGTTTGTATGTATATTACTGTCCTCGCCGGCTGCTAACTGGGTTTTGATGAAAGGCATACACATAGAGTAGACAACGGAAAAGGACTTATGATGATTTTTACCGTAGAAAAATGTACGATGGATGCGGATACTGTTTCTACGCAGAGCCGCGAGAAAATTCTAGTCTTATATAATATTATTAGTACAGATAAATCAGGTATGCTACACCTCTGTAAACTACACTAATCTCAAGCCGACTATAAGCTGTATTAGATGTATTTCAAAGCTAATAAAGGGCGCGAACACGACTGTGTCCTTTGATTTACGATGGGTTGTAATGAAGTTACCCTAAATTACTGCTTAGTGAATCCGGTGTATTATAATTTATAATAATATCTATGGACTATGGGACCAGACTGACGTGGAACCAGTGTGGTACCATAGTAAGTTATCGAATAGCTTGTGTTACGGGTACCAGACAATGGAATGATGTAGTTTACTTTGATTCTTGACACGTCATATTTAATTTTATTATGTTTATTATGGTAAACCCACCGCGACCGAGGAACATTAGAAACTTTTAGGATTAGAACACGCGACTTCTGGTTTGAGTAAGGGACTGTCCGCACTGCGAATTTTATTCGCTCGAATTTATTCATATAATCGCGAAATTTTTATCGCAATTGCGGATACTCTCATATATGAGTCATAAGATTCAATGTGTTGCAGTAGTGCGAAAAAAATCCGCTCGATTAAAATTCGCAGTGCGGGCAGTCCTTAAACGTGCAAATCACTAAGCCTAATCTTAATAAGTATAATAAGTAATAACTAACAACATCTTAGGGACTGTCCGCACTGCGAATTTTAACCGCGCAGTTTTTCTTTGCAAATCTGTAACACATAGAATCTTTTGAGAGTATCCGCACTGCCGATGAAAAAAAAATATGAATGAATTCGCGAGAATAAATATCGCGCGGTTAAAATTAGCAGTGCGGACGGTCCCTGTGCGCGTGTTGGGTGACAGGAAAAACATCTATGAAATGCCGAAATAAATATGAATAAAACTAAATTAAGAAATTTAAAAAAAACCCCCGCCAAACAACTTTAAAAAGTAATGAAATAATATTTACTGACTTTAAGTTTAAATAATTCCTAAGTGTAAAGTAATATTTTAGTCCATAATTGTTGTCACGGTGTGTCGGGGGACCGCCAAGTTAACTACGACAACAACGACTTTTGCATTTTGTATCGCTGATTGTCTCGATTCAGTTCGCTGTGAACTTACCTTGAAACTATAATGTTATGTGAAATCATACATCTACATTAGCGGTCCCCCGACACACCTTGACAACAATTATGGACTAAAATATTACTTTACACTTAGGAATTATTTAAACTTAAAGTCAGTAAATATTATTTCATTACTTTTTAAAGTTGTCTGGCGGGGGTTTTTTTTAAATTTCTTAATTTAATTTTATTTCATGCTTTCTAAACATGTGTTGGTTATAGTGCAGAATTGTTCCTATCAACAGGATCATTAATCATATCCCAATGAATACGATCTATAAATATCCTCTTGGATGAGGGCGTCAATATGAGCCCAAACATGAAATCTCCACCCTGGGTTCATACGGAGCTCGGCTCCTATACAATCCAGGTGATGCTGCAGCAGCAGCATGCAAATATTAACTGCTTATCTACGTCTTATTGGTTGTCGCAATTAAAATGAGCCCAAACACGAAACCTCTGCTCTGAAATATGTATATATTCATAAGTGTCACGAACCATAATTCAAAATATAAAACCCATCAAACGACTGCAAGTTGCTAATCGGCCTATCAAGAACCAGATAAACCGTGATATTTCAGCAATGAGCAGGTTGATGATGATGAACTATAGCTAAGAACATTCTCGATCATGTCAGCTTTCAAACAAAAAAAACTAGATCAAAATCGGTCCACCCGTTTGGATGCTACGATGCCACAGACAGACAGACAGACAGACAGACAGACCGACAGACAGACACGTCAAACTTATAACACCCCTCTTTTTGGTCGGGGGTTAAAAAATCTATGGATGCCGGCAACTTTTATGTGTACCAGATCCGCGCGCGGGCAAAGGCACGCATGACAGGAAAAGCACCCTTAACCGATTCGGTGCGGTGTCATTTTTTGCAAGCTTTTGCGCCTGGCTGCGAACAAATATTTCGTAGCTCCTCTGAGGCTCCAAGCGCCAGAAACTTTGATGAGTCCTCTCGAGCGCCACCCGCCATGAATTGTAATTTATCACTGTTTCGTCTGTTTGCAATTGTTTTTCTTTTAGTAGCGACCCAACAGCGAACGTAAACGAATTAATAGTTCGTTTCAAGTATTTAGAAGTGATTATTTACGTGTACAAACAGAAATGGAAGGTAAGTGACTTATTTTTATCAGGTGTTGTAATCCTTTGGCTATATTGATCAATTTATTTTCATTTTATTGTAGAAGTAAATGTGAGATTGTGCTGGTGTTGGCGTTATATAATTATAAAATAATTCGTCGGCCATATTAATCATCAATTGAAAATATTTAAGACTCCTTAAGTGTAAGTGTTTGTGCAATATCCTAAAACTAACACTGTACACGGAAAAAACGTGACAAATAAAGCCACTTTTATTGAGGAAAAACCTCTGAAAAATGTAATTTTAGCATAGTTTTACAGGTAAACATTTTGGGTCCTCTAGGGCGCCACACGCCATACAGAAAAGATACCCATGGAGCCTCTGCGGCGCCATCCACACGGAATCGGTTTATATGAGTTACTTTGCTACGACGAACAGTTTGAAAAACGAAACATTCTATAGAGTTTAAAAACCTGGAAAAACTAATACAATAAAGTCGAAAAACGAATATCATATAGGTACCCAAAATATCTGCATTAGTTAAAAAGCAATGATGATGATGAGTGACTTAATCCATGCATTACTTTATTGACAGGCTAAATTTTAAACTAATTCAGCAGTTTCTCTGTAAATGTATGCGGAGGGTCTACGAGTTTTGTTTGCTTTCATTAGCGAGGCCCAGTCGCTTATCTCATCAACACAAACTTCAAATAACTTTAGCCGGATACGAAAATACAGATACTTTAGTTTATATTCCGTTTCGATTCAACACATAACTCGACCATAATATTTTGACGTTGGTCCGCCATCTGCCTATGAATCACTTTTTTATGTATAAACACGCTATAAAGTAATTTCAAGATGGAATTTCCGCGGCTGATTTTACATTTGGATTAATCGGCGGATATGATACACCACAAGAACCGAACTTATGCTTATAAAGTAAGTTTACGGTGAACTAAAATCTTATTTCGATCCTGTCGATCAAAATTAGGCTGCCTCAATAACGCAACGTATTATTTAATATCGGGTTATTGCGACCGTAATCATGCCGAATCTCAGCCACATAACATCGGCACAGAGTATGTAGACACTAACCTGCGACGAATCGAAATTCGAGGTACGAAAATCAGGCCCCGGTCCACGAAATCTCCGTTGGTTGTACGTCTTAAAATTATGGCTAAGTTTATGGAGTGTAATGCCAGTCTAGTGTCAGACTTGCTATGTTCAAGCAACAAGTTTCATATATGAACTTTCGAACTTGAGGCTAACTGTGGGCTAACTAGAATACATCATGCACAGCTTTGGGCTAGACTAATTTGTATGGGAAGTAGGCACTACCAATAGTTTAAATAACACAGATTAAAGGTTGTCTGTGGATCAGTTACGTTGCAATGTGACGCGTCTGTGCGATGCATTTTTAAATGAAGCATTCAAAATTTGTTTCTGACATCAGCGTAACTTGTATAGGCCCGGAAAAGTGCGTTGGATAGTTTTTATAGCGGCAAAATATTATATAGCGCAACCCGCACACATTTTTCAACACAGAATTTGTGGGTAAAAACTTAAAGCTAGTAGATGTTATTTAGAAATGCAAGTTGCAACGTTTGTCGATTCAGCTAGTTACCTTTCATAACTGTAACCAAAAGACATTTAGTGAGATTCCTTTCCGCATATTAAGCAGAGCAGTAAATTGGCAATATCAATTGGCATTAAATTGCATACCTGTTTCTAACTGCGATTCCCGAAGTTGTTGTTATTGTGAAACATAACTCCGATCGGTTCTAGCCGGGCTCAGAACTTTGAATACGAGTAGACAATTAGAGCAGTTAACAATAGAAGCTAATAGTCCGGGTTCCCTAGAACAATTTTAATATAATTAATTCTAATTTAAGTGTACTTAACGTTAACAATAAAATGTAACAATTTCGTTTTGAATATTTCATAAGCGATTGCTTGATTCTATCAATATAGTTAATCTGCGACCATAAAAAAAAAAAAATATATAAAATATCTATTGTGAAAATCAGTGTTAACATTGTGACAGTGCTTAAAGTAACTGAAGGCTGTAAACCGTTTACTGCACCTACTAGCGTTTTATGTCTATTTTAAATTGAACAAAGATTGTAAGAGTCTTCTGCAAAAGCAGGCTGTGATCTTTAAGCAAAATGCTTAGGATAAAAATTTTACAGATTTTAATAACAAAATGATATATTAATATATTTGTGAATATGTCACGTTGTTTAGCTTCCGTAAAGCGTCTGTGGCCTTAGGGTAGACCTTTGGTTCGCACTCGCAGAGGGTGGGTGCAGGTTCGATCTCGGGTGGAGGCGTGTACCAATGAGACATTTTCTGATCTCAAGTACACAATAAAGACCCTCATACGGTGAAGGAAACATCGTAAGGAAACCCGCACATGGTTGGTCCCAGACGTATTGACCTGTTCTTTCCTCTGGATTAGGCCGACTATGTTGCGAGAATGCCGTATGTGCTTGGGCAACCATACAGGCATTTAAAAATCTTGTCCCAGGCACTACAGTATTTGAAGAGTGATTACTTCGCTCTGAAAATACTGTATTTAAATCATCCAGAATGGATGGAAAGGCCTAGTTTTTTTAGCTTCCGTAGCAAGAATCCCTTTCTTTGGTGACCATGCATAGTAAAATTTAACTATTTCAGTGACTTAAGGTTTCGTAGAAATAATCAAATAACTACATTTTTTTACAGTAGTTATCTTTTTTTCAGTAAAAATTAACACAATTATTTATCTATCTGATTTTTTTAATATGTAATAATAATTAAATAACATTAGTACAACATTTCTTGCAACTATTTTTATGTAATTTTTATGTAAAACATATTTTTATGTCAGAATGAAATTGACAATTTATTAACTGAAACATAAATCCGACGTTCATATAGGAATTTTACTATTTTGAGTACAAACAGTAGTTCCGCGAAGCGCGTTTTGGGTACATTATTAGGTGTGTATTCCAAAAATTGTACGAATTTAATTTCACAAACTCGATTCGGATAACGGAACATTTTTTCAGAAGTTTACCTGTCAATTACCATTGCCAATCAAGCAGGTCGGAATTCCGAAACAAACTTCGAGTTATCATTAATAATTATTAACGTCGAAATCTGATACTTAACTTCAAATACGAAAATAAATTTTACTCGGAATAGCATTGTACTATTCGATATTGTAGTTTAATAATATCGTAATTGTGTGTACAAGTGAGTAAGAGAGATACACGTATTTTTATTTGTTATTTAATTTTAGATACACTATTTACTTGGGATTGTGAACGGCGGCCACAAAGGAAAATCTTCCGACTAGGTGGTGTGCTCGGCCAAGTCTACTACTATAGTAGAAAATAACCGTAATGATTCCTCCATGAAAAACTAGGTATTAATAAATCACCACTATAAAAACCATAAGTAAACAAAATATTTATTGCACAGGTGCAATATAAAATGAAGTTTTACTGGAGTCACATATTATATCGAGTTTGAAAATAAAGGGTCACCTAGAAGCTTTAGATTCATAGAGAATCGATAGCGACGCAGCAAGTGGAAATTCGATACGATGTCATTTATTTTAAACTAGCTGACCAGGCAAACGTTGTTTTGCTATATAAATGATTTCTAGTATCAATATAAAAAGTAGATAAAAACCTATTCTCAGGTCTAACAATTGTACATAGCGGTTGAGCCGTGTTGGAGGAGTTCGCGCACAAACACGACACGAGAATTTTATATACTTACTAGCTGTTGTCCGCGTGAATGTGTGTTATTATAATCGAGATTTAGAAAATTTAATTCCCATCAAAAACTATTTTATTTGGATAAGAATTAATATTAGGTACAATACACTCGATATTTTTAATTTAAATCAAAGACCCAGGAACACTGAAAGCTCTTTAAGTAACTTTCGTCGGCGGGGCTTGAACCACAGATATCGTTTTGAAAAATCCTTTCTTCGAAGACCGCTTGGCGTGGACAACAGGGGCCAGGAACATGTGACGGAGACAGAGGATAGACGAAAGAATACGGGATATTTAATGTAGGCATCTATACCTCTTTAACATTTACCTCTTGCTCTTGTAGGTCAGGAATCGTGATGTTTTCCTAAAATTTGATATTATGATCTTAGGGAGCCCGTAGGACATGCTCAAACTGGTTTGGGACCCGCAACGAAATTAATCAGAAGAAAATAGAAGTATGAAGAATTCTAATTCCCCTTCCCATTAAAAGCTGAGATTACACAAAGTTGCAGTGACCGAATGTCAAATCACTGAAGGAGGAGCACCACGAATATAAACTGTAATAATTGTGACTACTAAGCTATAATAGCTAAATTAATATTGGAACTTGCTGTGTTAGACTGTTGCCAATAATAATTGTGATAAAAACTCTTGTTGGCATGGAAGTTCCTAGCACTGTCCCAATATCACCGTAGTATGCGACATCAGATTTACAATGTAGGTTGTCTAGCATTGTAGTTCTTTCGTCTTGCCAGAAAAAACTCTCCCAGAGAACATGATGCGTGGTTTGTTCAAACATACTGCCTTCAGTCGAGCACATAGGTGATGCTATCTACTAATTTAGATCCGTAAAGTTTGACTTTAAAATTCCATGGCCGTTAAGGAATTGAGATACGCAGTGGTCAATATCCATCTAGTGTTTGGTAAATCATTCATGAATATTAGGGAAAAGTTATAAAGATGTCGACATTTGCTGGAATTGATAATCACTTTGAGTGTCGGTGTAAATTTAGAGGAGTTTCTTCAATTCCATTACTCATAGATCCCATTAGGAAATTTTCACCTTCGCGACCATAGCATCAAATAAAAATTATATCTCTTAAAGTAAGAAATCTACAAATCGGTACAGAAACGGCGAAATAATTATCAATTTCGATTCTGATCCTTTCAATGCAAAATATACCTACAAAAAAAAAAAAACATAAGCATCATCATGTGGTTATGGATGGTGTAATTATGGTGGTGATATGGCATGTGCTTCCAGTATTTTAAAAAAATATAAGGGGTCAGGAGTTCCGTTCAGCAACGGAACCTTCCGAAGCTCTATACCCTAGGATATGACTTGGTTTGAATCTTACTTTTTGGTAGCATATTATGTTAATTTTACTTAAAAGAAGTGAAAAATTACCGTTTTTTTTTTAATGAAATAAGGGGGAAAACGAGCAAACGGGTCACCTGATGGAAAGCAACTTCCGTCGCCCATGGACACTCACAGCATCAGAAGAGCTGCAGGTGCGTTGCCGGCCTTTTAAGAGGGAATAGGGTAATAGGAGAGGGTAGGGATGGGAAGAAAAGGGAATAGGGGAGGGAAAGGAAGGGAATAGGGTAAGGGATTGGGCCTCCGGTAAACTCACTCACTCGGCGAAACACAGCGCAAGCGCTGTTTCACGCCGGTTTTCTGTGAGAACGTGGTATTTCTCCGGTCGAGCCGGCCCATTCGTGCCGAAGCATGGCTCTCCCACGTATAAACGTTTTTCTAAACATAGTATCAAATTCGGGTTTACAATCTATACAACAAAAAAAGAATTTTGACAATCGGACCACAAACAGCAAAGTAAACATTTACTCCTCCTTTCTTGGAAGTCGGTTAAAAAGAAGTATCTAAGATGTTGACCAGGGATGTAAGGTATCACCATGCCAAATTTCATTGAAATCGCTCCAGCGGATTCAGAGATTAGCCTGTACAAACAGACAAACAGACAAACAGACAGAGAAACAAAAATTTCAAAAACAGTTGAGATGTGTTCTATTACACTTCTAACATGCCCCTGACTCGTGTTTTCAAGTTTGTTTTCAATGTACAAAAATTTTTCCTCTACGATTTTATTATATGTATAGATTTTTCTTCATTACAATATTATGATGTATAGGTCTACCAGAATCTGATGGCATTTTTTGACAGCAGATTTTCAAAAAATATCCTTGATCATTGGATAATTTTTTATATTTGCATTTTTAACACACAGACTCAGCCGCTATAAGAAAAAAAAAAAGGATCAAAATGTTTTATTCCAATTACCCCGGTATTGCTAAAGTCAATTTATTTTCTCACTTTTTGCCATTAGATTCTGGTAGACCTATAGTAACGTTTTTAGTATGACGTCATGAATTGAGTTCATACTGTTTATTTACGCCACTACTCGTGACGTATATGACTTTGTTGGGATGTCATTTAATCCATACTCAACCTTCAAGCGGGCGCGCGCTCTTTTGTTAACCGACTTCCAAAAAGGAGGAGGTTATTTGTTCGGCTGTGGATATTTTTTTTTTATTTATTTCTTTATTTTATTTTTATTTTTATTTTTGTATGTTCAACGATTACTCCGCCGTTTATGAACCGATTTTCAAAATTTTTGTTTTGTTCTATTAGGTTTCCCTCCAATTTGGTCCCATTTTCATAAAAGTGGTGATCTGATGATGGGATCCATGAGTAATCGAGGGAACTCTTCAAAATTTATATGGAAACATATGATGATTTTGGTTTTATGAAAAGTATCCTAAGCATATGCTACCAAATCGCAAGATTTTGCACCAAGGTATACTATGGTTCCGAAGATACTAAGAGAACTCCGGATTCCTTATAGATACAAGTTTGGGGGTTTAGGCGCTGTTTTAAGAACTGAAAGCATATGCTACTATGTAAATTACATTCATCATCATCATCATAATCATCATCATCATCATCATCATCATTGCCACGTCAGGGTCACCAGTGTCACATGGTTGTATATTGATACAATATGCCCCCACAACACCATAATTATATCATCACGTTATGTCCTTATAATAATTGGTACTTTTCATAGCGATTTTAATTAAAATATAATGTTGTTTCAAAATAAATGATTCAAGTTCTAAGCGACTTATGTACCACAAAATTGAACAACAAAGTCAACCTTAACTCCAGAGCGTAAGGCACACATTTGACATTACTTTTGAGATTCGAAAGAAAAAAGAGAAGTAAGTTGCTTCGATAGGTACTACACTAGTTTAACTATTAACCCATCAAGCTCAAGCGGCACCCGGCTGCCGCATAACAATTAAAAATTTATTGTGTCTGCGATTCCCACGATCGAGGTAAAAAATTTAACCCTTAGTATGAAAATACTTACATAGGAAAACAATCTACATCGTAATAGGAATAAGAAACACAATCGCATTGAGTGTGACTCTTAACAAATTGTAATAAGATAGGTACGTAGGATATACGCGATGGTTTACTAGGTAATTAAAAAGAGTGAAATTATTATTTTTAACAAAAAATTAAAACCGACTTCCAAGGTAAAAACAATAATAAAATCCTTATAATATGAACTAAAAAGTATTAAATAACGTTTCCTATCTAATAGTGCCTTTTTCCGAATTCGGCTAAACCTCAACTATTTCTGTACTCAATCTTCATAATTTTTAAGTCGGTGCCAGTTCCAAAAGTTTCAAATACCTATTCTGTCAGAGAACTGAAGATTCAGCTATATCTGGTACCGACTTCAAAATGATGAAGATTGAGTACAGAAATAGTTGAGGTTTAGCCGAATTCGGAAAAAGGCACTATTAGATAGGAAATGTCATTTAATACTTTTTAGTTCATATTATAAGGATTTTATTATTGTTTTTACCTTGGAAGTCGGTTTTAATTTTTTGTTAAAAATAATAATAACGGCAGTGATCGCGCGTAACCTAAGAGACGTCGTAGGTAAATTGGTGGAATAAAACATTTTTGATTCAACATTATTTATTAATTCATAAATTTAATTATTACTCTTTTTAAGAGTAATTAATTCATCCATATTTTTAGTAAAAACTTAGTTATAAAAACCGGTGACCCAAAATAGCTTATCTTGTGTGAACAGGGGTAGAAAAAGTGATCGGAATTTGCTTATCCTGGTTCCGATTTTTTCTTCATCTAGCAATAACACTCGATATTATCGGTCAATGCAGACTTAGCATATAAGTATAAATATAGCATATAATTTTCCTCAATTATAATTATGAAAACTACATATAAAATAATACGAGAGGCGCGCGGAGTCTTTTCGACGCCGGCGCCTCGACCAAAACAATTGAGCTCCTTGCTGCAAAGGGGGTGCGGAGAGTAAGTGTAAGCTATTTATTTGGTAGATAGATAAATTATGAAAAGCTACTGAGGGAATGATACGGTAATAAGGAATGATAAATATCGATAATATCAGCGAAAATGTATTGAAGGGAGTCTATTTGACGTCGCGCGACCGCTTGAAGGTTGATATTATAAATGTGAAAATGTGGCTGTCTGTCTGTCTGTCTGTTACCTCTTCACGCCCAAACCACTCAACCGATTTTGCCGAAACTTGGTATGGGAAAGGACATAGGATACCTTCTTATCCCGGAAAAATGTACGGTTCCGTGATTAACGAATTTCGACGCAACGGAGTTGCGGGTATCATCTAGTATCTTATAATATTATTGTGCGACATCCTCGTACTAAGAATAGACCTAAGGGTCAATTTAGACCGCAACGCGACGCGTAGATGCATTTCTAAATTTGTATGGATTTGACAGGTTTGCGAGACGTCTCACGCAAGTGAGATCTGTCATATTACTACAAATTTAGAAATGCATCTTCGCGTCGCGTTGCGGTCGGAATTGACCCTAAAGGTTGAAATCGTCTACGAACGTATTGCAATTGTCTATGGTAGTCGGCTATCGGTCTCAACTCTCAACCTCTTAATCGCTCTCGATCGATCCTCGCTCGTTTTCCTGTTCATTTCATACTAAAAATAAACAAGATATAATTAATTTAATTTCGGAAATAAACGAACGAGACAAAATAAATAAAATACGTTTTGAAACAAATCACCTATTTTATTTTTTTGCGCGGTTTATTTTAGGTTATGCCAATTACGTTACTTTATTTAACTTCAAATAAAATATAGCTTTTGGATAAAATATCTAACTTCGTAAAAGTTTAGGTAAATGAGAATTATTTTTAAACTTAAAATTGACAACTGCCGTTTACATTAAAGATATATAAGGGTTTTTTTTTCTTAGCGTATTATTAGGCAGGTACTAACGGTAAAAAAAACCCTTAACCCTTAACCCTGCCGTATATTTGCCAAGGGGCACATTCAACCTTAACATATTATTGTTTGTTTAAAAATTATGGGGGTAATAATTAAGGTACAAAAGAAGGATTTAATGGGGGTTAAAGATTAGCAGCGATGTGGAACTCAGAGGTCGACCCGCACCGTACAAATATGTTTGTATTTCACAAAGGAAATGTGATTTTATCTATAAAAGGTCCCCATGGAAACTCTTTGTTCCAGGAAATTGTCCATGGCAGCTAAGTACCTGGGGCTCAATTCTTATACATCGAATGTAGCAGCGATTTCAGGCTGTATCATACTCGTGACATACTGTCTCATTCAAGGTATAAGAATCGGGCTCCTGTATCTATATTATATTTTTATGATTTTCCGATTTTTAGTGTATGTATTTTGTGAAACAAGCTTTGAAGAATTTTCTACGAAAAATTTGACATTCCTAGGGACAAAGATGGTTTTTTTTTGTAGGTATTTTTTTTATAATTTCCTATATCCAGTGCAAAAGCTTTTCGTGGTAAAGACCGGTCATGGAACAGGGAGAAAGTTTGCGTTACGCTTGTCGTCTTTTTTTTGTTTCGGTAACGATGGCCAGTTTCTTTGAAACCAGGCCAGGAGTAATGTTATAGTACCCAAGTGTGTGTGCGCAGTACACAAGAGAACTTTTACATGTTCATCTGACGCATGTATCATCTTACAGTCAGATATCAGGTGATCAGCCTAAATTGTCCTAATCAAACTTGGAAATAACATGTTTCCAACGCGGGAATCGAATCCACGATTTCGTTGAAAGTCACGCTCTAAACCACTGGACACAGGAATCCATTCTCATATACAGCATTCTACATACATGTATTATGGTAACACGTGTCTTTGAAGGCGTACGAACATAGTTTATTCCTTCTAAAGATTTCCTTTCACAATACCTCTTTGTGGCGAAAGGGCTTTCTTGGAATGTACCAATAAACATTGTATCGAGTACTCGCGGGCATGTACGTTTCTTTGTGAACCGGTTAAGTGCGGAGTGCAAAATATTTGTCCTCGCATCCAAGATCGTGGAATTCGATGCAGTAAAATAAATTGTATGGCAAAGTAAAGAGTTACCTTAGATTTAATAATGCAGTTTGTGAGTGCATCGCAAAGTTTCAATATCTGTTTGGATTTGGCATGTTTTGTACGAGCTCTTTGAGGGTACGTTCTGAAACTGAACTCAGTATCCAATATATTGGGTTCAATTACATAAGTTCCGTTTAACCCAGTATACTGGCTACTGGCTACTACTCATGACGTGTAGAATTGTTCACCTTACTTTCATAAAAAAAAAAATCATAAAGAAACATGACTGCATTCATAACTAAATGCGTATTCAGTTCTTTAGACCATTTACAACAAGACTGCATTCATAATTCAACAAAAAAAAAAACATGGGTTAATACGCAAATGCTTAACAGCGACAAGTTGTAAGACAAGTGTGACGTATTACATCCTAAAAAGTCATGTATGTCAATACACTGGCGTATATTTCGGAACGAATCAACAGTATGGCGACAGTATGTCCGGACTCCGGACCTATACGACCTGCAAATCTCCAAGAAGAGAGCGTATTCCCTATTAAACGTCCGGCAACGCATTTGCAGCTCTTCTGATGTTGCGAGTGTCCATGGGCGACGGTAGTTGACTGTAGTTGATTTCATAACTCAATGCGTAATTTTTTTGTTGGATGATATACATAATATATTGCTTAACAGCGTCCAAATATGACCTGATAAAACTTAAATATATCTTGTATAACCGGATAGGGATCAAACCCAGCCACGTAACCCACGGCCATTACTCACGGGGGACCTGTCTAGTGTCTATATTTCGCTTACTCGGGGATAAATTTTTATGTCCATTCTAAATATTTTATGTACGCATTTTGATTTTTGACGCTGTGGCTAACTTGGTGAAAATTGGATCGTAATATAAAAAGTATCTATTGGTACAATCTTCTGATCTGCTTACATTTATATTATAAGAAAATATAATATTTAGGGAGTGCCACCGCTGCCGGCGCCGGCTCCCAAAAATATCAGTAATGGGAACCGGCGGTAAGTATACTGCCGACAGCCGAGATTTAAAACAACAGCTGCCGGCGCTGGCACTCAAAATGGGAACCGGTGATAATGCGTAAAACGCTAGGTTCCAGTGCCGATACACAAATTTTAAAAAGAAATAATTATAATCTCAAATATTCGACTTCTTAACCGACTTCCAAAGGTGAAGGTTATATTATGTTAGGCTATGGATATTTTAGTTTTTTGTGATGCATTTTCATCTACCTTAGCTTTACCTTAGCTACCTTTTTTCAGCTACCAAAAAGAAAGATTTTGCACCACAGTTGTAAACCCCGTGGTATACTTCCGAAGGTACTGAACAGAACTTCAGACTCCTCTATTAAGGATTATCCTTATACATGTTAGAGAGTTTCAGCGTTGTTTAAAGAAGCAAAGGTACTCATAATAATATTATGCTACTATGCAGATCACATTTATCAACATTATCATCACCACCATTAAAATATACATCCTTACATAATGACCTTATTATTTGTACTTTTCATAGTCCTTTAGCTCAAGACTGATGTTTTTGATCATTATTCTGTAATTTGACAAGCGATGTTTGCCGAATAAGCGCGGGCAGCCTATTCGGCAAACATCGCGTAACTTCGGCAAACTTCGGAAAACGGCGCCGGCAGCCATTTCGGCAACCGGTGCCGGCAACGGAGGCACTCCCTAATATTTATGTAAGTAGTATATATAGAGGCAAAAATTTTAAAAACCCCCGCCAAAAAATTTTAAAAAGTAATGAAATAATATACTTATACAGTTACCGTGCAACAGCCGTTCGGTTCACGCGTCTTAGCGCTATTCGATAAATGCGCTGTCGCTGCGAGTAATATTTGTTTATTATTAAGTTAAAGTGTTCATACTAGTTACCTACAGCATAACTTACATTTTTGAGGGCGCTCCTGGCAACAGGAGCTCCCACATTAACTATGGAAGAACCTGCAGTGACCCCCACCGTCAGCTACGCCAATGTAACATCAATAATTACGTACCCGAAGAAAGATCAAGCTATTGTTCTAGATTCTATTGATGGAATTACGCTTCGTGATTACCTACTATCTCTCTCCACTGTAACCAAACCAACGTCGATCCGTTTTATTTCTCGCATAGCCAATTCAAGAATATGTGTGTATTTAGATTCTAAACAAACAGCTGATGAGTTAGTCGACGTGATTAAAAAAGTTAAAGTCAAGGACAACCTACTGGAAATTAGACCGTTAATTACAAGGAATAAGCGAATTGTTCTGTCGAATGTTTGCCCCATTATACCCCACGAATTGATAGTGGAGAAATTCAATGAAATTAATATTAAGATCCTGTCACCGATCACATTCATGAGAGTAGGAATTCCTGACCCTGGTTTTTCACATATTATGAGTTTTCGTCGCCGGAGTGTCGTGTGTCTCCGGAGGATGAAAAACGATTACCTGATTCGATGCAAATTAATTACGAAGACACAAACTACTGGATCTATATTACGAATGATTCCATGAAATGTTTTGTGTGTAATAACATGGGCCATTTAGCTAATCACTGTCCTCAAAATAATAAGCGTTCACCCCAAGTTAATAATAATTCCACACAAGAATATAATGACATCTCAAATTACCCCTCCCCCCCCCCCCATAGAATTTTCTAAGCCCCAGACTATTACGAGCCAACTAGAACTAAATAAAGGCATTAAGCGGATTCGTTCAAACACTACCACGGAACCTTCTCAGTCAGATATAATTCAAACAGAACAGATTATTATCGAGGATAGTCAGTCATTGAGCGAATGTACCATTGACACAGATAGCAACATGTCCCAGGAAGAAGAATTGCCAGTCAAGTCAATAAAAAAGAAGAAGAAAACCCTCGACAACAGAACAGAGGAACAAGTTTGGAAGGACATCAAATTTGAGATGATAAATTCTGATACTGATTTTCCCCTTAATTTAGAACAATTTATAAGTCTTTTAGACGTCTCCCGGAACAAACAAAATATTCAGGATATCATTAAGGACTATACAGATAACATCCCAGAGTCAATTAATATGTGCCTATACCTACACCCGAAATTGAATAAGAACCTTAAAAACAGATGCGCAAGATTATCTCGGAAAAACTTTAAGATATTAATTGACTCACTACCTAATATTTATTTTTACGCATTTCTTTATTTTTACACCTTTCTTATCTTTAAATCTTTATTGTACTTATACCTTTGTTATTTGTAATGAAATTTTTGCAATGCAATGTTAATGGGTTTCACGCTAGATTTGAAAACATAAAATTACTTGTGAATGATTTAAACCCGTTATGTTTTTGTATACAGGAAACTAACTTTAAAAATAATTACTGCGCTAAGTTAAAAGATTATGAATGTTTTTACAAAAATCGCACGCACGGCAGTATAGCCAGTGGAGGAGTAGCTACATACATAAAACCCCACACATTACCAGAACTAATTAACATTATTAGTCGACTCGAAGTAATTGCTATAAGAATTAAGTTTCCACTGGCTATTACTATCTGTAATGTATATTTGCCCAATAGCTGTTCCTTTAGTGATAAGGATTTGAACGATTTAGTTGGCCAGCTTCCGATTCCCTTCGTTTTGTTAGGAGACTTTAATAAGAGAGGGAAAGTAATTGCTAACTGGTTAGACTCACATGATAATATAATTTTACTTAATAATCAACAACCTACACACTTTAATAGTAGTAATTGTCACACTAGCAGTATTGATCTAACATTTGCTTCACGAAGTATATCAAGTTATTTTGAATGGAATGCAGTTGAATTTCTTTACGATAGTGATCATTTTCCGATTACAATTACCTTAGAAATAGAATTAAACTCAAATTTACAAACAAGTAACCAATATTGGATATACAAAAATGCTGACTGGACAAATTTTAGCATTCAAATAGAGCGGGAAATTAGTAAATTACCTAGTATAAATTTTAACTTATCTCCGATTTTCTGTAAAAATAAATTAGTCGATCAATTTAATCAAATAATACTCGAGTCAGCCGAAAAATATATACCTAAGTCCAGCGCGAATATAAAAAAGAAACAAGTACCATGGTGGAATGAGGAATGTTATAAGTCTCTTAAGGAGTCAAAAAAAGCTTACAGAAAATATAATAAAAAGAAAAAATCAAATCAAGATAAACAGGAGCTTTGTAGCCTAGAAGATAAACGCGTAGAAGAATTATTGAAAATAGAATTTCGTAAGAAGAGGGCTAAATATCGAAGGATATTTAAAGAAAAAAGGAAGGTAAGTTGGGAAAAATTTATTTCGTCAATTAATAGTTTACTCCTTTAGGAATTGTTTGGCAAAAAATTAATTCTATTAAGGGATTTAAAAGGAAAAAACAACCTATAATTTTAAAAACCAATGACGGAGAACTTAGCTGTGATCCAAAAGTAAATGCACAATTGTTAGTATCAGCTTTTGCAGAGAACTCAAGTTTCAATTATTACAATCTAAATTTCCGCCAACACAAAAATTTTGTAGAGGAGAATAACACCATTTTTAATTTACAAGATAACAGTAATCCAATTAATCAAAATTTAAATATGCAGGAATTAAAGTTGATAATACAACGCCTAGGTAACTCTAGTCCAGGACCTGATAACATTTCAAATACTTTAATAAAGAAAATTCCTCTTTTAGCCCTAAATCACCTCCTAGACATTTACAACTATATGTGGATTTATCAAATTTTCCCAGACCAGTGGAGAGAGGCCATTGTTATACCTATCCCCAAACCAGGTAAAACCCCTACCCTGACATCGAATTATCGCCCAATATCTCTTACCTGTAATTTATGTAAATTGTTTGAAAAAATAGTTAGTAATAGATTAAGATGGTACCTGGAAAAGAATCAATTAATTTCCCCATTCCAATTTGGATTTAGACAGTTTAAGTCTACTCTTGATCACTTAGCATATTTAGAAAATTATATATTAAACTCTTTTGCCAATAATAATAAGGTTATTGTTGTTGCCCTTGATTTAGAAAAGGCATATGAAATGGTGTGGAAGCACATAGTTATTTTGCTTCTAGAAAAAATGAATATAAAAGGTAATATTCTTGCTTTCATCAAAAATTTTTTATCTAATAGAACTATCAGGGTAAAAGTTGAAGGAATCCTATCTGATCCTCTCTGTACAGATAATGGACTCCCGACAGGATCTGTGCTCAGCGTTACTCTTTTTCTGATTTCAATTAATGAAATTCTAACAGTTATTGAAAAACCTGTGAAAGGTTGTTTTTTGCCGACGATTTATCAATATTTTGCAGTGGTAATGATCTTAAACCTACAGAAGTTCTTTTGCAAAATACCTTGAATAAATTGTGTGAATGGTGTGAATTAACTGGCTTTAAATTTTCAGAAACAAAAACTAAATTCATGATTATGTCACATAAAACTAAGAATGATGAAGTAATTTTAACTATAAACAATCATAAAGTTCAAGAAGAAAATAATTTAAAAATTTTAGGACTAATATTCTATAAAAAATTAAATTGGGTTACGCATATAAAACAATTAAAATCAGAGTGTTATAGCAGAATGAACGTTATTAAAATATTATCAGCTAATAGATGGGGATCGGATAGCGAATGTATTAAAAACACTTACAAAGCCCTAATTAGACAAAAAATTGACTACGGTTCCATTATCTACGGTTCAGCTTCTCCTAACATTCTAAATCTACTAGAAAGCTGTCATAACACATGTCTACGTTTGAGTCTCGGAGCATTTAAAACTAGCCCAGTAAACATTATTTTAGTTGAGACAGACGAAATGCCCCTGACACTAAGAAGAAAGAAGTTATGCCTTTCATTCGCCTCAAAACACATAGCCAATAATGAGAATTCTCTATTTTTAAGTAACTTTGCATCTGACATTGAGTTTAATCTACGGTCATCCCTACCATTGCCTTTAAGATTAAGAGTTAAAAAATATTTACAAGAAATAAACTTTGAACTTCCTCTAGTTTTTCCGCGCAAACATTTCATACACCCTCCCTGGAAAGAAATAGTTCTCCCCATAAATATAGAAATCGCCCAAGGAAACCCGCGTGATTCTACCCCAGATGATTTATTTTTAAATATTTTTAATGAAATAATAAATAAATACCCGGAATTTTTACATTATTATACCGACGGATCTGTTTATGAGGGAAGGACTGGATGTGCAATAATTTCGAAAAATAGTAGTTTTAAGTACCGATTACCTAATTACGCATCCATATTTACATGTGAAATGGTTGCTTTACTGGAATGCCTAAAAGTTATTAGAGGGAACATAAACGAAACCTAATGTTTGATATTTTCTGATTCATTGTCTTCCTTAAAGGCGCTTAATAGCGCCTTTAATATAAGTAACATAGACCCCTTAGTTAATCTAGTTAAAGACAACTTAATTCAATTAGTTGATAATAATGTTGCCATTTTATTAATCTGGATCCCTAGCCACCAAGGCATTCCCGGAAACGAAGAAGTCGATAGGGAAGCTAAAGAAGCTACAAAATTAGAATACTGCAATTACTTAACCTCTAGTATCAAAGATCTCAAAAAATATTTTAATCTAAAAATTAAGAACCTGTGGAACAGTAATTGGGTAAATAATAACAATAGTGATTTATTTGAGATAAGAAAAACAGTTTTTGAAAAAAACAAGCTAAAGCCAAATAATAGAAGAGATCAAGTAGTTTTAAATAGATTAAGAATAGGGCACACTAATGTAACTCACATCCACCTCATCACCAAGGAAGCGAAGAAAAGATGCGCAAGGTGTGATAGTGATGTTTCTGTAAAACATCTGTTAATTGATTGTCCAATGTATAATACTGAACGTCTAAAAGTTAATCTCCCTACATGTTTTAATAAGTGTTTTGAAAGTACCGAAAAAGTTGTTAACATTTCTAAAGTTAATTAATTATTATGATTTAATTTAAAATTGTAAGCCTAAAGTGGTCGCTAATGACCGTGTTGTTTGAGCGACCTAAAATAAATAAATAAATAATATATATACTTATACTGACTTTAAGTTTAAATAATTCCTAAGAGTAAAGTTATATTTTAATCCATAAATGTTTTCACGGCGTGTCGGGGGACCGCCAAGTATTATATTTTGTATCGCCATAATAGTCGCTGATTCTCTCGATTCGGGTCGCTGTGAACTGACCCTTAAACTATAATGTTATGTGAAATCAAACATCTACATTAGCGGTCCCCCGACACACCTTGACAACATTTATGGACTAAAATATTACTTTACTCTTAGGAATTATTTAAACTTAAAGTCAGTATAAGTATATTATTTCATTACTTTTTAAAGTTTTTTGGCGGGGGTTTTTTTAAAATTTCTTAATTTAATTTTATTTCATGCTTTTTAAACTTGTGCAGAATAATTCCTATCAACAGGATCATATCCCAATGAATACCATCTATAAAATATGTCCTCTTGGATGAGGCCGTCAATATGAGCCCAAACATGAAACCTCCACTTTGGGTTCATACGGAGCTCGGCTCCTATAGAATCCAGGTGATGCTGCAGCAGCAGCATGCAAATATTTACTGTTTATCTACGTCTTACTGGTTATCGTAATTAAAATGAGCCCAAACACGAAACCCCTGATCTAAGTTGCTGAGGAGATGTGTATCCTATTGATTACCAGGTGATGCTGCAGCACCAAGGCAACTTTCCAATAATGTGTATATATTCATAAGTGTCACGAACCAGAATGCAATATATAAAACCCATCAAACGACTGCAAGGTTGCTAATCGGCCTATCACGAACTAGGTAAACCGTGATATTTCAGCAATGAGCAGGCTGATGATGATGAACTATAGCTAAAAACACTCTCGATCATGTCACACACCTTGACAACATTTATGGACTAAAATATTACTTTACTCTTAGGAATTATTTAAACTTAAAGTCAGTATAAGTATATTATTTCATTACTTTTTAAAGTTTTTTGGCGGGGGTTTTTTAATTTTCTTAATTTAATTTAATTTTATGCTTTTTAAACTTGTGCAGAATAATTCCTATCAACAGGATCATATCCCAATTAATACCATCTATAAAATATGTCCTCTTGGATGAGGCCGTCAATATGAGCCCAAACATGAAACCTCCACTTTGGGTTCATACGGAGCTCGGCTCCTATAGAATCCAGGTGATGCTGCAACAGCAGCATGCAAATATTTACTATTTATCTACGTCTTACTAGTTGTCGCAATTAAAATGAGCCCAAACACGAAACCCCTGATCTAAGTTGCTGAGGAGATGTGTATCCTATTGATTACCAGGTGATGCTGCAGCACCAGGGCAACTTTCCAATAATGTGTATATATTCATAAGTGTCACGAACCAGAATGCAATATATAAAACCCATCAAACGACTGCAAGTTGCTAATCGGCCTATCACGAACCAGGTAAACCGTGATATTTCAGCAATGAGCAGGCTGATGATGATGTACTATAGCTAAAAACACTCTCGATCATGTCACACACCTTGACACACCTTGACAACATTTATGGACTAAAATATTACTTTACTCTTAGGAATTATTTAAACTTAAAGTCAGTATAAGTATATTATTTCATTACTTTTTAAAGTTTTTTGGCGGGGGTTTTTTCATTTTCTTAATTTAATTTAATTTTATGCTTTTTAAACTTGTGCAGAATAATTCCTATCAACAGGATCATATCCCAATGAATACCATCTATAAAATATGTCCTCTTGGATGAGGCCGTCAATATGAGCCCAAACATGAAACCTCCACTTTGGTTTCATACGGAGCTCGGCTCCTATAGAATCCAGGTGATGCTGCAACAGCAGCATGCAAATATTTACTGTTTATCTACGTCTTACTGGTTGTCGCAATTAAAATGAGCCCAAACACGAAACCCCTGATCTAAGTTGCTGAGGAGATGTGTATCCTATTGATTACCAGGTGATGCTGCAGCACCAGGGCAACTTTCCAATAATGTGTATATATTCATAAATGTCACGAACCAGAATGCAATATATAAAACCCATCAAACGACTGCAAGTTGCTAATCGGCCTATCACGAACCAGGTAAACCGTGATATTTCAGCAATGAGCAGGCTGATGATGATGAACTATAGCTAAAAACACTCTCGATCATGTCAGCTTTCAAACAAAAAAAACTAGATCAAAATCGGTCCACGGACGGACGGACGGACGGACAGACAGACAGACAGACAGACAGACAGACAGACAGACAGACAGACAGACAGACACGTTAAACTTATAACACCCCTCTTTTTGGTCGGGGGTTAAAAAATGGACATACTCTAGTGTCTATCCGTGACATCGTAGCATCCAAACGGGTGAATCGATTTTACTGTAGTTTTTTTTTTGTGTTTGAAAGCTGACATAATCGAGAGTGTTTTTAACAATAGTTCATCATCATTACCCAATGTAGTGCTGTACAATTTCAAGAAAGTTAGTCGTCATCTCGTTTAGACCCTAATACGCTTTGCAGATTTCTAAATGAGTCGCTGGAACCTCATTAATGTGATCGATCTCTTGAGCAGTAAATTTTGTGCAGCTGGCTTCAAGCTCATAGGCGGGAATTGTTGAAATTTGAATTTCATATTCGAAGGAATATTGGGTTACATTTTGCCAGTGATTCAATTTGATGTGTTCTGTCATGTATCGTAAAGCTGGAATTGAAGAGCTTCTACTCGTTGAAAACTACATTAAAATCGGTTTAGTTGTACCTACCTATAACTGTGTATTATATTTTTTTAATCCGACATTAATATTACAGCTTCTATTTTTGGTTGCCGTCTCAGCATGATAAACGTTAAATTAAATTAAAGCCAAATAAGGTTTTCTATACGTCAATGTAAGAAGTCCGATTTTTAAGTTTTAGCCAATCAAAACGAATATAATGGTAATTTGATGTTTAAAATATTGACACTGTAGGTGTCAACATTATTTAATTAATTTTCGGAAAACTTGTAAAGCTAACATGCATAAAGAATCTAAATAAAATACAAGAAGGCCAATTAAACGTTTTCACAGATAGAAAAATGCTAATAGAAACAAGGCAGCGATAGGAAATGATCACAATTTGGAATTATCGTTATAGACAGGAACTAGAATTGAAAATTACGGAATAGAATTGAGTTAGTTATAAGGTAAATGTAGTATGTTATATTTAGTAGGAATATTATGTTACGATAGAAGATATAATCTGTGTACTTTTTAATAGAAATATATTAATTGTACTTTAAAAATCAAATAAATCTTTCCTATTTACGTATCATCAAAGAAGGATTCATTTTTGATCAGATTGTCAAATTGTTAGTCATAATTTATCCAATGCAGCACTTGACTTAACCCGCACAAAGCACATGGATCCACCAACTGCATTCATAATATGCAGTTGGTAGATCTACGTTTTTTGATTGGGTAGACGATCATTTCTGTGATAGAACGTAACTCTTGTAAAAGACCAAATTAAAAACGAATTAAACAAAGATCGCGTCTGAAACATACCAGATGCATAAGAATCCAGATTTTATTGTGTCCCTTGGGCCTTATTAATGTCGGTTGTCCGATTGGCTCTTGGACCCAGTAATCCTGATTATTTGTAAATTGGGATCAAATTATTACGCTGTTTGAATTCGGAAAAGTCGCTATAATTAAAATATTTGTTTTATAATAATAATAATAATAATAATATCTATGGACGCTTTTTATCCCCGATGAAAGCAGAGGGGTGTTGCCAAATTCCTTTGAAAGGGCTGGATCGGTTGTGTTGAAATTTTGTGTCATCTATCAGATCAGCTAACACCTAACATTTTTCGTCCTCAAATAGCCGTAAGAAGTATATGAGATAGGCGTGACAAAAGTGATAACAGTGGGCTCAGAAGATTATCACACTGTATATGGCAAAACAATGTTGCCGGACCAGTCAGTGTATTATAAAATAGCTACGAGTAAAGCAACAACAAACCGCGACGCAGAAAATAATCTCCGTTTGTTCCATTAATCACGGTTATCTTTGCCTAAACCTTACCTTTGTTTGTTTCCAATATTGTTTGTGAAACCTTATTATGGAAATTGTATCAACAAACAACAATTTCAAAAATTAAGAATGGCTGTAATTTGTTTTTGAAGAATAATTTTAACACTTAATAAAAATTAATGCTGCAGCCCTCACACAGTTTTAAGAACACTCGGCAAAATGAAAGAGGAATACATTTTTTATTCGTAGCTTGTAGGTCTCTTTGGCGGGCCGAGGAGTAAGCATGCGAGGACACGCTATTGGTAGATCAGTAATCGGATGCGTCGTTATTAGTAGATCGCGATCAAGCGGTGCCATGGTATTGGTTGACATTGTAAATTATTGTTAGCTGTTGTACCATAGTATAAGGAAGGGAAGTAAGTTATCTTGATACAAACGCACCGCAGGCGGCTTGTATGTGTGCGCCATAGTATCTATGCGTCGCCGCACGCACACATAACAAAATCTCAACCCGTTTCTCAGTGCGCCAGTCGGGGCTAACACTGCATGAGGTTCGCGCGTCACGGCTTTTCTGCACCACTGAATGAATCAAAAATGTCTGATAATCGCAGGAGAAACTATTGCTGCGTGTTTGAGTGTCTTAATAATTCATCAATTTCAGAATTGCCGTCGCCGCCGGCAGGTTTATTTTATCTTTAGGGTTTATTTTTATTGTTTCGTACCCAAAGGGTAAAAACGGGACCCTATTACTGAGACTTTGACTTTAATCCTTCGATCGCGGATTCCTGGAAATATATTGTTATTCTATTGTTGTCGCAGTCGCCGGTGTCCTTATGGGGGTTGATAGGTTAAGAGGGGCTCCCATACAAAAAAAAATACATTTTTTTCCTATTTTCGCTCTATAACGGTACGGAACCCTTCGTGCGCGAGTCCGACTCTCACTCGGCCAATTTTTAAAATATAAATAATGCTGCTCTGTATCTTGAATACATTTCTATATTTAATAGGAAAACCATTGTTGAACTTTATTGACTAATAAGAGATGTGTTATATTGCTAAAATTGACAACCCTAAGACAGTAGGTAATTATATCGCGGATTGGGCCGGAGATAACCTACTTCCCCTCCTTATACTATGGTTGTATATTATTGGTGGACATGCAGTTCAGTAGTTTTTGAGATGGGAAAAGTTTAATTCTTAATTACGTACAATTTTGAATCAGGTTTTATCTTTTTAAAATACTTTAATTTACTTCTAGCTCTATCACTTATAGAACTATCTCGCAGACGCACATGTGTTTCTCGCATCGACCATCGGGTAGGAACTTTTCTCGGCACGCCCGCTCGCATTCCCTCAAGTCACATCCGTTTCCTGTGTATGGTTTGTCCCTGGACAGCATCTCTGCGGCCTCTAAATCTGGGAAAGGATTGTTTTCCATGGTGTGAATACCTATTTCTATTTCATCCTAGTTGTCGTTATAAAAAGACAACTAGGATAGAATAGAAATGGGTATTCACTCCATGGCAATAAAGAGAGTAATAAAAATTGTGCTTTGTTAAAAAAAGTTGTAAAGAAAAAACTAAAAAAAAAAAAACTTACCGCCGTCCTTGACTTGCCACTGCTGCCAGGCTGATGCCAATGCCAGCAGAGCGAAGAGTGTAGCAAACAAAGTAAAGTACTTCATGATGCCAGTCACTAGCCGGCAGTAGAAGCCAGCAGCCAACAGTCTAAAATGATAGACGGATATTATGTTTCGTCTGATATCTATGCACCTATAAATGCAGAATGTATTTATTTACCGTAATTGTATATTTAATTGGATTGTTTTATATGTAATCATAAAATGATGTAAACAATCTATACTAATATTATAAATGCGAAAGTGTGTCTGTCTGTCTGTCTGGCCCACCCAACGCCCACGCCCGCGCGGTACACAAATTTTGGCGCAACGGAGTTGCGGGCGTCATCTAGAAAAAATATAATAATATTACTAGCGGTCGCCCGCGGCTCCGCCCGCGTGGATGTCGGTTACCGCTGCAAAAAGCCTACCCAGGAAAGACACGGTCAACAAAATGATTCCCAGGTCAATTCACAGACACGGACACTAACATCGACAACGCAGTCATTATCCGCAGGCTGCACAGATTGTCTTTCTGTGGATGTTAAAGGAGTCGAACTCGCGTCTGAGCCGCGCGGGTACCTTACTCATAGATCTAAACTCCCCTCCACGCGCACCCCCACCTTGGTGACGCCCACTTTGCAACGGGCCGTGCAGCAGAAATCGTAATATTTTAATTTCGCCATAACTTCAAAACCAAACGTCCAATTTTAATCATTCCAAGACCAAATATTATCTACATAACAACTGTACTTAGCGATGAAATAATTTATTTTGATAAGGATTAATAGCATGAGTAAAATAAACGCGTTTAAATGTAGTCCAAAAAAAAATGAAAAAAATAAAATGGTTGTTGTGCCTCACTCGACATAGATAGGTATAGTATGTCGCGGACTTTTTCGTAGATATTTGTAAGACCTACAATTAATTAGAACATTTTATGGTTCTATCTTTTCTAGTTTAGGCAGCATACGCAAAATAAGTAACTTTTCTGGTCTTCTGGTCGATTTTTTACACCTTGTGTCCAAAAAACCCAAATATGTTACGGAACCCTATTTTTTCCAGAATATAATTTAGCCTATGTTACTTGTGGATAATGTAGCTTTTGAATGGTGAAGGAATTTTTCAAATCGGTCCAGTAGTTTCGGAGCCTATTCAATTCAAAAAAATAAACAAAAAATCTAATCGTTCCTCTTTAATAATATTAGTGTAGATGTAGATGTAGATGTGACATCATAAGGATTATTATTCGAAATTGAACCATACTGGCCAGTGCTTGACATTTTGAATTCGACGACATATTGTATTGGTGTGTGACTGGTGAGACAAGTGTGACGTATTATAATGACGTCCCAACAAAGTTATAAGCGTCAATGCACTGGGCTTTATTTCGGAACTTATCATAGGTTATACTGGTGAGACAAGTGTGACGTATTATAATGACGTCCCAACAAAGTTATAAGCGTCAATGCACTGGGCTATATTTCGGAACTTATCATAGGTTATACTGGTGAGACAAGTGTGACGTATTATAATGACGTCCCAACAAAGTTATAAGCGTCAATGCACTGGGCTATATTTCGGAACTTATCATAGGTTATACTGGTGAGACAAGTGTGACGTATTATAATGACGTCCCAACAAAGATATAAGCGTCAATGCACTGGGCTATATTTCGGAACTTATCATAGGTTATACTGGTGAGACAAGTGTGACGTATTATAATGACGTCCCAACAAAGTTATAAGCGTCAATGCACTGGGCTATATTTCGGAACTTATCATAGGTTATAAATAGACTGCTACGACCTGTTATTTTGTAATTGGATTTTTTGAGTGGAATACTATAAACAATAATTATTATAAAAATGGCTAATTTTATTATATTAATAAATTTTATTATATTAATAAATTGACCCAAATCACGAGGTGGGTCACAAAACTTTTTTTTATTATGTCTCCGTTTAAAATTTTGTGATTTGACTGATGCTTTGGAGCTTGTACCTAATAGGTGCAATATCGTATCGAAAACAAATAATACGACTAGAAAAAAACTCCACTTCTTTTAACGTATCTTTTATATTTTCAGGACATACAAGAAAATGAGTCGCCGAAATATAGCTTTTTAGAATCTAGGGATTCCTAAACTTTATGATAGTCTTTACCTACCTAATCTGGGCTGATTTTTTTATTATGGGGCCATGTAGCCTATCTAGTTACTTAAGTAAAAAGTTTAAATGATATAATATTTTGTAACCTTTAAATTATTTTAAGCGTATTTTTGGAGGAATACTCCAGAAAAAGTATTATGTTCTATTCCTCAAAACACCATCAACGGAACTCACTTAAGAAAAGTTAGCCTAATCTGGTTATGGTATAGTTTAGTAAAGATAGAACATAATAATCATTATTATTGTAATTTTACTTTCAGTCTAAACGCCGTGTGTTGTGATTGTTATTTTATTCTATTTTGTTATTATGTGGTCTGTAACTGTGCCGTAATAATTAAAATAAATCATTAAAAACCTCAATTTATATTTTATGAATAAAAAACATTACTCACAAACGAGACCTAAGTAAAAAGTATAAGTGAGTCCTTACATTTTTCAAAAAGTTCAGTCACTTTTTCATTTTACTTAGTTTGTACACTGTGCACAGTCCTCACTCCTCATGTACCATCGAGAAAATTAATTCCTAGGCAGTTGACAGACCGTCATTTGGTCGGCTTATGTCAATTCAATGTTAGCTGTAATCGGTCTGATGGGTTTGACTTAAGGGTCAATTCAGACCGCAACGCGACGAGGCGAGGCGAGGCGCGGCGCAGCATAAATTTGTATGAATTTGACAGATTTCAATTGCGTGAGGCGTCTTGCGAATCTGTCAAATCCATATAAAAATTTAGAAATGCATCTACGCGTCGCGTTGCGGTCTGAATCAACCCTAACGCGGCCAAATTACGTCTTAGGTCCGCCATCTGCCTGTGAATAAACTTCTCTGATAGTCTGATAGTAATTTAGTACTAATAGAAGTCCCCACAAGTGCACACTCTAGTTCTGCTACAATTCCCATCTGGCTGTCCGTGGCTCCTGCAGTATGCTCCACATGACCTCCAGGTGCATGGATTAGGTGGTGCGTCCACCGCGGCGCGGGGAGCTCTTATCTTACCTTGCGAAGTACCTGTAAGTATACATTAAGGGTAAATAAAGTAAGGCTTCTTACAGCCTTCAACTGTCGACGGCTGCCATCCACTGCCGTTGACAGCCGTCGACAAGTGCCGTTCGTTTGTGAGAAGCCTAAGATATAATTATTAGCAAAGCTAGACTTAACTTTAAATTCGAAAGAGTGTCGGTCTGTTACCATTTAACGCAAAATTACTGCTGAACTATTTTTTTGTAATAAAAACTCTTTTACAAATAAAAACATGTCAAGGAATTCAAACAGACCGCCAAATTGCGTGCCAGTTTTGAAATTCAGAATGGAGATAATTTGGGCCTCGAGGAAGGATAGTTTTTGTCCTGGAAAATATACGGTTCCTAGGAAAACTTATTCATATAACGGCGTAACAAATATGGGCCAAGATGCCTGATTTAAATAAATAAATAAAAATAAATTAATTAAATATCTAGTTATTACGTTTACCTACCAGAATTAGCCAAGACACTGGATAGAGCTACCAGTAGTATGGCAATAATCGTTAGTATCCTCACGATGAAAGCTTGCCCCAAGCTTGCCATTCTTGAAACAGTCAAGTTAACAAAATAAATAAAGTCCACTAAGTCTTAATTTATATACTGTATTATTTTACTTAAAACAATAAAATGATTCACAAGCTATTACTCGCAACGTCGCTCGCATAAGGTAAAAGACAAAGATCTAATTCGGATTTAAATGTCACGTAATGGCACGTTTATTTGGTTAATTTTAATTTTTTTTGTTCATACTTAATTCATACCATTTTTTTTATTTTTTCTAACTCTTTAAAATTTAGATGTAGATCTAAATTTAAAAAAGCACTTAGTGGTGCCAAAAACTGCTAACAGGAAGTTAAAAATGGAACAATATAATATATAAATAGAAATATAACCATACCGATAAACATTTTACATTTTAATCATTAATGCAAAATAATTTACACGTAGATTATTGTGGACTGTATGATTTTTGTTGATATTTATATCATTATTTATTTGAGTTTTGATGACTTTAAATTATATCACTATTACTCTTCACTTCGATTTATTAAATTGTAATTAAAATTAAACTATGTGCACTGTACCAAGGCAAAGGGCGGACCACTTGAACTCGTTACACCCGTAATCTGACCTATCGGAGCAATTTCTATCCGTCCGATAAGAATGGTGTTCTCTGGCCAAGATCCGTCAGAGTTTCTCGAAACGTAGTTGCCGTATGAGTCCTATGCCCAATCTCAAAATCTAATCACAACGTAACGCAACGTGCCTGTCAACCATCGACCGGCCTATTTATACCTCTAAGCTTCGCCCCCGCCATGCGCTAGCGCAGAGGCACAGAATATATTATACCTATTAGTAGTAGCAAGCAGAGGGAGAAGCCCCCGCCCACTTATCCCGGTGCGGGGATATACGCAGAAGCCCTGCCTTATTTCTATCTCGCGGAGATAACGTTTCAGCGTACATCTATCTCTTTCCTACCCATTGCGACGGCACTTTACACTACACATGCATATTACATAATCAATTATTATCCAACACTTATTTAACACAACAATTTCAATACCATAATATTATGTTTTCAATACTCACATAACATAATATCATGATTCACAGATCTTACGTAGTCTTAGATTTATACAAATTCAATATAAACTACTTGCAATGTGTCCGTCATCCACACATTACACAGTATAAACGAGTAGAGTAAGGAACTCGTATTTCTTGCCCCCTAATCCCAAACGTACGGATGACATAATCACATGGCAAGAAATACTCATAGCAACAACTATCTTGGAAAGTAATACACAATAATACATTAGGTTTTATCATACTAAAAATCTATAGTTAGATACTACCACACTTAAGGGGGTGACAGACGTGCGAGTAAGTACGCGAACTTATGGCTTGACGATCTTAATCGCCTGTGTGTCAGCAAAGAGCCGCGAGCCACAGGCCGCGAGCCGCGAGCCTGGGGGCATGGTAATCCAGTGTGAGCGATTCTCGTGTGTCATCGATGCGAGCTGAGTAAGTTCGCGAACTTAAAACCCGCGTGCTTTAAGTTCGTACGTCTATCAGGCCTTTTATACACTTATTCGTATCTAAACCAAAGGTGTCTCATATACGATAGGAGAGTCTTTATTTATTTATCGTTTACACATATTCTGAAACACATAACCAAAATAAATTAATCTATCGTAGACAATATGCCAAATATCTGCTAGCTTTCTCAAATTCTATTCCCATGCTAGTTTCTTAGACATTGCAAAACATCTGTTCCTAAATATCCGTATTCATTGTTCCGACAATGTATAGAAATCTTAAAACAATACTTTATTAATATTAAGAGAAACAGCTTTACTCTTTACAAGTCTTTCGGGAACACAATAATTACTTATTTTAACTAATAAACCTCATGATCAAAGGAACCGTACATGTGGCTTCACTCTAACAATATCTAGAAAATACGCTACTTAACTTTCTAAATATTCGTTGTCGCCATCATTATTGTTGTGGCCACAACATAGATAAAAAAACAAACTGTTGAGTAATAAAACTTAATACTACTGTTTACTTCGTACGAAAGAATTTCAATAAAACATAATATTGCGAAGAAACGCAGTAACTGCGTAAAAACTGAAATATTTCCATCGAAATAAAAATCATAACCGTCTTAACAATCAATTCTGGGGCGTACCGATTACATTACTTAAATCTTCATTAAATTAAAGTTAAATAGTTAATCATTAAATCATTTGATGATTAATTATTTAACAGCTGCATTTAAAAGCTGCATTAAGAGACATTTAATTCAAATGTCTCTTAATTAATGCAACAGTTAGTCCCGATAACCTGTCAAAATTTCTTTTGCCGAAAAGTGATGACCACGAGGTAACTCGTTACATAACTATTCAAAGTCCACTGACTCCACTTATCCTGTGACTTTTTCAATGTGCCAGAAAAAAGCAAAATATCTTGTAGACGTTGCGTTACTTAGCAAGGGGGTATAATATTTGCACCCATATTGTACAAGCAGTCAAAAGACTGGGCATTAAATTTCGGCTGTCATAACGTCTTGCGCTGAAACTCCATGCATTATGCACAATATTAAAATATTAAAGAATCCAGTCGCAACGTCGGCGGTGGGCGCCACGCCAACTGCTTTTAACCCTGTTCACCATTTTAAAGCAGACACAGATTAAAATATAGACGCGCAACTCGCAAACAAATATTTCTAAACGTGCCAAGATGTACCTGTATGCTTGACAGAAATAATCAAGGTAAGTAACGCTATACTATGTGAATGATCAATGGTAAAAACAACTCCCTTCCGCCTGAATTCGCTTATTGTTCTGAAACCGTCCTTTTCTTGACGTTCTTTGTTGTACTATCCTATGTCCTTTTCCGTCTTTTAATTTATTTCGACCCAAAAAAACCGTCTATATCTGTTTAGATGTTCAAATGTAAAAGGTAACAGACAGACAGTCAGACGAATTTTCGTAATTTCAATGTTACTAAAGATTTTAAAAAGTTTTCACAAGTCGAGCTTGGCTGGGGTTAAGTTCTAAGATGTCAAACAAACTATTTTATATAAGTGACATTTTAAATAAGTAATTAAACCTATTTCGTGCATAAAATTTTTTGAAATACTAACCATTTTGCTGTAACTTTGGTTATCACAAAAAAAAAATACGTTCCGCTATTCAGCAACATCTTTCATCAATCAATACATGAGATGAAATAATAATTTAAGTAGTTATTTTATTTGCCTAATCACATTTAAATAAGTATATTATTTCATATACACAGAATAGCTACAGTTGATAAGGTGTTAAAAACTTTATAATTATATTTATAGGTCTACCAGAATCTGATGGCAAAAAGTGAGAAAGTAAATTGACTCTAGCAATACCGGGGTAATTGGAATAAAACATTTTGATCCTTTTTTTTCCTTATAGCGGCTGATTCTGTGTGTGAAACATGCAAATATATAAATTTATCCAATGATCGAGGATATTTTTTGAAAATCTGCTTTTAAAATTTGCCATCAGATTCTGGTAGACTTATAGTTCTGTCTTACGAAGTCTGCCACATCTACACACACACTAGTCTATGAATCTGTTTAATACAATGATGTAACTCGCACGTGTGTGTGACGTGTGTATGTGTGCAGTAATTTAACAGAGTGCTACTAATGATATATTATGACGTCGGTCCGGCTTTACAACACTTTCACCTTTTTTTTTATGAAATAAGGGGGCAAACGAGCCTGATGGAAAGCAACTTCCGTCGCCCATGGACACTCGCAGCATCAGAAGAGCTGCAGGTGCGTTGCCGGCCTTTTAAGAGGGAATAGGGTAATAGGGGAGGGTAAGGATGGGAAGAAAAGGGAATAGGGGAGGGAAAGAAAGGGAATAGGGTAGGGGATTGGGCCTCTGGTTAACTCACTCACTCGGCGAAACACAGCGCAAGCGCTGTTTCACGCCGGTTTTCTGTGAGAACGTGGTATTTCTCCGGTCGAGCCGGCCCATTCGTGCCGAAGCATGGCTCTCCCACGTATAAAACATTTTTCATTAGAAATCCAATAAATCTGGTAAAATCTTAGTAACTTTTACTAGCGACTTCAAATGGAGTTTGTTTCGAATTAATTATTTCGATCTAAAAGGAGGAGGGTCTCAAAACAATCTTCAAATTGGAGGCTATAATGTTACTAATATTATAGTTCTTTATGAATGTCACGGATTAGTCTAATAGCCGGGTCCATATTTAGTTCACCTTACCATCCGTAAGTACTAAAATTATAAATGCGAAAGTGTGTGTCTGTCTGTTCCCGTCACGTCCAAACCGCTGAACCGATTTTGTTGAAATTTGGTATGGGGATACTTTGAGTGCCAGGAAAGGACATATTACTTTTTATCCCCGCAAAAGGTACGGTTTTCTTACGATAAACGAATTTTGGCGCAAAGGAGTTGCGGGCGTCATCTAGTTACCTTTAAACGATAACTACAGGAAAGAGATTAGGTAGTAATAATATTTTATTTTCCATGTTTGTGTCGTTAATTAAATAATAATAATTAGGTTGGTACTACTAAAAATAATGTTTTCCTAAGCTATGACACGAAATTTTATCAAAATCCAGGTATATTATACGTTCTTTATTTGCACATATAAAACTGAAACTAAGCGTAAAATATAATTATTATTATACTTGTAGCAAAGTAAACATATTTTTCGACCCGGAAAAAATTGCAGTCACATATTATTATTTAAAAAAATCACTATTCATTGTTCAATTGAATTTAAATGCGCTTTTATTCACGGCCCACTTGAAGGAACGCTTAAAAGCTCTCAAACAACACTCAATGATAAATCTCTAAAACTCAAACTTTTATTAAAATAAGAGTTTGAGTTTGAGAGATCCTTCCAGAAGACCTACATGAACTATTAACTATGAAAATAAATCGACTTTATATTCTTAATTCTTTTTAAAACTCTACAAAAAAGAGAGGCGTTTTAAGTTTTTCAACGAAAGAAGCCTTATAGGCTTATACGATTGTCGTGTCTGTTTGTGCCAACTGCCATCGTAGTGTCCAAACAGGTGGACCGATTTTAATCTAGTCGTTTGTTAGTTTTGAGTCTTTGGGTTCATAATCATCAAAATCGTCACAGACAAACTGCACGACGTGGCAACTGATGTATGCAATTTTGTTAATACCTTAGTGGTCCGGCTTAATGAGCTAAAAGTTGACGCGATCAATTGGTTGCCAGCCAACTTGTTAATGTAATCAAGTTCGGTTCATTTATTCAGTTTAATTTTGTATTAAGTACATCAATATTTTGTATAATAATCTGGATCATTGAAAACTTATCTAATCGGCGGTATTTAAACCCGAAACCTCGTTCTTGAGCATTGACGTGCTTACCTATATATTATCCTCACTAGATAACGCCCGCAACTAAGTTGCGTCAAAATTCGTTTATCGTGTGGGAACCATACATTTTTCCGGGATAAAAAGTATTCTATGTCCTTTCCCGAGACCCAAATTGGTATGGAAATACCCATTCCCAGCAAAATCGCTACAGCGGTTTGGCCGTGAAGAGGTAACATACAGACAGATACACTTCCGCATTTTGAATATTAGTATGGATGTCTTCAAAAGCTCTGTAAATGTAACCAACGTGAAAAAAGTTTTTCGTTTACAAAAAAATAAAACCCGCATAAGTCGCACACAACTTACATACAGATTTGGGCATGTAAAACCCGACATACATACATTTTTATAACCAGAGGATAAAAATACAGCGACGGAACGCGGGAATATTACTATTGACGTACCATTTACCGAAAAAATACAGATTCAAAAGCATATTTACATCACGTTTCCAATATCTTGAGGCATTGTATTATTCCTTTCATATTCTATGCTGTCTGAGTAGGTAATAGAGTTGCTGGGTGTCAAGCTATATATAACGTGTATATTATATTCTATATACTCCGGAAATCTCGGGTTGATTTGCATTTTGCACACTTATGCCTCGGTAGTAGGGTGTAATTTCGCTTGGAAGTCCATGGTGATGAACCGTGGTAATGTTATGTGACGGTGCGGAATTATATCACGCGATTGTCACGTTTGTGTCAGAACATAATGTGGCACGTCTCATTAGGGCGACGTAGGTTCGAAACTGTGACAGGTTTATCATATTACCTACAGGCGTTTTAAGCAATACGATTTGTGATGGCACCAACTAAACAGGCTGGTCACGCTTTTGACGAGACAAGGTATTAAAATTCGACGGAGAGCTGGCGACCAAATCGGTCATGTGGCTTCAGCTGTATTAAAACTCCGTTAGCTACTTCCCTGAACAACCTTTTCTGATAATCTGCGTGCTGAGAGGCCGTGGGCGGTGGGTGTGGGTGTAGTGGGGTGGGGAAAAAAATGGAAAAAAATGTAGGTTCAGCGACTTTTCCAAACAGTTTCAAGAATTGTTTTCGGTATCTTCCCACCGATATTTTTTTCTGGCTTTTTGATTTTGGGATTACATACTAACTAATCTCGCGTCAGAAAAAAGCCAACACAGCTGAATCCACATGAAAATAATAATAATTTTCCAACTTTTAATTAACGCTGGTAACCCCTTCCCACCACCCGATCGAAATAAAAATTTTTTTTGGGTGCACAGGAAGTACAAAGCAACTGTTTGGAAAAAAAAAATAAAGTCGCTGAACCTACATTTTTTCCATTTTTTTCCCCACCCCACTACACCCACACCCACCGCCCACGGTCTGCCAGCACGCAGATTATCATAAAAGGTTGTTCAGGGAAGTAGCTAACGGAGTTTTAATACAGCTGAAGCCTCATGGCCGATTTGGTAGTCAGCTCTTAGTCGAAATATTTTTCTAACGGAATGTGCCATAATATTGTAACACGTGTATTATATTTTTAAGAAGATTATTGTTTCAAACGCTTCTTAAATGTACTCTTTCTCTATCTCTTGAATCAACTCCCAGGAGAAGGTGAATTTAAAAAAAAAGTTGAAGTTTTGGTACTCAGCTGAACTACAGCTGTAGCAGAGTCCTACAGTTTGATACATTGTGGCAAAAGCAAAATGCTTTACATATAAGTTACAATAATTAATATATTAACATAATATTATGTTATACCTTTAAATCGATAGCTAATTATATTACTAGACGATGTTGCAAATTACAATGCCCTGAATCCCACCAGATGAGATTCAGGTAACTTAGGGCCTGTTTCACCTGTTTTCCTGGTAAGTGCCGGATAGGCTATCCACAACTTAACTTGACAGATATTTGAAGAGCAATCCGTGACTTTAAAGAAACCATAATATGAAAACTGTATTATTTAATTTAAATAAAAACCGGCCAAGTGCGCGTCCTCTAGGTTTTGTCAATATTTGTATGGTCAATGAATGTACATTTATAACGTATTTTACACTATACCATCATCTCGACGACCTCTGTGGCTCAATTGGTTGAGTGTGTGGCAGCTCAAGCCGGGGGTCGCGGGTTAGAATCCCGCCGACGGAACAAAAAAGTTTTCAATGTTCCCGGGTCTGGATTTGTATTAAATATGTGTATGATATAATAAAAATCTTAAATATATGTATAGTATAAAAGTATTAAATATATTTCCGTTGTCTGGTACCTGTAACACAAGTCCTTCAGGTACTTAGCACGGGGCCAGACTGACGTGGTGTGAAGCGTCCATAGATATATAAAAAAAAAAAAATCTCAGTTCTGTTTGCAAAGGAATTTGAACGAAAAGTTCTTTTATACTTCGCCGAATACAGTTTTTTAGTTGATCGACTATTACCTACTCAATAACTTTTCAAGTCTTCTTAGCCGTGATAGTTTTCCTTTTAAATTCAGCATATTTCCTACTCCCGTGAATATTTTCACATTTCCAGAAACAACCGTTTAGCTCAGTGGTGCCCAACCTTTTTTTCATACGGTCCACAAACATGTCTTGGACTTTTTTAGGGTAAAAATATAACGTTCTTCATAATTAACGATTTAAAAGTGGAAAAATTTTTACGACTTTCACGACGACTTTACATTATTTTGCCAGTGGGCGTGAATTTCAAAATGCTTTAACATCATTATATACCACAGATAAAGTACCGGCGGACCGCGGGTTGGGGATAGCTGGTTTAGCTGGCAGAGCACTGGATTCTAACGATTTCTTCCACTTTAAAACTTCATATTTCACAAATGGATCCCCAAATCGGAAAATGATCTTTGAATACTCATAATATTTTTTAAAAACCTATCCAAACACACCCCACACGATGGGGTGGACGTGAAAAAAAATCATCCCCTCTTGATGTGTAGGGGAGGCTGGGGACGTACCATAAAAAATATTTTTTAAAGATTTTATGTACCATTTTGTCGGCATCATTAATATGTGCATTCATGCCAAATAACAGCTTTGTACGTCCTATAGTCTCTGAGCAAAACCGCGGACAGACAGATAGACAGACGGACAGACGGACAGACAGACAAACAGACGGTCAGACGGACGGACAGACCGAAACTATAAGGGTTCCTTGTTGACTATGGAACCCTAAAAATCAGCACTTTAATATAATATAACAAATGTTAGCTTTGTCATCATAGAAACTTAGTGGATTATATAAATTGTTGTTAATTGCTATTAATCCTCCTTATGTTGTGTTTGGATATTCATGTGCCAAATATTATATCTGACCCTAACATTATCTTAGGTATAACAGTTTACTGAAAACACAAACATGATTATTTTGAGTTTCACATGACCCTTAAGGTATTTAACTCCACTATACTTGTAATGAAGTTAAATACTTTCTATAATATCTATTCACACGCTATCTGAAATTGTATGAATCTTATTAATGAAAAACCGTCAAATCATTTTTAATTGTAAACGGATTTTTATAATTATTTAAAGTGAAAATAACAACAATATTTTTGAGGTTATGCTTATGGGCGACATACACATAAAAATAGAAATGACAAAAGATATTTGTTACTTTTCTCAATGTGATAAAATACAAGAATGCCTGCCTGATCCAAACGGACGTACATTTTTAATGTTTTGATAGGCCATTTGGTTGAATGGACGTCCGACGTATGAGGCGGTATTACTGCAATATTTTCACCCTAGAGACAGTACCAGCATGGACAGTAAACTGAAAGTTTTGTTCGACGCCTGACAACGTTTCTGTCAATATTCTGATATGACATGTGCAACATGTCGGATTTTGGTGAAATGTTTACTGTATATGCTAGTTATAGTACTCTACTACGATCTTTGCATGATGTGAGGTCCCGACGCATCATCTACCGACCTTCGAGAAGGAGGAGTTCTGGCCGATTGGAGTCGTCTACAGGAGGTTCCGAGGACGACTTCCGAACACGTCGCGCCCCACGTCGCAGTCAATACGTGTTTAGTGTTAGTGATAGTTTTAGTATAAATGTATGTATGTTAGTCTATAAGGTATATATAATAGGTGGCCAAGATGCCTGATTTTAAATAAATGAATAAAAAAAATAATATATTCCCTACTTTCGCAGTCAGTCAATAAGCTATCAGCTGCTTGATATTTAGTAGGGATGAACAAAATAAGTTGGTTGTTTTTATAAGACCAAGACCAAGACAGCAAAACCAAGACCAATTTTGCTCATGATCTTGCAATCCTCGTCTTGCTCTTACAAAAAAGCAATTCCAAGATTAATTTTGCTCATCTATACTTAATATTATAAAGCGGAAGAGTTTGTTTGTTTGTTTGAACGCGCTAATCTCAGAAACTACTGGTCCGATTGAAAAATTCTTTCAGTGTTAGAGAGCCCATTTATCGAGGAAGGCTCTATTTTTTTTCACACGCTAAGACTAATAGGAGCGAAGAAATAGAGGAAAATGTGGAAAAAGCGGGGGAAATTATTTGAAATTGCTTATTATCTTAAGAACTACTAGAGACATTTTTATGTTAATTGGCACACATGAAGAATAGACCACGTGAAGGGACATAGGCTATTTTTTGCGGAAAAATGTACGGTTTCCGTGAAATTCCTAAATTATGCGGGCGAAGCCACGCGGAACATCTAGTCACTAATATTTAGTCGACTATACAAATTAATAGAGGGTCACTACAGACCTGTCTGTACTGTGAGTACTCGTTGACAAGCAATTTGCATTTTAATAAAACCCCAACATAAAACACACTAGTATGCCTATAACGTCTGTATACAGGATGTAACAAAACAAAATAATAGTACCCAAGGGTGTGTCCTTTATATTGTAGAGTTCACTGCGTAAGTAGCAGCGCTGTAAGAGTTACTTTTGAGTTCTACGCGTAAGTTTCTATGAGAAATGCCCCAACGTCATGAATTCACCCATACTGTAACTAAAAAAGTAACTCTTTCAGCGCTGCTACTTTCAGGGCGAGTACTATCACTTAAGGGATACATACACCTAAAAGTATTATAACTTTCTTTTTGTGAAAATTTGTATCTTACATTAACGTATATAACGTCATAATTTCGTGCGCAGTTCAAACCATAAAATCGCGATAATAATAATATAATCTACGCACGAAAACATTCTTATTTTTATAGCTCTATAATTTTGGTTAGTTTATGTAGGTACGACTAAGTTACTTATGGTATAAATGTGGCTTCTGGCCATTTATTTTTAAAGAAAAATCAGCCAAGTACGACTAGGACTCGCGCACGAAGGGTTCCGTATCATTATAGAGCAAAATTAGGCTAAAAATTGTGTTTTTGTATGGGAGACCCCCTTAATTTTTTATATAAATATTAAATTACACATATAACTAAGTACTTTGAGAAAAATTCAAGTACTTACTTGTTGCCGTTATTGATAAAGAGCAAAAAAGGCCAAAAAAATCACGTTATTTGTATGGGAGCCCCCCTTAAATATTAATTTTATTTTTAGTATTTGTTGATATAGCGGCAACAGATATACATAATCTGTGAAAATTTCAACTCTCTAGCTATTACCGTTCTTGATTTGCAGCCTGAAGACAGACAGACAGACAGACAGACGGACGGACAGACGGACAGACGGACAGACAACGAAGTCTTAGTAATAGGGTCCCGTTTTTACTCTTTGGGTACGGAACCCTAAAAAACCAAGCTTTGTTAATACTTGGACCGAAAGATTGCTAAGAAACAATATTGGAAAAATAAATTTAACCGAAGGTACAGGTATAGATAAAAGTGATTAATGGAATAAACGGAAATTATTTTCTGGCTCAAAGTACTGCTGTTATTTATTTGTTAGCCATTTTATAGTAAACTTTGTAAAGATGGAGATAAAACATTAATTGTGTACTAACTAAAGACGAGGAACAAAACATTAATTCAAACACAATATACAGGGTGTAAGAAAACAAAGTGATAATAATTTAGGCTGTGTATGTGTCCCTTGTTTAGATTTCACTGCAAAAATAGCAGCGCTAAATGAGTTACACTTCTTTTTATTTTTGTATGGGATAATTCATGATGCTGGGGTAGAGCCCCATATAAACATAGAAGTCAAAAATAATTCTTTAACCTCTGATACTTTAAAGTAAACTCTATTTAAAGTACACTCTATTTAAAGTAACATACACACCCCAAACTCTAGGGTATCAAAACTTTTTTGGTTACACTCTGTATATTAACTATCTTTATTCAACATCGAGATTACGATTTAAGTGATTTGTGCAAACCAGAGTAGACAGAACTAAGGAGTACCTCGACTTCAAACAAACGGGCGAATATACGCGAGTTGGACGCGACTGTCCTTTCAACATGTTTCACAATGCTTAGTAACGCATTAGTACATCACACGCCGGCCGATATGACATTACTACGTCAAACGTATACATTTCGAGATCTCTTTTCGTCGGCCTACTCGTTAGTTCTGTTGACTCTGTGCACACGGAGGAGTATGAAACTGAAGGGGTAAGTAGGTGGCAGTAAGGTAGAATAAGCAGCCCAAATAGCACAACTTGCTGGTTATGAGCTTCAGAGCTAATCCGATTATTCACAAAGGCGCCAAGCTCAAGGACTAAAGCGTGCACTGCGAACCTAGAGCAGCCACTCCGCAATCAAATAGGCACAACTTTTGCAACCCTACGGTTCCATTGGAATCTCCAGAATAGTGGAACTATGTTGACACATGAACTGCGACTATTTGTCAGCACCACAATGACTCTCTTGCGGCACCTATTGAGTAAATGAAGCTGCGAAGCAGAGTAAATAAAAAATGATCATTCACCTTCAGTCACATTTATTTATTACGTGCGTTGTTTCGAAGTCAGCCATTACTAAATACAAATAAAACAAGTACTTAATCAGTGAAGTGAAGTGTTTTTCAGCTTTGTGACATAATTAAAAAAAAAATGCAGGTATGTTTATTGTCAATATAGTTGATATTAGTGGAGTATTTTTAACGCGACTTTATATATACCTTAAAATATCGTAAAATATGAAAAATGTAAGTATTTACATAATATTTTAGAACACCCCGTTAGCGATATTCCAACTACATTCTTAAGTAAAATAATATTTTGTGATGTTCTGGTTCCATATTTAGCTATATTTTATTATATATTGTGATAAAAACCTATAATTTTGTTCCATAATTCACAAGAAGCAGCAACATGAACCTTAATAGTTACTTACTGTGCGTCTGAGCGCTAATCTTATCCCCTAATAGCACCAATGCAGCTAGCAGTCCAAGTAACCCACCGCCACGTTTTTTAGTGATGTGATCAAGCCATCTTCTGCGCACGTTGGAAACTCTGCGCTGGCGACGGCAGCGCCGGTCAATAAACCGGGGTGCCGCCGGACGGTAAAAAAATTGAAGTATGAGAAAAAGCCAACCCAAGAAAAAACCAATCGCCTCAATTTAATTTTTTTTCAATATACATCATACGGTTAAGAAAGTTGTTTATTTTTCATTTATTCCTATTTTAAAACTAATAAGCTGCAAACAGGATGCAACAAACTCGTATTCAACCCAGAGTGGCATTAGGTTCAGGTTTTGCTACCCCTAGTGGTAGTTTAGCCATAAAGATATGCATTAGTAGAACTAAAATCTGCTTCCAGAATCCATAGTACGGCTAAAAGGTGCAGAGTTTGATGTTTCTATCACTAATGGTGCAAGTTGGGTTCTATGTTAAAGCTAATAAACTGAAAATGGGTTGCAACAATCTCGTATCCAACCTAGAGTAATATTATGTTCATGTCTTGCTACCTCTAGTGGTGTTTTCAGCCATAAAGAGTAACGGATGCGTTAGGAGAACTTAAAACTGCTTCCAGATTTCCTAAAGCTCCATAGTACAGCTAAAAGATGCAAGGTTGGCTGTTTTTATCACTAATGTGCTAGTTGGGAGCTATCTGTATATATTATACCTATATAATATTATTAACTCCTAACTCTTTACTATCTTTAACTCTTCTGTGTACCAACATATTACTAGTTAGCTATTGGTTTATGCTACCAGCAGTTATAATTCAGTTTATACTCCTTAATTCGTATGAGATTGAATTTATGCAACTTTCCTGGCATTTTGGGATGCAACGCGGATTCAACAGCTGTGGAGAATCCGTTGTAACGCCCAAGAGGTCAATTTACAGGTGTTGTTACCAATTGGTACACACAATGCTCATTGAATTACAACCTGGGCATGCCAAAATAGATTTGCCTACAGAGGTCCGATTCTAAAGTTTCGAATGTTAAATTTCAGAGCAACTGAGTTGCCGGTGTCATCTTATAATCTACGAATAATAAATCTGAGGAAAAGTAACTCCGTCAAAAAACATGTTCTATAATACTTGTCAAAAATGTGTACTATTACTATACATACATATATATATATATATATATACTATATTGAAAATGACGTGTACCTAGTACACGTCATTTTCAATACCTCTATCTATACAAAAAAAAATCAGAGGAAAATTTTTTGTACATTGAATATAAACTTGAAAAAACGAGTCAGGGGCATGTTAGAAGTGTAATAGAACATATTTCAACAGTTTTTGAAACTTTTGTTTCTCTGTCTGTTTGTCTGTTTGTACAGGCTAATCTCTGAATCTGCTGGAGCGATTTCAATGAAATTTGGCATGGTGATACCTTACATCCCTGGTCAACATCTTAGATACTTTTTTTAACCGACTTCTAAGAAAGAAGGAGTAAATGTTTACTTTGCTGTTTGTGGTCCGATTCAGTCAAAATTCTTTTTTTGTTGTATAGATTGTAAACCCGAATTTGATACCATGTTTAGAAAAACGGTAATTTTCACTTCTTTTGAGTAAAATTAACATAATATGCTACCAAAAAGTAAGATTCAAACCAAGTCATATCCTAGGGCAGAGGTCACTAAATGGCGGACCGCGGTCCGCATCTAAGTCTCGATTATAATAACACACATTCACGCGGACGAAGTTGCGGGAAACAGCTAGTTTGCAATATTTAGGTGGCCTTCAGCGGTATCAGGCTGACGTTACATGACAGTTCGAAAGGAACCTTTAAAACAGTAATAGTATGGGAGTTATGTTTCCTTAGTTTTTACTATGCGTAGCTTATAATAATATTATAAAAAACCTAATATTACAAAAATATGTTTAACATTTTTCATCATAACCTTCAGAGAGTCTCGGCTTAAAGACGAAGCAGAAATAGTATTGAAATTTTAATAGCGTCGTTATTAGAAATTTAATACGAAACATCAAAGGAATACAGATAAGTTTATATCGATTCGAAACATCTGCTACTTGCCAGTCCGCCTTTAATTAATATTAAAATTAAATTATGGCCAGCACGAGACCGCAACGCTTAACTTCTATTAACTTATGGGAATTTATTAGCAATGGGTCATTCCGCTAGAAACGGCCCTCAACATGGTTTATTTATACTAGTACTTATTACTATAATTACTTTTATCTAGTTACATTGTTTCTTTATTTTATGCTATTTTGAAATATAGGCAAGTTATTTTGTAAAAGTTTCACAATAACCAGTATTCACATAATATGAACTCGTCTCAGTTCTTAATAGAGGGTCGATTTGGTTGAACCCGCGATAGCATTTCAAACCTGTTTTGTGACCCTTTATACATTTGATTAAGGTTTTCATTTATAAATCATTGTTATACTGGTTAAAATGTATCCCTTCAAGAGATAGTTTATTAATAAATATGCTTTATTTTGCCTGTAGGAAGCTTTAAGTGTGTCAAATTGTTGCACCCGCTATAATGGAATCGCCCCAATATTACTTTATAAAGGTTAATAAAGATCATTAAAGTGAAAATATAGCTTTTGAGATTTTATATATCTTTTTATAGATATATATGGTTATATCCAAATTCGTTTTCCGTATTCGGAAATCCGAATGCAAATCAGTAGAAACCATTAACCGGCGCACACGTTTGCCTTTTCCCAAACGGAACGAATACCGCACATACGTTTCACGTGCAAGCCGGCACATTTGCGCGTAAAAACAACGAACGTTTGCGCTAGACTCACGGAATTCCAAATCGTAATTCCACATTAGGAATTCGAATACGGAAAACGTGTGTATTCGGCCAGCCTAAGGCGCAGCGTTTTTGGTCTTTGATTCAATGGGTAGAGAAATGGCGGTGATACATTATTAATATATTGTGCACCATTTCATCCAAAAGCACAAAAAACAGTTTTTTTCCACGAAAATGACAGCTGATAAAAGCGATGACGCACACAGCTATAAGCGGAAAGCCCTGTACTCTTCTTTCTCTTTTTACTCTCTCTACTCTTTGTTTCTCTAAACAATTTCTGTTAGAAAATACTTTATATTTTCGCGTCTTCTACTTCAATATTTGTGTAGGTATCCAAGCGTAAAGCTTGTTATTTGTGGAGCAATTTACACCAGCGGAATACCCGTATCATATTACATTCACAAAACAATTTTGATAATATTAATAGTTACATTTCTCAAAAGGAAGGCAGAGAAAGCTTAGAGCGACAATTTGGAAACCACGTTTTGTGTACACTGTAGGGATTTTGTGGAGAACGTCCTCATAATTTGGTCGTATAAACATGTATACGACTAAATTACGAAGAACATATTAAATGTGTGAAAACCGAATCAATTACTGAATGTAAAGAAAGGCCAACACCTAATTTATTAATAAGATTATTTTCGTACTAATACATTTCTATCCATATAATAAAAAAAAATAATAACTCCCACACCGGTTTCGGTGACGGTGGCCAGTTTCATTGAAACCAGGCCAGTTACGCAGGAGTAATTTTAATAGTGCCCACGTGTGTGCGCTGTACACAAGAGCACTCTCTACTCCTTTACCCAGTGGGACGGACGACCGACACGACTGGTGAGAGATTAGGCGCAGGACCGACCTTTACATGCGCATCCGACGCATGGATCATCTTACTTGTCAGACAATCAGGTGATAGCCTGCATTATCCTAACAAAACATGGAAATAACATGTTTCCAACGCGGGATTCGAACCCACGACCTCCGAGTCAAGAGCCACGCTCTAAGCCACTGGACCACGGAGCCGTTGTCCATCGATAAAAGTGAAAGACATCTGATTTTGAATCCCAACGAAGAAGAACTTAATGAAAAGGGAATAATTAAAGAAGAAATCCGCGAAGTATAGAATTTAATTTATGCATTCATAGAAAGTTCCGAAGTTCTGCTCGAAATTGGAGACTTTAACCTTTTCAGATGTAAAATAGTTCATTGAATACGCTGCAAAGAGCCGATGCTCCCAAACATAAAGCTCAGACCGGGAACACATCGAATACTTAAACGCGCGATAGTTTGCGCCGTTGCGGTGCGTTCAATTTTCTTGCAGTTAATGTTAACGATCCCAATTAAAAAAAAAACTAATATATTTTATATATTAGTTTTTTAATAAACTTACTGAGATACCAAAATGATCCTTGAGTTAAAATGTTATAAAAGCAATTATTGTGTAACATGAACAACGTAACAGAAATGCTTTTATAACGTATCGTTTACATCGACCAACGCGTTACCAGTGTGCACCAGGCCTAACGCCCAGCATTAATTAGCGTGAAACAGTGAAATGGGCGATTTTAAAACAAACGAAACATTCTACGTGGCCCGCCTTCGAAAACTTTAAATGAATCTACTTTTCATTGTATTTATATAGTTTGTTTTGTTCATTTAGCGTCGGCGTCTTCGAGCTTCATAATGAGAGAGTTTGGTCTTTGATGGAGGTGTAAGGATAGGGTTGCCTTTGTCGTTGTACTAATTACGAAGGAATATCCAATATCAAAGATACCTTCACCTGACGTAATTAGTCATTTGTATATAATTAATATTTAGGCCCCTCAATATAATTAAACACTCAATAAAGTTAGCATAAAATGGTATAAAGCCAATAGGAGCTTTAAACTTTATCGAGATCCTAACGCTTAATCATTGGATTAATTTTCGTCAATTTTTTTTGACGTAAGTCGACAAAGTATTTTAATTGATTTAATTGTTGTTTATATCTCTGTTTTCAGATTTTCGCTATTATTAGAAAAAAAAAAACAATGAAAATTACTGAAAAATTATCTCAAGTTTTTAATTTATGAAGACAAGTGGCAATAGATTTAAGGCTAAATAGATAAAAATAAATTCAATAACACCCAAGAGTTCTTAGAGAGTAATGAAACTTCCAGCAGCGGATAATATCCGGCCATGTGGAGCTGCTGTAACTTTATTGAGCAATATTGAGGCAAAAAGAGTAAAAAGAGCAATAGAAGCAATAGCGTATACTTTGGGTAGGATGGACATAAAAGTTTGATGTGAAAATTTTAGATGGATGGGTGTTTAAATTGAGATGTCCGTAATAATTTCATGTGCACAGACAAAAAAACAGTATAAAAAATTAAAACTTACTAGATGACGCCCGCAACTACGTTGCGCCAAAACTCGTTTATTGCGCGGGAACCGTACATTTTTTCGGGATATTAAGTATCCTGGGACTCAAAGTATCTCCATGCCAAATTTCAGCAAATTCGGTTCAGCGGTTTGGGCGTGAAGAGGTAACAGACCGATAGTCAGACAGACAGACAGACACACTTTCGCATTTATAATATTAGTATAGAAGGATGGATTGGCTTTGTTTTTGCTCACAATGACCTTAGGATTGTGCGTTACCCGGTGAAAAAGGTTACCCAAAAATATAATAAGAAAGTGTATTTGTCTCTCTATTAGCTAATGTATAAGTCGCAGTCATCTGGCCCAATCTGCGATTCGATTGAATGACTAGCGCATTCAATTAATGACTCGGGCGAACGTCGATTGAACGATCGTCACTCAATGTCCAACTAGTAAGCGATTTGTAACATAGCCCTTTGAAGATAGCGAACATGAAATCAGTCAGGTAATTGAACGTAGGTATTTCACTTTTTCCCACTGCGGCGCTAGTATAGTCACTAAAACAAATATGGCGTCAAACAGCTCGCACAGCTGATAGCACTGTGTTTATATTTTGTCGATTAAAACTTTGAATTTAAAATAATATGACAGCGTGGATTCACCTATTATTACCCCGTCAACGGCTACTTAAAAAAATTATAGCATCCCATTTAACAACTTCACTATAATATGACTTTTAATCAAGACGTTAAACGTCACAGTCAACGTCTTGACGAGTTATCCTGTCATTCAATTGAATGGTGTCATTTAATCGAATCGCAGATTAAACCATATGACTGCGACATAATATATACTTACTCAGTAAATAAATATAATATTGCTGCTCAAAATTATTTCTTAATGCGTACGAAATTCTATGTTCCATGATAGTAATCCTTATCTATTCCGCATAAGGCTCATATTATAAGTGCTCTTAACACTATCCTCTCACCCACATATATATCTTCGTAAAATAGGAAAAAACCTACAATAAAAGGCTCTATTTCTTTGTTCTGGGAAATACTTGAAAACCTGTCGGCCCTAGTGTGCCAGGGGACAGGCCTCCTTCATAATTAATTGGTTTTCGTACAACCAAGTATTTCCCCTGATAAATTAGTAAGGTATTTTGGTAATTTCGGATTCACGATTTATTAAAAATTAATATTAAAGTGAAGGTAATTTTGATAACATTGATCTTTGCGTTACAAGGAAACGAGATGAAATCCTGTTTTTTTTTAAATAGATCATAAAAAGATAATTACGTTTTGTATATTTTATTAAAAAATGTTCTTAAAAGGCAATATATCTAAAAGTTAAGAATAACTTCTTAGCTACTGAAGCTGCGATACTATAGTTTGATAGGTCTTTATCAGAATTTGACTTGATTGAACAGAAAACGAACAGACCAACGCTGCAATAGTGTGAAATTGAGCCCAAAGCAGGCTTTGAATTTAAAGAGGACTACTTTGATCTTTGCGCTATATAAATAATAATAATATGATTTGTAAGTATTTTTAAACAAAAAAAATTAAACCGAATTCCGAAGTTAAGACGATAATAATCTTAATTGAACTAAAAAGTATTAAATAAGTCTTAGTCTGTACTCAGTATTTCTATTTTCTGTTCTCAATCTTCATTATTTTGAAGTCGGTACCAGCTAATTTCATTGTCAGTTCTATCAGTCATGTCAGCCGGCCAGAATATCTGCAATTAATGGGACTGGTACCGACTTCAAAATATTTTATACGTGGGAGAGCCATGCTTCGGCACGAATGGGCCGGCTCGACCGGAGAAATACCACGTTCTCACTGAAAACCGGCGTGAAACAGCGCTTGCGCTGTGTTTCGCCGAGTGAGTGAGTTTACCGGAGGCCCAATCCCCTACCCTATTCCCTTCCTTTCCCTCCCCTATTCCCTTCTCTTCAAATCCCTACCCTCCCCTATTACCCTATTCCCTCTTAAAAGGCCGGCAACGCACCTGCAGCTCTTCTGATGCTGCGAGTGTCCATGGGCGACGGAAGTTTCTTTCCATCAGGTGACCCGTTTGCTCGTTTGCCCCCTAATTTCATAAAAAAATATATGGAATTGATATGTCAGGAGTCGAGTATCAAGTAGAGCTTGTCTAATTTGAAATGACGCGCCCCACTTCAATAGTTGATATAAATGAAAAATTTTGTACTGTGAATACGAGGGAGGGGCGCGTCATTTTAAGTTAGACAAGCTCTACAATAATTTGTCGTATGCTTATGTCAATTCCCTACATTTTTGATCGGTGATTCTAAAAAGATGACATAAAGAAAACAACAACGCACGCTGAAGTGTGTCGCCTTCGCATATCGTTTCACCTTTACAACATCGAATGTAAAACCCAGTACGAATTTAATTGTAGTTTAAACGACTATCGGGCTACACCTAGAAACCAATTCCTTGCCTGTCACAGCCTCGCGGGAAACTTAAAATTACTTATTTAAATTCTATTTATACTTCCAAACTGCGTTCTCAAAACTAGTTTTAAAATGTACATGTTTGTGGTAACAATAGTAAAATACTTATTTTATATTTCCAGTGTACTAAAAATATCTTAAACATTCTTTTAGAAGGCTAACACGATAATATTTTATATTATATACTAGATGACGCCCGCAACTCCGTTGCGCCACAATTCGTTTATCGCGCGGGAATCGTACATTTTTCTGGGATAAAAAGTATTCTTTATCACTCAAAGTATATCCATGCTAAATTTCAGCAAAATCGGTTCAGCGGTTTGGGCGTGAATTATTAACAGACAGACAGACAGACAGACAGACACACTTTCGTATTTATAATATTAGTATGGAAGTATGGATGGTGTAGGCAGCCCTTTGAGCTTTATCACCATAATAATACGGTCGGTCGGGGAGAATTTTATAGGAATTAAAATTAAGACGTGCGCACTTGAGCTGTGACGGCGTCTTTGGCGTTCGTTGTCTTTTTTAAAACAATAAAAGAAATTGTTAAAGGATTTTCCTTATGGAGCGTTTCGGACCGAGATTTTTATTGAGAAAATATTTCATTTTCCATTTGGGTTAAAGAAATTACCCGTTTTGAGAATAATATTGCAGAGCATGAATATTTATAGCTCGTTATGCATTCACTTCATTAGTCTGCTTTGCGTTCTATTGGAATTTCGTTGGTTATTTTTACCACTTTTTTAATTGGAAGAATGTAGGTATACAATGTACCCGTACAGTTCTAATTTAACCTTTGTATTATATAATATTATTATTCGACATAATAACGTTAAAATCATTTTGATATTGTGGCTCTTTATCAAAAATAGTTTATTAAAAAAAACTAAAGACAATTGAAGGCTTCATGTGCCGCAGCCTCTTAAGTCTTAATGCTTGCCATTATGTTTATAAGCCTCTTAATGCTTAAGTGCCTGAACAAATTTCGTGTAAATTTATGATTCCAGCTGATCACAGATCTATCAATAGCTTATATTTTATCCTCTTACGCATTCTCCCGCTTCATTCGTTACCTCACCGAATTAAAGGACTCTTAAACTTGAGCACAGCTTATAAAAGAATTAAGCTACCTCTACATTCAACTTTAAATACTTTTTGGGCTTTCTCTTAAAATTTTAATTGTTATAACCTCAAAATCCATTGCGTAGGGCGCACGCCTATCCCTAAACCCCTAAGTACAGGCTACATAATACATGAGTCGGAAGTTACCACCTGGCTTACATTTATGACTTCGTATTCATAATATTACAATCCCATTACCATTCCCTTTAAGGTCAATGACATGTTTTTCTAAGGACATAAAGCTTAAGAATGGAAGCTTAAGTCTTTTCTTCGAAGAATAGATATATAAAAACTATAACTTTTCTAACAAAATTGTTCTAATCTTAAGTCAATGAGGTCGAAACATCATCCTTATAAAAAAAACTTTTGTATTTTTTCTAGTTACAAATAATTTACATTATAAAGGTCCTAGACAAAGATCTTGAAGATTTGTTCGCATTTTATAATCTTACTAGTTATGTTAGAATCGAACGGTATTTGCAATTTTGTGCAGACATATGCACAATCTTTTGAGATCAATCAACGTTATTTTTAAATCCAGTTTTTGAATAAAATTACGTTTGACGCCATAACAAGCTCATTCCTTAAACAAGACAATCTCAATTGAGGCTAGATAAGCCGACATTAAGCTCCATAACAACACAGTATAAATAATATATAGTAGACCCTTCATACTTCTAAATCTTCTCCTCAATGAACAAAATTGTATGACATTTTGTGACTTGATAGTTGCTTTGATCTCAGACTTCATAGTAATGATCTAGCATAGTAGTCCATTGAAATGTTACATGAGCTTTGCATTTTTTAGAGGACGCAATTTTATTTTTGGGACATGTGGAGGGGATCAATAGAAGCTTAACCTCAAGTTTGTGGGGTCGCCACCCTAGTCCCCCGGCCGCCATCTTGAAAAAAGGGGTGACAACACTATTTTCGCGAGATCTCGGAAACTATACGCCTTACAAAAAATTGCTAAATCATAGTTTATTGCAAATTATTTTTCCTACAAATATGCTTATACAACTTTTTACCCTAAATTAAAAATTAAAAAAGTTATAAGCAAAAAGTGAGAATTTTTATTTTTATTTTTATTTCCTTTTTTGATCTTTAACTTTTTTTAAAACAAAAAATATTACCTCAGACCTAAATTAGCTAGTGGTAACGCGATATTCCTGAGTGAGGAAGTCGATCCATCTTTGCTCCCTCTTGTTGGTGAACGTTGTTTCATAGCTTTATACGGCGGTAATAAAGACGACTCACTAGACGGCTTGCGATACAAAAGATTTGCCAAGACAGTGACTAAAAATTCATTTGATTTATTATCGCTGCCTCCAACACAATATGGTTCTCGTTTACGTTACGAGTATATCACCAGGTCCCGTCGTGGCTCGGAAGATATCAACATCTTGAAGATTGGGGCTGGAAAAAGCATGCTCAAAACATTTTGATGCCAATACAAACTTTCAAGCCTCCAGCACCCCCCCATCTCATGAAATTCATTTTCTACAGATGCAAACAAAACTGTGAAAGCATGTGTGGCTGCAGAAAAGTAGGCCTGAAATGCTCTACAGTATACCTCCATTGTTCTGGCGGAATATACAGTAACACAAAAATTTTCTCACTTTTTGCTTATAACTTTTTAAATTTTTAATTAAGGGTAAAAAGTTATATAGACATATTTGTAGGCAAAATAATTTACAATAAATTATGATTTCACAATTTTTTTGTAAGATGTATAGTTTCCGAGGTATCGAGAAATAGTGTTGTCACTTCTTTTTCCAAGATGGCGGCCGGGGGACAAGGGTGGCGACCCCACGAACTTGAGGTTAAGCTTCTATTGACCCCCCTACATGTCGTAAAAATAAAATTGCGTCCTCTATAAATGCAATATTCGGTCCTTAAATTTCGGTCTTAAATTGTAACATTTCAATGGACTATAGAGACTCTAAAAATAGCTGTCAATAATGACTTATGGTTAAGGACTTGTTGCAACACAACACACACCTGTAAAATGCTACGAACTTATAAGATTACTTATCTTAATGTGGTAAAGTTCTTATTCCATGGTCAAAAAATTGTACTCCAATACACCACTTGCACATTTTGATATTGGAGTCAAAGTGGAGATAGATTTCGGATAATTATCTTGAACTTTGAAGTAGTAAAATGAGAGTAAAACTAATTATGGCGTGTGTAGAGCTGGTCGATTTTAAGGACACACTGTGTTACTTTACTGTATCTTATTTATACTATGAACAGCTTCAAGCGCGGACTGAATGAAAGATATCACAAAAAGGCTAATTCACTTCTTTCCTTTGGCTACTTTCAACACAAAATATTTGTTAAAGATAATAGGATGGTTCTTTTATGAAAATGCGTTAAGTCACTAAGTAACTCCATCTGACGTGACTAAAAAGAAGTACATAATGATTGAAGATAGCATTTTTATTACATAATATTATTTTTGTGTCGCATTGTTCTAGAGTACTAGTAAATTCAGAGTAGCTAGACAGCTAGAGTGACTTTTTGTTTGTTTGCTCGAACCGTAAGTTTTTCTTTAATATTTTCCTAAAATTAAAGATTTTAATTGCCCAAAAATGATTTACTTTATCTGTTGTCACTATAACCTCATCTAAAAAAGCTAAAAAACTTGAAAAAAACTCATTAATTTTACACTAAGAAGGTTATTATATGTAGGACAAAAACTCAAAAACGAGTTACTTTATGCGTAGTCATCTATTGTCTCTATAATCTCATCTAAAACAGCTTAAATGTTGAAAAAAATTCATCAAGTTTACGCGAACAATAGTCTAAATATGTGGGGCAAGCCTCAAAAATGAGTTACCTTTGCGTAGTCATCTATTGTCTCCATAATCTCATTTAAAATAGCTGAAAAACTTGAAAAAAATCATCAAGTTTACGCGAACAATGGTCTAAATATGTGGGGCACACATGAATGGCGTACCCGGGGCTATTAGTGGTGGTTGGCCGGGTTTCAAAAGTGCACCGGACAGCGCAGGTGGGCTACCTTCGGCGATTTTCTTGCCCGCTAATCATATGACCCGTGAAAGCAAATAAAACACGTACACTCGAGAACAATAAAGTATTGGAATCTCATGATAGAAAAATCTTGATACACAAATCAGCTAACGTCGAAAAATGCATGTCTGTGCATGCAAGTGTGTCACAGTATAAATAGATATTGATGTGATTTTATTTCATAAGTAGTGATCCAACCAGTATGACAAAGGGTACGTTTTAATTAGAAAAAGGGGTTGTAGGGGTTAAAAGAAGGGGATGAAATTTTGTATAATTTTAAAAGATTTTTGTTTTAATATAAATAAAGAATCAATTTTAAGTTTTTATAAGCGTTACTTTGAAGGACTAAGAAACTATCGATACTGAATTTGCAGAGTCAAGAAAATGGTTTATTTTATAATTATTACATTTTTGTTTTGATTTTCACGTTTAATATTTTAGACTGTGCACGTGCATGTTTTGTTTTGTATGACTTATTGAGAAGCTTTGAAGTTGGCCACTACACACAATATGAAATATTATTATTATTATTATTACCTCTGCGAGCAAAAACTCAAAGTGGATAGACTCAGCAAGCATTGTTTTGCTATCTTTATTACAATACAACTCCTGTACCCGTATCTATAAATTTATCATTACTATGTTTTGGATTTGCATAAAAATCGGTCAAGCCGTTTTGACCGAGAAAACAAATAGGGGAATTAGAAGATTTAATAAGATTTGTGCAAAACTGTGGGCTTAAACTAGTTTAATAAAATAGAGCTAAGCCTTGAGCAGTTATAGCTAATGAGTGGGACACATGGCTGTGCTTTTGAGCTGAATGGGGTCAAGTGGCCAGCTCGTTCTAAATTCATAGCTTCTGTACGCTAAAACACGAAAACGCTGATGTATACAGCCAAGTGCGAGCGTCAATCTCAGAGTGTAAGAATTAGTACACAAACTAAATTTACAAAAATCCAGTGTAACTCACAAAAAAAAAAAAAAAAACATCACGATAATGCCTAATCTCGGATCTGACCAGATGTGTGTGTAAAATTTTTGGACCGTCACGTGTTTTCGGACACACATAATAATGACGCGTCGGTTATTGTGTATGTCCAAAGTTGAGGAGACTTCAAGCCACGTCGTAAGATATTATGATAAAATTTATGAAGGTCTATTTCATGATTCACTTTTCGTAGCACTGCTACGCTTTGTAGCCAAAGCGTAGCAGTGCTACGAAAAGCGTAGATCGAAGTGCTACAAAGCGTAGCAGTGCTACGAAAAGCATAGATCAAGTGCTACAAAGCGTAGCAGTGCTACGAAAAGCGTAGATCGAAGTGCTACAAAGCGTAGCAGTGCTACGAAAAGCGTAGATCGAAGTGCTACAAAGCGTAGTAGTGCTACGAAAACGTAGGTCGAAGTGTTTAGGTACAAGTTGGAAGTCGGCTACAAGAAGCGGCAGCAGACGACGTGTCGTCGCGACACTACTGGTTTCTATTTATTTCTATGAAATACCCTCCGCAGCTAGCGACACGAAGCTAGCGACACTTTTCATAGAAATACATAGAAACAGGTAGTGTCGCGACGACACGTCGTCTGCCGCCGCTTCGTGTCGCCCGCTGCCAACCGGCACCTTTACATAGCTTAGTAGTGCTACCAGCTACAAAAATTGTAGGCCAAAGTGATACGAAGCGGAGTATAGTGCTACGAAATGCGTAAGCTAAAGAATTTTAACTCGCGTCTGGACGCGTTATGTGGTTAAATATTCGTAAGCAAGAGGAAGAGTTTAACGCTGGCATGGCGTAATCAAATCAATCAATAGTACTGCGAAAATATACTGATAGTAAAAATATTTATAATTATAGTTAAATATTTATAAAAACAAGAGGTCACCCTGTGGTCGAAATTCTACCTTAAATAATTATTTAAATTATAAGTTTGAACTTTATTAACATTCTTACTTAAAATCATGATTCATGGCTAATATTGTAAAGTACAATAGTTAAATGATGTACTCGTATATTCGTAAGGATAATTATTTTTATTGAAGTGAGATAAACAAAGTAGACACCATGGTAACCGTTATCGGGGTCACAGATAATAATATAATATGTTACAGTATTTGAGATTCAATAAAATAAAATAAAAACACTACAATCCAATTTCAATTTGATCACAGACTTCAACCATAAACAAAAGAGTATAATTCGTGTATATAGGCTTGTCAATCAAAGAGCTGATGGTAGTGTGCACATTGTAGTCTGTGTAATGTTTTATTTATTTAAATTATGTATGATGAAAGCATAATTTTAAAACAATATTGGCTCGATGCACTCCTTCTCTATATAAACTATAACTGTGCAAAATTTCATGCTCCTACGTTTCCGCACTTTTCGTAAAAAGGGGTCCAAATTTTTCGCTCGCGTATTAATATATATTATAGTTTTCCATTATATAATGAGAAAAAACTCTACGAGTAAACACTCAATAATTTGTCAGTAATAAGGCTTTAGATATTTGGATTATTGATATTACGTTCCTCTTCGAAAGTCAATCACACGTGTATGATAAGTCTCTTAATATGTCTGTTTAGTGATTTCGTTACAACAATTTCGCTGTAGTATATTCTACATGACATTAAAGTACTGATTATAGTATTTACTCGATGAAATATATTTAAACTTCGAATAGCGCCAACGGCGAAGTCAAAAATTCTACTACGCAATTTTTTTGATGATGGTAATTTTTCACCATTTCAAGTATATTTCAAAGCGCTTTTGAAAAATTAAAAAAATGCTTTTTTATTGATATTTTTCAATCAAAATAACTTACACCATAGCGTCAGCAAACTCACTATCACGTTTTGCTTTCTTGCATCTTTAAGATCTAAGCGGGACCCAGATATTTTATGCTAAACCTAAATTTGCATGAAATTGTTCCGTGAATCTACAGCGACGTAATATTAAAAGTGAGACGATTCTTATATTAAATTAAATTCTGGACATCTGTCGTACAATCTGGTATAATTCGTTTCGGGATTAGGCATTAATGAATATTTTAATTTTTAGGCTCACAGCACACTTATCAGCTTGGAAACGGATCGTAACTATGTCGTCAAGTTGGAAAATAATAATCGTAAGCGTATCGCCTCGATCATATAACTGTTTGGGAGCTTAGAAAACACGTTTTCTATATCGCTTCTTTATAGAATCATCTATCAAAGTGTACGGAATTGACATGACATGAGTCGAGTGTCGACTTCATAATATTAAAGTCGTATATTTATGTCAATTTAATTATTTTTTTTGTCAGCGATGCTATAAAGAAGCAATAAAGAAAATTTTTCTTTGCATGAAAGTCTCTGCAGCAACGCGCACTAATCGATATCGTAACGTTATCGCCTCGCTCCGGAACAATATATAACTGCGCTTACGGCTCGACGTTTCCACACTTACGACTCAGCGTCTTCGCACTTACGGCTCGTCTTCCACCCATACCACGATCAATGTTTGGATTCAAATATCAGCCAGCGGTCGGCGAGCCGTAAGCGCAATGTCGCCTAGCCTGTAGTATGACCAGTTTAAGCTCGACCCTGGTATAGTATGCTACAAGAGTCGCGCTTAAATTGGTTAGATTAATATTGACGTTAGATTGACGGTGAGGCGATAAGATGACGATCACTTTCAAAGTTGATATGTGTCCTGTGACCTTTAATTTGATTTAAGATCGGGAGTCGGAAGACCCAAACGTTTCAATTAACGCTTATTATAGGTCTACCAGAATCTGATGGCAATTTTTGACGGCAGATTTTCAAAAAATATCCTTGATCATTGGATAAATTTTTATATTTGCATGTTTAACACACAGAATCAGCCGCTATAAGAAAAAAAAAAAGGATCAAAATGTTTTATTCCAATTACCCCGGTATTGCTAGAGTCAATTTATTTTCTCACTTTTTGCCATCAGATTCTGGTAGACCTATAATTAGTGTTATCTTTGAAGTTTGACGAGTTTTTCATTACTACAGTAAGTAAGCTGAACTATCACAGAACTTGTCACATAATAAAGAATATTAACTACTGGATGACGCCCGCAATTCAGTTGCGCCAAAATTTGTTTATCGCGCGAGAAGCGTACATTTTTCCGAAATAAAAAGTTTTCTATGTCCTTTCCCGGGGCTCAGAGTATCTCCATACCAAATAACAGCAAAATCAATTCAGCGGTTTTTGTGTGAATAGGTAACAAACAAAAGAACTTTCGCCCTTACAATATTAGTATGAAAATATTAACATTTGTGAGCATGAGTAAATAAAAAAAAAATAAATATCCAGCAATCATCACAAAATTCGAGGTCTAAAAACAAGCATGTTGATTGGACAAATAAGCAAATCGTTTATTATTATTAACTAACGCGTTTTAGTTTAATCAAAGTAAAATAAAATCTATGTGACGTTCGTTATGGAATTAATAATCGATGCATTGCGTATCGCTTTTAAATTAATTTACTTAAAAGCTCTCCCGTTATTGGACATTTTAATAAAATACATTGAAGAGCGTTTTTTAAACGTTCCAACTGCATAAAAATACTTATCTTTATTCAACTGAAATAGTTTTCTTTTATTTCATTCGCGTACAAATTAATTAGTTGAATTAGTTTTTAAAATCATCTGTATAGAGAATAATAAATTAAATATCGGAGCGTGCGAAGTGGGTGGAGGGGGTAACGAAAGCGATCGCCGGCAACAAAAGGGGATCATTTAGTAGTCAAACAAACTTGTCAATCTTGTTTTGATTTTTTTTTTAATTGGTCTTAATTGTTTTTGTATCGTAGACTGCAAAAATAAACAGCAGAAATAGGTAGTCAGTATAAAATTTATGTTTTTCCTAAATCCACCTGGAAATTAGATCAGATATAAATGGATAGCTGCTGTAAAAAAGAAAAAGTAAGTGATTCGATATAACCTAAAATAGCATTATCAATCAAATCAATTCTATTTGGGTTGCATTTTATAGGATATTAATTGAGTACTTAACTATTGTTTTAGTGTTGATGTATCACCATGGTCTCCAAAACCCGATGACAAAACTTGCAGTGATAGTGTCATAGAATATTTCATTTAAATCCAAGTATCAGGTGGAAGATACAGTGACTCACAAATGACTATAAACCAGATACTACAACTAGTTTAATAGATCTTTTAGAAGCTGGAGAGTGGAGATAAAGTTTTTAATGAAAAAGGTTTTTCAATTAAGCAAGATTTAGACGAAAAGGGTAAAAAAGTTAAAATTATTATGCCCCCATTGTCTGCCGAAATATATTTTATTTGCTATATTATACAAAATGAACAAGCTCTTGTTGCTTACTTTTTGACATACGCCCCTAAAACTGCGTTTGTAATATGGCGCTACTGTCGCGCACGTTCCGAATACAAATATTTCATTTATAAACTTGCTTCAAAACACCGGGAATTACGTTATATTTACAATATTATAATGTTGCCAGTACCTCGCATCAAAGGATCACCAAAAATAGGATTTTTCTTCGAAGTCATTACTAATGTTATTAAAGTGTGTCTGTCTGTCTGTCTGTCTGTTACCTCTTAATGCCCAAACCGCTGGACCGATTTTACTGAAATTTGGTATGTACTTTGAGTACCGGGAAAGGACATAATATAAGATATTTTTTATCCCGGAAAAATATGCATATATGGTTCCCGCACGATAAACTAATTTTGGCGCAACGGAGTTGTGGGCGTTATCTAGTTTTCTATAATTAAATAATAATATTATTCTGTGAGATTCCAAAGATAATTAAAGTAGAAAGAAAAATATCTACAAAGAAAATTTCTAGTAATATGGAAAAGAAATAAAAAGAACTTATAATACTAATTATAAGTTATTTTTATTTCCCAAAACGTCTAAGTGGTAATACTTTAGGGTGTGTATGGATCACCTACATAAAATTCGCTGTAAAAGTAGCAGCACTGAAAGAATGACTTTTTTTTAAACTTTTGTATGGAGAAATTCATGACGCTGGAGTGGATGCCCATATAAATCGTAAAAAAATTTGCTCTTTCAGTGCCGCTACTTTCACAGTGAACTCTATAATATAAGGGACACATACACACCCTGAAGTATTATCACTATGTTTTGTTACACCCTGTATATTTCTATAGTCTACGCCACCTACAATATTTCTAAGAACCGCTGAGACCTAGCGACACTTTGGTTATATTTTGTGATACAAGGGAGTTCCCTTTCTCCGGCTGATAAGGCGAGACGTGCCTCTGAATAAATCTTATTCGTGATCAGCATAACGCTACACTCTGTCTTGTAGCCCGTCGAAGAATAATTGGTTGGATAAATAAACATTAACTTGGAATACGATATTAAAATATTGATACGTGAAATGCATGACTAAACAGGTACTAGGTGTGGTATTTTCATTGACATTACAACCTATTATGATTTTGCATTTAGCTTTGTTAAGTAGTAACTTTCAAAAAAGAAGGAGGCTTGGCAGTGGATATTTTTACTTGAAATGACTCCAAGGTGTCGCAGTTTTAACCGTAGCTCTTGATTCGCTGATCACAAGTTCGATTTCCGCATTGGAAAAATATTGTTTCCAAGTTTGATCAGTAGCTCTAGCACGACGACCAGTGGAAATGCGAAAGTATAGACAAACTGTGGAGATAAACTTAAGGTGCCGTTCCGATCTTTTTTCGTTCCGAAAAATTCAATTAAAATGCCACTTTATGACAGACTATAGTCCTAAAAATTAAAATAATATTCTACTTTTGACATATACCATAGTCTGTCATAAAGTGGCATTTTAATTGAATTTTTGTCGGTCGCGATTAGCCGCGGTAAAGATCGGAACGGCACCTTAAGTTTATGTCCACAGTTTGTCTATACTTTCGAATTTCTACTGGTCGCCGTGCTAGGGCTACAGGACAATGCAGGATTACCTGATTGTCTGACATTAAAGATGACCCATGCGACTGATGAGCATGTGAAAAGCCTGTGCCTGATTTCTCATCATCGATCGAAAGGAAGAGAGAGATCTCGTGTAATAGGCACTTACTAAGGGTCAATACAGACCGAAACGCGACGCGTAGATGCATTTCTAAAGTATTGAATTGACAGACTTGCATGACGTCTCACGCATTTGAAGTCTGTCTATTCAATACTTTAGAAATGCATCTACGCGTTGCGTTGCGGTCTGAATTGACCCTTAGGCGTATTAAAATCACTCCTTAGCTTAGCTTAGCTGCTGGTCTCAGTGGAACCGTGCACCATCACTGTCACCGGTACGCGGTGTAACGGGCACTATTTAAGAGTAGCTCAAATTTACATAGTATTTGTAGTTTACAACACTATCTTTCAACTTATATATGGCCGGTTTACATTATTCCAATCCAGTTGTCATATTGATTATTGACTTTTTTAATTTCTTTGTTTTGATAATATGTATTCTTTATTTGACACTTATTGAAATTGTAACTACTTAGCAATTAAGATATAAAAAATAGCATGCTTTTAGCAGAAATAGAGATCGCCCAATGGTCGAAATTCTATCTCAAATAAAAAATTAAATTATAAGTTTCAAATTTCCACGCTTTTCTATTGATATTCTTTTGTCAAAATATTGACTTAATTATTTTTTAGACAATAATATAATTCCTGCGACAGGCTCAGATTAATAAAGTCAAATGGTGACAGACTGGCCGTGTAATTATTGTCTAACAGTATTTAAGATCCAATAAAAAAGAAACTAAATCTATTTTCAATTTGACAAAAGACTTCAACCATAAATAAAAGAGTACAATTCGTGTGTATAGGCTTGTCAGTCAAAACCATGTCAAAATCTCTTGTGTGTGTGTTGTAGTGTGTGTGTAATGTTTTATTTGTTAAAAAAAATGTATGATAAAAGCATAATTTCAAAATAATATTAGCTCGATGCACTACTTCACCATATAAACTATAACTGTGCAAATTTTCAATCACCTACGTTTCCGCATTTTTCGTCAAAAGGGATACAAAGTTTTTCGCTCGTGTATTAATATATAGATATGTGTTCTCTAAAATATGTAATGTTAAGATCAATTCGTTACCATATTCTTGCAAATAAAAATTATGATTATGATTAGTGATCCAGTCGAGCACTGGATTACCCCTGGAATATTGTAAACTGCACTGGAATGAACTAGATTGCATTTGAGTGGCCGTTTACATTATCCAGTAGCAATCTAGCGCTGGGTTCCATCACTGGATATTTGGAATAATATAAACACGCTATTATAATTATATGCCAAGTAGACAAAAATAATGCAAACCATTTCTCATTTTACCATAACTGTAAATGTTAAAAAGTGAACAGATAAAAAATGAATAAAAAACATAAAACAAAGAATGCAGTTCCCTAGCTGTAATACGTTAGTGCATTGTTACGATGAATTTATTCATGGCCCCATTTTATCCTGGAGTGGAAATCGAGTGTCATTCGACTCCATCATTATGATAGTCGTTGGAAATGATTTTACAGCTATGGATGAGCTCGCATTTGAGAATATCGCACGGGAACGCTTTGTACTTTTTTGGGATAAAAAGCTATATTTTGGTATGAAGGCTAGCCTCCTAACTAAAACAGTAATGAAGGTATTTACGCAGCGTATGAATATTTAAGGTTCTGTGTCCTTGTCTGCTATGTAACTTTTTCCATGCGCCAGACAAAAACAAACAGACTTTCTTATTGTCTGTCACATTATTATGATAATTGATGAGTATAGCATACCCATGGATATAATGTTCGTTGTGCTACTACGAGTACCTTTCAAAATTCGTTATGCAGTTTTTGTGTCAAAAATAACATACACATAATAATACTAGCTAACGATTGATTTTGGAATATTTGTGCTATGTGAATCTTCTTCATAATTGTTTTTTCGTCGTATGCTTCGTGCATTCTCTTTACTAGAATATAATAATTTACTGGCACTTTTGGGGCACTCACTTTGGCGACAACTTGTGTGTAGATGTGGATACCCTTACTTCAATATAATACCGATAGCTGTGGGAAATCGGAGAGGATCCTCAGCTATTCATCATTATAGGTTTCAGTATTCGAGTAGACAATAGTTATGATCTGAATTGGAATTAAACAGTAGCGATTGTCCGCCGCTTTTGCTCTTATTACATTACATACTAATATTATAAATGCGAAAGTGTGTCTGTCTGTTACCTCTTCACGCCCTAACCGCTGAACCGATTTTGCTGAAATTCGGTATGTAGATACTTTGAGATACTTTGAGTGAAAGTAAGATACTTTTTATCCCCGGAAAATGTACGATTCAATAAGTCCTCCTTTGATAGTCAAGTTTTGACAAAACTGGCGACCCACATCGAAATCGATGAAGCGTTTTTGAATATTAATTTAGACATATTATAGGATTGAAATTGCGACGTTTATCAAATTATTAATTAACGGGGTGCCATACAACGTTCATTTACCTGTACTCCGTTGTTTTTAATGAAAAAGGTTTTTCAATTAAGCAAGATTTAGACGAAAAGGGTAAAAAAGTTACAATTATTATGCCCCCATTGTCTTCCGAAATATATTTTATTTGCTATATTATACAAAATGAACAAGCTCTTGTTGCTTACTTTTTGACATACGCCCCTAAAACTGCGTTTGTAATATGGCGCTACTGTCGCGCACGTTCCGAATACAAATATTTCATTTATAAACTTGCTTCAAAACACCGAGAATTACGTTATATTTACAATATTATAATGTTGCCAGTACCTCGCATCAAAGGATCACCAAAAATAGGATTTTTCTTCGAAGTCTTTACTAATGTTTTTAAAGTGTGTCTGTCTGTCTGTCTGTCTGTTACCTCTTAATGCCGAAACCGCTGGACCGATTTTACTGAAATTTGGTATGTACTTTGAGTACCGGGAAAGGACATAATATAAGATATTTTTTATCCCGGAAAAATATGCATATATGGTTCCCGCACGATGAACTAATTTTGGCGCAACGGAGTTGTGGGCGTTATCTAGTTTTCTATAATTAAATAATAATATTATTCTGTGAGATTCCAAAGATAATTAAAGTAGAAAGAAAAATATCTACAAAGAAAATTTCTAGTAATATGGAAAAGAAATAAAAAGAACTTATAATACTAATTATAAGTTATTTTTATTTCCCAAAACGTCTAAGTGATAATACTTTAGGGTGTGTATGGATCACCTACATCAAATTCGCTGTAAAAGTAGCAGCACTGAAAGAATGACTTTTTTTTAACTTTTGTATGGAGAAATTCATGACGCTGGAGTGGATGCCCATACAAATCGTAAAAAAATTTGCTCTTTCAGTGCTGCTACTTTCACAGTGAACTCTATAATATAAGGGACACATACACACCCTGAAGTATTATCACTATGTTTTGTTACACCCTGTATATTTCTATAGTCTACGCCACCTACAATATTTCTAAGAACCGCTGTGACCTAGCGACACTTTGATTATATTTTGTGATACAAGGGAGTTCCCTTTCTCCGGCTGATAAGGCGAGACGTGCCTCTGAATAAATCTTATTCGTGATCAGCATAACGCTACACTCTGTCTTGTAGCCCGTCGAAGAATAATTGGTTGGATAAATAAACATTAACTTGGAATACGATATTAAAATATTGATACGTGAAATGCATTTAAAACAGGTACTAGGTGTGGTATTTTCATTGACATTACAACCTATTATGATTTTGCATTTAGCTTTGTTAAGTAGTAACTTTCAAAAAAGAAGTAGGCTTGGCTGTGGATATTTTTACTTGAAATGACTCCAAGGTGTCGCAGTTTTAACCGTAGCTCTTGATTCGCTGATCACAAGTTCGATTTCCGCATTGGAAAAATATTGTTTCCAAGTTTGATCAGTAGCTCTAGCACGACGACCATTGGAAATGCGAAAGTATAGACAAACTGTGGAGATAAACTGAAGGTGCCGTTCCGATCTTTTTTCGTTCCGGAAAATTCAATTAAAATGCCACTTTATGACAGACTATAGTCCTAAAAATTAAAATAATATTCTACTTTTGACATATAGCATAGTCTGTCATAAAGTGGCATTTTAATTGAATTTTTGTCGGTCGCGATTAGCCGCGGTAAAGATCGGAACGGCACTTTAAGTTTATGTCCACAGTTTGTCTATACTTTCGCATTTCTACTGGTTGCCGTGCTAGGGCTACAGGACAATGCAGGATTACCTGATTGTCTGACATTAAAGATGATCCATGCGACTGATGGGCATGTGAAAAGCCTGTGCCTGATTTCTCATCATCGATCGAAAGGAAGAGAGAGATCTCGTGTAACTCGTGTCGCCTTACTAAGGGTCAATACAGACCGAAACGCGACGCGTAGATGCATTTCTAAAGTATTGAATTGACAGACTTACATGACGTCTCACGCATTTGAAGTCTGTCTATTCAATACTTTAGAAATGCATCTACGCGTCGCGTTGCGGTCTGAATTGACCCTTAGGCGTATTAAAATCACTCCTTAGCTTAGCTTAGCTGCTGGTCTCAGTGGAACCGTGACCAACACTGTCACCGGTACGCGGTGTAACGGGCACTATTTAAGAGTAGCTCAAATTTACATAGTATTTGCAGTTTACAACACTATCTTTCAACTTATATATGGCCGGTTTACATTATTCCAATCCAGTTGTCATATTGATTATTGACTTTTTTAATTTCTTTGTTTTGATAATATGTATTCTTTATTTGACACTTATTGAAATTGTAACTACTTAGCAATTAAGATATAAAAAATAGCATGCTTTTAGCAGAAATAGAGATCGCCCAATGGTCGAAATTCTATCTCAAATAAAAAATTAAATTATAAGTTTCAAATTTCCACGCTTTTCTATTGATATTCTTTTGTCAAAATATTGACTTAATTATTTTTTAGACAATAATATAATTCCTGCGACAGGCTCAGATTAATAAAGTCAAATGGTGACAGACTGGCCATGTAATTATTGTCTAACAGTATTTAAGATTCAATAAAAAAAAAACTAAATCTATTTTCAATTTGACAAAAGACTTCAACCATAAATAAAAGAGCACAATTCGTGTATAGGCTTGTCAGTCAAAACCATGTCAAAATCTCTTGTGTGTGTGTTGTAGTGTGTGTGTGTGTAATGTTTTATTTGTTAAAAAAATGTATGATAAAAGCATAATTTCAAAATAATATTAGCTCGATGCACTCCTTCACCATATAAACTATAACTGTGCAAAATTTCAATCACCTACGTTTCCGCATTTTTCGTCAAAAGGGATACAAAGTTTTTCGCTCGTGTATTAATATATAGATATGTGTTCTCTAAAATATGTAATGTTAAGATCAATTCGTTACCATATTCTTGCAAATAAAAATTATGATTATGATTAGTGATCCAGTCGAGCACTGGATTACCCCTGGAATATTGTAAACTGCACTGGAATGAACTAGATTGCATTTGAGTGGCCGTTTACATTATCCAGTAGCAATCTAGCGCTGGGTTCCATCACTGGATATTTGGAATAATATAAACACGCTATTATAATTATATGCCAAGTAGACAAAAATAATGCAAACCATTTCTCATTTTACCATAACTGTAAATGTTAAAAAGTGAACAGATAAAAAATGAATAAAAAACATAAAACAAAGAATGCAGTTCCCTAGCTGTAATACGTTAGTGCATTGTTACGATGAATTTATTCATGGCCCCATTTTATCCTGGAGTGGAAATCGAGTGTCATTCGACTCCATCATTATGATAGTCGTTGGAAATGATTTTACAGCTATGGATGAGCTCGCATTTGAGAATATCGCACGGGAACGCTTTGTACTTTTTTGGGATAAAAAGCTATATTTTGGTATGAAGGCTAGCCTCCTAACTAAAACAGTAATGAAGGTATTTACGCGGCGTATGAATATTTAAGGTTCTGTGTCCTTGTCTGCTATGTAACTTTTTCCATGCGCCAGACAAAAACAAACAGACTTTCTTATTGTCCGTCACATTATTATGATAATTGATGAGTATAGCATACCCATGGATATAATGTTCGTTGTGCTACTACGAGTACCTTTCAAAATTCGTTTTGCAGTTTTTGTGTCAAAAATAACATACACATAATAATACTAGCTAACGATTGATTTTGGAATATTTGTGCTATGTGAATCTTCTTCATAATTGTTTTTTCGTCGTATGCTTCGTGCATTCTCTTTACTAGAATATAATAATTTACTGGCACTTTTGGGGCACTCACTTTGGCGACAACTCGTGTGTAGATGTGGATACCCTTACTTCAATATAATACCGATAGCTGTGGGAAATCGGAGAGGATCCTCAGCTATTCATCATTATAGGTTTCAGTATTCGAGTAGACAATAGTTATGATCTGAATTGGAATTAAACAGTAGCGATTGTCCGCCGCTTTTGCTCTTATTACATTACATACTAATATTATAAATGCGAAAGTGTGTCTGTCTGTTACCTCTTCACGCCCTAACCGCTGAACCGATTTTGCTGAAATTCGGTATGTAGATACTTTGAGATACTTTGAGTGAAAGTAAGATACTTTTTATCCCCGGAAAATGTACGATTCAATAAGTCCTCCTTTGATAGTCAAGTTTTGACAAAACTGGTGACCCACATCGAAATCGATGAAGCGTTTTTGAATATTAATTTAGACACATTATAGGATTAAAATTGCGACGTTTATCAAATTATTAATTAACGGGGTGCCATACAACGTTAATTTACCTGTACTCCGATTCTACCTAATTAATCGTAAGTGCAGCTTCGATTCTTGTTCGATTCAGTGTGTATCATATTAAACGTCAAAATAGTATCGTGATACGTCAAATGACTTTTGAAGCTTCGACCGATCTGAACATAGACATACAGCAGTGTAAAATCGGCAGAAATAAATAAAAAAAAACATTAAGCATTATTGCCGATTACACTCTAAAATCTGATTGCTAATAATGATAATAATAAAATAGTATAATATAGTATTATGTAATGGCCACATAGGAAGATCTTCCGACCGGGTGTGGTTGTACGCTCAGCCATTCCAAAGCCCACTATATTATTTATAATTTATTAAGTCTCGTCGATCTCAGAAAGAGTGATAGCACGATTCAGAATTATTGTGCGCTGTTTGGTTATCTACAAAAGCAGAGCCTAAAACTTTTAAAGCTATTGCATAGTTTTTATCGTGGGCTTTGAGCACGGCGACCGAATCAAGAAGTTCTGTAACGAAAAAAAAACCTAACACTCCGACCGGCATATCGGTGCGGCGTTGTCGTGCATCGTCTTTTTGTGTGTATGTGTGACTAGACGTATACGAATTATAATTGCATAATTTAATAAAAGTGCTACGCTTTACCGCGGCAGTCCCCGAGTGCCCCATGTTTTTTTTGACGATTTTGCACTGCCAAATATCTATGTTGCACGGGAGTAGAATCGGGGTACTGATTTCAATAACGACTCGCGTAATTCCAATTATTGTAGCGATAATGCGTAAATTTATGAAGGTTCCGATTTATTTATTGGCTCCAAACAAATGACATTCATTCGCTAATTTGCTGTGATAACTGATAACGGAAGTAGGGTCTGCGCATGTTAATTATAATTATTCATTTTAAGCTTTTATCTCGGGATTTGAGTGCGGCGACCGGATCAAGAAATTCCGTAACGAACAAACCTAACACACCCCACTCCGGCGTTGCCAGACTTCGCCACGGTGTTTGTGTTCGTGCGACTAGACGTGTGCGAACTTTAATTGAATAAGTTGATAAAAAATGCTATGCAATAGATTTACCGCGGCAGTCCCCGAGTGCCACACGTATTTTTAATATTTTATTCATATACTGAGTCCTATATGGACTCAGTATAGCATTATTGTATTATTGTGTACCTATGGAGTAGGTAGTACCCATCTAATAGAATAAGGGTGTGCAATGTTCATTGACGGTACTATAAGAGAAGTTGATTCATAGACGTAATTTGGTCGCCTTATGTCAAACCCAGCCAACAGAAATCACGACCAAGGGTCAATTCAGACCGCAACATGACGCGTAGATGTATTTCTAAATTTGTATGGATTTGACAGATTTGCAAGACGTCTCACGCAATTTAAATCTGTCAACTCAGTACCAATTTAGAAATGCATCTGCGCGTCGCCTTGCGGTCTGATTTGACCCTAACATTGAATTGACACAATCCGGCCAAATGAGGTGCTACCTGCCTATGAATCAATTTCTTCGATGGCACAACTAAATAGCCGGTCAATACTCCAAAAGTGTACGTAAAAATGTACGTGTGCCCAAGCCGGCCATCTATTTTATTACGTTGGGACAACTTTCAAACGGCCCATGAAAACTCTCCGAGGAAAACGTATGGAGTATTTCTCGAAAGTTAATCCAAGACTTTCATTAAAAAAACTTTGATAATATATCTTCGATTTCTTTCTTAATTCTTTGATCTTGTTCTTGTGCTAATCAATGAATATTGCCTGAAAATCCTGAAACTTACATTCCCCCAAAAAACCTCCCTTTTATAACGTTCCAACCAGAAAGGGAAGCAGACCCATGTCCGTTACAAGTCTGTTGCACGTTAAAGGAATTTTGATATCTATTGCTTTAGTATAGAGTACATTTTGTCGTGAACATCAAAATACTGGTACTAAAGACATTTGTATTGAGTGGATGGCCCTCCAAACTCCATATGGGGCTCGACTGAACACTCGAGGGCTAAAAGACTCCAATCATCAGTAATTGTACTAGGATACGTGACGTAAACTAAGGTTGAACGCTTTATTTATAGTTTTCAAGTTGCCCGCTATGGTTGGTTCTGCGTCCATTTTATTCGAGGTATAATTAAGACTTTAAATATTGCTTTCAATGTAATTACACAAATTATTGAAAAGATAACTTGATAACGCCGGCAACTCCGTTGCGCCAAAATTAGTTTATCGCACGGGAACCGTAACTTTTTCTGGGATAAAAAGTATGTCTATAACAAATTTTGTTAAAATCGGTTCAACGGTTTGGGCGTGAAGTGGTAACAGACAGATAGACAGAAAGATACACTTTTATAATATCAGTATGGATTCACAATGTGTATTATGTCTGTATATACATTTCTTTGTCTGATATACTAGAATTATATAAGAATACATATAGAAATATAATTATAAAAGAAAAAAAAATATAATCAAAGAACAAATACGTTATGTAATTATAACCTCTATGACTGTGTGGATCTTTTTACTAGCAAGGGTAAAGTTCTTAAAGTTTTTACAGATTCATTTTTCACTCCTATAGATCAAATAGGCCTTGAAAGGAGTTTAGCTCATGCTCTATAGAGTCTACAAGCAAAGAAAGCCACGTAAATGAAAAATCGCGGATATTTTTCATTGAATCGCTAAAGCTTAGCGATTCAAGCTAATGTTGGCGTTTGCAACACTAAAGTGTATTCACAAGTTGGGGCCACTGTTGACCCACTTCGAGAGACATCGATAAAAGCCTTCTATTGAAAATAGGTAACCTAGGCACCTAGGCCCCAGGAAATGTTTCCAGCTCAAATTCGATATATGTTGCCAGTAAATTCGTATTCCGAACGTCGGATTAATATTCTGTAAATGTCTAATTGCGATTTCGATTTGGAAGATACGAATTGTGTTTGATGTAATCGACTTAAAGCTTTCAGATCACTTGCTGTAGTTAATTGGTAGCACTAGCTTATGTATCCCGTGGTCTATTCTATATCTGTTCCAAATTACATAAATATCGATCCAGTTAATAAACAGACAAACAAACAAATTAACAAAGAAACAAACAAATAAACAAACGAACTCTTCAGCTTCACAATAAGTATAGATTTCCTCGTGGATACTAAAATTCTGGTAATTGGGGGCGTTACCCTGTAGGCTGTAACTATCGGTGTCGTTTCGCGTTATTCCTCGCAAAAATCATTTGATTTTATATCACCCGAGATAAGGTTACCTTATTTAACCCCTCGTTTCCTTTTATATAATTTTATAATACTCAGTACCCAGTAGAGTACTTGTGTGATTCATATTTAAATCTGTGGGCCATATTTTATAGAGCTTATCGAATCTTTTAAGTGTGTCGTTTAAATGAAAATTCATATTAAATGCGACATTGTCTATTGTAATATTTTCATTACTGAACTGATTTTGATGTGACGTGAAGAGACTTTGAGTTAGAATAGACGGAAGATAAATTCTATCATAGTAGAGTATACATCTTTCTTGCTAAAATCAAATTTCTACGCAAAAGAAGTCACGAGCAACTTGTATAAAATATAAACAACATTACTTACAAACATTAAATTATATAGAGTGGAAAAAATAAGTTCCATATCACCTAAAACTATGTGAAATAACAATAAAACACGTTCTATAAATAAGAACAACAATAAAAATATACAAAAAGCTCTAAATAATAACGAAGTGGTTGCAAAAATAAGTTTTGTACAAAGTCACCTTTCACAAAGTTAGCGCAATAAAAATCAGTCACCATTACCCTGAGGCCTCGGGGTGTGGGCCGATGGGGTCAATTGCCTTTGATTATTTTTAGGGTTTCGTAATTTAAAAGAAAAAAAGGAACCCCCAATAATATCAGTTTCTTGGCTGTCCGTCCGTCTTTCCGCGCCTTTCAGGAGCACCAGAATATTATTGTTAACATATCCGTTATCTCAGGTATATGGTCTGAAGTTGTTTATCTAAAAAAATCTCATTGTCATTAAACAGCTACTTTAGAGATATTTTCAGTTCCACATTTTCCATAATGGCATGTTTTTCTCTTTGTACGTAGAACCTATCAATATTCAGAATACAAGTACAACAACTTTATGGTACATCTTTTACCAAATTAAACGAAGTTGGGGGAATACCCCTGGTAACCCATAAAATATTCTTCTATTCAGAAATTATAATAATTTAATAATAATATCTATGTATGCTTCACACCACATCAGTCTGGCCCCGTGCTAAGTACCTGAAGGACTTGTGTTACGGGTACCAGACAACGGAAATATATTTAATACTTTTATACTATACATATATTTAAGATTTTTATTATATCATACACATATATAATACACTTTATATCTAATAAATATATAATAAATTTTTTGTTCCGTCGGCGAGATTCGAACCAGCGATCCTCGGCTTGAGCTGCCACACACTCTTAACCATTGAGCAACAGAGGTCGTCAATTTTATTTATTATTTTTATTATTTCTGAGAAGAAGCATAATATTTTCTGAGTTATCAGAACGGAACCCTTATTTTGCGAGCCCGACTCGCACCTGTCCGATGTTTGTCATTGCTATCATAATAACAATTTAGCTCGATAAACTTAAAAACAAAAGAAAGACTTATCTGCCAAGTAACGCGTAGTGAAAATAATAAGTATGCCATAAAATTAGGTAATTTAAAAGACATTTTACGTGTCTTGTCAGAATTAAGTAAATTAAGTGACTTTACATCCTTTGTTAAGTTTAATTAAGTCCAAAGATTACAAAGATAGTGTTGCAAGTCTTTATAACGCAGTAAACGCTTTAATGCTCATTATCGTACAATTTATGGTGTACTGCATTGTGCAGAGTTTTATCTTCCCTTTTGTTGGTACTTTATTTAGCTGATGCTTAATAAGGATATTAAAAAGTTAGGCTGGATTTATATACGCGCCCGTCTAACTCCGAACGCATGGTTTGGCGGCTACACCTCGAAATTACAAGCAAATGTAATAATAATATTATAATATCTATGGACGTTTCACACCACGTCAGTCTGGCCCCGTGCTAAGTACCTGTAGGACTTGTGTTACAAGTACCAGACAACGGAAATATATTTAATACTTGTATACTATACATATATTTAAGATTTTTATTATATCATACACATATTTAATACACATCCAGACCCGGGAACATTGAAAACTTTTTGTTCCGTCGGCGGGATTCGAACCCGCGACCCCCGGCTTGAGCTGCCACACACTCAACCAATTGAGCCACAGAGGTCGTCAAAATGTATGTAAATATTTATTTGGACAGCGGCGCAGTCGCGGTGTCTTTAAGGGTCAATTCAGACCGCAACGCAACGAGGCGAGGCGAGGTGCGGCGCGACATAAATTTGTATGGATTTGATAGATTTCAATTGCGTGAGACGTCTTGCAAATCTGTCAAATCCATATAAATTTAGAAATGCATCTACGCGTCGCGTTGCGGTCTGAATCAACCCTTAGACTGGATAATTTATATGCGAAGGCGCGAACGCCCGGTTTGGCGGCTACACCGCGAGATTGCAAGCAAATGTATATAAATCAGCAGGAAGTCAATGGAAGCCTGCGCATGTTTTTTTTTTTTTAATTAGGGTGACAAGAAGCATATACCTAATGAAAAGCAACTACCGTAGCCCAGGGAAACCCGCAAGATCATAAGAGTTGTAACTTGTAAGTGCGTTATCGACCTTTTAATAGGGAATACGCTCTCTTCTTGAAGGTTCGGAAATTCCGCTATCGATAGTATTTATCATAAAGTTTTAATTTCTGTGTGTTTTATCGCTTTATCCACACATTCAATATTTCGAACAAAAGGCATCTCAAATAGTCCAACCTTTTTTTCACTTTCATAAAACGTTAACATCACTTTGTCGGTTGTTTCGACGAGAAACTTTTTTTGTAATCAATGTAATGTTTTAGTTTTACATCGTGGTTTTTACAAAAATGATCTCCTTGCCATCGGGATAAAGGTCGCGTAGGAAGTAAAATAGCTGTAAAGGACGGTCGCAAAATTTTCACCGACGCCTAATATTGTTTATCGCCCTTTGGGAGTGCGAATTGTCGCGAAACTTTATTTTCCGCTCGGGTGGATGGCTGGATGGCTGGATGGCTGGATGGCTGGCCAATCAGCAGCAGTACAGAAATATTGACAAACTTTATATTACTCTGTTCATTGAAACTTCGACGGAGATGTTACGATGCACGAGGTAATAAAGGTAGAAAATATAATATTCAAGCTGATTCAGCAAAAGTTGTTTTACCCTTTATGGTATGTACCATATTTATTTATTTATTTATTTAAACATTTCATGCAAATATTTACATAGGCGGGCTTAATGCCTTGTGGCATTCTCTACCAGCCAACCTTAGGGTTATAGTGAGAATGTAGAATAGGCGCATTCTAAAACAGAATTGGTTATAATATTATGATGTAATAAATACTTTTATAAATATTAATGTTTGATCAACTTTTATTTTTTATACATTTTATCACAGTAAACCTACATAAACCGCACTTACTTATTACATACAAATACACACTATATTATGATAATACCATATATAATTAAACTATAATAATTAAAATATACCTACATAAAATATGTACCTAATTACAATACTAAATTACCAAAAGAAAATATGGAAAAATTTGTTGAATATGAATTCCAGTCCATATTACGCATATATTAAACATTCAAATATTGATCTTGAATTAACAAAAACTCTGTCTTTAAAAAAAAAACATAAACAATAATCAAAATACGTTTCGTACTTTTTTAAATACCTGACCAATGACCATATTGTAAGAAGTATTATGTAGGAATTCAAATAATATCAATACGAAATTACCCAATAATATAATAAACTACAATAATTTGGTATATTCTGTAGAATGTTGAATAAAATGGCAACTCCGATACATATGGCGGGCCACCCGTTACGGCCAGCCGGCACATGAATATATTATATGGGCCCGTATCTAATAGCTTAACCCTTTACTTAAACTGTTATTTCTACAAAAAGTTCAATCTTAGCTTAGTTTAGTTTGTTAGCTTAAAAACTACTTTCATTTGTAATAACATATTATTACATTCAAGAAAATCGGCCCACAATCGGCCCGCGAATCTAATAGAAAAACTCGGCCAAGTGCGAGTTGGACTCGCGCACGAAGGGTTCCGTACCATTATAGAGCAAAATTAGAAAAAAAAAATCTGTTTTTTGTATGGGAGCCCCCCTTAATTATTTATTTTATTTAAATTTTATAATTAATTATTAAATTATAAATACAGATGAGTATTTTGTGAACATTTCAGGTGCCTACCTATTGTCATCATTGATAACGAGCAAAAAATGTTTGAAAAAATTACGATTCTTGTATGGGAGCCCCCCTTAAATATTTAATGTATTTTGTTTTTAGTATTTGTTGTTATAGCGGCAACAGAAGTACATAATCTGTGAAAATTTCAACTCTCTAGCTGTTACCGTTCTTGAGTTACAGCCTGGAGACAGACGGACAAACAGACAGACAGACGGACAGACATCAAAGTCTCAGTAATAGGGTCCCGTACCCACAGGGTAAACCTTTGCGTACGGAACCCTAAAAACTGAACATAATATATACGGTCGAATTGAGAAACCTCCTCCTTTTTTTAAGTCGGTTAAAATGATTTAACTTGTAACGTGAAATATTTAATATTATCAGATAATAATAAAACGCTACATTTCTTAATTTCTTAGGCATTATTGTGCTTTTTGGAGTGGTAAAAATGTTAAAATCGTCTCAGAACACGTGATCTGATTGATAATTCGTAAGACATAGGAAGAGTGTGTACTGTGTACTTTATTAATTCTTCTCTTTTTACCGCGTGGCGAAAATATACGTCTTCTCCGCTGTTGTGTTTTCACTTCATGATCACTTCTGGAGCGCAACCCGTTTTTAGAATTCCGTAGCCACCATTTAGCAAAAAACGGAACCCTTACTCGTTATGTCCGTCTGTATGTCACTATCACTTTTAAGCTATTGCATAGTATTTAAGAAAGGACATCAGGCAATTTCCGACGAAAAAAGGCAATTACAATGTTGGTCTAAAAAAAAAGCTGCGCGGCCAGACCTAGGATTATTTAAAATAGCTAGGCCCTATTAAGAACTTAAAAAAATATATGGACTTAACCCTGTAACTGCATTTCCTGAGTAATTATTTAGTTAGGAAAAAAATATTAAAAGCATTACATTTAAAGGGGTCTTACTGGGAAATGGGTTGTGCTGGAAATGGCATCGTACTTGGAAAGAGGTAATACGGGGTAAGGGGTTATTTCCCAGTAAGACCCCTTTAAATGTAATGCTTTTAATATTTTTTTCCTAACTAAATAATTACTCAGATAAAATGCAGTTATAGTTAAGTCCATATAGTTCTTAATATGGCCTAGCTATTGGAAATATTCTTAGTTCTGGCCGCGCATTTTTTTTTAGACCAGAATGCCTGATGTCCTTTCTTAACGGAAAAACCTAACACCCCCCAATCCGTGTGCATTCTGGTGTGGTGTTGCCGTTTATCTTTGGCTCGGTGTTTGTGTGCGTGCGAATAGACGTATTCGAATTCCAATTATTGCAAAAGTTGATAAAAAATGATATACAATAGCTTTACCGCGGCAGTAACCGAGTGCCACACGCATTTAATACTTTGTGTACTACATCTGAGAGTGGGTCAGTACTTCTCTTCCGAACATTCCAGTACTTTTCCTATCAGATACCGCCATTCAAAGCGCCTTTCAGAGAACCATTTTGTAATGAAAAGAGTGATCGATCTGTTGCGACAGCAATACAATTGAAGGCTTCTGTTTATGTTCATTGCCTATGAATGGCAAAATTTATTTTATAACTTTGATACTTGTTTGATTACTTTTACTGTATTAAAAAAAAGTGTAGCACTCAGAGACTGCCGCGGTAAAGTTAATGCATAGCATTTTTTATTAACTTGTGCAATTTTAATTCGCATGCGTCTAGTCGGCAGTCGCACGCAAATAACCGACACCCCGTACGGCCTACCACACCGAGCTGAAGTCTGTTGAACTGAAACGACGTTAGACGAATGTTAGGTGTTTTTAGTTAAGGAATTTCTTTCTATACGAAAGTGCGCGATAAAAGCTATGCAATAGCTTAAAATTTGATTTGGATGAAGTTGTACAAAAATTGGATTTGAGAAAATGTCGCCAACTGACACATACAGTGTTTAAGTGTTTAAACCTCCTTTATTGATAGAAATCATAATATATATAAATACGCGTGCGAAAAACTTTGGACCCCTTTTTACGAAAAGTGCGGAAACGTAGGAGCATGAAATTTTGCACAGTTATAGTTTATATAGAGAAGGAGTGCATCGAGCCAATATTGTTTTAAAATTATGCTTTTATCATACATAATTTTAATAAATAAAACATTACACACACTACAATGTGCACACTACCATCTTTTTGATTGACAAGCCTATACACACGAATTATACTCTTTTGTTTATGGTTGAAGTCTGTGACCAAATTGAAAATGGATTGTAGTTTTTTTATTGAATCTCAAATACTGTAACATAATATTATATTATTATCTGTGACCCCGAAAACGGTTACCATGGTGTCTACTTTGTTTATCTCACTTCAATAAAATATATTATCCTTACGAATATACGACTACATCATTTAACTATTGTACTTTACAATATTAGCCATGATATTTTCAAGTAAGAATCTTAATAGCGTTCAAACTTATAATTTAAATTATTATTATTAAGGTCGAATTTCGACCACAGGGCGACCTCTAATATTGCCAACACACCTTTACGCTCATCCCAACAATAGCCTGATTTGGGCGAAAGTGTAAAGTAAACTCTATGAAAGTAAATATTTTTATTGATCAAATAAATCGTTACAATTGCTTGTGATCTCACGGTGAAGCGGCCAAATTGAGCCTAAAACTGAAGTTATGTCTGTTTGCAATCCTAATTCCATACATTTTGTTACAAAGTTCATCGTCATAATTATTACCAAATTGGCTAAAAGCTTATAGTATGATACAAAGGTCTATCATTTTGTAGAACCAATTTTTTATTCTGACATATTGAAGTATTTCGATGGCAAATACAAAATTAATTAATAGAGTTTTTTTTTTTGCATCTGCCGCAGTACATGCTTTTGTAGTACTGCGCTAGTCGCGACGGAATGGATTCTAACTTTTATTTCTTTGTAACATCCCACCATATCGTGGTCACGAGCACAATAAAGCTTATCACAGCAATCTGCTAGCTTCGACTTCGCCGAATTCCACACAAAAGACCATTCTTATATTTCACTCCGACATTTTCCAAACCCAGTTTGATTCGGCACGAATTTGTTCTATCTCACTGTCCAATTTGGCTCGATGAGTAAATATTGATAAAGTTTCCCTCTCCGGATTTAGTTACGACAGAATGTGATAATTTCGACTAAATATAGAGCAGACATTCGCTATTGATTTTGAATATTATATTAGGACATGGAATCCCATGAATCCATACTAATATTATAAATGCGAAAGTGTGTCTGTATGTCTGCCCGTCTGTCTGTCTGTCTGTCTACCTTTTACCTCTTCACGCCCACACCGCTGAACCGATTTTGCTGAAATTTGGCAATATATACCTAGCAAATCAGCTGTTTGGGCGTGAAGAGGTTACAGATTGACAGACACACAGAAAAAGAAACACTTTCACATTTCTAATATTAGTATGAATTATTTTGAGATGATTGTACGAGACGATTCAAAGTGAGTCCATAATTTACCAAGGTTCATAATATGAAGATTGAACCTTGGTAAATTGTGGACTCACTTTGAAACTTGAGAACTTGAGAAACTTATGTTCAATATTTCACCTTTAGTATTTAGAAATACCTTTTGTTCGAACAGTCGCGACGGAATTGGGAGACAGACGTGACGTCATATGACATTCGATTTCAGTCGATAGTCCATTTGTAACAAAGGTGTATGTACAATCGTTTAAGACCGAGGTTACACTGGCACTGCATCGTCAGAATAACGCACTACATGCTACATAGCCGCGTTGCGGTAACGCTCGTTAAGGTAAGAGAGCAGCGCGTAATTTCCATATTTGTTCCGTCAAAACAACGAGTCCCACGACGCAACGCATCATTGTGGCTTATAGTATCTATATAGTAGATAGTTGATGGAATTTGGTAGGTAGATTTTTTGACTGCCAAAAAACGTAAAATAGTACAGGCCATTTAGCCGAAACTTTTTCGTTTTCGCTTCGTTATAGAATCGCCGATGTATGGAAATGACATAAAACGAGTCGAACGTCAACGTCATACTAACGAACGCTTATGTCAATTCCATACATTTTCATCGGCGATTCTATAACGAAGCGAATACGAAAAGATTTTGGCACACCCCCTAGTTTTTTTTTCGAAATAGGTGCTGTTTCTGCGAACTAATTTCAGTGCAACATAAATGTGCATAAAGTATGTACAACGACGGAGCGTCGGCCCTGTGGCAGCAGGTCTGTGATAGTAGTTCTCTTGCCTTAGGGTATATTTAGATCACAAGCGCTCAACGCTCGTTTACAACTTCATATTTATCCAGGCCGTACACAAGCGTTTTCGCCTGTAAAATTTATATTGTAGAGGTATATAACCACAAGTCGTTGTCCAAACGCGCTTTAAGTGCTTGCCATCTGAACATATCCTTAGAGTAAAATACTTGTGATCGGTCTGTACCTATATGTCTGATGAACTTGTCTACATTGTCTGGAGTGAAATGACACGAAATGGTATCAGTTCCACGTGAAACTTACAAGGTGAAAAAATGTCGAAAAAAATGCCACTGGTTCAACCTTGACTACGGGCTGGCATGCTATATATTATGGCAAAAGCCCTTTATTTGAATAAAGATAAAAATAAACCTTGACTATGGCGTCTTGGAGTAAATAAGATTATTCTTAATGTGTTTTATGTATCTATAAACAAAATGTTTGTTACATTTAACTGGTTATATCTAGTTTTACTTAAGTGACTACTTGTTTTGGTTATATTACATTTCAAAAGTTTTATAGTACGTGTACAATACACGTAATATGACCACGAGCCGTGGTTTACGTAACAATAGTTCGTTTAATGACGAACATGGTGTTGTCAACCTGTACATGTTTCGTAGGTATTAAAATTAGACATTCGCATACGTTGTGGATGATTTATAACAGAAATAGATGTTTCTCGCAACTTTGCGTCGAAGCTCGATTAGCAGGAACCGTATTATATTTTTTCCCGTCGATCGTGGAAAAACGAGACACAATAGCTTATCTATTGTTATCGCGGCCGCATGTGGCCGCTTGGGGCTTGATGAATTAAATAGGGGGCAAACGAGCAAACGGGGTAAACTGATCTTGATGGTGATAGTAATTGCCGTCCCCTGGACACTCTTAACATCAGAGAGTCCGAGACATATATTAAATACTCTCATATAATTCCAATCATTTTTTTGTGTTTTTGTACTGGAAATAAAATTAATTTTCTTTGCGATCACAGGATGCGCGGCGTAGATTTTCCATTAAATAGATAATAAAGCTTATCACTGCAGTGGACAACTGTAAGTAGTGGTGGTAATTACACTTACCCAGCTTTGTCGAGTTTAAGTGTGATTCAATAAGGTATTTTATAAACTGGGAATTGAATTTTAATTTGCGTTTTCTTTCATATATACGAGATAATATGAGATTAATTCATCCACGAAATGCAGTTGTAAAAAATGTTGACCGACTCTTAGGCCTACACAAAATTTGAACACAATCAGACTAGTCATAATGTTTGAGCCAACTGTTATCGTTTCAGACGTTGTTTATGTCACGCCAATCTCAGATTCAGGGAACGTGCGCTGTTTGCTATGTTACAACGTTATGCCGAAGATGAAAAATAGAGGTTAGTAGATCTTCGGACGCACAAGATTAGTGCACAAATTTTCAACATAGTCGGTCTAGCCGATTCGGAGGAGTTTGGCAACAAACACCGCGACACGTCGAGTAATGGGATATAATATATAATTCTTGGGCACTGTAGGTCTTTAATATAATTCTTGGGCACTGTAGGTCTTTAATCTTAATTATTGTAAACTTAATGTAAATTTTATGTATACACGACTGTTTGTTGCCATAATAAATAAAAATAAAAAAAAATATTGTACTGCAATGTTTTTACCCTAGAGGCAGCACCAGCATAGACAGTAAACAAAAGTTTTGATCGACGTTTGACAACGTTTCTGTCACTTTTCTGTTATGAAGTATGCAACATGAGGGATATTGGGCGAATCAAAGCGCTCGGAAGTGCGCAGGCCGAGTTCCAGCAGGCCGCGCGCATGCCGTGCACAATTTACACGAACCGTTTCGACGCACTTTTGACCCCCATGTAGCTCAGTGTCTATTGCGAGTGCAAAGGTAAAATTATAACCTACGCAATTATATACTTGTACTTAAGCAGTTTACCTAATTTAATAGATATAGCTTTGATAGATCCTGAAGTGTGTCCCTGTAAAAATAGATAATTTTGGCACTGACTCACTCACTCACTCACTGATCGGTAATCAAAAGGCCACTTCCAATTGTCGGACAGGTTTTCGTGCTGTACGTAACACTTGATTAATTGTATTTAATTAGACATTATTTATAGAATTAACCTGCCAAGTTCAAATTAGAAGTATTATGGTTCAGGCTGTTGATGATGATGATTATGATCGATGAAGTGCATCTAAACTTGGCACTGGATTGGATTTCAATTCTTTTTTAGGCCAAAAATTAGCCAATAGGAACTCGGCCCCATTTTAACAGGTATGATTTTGTTGGAATTATCATTTACTGTACGTACTTGTAGCGCTCTCTGCTCCGACCTTTGCGTAATCGACACAACCCTTTTATAAATAAATTGTCTCGTGGTTTAGATCATAGCAAATATGTATTGTTGCGTTTTATCGGTAACAATTTTGAAGCTGTTAAACTATGCGGCCAATCGTTAATGTCAATATTGTATCGCTTATGAAATTGCCTAATTTGTACTGATAAGCTGGCTCATAAATTTATAATATGTGTCGGTTTCAAATATCAATCATGAGACAACACAATAACAGCGGTTAGCTAATATAATTCGGTCGCATTATTTTAATCCGTTGTATTTTATGAACATGACATTTTTCAACATACAGACAACTAAACAGCATGCGAAAAGCTTTTTGGGGTATAGAGTTTACATACATACATAGAAAAAATATCACACACTAGATGACGGCCAAAACTACGTTGCGGGAAAATTCGTTTATCGCGCGGGAACCGTACATTTTTGGGATAAAAGGTATCCTATGTCCTTTCCCGGGAATCCAAGTATCTCCATACCAATTTGTCAACAAAATCGGTTCAGCGGTTTAGGCATGAAGAGGTTACAGACAGAAAGACAGACATACTTTCGCATTTATAATATTAGTATGGATAAAAAACATGGTCCTCCTTCTGGAAAGCCAGTGTGTTCAGGTAAAGTATTACATGCATGACGTAACAGCGAATGTTCGTTTCGCGGAATTTCAGATTTCAGAAAATGTTTAAAACATTGGAACTTTTGGTACAAAATGATTACCTCATTTATTTACTTTGAACCTTTGACCCCAACTCGGTTGTAAAATCACTAATTATTGACCTTTAAGCCGCAAAATTTGTACCGACTTTACGACTCATGAAAAATATTTGATGTCTCGTTATATATTCAAACCTAAAATTATTTATTAACTAATTTCCATTTTAAGTGTAAAAAGTTTGCGCCGAGTGATAATTTGTTTGACTTTACGTCGACCTATAATTTGAGCAAACTTTTATCTCCAGGGTTGTATTTTTAATTTTTTAGGGTGCCCTAAAATATTTGCGTATCAAAGATTAGTTTAATTTTTTATCTTAAAGTAAATATTTTAATTAAAATACAAAATTGAAAAAACGCAAGAATCTAACTAAAAAACGTATCATACTGTGTTTGATATAATAGTTAAAAGTAATATTATAATTATTATAAACAGTAGTAAAATGAAACCATACTGAAAACAACGTTAATTTAGACACTAAACACTAATTATATTCTAAATTTGAAGGTTTTATGTCTGCTAGAAGTGCCTTATACTTTTGATGATCGGTCAGTCAGTCAGTCAGTCAGTCAGTCGTTAAAGTTTGTAAATTTTCCCGTGATAAAGAAAAAATGTCATAAAGCTTTATAATAAGGTTCTATGAACCAGATAAAATCGTGTTCATTAATATAAGTATTTACCTTTAATAAATTGTTTTCACAAAATGAAGTCTCGAGTCGATAGTGATGGATAACGTCTATGATCTTATAGCGATAAAAAGTAAAAAGTAATCCCATCAAAAACATGCTGTAAAAAAACCAAGTCTCGCAACTCAGTTTTTCTACCGTAAAACGTTGTGAGATCCATGTAATACCAAGTCGGTTAATACCTCGTTCGTGGGAATCGCAGACACAATAGATTTTCAATTGTTATGCGACAGCCGGGTGCCACTTGGGGACAAGTGAGTGATGTTTTGTAAGATGAACAGCTTACAGCGCAATAAAGTATACATTTTCTAAACGTAATCACGCTTAAAAGGTGTATTTTTTTCTTTGTATTTTCACAGAGAACGCTTTAAATAACATTTTAAATATGTCACCTTGCACATTTTTATCTCGAATTAATAAAGTTCTCATACGAAAATGGATCGATAGAAGGGATAAACTAGGAGCTACTAATTGTCTTCTGAAGGAATTAGCATTGGAAGATCCCAAAGAATACATCGAAAGATTGAGAATGTCTGAAAGTTGGATAATTTTGGCGGTAACTAATCCCTCGAAAAAACGAGACACAATAGATTTGTATTGTTATCGCGGTCGCGTGCGACCCCTTGGGGCTTGAAGGTCGGACTTGTTTAGCCGGCGCGCCAGTAGCGCGGACGCGTGGTGGGAGGTGCTACTCGCCCGCGAAAAATAGAATAAAATGGATTGACTCTACTAAATTACTTACTAATCTACTTGACTAAATTACTAAAATAAATAGTGTTCAGACACGTTTAGCTACTAAAATACTCGCTACTTAACTAAAATACTGGCCTAGTGCGAACTAGCCTTTAGTTGAAAGGATGGAGAGTAACATAGGCTACTTTTGGTCTTGGAAAAACATCCTTTTTCCAAAGGAGGTTTACAAGAATATTCGTATTTTACGTGATTTTCGATTTCCACGCGAGCGAAGCTAGTGCCTCATATATGTAGATATCTACAACTATAATTCCTTCCATTATACGCACGGGAGATATCGATGGTACGGGTACAATGATTCATAAACTCTAAATGTAACTTTGTAATCCTATACATTTATATGGGATTACAAAGTTATTCACGAAGTTAGTGTATCTAGAAAACTGGACAGAAATTATGAAATGTTTAGGTTTTCCCTTGATTTAGACACTAAACACTAATTATATTCTAAATTTGAAGGTTTTATGTCTGCTAGAAGTGCCTTAGACTTTTGATGATCGGTCAGTCAGTCAGTCAGTCAGTCAGTCAGTGACAAAATTAAGAAAGTTTAACAAGTTACAATTCTTAAACTACTGGTTTAAATTGAATGAAATTTTAAATATACCGTATTTATACAATGCTTGCTTAGCAACTGAAAATTCAGGCTTGTTGTTACATCCACAACGAAGTTATTGGGGGTCAAAAAGAGCTGGAATTGCTTCGAGAAAAAGATGGTACGGCCGTGCCGCTAATCTGATCAGATTAATATAAAATGATTAATTTTTTTTTCGAAATGCACATATCTATACTAATATTATAAAGCGGAAGAGTTTGTTAGTTTGTTTGTTTGTTTGTTTGTTTGTTTGTTTGTTTGTTTGAACGCGCTAATTTCAGGAACTACTGGTCCGATTTGAAAAATTCTTTCAGCGTTAGATAGTCCATTTATCGAGGAAGGCTATAGGCTATATTTTATCACGCTAAGACTAATAGGAGCGAAGAAATAGAGGAAAATTTGGAAAAAACGGGGGGAAATTATTTGAAAGGGCTTATTTAAACGCGCTAATCTCAGGAACTACTGGTCCGATTTGAAAAATTCTTTCGGTTTTAGATAGCCCATTTATCGAGGAAGGCTATAGGCTATATTTTATCACGCTAGGACTAATAGGAGCGAAGAAATAGAAGAAAATGTGGAAAAAACGGGGGAAATTATTTGAAAGGGCTTATCTCACGAACTACTAAAGCAATTTTTCTGTTATTTGGGTCAGATAAGAAGTAGACCACGTGAAGGATCATAGGCTATTTTTTGTAGACTGATTTGTCTGTGAAATATCTAATTTACGCGGGCGAAGCCGCGCGGAACGTTTAGTTTATAATATTATGACGTATCATACTCGCACGCCAGTACTAGCATACACAGTAAATAATCCGACCAAAATTCGATACGTCATACGTCATATAGGAATAATGACAGGAAACGTTGTCAAACGCCGAACAAAAGTTATTTTTACTGTCTATGCTGGTGCTGCCTCTAGCTTGATATAAATGACAAAATATTGTTTATAAATATAAAGAAAAATGGAAGTAACAAAAGATGATACACAAGATAGAATCGATCACTAACTTGCGTAGACGAAATATGGATTACTAGATTACTCCGATATGGATTATACGTTACTCCGTTACTCCTTACTCCGTTGCGCCAAAACTAGTTTAACGCGCGGGAACCGTACATTTTTCCGGGATAAAAAGTATCCTATGTCCTTTCCCGGGACTCGAAGTATCTCCATGCCAAATTTCAGTAAAATCGGTTCAGTGGTTTGAGCGTCAAGAGAAAACAGACAGACAGACACACTTTCGGATTTATAATATTAGTATAGTATGGAAGTATGGATTATACTTTGTTTTTAAATATTATTTTTATCGATACATCATATTGTCAATCCCTACGTGTGTGTTCGATGATCCAATTACAGGATAACATCGCAATCGCAGTGTTTGTACACGGACGGTGACGTTTTCTTAGAAATATTGCAACATAGAGAATCGAGTACCTTTGTTACCTTAGTATCCATATCCATTATCCATACTTAATATTATAAATGCGAAAGTGTGTCTGTCTGTCTAGTGTCTGTTACCTCTTCACACTTAAACCGCTGAACCGATTTTGCTGAAATTTGGCATGAAGATACCTTGAGTCCCAGGAAAAGACATATCCCGGAAAAATGTGCGGTTAAGGTGCGATAAACTAATTTTGAGACAACGGAGTTGCGGGTATCATCTAATTGTTTATATATTAATACTACATAGACAGTTGAACTTCGTATCCCTTTCCTTCTGATATAATTCTTCCCTGGGCTTCCACGAATGTTTCGAGACTGAAATTAGCCAAATCGGTTTAGCCGTTCTCGAGTTTTAGAGAGACTAACAAAGTTTAAAATTCATATTTACTTACATATTATCACACATCCGAAAATCACAAAAATTATTAACAAAAAATCGATTCAGCTCTTTCGGAGGAATTTGACCGCAAACACCGCGACACGGGAATTTTATATATTCAATGCTTTACAATACAACAAATAAGAACACATTTTCATAGTCAGCGCTATGCCAGCTAGCTTCGCTTTATCGTATTTTTACCACCTCACAACGTAGCCTCATTAGCTTAGCTGGGCAGTGACTTCAATTTACTGCAAAGTTTGTACAGTATTATTACAGCTTCAACTTACTAAAACTCTGCAACGATGCACAATCTGATCATTTGGAAGTCTTTGGTATTGGCAATTCCAGCGAAAATAATTCAAAATACTAGACTTTATCTTTGGCCAAAAAAAAACTGTGTGGCACTCGGGGACTGCCGCGGTAAAGCTATTGCATAGCATTTTTATGAACTTATGCGATTTTAATTCGCATACTTCTAGTCACACGAACACAAACTACGGCACGCGAAGTCTGGTAACGCCGCATTGGATCAAGAAATCAAGAAATTCTGTAACGAAAAAACCTAACACCTCCCTGTAGGTTTTTTCGTTACGGAATTTCTTGATTCGGTCGCCGCGCTCAAAGCCAGCTATAAAAGCTATACAATGGCTTAAAAAATAATACTTAATTTGAAGTTTTGAAATTCGAACTTCGTGGGGTCAGTAATGTATAGGACGAATTTCTGAGTTCGCAGCCATATACAACGATGTCAATACTTGGATATGGCATACGCTATCAAAACTGTAGCAATGTTTTTGCATGCAAAATGTGTATCGAGAAAATATTCTCGTCCTTTTTTGTCTTACAGTAATAGCATATACTACTTTCTTTTTCACTCATTCACGCTTTCAATGCATATTTTACGTAATCAATGTATTAAACACGTCCGACTGTCACCGCGTCCTAAGGCACACTGCTCTCAGATGAGTGAGCTCACTCATTTCGAGGGTGACACATTTTCGCGCTGACGATTGTATGGAATGCCTCTTCTAAAGGTTATAATTCTATGGCTATATATACCTTAGCTGAGAACTAATACAGTAGGTGTCGGCCTGACCAAGCATACTGCCTCGCTAGGCCGGCGATCTCCCTTTGGGGCGTCCAATCATAATATTACCAGAGGAGGATGGGCAATAATAATATGTAAACGCCGGTTAACATACCTTAAGGCTCTTTGAGCTTGTGATGGATATCCACGATTGTGAATATATATAACCCGTAAACGTCAATCATAGACCAATATGACCCTCTCTTGTTTGAAAACCAGTGTTTACCTATTGATTAAAGTTCATCTATCCATTTTCACTTTTGACTGTCATCTTCATTGGAATTATTATTAAATATTTAGTTTTTATTATTCGTAGGAAATATTCATTTTAAAATCTGATTATAATAATAATACAAGATATGCAGCCGTGTGCAAATGATAAAAATCATTGTAAAATTAGAATTTCATAGCAATTTGTATGATAAATTGAAATCTAATAACTATCACAAATCGTTGTTAATATAATTATATTTGGTAAAGTTCTATTTCATCCCTACTAATATTATAAATAGCGAAAACGTGTCTGTCTGTCTATCTGTTTATCTGTCTGTCTGTCTGTCAGTCTGTCTGTCTGTCTGTTATCTTTTCACGCCCAAACCACTCAACCAATTTAGCTAAAATTTGGTATGGAGATAATTTAAGTCCCGGGAAAGTACATAGGATACTTTTTATCACAGAACACATATTACTCACGGAGAGGAACATCAACTTTATACTAAAATTTTCCCGGAATTTACTAACGCCATCTATCGCGCTGCCCCGACAAACTCGCTAACCCGCGATTTAATTTAAATGTATTACAATTATATAAATTTGAATGTATTACAATTTATAGGAAAACTAGTTGCTTATTTCGGCGTCGGCCCCACTGCATGCAGTCTAGCCATAGTATAAAGAGGGGAAGTAAGTTATCTTCATACAAACGAACTGCGCGTAATAGATAATATGTTAATATATACATAGGTATAGATAAAACGATAAAATTTATGAATTAAGGTGAACTATTATAAAATTACATTGTTCAGATATATTTAGTTTCGATAAGTCAATTAAAGACTTGGCAATACCAATATTAAGCCGTAATTTTTATGTTAAATTAATAATCAAAACACCTATAATAATTGAATTGTAAGGAAAGACTTAAATGTAAGGTAGTTTTTATATAAGTATTGTCTTTTAATAATTTTATGAATATTATTATGTTAAGGTTTTGTTTAATTGTAAATATATAATATTATCATAATATATTTTAAGCCTGGTAATACAACTTTGGAAAATGTGGGCAGAATAAATATTATTTACAGTGTAGGTAGTTCGAATGTATAAAACAGCTAGCGAACCTAGTACGGGCCTTATTGCTGGCCGAGAATATTCTGGTGATGTACCTTTTTGTTTGTCATAAAGATTTTAGTAATTAGTAAGTTGGTAATTATTGTAATTATAAAGATTTTGTACAAGCCTATGCTTTATTTTTGTTACATGATATTATATTTGCTTGATATTATGTTTCGTTCTGTGTTATTCCCAAGTTGTATTTTATTTTGATATACTTGATGAAAATACCTTCGCTAAATATATTTTGTTGACGAATTACGTAATAATTAGTTTTACAATTTGATAATGATTATATCTCCCAACCCTTACTCGTTAAGGTTGTTTCAATAAATACCTTTATAATTGTTTCCGTTTCTTTCATTTCAAATCTTGCCAAATCTAGCCACTGCTTGTTTATGACTTTGGGAATAGTTTTCATATTATAACCAAATATGTTAGATCTATATATACTCTAATCTAACACGCGCGGCTTGTTTGTGTGCGCCATAGTATCTATGCGTCGCCGCACGCACACTTAACAAAATCTCAACCCGTTTCTCAGTGCGCCAGTCGGGGCTAACACTGCACGAGGTTCGCGCGTCACGGCTTTTCGGCACCGCTAAATGAATCAAAAATGTCTGATAATCGCAGGAGAAACTATTGATGTGTGTTTGGGAGTCTTAATAATTCATCAATTCCAGAATTGCCGCCGCCACCGGCCAGTTTATTTTATCTTTTTTAGAGTTCCGTACCCTAAGGGTAAAAACGGGACCCTATTACTGAGACTTTGATGTCTGTCCGTCTGTCTGTCCGTCTGTCAGGCTGTAACTCAAGAACCGCTATAGATAGACTTCTGAAATTTTCACAGATTATGTATTTCTGGTGCCGCTATAATAACAAATACTAAAAACAAGACAAAGTTAATATTTAAGGGGGGCTCCCATACAACAAACGTATGGGAATATAATGGCAAAATGCAGACACTTGAAATTTTTACAAAATCCTTAATTATGTGTGTACTTTAATATTTAATAATACAATTAAAATAAAATATTTTCGCTATTTTCGCTTTATAACGGTACGGAACCCTTCGTGCGCGAGTCCGACTCGCACTTGGCCAATTTTTTTATATAAATAATGCTGCTCTGTATCTTGAATACATTTCTATATTTGATAGGAAAACCATTGTTGAACTTTATTGACTAATAAGAGATGTGTTATATTGCTAAAATTGACAACCCTAAGACAGTAGGCAATTAAATCGCGGATTGGGCCGGAGATAACTTTCTTACTCTCCTTATTAATTATACTATGGTCTAGCGGTCTGAGTTCCGAGTTCTGCGTTTCGCGTTCTCTGTAACCTATGTGGTGGCTTAGAACCCTTTACAAACCATAGGTCGCAGTCCTCCTGCTTTTGTGTGTGTAAGGTTCTAAGCCACCACCCACTATAAATTTTAAAAAAATTTGAAGAAATATCAGTTTAATGCAGCTTATTATTTATTTGTTGGACCTTTAGAGTTTAGTTGTAAGTTGTAACCCAATTAACACTCAGTTGACTGAACCACCTGCCATTTTATGCGAGAGGTCACGTCCTTTAGCCAAGACTTTTTCTTTTTCGCTTCGTTATAGAATCGCCGGTTAATATGTATGGAATTGACCATATTATAATATGTCAATTCCATACATGTTAACCGGCGATAATTCGGCGATAATAACTTCATCACGCTTATAAGCGTTCGATGATAACATTATGAAGTTAGGTTCGACCTAATATCAATTCCATAGATTTTGACAAGTGCGACTCTATGAAGCGATATAAGCGACAAGGAAAACGTCTTGGCTACAGGGCCAGCTTTATACATATTTACTATAGTCACCTTTACTATTATTTGGAAAAGTATCGATATCGACAATTTTTATTATTCAGTGACGTCTCTAGTAAAATCCGCCATTTTTAGTTTACAAATTTTGAAGGCAGGCGCGTTTCTTTCGTGGTCATTTCGTGTCCATATAGTTTCTTATGTCAATGTGTTTTAACAGTGATTAGGGCTAATTCATTGGCGATTCACTAAGGAACCATTGTTTTAAAAAAAGAAGAAGAAGAAGATTAGGGTTAAGACAAGAATTATGGTTCGGAATCCTATATAAACTATGTCATTTCCCGGGACTCAAAATCCCTTTCAGTATTACAACCTTATTTACACGAATTTATGACTTAAATTTTCACACCAAATGCAAAGTTACTATCACACAATTTTCACAGCACTAAAGCACGGGGAATCGAAGCTCAACTCAGCGTTAATTTGCAAGCACAGTTTAGTTATTGGCATAATAATAGAACAAAGGCAATGGCAGACACTTTTCTTGTGACGAAATTACACAGATGATATTATGTTGTGCTAAGTATAGATAACTTAATGGGGTGCCCAGTTTAAAAAATTATTAGTTTTAAAAATATATTTCTACATTGGCAGCCCAGGTCTAGCCCCCGCTGCGATATAGGCAAAAAGAAGGGAGCTGACCACCCCTGCTTTTTATCCCAGAAAAACGTACGGTTCACGCGCGATAAACGAATTTTGGCGCAACGGAGTTTCGGGCGACATTTAGTTTATCTCTAAACTAATTTTATCTTTCTCTTATATTCTCGATGCTATATAACTTGTACCAGGTACTCTCAGGTGTCGAGTCGTAAGGGCTTATCTCAGTGAATAATGCCAGGGGTGATCGAGTATCCGACCTGTACCTCGAACGTTCCTCGAGAGACAGTTGCTGATAAAAAGGGGGAGGGAGGGGATAAGGATAGGGGAACGTACTAAGTAACAGATAAAAACATTTAAGTAACGAAGATTATTGATTATGTATAACAATAAATAATCATAAATGTGCTAATATATTTCTGTATTTTTTATTATTACTACAATTTTTCGAGAAGGCAGCATCAGCACGCAAGGTTTAGGTACTCGACGTTTGACAACTTTATGTCAATATTCTGATATGACATGTGCAATTATTTACTGTATGTGTAAGTAGCGCCCTCTGCTGGGACCTATGCGTTATATTCTATATTTCGTCTACGCAAGTTAATGATCGATGTGACATTAATGAGTGACATATTATGACACAAAAGTGTCGGTATAATATTACAACTAGAGCAAAAATGCTATAGTTGTAAGCCGTGCAGTAGCGCGTGTTCCTCTCTCTCTCTCTCTCTTTTTTTTATTAATAACTTCGTTCCATCAGGATGTACCTTGACACCTTTCAAGTTTTTCTTCCTTTTTCTTTATAATAATATTTGTCTTTTATATTACTAAAAAAATCGGCCAAGTGCGAGTTGGACTCGCCCATGAAGGATTCCGCAGCAGCAATAAGGTTTATTTCAATTATGAAATTAAAAGGTTTTTGATTTTTTTTAATATTTCAGTTTATTTAATGAAAAGTTAAATTAAGGTTTACCATTTATGACGTATAAAAAAAACTACATACTTGCTAGATCTCGTTCAAACCAATTTTCGTTGGTAGTTTTTATAGTAATGTAAGTAAATTTAGAGACTCTTCCAAAGTGGTAAAATAACACATTTTACCACTTTGGAAGAGTCTCTCTCGCAAACTATTCAGGTTAGAAAAAATTTATATTAGAAACCTCAATATAATTTTTGAAGACCTATCCCATAGATACCCCACACGCATAGGTTAGATGAAAATATTTTTTTTGTTTCAGTTGTACCTATGGGGACCCCTAAAATTTTTAATACTTTTTCCATTTTTGTATCAAAATCTTAATGCGGTTCACAGACTATATCTACTTACTAAGTTTCAATAGTATAACTCTTATAGTTTCGGAGAAAAGTGGCTGTGACATACGGACGGACAGACAGACAAATATGACGAATCTATAAGGGTTAGGTTTTTTGCCATTTGGCTACGCAACCCTAAAAAGAAAGAATGCATCATGCGTGCATCTCATTGAGTTCTTTAAGAATTTATTTCGTTTACTTCGTAACAAAGTAAAATAATATCAAAGCGCAAACTAATCATGTCATTGTTTATAATGATTCCACTTTTCAGACGTAATCGCGCTCTGTTTAAATCTAATTTGCATTTAAATCCTTACTTAACAGTTGTAAGCCTTTGAACAGCCAGTGTGAAATGTAAATCTACCGAAATAGGACACAAACTAGGAAGGAAAATTAAAAATATTTCCAGCGCCGACAACGAGATACCACAAAAATTCATTTACCATCGGCTTTGTTATTCAAAACTAGTTGTTTCGCAGCTTTCAACATGGTTTGTATCACAATCGTCTGTAAATATATTTTCTGTATTTTAAACAAGTCCTCAACAAGTATGTTCACGGCTTCGAGACTTGGTTTAGAACCTATTTCAGGAATTTTAGACATTTAGGCCGTTCGGGATATTTTATTTTTACAAAATAAGGGGACAAACGAGTAAACGGGTCACCTGATGGAAAGCAACTACCGTCGCCCATTTACACTCGCAACATTAGAAGAGCTGCAGGTGCGTTGCCGTCCTTTCAAGGAAATAGATACAGATTTGCAATACCAATGACTTTCTAAATCCAATGAATTTTTACAACCGTAACAATATTATTATATTCAGGCATTTGTTAAGGTCACTGTCAGATTGATCGCAGTCCGGCTTGACCGGACTATAGACTGACCAGTTTAAGCGCGACCTTCGTAGCATACATTTATTTTGCTACGAAGGTCGCGCTTAAACTGGTCATTATAGTAAAATACACGGGAATCTACGAATAATAAAAACTAAGGAAACGTAACTCCCATACCAACCGTTTTGAATTTGGTTCCTTTTCGCACACTAAAATATGATAATAGCAACGAGACACTAACACTCAAAATTACGAAATTAAACCTTTGACAATAATAATTGTCATCATAATATTAATACGCGAGCGAAAAACTTTGTAAATTGTAACCTTTTTTACGAAAAATGGGGAAACGTAGGTGCATGAAATTTCGCACAGTTATAGTTTATATTATAGTGAAGGAGCACATCGAGCTAATATTATTTTGAAATTATGCTTTTATCATACATTTTTCAAAAAAAAAAAACATTACTCACACTACAAAACACACACTAGGGACAAGCCTATACATACGAATTGTACTCTTATATTTATCGTTGAAGTCTGTTGTCAAATTGAAAATAGATTTAGTTTTTTTTTATTGAATCTTAAATACGACAGTTACTACACGGCCAGTCTGTCAACATTTTACTTCATTAATCTGAGCCTGTCGCAGGAATTATGTCTATAAAATAATAAAGTCAATTATTTTTTGACAATAGAATATCAATAGAAAAGCGTTGAAATTTGAAACTTATTTTTTTTTATATGAGGTCGATTTCGACCATTGGGCGATCGCTAGTTTCTATAAATACACAAAGTTGTGTACCGAATACATGCATAAAGTATGTATGTATTCGGGTCTCATTTTGTAGACTCGTGGAATATTTTTTTGACACAGTTACTCTTCCTTAGTTTTTATTATTCGTAGACGGGAATGCATAAAAAGTGTCAGGTCAAGTCTTAATCCGACCAAATATCTTCATAAATTATGAGGATATTAACAGGTCGCGAGAATGCGAAGAATGCAAGTTAAGAAATCCTAAAACATAGTTAAAACTATCCTATGTTCTTTCTCATCTTTCGAAGTACATACATAATTCTCCATATCAAATTTCATCTCCATCGGAACAGCTGACTGTTTTTATTTTGTTTTTATGGTGATCGTTTTACGAAATGGGTAACGAAGCATAATAATATGCATCACTCAAATTGGCCATGAATCATGACAGACCCAGTTCGTTTATCCCATAATTTCGATAAATTCTCAGTGTGACTGAGCCCTTACTTGTGCATATGACAGCGAGTCACATAATATGACGTGTAGTTGACAATGCACTCCGACCGACGACCGCAACCACAACCATCGCTATTGTCAAGACGCGCTCAATATACATAAGTACTACTCATATTAGAGTGCTTTGCGAAAAAGTCTATTTAAAGTATAAACATGATATACGAATATTGTTGATAGTTTTAGGCACAAGGATTTTGTAGCGGAACGAAAAGTAGCCGAAATGTCGGTAATAAGAAAAGCAATTTGCTAATACTACTTCGATTTTCATGACATTTTGCACAGATGCAGACCATAAGAAAGGAAATACTACTTCTTTTCTTCAAGGGGCTGTAACAGACGGGTACGGACTACGGGGCCCCGCTCGAAAAATCGGAATCTCCTCTGGCAAACCCGGAACTTACTCGCGATTGAGAATATGAAAAGACTCGTAGAGATAATACAAAAAATAAGTAAAAATGAGTAAGAAACTTCGTAAAATGACAGCTAAATAAGTTTTTATTTGACAGGAAAACAGTCTTATTAACCCATAAAGTTAATATACCTAGCGGAATAATATACCTACCTACCTTTTTTCCGCTAGGTATATTAACTTTAATTATGTTATTAACCTGTACATGTTTACGATGACGCAAAATTTTATTACGTACTTTAAGGACTTTTTTTAATACCTCTTATAGTTTATTACTAAAATATAAGCAGATAACGTCTAAAAACATTAAGAATATCATAATTTACTCAGTAATATCTTTATTCATATTTCTTGTTACTGGTTTTGGTAAGATCGTAATGAAATATTGTCCTTTTTAGAGTTCCGAAACTTATAGTTTCGGTTCCTTGTTGACTAAACAAGGAACCGAAACTATAAGTTTCGGTCTGTCCGTCTGTCTTAAATTAAATTAAATTCTTAAAAAATATATTTTTTTATGGTAAGATTATTTTTCGCGTTCACCCAACCATGTGGGGTGTCGTTGGAAAGGTCTTTAAAAAATATTACGAGTATTGATAGATAATTTTCCGATTTAGGGATCCATTTGTGAAATATGAAGTTTTAAAGTGAAAAAAATCGTTAGTCCAGTGTCCCCCCCCCCCCCCCCCCCCCCTTCTACCAGCTAAACGGTTGCTTCTGGATATGTGAAAAAATTCACGGGAGTAGAAAATGTGCTGAATTTAAAAGGAAACCTATCACGGCTAAGAAGACTTCATAAGTTTTTGAGTAATATTCGATCAACAAAAAAAAATATTCAGCGAAGTATAAAGAAACTTTTCGTTCAAATTCCTTTGAATGTAACTGAGATGATGTTGTTAGTAGTGTAAAACACGTTCCTTATAAATGTATATTTATTGACCATACAAAAATTATCAAAAACTAGCGGTACTACGGAACCCTATATTGCGCGTGGCCCGACACGCACTTGGCCGGTTTTGTATTAATTTTTGTTTTAACAAGTGTTATTAAGTTATTACTTATTTTGACATAGATATTACACCATAGAAAACATTTCGCAAAGGTCGGATCAGATGGCGCATATACGGTAAATAATCCGACCGAAATCCGACATGTTGTACACGTCATATATTATCAGAATATTGCATTGAAAACATTGCAGTAATATATCCTATTTTCCCCAAAATCAACGAAAAATTTCAGTCAGCAACCCCGCCAGGGTTATCCATCATAGCACTGGATCTAATCGCATAAAAATTGCCCGACAATCAGAAAAGAACGCGATAAGCATCCCTTTTAAAATATTCGTGAAACATTTCCCCATCAGTTGTTTGCCTACGAAATGTGTTTGTGCGATATTTTAAGAGTCTATTAATGTCTGTTAGACAAATGTCGCCTCTCTTAAACTAAGTGCTCCGAGTACACTCTACAATTTAGCTGGAAAAAGATTTTGTTTTGTTCGAATTCCGGTCGCTAGTGGAAAAAGGTTTTTAAAATTTTAGCCATTATAGCATCTAATTTTACTCGTGAATGTTTGCTGCAAATTTTAGATCCGAGTTGGGAGCAGAAACTTTAAACTATATTGCTGTTATGCCTAGACGTAAATCAGGGAAAAATAATCATTTTTCACTAAACGCCTGCTTTACTGTCTTTAGAAGTATAGCCAAAAACTTGAACTTTTGGCCACGATATATAGTAGTGTAAACGTGCTATTTAAATCAAAATCGTGTTACAAAGACGTTTTAATCTGAAATTAACCTAATGTGTGCGCCTTTCGGGCAACCAAATATGAAGATTTTCTATTTAATATTATTTGGCCTCGTCTCCAGGTAAAATGGCCGCTCAATAAAACGCATTGTGATAACAAATATGAGGGAGTCTTTTAGCGGAATCCCCGGAACGTAACCTCCGCTCGAACGACTGCGATTCAATAAAGAGAATTCCTGTAACATAATACAAAAATACCGCACGCTTTTTACAACGCAGTGTGCTTATTTTGATAGCCACACCACAGAATAAACACTCGCAGAGAAACTACAAAGGAAGATGTCAAATCGTTTCAGTGCTACGAGCATCCATGACGTAAAGATACAAGACACTGTATAATAGTGTATCTCACCAAAAACATGAAATGTAAAAAGACAGCCAAGCCTATATTCTATGAAATCTCTCTATCGTCAAAAGTTTTCAGATCACATTCAAGCCAAGCCTTAAACTTATTTTGTAATTTTAAATTAACATTCAGTGACTGTATCAATATTTTTCGCTATTTCCTAATTATTATAGCGACTTGCCAATGAGTACAAGAGAAACAAATATTAAACTGCATATTTGGAGGAGTTGGTAGTTACACAGACAGCAAACGTAAAGTGTTTTCAAGTATGTAACGGCGCATGTGATCGATGGTACCCATTAACTCCAATTAGTCGCTGACTATTTCTCTTGTGCTCATTGCCAAGGCACTATAATAATTACGAAATAGCGAAAATTATTGATACAGTCACTGAATTTTAATTTAAAATTACAAAATAAGTTCAAGGCTTGGCTTGAATGTGATCTGAAAACTTTTTATGATAGAAATATTGCATAGATAGCCTTGGCTGTCTTTTTACATTTCATGTTTTTTGGTGGGATTTAATTTCTTTTTTTAAGGTTTCTTTTGTATTTAGGTGACGTTAATTTTTTTTGTACTTCTGCTGCTTTTCTTGGTCTATTCCCTATCTCTTTTATTACTTTTTCTTTGAGACTTCACTTCGTTCCGATCTGGACAACGTTCGTGGACAAATTTGGACTGGAATACTTTTGCGTTGATTATTATATTCGGGTATTACTGACTCTTGAACTTTTATTACTTGAAGGTGGTAATTTTCAGCATTGCCGTTAAATACATGCGTTGATGTAAACCTCTTCATGTTCTTCACAGGAATAAAGTTGTATGTTATCCCAATTCGCGACTACCTAATCGACTACAGTGTACCTTATTTTAGTGACGACTGAAAACTCCCATATATACATATATATTATAGTATAAACATGAACCAACGAATTAGAAATAATGACTCGGTCTAGACCAATGTCACCTTTTATGTTAAGCATTTACGTACCAGATAAATCAATTATTGATTAGTAATAACAGGTATTTCTACAAATTCTATAACGATAGCCCAACATTTTTTTAACTTCTAGGCTACGAATAATAAAAACTAAGGAAAAGTAATAGTGTCAAAAAATTTGTTCCGATTCTACAAAATGTGACCCAAATACATGCATACTTTATGCAAAAAGAGACCCGAATACATGCAAGAATTTTGTGTAATTATAGAAGTGACAATTATTGTCCGTTGACAATAATTGTCACTTCTTTAATTACGGATACGAGGCCGTTGCCTTATTTTGTCAATTTGAATGTAGTGTTTCGTAGCTATTGCCATATTATTTTAGTGTGCAAAAAGAACCTTGAGAACCAAATTCAAAACGATTGCCATACAAATATGCGGTACGGATCCCTATGTACGCCAGTCCGACTCGCACTTGGCCGATTTCATAATTTTTCCTTTCATTGTAGATAATGACCTATCTTAATGCCAAATTTCAAGGTTCTAAGTCTGCTAGAAGTGATATTGAATGTACTGTCACTTCTTGGTGGAAATTCATGTTCAATTAAATAATTATACACTTTCCTTGCACTTATTCCACTTTATTTTAATAGATTTATTACAAAATTATTATATTCACGACCGGTTTCGAAACACCTGATGATGATTTTTTCGAAACCGGTCGTGAATATAATAATTTTGTAATAAATCTATTAAAATAAAGTGGAATAAGTGCAAGGAAAGTGTATAATTATTTAATTCTGCTAGAAGTACTTTAGAATTTTGATGATCTGTCAGTCAGTGAGTGACAAAATGTAGTAACTTTGATCATCCGTAACTAGTAAACTATTTATCAGAATGTCATGTAATTTTGAGGTTAAGCTAGTTTCAATATTTGCTTTAAGATACCGAAACTTTAAATCCTTAGCTTTGTTAACATCGAAGATAATAGGGTTGTGAAATGGCCGCGAAACCCATCGAGAAAAGTACGGTACAGCGGTTCCTTTGCCACAGAATATATATTAGTAGTACCAACAGAATTCCCACTCGCGAATCCCGTTTAAAGAAAAAACGACTCATGCTACGATACTATAAAGTTCAAATTCCGACCGCGCAGTGCTAGATGCCTATAATTATATTTACCTACATGTGCGCTCTCTTTCTATCGCGTAAGAGGTATCCTTTCTAACGAAATCAAGATTGTCACCTTTTAGAAAATAAAATAATCTTCTTTTAATTACTATAGCTACTAATAGCAAACTTTTTTATTTTAAAATTTTAGTAACCCAACCTATATTTTATAAAAGTTTTATATTCGATTATAGTGCAGGAGCTGGTCTGGTATTTTTTACAACTTAAATCAATCAATCATAATCTTTATT